>CM051462.1:80673845-85473845 GCA_028095005.1 Rhynchospora pubera | reverse complement strand
CCGGTATGTCCCTTGCTCGCGAGGCCAACTCCCAAAGGCATAAACTGACAAGCCATTTAAAGTATCTGGGGCACCAATCAAGTCAGCCAAATCCTCCACCCCTATGTGAAAGAGTCTGCCAAAAAGATAAGAAGAGGCAGAAGGAGTATCATGGTGGTCAAATGTGACACGGAGGTTAGCATAAAATAGCTTGGTGATGTCCGGATGGTAAGGAGTATCAAGCCTTGACAAGCCGTGGAGGCTCCAGGCATTGAGCCACCCTGTTATTAAATTCATATAAGGGGTGGTGAAACGCCCTTGAGAATGAAAGAAAAAGCAGGCGGAAACTTCACGCCCCCCTTCACCAATGTTACTTTGATAACATTCAAAAGCCTCGTCGTCCCGGAACAGATAGCGGTTGCCTGGGTCATACGACCAGTTAGGCTTGGAAGGTAACGCGCCTTGGACAGAGGAGCTACCTTCATCCCTGGGGCGCTTGGGATTCCTTGGATCTATGACGCCAGCCATGGAAAACGGGATCAGAGAAAGAAAATTTAGAAAGAGAAAATGATACGAATTACGTGCATACGATGCCTTATATATAAATGAATTAGGGCACCAGAGAGCGTATGTCTTCTCAAACTTGCTAATAAAGGTGAGAAATCAAAAGGCGTGGCGGTTTACAATGAAAGAACACAATCGCTTCGCGATCCAAGGGATTCTAATGAACTAAATTGATGAATCCAATAGTGTCAAGAAACATCCATAAATCAACTACAATCAAGAGCCCAAGAAGGGTCCAAAACATCGCACAAGCTAAAAGCCCAACTGCTACAAAATCATGTCTAAAACTAAAACATAACATAATAAGGAAAGATACAAAGCACCAACATGCCACATAATTTCAACCCCTACTCAAAGGAGACCCATCATCGACTCAACCTCTCGAGAGGCGTCCGCCACAAGAGAGGCAAAGCAAGGAAGGGCTAACACTACACTCGTACAAGCTCCCTCCGAGTCATCATCAGAACCAACACCTCTCTGATGAGCCGACATCTCAACTATCGGCTCAATCAATACCGTGTCTGGGAAAGAGACAAAATCCATCATAGCTGTAGAAGATGAGCCTGCAGCCGAGGAAGGACCAGTGAGGAGGGCCTCCCACTCTACACAATCCAATACCATCTCGTCTAGTGAAGCTGGTACCATGTCGAGCTCAGGAGAGAAAAGATCTCGGAGAAGCTGAACCATGCGATCATCCATGGGGCCACCAGAGACCGGGTCATCTGTCAAAAAGGGAGGATGGCATGAGAAGATTAGGGAAAGAGATAGCAAATATAATAACAAAACAAGTCATCGACAGATACCTGTCGAAGTGGGAGCCAAGGGCGAAGCATCACCTGGAACCTCTAACTCCATGTCAGGAATAGGATCCCTGAGCAGCTCCCCTACACTGATGAAGCTCCTAACGGACAGCTGATACATATGACAAAGATCTCCCAGTCCAAGGGTCCATAACTCAACACCAAAGGCCATCATAGTGTAGGGAAGTCGACCTGAATCAAACAAAACCTATGAAGCAAGAAATTAAAAGAAAATCAGATGAAAGCTGAGTAAACAAATGATACCTAAACCGCGAAGTGCCAAGGGAATGACCGGTGTCGGAGCGCGCTCACAAGTGAGGACAGTGACAGCAACGATAGCCAAGGAATCATCCGGAGTCGGGAAGTCACTATCCTGAATAAATGAAGCCGGAGAAATCAGGCTGGGGCGCAGGATCTCCTCAAATGGCACGTTGATCGCCTCAACTTGAACTTCCTCCATCTCGACCTCTTCCACAATGGGCTGAGGTTCGGCATGTGAGGCACTTCCCCAACCCAAAGAACCTAGAAAATCTGAAACAACATGTAAGTCATGGTGCTGAATAAAAAAAAGAAGAAAGAAAAAGGGAACGAAGACGCGTACCTGAAGGGAATGAAGAGGAAGGAGGCTCCATGGGGAAATCAGAACTTAATTCCTCACCTGTCCGACGGCGGATTACATACTGCCCCGACTCCTCTGAAGGATCCGGACTTTCACGACAACGCTTTCTGAGTTCGTCTCTGGCTGCCTCTATCGCCTGCTGCTCTGGGTATTCTGGGGAGGGGCAGGAATGCATCGGACTGAAAGCATCTCCCGCCTCAGGAAGAACATCATCTGAAAACAAAAGAAATAGAGTAAATGCTGGGAACAACAAAATCAGCAAGGAAGACAGTATGTGATATAACTAAAATACCTAAAAACATCAAGAGATGCTCATAGTTATCTGGCCCCTGCATAGCAGTCTGAAGAAATCCACCTGCTAAGGCACGCTCAACTCTGAAAAAAAAATGACCAAACTTCCATTTTCCAAAACCTGCACAAAAAAAAAAGAGAAAAATCACCAAATGAGCATACAAAACCATAACCAAACAAATGAAACAAAATAGGATGTTCAATGAAATACCTGGGAAGGAGCCGTCAAGGGGCACAGGAGGTTCAACATACTCTATAACTTGAGATGAGCCTGTCAGACAACCGTCAATCCCATATGAGCCTCTGAGAGGTCTGAAACCACCGAGAGAAGCATCCAGGCCTGGAGGCACAACACGAGAAGATGGGTAAACCCTCTCCCTCAATGTCTCAGTGCTCAAAGAATGAGGAACCCTAGCCCATCCTCTGAACCAGCGATCATGATCAGCAGTCATGCGCCCTATCCTCTGCGGGCCAGGAACAACACATCTAATCCCAGTCCCCAACCGTAAAGAAAAAGCGGCCAAATCAGCACAATAGGCCAAAGAAACGCTACTGGGAGGGTCAGAAAGTGCAGAAGAAGGAGTATCCTGATCATACCCAAACTGCCAAGCGCACTTCTGAGGACTATATACCTCAGAGATAATCCTCGCACCTAGCCGGATGATCAAACAACCCTCTCTGATGCTAATAGCATAATCTCTAGAACGCTTGTTCCTGCGGGAAAGCAACCTCAATGGAACTCCCTTCTTAGGAGGCTTTGAATCCTCAAACTCATACATTTTGCCCGTATTTGATGGCCAGTTGCCCGTAAAAGCCTCAGGGCGATAACTGGTGATATAACGATCACTCTTGGCAAAAAAGTAATGGGCGGTGAGCTGATCAGGAGGATGAACTGATGAGCCAGCAATGAGGCTAAGAGCCGGCATCGAACTCCGCACACCACGCGAAGTAGATAACGAATAACACCCACTCCAGTACACATTGAACCAACCATGTAATATGTGCAATGGCATAGTGACATAGGCCCTAGAAGGATCCCTGGAAGAAGTAAGCTCTCGCATAGACCGGTATGCATTCACTAAAGCTGCTGTGGCTAAGGACACTTTATGACCCCGGGCCAATGCATTAGCTACTACAAAAACTCCTGGCCGAATGTAACCCGCCGGCTCAATGACAACTATGAAATAGCACAACCACCATGCTAGATAAGCTGTCAGGATAGTCTCATCATCAAAAGCATGAGAACTCAAATCCTCCCATGGAACACATCGATCGGGAACATAAGTCTTATCTAAACCAGGCACCACAGGCTCCAAAGGACTAGCGAACCCTACGGCCTTTTCTCGCGGAACCTTATCCACGAAGTAACCAACCCAATCCTTGAAAGGCACATCACGGCTTAAACCCTGGAGAGAACGGGTCATGGCTATCTCATAATAAATCTTAAACACAACCCGTAGAGAATCCTTGTGGAAGAAATCCCCATGTCTGTCCATACCATAAAGCTCAAACTCTGGTGGAATCCTTTCCTCATAAAACAAACCCGCCACGGGAACCCCAAGCAGGCGAACCATCTGGTTCAGGTCAATGGTAGCGTTGCGATCCTCAAGAACAAAAGTGTTATCCATGTAATTCCAGTTGGTGGCCATGGCCCGAAGAATGACTGGATCCCAAGTATACCTAAACAAGGCCAATGTAACTCCTCCAAATATCTCCAATTCAGTCAGTTTCGGCCCCATATGCCCCATCATATAACGGGTCCACTCGGTCTGCCCCGGAACCCAACGGAGCTCACCTTGAACATTCAAACCCCCAGGAGCCCAAGGGATAACATGACCCTCTGTCATCTCCATACTCAGCAAATGATAATCGGAGGAGGAGCCTACTCGCCCAGTAGGACTCAGAAACAAACCCTCAAAGGAGCAAACCCCGCCAGCACGGCGAAACTCACCACCAGGCACAAAGGAATCATAGGCAAGGCTGTGAGAACGTACCTCTGTAAGTGAAAGTGGGTCAGGCCTCAAATGAGGGTATGTGTGATCAGCATACAGAGGAGAACGATCATGCCGAGGTAGTAAACCGTGGAAATTGTCCCTGCCGTAGAGAATGGCACGTCGCCACTTGGGATAAAGATGCTCGTAGATTCCTTGCGGATCCAGATAACACTTGATGTATAAATCAATCGCTTCGTCAGAAGGCCCATACACACCGTTCCTGACTATGTCAAATCGGGGCACTGTGCTGTAAATCTCCTCAGCAGGCCCTGTTCCTCCTGCAAATGACCAAAGACCATGTTAGAAACCCAAACACCTTTACATTTTAAAGGGCACCAGAGCAAATCGTTCCACACCCAAGTTTCACAATCTGCTCTGGTGGGGGGCATTTGTTTGCCTCTAAAAAATGCTACAATATGATCATAACATCAAGTTTGACCCGTACATGGAATTGTCAGTAAAAATGCTATTCCAGCCCAGCCCAATTCTGAAATTTTCATTCGAAATACTATTGGGCCGACAGACATATGAGCAAACAAACATATGGGCCCTCTTTTAATTTGCCAAAGAAGAAGCCCAATCAAAAATAGCATACGGGTCCTTTTCCCTGGCGGATCCAAATCAAACAAAACCCGATAATACCGAACCCGTTCAGCAAAAATTAAATAAAAAAGAGGGACAGATGGCATCTGCCTATTAGTCCGTCCCTGTGGGCCCATAGTCTGTTAACAAAAGAGAAAGGGAAACAAGTACAGACCTGAAGGCGACACGCGACAGTTAGCGGAGGCTTCCCCTCTCTCCGGCGCTGCACGTCGCCGCGACCTCAACAAAGCACACCGCTGCATAGAGAACTCCGTCACGAACCTATCGACATCAAACACGGAGGGAGTCAGACGGCGAGTTTGACAGATGACAGGCGTGATAATGAAATTGGGAAAAATGAAAATACAAAATCGCTGAGCAAAAATTACCAATCGAAGTGTCTGAGGCACTACAACAACTTCGTAATAAAGAAATTGTATGCCAATTGAGGTTAATTGCAGGAGAAAGGGGGAGATGGTGCAGAACCTCGACTGACAGGAGTTCTGAGTATGACGGAACTCCCGCCCAGCAGTGATGCTTATGTTATAGGGGAAATAGAAGCTCTGCAGAGATGGTAAATGATGTAAGCGAACTTCAAAAAGGGGAGAATGCATGCATAAACTGACGAGAAAGCGAAAATCCCACAACTGGAGGGGTCCAGTGTAGAAAACAAGCAAGGGAATAACCAAAAAAAGGAAAAAGAATGGAGGGCATAGCAACAGTCTACTACCTGGAAAAGAGGGGCTAGTACTGTGTAGATTCCCTGCGCATAACCAACACAAGGAGAAGTGAATACATCTTCTTTGATCATAGCCGTTGGATGAGTAAAGCATGTAGTACTTTTGTCCCACATAGTACAAGGCATTGATCAGATGAGGACGAAAGCATGGAATGTAAAAAGAAACTGACTGAAGCATACTCTTTAAAAGCAAACATGCATCTCACCATACATCATCTGGCGAATGGACAAATGATGGAATTAAAAGCGCCTTCCCTTGAGTGTTGGATAGGATTAGATGCCACAAAAGGGAGATGAATCTGGGAATACAAGTCATTGATGCAGCGCATGAGTCCCTCCATAGTGGGCCCAGGGGCAAATCAGTAATCTGCAGAGAGGACAAAGGAATGTAGTACGTGAAGAATAGAAAGAGCAAACGTATTATCTCAATTTTACCCTTACAGCATGTTACATGGTCTGACAGGTGTGTAATTAGGCTGAATTGAGTCAAACTAAAGGCATAATTGAGAACATAAGAGTGTATTAGTGCCTCCATAATACTCAGGAAGGGAATCAAAGAACAATTTGGTAAAATGATGCTCAAACAAATGCAGCATGAAGGAAAGTTTAAATGGACTCATAGCATCTAATTACCAATCTGACACACCAAAACATGATGTATACTTTTGTGTGTATTGCATCAATTGATCCTTCCCCAACCAATGAGGAATTGACAACACCCCTCAGCTCTGACAAGAGGAGAGCCTCTTTTCACTGGAAATGGAACAGCAAACACCAAGATTAACCAACTAAATGGAACCAATGGGTAAACCATAGATGAGTGAACCTCAATTCCACTTTTACCCCTCAAACCTGAAACCAGATGCACATGTGTTGAAGGATATTTGTGGAATTACATGCCAACTAAGAATGACTCCAGTTCAAAATCCATGTGGGTACCCAAACTAAAACAAATTGAGAGAGAAAAAAGAAACTGTTACCTAGCCACAGCTATGTGCTTAAAGTTTGATCCCCTTACAAGGCTATCCAAGCCATCCACTGCCTATGAAGGCATGGATGAACACCATCTGTACACCTCCATTCTGGCGCCAAATCACTACCCCCTCCCCAAGGCATAAAGGAGCAGCAAGGTTTAACCTTATCCGTCACCAATTGACAGGGGCCCCACCTGTCAGAAGAACATGTGAGAAGAAGTGAAATGCTATGTTGATCAATGCCAAGTGTCAAAAGATGATTGGAAAGTAAATAAAATAGTAGGAGTTACCAAGTGAAAGAAAGAAGAAAGAAGAGAGTCGGCTTGCCACTTGTACATCTCCACCATCCATCAAACTCCAAGGCTCTGAGATGTTGCCACATGTCAAACACAAACCCTGGAAATCCTCTATAAAAGAAGCTCCTCTTGAAGAAGAAGGGGAGGCCAATTTAGTTAAGTCGAAACTCTGTCAATTTAGAAAATCAAATTTTACTCGCAAGGTAATAGATGTAATTTTCTGTAATGGCCTCCAAAAAAAAAATAGAAACATGAAAAATTATTAAATGCATTTGTGATGTTCCCTTTTATTTCTGTTTCTGTTGTTTATGCTTTAGAGTTTGCATCAATGAGTAATGGGGAGCGTGACCTAGATTCCACCCCCATGAAAGTTGATTGTATTTTTTTTTTTTAGCATCATGCATGTAGGGATAGTTGGCATCAGTATAAGTCTTTGTTGTTAGTGTGCAACCATAGATCACTGGTTCCATGGAGAGTGTGACCTAGACTCCACCTCCAGGGATGCTATGTTGATTTCTAACTTCTATCTTTGTCTTAATGAATAAGTCATGGTGATTGTCATGGTATTTCTGAGTTTGTCATCCATACAGTCCATGGTCCAAGTTTAGTAGGATAAGCCTTCATCATAGTGAAATGGTTGAGTCTAAAACTAGAATAAAGTTATTTGTGTAAAAATGACGGAGTTGAGTCCATATAAAGATATGAATGTCGAGAACCCTCTTTAAGAATGCATGTAGGAATTTTGTTCCTTCAGGAAGTTTGTGTTAATATCTCATAAGGATATATAATAAAAAAGGAAATATGTTATTGATAGAATAGTTCCTTTTCTAATAAATTTCTAAGTTACATCTTTAAGACAGATTTTAAGATCATATATGCTAAGAGAGGTAGTAACATGGTGTGCATGTGTCCCTTCTTATGTTAGTGTCCCAAACAAAAACGCGTAATAGAATAATCCTCTTCTGGTTCTTGTTTAGGGGTAATTTCGGAATTAAAATGTTCATGTCCTCAGAATAAAAGTTTATGCTTCATCTAGTGAATAATGGATATTATGAGTGCATCACAAAATTGTCTAGTAAGCCCTCTTTCCATATCATGTGTACTGAATGAAATGATGATATAGCAAGACAATACTTAAGCAAAAAAATAAGGCAACAGGAATGAAGTCAGGAGGTCCCAAAGTTTACTTTATACCATCCTGCATTAAATTATGCTCATTGAGTATTCGAATCCAAACTATCCAGCATCAGTAATCATCTGAAGTCCACATTTAAATTTAGTTGGTTATGAAGTGAATAGATGTGGAATAAAATTTGCAAAATTGTACCAATATAAGGCAAAAGAAAGTAGACTAGTTCCTACATAGCAGTAACCTAGGAAGTTGATAAAGTCAAGTCGCATAAAAGAAAAAAGGATGGCCTCAAAAAAAAAAAAACGAAAATGTCTAAGTTAAGAGGACTCTGTAAAGTAAAAAAAAAACGCTAGGGGCCAAAGTAAATGCGATGACACTGGCCAATGTTAGTTAACATCGTTAGCTCAATTGCTATCTAAGCAAGTATCATGGTCTTGGCTTGGTCCTAAGCCGTAAGTCATGTAGAATCAACGTTTGAAATAAAAGGTATAAGAATGAAGTGCCTCCTGACAAAGCGTAATCATTCAAAGTAGCATAATGAAAAAATATATATATACATATAAAAGATGCAAATACGAAGTTTGGTTTCCTCTCTTTAACAGACCAACTATGAATGCAAGATGTGATTATTTCAAAATTAGAAAGGGATGTATAAAATTGAACTCACAAATGGCTGGAGGGTGTTTTTGATACGCCGTATAGTACTCCTGCAAAGCCAAGCCTTCTTTTACTCTTTGATAGTCAGCCATGACCTCAGGCCCAAATCGAGTTGAAATCACAACACAACTTGTCGTTGAGGATGCACCAAATTCTTGATAGAGGAGGCCTTAGGATCCCTCCGTGACGCCTATCAATCTGGTTGCAGACGCTAGGGCCGCCGGAATCCTCTGCTGGCGCCATCAATGGAGATATCCAGTCCAACGGGAAAGTATCGGAACTCATGCCGATGAAGGAAGGAGGGAGATACATAGAGATTTTGAATGAACTTGTTGCACTCGAGGAGCTAACGCCGACATACGAAACCAACAGATTGAATCCCGACCTAACCCTGGCTCGTCCGGTGCACAGAGGCGGACATGAACCAAGCGACTTGATCGAACTCCAATCCTCAGCGCTTCTCTGATCGTCTGCGGCGACCAGCCTGTAGCGAATCCCTGACAAACGAGACATAAAACAGCAAGTTGGCATCCAATCAGAAAATTCTGCTACGCAGGAAACTTCAAAAATACATTAAAAATAGCTGGATTATCAGAAAAATTCTCATAAAATATCAAAATGTCAAGAAAAATATGAGGAATATTTTGATGTGTCATGTTATGCTAAAACACCAAAGCACAAAATATTTTAAAATTAATAGGTTTAAGGGATAACCATAAATAAAAAAAAAATAAAAAATAAAATAATACAATCACAATAATAAAAAAAAAGAGAAGAAAAGGAAATAAGACGAAAGAAAAATCATTCTGAATATTTTATGTTCTGGACAGCAGGTACATTTGAACAAATTATGTTCTGGACAGCAGGTACATCTGAATAGCTTATGTTCTGGACAGCAAGTACATTTGACATTCCTTGTTCTGGACAATAGGTACAGTCAAACATTAAGACCCGCAAACAAAAGTGAAATAAACAAAGTATACATATCACCAAGAAGATAAAAAAAAAAAAGAGAAATAGGAATTTAAAAGTACAAATTTGAAAGTCCAAACTCAAAATCTCAACTAAACACCGAAAACCTAAAACTCAGAGGTCACAACTAAAAGTCCAAAATCCAGAATGCCGAAAGGCAAAACTTCAAACTTTAAACCAAACCCGGAAATGTCAAGAACTAAAGTTAAACTCAAAAGTTAAAATCCAAAAGTGCTAATTCAAGAGTGCAAGTTTAAAAGTCTAAACTCAAAAATCCTAAAGTAAAAATTAAAAGCCCAAACCTGAAAATGACACAAAGTCAAAAGTGATACAAAGTCTAAATGACACAAAATCTAAAAGTGACACAAAAGTCAAAATGGCACAAAGCCTAAAAGTGACCCAAAAGACATAAAGTCTAAAGTGACATAAAGTCTTAAAAGTCAAAAGTTCGTCCCTTCAAGACTGCATCGCGTTTCGCCCTGAAGGAGACACCCTCCCGATGTTCAGATTGAGAAAAAGGAAAAGTCAATTCTGAATTATCATTGAAGTTCCTGTCAAGAGAAGGCATAGCGCATCTGTACTCGCGATTTGAACGAAAATCTCAAAAATCCCTAAGTTCCCCAAACGATTGAGAACTGACCTAGAATACCCTATTTTCTAGCGTTGGACTCAAATCTAACAGCCTGTTTCTACAAGTTCACAGCATGTTTGACCAGAAGCAGACTGAAATCTGATGCCCAAGTGACCAGGAGAAAAGTCAGTCAGTGGCCATCATCCAGGTTCATGTCAAGAGAAGGCATAGCGCATCTGTACTCAAGACTTGAACGAAATCCCAAAACCTCTAAATCCCCAAACGATTGAGGATTGATCTAGGATACTAAATTTCCTAGTGTCGAACTCAAAATTCTCTGTAACAGCACTAAACCCGACACAGTAAAGTAAAAACAACCTAAATGTCTTAAAATGGGAAACTAAAGAATTAAATCGCATCATCCATGTTTGCATGGTTTTGTTAAAATAGCTGCCCTTCTGCAGTGCTTTTCACTCCGAAACTCCCTATCAAGACACAATCCTTTTAAAATGGACTTCATCCACTTACTGCATATAAACTTTGATTATCCCGATCTAGAGGTGCTCTTAGCTCAGCTCGTAACTGAGTCCGGAGGTAATTAACAGTAGGGGCTTGCGCCTACTGGAAAAAAAGGACCTACGACAAACAATCAACTCTCGAGGTACTTGGAACCGCATTAGTGCCCTTCGCTCGTTTGGAATGGGCAGTAACGACGGGTCTCAAGATGCTCGAGGGGTATCTGATCCGCATTTTCTTCGCCCCATAGAGGACTATCTGATCTTCCGTGGTCGGACTGGAAAAAGTGCGAGACAGGTTCTGGCACGCCCGGTGGGACATTTTTCTCCTCTCATCAGGGCATAATCAAAGTTTAAATGTACAGGTGGAATTAAGTCCATAATATTCAAAAAAAATATATACTAATGATTGACTCTGAGTTCTCTCCATTGTAGGAATCATGTTTACCTAGAGTCAAATCGTGAAGGGCGAGCGTCTTCGCCACATGAAGACAGCAGCAATCGGGACTCTCTATATGCCCGTCCAAGCTGTCGTGCAAATCTCTCCTGTGATGCTTGCTGGTGAAGCATCGGTGAAAGTCTCTGGAAAGCCTGCCCTTAACACCAAAAAGGGTCGGGCGGCAAACACCCACATCAAGGGGGCGACAGCCCCGAAACTCAAAAAGGAAAAGAGGACTAGGATCTCGAGGGCCCAAGCTCTCCACCTGGTCCAACAACCCGATACCATCACTGATCTGTCCCTCAGCAACACCTTCGCCCCCCTACATGTGCTCAAAAAGGGAGGTGAGGCGATGCGCCTCAGAGAGGATTGGGAGCTCCCTATGTATGCCCCCGCCTCGGAAACAGAGAAAGTGACCCACCCAAAACACCAGGCAGTGGAGGCCATTCATGCGGCCTTCAAGATTGTCAAAAGATCCCGCAAATCCCGCAGGATTGTCACTGCAATCCCTGCCAACCCCAACAAGCCGTCCATCAAGGACAGGCTCAAGTTCCCGGCGCACCAAAGACTCCGCTTTCCCTACCGCGAGGACAACCGAGAGGGAGACGCGGACTATAGTGCGTCAGAAAAAAGGACTGTGGCCCACCCGCCTTCAGTCTTCGACCGGCTTACCTTTCCATCACTCCAACCCAATGCCCGCTCAATGAAGGCCAAAGGAAAAGTGAAGAAGGTCTGGAAGCCCAAGCAACCGGAACCCATCCCCGCTCCTGAGCAAAACACAGGGGGCACCAAGCGATGGGTGCCAAAAGAAAAAGATACCTCTCTGGCTAGCCAGGTGGCGAGTCAGATGATGAAAAATAAAACCAAAAAGAAATATGTGATGAGGAAGAAGCGGAATGCTGATTCTGCCTCAGTATACCATGTGTCAGTTAATGACGATGAGGATGATGATGAGGAAACGGCGGAAGTCCGTATGGTTGGGACGGGTTCCCAGGAGCCGCCTCACTCCGAAAGTGTCCCCGTGGAAACACGAGGACAAAAAGGGAAAGCTTCAGCATCCAAACCTCCCAAGCGGGTAGGGCGGCCCAGAAACCGCAGCCCGGTAATAGAGAAAATTGTCCAACAGACTACTGATAACATTGCAAGTGATGAAGAAGATCCAAGTCCGGACCATGGAAGTTCCTCTGAGGATGTTGATGAGAAAATTGAAACCCTCGAGGAAATATCTGACGAGATGGCCCAGCTTCGCAAGGAGTTGGAAGAGAAAACAAAACAACTTGAGCAACTCCGAGTGGAGAACGCTCGGGTAACTGCGGCTTGCGCCGCAGCCCAAAAACACCCAACCAAAAAAGGGGTACGACTAAATAGTGTCGTCTTAAACAGTGATATACCTGATTCAACCGATACCAAGGAAATGGCTCCTAAACAAAAATCCAAAAATAAAAAGAAAACCAAGAAATCCCACTCCAAAATGTTACGGGAAAAGGATAGCAGCTCCAGTGAAACCTCTGAAGAGGAGTTGCTTGAAAGAAAAGAAACCCATGTCATTGACCCTGAGGCCATAATGGAGAAAATGCAAAGGGCCATGGATCAGAAACTGCAATCTCTAGGGATTGGGGGCACTCAACTGCCCGTCAATTTCACAGGCCGGCCTTACCCCGCAAAGTTTGACCAGCTGGATTACCCGAAGGGCCATATAGTGCCGAAATTCAAGGTGTTTGATGGGATTGGAAACAAAATCACCCCGAGTCAACATCTGTCACACTTTATAACCTCCTGTGGAAACACTGCCCGAAGGGAGGAATGGCTATTAAGGCAATTTTCACAAAGTCTGTCTGGAGTAGCGTTCGACTGGTACGCTTCCCTCGAGGCAGATAGCATCAAAAGCTGGAAAGAAATGGCAAATGCCTTTTGCGCAAGGTTCAGGACGACCCCGCATCGGGTCTCCGTTACCAATCTAGTCAATGCCAGACAAAAACAAGGCGAGTCCGTCTCCGATTACGTGTCAAGGTGGGAAACCATGTACACAGGATGTCAGTCCAACATAAGTGAATCTGAGGCGGTGCGTATGCTTCTGAACAGCATCCATGCACCGATGAAAGTATGGATGGTGGGACACAATGTCACCACCTTTGAACATTTGGTAGCCATGGTTGCTCGGTATGAGGAAGTGGAGCCTGAAATGAACCAGCTATACTATTCCACCAAAGAAAAAGATAAAGAAAAGGGAAAGAAGCTGGAAATCAAAACAACAAAGGCAGTCAAGGCCATCACTAACCAGGCTGAAGGCACTGGTAGTGCCCCATGGGGAAAGAATGGCGAAACGAAAGACGGAAATCCACAGTCCAGGGCTCAAAGGCCAACACTCAGGGAGCTGAAAAGCAAACCTTACTCATTCAAAAAGGAGAAAACTCTGAAGCTGTTCAAGCAAGCCATGGAGGTTCTCGAGGTTCGATTGCCCCAATGCAAAAGGCCCGAAGAAGAAGACAAAGTAAACCACCCTAATTACTGTGTGTATCACAGAGTTTTGGGTCATAACATAGAGGATTGCTATGTCTTTAAGGATTGGCTCGAACAAAAAATCCAAGAAGGAGCAATCTCCCTCCATGATGACGCTAGGCAGGAGCCGGCTCCTCATGCCATCTCAAACGGAGCCCCAAGTGCCAGCTCTCGCCGTGTCTCGGTCACTACTGACGGAAAACCGCCCACGACATGGAGCGTATATTTGAACAAAAACACCAGAAAGAAGTTGAGAGCCTTGCAGGCCGAACCTCAACTCAAATGGAAAAGCCCTATCATGCCAGTGGTCCCAAAGAGACTCAAACCAATGAAAACACAACCGAAACCAATGACCCGTAACGCAACAACGGGTAATGTGAGATCTAGACAGGCGTTCTGGAGGAAAACCTCTCCCGAAACCATCGAAGATCCCTATGTCCAAGAAAAACCAACACAAGCAACCCTCGCTGATTTCATCTCCCCCAAAGTCGCTGCTCAAATTAGCGGACAAGTGTGGCAGGAGTTGAAAGGCGAAGGAAAAGAAAAGAAAGAAGAGGAGTTCTGGACGGCAGCGTGCCACCATGTCTCAGGTAATGAGGAAGAACACGAAGAATCCTCTAACCAACAGGAGCCGGCACAAGCAGACGCCAGACCCTCCGAAACCTCAACAACAAATGAACCAAACCCTACTGAGTCGTCATCCAGCTCAGTCCCAACCCAACATGCCTGGTCGATGGTCACTGTTCAACCTGTGACCCAATCAGGAAAGGAAAAGAAAGAGATCCTTGAAATAAAGAAATTGGATAAGGCCCTCATCCGCAAAGGAAAGAAGCCGGACCGAATGACCCTACCTTTTAAGATCAATGGCCAAGATCGCAAGGTGTTTGTAGACATTCATGACGAATGCTTAGACTCAGAAGGTATCCCAAGCATAAAGAACCTGGGGTTCAACCTTGTCATGCCAAAGAAAAAAGGAGAATCCGGGATTCCACCAGAAACCATTGCGATGCTAGCAGAGCATGTGTCTGAACTGATGAAACAAACCATTGCTGTGACTAGTTTTGTAAGAAACCAAGTAAACAAAGAGGCTTCCACCTCAACCGATACCCAAGATGCCCAAGATATTCCCGGTTTCACTGACGAAGAATACGAATGGTCTGATCCAGACCCTCCCAGCCAAGATGAAAGCTACGATTTTGGTAGCAACTTTGACAGTGATGAGGAAAGAGGAGGTGGTGACTCTGGTGGAATCTCCTGCAACGCCATCTCAACACCGGCCATAAACGCACACCCGGAGGATAACCCGGGAGAAAGAGAGGAAAAGCTCACTAAAGAAGAGGAAATAGAAATGATTGCGCAAATAGAGAAGGCTACACAGGCCATTCTCTCTTCCGCGGTCACAAACCAAAACCCACAAGAAGATGATGATGCCTTCTATGAGGCGCTGGAGGGATGCCAGCCGGCCAGTTACAGGAGGATAAAAATATACATGAAAGCAAGGGAACAATGGAGGGACCTCTCCTACTGGTGCGGTCAAACCAACCTCCATCCCATCCTGGAGACAGAAATCGCCTTAAATCCATCCTGGTGGATCCAAGAGCTCATACATGGCGATGATGTGGACCAATTGCTAGCATCATGGCTGGCAAATAGGTTCTGGACCAAAGAAATGCCTCTTGACATCTCTAAACAAAAAACCCATGAACCCGCAGAGCACTGCAGATACCTGAGTGATGCCGGGGAATCAGAAGAAGAAGCCGAGGAAGAAGGCGATGATTCACTACCACATATCTCTTTCAATGCTGTGGCAGAGTATGTGGACTTCTTGATGCAACTAAAAATTCAAGAGCCTGACTTGTTCCAACAGGAATTAAGGGTTGATGAGGAGATAGAAAACATGTCAGACTCGGATACTTATGAGCAACAAATTGAAAATATGGCCATAAAGAAAGCCGCGGTGGATATTGTGGTGCAAAATGGATGGGACAAGAAAGACCCAGACCCAAACCACCCTACAGATTTTGAAATCATGCGTGCGCAGTTGGAAAGCACGGAGGACTCACACCTCTGGGAGAATATCGAGGTTACTGAAACTGACCTCGCGGAATATGAAAACAGCATGGATAACCAAGCCCGCTTCAGCCAAAATGATCAAACTTTCTTGGCCGAGGAAGACCAGGCTGACGACTTCTCCCAATACTTGAGAAACCTGAGAGTCTCAGACCCGGTCGGCTACCATGGTGTGCTGAACCCTGAAAATCCTCAACAATACCAGGGATATGAAAGGCAAGCCATAGCCAGGACCGTAAGGGAAATAGTTGATGAGACGGGATGCGAGGAAGGGGAAATAAATCCAGAAGCAACCCCACCAAGAACCACTCGACGCCGTAGATCCAGGGGGATTCGGCGCTCCAGGCATACATCAGGCCCCAGGGCCGAGGTGACATTCCCCACCCAAATAGAAATAGTTGAGACTTCCAACCAAGTCGATACCACTCAGGGTGAGTCATCCCAGCAAGCCCTTGAAGAAGAAGAATACAATGAACATGACAGCCTGGTAGAGTGGTATGTGTCTGGGCTCAGGGAACTGAGAATCACAGACCCAAGGGCCTTCCGCCGAGCTACCCACCCCAAAGATCCAGATTTTACGGAGGAATTTGAAAGAGAAGCCATAGCAACCGTCCTAAAAGAGGTTAACAAAGGCAAAACTCCCCAGTGCTCTGACTCTGAAGATAGCGGAGGTTCTCCGCGATTCTTCTTCTGCGGAAAAATATCTGATGGAAACGCCCAAAATAGCGATAGCGATGAAGAAGAGGCAGAAAGGGAGCCTGAGGTGGAATCTGATCATGAAGAACCTCAACCAAGCACCCTCCAAGGAAGTTCAATCCTGATGGCCTCTGGGTCTGGTCCGCCGGCC
Source organism: Rhynchospora pubera (assembly GCA_028095005.1). NCBI lineage: Eukaryota > Viridiplantae > Streptophyta > Magnoliopsida > Poales > Cyperaceae > Rhynchospora > Rhynchospora pubera. The sequence goes on along the minus strand of CM051462.1, from coordinate 85,457,305 downwards.
GACATAACCTCAGCATTTGAAGGGTTGAACATCTCACAAGCAACCAGGATCCTTTCCTACATGGAACATCTGAGACGGGAAGACCCTGCATTCCTAAACTTCATAGCTCAGCACGCTGAGATATTACAACAACCGGGAGCCAGTTACGAAAGGCTCAGGAGAACCCATCCACGGGAAACCGCCCGTTTTCGGGCACAAATAGAAAGGTTGTACAAAATCTCAAATGACATTGACAATGATAGCGGCGATGATGACGGCTCTGATGCTGGAAACTGCCGTTACATCAGCGGTTCAGGGTCTGATGATTCTGAGTCCGAAAATTATGACCACCGTTCCGCCCGAATTGCAGCTTGGACGGACGACGATGAACCTTCCTTAAAACCATGTAATAAAAGAAGACAACGGGGAAGAAACGCTCGCATGACTGTCCGGCCACAACCCGAATGGGACGAAAATGCGCGGCATGAGCTGAAACAAGCCATCGCTGAAACTGAGGCCATGACAACCAGTGAGCTCATGAGAAATCTAAGGGTAAATAGTGATGATGATACTTATTGTCCCACCGAGGATGATGAAGAAGAGGTCAAGAGTCCTAAAGCCCTTAGAGTATACCAAAGAAGAAAGAAGTCAGCAAATGAGAAGGAAATAATAACCTATCAAAGAAGAAACAAAGGAACCAACAAAGGAAAGAACAAGTTGCTCAAAGGCGAATCCTCCCGTGATGACGCCACTTGTCATCGAGTTGGCCATCATGGTTCTGACAAAGGTGAGCCCTCGGAAATGCCACAACCGCAGGCCGAAACCACAGAAGAAAATCAAACTAACCCAGAAAAAATGGCATATGACTATGAGATCGTGCTAGATCCTGCTGAACAAATGAACCCTGCCGATCTACAAGGACGGCAACCAAGAATGGTAAACCTGGATATCCATATTCCTAACATTCCGGGCCAACCTGACCTTACTCTCGAGGAGTTGGGGGAAATAGTGCGGCAAATGGTCAACCAGATCTGGGAGGCCACGGCCACTGAAGAAGCGGATGGAGAAAATGAGCCCGCTGAACCAGAGATAGAGGAAAATGCCGGCACTGAACGGGGGGCAGCTGCCACCTCTACTGAAGACCAAGATACCGCCCCTTCAAATCAAAACCAAGAAGAAAACCAAAACCAAAGCTCTGAATTATGCCAAGGTACTTCTGAAAATTGTCGGACAATAACTGTGAGTGAGTCCGACACAGATAGCGAGGAGGAGGAATCTCCAGCAACCCAAGGTGATAGCTCACAAAGTGAACCAAAACTCACTCAAAAGAAAATAGCCAAGCCAAAAGAAAGCCCGTTTAAATCACGCGCGGCGGACAGCTCAAGAGAAATAGCTCAAGAAGTTGCAACAGATGGCCCCGCCCACCACACAAGGTCAAGGCGAGCACAACCGAGCATCGCTTTAGATAGGGGGCAAGCCCAACAACCGTCGAAGGAAGATAGCGCTGCCTTTACTTCAAGGGAAAAGCGTCAACTCCTAATAGACCTGGATTTCTGCACAAATGCTCTGAGAAGGATGACCAGGCAAAATATTGAGATACAAACCTTAGTCGAAACCCTGATAGCCAGGCTAAAGACCGAGCGAAAGGAAAGAATCTCGATGGAGGCGGAACTCAAAGCATTGAAGGACCGCGCCCAGAAACAGGGGGCAGGTCAGAAAAAGGGCATGAAATCTGGCCATGCTACCTCAGGTAATTCAGGAAACCTCCCACAAAGAAGGGGAGAGGCCGGCATTGTCATCCAAGAGGGACAAAGGCCAAAACCCAAAACTAATCATTCCCCAGGAAAAGGGAAAGGGAAAGCCAATGCAGAAGACCACCATCACAAACCAAAGCACCTCTGGTCCTGTGATAACTCGTTCGGGGGTCCTGAAACAGGTCGGCAAGAAAGAGGTGAGAGTTCGCGCACGCGGGCGTGCCCTCCCACCAGATATGAGTCTGGCCATATGAGACACAGAAGTGCCGAAACCTATTCAACCCAACAAATAAAAAATAGACAAAATCACCCAGGGCAATACCATATGAAAATGAAATTGGTTAAGCTCGACAATGCTTCCCCTTACAACCAATTACCACATAAAATCAAGATAACAGGGAAACTGAAACCAAAACATGGAGGTTCCGATGGGCACTTCAGACACAGGAACCGTGTAAACCCTTGGGAGATGCCAGAAGCTGAAAATGGGGCACTCCGGGCACAAACCATAAATAGACAACCAAAACCGTATAAAGCAAAGAAAGAAAATAATGCCGGAAGAAAGGCGTACTGCCAATACCACCAAGTCTGGGGGCACTCCAGAGAGGAATGCCTGACATGGTCTTGGAATGACAATGACCCGTCAGAGGAAGAAACAGAAGACGAAGTGTGCCGTGCCATAACCCGGGGTACAAGCTCTCAAACCTATGACAAGGAAACTGCCTCTGGATGTGAACATGATACTGAAGGGGAACTACAGTACAGTAGCCCAGAAGAGGAGCCTGTTGTACTGGCAATCAACTCCGCTGCAGTTAGACCACTGGAAAGTGATACTGACCAAAGCGAAACAGAGGAAAGAGAAATCAAATCACCACCAAAACCAAACAAGGTGTCCAACCTAGTCCGGCAGGTCTCTACTAGAATCCGGCCAAATATGAAAAATCACTGCAATGTTAGTCTGAGATCGGGCACTAGGATACCTGAGAGACAACCCCCCAGGAAAACGACCAACAATGAAATAAGAAACAGAAATAGTACGACAGCAGAAAGCGAAACAAGGTCCGATGGCAGACCTAAAATGTCCGTGGGAGATTACAATGTGGTCGCTCATTTGCGGAAAATCCCCTCACTGCTCAGTGTCTTTGATGCCTTAATGGTATCTCGAGAGCTGCGTGATGCCTTGATCTATGCACTGCAAAACCCTGCCAGCTTCCAGGCCTATTTTGCCCAAGAAACCCGCGAGGAGGTGGCACAGATCGACCATGAACCATACATTACCTTCACAGATGAGGACCTGATGGCAGGTACAGCCGATCATAATCGACCCTTGTACACCACAGGCACCATTTATGGCCGAAAAATCAACAAAGTCCTCATTGATCCTGGGTCCTCAATCAGCATCATGCCGCTAAAAACGCTGGTACAGCTGTCGCTCAGCATCAAAGAAACAAAGAAAGATAAAATCCGGATCCATGGGTTTAACCACCAATACCAAAAGGCCCTGGGCTCCACGGTGATCGACATCACCTTTGGGAACCTGGTCACTCCGGTCAAATTCTTCATCATCGAAGCTGATACAACATACAAGGCACTGTTGGGGAGACCATGGCTCCACGCCAATGGATTGGTTCCCTCCACCCTGCACCAGTGCATTAAATATGTCAAAGACGGAAAACAATACGTGATTAAAGGAGATGATCAGCCATTTGAGGCACATGAAGCCGAATTGGATGATGCTAAATATTACAAACCCAAATCCGGAAAGGGGGCAGCCACCAAACAAGGAAAGCTCTCTCCTGAAACCGTGAAGGAAGCAGTCAAAAATGCTGTGCTCAAAGCGGCCATAAATTCACAAATGCTCTTGGGAAGTGATAGCGAGACGGGATCGTCAGAAGGCACAGCCGAGGACATTAACTTACCCGCTCGAATGCAACCAAATGATTCCAGTGAGGGTGAGGAGCAAAATACTCTGTCCATAGAAATCCTACCCCTAGAACACTGTAAAGACCTAACACCTCGGGAAAGTGAAGAAGTCATCCCGTTCAAAACCTTCACTGTCCCACCTAAAATAGAAGAGCTTGAAACAGGGCACGTTGTTCATCCCAGTATACAATTTGTCAAAATAGGAGAAATCGAACCTCAAAATGAAGAGTCAAACTTCGAAGACTGGGAACAATGGCTCGTAGAGGAAACCAGGAAGACGGGGATTCCCCCTCAGCTTCAAGACACCACCAGCACACGGTTGATTGAATTGTTTCGTAAGGCACAATGCCTAGAGCCCATTCCTGAAAAGCGAGCAAGAATGTTCCGAGATATGTGGAATGGCTACTCTAATGAAGTCGTAAAACTCAATGGGAAGATTGCTAACACAAGGGGCCTAGGATTCGAACCTCGAACCAAGGGCTCAGGGTCAAATACTCCTCAAAGACCGCGACAGCACTCTTGCTGTCGCATAACAATCACTGAAATCAAGGAAGGCGAAACAACCCCAGATGAAGGGGAATCTTCAGAAACAGAACAATTTATCCTAGCAGCCAAAAACGCGCCAAAGGAGCTAGAAGAAGGTGGTCAAAATACCATCGATAAATTGAAAGAAATCGACCTAGGAACTGAGGAAAATCCAAAACCTACGTTCATTAGCACCTCCCTTCCTCAGGAGATGCAGGATGAACTGACCAAACTGCTAAAGGAATATCAGGATTGCTTCGCATGGAGCTACAGTGAAATGCCCGGGCTAGATCCAGCAATAGCAGTCCACAAACTCAAAATTGACAAAGAACTCAAGCCAATCAAACAAGGACCCCGGAGAATGAGGGTCGAATTGGAAGAAAAGGTGATAGCCGAAGTCAAAAAGCTCATCAGTGCTGGATTCATAAGGGAAGAAGAAACGCCCGACTGGGTGGCCAACATTGTCCCAGTAAAGAAAAAGAATGGACAAATCAGAGTCTGTGTCGATTTCAGGGATTTAAACAAGGCTTGCCCTAAAGATGACTTCCCTCTGCCAGTGACAGAAATCATAATAGACCATACCTCGTCCCACGGGATATATTCCTTTGTAGACGGATACTCAGGATACAACCAAATCAAAATGGATGAGAGTGACCAAAAGCATACAGCCTTCCGTACCCCAATTGGTATCTACTGCTATAAAGTCATGCCTTTCGGCCTCAAAAATGCAGGAGCCACATACCAAAGAGCCATGACCAAAATCTTTGACGACCTCATACACAAGGTGGTAGAATGCTATGTAGACGACCTTGTTGTAAAGTCCCATACCCATGAACAACACTTAGAAAACCTGAGGCTAATGTTTGAGCGGCTAAGACAACACACGCTGAAACTCAACCCCCTGAAATGCGCCTTCATGGTGTCATCAGGAAAGTTTCTAGGCTTCGTGGTACGGCACCGAGGCATTGAAATTGATCCTGATAAAATCAAAGCCATCCAAGAACTGTCCCCTCCACGGACACTCAAACAACTCCGGTCTCTTCAAGGACGCTTGGCGTATATCAGGAGATTCATAGCCAACTTGTCAGGCAAAATCAAGCCTTTTACCAGGCTCACCAAAAAGGATGTCCCCTTTAAATGGGATGAAGAATGCCAGAAATCTTTTGATGATATCAAGCAATACCTGCAAAAACCTCCTGTGTTGGCAGCACCCATCCAGGGAAAACCTCTCATTCTCTATACCACCGCCTTGGACGGATCCCTGGGGGCATTGCTTGCCCAGGAGAATGAAGAAGGAAAGGAAAATGCCCTGTATTACCTCAGCAGAATGCTTGTGGGGGCAGAACATGCATACACGCCAATCGAAAAGCATTGCCTAGCCTTGATCTTCGCAGTAAAGAAGCTTAGGCATTATATGTTGGCCCACAAAGTCACATTAATCTCCAAAACTGACCCATTGAAGTACCTCATGACCCGACCAATGCTTACCGGAAGGCTGGCAAGGTGGGCAGTGGCTCTAATGGAATTTGATATAGCATATGCGCCCCAAAAGGCTATCAAAGGACAAGCACTAGCTGATTTCCTAGCTGCTCATCCTATACCTGATGATTCCCCACTAGCATGCGACTTCCCTGATGAGGAGGCTATGCAGATAGAGGAAAATGAAACTTGCTGGAAGCTATACTTCGATGGATCTTCCTCCATTCGACCAGCAGTCAAACCAAACTTACCAAAACGACAAGCAGGTGTAGGATTGGTGTTTGTCACCCCAGAGAAAGGCATTCTCCGACATGCTCTAAGCCTAACCGAACCATGCACAAACAATGAAGCTGAATATGAGGCCCTGATAGCTGGACTCGAAATTGCCCTTCAAATAGGTATTGGGCAGTTAGAAGTCTATGGAGATTCTCAGCTCATCCTGAGTCAGATCAAAGGCCTCTTCAAAATAAGAAAACCAGAATTGGTCAAATACCATGAAAAGGCCCTTGAGTTGATGGCCAAGTTTACATATATTACCTTCCAGAAAGTTCCAAGGTCACTAAATGGTAAAGCAGATGCATTGGCTAGATTGGCTAATGAACTCAGTGACCCAAGTCAGGAAGAAATCCAAGTCCTTGTCCACCGCAGGAGGTCCCTGTCCCCTTGTTTCCCGCAAAAAAAAAGAAACGAGGAGGAAGAAACCCTGTTTACTGACATCCAGACGCTCGAAAGAGAACATGAAAAAGAATGGAGGGAAATCGCACAAGTCATGATAGTCGAGGGTTCGAACCAAGAGGACTGGAGACAACCCTTCCTCGACTACTTCCAACAAGGAAAATTACCTGTAAACAGGGCCATTAGGGAACAAATCAGAAAAAGGGCCCTAAGGTTCGTATATGTGAACAGCACACTCTATTGGAGATCCTACGAAGGATCATGGCTTAGATGCATATCGAAAACCGAAGCCAACCAAGTTATGCAAGAAATTCACTCGGGAGTATGCGGAGCCCATCAATCGGGCTCTCGGATGCGAGTACAAATCAAACTAATGGGCTACTACTGGCCCACCATGATCAATGACTGCGAAAACTTCTCCAGACAATGCCACATGTGCCAAATTCATGGAGATTTTATACACCAACACCCAAACGCACTACATCCAACCGTGGTATCATGGCCCTTCGAAATCTGGGGGACAGATATCATAGGTCCCATTGACCCACCAGCCTCAAATGGGCACCGCTTCATATTGGCCGCTACGGACTACTTCTCCAAATGGGCCGAAGCCAGGTCATACCGTGAAATTAAGGCCTCTGATGTGGTCAGGTTCTTCACCACTCAAGTGCTTTATAGATATGGAAATCCAAGGAAAATAATCTCCGACAATGGGACGGCCTTCAAGAATGCCAAAATTGAGGCCTTCGCCGATAAACACAAAATTGAATGGAGATATTCCTCAATCTATAACCCAAGAGCCAATGGACTAGCGGAGGCCTTCAACAAAACACTGATCAAGATCCTTCGCAAAACCATTGGAGATAATCAAAGAAACTGGCATGAAAGGCTGCATGAAGCATTGTGGGCATACCGCATCACCCATAAAACAGCAACCCAAGCCACACCTTATTCTTTAGTGTATGGAGCAGAAGCAGTCCTACCAATCGAAGTGGAACTCCCGTCACTGAGAATAGCTATGGCAGCACAAATCCCTCTGACTAAACAAACGCAACTGAGGTTGCAAGAGTTGGATGGAATGGATGAAAGGAGACTGGCAGCTCAACAAAACTTGGAGTTATATCAAACCAGAATGACGCGAGCTTATGAAAAGCTATCAAGACCCAGAACGTTCAAGAAAGGAGAACTAGTGTTGGTTTTGAGGCGACCTATCCTCGGCCGACACCATGGTCCCAAATTTGCACCAAATTGGGAAGGCCCTTATGTCATAGAACAAGCATATGAAGGTGGAGCCTACCTACTCGCAGACTCAAATGGAAAACACCCTGTCTCCTCCATAAATGGGAGATACCTGAAGAAATATTATGGACAAAACTACCCCAACATTTCCGCAACCCACCAAAGCCAAAGGAAGAGCGACCAACGAACCGACTGGGCAGACAATTGCGAGGCGGTCAACCACCTCTTCACTTAGGTAAAAAATCTCTCACGTCCCACCGGGTCAAGGCTCGACAGGGTACTCCGTTCCTTTGAACACTATGGGGTACCCCTGAGTCAAAACCCTAAAGTAATAAATTAACCTTTAAATAAAATAAACCCTTCAAAATTTCCTAAAATGACCCCAAGTTGAAATCCTAAATAAAATCCAAGTCCAACAAAAAATGCATCTTATTCCAAAGCATAAAAGCATGTGACCAAAAGAAACTAGACCAAGCTAAAATATAGCTCAAATAAAAAGTTAAAACCAAATCTCCCTAAATATTCTCAAATCCCTAAATAAAAAGGCAAATTTCAAAATCCAAAATCCAAAACTTCTAAAATATACACAAAACATTCTGTCCCACTGGGCCAAAGATAAAAGGAGTGTTCTGTCCTTATGGACATTCATAGAACATTTCCTTTACAAATGGCCTACACCCCGAAATATGACCCTAAAAAGTCTTGTGCTTTGTCCTTAAGACGAAGTACTAGGTGCCTGTTCATCTCACCGAACTAAAGGATGAACAAAAGTTCCGTGTCTTGAACTCTAAATTAAGACACAAACGGTGAAACTTACCAAACGGTGAAACTTACCTAACGGTGAAACTTACCAAACGCTGAAACTTACCATGGGATTAGTCAGAACCACATCCTCAATAGTTACAGATTGAAAAAAAGACAACCTGTCTATTCAAAATGTAATCCTTGCCAAAACCTACCAAAAAAATAGAAGAAGACCAAACCAAACCTGAAAGCCCCTCTGAAAACGGAGAATACCACGGCTGATGTCCGCCAACCATGTCAAGGAATAGGCCTCATAAATCCTAATATCCAGAGGGGCCCATGGTCGTGTTGGGCCTTAAACCACCGACTACGGTATGTTCCTAGCTGCCGTACCCAAAGAGCCAGGAGAAAACCCCATCTCACTACATCAAAAGAGTGATGTGGAACAGACAAGTCCTGACGGTACGTCCCTCATCACCATACCAAAATAACCAACAGAAAATGATGCACAAAATCCCACTGCGTGCTATACCCAGGATGTCCATTCTACATGTCAGATCGGTAATATGGAGCAGACAAGTCCCACCGGAATGGTCCTAGCTACTGAGGCAACAATGTAGAATAGACAAATCCCACCGGTATGTTCCTTGCTACCGTAACCAAAGAGCAGGGAGAATAACAAAAAGTATCTGTCCCACTAGCGATATCTGATGTCGCTACTTATGATAATCTAAACCAAATCACTAGTAAACCTCAACAGATGTCCATAAATCAAGATCAACAGACCAAAAACTATTGGGGTTCCAAATCGCCCTAATCAAGTCATAAAAAAATCAAAATACCAAACATAAACCATCCAAAATTACCACGGTTTGAACAACAACAAAAAAAAAACATACAAAACAAAGCAACAAAGCAACGAAACCAAATAACCAAACATCCGAGACCTCTTCACATCAGAGGCACAGGAGGCGCCTGAGCTGCGGCCATCGCCCCTGCAAGGGTCTCCAAAGTGTTATGAATTGACTGAAGCACTGCCTCAACATTCTCCAGTCGCTGGTCTAGCTCCTTAAACCGCTGGTCTATGTGTTCCTGGAGTGGGAAAGATTCTTCAATGGCTGAGCCGTCTGGAGAAGGGGGAGAAGCCTCTCTTACCGGACTATACTGATTCACAGCAGCAAACCTATGAAGGATATGACTGTTCACCGGGTAGTTGGGGTCAGGGACCAGAGTGCCATGAGCCATCTCCACCCACCCAAAGGAAGTCAGATCCAAGAGCAGGTTGCGCGGGTACAGAATAATCCGCTCAGTGATTGGATTCCCCCACAGTGTCTCAGGCAATGGAATCTGAGCCCGCTCTATCAAGGCCTCAACTAAGCTTCCATAAGGCAAATGGCCCTTGGGAAACCTCGTGACATGATGCATGTTTTGGAGGATGAGGCTGGGAAGATTAGCTTTCCCGCGTTTGAGGAGCAATAAGCGAAGGTAGAACAAAGTCCCTGGGCGAGTCAAATCTGACAACTCACCCTGAGGAAAAAGGATGTAGCTGATAATCAAGAAAAATAACCTGAAAGGAACATATAAACTTCATGGTCATGAACCTATCCTTCAGAAACAAACGGAAGAAACAAACAAAACAGAAACACACAAATAGCAAAATTACCGATGAAGCGCGGGCAGATGCATAGTAGAGATCAGTTCAGAGCTTGCCTCAGATCTGGGTATCTTGAACCACTCGCAGTGGCCCCGGTATGTCCCTTGCTCGCGAGGCCAACTCCCAAAGGCATAAACTGACAAGCCATTTAAAGTATCTGGGGCACCAATCAAGTCAGCCAAATCCTCCACCCCTATGTGAAAGAGTCTGCCAAAAAGATAAGAAGAGGCAGAAGGAGTATCATGGTGGTCAAATGTGACACGGAGGTTAGCATAAAATAGCTTGGTGATGTCCGGATGGTAAGGAGTATCAAGCCTTGACAAGCCGTGGAGGCTCCAGGCATTGAGCCACCCTGTTATTAAATTCATATAAGGGGTGGTGAAACGCCCTTGAGAATGAAAGAAAAAGCAGGCGGAAACTTCACGCCCCCCTTCACCAATGTTACTTTGATAACATTCAAAAGCCTCGTCGTCCCGGAACAGATAGCGGTTGCCTGGGTCATACGACCAGTTAGGCTTGGAAGGTAACGCGCCTTGGACAGAGGAGCTACCTTCATCCCTGGGGCGCTTGGGATTCCTTGGATCTATGACGCCAGCCATGGAAAACGGGATCAGAGAAAGAAAATTTAGAAAGAGAAAATGATACGAATTACGTGCATACGATGCCTTATATATAAATGAATTAGGGCACCAGAGAGCGTATGTCTTCTCAAACTTGCTAATAAAGGTGAGAAATCAAAAGGCGTGGCGGTTTACAATGAAAGAACACAATCGCTTCGCGATCCAAGGGATTCTAATGAACTAAATTGATGAATCCAATAGTGTCAAGAAACATCCATAAATCAACTACAATCAAGAGCCCAAGAAGGGTCCAAAACATCGCACAAGCTAAAAGCCCAACTGCTACAAAATCATGTCTAAAACTAAAACATAACATAATAAGGAAAGATACAAAGCACCAACATGCCACATAATTTCAACCCCTACTCAAAGGAGACCCATCATCGACTCAACCTCTCGAGAGGCGTCCGCCACAAGAGAGGCAAAGCAAGGAAGGGCTAACACTACACTCGTACAAGCTCCCTCCGAGTCATCATCAGAACCAACACCTCTCTGATGAGCCGACATCTCAACTATCGGCTCAATCAATACCGTGTCTGGGAAAGAGACAAAATCCATCATAGCTGTAGAAGATGAGCCTGCAGCCGAGGAAGGACCAGTGAGGAGGGCCTCCCACTCTACACAATCCAATACCATCTCGTCTAGTGAAGCTGGTACCATGTCGAGCTCAGGAGAGAAAAGATCTCGGAGAAGCTGAACCATGCGATCATCCATGGGGCCACCAGAGACCGGGTCATCTGTCAAAAAGGGAGGATGGCATGAGAAGATTAGGGAAAGAGATAGCAAATATAATAACAAAACAAGTCATCGACAGATACCTGTCGAAGTGGGAGCCAAGGGCGAAGCATCACCTGGAACCTCTAACTCCATGTCAGGAATAGGATCCCTGAGCAGCTCCCCTACACTGATGAAGCTCCTAACGGACAGCTGATACATATGACAAAGATCTCCCAGTCCAAGGGTCCATAACTCAACACCAAAGGCCATCATAGTGTAGGGAAGTCGACCTGAATCAAACAAAACCTATGAAGCAAGAAATTAAAAGAAAATCAGATGAAAGCTGAGTAAACAAATGATACCTAAACCGCGAAGTGCCAAGGGAATGACCGGTGTCGGAGCGCGCTCACAAGTGAGGACAGTGACAGCAACGATAGCCAAGGAATCATCCGGAGTCGGGAAGTCACTATCCTGAATAAATGAAGCCGGAGAAATCAGGCTGGGGCGCAGGATCTCCTCAAATGGCACGTTGATCGCCTCAACTTGAACTTCCTCCATCTCGACCTCTTCCACAATGGGCTGAGGTTCGGCATGTGAGGCACTTCCCCAACCCAAAGAACCTAGAAAATCTGAAACAACATGTAAGTCATGGTGCTGAATAAAAAAAAGAAGAAAGAAAAAGGGAACGAAGACGCGTACCTGAAGGGAATGAAGAGGAAGGAGGCTCCATGGGGAAATCAGAACTTAATTCCTCACCTGTCCGACGGCGGATTACATACTGCCCCGACTCCTCTGAAGGATCCGGACTTTCACGACAACGCTTTCTGAGTTCGTCTCTGGCTGCCTCTATCGCCTGCTGCTCTGGGTATTCTGGGGAGGGGCAGGAATGCATCGGACTGAGAGCATCTCCCGCCTCAGGAAGAACATCATCTGAAAACAAAAGAAATAGGGTAAATGCTGGGAACAACAAAATCAGCAAGGAAGACAGTATGTGATATAACTAAAATACCTAAAAACATCAAGAGATGCTCATAGTTATCTGGCCCCTGCATAGCAGTCTGAAGAAATCCACCTGCTAAGGCACGCTCAACTCTGAAAAAAAAATGACCAAACTTCCATTTTCCAAAACCTGCACAAAAAAAAAAGAGAAAAATCACCAAATGAGCATACAAAACCATAACCAAACAAATGAAACAAAATAGGATGTTCAATGAAATACCTGGGAAGGAGCCGTCAAGGGGCACAGGAGGTTCAACATACTCTATAACTTGAGATGAGCCTGTCAGACAACCGTCAATCCCATATGAGCCTCTGAGAGGTCTGAAACCACCGAGAGAAGCATCCAGGCCTGGAGGCACAACACGAGAAGATGGGTAAACCCTCTCCCTCAATGTCTCAGTGCTCAAAGAATGAGGAACCCTAGCCCATCCTCTGAACCAGCGATCATGATCAGCAGTCATGCGCCCTATCCTCTGCGGGCCAGGAACAACACATCTAATCCCAGTCCCCAACCGTAAAGAAAAAGCGGCCAAATCAGCACAATAGGCCAAAGAAACGCTACTGGGAGGGTCAGAAAGTGCAGAAGAAGGAGTATCCTGATCATACCCAAACTGCCAAGCGCACTTCTGAGGACTATATACCTCAGAGATAATCCTCGCACCTAGCCGGATGATCAAACAACCCTCTCTGATGCTAATAGCATAATCTCTAGAACGCTTGTTCCTGCGGGAAAGCAACCTCAATGGAACTCCCTTCTTAGGAGGCTTTGAATCCTCAAACTCATACATTTTGCCCGTATTTGATGGCCAGTTGCCCGTAAAAGCCTCAGGGCGATAACTGGTGATATAACGATCACTCTTGGCAAAAAAGTAATGGGCGGTGAGCTGATCAGGAGGATGAACTGATGAGCCAGCAATGAGGCTAAGAGCCGGCATCGAACTCCGCACACCACGCGAAGTAGATAACGAATAACACCCACTCCAGTACACATTGAACCAACCATGTAATATGTGCAATGGCATAGTGACATAGGCCCTAGAAGGATCCCTGGAAGAAGTAAGCTCTCGCATAGACCGGTATGCATTCACTAAAGCTGCTGTGGCTAAGGACACTTTATGACCCCGGGCCAATGCATTAGCTACTACAAAAACTCCTGGCCGAATGTAACCCGCCGGCTCAATGACAACTATGAAATAGCACAACCACCATGCTAGATAAGTTGTCAGGATAGTCTCATCATCAAAAGCATGAGAACTCAAATCCTCCCATGGAACACATCGATCGGGAACATAAGTCTTATCTAAACCAGGCACCACAGGCTCCAAAGGACTAGCGAACCCTACGGCCTTTTCTCGCGGAACCTTATCCACGAAGTAACCAACCCAATCCTTGAAAGGCACATCACGGCTTAAACCCTGGAGAGAACGGGTCATGGCTATCTCATAATAAATCTTAAACACAACCCGTAGAGAATCCTTGTGGAAGAAATCCCCATGTCTGTCCATACCATAAAGCTCAAACTCTGGTGGAATCCTTTCCTCATAAAACAAACCCGCCACGGGAACCCCAAGCAGGCGAACCATCTGGTTCAGGTCAATGGTAGCGTTGCGATCCTCAAGAACAAAAGTGTTATCCATGTAATTCCAGTTGGTGGCCATGGCCCGAAGAATGACTGGATCCCAAGTATACCTAAACAAGGCCAATGTAACTCCTCCAAATATCTCCAATTCAGTCAGTTTCGGCCCCATATGCCCCATCATATAACGGGTCCACTCGGTCTGCCCCGGAACCCAACGGAGCTCACCTTGAACATTCAAACCCCCAGGAGCCCAAGGGATAACATGACCCTCTGTCATCTCCATACTCAGCAAATGATAATCGGAGGAGGAGCCTACTCGCCCAGTAGGACTCAGAAACAAACCCTCAAAGGAGCAAACCCCGCCAGCACGGCGAAACTCACCACCAGGCACAAAGGAATCATAGGCAAGGCTGTGAGAACGTACCTCTGTAAGTGAAAGTGGGTCAGGCCTCAAATGAGGGTATGTGTGATCAGCATACAGAGGAGAACGATCATGCCGAGGTAGTAAACCGTGGAAATTGTCCCTGCCGTAGAGAATGGCACGTCGCCACTTGGGATAAAGATGCTCGTAGATTCCTTGCGGATCCAGATAACACTTGATGTATAAATCAATCGCTTCGTCAGAAGGCCCATACACACCGTTCCTGACTATGTCAAATCGGGGCACTGTGCTGTAAATCTCCTCAGCAGGCCCTGTTCCTCCTGCAAATGACCAAAGACCATGTTAGAAACCCAAACACCTTTACATTTTAAAGGGCACCAGAGCAAATCGTTCCACACCCAAGTTTCACAATCTGCTCTGGTGGGGGGCATTTGTTTGCCTCTAAAAAATGCTACAATATGATCATAACATCAAGTTTGACCCGTACATGGAATTGTCAGTAAAAATGCTATTCCAGCCCAGCCCAATTCTGAAATTTTCATTCGAAATACTATTGGGCCGACAGACATATGAGCAAACAAACATATGGGCCCTCTTTTAATTTGCCAAAGAAGAAGCCCAATCAAAAATAGCATACGGGTCCTTTTCCCTGGCGGATCCAAATCAAACAAAACCCGATAATACCGAACCCGTTCAGCAAAAATTAAATAAAAAAGAGGGACAGATGGCATCTGCCTATTAGTCCGTCCCTGTGGGCCCATAGTCTGTTAACAAAAGAGAAAGGGAAACAAGTACAGACCTGAAGGCGACACGCGACAGTTAGCGGAGGCTTCCCCTCTCTCCGGCGCTGCACGTCGCCGCGACCTCAACAAAGCACACCGCTGCATAGAGAACTCCGTCACGAACCTATCGACATCAAACACGGAGGGAGTCAGACGGCGAGTTTGACAGATGACAGGCGTGATAATGAAATTGGGAAAAATGAAAATACAAAATCGCTGAGCAAAAATTACCAATCGAAGTGTCTGAGGCACTACAACAACTTCGTAATAAAGAAATTGTATGCCAATTGAGGTTAATTGCAGGAGAAAGGGGGAGATGGTGCAGAACCTCGACTGACAGGAGTTCTGAGTATGACGGAACTCCCGCCCAGCAGTGATGCTTATGTTATAGGGGAAATAGAAGCTCTGCAGAGATGGTAAATGATGTAAGCGAACTTCAAAAAGGGGAGAATGCATGCATAAACTGACGAGAAAGCGAAAATCCCACAACTGGAGGGGTCCAGTGTAGAAAACAAGCAAGGGAATAACCAAAAAAAGGAAAAAGAATGGAGGGCATAGCAACAGTCTACTACCTGGAAAAGAGGGGCTAGTACTGTGTAGATTCCCTGCGCATAACCAACACAAGGAGAAGTGAATACATCTTCTTTGATCATAGCCGTTGGATGAGTAAAGCATGTAGTACTTTTGTCCCACATAGTACAAGGCATTGATCAGATGAGGACGAAAGCATGGAATGTAAAAAGAAACTGACTGAAGCATACTCCTTAAAAGCAAACATGCATCTCACCATACATCATCTGGCGAATGGACAAATGATGGAATTAAAAGCGCCTTCCCTTGAGTGTTGGATAGGATTAGATGCCACAAAAGGGAGATGAATCTGGGAATACAAGTCATTGATGCAGCGCATGAGTCCCTCCATAGTGGGCCCAGGGGCAAATCAGTAATCTGCAGAGAGGACAAAGGAATGTAGTACGTGAAGAATAGAAAGAGCAAACGTATTATCTCAATTTTACCCTTACAGCATGTTACATGGTCTGACAGGTGTGTAATTAGGCTGAATTGAGTCAAACTAAAGGCATAATTGAGAACATAAGAGTGTATTAGTGCCTCCATAATACTCAGGAAGGGAATCAAAGAACAATTTGGTAAAATGATGCTCAAACAAATGCAGCATGAAGGAAAGTTTAAATGGACTCATAGCATCTAATTACCAATCTGACACACCAAAACATGATGTATACTTTTGTGTGTATTGCATCAATTGATCCTTCCCCAACCAATGAGGAATTGACAACACCCCTCAGCTCTGACAAGAGGAGAGCCTCTTTTCACTGGAAATGGAACAGCAAACACCAAGATTAACCAACTAAATGGAACCAATGGGTAAACCATAGATGAGTGAACCTCAATTCCACTTTTACCCCTCAAACCTGAAACCAGATGCACATGTGTTGAAGGATATTTGTGGAATTACATGCCAACTAAGAATGACTCCAGTTCAAAATCCATGTGGGTACCCAAACTAAAACAAATTGAGAGAGAAAAAAGAAACTGTTACCTAGCCACAGCTATGTGCTTAAAGTTTGATCCCCTTACAAGGCTATCCAAGCCATCCACTGCCTATGAAGGCATGGATGAACACCATCTGTACACCTCCATTCTGGCGCCAAATCACTACCCCCTCCCCAAGGCATAAAGGAGCAGCAAGGTTTAACCTTATCCGTCACCAATTGACAGGGGCCCCACCTGTCAGAAGAACATGTGAGAAGAAGTGAAATGCTATGTTGATCAATGCCAAGTGTCAAAAGATGATTGGAAAGTAAATAAAATAGTAGGAGTTACCAAGTGAAAGAAAGAAGAAAGAAGAGAGTCGGCTTGCCACTTGTACATCTCCACCATCCATCAAACTCCAAGGCTCTGAGATGTTGCCACATGTCAAACACAAACCCTGGAAATCCTCTATAAAAGAAGCTCCTCTTGAAGAAGAAGGGGAGGCCAATTTAGTTAAGTCGAAACTCTGTCAATTTAGAAAATCAAATTTTACTCGCAAGGTAATAGATGTAATTTTCTGTAATGGCCTCCAAAAAAAAAATAGAAACATGAAAAATTATTAAATGCATTTGTGATGTTCCCTTTTATTTCTGTTTCTGTTGTTTATGCTTTAGAGTTTGCATCAATGAGTAATGGGGAGCGTGACCTAGATTCCACCCCCATGAAAGTTGATTGTATTTTTTTTTTTTAGCATCATGCATGTAGGGATAGTTGGCATCAGTATAAGTCTTTGTTGTTAGTGTGCAACCAGAGATCACTGGTTCCATGGAGAGTGTGACCTAGACTCCACCTCCAGGGATGCTATGTTGATTTCTAACTTCTATCTTTGTCTTAATGAATAAGTCATGGTGATTGTCATGGTATTTCTGAGTTTGTCATCCATACAGTCCATGGTCCAAGTTTAGTAGGATAAGCCTTCATCATAGTGAAATGGTTGAGTCTAAAACTAGAATAAAGTTATTTGTGTAAAAATGACGGAGTTGAGTCCATATAAAGATATGAATGTCGAGAACCCTCTTTAAGAATGCATGTAGGAATTTTGTTCCTTCAGGAAGTTTGTGTTAATATCTCATAAGGATATATAATAAAAAAGGAAATATGTTATTGATAGAATAGTTCCTTTTCTAATAAATTTCTAAGTTACATCTTTAAGACAGATTTTAAGATCATATATGCTAAGAGAGGTAGTAACATGGTGTGCATGTGTCCCTTCTTATGTTAGTGTCCCAAACAAAAACGCGTAATAGAATAATCCTCTTCTGGTTCTTGTTTAGGGGTAATTTCGGAATTAAAATGTTCATGTCCTCAGAATAAAAGTTTATGCTTCATCTAGTGAATAATGGATATTATGAGTGCATCACAAAATTGTCTAGTAAGCCCTCTTTCCATATCATGTGTACTGAATGAAATGATGATATAGCAAGACAATACTTAAGCAAAAAAATAAGGCAACAGGAATGAAGTCAGGAGGTCCCAAAGTTTACTTTATACCATCCTGCATTAAATTATGCTCATTGAGTATTCGAATCCAAACTATCCAGCATCAGTAATCATCTGAAGTCCACATTTAAATTTAGTTGGTTATGAAGTGAATAGATGTGGAATAAAATTTGCAAAATTGTACCAATATAAGGCAAAAGAAAGTAGACTAGTTCCTACATAGCAGTAACCTAGGAAGTTGATAAAGTCAAGTCGCATAAAAGAAAAAAGGATGGCCTCAAAAAAAAAAAAAACGAAAATGTCTAAGTTAAGAGGACTCTGTAAAGTAAAAAAAAACGCTAGGGGCCAAAGTAAATGCGATGACACTGGCCAATGTTAGTTAACATCGTTAGCTCAATTGCTATCTAAGCAAGTATCATGGTCTTGGCTTGGTCCTAAGCCGTAAGTCATGTAGAATCAACGTTTGAAATAAAAGGTATAAGAATGAAGTGCCTCCTGACAAAGCGTAATCATTCAAAGTAGCATAATGAAAAAATATATATATACATATAAAAGATGCAAATACGAAGTTTGGTTTCCTCTCTTTAACAGACCAACTATGAATGCAAGATGTGATTATTTCAAAATTAGAAAGGGATGTATAAAATTGAACTCACAAATGGCTGGAGGGTGTTTTTGATACGCCGTATAGTACTCCTGCAAAGCCAAGCCTTCTTTTACTCTTTGATAGTCAGCCATGACCTCAGGCCCAAATCGAGTTGAAATCACAACACAACTTGTCGTTGAGGATGCACCAAATTCTTGATAGAGGAGGCCTTAGGATCCCTCCGTGACGCCTATCAATCTGGTTGCAGACGCTAGGGCCGCCGGAATCCTCTGCTGGCGCCATCAATGGAGATATCCAGTCCAACGGGAAAGTATCGGAACTCATGCCGATGAAGGAAGGAGGGAGATACATAGAGATTTTGAATGAACTTGTTGCACTCGAGGAGCTAACGCCGACATACGAAACCAACAGATTGAATCCCGACCTAACCCTGGCTCGTCCGGTGCACAGAGGCGGACATGAACCAAGCGACTTGATCGAACTCCAATCCTCAGCGCTTCTCTGATCGTCTGCGGCGACCAGCCTGTAGCGAATCCCTGACAAACGAGACATAAAACAGCAAGTTGGCATCCAATCAGAAAATTCTGCTACGCAGGAAACTTCAAAAATACATTAAAAATAGCTGGATTATCAGAAAAATTCTCATAAAATATCAAAATGTCAAGAAAAATATGAGGAATATTTTGATGTGTCATGTTATGCTAAAACACCAAAGCACAAAATATTTTAAAATTAATAGGTTTAAGGGATAACCATAAATAAAAAAAAAATAAAAAATAAAATAATACAATCACAATAATAAAAAAAAAGAGAAGAAAAGGAAATAAGACGAAAGAAAAATCATTCTGAATATTTTATGTTCTGGACAGCAGGTACATTTGAACAAATTATGTTCTGGACAGCAGGTACATCTAAATAGCTTATGTTCTGGACAGCAAGTACATTTGACATTCCTTGTTCTGGACAATAGGTACAGTCAAACATTAAGACCCGCAAACAAAAGTGAAATAAACAAAGTATACATATCACCAAGAAGATAAAAAAAAAAAAGAGAAATAGGAATTTAAAAGTACAAATTTGAAAGTCCAAACTCAAAATCTCAACTAAACACCGAAAACCTAAAACTCAGAGGTCACAACTAAAAGTCCAAAATCCAGAATGCCGAAAGGCAAAACTTCAAACTTTAAACCAAACCCGGAAATGTCAAGAACTAAAGTTAAACTCAAAAGTTAAAATCCAAAAGTGCTAATTCAAGAGTGCAAGTTTAAAAGTCTAAACTCAAAAATCCTAAAGTAAAAATTAAAAGCCCAAACCTGAAAATGACACAAAGTCAAAAGTGATACAAAGTCTAAATGACACAAAATCTAAAAGTGACACAAAAGTCAAAATGGCACAAAGCCTAAAAGTGACCCAAAAGACATAAAGTCTAAAGTGACATAAAGTCTTAAAAGTCAAAAGTTCGTCCCTTCAAGACTGCATCGCGTTTCGCCCTGAAGGAGACACCCTCCCGATGTTCAGATTGAGAAAAAGGAAAAGTCAATTCTGAATTATCATTGAAGTTCCTGTCAAGAGAAGGCATAGCGCATCTGTACTCGCGATTTGAACGAAAATCTCAAAAATCCCTAAGTTCCCCAAACGATTGAGAACTGACCTAGAATACCCTATTTTCTAGCGTTGGACTCAAATCTAACAGCCTGTTTCTACAAGTTCACAGCATGTTTGACCAGAAGCAGACTGAAATCTGATGCCCAAGTGACCAGGAGAAAAGTCAGTCAGTGGCCATCATCCAGGTTCATGTCAAGAGAAGGCATAGCGCATCTGTACTCAAGACTTGAACGAAATCCCAAAACCTCTAAATCCCCAAACGATTGAGGATTGATCTAGGATACTAAATTTCCTAGTGTCGAACTCAAAATTCTCTGTAACAGCACTAAACCCGACACAGTAAAGTAAAAACAACCTAAATGTCTTAAAATGGGAAACTAAAGAATTAAATCGCATCATCCATGTTTGCATGGTTTTGTTAAAATAGCTGCCCTTCTGCAGTGCTTTTCACTCCGAAACTCCCTATCAAGACACAATCCTTTTAAAATGGACTTCATCCACTTACTGCATATAAACTTTGATTATCCCGATCTAGAGGTGCTCTTAGCTCAGCTCGTAACTGAGTCCGGAGGTAATTAACAGTAGGGGCTTGCGCCTACTGGAAAAAAAGGACCTACGACAAACAATCAACTCTCGAGGTACTTGGAACCGCATTAGTGCCCTTCGCTCGTTTGGAATGGGCAGTAACGACGGGTCTCAAGATGCTCGAGGGGTATCTGATCCGCATTTTCTTCGCCCCATAGAGGACTATCTGATCTTCCGTGGTCGGACTGGAAAAAGTGCGAGACAAGAAGCAAATAGAGCCGATCAAGCAAAGAGAAAATAGAAATAAAATAGTGCAGCAAAAAGTAAAACCCAGATCAAAGATGGAGACTTTGTTTTTCTCCATTGACACAAAGAGAGAGAAAGAGGAGGAACCTGGTATACGAAGGTCGATTTTTGCCACATAGTTTCCAGCGTTTCCAAAGGGCGATCTGTCGATCTGTTGGCAGCGCTGCCTCCAACTCCGCCGATGCCTCCCTCCGAAACAATCATAAGATCACTCCCTCGAAGAAGGACGGAGAAGAAAAGAGCCAAATAGAAAAAAAAAACGGAGCTCAATCGAAAGAGGAAGACACGATCTAAACTGTTGTACCGTCGAAATCGACGAAGGAGGCCGGAGGCCTCCAAAACACGACGACAGAGTCTGTCGATCTGTTGGCAGCGCTGCCTCCAACTTCGCCGATGCCTCCCTCCAAAACAATCATAAGATCACTCCCTCGAAGAAGGACGGAGAAGAAAAGAGCCAAATAGAAAAAAAAACGGAGCTCAATCGAAAGAGGAAGACACGATCTAAACTGTTGTACCGTCGAAATCGACGAAGGAGGCCGGAGGCCTCCAAAACACGGCGACAGAGAGGGGGCAGCAATGCCTCAATCTCACCTCGGGAGCTGCGCCCTCTCGCGCTGAGTAATGGAGCTCTTCGAAGGATCAAGAGAGAGAAGGAACCTCAACCGAAAAGAAGCGGACACCCTGAACGGTAGAGATGAAATCTATCAACCGGAGAGAAAAATTGGACGGCCTAGATAATTGAACAGTAACAGCCTGGTTTGAAATTGAAGTATTTAAGATGTTTGGTCTTATTTGTAGAGAACCAGAGATGAAGAGTCAATAGAGGTGGCCACAATTTCAAAAACCATCTATCGGTCAATTTGAATTTTCTCCCCTGATGGCAGTCAATTTGACAAGTAATTGCCATAGTATCGCGTTGGTGGCAAATACACGTGTAAAACACATTATCAACTTGATTCACAATAATCAAGTTAAAATAATTTTTACTCTCTGATTAAAAGTTAAAAGTATATCCAATATATATTAGTTGTTACAATTAAGTGGGGTTTTTTTTCTTCTTCGTGCCCAACAATTGGCCATCTTGACAAAAACAAATAAAACCTATATTTTTTTTATAAAGTATAATTATTCTATTAACTTTACGAAAAAAAAAAAAGATCACTTACGCTAAACCATATAAATATACCGTGTGAACATTTAATTTACGGCATTGAACCCTTCTTTGCTTTCCGATGAAAACATTTGACATTTCCACGGTAAAATATGTACGCGGCAAAATTAACTAGAAACATTATAAATTTCAGACATTTCCAATAGAAAGGAGCGTAAGAGAGCGATAATTTGTTACAAATAAGTATTGGTTGATGAAGGTACCAAAATAAAATATCCCTTGAACTACACGTTTATGGGGGAATTTTCGCATTTTGCTAAAATTGAAAAGTTAAACGTCTAATTCAACATTACCCCCACCCTTTCTTGATATGTATAAGTAATTTATTTTAATAAATTTATTATCGGCTATTTAATAATGCTCCAAAACACGTTAAGTGTTAACTGGAAAATGGAAATTGCCAGGTCCGTAATTAATTAGTTAGCTATAAAAGCAAACCTTGCTCTGATACCAGATATGGAAGAGCGGGGGGGGGGGGGGATTCAGAAAGTTCTACTGTGGAATGTTGAGATTGCTGAGTAGAAATAATTTTTATTAAGAATTTTTTCAGATTGTGGGGTGATGCCCCTTACAGATAATTTCATACACTTATATAGGACTCCTAAGGAGGCTTCAATTATTAGCGCGAGTACTCATTGGGTCCCATCGTCCACTAATTAATTGAGCTGTTCCACAATAATTGTCCTTAAAGATATTCCTGCACCCATGTGCCACGGAAAGAAAGAAAAGAAAGATGCCAAAGTAGGCACCGAAAGTAAAAAGTATTCATGCACCCATATGCCACGGAATCAAAAGAAAAGAAAGATGCCAAAGTAGACACCGAAAGTAAAAATATTCCTGCACCCATGTGCCACGGAATCAAAAGAAAAGAAAGATGCCAAAGTAGACACTGAAAGTAAAAATATTCCTGCACCCATGTGCCACGGAATCAAAAGAAAAGAAAGATACCAACTTAGTGGTGGTGACTTTGCATTATCATCCTTAGATTTCGGTGAGCTTCCTGTAGTTCATCTATTTTATGGTTTGTTGGGACTAAGGCATCTCTGGCCCAATTGTCTCTGCTTGCATACTGCTCGAGTCTTATCTTTTGTGTGTAACTTATTGTTATAAGTTTTTCTAACTCTGGAATGACTCTAGCAGCTTGTTCCTTGAATAATTCAGCTAACCTTTGCTGTTGAACTCCTTGGAAGTGTAAGGACATAGGTATTCTTGATAAAATGTCCGCAGTTATTACCTCATAGTCACTTACAATAGTAAACTCACCGCAGAGGGCCTCCCATCGCTCTGCTTGAATAAATGCCCTTTTTGTATCTGGCCTTGCCCCAAATGTTGACGATTCTCCCTTTATTAAATTGTTAAGATAAACTAGCACCATTTTCCTGAAACAAAAAGAAATTAATTAAGTTCTAAAATTTATAAGTAGCTTTCCGTAGATTGCTACCAGATTGGTCCTTAAAATATAAAGGGGAAATTATTTTTATGCCACTCCAAAAGAAGGAAATTGTGAAAATGCCACTCAAAAGTTAATTCTTCTATAAATGCCACTATGACCATATAAAAGTGCTACATGAACCCCAAGAATTGTCCCCAAGAAGAACCAGATGGTATAATCAAACCTGAAAAGGCCGACCTAGAATATTTTTGAAATAAAAGTCATTTAAGAATAAACCAGTAGAAATTCTAAAAATCCTTACAAAATTTAATTTTCTTTATGAGTGACTGGCGCTTCAGTGCAAACAGTACAATTTACAAAGAAGCGCTTAAGGCAACAGAAACAATCCACCTACCGGCAGTCGGTTTTGTCAAGCCACAAGACATCACCGGGCGAGCAATAGACGTACAATTTAAGCAAAATAACACAATTATTCAATTGTTGCTTAAATTGACCGAAGAAGTTGAAGATCTGAAAGCAGCAGTTAAGAAAATAGAAGCTACGAAAGGAAGGGAAGTCACTCAACCTGACGACCTGACTGACTCTCTAGATCAGATCCAGCAACAATTCCAGAAGCGGAGCTTAGGAGAGCCTAGCAAGCCGGTAATACCGAAACCAAAAGGCAAACTTTTTGTGTTCAAAAACCCAAAAGAAATATTTGAAGCGGAAAAAAAGAAGGCAGCATGAGCAGGACACAAACAACAACAGAGACGGGAAGACCGTCAGTATCGGAAAGGGACATAAACCAAACTCCCACTGTAGAAGATCAGATCCGTGGCTATCGCCTCGGGTCTAGACTCAGATTTGAGGCTCAAAGGAGACTCCCTGGTCAATCTCGACGGTACCAGCGAAGCCTTGAGTCACAAATGAATCCTGATGCTGAGCTCAACATCTCCCAATACAGACGAGCACAGCAAGTCCCAGCAGAAACTCTGTACCAAGCCGGATGGTCAGAAAGTAGACACCGGGTATACCAACATTACTCGGATGAAAGAACATTGGTTACAGATGGCCAGCAAGTGGAGTTACCTTTCATTTCTGAAGAAAGTTTTAACAGGCTTTTACAAGAGGGGCTCCAACACTTACATATCGGACAAATTATGGTTCGATTATACACGCTGCACAGGCGGAGTGCAGGTGTGAATGCACTAGTGTTAATCAGGGACACTAGATGGCGA
Source organism: Rhynchospora pubera (assembly GCA_028095005.1). NCBI lineage: Eukaryota > Viridiplantae > Streptophyta > Magnoliopsida > Poales > Cyperaceae > Rhynchospora > Rhynchospora pubera. The sequence goes on along the minus strand of CM051462.1, from coordinate 85,432,436 downwards.
GATGATAGAGCTGTTATTAGCTCTATGGAGATGGATCTTACATCTGGAACGCAGTTGGCATATACTGCTCCAGATATGACTCTAAGTATCCGTGACTTCAGAGATCACATTCAACTAGTGATTCAAACTCATGGGTATGAAGGATGGCAAGGTGGTGAGAGTAATCTTTTACTCTCAAGATCCCTAATTGGGCGACTGTCCAATACGAGCCACACAAATTACAGATATAATGTTCAAAACGTGGCGGACCACCTAGCAAGCCGAGGAGTTCGGGCCATCCCTGGCTCGCAAAGGACAACCGCAGAACTGCAAGGAAGGCAGTGGATTGTGAGACCAGCTGTTATCTCACAAATCCAGAATCCCCAAGCAGCACAAATTCGAGCAAGGACAGACGGCTCATTGTCTGTCAGATTTTCGGGGTATGCAACAACAACCCCCGAACAAGAAGCTATTCGTGGAGAAAATGATGAGGAAGAACTCGAACAAGAATTCATCAACCTACTCACAATAGATGATGATTGGCCATATGAAGATGATCCAGAATTTCCAGAAATTTATTCAGATCCTGAGGAATTCAGTGAAGATGATGAGACTGAGCAAGATGATGGTTCCTTATTAGGGAAATGGTTCTTGGCAATACTAAAAGCCGAACAAACTGAACCAACAGTTGAAATGCTGGAACCAATAAACCCGTATCAATGGTTTGCTATTGAGCAGCTAGATAGCGAAGATGAACTCGTACAAATGACATTTACAGAGTTTAATTGGCTAGAAACCATTGATGCAGAAAGTGAGTGGTTTGAGGAACAAGCCCTCATGATGACTTGTCAATGGGATGAGTCAGATGAAGATGAGACACTCTCTATGGTGCAATTCCTATCTCAATTGGATGCACCGGCAAACCGAGGTGAAGACTTGCTAAGTCTTCTAGCGAAAGGTGGTGGGGAAGATGCCAGTTTCCCAAATTCTAAAACAAAGTGGGACGAAGATCTATTCGAGACGGTTTACATGGTAGAAGAGATGGAATACCCACAATTCAAAAATCTCAAAAAGAAAGTGGAAATGGTACTCTCAACCGCAGAGTCTTCACTCACAAGGATACCACCTGAGCCAATCATGGGACCAGCCATGTACCCACCTGGTTCAAGACAACCCCAGAATCCCCAAATCCCGGAGATAAAAGCACGGTTGGGCAATATCCGCGGTGGTTATGCAAGGCAGGTGAACGAAAAGGTTTAATCTGCCAACAGCCCAAGCCAGTCAAGGTGCAATCCTGATTTTACCAGAAGATATTGGGCTATACTCAGAAGTTATCTCCCGATGGGAATCAATCACGCTCAACCTGATAAATGAGAAAAATTGGGCAGATAATAAATCAAAGGTCAACTACATCGAAAATCTCCTAGGTGAAACGGAGAAAAAGACCTGGATTCAATGGAGAATGGCATTCCCCACTGAATATGAAGAACTAGTGAACATCGCTGATGATCCGCAAAATGTAATATCACAAGTCAGGCGAATGTTCCTGTTGGAGGACCCGACAACCGGGTCCACTGAAGAGCAAGATCGAGCGTACAACGACCTGGAGAGGCTTTCATGCCACAATGTGAAAGATCTTTTCGATTATATAAACGATTATAAGATCTTAGCGGCAAAATCAGGAAGAATGTACATATCTCCTGAACTCTCAACAAAATTTTTCAGAAAAATGCCTCCGATCATTGGTGGAGAAATTGAGAAGGCGTTCACTGAGAAATACCCAGGCAATACTGTAGGGGTTATTCCAAGAATACATTTCACCTACCAATACCTGGCAGAGCAATGTAAGAGAGTTGCACTCCAAAGAAGCCTCAAAGATCTCTCATTCTGTAACCGCATACCAGTGCCAGGTTATTATCAAAAGAACAAGAAGTATGGTCTTAGAAAGGCAAAGACATACCGAGGAAAGCCACATGATACGCACATCAGGGTATTCAAAAGGAAGCATGCAGATAAAGTAAGAAAATGCAAGTGCTTTATATGTGGTGAAGAAGGACATTTTGCCCGCAACTGCACAAGACAAAAGGGCAATATTGCAAGAGCAGCTATAGTCGAAAATCTAGATCTAGATGACGACTGGGATGTGCTCTCGGTAGACCTAAATGAACCAGATAGCGATGCAATCTGTTCATTTTCTGAAGGGGAAGGAAGTACTGGTCATTCTTTAATGACTAGTATAAATGAGGTACCATACGAAACCGCAATGATGATAACAAATGAAGAAATCTCATGGCGGGTAGTGATCTCAGTGCCTCAAGAAATCCAAAACTGCGCGCATCAATGGGAGGATAACAGTCCAGTGGCGCAAGAATTCATGAAGTGTCTGTTCTGCAAAGAACAAACTAATCCAAGGATGAGAGCACATTGCAGTATATGTCGTTTGACTGTCTGCCCGATGTGTACAAGATTCAACCTGGGAAGAAGGCTAACAATACAAAAATCAAATCCCCAGTACGACAACAAAGATACCCTAATCAATGAGCTGATGGGGTATACAAATTTCCTCTTAGCAGAAAATCAAAGGCTAAAGGAAAGAATTGAAGAATTGGAGATGAGAAAGGATCGGGACGAAATGCGAGATCCAACAAAAGGGAAAGCCCCGGAAAAGCCAATTCTTGAAGGAGTAGATTCGGATGACGAAGCAATTGAAAACTATATCCAGAAACAAAATGGAGTAGTAATCAAGATGCTGACAGATAGAAACGAATACATTAGTACCCAAGTTCCGGATCCAAGAAAAGGGAAAAGAGTCTTAAACAGGCTCTATAATATTGAGCTGACAATGGAAATACCAGGGGTTGAGAAGTTCAAAGTACAAGCTATCCTGGATACTGGTGCAACAGTTTGTTGCATAGACCAAAGCGCAGTTCCAAAAGATGCACTTGAACCAAGTGCATACCCCATTCAAATCAACGGGGTCAACTCCTCTCAAATAGCCAACCAAAAGCTGAAAGGAGGAATGATGGCTATTGAAGAAAACAGATTTTGTATCCCATTCACATACGCTTTTCCAATGGAGCAAAGGGATGTGATCCAAATGTTGATTGGTTGCAATTTCATTAGAGCCATGCAAGGAGGGCTCAGGATTGAAGGGCAAATGGTGACCTTCTACAAAAATGTCACTACAATTGCAACAAAGGTAGATGCTGAGGTAGCAGCTTCGGCAACAATTAAGGAACTAGAGCTATCCGAGCTTGAATACCTCGAAATCCAGAGAGCCATAGCGTACTCTTGTGGAGAGGAATCACAAAGGTTCAGGGAGAAGTTTCAACCTCTCCTTAAAAGATTGGAAGAACAAGGGTATATTGGAGAAAATCCTCTCCAACACTGGGAGAAAAATCGGGTTAAATGCAAGCTAGATATCATCAACCCGGATATCACAATCCAAGACAAGCCGCTAAAACATATTACACCAGCAATGAAAGGACAATTTGATAAACATGTTCAAGACCTGCTTAAAATTGGAGTGATAAGACCCAGTAAAAGCCGGCACAGGACCATGGCAATGATGCTAAATTCGGGCACATCCATAGACCCGAAAACTGGTGCAGAAGTCAAAGGCAAGGAACGAATGGTATTCAACTATCGTACCCTCAATGATAATACCCACAAAGATCAATATAACTTGCCAGGGATCAACACCATCCTCAAGAGGGTCGGCAATAGTCGAATTTACTCAAAATTTGACTTAAAAAGTGGGTTTCATCAAGTGGCAATGGATCCTGAGTCAATTGAATGGACAGCATTTGTTGTTCCAAATGGTCTGTATGAATGGTTGGTAATGCCATTTGGTTTGAAAAATGCACCAGCAATTTTTCAGAGAAAGATGGATGACTGTTTCCGAGGAACGGAGTATTTTATAGCAGTCTACATCGACGATATACTGGTGTTTTCTGAAAACGAAGAGCATCATGCGAGACATTTGGAGGTCATGTTGTCTATCTGTGAAAATGGGGACTGGTACTATCCCCAACAAAAATGAAGATAGCTGTACAGGAAATTGAATTCCTAGGTGCAGTTATTGGAAACAGAAAAATTAAACTTCAGCCGCACATAATCAAGAAGATCATTTCTTTTGATGAAGAGAAACTGAAGGAAAAAGCTGGCATGAGGTCATGGCTTGGCATCCTTAATTATGCTAGGTCATACATACCAAAATTGGGAACATTACTTGGGCCATTATACTCAAAAACAAGTGAACATGGTGACAAAAGGCTCAAAGGCTCAGATTATGAGATCATCAGAAAAGTCAAACAAGCTGTGCAGCAACTCCCAGATCTCGAATTACCTCTAGAAGGATCCTACATCATCCTTGAAACAGACGGATGCATGGAAGGATGGGGGGGCATATGCAAGTGGAAGAAATCAAAGCATGACCCCCGAAGCACAGAGAAAGTTTGTGCATACGCAAGCGGAAAATTTCCGGTGATAAAATCCACAATTGATGCAGAGATTCATGCTTGCATGGAGACGATGAAGGCGCTTAAAATTCATTACCTGGATCAGAAAGAGATCACCCTCAGAACTGACTGTCAGGCCATAATCAGTTTCTACAACAAGTCAGCACAAAATAAACCTTCAAGAGTTCGATGGATTAATTTTGTTGACTTTGTTACAGGAACAGGAGTACAAGTGAATTTCGAGCACATCGATGGCAAAATGAATGTTTTAGCTGATTCACTATCTCGATTAACAGCAAATATGGTGAAAACTGGAAACTGTTATTTCGCTGATGAACAATTGGCTGATTTAGAAAAGGTGCTCGAAGAAACAAAAGAAGCTCCTGAGGAAATAATCAAACATCTGGCAACGATTATCGGGCATATCGATAACATGCTAGATGAAAAATTTTTCTTTCAAAATCTCTAGAACAAGGCGATAAGCGGGCATGGTGGACCGCTGGAAAAACCCACTATACATGTATCATAAGGACTGTCTGGCAGTAATCTACGGAAAACTGTTGACATTATTAGAAGTATTCTTAAAAATTGTGTTTTGTTTTTATTTTTCTTTTCAGGAAATGGTGCTTGATCATTTAAGAAACATGTTCAGAGCGCATGAAGGCTCACCAACACTTGGAGCCAGACCAGGCACGAAGCAGGCACTCATGTTAGCTAATTAATGGGGAAACCTATGTGGCGAAACAGAATTGTCCAGAGATTATGAAGCAATCACTGCTGATTTACTCTTTGCTTATCCTAGGACCAGCCAAATGGAAGATTCTATGAATATCCGTTTGAAGGAGCTTCACCAAACACAAGTCCAGAAGCTAATTGAAGAAATCGAAAGACTGATTATGATAAAATACTTGCAAAAGTTGAGGCTGGAACAAAGGGTTAGTAGGGACAATTGGGCCAAAGATGCACTTATGCCTGTTGAAAATGACATCAACACACCCAAGGAAATTTACCAGAAAATTGGTTCCTATCGACAAAGCTACCATTACTGATGTGAGACCACTATCATATGGGTTGAAGAATCTTACTTTCGGTGCCACTAAGGGTAGTGCACCTATCCTATTTTTTTTCTTTATTCGCCACCAAACGTAGTAGTGCGAATTAGGTGGCTTGTTTTCATTTTCTTTTGGGCAACTAATATATTAAAGATGCCCACTATTAAGTCTGCTAAGGACATTCCAACTGTGAAAGTCGATTAATTGAAATGGACGATGGGGCCCAGAAGAGCATCCGCATTCAATTATCGAATTTTCAACAGGAAGAGTTCCTTCTCTATATAAGCAGAATGATGGTTCACTAGTAAGGACATCTTCCTACAACTAGAAATCATCCTCTCTTCCCTTGTAATAAAAACTTCTGCAAATAAATATTTTCCACTCATAAATTCAATACTCTTAGTAGTTCGTAATTTTTGAAGTGTTGAGATCCTGTTGATCGACCATCTTAAGATCTTGTTGATCGACCATTTTTGGTATCAGAGCGAGGTTTGTTTTGTTAGTATTATGGCTTTCTAATTTCCTAATTATTCTGGGTAGGCACCTAGGGGGAGATTATACCAAACTAATAAAATTGTTTAAATTAATCAACCAGAAAACGTCAGTTAAAAGTAAAATTTTAAGGAACCAAAAGAATCATCCTGCCGTACAGTACCTAGGAAAAAGGGAAGATCGCGGGTAAACACGATGATGTGAGGTTATAATCAAAGAAAACCAACTTAAAATTGGCAAAGTAAAGGAAGATAATCTGGGTACACAGTTTTGGGTACACATAGCAGAAAATTTTGCTCAAAGTGGCAAAATCATAAGGGTGACCACATTTTTGGGTGGCAAAAACAGAAGGTTTAACTTTCGGGTGGCAATTGCTAGATTTCACAAATTTTGGGTGGCACAGAAAAAATTATCCCAAATATAAAATATCAACAAGTTTCCGTAGATTCCTGTTAGATATTTAGGTATAACGGGTTTTTCCGGCAGTCCGTTATGCCTGCTTCTCTTATCTTTAAAACAATTTATTGAGATCATCAATAACCCCAATTAATTATTTTTGCTGAGGTGTGTCCTCCACTTCTTTGATTGCTTCTTCAAGGCTCTCCAAATATTCTTCCATGTTACCACAGTCAACGGTTTGCACCATTTTTGCAGTTAGTCTTGATAGCGAATCTGCGAGAACATTCAGCTTTCCGTCTATATGCTCAAAATTCACATGGACTCCTGTTCCTGTAACAAAATCAACAAAATTAAGCCACCTAACCCTAGATGGTTTATTCTGGGCTGATTTGTTGTAGAAACTGATGATCGCTTGATAGTCAGTTCTCAGAGTGATCTCCTTTTGATCCAAATAATGAATTTTTAGAGCCTTCATAGTTTCCATGCACGCATGTATTTCAGCATCAATTGTTGATTTGAAAAAAAGTATTGAGAAGTGTGTAATTTTGTGAATAGTTTGAATTGTTTATAATAAATTTATTTTTTTATTTTCTTATTTCCACACCTCATCCAAATGGAGCCTAAAAGCAAAGAAACAAAGGCGTGTGTATGTGCTGCCCCTCCAAGAGTCCGGCCTTTCTAGCTAGTTTCTATTGGGTCAGATGGAAATTTTTTTGTTCCAACTTCCAAGCTTTAAGGCCTTATTTCTGAACAAAAGACCCAACAATTCACTACTTACAACAAGTGGAATCAATATTAGTTTAAAAAGATAATATCGTCCCAATTTCTACATAAGGAGTACTTTTAAAGTCGAACCAGACTGTTCTTATATATCCAACTTTAACCATGCGATTTACTGTAAATTGTAAATTGAGCTGTTCTCATACTACTTGAAAATATTTGAAAGAGCACGAATAAACGAATCTTCCAGAGTGTGGAAACTTCTCCACAGTCATTACTAAAGGATATCACAGCATGTATCAGCTCCTGGACAAAGTATGCTTAGTTTTACTTTTTTCTTTCTTTTTTTTAAAATTTTGTACAGTTTTAGTCTTAGTCTCTTTTAATTTTTTTTTTTTAAATTTTGTTTTACTTTTAGCTCTTTTTGTAAAAAACATTTTTTTAATGAAATCTTGTCGGCGTGGTAATTGCCACCTGCAACTCGAAAAAAACTGTTCTCAAATCATGTAAAGCTACATCCACTGCGATTGCTTTTATGACATTAATTAATGTTGACTTCTATGGTCTATTTTTATCTTTTTGGTTTTTGCTGGCTTGAATTATGGAACTATTTGCGAAAACAATCTAACGACTGAAAAAGAAGTTGACTGTGATATGACTTGATGTATGAAATTACACAAAATTATGATTTAGGACTAGCTGCTTTCTCGGCTAATATAATATAAAGAAGTTGAAATATACAATATAGTAAATTAATTAGTTATTCTAAAACACAACAATAGAAAAAGTAATACATATAATGCTGAGAAGGGTAATTTCACATTTTTTTTTTCACATTCGGTAGTAGATATATCTAAACTGTCATAAGAAGAATGGATCTAGTAATGACAGTAAGCCAGATAAGATACAGTGACAAGTCCTGCACCCATATAATTCAACATGTTTATAAAAACTAACTTCTTGTACTTATTTCCATTGATCCCATTAATTAATTACGTCAACGGAGATGCATTTCTCCAGTGCGCTTGTAGACGCTTGGAAAGCTCATAAACCTTGTCTCTTGGTGGCAGACTTGTCTTAATCATGTCGACATCTAAAATTCGTGCAAACCATGCCTTCAACAATGGTGTATTTTCATTGTCAACTATACTGACACTTTCTATCTCTTCATAAATAGGTACCCAGAATGCATACCAACCAATTGCAAGGTCTAAGTATCCGATTTGATCACCACCAAAGAAATTTTTACTGCCAAGGGCTTGCTCCAGAGTCTTGAAAGCCTCACGAGCTTCTTGCAGCATTGTCTGCTGAGCTTCCTCTTCTTTTAAAAGACTCCGAAAGTTGCCGGAAGACACTGATTACATGGGGAAACATGAATGCATTCGAACTTTAAATTTTTATGAGTGCAGAAAGGACACAAATGCAGGAAAACTGATAAAATGGTATACATATATTTGTCTGATAACGCGCGTCTGGGTACACATATCTTCAAAAAAATAAAAAAGAAAACGTCCGTGTACACATGTTGATAAATTGGAAGGAGAAAGCATTATTGCCATTTGCATGTTTCCAGCTGGAATATTGTATGATTTGCAGTTTTGCACACCCACATTTTTTAACGAAAACTTCTTTGAAATTCACAGCCAATCAGGATGCTGCACATTATACTAGGGTAACCTAAAAATTTTGTTCAAAACATGTGTGCATGTATTACAATTAATGATGAGGATGCTTATCATGATTTGGGATTTCTAGAGTGCAAGCACAGGAAGCCAGGAAGTTGTAGAAGCATGAAGTATTTTACGTTTTTCATGATCGATGCATAATTGCATACAGTTTAATACACAAATAATGGCAAAATGGTGTTTATGCATTGTTAAAACATCTTGAATTTCAGAGCGAATGACAAAATGTTTGATCACGTGCACTAACAGAGATACCCGGTATTGTTAAAATATTTTTATTCAATAAATGTAATATAGAAATGAATTTCAAGAAATACAAATAACAGATCTTTTTACGGCCCCTTTATTTATTTTTTGCACATGCAAACGGGTACAAAAATAAAGTTAAAAAAAAAGAACTACTACAGGTGTTAAAACTGGGACTAGACTGCATTTCTCTGTTCCAATCGTATATCCTATCCGAAATCCACATTTATCTAGAGCAATTATTGGATTCAATCACTCCATTGGTTCAAGGAGAATATAAATATATTTGTTGTTAATTCAATTATTCAAACTGAACTGACATTTTGAACTTGAACAGGTCTACTGGTTAATTAGTCATTTGTAACTTGATCTACAAATTTCAGAACCTCTGAACTGAACTTTAGTTATTTTGTAACTGGAATATCTCTTTCACCAAATCAAAATGAAAACTTCCCCGCTAATAAACTAAATACTATCATGAAAGAAAATCTGAACTGAAAAGTTGCATAATGTACCTTATCTTCCGCAAACTTTGCCCAGAACCGAGCCTGCGCCCTTTCATAAGGATCTTTCGGCATGATCAAGTACCCTTCTGTCCATGTTTCATCAATATACTCAATGATAACCAATGACTCAGGAAGCGGCATGCTGTTATGCACCAGCACCGGTATCTTTTTCTGACCGGATTGAGCCGCAGCAGCTCTTCGCTCTACCCTCATCAGAGAAAAGGCACTGGCCCACGAACCGAACAGCTTTACTTCTTTCTCTGTTATTGTTGTACCTTGTGCTATGAATTAAATGTTGCTTTTATTTATAGAGAGCGGGGGATGAATGAAAAAGAGGTGAGGTCACAATTTCTGTAAATATTTATGAAATGGAATTGGTCAATTTGAATTTTTCTCCCTCCAGAGTCCAGATGGAAGCCGGTTTAAAAATTATTACGATTGTACAATATGGCCAGTAAATATATTATGTCCCCTGTTGGTAGTCCATAATAGGTCGGTAAGTTCGCTTTTTTAACATTATCAACTTGATTCATAAATCATTACTGCCGAAGTTATATTTATTCTGTGATTAAAAGTTTTAACCACATCTATTATATATTTTTATTTAAGGCTTAAAAGTTTGCGTATTTTATCCAAATGTGCTCGGACTGACGGACTCCCCACACCATCCCACTCAGCAAATCTGATTTGTATTTCAAAAAAAAAAAAAACAATTTCATAAAAAATTAAATATTTTGAGTACCTTTCTCGAAAATAAGCGACTCTCTTTAAGTATAAATAAATAATATATTTCGTTGGGTAAACTATTATTTTACCATGCCATTTGACCCCCTCTAATCATAAATTCATAATTACTATAGAAATTTACCTTTCATTATTTTGAATCTAATTTGAAATTTAAAAAAACAAAAATTTTGAATCATGGACGAAAATGCCCCAGACAATCAAATTAATCTTCCCACGATTTTCTTCCATATTTGTTTTCTCATATATGAGGGGAAAAAGAGAAAATATATATATAAAAAGAGAGAGATTGGCTAAAGTATACTCCAGCATATAGGTTTGCTATATAAAAATTTTTTTCAAGACCAAATTTTTTTGCTATATATTATGCTATTTTCAAATTGAAAGGTCAGAAATAGTCCTTTATAGCGTTTTTTGAAAATAGCATAATATATAGCAAAAATATTCGAAAAAATTTTAAATTTTGGTTTCATAGGAGATTTCAATATGACTATGAAAAATAATTTGAACGATTTAGATGGACTGTATGAATTTTAAATTTTAAAAAACGACTCCATTATATATGTATATGCTCTTGACCAGCTATTTACATGGAATCCTTCAAATCTGCTTACAACCCTTAGATCGCTGTCAGCATTTTTTAACCCTTGATGGAAAAGTTAAAAGCTCATTAAAATACAACATTAATTAATGGAAGCTATGAAAATCTTCAAATCTACTTAAGCACTCTAACGATGGAAGGATTCAAAAGCAGTGATTCTAACATTCTGCTGGATACCCGAAAATTTGTGCCATACGGGGAACCAGAAGAGGCCTGAATTGTGGTATCCGGTAAAAAGAGATAAAATACCCAAAATATACAAAAAAAAAAAAATATTCAGATTTCGATTAGCGGCTCTCTACCGGTAGGACATTCAAAACACTGTTCAAAAGTAAGCAAGCTAACTATGGGTGCATCCAATCCTGTCTACAGTCTGGTCCAAGCCCACAACTAAGCAAGCTCAGTAATATAAATCGACGGAAACTTGACAGAGTTTTTAGGGCCTTGACAAAAATACTGAACAATTTCACAATTAGCTTTGAAAGATACTTCTGAAATACTATGTTATTTATAAAGGCTCCATTTGGATGGTGTGAGAATAAGAGAATTAGAGAAAGAAGTATTAAAAAATATGTAATTTTGTGAAGAGTTTAAATTGTTTTATAATAAATTTACTCTCTTATTTCCTTATTTCCTTATAACTAGGGCACATCCAAACAGAGCCAAAATGAAGTCAACCTTATTACAACACAAGATTAAAATAAAAAAGAATACATTGGAGAACCAGTTCTTGGTCTAGTGGCAAAGAGCAATGCACTTTGACTTCTTGAGTGAAAGATCGCAGGTTAGAAACCCGGCTGGGGGTCTTTCATAGACATTTAATTTAAAAATAAGTTGGGTGGCTTAGACCTCCAATTTATCTTCAAAAAAAAAATACATTGATCAATATAATTAACAGGAGGAGGATTGATTCAGCGGTTGTAAGAAAGTTTGAAGATTTCCAGACGAATGGGTCAGAAGAAAATATCGTAGCCTTCTTAGGCTCCGTATGGATGAGGTGTGGGAAGAAGGAAAAAAGTGAGAAAAAGTATTGGAAAGTGTGTAACTTTGTGAAGAGTTTGGATTGTTTATAATAAATTTCTTTCCTTCTTTTCTTATTCCCACATGGTATCTAAACGGAGCCATGATGTTAGAACTTAGAAGAAAGAAATAAGGCGGGAACTCGTAGGAAGATTAATGGTTAGATAGATAGGCTGAGGGTATTTTCGTCCATGATTTAAAAATTTAATTTGCAAATTGAAGAAATAATTAAAAATAATTAAAAAGGTAAATGAGTGGTTTTCGTTTTAGAGTAGGCAACATCTCCATAACAACGAACTTTTTTTTGACATGAAAATAAGGGTCAGGCCCTTATCTTTTTCATTAAAATAAATAAGGTTTTTGTTTACAATTTAGCCAGTGGCTAACTGAAAAGAGGAACCAAACGTTACAAAAATAAAAAAAAAGTTCAAAACTTGAGAGAAGTAATTGTTGCTTCAGCAACGTAGAAGCATCAGAGCAGAGGATCAGGGCCAGTGCACGTGAAGAGGAGTTTATCAGTAGGTCCCTGACAGGTTAATGAGATCTTTTAAAGTTGAGAATTTTCCATTCCAAGATAGCATGTTCGACCACAAAGTGAAAATCATGTTGGAGCTCATTGAAGATTCGTTGGCATCTTTCGCGCCATATCAAATAAAGCAGAATTGCCAGAAGCTCCATTGCTTTGTTCATTGCAATGCTTCTCTTCTCTTGTAATAGCATTGTTGTTGGAGTAGAAAGGAGTTGGATGTTGTCGGGGCAGTATGAAGACAGTAATTTCTGCTTTGCTTGCTGCGTGAACAGGCATTCATTGAAGAGATGTTGTACTGACTCCTCATTTGTTCTACACAAGTAGCAGATATTTGTTAACACCCATCCTCTTTTTTTGAGGGTGTCAATGGTTGCAATCCGGTTTTGTAACATTTGCCAGAGGAAAATAACCATTCTTGGCGGTATTTTGAGTTTCCATATTTTCTTGAAGCTTGATCCATGTTTAGGAAATTTCTTGATGAAATTGTAGAGGGACTTTGTGGAGTAAAGCTTGGTTGTGTTGATATTCCAAACTGCAGTGTCAGCTTGTGGTAGGGCAGAGAGAGAGGATGAATCTAGATGACTGAGAACTTGAGTTAGCTGATGTAAGGCTATGGTGGAGGTATGTATAGCTGGTCTGAAAATTGCTGCTAGGTTTGTGACATTTTGAGAAAAAGAGGAGACAGAGATGTCCTTGTCTAGACAATAAGAAAATAGTATGTGGTATTTGTGTTTGAGCACCCCCCAGCCCCAATCGAAATGCCAAAAAGGGACTGATTTGCCATCACCCAGGTTGAATTTGAGGATTGAAGAGAACAAGCTTTCCATCCGCATGAATGCAGGCTGCAGTTGTCCATTTAGAGGTAAGGTTGAGATTTTCTTGTTTTGTAGAATCAAATTACGAGATGACCAAATTGATTCTTTTTTAGACAGCCATATCCATAGCCATCTAGCCAGCAAAGCCTCATTCATCGTTGAGAGATCAATAACCCCCAGGCCTCCTACTGATTTCGGCATGCATACTTTATCCCAAGAGATGAGAATCAGTTTTTTGTTTTGAAACCCATGCCAAAGGAAATTTCTTCTCATTGCATCTAATTTTTTAATTACCCAGGTTGGCAATTTAAAAGCCGACATGAAATAAATTGCAAAGGAGCTGAAACAAGCATTTACCAGAACCGTCCTACCAGCAATTGATAGTAACGACGCCGACCAGCCATTCAGTTTTTTCTGAAATTTAGATGAAGTTTCCATATTCTCTTTTTGTTAAGGATTTATTTGAAAGTGGTAAACCTAGATACTGTAAAGGGAAGGAGGTTGATCTGCAAGCAAGAATTTGAGACAAAGAGGTTGATGTCGAATGGTCTGTGTTGATGCAAATGAGGTCTGATTTGGACGGATTTAGTGCTAAGCCAGAGATGCTTTGGAAACTTTCGATCAATAGCTTTAGCAGTCGTGCTTGTTGTGTGTCTGGTTTGAAAAAGATTAAGGAGTCATCTGCGTAGAATAAGCAAGGCAAAACTCCATCAAATGGCATCGGCATAGCGCCTACATGGACCAGCCTGTTCATCCATCTCGATAAAAAATCGAAAGCAACGATGAACAGGTACGGGGACATTGGATCCCCTGTCTGACCCCTCGCTTGAGAATAATTTTCTTGCCCGCCAGTCCGTTTACCAGAATTCTTGAGGAGCCATTTAAAACACATCCATGAATTCAATTAATCCAAGAGATGGGGAAACCAAGGGCCAACAACGAACTTATTGAATTTAATTGATTCTCTTTATTCCCCAGAAGTTGCACAATTCAACAATAAGCTGGTTGAATCAAAACTTGATCTGTCCAGAGAGGAATTGCTGTTTCCGTTCTTTGCAAAGTTCATACGTCTAAAAATCTTGCAAACCATGCCTTCGACAGAGGTGCATTTGCATCGTCAACTTATACTGACTCCTGCTATCTCCTCAAAAATAGGCATAAAAAATGCGAACCAGCCGAATGCGAGGTCTAAGTATCCGATTCGGTCTCCTCCAAAATGTTCTTTTCCGGTGATGGCTTGCTCGAGAGTTTTAAAAGCCTCACGAGCCTCTTGAAGCACTTTCTGCTGAGCCTCCCCTTCTGAGGTAAAGACACCAAGAGTTGTTGTGATGCACTGCTTACATAGGATAAATGAATTAAAATTTTTCAATTTTATGTAAGAAATGCAAAAAGGAGATTAATGCACAGAATACACAACAATAGATAGAATGGTATACATCTAGTGTCCATATCCACTGTCTTTGCACGATAATAATCAATCAAAACATAATCAATGTCAAATAAATGTTTGAACATAATAAACGATCTGATTTCAACGTATTCTTTGTTTTTTACAAAAAAGGAGAAAATAAATCTCAAGGATTATCATCAGTGAATGTTAAGAATTTTAACTGATATATCCGTCCTTCCACTTTATCATTAATATTATTAATTTAAGTATCTAAGGCTCCGTTTGAATGGGTGCAAGAATAATGAAATAACTTTTTCATACTCCCAAATTTATTATAAACAATTTAAACTCTTCACAAAATTACACACTTCCCAATACTTCTTCCCTTATTCCTTTTATTCCACACCATCCAAACAGAGCGCAAACGGTGCGTAAAAGTAAAATTAAATGTATCATAATGCTAATCCTGAAACAGGAAATCATTTCTCTGTTCCAACAGTATATCCTAATCTAAAACCACATTTCTCACTGATACTGGTTATTAAAAATAAATGGAGGTTAGGACAGAAAAATTTTATCGTGTCAGTTTTCAGATAAGATCTTATCCCATTCTTCTTTTGTGTTTTTCCTTGTGATCCTCTGTGTCAAACAAGATATGGAAAGGAATTTCAATGTTAGTTTCTTTCGTTATCTCTAAATATAATTTCTCAGTAAAATTTTACTAAAAACCAAATATCGTCACATTTTGCCATCACAAGCTTTTCATGCTGGGAAAAATACCGAAATTAACTTGCTGTTAATTTTTTTCAGACTGAACCTGTCAGCTATTCTTGTCAGTAGACCTTAGTTACCAATTTTCTTTTTCTCCGATCAGAAAATTTGTTTCATTTGAACATTCCTAACTTTGTTCCTTACCTTTATACTTTTAAACCACGGTAACTAGATATCTAGAACAATGTTTTGGAAGCCGGATCAAGCTGTGAACCGAGGATGGCACTGGGTCGGCCAGTTTCCTATTTAACAGCAGTTGAACCAGTCAAAATCTGGTTGAACTAGTTCAGTTGGACGGTCCGGTCTGGTTTTCAAAATATTGGTCTCGAACAGAGCTACTTTTCAGTTTATTCTTTAACTTATTTATATGCACATATTTCAAGAAAATATACATTTCTCTACGGAACCAATAAAGAATCTGCCAACTAATTAGCTAAATACCACCATTACAGAAAATCTGAACTGAAAAGCCCAATAATATATACCTTATCTTCAGCAAACTTATCCCAGAACCGAGCCTGAGCCCGGTCATACGGATCTTTGGGCATTATCGAGTAACCCTCCTTCCATGTGTCATCAATATACTCGATCATGACCAATGACTCGGCAAGCGGCTTGCCGTTATGCACTATCACCGGAATCTTTTTGGTGACAGGATCGAGCCGCAGCAGCTCCTCGCTCTTGTTGAATGGTAAGTCCTCATTCACGTATTCATACTCGATTCCTTTGAGCTTGAGGGCCCACTCTACCCTCAGAGCATAGCCGCTGGCCCACATTCCAAACAGCTTCACTTCTTTCTCTTCCATTGTTGGTTTTTGGCATATGAGTGAAATGTTGCATATAATTGTTGAGAATCTGGGATGAAGGTTGAAAAGATGAGTGGTGGCTAGTTACTGGCCACAATTTCAAAAAGTATCTTGGGCCGTTTGGATTACTTAAAAATAAAAGGAATAGTCTCTTTCTAAGCGGAAATTTATTCCTAACTATTCAAACTCTTCACAATGTTACACACTTTTCAATGTTTTCCGTCTAGGAATAGACTATTCCTCTATTCCTAAGCGGTCCAAACGCCCCATAATGAAATAATATTAGTCATTTTGAATATTTTTCCCTGATGGTAGTAAGATAGTGTTTTGAAAATGAATAAATTAAAACCGTTTTAAAAAATTATTTATTTTATCATCCATATGAAAAATTATTGCTCGCAGTGAAGAATATTAATATTCCGTAGTAGGAACATATAAATTTGACATTTCAACTTTAAAATGTGTATGCAAGAAATTAATTAAAATTATAAATTTCACACCATCAATTGAAAAAGAAAAAGAAAAGGGATAGGAGGAAGAACTGTGCAACCGATTATTTTCGAAAACAAAGTAGTATAAGAAATTAAGAATGTGATAGCATCTTAGGTATTGTTTGTCCTTTTCTTCTTTTTTAAAGTTTAGGAGTCTGTAACCACTGGTTACGGACATTCTACTTTTTTCCTTTTACTTTTCTTTAATTTTACTTTGACTTACTTATAATATTTATTTATTAATAAAAGGCCGGGGCTAGACTCCTGTTTTTTGTTTAAAAAAAAAAAGGAGTATAAGAAAGGTCGAAACTTTGTTAGGAAGTATTTGTGCTACAATTTTTTAAAATGTTACCAAAATAATCCTTTTTACAGAGCGGGGGAAATCAGAAAGAGGGGAAAAAAAAAAAAAAGGAAATAAAAACAGTGACTTCTCACAACAACAAGAAGGGAAAAACAAAATTAACAGCTGGAGTCCTGTAAGCTAACTAGCTAAGGACCAGTTTCGTAACAGTAACTCAACCTAGAAAATAATCTCATGAATAAGTCGGACTGTACCAAAAATAACCCTTCAACTATAGGTTTAAGGAATTTTTGCTCATTTCACTAAAATTTACATGCTAACAATCCACAATTCAACATTATCCCCTCCTTTTTCTTAGTACATACCGGCGCTTTATTTGTATTTAATAATTTTATCCACCATTTGATAGGTCCCTCAAAATATCTGGGTACTGGGGAACGTTAGGTGGAAATGAGATCTGCTGCCGCGTGACACCGCGTGTCGCTCGGTATGCTGGCCGTTTGATTAAGATCCAATGAACAAGGGAGCCCCGTGCATGTAACCTAGATTGATAGGCCCGTAAAAAGTGAACCATTCGATCAAGATCAGACGACTCGTAGTGCGCTACACGCTGTGTCGCGCAACAGCAGAGTCGGATTGCGTTAGGTGCCGCAGTGGCATCAACTAACTTATCTGGGCTTTCGGGAACGTTGATTTTAATATAAGCGGTTGAGATTTAAAAGGTCGAAAATGAAAAAAGCAAATAAACACAAGTATGTACAGGCTGCCCCTTCATCCAGAAGCCCAGCCCAGCCGAAATTTTTGAAACGGAACAGAAAACGAAATAAAATGACTATACCGTTGATGGATAGAACGGCAAACGGAATGACCCATTTTGTTGCCGTTATAAACGTTAAAAAGGCCTATTCGTACTTACCAATCAAGATCCATACATAATAATAAAACCCAGCTAGTACTTTGCTTCAAAAAAAAAAAAACCCAGCTAGTACTAGCTCAACTCAATGATACACTTTATTCCTAAAACATTCATAATTCCACAAATTCTCTGGTTTAATTAAGGCGTGATATCTCTCCTGAGAGAAATTGCTCACGTCGTTGTTTGGAAAGCTCATACATCTTGTCTCTCGGTGGCAGACTTGTCTTAATCATGTCGACATCTAAAATTCTTGCAAACCATTCCTTCAACAATGGTGCATTTTCATTGTCAACCACACTGACATTTACAATCTCCTCCAAAATAGGCATCCAAAATGCAAACAAACCGATCGCAAGGTCTAAGTATCCTATTTGATCTCCTCCAAAAAATTGTTTACTGCCGAGGGCTTGCTCCAAAGTATGGAAAACCTCGCGAGCTTCTTGCAGCATCTTCTGCTGAGCCTCCCCTAATGTGGTAGAGACACCAGACATTGCTGAAATACACTGCTTACACAGGAAAGCATAAATGAAATCAAACTTAATTCTTAATTTTAGTTAGAAGTCCAAAAACGACATTATATTTTGAAGGATGCTGAGATGAACTACCTTGAAATTTACAACAGATGGTCAGGAAAAGGATGCAGCACATTAATTCTGCTAGCTAGAATAATCTAAATAATGTTTTCAAGAATTATGCATATGTATATAGTATGAAAGCAAATATATATATTGTACAAGCATCCAGTATTTCGCGTTTTGTTTTCCCTAAACATGCAAAATTAAAACATATTAATGGCAAAAATTGTGTCCATGCATTGTTAAAACATCTTTATTATTATTATTATTATTATTATTATTATTATTATTATTATTATTATTATTATTATTATTATTATTATTATTACTATTATTATTATTGTGGTTTGTTCAAAGGAAAAAAATTCCGAATGGAACATGACAAAATGTTTGGTCATACTGTCGAAATATTTTTATTTAAGAAATATTATTCAAACATATAGCTACAACTATAATAAATGAATTTTAAGTAACACAAAGGAGGATCTCTTTGCAGTTTGTTTATCGAATTTTTACTGATGCAAACGGCATGAAAAATAAATGTACAAGGAAATATATTTGTGGCGCTAAACTTGGAGATGGACAGCATTTCTTTCTGAGACGGGTTTTAGGGTGGGAAGGGCAGGATGGGGATAGAAAAATCTATTGGTCAAAGTTTTAGATAAGATCGGATATGTATATATCCCATTCCCATCCCTTATTTTTCCACATTATCTCCTTTGTGTCAAATAAAATAAGGAACGAACTGTGAATACTCTTTCGTTATTTCTGTATTCCTATAAATTTAATTTGGCAGTAGGTAATAGGTATATACTTGTTGAGTGGTATAGTATTTTCATAATTGATTTCAATTTCCAGAAGAAAGAGAAGCACTGGTACTGAGATGTGCTGTACCGGTGCAGAATTATGTTACTGGGAGAATAAAATAAGTTGGGAGTTTATGTTGCATATTCCCTTTAAAGGATAAATAAAACTATGTTTCTTCTTCGATCTGTTAATTGAAACGTGTACTAATAGAGTCCACCATTTTCTGAAAAGCAACAGCCCCTTGCGCATCTGTTCTGATCATATCTTTCAAATTTAAGAACAATATCTCGATCTCTGTTCAAACCAATAAAAAATATTTCCAACTAATTAACTAAATACAATTATAAAAAAAAAAAATGAACTGAAAAGTTGCAAAGTACCTTATCGTCGGCAAACATAGCCCAGAAGCGAGCCTGAGCCCGGTCGTATGGATCTTTCGGCATGATCGAGTACCCCTCTGTCCATGTATCATCAATGTACTCAAGGATAACCAACGACTCGGCAAGCGGCTTGCCATTATGTACCAGCACCGGGATCTTTTTGGTGACCGGGTTGAGCCGCAGCAGCTCCTCGCTCTTGTTGAACGGTATGTCCTCGTTCACAAACTCATACTCGATTCCTTTGAGCTTCAGGGCCCACTCTACCCTCACAGTAAAGGTGCTGGCCCAATTGCCAAACAGCTTCACTTCTTTCTCTGCCATTGTTGTGTACCGTGGACTATGTATGAAATGTCGCTCTTTATTGTAGAGAACCAAGTATGGAGAGCAGGGTGCCCACTGCCCAGTTATGGGCACAATTTCAGAAAATATCTATGAAATATTATTGGTAATTTTGAATATTCTCCAGGTTTAAAATGCGATTGTACCATATTGATTATTGAGGCCCCTAATGTGTTATTGGTAGTCCAAATAATAGGTGAATAAGTTGCGTCAGTTACGTTTTATTCATATTATCAACATATATTCATAAAAATTATTATAATGGATTTATAATATTTTTTGTTTCTCATTAAAAGTTAAAAAAAAAACAACATCAAATAAATATTTTTGTTCATTGTTGAAATTTAGTAGATTTTTTATTAAAATTTTATTCATTCGCAACAATTAGTCATGTTATGAGATTTTAACAGTGTTTTAAAAACACACAAATCGACAGGGGCGGATCTAGCACTGGGCGGGTGGGGCTAGATATGAGGGAAACATGTATTTTGAATGGTTCATCTATTTTTTTTGTTATGAACAAATTCAAATTACAATTTTTCTTTTGATGTAAACTATATCTTTAGTATTGTATGAGATAGATATATGATGAACTTATGTTGGTCTAATGTTCTTATAAACTCAGTCCCACCTAAATATTTTTTCTAGATCCGTCACTGCAAATCCACTAAAAACTATTTGAAAAAAAAATTCAATTATTGTATGAGAAAGTTTAATATGCACCATAGTGCATAGGGCATTCCGTGCACCACAGACTTTTTCGGAAATATTTTTATAAATTGACAAATCTAATTTAACCAATCTAATCTACATATTGAAATCTCATACCAAACCAAAATTTACAATTTTTGAAATTTTATTACTAATAGTACAACATTCCAAAAATGGCATGTTTTAAAAAATTCGAAAAAAATAGTAATAAAATTTCAAAAATTGTAAAATTTGGTTTTCTATGAGATTTCAATATGTAGATTAGATTTGTTAAATTAGATTTGTCAATTTACAAAAATACTTCCGAAAAAGTCCGTGGTGCACGAAATGCCCTATGCACTATAGTGCATATTAAACTTTCTCTTATTGTATTATCTATATGAAAAATTATTGCTCACAGTAAAACACATAAATATTCCGTGGTGGAAACGTACAAATTTGACATTTTCTACTCTAAAATATGTATGCAAATTTGACATTATACATTCCACACCTTTCAATTGTAAAAAAGGAAAGCAGGAAAAACTTTGCTACCGAAATATTTTTAATACAAGGAGAATAAGAGGTCGAAATTTTGTTAGGGAATAAGTATTCGAGGTATAATTTACGAAGGCGCTACCAAAATAACCCTTGAACTACACGTTTACAAGGAATTCTTTGTCATTTCAGTAAAATTTACATGTTAACCGTCAGTCAACAGTATCCCCTCGCATATCTTAGGAAATATAGTTATTTATATTGTGTGATTTTATAGACCAATTGATTGTGCCCCAAAATTATCTGGGTGTAAACTGGGGACCGCAAGGTGCCTCACTGGCATCAATTAACTTATATGTAGGCCTGGCAAACGTGTCAAACGCATACGGAATAGACGCATTCCGTTTTCGTGCCGTTTCATAAACGGAACCAAAAATATCATTTCGTTTCCGTTTCGTTTTCGAAACGGTAAAGAAAATTGGTGCCATATTCCGTTTCGTTTCTATTTTCCATTATAATTCCTTATTTCTGTGTTATATTTCGGTAAAACGATATAATTATCTGTTTCGTTTTCGTTTCATTTTTTGAAATGGCAGAGAAATTGGTGCCACATTCCGTTTCACTTCTGAAAACGGAACGGCACCACGTTTTTTTATTCCGTTTTGACATGCCTACTTATATGGGCCTATGGATATATCATACATGGAACGTTGATTTTATTTTATTTTTTTATTAGAAACCCGTAGATGGAGATTGAAAAGATCGAAAATAAATATTACTCCTTAGAGAGGCTCCGTTTGGATGGTGTGGAAATAAGAAGAATAAGAAAAGAAGTAGGGAAGAAGTATTGAGAAGTGTATAATTTTATCAAAAATTTGAATTGTTTATAAGAAATTTACTTTCTTATTATCTTATTCTTTAATTTCTAAGGCTCATTCAAATGGAGCCAAAGATAACTAGACGTGGTTGAAGAACGATTTGACGTCAAAAAGAAACCCTCATTGCTGTTAGTTATGAATAGTTTGTATCAAATCTGCCACCAAAATTTTGTTTTCCTGACTGCAGCTTATCTAGTAAAGAAAAAAAGAACGGAAAAAAAATATCTCCAACTTATAAGTTATGCCTAATTAATTCCAAAATCGAGAATTTCATTTGATAATCCTAATGTATTTAATTATTTGGGAAGAGTGGAGCTCTTATTGACACGAAAGCCAGAAAATAAGCAGAAAACAAGTACTGCATATTTATCATTCAACATCTATAAATATTAAAAGCACGCTAGTACTTACTTATTAATTTTCTTTGTTCCAAAAATATTCATAATTCTAAAAGCACACTGGTTTTATCAAGGCTTGAACTGCCCTGAGAGAAATTGCTCCTGTCGTTGTTTGGAAAGCTCATAAATCTTGTCTCTCGGTGGAAGACTTGCTTTAATCATGTCGACATCTAAAATTCTTGCAAAGTATTCCTTCAACAATGGTGCATTTTCATTGTCAACTATACTGAGACTTGCTATCTCCTCAAAAATTGGCATCCAAAATGCGAACCAACCAATCGCAAGATCTAAGTAACCGATTTGATCTCCTCCAAAAAATTGTTTACCGCAGAGGGCTTGCTCGAGAGTCTGGAAAGCATCACGAGCTTCTTGCAGCATTTTCTGCTGAGCCTCGCCTATCGATGTGAAGACACCGAAAGTTGCTGAAATGCACTGCTTACACAGGAAAACATAAATGAATTCAAACTTAATTTTTCAATTTAAGTGAGCTGTCCAAAAACAACATCAAATGTACAGAAAGGCATGATCACAGCTAATGGAGTATTAAACAACTAAACATCTAGGTTAACGTCTGGGTATACATTCTGTAGTTTGTGATTTAAAGCACCAATAGTTTTTAATGAGGAGATAGCATGATCTCTCTGCTTCCTCTTTTACTGAAAAATTTTTACTGATGCAAAAGAAAAAGAAATGTATATAGAATGAAATATATTATTGGTGTGTTAAAGTTGGAGCTGGACAGTATTTCACTCTGAGAACGGTTTTAGGAGAGGAACAGGGTTTGGGGATTACAAAATGCTACTGGTCAAAGTTATAGATAATGTCGGATATCACATCCTTATTTTTCCACATTATGTCCTTTGTGTCAACCAAAATAAGGAATGAACTTTGAATATTTGTCTCTTTCGTTTTTTCTGTACCCCCAGAAATTTACTTTGGCAGTAAAAATTTAAAAAAAAAATCTGCATATTTTAAGCCTGTAGGCGTGCAGTCTGTGACAACTTCAGTGTAAAATTTTCAGTGCATTTGTGGGTTTATATAGTATTCCATGCTTGATTTCAGATGAAACAGGTGCACTGGTACTGAGATATGCGCGCTGTACCAGTGCAGTAATCTGTTACTGGTAGAATAAAAAAGTTTATGGGTTTATGTTGCTTATTTCCTTTGAAGATGAATGCAATAAAAATATTTTTGTTTTTCTTCTGTTAATTGAAAAGCTAGACTAATTTAGTCGACAAATTTCCAAAAAACAATATCTTTCCAACTTCATAACAAAAACAGAGCTGCTTATGTAACTTAATCATCTGATCATATCTTTCGAATTTCATAACAAAAAAAATCTAGATCTCTGTTCATACCAATCAAAAATATTTGCCAACGAATTAAGTAAATACAATTATAAAAGAAAATTTGAAGTGAAAAGTTGCAAAATGTACCTTATCATCGGCAAATTTAGCCCAGAACCGTGCCTGAGCACGGTCATACGGATCTTCCGGCATGATCGAGTAGTCCTCTGTCCATGTGTCATCAATATACTCGATAATTACCATCGACTCGGCAAGTGGCTTGCCGTTATGCACCAGGACCGGGATCTTTTTGGTGACCGGATTGAGCCGCAGCAGCTCCTCGCTCTTGTTGAACGGTATGTCCTCGTTCACATACTCGTACTCGATTCCTTTGAGCTTGAGGGCCCACTCTACCCTCAGAGCAAAAGGGCTGGCCCACATGCCAAACAGCTTCACTTCTTTGATCTCTGCCATTTTTGTGTAACAAGCCTTTGAATGAAGTGTTGCTCTTATTTGTAGAGAACCAGGGTCCAGGGATGAAGGTCAAAGAAGTGGTGCCCCCAATTTCAGAAGATATCTATGAAGTACAAATTTGTCAACTTGAATTTTCTCTCCTGATGGCAGCCGGTTTGAAAGATAATTACGATTATACCACATGAGGGCCACTACTATTATTATATTCCCTTTTGCTAGTCCAAAAAATAGATGACAGGTTGATAAGTAACTTTCTTATATTATTAACTTCAATAATAACAGCCGATACTATATTTTTTCTGTGATTAAATTTTAAAACCACATCGAATATACAAATTATAATGGGGCCAAAATTTGCGTATTTTATTCAAATTTATAACAAACAACATACTCTCAATTTTTTGTCATTCTCTATACACATTTAAAGCAGTCAAAATGTACTTTAAAAAAAAAAGTTAAAATGTACAAATTATAGTTAGTATTAATTTAATGTTTAAAGTCGAGCAAAGTTTGATAACCATTGCTTGGATGTACATGCTGGTCCAGTGTGTTATTTTATCTAATTTCATTAATTTATTTTTTTCTCGTATAAGAAAATTTCTCATGCGGCGAAGATAGTGCCACGCAAGATCAATTCTTTAATCATTCATTAGAATGATTAAAGAATAGTGTCCTTTCAATCCATTGTACAAACATAATCTATTAATCTAAACAGTACGTTCAAGAATTGTGTATTTACTTTACAATGGTCCGATGCTTTGAAATTTATACTTTGCAAGGACATTAAGCTTTAGAAAAATGATTTCACGTTGTTAGTACGATACATACAAAACTATAACATAATTATTGAGAATTTAAACTTTATTTTTCTTGATGGTTCTTGTTTTAAAATTTCGAAACATGACAAAATGTTTGATCCCACACACAGATGATTGATACTGCCAAAAATATTTTATTTAATATAACACAAATAAAGATAAAATGTTATCCGATTATTTTTTTTTAATAAATAGGTTATGACTTCTAACACGTAGATTAAATTAATTGTTTGTCATCTGTGGCCGGAACGGCACTGCTAATATACAGAGGATTATTTTTAATTGATATTTCAGCTTGTGACACGAAAGGCTACACAAAATGGGTAAAAAAAAAACTACAAATTTTATTTTTTATTTTGTTTTACCGTTTGCAGGACTTTCCACGCACCACGCCCTCCGCTTTCGATTTTCTTCATTAATTCTCCTGTAGCTCTTCGTGCTGTTTATAAATGAAGATGAAGGACATCGATATAGACTATAAAAGCTTTAGTTTATATAAGATCGTAGCGTGAAAATGATGGCAGTAAAGGAAAGAGAAAGTGTTACCACGTGATTGGACCTCTGCCCTATGTTTATCATTAAATTGTGCTTATCTTATATTATTCTTCGATCATCGAATAACTATTAAAACTTTAAGAATTAAAAAAAAAACTATTTAAATTGTTAAAAATTAACACTTGTTAATAGCCAATAATCATCTAAAATTTCTTCTTTTTTTTTTTTTGGTTCTGTAACTATATAAGCTCACTAATTTTATTACGAAATTATTTAGCCACCTACAAAAACTTCTCATATGTCATTTCAAGTCATCAAAACTGCAGAATTTGTTATTTACCAATAAGTTTTCTTTTCAGTTCTTCATCTATACAATATTAAATGGAAATTGATTATTACCATCGCTCATTCTATCATCGCTGTCATCGCAAGCCAGCGCCTTCTGTCCGATGGACCCCTCATCGCGCCCCTCCCTCTCAAGCGATCTCCTCACTCAGCAAAGCGCTCCCCTCTCCTCACCCAGCGAAGCGCTCTCCTCTCCTCACCCGGGTACGCCCCCTCTCCCTTCTACGCACTCTTCAGTCTCTCTTCCTTCCCTCTCCCTTCCTTCCGTGCATCTCTCTCCCTTCCCCCTCCCTTCCTGCTGTGCGTCAGATTTTGTTCACTTTGTTTATTTCATCTGTTCAATTTGTTATTTTAAGTGTTCATTTTGTTTTGATGTGCATCAGATTTTTGTGTTTATTTTATACGTCTCACTTTGTTGGTGTAGATGTTCACTTTGTTCATTCATATGTTCAATTTGTTACTTTTATGTGTTCAATTTGTTTTGTTTTACGTCAGATTTTGTGTTTATTTTATACTTCTCACTTTGTTGTTGTAGATGTTCACTTTGTTCATTCATATGTTCAATTTGTTACTTTTATGTGTTCAATTTGTTTTTGTTGTGCGTCAGATTTCTATGTGTATTTTATGTCTCACTTTGTTGGTGTATATGTTCACTTTGTTGGTGTATATGTTCAATTTGTTACTTTTATGTGTTCAATTTGTTTTTCTGTGCGTCAGTTTGCTCATAACATTTATGTTCACTTTGGTGTATATGTTCACTTTGTTGGTGTATATGTTCACTTTATTTATTTATGTGTTCAATTTGTTTTTCTGTGCGTCAGTTTGCTCATAACATTTATGTTCACTTTGGTGTATATGTTCACTTTGTTGGTGTATATGTTCACTTTGTTTATTCATGTGTTCAATTTGTTTTTCTGTGTGTCAGTTTGCTCATAACATTTATGTTCACTTTGTTGGTGTATATATTCACTTTGTTCATTCATCTGTTCAAGGGAGAAGCGAGGTCCAAGGAGTGCTCGAAAAGACAGAGAGGAAAGGAGAAGCGAGGTCCAAGGAAAGCGGAAAAGAGAGATAGTACTCGAAAAGAGAGCGTCGGGAGTAGGAGAGGGGATCAGAGGGGAGGGGAGCGCATCTGAAGAGGAGGGGAGCGCATCTAAAGAGAAGGGGAGCGCGCGGGAGAGAAATTGAGGTTAGCGATGGTAGCAATGGTCCTTTTAGCGATGGCACTTATAATTCCTGATATTAAATAGATACTATTACATATGAAATTAAATAATCAATCTTTCAAAATGGTTTTACTATTATTTTTCTCTCTTAATAGGACGTTATATTAAGGCAGAGAAATGTTCTATAATATATATCATCATCATCATCATTGTTGTTGTTGTTGTTGTTGTTGTTGTTATTGTTGTTGTTGTTATTGTTGTTATTGTTATTGTTATTGTTATTATTATTATTATTATTATTATTATTATTATTATTATTATTATTTAAATTACATATGAAATTAAATAATCATTCTTTCAAAATATGATTTGGCCATTATTTGGCTCTCTTAATAGGACAATATATTGAAGGCAGAGAAATGTTTTATAATATAGCATTATTATTAAGTGTTCTACTATACTTTCATAATAAACGAAACTTCTCTCTACTTCATTTACCACAGATTTATAATGTTGTCAGCCTGGCAGCAGAAAATTTCTCCAACATCATATCCTTTTGGTAGAAACTAAATTCTCCAATAGTATATTAGGACCCTACAGTTACCCCCTTCTCAAGTTCTACAAAGAACATATATATTTTCTTAACTTGATCTTTTTTTTCTTCCTCAACTTTATATACTTTCAAAACAACAGCAACAATAACTGAGCTGCTTTTTAGTTATTTGTAACTTAAATATATCCCACAAATTTCAGAACATCATCTCTGCGTCAAAAGTAAACAAATAAAAATAATTCCCAACTAATAAACTGAATACTATCGGCTCCGTTTGGATGGTGTGGGAATAAGAAGAATAAGGAAAGAAGTATTGGGAAGTGTGTAACTTTGTGAAGAATTTGAATTGTTTATAATAAATTTGGAAATAGAAAAAAATTATTTTCTTATTCCTGCACCCATCTAAACGGAGCCATCATGAAAGGAATCTGAACAAAAGTTGCATAACACTGTACCCTATCTTCGGCAAACTTAGCCCAGAACCGAGCCTGAGCCCAAAACTTGGTATGACGTGTCAACGGAGGCAGCTGGGCTAAAATAGCCCACGATTAGAGAAAACATACATGAAATAGAATTTTTAGAATTTTTAATTTGTCCCTTGAATATATCTTACATATGAGAAAGAAAGCATTGTTATCTTATGATAATTTTCTTCTACGTTTTTCCCCTTACGTTTGTTTAAATAAAGATATCATCTTTTTTGAACGTTATGGACTATCTACAGTCTGAAAATTCACAATAGATTGGTACTGATTGCGAAGTTTGAAACACTTCAAAATCTGTCACTTAGGAAGCAAAAAAATGGAGCAATTCGGGGGCAATGCTAAGCTTCTACAATCCCGGTACAGCTTGTTATTTAGCTAAGAACACAAATTTAGCTAGATTCTACAGTAATCAAAATGGTTTAATGGATGTCACCGAATTTAATTTGCCATTGGTCCTTAGGAAACAAATAAATTCTACCCAATACTGTTTAAAAATTAATCTCTTTCGTCCTTCCGGTCTATCCAAGTACAAGATATTAATCATACAATATTCATAGTATTTTTCAGTTATATTGTATTCTTGCATATGCAATTGCATTCTTCTTATTTTAAATGAATACGAATTTTACCTGCATATAACATTTTCTTCCTCAGTTATTTAAGCTCTATTTCATTCAAGCATAACAAAATTACAGAGTCAAATATAAGAACGAAATTTACGGAAAACCTCAAAGTATGTAAATGTAGCAGCAGAATTCATGAGTTACATATAGCCTCTGAAGCCTTCCTCTTCTTTTCCAAATGCATGCTTGGCATTCTCACTGCTTGTCTTGGCTTTAGAGGCACTCTTTCCTGGCCTTTCGGAATCGGGCTTAGAAGCACTAGAGTTACCAACAGTGGGGCCAGTCTCTCCATGAGCCATTTCGGCAATTAAACCTTTTTCGGCTATCTTTTGCAAATCAGGCTCAATCCAAACACAATTAATTGGAGCTGTCGGACCATAAACCTTAGGAGGATGATGGGAACGAGTTTGCATGCAGTAAAATAAAAAACTCTTTAGATGCTCAGATTCATCTCCATCAAACTTCGGGTGGTATATCCGGTTAGCAAATCTTTCCAGTGGTGATGGTATTGCAAATGTTGCACGACGATTCAAAAATATCGTGACATCCCCAATATAATCTATCTTCGTCCACCGATGCTCACCGGAATCAGTTTTATCCAACCTATATACGTAAGTCTGTTGGGGATTATAATATAGATAAACACAGAATATGTCCCCTTTATATTCTAGTAAACAGCCATCCTCATATTCAAACTGATCTGGCAAATCATCAACTTCTTGCATTGTTTTCTCTCTTCGATCAAATATCCAAAGATACCCCTCCACATCCAGACAATATAGCTTCTCGTTGAGAAAAATGAAGTTAGAGGATAAAATCGGAAGAGACTGAAAATAAACACTTATCTCATCAACAACCCAAGTTGTCATTCCAGGTTTCCAAAAGTATATATTAACATAGGGATAAGAATAGTAAATAGCAATCACTTCTCTGGTCGAAGTAATGATCATTTTATTCCAAAACTCATACCGGAAAAGATTGCCGCATGGAAGATTAACAACAACTCCTGTGAAGGGATTTAATATGCATGGGGATTGATTTGATCTTGACAGGAGAATCCAGCCGTTGTTCGAGGACCAAATCTTCTCACATGACTCTAGTTCTTTAATTTCACAGCTATATTGATAACCATATATAGGATCATAAAGTGTGCAAGTAGAAGAGTTCTTCGAGTATTGCAAGAGCAAAGGCCATGCTTTTTTATCATCCATGGAATGCGTGGGGAGAGAAGTCCATGCCTTGCAAACAAAAGAAAGGCGCATCTGTTCCACCACATTGAGTCGTGAGCAGAGTAGATTTACAAGGTCTAGAGGCATATCGGTCCAAGACCTTGTGACATCACTTGTGTTTTCTATTCTCTTGTAGGTGGTTGTAGTATTAGTCTACAAGAAGCACAATAAAAGGAATTATTAACTTTTTATTTCTCATTGTTCGAGTAGAACTTTTTTACTTTTGCCAGGACATACATATGATTTAAAGAAGTGAAATACTAAATCCAAAGTTTATGTTTTTCAAGACATGCTAGTACATATTTCCAAATTAAAAAAAAATTATCAAAGCACAAATCTCGTTGGAAGAAATTGAATGGAATAATCTTGAAATCCCCCACTTGTTGCTCCTTGATCTGCAAAGCAGAGAGGCATAGTGTCAATTTAAGGAAGATATTCACAAAGAATTAATAACATTAATTGCACTGGAGATGTAATAAGACAAGCTCACCCACCTACTAGGCACCACCCAATAAAGTTGATTCTTCTGATATATTCGCTCAGGGATAGACAGAATGAACCTTGCAATTTCGTTGTCCAAGGAAATTTGAATCAGAATCACACCATCTTCTTGCAACAAAAGATAAATGGAACTTCCTTGGATATGATTTGCTGAGAATGACGTACTATAATTGCTACTTAGAAAGAAAGTTCGGCGACCTATTCCTGATATACTATTCCAACAAAACTCTGGAACTCTATGTTTCATATAGCGATCAGTTTTTCCCAAGATATACATATCAATATTTATAACATCGCCTTTAAAGAAATACACTGAAACTAAATACACATCATCACTGGATACTAGCAGATGGCTCACAATGTCAAATTTGTCTACATGATTCAAAGTATGTCGTGGGCTAGTAATGATTATAATTTGAAAGACACCTGTCAGAAAATCCTCAACATCGATGACAACCATAGTTCTGAAACTCGGAATCGGAATCGGACTCGGACTCTTGGTCATAGGAGTCGAATCGGATGACTCGGAAAAAATCGGATAACTCGGATTGAAAACTCGGATTTTTAAAAAAAAATCATATTTCATGCCTTAAAAATCAGAAAAAATATGAAAAAAAATAGAACGAATTATTTATTCAAAAATAAGTTAATAACTCAAATATTTGAAGAGAAAAAACCAACTATAATATAAAATAATATGACTTTAATTTTTTTCAAAAATAAAATAAAATAAATAAGTAGAGTTTTAATGATTTAATAACATATATTTACAAAAATTAATTTTTAAACTAATATAATTTCATTAAAACATCTTAACATATGAGTTAGAATCATAGAGAATGAAATTATCATTTTTAATATGTTTTTCGATCGATTTTTGGATCAATTATCATTTTATTATAAAATAATTTCGCTTCTGATTAATCTGGACCATCTGATCATATT
Organism: Rhynchospora pubera; assembly: GCA_028095005.1. Taxonomy (NCBI): domain Eukaryota; kingdom Viridiplantae; phylum Streptophyta; class Magnoliopsida; order Poales; family Cyperaceae; genus Rhynchospora; species Rhynchospora pubera. Next base: position 85,401,028 of record CM051462.1, on the reverse strand, counting down.
TAAATGGAAAATTTAAAAAAAAATGCAGAAATGGAGTTGTCCATTGTAGTCCCTTCCCCTTCTTCCTCTCTTTCCCGTTCCCTAATCGTTTCCTCCATCTTTTCCGACAGAGCACGAGAGAAAGATTAAATCCCCTCGTGAGCAGCCGCCATAGTGATTTTTTCGGCCACCTGACGTGATTTCTCCACCCTAGCAATCTTTTATCATGTTCACGTACCCCCCTTCACCTCTCTCCACGGATGAAAACCACCGTTAATGGTGCTCCAACCCGATTCCGCTCCAAACCGCCAGAAATCGGATCGTCCTCCGCCGAGTCCGTTCCGAATCGCCCGAGTTGACTCGGACTCGGCCGAGTTTTTGAACCATGATGACAACAGTATCATATCTACCATATCTGTAATATTCTATCTCTTCTATCTCTGAAAGGAGTGCATAAAGTTTCCCCTTGCAAATTGAGATATCTCCTCTAAAGCAGTAGTTATCACGAGTATCCAATTTGACTTTGACCTTCGTCCAGTTTTCATCTTTAGGTCTGCAATGGAGAATAAACGTTTCACCTTTGCTGACAATAAAAGCTTTACACTTTGTTGAAGTCGGATCCGAGGTTAAGATGAACCCTCCTAGAGATTCCAGTGGCTCCAACAAACGTGGGAGGCTAAATTTCTGATCAAATGTGACACTGAAGAGAGTTAATTCCTTGCTCTTTGGGTCCATTAGTAGGATCCACTCTCCAAAAACACCCACACATATCTTTTGTTGCATCATCGGTACTGATCTTTCTTCAATAGTTCCGTCTGATGGGTTTATGAAATTCTGGGTCGGCTTTTTACTGCCATTCAATTGGATAATCCATGGCATGTAACCAAAGCTAGGCGGTAATGGGGATGCATCGCTTTTATTCGACATATCACTGGATTGAAACCTGAAAAAACAGAGAGTGGCATAGGATAAAAACGACATATCATTGCAAGTTAAGATCACCCAGAAAAGCATATTTGTAGATCATAGAAATACATGGTCAATACCACTATTCAAGTATTGTCAATGGTGTAAATTTGAAAATACAAACCTTGCAATGGCTTTTGTTTTATCAGAAACGCCTCAAAGAATTAGCGGTCTTACACAAGCTAAGTTGTACAGTAGAGGGCTAACCTCAAGAAAATTTGCTACTAACACTATGAGGTTTCATTGTCGGTTAAGTCGAGATTTAAAGGCACCGAGAATCCTTGCGTAGTAAATATAGGATATTAACCATTATTAGAAAGTTATAATTGATAAATTATAGGATATACATTTGATTTATATAGAAAGTTATAATTGAGAAATTATAGGATATACATTTGATTTATATAGAAAGTTATAATTGAGAAATTTCCTTAGAATATCTGAGGCTCCGTTTGGATAAGGTGTGGGAAAAAGGGAAGAAGTGGGAAGAAGTATTGGGAAGTGTGTAACTTTGTGAAAAGTTTGGATTGTTTATAATAAATTTATTCCATTCTTCCCAAATGGAATCCAAACGGAGCCTGAAAAAAAGCAGCTGAAACAGGGTAAAGACGGAATCATATCCATCTTAAATTTTAGGTTAATTAGATTTATGCCACCGTGAAAATCTGAATCAGTAAATGATAAATTATAAAATAGTAAAAATTAGTTTTATGTCATTGACAAATTGATTTGTCAATTTTACCCTTTTAAATATGCCACTATAAAAATTTGAAGTTAGAAAAATATCATTACTAAATGACAAATTAGTTTTATGTCACTACTTAAATTTAAAATTAGAAAAATATCATCACTAAATAATAAATTAGTTTTATGCCACTACAAATTAATTAAAATAAATTTTGCGTAACTCTAAAAAAGTAAAACTTAGTTTTATGCCTTAGAACAATGCATGAAATTCAATATAAAACGTCATGTGCTCTCATTAGAGTGGCTGGTGGCAATAATTATCCAGATAAACAAAAAAAGCAACGTCATAATGTTTTTCAAAAGAACAAAAATATTGTGAATTAGTATGCACGTGTTATCGTGGCCACATCATGATGCATAAGCTTAATTAACTCATGATCATCATATTTCTAGTAGACCATACAACATGGGATATCTCCCCTCTAGCTAGTAGACCATGTCCAAAGAGCTATCTTAAATCCAAGCCGTATGATATCCAGCGCCGTTTTTTTCTTTTTTAGGGTTTATTCAATAAGGATAATTTGGACATTTTGAAAAATAATAACAGATTTGATGATGGAATTTTTAGCATTTACAAGGTTTTTGAAGAAAATAATAGCATAATACTAATTTTAACAATTTTATATTGGCAGAAAAATACAATGTCATATTTCAAATTGATAATTTTGGCAGTGGCATAAATCTTATTATTCCTAAATTTGAAATTTAGAAACATGAGTCTTTATTAATATTTATTGTAGAATCCCAATTTTATTGCATGTGGATCAATTGCTTTTGACAAACAATTTTTTGCTGCTTGCAACATAATATTTTTTTCAAATGACTAAACTACCCTTAATATTAATTAAGTTATTTTATTCTTTAAGCTTACCTGCCTAACCATAAATTAGTTCCTTAATAATATTTTCCTTTTCTTCTAGATTCCCTTCTAAGAGACAATTGTAATCTCCCTCTAATAACTATTAAAAGATAACTACTAATGTTTTTTTGAGGGTTAAGTACTAATGTTTTATGAAATTTGGAATTTGCAATTTGCAATAACCGTGTCGTCCTTTCTTACATCTAAGAAATTTAAAATTTGCAATTTAGTTTCAAACTATTTTTTTTTTTACTTGTTGAGATAAAATTTATTCACCAACAATCTTCTTTCAGAGGTAATAATTTCTAAATAAATATTATTGTTTGGTTAATTGTGTAGTGTTGTTTCTAAGCCAAAACCTCATGGATTTCATAATATCTTTGTCAGTGACTAATAGTTTACAAATAGTCCCTAAATTGTAAAGAAGACTTAAAACGCAAAAAGAAAAAAAGAATAAAATAAAAATCCTCTTCAGAATGCAAAACTTATGATATCGTACTTCTCACTTTAAAACCTTCAGAACCTCCTCGATACCTATTCTAAGCTAATAGAATAGTTTTGTATGTGCTAGCTGAATTTGAATAAATAAATAAATAAATAAATAAAATACAGTCGAGGGACTAATTATTGGGCAGAGAGAAAGTTAAAGTCGTTTTGGAAAATTAGACGGATCAGAAGATATTTTAATCATTTGAAAAAATATTATGTTGCAAATAGCAAAATTCATTTGTCAAAAGCAATTCCCATACCGTCTTTACCCTGTTTCCGCTGCCTTCTTTCAGAGAGAGATGTCACAGATCCGAAGATTTCTCAATTGTAACTCCTGTGAATGGTGAAAAGAAATTGACAAACCTGGCACGTCTAATCTTTTTAATGTGGTCAACTGTTGTGAAACTGTGATTCCAAATCATTGACTAACAAAATAAAAACCACGAACCGCTCATGATCTCATAACTTTTTTTCCTTGATCCTATCTGTAATTATGTTTTATATGAAACACTGTACTCAACTATAAAGAATTATTTGGACAAACTTATGGAATTCTTTTTTTGAAAAAAAAAATAACTTGCTTCTTGTTTGGAGTCCTACAAGGGAAATGTTCTTGTCAGCTCAATTTTACATGACTAATTTGTTAAATCTATAATTATAATCCATGTGTGAAACTAACCAAAATTCAGTGTATAGTTAAGAAAAAGATGATATTCGAAATTTTAAGAATATTATTGTAATATCGGACTTTGAAAGTCCAAAACTAAAATCAGACTTTTAAAATCTGATACTGGCAATTCAATATTAGCGTTCGCTCACTTCTTTCCATTTTTCCCGGCCTCAGTTTCTTTTTTCTATTTTTTTTTGTTGTTGGAAATTGTCAAAATGTGACACGAATGGTCAACACGCATAAATGCATTTAAGTAATACAGATCTGTGGTTCGAACGTGACACGGTCAATACACAAATGCATTTAAGTAATACTAGCTTAAGATGTCTCATACGTGGACAAATAAAAAAATAAAATAATATTAGATAATAAAAATATATTGGTTAATCTACCATTGTATTGATATGTTATTTAATTTATTTTTTTATTACAAGAAAAATCAAAATATATTGTTACTTCCTATGGCGATTAACATCCGATCACAGTTCAAATCGATAAAATAACAAAAACAATTGTTTACATGCAATATCTAGCGTGTAAAAGTCGTTGCAATAGTCCTTCAATGCTGCAATAGTCCTTCAATAGTGTGGCTGACAGGTGAGCCCGCTTGACAAAAGTTGTTTTTAAATATTTTTTGTTGCCACGTGTATATATTACCCGTTGGACGATGGTTCGTCGGCCACTGCCCACGCGCCACTAGTTATGAACGGCTATGATTTGACTTCGACCAGCAATAAAACAGAAATAAAATGGATAAAAGAAAAAGAAAATTTTAAAGCTTGATTAGATATTTATGTCATTGTCGCGTGTACAAACAAAAGGCAAAACTAATGATTCGACTTCTCGATACAGTGCTCTTACTCCTGGCTCACGACTATACCTGTCAAACGTCAAACGTATATAACCGAAGCGGAAACAGCGATTTTCATTTCCGTTTCGTTTCGGTAACGGAACGAAATGATAGTTTTATTTCGGTTCCATTTCGTCAAACGTAATTAAAATCTATTTTATTTAACGTTCCGTCTCTATTTTCTATTGATTTCAATCTTAATTTCATATTCTGTTTCATTTACATTAATAAATTTCAATTCTGTTTCCGTTTCGTTTTCTAAAAACGAAACTCATTTTATCTTTCATTTAACGTTCTGTTTCGACGGAATAGAAAAAAACGTTAAAACGTTTCAGTGTAGACAGGTCTACTCACGGCCAGAGATTTTTTAATTTCTGACACGTAGGTCTCACCAGACTGTACCGTAACTTCTAATTTGTTGAACGTTGGACCTCGACTAATTAAAAAAAATGTAGGGGGAGTTTGTTTGTGTAGTAAGGAGTTGCATAACTTAAGGATGCCTAAGTGTTTATGTAGTGTTATGTAATAGATGTTTGGTTGTGTAGTAAGGATGACTAACTTAATGCATGCATATATTCATGTCAAAAGACTAAAATGCCATTAAATTTGAATTAGTATTATGTATTATATGTTGTGACCTAATTATTGTTAATTATTAATTATTATAAAAATTAATTATTAATGATGATAATAAATCATTTTTACTATTATGAAATATTAATAATTACTTTTAATTAAATATTATAAATATTATCTTCAATTAATTATTATTCTTAAATCATTATTATTATTAATTAATATTACTTGTTAAATATTATTAATTATAATAATTAATCTTTGTTATTAATTATGATTTTTTTAATAATTATTGTTACTTATTAAGTATTATTATTTATTAATTAATATTAATTAATTTTTAATTTTTAATTATTATAAAAATTAATTATTAATGATAATAAGAAATCATTTTATTATTATGAAATATTATTAATTATTTTTAATTAAATAATATAAATATTATTAATTATTTAATAATAAATCAATATTGTTTATTAATTATTATTATTACTTGTTATATATTATTATTTATTAATTATAATAATTAATATTTATTACTAATTACGATTTTTAATAGTTATTGTTACTTATTAAATATTATTATTTATTAATTATTATAGATTATTAAATATTATTATTAATTATTTCTAAAGAGTATTGTTGGAAAAAAAATTAAAGGGGACCGGTGCATAACTTATGCATCTTATGTAAGAGGTGTTTGGTGACTTAAGGATACATAACTTAAGTTATGCAAGTTATGCACCCTTTAAGTCACAAACAAACACCCCCTAATGTATAAAGCTTAAAATTTCTATATAAAATCCTAGCCGTTGTATTTCTCTCTGCGTTATCTTGATTGTTGATTTTAATTTTTTTTTCCTTTTCCGCGACAGGCTGATGGACACGTGGATTCCTTTGGATAGTTTGATGCACTTCCTCCAGTCACCACATGGTAATCTACACGGCTTCAAGTGTATCTAAGAAAATTTCCTAGGAAAGGAGCAATGTCGTCATGCTGCACTCAGACTGAAACTTGTTTTCAAACTTGACAGTAGCTGTCAAGGAAAACTCAGACTGAAACTTAATTTCGAAGAAAAACAGATTAAGCTTTAAAAAAAAATAATATACATAATGCTTTCTATGTATCACTTTATTGTGCATTCAATGCGTCCATTCTAACTATTTTCCTTTTTCTAGGGAGAATAGTCCAATTGCTTTCTATGTATCACTTTATTATGGATTAAATGCGTCTATTCTATAATTTTGTTTTTTTGGAGAATGGTCCATTCTACACATTGCAACATTATGAAAGCCAGAAGCACTATTTTTAAAGAACAAAAAAATAAAATAAAACAGAGGAGCTGAAGCGTTTCTCAATTCCCAGCATTTTTTTTTTTGAGAAATCAAATCAAAATTTTTTTTGAGAAATTATAATTCTGAATATTAATTTTAGAAATTAAATCAATTTTCTGATTATTTCAATAATATTTTTTTTCGGCTGTATAATGTATAAGGATAGCATTTATACGTTACTTATTACAGACGTACACCTCAAATCCAGCTCCATCAAATCAAAACACTCTTCCAAACCGGTTTTCATTTTCGTTAGTCCAACATAGGCCTGCAAACCGGAAAAAAAATTGCGTAATTCCGTTCGTTTCGTCTTCAACGGAACGATTTGCGAAAAAAAATCTAGTTTCGTCTAGTATAGCGAAACGATCAACGAAACAACAAATAGTTTAGTCATAGTGTAATTTACGTAAATTTTAACCGTTTCGTACCTTTTCGTCCCTACGAAACGATTAATGAAACAGAAATCAATTTCGTCGCCGAAACGAAACGGTTGACGAAACAAGGGTGTTTCGCAACCGTTGTCTACGTTAGACGGGCCTAGTCCCACATTGCTTATTTTGAAATAATCACTCCTCTCTAGTCCTTTATAAGGGAACCAGTGTATAACTCCACAATTTAGCAAGATCCACTGTCTACTTCAATTAAAGGAAACCTCTGTTTTGCTCAAGTATTATACGAGGCATTCTTCTAATCTCGTTGGCTCTCAGATAGCACGCGCTCATGAGGAGGTAACCATTTTACTTTATTTTTATTTCAGTATTATTTGTTGTGTTATTTTTTTTTAATAAAAAATTACTCGTTGTAGTGTAAAAATATTCACTCAGGGGGTTGACATTTTCCTTTTGAAACAGCATTACCTTATCTTCCCTTTCCCTTTCCTTGCTTACCTAAACAGTAAATAAGATAAACAAAAATCCTTTGAGAAGGAATTTTGATCATGCAGCTTTATTTCTTTCTGTATTATTATTATTATTTTTCTAAATACCAGCTCAGAGCCCCAATTTGCTGAGAGCCTGAGACAATAATGATAATACTATTTGTTTGTTGATAATTGGTCTAGGGCATTGCAGAGTAGCAGGAGCCAAGCCATGTACTTGGAAATCTTTTCAATATTTCTGAGCCAAATGATTCGAAGTACCAAGAAGAATATTTCTCTTAATAGTCATATTACCATAAATTGACCTAATGTTTTGGAGATATAACCTTCCTCACTTGCGACTGGTTTAATCTTACGGCGCTACCAATAGGCAGCCTGATAGCTTACTTATTTTGCAAATTTAATGTTAACAAGGGTTATACTAAAAGTTATATACTTCACAAAGATTCTTTCAAGGCTTCAAGCCAGGCGATTTGAGGACCTCACAAAATTTAAAGTATTTGTAGCATCTAAAATGCCAGTTGTTCCAAAAGCATAACGTAAATGAATATGAATAAAAACCCCACAAAATATTTCTGTATTTATTTAAAGTTTTGAAGTTCCTATACAATTTAAGATATAAAAAAAAAGATAGATTTTCCACTCCAATTCTAAATTTTCCTTCTGTGTCTATGTTGAGTATGAGCAATCTGCCTCTTGGCTTTTTTTTTTATTCTTTTACTTGAAAGTGTATTATCTGGCAAGCTATGAATGCGAAAACAAACAATGATTAATTAAACTTGTTTACTATAAATTTAGAATGGTGATGTTGGGAGAGTACTAGAAGGCTTGAGAGTTGAGACAGCTGTTTCCATAGGAGATAAGGTGTTCTCTGAAAATTTGCAACTAAGAGGACAGGAAAGGGTAAAGTGGAAATGTTGACTGAGAAAGAAAGAAGACTATTTGAAAAAGTGGATAAGGTGTTAAAAGCCACAGAGGCTGGAAATGAAAGAATTGTTCCTCCAAAAACCTATTCTGGCACGGCTTGTCAACTTTCCGATATGATTGCAGCATTGGTTGATAAAGGGGTGCTGTAAGATGTTGTGTTAGAAGGTACCGTGGTGGATAGACCTAAAATGGCTGATAGCTCACATAAAGGAAAGCCTACTCAGGAAGATCTGTTAAACAAACTAAAGACTTTGGAAGCTGAGAACAAAGCTTTGAAGGAACGATTGCAGATGGGCGGAGAACAGAACAAATGTCAGCAACCTGCCGATGCTGAAGAGAAAAACTGTCACCAACCTGCCAATCTGGCACAGAGGTGTTGGGCCCATTCCGAACTTGATGCTGACCTGGCTAGGAGGGATGCGCACATCATAGATATTTCTGATGAAGATTTATAAGCATTTCTATAATTTAACTGTGCATGTTTTGAATTTGTTGTCTTAGGGTTGATTGATCAGCTTTTTTTATTTTTTCTGTGCCCTTCTTTGAGAGAGTAATTTGTTTTGGGGAAGATAAAGGTTGAAGGTATGGTAGTAGAAATGTATCCTAGACCTAGGGATCCATATCTTTTGGAGTGGAAATCTCAGGGAGGACAGTTCGATCTAATTTGGACAGTTAATTTTTTCCGGGCCTATCAATCTGGTATTAATCACGGGACATTCATAATTGATCGGACGGTTGTGATGTCGATGTCAAGGGTGCGCGACCGGCAGAGGATATCATTCCTAACCTAGTATGTTTAGGTAGGTGTTGGATTTTGTATTTTTTTTTTCTTTTTAAATTTGTTGACCAATATAAAACTGTTGTCCATATTTCAAATACTTTGGGTTCAAAAAATAATGAAAAAAACATCATGAAGTTGGGATAGATAACTAAAGCAAATTTATTATCTATACCTTTAATAGATGTATTTTTTATTTTTCATAAGATTTGAAACATACTTATATATTGATATTTTAATTTTTTATTTCCAAAATGATAAGTACGTTGAGAAGATAATGAGGGTGATTAAGCAGGATTAGTCCGCTAGTGATTTCACAAGTAGGTAAGCAGAAGTGGTTTTCTCCTCAGCGCCATTTTCTAGTTTGTTGAGGATAAAAAAAGTTTAAATCCGTCCCTAACTAATCCAATCCTAAGATTCACACAACGTATAAGTCACGCTGCACGCTTTAGACAAGTGCCAAAGAGAACATGACATGAACACTCCACCAATCTATTAGCAGAAGCAGAGTTGGGACGAGAAAGCATAGAAAGCAGAGTTTACTTTTAAATTTTAATAAATTTAAATTTTTAACATTAGTTGGAGAATAGGAGATTGTCAAAACAATATAAATCTCCATGGATATATCCCTTCCCATCTTCCAAAAAAAAAAGAATGACAGCATGCATTTGTATTTGTAGCGGCTAGGTGGAACATAAAAGCACGCAAACATGGTAAAATTAATAGTATAATCCAGAGTAATTAGTTATAAATATAATATATACAGCGATCAACAAGAAAAAGGTAAGAGGTAAATGGAATTCGTGATATTCAGCTTGAATAAATAGCATAAATTTTACACGCCGATGCATAAGAGTCCAGACAAGTTCAAATGCTACAAAAAGTACCTACCCATAGAAAACCATTGTTTTACCAAAAACATTTGAGAAGGCTAAAAAAAGTAGAGCACGGTTCTAGTGCCACTAGTTTTTGGTGCCACAAATGCCACAACTACTCTTTTTCATTAATATTTTAAAATTTAAAAATTTAATTTTCGAATCCAAACCGTTGATCTCGTACAATTTTACGAGTGATGCATTTCTATATAATTTTTATAAATTTTGGAGTTTATTTGATATTTGATCAAGAGGCCAAAAAATGAACGAATCTTGTTAATTATAACAGATTAATTTTAATATTTTCATACGTTAGCCTCTTGATCGAATATCAAATAAACTCCAAAATTTATAAAAATTATATAAAAATGCATCACTCGTAAAATTGAATAAGATCAACGGTTTGGATTCGAAAATTAAATTTTAAAATTTTAAAATATTAATGAAAAAGAGAAGTTGTGACATTTGTGGCACCAAAAAGTTGTGGCACTAGAACCTTGCTCAAAAAAGTATAACCTAATTAAAAAAGAAAAAAATAATACTACTCCTGAGAGGGATACATTCCTCCACTGGGTGCCGCTTTGAGACCTATGTCAACAAGGTTTTTCAAAAAAGCAAAGAAAGCGGCACTCATTTTCAACCTGCCTTCATTAAGTGCCTTTAGTTCTGTTGTCTAGGCACTATTCTCAGATTTCAAGGCTTTGACATCAGAAATTTTATCAGTGACCTCACAACCAATCCCGGCAAGTCTTGAAGCCTTTTCCTCTGCAATTCTTTGGACTATCTCCTCCTTCATCTCTATTAGTAAAGCCGGTAAACCAAATACCCCTTGGACATTTTGTGGTGGAGTCTGATTTGGTCCACTCGGGTTTGCCATGTGGCATAGAGTGAGAAGACACTCCTGAACCATGTAAAAAGATTCCATTGCCTTTAACCATTCGTCACGCCTCATTTCCACTTCTTTCGCCAACACATCTCTCGCTGCTTTCAATTCACCAATGTCAGACTTACCATCTACTGTTTGAGACTCAGCCTGTAGTGCACTCGCGCGCTTTAGCCTGATGTTTGGCATTTCCTTTGGCAAATAGTTTGCATAATTCATGAATGTTGTTGAAGAGGCGCATGAGAATGGGAAAAACTTGTGGATCCATATTCTGGTAACTAGCCTGATATATTTGAGAAATGTGAATTAGTAGAATGTTTTCATTTTGGTAATAAAGATTACAAGTGCCTATTAGCTGGCTGGCAAATTGCAGCTAACGTTAATGAACTCATAGTTATAAACTTATAATCAATTAAACCTCAATTGGGCAAACAAGAATATTAAACTGCTCTTGCAGTAAAATAATGTTTATGATTATGAGTACATGATTTAAGGTCCAGAATAATCAAAACATCACTATGTGCTACTTAGCGTCTCCAAATATGCATCATCTTCCTACCTCCTATATTGTCCATACAATTACTTTGCTAACGATCACCATCATTGTATACACTCAATAACCTCCTATCACTACGCGAAATTTCGACTTCTGTAACGGTTAATAAAAGGCATTTATAACGGTACACATAACGTTACAGTAGCCCCCGTTACAGAATGTCTAATAACCGTTACAGATCTATAACGGTTATTATCTAATAACCGTTACAGAAGCCAGTCTTCTGTAACGGTTATTATCTAATAACCGTTATGGTATTGTGGACGGAAATGTGGTTACGGTTTTATGGAGAACATTTGTAACGGTTAATAGATAATAACCGTTACAGAAGACTGGCTTCTATAACGGTTGTTATATAATAACCGTTATCCTATTATTGACGGAAATTACATTTACTATTTTTTTAGATCCAGTGTAACGGTTATAATCTAATAACCGTTACAGAATCTAGTCTTCTGTAACGGTTATTAAGGAATAACCGTTACAGATATTGTTGATATAAAAAAATAAAATTATGAATTCTGTAACGGTTATTCCTTAATAACCGTTACAAAAGACCTTCTTTTTTTTTATTTCGCCTGTTTTATTGGCTAGCCCAATTTTGTTAGCCGAATTGGTACCAAATTGGTACCCAATTTACATCATACAATCCAACATGCAGCAGACAAACATATATCATGCATATATCAGATGTCACATATATATACCAAGCACAAAACATATATCAATATGTAGCAAAAATTAACAAAGTAACTATACATAGAGTTAACACCAAATCAAGTCAAAATTTTCCTAAAATAATACCCCATACATGAAGTCCATAACCTCCGAAACGACTGCATCAACGTCTTCGTTTTTATATGGTTCTCCAACCGGCTCGATATACTGCAATTTGATCATTAACAATTGATAAAGTCAAATAATTTTGTAAACCCTAAGCCCTAAACCAATAAAAATATGAAATTCTAAAATAATAAATCGGCTTAACATTACCTCGGGGAATTCTCCGACCGTAGTCCAACTACTTAATATCGCCCTCATGTTGAGCATTGTGAAATATCCACACTCTGTGCCGCCCCTTTGTATCGGTCCCTAATTAAGATTCCAACAAAAGAAACACAATCTTTTTTAGTTAATTTCAATTTCACAAACAAATAATATCTTAAACTGATAAGTTCTGTACCTTAATTCGGTACCAATCAAATCCTGTTCTGCTCTTTTGGCTATATCTTCCGGCTTCCACTAAATACCGCTTGTATACCCTGCATGCAATATCATTTAAAACAACAAAATCTAATATTTTTTAATTTGAAAAATCTCATCATGCTTTAACTTAATTCAGAAATGGAAACTTACGAAGATATGAATGGCTTAATATATAACTTTGGATTCTTGCGTTCCAGAGAATCAACAAAGTGAACGGTGCGCTTCTCGACATTAATAACAAGGACAACCCAATGAAACCTGTAATTAATAGAGATTTATTATTTTGGTGGAATTAAAGGAAACTACAAAATTCTTTCATTAGTAGCCATATTGGTTATATTTCTTACTGCTGATTATACGGCAAAACAAGATAGGAGGATGGATTCTCCATGAATGCTCTCGTTAGGTAATTCACCGCACCGAGTTCTTCGTGTTTGAATTTTCACTCATCCAATAACTCTGGATCCAGTACGGTGATGCTCTTGGAGAACTCATTCTCTTCTTGACCTGTTGAAAGTTCTTCCATCCAAAACTTGCAAACATGAATATCAAAGTTCAACAATTTCAATTTTGAATGAATTGAATGAAGAAAAAAAATAAACATTAAAGTTGAAAAATTCAAACCAGCATTAAAATTTCACAATCGATTGAGATAGCTCATCCCTTTTAAAACATTCGACAATATCGTCGACATTAACGTTGAACTTAACATCGCCATCGTGCGTACCCCAAGGATTGCAATTAGGCAGCTCAAAGTTCTTCTCTTCTTCTGGTTGGAGCATCAACAGTCTGTATACTGTTTGTTCGGATGGGCTCAGCCTGTCAATAATATCCTTTGGGAGGAGTGGATCACGAGTAACAAACGACCCCGCACTTGGGACCTTTGGACTCTCCTCCACATTCTTCGTCGCCTCCTTCGCCTTTGGCTTCTTTTTGACCGGCTTCTTTTTGGTCAAACTCTGCATTCAATGCCATCATATTAATAAGTCATTAGGAGAAATGTATGAAACAGATTGTCATAATTAAATAAAACGATACCTTGTGGCCTATCTCCACCAAAAGCTCATCTGACCTACTAGGGACTTGCCATGGGAATCGGCCCCCTATATTATTTCCCAATAGCTCATCTGACCTACTAGGGACTTGCCATTCACGAAATTCATCGCCTACTCGGAGAAGATGGACATACAATTGTTGATCAGTTAGAGGCATGCCGTGTACGATCTGACCAACAACACTCGGAATAATATTTCCTTCGGCCACCTTAATCCTCTGGTTGTTAAGATCAAGAGAAAAGAGATCGCACGGCATTTCTTCCTAAAATTCAGTTCAATCAGAAACCCTAATGCTGCCAAAAATAAATCTAAAATAATTAAAAAAGAAAAAAATGATCAATATGAACCTGAACAACGTTTCTCGGATCCGGAGGCATATAGCTTGAGGCAACCGTTCGGAATAACTCTTCGTTTGGCATTCCTGAGTCTACCTCAGTTTCAACGAATGGCTGATACGGCGTCACAAATTGCTGTGGTGCTTGAATCTGCAATCCGCTACTGGCCAACCATTGTTTCACGTCCTGAAAATTATGAAGCAACTGGATGATGAAGAATAGTTTTCATTCATTTTGATTACATTTTGATTGTAAAAAAGGATTACCTGAAAAGCTTGTTGTCTCGCCGCATTCATTATCTCCTCAGAGTGAATCAAGTCCCTTTTGGTTTTCTCAGCGGCTTCAGCTGCGACCCTGCTCATCAATTCTTCAATCTGGTCTGGTGCCATCCATCCTTCATGCGCATCCTTTCTAGATTTTCTTTTATACACATCTTCCTTCTTGGTCCATGAAGAATAGTTTTCATTCATTTTGATTACATTTTGATTGTAAAAAAGGATTACCTGAAAAGCTTGTTGTCTCGCCGCATTCATTATCTCCTCAGAGTGAATCAAGTCCCTTTTGGTTTTCTCAGCGGCTTCAGCTGCGACCCTGCTCATCAATTCTTCAATCTGGTCTGGTGCCATCCATCCTTCATGCGCATCCTTTCTAGATTTTCTTTTATACACATCTTCCTTCTTGGTCCATAAAGGATATCCCCTGATTCTTCCTGGATGTTCCGGCCTGTCAACCGCCCGATTTAAGACTTCTTGTTCCGGTATTGACCCGGAATTGATTTCACCAGACATGGCACTCAACCGACTGAATGCCTCAATAGTCGACGAATCAGAGCTATGGAACGTGTAAGTATCTAACAAGCAACAAACAAATCTTATTAATAATCACAAAACAGAATTTGAAGTTAGCATATATAACAAGTCTTTACATGTGTAAGTACCTTTATCCTTCGTAGCCACAGTCCTTCCCATGAAATACCTTTGACTTCTCGGTTCCAAATCGTCGATTGTAATGCTCGTGGAACCGGCCCCTTCAGAATCCCCGGGTATGACAATCTTGTCTGTAGGTTTCCATGAACCTTTTTTTCCTCTATAGCCAGTGGAACCCATCCTATGAGGCTATTTCCATTTCTTTCTCAACTCCTTCGCTTTGTTGCTCTTTTGTACAAAATCTGCACCCGTCCTTTTCATGAAAAATTCTTCCCATTCTTTTTGTGAGATTGGGTGTTTATCGCATAGATTTTGGGGATTGTTTGGATCGGCATTTGTGATGTACTCGTCAGCAATCCTACTTCTATAAGCCCTGTGACTTATTCCCATCGCTTTGAGAGTATTGTTCATGGCTTTATCATCTTCGATGTTGAACATTTTCTGAAACATAACGAAACGTTAGTTAATTTGTAGCATAGAAATTTAAATTAGATGATTTAAGTGAAAATTTATTCACCTTGATGTCCAACCACAACTCAAGTCTGGTTTCCTTTGAAACGTCCTTCCGCCAATCATTAATTGTGATTGGCACTCTTGCTCTAGCCAGATATCCGCAATATGATGCAAATTTGTTCACCGCCTCTTCAGTACCAATTGGCACTCCTTCTTTGTCAAATTTAATCTCATACTTTTCCCCAGCAGCTTTTTTCCTCCTAAACTCTTCCATTGTCGTCCTGCTCCTTTTCTTTAATTCGAACGTTGTGACCTCCTCATCGCCGGATTCTGTACCATCCTGTTCACCCTGTAAATCTCTATCTTGATCTCCAGACATTTCTATTAACAAATAATTAACAACAATGAAAGCAAAATACATTAACATAAACATAAACATTAAACATTAACAAACATAAACATAAACAAAAACAAACATAAACAAACATAAACATAAACATTAACAAAATATATTAACATAAACATAAACATTAAACGACAAGTTCAATCTCAAATAACAAAATACATTAACATAAATCTAAATCCTAAAACTAGTGTTCTTCATCCGATAAACACAAATCTAAATCCTAAAACTAGTGTTCATCATCCGACAAAATTATAACTTCATCATCTGATATTTCAATGACTTCTCTCCACTCTGTGTACGGTGCCACAAGCTTGTCAATCAAAAGCTTGAAAAACATTGCATGTTGTTCATATTTTGAGAGGCTTGGTTGACCTTGGTTTTGAGAGGCTTGGTTTTGGTTCGTTTGATTTTGAGAGGATGGATTGGCACGAATTTTGCGCCTAACGTACACTCGTTCGATCGGCTTTTTTCCCTTTGAATTGTTTCCTTCACCTTTCTCCATTACTACCTAATTAAAACACCATATATAATATATATTAATGTTGGCGCAAAATAATTCATAGTACCTAATTAATATATTGAAACATAGATAAAACATCAATTCTTACACAAATTAAGGTTCACACATCATAGACAATAATTTAGATAAATAGATAATAGCCTAAGGTTCAAAAATTACACATTTAGCAATGTTCATATAAAATAGCATAGATAATTATTAAACCCTAATTTCACTCATTCTCTTCCTCCACTATCTCCTCTGGCACCTCCTCTGGTCCCTCCTCCCCATCTGCAGTTGTTCGTCCGCAACCAACTGGATAGCGCCTCACAGCAGATACAGACCGCCTAGGTAGAGGGTTATCTCGCATCCACTGAGGCACATATCTCTGACGAGTGACATCGAACTCCCACTTGGTATCCGACTTTATCTTCGTCTCCTTCTTGGTCATATCTGTATTTTTCTTGTCCTTTGTCACAGTTTTTCTCTTATTCACCTTAGGATTGCTACCTTCGGCTTTGTCCATTTATTCTAATAATTTGATTCAATTCTAATAATTAATTTAATCATAATTAATCAATTCTAATAATCAATTCCATTAATCAATTGTATTAAACATTTCTAATAATAAATTCTAATAAACATTTCTAATAAACATTTCTGTCCCTATTAAGCATTTTGCATATTCACAATTCTGTCCCTATTATTTGCAAAATAGTCCCTAAAACAATTAAAATTATGCAAAACAGTCCCTAAAATAACCCCAAATTAAGCAAAACAGTCCCTATTAAACCCTAAAATTATGCAAAACAGTCCCTAAAATTAAGCATTTCCCCAACATTTTGCATATTCACAATTCTGTCCCTATTATTTGCAAAATAGTCCCTAAAACAATTAAAATTATGCAAAACAGTCCCTAAAACAGCCCCAAATTAAGCAAAACAGCCCCAAATTAAGCAAAACAGTCCCTAATTAAGCAAAACAGCCCCTAATTTAAAATTTCAGAGAAAGGGGGTTTACCTTCGAGAGAGTGCTGTCGGGGGCAGAGAGGGAAAGGTGGCTGTCGGAGTTGAGAGAGCAGAGATCTGTAAGGGAACAAAGAGAGGGGACAGAGAGGGAGAGGCGAGTCAGTGAGTCAGTGAGGGAGAGAGGAAGAGGGGACAGAGAGGGAGAGGGAAGAGGGATTACCTGAGAGGGAGAGGAAGAGGCGAGAGTGCTTCAGAGAGGAAGAGGCCGCGAGTGCTTGACAGACAGCGAGGGAGAGATCTAGGGTTTGGAGATAGAGCTCAGGGTTTTAAGCTTGAGAGTGTTTTCGAGTTTGGAAAGAAGTGACGAAACAGCGGCTAGATGATGTATATTAAAAAAACGTTTGATATTCTATAACGGTTATTAGCTAATAACCGTTACAGAAGATCAAACGT
Source organism: Rhynchospora pubera (assembly GCA_028095005.1). Classification (NCBI taxonomy): domain Eukaryota; kingdom Viridiplantae; phylum Streptophyta; class Magnoliopsida; order Poales; family Cyperaceae; genus Rhynchospora; species Rhynchospora pubera. The sequence continues at coordinate 85,383,360 of CM051462.1, read as the reverse complement.
TTTTAATATATGACATTCTGTAACGGTTATTAGCTAATAACCGTTACAGAAGATCAAACGTTTTTAATATATATGACATTTTGTAACGGTTATTAGCTAATAACCGTTACAGATTAAACTCTTCTGTACGGTTATTAGCTAATAACCGTTACAGATTAGTTTAATTTTATTTTTTTGCTTTTTGTTTGTTTTCGTAAGCCTTCTGTTCAACAATTTTAAACTTTAATTTAGAACAATTTTAAGTTTAATTTAGAACAATTTTAAGTTTAAATAATAAGTTCAACAATTTAGAATGTTAAACAAAAATTAAAAATAAATTAGCTCATAAATTAGCACATAAATTAGCACATATATGTTAAATTTCACCAATTAATGACCTGCAAAAAATAAAAATAAAAATAAAACTATTAATATATATAACAATTTAGCACATATATGTTAAGAATAATTTATATTAGTTTTTTTAACTCACATGTTATTATGTAGCTACTTTCTTTTTTTTCCTTCGCGTGTCGACCCACACGCCTTCGGTGTTATCTGTACGCCTACAACTGATCGATACTGGCTGTGATGTATCGTTGATACCGATAGAAAAAGGAGGTATTTCCTCGAAGTGGTCGTATTCTTCTTCATCTACGACATCACCAACGCCGACAATACGTCTTTTTCCTGAAAGTGGCAAGTAATAAATAAGATGAACATTTGTACTCAATAAGGTGAACATTTGTACTTAAATAAGATGAATATTTACCTTGAAGCACAACATGTCTTTTCTTATCCGCCGGATCTTGAATGTAAAAAACTTGCATTGCTTACTTATTTGCAAGTATAAAGGGATCGTCTCGATAAGCCCTTTTAATGAAGTCAACAGTTATAAACCCCATATTGTCTTTTTTAACTCCACCGTGACCGTTGTCGATCCATGCACACTTGAATAAGGGTATCTTAAATTTCAGGTAATCTAGTTCCCAAATCTCCTCGATCCACCCATAATAAGTAGCCGGCCTAACATTATCACTAGATAAAGCTACAACAGTGACTCCACTATTTTGCACGGCACTTTTACCATCCTGTTTTCTTGTGTACCAGGTAAATCCATTCAAGTCATACCCTTGGTATGTCTCGACCAACAATAAATCCATTTAGTAAATCCATTTAGTAAATAACCGTTACAGAATCAATAAAAAATAAAAAAAATGTTAACCTTCTGTAACGGTTATTTACTAATAACCGTTACAGAAGATGGTTGATATTTATATATTTCTTTTTTCATATCTGTAACGGTTGTTGGATAATAACCGTTACAGAATATAATAAATCTGTAACGGTTATTATCCAACAACCGTTACAGAAGGTTGATGCATTTTTTTCCTAACCATGACGGAAAATGTTATTACGGTTGTTTCATAATAACCGTTACAGATTTGTGGCGCCAATTTTTCCGCCTAATGCCTCACTATTCTATAACGGTTATTTCAAAAACCGTTACAGAAGTGCCGTTACAGAAGGTCCTTTTTCCCGTAGTGTATAGACCTAACTATATCCTAGCACAGTAACAAAGAGTAAATTACGAAAACCCAACTTGAATTAATTTAAACAGGAGATAAAGCATCAAAGCAAGCACTTAATATGAAGCGTGCCAAAACATGGAAAAATCAATTGAAAACTTGCAATCTTTTGGATTGAAAATGGACAGTTGAATTGTTCAGTCTGGTACATATTTTCAATCCGCAGAAAATGAATAGTATAAATTTGGGTTGGGTTATGAATTGGATTAACAAGGTTAGCATGCTAACTTGAATTTTCAAATATTCACTAATTATGTAAGTCAGCTTCCGAAAAATAGCAAAATAGTGGAATTAATCACCATTCAAACTATCTATACATACGAATAAAAAATAGATTTTGAAACAACCACCAACCTAGATTAACAATATGCCTTATTTACTCAAAAAAAATATATATGCCTTATTAATTCAAATTTATCCAAATTTCAGGATAAAGTACTTATACCAAATTATAATTGTCATGGAAAGAAAGAAAGAAAGAAAGAAGGGTGAGTTTGGTAGCACTAGAATACTAGAGGTTGGTGACAAACTGACAACAACACTATGTTTTCGTTCGGAACAACAATCCAAAGAGAAAAAGAGAGTCAAAAATAAGATTGTAAGAAACAACACTATGTTAAACTGCTCTTGCAGTAATCAATTTTCTCTATCACCATTTTCAACACTAACCATCCAAATAAACCCTGCGATATATTTTTTAAAATATTGTCCTCTAGACTATTTTCTGTGCAACCAAACGTACCAAAAAGAACAGAAAGGTAAAACGTCTTTCCCTGCCATCCAAAAACTATTCATTTTGAAATAAACACCATCTCAAATTAGAATTGTACTTTTTTAATCTAATCATAGTTGAAAATTTAAGATAAACTACTACTCCTTTCGGAAAAAAAAAAAAAAAGAAAGAAAGAGAACTGATAGAGTTTCGTACCTTGGTGAAACTTGAGGCGGCTCTATATGGAAGGAGAAGGTGATCAACGCTGTTGGATCGCTTTTTTTAAGAGCTCTTTAAACCAAGGACCGAGCGACTCATTCCTTTCTTTTCTTTTTAATCCTTCTGATAATCAGATATTACGGTCTATGAAAGTTCGTGGCAGTTTTTTTTTCCTTTTTTAATTAGTGCGAGGACCAATCAGTTAACCAGTTACCCACTCATGACGTGGGAGTACGGTTAAATTTGGTATAATAATTTCTCTAATGAAAAAGATCATTCGAAAATTATTTATTTTAATATTTTTTTAATCAGAATTCCATAATATCGTCCCATCTTCAACGTAATCTCCTAATTTCCTCATGTGCGTCACTTAATTTTTTTCCCATTTTTTAAATATTTATCCAACGTCCTTTCTGTTTTTCTTCTAATTCTCATCCCCTATCATCCATGCCATCCATTCCATCCTATATGATCCCCTCTTCTTGATGCCTACGGCTCCATTTCGATGAGGTGTTGGAAGAAGGGAAGAAGTGAGAAGAAGTATTGGGAAGTGTGTAACTTTGTGGAGAGTTTGAATTGTTTAATAATAAATTTGAGCTCTTCTTCTCTTATTCTCTTCTTCCCACCCCAATCCAAACGGAGCCTATGTTTCCTTGCATCTTCCTCCCCCAGGCCCCACCATATCTTGTCGTATAAAATAATATTAATTGTCATATATTATGATGCTAAATATTCTCAATATATATTTTAACTATCCTATAAAATAATATTAATTGTCATATTTAATGATATTAACTGTCCTCATATATATCTTGACTGTCCCACCAAATAATATACTAATTGTCTTATATTATGATATTAATCGTCCTCATACATATTCTAACATTCCTATAAAATAATACTAATGTCCTACTTTACGATACTCGCTGTCCTAGAAAAAATATTAATTGTTCTGAAAAAAAACTAATTGTCTTAGAAAAAGGAGGAGAAGTACGTTTTGGATGATAAATTTAGGGAATGAGAGGATGGACGACAAAAATAAAAAAGTAGTTAGAGTTTAATTAATCACATTTTGAATGTAGAAAATGAGAAAAGGTGTTTTTCCAAAAGTCGATGGCATGATAAATTTTGAAGATGATCCTTATCACTTGATTTTTTTATTTATTATTTGAAACTAAGATTTTATTTAATATGTATTGTAAATATAAAATTTATAATAACTAGGAGGTCCCATGCATATTTTTATTGTTCATTGTACGATTTAATTTTTTCAATATTTTGAAATTTAACGAATCATAAAAATAAATACTCAATCTACGTGAAAATTATTAATATTAATTCAAATATAAATATAATAACGTCCCTATAATTTTTTTTCATGTCCTTGTAACATTGTATTGGCGAATTATGTGCTGCTGTCTAATCTCTTTACATCAATTGAACGGTAGCTATATTTTATAAAATATAAAGAAAGTAGATCTGGTTGTCAAGGAGATGTAGCAAGCAGATCTACACCCTACATCTATCCTAACTATCCATGACGATAATTTCTGAAAAAAAATTAAAACTAACGTTATAATTCATTCGAATTTCGATAATAATTTTAAAAAAATTCGAAATTTAAAAAATAATGTTATAGAATCGGCATCCGAATTGCCGATTCTACGTATCGCTTTGGATACGCAGCAGTCAAAAAGTGTTTTTGACTCGTCAAAAGTGAGATAGGAAAATTTTTGAACTACGCCCTTGAAAAAAATTTATTTGAAAATGAATATTGTGCTTTTCTAAAGAACTTGGAACTTTTTTTAAATTTAGTAGATCACGTCCAACTGTTTGTTCGAGAAGATAAATGTTAATAATGTTAACTTTGTACTGATCTTTTAAATATTATTAAAAGATCTAAAACTTTTTTATCAATGTGTTCTCTGATCTTTAATGTTTATATTTGATAATCCTAAATCTAGGTCTTAAGGATTTCAACAATAATGATAAGAGAATAAGAGAATAGAAATTATCATTTTATTAAGGTTGTGGTATTTCCATTACAAAAGTAGTATAAGTATGAGCTCAAGTAGAAAATCCAATCCCCTTCCTACAAAAAGGGGGTGTCTATTTATAATAAGTAAACATGATCTGTCCGGAATCCAATGTGGCCAAGGATGCAGTAGGCTTGGTGTGTCTAGGTTATGATACTGCGCCGGGTACCTTCGACCACGCCTCGTCCCATCTTTGGAAGCTTGCGCGTCATTCTCGAACTCGGATAGTCGGATGGGGCGAAGCTGGAGGGCGTACTCGTAACTCGGAAGGGGAACCTGATTTACGCGTGGGGTCCACCTGTTTGGATCAAAAGCATACGACTTTTGTTAAATAATTCGGGGTCGATCCGCAAGAATGGAATATTTTATTAATCAAGTTTAAATCCTAATCAATTAATCAGGTTTGGATATGAGTTGTAAATAAATTTTAAAAGGTTGAATTAAATTCTAAAACAGTTGCGAGGTAATTAAAAGTCCTAATTTAACAGTTTAAGATAAGATTTAAGCTTTAAACTTTAATAGATCAGATTTAGGAATTTAAATTGCTACTATTATTCACTTTGTCCTGTCACAATAATTTACATTACATTTTCTTAAATTACTAGCAACAAATATCTTTTATTCTATACCAACTAATAATTGGTATAGAATAATTAAGCATCCAAAATGTGTTTAGTTGTGTATATCATTGTTTAAAATAGAATGATTACGTTACATTTTCTTAAAATAGTTGTGTATATCATTATTTTAAAGTAGTTCATACTGAATTATTATCATTTAAAAAAATATAACGCGGCGAAATTAAGATAGTTCAAGTTAAAATTATTGTCATCTAAAAAAATATAGCACAATAAAATTGCGACTGCCATATCTAGTGTTTATTAAAAAGTATCTAAAATTATAAGACAACAATTTGGAATATCTAGAAAGCCAGAAATGGTGCGGTTTTTAAAAACAATCAGCCGAGTGCTTGGCAGACTGTAGGCAGGACGGTGCGATATGTAGCTCTTTGGTCAGCTCACGGATAGGGAGGGGTTACCGGTGCATATTTTTACGGATTTTTACAAATAATAATAATAATAATAGATGCAATATGATTTTTCCCTTGTAGAAGTTCAGTAACAAGAGTAACATTACATATGGCCCTTGAAGAAAAGATTAATTTTATACATTTAAGTTAAGCATAATCCAAACACAATTAATTGGTTCCTTGAGACCATTAATCTTAGGATGATAATGACGATTTTCCATGCTGTAAAATACCCAACTTTTTTTACTTTCTGATTCATCCCCGTCGTACCTCGGAAGGTATATCCGGTTGGCGTATCTTTCCTGCGATGATGCAATTGCAAATGAAGATCGCCAATCCAAAAATATTGTGATGTCCCGTATGTTGTCTATCTTAGTCCACACATGCACTCCGGAATCAATTTCATCCAATCTATATATATAAATCTGCTTATCTTCACCCACTTGATAAACTCATAAAATTTTCCCCTGATTTTCTAGTAGGTAACCATCCTGATCACATTCAAACTCTGGCCGATCAACAACTATTTGCAAACTTTTCTCTCTTCGATCAAATATTTGAAGATACCCTTCCACATTAAGCATGTACAGCTTGTCATTAAGGAAAATAGAGTTGCTACAAGAAATGTGAGAGGACACAATTTTTTCCCTGACCCAAGATAACATTCCAGGCTGCCAAAAATATATGTACCTTGGAATTGGACGTAGCATGGCAAATAGTAATTACTTCTCTGTGGCTCCGTTTGGATAAGGTGTGGGAAGAAGGGAAGAAGTATTAGGAAGTGTGTAATTTTGTACAAAATTTGTATTGTTTATAATAAATTTATTTCCTTATTTCTTCTTTCCTTGTTTCCAAATAAAATCCAAACGGAGCCTGTTTGAAGAAATTGTCACAGTATTGCAATCGCCATCCTGAAATATGTCGGTGTCTGGAAGATTAACCACGACTCCTGTGAAGGGATTTAATAAATATCCTAATATAGCTCTGGATCTTTCAGTTTATACATGTCAATATTTACGACGGATTCCCTAAAGAGATACACCGACACTAAATACACATTGTCACATGATACTATTAGATGACTCGTAATGACAAATTTCTCATCAAAGGTTGCACAATATTCTGGGCATCCTATAACTGTATTTTCGACAAACACCCGCCAGCAAAGCCTCAACATCAATGACAATAATTGCCAACTGATTACAAATATAATCTTCTGGTTCATAATCTATTGGTGAAATGAGTGCATAAAGTTTCCCTTTGCAAATTGAAATATCTCCTCTAAAGCAGTCCCCAACAAAATCATCACATTCGATTTGATCATGGCAAGTTACTCTGCTTAAAAAGTGATGCACGAACAATAGAGAAAGACAATGGAATAATACGAATAAGAAAGATTTTGATTGAGATCACACAGATTCTCAAAGTTTAACTATCGATTTCAATTCTATTGAAATAGACGGAAAAACATAAATGGCGGCTGCTGAGTTTTTAAACTTCAAAATTTCTGTCCCCCTTTTTTCATTTCCGCCTCCGTTTTTATACTTAGTACATTAGGTCAACACTTTTTTAACTTTTATGGAAATAAAACCAAAACCTAATTACGTGCATAAAACTAAAGATACAAGGTCAAAGCCCGCTGGCCCATATAATCTTTGTCTATCATTCTTCCCCTCTAAGAAAAAGATTCGTTCTCGAATCTGTCACTTCATCCTCTGCTTCAGATGTTTCTTTTTCGCTGTCAGTAATGTATGGAGATAGGTCTGCCACATTAAAGGTCCCCGAGACATTATATTCACCTGGCAAGTCCACCTTATATGCATTGTCATTAATTCTTTCGAGCACTCGAAATGGTCCATCGGCTCGAGGTTGTAGCTTGCCATACCTACCAGTTGGAAAACGCGCCTTTCTCAAATGAATCCATACTAGATCTCCTTCTTTAAACACCACCTTCTTGCGATGCTTGTCTGCTCGCTCCTTGTATTTCTTGTTGGATTTCTCAATCTGAGCTCGAACCTGTGAGTGTACTTGCTTGATGTGTTCAGCATGTTCTTCTGCATCACCACTGAATTGACGCTGGACAGGCAATGGTGTGAGCTCGAGAGGTGTTATGGGATTGAATCCATAAACAACCTCAAAGGGACTTTTTCCTGTAGTCCTGCTCTGTAATCGGTTGTAAGCAAATTCAGTTTGAGACAAGGTGAGATCCCATTGGCGTGGACTGTCACCTACCAGACTCCTCAACAGATTTTCCAAACTTGGATTGACTACCTCCGTTTGTCCATCAGTTTGGGGGTGATGAGATGAGCTAAACTGAAGCTGAGTGCCCATCTTACGCCAGAGAGTGCGCCAAAAGTGACTTACAAACTTCACATCTCGATCCGAGGTGACTGTTTTGGGTACACCATGCAGTCTGACAATTTCCTGCAAAAACAAACGAGCTACCTACGAAGCATCAAAAGTTTTGTTGCAAGCAATGAAGTGTGCCATCTTAGAGAACCGATCCACTACCACCATGATTGAATCCTTGTTTTTCTGGGTTCTAGGTAATCCGAGAACAAAGTCGAGACTGACATCTTCCCAAGGAGCCACTGGGACTGGTAGAGGTTGATATAGACCTGCATTGGTTCCTCGTGTTTTGGCCAGCTTACAAGTCCTGCATCTCCCTACAAATCGAGCTACATCTCGCTCCATCCTTGGCCAATAGAACTGGTCTTGCAACCATGCTAGTGTTTTTATCAACTCCAAAATGCCCTGCAAGTCCTCCAGCATGTCCTTCCGTGATAACTGCCTCCCTCAACGAGCCTTTAGGAACACACAGGCGGTTACCTTTGAAAAGAAAGCCTTCTTGTCGGATAAAATGCTGAAAAGGACCCGATTCACATTTCTGCCAGATGTCTGCAAAATCAGGATCATCTCCATATAACTCCTTGAATGCATCAAACCCGTTCACTTGAACCCGCATAGTCGTTATCAGTGAATGCCTCCGACTCAGTGCATCTGCTACCTGGTTCAACACTCCATCCTTGTGTTTAATAGAGAAGCTGAAAGCCTGTAAAAACTCAACCCATTTGGCATGTCTTGGGTTTAGCTTGTGTTGCCCATTGATGTACTTCAATGCTTCATGATCAGAGTATAAAACAAACTCTTTGGAAATGAGGTAGTGCCGCCAGTACTCGAGACTTCTTACTATGGCATAAAATTCTTTATCATAAGTAGAGTACTTGAATCTGACCTCATTCAGTTTCTCACTAAAAAATGCCATTGGTCTACCCTTCTGGCTCAACACGCCACCAATACCCACACCAGATGCATCACAGTGCACCTCAAAAATCTCCTCAAAATTTGACAAAATCAAAATGGGCGCTTCAGTTACCTTTTTCTCCAGTAATTGAAATGCCATCTCAGCCTCTTTGGTCCAGGTGTACTTGCCTCCTTTGATACAGTCGGTGATAGGAGCAATGATAGTGCTGAAGTTACGAATGAACCTTCGATAGAATGAGGCAAGACCGTGAAAGCTCCTGATATCATGGAGGTTTTTCGGTGTTGACCATCCTGTGATTGCTTCCACCTTGGCTGGATCCATCCGAATACCTTCCTTAGACACTATATACCCAAGGAATGTCACTTCACCAGAGAAAAAGTGGCACTTCTTGGTGTTGGTATACAACTTCTGCACTCGCAAGACCTCAAAGACTTGTCTCAAGTGTTGCAAATGCTGATCCTCAGAAGAACTGTACACCAAAATGTCATCAAAATAAACAACCACAAATTGACCAATGAAAGGACGAAAAACCTGATTCATCAAGCGCATGAATGTGCTCGGTGCATTGGATAACCCAAATGGCATCACCTTCCACTCATAGAGGCCATCTCGAGTTTTGAAAGTTGTCTTCCATTCATCTCCGGGTCGGATCCGGATCTGATGATAACCACTCCGCAAGTAAATCTTGAAAAACACAGTTGCTCCATGCAATTGGTCAATTAGATCATCAAACCGAGGAATTGGAAAACGGTACTTGATGGTGATCTTATTAACAGCTCTACTGTCTATGCACATCCTCCATGAGCCATCTTTCTTTGGAATCAACAAAGCTGGCACTGCACATGGGCTCATGCTCTCCTGCACATAACTTTTGTCCAATAACTCACGCACTTGTCTCTGCAACTCCTCATGCTCCTTCGGACTCATGCGATAAGCAGCTTTATGAGGAATGATAGCCCCTGGCACAAGGTCAATGCAGTGTTGGATATCTCTCATAAGTGGTAATCCGAACGGCAATTCCGCCGGTGCCACATCAGCGAACTCTTTCACTAATGACATGACCTGTGGAGGGAGTTCTTGACCATCATCATTAGCCTCTGTCACCACCAAGGCAAACACCTCACCCTTTTACTCCACTTCCTTCTGAAATTCCACCCGAGATAACAACTGACTCTTCGCCTCTTTTCGCAAATCTGAAGGACCAAGAGTAATGGATATACCATCCTTTTGGAAAGTGTAGGTGTTTTTGAACCCATCATGCTTTGTTCTTCTATCAAACTGCCATGGCCTTCCCAATAAAATATGACAAGCATCCATAGGAACCACGTCACACCAGACCTCATCAGTATATTTCTTCTCTATTGAGAATTTCACAAGACACCGCTTTGACACTTTCACCTCACTACCCTTCTTGAACCAAGACAACTTGTAAGGTTGTGGATGATTTTCAGTACTTAACCCCAACTTCTCAATCATGGTGTTAGACACTATATTTTCACAACTACCCCCATCTATAATCACATTACAAATCTTACCTCCACTGGTGCATTTGGTATGGAAGATATTGTGTCGCAGCCATAACTCATCTTCACCGACATTAACGCTCAATGCTCTTCTAACCACCAATGATTCACCTGAGTCGGCATAAGTAATCTCCTCATCTTCAACTAGAGGGTTCTCATCATCATCCCCATAATCATCATATGTTGGGTCAACATCTTCTTCAACCAGTGTGACAATTTGCTTATTGGGGCAGTCAGCAATAAGGTGCCCTAAACCCTGGCATTTAAAACACCGCCTATTTGTGGAAACTCCTCTACTAGGCTGTCCCTTCTCTGGATAAGTTTTGGAATTTTGGATTTGGATTGTTGTTGAGTTAGGTTTTGGAGGAGGTGCTCTCCTATCTGTCTCAATCCCTGAAGAACGACCCTGAAACCTAGAACCAGTGACCCTTCTCTTCTGCTGTGATTTAACCTTCAAGGACAACCTACATACATCCTCAAAGGAATAATATTGTTGTAGGTACACCACATCAGCTATTTCTGGTCTTAACCCGGCAAGAAACCAAGCAGCAATCTGTTCATCCTCTTCCACCACACCACATCGCATCCGCAACATATCAAACTCATTAGTGTACTACTCCACCGTCAAGTTTCTTTGCTTAAGATTATGATAATCAATGAAAGCTTCCTGTTTATACTGGGTGGGTAGGAACTTGGCCATTAATTTCTTTTTCATCATATCCCAAGTTTGGATCTTTGGTTTTCCTTCTCTAACACGCCTACTTTTCACATGTTCCCACCAGATTGAGACATGTTTTCTTAATTTAATGGCTACTAACTTCACTTTCTGATCATCAGTCAGGTTCTTTACATCAAAAACCCGCTCAACAGTATGCATCCAATCAATAAACTCATCAGGATGAGATTTACCTTCAAACTCTGGAATATCAATCTTCACCCCAAGGTTTTGAAAGGATTGTTCAGGCTCTGGCCGAAATCTCTGGTTTCGCCCCCAATTTGGATTCCCCCACGGGTTGTAATCCTCCTCGTCGCCTGCTTCAGAAGAGTTGAAGGATTCTGACTCCTCTCCTTCTTCTCCGTTTATAGAGCCCATCCCTGCCTCTGCAAGTTGGCGCTCTAACTCTCGAATTCGTCTTCCCAACGCAGCAATCTCTAGATATCGCTGGTCTCGGCGGCGCGGCTCTTCTTCTTCGAGGTTGAGGTTGACTCCACGACCCCGACCTCCTCGCCCACGACCTCTACCACGACCACGATTCACATCCGTCATCCTGGGCTCTGATACCAAATGATGGTCGAACAATAGAGAAAGACAATAGAATAATACGAATAAGAAAGATTTTGATTGAAATCACACAGATTCTCAAAGTTTAACTATCAATTTCAATTCTATTGAAATAGACGGAAAAACATAAATGGCGGTTGCCGAGTTTTTAAACTTCAAAATTTCTGTCCCCCTTTTTTCATTTCCGCCTCCGCTTTTATACTTAGTACATTAGGTCAACACTTTTTTAACTTTTATGGAAATAAAACCAAAACCTAATTACGTGCATAAAACTAAAGATACAAGGCCAAGGCCCGCTGGCCCATATAATCTTTGTCTATCAAAAAGTAAAAAAATCGTTGATTTAGCCATTTAAGAAAGTTTATTTGGAGCGACACTAGATACATAGTGCAATGCAAAAGAGATTTAAGACGGAACCAAAGTCCGTCTTTTTACCATCTTTGATAAAAAAAAAACAACAAAATTCATGCTCCCTTGCCACACATTATCATGCTCTCAAATTCAAATTTTTATATGGCACTAAATGATCATATGTGCAAAATGGCCTCCTTGACATTCCTTGATATCCTCTCATGTATTGGCTCCTGAAAATGACAACATAATTAAGAATATAAATTTTAGCATAGTGATCCCTACAACATTTTGGAAAGGACTCTACATACCTCGCTGCCAGGAAGCTCAAACTTGGAATGCGTGATTGTCTCAAATAGAAAAATGTACCTAAAATTACACAGTATTTCAGTTTTAAATAGCTCATATGTCAGCAGCGAGTTCATGGTTTGTACATCAAATAATCTTGTTTTCATAGTTCCTGATTTTTTTTTTCTTGTTTAAAGAGATCATATAAAATGCATATCCCCAACATAACAAAAGAGATTTACCGCCAAGCAAGTTCACACACGAGTTCAACTGGTGCTTCTGGCAAAACCTGAAAAATAACGAACATGTACATCAAATAAAATTTCAAAGAGAAACAGAAAATCAGTAATATTCTTTTTTCTATAACATTTAAAGAAAAGTATACAAGCTAAAAAGAGAAAGCCATACTTTATCTTCATATGGGTTGCAATTGTTTTTAAACCATAGCCTCAGAAACTCCTGTCATAGAAAACAAAAATAATGAATGAAATGAAAAGGGACATATGCTTAATAATTTTCCAAGCAGTAGCATATATTAACCTATCAAATATGATAAATACCTTATCGACATTTTCAGGTTCAAGGCCAGAACTAAATCTCTCTTCATACGAATTTGCAATCCAATATCGGCTTGAATCAGGTGTATGTACCTGAACAGAACAATATAGTAAACATTCCATAATAAATTAATTCTTAACGCACAATCATGCAGAAATAAGAAGTAATTTGATATACCTCATCAATTAACATAATAGTCCCATCAGTTGCTTTCCCGAATTCATATTTTGTGTCAACGAGAAGCAATCCATGCTCCAATGCTACTTTCTGTACATTAAGAGTAACATTTGAAAACATTCTCCTTAACCACTAGAAAAAATAAATTACCTTCAAAAAAAGAAACAAAAAAAAAGAAGGTAGTATTGACCTGACCAAATGCAAACAAGTCCAGAGCTTTCTGGCTCACTTCATCATACTCGTCCTTTGTCATCAGACCCATCTCTATTATCTGGCCATGACCAAATATTTTAATGTAAAAGATATAAAAGAAAACTTCAAATGTAAAAGAAAAACAAACCTCATGTGGAGTTACGGGGACATCGTGATCAACAGCTTTGGTTGTAGGCGTGAGAATATTGGTGGGTAATTTTTGGTTTTTAACCATTCCCTCAGGAAGAGCATTTCCACAGTAATTTCTTACACCTTCGTTATAAACCGTCCAAAGAGAAGTATCCGTACTGCCAGTCACAAAACCTCTAACTGCAAAGAAACAAAATGTAATTTATAAATGTTAAGCAAATTGGCTTGACTAGTGCTCAATCTCCTTGTGACCAGCAAAATGTTTATGCAAATTATGCAGAAGTAAAGAATTCTCATGGTATAAAGTAGTTATCAATTGGAAAGTATACAGTAGTTAACAATTGGAAAAGGTGCAAATCTACATTCAAATCACCACAAGTTATTTTACAATGCTTGCAAAGTGGCCAATTTTTGTCACAACTGCAATTACAGACAAACTATTTGTTAGTTACAATGGTAACAGGATATACACATTTTTTAGAGCTAAAGATTTAGCCCTCGCCTATTTTCCCCTTACAAAAGATTTGAAGTAAATAAAGAGGAACCCTTATACAATCAGCTTCCAAGTTAACAATTAGTTTATCAGCAGGTGTTCCTTGAGAGATTTGAAATAATCGTAGGCAGTTAGCCATCTTTAACTACTGAACCTTCTCTACAAGCTTAGAAAAGGTAATGGAAACACATAACAAACACTCACCAACAAATTCTACGGGGAAGACAGAGCATCTCTTGGCAATGGTAACATTTCTATCAGGAGAAGAAATGACAGCATTGGGAGTTATATGCCTAGTCTTATCAAACCACCATAAACTAGTTTCGTTGAGGACCTAAAAAGGTTATCTATAATTATTTCAGATAAGCAAGTGCTCAATTAGTAAATCTTCATTTGATCAAGTGCGGATACTGGTACAAGTGATTTAGTGGTTCAACTTTGAACAAGGTTGTGTAAAAGGATAACTCAGATTGTCAATTGGGCTTTTCCTTGCATTTTTTTTATTTTTTGGCAAATATATCCACTTTTATATCATGATTGTCACCAAAATTTTTATCTCATATATAGTGATGATAAAGATTCAAAACCTGGCCTTTAAAAGGGATAGAGGCAAGGACCCGATCAAAAGCACTCTGACGATCAGTAGTAACTAGAACAAGATAATTGTCACCCTCATATACATCCCTCACCTAGCCACAAAGAAATAAACCAAATTCGCCAAAAAATCAACAACAATAAACCCGTAAGTTTGCAAACAGCCCCTTAGTTACGTCAAAATCAGAATAACATCTAAAATTTGACTAGAAAACAACAGCAAAATTAGCACACCATACTTCATTCCATAACAATTTGAGCACAGTATTATATATACTTTTGTAATTAACCTATGCTTATTTGCATTTTGTAGAAACACCATAAAGCATAAACATAACATGATTCATTGGAACTGAATCAAACTGAATAGTGTATAGCTCACCTTGCCTCTGGTCTTTGATCTAAGGCCAGGAACAGTTTGATCAAGGTGAGTCTCGGAGAGGCAGTTGGAGACGGAGGCGAGAGAGGCGGAGAGCACCTCGTCGCGGCGGCGCGGGTCGGCTGAGAGAAGGGAGGCGCTGACGGATGAGTGAGCCGCCATCGCCAGGGTCGGCGTGGCAAGGCGGAGGCGAGAGAGGGAGGAGCGAGAAGGTTTTGGAGATGAAAGAAATGAGGTTTTGAGGCGCAGTGAAGTTTCCATTGAGAATTTGGAATTGGAGGCGCTGTGACTGTGAGAGGGAACAATATAGTTGTTCACCGGATCAATTCAGGCTGTGGTTTCATCCCACCGTCCGATCGACGATGGATGTTCCGTGATTTATATCAGGTTCGTTAAGATTTATGCGGTGGCCGTTCAAATTAAATCGGATGTTCATGATGAAACCTCTGCAGTGCTGCAGAGGATGGGATTCCGTGTTTGGATCCCGTCGAACAAGGAACAACTTGCTCCTCGTTTCCAAGTTCCAACAAATTCAAACAAAGTCATAAACAAAAAGCAAACCTTGTTTTTAGTTCTCACACGATTCATGAAACAAGAATAAGTCTTATTCCTATTCATGAATTTGTCAAACGTAGGGTGTGTTTGGATAGGCCGGGAATAGAGAATAAGAATAAGAAATTTCGATTTGCGTGCTTATTCTTATTCTTGCGCAAAACAAACGGTATAAGAATAAGGAATTTGGACCCTTATTTCTATACTAACAAAACCATAGTATAAGAATAAAAAATAAGGATAAATACACAAACCGAAATTTCTTATTCCTATTCCCTATTCACGGCTTATTCCGTTGCATCCAAACACACCCTAGTTCATCTCCCCCTTTCTATTTTCCTCCTTACTTGTTTATTTTATTTTATTGTATTATTTTTTTGCTTTAAATATGTATATTGAAAATATTTTGAAAAATTAATGTTTAAAATTATTACCATGTCAGTCACAAATTTACTATTCAGAAAAAAAACTTTTTGCTGTTTCGGAAAGAAATTAACTTACTGAAGGCACCGTTTGGATGCGTTGAGAAGAAGTTAGGAAGAAGAAGAAGGGAAGAAATAAATTATAAACAATCCAAATTCTTCACAAAATTACACACTTCTCAATACTTCTTTTCTTCTTCTCACACCTATCCAAACGGAGCTGAAATAAAGAAAAAAATAAACTTTTTTTTTCAGTAGTATGTTATGTGTTTTGAAATACCAAAAGTTACTTTTCTATTCCGTTTTTAACTGCAATCCATTAATCGTACTATTTTTAGTTACATTTTTTTAATATCTTTAATCTAGTCAAATTTCTAAAAGTAGTAAGTATTTTTTAAGAAATACGTTGATGCAAGTAAGGTCTTGCTCCAGAATCTAGAATAAAAGAGAAAGGAAAAGAAAGAAACATAAAGGAAGAAAAAGCTCAATACACACCCCAAATTTAAAGGTGAACTGACTTTCCACTTTTTTCATTTTTTGTATAGGATTTCTCTATGTTCTCCCTGGTTCACCCCCATTTCCTCAGAAAATTTAATGTTTTGGAGCAGATTAATATCACTGGGCAGGACATGGTCAGTTAACCTTCTCCACGTTCACCTCCGCTACTCATTTCTGGAGCAGGACATAAGTAACCATTTTTATCCTGAGTAGTCGCAACCATTTTAAATATTTTTGTATATTTTTTATGCATACTTGCTTAAGATACCCTCACAGGTGGGCAAATAAAGAAATAAAATAATATTAGATAATAAAAATATATTGCTCAATCTAGTATTGATACAAATAGATATGTTATTTAAATTTATTTTTTTATTAGACGAAAAAATCAAAATATATTATTATTTTGTATGGCGATTAATATTCGACTACAGAGCAAATCGATTGACGACAGAAACACATGTTTATAATTAGTAGAAATAGAAATGCATGCAGCAGTTTTTTTTTTTTTTTTTTTTGCCCCTACTCTTTACTTTCCCGTGGATAGTTGTTACCTAGCTTGTCAAAATAAAGAAAAAAAGCCCATTTTATCGATTGAAAATTAAGTATGTCAATGTCAGCCCATGTTCTCTTTTATTCGATTAAAAACATTCATTGTTGAATAAATTACAAAGTTATTTGCATTTTTTTTCCGATTGGGCGGCTAACGGTGTGGGAAGCGAATCCGGTGACTTAATTCGATCACTTTTTTAGAGTATCGAGTAAATTTGCATGTGGGTGCAAAATCTGTAACTCGTTTTACGAAGCATTCAACACATTTTAAGGGGAAAAAAATAAAAAATGGCTCAAAATGTATTGCTTTTTCAAACACTCATTTAAACAATATAATTTGAAGGACATTTTCTGAATACATGCGTTCAATTGAAATTTAATTTCATTATTATTTAAAAATTAGGAACGTAATAATTAATTTCAAATGAACAAATCAACAAAGATATATATTTATATATTTTTTTAAATATCGTAAACTTTGGCGGTCCGGCGCATGTCTCTAGTTGCAATTATGCCTAACTGGCCAAACCATTGTCGCTTTCGGTTGTTTCTAAGAAAAAAACACTCTTTAGTTAGGTTCTACGTCTCAACTTAGGCCGTTGACTCACTGGTCAAACTAATATTTTATACAACCAAAATTTTTCATTTTTAAGTTAGGCTTCCATTTTGTAGACTGGAGCACTGTTCTTTTGGTGCCTTAGTCAGTGTGGTTCATTATGTACATGACAATAGATAACTTCGACTTTAAACTCCAAGGGCCGTCACCGGTACCTTTTAACCATTTACAATAGATAACACGTTCATTAGTGACTTATTATAATTTTAAATAAAATAATACGTTTTATAAGGAAATATTCAATAGTTTTCTTTTTGTAATGTTTAAAATATATTGGCGAACTAAAACTAGAATAAGAGAGATACACAAAAGAAGAGAAATTGATTACTGTCATCTGCAGTTTTGCTATTTTTTGTCATCGCTAAACAGAAAATGAACATATAAAACAAATAAGATGAACATATATATGATCAAAATGAACACATACGCTCAATAAAAATAAATTGAATGTGCATATAAAAATCTGAACAAGAGATGATAACACTTATTGTTTGTAAGTGTTCCTTTTGATAGTCTATATATTTTTCTTGTATGTTTTATGTGTTTACTTTGTGTTTTGTGATGACAAGAGATGGCAAAACTGCAGATGACGATTATCATTTATGAAATGAAGTAATAAATTCACATCGGTGATAGGAAAAAATAATAAATTTGCTCGTCTTGTTTCATATTATGTTGAACTAATTTTAATTTGCAGTAACGAAACAAAATAATTAAACTATGATATAAGATATTTGAATACAAATACATCTCATAGGTGAACGCAAAAATCTTTTTTTCCTTACCGCACTGTCTGCACAGAGAAACCGCCGCATAAAACTTGAAGCCATTTGACTAGCTAGTTACCCCCAAACAACGAATCCATATTTCGTTATTTTTTAGGCACAAAACACTTTTCAACCAGAATTTGTTTAAATCAAATCCAATTGAAGAGAACAAAAGCTTCTGAGTTCTGAGCACTCCAGTCTCCACCTCTGAGGAAAAGTGACTGAAAACCATAATATCCAAAGTTCCAAACTCAAATTGAAACCAAATTCAAAGTGATCATGAGCACTTCCATAACAATATCTCTAGAAAAAAGTTCTAAGATTCATGCTCCAGCCCCCAAAACCGTCTCTTTTCCAAACAATTCCTCTCTGAAGCACTCTCTTTTCTTGGTCACATTATTTATTTTCCTCTTACTTTTCATCCAATTTAAGGCACTCCAGTCTCCTCTGCATTTCTCATGGCCTCTATTGGGCTCTCAGTTGTCCGACCAAGACATCACCTCCATGCTTCGTGACTCAGTCACATTCCTTCCTCTTAAAGATTTACGGTTCTCGAAGGAACCCGAATCGGGTCACACATGGTTCATGAGCTCCATAAATGACACGTTTGAGCCAAACGAATCTGAGTACCTCTATTTCCCTTCTAACTCATCCAAAGGCCGGTTACTATGCTTTTATGCACATGATCCACATGATGGTGCCAAGAACTTATATGCAATCGCGTGGCGTGAGGCAATACCACATGGTGCAATATTGTTGCCCGGTCTGACATATGTCTCCGACACATATTATGACCACAGCAATCTGTGGCATGGGCTCAATGCTATCGCACCATTTATTGCATGGAACATCAGAAAAGGCTGTGTTGCCCCAGCCAGATGGGTTTTATTTCACTGGGGCGAATTACGTACCGAGATGGGTAAATGGGTCAACACGATTGCAGAAGTGGCCATAGGAAAGGCAGAGATTGAAACTTTTAAAGGGATAGAGGGCCCGACATGCTTTGAAGAGGCGGTGGTCTTTAGACACAGTCACGGCGCCATGAGCAAAGCAAGAGTAGGGGAAGTGTATGACCGAATACGTTGCAAGGCTAGAGAATTCTGTAAGGTTGGAATGGATAAGATTAGGGATAAAAAGGATGTACAAATGACGCTATTTCTACGGACAGGTGCAAGGTCATTTAAGAATGAGTCAGTGGTGGTAAGTGTGTTTGAGGAGGAGTGCCGCAAGGCCGGGAACTGCAGGGTCAAGGTGGAAAAGACGGATAATTTATCATTTTGTGACCAGGTTTGTTTCGACTTTCTGTGCTTCTTCTTTCTTTTTTTCTTTCTCTCCGTTCTGCTATTCGGACCTCATGTTTATAAAATAGAGCCGTGTAAGCTTAGCGCGATTCAAGTAAACTCTGCATTAATGATGTCAATTAAAAAATAAAAAAAACTTATGATTGAGAAATCCCTGGTTACTTTAGTCAATCTAAGACAATCTCAAACAGATGTAATTAAACAAGTTTGCTTTGTTGGGGCTAGTAAACTATTTGTCATATCTGGGTGTATGGTGATCTGCACATAGTTCTAAGTTCTAACCCATGATCCCTTGTTAAAATACACAGCAGAATTGAAAAGCATAAATATATTATTAGTCTTAAGCTAGCCCTTAGTGCATTAAAATATCACTATAACAATAAAAATAAATATGATATATAACATAACATACAAATCTACATTCATTGATTTTCAGGTAAGACTCATGAGTGAGACTGACATACTGGTCACCCCACATGGGGCCCAGATGACTAACATTCTGTTTATGGAAAGGAACAGCAGTGTCATGGAGTTCTACCCGAAAGGGTGGGAGGATCTGGCCGGCGTGGGGCAATACGTGTACAAGTGGCTCTCAGACTGGGCTGGGATGAGGCATCAAGGTGTCTGGCGAGACCCGGAGGGCCCACCGTGCCCTGATCCTTCTGACAAATTACAATGTTTCTTTGACTTCAAGGATCGACAAATTGGACACGACACAGTCTATTTCTCTAAATGGGCATCAAAAGTTCTTCAAGACATGAAGGAACATAGACAGGCTATCCCGGTCAAGGGAAATGATTTATCAGCAACCCGTACAAATTTCTGTCAATGTGGTACAAGTGTCTGAAAATTGAGGGTTCTCTAATTGGTACAAGTGTCTGAAAATTTGCTAAAACTAATTATTCAAATCAACGTTTCCTGAGGGAGAATTGAGATTTTATCTTTTGTTTCCTAATTTGTTGGTTTTTACTGAATAGGCTTTGTTCAGTGTTTGTAGTACCACTAAGGCTTCGCTCCAGAAGGAGAGAGTCGGAGCGAAGGGAAGGGACTCGGTACTTTCCGATTTTGGGAGTAACCGATTTCTCCCTCTATCTGTCTCTCTGGTCTCCTCCCTTTCCGTCCATTCTCTCCCTCTATCCGAACTCTCCTCCCTTCCCTTCGCTCCCACTCTCCCCTTCTGGAGCGGAGCCTAAGAGTACTATTGAATTAGAGGCTCATCTCTACTGGCTAAAAAAAATTCCACAATATTTTAAAATTCATTAAACTTATATTTGTATGATTTTTATATGAATGAACTGCTCAAGTTTATTTTTTTGGGATTATGAGCTACTAACAGCAGGAGTTTGGAGGATGTGATATGCAACAAAAAAGGCTTGAAGTACATAGGTAATTAATATATGTTAAAATGATACTAATTTGTCTCTCCAAACTCCCAATTTGCACTTAACTTGAATCATGATTTGAGAAACTTTAAATAGGGGTTACTGCCTATCCCTGGGCTAGTAGCCCATCTAAATAAATTTATTAGTCAAGTTCCATCATTACCTGAAAGGATGTGAAGCCAATTGCTGATTTGGCGCTTTCAGCTCTTAATTACTTAGCAATTAGGATATTGAATAGTCAACTTGCTATTAGACTTTTTTCGATATGGGGGAATTGTCAATATACAATTCCAGTATTTTACTGAATAGGCTTTCGATGATGGCTTTTGCAAAGAAAAAAATAGCCCTTGTAATAGCTGTTTGTAACAGACTTTGAAATCAATAAAATACTATTTTCATCTTCAATCTCTATCTACTATTGGTCTCTACCATTAGCTAACGTATCAGGGGCAAAATCTAAATAACATACCGAGAAACTGAATAAAGTTTATTTTCTTTAATTTTTGTTATTTATTTATTTATGTTTGCATCCTTCTCATTGTACGTAGCTTTTCCTTTTCCAATCTGAAATTCTAAAAATTAAAAAAAGTAGCTGTAACATACTCGCCCCTCGTCCCCTCCCACAAAATAAAAAATGATTTTTATTTGAATTTATTTTCCAAAATAAACTTATATACTTATTACGTTTACAAAGATTTGTATGGAGCGCTACTTGTATTTAAATTAATTTATTGCACTTTTTTTGTGAAAGCTGTTGTCAATAAATAAAAGAGCCGAACTTAACAGTTCAACTAGAATTCTCAACAAAGTTTTCTATGCAATATTGTTCAAAATGATCCAGGTTCTACAGTTTGCACATGGGCCCTAACGTATAGTACGGGAAAACCTAATAAATATATGTAGTTATGTACAAAAATACTAGTTTTTGATCGCTTAGTCAATGCTCAACTTCAGAACTCGATGCTTAACTTGGGATCTTGAGAACTAAGCGTCCAAGCGAAAGGGCAAAGTCTGAACTCATAGCAAGTTTTTTTTTATTGGGAAAATTTTTAATACAGACAAAATTAACATTAACATTTTTAAATAGAGCAAAGACAATTAATATTTTTTAATAAAGGCACAACTATAGCGGTATTGTGACTGCCGCTATAGCACAGTCCTATAGCGGCACTCTCATTGCCGCTATAGAGGCTATAACGGCTTTTCAAATGCCGCTATAAGGATTCGTTAAATTTAGAGAAAAAATTAAGTGGACCCATATTTTGGTTGCTCAGTGTTGCCGCTTAAAAGTTGAAATATTAGACAAAGGTGCTGATATTGTACCCCGACTTTTACCTACAATGACTTATGTAGTCAATTTGTCATCAGACTTAACATTTTTCCTTTTAATTTATAACTGCCCTTTTAGTTTTATTAAGAATTAAATAATTTGGAATTAAAAGAATTGGCAATATATATAATAATGGTGGGGATCCACTGACAACAATTTATACAATTTTGACAGTTGTTAAAAATAACTAATAGTTTTTAACTAATAATTTATACAATTTATACAATTTCCTATAGCGGCGCTCAAATTTATATGTATACATATCAACATGCAATATTTAACGATTCAATATTTTATCAGATATCGAACTACACTCAACATGTACTATAAAACCAATCTATTATATAAATTATATTTTTCTATTTTCTTGAAAAGTAATTCAACTTGATTTTAGAAAAAACATTGTCAAGTCTTCAAGATAAAAAATTTGTTAATAGCGTAATGCATGATTATCATTATAGAAGCTACTTTATGTATTAGTATTGCTGAAGAAAATTTTGTTTTAAACTATGTTGCAAATTTATAAGCAGTCAATTTGCTACTTTTTTTAGTTAAAAATGGATTCTGATGTAAAAAATTTAGAAAAATAAAATGGATTTTATTATACATTTTCCCTAGAATTTTAAGGTTAAGCACGATTTTATAATTTATTTCTGCTCTAAAAATAATTCTTTAATGTTTGAAATATTTGTGACCGTACATGGTACTTTTAGGTGGCAAGTTAGATAAATTTAACAAAACCAATTAGAATGAATTGGTTCACCTATCCTGACACGCATGTGATTTAGGTAGCAATCCCAAGGCCTTTGACAAAGGTAAGAAAATAAAATACATGCAAGAAGGTTAGCTAGACAGTAGATACCACAATTTACGTAAAATGCACTAGATACATAATATGCCAGTGTCCATTGAGTCCCTTCCAATAGCGGCATTTTGAATACCGCTATAGCTATGCTATTATTAAAAAATAATTATTATTTTTGCTCAATTTAAAATTGTTAAGGTTAATTTTGTTTGTATTAAAAATTTCCCTTTTTTATTAGAGTATTTGTCCTCCAATTTGAAAACATCATATATATAATAAATAAATAATATATTTGAAAAAAATATAAAATTTGGCCTCTAAGAGTATTTCAATATTTTGATCAACTTAAACGGTGTAGATCGACCGTTTAAATTTTAAATCTTGAATTACAAATCGATAGAAAATCGATGGCACGTGCTATCGATGGCGCGTTAGCTATTATATATAAATAACAAGTCAATAGAAAATCGATGGCACGTGCCATCGATGACGCGTTAGCTATTCTATATATATATAGAGAGAGAGAGAGAGTTTTGTTATGGTGAGTTGCAACTCACCAAAGGAACGATGAGTTGCAATCAAAACTCCTAGATCTAGTTCAAAATGACTGATCCATTTTGCTATGGTGAGTTGCAACTCACCAAAGGATCGGTGAATTGCCCACCATATTGCTATCAATAAAGTACATATTAGAAAGTAATTAAATAGTACACACTAACTAGTAAAATTTTAAATTGCTAAGAGTAAAAAAAAATGATAACTGGATTAAAGTTTCGATCTTTTGGTATGTTATTGTAATTTCAAAGGAACTACAATTGTTTCCATGAATATCAAGTTTTTTTTGTAGAATCTTATCTTATGTGCTTCGCTATCTAGACTCATGGTTGCCATAAAAGTGATCAGACTATCCCTTGAAATGATATTTCTTTCCATTTCTAACTTATTTGAATGGTAGAAGTATGGATTCAAATGATATTCTGCCAAATGCAATAGAGTTTTAAGCATGTCATCCCACCTCTTATCTACTATTTTCCAAACCAATGTTGTATTTTTTTTTTCTCCTTTTTGCCAAATCTAAAAACAATTTCTCATTTAGTATTTAGAAAATCACCATATATAAGAATTCTTAATTTGTTCCATGACTGGTGCATCGCCATCTACTCGCCTTAACATCTCAACTAATGGCTGAAGGATCTTCACAGCATCTTCTATCCAAACACACCCATAAAGAATTAAATTCTTATTAAGTATGTCACATTGATTAACTTAATGTAATTAATACGACTTTAGGACATTAATTGCTCATACGTCCTTCAATTTAATCTTATTACTAATTAAGTACTTGGAGTAGGTGCAGGCATAAAAATTGTTCAATACAGAAATCACTTCTCTCTTTTTTTTTTGTAAGCAACATTTGCATAACAAAAACATAAACCAGTGAGAAGAATTTCAAGCGCCGGCCTTTGTATAAAAGACCTATTATCAAACCTATTTCCACCGGTAAAGCTAACAAGCATATATGTTAAAAGGCTGAGAAATTTTGTAACACCTAAACATTCATATTCTATCAAAGGCTGCAAAGTAAACAATAGGTTGTCTATTAAATCATGTTCACAAGCAATTATGAGATGACGAGTGATAGATTTACATTTGACAACAACAGATTGGATAACAATTTTGCACGGATATAGTTATGACATTTGGAATCTTAATTTGCTGGTATATTTTATTTTATCATGAGTTCATGACGAAAATAAATTCTGAATTATGCACAAACATGTTTTTAAAATAACTAACAGTAAAGACTAAGAGAAATAATCATTAATGAATGTTTTTCATCACAAAAATTCACTGTAAATAACTGATTTTCATAACGTGCTGAGAAATTTTGCGTTCATGCTCAGTGCTGAAAAAAAAAGTAATTTTTATATTACCATTTCCGTTGCTACTTCGCAAAACACAATCTATTTTATGATTTATTGCCGGAAAAATGAAAAATATTGCGCTACGTCATTTTAGCACTTACGATTATAGTGTTCGTGCGTTTTGATACAGAATACTAATATTTCTCCTAAAGAACGCAGTTCAAACACTGAAATACTGAAATGTAGAAGCTCGTACAAAATAAAAAAATTATTCTAACTAGTTTTGAACATTAGTTATTTCATAGATATTGCGTACACCAGTATATTATAAATATTATGTTATTTTTAAAAACCAATTCTATAATATTTTTGTTACATGAATTAAGGAACAATAACTTTGTCGTGATGTGTTAGAGATGATTATATGCACATTTTTTTTCTCGTTAAAAAACGAAAAGGAGTGCTTTCAACCAACCCTTCTCATTGGTTTGGAAAAAATTCTAACATCCTATGATTTAAAATTATTTATCGATAACTTAAAAATGATTTTAAGTTTCATTAGCTTTCCACGATACAAACATATCGTAATTTTGATATAGATTGTCGTTGTTTTTAATGGCAAATCATGCATTACGTGTACATTTAAAAAATTTAAGAAACGCAACAAAAATGTATAAAACTATTTTTTTTCTTTCTTTTTGAAGGTTTACTAATACTCTTTCGCATTTTAAGTTGCTGAAAGACGAAACTAAGAAGTATATATCAATTTTATTAAGGAAACAAAGAATACTTTCCGGTATGGATTAGCATTAGAATTACTTTAATATGAAACGGTTGTAACTAAATGTTTTATTTATTTATTTATTTTTTGAGCATCCGGTTGTAACTAAAAGTTGTTGAGATATCGAACAATTTCTTTCCTAGCTCCTTCCCCTATAATTTCTGCTCCTACTACTGTGTGATAGAAGTGAGGCGAATCTGTCTGTGTTCATCAGGCGAGTTGGCATCAGGCCTGTTATAGCTGGTAATCCGTAGAAAATCCTGAGAAGCAAGAGGATTCTTTTTTTTTTTTTTTGAGAGGATTCTTACTTTCATGGTTGCTGAATGCCATCTACTAAGAATAAATGAAAATCCAAATTCTAGCCCAATTAGATTTTTCAAATAAGCCCAATAATCTATATATTCTTTTCGTTTACCTTTTTTTTGAATGGCTCCCTACCATTCAATGAATAAGCATCCAAACATTCACACGTTCCAAACAAATTTTTATGAGCCCCTGGATCTACCACCGGGGCGGGTGGGGCTAGAGCCCCACCTCATGCCGTCGAGCCCTTGGAGCCCCCCTTTAGCCCCGGCTAATTTTTTCTGCCATTGGAGCACTCAAAAATGGGGCTGAAGACTTAAACAGAGGTTGCCAGACCCACCTAAATATTTTTTCTAGATCCGCCACTGATGACCCCGATATTGATCTAGTCTATTTAAACCTTCTCTCTCACCTCTCATGCATCCCAAACACTAGCCGTCTTTTCCTCCTCTCTCTCCCCATGCATCCAACTCCCTTCGAAATTTGCTTCCGACCAGATCCAACATCCATGCCTCCTCCCCTCTCCCGCCTCCGCCGCATCCGACCTGCCGCCATCCTATTCCTTCTCTCTCTCTCTCTCTCTCTCTCTCTCTCTCTCTCTCCTCATCCTCCTCTACGCCATGCACGTGGCGCGGTTTCCTCGCTCCCTCGTCACGCCAATAGTAGCGGAGAAGACTCGCATAGGTGCTAGAGAGAGAAATTGCTTAATGTAAGAGAAACCAAGCGTTAGAGGGAGTACGAGCGAACGCACAACTACCCCAAATGGGCAAAGTTTGTTTTTGTTTCTATCATTTTTCATTTCTTCGTAGATAATTACTGCTTGCTTTCAACACTCTTACACGTCTTTTGTTTGTGGTTTTATTGGATGTCTCTGGATGCCTTCTATTTGATTGCTTAAATCCATTTTTGTTGTACATTTTTATCCTTTCGGAAGCAATCTGGCATTGTGCATCAGATAGCAACACTTATCAGTTATGACAGAAACTTGAGGCAATACTTCATGGTTATTGCTGAGACACTATTCTTCATGTGTATTTCTAAGTGTTCAGTTAGTTGTTTTATATAAGTTTTCAGTTAGTTGCTTTACATGTTATACTACATGCATATAGGGATTAGATTATTGTCATTGCTAGCACACTATTATTCATATTTATTTCTACAAGTGTTCAGTTAGTTTCTTTATATGTTATGTTAAATGCATCTATATATGGATGAGACTATATAAATTGGACAGAATTAGTATTGTTGTCACATTCTAATTCGTATGTATTTATACAAGTGTTCAGTTAGTTGTTTTACATGTTATGTTAAATGCATAAAGGGATTACTTGTGCAAATGTTTACTTACTTCAATTTTTGCACAAAAAAATATATTAGATACTACAAATGTTAACTTAAATATTATAAGGGATCAACTTATGTTCCATTGTCAGAAACTTTCTCTGCATAAAGTTGCCAAAAATGATTATTAAGTATTAAATTGTTATCTATTTGTCAAATTAAGGGATCATGTTGTTAACACTTTATATATATATATATATATATATATATATATATATATATATATATATGTATTCATATTACGCAGGTTTGGGCTGAGATTCAAACGAATTAGTGTGGTATTGTGTGTTCGTTCTCCACCGACATTCAGATTTTTAGCACACTGAACATGTGTTCTAATATTTGTATGAATTGTGTTGTTATTATTTTCTGGATTGGTTAAAATTTGTATTGATTTGGATTGTTAAAACTGATCATGATATATGTATTAGGGATCATATTATTGTTTTTTTTTAATGGATCATATTAATGTTTTATTTTAGTACTAGTTGCTGTGATTTTTTTTTAATATTACAAAGCTATCAAATTGAACATATGTCGTATGTTAAATCATCTCTTGTTCTAACAAAATGAATCGTAAATTGATGTAGTGTCCCTAAATTTGTCAGCTGAATACGCGAAAATAAAAATATAAAATCATTACTATGTCACTTTATAAATATATCAAATGGAACACTTAACGCAAATTAACTCATTCCTTGTTGTATTTAGTTTAAAAAATATTGAATATTAATCGTATTCTTTAAGGCATCAATCAGAACACGAAATGGTGACATCATCACGCGGCAGATGCGCGCTCAGCGTGCGGATGAATCAACGGGCAGAAAAATTGGGCCTGGACGTTCTAAAAGCCCATTTTTTAGTCTCTGGATGAGGGTGAATGCTTGTATGTTTTTTTGTTGGATGATGTATATCACACCCATTTTTGTTTTTCCTCTTCCATCTGAGCTAAAAATGGACCTATCTCAAAGGTCCATCATTTAATACCTTAGAAGTTTGATTATGTTTTTAATGGCAATCCCTCATCTAAAATCTTTTGAAGTTATATTTGTCTTCTTTCTTTGACAATGTTTCTACATCAGAGGCGCAACAGAGACTTGACATGAGCGATACATTGCCAAGTCGACCCCAAAAAGGCACCCCTAGTACTAGATTTCGGTCCGTGATTATGCAATAGAAAACAATTGTGCATAAAGTCAGCTTCTTATAACAATTAACATTATCCCTTTTATTCCTCATGAACTCCTTACAAGACAAGACATAGATGGGGCCAGGAGAATCCTTCTCACTGCGCCATTAAATGGATAGAGACGGAGCAGCTCTCCTCATAGGAGACAGCTTCCTTCTTTGATTATTTTGTAACGAAGTGTATAGCGACCATATAAAAGGTTTCAGATTGGTGATGCCATGACATAGGTATACCATGAAATTCCAATTCAATCGACCTTGCATTCTACAAGGGACCCGCAACAAAGGTTTTGTAGCGTGTTGTAAGTCGTATATATTGGTCTCTCATATTTCCTTGTGGTGGGAAAAATTTTAGGGCAATAAAATGAGAGGAAAACGTTCGTTGACTTTGGAATTTCAATTCTTGTTGGGTTGTTTGGATTGCAAAGAATAAGAAAGAATAACTTTTTTTTAGGAATATTTTCTTCTTAGGCATCCAAACAAGTTAGAAATAAGGAGAAAAATAATTTTTTCTTAGAAATAGTTTCTTCCTAAAAATAACATCTTCTACCAATTATATATACATAATTTCAACAAAATTAACTAAATATTAATAACTAAATGAAATTTTATGAGCTCTTCAATTAGTACTTTATTTAATATTAAAATAATAATTTTTAATAATTTATTTAAATTAATATCAATTTTCTTATTCCTAACTCACCATCCAAACAACATTTCATATTCCCGGAATAAAATCCTTATTACTTTATTATTCTCATACCATCCAAACGGTTGAGCTTAATATCTAACTTTATTTTACAAATGCATATAATTCAACTCGAATGTTTAATCCAATAAAAATACAAAAAGAATAATAATTAGAAATTCTTATGTTTAGTTTTTGATCAATTCTTGCAGAACCAATTATTTACTTCTGGACATATATTAATAATTTTACTTATGCAGTCTACCTCTATATGTTTTGTGCTGGTTCAACGAGACATGCTCGACGTCCCCAGTTAATTAGCATATGTGAATTCCTGTGCGCAACCTTATGATTGAAATTATTTAAATATAAAACGAGTTGTCAAAATTTATTAATGTTTAAATTAATGGATCTTTTATTCGATAACCAACTAATACAGTAACAATTAAATAAAGACAGACATAATATGTAAAGGATAACGAATTAACTACATAAAAATAATTAAGTTCGTTTTAGCCTTTCTAAAAACACAAATGCTCAATTTATTGGGACTGAGACTAAGGCTAGCTATATATATATAGAGAGGATTGCTAAAATGTTATGCATAGCACGGATGTCCTTCGTACTACGGATTCGTTCTTGAAGTTCATGCTTCAAACATCCGATTCAAACCGTTCATTATCTTCTTCATATTGAAATCTCATTAGAAACCAAATTTTATATTTTTTTAAATTTTTTTACTATTTTTCTCAGATTTTTGAAAATCACTATTATTGAAGGGTCCAGAATTTATTAGATTAAGTATTTTTAAAAATCTGAGAAAAATAGTAAACAAATTAAAAAAATGTAAAATTTGGTTTCTAATGAGATTTCAATATGAAAAAGATAATGAATAGTTTGAATCGGTTGTTTGAAGTATGAAATTCGTAGCACGAAGGGCATCCGTGCTATGCATAGCATTTTAGCAACCCTCTCTCTCTCTCTCTCTCTCTATATATATATATATATATATATATATATATGTTGAAGGCAGCATCGACTGCAGCCCATCATCAAGAGATCAATTATTATGTGTGAAGTCCAAGCCCAATAATGCAATCAAACAAAATCCAAAATTTTCTCCACTGCCGACTAGTGATGAAGATTCTAGCATATACCAGCTTTAGTCTAGAAATTAGTTAATATAATCATGTACTATGAAGCTTAGTATAGTATACTCTAGAGATCTCTTTGTAACCGACATTGATAAGTATAAATAGGAGGTAGTCCACTTGATGTATAAGTACCAAAAGAGAGATTGTATAATTGTACTCTTTCAAGTTAGTAATAAAATAGTGTTATAAGAAAATTATCCTCTCAGTTAATCCCATAGCTCCAGATAGATACGAGATAATTACTCAACAATTGGTATCAGAGCCAGATCAGTTAATCCCATAGGAGTAGCGACGTATTAGTGGAGATCGAAAGAGCATCTTAGACGATGGCTTCAAGTATCGGCGCAAGCATGACGCAGTCAATGGTTCCGATATTCACCGGAGAGAACTACGACATTTGAAGAATCAAGATGCAGACGTTGCTACGGTCTCAAGAATTATGGGACATCGTAGAGAACGACTACACTGAGCATGCAGAACCGACGACGCAACAAAAGAAACAATTGGCGGAAGACACAATGAAGGATGCCAAGGCATTGTTTCTAATCCAACAAGGTGTTGCCGAGAATCTATTTTCATGTATCATTGGCACGAAGAAGGCGAAGGAAGCATGGGACGTTTTGCGAGAGGAGTTTCAAGGATCTGCAAAAACAATTGCGATGAAGTTGTAGACCTTGAGGAAACAATTTCAGAATTTACAAATGAAGGAGTCGGAGAAGATAAAGGAGTATTTCACAAGAGTAATCGAGATTGTCAATCAGATGCGGGCATATGGCAAAGGTATGTCAGATCAAAGAGTTGTCGAAAAGATCTTGATCAGTCTGCCAGAGAAATATGAGCATATCGTCGCAGCGATTGAGGAGTCGAAAAATTTATCAACTCTTTCGGTTCAACAACTCATGAGCTCGTTGGAGTCGCATGAAGAAAAAAGGCTACAACGAGGGGCGAATTCGAACTCGGCGGAGTCAAACTCGGTTGTAACAACGCTCCAAACAAGGTTCAAACTCCACCAAGCTCATAGTAAAGAAGATTCAGGTATGCGTAATTCATCTCTATGGTGCGACGTATGCAAGATGTCAAATCATGATACGTCAAGATGCTGGCGGAAGATGCAATGCAACAAGTGCAAAAAGATCGGCCATATAGCTCGAAAATGTAGGTCCAAAAATGTTGATCGAGCAAATTTCGTTGAAGAAGATGACTATGAAGAAAGTATCTTCTGTGCGTGCCATTCTGCAGTTGAAGAGAGAGACAACATGTGGTTCCTCGATAGCGGTTGTACAAACCACATGACAGGAAATGGTGAAATCTTCAGAGATATCGATACGTCATATACACCAGAGGTACGCATAGGTAATGGTGCTTTAGTTAAAGTGAAAGAAAAGGGTAGTATTGCCATCTAAACTAAGTTGGGCCCGAAATTTATTCGAGATGTGCTATATGTACTGGACCTAAAGCAAAATTTGTTAAGCGTGGGACAGTTAGTGCAAAATAGATATGCGGTTCATTTTGAAAATGGAGGTTGCAAAATAATGGATCAAAAAAAAAAAAATTTGGTGAGAGCAAGGATCTCTATGGAGAGATCTAGAAACTTCCAATTAAGATTTAGTTATGCTCCACAACCACCGGTAGAAGAAGAAGCACAATTTGCGTTGAGGGCTCAAGTGATCAATGACCCCGACAAAATTGAGAAGATGACAAGTGATCAAGAGAAGAGCACACATAAATGGGGAGCTCGAAAAAAACCGGAGCACCAACAAAGTACGTGCAAGACATCTCACCATAGAAGCGTTGTATGCTACAATTGTAGAAGACGAGGACACTATGCACGACAATGTTGGTACAAGAAATCAATTGAAGACAAGACTTCAAGCATGAGTAGCACAGTCAGGCAACAATAAGTGCAATCGAAGTTCAGTCAAGAAGACGGGCAGTTCGTTGACAAGAAGGTGTTCTTCAAGAACAAAGATCGAACAAATAAAGAAAAGATCAAGTCGATGCTCAGGGGGAGTGTTGAAGGCAACATCGACTGCAACCCATCATCAAGAGATCAATTATTATGTGTGAAGCCCTGCAATCAAGCAAAATCCAGAATTTTCTCCACTGCCGACTAGTGATGAAGATTTTAACGTATACCAGCCTTAGTCTAGAAATTAGTTAATATAATCATGTACTATGAACTATGAAGCTTAGTATAGTATACTCTAGAGATCTCTTTGTAACCGACATTGATAAGTATAAATAGGAGGTAGTCCATTTGATGTATAAGTACCAAAAGAGAGATTGTATAATTGTACTCCTTCAAGTTAGTAATAAAAGAGTGTTATAAGAAAATTATCCTTTCAGTTAATCCCATAACTCCAGATAGAAACGAGATAATTACTAAAAAATATATATAAGAAGTTTAGTTACAGAATTGAACACAATTTGACCTGTCAAACGTTGAAACGGAATGCGGAACAGGTCTGTTTCGTTCCGTTTCGTCAAACAAAACAATTTTTCATTCCGTTTAACGTTTCAGTAACGTTTATAAATTTCGTTTTCCGTTTCAATAACGTTTATAAATTTCAGTTTCGTTTCCGTTTCGTTTTCAGAAACGAAACTGAAATCTCTTCTGATTAACATTCTATTTGGACAGAACTAAACGGAACAGTATGGCCGAACGTTGCATGTGTGTGTATATATATGGGTGATACACATCAATAAGTATGACCAGAAATGTTGTGCTAAAATCCATCTTTTTTTTTTTTTTAAGAAAAGCTTGGCAGCGGCTACTGAAATCCATCTACATGGCAAGGAAAAATAATCAAAATCAAAATTTCTTGGTACGTTGAATCATATTGAACACAGCTTGTAAATATTACACTCAGATCTCTTTTTAATAAGGTATTTCCAGCTAATGCTTCATAATTTACGTATGTCCTATATCATGTTTTACATCGATCGAATTGCTCGTATGGACGCTAATAAATTCATCCATTCCACGTTTGTTTCTTTCTACAGCTAAATTAAATTATGTGGAACTTTACGCACAGCCTTGCAATTTTACATAGTTTTCAAATAATTGTTATATTTATTCTTAGAATCTCATATAAGTGAATGACGAACTTATATTGCAAATTAAATCGGTAGAGACTTCTAATAAAATGGAATTTTGGACGAAATCAATGGTAATTTTAGTTGTAGAGAAAACTGACGTTATTCCTACAAACAATTCATTCCAAATTTAAATGTTCGATATATATCAATAATTTGATATATGTCACATGTGTAACATTAATTTTTTTTTTAATCTTTTTCCTTATCCAGTTATATTAAAATTGGGTCATTTAGAATTAAGTCAGATAAAATCGATTTTCAAAGAGTCCAGCTTCAAATCATCAATATAGATTTTTGTTGCCATCTTGTATATATAGATTATATGTACATATATGCCAATGTTTAAAAATTACTATCATGTTATATATTAGGCAAGTTTCGTCCAATTCAATTAAGGTACTGATTGGCTTTGCTAGAAATGCCTGAACAAAATGATTTTTTTTTTTTGTATTGCCTCAATTAAAATAAAAGAATATAACAATTATTACTACATATATAGTTGCGCATCATAGAGAATGTATAAAGTTTGATATAGTATGTACATACAATATTACATAAAATGTAAATAATTTTAAATTTTATGTTGTTTCAGGTTTCTGTAACAATTATGGTTCTCCAACCGGAAAATTATTTAGTTTGGGGCATTTAGTCCTTGTGCTAATTCAAACTTGACCAAGTATTGAACATAAAATTAAGACCTCTAAAGACAAATTGTTGGATTATATATGTTCACTGGCAATATTTAAAAATTATCATACTTCGGTAAAATTTCCAAAATTTTATGCATTTTTGTACTACTTGGTACCACGACAGCCCAATGACCAAGTTTAGAATATTTTTTTAATAAATTTCTTAGTTGAATTAATATGTTTCTATTTGTAGTACTTGACAAAGTGTTCATTTGCTTACTAGTTTGAATTTATTTGCGTCCATGCATGTTATTATGTTTTTAGCTTAGATTATTTATTAAAGTTTTCTTATTTGGATTATTATCTTTTTATTTGTATTAATTTACTATGTGCTTCTTTGCTTGCTTGGATGTATTTGAGTACATGTTATAAATTTTTTAGTGTTCTCACAGTATTAGTTTTAGAGGTGACTTTTTTATTGTCCTCCTAACTTCTGTAATGAAACTTTTGCAAGGCCCAATACTGTGATGTACTTAAATATTTCGGCTCCGTTTGGATGGTGTGGGAATAAGAAGAATAAAGAAAAAAATATTGAAAAGTGTGAAACTTTGTGAAGAGTTTTAATTGTTTAATAATAAATTTATTTCCTTCTTTCCTTATTCTCTTATTCTCACTCACATCCAAACACTGCCGAAGAATACTTAATCTCTAATTTACATAAATTTAATCTCTACTCCTTATAAATACACATGGATCTAAAGATATAATAGATGTTACACGTTAGATCTAACATGCATGTAAAAACATGTTTCTACCATTCGATCGATTTAATTTGTAATTGGATATCAATCCCTAGATGAAACAATAATATATTTTGATTTTTCGTTTAATAAAGAAACAAAATGAACAACATATCACCTATATTGTGTGTAGATTAAGGAACATATCTTCATTTCTTAGTACTAGCAAAAGATGTCCTCAATACGTGGGCAAATAAAACAAATAAAATGTTGATATTATTTTTTATTATATATAAAATTTTACATGTTAGGCAATAAAGATATGATAAAATCAATAATTTAGTCTTTTCTTTTAAATAAATAGCTAATTTGGTAGTAACTTAATTTTTTTTAAAAAAAATCTAACCTTGATCTAGACCATTTATCAAATCAAATTACACAAATCAATAGTCCATAATTGATATATAAGAATTGTTTACACCCTTTTATATGACAAGTTTACTCCTTTTATATGACAAGTTTACTCCTTTTATATGGATGCTTTTATAAATAATATAGATAGATTATTTTATTTGTTCATCAGTCCATATGTGAGAGTATCTTTTATCAGTTTTAAAATATAAGTTAGGAGACTTGTCCTAAATAAGGAAATTGCACTTGGATAACTAAATTGACTCAAGTCCGATTCTGGAGGGGCAAATTGACATCCAGGTGTTTGGATCATTTAAGAATAAAATTAGAATTAGTTATTCAGATTCCTAAACGATCAACAATAAGTTCTTTAGGATCTAGAATGTTGTTTTTAAATAGTCCAATATTCAGATTAAACTTTTATTCCTAGAGTATTTGAATCAACTTCTTAATCTAGATTAAGAGTTAGTCCCAACAATTTCTAATCCGGATTAAAAAGATGATCCAAACACTCTAGAAATAAAAATTTAATTCGAATATTGGACTATTTAAAAATAACACACTAGATCCTAAAAAATTTACTCTTGATTGTTTACAAATAATATTTTTTTTTACTTCGAATTATTAATCCTAATTTTATTCTTAGATGATTCAAACATCTTAGTACACTATTAATATTTGTCCCACAAATTTGTAGTAACAGATAACTCACTAGTCTTTAGTTCGACTCTCCGAAGCATCAGATATTGTAGGTAGTTTTTTATCAAACTACAAAGCTCGACATAAATGCCGGTAAAATTAAGAAACAAACTCTACAAAAACAATAACACCTCAAGGTCGATTTCTGAAAGAAAGACATGAATGCCTTGTGCATCGAAAACTTCCTAAATAAAGGTAAAAGAAACATTCTTTTATGAATGAGTGGTTTAAAAGAAACATTGAAAGAGGGAAGATTCACCACATATACGATCTCATCATTAATCAGCTATATATGATATATCACACTCCCCAGCAAGAAGACAAACACAAGTTATAGCCTCTTCTCCGCCTACGTGTGCATAGTGGACCACGCTATATGGTTGTAACACCATACCGTATCTCCTCAA
Organism: Rhynchospora pubera; assembly: GCA_028095005.1. Taxonomy (NCBI): domain Eukaryota; kingdom Viridiplantae; phylum Streptophyta; class Magnoliopsida; order Poales; family Cyperaceae; genus Rhynchospora; species Rhynchospora pubera. Next base: position 85,347,013 of record CM051462.1, on the reverse strand, counting down.
AATCTCGCACCTTTAACAAACGCAACAATCTTTCTTACATGAGCAAAACTGCCATGGATGACACATTTGGTCTCGTGACATGCATGTATGAAGAGAAAGAAAAAGAATGAACAGCAGTATGGAAAGAAAGAGAAGAGAAGAAAAAGTTTAATGGACGTGCCGTACAGCAGAGAGAACTCAGAACTGATTCATAAAGGAGGCCATGTTCATGTTGGTGGTGTTCATATATGCTCAGAGAAAAGCGCTGTGTAGTGGGGTTGTGTCTGTGCGAGTGTGCCTGGGAAATCGTGGGGGCAAAGACAAGAGATGGACATGTAGACAAAGCTTGTAATAGATGCTGGTATCATCTGGGTATTAATGGAGGGTTATGCTAACTGACACAATAGCAGTCATAAATGCAACAAGGGGATACTAGCTGTATGTTAGAGAGAGAGAGAGAGAGAGAGAGCGAGAGAGATTGGGGAGAGGGGGTCTCGTGATAAACAACTGCCATGGTTATAAACAAGGCCAAACATCATTGACCATTAAAAGCAACCGAAGTGAAACAAGAGAAATGAGGTCATAGTATGCAACTACAGTTTCTATCTGTACTGTGAGAGAGAAACTTAAATAAATTGAATCTCAGTCCTATTTACTATCTAGCTTCGGTACATTTCTAATAGACAGGGAGAAGGAATGAATAAAGAGAATTTAATAACCCAAAAAATATTTAAATTAAATGAAATAAATGTTCGATGCACATGTGTTGTAGTACACAGACTCAGTTTAGAAAATGCCACAATGAATTTTGTGGAGGTCAGTTAATCGGATTTAATGGAGCTAGTCAGAGATCAACCTTACAGTTCTTAAAGAAATACATGCATGAGAATCTGAACACTACACAGGAGAGTAGAAACTACCAAAGAAGGAAAAAAAAAAAAAAAACTACAAAAGAGGAGGAGAAGAATGCAACAGTACATTTAACGTTCATATACATCCAACCTTTTTAACCATTAAGCCACTCTAGACTCTAGTCCTCTCAGACCTTTTAAATTTAAGTTCGGACCATTCCAACACCAATGTTCGATAACAACAAATTTGTCACAATGAGATAAAATTAGCAATGGCCTAAGCCTAACTAGTTTCCTTCCAACCAACATCAAATAACACATTCCAAGTTGAACACCTCAAATTCCACCCATAAACCAACATCAATAAAATAAGGAGAAAAACCGAACCTAAGAACTAAAAAGTAAGACCCAAAGTAAAAAAGGCAACAATAAAAAAAGAAAGATGGAGAAAAAAGAGACAGAAAACTACTCTAACCAGACAGGTAGTAGATGATAAACAAAGACAAGCAAACAGCAAAGAAACCCTAGTGAAACTAAGCTAATTAGCTATCTCAACTTCCCTTTAATCAATCCGTCTAGGGTTTCTTACCAAGAGTGTGCTTGTTGTTGTGCATCCAGACCTTCAGTACATGACGCTTCACCGACACCTCGTTACAGAACTGCTGCACCGCCTGCTCATCATGCTTCTGGATCCGCCACCCGACCTTTTCGGCGAAAGCTAACATCTTGTCTTTCTGCTCCTGAGTAAACTTGGTCCGGAATCGCTTCTTCCCGGATCCAGACCCGGACCCGGACCCTGATGCTCCCATCCCCATCATCACTCCCGGGCTCCCGCCCAACCCCATCAAGCCCATAGGATGTGACACGTCCTCTCCCTCATCTCGGCTATGGCCCCCGCCAGAAGTAGACGGCAGTGCTAGCGGCACCGGTCTATGCACAGCTGCAGCTGCAGCAGCTGCTGCTGCAGCCATGTGGTGATGGTGTAGGTATCCTGCAGGAGTACGGTAGTACGGCGAGAACTGGGGGTGGGGCTGGTGATACGTTGTCGACGGGTCCACAATAGCTCCCGGGGCGATAGTACTCGGACCAGGACCACCCCCAGCATCAGCTTCCTTGCGGTGGAAATTACGGTGGCAATTGCAGGCGGCGCAGCGGAGGGCGTCGATGGTGCCCTCCTCACCCGCCGCCATAAACTCCCCACAGCCATCGACCGCATGTCCACCTATTCCGAGCGCATGATTCTTCAAGCATTCACGGTAGCGTCCGCCACCGGTTGGGGCCTTGCGGGGTCCTGGCCCGGGCATGGGCTCAGGTCCTGGGGCAGAGCTGAGCGGCTTTGGTCCAGTAGAATTCTGCATGATTGGAGGAGGTTGGTAGCCGGGACCTACCGGAGGGATGCCCATCTCCTCCTCTTCCTCCTCGGCTTCATCGTGGTCGTCGAAATCCATGGAGCATGTGTCTGATCGGGAGGGGGAGGGGGAGGGAGAGGAGTGACAGGGAGTGTTTGTGTTTTTGGTTGTTTTGCTCTCTGGGGATTATTGATCAGATTTCTTAGTGCTAAGCTAAGCTTGAGGAGTTAAGAGAAGGGTCATGGGGATAAGAGAAAGAGAGACAGAGACAGAGAGAGAATGAGCAAGTGACCATCAATTTTTGACGCACCGCTCTTGAAGGGTTTATTAGTGTTGAAATAAACGCTCTCTCTTTCACACACCACACTCTCTTAATTAATAGCATGGATAGAATTAAACTCTTATTATATAATCTTTTCTGAAAGCGGCTCTTTTGCCAGTTGCTACACAAAACATACTCTAGTTACTCTACGCTTTCTTTCTCTATCTTGTCGCTATCCACCCCTTTCCCGGTCAACACCGCCCATGACCACCGGCTATATCCGGTCAACTGGTAAACCCAGATATGTGGTTTGGGTAATTATTGAGGGGTTTCACTTTCGAGTTACCCCTGGTGGATTCTGAATGGTAAAAGCATCGCGTCAAAACGAAATGACCGGGGCAACAGAGGAGTAAAAAAGAATAAGAAACCAAATATTAACCATGTCAGCATTATTGCTCATTTCCATTTTTTACGGTCTGTTTTCACGGGTCCAAGAGCGTCAAAAAGAGGAAAAAAAGAAAAAGAAAAGAAAAAGACCGAGTTGATTTGTATAAGGCTTACACACCTATTAATCAACCTATCTATCATCCTCGGCGCTTGGAGCGTAGGCAACCAGAGATGTAGATATAAAATTAAGGAATTTACTTGGGGAGGAGTGGAGGACAGAAACCAAATCACAGTAATAATTTTTAATCTGGTACTGACTACTGAGAAAAGAGGAGAGGAGAGAGATTCTCATTAAATAAAACACGTAGAGGTACTTGCAAGACTTCCAACAAGTTGTGACGCTGTCCGGGCGTCAACATGCATTGAAACGAGGCAATAACTTCAGTAAATTATCTTCTTTTTTTTATCACGGGTCAATATTCTTATTCTTCTCGAAATATAAAAAAAATTTGACCTTTTTGAGGATGAATAGATTTTTCCTAGCGCCATTACATCTAGATCTAGGGGGTGAAAACGGTATACCCTTTACTGTTTTTCGTGCACGTTCTAAAAGGAACGGTAAACGGATATAAAATATCAATATATTTTCAAAACAGAATGATAAACGGCCGAAATTATTTTATATAGAATTTTTGACACAAAAAATTTTAATAGAAAGAATTATTTATTTTTTTTTTAATAAGAATAAAGTTCGAACACGTTTTATAAAAGCGTACATTCTCTCTCCTTCGTACGCGTTTATAAAACGCGCTCGAAAGCTTCGAGCGCGTTTTATAAACGGGTAAGAGAAGAGAGCTTCAGTTACGCCTGAAAAGGCTGGTCAGACTTTCGTACGCGTTTATAAAACGCGTTCGGAACCTTCGAGCGCATTTTATAAACGGGTAGGAAGGCGTAAATTTTTCAAAATTGAGTTATTACCATTTTTTTTCAAAATTAATTGAAAAATTAATGTGAAAATTTAAGTTAAATTTATTTTTAAGATTAAGATTAAATTTACAATTTTTAAAATATCACATTTAATTTCATATTAATCTTATTTAAAAATGACATTAGAATATTAATTTTGACATTAATATCATTTTGTTTGAATAACTATCAAGAAAGTCACTTAATTTACGCATTTCTCTTTTTAATGATTAATTTATGATTTTAAAAACTTTTTTAGTAGTTTAGAGTGGTTTTTAGGTTTGCAAACTTTCAAAGTGAATTTTGGAGGTCTAGAGAGCGTTTTTTGGCTCCGAAAATGGTCGTTACGGGGTTCCACCCCGATAAAACGTGTAGATCTCGTCGCCAGCTTTCCGGATTGTGCTCGATCGCCCCAAACGGACCTTCCTATCAAAAGTTAAGCCTGTTTAAAGGTTTAATGTTCAAAATTTTTAAAAAAATTTATATTTTAATTATTTTCATATTATATATTATTTGATTATATATGGCTGACATAAAATAAAAAAAAAGACTACAATGCAAAAGATAAGATTGTAAAATTAAATAGTAAAAATACAGGGTCGTCGCGAATAATTATTCAAACAAAATGATATTATACACATGTTCAAAAAAAATGTAAAATTAAATACATATAAAATATGTGTGATATATTTGTTATATCTATTTAATACATCTTTAATTGGAAATAGAATTTTGAGAATTTTGTAAATATGAAACATGCAGGGACCTTATTGCAAAATATTATTTTTAATAAGTTAAATGTTGCGGTTTGAATGAAAAATATGAAAAACTAATAACACGTTTATAAAACGCGCTCGAAGGCTCCGAACGCGTTTTATAAACGCGTACGAAGGTCTGACCAGCCTTTTGAGGCGTAACTGAAGCTCTCTCCTCTTACCCGTTTATAAAACGCGTTCGAAGCCTTCGAGCGCGTTTTATAAACGCGTACGAAGGAGAGAGACTGTACGCTTTTATAAAACGCGTTCGAACTTTCTTCTTATTAAAAAAAAAAATAATAATTATTTCTATTAAAATTTTTTGCGTCTGAATTCCTGTATAAAATAATTTCGGGATAAACGGTATGTGTTTCTTCATACGTTTGGGCGAAATACAGTTCAAATTTATACGTTCCGCCACATTTCGTTGAAACGGCACGACTAACGGAATTATTTGATATGTAACGTTAAAGAAATGAAACGGCAAACGAAATGTCTCATTCCCGTTAGACACGTTGCGCAGCCCTAATTATATCTGCTGCACGGAATACTCTGATTGGTAAAAAAAGGCACTACTAAAATCAATTGAGCATTGATGAATTTAAGTATTTAATACAAGCAAACTATAATTGAAACTTTTCAGTTTGGAAAATATAATAGAGAAAAATTATTGGATGACACTAAAAAATAACTAGTTAGATTTTCTAATATCCAATTCTTTTCACTTTTTAAATCGGAGAACGACAGAGATCAGCAAAGATTTTTTTTTTTTTTTGCTTGTTAAATTGCCTCAAATTCCTCCAATTATTTTCCTCGCTTAGCATCCAAGTTTATCTTAAAAAAAAACTCTCCAAATTTCACACTATTTAATTAGAGAAAAATCTCCTCAAAAATGTCAAAAGACTTAATTCTCATTTACTCCGATCAGGGGATTTATTACCACAGAAATAAACTATACGAGTTATCTTGATTGGTTTGTGGTGCCATCTATTAGAAATAATGAAATCACAAACTGATATCTCTTATTTTTATACACATTTTGATCAAACTTATCACCAAAAAATTACTCAAACTAATGCAATTGTCTTATTTTAAATTGTGTTTTTAGGATTTTGATACCGTCACTGTGTGTCTGTTTATTTTATAGAATTCTTGCGGAAATTGAAGACAAAACACACCAAGTGAGAAAGATGGAGCTCAATCATTAGTCAGATGACTCATTTGGCTCAAACATGCGTGTTATGCACTAGAGAAGACTCTAATGGGCTAAAACAGAACAGATAATGCACAAATGTCTTGATTCTAGCTAGTGATAGTCCAAAAATTCTTGGCCCTTGGCCCGCCCTTTGGAAGACCGTCCTAAAATTCGGACCGGACCGGTCCTTCGAAGGGCTTTTCGATGGACGAGGATCTAGAAGGGTCGGATTTTGAAAGGGTCGGATCTAATTTTTTCCAAAGACGAATGTTGAAGGGCTGGATCCGACTTAATCGTTCAATAATAGTGACTATTTGATCATGATGGGACGATAGAGATTAAAAAACTATTAAAAAAATTAAATGTTGGTATTAGTTTAGAAGGACTAGAAGGGCTAAGGACTTATAAGGGCCGGATTTTCAAAGGACCGGTCTCGTATTAAAAAAATAAAACCCGTCTAACCCGTCCCATCTCGACCCTTTTTCTTAACCCGGTCCGATCCGGCCCTTCTACCAAATCCGTCAAGTCCGACCCGGCCCTTTGAAATCTGACCTGGCCCTTTTGCCTTTCACTAATTCTAGCCCACGAGACAGAACCAGAGGAAGATTTTGGTCCGAAATATTTCTATTTCGGTTCGAAATTAATTATGAAAATGGCGAATTTGGCAATTTTCAGGGAGGAAAGAAGGAATGTTTCCTCTCTGTGTTTTAAGCACGAAAAACAAATTGAAAAAGGAATCGACTTTTTACCGCAAAAATTTGACCTCTTGTTTGTGTATTTTTTGCTCTTTCCACGCGAAACACCACGAATGCAACAACTTTTGGACATGGCAACAGCGATCCATAATTGTTCTTCATCGTTTCTCTGCCTTAGGAAGAAGTAAAGCTAAAACATAATTCGGTTCACCATGATATGTCTTTATTTCATTATTCTATGGGTTTGTATCTTGTTCTTGGCATAATACTTATTGTTTGTGTTAAAAACATGTTAGGCTAAATTTCTATAATGTCTTAGGGTTACATAGTAGTTTAATTTTGTATTTGTGATGAGCTGATGTGATATGATAATTGTTATGTGATTTGATGTGCTGAGAATTATTGTCTATGCTTAGCTTAATTAATTTTTTGCTTGATTGTTTACATATTGATGAACTGTGGCGTCTTTAGGACATTAAACTAGAACAAACTATTAATTAATTAAATAATTGAGGTAAGGCAAACGCTCGAAAGAGTAGATTTACTAATCGACAAATAGTTGTAGTTTTTAAACGATCCGAAAGGACTTAGATACATCTGAAAATCCAACACAAAACTTAATTGACTAAATTCCAACACGAAAAGTCTAGGGTTAGTTCATTACATGGTGAAAATAGAGTTCCAAACCAAATCCAAAATCAAAATTACGACGGTTGAGGTTATGATTTAGGTCATATCGACAAGTAACCTTCATAGAGCATTACCTAAAAATATTAGGTCAAAACAGAGAGTTTCGAACACTTTTCGGCACGAACCAAATAAATTTTGATCAGAAATTTATGTGTTTCGGTCTGAAATTTCATTGTCACGTCACGTGTGACAACAGCGCTTCCAGAGCTAAATTAAATGGGCCCAAAATCTAAGGACATCATTAGCATCTGCTTGAATTTTAGAAAAATATAAAAATCACCCAAAAATTTTATTATTTATATATATTTGTTTCAATTGTTATTTAATATTATTTTTATAACCAAAACCTCACAAAATCTATTTTATCTAGCTTTTAAGAGCAATTAAGTCAGGTAATTATTTTTACCTTCACTGCAAATCGACCCTTAGTTTTTTCCGACGACTAGTAGGGTAGAACGAAGGTTATAAATTTATATGACCTAGTCATTCAAACCTATATCACACACCGTTAAATTTTATTGGAGAAGAGAAATGCTAGAGTCTAATATATTGGATGGATAAGATCCGTCCAATGCCATCATTTTCATATTTTTTTTAATTACAAATGTCTGTTCCGAACCATTCAATAAGTTCTCCATATTCAAAAACTTAGAAGAAACTAATTTTATATATATTTTTTATTTTTTTACTATTCTTTTGGTATTTTAGAAAATCATTGTTATTGGACGATCCATAATTTTTATATCATGAATTTTCTGAAAAAGTTTACAAATTTTCAACAAAATGTAATATTTGATTTCTTATAAGTTTTAAATATGGAAAACATATTGAACGATTTGGATTGGTTGAAAATTTTGAAACGAGAAAACAATCGTATTGGACGGATCCATCTGTCCAATATATTGGACAGCAGCATTCCACCATGGATGATTTATACAAGTAGAAGCCATGCAAGGACTAATCTCCTCTCTATTTCATCTATTATGAATAATATAACAATCGTTTAACAACAATCACTACTAGAATGCCGATTATTTGCTTCGCAAAAAGGCGTCCCTATTCCGACACGAAATGTTATCTGTGTCCACCTAAAGACGCTACCTAAGCGACCCCGATACTCTAGCCGCTAATAATAAACATCTGTGTCGCGAGGACGCGGATTACTTAACGCGTCCCTATATCTGTGTCGGGATAACGACACACACCAGGTTCTCCGATCGCTTATCCAAACAGTAAGCGCGTCTCTATTTAGACGTTTCTATGTCGGTATACCGACGCCTATATCGAGCGACCCAGATAATATGTTGTCATAATTTAGTGCGGCCCACACACTAAATTTGTCGATAAACTGACACCTTAGATCAGCGACACAGATAATACGTTGTCAGAATTTAGCGGGGCCCACAATTTATAATAGTCGGTATCCGGACACCTATTATTAGCGACACAGATAATTTATTGTCAGAATTTGACGGGGCCCACACAACTTATTAAAGTCGATATAGCGACACCTTTGCTCACTGACACAGAAAATTCATTGTCAGAATTTAGAGGGGCCCGCTATATCCGCGTTTTTGTACGTTTCTGTATATTAGATCAAAAACGTCGGTATATTGACACCATTGTTGATAGCCACATCAATTACATTTTTACAGCCATTCAATTCTTCCCGGTACCAATTTGGTACCACACTATTTAATTCCTACGATTTTAATTAGTCACAGCTATTTTGAAATTCTCAGCCATACACATTGAATCAAACAAAAATCACACAAATATATATTGTGAATTGAATTGAAAATCATCATCCAATACAAATAACAAAAATCATCATCCAATACAAATAACAAAAATTATTCATAGGTTTAGAATTCAAAGTAAACCAAAATTCATAGTACATCTAACTTAAATTATCATATCCAGGCACATACTGATTCTCAACTTGCTTGCGCGAAGTATTAGTAAGTAGCGCTGTGTATTCCCCCATAGCATTCGACATGCTTGCAGATGCTTCCAGATTTCAAATTGGGAAAGGATACACCCTTGGACCAACTTCCAGGGTACAAAGTACATCATAATTGGCAAAAGAAATCTATCTTCTGGGAATTAAACTATTGGCAGGATAATTTGATAAGACACAACATTGATGTGATGCATTGGGAGAACAATGTTGGTTGAAATGTTGTATACACTGTGTTTGATGTTGCAACTAAAACAAAGGATAATGCAAATGCCCGTAGAGACTTGGAACTTTTCTGTAATCATCCCGAGCTACATCTCATTGGAGAAAAGAATAAACCAAGGGCGAAATTTGCATTGGATCGTGCACACAAGCTAGAGATTTTCAAATGGCTGAAAGAAAAACTAAAGTTCCCTGATGGATATGCATCCAATTTGTCCAAATGTGTTAACCTCACCACTTGCACTTTCAATGGGCTGAAAAGTCATGACATGCACATCTTGGTAGAGCGTATACTCCCGGTTGCACTTCGTGACTACATACCAGATTCTATGTGGGAGGCTTTCACAGATTTATCCAATTTCTGTAAGGAGATTTGTGCAAGAGAGTTGGACCCTGTACGCCTCAAACAGTTAGAAAAAGAAGCAGTTGTTATATTGTGCAAACTTGAAAGATTTCTTCCACCAAGTTTTTTTTATCGTATGGAGCATCTCATTCTTCATGTTCCCTACGAGGCTAGAGTGGGTGGCCCGGTTAATTGTCGATGGATGTATCCCGTCGAAAGGTATGCTTTGTGTCTATTACCTCATACATTAACCGATTATATCTCGTTCATATTGACATCTGTCAAATATAATCTTCTACAGGCGTATCAAAGAGGCGAGGAAAAGAGTTACCAATAAGGCACGTGTAGAGGGGTCAATTGCCGAGTCCTACCTTACACATGAGATATCTGATTATTGCAAGTCGTATTTTGCCTATGATTCCAGCTCACGAGTTGTGAATGATGAAACTGGAAATGGTGATTGCCCTATGGATGTTGATGGCCCTATGGAAGATCAGTTGTCTGTCTTCAACTATCCTGGGCGTGCTCTAAGTCGAGGTGATAAGAAAACATTAAACCTCCAAAACTTTCGCAAGGCAAAACTCTACGTCCTCTACAATTGTCCTGAGATTAAGTCTTATCTAGAGTACAGTCCTAATTTTAACTCAATATTCTTATCTAAATTAAGATTCTTGTTGCTTCTAGCTAACATTTCTTACAATATTTCACAGGACATATACCGAGCAAATCAAAAGCACACGACGGCCAACAAATGACAGGATTTTACAATCTATTCTAGATAATGAGTTTCCAACATGGTTGAAAAAGACCGTTGAGGGCGAGCCTAATCCTAACCCTGGCATTAAAAGTCTCAGTCTTGGACCAAGTAGAGAATATCTATCTTATGGGGCATATGAAGTTAACGGATTTGTTTTTCATACTAAATCCCATGGGAAATCTAAATCGAGAGATAATACCGGAGTATGCATCAAAGGAGAGTCAGATGGTGGGGGAGAACTTGATTATTATGGAATTTTAGAGGATATTGTTGAACTCAAATATCCTGGAGTTAACCATAAAGTTGTCATTTTCAATTGCCATTGGTTTGATGTAACAAATGGTGTCAAGATAGATAAGAAACATGGCTTGGTCGAAGTCAAACACAAATCTAAGCTCTCGCCTGATGAACCATTTGGATTGGCAGCCCAAGCATTTCAAGTGTATTATCTTTCATATCCATCAAAGAAGAGAAGTGACTGGTGGGTTGTTCACAAGTGTAATAGAAAGCGACAGTTCTATCCTGGTGATAACAATCCAATAGAAGAAGATGATTTTTTTCAAGAAGACTCCACTAATGAGTTTGATGGTTCATTCGACGGAGGATTAGACGTGGCCGATTCCTTGGCACAACTAGGTATTGTGGACCAAGTGGACCCTTCTGAGCTCTCCAACAACTCAAACCGCCAATCATCACAAATAGATGATCATGACATGTCAAGTGAGGAATCTGAGGATGACACTCCTGGTACAAATTCAGATGACATACAAGATGACTGGTATATTTCATCATAATCTATCTAGTTAGTATAGTTCCATTATGAAAATTTTAAAATATTTGGACAAGCGTGGTGATTCTTGCATAATTTAGTTACTTTCATGCATTGTATACTCTTCTAACTATAGACACATTTATGATATTATGCTAACACCTGTTGCATTATGTTTTTGTCTACCAGGTAGTGATGGTGCGAATATGGTGAGAAGAGACATTATTAATTAGTAGAATGCATCATATGACCTAGGGCATACACTGATCCAACCTTTCAAAGCTCACATGACCTGAGGAGGTATCTTTAACACTGGGGTTGTAGAGGCAATATGCTAACGGGTTCCCTTTAACAATTTATGAGAGTTTAGATACTGACATGTATTAGTATTTGAGGGAATTAGGCTCAGGCTTCATACGACTCAATTGATAGATAATGGATATTGTTTTGAATATTTACTTGATTGATGGATGAATTTGTGGTTTACTTGTTAATGGATTCAGATATTGGGTATATCTATGCTATGAATTCGGGTCTTGGGTTTATATATGCTGTGAATGAATGATATTAAAATTGGTAAACTGCAGAAAATTAATCAATCTTACTTTAAGCGTGTCTTTCTAAATGCGTCAGTATACCGACACATTAGATCAACACAAAATTTTAATTGAAATAATTTACTAATTTGTTTATTAGAGTTCCAATTATCTGTGTCAACTAGCGACTCTAATTATATTTAGATTGAGCGCGCCTGTAAAAAAAAAATAGCATAAGGCGTTGAGCGTCTCAACTGATATGCGTCTCTCATTATACGTGTCGGAATTCCGACGTCAATATTATTCAGCATATTCGCGTCCCGACACAGAACTTCATAGCGTCCCTCCTTTGAATATTTACGCGTCCTAATTTATCTGTGTCGGCCTACCGACACTCAATAAAATTTCTCCCGTCCGCTTTTTTCTTTCCGCGTCGCTACTTGATTTAGCGACTCTGATTTGTTGGTGTCCCGACACAGATAAACGAAATTCTAGTAGTGAATGTCTCAAACACGTTTAGATCATGTATGTAATTTAACCCTATTGCTAACATTGTTTCTGAAATGGAAAAAATATCTACCAAACAGAAGATGCATGCATTCATACCTACTTATGTATATATATATGATCTTCTTTACTAAATAATTTGAAATTTTAATCTTTATTAACATACTTGCTCAAAATGCCAAGCAATAAAAGACAATCATTTGTTAAGTAGGATGTTATATAGTACCTGCCAACAATTCTTTTTTTTTTTTTGCTCCACAATGTAAAAGTACTAGCAATATATATATTGAAAATATATATTTTTTTATGTTATCAGTCTTAAAAAAAAGTTTTATATACTAATACGACTTTATGCGAAACACAAATTCACAAAACCAAAATAATGTAATTAAAAAAAATTAAATAAAAAAGACAATGTAGTTATAGTTCTTGTTAGGTAATATTTCGAAAACCGGACCGAAATGACTAGTTGAACTTGTTAAACCAGGAACACCAGGTCACTGGTTCAATTGAATTTTGATTAGTTCAACTTCGACACCAGTTAAATCGGTGAACCGGAGATTCGCCTGCACAGTGACCGTCCCGGTTCACACTTCGACCAGTTTTCAAAACATTGCGCCTAGTCCACAGAGACAGAGTCATATCGTCAAATATTTTAATTTGACCCACTATAAGACTATAATGTCCAAGAGGACAATAAGTATGTGAAATTGGAATGTGATGTCAGTACGGTAGTATTAGACGTCGTCAAATGTGGCAATGCTGACTCATTTATCACGGTTTGACCACTTAAATCCAATGCACACCGATTTGCCGACTTAATTGGCCATTTAAAGAGAGTTGAAGAAAACATCTCCCAGGGCTTGTTTTGTCCCATTTTCATTTTCCATGTTTATCCAAGCATTGTCATTACTACAACGGGATGGGATGAGAAGGTCACTATATACTCTACAATTGTGCAAAGCAAATTCCTAAAATGCCAGCTTTTGTTTTTTTTATCACTCATTGCTTGTTACAATAACCTAATTTAATGTTCGATACTGATGGTTAGTAATTTCGTCTAAGTTCGATACTGATGTTTAGTAATTTCGTCATTTATATTTACTAGTGAAAGATGTCCACAATATCCAGGCAAATAAAAAAATAAAATAATTGATATTATTTTTATTTATATAAAATTGTACACATTACGTAACAAAGATATTGTAAAATAAATAATTTTAAATGAATAGTCAATTTTTCAGTCGAGGCTTCCATCTACTCCACTACCAAATCATATCTGAAGAACCAATGGTCCTTATTTGTTATAGTCTGAAATTTTTTATTCCCATTGTCTAATTATTTACACCATTGAATTGGTGCTTTTCTAAGTAGTTTATATTTATAAAAAAAAATAGATTTTATTAAGTAGCATGAAGTACCAAAAATAAATGATGCAAATTATATTGAGTCACATATAAAGCGTATAAGAAAAAGCAAAACCAAATTAACTAACATGCATATTGCTTTTGAACGTCTTTTGAAGGTTTCGTTTGAACGGAAGGAATATAATTCTCATATATCTTGAAATCAACAGTAGATATTATTTATCTTTGAAATTATGAAAAGATATATCGTAGTGAACTATGTACATTTTTTCACAATCATATACCTAATAACAACTTATCAACTAATATTGTTGTTGTCAACACGAAACTATATTGAATCATATGCACCTCTTATAATAGTTATATTATGTACTACTTGTTGAACATATATGACATATATATATATATATATATAGTAAATTAAAGTTAATTAGTATTATTCAATATCTAGATTATATAAGAAATTCATATTAAATATCTGAACGCGATAAAAAAAAGAACTTTTTTTTCACTAGCAGTTATCAACTGTTGTCCCTAAATAAAGGCCTAGAGGGGGATTAATAGGCACAATTTTGGTTTCCTAAACCGTTAAGTTCAATTTTTGGTTCAATTCAAGTTTGGTCTAGTCACAACACATAACTAATGCAAGTAAATAAAGAGAAGAGAGAAAGAGTTGACATGCGATGTATTACGGAGTTCCGATCCGCTAGGAAAGGCTAGCCTTAGTCGTACGTCTCCGGAAGTTTTGCAACCACGAAAAAGGACGCGCTCCGTTCAATTCCACAAAGAACGTGTCTACAACTTCGAACCGAATCACCTTGTTACAATAACACTCAAGGTGGATCGGCCTAACTCCAATACCCAATACAAACACTCAATTTGATTTGAGGTTCTAACCAAAACACTCAAAAGATCTCACAATTAGACTTAGGGTTTGGTATAAGCACACTAATCTCAAAGGTTTTGCTAATCAAATGCTCAAACACAAGAGGGGATTAGTTTCTAGTTGATTGGAGCTCAAGAAGAGTGATTTAGCAAGGTTGCAAAAGTGTCAAACCAGTTCCAAAAGGGCTGGTATAAATAGAGGTCGCCAACAGCTCCAAATCAACTCAGAAAAATCCAGAGCATTGTACAACGCAATATCGCGTTGTGTAACGCGTCACTAGCCGTTATAAACAGGCCAAAAAGCTGAACTTACTGTTACCAGAGCGTTGCACAACGCAGAATAGCATTGTGTAACGCACATATAACCGTTGAGATAAAATAGAACGGATAAGATAGCCGTTTGAGTTGTCAGTGCGTTACATAACGCAATGGGGCCGTTATGTAGCACTTAGGTAGAGACAAACTTAACGACTAGAAAGTTGTCAGACATGTTATGTAACGTAGAGACGCGTTACACAACGTGTAGGAAACTGCACAAAGGATCAAGGAGCAAAAGCGCGTTATACGACGCCTTGGTTCGTTATATAACGCCTCATTAAATTTCATTAAATGCACGAAATTTGGCTCAAAAATGAGTCGAAAAACTCCAAAGAAATAACAAAGGAGCGTTGTACAACGTTCAGAACGTTGTGTAATGCTCTGGCTTGAGAGAAAGGGGAAACGCGTTGCACAACGGGAATGAAGCGTTGTATAACTTACCAAGTGCGTTGCACAACGTTTCTGAGCGTTGTGTAACGCACTGTCTTTTGCAAATAAAACGAATAAGAAGTTCAGCATAGTACTGGTGTTTTGTGTAACGTGATTTTGCGTTATACAACGCACTGGTACTGAAAATCAGCATTTTGACAGTAAAATGATTTAGATTAATTTAAAGTCTAATTATACCTAAAAAGCTGATTCTGACTTGTGCAAAGTAGCCTCTTGAAGTTCCAAAGCCTGTGCCACACTTGCTCTAACCCAATCTCCACAAAAAATAACTATAACACACTAAAAAAAAATGGTTAGACTAGAATTTTGACGTTTTTTTTTTGCAAATCGACAAATTGAAAGTTAATTGTTTAAACCAACACCAACAAATGTTAAAATAAAAACTCCTTAATGAGAAAAAAAATTTCTCTCGTCGGAGACATCCGATAAAGAAAGAAAAGTTTTGGTCTTTGTATGCATTCTAGCACAACTCATTGTAGGAGGGACAAGACCAGGAGATAGACGTGGAATTTTGGTCCTTCTAGGACCCTATCTATTTAACTAATTATGTTTATGTTATTCAAATTTAGGCCGCATCACCTATGTTTTGTTTCTTTCTCAAATACAGGTGTCCACTGATAAACAAATCAAAGGGTACAGATGTCATGGTATGCATAATACAAGCATGTTTGAATTTAAGTATTAAAAGCTTTAAATTTTTTTAATTTAAAAATGCTAAAGAAGGGGCAAATTAACAAAGCAAAAAAAAAAATAAATAAAAGAAATATCGCTGATGTTGCTGTTTCAGTACACATTTCAGATTTTGGGGAAACTCCGAAACAATGTAAAAGTTCTATTGTTTCGTTTTTTGATGAAGTTATTCAACTCAACTGTGCTCAAAAAGTTAATAGAGTCACCAGGATGCTGTCGACAGAATTTGAATTTCTTATTTGCCTACTCCGTAATTTAAATAAAAACTTCGAAGCTTATAAATTTCGCAGTACCACTGCCACAAATATAGTATACCACTGCAGACTGAACAATTTTCAGTTGTTTTTGTTTTAAATTACGAAAATAATAAATTAAATCTGAACGCATTTTAGACGGTTATGGTCGCATGCGTTTAGGTTCACTCCTTTTATTGTAATTGAATATCTTTTTCTTGATACCTGAATACCTTGCATGCAATTGAAAACCTAGCATTGTATTATCAATTTTTTTTGTTGTAGTATATTAATAATATAATTGAAAAATATACAAATAAATTTTGCAAATTTACTTTACCGGGCTTTATTCACTAGCGAAAAAAATAGTTTAATTTCAAAATGGTTTATTTTGTCAATTTCCTATAATTAATTTGAACAAGTTAGTAAATTCGTTGAACGTATATATGGATACTCACAAAATTCAATGTAAATATCAATATTGTTTATTGAGTAACTAAAAGCAATTATTTTGACCAATAAAAATTGAAATTGATTACTATCGTCTGCAGTTTTGTCATCGCTTGCCATCACTTGAAAAAAAGGAACACATAAAATTGAAAAGGTGAAGAAATAAATGATCAAAATGAACATATACATACAAATAAGTTCAATAAAAATAAGTTGAATATGTATATAAAAATATGAACAAGGGCCGCCAAAACTTTTTTGTATGCGTTCACTTTCATCATCTATTGTTCATCTTTTTTATTTTACGTGCACTTTGTTCAAGCGATGACAAAATTATAAGTTATCATTTTTCATTTAGACTACATTTTAAAAATTTAAACTTTGACCGATAATGGTAACTGTCGAAATTATTATTATTTTTTTTAGGGCCGACGAATTGCAAATACATTAATCACTTTTTTTTAAGGTCCACAAAATCGACTTACGAGGAATGCGACACCTTTTGGTGATTAATTAAAATTCGGCATTTTTGTAACATTTCATTGGTTGGAAATGTCCAATAAAAAGCCTTATCTGGGCTAAAACCTTATCTTTTGCCGAGGAGGTTTAACCACAGATTGTTATTCTCACTAATCCTATGTGGTCCGGGATTCCTGTTGAGATTTGGGTTTTGAATATCGGATTTTGATTTTGTTTTGGACTTTTTTATACCTTTTATGAAGTGGTCCCAACTATATAGACACACACGGTTTCGAGTTCAACGGAGCACGGAACTAGCAATGTTCAGATTTCTTGGTTGAATTAATTTTGACATTTTGTAATTTTATTTCCACAAATATTGATAATTTAACAGTAATAATCAATGTGAGCAAAGTTCAATTAAAATAATTATCTAAAGGGTGCACTAAATATTTGATGGACCAGATTCATTGTATCATGAACTCTTTGATTGGCTCAGTATTAAATATTCTCTAATCTGATAATTAAAAACACATTTTCACTCATTTTTGCTATTACAAAAAGTTCAGAAATTAGAAATTAGAAGAAAGAAAAACGTCATTATTAACCATAATTATGGCTGAGAAAAACTCAAAAAAGATCCTTACTAACGCTTCCGCCTAACTTCTAATGATTATTGCTCTTCTCGTTGTCTTTTTTATAGAAATTTCATTCTACCATTCACAAGTAAAAGCAATGGCTGGTGGTATCATTTGATCTTGATTTAAGTCCGCATTAAGATCATTAAAACACTTACATATATATACCCTAGAAAACAATTAGTACGAACTATATATATATATAGAGTTTAGCTACGGTGAGTCACGACTCACAGACCCTCCGGTGAGTCGCGACCAAAACTCCTAGATCTAGATCAAAATGACCGATCCAAACCGTCCAACGTGATGTCCCTATTGGAATCTCCGTGCAAACCAAATTTTTTTTTCGAAATTTTTAAGTATTTTTGTCGAATTTTTAAAAAATGATGTTTTTGAATGGTTAAGAACCAATTAGATTAACGATTTTCTAAAATTTCAAAAAAATAATTAAATATTTCGAAAAAATAAAAAATTCGGTCAACATGGAGATTTCAATACGGAGATCATATTGGACGATTTGGATCGGTCATTTTGATCTAGATCTAGGAGTTTTCGTCGCGAATCACCGGAGGGTCCGTGAGTCGCGACTTACCGTAGCTAAACTATATATATATATATATATATATATAGATTGGCTAAAGTATACTCCAGCATACGGATCAAACCCGTGTGCTAGAGTCGTTTCTGAAAATCTAAAATTCAAACAGTCGATCCAAACCGTTCAAGTTGTTCTCCATGTAAAAATATCCTTCAAGACCAAATTTTACATTTTTCTAAATTTTTTTGCTATATATTATGCTATTTTCAAATTGAAGGGTCAGAAATACTCCTTTACAATGTTTTTTTAAAATAGCATAATATATAGTAAAAAAATTCGAAAAAATATAAATTTTAGTTTCCTAGGAGATTTAAATATGGAGAACAATTTGAAAGCTTCGGATCGACTGTATGCACTTTAGATTGTGAGAAACGACTCCAGCATACGGGCTATCTATATGCTGGAGTATACTTTAGCCAATCTCTCTCTCTATCTCTATCTCTACTATATTAAAAGCATCAATGGAAGGATGTAACATCTCAGGATACAATCTTCGTCTGAACAATCAACACTGTTGATGATCAATTTCGAACAATCTACACCGTTGACGATAAAAAATGTAAATTGATAAGTGGATGAGATGAAGTCTCGGAGCAAAGCGTTAATTAATCTTTCGTTTGAAGCGCTACTTTCGAGCGAAGCGTTACTTTTATACAAGTCTGAGTCTGAAGATCTTTCGTTTAGATTTCATTTTATTCATTTTGCAAATTTCGTTTTTCCTTTCTCCCTCGTTCCAGTCGCTTCTCTTCACTGCATCTCTTCGTTGCGAGGGCTGAGGAGAAGGATCACATCATCACACCACTCGACTCTCTTCTCTCTTCAATGTTCACTTCTCCCTCTTACAATTCGATCCCAGAACCCTAGATGCGATGCCATGCCGGTGAGAACTGCAATGGGATGCAACGAGAGCAAGAACAAGAAGAATGGCTGCGGAACTCAGAATTTGGAACCATTGGTAGAGAGTTTGGTGGCGGGCCCAGAGTTTGAAAATCCTAGGCGAGGAGGATGCTGCCCCCAACCTCCACCGTCTCTACTGGTACCTACGCCTCCCCCCTCTCTTTTTGTCCCTTTCTCTCCTCTTCCATTTCTTTTTTTATTGGTTCTTTCCTCTACTCACCTTGGACCAGTAGTTCAACAACCTTTCTTCTAATTTGAGCAATAAGGTAGCTTGGGTATCTACTGTGCTAAATTAAACAGGTTGATCAATTTTCTTTTTTTTTTTTGTTTAAAGCTTATACACTATCAATTAGGCAGAAATCTATTTTAAGATGTCATGGGAGGGGTTAGCCTCTGAACTGTAGCCTCCTACATGTACAAAATGGTGTATTCCTTCCTCCAAGACACCCATGCGGAGTACAAGAACGACACTAGGTTTGTAACCTCAAAAACCTCTCTTTTTTTCCTTTTTATCAGTCACTGACTCTTCTCCTTGTTGGGTTATCTCTGTTCCTTTTGCTTAACAGATGATAGTTGTTGTTGTATCTTTTCTTACATCAGGTTTTATACCGGGTCTTAATGGGATGAGAATTTTTTTCATTTGCTTTGCTCACAAATTGCTTTCTCTAATTGGTGAAATTTTCAAAGGTAGTGGTAAAAGATCCATCGTGGTGCTATCACATAGCCCCAAAGCAGTAATTTATTTCTTTATTCTGCAAATTTTCATATTATATCAGATTCTTCAAACCCAAATAATAAATGGTTTCTATTATGTTAGAGAAACAAAAGTGTTGTTTCCCAATTTTTAATAGGCTTTATATATTTTTGTCCAGGAGAAAGTTCTTAATAATCAAGGCGTCAGAGCATTTCAGAAATTACCCATGCTAATGTCAGCAATTGATAGTCTCTCTTACCCATGCTAAGGCGTCAGAGCATTTCAGAAATTATGAAGCCATTCAAGGAGAAAGGCAAAGTTCCAGAGAAGTACCGGTATGCATTTGTACATTGTATATTATCTCTAATCATTGTTTGTTTTCCTCTTAGGACCAAGCCTATGTGAGACATAAGTTGTTGTGTGGACTGGTACAATACCAGTATCAGTTAGAGAATGACATGACCTGACCTGATGATATAAATTCTTATAAGAGATGAAATCCAATTGAACGTTATGGAGTTCATAAATTTGTTCAAATTTGAAAACTTTTATTTGTTTTCACTGACATATTTTTCCCTAATTCTTTGATTATTTAAGTTACAAAGCCCAAAGGCATACTTGGTCAAATTATGTTCACTGTCGAGGATGTCGAGGCATGACACCCATAAGAAAGGCTGTTATCTCTGTGAGTTGGCTCATTGTAAAAATTGTGCAATATCAAGTAACCAACGCTCATGTTCTTAATGAAATTTAACTAACTTTATGTTATTGATATTTATTTATTTTTATGTGACTCCTTATATGTAAGACATACTACACAGCCAAGCAATGCCGAAAGAGACCAACATTTTATTGGAAGCAAAATTTAAGCCTCAGTTCAGTTATACCATTTGTAATATCAGTGACTAAATTATAGGTTAAGAAATTTTGAGGTTGCATACAACCAATTGCAACTTTTTACCAAATATTGCAGGTGACAAGGATCCTCATGCATCATTGATGTCCCTTTTCTTTTTGAGCAAGCGGTCACGTAAAAGACGACTCAAACAAAAGATGTCTTCTTTTGATGATTGTCAGAGAGGGTTTTGTATTGAGTTGCTTCAGCTGCTTAATTCCCATCTACCTGCTGCCAATGGAAAATCACAATTTATAAATAGACAATGAAAATTGTAAGTTATTTATAATCAAATATATTGTTTTATTTCTAATCACATGTATCAACAAAGTTTCTATTATTGTAAGATAGACTATTAAACAATAAGATTGATTGCAATTGGGTCTTGAGCTCTCAGAAAGAAACAATATTGGAGATGGACATAGTTGTCTATTGTTAAGTATGACAATTTTGCCCTAACTCAAAACTACTGGGCACAATGTGTGCCAATATTCTTTCGGACAAATTGAAAGAGATATTCCAAAAAGTATAATAATGCCCAATCTCGAAACTTGCTCTAACAATTTTGGATGGTATGTGGGAAAGAAGAGAGGGGGGGGGACAAAAACTAAAGTATTTTTTTTTTGGGGGGGGGTGGGGGGTCAAAGGTATGCATACCTTTTTTTATAATGCAAAATGACGGACTTTGATGTGCACTCTTTACTTTGGACCAATTCGAATCAACTTAAGGCTGAAGTGCTACTCAGATTTTATGATGTGTATATTCAACAAACATATAAGCATTGCAGTTTTATTAAATGGCAAAAGGATTGCTTTAAAAGCCATTTAGTGTCAATGGCACTATATCGTACTGTGTTTGTTCAGGTTATCTTGGTAATGAAATTAGATAAAATAGTAAAAGAATTAGAAAATCATCTGGCTATTTTCTACACTGTTATTCGTTTGTTATTTTATTTCTTACAGCTTGGTGACCGAGAAGAGGAGGCTAAAACTGATGCAGATATAAATATGCTAACTATTTTTGAAGTATTGAGATGAGAAGTAAAAAGGGTTTGAGATTAGAAAATCTGATAATGAACAAAAACTCATTTGCCCAAACATTGGAGAATATTTCTGCCTTGTCCTTTTCTGGTGATGGATGGTTGAGTTGAAATTTTAGTCAATGCCTTCTCTTTTATTGTGTTTCTTCTAACTTTGTTTGTTTCTGGTGCTTTCACTGTCAAAATCTTAGATACAGGTTAGAAAGAAATTGTTGAGCAGGAGAAGCACTCATGCCCCACAGAAATTGTTCAATTGCAAATTCTACATGAACAGTTCAACCCCACAAAGAACTCCAATTAGAAAGTTCAAATGACTCAGCTAGGGCCGACGAGTCACCAGAGTTTGTTGGTTTATTTGATAGTCTGAATTGTAGGTGCCTATTTTTTTTTTAAAAAAAAAGAGGGACTTGATGAATGTTACATTTTGTAGTCTGAAGTAAAACTTCATTTGTAAAGTGGATTTTACTTTCTAAATCTAACTGGATTCGGACTGTGGTCCAAAATCATGGTATTGCAGAATTAAGGTTACTTTCACAATTTTGTTCTGGTTTTCATCACTTGAAGACATTGCGGGTAAAACCATTCTTTTACTTGTTATTTTTCACATAACCATCTTATTATCACACAACATTGTATTTGTATTAGACATGGTTTTAGATTTTGTGCAGTAGATTGAGAACATAAATAATATCCATTTTAGATATTAAAAATAGACAACATATATATTCATATTAAATAATATTTTCACATGTTAAATTCCGCCCACACATTGGGTGGGCACTGCTGCTAGTATATATATATAGAGTTTAGCTACGGTGAGTCGCGACTCACGGACCCATCGGTGAGTCGCGACCAAAACTCCTAGATCTAGATCAAAATGACCGATCCAAACCGTCCAATATGATCTCCCTATTGAAATCTCCATGTAGACCGAATTTTTTATTTTTTCGAAATTTTTAAGTATTTTTTTCCGATTTTAAAAAACTGATGTTTTTGAATGGTTCAGAACCAATTAGATTAACGATTTTCTAAAATTTCAAAAAAAATACTTAAAAATTTCGAAAAAATAAAAAATTCGGTCTACATGGAGATTTCAATAGGGAGATCATATTGAACGGTTTGGATCGGTCATTTTGATCTAGATCTAGGAGTTTTGGTCGCGACTCACCGGAGGGTCCGTGAGTCGCGACTCACCGTAGCTAAACTCTATATATATATATATATATATATATATATATATATAATTGCTAAATGCCATGTACAAAATACAGAGAAATTCTAATACAATACATGAAATCACAAAAAAGGAATTATGTAACACTGCGATAATTAGTACGAACAAGTATAATATACAACGATCAGTTACATAATGACCTAAAAAAATTCTCTGAAATATATAAGAGGATTGGGGTATCAGTTTGTCAAACTTGTGCGTCTAATTAAAAATTAATTAACTATCATAACGCCTAAACTAGAAGGAGAAAATTGATTTATTCAGATTAAATTAAATCTATAAATAATTATGCTAACCTTTAACTTCTTATAAATATAATATTAATGCACAATAAATTGAGTCCAAAAATAGTACAAAAATTGTCGTATTTTAAGGGAAAAACACTATTAATTTCAATTCATCTTTTACCGGGACAAATGTCCGAGTCATTATAACTTTTTTTTTGTTAAATTACCAACTTTTAATTGCATGCCAACGAAATCAAATCGGCACTGGTAATAATAACTATCTCTCTTTTAATCACATATAATTGTACAGAACTTCGCGACGAACACGTAAGCAAAGATATATTTTAATCAGATAAGGAGCCGAAATTATTTTATATAGAATTTTTGACACCAAAAATTTTAATACACAGAATTATTTTATTTATTTTTTAATAAGAAGAAAGTTCGAACGCGTTTTAGAAAAGCGTATAGCATCTCTCCTTCGTACGCGTTTATAAAACGCGCTCCAGGGCTCCGAACGCGTTTTATAAACGCGTACGAAGGAGAGATACTGTACACTTTCCCCTCGCTCCTTTTGAGGTTGTCAGAACTTCGTACCCGTTTATAAAACACGTTCGAAATCTTGGAGCGCGTTTTATAAACGCGTACGAAGGGAAATTGAACCGAGTTATTACCGTTTATTATTTAATTTTTTGGAAAAAAATACAAGCATGCTCTGATAAAGACTGCAAAAGACATGACAAGATTTGATTTTACAATGTCATCTTTGAACTAGTGAAATTATTTATAAAACCAGCCATTGTTGAATTAGAATGCACAAACACCCACTACCTCAAATAATGATATTTCAAACTATCGAAGAGCAACCCGCATTGAGTATTGGCCAACTTTCTACCATTACCCTTCCAATAGAAATCAACCAGAAAACGGGGAATACGAGGCAATTTGCCGCTTTTGTTATCGCAATTTGAAATACAACATCCATGAAGACACGACTAAAGAGGGGGACGTGTTCGAGTTAAAAATACACTACCAATGGCACATTAATGGTGGGCCGAAAAGGGAATAGAAGGAGTACCAGGAGCGGCGATGGCGGGAACACGAAAAGAATCTCAACCGAGAAAGGCGATATGACTGGTACAAAAAATATTACACAGAACCTCAACCCATCCCCCAACAACAACCGAAACCCTAACTCTCGTGTGAACCAATTCACTGGACCGTTTACGAGAAAATATACAACTTTAATAGAGACCACACAGTGAGCTGTACAAGGTGTTCTCAAGTTTTCAATTACAAAGAAAACATATTGCGTGACCACTACCATCAGCACAAACGTCACGACGAGAATGAACAAAGAGCTCGGGAAAATATCATCTAATCGCCCGGTATTCAATCGACCATCCTATAATATTTAAAAAAAAATAATGTCAATGTAAATAAATTAGTATTTAAAATTGAAACTTGCATATGAACGAATACTAACCGCATGCATCAGATCCTCCACCTGAAGGTCTGTGGGTACAGTCGGACGTACAGAGGAAGACTCGTTCCCAGAATTTGGTATGTCCGCAATATTTGTTGGAAGTCCTCGCTGCTCCAACAAATCCTCCAACCTGTAATTTATAAATTATTGAACAATGACATAATTATGAAGGTTGAATTTAAAATGCAAAAATGCAATCAAAAAATTAAATTTCTTAAAATTACCTCAAAGGCATGGAAGCATCATGCAACTGTGAACGATAGTTGGCAAGAATTGCCTTTCCCACCCTTCTGCACCCCTTCTTCACAACCAGTCCCAATGCATGAAGTGCATTCTTCAGCGCAGAGTTGTCCTGCAATTTACGAGAATAATGACATATTGCACACTTCCATTTACCAATCATACATTCCATAATTAAAAAATTAAGACGTACCGTATTGCGAAGTCTGGACCCCAGGTTTGTGTACTGCCTCTGAGCAAGAGGCAGCTGCTGAGTGCGCTGGAGACGTGCCTCGGCATCCTCTCGTGGCGTGGGTCTCTCGGAGGCACCGTATCGCCAAAACAATCGGAAGTACCGCAACGTATCAGTAGCACCCCAGGATCGAGTCTCCAGCTGGCGTGCTGCTAATGCCTCGTCAGCCCACTCTCCATATGCACCCGCAAAAATGGTAGAAAAATATGGGCGATCTCGATATGTACCGTGCTGGAAACCCAGCAGGTTCTGTGTCACGTCCCAACTCTGTTAAAATAAACTCGTTAGTTCTTTACCCTAATTAAATTGAAGTTGATCATATGATAAATTGGAAAAATATAACAAACGTGCCACAGGTAGTGGAGGAGGAGTAATCTGGTACAGTCCAAACTGATGCCTACAACGATCGGGGTAGTAGTAGGCAACAATGTTGTAGAAAATGAGCGGCAACCGAACATGCTCCACTATGGAACCCTCCTGTGCTACCCGTGGCATGACAGCCCTGTCGAGTACGTACGGAAACTAGTTGACGTCTTCAACGTTCAGCACGGCTAGGTAGTCTCGTGCGTTCTCCACTGCCCCGCAGTGCTGGCTCCGTGAGAAAGACCGAGTTTCGCCCCATTTCCTGAAAATTTTGAACGTTAGGATTGATGTGTTGTAATTTGCATAAAATTATTGAAAAATTATTATAAGTTATTACCTCCCAAACGGCACACATGAATCTAGGTTAGGCTGTCCTAATCCACCGATAGAAGAAACCTCTAGGCGACAAACATGGAGGTATGACAATGCCTAAAACAACAGTAGCATCCAAGGTCCCGTCACAACCTTGAAACGCATGGAGGCATGGTCCAGAGCACGATATGGACAAGCAAGCGTGACACCTCCCCAATTGAAGTTCGGAACTTCATTCAAATTGCCCTGCATTTAAATAAAACAACGCATTGAAACTCAATTCGAGAAAATTGAAAAAAAATAATAACCATGCAAACAATTTTGCTATAATAATTGTGCTATAATTTTGCTATAATAATATTAGTCTTGTTATAATAATTGTGCTATAATTTTGTTATAATAATTTTACTATAATATTAGTCTTGCTATAATAATTGTGCTATAATAATATTAGTCTTGCTATAATAATTTATATTTTTTTAAATAACAAAATTAAATTGCTGGTTGTTCATTTTGTGTCAACAAATAAAAATATTGAATTTGTAACATTGAATTCTAATATCATAGTAAACAAATAAAAACATTATTTAAGTTAAGAAAATTATACCGATACGAGCTCCAAATAGTATGCTGGGACGGAATTCTGAGAAATATCGGAAAACATCAACGTCCCAAACACCTCTGGAGCCACTGCACGCGTGTATCGGTCTAACTCCTAATCAGTAGCACCTGGCTGTGGCGCCACCCCGCAATTTTGCCGCAACCATTTCAACTTGATGTTGTTGCCCACAACATCGCCCCTGCATTATACAAATTTAAAATAATCAATACAAGTAAGCAATGCATATACTGAATAGCAAAAATCAATATTGCACTTTATTTTTTTCACTTACTCCCTGCTACTCCTTTCTCTGTGCCAGTTTTCCAAATCTTCATAAGGATTAAGATTTGCAAGAATCTTTTCCTCCCAGGGCCCTCTCGTATTGGATCTAACTGGAATGTCCGTCGAGCGCAAACCATATAAGAAGGTAACATTCTGATGACAATTAATACATTAAATTTGTGTCATGTTAATATTGCAATTCGTGTCATGTTAATATTACGAAAATTAATATTCAAAATTGAATTTTAAATATAAAATTTAAATAAATGTGACATTAAATTCGTGTTATGTTAAGTCAAAATTTTATGTTAGAATTAATCGTGAAAATTAATACTGTGACACCCCATGAGTTTTAATCAGTTTTGACTTAAGTTGACCAGAATTTTTACTCTTTGACTAACTTTGACTAAGACTTTACCTTTGACCTTTTGACCAAGATAAATTGTCCAAACCGTATAGTTATGTTTTTGCACCGAATAGAGAAAAAATAAAGGATGACACCTCTTGCTTCATGTCTACACGTGTCCTCTTGTCATGACTTGTGGCTATATTAAATTTTGCCTCCCTTGTATTGAAGCAACCATATGCTTCTTTCTCTTTAAACCGTATCCGAATAAACTACATCACCTTCTAATTTCATTAAGTCTTTATCCCACCTCTTGAATAGATTATACCATTTTTTTTTATACAATCGAAGTTCAAAGATCAATTGAAAAGTTTGATTGATTGTTCGGCCGATTGGATTCGAGTCTACGTCGCAGTATCAGTTGTTCTGATTTGATTGTGATTTTTGGATCGCTTAATCAGGTAACCGGACTTCTCTATATTTAATTTCGTATTGTTTGATTGATTCGATTTATCGTTTGATTTTGACTGAATATGTTAATCTGAATTGTGATTGGTATATTTTACGGGTTATCGGGTTTGGAATTGGATGTGAATTTGGATATGAATTTTGAGCCCTGATCCTCCTGAGTTCGGGGAGGGGCCGGTCCTGATCCTCCTGAGATCGGGGAGGGACCACTGTGATTGACTGACTGACTGTCTGGACCCGATTATCTCTGTAAAATATATTATTTGTTATGTGGATTAATCTGATCTGATTGTATTTGTTATATTAATTAAATGTAGAGAAGCTGCGTTGTTAAATAACCGGTTACTGAGGTTTGTACCTGACTCTGTTTGTTTTTCTGTTGCGACGTAGGTTGACGGCCGTCGGATGGATGCGGAAGATACCGTTCTCAGCTCGCGCCCCGCGACCCGTCGGTGCGGGACGTGACAAATACGAAAATTTTTTTAAACTATGTTAATTTACACCATAATTTTTCGATATAAACTTTTTATTTCAACAATTTACTCACTAATTCCATTTATACATAATTACTAACTAATTCCATTTCAACAATTTACTAACTAATTCCATTTATACATAAATATCATAATTATCATCATGCATCAATCATCAACAATTATCAACAATTTCATCAATTATCATCATGCATCGATTATCAACAATTTCATCAATTATCAACAATTCCACAATTAACTAATTCCATTTATACATAATTATCATCATGCATCAATTATCAACAATTCCACAATTTCATCAATTATCGACAATTCCATCACAATTTCATCAATTATCATCAATTATCAACAATTCCACAATTTCATCTAAAATACAATTATCACTAAACCCTAACCCCTAAACCCCTAATTATCAACAATAATCACTATTTCAAATACAAAATACAAAATAGTTTTGGAAAAAACCTCGCTGTCGCAAGTTCGCCGCTGCCGCTTCCTTCTCCTCTTATATTTTTCTCGCTGCTGTCGCTGCCTTTCTTCCTCTTCTTCTCGCCCCGACCTGGATTCCCTTCTGTCTTTCTCTTTCCTTCTCCCCTTCTCTTCTTCTCTCCTTCTCTCATTCTCTGGTTCTCTCTTTCTCTGCCGAAGATGGTGAACGAAAAAGAAATAAATGAAACGGCTATTTCTCGAATTTGAAAGAGATGACCTTCGTACGCGTTTATGAAATGCGCTCCAGGGCTCCGAACGCGTTTCATTAACGCGTACAAAGTCCTGACTCGTCTCAAAAGGCGTAACTACAGCGATGAATTTATTCCCCTTCGTACGCGTTTATAAAACGCGTTCGGAGCCCTGGAGCGCGTTTTATAAACGCGTACGAAGAAGAGATGCTATACGCTTTCATAAAACGCGTTCGAACTTTCTTCTTATTAAAAAAATAAAATAATTCTGTGTATTAAAATTTTTGGTGTAAAAAATTCTATATAAAATAATTTCGGGATAAGGAGCCCTGATATTTTTTTTCTTGAAAGTAGCAATCTTACATAATAAAGATACGTGAATTGTTTCAAAGGGTGCGAATGAAAATGTGTCTATTTTAATATATATTTTATAGAGTGCCATTGGAAAGATATCTCGCCAAAAGATGCAATCAAATTGATGGTTTAAAATGTGTGATTGAAAAGATGCATAACTTACATGCAATCTTCTAAGAGACGTCTCGCCAAATGACGCAATCAAATATTTTCCTCCACCAAAGGGTATCTACATTTTATCTATAAATAATGCTCTTTTCTTTTATAAAAAAAATAATTTGCTCATGGCATCCGTTCATGGCACCCTTTCATGGCATATGTCTATGACACCTTTCCATCGCATCTGCACATGACACTGTTTCATCGCATCTTGTCAATGCAGCTCTTCACAATCACAAACAGTTTGCTCATGACATCCGTTCATGGCACCCTTTCATGGCATCTGTCCATGACACCTTTTATCACATCTGCACATGACACTTTTTTATCACATCTTCTCAATGCAGATCTTCACAATCATATATTTATTAAGCCAATTTCAATAATTTCCTACTTATTTATAGACTACATATATTTTCATCAAGATCTTTTCAATGGATATGCTCATGGAATACTTTCATGGCATCCGGTCATAGCACCATTCCATGACATTTGCACATGACATCCACCCGTATCATCTTTTCATCGCATCCGCTCTTGGCATCTATTGATCGTATCTTCTCAATGCACATCTTCACGCATTTATCAAACTATTTCCAATAATCCCCCACTTAGATTGATAAATAATAATAAATCTTATTTTATGTATGGTACCAGTACAACCAATGCTTTATGGAGAAAACGAATCTATAGAAATATCAGATAATGACAATGGTGGAGAATATTATCCAATGTAACCAATACAACTACACCAATAAATATATTTTTATAATGAGATCCTTTCTACTAAAATCTTTATTAAAAATCTTCTCATTTTAAAATCATCTATCGACTTGAAAAATAAAGACATAATTTTTTCATATATTATTTATAATAAAATCTAATATCGTCGAGCAAAACTCCACGTACAAATCTAGTTAAGTTTAAAATTTGACTGTCGATTCTGAAGTTCTACAATGTAGGTTTCATTTCATATTTGGTGTACTACTAGCACTTTAGATGGCGTAATTATATTTCTTCATTAAATACTTTCGTATCTACGAAAGAATCTCCCCTGAGTAATTATTTAAAATTACAACCAGTGTTTTAAAAACTCTACCGGACCGGCCGGTTCA
Organism: Rhynchospora pubera; assembly: GCA_028095005.1. NCBI lineage: Eukaryota > Viridiplantae > Streptophyta > Magnoliopsida > Poales > Cyperaceae > Rhynchospora > Rhynchospora pubera. The sequence goes on along the minus strand of CM051462.1, from coordinate 85,316,586 downwards.
ACCGGATAAACCGTGAACCGGACCATAATCTGGTAAGGTTTGCCTCTAAAATCGGACTATAATTGAACTGGGGTAAACCGGTGAATAACCGGAAAAACCGCGGAAAAATGGTTAACCAGCCAACCGGTTTAGTCTCTATTTTTACTTGAACCATAGAAAATTGAGGGAGTGAACCGACCAAACCAAACCAAACTAAATAGTGAAAGGACCTGAGTGCTGCCTATCAACAAGCATGGAGACAAACCACTGGACCACCGAATGGTTTTTGATGAGTAGGCCCATTAAATATACACATACAAAAATATTCCGGTTTTTGAAACGGTATACCCAATAAAACCGGTAAAACCTCATACCGGCTTCTCCACCGGTTTGATGGCCAGTACGGTATTTAAAACATTGATTACAACATACAGTTACTTAAAAAAAATGATGAATATCTTGTTGAAGATTAATAAAATTTTTGAAGATAAATTGGGGTCAAGCCTTCTTTTTTATTTTTAAATTAAATGTCTATAAAAGATCCTTCAGCCAGATTTCAAACATGCGACCTCTAATTTGAGATGCATTATTCTTTGCTACTAGAACAAGAGCTGGTTCTCAAAGATTAACAAAATTATAACGAATCTTTTTTATCACAAATATTTCGTACATTTCAAATTTTCAATATCGACTTTCGTATATATTTTATTTCACTAATTTGACAAGACAAATTAAGACCATTACGGATACGAATTTTTGCTTATCATTCGTCTACACTCGAAGAAATTCGATGAAGAATTTCTTAAATTCTCCAAATGAAATAGATTTCAACGTATTTCACGCATGACGTTGTTGCTTCAATTTACTGGTCGTGCGAAGATCTATCTGTATTTTAAGTCCATACAGGACATTACCTTGCATCGTGGGTCTGGACTCTAGAATCTGGATCTATGGAGAACACAACTCCCCCTGAACCGGTGCATAATTATGATGAGCACTAGTATAATATGAGTCTTACGTCATTAGCGCTATAAATAAGTGCTCTTTATAATTACGTACAAACATCTATCCAACTTGTTTCTACCGCATTGATGAACCATATATATGTTCGGGTTGGCACCGCTTATGAGTTGTACTTGAACTCACCCTAATTAAATTAATTTACACCAGTTCATTTAGAAATTCCTAGAATGGCAAACAATTCAGAAAAGTCCGAAGATAATTAAAAAAAATACAAAAAAAGAAAGCTTAGTAAAAAATATAATTAATTTTTTTCCAGATCTTTATTCTTTGAAAATTTATTTTTCACTAGTTAAGTATGCCCCCGACAGGTTGGCAAATAAGAGAAAGTAATCGATATTATTTTTGTTTTATATAGAAAGTTATATATTAGTCAATAAAAATATGGTAAAATCAGTGATTTAGATTTTTTATTTTTTAAATAATAAGATTTTTCGGAGGTTACTAAAATTTGTACATAGTCCATTTTTAGTCATTGAACTTTATTTTGTCTTTCTAGAACCACTAAATTTTAATTTTGTCCAAATTTAATCCTTCCGTCAGTGTTCCATCTAATTCCGTCAAATCTACTAACTTGGGGTGAAAAATGGAAATTCAAATCAAATGTTAGCTTGAATCCGTCTCTGCAGAGTGTCTCCCTTTAATCGGGCTGCCTCCATCGCCTCTCTCTCTCTTAAACCCAACTCATTCGCTTTTCCCTAGTAATCTCTACCTCCAACCCTACCAAATCATACGCTACACTTCTTTACCATCCTTGGCCTCTCTACCTACCACTACCTGCGTTTCTTTCCTCTCCCATAGGCCACAACTTCTTGGCCAGATTTTCTGATGCTGGATTTTATTTTCTGATTTTTGTTTAATTACTTGGCCTATTGCACTTAGTTGATACTTATACTTTTATTGTAAGGAAGCAGAAACAATGCCTAATTACATATTCTGATAATGCAAAGTTGTTCAATTCGTGTTCACTATCTTATAGTGTTAAATGAGATATATTGATACTGGTAATCTCGCACTGATACAATTGTATACATGGAACTCAAGGGTGCGTACAGGCAACTACACCTTGTGTTCCCTTTTATGTTTGTGTTTCCTTCTATGTTTCTTTGTATAAGTTTAGATAGCATGTATATTTAATCATATCTATCTCTAGATTCTGTATAGGATTGTTTTTATGTTTTCAAGTATGGTTAGATACTTTCTGTAATATAAACTTATCTTCCTGTAACTCAAAGAAATAAGAGAAAAACTTTTATTCTCAATTCTCCTACACAAACAATTAAATTTATCATGGTATCAGAGCATAGTGTTTAAAATCTGCAATACCTGTGTGAACATCGAGTCAGCAAGTTCAGGGCATCAACCGTACCTTTTTTTTTATTAGGTACAACCCTCTTAGCTTTTTCTATCTCCTTCAAAAACCATGCTGCCCAAGATAGATGATGAGTTGAAAAAGGGTAACACAATAGTTTCTTTGGATCCTTCATCAGATTATTATCTTCACCATTCTAATAACCCAGGAAATATCCTGGTGCCACAACTGCTCACCTAGAGCAACTATCCGGCTTGGAGTCGAGTCATGATCACTGCACTCTCTATAAAGAATAAACTGGAGTTCATTGATGGAACCGTGAAGAAGCCAAAAGAGCCGACAAAGTCTCAAACGTGGAAGTGATGTGACACCTTGGTGCTCTCTTGGATATGGAATTAGGTCTCTAAGGAGTTGAAAAATAGAGTAATATACATGGAAACTGCTAAGGAGGTATGGGATGATCTGAAAGAAAGGTATGCCCCTAGTAACTCAATCTAGATTTATCAGATAAAAAATTCCATTGCAAGCCTCTCTCAAGGAGAGCTTTCTGTCACGGGATATTATACCAATCTGAAAGGTATTTGGGATAAATTGAGTTCTGTCTTACCTACTCCCATCTATACATGTGGTGTTTCCAAACAGTATGCTGATAATCATCAATTGGAAAAGATGATTCAGTTTCTAATGGGCTTAAATGACTGTTATTCTACAATTAAGAGTCAAATTCTAACAATTGATCCATTACCAAGTCTAGGAAAGACATACCCACTAGTGTTGCACGAAGAAAGACAGCTTGCAACTTGCATGCCAAACATTCAACCTTTGGAATCAGTGGCACTAGCAGCAGGTTCTGAAAGACAGCCCAAAGGCGCACATGGCTGCGGTAGAGGCCGTGGGAATGGCAAGGGCGGTAAATCACAAGATTGACCTCGCTGTGATTATTGCAACGGGATAGGGCATACTCAAGAGAAGTGTTACAAGCTACATGGATATCTTGACAAGTCGAAGGATAAGCTAGCTGCACATAACGCAAGAATTCCAACTGCAACCATTTCCTCTGCGCAGAATCTCTCTATCTCTCCCAGCCCCCCCATTCAATAACAGCAGTTGATGGCGCTTCTAGGAAGCAACAACAACACACAATCTGCCGTGAATTTCGCAGGTACGTCTCAAACAAACAATAGTGTTGGTATGTGAATAATAGATAGCGGAGCATCCGACCATATGACCCCAATTGAAAAAAGCATAAACCATAAAGAATGTTTGAATCACAACATTAATATACCTGATGGTTCATCAGTACATGCCTATCAGTTGGGAAAAGCAAAGCTAGGACATAATTTAGACCTGACAAAACTGCTTCATGTCCCCTCTTTTTCACAGAGCTTACTTTCAGTGAGTAAACTAACCAATGATAACAATTATGCTGCAATTTTCTTTCCAAATTTCTATGTATTTCAGGACCTGTCCACAAAGAAGATGATTGGGATGGGTGAGGAGAAAGATGGACTATATTACTACAGAAAATTTAGAAAGTCAGCATGTCACCAATCCATTAGCAACAAATCATTATCCTTGAAAACATGGCATCTTCGTTTAGGTCATACGCCTGAAAAGCATTTTAAAAAATTGTTACATGATGTTTTTATTCCATTCTTTGCTAAAAATGATGTTTGTTTGTTCTGTTTGTGCATTAGCTAAACTTCATCATAAACCTTTTCCTTTAAGTAACAGTAAGAGCACTGTTCTTTTTTAACTTATTCATTGTGACATTTGGAGAGGATACTCTGTGCCTACCCATAATGGTGTTCGTTATTTTTTTTACCTTGATTGATGATTATTCTAGATGCACTTGGGTTTTTTAATGAAAAATAAATCTACAACACAGTCGCTCTTGAAAACATTTCATGCAATGGTCCATACACAATTCTCCTCTAAAGTCAAAATCATTAGGTCAAACAATGCACTTGAACTCCTTTCAAATGAAATTCAAGAATTTTTCTGACTCAAAGGCATCAAGCACGAAACCACTTGTGTAAACACACTACAGCAAAATAGGGTTGTCGAGCGAAAATAGGCATTTAATTAGAAATTGCTCGTTCTTCGAGATTTCAATCAGGCCTACCAAAAATATTTTGGGGAGAATGTATCTTAAATGCCACCTACATAATAAATCGACATCCAACTAAAATGCTCGATGGAAAAACACCTTATGAAATGTTATTTCATAAAACACCTTCCTATACACATCTTAAAGTTTTTGGTTGTCTCTGTTACATGAACTGTTCATAATTCTGACAAGTTTGAACCTCGTGCTAAAAATTGCATACTTGTTGGCTACCCACAAGGAAAAAAAAAGGTTATAAAATTTTTGATCCAACAAACAATAAATTTATTGTTAGCCGAGATGTTGTTTTTCATGAGACAATTTTTCCTTACAATTCATTCGGTTGTATCCTTAAAACTAGCAACGAAAACCGTAACATTCGAACATTTGGAACCCTTCAAATAGAACATGAACCAATCCTTTACCCAATACAGGATATAGCGCAAACAGAGCCATCTCAACCAATCGAGACTAATCCTGAACAAATTGCACTGTCATCTGTACCAGTAACTGATCCACCATGCATTGAACCTTATTCCATACTTAGGCGTTCCACTCGCGAAAAAAACCAACCAAGTTACCTTGCTGACTATCATTACTCTCAAGTAAATACATCTTCAAATCACTCATCTCAACAATCTTCCATGGGAGGGACTATATACCCGATCGAAAAGTTTGTCTCCAATCATAAATTCTCACAGAAGCATCAGGCATTCCTCAGCACACTCACTTCTAGTGCTGAACCAAAATATTTCATAGAGGCAGCCATGAGCCATGAATGGCAAAATGTTATGGAGCAGGAACTTAAGGCATTTTGAGGAAAATCAAACATGGAGTATCACCACCTTACCCCAAGGCAAACATACCATAGGTTGCAAGTGGGTATACAGGATAAAACACCGACCAGATGGCAGTATCGACCGACACAAGGAGCACTTGGTAGCTAAAGGTTACACACAGAAGAAAGATATCGATTACCAAGAGATGTTTGCACCAGTTGCCAAGTTAATATCTATGCGGTGTTTGATTGCTATTGCTGCCTCAAAAGGTTGGCCTCTTTTTCATCTTGATGTTAACACGCATTCTTACATGGGGAGTTATATACCACCCAGGTATCACATTGATAACCCACAAAATCAGCACCTAGTGTGTCGGCTGCACAAGTCATTGTATGGGCTCAAGCAAGCCTTGCGCAATTGGTACTCAAAGTTTACTCATGCATTGCAATCATTCGGTTTCGAACAGTCATGAAGTGATTACTCGAAGTTAACATTAAATTCAGATGGCAGCATCGCCATTGTACTGATATATGTGGATGACATGATCGTGACGGAGAATGATGTGAACAACATCTCAGCTGTGAAGACATTTATTCAATCCCAGTTCAAGACCAAAGACCTTGAACCACTGAAATATTTTTTGGGTATAGAGGTTGCTCGGTCAAAAAAAGGAATATTTCTCTCTCAATGCAAATACACCTCAGATGGCAGCATCGCCATTGTGGATGATGGATTCCCATGTTAGCAATATGGATAACTGATTGATATCCATATAGAGGTTGCTCGGTCAAAAAAAGGAATATTTCTCTCTCAATGCAAATACACCTCAGATGCATTGCAATCATTCGGTTTCGAACAGTCATGAAGTGATTACTCGAAGTTAACATTAAATTCAGATGGCATCATCGCCATTGTACTGATATATGTGGATGACATGATCGTGACGGAGAATGATGTGAACAACATCTCAGCTGTGAAGACATTTATTCAATCCCAGTTCAAGACCAAAGACCTTGAACCACTGAAATATTTTTTGGGTATAGAGGTTGCTCGGTCAAAAAAAGGAATATTTCTCTCTCAATGCAAATACACCCTTGACATCTTGAAGGAGACCAGTCTGCTTGGAGCTAAGCGGGTTACTTTCCCTATGGAGAAACATCTCAAACTGAATTCAGAGGATTGTGAACTTCTCAACAATCCAAGCATGTATCGGCGATTGGTTGGCAGGCTAATCTATTTGACTATCACTCGGCCATAAATCACTTATGCGGTCAATGTATTAAGTCAATTCATGCATAGTCCCCGCTGGCCACATATGGGGTTGCAAATCGGGTCATTCGATACTTGAAATCATTTCCATGGAAAGGGATCTTCATGGGCATCTTGTCCTACTACTTGACGATCTGTTACTGGCTATTGCAGTTTTCTTGGAAGCAGTCCCATTTCATGGCGAACAAAGAAGCAAAGTTCTTCAGTGGAAGCTGATTATCGCTCCATGATTGTCGCTACATGCGAACTATTATGGCTTAAGGCCTTACTAGCTAACATGGGAATCCATCATTCACAACCAATGACTTTACATTGTGGTAATCAATCAGTTATCCATATTGCAGCAAATCCCGTATTTCATGAAAGAACGAAACACATTGAGATTGATTGTCATGTGGTTCGAGAACAGGTACAAGCTGGTATAATTCGCACTCAATATGTTCGATCTGTTGACTGGTGTGCAGATATATTTACTAAACCACTCTGAAGTGCTCAGTTCAATGCGTTTCGTAACAAGCTGGGTGTCTTGGATTTGCACAGTCCAGCTTGAGGGGGGTGTTAAACGAGATACATTGATACTGGTAATCTCGCACTGTTACAATTGTATACATGGAACTCAAGGGTGCATACAGGCAACTACATCTTGTTTTCCCTTTTATGCTTGTGTTTCCATCTATGTTTCTTTGTATAAGTTTAGATAGCATGTATATTTAATCGTATCTGTCTCTAGATTTTGTATAGGATTGTTTTTATGTTTCCAAGTATGATTAGATACTTTCTGTAATATATACTCATCTTCTTGTGACTCAAAGAAATAAGAGAAAAATTTTTGTTCTCAATTTTCTTACACACACAATTAAATTTATCATATAGTGTTCAATGATTTATTTTTTTATTAACATAAGTATTAAATTAATTCAGCTAAATATAAAAATTGCATAACGTAAAATGACTAGGTTGCAGAATGTGTTGGCAATTGTTGCCACTTGCCAGCATGGAGTTTATATCCCAAATACTGGTACAAGCTATAGCATACATCGGTAAAATGACCAGATCCCGGAATGCATTAATTGCTTATTACATTTGGCTCCTGAATTTATGCCTAATGAGAAATATATCCTGAATTATGGATATAAATTGTAAATGCTTAGTTATGGTGTTTTCTTTCCTTTTTTCAATGAAGAAGAAAATGTTTGCAGTCCAAATGCAAAAACGATAAAATTTCAGAGAAGCCATAGGAATAGAGCCTCAATTTTTGTTTTTTTATACTTTCCATAAATAACAAAATTGTATCTCTACTATATTAAAAGCACCAATGGAAGAATGTAACATCTCAGGATACAATCTTGGTCTGAACAATTTACATCATTGATTTTGTTTTCTGAAAGATCTAGATCATTGATTGTTAAAAAGTAAATTTGATAAGCGGACAAGATGACATCTCCGAATAAAAAGGTATTTTGCTCTCTGTCTCGTGCGCGGAGCGCTTGTCAGTTGTTCGAATCGCAGTTCAATTCTCCGCTAAAACAGTAAAACATATATTTTTGTCCGACAATTTTTTAATTTTCTAGGTTTCTCCGTCCTCTTCGCATCTTTCAACACGTCTCTTCACATATTTGCTTGAAAAAGTTGAGAATGTTTCAATTTTTGTTTCAAAATCAAAAGAAAAAAAAAGAGGAGAGCAGCAACGAGCAAGAGCGAAAGCGAGTCCGGCCATCTCTACACCAGTCGTCGCCACCCGTCTCACGTGCCCTCTCTCTCTCTCTCTCTCTGTGCCATGGCCTCAGGTGCTTCCCTCTGTCACTGCTGCGGATCAGAAGACAAAACTGGAGGCGGCGGCTGAGACATGCAATTATCTCGTGAAGAGCCGGGCAGTGAATCTCGACACCACACTGGCTGAGGTCGATCGGTTGCTTCCAGGCCATGAATTTGCATATGTGAGGAGTTTGTGTTGCCTTTGTTACTTCTATTGTGAGTGTTTTGATTTTGGAATAGAATTGAATATGATTGAGCGGGTGTCCTCCTCCTCTGACGAGCGTCCCTTTCAGGGGTACTGCTCCGGCCAATTTGTTCAACTCATGGTAGTTTATGGTGAAACAGGAGAAGAAGATCTGGTCTAAGAAGGCGGTCCTTCATACCTCAATCGCGTAAGCTGTTCTTATCGTTCTAGCCTGACATATGTGGAAAATACTGAAAATTGTGTCAAAGAATTGATTGGTACAGGTACCTTTTTATAAATTACACCCTAATTCTCATGCTAGCGCAATATTTTCTTTGATTGTTTGCAAATAACATGCAAATGCCAAAGCCAACATTAGCTTTATTCAGTCTGAAAGCCAAAGGGAAAGATTATCTCAAGAAAAAGGATTGTAAACCAAGAGAGGTGGTACTGTTCTGGGTACCTCGATAGGGCCATGATACAATCCCGAACCGTGGAATAAATATGGAAGATTTGAAGGATATGGGCCCAATTTTTCCTTAATTTAATAATTTGATTAGTTATTTTCTACTTTCTTAAATATTTTCCGTGAAAGTGTTTAGGTCTTTATAATTGGAGGATGGCGATCGAAGGCACAGAGTGGGAGGCGCTGAAGCCCTGTGCCAAAGGCGAAAGAGAGAAGAGCCACTATGCTCATTACTGCAAATAGCAAAAGGGATAGAGGAGGAATAGTGGCGGCGGATCTCCGTTGGCGGAGGGAGGACGAGTGCTAGAAAGAGAGAAGAGCCGCTACGCTCATTACTGCAAAGTGATTAAGGTGATTGGTGCTTTGATAGCTTCCAAGTGAACCTCGGTACCAGTCTCAATTGAGATTTTTTATTTTTCTGTAAGTGTTTTCTGAGGTTCCCAATTTTGCTTTTTCTGATTTGCTTAGTAAATTCATTTTTGTTTTCTGATAAGGATGCTAGGTTTGCAAAAGCTTCCATTTCTAAAGTTTGATCTTTTTTCAGTGTCTGTGCTAACTCATTTTGTAACCTTAATTTGTGATTTGTAAGCAATTGGTAATGATCTGTCCACGTTTAGGTAAAAAATCATGGGAGTTTTTCATGACTATATATGTTTAATTATTCATTTTGTTGGATTTAAGGGTTATGCAATAAAGGAAAGGGAAATATGGATATGGTGATGGATCTGTGGCTCTAGCTTCCGCTGTGGTTGCTAAGGCTGCAACTATCGTTGCACAAGGTACTGCAGAAGTGGTTCGCCTCACGGCTGCCACAAATGTGTTAGTGTCAGCAGGTACGTCAAGGGTTGAACAGAACTCGAAAGAAGAATAGCCGCCATTAAGATTTCAGACAGTGTTTCATGGTTTCTGGTATGAAGAACAATGCTTTGATTTGTTTTGTTCTTGTTCATTAACAATGATTTTGTATGCTGGGAGTTCAAATTAGGTTAGTATATTTTGTTAATAAACTTTAATTTGTTTTTTGCCCCCTTGTTAAATCTCGAAATATCCTGCAATCCCTTTCAAAATTGAGTTATTTTAATTGAAAGTATCTTGTATACTGAGAATATACTAAAAATAAACCTATATCTCCTGCAATTGCAATTTTGATTCAATTCTACCCACAATACATAGTTAAATGCCTTTCTTCAATGAGTTCAAATTAATTCTAATTTTGGTCCCTTTTCTCAGCTGTTGCTGTCCCTTTTAAAGATTGCGCAAGGACATTTCATGGTTTGTAATTCATGCCTTCTTCCTACTTTTTTTTTCATTTTATATGATTTGTCTCTGGAAAGTTAAAAATTTTAAGATAATTTCTCATTGATCTTCAGTTGGTGGAATTGAAGAATGACCAGAGTATTTTAGCACTGGACTATAGCATATATTATTTCATTGACAACACTATAGAAAAGAAGTAACCTTTGCACCTAGAGAATGTCGATTATCCAATTGGATGGGTCCAACTGCACTTAACCCAACTGATCTAATCCCATCACCCACGTAATTAATATGGATTATTGGGTTAGGTCTTAGGTAAATTCTGAAACGTGGAATGTGAGACTTATTTAGAAAATTTATACTTGTTCCCTAATTTTGTTTTGATTCAATTTTTTTTTAATTGGTGTAAACTTCTACATTTTAGAATCCATGTCGGCTTGGAGTAAAAGATGTTGGCCAGCTTTGTTTTTGTGCTGGTGTGAAGGTAAAAGACCATGATCTATGACTATAATAACCAACTACATGTCAAGTATTTTGCAACTAATTTTGTAACTATTTTGTCATATAAAACAGGTGCGCATGGTCACCGGAGACAATGAAAACAGCCAAAGCAATCGCTTTGGAATGTGGGATTCTCACTGATCCAGGGACAACTGAACCAAACATTATAGAAGGTAGAGCTTTCTGCACGCTCTCTGATGCAGAGCGATGCCGCTGAAAATATCTGTATGCGCATTTACATCTTATTCTGTACAATTTGATTATCTGTGAATTGACAATTGGTTGATATAGATTAATATAAGATAATATAAAATTCTTTAGTGGGATAAGTTCATATATATAACCCTATTGATGATGAGAAAATATCATAAATTATATGAATTTCCAAGACTAGCACGTCTTCCTCATTGTTAAAGTAAGCTCTTGCACAGTGACCATTCAATCCATTTGGTATGTTAATATTTCTTAACTTGATAAATTTAAGTTCAATTATCGCTATTTTGTAGGTCATGAGATGGGGCCGATCTGTTTATGCAAACATTCAGAAATTTATAAAAGTGGCAGGTCTTGTCATAAATGTCGTGGCGGTTGTTTCTACTGACAATGTGCCATTAAATGTTGTTCAGGTAAGCTATAAGGACTTACTTTTATTCCAATTTTATTGATAACTTGATCTTTTTACTAGAAACTTTTCTATATTTGTTTTCATGTATAACTTTTGAATAGCTGCTTTGGGTTAATCTGATAATGGATACACTTGGAGCTCTTGCTTTGGCAACTGAACAACCTACTGACAGCCTCGGGAACATGCCTCCTGTTGGTCGCAGGTTTGTTTATCTATATGTTACTTGTATAATGTCTCCTTTACTCTTAATAGTTGGGTTTGAAAGAATATCATACACATGTATTCCTCTCTGAATTATTTAGAAGATGTTTACTTTAAAGGGGGACATATGCAGCCACTAAGACAAGTTCTGAGGTGTTTATGTACAAGGCATGAGATCTCTAATTGCCTGAACTAGGCAATTTTGAATTCTTGCCTGAATTAAGCACTTATGAATAGTTGCATTTAGCTATATGTTAGTAAAACTTGTTCATGGCCTTTTTGTCCTTACAAAACAACTTTTGAATACTTCTATTTGTTCTTAATTTTGTTTCATTTTAATTTATCATAGGGAGCGTCTGGTAACAAATATCATGTGGAGGTAACTTGATTTTGCAGGTATGTTATACATACAGTTCTAATTAAAGACTGATTCTTTTATTTCTATAATGTATGCTTTAACTTAATTATTTAAATAAATATAATAAAAAATATTATGTACACTAGAATGCTGGCATTATTTTTGAGTAATCTTTGGTTAATATTAGGCATTATTTCAAATTGTTGTGCTTCACGCTCGAAAGAAAAAATAGAGCATATACCATACCAATTTAACCAGCCTAATTGAGAACTAATTGAGAAGTAATGGTTAGTCACCTATTTTGCAAATATATAATATTTTTAAAGCAAAGGAAAGAAAAATGGTATAAAGAACTCATTCTTTCAGTGGATTTTGTCTATATCTATCAAGAATTCAAGATATATTTAAAAAATGTTTTTGGTTCATTTGGTCAGGAATTGATATACAGTGAGATGCCAGTGAAAATAGTTAGGAAAATACATGTGGCATCTTGGTTTAATTGCTCTTGTGGGATTTTCTTTTTTTTCTATTTAGTTTTGTAGTAAAACGTGTGGTTAGTAGTTGAAATCTTTTTTTAATCATTTTCATAATCTAGCTTTTAATTTGAACAAAACCAGGGAAGAAGTCATCTATCCAATTTAATTGTGTAGCTGGTCATCAACAGACGCGTTCTCCTATATGACAATATCCTACTTTTCTTTTTTCCTTTTTTGTTCTGTTAAATTTGTTTGTGCGCATTTTTTTTTATATTTTAGACATTGTCCAGTATTCGTGTGATATGTTTGAGATAAAACAAAGGATATTAATATTCCAACGTAATCTCTTTTATCACATTCGAATGTTATGTTCTGTGTATCATAATCCTCCTATATTTTGTACCTTTAAATAGAAATATGCAACAGAAAAGGATATTAAAATTTGCCCACACATTGGGTGGGCATTGCTGCTAGTTTATGAAAAAGCATCTTTTTTTTCTGATTTCTTTCTCTCGAGCTACTATTCTCATATCAGACATGCTATATGCATTGGATACGCCATATTGATATCCTTTTAAAATTGTTAAGTCTCAATTTGCTTTGATGGAGATAAAAAAAATAATTATAAATTGGCTATTGAGCCGCCCTCCCCCCTCCCCCAAATAAATAAATAAATAAATAATATAAACATAAGAAAAAAAAATTCATCATCCCCTTTGTCTTTCTCTCTGTCGCCGAGAACGAGCAATTTTTAACGCACTAAATAGATCACAAGCACAATTTTTCATTAAAACGACAACAAATTTTAGAACAGCAAAGACAGAAATGATCGATGAATAGGAAGGTTTGCATCTTGGGACTTGGTGCAATTGCTGAGAAGCACCAAATTCCCAGTAAATACAAGGTAAGTACATTTTACTAGTGTAATAAGAGAAAAAGAGCTGACGCAACTTACAAAGAGTTAATTAATCAGCTGTGCATTTCTGAGTTTCTCAGTTTAGCATGTGTTTGGCAGAGCGCCCATACCATTCCCATGCAATACAGTCTCCCTCTCTCTCCTTCTCAGTTCTCTTTCGTACCGTCACACTCTCTCTCTCTACTTTGTACCAATTTTCTTTTTCCTTTTAATGACATGGTATATCAAATTTTTTTTCCATGCTTACATGGCAACATGGCCTTTGTTAGGGGAAACGGCCTAGTGATTTGAAGGGTCAAAAGTTCATGCTGTGTCAAGTCTGACGTGGGTAGAACTTGGTCGTTGACTCGTCGCTCAACTCCGAGTTTTTAAGTGCGACTAGGTGTAAGGCCTGGGCTGTCAATGGTCACTGTTTATCGTCATGTCATTTCGTTTAATCTAATGGAACGATAAGTGGCATAACAAATTATACTGTTTTTTAAATGAACGGTTTGTGGTATAGTGGCATTATCAAAAAATGAAATATTGAAATTGGTTATTCAAATAAAAAATGGTAAGTGAAATAGTTGATGGAAGAAAAAATATGTTTCGTTTAATAAACAAAACATTAAGTGACATGTTATTTTTTACCTTTTTCAAATAAAATGGTAATAGCAGAGGGCAATTCCGTGACCGTTAATCACGTTTGACAACCCTATGTACGGGACATTATATAACATATGATTTCAAATTATATCTTTTTTTGTATTGTAACCAATATTTTTTTCCATGCATTTGCAGGAGAAACAAAGATTAATGGAGGCGTGTGACCAACAAGGTCCACGTCGAGGGTTCAATCGCTGAGAGAACACTTCTTAAAGAAATTTCAGACTATTACTTTTCATATTTTTCAGATGACAACACTACTTCGACGCCACCAGATAAGAGTACACAACAAGCTAGTGAACTAATGTGTGGCAAATTCAATGTTAAATGTTCCTGGTTGTCCAATTGGCCCAAGGAATCCCTAGATTCTAAGGGTGTGTTTGGATGGATAGGGAATAGAAAATAGGAATAAGGAATTTTGGTTTGCGTGCTTATTCTTATTCTTGTGCAACCCAAATAACATAAGAATAAGAAATAAGGACCCTTATTCATATACTAACAAAACCATGGTATAAGAATAAAGAATAAGGATAAACACGCAAATCAAAATTTCTTATTCTTATTTATTATTCCTATACTAACAGAAGAAGAATACGCTGGTGCCCACAATTAATTATGTTCTACTCAACTGTGACGAGATAAGAAAATATATAGAGTATGAACTAATGTCTGGCAAATTCAAAGCAAAACTTTATCCAATATTGATCTTCTTTTCAACTTCTCTAAGTATTAACTGACATCTTAATTCAATGCAGTGGGTTTGATAAATGTTTACGAATTACGAAAGACTCGTCATGTTTCGACTCGCCAAGCTACTAATGAGAAACTAATGGACAAACTCTGTCAAAAAGAGTTTACAGATTGGTTTTCCAGCAAGATACTAAAGAACACAAACTAATTTTCACACAAACTAATTTTTCTAATACAGATCAACCCAGGGCAACAATGAACAGTGGATTTTATGTCGTAGGAGAGTGGACTACCGATGCTACTGGACTCAAATACTATGGAGTCCTATAAGAGGTGGTGTAGCTCGAATACCAAGGTAAAAAGGATGTACTTTTCACCAGCCATTGATTCTACATATATAGACAAAGACAATAATCAAGACCAAAAATATGACCTTGTTGAAGTTAAGCACAAATTTTTCGCTTAAATATTATGATCATTTATTTCGCCCATCAATCGGATCAAGTGTACTATCTACCATATGCATCCGACAAATGAGAACAATGGTGGGTGGCCATGGAAACCAGAAAGAAAGAAAATTTGCACTACGCGAAAAAAGCAGATGGCAATTTTGTAATTGTCAGTCAATATCTTTAGTACTGGTTTTTTTTAAATCGATACTAAATGTTTCTGAAAAAAACTTTAAAAAATGGGTTAGCATTAGTACCGGTTTTCTAAAAAACCGATACTAATAATTGCATTTTTAGTACCGGTTTTTTAGAAAAACCGATACTAATGCTAACCCCTTCTATTTTATTTATCTGCCAACTATTAGTACCGGTTTTTTATAAAAAAACGGAACTAATAATACGCAGATATTTTCAGTTCAAGGGGTATATCTCCTCCTCCTTCCCTTTGTATATTACTCATCTTCACTCTTCATGACCGTTATTTTCCCTCTAAAACCGAAAGTTTTTTTCTCCTTATAAAACCTCATAAAAAAATAGCTAAAAATTGTTAAAAATTCCGAAAAATAGCAAAATAAGTAGAGAAAGCAAAGAAGATCAAAGAGGAAGAGAAAGTTTTTCTATTGAAGAGTAAGAGGATCAAGAGAAGACAATTTCGGTAATTTCTATTTTAACCCTCAATAATTTTTTTTTTTGGTTTTTTATCGAATTGTACGTTAGATGCAATGTGTTGTATGAGAAAAATTCGACTGCATTTTCTCTTATGTTCCTACGGGTACGTACGCACGAGCAATCGTGTGTTTGCGTATTCAGGGAACATAAGGGAAATGCTGTCGAATTTTTCTCAGACAACACATTGCATCTAACGTACGCTCGCTAATGAGACAAGAGTATCTAAAGAGCGGGCTAGGATGGTAACCGGCCCAAAAATCTAATATGTTGCATTAAATCTATAAACTCTAAACCTTGGCTTTTGGATATATACAGATGGATCTGAGGGAGAAGTACATGTTTGACTATTCAAGAATATCAGATGAGTTTTTTGGACTTGTTGATGAGTTCATAAAATGTGCAGAAGAACATCGAAAGTTGACTGGAAAGCTCAGAATTTTATGTCCTTGTAAACGCTGCCTTAACTTTGAGAGACAAGAGAGTAAAGTGATTAGATCACATATGATTCAGCGTGGATGGATGACAACACCAAAATATCTCCGTTGGGTTTCACATGGAGAAAAATTGAAAGAAAATTTAGATACTGGAACGAGCAATATTAATGTATCTGATGATTTTGAAAATATTGTATAAAATGATTGGGGATGATATAGAGGATAATATAATAGTGGGTGATAATCATATAGGAAATCTAAGTGAACCATAATATAATGATGACATTAGAGAAAATGATTTGGATGAAATTATGAATGAAATACCCAATGATTTTATTCATGATGTTCCTGATGTGTTTCAAAAGTTGGATGAAAACTCTCATATACCCTTATATCCTGGTTGCAATGAAGATAAATTCTCAAAAATAAAAATTATTTTTAAGTTATATAACTTGAAAGCTAAAAACAATTGGAGCGATAAGAGTTTCACATTTTTGCTCGGTTTTTTACGAGAAATGCTTCCAGCAGACAATACATTGTCAAATACAACTTATAAGGCCAAAAAATTATTATATCCTTTGAAATTAGATATAGTGAAAATTGCAGCATTTTCGAATGATTATATATTATTTCGAAATGAGTACGAGAACCTCCGGAAATGTCCAAAGTGTAATGCATCCCGGTATAGACAAAGGGACAATAATTTGGATGACGAAGAAGATAGTTGTAAGAAGAAACCAGCTGCGAAAACATTGTGATATCTACCTATAATACAAAAGTTTGAGCGTCTTTTTAGTAATTCAAAAGATGCTAAACTGTTGAGGTGACATGCAGAAGGCAGAAAGAAAGATGGAAAGCTTAGGCATCAAGCAGACTCACCCCAGTGGAACAACATAGACAGTCATTTCATTGAGTTTGGCAACGAGTCTAGAAATTTGAGATTGGGATTGTGCACGGACGAAATGAATCCTTACGGTCTCATGAGTACCAACCGAAGTGTCTGGCCAGTTTTGTTGGTTATTTACAACCTTCCTCCCTGGTTATGCATCAAAAGAAAATATCTTATGATGTCGTTGCTCATTTCTGGTCCAAGACAACCCGGAAACAATATAGATGTCTACTTGGCTCCGTTAATAGAGGACCTTGATAGGTTGTGGAAGGACGGAGTAAAGGTCTTTGATGCGCATTCCAAAAGTCATTTCACCTTACGTGCGATGATATTTTGCACAATTAATGACTTTTCCGCATACGGAAACTTGTCGGGTTACAGGAACAAAGGAGAAAAGACATGTCTTATTTGCATGGAGTAAACACATTCGATATGGCTATCGAATTGTAGAAACAGTCTATTTGGGACACCGTAGATTTCTTAGCCGTCATCACCCATACCGTCGGGCACCTTATAAGAACAAATCTGATGACAACACCGATACCCTCCGGGCACCTATACCAAAATCTGGAAGACAGATTTATGAAAGTGTGAAGGATGTTAAATTTCAGTTGGGGAAACCATTTGTGAATAGAATTCCAGAAAAGAGTTTTTGGAAGAAGAAGTTCAAATTTTGGGACCTTGAATACTGGACTTATCTGTATGTCAGATATTGTTTGGATACGATACATATAATCAAGAACATTTGTGAAAATATGGTTACTTTGATTTTAAATCCTCAAGGAAAAGTGGATAATTTTAATGTGAGGAAAGACATGATAGAAATGGGAATTCGACTGGAACTAGCTGCAAAGGAAGACAATAGTATGAAACGGGATTGGTTACCTAATGTTGTTTATACTTTAACTAAAAAAATAAAACTCAGTTTGTTGGAGTGTTTGAGGTCTATTAGAGTTCAAATTGGTTATTCCTCTAATATTTCACGAATGGTATCGATTAAGGATATGAAATTGATTGGAATGAAGTCACACGATTATCACGTATTGTTAACCTAGTTGCTTCCGGTTGCTATACGAGCATGTTTTAAAGAAGAAGTTCGAAATTCTATTACTAAGTTGTGTTTCTTCTTCAATAAAATCTGCTCTAAAGTGATCGATCCTAAAAATGCACCCCTCGTTCTTCGTTATAATAGTGCATTTGACCATTCATTTAGTTAGAGAAATAAAACAGTGCGGTCCGATATTTTTGCGGTACATGTACCCTTTTAAAAGAGCAATGGGCCAGTTGAAAGGGTTAGTCCAAAGCAGATCTCGACAAGAAGGAAGCATAATTGAAGGATATATTGCAGAAGAGATTATTGATTTTTATAATGATTATCTAGATGGAGTTCAACCAATTGGTCTCCCAAAAATAGGCACGAAGGTAGACTCGTTGGGAAAAGCATAATTGGTATGAAAGTAATTACAATGGACCTTGCAAAGAGAGCAAAATCTCATCTTAAAATTTTTGCATCAAGTCGCCGTTGTGTCTCTTTATGTTAATGAACACATAGCTGAGTTGCGAGAGCAGAATCCTCAGAGATCAGAAAATTGGATCACCAAGGAACAAAACAAAAGTTTTGTAAAATGATTCAGAAACAAGGTCTCACTGTCACGACATTCAAATGAAGCGGTGAAATGTCTTGCGAAAGGTCCCAACCCCAATGTGCACACTTATCAAGGTTACGACCAGAATGGTTTCACCTGGTATACAAAAAAACAAGATGGAAAAAGCACAGTACAAAACAGCGGAGTTACAATAGTAGCCATATCAAGTGATGGAACATCATCGGAGCCGTATTATGGCTGAATTGAAGAAATTTGGGAATTTGATTATAATGCATTTAAAATACCAATGTTTGAATGTAAATGGGTGCTCAAAAGCAGCGTGAAGACTGATAAAAACGGATTTATAACCGTTGATTTTAAAAAATTGGGATATTCTGATGATCCTTTTATACTTGCAAACAAACAACCAACACAAGTTTTTTATATTGCTGACCCGGCTAACAAGGGACGACATGTGATACTTCCCGGAAAAAGACGTATTTTTGGCGTTGAAGATGTCGTGGACAAAGAAGAATATGACCAATTTGGTGAAATAGCACCATTCTCCTCAGGTATATATAATTAATTTTAAATCTACAAAATTTAGAGAATTAATATGACCAATTTGATATATATATTATTATTATATTCATAGGTATTGATAGGACACCGCAGCCAATTGAAGAGTTAGCAAGTAATTTGCGTTCCAATCATGAAGAAGGCGTGTGGGTAGATCGACCGAAGTCACCAAAAAAATAAATGAAGTCGGAAAAAGAAGCATTATAATTAATATTTGGAACGATTATCTGAACTTTTATTAGAATGATATTTTCAATTCATATTTGTAATCAAACTTTTTCAAAATTTTATAATCAAATAAAATAGAAAAATAAAAAAAGCCCAAATTTCAAATTTATCTTTAGTACCGATTTTTAATAAAAAAAACGGCACTAAAGATCAACAATTAATTTTTAATAAAAATAATATATTTGTATATGTGGGTCCCACTTAAACGGACAAAAATTTCGAATTTAACTTTAGTATTGATGTTTAGTCAAAAAACCGATACTAAAGATCATATGAATTTAAACCGTTGCGATCTTTGGTACCGGTTTTTAGACTAAAAAGTGGTACTAAAGATTAAAATCTATTTTTTTGATATACATAACACCCCCCTTCCTTCCTCTCGTTCGAAATTCTCTCGCGCACTCACCTCTCTCTCTCTCTAAAAATCATAGTTTCCACTCTCTCTCGCCGACGACGAAGCTCTCTCTCACCGACGACGCTCCTCTTCCTCACCGTAAGTCCCTCTCTCTCTCTCTACCTCTATCTCTCCCTCCCTCCTTTCCCTCTCTCTCTCCCCCTCTTTCTCTCTTTGAACTAACCTCTCCTCCTCTCTCTGTCGACAAGCGCTCCTCTTCTCTCGACAGGCGCTCCTCTTCTTTCGCCGGCAGCCTCTCATCTTCTCTCACTGTAAGTCCTCACTCTCTCTCTCTATCTTTCTCTCTTTCTCCCTCTTCTCTCTTTTCTCTACTTCCCATCTCCTTCTTCTCACTCACTACCTCTCTTCACTCACAGCTGACAGCCTCTCCTCTTCTCTCTGTCTCCATCGCCGATAGCCTCGATTCGCTAAGAAGGTACCATCTGTCTCTCTTTCAATTTGATTGGATTGGAATTGTGTATGAATTGGAGGCTGTTTTGATATTGAAATTGATATGGGGCTGTTTTGATATTGATATGGTGCTGTTTTGATATTGAAATGATATGGGACTATTTTGATATTGATATGGGGCTGTTTTGAAATTGTGTAGGATTAGTTGAAATTTGAATTAGTTTTGGGGTTGTTTTGAATAGAAATTGAAATTTGAATTGAATAGAAATTGATTAGGCTGAAATTGAACTGTTTTGGGGCTGATTTGTGCTTGAATTGTGATAGGAATAGATGTGCATGTTATTACTTCATTATAAATGTAATTTAAAATGGAATAGAATTAGATATATATGCATTATGAATTGATTATGAATAATAGGTTAAGAAATTTATTTAAAATAGAAATTAGATGGAGAAAGATTAAAACGTGGATAAGGTAGGGGAGAAAATACCTAAGGTGGTAGCAAAAAAGTTCCCGTTCTACGGACCTCCCAAGAGAAAGGCCGTCTCGGTTGTACGTCGTTTACCTCCAAACTGTAGCAGGGGCCCTGATTTCAGTATGGGAGATAAGATAAATGAGTGATCTAGTGAGAATAAGGAGGAGAAGAAGAATAAGGAGGTTAAGGAAGAGGAGAAGAATTAGGGTTTAATTGTGCTAGGATTTATGTTATTTTGTGTGAATTTTAATTTATATTTTGTATGAACTTTAATCTCTCTAGGATTTATGTTATTTTGTATGAACTTTAATTTATATTTTATCTATGTTTTAATTATTAACTTAGGAATTATGTATGAATTTATGTTTTAATATTTAATATATGTTTGGATTATTATATATGTTTGAATTTATGTTTTGATTATTATCTATGTTTGAATATATGTTTGGATTATTATCTAAATTATATATTGTGTTTTAATTAGGTAGTAATGGAGAAAAGTTAAGGAAGCAATCAAAATGAGAAAAAGCCGATCGAACGAGTCTGTGTTAGAAATGTTCGTTCCAATACAGCCTCTGAAAATCAGGCCTCTCAATACCAGCCTAACCAAAACGAGGCCAAGAAGCCGAATTAAGAGGCTGCAATTTTTTTCAAGCTTCTAATTGATAAGTTGGTGCACCGTACACAAAAATTAGAGAAGAAAATACTGATGACAAGAAGCCGAATGATGAAGAATAATATTAGGGTTTAGATGTTTGGATTAAGTGAACTTAGTGTTTATGTTTAAGTGAACTTAATGTTTATGTTTGGATTAGTACTATGTTAATGTTTTCGTTGAACTTGCTATTTATTTCATCTATTATTATGTTATTTGAGATTGAGCTTGCTATTAATTCTCTTTTCTAATGTTATTTGAGATTGAATTGTGAATTATTTTAATTTTATAACTTAATTTGATTTCATTGTTGTTAATTTTGTGTTATGTGTTTGAATTTGTGCATGTAAGTTGCGGTATGTAACTTGGATTTTAAATTACATCAATGTCGGACAGGAATGATCAGGATCCCGGGATGAACCCGAATGACTCGAGTTCGGAAAAAGGAGATTATTGTTAGTAATAAAAGGGGAAAAAGATCAACGGCTAAGTGTTTGAAGATACGCAAAAAGATAGCTGCTGGACATGACATGAAGGTCGAATTTAACGAGAAATGCAAGCCGATTGGCGAAAATGCAAAGGCATTCGCAAATTGGTGTGCTTCAAAAACAAGAGATTTGATTCTTTGCAGGTATTAATATGAATTTGAGGTATGAATTATCATTTCATTATAGTATTAATGCATTTATACAAATGAAATGAATGCAGTTATCCTAATTGGATTGCGGTGCCAAATGAGTTGAAAAAAAATTTGTACAAATAAATAGCGCAGGATTGGAATCTTCCGGATGACTTACCACTGGATGTTAAAAAGAAGATTCTACGTAACTGTAACGAGTCTTGGAGACATTGGAAAATTCGATTGGTGAGAGAATATCCTCTATAATACATGTTCATTTATAAACGATTGATTTAGCATCAATTTTAATTATAACGTGTCTTTTTGGTCATACAATAATATTATAACGTGTCTTTTTGTTCATATCAGAATAAGGCTTACTTGGAGAATTCGAAGGAAGGTGCACCCCCACCATGGGATGTACAGAACATCTCGAAGGAAGAATTTGAGGCAATGCAAGAGTATCATTCCAGCGAGAAGTTTAAGGTATGAAAATGAGTATCATTAGCTTTTACTTAATTGTTTAGTTTTTTTGTTTATACTAACAAGACTTTTGAATCTGCTACTAAAAAATGAGTTTGCAAGGCCGTCAAAATGCCGCAAAAAGGGACATGCCCTACAGACTGGGATCATATAAGTGCTGAATCTAGATGGAAGAAGGAGAAAAAGTACATGGTGCATCCTCGGTTATTACCCAGGATATGGATGACAGGACGTACAGTTGGAGTAGAGCACGTGCAGTAACGGATGAAGCTACCGGTGAACTTGTTGTAAAAAATCCTAGGTCTACCGCGGTGGTCGACAAAGCAGTAAGTGTAACAACTCAAATAGCTTTATATTGTGAATTCAATTAGTTCAATTTTGTTTAACTTTAATTTTTTTTGTGATAGGTTGCTCTAGTTAAGTCAAGGGAAGTTCAACCGTCTCGTCAAAATGATATCTTGACTTCTGCGATCGGTACACCAGAGCATTCCGGACGGTTGAGAGGATATCTGGTGTTCTCAGGCGTGAAGCAGGCGTACGGTAGTGATACAAGAAAATCAAACAAGGGTTTTCGTAGAGAGGATGTTGATCGGATGGTGCAAGAGGAAGTGAAAAGACGAATGGATGAGGAATTCAAGGCCCGAATGGATGAGGAATGGAACATGCGAATGCAGCAGTTCTTGCAAGTCTAAACACCGCAGACCTATGATCCAATGTTTCAACAAGCCATCGTCATGCTATCACAGGGTAACAACAATCAACCGCATCCGATTCCTCAATCAACTTATCAGGTTCTTAATTACACCTAGCTTATGATAGATATTAATTGCTTTTGCCCTCATATGGTATTTAGGGTTTCTAATTCATTAATACAGGGGCCTGTCGAATTGTTGCTGCTCCTACCAGGGATATCTGGGACGCCTGTGTATGTAGCTAGAGCTATGATGTTTGCACAGGTTTCTGAGATAGTCCATGGACAACCAATTGGCATAGGGGAGGTGAAGGTACAAATATTAGAAGTTTTCGATAGTGCCAGACACGTGATAGTACCTTTTCCACCTGCTAATGCAGATGTGTCTCGCAATTTTTTACGGCCCTCGGATCAACAGAGGAAAATCCGGTCTCGGATTGAGGGGCAAAAAAGAATGCGGATCAGATACCCCTCGCGAGTCTCAAGAGGCCGATACCGATACCACCCCGAAGCGCGGTAACTGTACGGTCTTGAGTTCTCACGAGGGTTTATTATTTAAAGGGGTCCTTTCTTTCCAGTAGGTGCAAGCCCCTACTGTTAATTACCTCCGACATGGTCAGGAGCACCTCTAGATCGGGAAAATCAAAGGATTGTGTGTCGTGAGCTGTTAGGGAATTGTAAATATGCAATTAGAGGTCCTATCATGCATTTATATATTTTTTTGTTTTTTTTTGTTTTTTATTAATATTACTACTATAATGCAATATTAATATATCATATTATTATATTTTTTCTGTGGACTTTGGATTGAAGGGGACAGCAGTCTCTGGAGTTCTTAGCTTGTAGAGGTTACGGTTGACTGCCGTCGCTGGATGCTTGTAATCTTCTCGTTTTTCGAGTTCTCCTTGTAATATGAGGAATCAAGGTTTAAGCCCTTCTGGTGTGAATTTTGTATTTGTAAGGCATGGACTTCCCGAAGCGGGTTTCTTAGACTTCCTGTTGATCTCTGTCGAGGTTGTCTGAAAATGACGTCTGATTCCTGATCACATCGCTAAATTTAGTTGATGCGGTGCTTGAGGTTGTTTTCTTCTTCTTTTTTTTTAAGTGAACATCAGGCCCCTGGGCTTGTGGATGTTAAAGACGCCGGACCCCTGGGTTTATGGGCGTTAAAATCTTATGCGCGCGGGTGCGACCCGAGTCGGTTGCCCCTTGACCTTTCCCGGGAAGCGGGGTGACACTCGTTCGATGGGCATAGAGCGTTAAGTGACATCTGGTACCTGACCAAGACGTTCAATAGACGGAGTGGCTTCCGTTAAAAGTGACATTTGGCGATGTTCAAAGTGACGAATCGGTTTGCTCCCGAAGCGTTGAAGTGACATTTGGCAATGTTCAGTTTCTTTTTCTTGGGGTGATACTCGGTTTCCAGCCAAGATATCAAATGAACGGTTCTCTTGTCGCTTGAAGCGTTGCGTTGATACATGGTTTCCAGCCATGATATCAAGTAGACGATCCAGTTGCCATTTGAAGCGTTGAAGTGGTATCTAGTTTTCTTCCAAGGTATCAGGGGAACGATTCTACTGCCACTTGAATCGTTAAGATATCTGGTTGCCAATCAGACGTTAAGTGACGTTCCGATCTCCATCCGAAGTACTGAGGTGATATCTGGTAGCCAGCCAGACTATCAAACAGATGCTCCGATTGTTGTCCAGAGCGTTCAGGAGACATTTGGTTGCTATTCAGATATTGAGTAGACGGTTCAATCATCATTCGAGATACTGAGGTGATATCTGGTATCAGGCCAAGATATCCCACAGGTTATCCGATTGTTGCTTGAGGTGTCGACAGTGCATCTGGTCGCAAGTCAAATATCTAGGAATCGATTCAGCTGCCACCTGAACCGAAGACGCTTGGTTGCCAGCCAAGTGTTAAGTGCCAATTCGATTACCATCCGGAGTATTGAGGTGATACCTGGTATCCAGCCAAGGTACCAAACAATTGGTCCGATTGCTATCCAAATCGTTTAGAAGTGACATCTGGGTGCCAGTAAGATGTTCCCTTCCGATTCGATCATAATTGAGACTCTGAAGTGATATCTGGTAGCCAGCCAGCTTATCGGACAGATGACTCGATTATTCTTCGAAGCGTTGAAGTGACGTCTATTCGCCAATCAGATAAATAACAATTCGATCTTCACTCAGAGTATTGAGGTGATACTTGGTAGCCAGCCGAGGTATCAAACAATAGTCTGACTGTTATTCGAAATGTTGAAAGGAATCTGATTGCTAGTCGGCCGTTCAATGGACAGTTCAGCTGCCACCTGAAGTGTCTGAATTTCATCTGGATGCCAGTCAGATGTTAAAGTGACGTTTGTTCGCCAATCGGGTATTGAGCAAACGGTTCGATCCTTCTTTGGAATACTCTGATGATACTTGGTAGCCGACCGAGATATCATACAGATAGTCCAAGTGTTAGTGGAATACTCCTTTGGAACGGCTTTTCTTCATAGTATCCAGGAGAGAATAATGGTAGGAATATATTTGGTAGGGTTTTTAATGGTGATGATTAGCCAAATAGATTCCTTTTATTTTTCTGAGCTTCTAGGATTTTTCCTCATATTTTTCTGACCCTCATATGATTTTTCATGAATTTTTAATGGGTTGCTGGATTTTAAAACAAATACGAGGCTGAGGTGGCAATTTGTGATTGGCCGGAGCTTGAAATATGGGTTTAAAATATTATATTTGGAATTTGGTTGTGGTTTTGGCATGACTGTATTCTCCATATTTTTCTGGATCCGTAGAAATTTGGTTTGGATTTTTCTGAGTTACGGTTGAATTTCTACGAATTTTTGAACTTCCAGCAATAACATGATGCCACATCAATAGCAGTGACACGTGGCAGATTCTGGTTGGTCTACGCCAGCGGAGAGAAGAGAGGGTCATCAGCGACCTCAGCTGTGAGGAAGGGAACACATGGCGTGCTCTGATTGGTTGTTAGTGGATTATTACACCATGTTGACTCGTCACATGAAAAATCCCACAGAAGATCACGGAATTTGGGACGGTTTGTTTAAAACTATCCCGCTACTCCCATACGCCCGGTATTTTACGATATAACTAATCCCTTTGCTACTGGGTCCCGCTGTCAGTGGGTATGGCTTTGGCCGTTTCATCGTACTCCATGCCGTCGCAATTTTGGGATCGAAACCCCTTCTTTCTTCCTTTCTTTCTCTCCTCTCCGTCGAACTGTCGATGGAGAAACCGCCATGGCCGTCTGATTGAGCTTGTCAAGTGATTGTTCAGCCTTGGGACAGTGCCGAATGGGATCATGGAGCCCTCAGGAGGTCGTGGGACCCGCTTATTGGGCTTGTTTCTTCTTCCTTTACTGTAATCGAATTCATCCCAATCGACTAGGGTTTAACATGGTTTGACGGTGGTTATGGGTCTCTGATGGTTCTTGAACCAAATTGGCAAGCCTGAAAGCATCGTGGAGGATTTGTGAAGCTTGATGTAGTCTCAATTTGGTTGTCGAGCCCCTCTGGCATGATGTTTCACCTCAGTCAGATTCCGCCATGGCGGTGAAGTGGCGATTGAAACCATCTTGGTGCCGCTGTGACTTGATGAGGGTTTTAAGAGTATGGTGGAACATACTTGAAGAGAGATGCGCCATCAATTTGATTACAAGTTGCTCCCAACCAAGAGTTTCACCATAGCACAACCATGGCTGTGGTGACAAGCCATCAATTTCCTTAATGTTACCATTCCTTGGCGATGCAGGAAGCGCAATGAGGCGCTGGAGGGCATATTGGCATGCCCCTGAAGATGTGAAGCTCCCCTATTGCACCATAGGACCATAGCAGTATGAGGTTTCTCCTTGATTTAGATCTGACCATGGTGGTGAAGGTGGGACTATTGGAAAAGAATTGGAGATATATGAACTCGACAGCTTGCATATGGGGAATAACAAGCTATCAAGTTAACACAAATGAACCTCTACTGTGTAGCTCCTCCTAGATTGGTGGTCTCCCTCTTCAATGAATTGGTGAGGTGAGTTGTGCAATGCTCCATGAACTCCAAAGAAACCTGCTGTCCTTTATTCATTTTTTTTATTTTTTAACCTGCTGTCCTCTTTCCTTTAGAAAGAAATCTGTTGTCCATTGAACCTGCTGTCTTTGTTATTGTCCACTGTTTTATATTTTTGTTTTATATAATGATTTGCTCAATATCAAATATGCATACTTAGTTATAAAAGAGCCTATTTTGCTTTATTTATCATGTGGTCTCTTATATTGCAACTAATGTAAATGTGATTTTTAGCCTACATGAGTACAGAATGTAAAATATGAGTATTAACTAAGTATTTGATTATTTCCTACATTGTTTACTAAATGCTTAGATTAACTAAATGCATTTATATACATATCTACATAAACGTTTTATCAGTTATTCCCTACATTGTTGCTAAGTGTGCATGAACCAATAAAATATAGAAAGAAAAAAAAAGTTGCAAGGAGAACAAATAAACCTTTTACTTCACCAAAGTTGATTACAAGGAAATAAAATGAGTAGTTGCTTACAACTGAACTATGAAGCTATGGCTTCTACTAATACACTCTTTTTTTTTAAAGTGGCTATCCTAACAGAAATCACTCTTATCCTCACAAATGTATACAAAGTGCTATTGGCAGTATCTCTTTGTGCTTGATGGCTGAGCTCGTGTGTATCTCTGGTTGTGTTACTGGTGTCCCCCTTTGCATGGCCACCCAGCATCCTATTTATAGAGAGAATGGATCAATCACTGTAGATGGCACCAATTATCCAGATTTTAGAAGGCTTGGACAGTTTTGCCCCTGCTGCCTATTTTGGGTATTTCACCACTTCTACACAGTGTTTTACTGTGCCCAGTTTATTCATCTTTAGGGGATAACTTTCTTTATTCTCATGCTCCTCATTACTCCACCAGTGAGGCACCATTGCTTTAGTCTCCAACATCATTAATCCTTTGTGTCATATGTTATGTCTCCTTTATTTTGATGACCAAATGGCTCAATTTTATTTCAATACATGCTCCTTTAAACTTGTTATGTCCAGCATATAGAATAAACAATATCGATTTAATTAACTTTGCCTTTCCAGCAATGCTTTGCAACCTCTTCTTAATGCAATTTCATCTTCTGGACCTCAATTTCCATTCTAGCTTGAGTCATATCAATCCTGAGCCATATCAATCCAATACCCTTTTGAGTTATTTCCTTTCACCACATCTCCATTTGATAGCATGCTTCCAGTCAAGGCTGCTGCATGAGCATTTTTGTGTGATTGAGAGCTTGACTGTTTCCATGTTTTGCCTTCATTTTTTTTTTGTTAACTGATCTTTTAAAAATTGAGCTCTTGGCTTTAATTATAGCTGATCATTGTTATTCAGATATCTCTTTTGATGTTCTTTGGTTACGGCTTGGCCATAGAATCAAATCAATTATACTCCATTCCCCTCAATTTTGCAACTCTTGAATACACAGGTCCTATGCAACTGAACCGTATTCTTCTTGGGTTTACTGGAGAGCAAGGAGTTGTTAACACTGAGATTCTTTTCTCTTGCAATTGAATGCCCCAATATGATGGCATGGTGAAGGGGTGAATCGAGGTGTTCCAGTGGAATCATTGCGTTTCAGTAGGCGAGAGAGGAGACAGAAGTGAGCTCCTGTGCACAGCGCGAGAAGGAGAGGATAGCGAGATTCCATTCCCTGCCATCATTACTTGGCTTCATTTGTCAACAGGCGTGCGAGAGGGAGGGTCCATCTCCTGCGTCATGGCGTTCGTCAGAAGAGGTCCTCTTCGTCATGGCGTGCGTCAGAAACAGAAGCAGTCGGAACGAAGGAGACGAAGTGATGGGCCGGGCCGCTGCATCTTTATTTTCATTATGGGCCTTCTGTTTTTTTTTTTTGTGATGTAGGGTGGGCTGAAACGAAGTGGGCCAGAGCAGTAAAAACAAAATTTGATCATGGAATATTTGTTGCACGAATCTTGATGCCTTCGGATGCACTGATCTTGATGGATTTATATGCTAGAATTTTGATATATTTTGATGCCCATGTCAATTTTATTTTTATAATCATATAATTTCACAAAATATTTATGAAATCATATAATTATTTTCGTACGGTATTTCGGGGCATGGTTCGTATATTTCACAGAAAAGACATGTTGCATAATATCAAAATACCTCTGTCCTCTTATCTGTGAATAAACCCTCCCGATTGATCGGGATAATTTTCAGACTATCGGGCGCCTCCTATATTTGACCCATGTCTAAAATATCAAATTCCGCTTTACCGTTCTCCGGTATTTATGAGAATATTTTAGGGTTCAACAAATGCCCCCCACCAGAGCGGGTTAGGAGAATTATCTTCGAGTGACCTGCTCTGGTGCCTTGCCATGAGTCGCTATTTATGTATTTGTCTTTTATCGGCTTCTCAACTGAAATATGATGCCCCCTTTTGATGATAAATATGACGCTGCTACTCGGTTATGCGCATGCCTGGTAAAGTTGTCGTCTTTTCGTCGTTGAATGACAATTCCGTACTAAGCCCCGTATTCAATTTTCGCCAATTCTCGATGCGTCATTGCCTTTGTGTCACGTCTTTGTCTGTTACCATGTGGCCTTAGAGGTTCGGTTCCAGGTTCGGATAGATTCCCCTTTTGGTTCGGTTATGCACAGTGAGACCTTATTCGAGTCTATATATGGGAGTTCTTTTTCTCTTTTGTCACCATCTCTTTTCGTTAAACTTCCCATTCATATCTCCCATCATAATTCATGAATGCTTTGAGAAAATATCCCAACATCTCTTGAGCAGTTTTTAAAGTTTTGATAGCTTTGTGATGCCTTGAGTAATCTCTGGGTCTTTCCGGGAATCTCCCATTTTACCCATAATATCTTCACATTGCTAATTCTAGCATCTCTTCTTTAATGTATGGGGTAGGAAACAAGATGTCATAGGACATCTTATACGTTTTGCTCAAACATTTCACATGTAGAAGTTGAGGTCTCCTTCGTCACATGTCGAAGTTGAAGTCTCTTCAGAAGGTGTGACGAGCTTATCCTCCTCATGGCGCACTTCTTTTGCAAAATCTTTACTGCTAAAGAGGTTGTTCATGAAAAGAATTACACGCCTGTCATTCTCTTGCTTTTGTATGCTGCTTTGATCAGGAGTATCTCATTTTCCGCCCTGGATAATGTGGTTGCTTCGAAATGGCACTAGCCTCTAGCTTTGCAATTTCTTTATCTCAGATTAGGCCAGCTTTGTCGTGGTGGAACTGCGTTGTACCATGATAGTCATTTTGTATGGTGGTTTTTCTATGTATTATCATGGGCACTCTGTTGTTGTATGTGTGTTGGGTAAGGCCGTGTAGACACATGTATGACACGTTTGCAAGTATATGGGTTAAAACTTGTAATGGCAGGCTTTGTGATGTTGTAATATATGTGTTTCTTTATTCACCTCGTGTTTTGCTGATTCCAATGTTTGTCTCTTTATGAATTGTGGGCCAACATATCATGTAACATCTTTTCGTTTAGGCAACGTAGTGGTATTGCATAGTCACGCATGCACATTTACCATAGTTGCGGCCCCCCTTTTTTGTCTTTTTCTCTTTCTCATTCCTTTTTATCGCGTCTCTTCCCCTCTTTTTTTCTTTCAACCTGACTTTTCCACTTTATCTTTCTGCCACCTCTTCATTAATATTATCAAATGGCTAGCGAAGGTGATGAGCGTTTCCCCTCTTCTGCTGACGAGTTTAACGACCATCCAGGCCATACCACGGAGGAAATCGAGGAACTTGAGGAGGATGCAATGTCGGAAATCGTGCACGCTCTTGGTGGTGACTGGGGAAACCCATATGACCAAGAGATCCATGCTTACTGGAGGCCACTTCCTTCCTATGATTGGGGTGTTAATTCTGCTCCGCCTGAACTCCCAGAATACAAGCGGCCTTCTTGCTTTTATTTTTTCTGGCTCCCTGTTCTTGTAGCTCTTGGTATAACAGCCTTACATTTGTATTTTTCGGGAGAAAGAATCGATTGGAGTAGGTAGCATGTATTTTTTCAATTTTATGAATGCTATGCCGCGATTGGTGATTGATTTGTTCATCTCCCCTTACTTTTTTTCGTGCCTTTATTTTGTTTCAGGGACAAAATACATAAAACCCTGTTCATTATTTAATGACGGTATAATGAACTTACCGGTGTTGGTTGAATTATGGCTCACTCCAACAATTGACCATTTTGAAAGTGGAATTTAGGCTTGTAGATTTTGTGGTGCTTAGGGTATATATTTGGTGGAGGAAACGTCTTATGTCGCTATAATGCAAGACGCTCCTTATTTTCCTTTAGGGACATAAAGCTTCAGCTTCTCCATGTACCTACAAAATAAAATAAGAAATGGGAAATTGTTATTTATTTTGTTTAAGGGACAAAATGATAAAACCCTCGTTCATCGTTTTCGAAACCGGTAGGATGAACGTTCACCGGTGATAGTAGGTTTAAGGCCGACACTATTAATAGGCCCTTTTATTTTGTAGAGATTTGGCTGTGGAATTTTCTGGAGTTTCGGGAAATTTTTGCTGTGGAAGAGATATCTCATGTTGCCTCGCGGCAAGCCATCCCTTTAATATAAGACATGATTTTTAACAGCATCTGTATTCAACATTTTGTGGTCCTCGTGGAATGCCCTTTTAAAATTCTTCTGAGATATCGGTTTCTTCGTGGAACATTTTCTTGACAAAGGCCCATGAAATCTTGGCCCAACAGGATTTCTTAGCATTGGTCACTCTTTTTTTGTCTATGAGTCAATTCCTTGCTAAGCACTGGTCCACCCTGTGTCGAACCATCATTACTTTCTGTCGGTCTTTGTTTGTATTCGACATGTCATTCATCCGGGAGACTCCCATCAACTCTTTGTCTGCTACTATTCTCGATGTGCATGTGACATACCCGATTTTTCCGGGTTATGCTATAGGGGCTTAAATGTAGGAGGACTTTTTCATTACTTTCCTTTATCAACTCCTAATTTTTACACCAAACCGCAAACATGCTCTGGCGTCTTTTGGTTAGTCTCATGGCTCCCATGGCTGTCATTCTTCTTGAAATGAGGAGACTTTCGAGCATTGCAATACTACCATGGGTCTCAGAGAATGCTTTGTGGCTGGCTATCTTCATTTCTACCTTCTTGGGATGTTGGAAAATCAATGTATGCGCCCTCATCGATCTTGAGCCATTTGCTAGGGTTTGTGTATCTTGGCGGATCATCGACCCCTTTGTCATCCTAGAGTTATTGGCCCTCTCTATGCCGATTTACCGGCTTCACATAACCGTCACAGGCTTCCTCGTAGTGTTTCTCTTATTTTCAATAGGCATCCTTCACTTGGGGTAGAAGATTTTGTAGTTTTTTTTTTTTTTTTTTGCCCTCTGATTAAATCGCTTTGTATCATTTATGGGGTGCCGGATTTTGCAAGATGTGCTCTGGGAGGTGTAATTCCCCTTTCAAAAGTTTATTTTCAACCCAATCTTTAAATATGTAACAATCTTCGATTGTATGTCCGAGGATTCTGTGGTATAGACAAAAGTTAGGTTCACAATGTTGATGCTCTTCTTCTGGACGTTTACACTCAGGTAATTGTAAATCATGTTGCATGGCTAGATCAAAGACCTCAGTAGTTCTGTTTTTACGAAAAGAGTAAGGTTTTCTCCTACGTTCTCTTATTGACACACCTTTCTTCCGGTCTTCGCACTTTCTAGCACCTTCGGGCTCCTTTGTCGTTGATGTTTCTTTTCCTTGAAAAATCTGAACATCCTTCATTTTGTTCTTGCCCTTTTTGGTATTTAATTTCTCGATCTGCTTTTTAGACATGGCTAGGGTGTTGTCACCTGCCCTATGCAAATCTTCTAGCAATCTTCGAATCTCAACATTCTTCTTCAAGAGCATGTCCATCTCTCGACATATCTTAATGTTCCTTTGGTGGAGCATCATGATCAGTTGTTCTTGTTCTTGTAAATGCGCAACAAGGCTCTCCATAGTTTGTCGTTCGTCACATGTGATGGCAATTGGGGTTTCTTGCACTTTGCTTTCTTCGGAGAGGATGCTTTCAGAACCTATCGTTACGGGTGCGATCTCTTTAGTCTTACCGTTCCAACTCTGTATATTCCCTTTTGGAGTTTTATTATCTATCCCATATACCGGGTCCTCTTGAGATTGATCTTTCTCCTCTTTAAGAGTAGCTTTCTCAAATTCTTTCATCTCGAGTACGACATCTTCGATGTCGCTACTCCAATTTTGTATGTTTTCTATCCCATACACTGGGTTTACTTGAGATGGATTCTCCTTTTCTTCAAAGGTAGCTTCCTCAATCACAGGGCAGATTTCTTCAGTATTACTACTCCAACTTTGTGCATTTCCTTCCTGGGTATCATTGTCAGTCCCGACAATATATACCGGGCTTCCATTACTATTGCTATGAGCTACCCAAAGTATTTCGTCTTCAGAATCAGAGTCGTTTATATGGATCATGTAGCATGACTCGTTATCCTTAGTTTGTGCATTTTCTTCTTGGGCATAATTGTCTCTCCCGTTGATATATATCGGGTTTCCTTCTCCTTGAATTTTATTACTTGCCCAAATGGTGTATACCGGGCTTTCTCTGAATGGATTTCTTCCTGTCTCATGGATATTTTCATTAGATTCCATCATCGCGGGTAAAATTTGTTCAATTTCATCATTCAGGCTTTCTGTTCCTTCCTTAACTTCATCGTTTATCCCGATTGCATGCACAGTGAAGGATTTTTCATCTGAATCAGTGTCAGAACGCTCATGTGGTTTAGGTTCTTGCCTTTCGCCTTTTGACAATGATATTTGGCCTGATTTAACTCGCTCTTCTACCCAGTCTTTGAACACCCAACAATTTTCAATCTTATGTCCCAATACCCTATGATACGGACAAAAGTTTAGATTGTTGAATTGTTCCATTTCATGTGGACGCTTGCTTGGTGGCAACTGAAGATTATTTTCCATGGCTAGTCGAAATAGTTTAGGAACCGCTTCTTTTCTTAATGAATAGGGTTTGCTAGATAATTCTGCCACGGACAAGAGCCTTTTAGGATTGTTATTAAGATGGTTAGATGCACAACCAATATTCTTGTTGTTCGAGGCTCTTGGGCTACTGCCGGCTTCATATGAGGATGGTATTCTCGATACTCGAGTCTTCTTGGGTTTTGCCTTCTTCCCTTTCCTTTTATGATGATACGAGCATGATTCTGGACCTAAACTCTCATAATTTGACACTGCAGTGAGCAGGGTATCAAATTTGGTGATATCTCTTGTTACTAGGAACGGCTTAATCGGTCCATATATATTATCTATTATCATTTTTACCGCCTCATGATCGGGAATTCGGGGTTGGCAACGAAAGCTCATGTTCCTCCATCGAGTAATGTAGTCACTGACAGATTCCCCTTTTCCTGGCTTTTCTCTCACCATATCATCCATTGTAATTTTTGGAGAAAATATTGCAAATCTCGAACAGAACATATCTGTCATTTCATCCCATGTTTTAACACTATTTTCCTCCAATGAGATGTACCAGTCAAATGCTGCTCCTGTTAGGCTTAAAGGGAATTGTCGCATTAATAAAGCTTCGTTACGCGCTGTATCACCACATGCGATTGTAAATTTGAACACATGTTGTTCAGGACATTTCTTAGTTCTCCCATCGAATAATTGGAATCTTTGTCTAACATATCCTTTATGGTAAGGTACCAAATCATACTTCTCGGGATATGGTCTCTTGTGCCACTTTGAATGTTGGATGGAGCGAGGCATTCCTACTCTTTGCAACTCTTGACCCATTAGTCCTTGTGTTTCAAGGGAAGTGCTGGGAGAGGTTTCGAGTTTTTCGAAAGATCTTGGCATTGATGAGCTTTTCAAATAGCCTGACTTTATCCTTGAAGCATCAAATAAATTCTCATGGCATCTTTCGGGCATGCATTGATTTCTATCCATAATTCGCTCTGGTACGAATCTTACTAGGGGTGGGCCTAGGAGCGGAATTTGTAGTGCTTTTGTGTCAGCATGCTTGTTGCTATCTTCTTGAGTTCTGACGGAATGGTCTCCTGCTTCCTTATCATCTGAAATCTCGCAC
Organism: Rhynchospora pubera; assembly: GCA_028095005.1. Classification (NCBI taxonomy): domain Eukaryota; kingdom Viridiplantae; phylum Streptophyta; class Magnoliopsida; order Poales; family Cyperaceae; genus Rhynchospora; species Rhynchospora pubera. The sequence continues at coordinate 85,281,295 of CM051462.1, read as the reverse complement.
GCGGACCTTGTTGTCTTGTTAGAGCGATCTGAAAAGTACGGTGTTTCATTTGCCCCCATTTCCTGGTAATGGCACAAAAATGATGTTTCTCTTGCCTTGAGATTTAGATGTGTATTTGAAGTGTCGGACTTTTCGAACAAGGGACTTGCACCATTTTTGTTTTGGTTTGACCGAAGCACTTTTGAGGCATAAATTTGTGTTTCAACATCTTCGCCTTCAGCATCAGAATCACTCACATGAATCATGCAACATGACTCATTGTTCTCTGAATGTGTCAAATGGCTATCTTGCATGATTTTGGTGCTAGCATGGTTTGTTGGTGAAAATGAGGCCTCTGTCTGAGCAGCTTGGTTCATCTCCTCAGTTGCAATTTCTCCGAAGAATTTATCGAAAACAGATTCTCTTCCTAGCTGCCTTTTCTTCGGAGGCTGAATTGTTATCTCACGTCGGTCAAGACGTTCTTCAAATGCTTCTGAGCGAGGCCTGTCACATGTATCAGGTATTTCTCCGTTTACAGCCTTATCGTTGTCATCGGCTTGTGTAGGGCCCAATTTTTGGTTTAGGGGTTTGTCATTGGCATCCAATGGTCTTTGTTGAGAGTTTGCCCCCAGAGGTGGCCTGGGTGTGAAGTACTTTGCATCTGGAAGTCTCATTTCATAGATAGAGAAAGGATGCTCTTCCCCTTTTATCACTCCATGGGTTCCATTTTTGATATACTTTATGGATCGATGCAAGGTGGAAGGTACCAACTGATATGTATGCAACCAAGGGCGACCTAATAACACCTTATAAGATATGCTGGCATCCATGACATAGAGCTTTGCTTGAGTTTCGAGTTTTCCAAAACGGAACATTAGAGTGACTACTCCAAGTGCTCTCTGAGAGTGTAAATTGAACCCATAGTTCTTTGATCGGCTTTGAGTCAAGGTATTACTTTCTAGCGAGAAGTATTTCAGTGACTCCAATGGAAGGATATTAACTGCTGACCCTGGATCGACCAATATTCGGTTGATCTTAATTCCATTTGATATTCCCGTGATGTACAATGGTTTATTATGATACGTTGCTCCATCAGGGAGATCGCTCTTCGTAAAGGTAATCGATGAAAAATTATCATCGATGGTTTCTTCAACCGTTCGATGCGTATAAGATTCTTCTGAATTTTGCTCGGGTCTTCCAGGGCTATATGTTTCGTCACTAGTTGCACAAACAGTTGCAACATCCTTCGATTTCGTGCACACTTTCATGGCATGGTTTCCACATCCTCCATTTTGCCATATTGACTGATGAAATCTTTTGACACTTTTGTTTAATGCGTGGATAGTCTCTGACTTAACTTGTGAATCGTTTGAGGACAATGGAATGTATTCCCCGATTATTTTCTCTCCTTCTTTGACCATGATTGTTTCGTCTTTCGATGTATTTTTCTCTTGGTTTCCCGCCTCCATCCCCTCATGGTCATGAAGTTTTTGATCTCGTGCCCCCATTTGCCTTCTCTTTGTTTTTGAAATATGCGCAGGCATGGGAGTAGCTAGGTGGGCTGCCCTTTTATCCTTCTTATCATTAATCATTTGGCATGATTTTTGATCGATTTCAGCAGCTGTAATATTCTTTGTCTGGGCAGACACCGGAACCGATGTTGTCTTGCAGTGAGGAGGTGAGTTTTGTATCTTAAGCGATTTCGCCTCCACAATCTCAAGTGAAGCAGAAGAGCTTCTCATTTGTATGTTCGCCTGAATCGCCAATTCATCTTGATATGCTTGTAGTTGTAGGTCTTGGGCGTGGGAAGTGTCTTCCTCTGTCGCGGATATGAGTGTTGGTTTGGTGACAGCGTTGATTCCTTCATCTTGAGATTCCTTGAAGCATTCATTTGCCCCAAAGATAGTTGTCGAAATGGCATTGGCGTATTTCGTGTCTGTTGTCGCAACATCATAAACGGTGAAAGGAGTGTCTGAAGCCACCTGCACCATTGGAAAGGTAATCGGGATGAACCCAACCATGAATGCGCTTGGAGCGACCAAATCCTGTTTGTTGTCTGCGTACGCCATTTTCTGCAAAAATAGTAACTTGAAATTATTGTTAGTAATGTATTAAATATTTAACAATCCCCTAACTCATACACTATATCCTTTGATTTTCGCCTGATGAGAGGAAAAAGAGGTCCCACCGGGCGTGCCAGAACCTGTCTCGCACTTTTTTACGGTCCTCGGATCAACAGAGGAAAATCCGGTCTCGGATTGAGGGGCAAAAAAGAATGCGGATCAGATACCCCTCGCGAGTCTCAAGAGGCCGATACCGATACCACCCCGAAGCGCGGTAACTGTACGGTCTTGAGTTCTCACGAGGGTTTATTATTTAAAGGGGTCCTTTCTTTCCAGTAGGCGCAAGCCCCTACTGTTAATTACCTCCGACATGGTCAGGAGCACCTCTAGATCGGGAAAATCAAAGGATTGTGTGTCGTGAGCTGTTAGGGAATTGTAAATATGCAATTAGCGGTCCTATCATGCATTTATATATTTTTTTGTTTATTTTTTTTGTTTTTTATTAATATTACTACTATAATGCAATATTAATATATCATATTATTATATTTTTTCTGTGGACTTTGGATTGCAGGGGACAGCAGTCTCTGGAGTTCTTAGCTTGTAGGGGTTACGGTTGACTGCCGTCGCTGGATGCTTGTAATCTTCTCGTTTTTCGAGTTCTCCTTGTAATATGAGGAATCAAGGTTTAAGCCCTTCTGGTGTGAATTTTGTATTTGTAAGGCATGGACTTCCCGAAGCGGGTTTCTTAGACTTCCTGTTGATCTCTGTCGAGGTTGTTTGAAAATGACGTCTGATTCCTGATCAGATCGCTAAATTTAGTTGATGCGGTGCTTGAGGTTGTTTTCTTCTTCTTTTTTTTTTAAGTGAACATCAGGCCCCTGGGCTTGTGGATGTTAAAAACGCCGGACCCCTGGGTTTATGGGCGTTAAAATCTTATGCGCGCGGGTGCGACCCGAGTCGGTTGCCCCTTGACCTTTCCCGGGAAGCGGGGTGACACTCGTTCGATGGGCATAGAGCGTTAAGTGACATCTGGTACCTGACCAAGACGTTCAATAGACGGAGTGGCTTCCGTTAAAAGTGACATTTGGCGATGTTCAAAGTGACGAATCGGTTTGCTCCCGAAGCGTTGAAGTGACATTTGGCAATGTTCGGTTTCTTTTTCTTGGGGTGATACTCGGTTTCCAGCCAAGATATCAAATGAACGGTTCTCTTGTCGCTTGAAGCGTTGCGTTGATACATGGTTTCCAGCCATGATATCAAGTAGACGATCCAGTTGCCATTTGAAGCGTTGAAGTGGTATCTAGTTTTCATCCAAGGTATCAGGGGAACGATTCAACTGCCACTTGAATCGTTAAGACATATGATTGCCAATCAGACGTTAAGTGACGTTCCGATCTCCATCCGAAGTACTGAGGTGATATCTGGTAGCCAGCCAGACTATCAAATAGATGCTCCGATTGTTGTCCAGAGCGTTCAGGAGACATTTGGTTGCTATTCAGATATTGAGTAGACGGTTCAATCATCATTCGAGATACTGAGGTGATATCTGGTATCCAGCCAAGATATCCCACAGGTTATCCGATTGTTGCTTGAGGTGTCGACAGTGCATCTGGTCGCAAGTCAAATATCTAGGAATCGATTCAGCTGCCACCTGAACCGAAGACGCTTGGTTGCCAGCCAAGTGTTAAGTGCCAATTCGATTACCATCCGGAGTATTGAGGTGATACCTGGTATCCAGCCAAGGTACCAAACAATTGGTCCGATTGCTATCCGAATCGTTTAGAAGTGACATATGGGTGCCAGTCAGATGTTCCCTTCCGATTCGATCATAATTGAGACTCTGAAGTGATATCTGGTAGCCAGCCATCTTATCGGACAGATGACTCGATTATTCTTCGAAGCGTTGAAGTGACGTCCATTCGCCAATCAGATAAATAACAATTCGATCTTCACTCAGAGTATTGAGGTGATACTTGGTAGCCAGCCGAGGTATCAAACAATAGTCTGACTGTTATTCGAAATGTTGAAAGGAATCTGATTGCTAGTCGGTCGTTCAATGGACAGTTCAGCTGCCACCTGAAGTGTCCGAATTTCATCTGGATGCCAGTCAGATGTTAAAGTGACGTTTGTTCGCCAATCGGGTATTGAGCAAACGGTTCGATCCTCCTTTGGAATACTCTGATGATACTTGGTAGCCGACCGAGATATCATACAGATAGTCCAAGTGTTACTCGAAACCTCGCAAGGAACCCTGATTGCTATTCAAACGTTCAGTAGATAGTTCAGCTGCCACCTGAAATATCCAAAGTTTCAACAGTTCGGCTCTCACCCGAAGCACTGAAACCATCCTTCGCTAGACCCTTGGGTTTGTGTGCGTCCAAAAATCTTATGCGCGCGGGTGCTACCTAAGTCAGCTGCCCCTTGGCTTCCCCAGATGCGGGTGACAATTGGTTCTCGATCATAGGAGCGTTCCTCTGACGCTCAGTCTCTGACCAATCGTTCAATGTGACGTAATGCTTGACATCTAGGCAAGACGAGTCACTCAAATGACGCTAAGCGTTCAAGTAACGTCCGGCTGCCGACCGGTACGTCATGAACAGTTGGTTCTCGATCATGGGAGTGTTCCTCTGACACTCAGTCTCTGACCAGCTGTTGAAGCTTCGCTTGATTCCTGATCAAGTGTCAATGCGACATAGTGCTTGGCATTTAGCCAAGGAAAGTCAATAGGGTGACGCTCGGCAATCTTTGCGAGTGTTCAGGTAATGCCCGGCTTCCGACCGGAACATTGTAATTTCCCTCCAGCACCGAAAGAGGTAAGTTTTGTTGTGTGAGATCTGGTTGTTGATTTAAAAGATAGGCCAAGTCGACATTACTGAGCTGTTTGAGGCATAAGTAATGTGACTAAGGAACATGTTGAAGGTTTCTGAATGAGGATATTATTTGGGTAAGGATTATGGATCCATCTGACGTAGTGGTGTGATCTGGGATAAGGTCTTTAATATAATATGAGGGAGTCGTTTACAGCAACAGTGTTGGCCTCGATATATCCTTGGCGGTTAGATTGCAAACACTCAAGTTAGGACCTCCTGCCTCCTTGAGAGAGCGGGTGCCTTAGATAATCGTAGACTCCTGAAATAAAAATGTGATCTTTCCCCAAGGTGCGGGCATGATGATGTGGAATTTGTCCATAGTGACAATATTTGCATATCTTCGATAGGATCATAATGTTGTGTGCCTGTGTCAACGGTGTTGGCAGACGTTTATCTCTGGCGGGTAGATTGCATACACTCAAGATAGGACCTCCTGCCTTCTCGAGAGAGCGGGTGCCTTTGATAATCATGGCTTCTATCGTCTCAGCAGGCTTGGGACAACATTGTGAGCTTTTCTCAGACTGCAAAGAGTTCTGCTCGTATGTGGTTGGATCCATATTCTTCACCGATAATATCTTGCGGTGTAATCTGCCTTCTCTTTGGAATTTTGCCAGTTTGTTTTAGTATTGATTTGGTCTTCACCTGGTTTGCATATTATTTCGGGTCTCTTGATAGAGTCCCGTGACGCCATGATAGATCTCACTATCCATCATTCTGAGGCTAGTGGGTCTCACTTTAACCAGATCATTGAGCTTGATACTTCACCAGTACTCTTGTTTGTTAGCAACAGTACTCAGTGTCTCCATTTTTATCCGCACCTGTCATGACGGTGACCGTCTGGTGGTTTTGGTCACTGAGGTTGAGATGAGTTTTTCTTGAGTTATGAATGAAGCACTAGACTCGGTCGTGCTAGTGTTCTAATATGACTTTTAGAAATATTGTCCATGCCTTCGTTATGAGCCTTTGAGCCTTTGCCGGAACGGCTTTTCTTCATAGTATCCAGGAGAGAATAATGGTAGGAATATATTTGGTAGGGTTTTTAGTGGTGATGATTAGCCAAATAGATTCCTTTTATTTTTCTGAGCTTCTAGGGTTTTTCCTCATATTTTTCTGACCCTCATATGATTTTTCATGAATTTTTAATGGGTTGCTGGATTTTAAAACAAATACGAGGCTGAGGTGGCAATTTGTGATTGGCCGGAGCTTGAAATATGGGTTTAAAATATTATGTTTGGAATTTGGTTGTGGTTTTGGCATGACTGTATTCTCCATATTTTTCTGGATCCGTAGAAATTTGGTTTGGATTTTTCTGAGTTACGGTTGAATTTCTACGAATTTTTGAACTTCCAGCAATAACATGATGCCACATCAATAGCAGTGACACGTGGCAGATTCTGGTTGGTCTACGCCAGCGGAGAGAAGAGAGGGTCATCAGCGACCTCAGCTGTGAGGAAGGGAACACATGGCGTGCTCTGATTGGTTGTCAGTGGATTATTACACCATGTTGACTCGTCACATGAAAAATCCCACAGAACATCACGGAATTTGGGACGGTTTGTTTAAAACTATCCCGCTACTCCCATACGCCCGGTATTTTACGATATAACTAATCCCTTTGCTACTGGGTCCCGCTGTCAGTGGGTATGGCTTTGGCCGTTTCATCGTACTCCATGCCTTCGCAATTTTGGGATCGAAACCCCTTCTTTCTTCCTTTCTTTCTCTCATCTCCGTCGAACTGTCGATGGAGAAACCGCCATGGCCGTCTGATTGAGCTTGTCAAGTGATTGTTCAGCCTTGGGACAGTGCCGAATGGGATCGTGGAGCCCTCAGGAGGTCGTGGGACCCGCTTATTGGGCTTGTTTCTTCTTCCTTTACTGTAATCGAATTCATCCCAATCGACTAGGGTTTAACAGGGTTTGACGGTGGTTATGGGTCTCTGATGGTTCTTGAACCAAATTGGCAAGCCTGAAAGCATCGTGGAGGATTTGTGAAGCTTGATGTAGTCTCAATTTGGTTGTCGAGCTCCTCTGGCATGATGTTTCACCTCAGTCAGATTCCGCCATGGCGGTGAAGTGGCGATTGAAACCATCTTGGTGCCGCTGTGACTTGATGAGGGTTTTAAGAGTATGGTGGAACATACTTGAAGAGAGATGCGCCATCAATTTGATTACAAGTTGCTCCCAACCAAGAGTTTCACCATAGCACAACCATGGCTGTGGTGACAAGCCATCAATTTCCTTGATGTTACCATTCCTTGGCGATGCAGGGAGCGCAATGAGGCGCTGGAGGGCATATTGGCATGCCCCTGAAGATGTGAAGCTCCCCTATTGCACCATAGGACCATAGCAGTATGAGGTTTCTCCTTGATTTAGATCTGACCATGGTGGTGAAGGTGGGACTATTGGAAAAGAATTGGAGATATATGAACTCGACAGCTTGCATATGGGGAATAACAAGCTATCAAGTTAACACAAATGAACCTCTACTGTGTAGCTCCTCCTAGATTGGTGGTCTCTCTCTTCAATGCATTGGTGAGGTGAGTTGTGCAATGCTCCATGAACTCCAAAGAAACCTGCTGTCCTTTATTCATTTTTTTTATTTTTTAACCTGCTGTCCTCTTTCCTTTAGAAAGAAATCTGTTGTCCATTGAACCTGTTGTCTTTGTTATTGTCCACTGTTTTATATTTTTGTTTTATATAATGATTTGCTCAATATCAAATATGCATACTTAGTTATAAAAGAGCCTATTTTGCTTTATTTATCATGTGGTCTCTTATATTGCAACTAATGTAAATGTGATTTTTAGCCTACATGAGTACAGAATGTAAAATATGAGTATTAACTAAGTATTTGATTATTTCCTACATTGTTTACTAAATGCTTAGATTAACTAAATGCATTTATATACATATCTACATAAACGTTTTATCAGTTATTCCCTACATTGTTGCTAAGTGTGCATGAACCAATAAAATATAGAAAGAAAAAAAAAGTTGCAAGGAGAACAAATAAACCTTTTACTTCACCAAAGTTGATTACAAGGAAATAAAATGAGTAGTTGCTTACAACTGAACTATGAAGCTATGGCTTCTACTAATACACTCTTTTTTTTTTAAAGTGGCTATCCTAACAGAAATCACTCTTATCCTCACAAATGTATACAAAGTGCTATTGGCAGTATCTCTTTGTGCTTGATGGCTGAGCTCGTGTGTATCTCTGGTTGTGTTACTGGTGTCCCCCTTTGCATGGCCACCCAGCATCCTATTTATAGAGAGAATGGATCAATCACTGTAGATGGCACCAATTATCCAGATTTTAGAAGGCTTGGACAGTTTTGCCCCTGCTGCCTATTTTGGGTATTTCACCACTTCTACACAGTGTTTTACTGTGCCCAGTTTATTCATCTTTAGGGGATAACTTTCTTTATTCTCATGCTCCTCATTACTCCACCAGTGAGGCACCATTGCTTTAGTCTCCAACATCATTAATCCTTTGTGTCATATGTTATGTCTCCTTTATTTTGATGACCAAATGGCTCAATTTTATTTCAATACATGCTCCTTTAAACTTGTTATGTCCAGCATATAGAATAAACAATATCGATTTAATTAACTTTGCCTTTCCAGCAATGCTTTGCAACCTCTTCTTAATGCAATTTCATCTTCTGGACCTCAATTTCCATTCTAGCTTGAGTCATATCAATCCTGAGCCATATCAATCCAATACCCTTTTGAGTTATTTCCTTTCACCACATCTCCATTTGATAGCATGCTTCCAGTCAAGGCTGCTGCATGAGCATTTTTGTGTGATTGAGAGCTTGACTGTTTCCATGTTTTGCCTTCATTTTTTTTTTGTTAACTGATCTTTTAAAAATTGAGCTCTTGGCTTTAATTATAGCTGATCATTGTTATTCAGATATCTCTTTTGATGTTCTTTGGTTACGGCTTGGCCATAGAATCAAATCAATTATACTCCATTCCCCTCAATTTTGCAACTCTTGAATACACAGGTCCTATGCAACTGAACCGTATTCTTCTTGGGTTTACTGGAGAGCAAGGAGTTGTTAACACTGAGATTCTTTTCTCTTGCAATTGAATGCCCCAATATGATGGCATGGTGAAGGGGTGAATCGAGGTGTGCCAGTGGAATCATTGCGTTTCAGTAGGCGAGAGAGGAGACAGAAGTGAGCTCCTGTGCACAGCGCGAGAAGGAGAGGATAGCGAGATTCCATTCCCTGCCATCATTACTTGGCTTCGTTTGTCAACAGGCGTGCGAGAAGGAGGGTCCATCTCCTGCGTCATGGCGTTCGTCAGAAGAGGTCCTCTTCGTCATGGCGTGCGTTAGAAACAGAAGCAGTCGGAACGAAGGAGACGAAGTGATGGGCCGGGCCGCTGCATCTTTATTTTCATTATGGGCCTTCTGTTTTTTTTTTTTTTTGATGTAGGGTGGGCTGAAACGAAGTGGGCCAGAGCAGTAAAAATAAAATTTGATCATGGAATATTTGTTGCACGAATCTTGATGCCTTCGGATGCACTGATCTTGATGGATTTATATGCTAGAATTTTGATATATTTTGATGCCCATGTCAATTTTATTTTTATAATCATATAATTATTTTCGTACGGTATTTCGGGGCATGGTTCGTATTTTTCACGGAAAAGACATGTTGCATAATATCAAAATACCTCTGTCCTCTTATCTGTGAATAAACCCTCCCGATTGATCGGGATAATTTTCAGACTATCGGGCGCCTCCTATATTTGACCCATGTCTAAAATATCAAATTCCGCTTTACCGTTCCCCGGTATTTATGAGAATATTTTAGGGTTCAACAAGATGATCAGCTTGGTGTTCTCCAAGGTTCATTTCTAAGATTGCCGGGTCATCTTGTAGATTAGGACTTGACAAAATTGGTAAATCTTGATTTGAATTATAAATTTTGCAAAGTTGTAATAATTATATATACTGCTATATTAAAAAATGAGAAATATATCATTTTCGTGACTAATGTGGATTTTATAGGAGCAAGTGAGGCAAAATACGAAACAAACTCCACAAATTCCTCCTCAAGATAAGGGAAAGCAAACGGTGCAAGAGGATGATGAAGATGAAGGGGAGAATGTGGATCAGTTTTTTGCGAAGGAGGAGATTCAATTGCACGATCCGTTCGTCCCTGATGAGAAGTTGGCAGAGATTAAGCCTCACGCAAAGAGAATGCACGACTATATGAGGATGTTCGACAAATCAGTGACTGAATTCGCCGATATTCCTGCTGATTTCGAATTTCAAGATGTCAAGACATTCATCCTCGAATTTAGAGACATTTGCCATGTTTTCAGTAGGAATGAACTCTTCGTTCAAGTGATTAAACTTTGGATCTTGTAAGTATTTTCCTAACTTTACAACAGTTAATCATTGGTTATATGATATGTCTAATAAATTAAAACCCTAAACACTTAACCCTAAATCCTAAACATTGTACATACAACATTCAGGCAGTGCAGGCAATATTGTGCTGATATTTTGATGTAGAAGTGGATATTTTGGGATCCGGAAAGATGCTCGGGTCAGGATGTAGTGGCAGATGAGCTCGGAACTGTACGATATATAGCGAATCTTCTGAAGAAGTATGCTAAAAGGGATCCCTACCATGTTTTGGTGCATCATAATCAGTTAGTTATAAAATCTCTAATTTTGACTTTATCTTTTATTATGAATCTACAGTTTAATGTTAATTTCACCAACAAAGAGATAATATGTATGTAATTACAGGTCGCATTTTGTGATTATTATCGCAAAACTCTCGACACGAAAGATGTGGATAGTAGATTCACTCCAATCGAACGAAGGCTACCAATCCCCAATTCTACGAAATTACGATCAGTAAGTTTAGACTTAACATATATATATAATGCGTGTATACATTGTTTAGTTATATACTAATATCTATAAATGAATTTTCATAATTTTATATTTAATTTTGCAGAGCTTTGTCAAGATTGGTCCAAGTTCCCAAGTTTGAAGTTGAAATGATTCCCGTACATAGTTCAAAACTAATATATATAGTTTCATTTTATTCGTAATTTATTTAATTTAAACTTAATAGCATTATTTTATATTCTTGTAGAGTCAACGACACCACTATTTTATGCGATGACTTCGCTACGCAAGATCATTGATCACTGCACGCTACATCCGGACCTACCATAGATATGGATTACGTTTAATTAACCTTAATGAATATATATGAAAATGTTTTAGGGTTTATAATTTAGAGTTTAATGTACATTATATTGTGGAGTTTAGAGTTTAGAGTTTATAATTAATTTTAGTATCTAATTTTCATAGGTTACTAACTATATGAAATGTTAATAAAATGCAGTTTTTGCAACCGGTGGGGAAGCGTTATAGCGAGACCGAGCTTAATTTCACTGTAAATGAGTGGTTTGACTTTTTACTTGGACATTTAGGTGCTAACAATAATTGATGACTACAAAATTTGTGATATTAATATATTAGATGTTATGATAAATGTTAATTTGCATGTGATTTGATAAATATTATTGTGTGCATGATGCATGTGATTTGTATATGATGTAAATTACTGGTACATATATATCGGTATTGTTAATTGTTGGCTAGCAAAAATGGCGCTAGCCCCAGAAACAAAAATATATTTTTTATAATGATTACTAGTACCGGTTTTTAATAATAAACCGGTACTAAAGAGTTATTTAGTACTGGTTTTTAGACTAAAAACCGGTACTAAAGATACCAAAAATTTTATATTTTTAAAATAAAACAGGCTGCTGACATTAAATAAAAATCGATACTAAAAGTATTATTTTTAGTACCGGTTTTTAAATAAAAATCGGTACTAATGTGAGCCGCTTGTTTTCCCTGCGAATTGAGCCCCGTCTTTAGTACCGTCTTTTTAGTACCGGTTTTTAAATATCTTTAGCACCCGTATTATTAGTACCACTGCAAAATCGATACTAAAGATGCATAATAAACCAGTACTAAAAAAAATGGCTTAGTGTTGTGAGTTGAAGAATTGGCCAGGAACAATCAGACTGTCCTATATTTTGCCGGTCGAAGAAGGACAAGTTCTGAACTTGGAATTTTTTTCGTGAACATTGGAGGAACACCGAAGGTGACAAAAGTGAAGACTAAGATGATTATCAATGATAAACTAGTACGTATGTCTAATTTCATTCTCAATAAGCTTGGTAAAATAGTTTTATATATTTCTTTGGCCACATGTCACATGAATTGAAAGAAAACTTATTAATATAAAAGTTGAAATTACAGTAGTACGTAAGAATAATGTGTGTGTACCACATATATATATAAGAAAGGATCCGTGAAGAATGAGATTATTGATTAAGTTGGTAGCTTAATCAAATATATGGTCTATAATGGGTATAATCAGATTTATAATAACCTTTCGTGAATGTAAATAAACTTTATAGTGACAAGCACTTGTTAACATCTCAACATGTACCTTTATGGGAGTGATAGCAATTCCACAAATATATACTAAATAGGAGCTAGTGTTTTTGGATGTAAATAATCATCTAGAATGGTGGTGTTGTCAATGATGAATTTCTCATGCTGAGGAATTCCGCCTAACAATTGCCAACCAACATGTTATTTTTTGGAGAAAAAAATTAATGAAAACAAATAGAGCATGTTAATGTCTAAAATACTGACTTGGTTGGAATGGCATCGACATTTTTTTTGGGTAAGACTTCATTGGCATGCTATAGTGCATAAGGCTTTCTATGCACCATGAATTTTTTCAGGAGTATTTGTGTAAATTTACAAATCTAATTTAACCAGTCTAATCTACATATTAAAATCTCATAGCTAACCAAATTTTACAATTTTTGAGATTTTATTACTATTTTTTCGAATTTTTTAAAGCATGTCATTTTAAACCAAATTTGGTTTGCTATGAGATTTCAATATGTAGATTAAATTGGCGAAATTAGATTTGTCAATTTATAAAAATACTCCCGAAAAATTTCACGGTGCAAAGAAATCCCTAAGCACTATAGTGTATATTAAACTCTCTCTCTCTCTCTCTCTCTCTCTATATATATATATATAGAGAGAGAGAGAGAGAGACAGAGAGAGAGTGAGTTTTGTTATGGTGAGTCGATATGGGAAACCATCCAGATCTGGTTCATGATGCATAGAAATCCCTAACCACTTCTAGATCTGTTCAAAATAACTGATTCAAACCATCCAATACTATCTCCCTATTGAAACCTCCACGTAGATCAATTTTTTTTTTAATTTTAATTACCTTTTTAGATTTTTAAAATCTGCCATTTTTGAATGGTTCATAACTAGTTAAATTAAATATTTTCTAAAATTTTTAAAAAGTAGTTAAAATTTTCGAAAAAATATAAAATTTGGTCTACATGGAGATTTGAATAGAAAGATCGCATTAATCAGTTTGCATCGATAATTTTTAACTAGATCTAGGAGTTTTCAGTGTGACTCACAGCCTTCTGGTGAGTCGCGACTCACCATAGAAAAAGTCTTTATATATATATATATATATATATATATATATATATATATATATATAGTTTTGCTGTGGTGAGTTGCAACTCACCAAAGGACCGGTGAATCGCGCTCAAAACTTATAAATCTAGTTCAAAATGACCGATCCAAACCGTCTAATACGATCTCCATATTAAAATCTCCATGCAGACAAAATTTTTCAATTTTTCAAAATTTTTAAGCATTTTTTTTATTTTATAAAATCTTTAATCTAATTAGTTCTGGACCGTTCAAAAATAGCACTTTTTAAAAATCCAAAAAAATACTTAAAAATCTCGAAAAAATATTAATTTGATCTGCATGAAGATTTCAATAGTGAGTCATATTGGACGGTTTGGATCGATCATTTTGAACTAGATTTAGGAGTTTTGAGCGCAACTCGGTGAGTTGCAACTCACCATAGCAAAAATCTATATAGTTTTGCCATGGTGAGTCGCGACTCACAAAGGGTCCGTGAGTCGCGCTCAAAACTCCTAGATCTGGTTAAAAATGACCGATCTAAACCGTCCAATACGATCTCTCTATTGAAATATCCATGCAGACTGAATTTAATATACTTAGTGAGTGACGATATCTGTTTAGGCCTCTTGATGGAGTTAGATCGTATGCGCGCAACTAGGCGATCAACTCTAAATCAAGAAACGTATAATCTGCAAGAATAACACATTTCTATCTTGGATTATACGATGATATCATGTGACATAAGAATCAAAATAGGAAAATACTTTATTCTCTTATCAAGGATTGAAATATTGTAGCAGTACACTATTTATGTGAATTGAAAATCATAACGTGTTAATAGATACTGCTTATGATTATTGGAATTAAATAACGATTTAATTCCATGGCCAACATAGCATAAATTCTGAAAGGGGTCACACAAATAGAGTTATAACCACACCGTGCATTAATTGTTTATTCACAGTAGTAAGTTCTATGAAAATATGATAAGTTGAGTAATTAATTATATCGTTTTGAACTGTTATAATTAATTATATCAAATGGATCATATAGAAACATTTTAGTATATTTCCTAATCACCAAATATTTATTAATTAGTTAATAATTATTTATACAATACATATTTTAATTATAAGGCTTTAATTTAAATGTTAGATTAAAAGTCCAATAGAGAACCAAATTGGGAGCAACAAGAAAGGTCCATTTGATAATTGATTAAGTGGATCCATAACACAACACACATGGCCCAACAAGGCCCATGCGTGGCCGGCCTCATTAGGGAGGTAGCTAGGTGGCATGGTTTGTAATTATGGAGAACTCTACCCTAGGGTTTGAGTACTATAAAATGAGGTGCATAGAAGAAAATTTGGACTTGCTCTCTTTCCCCTTGACCTAGCCGCCATCTACCCCTCCTTTCTTCTCTCTTTGGCCGACGCCATTCTCCCCTCTTTCTCTCCCTATTGCTCATGTGTTGAGCTCTCTTTTTCACATTTAAATTGGTTAATTGAACAAAGAGAGAAAGCTAGGTGATTAGCCTTGATCTCCAAGATTGTGGTTAATCTCTTGGTGGACTCGAGGCGGCCATCGACGGAGGTGGAGGCGCAAGGAGAGCACGCTACCGACTCCCGCGCATTGGGTTCATGCCCCGTAAATACGATTTTGCGGGAGGTATAATCCAAACCCTTTTTCTCTTGTGTTGGATGTTTATAGCACTAGATCCCTTTCGATGTTTGTTGTTTGTGGTTAATTAAGTCTAATTAACTATAAAAATTAAAATTGTGCATTTCCTAACATAAACAACCTGTTATTATAATTAATACTTTGTGTTAAGTTTGTTGGTCAAACTTAGATGTTCTAAACCTTAGTGTTTGCTTGTTGGACTAGACGCTGGTTCAATCACAACCTAACGTAATTAACTCAATTGTTTCACAACTTTTGGTATAGAATTCAATCAATTTTAACTTGTTCGTTGGAGTTTTTAAGGATATTTAGTGGTCTTTTGGACTTGTCTAAAACTACACTGTTGGTAATAATTAATCTTCCCTTTCGGATCTACGACTTTTCCTAAGTACTTGAATTAATCTTAACCCGTCATCCTAACTTAGACATACTAGATGCATCCAAACAAACAATTCTAACTCAAGCGAGTAATTTAATTCACAATGAACAAATCTCAGAGCATATCATAATATAATAAGTCAAGTAGAGATCATCCAAATATTAAGTTAATTCCCTACTTCTAAGGCAACATAATATCTAGCCTAACATAGTAAAAACAAAATAACAGGTAGCAGAAAACAATGAAGATAAAAGCCCACGAAATCAAGAGATAAAAATACAGAAAAATAAAATCAAATACTCTTTTATGCTTTGAATCTACGATCTCTAAGGCAGTGGAGTGTTGCAAGATAGTCTTCACATTTGTCTTCTTACGGTCGTCGCTTCAAGAAATCAGGGGTTGATGATCTCCAAAAGTGAAAGAGAGAAAATGCCTAAGCAAAGGTGAAATTAGGGTACGGAATGTCGGATCCTTTTCATTTAGGTTTAGTAAAATTTATATAGTAGTATTCTAGTGCTTGGGGAAGTTGCTTGGTCACCAAGGTAAGAAAAGATGTCAAAATAAAATATTTTCTTGAAGAAAATGTTGCCATACGTATCATGGCGGCAGACTGTTCGGACCGAACACAGGAGAAAGAAACTCAGGCGGTGGCTACAGTGCACATGGAACGAACAAGGAGCTATTCGGTCCGAACAGAGTGCTGAGAAAGGCCTCCAATGCTAGAAATAAGTCATCTAGCGTGCGTGCTACACCGTGAATCTATCTATATGCTCCAAATCACTAGAAATCATCAAAACATGTACAGAGAAGATAAGAAATGACGGCAGAACCAAATCTTAGAAAAAACATAGTATTTTATTAACTAATTTGTTGATTTTATTGTTTTTTTAGTGTCAAATACGGTCAAAATACCAATAAATAATGATGATATCAGGTATTAACATCGACGTTTCTAGCACATTTACGACTGTAAGATGGAATGTTATAATCATGCGTACAATTAGTCATTAGAATGTGGATGAAATAATTGTTCGCCGATTCGGTAGTGGAGTTTTCTTATTAAATGATGGGTCCATAAATAACCATATTGTAAAGTCCTCACAAAAATATATATATATATAAATTCTAGCAGTGTTAGTTGGTAATTGGCACATATCAGAAACATGCATGGATCTCTATTTTAATTTTGAAGCTTTTCATCATCTTTTTATTTTGATCCACTTATAATTAAGTTGTAATTGCTGCAAAGTTTTCCCTATTTTACGTGCCGACCTAATTAATATATTGAGTTTTGCTATGGTGATTTGCAACTCACCAAAGCGTCCGTGAGTCGCTTTCAAAATTCTGAAATTTAGTTGAAAATGACTGATCCAAACCGTCTAATACGATCTCCCTATTGAAATCTCCATGCAGACCAAATTTTATATTTTTTCAAAATTTTTAAGTATTTTTTTTTAATTTAAAAAAACATTAATCTAATTAGTTCTGAACCGTTCAAAAACAGCAGTTCTGAAATAAATACTTAAAAATTTCAAAAAAAATATAAAATTTGGTCTGCATTGAGATTTCAATAGGGAGATCATATTAGACTATTTGAATCGGTTATTTAAACTAAATTTTCTAATTTTGAGCGCGACTCACGGACGCTTTGGTGAGTTGCAACTCACCGTAACAAAACTCTTAACAAAACTCGTAAAATTCCTCTGTGTTTGAAGATGTTGCCCTTATAATGTTTGTATCACTCTCAACCAATTTATACTCAAGAGCAGTGTTAGAGCCTTAAAGGAGTTCAGACAACTCTAGGATTTCAATCAAATTTGTTGAAGAAGCGTTCATTCGTCCAAGAGTGCATCGTTAAATTAAGTCCATTTGCTCTTCCATGCATTTTTTGTTTCTAGATCCTCGAGTAGACCTGTCAAACATTGACGGTGGAATCGAAAATGAGGTGTTTCGTTTTTTGTTCAGTTTTGGTAACGAAACGAAAATGATGTTTCATTTTTGTTCCGTTTCATTAAATGAAACAGATTTTTGTTATGTTTAACGTTTCGTCCTCCATTTTCTATTGATTTCAGTCCATTTCTGTCTATTTCTGTGTTCTGTTTAACGTTCAATTCGTTTTTTTCATTTTTTTTTTTCGTTCCGTTTTCAAAAACGAAATAAATTTTCTATTTCGTTTAATGTTCCGTTCGGACAGAACGAAATGAAAACGTTTTTGTTTCGTTTAATGTTTCATTCGGACGGAACGGAATGAAAACGTCCGAAACGGTGGATCTATCCTCGAAGGCAACTCTAATATTGTAATATGGGCCCTGTAGATGCATTTAATTTCACCATCCACTTGTATTTCTTATTTTATTACCATCAGTAAAAACTAGCCTAGAAACTTTACCGTAAGAAACTGCGAACAGTTTCAAAATATGTCGGCACGTGGTCAGTTTGAAAGAAGAGACATGAGATATTACCAATATCACTGTATATACTATATATAGCATATCAAACAATAAAGTGTATATTGAGTTGGTAAATAAAGAAGCATAAATATATATTGATACGAGATGGGTTATGTTACTTTCTAATGTAATCTATTTATTTATGAGGAGGGTTTTAGTGGCACAAATGTCATAATTTTTCTTTTTTTATTAATATTTCCAAAAAAAAACTAATTTTCAAATCTAAACCGTTCATCATGTTTAATTTTACGATATGAATTTCTATATAATATTTATAAATTTTAGAGTGTATTTGATATTAGATTAAGAGATAAAAAAATGAACGAATATTGTTAATTATAACATATTAATTTTAATACATTCATGTATTAGCCTCTTGATCAAATATAAAATAAATTCCGAAATTTATAAAAATTATATAGAAATGCATCGGTCATAAAATTGAACAAGATCAACGGTTTCGATTTGAAAATTGAATTTTTTTTAAATATTAATGAAAAAAAATTATGACATTTGTGGCACCAAAAACTTGTGGTACTAGATCCGCTCTTATTTTATTTTGTCCATGGTTTCCACAATCTATGACTTGTACGGCCGGTCCAAACCATGCATTCAGTTTGTTTCCCATATCGAATTCTCCTTACAAATCAAATTATACATTTTTTTCAAATTTTTGTTATATATTATGGTATTTATAAATTGGATGGTTTGAAATCTTTCAATTATAGTGTTTTTTAAAATAATATGATAAATAATAAGAAAAAAAATTGAGAAAATATAAAATTTTGTTTGTAAGGAAAATTTGATATGGAAAAAGACTGAACGGTTCCCATCGACGGCAGAATAAGTTGTAGGAAACAAGGATGAAATTAATTAAATAAATAGATTACCTTGCAAATTACCATAGCCCGTCTTGATTGATATTATATTTAGCTATTGCTCGAAGCATGCAACAACTTTCAGCATTTATGATAGCATATTATGCAAAATAGGCCAGGGAACAACCAACCTATAAGTTGGAATACCATTGAAAACTTTTAAAATAGGCCGCTTTCAAGTAGCGCTGTCAATATCGTGCTTTTTTTCATTTTTTCGTACGTTCCGTTCCGTTCAACACAGAACAGAAATAGTAAATGAAATGATTTTATTTTCAGAAATCGAACATAAAATTATATTGTTTTACCGAAATGAAACACGAAAATAAAGTATTATAATGAAAAATGTAAAATAGAACAGAAAAACATAATTTCGTTTGCCAAAACGAAACGGAAACAAAAATAGTAATTTTTTTTCGTTACTGAAACGGAACGAGTAAAAAGAACATGTTTTTTTAATCCGTGGCCGTTTCTCACGTTTCAAGTATTTCGGGAAAAAAGTTGGATCCTTAAAAGATTGTAGTTGTGAGGTTGTGCCTCATAATAGGGGTAATACTTTGCTATTTCTTTTGAGGAATCTAAATTATGCTATATATTAATTCATATCAAGTCTAATTGACTAGACATAAAGTTAGCAGGAAAGCAAATTAGAATTTTTGTTGGGAAATGACAAAACAAAGATGCCTGCGCGTTGGAAGTGAAATCATTGTTATTAGATTAATATAAACGCAGGGTTGCATAACAAAATAGAGTTATAATCGATATATATATATAATTTTTTTTAAGATAAATTGGAGGTCTAAGCCATCCAATTTATTTTTAAATTAAATGTCTATGAAAGATCCTCCAGTCGGGTTTCGAACCTGTAACCTTTCACTCAAGGTGCATTGCTTTTTACCACTAGACCAAAAGCTGGTTCTCAATCAATATATATATAATAAATGCGGGAGTATCAAAATTAAAGGGATGTACATTATCTAATAAATATTTTCCAATATAACGTAGACAAAATCTACAAAGAATTGACAGGAGCAAAAAGACCTTGTCTCTTCCACAAAATCTTGATGGTTCAATATCTATGTCATACGTTCTTGAACAGCTTATGTGAGTTACATGGCAAGCATTTATTGTTGGCAACTGTCTCTATAACATCCTTCTGGCCAGATATCTTATCTAAGATCTGAAAAATAAAATTTGAAATATACTTAAGGCTCCGTTTGGATGCGTTGAGAATAAAGTAGGAAGAAGGAAGAAGGGAATAAATTTATTGGGAAGGGTTAAATTTATTGGGAAGTGTGTAAATTTTGTGAAGAGTTTGGATGGTTAGAAATAAATTTATTGGTAAAATATGGTTATTACTTATTTCTTATTCCGGAAAGAAGCCATCAAAACGAAGGCTTTAATAATAAAGTTTTTGCTGCAGTGCAGTGGAGCTGCCAGACTGTGATCCGATGGCAGTTACGTGTGGTTACAGTGCAATAGAATGGACCAGCCAATTAATGATAAATATTTAATAATGAAATGTTGCATGTTTGTCCACCAAATGTTGCCATGCGAATTCTATTAGTAAAGTGTAAAAATTAAGTACAAAATTCAGAAAAAAAAAACTTACTATTTGTAAAGTTTAGAACATTGATCTTTCTGTATTGATTATTAATTAGAAAAATGAAGTTCTTTTTTTTTATTTGGTTATTGTATAGTCTATACAGCACTTAGAATATCAAATTAAAATCCACAATTTTAATATATATATATATATATATATATATATATATATATATATATAGAATGGCTAATGTGCCATCGATGGCACGGAGGGTCCCGTGTCATCAAGTCATTTTTCGAAATCCAAAATTCAAATGGTCAATCCAAACCGTTCAAGTTGTTCTCCATATTGAAATATCTTTGGAGACCAAATTTTATATCTTTTCGAATTTTTTGCTATTTATTATGATATTTTAAAAAACATTATGATTAGAGTATTTCAGGCCCTCCAATTTCAAAATATCATAATAAATAGAAAACAAATTCGAAAAAATGTAAAATTTGGTCTCCAAAGGTATTTCAATATTCTGATCAACTTGAACGGTTTGGATCGACCGTTTGACTTTTGAATTTGAAAAACGAGTCGATAGAAAATTGATGGCACGTGCCATCGATGGCGCGTTAGCCATTCTCTATATATATAAGGGACACAAGAATGTTTAGTTGCTGAATATACATCCAATCAAATAAAGCAATAACATATATTGGTTCTTGCATTATTTAATTACTAACATCGGTAATAAATCGTTACCAAAACGTAACACAATTATCCATCCGAAAATGAATTTATGCATTATGCATGCATGAGGAAGTACACCCATATATTCCATTCTATTTCTAAATAAATGTGCCAACAACCTCTCGAATCTATTGCATTTTTTTTTAATATATTGCATCGACAACAATGATATAAATTTTCACCTCACCTAATTAAAACATGATTTTATATTTTTGTTCCGCGGTTTGTACTAAACCATGCTTACTGTTGACTCAGTTACGTACGGAGCGTTTTATTACGAAACCAGAGATAGACAGAAAGAAAAACTAGTGAAGTCTGGGGGCCACGTCAGCCGTGTCGCTCTGACAGGACTCTCCCAAGCCGTACGACGTCAGGCCTTATCAGAGGTCAGGCACCATAGGCCCAGTTTGTGCCACAGCCAACTATGATATTTTTTTTAAAAAAAAAGTACTCTCGTAGTCTTGATCTTTTGTTTGTATTTAACTATTTACCACTATGATACTGATTCAGTGGCCAATTAAAATGAGAGAGAGAATTGCACGAATGGAGTAAGAGGTGAAAAGAGAGACAGACAAGGGCTGCGCCAGCGCATGAGCTGGTGCAGGTGGAGTCACTCTTGTAGTTTCAGATGCAGCGGTTGCACCAGTTGGTGCTGCCCTCATTTTTTAATTAATAATTATTAATTACGAATTTAGAGAACAAAGTACTAATCTAATTATATTTTAATCCTAGTAATTTGCATGCACAATTGGAATTTTTATTTAAAAAAATTATAAATAATTAATTATCTTTACATATGCTTTGAATTTTATTTTATTTTTGGTATATATAAGGCGGGATTTGATCTGGTCTCCTCCTTCTCTCCAAATTACTAGTCGGAAAATTTTTACCGCTTCACTCTCAAACCCTCCGAACATCTCCCTTATCACTCTCGCCACCTCGCCAACCCATTCCTCTCTCGATCTCCGGCCTCTCTCTCGAAAACAGCAGCGCCACCACCTCTTGATAGACCCTCCTCTATCTCACTCACCTCTCTCCCCCTTTAACTCGGCAACAGCGACAGCGGCAACACTTACACTGCTCACGTGACGTCATCACCCTCTCTCTTTTCCTCATTCACGTGATTACAACAACACACGCAACGATAATAACATAGAATTTGGGTATGTTAATGGATTTAGGGTTTTATTGAATTTGAAATGATTATTGAGTTTGATTAGTCATGACTGTTAGAGACAACAGGAGTCATAAATGTACCAACTATATTCAGATAATTCAGTAGAAATATAATTTAACTCTTGAAAAATCATAAATTATAACTTATGTACAGTCAAAATTATTTTGATACTATATGTTGTTGCGGAGCTGTACAAGCAGTAACCAAAATAAAAGTCATTTGCCTGAAAAATTGTAGACTTTAATTACATTGTTTTTTAACATTTTATCAAAAGGTCTTCTAAATGATCAATTTTTTTTTCTTTTTTCAAAGTAGAAACGCAATTTGTCAGCTGAATTGTAATTTACCATCTAGCTTGTGAAAAGTATCGATTTCAAGTGATTCTACATAAAGATAATTTGGGGAAGTGAGATATAAATTCACATCCTCTGCTCATTTTTTTGAGGTCTGCAGAGGCAAGACGGCTAAACTTTCGATCCGAACTGTCCGATCAATGATGACCATCCTGCGATCAATATCAGACCGTCGAAATTTGTGCGATCTGTAAAATTCTATCCATTAAAATTTTATCGGATGATTCGGATTAAAGTTCTGCCCTCGGCCTGCAGAGGATGTTGGTCACTGTGCATCTGGGGCCATAAACCGTTTTCCAGACTTCCTTTTTTATAATTTTGGCTGCATAACTGCCCTGAAAGCAACTCACTACACAAATATTTCTCTGTCTCTGCACAAGAGGATCTGGCTCTCAACACCCGTTCATTCCTTCCCGTTCCGTTTTAAGAGCTCGCATCTATCAACTTCGTTTAATCAGATGTAATTATCTCTGTTGATAGAGAGAGATGAAGAAAATTAAGAAAAAAATCATAATAAAAAAGAAAAGAGATGAGAGATAGTGTGAGAAAGACGAGAAATGATCAAATACTAGGAGGGTTTTGCGGAGAAAAGGACAGTGGATGGTGACATGACAATAAAAGCTTGGTCGACCGTGATTTCCATTTCTATTCTCCTTGCAGCCTTTTATTTCTTTTTCTTCACCTTTTCTATTTTATTGCTCTCGCTCTCTCTCCTCTAATCTGTAACACTTTCATTTACCTCTCTCTGAATTCGCTTTAATCCCTCTCCTAAACTGTCACATGCATGTGTAATCCTGATAATGCATGCCCATAATAATACTGTGCATACTTTTTAGTTTTTATGAAAATTATCGTCAGTACATTTAATAGTCCGGAAAATGTGTAAACATGGACCAGAGAAAAATACAGGAGAAAATTTTATGGCCGGCTGATAGTGTGCTGTAGCATGCTACTGATTTCGATGCATATATAGGTTACAGAAGGTGGTGTGGTCGTGCGTGGGCCCACACACTCACACCTACACATACACATTTCAGAGGAGTATTTCATATTTGTCTGGATCTTTGTTCAAACAGGCCATTGCAAGGGGCAGGTGTTGAGTGCTCCTCTAGAGAGAGAGAGAAAGAGTGTGCATGAGAAAGCTAAAAGGCTTCTTGCTTTGTCTCCTGACTCTCCTCACATCATTACCTCTCTCTCTCTTTCAAACTTTCACTGTTCACCCCGTTTGTTTCACATACATGCATGCCTCCAAACCCAAAACCCTTTCAGTGAAGAGTGAATGAAGCCCAAAAGGCCGAGACCAACAACCCCGAAAGAAACAAAAAAAACAAGCAGGTATAAATGGAGTAAAGAGACCAAACTGCTGCTGTGTTTTCTCATGCGTGGAGAAATTTGTGACATTCAAGACTCCTTCCTGGTGGGAAATGGATTGGACGATCCACCCAATAGTGATTCTGCGTGTGTCTATATGTGGAGAGGTCGGTGCAGCTCCGATCTACAATTTGGTTTTACATTCTCTCGTGCAATTTTTTTTTTTTTTCTTTGGTACTAGTTGATTATCGTATTCGTATGGATACGCATATGCGGGTGATTATAGCCTGACGATCTGTCATTCAAGTCGAATGGACCATATCGTATTGTGATGTTGGAGAAATAACTATTGAAATTTGGGTGGAAAATAAGTTCTTTGTTTAGTCGCAAAAGATAATACAATTTGAGTGAAAATTCATAGGTTCAAAATCTGATAGAAAATTTTTTATATAAATTCAATTTAAAAATTGAGTTGTGAAGCTTATTTTTTTTTCAATTTAACTTAAAATATAAAACTGTTGAAATCCACGTGATGTGCGTCAAATTGTGTGCCATATTTGTGGCTATGCAGCAGAATGTTAGCAATAGATGATAAATAAGGTTTGCTCAATTCGGAGGTGTGTTTAATGTGTGAACGTTAATATTGGTTTAAATTGAATTTTGCATTTTCAAAATTCCACCAAAATGTATGTATTATAAATTTGTTAAGTTTGTCCAATTATCTCCTTATGTACAATAAAATGTGTACATGACCTCCTTACGTCTATTATTTTTCTTCATAGGCATAATTCCTAACTCACAAATTTGCAATTCAACTCGAACTAAAAAGTATAAAAGCTCTTCTTTTTTTATGAAAAGAAACAAGAAATTAAAACTTAAATTATGACTCGCGAATCGTTTTGTATACCATCAAACTTCTCATTCAAATATTTTTACATCGAGGTAAGAGAAATAAAAATTGCAGTAAAGATTGTATCAAACAAAATTGAACGGAGTTAGATATAAAGGTATTTGGCCGGTCTTTGCTGGTATGATGATTGGTCACTTCGGGATTTGGCTTGACATGCCTGTTACTTCCCAACGCACCAACACAACACACACCCAAAGCACATATGCCCCTTCACTACTAGAATGTCAATTATTTGCTTCGCAAAAAGGCGTCCCTATTCCGACACGAAAAGCTATCTGCGTCCACCTAAAGACACTACCCAAGCGACTCCGATACTCTAGCCGCTAATAATAAATATCTATGTCGCGAGGACGCGGATTACTTAACGCGTCCCTATATCTGTGTCGGGATAACGACGCATACCATGTTCTCTGATCGCTTAATCAAACAATAAGCGCGTCTCTATTTAGAGGTTACTATGTCGGTATACCGACGCCTTTATTAAGCGACCCAGATAATATATTGTCAGAATTTATTGGGACCCACAAACTATATTTGTCGGTATACTCACACATTTGATCAGCGACACAGATAATATATTGTCAGAATTTAGCGGAGCCCATAATTTATAATAGTCGGTATATCGACGTCTTTGATCAGCGATCCAAATGATATATTGTCAGATTTAGCGAGGTCCACCATTATTTAATTCATATAATTTTAATTATTCACAGCTATTTGGATTTCTCAACCATACACATTATTCACATTGAATTAAACAAAAATCACACAAATATCTATTATCAATTGAATTGCAAATCAACATCCAATAAAAATAACAAACATGCATATGTTTTGATACAAACCAGAATTCAAAAAACATGAAAATTTAAAAGGAAGTCATCTTAGAAACTGAAAATGAAATGGAGAAGCACTAATACCACTACAACTGTTAAAAGGAATTCCAGCTTTTCTCTTACATTAACTCGATTACAAATCATTCTCTTACTTGACATGCACTTATTCAATTCACCAATAATTTTTAACCCTAAAAAAGTAGTACATAGTAAGATTGCATGACTTACAAAACTTGCATATTCTAAAATATACCAAAAAGACTTAAAAAAAATAAACCATGCAATTCTAAAACGAATATACACTACATTAGATTTGACTATTGACCGAACAAGTTTAGTTCTAAAAAAAATCACTTACCCAATATAAAAGTTATTAAGTTCATAACTAGGGATGATAGATATTGACCCGGTTTGAGGCATTTCAGATCTTAATAATCAAGCTCGATAGCTTCTGGATCTTTCCTACTCACGAGGTAACAAATCTGAAATGAAAATAGAAAATGCATAATTAAGAAAGAACTACTAGCATATATATAATTTACCTTAAAAAATAGTAATCTTACTCCCTTTCCTGCAATGCAAATAATTTGTTTATATTAAGTGTACCTGACATAAGGATATAATAAAAGACAACGTATTGTAAAATAATTGAAAATTTCTCACTTCTCATGAATTTTCTGGTGTTTCTACATCATCAACATCCAAAAGAACCACATCTGCTACCTAAACTAAGAAAAATTCAATTTAATAAGCAATAGAACATGATTTCTAAGTCCTTTTCTAAAGTTGTGAAGACAGAATGCATGGAATTATTACATTAGAAAAAAAATAAAAATTAAAGTTGAATCACCTTTTCTGAGTCAGAATCAAGTGAACATTCAGATATTTTCCTTCTACAATTATAATATTAAAGTATTACAAACAAAATTTCACAAACATATATCAAGTTTTGGTTTTTTCACATAAATCAACAAAATATATATATCATAAGACCATGGAAGTAATACTGACAAAATTTCAAATATGCTTCGGACATTGACTACAAAATTCTAAACTTCATACTTTTATTTTGGGAATAGTTACGCAAGTCATCTGCATACCTTTGAAAAGAAGGAAGGCTTGTTGCGAGGGTTCCTTTTAGGGGCGCGTACCGGCTCGGTAAGAAGCTGTATGGGCTGGCTTTCGTAGCTTCTTTCTTTTTCTTAAGGTTTTTAAATTGCATGGTATATCCTCCTGCTGGTGTTAAGTTTATATCTTCATGTTCATCAAATTTTATCACACCATTAGATCTTTTGGTATAATGAATTTAAATAGAAAGAAATGTCTAGAGTATAGATACTTTGGATACATAAATTAAGTGGATTAGAAAATAACTTTTCTTTATAAAATTCAGATAATAATCTTTCTTTATTAATCGGAATGCAACAAATTCATGATTGTCATCCTCCCACATGTATACTGGTGAAATTCCTGAAGCAGCTTGCAAGAGCAAATTAATATATGACAAGTTTGCATATGACAAGTCTCTTAACAAACAAAAATAGTGATGATGCATTTGTGATATTTATTTTAGGACTGCCATTATTCAACCAGTTTCTCTTATAACAATGTTCATATATAATAGAAATTGACACTGTTTGCCAAATGGGAAGTACTTAACTTAGCTTGCAAATCTCTCTATATCTTTTACGTTGTGCCTGTAGACTTCTCCGTTAACTTTGGGTAAAACATTTCCTATGTAAAATAAAAGAAACATACTTATAAACAAGATATTAACATGTAAATAGAAACAATGTGTGGATAGAACTAACAAGTGGATAAAAATAAAAAAAACATACTTTGTTCCTGTAGAGTTTGGCCCAAGAAATAACATGTGGATAAAAAAGCAAAGAGATTAGACAAGTATTAACACACAACATATAATCAATCAAAAATTCAGATTACGGACATAGACATACACAGATCAATCAGATTTCATAAATTTCACAAGTTACACAGATACTCAGATCATTCAAATCACAAACCCTCAATTAAATTACATCCTCACAAGAGATTAGACAAGACTTACCAAGGACAACAAGATGGAGATGAGAATGGTCAAGGAGTAAGTTGATACTTGCTAGCTGGCCTGAAGCCTATCGGATCAAATTTTGGAGCAGATTTCAGATTCGGATGAGGTCAGGATTTAGAGGTGGCTTTTGGAGTTGCAAGCAGTATATGAATGGAGGGGTTGAGGCCACGAAGGTTTAGAGTTACAAGGGAGGTGGACCGATTTGGGGCTAAACCAATGGAGGAAGGGATTGGCAGAGCTCTCATGGGCCATGGCGAGGGGGCGAGTCAGCCGAGAAGGAAAGAAGAGAGAAAGAGGTGAAGGGGCCGAGTAAAAGAGAAAGAGAGGAGTGAGTTGAAGGGGTGTGGTCGGGTTCGAGGGCGAAGCCGGTGCTCCGGCGCTGTATAGAGGGAGGTGGCCGAGAGAGAGAGAGAGGGGCGACGGCAACAAGGGGGTAGAGTGGGTACGGAGAGAGAGCAAGATAAGGGGGAGAGATTTTTAGGTTTAAGTCCCGTAAATCCCTTCTAACTTATCTGTGTCGGCCCACCGACACCGAGGAAAAGCCCTCCCGTCCAATTTTTTCTTTCTGCGTCGCTACTTGATTTAGCGACTCTAATATATCGGTGGTCCGATACAGATAAACGAAATTCTAGTAGTGCTTCTGTCCCCATGCCCCCATGCCTCCATTCCTCAATCACGCCTCACAAAAAAGTGCCATTTTCTTAAACAGATTTCAAACTTCAATAGCTAGCTCTCATTATCAAAGCCTAGGTTGCACTTGATTGCCATTTGGAAAGCAGAGTTGTCCGATGGAACGCATCACAAAACACAATTATCTCTGATTAAGACCGTTCAAGCCAATCATACTATTACGCCTCTCTTATAAGTTATAACTTTGTTAGCAGTATCTTTTTCTTTTACTTTTTCTAAAAAATAAATGATATATAGGGGTTGAACTGCTACACATGTGACTAGCGAGTGCTAAGTGCTAACAGCGATTTGGTCACTAGCTTGTGACCACTAGCCACTAGCTCATTGCACTGTAATGAGATCTGTGACATGATCTGCTGAATGTGTTGTATATTATTCTTATTAAATAGTTTTTATTTATTATTTTTTTGTTTGAATGTCCCCGTAGGATCCTTAATAAATAGTTGACACCTACGTTGGTTTCTAGACAGCAGAGAAAAAAACAAAGAAAGCTATTAAATTAATATATAGTGTGCGTGCGTGGCCTGTCGTGTGAAACACAGTCGCGTTGATACAGATTAGATTTAAAATTATGAGTTAGGATGTAAAATGGATGGGTCAAAATTTTAATCCAATTCAATTATATTAAGTTCAAAATTTTTTTTACTAACACATTCGTAATCCACTCTAATTTAGATGATTTTTTACATACGATTATTGCAGGTTACGTAGATTACGCGGGTCAAACATATTGTCATTTCAAATTTGATCGATTATTGCAGGTTACGTAGATTACACGTAAACAAGATCTACCATTGCAAAATTATCATTTTAAATTTGATCAACACTATTTTGTTAAAGTATTCCTTAAAAAACTTGGAACATTCAAGACGTCAATTAATTTTTTTTTAAAAGGTTTGCAAGTGAATTAGAAACATAAAGAAATTATGAGGTCCGACATATGTATATCTGGTATATAAAAATCACATAGGCTCCGTTTGGATGGTGTGAGAATAAGAGAAATAAGGAAATAAGTATTGGAAAGTGTGTAACTTTGTGAAAAGTTTGGATTGTTTATAATAAATTTGGGAGTAGGAAGAAGCTATTTCTTTATTCTTGCACCCATCCAAACAGAGCCATAGAAAACAATGAAAGTTTGATCCTACTCAATGCTTAATATATACTCCGGCCGGAAGCATCGGCGAGCTTATTAATGCTAAATTTAATGACGAGAAGAAACATTATATTTGAACAAAATATAGATACTAATTGATCAAAATTTGACAGAAAAGAAAAGATGAGCAAAATAATTCCTGAGCACATATATAAGAGAAAATCAGTGGTGGAACGTGTTGGTATTGGATGGCTAAGGAGTAGGAGATGAGTACCGTTGAGAGAGAAGTGAAAGGATGGAGATTGTCAAACACTTAATTCTTTATAATGAAGATTCGAAATGGATTTGTAGTAAAATTGTATGGGTCAGGTTCATGCGAGTTATCAAAAGTAACAATATAATCTAATTCGGTACAACCAGGTTAATAAAATTAAAACATAATCTAACTCGG
Source organism: Rhynchospora pubera (assembly GCA_028095005.1). Classification (NCBI taxonomy): domain Eukaryota; kingdom Viridiplantae; phylum Streptophyta; class Magnoliopsida; order Poales; family Cyperaceae; genus Rhynchospora; species Rhynchospora pubera. The sequence goes on along the minus strand of CM051462.1, from coordinate 85,251,285 downwards.
ATAATGTTTGAATCTAGTAAAATATGGGTTGGATTGGACAGATTAAATAGGCAAGACGAGTTTCTTTTTTTTCTTATACAACCTTATGCTGAGTGGATAAAAATCGACATAATACATAAATTATACAATGGTATACTTTATCAGACCTTGGAAGGTTTGCTTTTCCCGGTACAACTGGTAAAACAATCATTAAACAGGCCTTGTATGATGTGGAGTCTAGCGTGAATCTCGTGCCTAGGATTGTATATGAGAAGATCGAATTTGGCGAGCTAAGGCTCGCAACGATGACTTTGCAACCTTTTTGATTCATCGGTCTGATTGCCATTGAAACTGCTAAAGATGTCCCTATTTGTGTAGGTAAGTTTGTTGTGATGGAGATGGAAGATGACGAGGAGTTGTGCACCATCTTGGGATGTCACTTCCTTAAAATCATGAGATCTTGATGGATGCCAAATAAGGCACCATTCTGGTAAGAGTTGAGGGGGAGAGGCTGCACTTTTCAATTGACTATGTAATGAAAATACCCAAGCTAGCGCCACCAACACATCCTTTATGATTAAGGAGAGATCGACCCTACCGTTGAAGAAATGCTTGAAGATCAGTATGACACGGCTCTCAAGTACTATTAACAGTTTCTCTTTGATGTGCAGGAAGTCATAGGATTTGGAGAGAATGTAAAAGGCAAAAGAGAGCCAAAATGAAGGTGAAATCTCGATGTCGATTAAAATTTTGCCCTACAATGCTAAAAGTTCGGATTAAAATGTCGTTCTAGAAGAAATAAAATCCATTGACAATGAAGATTTCAGTCTTAATGTGACAATTTTGGTCCAAAACAATACTCTTAAAGTTTAGTTGAAGGCACTTCTAGGTATAAATTTCTCGGCTCAGATCAAACAATTCCTATTATTGTTAATGCTGAGTTGAATGGAGAGCAAACAGAGAAGCTATTGGTTTAACTTCGAGCTTACAAGAGTATCACCGGTTACTCAATCGATGATTTGAAGGATATCGATTTCTAAAATTGCATGCACAAAATTTTTTTAGAGGAGGACCACAAGCTATGAATTGAAGGACATAAGAGAGTTGTAATATCAAGAAAGTGGTCAAGAAAGAGACTCTCAAACTCCTCGACGTGGGTATCATCTACCCAATCTCAAATAGAAAATGAGTGAGTCTGATGCATGTGGTACCAAAGAAAAGGAGTCACGACAAAATGAAAATGATGAGATGATTCGAACCCGGGTTGTGGCTGGATGGAGAATGCGCATTGATTATCGCAAACTCAACTTGGCGACATGCAAAGTTAGATGGTTATTCTGGTTTATTTGAAATCTCAATCCCTCCAAATGACAAAGATAAAACCACCTTTACTTGCCCCTATGGTATCTTTTCTTATAGGTGCATGCCTTTTGGTCTTTTTAGTGATGACTATTTAGTGCATCGACGATCTTTAAAGAGCCATGATGATTATTTTTTCTGATTTTATTGAAAAATAAATGGAAGTGTCCATGTATGATTTTTCTGTTTATGCTACTGATTTTTATTCATGTCTAGTTAATCTCTCTAAAATTTTAGTAGCGATGCGGGGTCAACTTGGCATTGTATTGAGAGAAGTGCCACTTTATAATGCAACAAGGAGTCATGCTAGGCGATGTGGTGACATCAAAAGGGATTAAAGTAGACAAGACAAAGATTGAGGTGACAAAGAAGCTTGAAATGTCCAACAACATTAAGAATGTTAGAAGCTTCGTGGAACACTCCGAATTTAATCACCGATTTATTAAAAAAATTTCTAAAATTGCCAAGTCTCTAACTAACCCCTTGACTAAAGATAACTAACCCCTTAATCTGGTATCTCCTTAGAAAGAAAAATGCCAAACCATGACTCATCTTTTGGGTTCTACTTTTTCAAGAATTCGACCCCGAAATCAAAGATAAAAAGAACAGTGAAAACTCTATGGCAGACCACCTGTCTTGTTTGCACTAGGAAGAGAAAGAAGAAACCAAAATGTCCATTGATGACTCATTTTTTAACAAGAAACTACTTGCAGTTAGCTCTTATTTCGCACTGTATTCCAATATTTTGGGCCGAAATGTGAACTTGGAGCTGAATTTGAGAAAATCATGGCTCTGAGTCAAATGTTTGTACAAAATTCTGAAATTTTGTTCCCAATTGACGGTTCACGATCAAAGACAGAGGAGCCCTAGTATGTAAATCTGACAAATTATTTGACAATTGGAATCATGCCTTCTGAAATGACCTACCAGCAACGAAATAAGCTTAGATGTCAAATACTACTTTTGAAAGGAGCCATACCTTTTCAAACTTTGAATCGACGACATGTTTAGAAGGTGTGTTCCATATGAAAAAGTTCGAGTGATCTTTGCGAGCTGTCATTCCTCTACTTATGGTAGCTATGCTTTTTTCTCCAAGACCACAACCAAGATGCTCCAATAAAATTTTATTAACCCCAGGGACGAAGCCAGGATTTGAAAATAAGGGAGGCCGAGATCAAACATCGGGTTGTTCGATCCACCAATCAAGCCTGAATAGGGTTTAATGTTTCCAATTTTACCTTTTGATCTTCACTAATGATGGAGAAAAAGATTGACTACGGAGTACTAGAAAGAATATTGGATAGTTGGAAAAGCTCAAGTCATAAAATTTCATTTACTGAACATACTATTTTAACGTTTACAACAAAAGTTTCAAAAATCATAGTGGGTCACGGACCATATATTTAAAGATTATAACTAAATTTCCAAAAAAGAGGGTAGGCCAGGCCCTCTTGGGCCCCTGTGCTGGCTCCGCTACTGATTAACCCACTTTTTTAAAAAAAATGCTCGTTCTTTTATTTCTCATTGTGATTAATGTAAAAAAAACATGCAACATATCAAAAAGAAATGAGATTTTCTTAACTCTATCCTTGAAATTGAAATTTTCTATGTATGAGACATCGATTTTATGGGGCCAATATTTTCAAATTCTCACGTCCATGAGTGTAGTAATTAAGATTATAGTAATTGAACAATTAAAAACTTTTTCAAAGTATCACAAATTGCAATAATCAAGGATCTAGTAGAAATAAACTATTTCCATCAACATACATTTAGAGTTGGAATTATAATCAATACTTCTTCTTGTATAGTAACAAGAAGACTCAATTCCATGACATGGGAGGTGACGACTTCTTTCCCTTTCTTCATTTTTCTCCTACTTACAATACAAAAGGTCCACAAAGATTAACCAACCTCTTGATAAGTTATGCTAAAAACTTAACAAGAAAAAAGTCTAAATAAAATTTTCTTCCTTTAATTATTTTTCTAGCAATCAATTAAAAATAGTTATGTTCAATACATGAGTCCTATGTACATGCAAAAGACAAATTATGGTGGTTGAACCATCCATGAAAGATGGCGGCCTTCTTCTCTTTCATTTCTCTTCCAAGTGGGGGCCTCTCTCTCTCTCAAAAATTTTGACACAATCGTTGCTGCTGCCGAACGGGACCTGGCGACGCCGCTTAAATAGGGGAGAAATTGTCGTTGGTAATGGCGATTTTACCCCTCGCACAGGAATCGTCATTAGCAACAAATTCCCAGTAGCTAGAGACCAGACTTTATTAGACTTATTAAATTTTTTCTATATTTATTGAATTAAAATATTTATTAATTACTAATAAAAAAAATCGGTTGTTATTGTGTGGGTAAAAAATTGCAAAATGGCTTGCGCATCCACCACTATGCGAAATTTTGGTTTCTGTAACGGTTAATAAAAGACTTCTGTAACGGTACACGAAACGTTACTGTAGCCCCCGTTACAGAATGTCTAATAACCGTTACAGATCTATAACGGTTATTAGACAACAACCGTTACAGTAGCCCCCTCTTCTGTAACGGTTATTATCTAATAACCGTTATGGTATACGCAAGGGAAAATCTGGTACTGTTTTTTGTAGAACATGTGTAACGGTTATTATCTAATAACCGTTACAGAATCAAGTCTTCTGTAACGGTTATTATCTAATAACCGTTATGGTATTGTGGACGGAACAGGTGTGGTGTTTGGAGAACTTCTGTAACGGTTATTAGGTAATAACCGTTACAGAAGACTTGATTCTGTAACGGTTATTAGATAATAACCGTTACAGATAATATTTATAATTAAAAAAAATGAAATTATAATATTCTGTAACGGTTATTATCTAATAACCGTTACAAAAGTCTTAATTTTTTTTTTGAGTTTTGCCTGTTTGATTGGCTAGCCCCAATTTGCTAGCCGAATTGGTACCAAATTGGTACCCAATTTACATTAACAAATGCAGCATATATATATATCACAAAGCACACATATATCAAACATATATAATCATGCATATCACACAAACAATAAACAAAGTATTTACATATATCACAAGTATAATCAAACATGACAAGTCATCAAATAACACATTTTAATCAAAATAATACCCCTTGCATGAAGTCCATAACTTCTGTCACGACACCATCAATCATTTCTTTGTTGTATGGTACTCCAACCGGGTCGATCATCTGCATATTATGATAAACAAGTCAAAAATATTATTAGTTAGATCATGAAATTCTAAAATCTAATTGTTTGATCAAATGTTATTAGTTAAAAGAATAAGTTACTTACATGAGGTATTTCCTGAATTGCTATCCAATAAGATAATACGTTTTTCATGGCGAGCATTGTGAAATATCCACATTCTGTGCAGCCCTTTTGTATCGGACACTAATTAAAGATCCAACAAGAAAGATAGTTAAGATTTTGCACAGTTTCAGAAACCCTAGGTAGCTAATATATTTTTTTAAGTCTCGTACCTGAATTTTGTACCAATCAAATGTTGTTCGGGTCCTTGCATTATATTTTCCATTTTCCATAAGGTATCGCTTGTATATCCTGCATACAATATCATTAATAGCTTAAATAGAACCGTACTTAGTCCTTATCTCAATATCAAAATTTCATTTAGAAACGAAAACTTACTGGGTTATGAATCCCTTAATCAATATCTTTGGATTCTTGCGCTCGATAGAATCTGCTATTTGAACGGTGCGCTTCTCGACATTAATAACAAGAAGGACCCAATGAAAGCTGCAAGAATAGAGATTATTGTTTTCATGAAAATGAAACAAACATGTAAACGAGATAATTGATATTTTATTAGTTATAATTGTCCTTACTCTTGTAAATAAGGCAGAACCATATAATTGGATGAATATTGCGCGAATGACTTCATCAAGTAGTCCGCAGCTTGGTTTTGTTCTTGTTTGATTTTAGGAGCAGACAACATCTCTGGATCTAATACGGTGATGTTGTTTTCTCCCTCTGAAAGTTCATTCATCCAAAACCTACACTCACGGATATTAATTCATACATTTTTCACCTCCAATTGAATACGGTACTTTAAAAAAATATTTTAAAGGTTGAAAATTCATACCAAGAGTACAACTTGACGATCGACACGTTTAGAGATTCTCTTCTAAAGCATTGGAGGATGTCGCACAATTCAACGTTGAACTTAACCTCGCCGCTGTGTGTACCCCAAACATCACATTTATGCAACTCAAAATTTTTCTCAAGCTCTGGTTGGAGCATCAATAGTTCATACAATTCTCGTTCGGATGGGGTAAGCTTTTCAATTGCATCCTGCTCAAGTAGCGGATCGCGAGCAACAATCGACCCTGAAATAATCAGACACAAAAGAATAGATTATTCGACGTTGAGCACCAATCTACCCTGAAACAATCAATTGAACTAATTAGGTTTTGGATGAACCTGCACTTGGAACCTTTGGACTCTCGATCACCTTTTTCGCCACCGCCTTGCTCGCATCTGGCTTCTTTTTTATCAAACTCTGCATTCAATGTCATCACATAATTAATTAGTGAGTTCTACTAGAGATGGATGAAATAAATTATCATAATTAAATAAAACGATACCTTGTGGCCTATCTCCACCAAAAATGACGGCCATGGGAATCGCCCTCCTATATTATTTCCTAATAGCTCATCTGACCTACCTGAGACTTGCCACTGACGAAAATCATCGCCTACTCGGAGAAGATGGATATAGAGTTGTTGATCAGTTAGTGGCACGCCGTGTACGATCTGACCAACAACACTCGGAATAATATTTCCCTCGGCCACCTTAATCTTCTGGTTAAGATGATCAAGGGAAAAGAGATCGCACGGCGTTTCTTCCTGAAATTCAGTTCGATCAGAAACCCTAATGATAAGCCAAACATAAATCTAAATAGAAAAGAGAAAAGTGATCAATATGAACCTGAACAACGCTTCTCGGATCCGGAGGCATATAGCTTGAGGCAACCGTTCGGAATAACTGCTCGTTTGGCATTCCTGAGTCTACCTCAGCTTCAACGAATGGCTGGTACGGCGTCACAAATTGTTGCGGAGCTTGAAACTGCAATCCGCTACTGGCCAACCATTGTTTCACCTCCTGAAAATTATCAAGCAACCGGATGATGAATAATAGTTTTCATTCATTTTGATTACATTTTGACTGTCAAAAAGGATTACCTGAAAAGCTTCTTGTCTCGCCGCATTCATTATCTCCTCGGAGTGAATCAAGTCCCTTTTGGTTTTCTCAGCGGCTTCAGCTGCAACCCTGCTCATCAATTCTTCAATCTGGTCTGGTGCCATCCATCCTTCATGCGCATCCTTTCTAGGCTTTCTTTTATACACATCTTCCTTCTTGGTCCATAAAGGATATTCCCTGATTCTTCCTGGATATTCTAGCCTGTCAACCGCCCGATTTAAGATTTCTTGTTCCGGTATTGACCCGGAATTGATTTCACCAGACATGGCACTCAACCGACTGAATGCCTCAATAGTCGACGAATCAGAGCTATGGAACGTGTAAGTATCTAACAAGCAACAAACAAATCTTATTAATAATCACAAAACAGAATTTGAAGTTAGCATATATAATAAGTATTTACATGTGTAAGTACCTTTATCCTTCGTAGCCACAGTCCTTCCCATGAAATACCTTTGACTCCTCGGTTCCATGTATCGTAGAAATACAGGACCACACATTTTTATCTCTCTAAATAAATGAATGGTCAAATGCACCATGGAGTCAAAAAACGATGGCGGAAAGTACATCTCCAGCTCACATAGGGTTAGTACAACACCTTCTTGTAACTTGTCCAAACTATTCGGATCAATCACTTTAGAGCAAATGGAATTAAAGAAAAAACACAACTTAGTAATGATTTTCCTCACTTCTTCCCTTAGAATTCCTCTAATTGCGACCGGAAGTAACTGGGTCAGTAGGACGTGATAATCATGTGACTTCATACCAAGTAATTTGTTGTCCTTAATAGAAACTTTTCTTGATATATTCGAGGAATAACCAGTAGGAACCTTAATAGATTTCAGGCATTCTAATAAGCTTTTTTTCTCTTGCTTTGATAAATTAAATTGTGCTGCAGGTAGCCAAGTTCGACTTTTTCCCTTATCTTGTGCCGCTAGTTCTTGCCGGATCCCCATTTCAACCATGTCCTTCCTCGCATTTACGCCATCTTTAGTTTTCCCTTGAATTTCCAACATGCAACCAATCAAAGCTTCACATATGTTCTTTATTATGTGCATCGCATCTAAGCAATGCCTAATCTCCAAACTCTGCCAATATTCAAGATTCCAGAATATAGACTTCTTCTTCCATATCCCCTTGGGTATCTCATTTGTAAATTTCTTACCAAATTTTACATTAATGTCCTTCACCTGTCGATACACCCCTGAACCGGATAACGGTATTGGGGCCTTGTCTTTTTCTACAGTACCGTCAAACCTTTCCTTGTCTCGACGGTAAGGGTGATTGCGGTTCTTAATAAACCTCCGGTGTCCCAAGTAAACATTTTTTCAGGAGTTTTTCAAGTACACAGAATGGGTGTTTTCCATGCAAATAGGACACGCTTTCGCTCCTTTATTCCTATACCCTGACAGGTTTCCGTATGCAGGAAAATCATTGATTGTGCAAAATATCATGGCACGGAGGTTAAACTCACTTCTAGAGTGTGCATCGTATATTCTCACTCCATTCTGCCACAATTCACCAAGGTCATCTATTAATGGAGCCAAGTACACATCTATATCATTGCCTGGTTGCTTGGGACCAGAAATCAACAAGGGCATCATCATGTATCTCCTTTTCATGCATAGCCAGGGAGGAAGATTGTAAATACACAATAAAACCGGCCATGTAGTCTGCCGGCTACTCATGTTGCCGTAAGGATTCATCCCGTCTGTACATAAACCCAATCTCAAATTTCTAGGTTCACTGCCGAAATCTTCAAATTCCATATCTATATTTATCCAATCTGGAGAGTCTGCTGGGTGTCTGAGCATGCCATCGCCTTTTTTCCTGCAGTCAGCGTGCCATCTTAACAATTTGGCATCCTTCGCGTTAGAGAAAAGCCGCTGAAATCTTGGTATTATTGGTAGATAAAACACCACTTTTGCAGCTGGTCCCTTACTACCTTCATCTTCAATTTGATCGTCCCTCGGTTTATACCGTGACGCATTACACTTTGGACATTTATGCAAGTCTCCGTACTCATTCCGGAATAATATGCAGTCATTTGGACATGCATGAATTCTCTCAACTCCAATTTTTAAAGGACATAACATCTTTTTAGCCTTATAAATTGAATCTGGCAACTGGTTATCTTTTGGAAGAAATTCTTTATGTAATAGTTTGAGCAAAGATGTGAAACTCGCATCACTCCATCCATTTTTGGCTTTAAGATTGAACAGTTTGAAAACAGTATTAAGTTTTGACAATTCACAACCAGGATATAAAGCTATTTTATCTTCTTCACGTAACATACCAAAAATTTCAACATTATCAACAAAATTTTCATCCACATTGTTCACAATTTCATCTAAATCGGCATTAAATTCTGAGTTATCTACATTTCTATCATCATCTACATTCTCATCATCAAATACATTGACATCATCAATTTCATCATCCAATGATACATTTTCTTCCTCATACACAGAATCCAATACATTTGTGCTAGTACTATCCCCCCCATTCTCTCCATGGAGTGTCCACCGACTATAATCCGGTTGAAATCCATTTATAATCAAATGAGCCTTCACTTCTTCAAAATTAGACCACTTCAACAAATTCTGACAAACACGACAAGGACAATACATTTTATCATCTTCTTTCATTTTCAAATTCTCTTTAGCACAAACCATAAATTCTTCAAGTCCTCTCAAAAATGTAGACGAGCATCGATTACTTGAGTACATCCACGTCCGATCCATCTGAACAATAAAATTTAGGCAAATTATTAGGGTTTCGGACCAATTTGTCATATTAGGTTTTCGGACCGGTCACCATCCTAGCCCGCTCTTTGGATACTCTGCCTCATTAGCGAGCGTACGTTAGATGCAATGTGCTATCTGAGAAAAATTCGGCAGCATTTCCCCTTATGTTCCCTGAATACGCCAACACACGATTGCTCGTGCGTACGTATCCGTGGGAACACAAGGGAAATTCCGCCGAATTTTTCTCAGACAACACATTGCATCTAACGTACAACTCGCTGTCCTAAATGAGACAGATCGTATCCAAAGAGCAGTACTCCCGACCGGGAGTACTATCCGAGATTAATCCCTAATGGATTAATCTCGGACGGGCAATGACCTAAATTCAGTTGAGTTCCGGTATTTGGTTCCTATATGACAATACGAAATTCATGCCTATATATATATATATGCAAATTATTAACGAAATGCAAATAATTTAAAAAAAGAGAAGTTCATGAAAATATACTTTCAATTGTGTGCCTTCCGATCCGTTGAATCGTGCGACTTATCCGGCCGATATAAGATCTTCTCCTATTCAATGATATCTTGAAATATATAAAAAAACAAAAATAACCATTAAATTAATGAAAAAATCGAAATAAATAAGAAAAAAATGTAAAAAATAAATTACGGTTCAATTTTAATTTTTTTTACCTTAAATCTGCTCTCCTTCTTATTCTCTTTCTAATTATTATTTTTTCAGAATTTTTAGAAATTTTTGGCTATTTTTTTGGAGTGAAGCCACCACCACAAATTCGCAATAAATGAGAAGATCAGAAAAGAGTAAAGTGATGCGGCGCTCTAGCTGTGAGTTTGTTGGGATGGGGAGAAGACCTAAATACAGAACAAACTATTCTGTAACGGTTATTAAAAAATAACCGTTACAGAATCATAAAAATATAAAAAAAAGCCGTTACAGAATCATAAAAACATTAATAAAATTCGTGCTAAAATATGTAACGGTTATTAGAAAATAACCGTTACAGAATCATTAAAAAAATAAAAAAACGTTAACCTACTGTAACGGTTATTTGCTAATAACCGTTACAGAAGATGGTTGATATTAATATATTTCTTTTTTCTTTTCTGTAACGGTTGATAGATAATAACCGTTACAGAATATAAGAAATCTGTAACGGTTCTAATCCAACAACCGTTACAGAAGGTTGATGCATTTTTTTCCCTGACCATGACGGAAATGTTATTACGGTTGTTTAATAATAACCGTTACAGATTTGTGGCGCCAATTTTCCCGCCTAATGCCTCACTATTCTGTAACGGTTATTTCAAAAACCGTTACAGAAGTGTCGTTACAGAAGGTCCTTTTTCCCGTAGTACACGGGCATTGCACCTTAGTGGGTTCGTGCATATATCTTAATCATAAAAAACAAAATGGTTCTTTGTGAAGAATTCTGACAAAGACTTAACGCTAAGAATAATAAATGCGACGGTGTCAATAATAAATTAAAGTGGCTAAAGGAGACCAACCTCCTACCTCCCCCACGAATTTTAGTGCGGAAGTCAAATTCCACAAATTTGTGAGAGTTTTAGTGGTCAAGTCAACTGCTATCTATGCAGAATCGTACAAGCATGACATTGCAAGCCAACGAGAAAAATTGCCTTCTTTATATATGGCTGCGTTTGAAGCTATAAGTAGAAGACATATGTCTGGTTCAGACTTCGGACAATTGCATGTCATGTGTGTGGTCTGTGTAGTCAAGGCAACAACATTAGCATGGTGCCACGACCGGTTACACACAGTCAAAAACATTTGTCGGAGTTTCATGCGCTAGCTAAGTTTTGTGCATAGCTTTCACAATTTTTATATTAGGTATTTCTGTTTTATACTCGTATTAATAAAATAACTTTTCGAAGTGACCCTTGTACCTTCCCATGCGCTGTATATTTGACAAGTTTGTGGACAATTTTTTACAACAAACCCAATGTCTAGTGAAAAATTAGAAATTATCATCATGTACATGCATGGATGTCAATAGAGAACTTCAATTAGTTTGATTTGTTTAGTTTTTATCAAGTTTTAAGTTTGGTTGATGTTCGGTTCCTTTAAAGATGAACAATTAATTTTTTTTTGTTATTGGTTTAGCTTTTGGCAACAAATAAAAACACCAATAATATAAATTAAATCAAAATTATTTGGTTCACCTAGTAGAGATCCTAAAACATAATTTGCGCTGGCGGATTTGGGTGTTGAACTAGTACGACACAATCTCACAATTAACTAATCCGGTCAGTTAAAATGTCAGGCTAGTCAACTCCAAATACAAATTGATATACTATTTTTGAAGGCATATAAGAAATTACAAATTGTAGCAATAACTTTGAAATTTAAGTTTAGGTAAGGATCTGAGCTTGCCATTGTCCCAGGTTATTTTTACGTTGAGTTGTTTCCTACTCAACTCTGTTCCTAAATGCATCATAGGGAACTTCATTCTACAAAGAACAAAATCAAGTATAAATGAGATCCAATTTTTGATAACTGTGAACTATGAACAAATCAAATTTAAACAAAACTAATAATTAACACTAATGATTAAGGATACAAGAGTAGAGTTGCCCATATTTGATCACAGCCAACGTAAATAATGCTTTGAGCCGATCAGAACCTATCCAATAAGTAATTTCATAAAGAATGTTTTACATAACTATCAATTATACAGTTTATATTTTATTGAAAATTTGCATCCTCTTGGATTTTGTGTAGTCATGCTTGGGGTATGGCATGCATGCAAATTACAGCAGGCCATGCATGGATTCAGATTCTAGAAAGCAAAAGCAGAGGGAAAAAATTGGAGGTGCAAAAGCTCCGCCAAGGAACCATCAATTCCATCCGTTTGTACATTTGGAATGGCTTCAAAAGTTGCACTTAGGCGCCGTGTCAGACCCAAAAGAGAGATTGATCAGATCGCTTTAGCGTAGTTCAAGATGCATATAAATATTGCCTATGCCACGCCTCTCAGTACTCTTTTTTCTTTCTTTCGTTCTTTTCTACAGAGATCCTATACTGTACTGTCCATCAGTGACAAAGATAAAAGATTAAAGAAATCTGTGACACGCCAAGTGACTGCTGCTTTGTTTGATTAAATTAACAAACTTGTTCCATGGAGGCCCCACGCGTCATAGAAATAATTAATAATTACCATAGATTTGTATTCCGTTATAATATTTGTATGGATCCAAAAAGAATATAGCCCCCATGATCACCAATCCCCTGATCTTGTAAAGCGAGCAGAAATATCATGCATCATACTCGAGCATGCACACATGCGTCGCAAACAAAAGTTTTTAACTTAAATATTATCATAAATGAGGGTCATGAGTAAAATATCAATAGTGAAGAATAAGTATGCTTATCACTCTTCTTTAAAATAGGTTCATTCATTGAAAAATGTACATTTTTAGGGTACCAAAACCAAACATAGTGGGGTTTCAAAAGAATCAAGAATGATTAATGTGCCGGACCCATGAAATTTTTTAAGAAATAAATGGTCCCAAATGGTGTAGGTGTGGCGTTGTGGGCCCGGGAATGAGAGTCAAACGAAAAGGCCTAAAGAGGAAGCTCCAATGTATGGGTAGAGAACCAGAGCCCAATTGGATAATAGAGTTGATAATTAAAAAGGGCCCATGTCATTGGTCAGTGTGTAAGTGGGTCAACTCTGAATTGAAAAAAGACTAGATGTCTAGAATCTATAATGCGACATAATTGTAGAATTATAACCATTGTTGCAGAAATATATATATATATATATATATATATATATATATATATATATATATTTATTTTTAAGATAAATTAGAGGTCTAAGCTTTCCAACTTATTTTTAATTTTTAAATTAAATTAAATGTTTATGAAAGAATCCATAGTCCATAGTCCATAGCCGGGTTTCGAACCTGCGATCTTTCGCTCAAGGAGTCAAGGAGCATTGCTTTTTGCCACTAGACCAAAAGCTGGTTCTCTGCAGAAATACTTTTTGTTTGTATGTAAATAAATTCTGATCTAGATTAACAGAGTTTATTTTTCACTTCAGGTCGTTTGATTTAAATATGACATTCTAGAAAACATTTGTTTCTTATGACATCAAAATCGATTTTAGATTGCGTCAGTGAGTTAATCTTGAGATTCATTATGCCCATGATCAAAATAGCATCGACATGGAATTTTATTTTATTTCATTGGATTAGAATTGATTGGAGTGATTTCCAATTGAAATTTTATGATCAAAATAAATATAAGAAGAATTGATTTGAATTCTAAAAAAGGACTATTTAACCCTTATCTATTTAAAGGAGGGGAGAGATATTAAGGTCTTTTCCAATTAAATCTCTATTTTTCTGTGAAATCCGACCAAATTTCAATCCAATTTCCAGTATTTCAATGAGGTCAAATTTTTCCACAGAATCTGGTCAAATGAAATGAAAACCAATTTTAATATTATAGGAATTCCAAACATAATTCCTACATGAAAAGTTGATTTTGATCAGGTCTAAGTTTTTTTTTTCTCAAGGAAACACAAAAGTGCAGATCAATTACATTTATTCGCTCAAATTAAGTGCAGATCAATTACATTTATTCGCTCAAATTAATTTTTAATTTTCAATTATTGTTGTTATATGTTCTAAATAACTTTCGAAATCAGGACTCCAGAAAAATCACATTCTATATCTACCAAATACTCAAATTAATGTTATATGTTTTTGTTAGATTATTCAAAAAGTGAGGGTTTAAATATAGTCGACAAAGTCGCATGCATTCAGCAAGAGTGCTATATAGTAATTCGTAAATGCCAAGTTATTTCAAAATGAACATCGAAGAATAAAATTATAAGATTTAGGAAATTAATAAAAAGTGTTATCTAGATTAATACAGTCAAGTGTTCTCCTTTGCTTTAAATCCACTCATCTCTGTCAGAACCTGCCTGCAAGGCCTCAAAATCTCACGGAGAACTCCTCATCACCACCTTTATGGTCTGTAGAGAAATATATACCAAAAACTTTCATGAACCTGTCCAAGTTAGCCTCAAGCATTGTTGTTGATGCTTTAAATGAACGGAGAATTCTGCACCTCGTGAACCTCTCAGATTTTCTTATTTTTTCTTTTTTCTTCTTCTCATTTTTCTTCTTTCTTTTCTTTTGCTTTTGTAAATTTTCTTCTTTTTAAATGGTTCACTCTCTGAACCTGTACTCTTTTTATAAAACTTTTATTTAATACAAAAATTATGTGGATTTTTCTCTAATTTTCTTTAAAAAAAAGGCCTATTATACTTGTTTACTTGAATTAAGGGGAAATTAATTCTATATTTGCAATTTCTTTTTTTTAAAAGGCCCATTTTGCAATTGTACGAATGATGTATATTTTTATTCTCAAATGAAATCTAAACCATAATTATATACTATTCACTAATAAAATATATCAACAAAAGGCCATTTGTATGGAATTAACCTACATATATATGATTGATGATTACACAATAGCATGGCAGCAAATGTAAAAAAAAAAAAAACAAATATTTTGCAATTGTCACTGTCAAACAGTATCAAATTGGTGGAGCCTCGTCCCAACTACTCCTGTTGGGATTGATGGCGACCAATCAAAGAGCAAAGCTTGCATGGAGATTGGCGATTGGCCTTCCCGCGTATCTCTCTTTGTGATTTATCAACATAATGTTATATTTGAGAAATAAAACAAAAGAAATTATTATTATGAACTAGGCTAGCATGGAGACAGCTCGGCCTCCTGTCATTGGCCGCATTATCGTATATTTTTTTAACGGGAATTATAAGTGTCATCGGCAACTATACCATTCCAATCATCGCTAAATACAAACTGAACATATACAACAAATAAGATGAACATATAGACAATCTAAGTGAACACTTACAAACAAATAAGTGTTGTCATCACTTGTTCAGAAGTTTAAATGCATATTCAACTTATTTTTATTGAACTTATTTGTTTGTATGTGTTCACTTAGATCGTCTATATGTTTACTTTGTTTTTTGTATATGTTCACTTTATATTTAACGATGGCAGGGATGACAAATCAGCAGATGGCAGTAATCAATTTTTGTTTTTTAAATTTCCAAAACCACAGCAATTCTAGATCTCCGATTTTATATTAACTAACTCCCTATGATTGGAAACCTCAGAATGAGCTACAATCTTTAAATATATTAAGGTGGGTCATTACATGATAAAATTAATACTAGGCGTATGAGGTGCACCTTCGCTGCGTTATATTTTTTTAGATGATTATAATTTAGCATGAACTATCTGAAATTTTCAATTATATTTGATTCTTAATTGACAATACAAAACAACTACCTGAGATAATTTTTTAAACAAAATAATTTTGACAATTATATTTGATTCTTAATTGACAATAATTTTTTTTGTCATGAACTACCTGACACGTGCCAATCATTGTTTAATTTAAGAATCAAATATATAATTGAAAATCTCAAATAGTTGATGCTAAATTTATTGTCATCTAAAAAAATTATTGTCAATTAAGAATCAAATATTATTTTCATTTAAAAAAATTATTGTCAATTAAGAATCAAATATTATTGTCAATTTAGCCGTTAGCGCTATTTGTTTAAAAAAATTTTCTATATTTTTTTTAAAATGACAATAATTTAGCATGAACTACCTGAGATTTTTATATTCTTAAATATATTTAAAAAAACTTTTTTAATTATAAAAAATACAAAAAATACTAATCTAATTTTAATTATCGAAATAGCGATAACGGCTTTCAATTAATACTTTAGATATAGATTATATTTTTATAATTAAGCTATGCATATCTTTAGTTGTATAATTCAGTATCATTTAATTGGAACAGATAAAAAATAAATGGAGTGAAATTGTAGTGGTAAAATGATGACCAAAAATAAAATACTATGCTTCAATTAATAATGATAAATCTAAAATAAAAGAAAAGGGAAGTATATATAAAATTAACTTATAAACGCTACCTATATATCGCTGATTACATTAATACTTGCACAACTTTTTTTATATATTTTGGTATTAAACGCCCTTGGGTCAACTTTCATGGAATAAGATTTCAAGTTACATAAGCTACAAAGTCTTTAGAAAACACAAAAGAAGGAATATAACAACAGATGAAGCCCTAGTGGATTATAAACCAGAAATCAGGCTCGCCGTATCATGATTAACCAGCTGCCATGGCACTGTGTCAACAGTAATTGTCCCTCGCATGATTTGCTGCAGCTAGAGACAGTCTCTGATCATGTATCTAAAATTCATTGATTATATCTTGAAAAAATCAAAAGTTAAATAACATTTAGAACGGTAAAACACCATAATTAAAACAATAATAGTCTAAAAAAAATTAAAATTATTAAGATAGGGTAGCTATTATATTTGTAATTTGAAGGCTTCCTACATATGTTTGAGCCCTGTGTAGCTCTATACTGCATGTCTAGGCAGCCTCAGCTTCCTAATGTTTTCCTATCGGCATAAAACCTAATAAAATAGGAAATTGTAAAATCAGTATAAACAAATTGAATGGAACCTAAGAACAATACCAGACAGAAAATTGATTTAGGCTAATGACCCAAATTTACTGAAGAAAACAGTTTGTAATGTCAAAACTTATAAAACCATATCACTATTAAATCGATAAATCTGATTTCTAGAGATGGCTAGTCCAAAATTGTACTGATATAAGGAGGAAGAGTTGCGGTTGGCTTATTGTACATCTTTGTTATTTCGAAATCTATATTGAATTATTGGTACCCGTACCAGCACACTCCACAGACTCGTACCAGTATCGGTACCTGTGTGATGAGCTTCGAAATCCAA
Source organism: Rhynchospora pubera (assembly GCA_028095005.1). NCBI lineage: Eukaryota > Viridiplantae > Streptophyta > Magnoliopsida > Poales > Cyperaceae > Rhynchospora > Rhynchospora pubera. The sequence goes on along the minus strand of CM051462.1, from coordinate 85,234,067 downwards.
AAATGGAAAAAAGATATCGCACCTCACTGCCATCATACGGGTGTAAAATATCCATTAGATGCACCTTTATCCTCCTTTTTCCTCATTATTCTCATTGTGAACAATAGTAGTAGTAGCGGTTGCATTGAAAATTAACTTTCAATGTTTTATCTTTTTATAAATGAATGGACAGGAAATCATGAGAGAATCCTTATCAACATTATAAACCAAGGCAAGTACAATCATGGATATTTGTTATACATGGATCGCTCTTAAAGATCAAATTGACTCAAACCATACATGTGGAATCAGATCCTTTCATGGCTTCTTTATTTATCAATAGATCTTCATATGTCAAGTGCGAGAATGTCATGAAGCCTATGCACCTTTCAGTTATGTAATTCACTCTCATTGAATCAGATGATACAAAGAAAATGACTTGCAAATTTAAAAAAAATATTTATGAACTCAAACTAGACGTCTCAATATTGATACAACAAATTTCATCAAATGATTATCTCGTTTGGTTTCAAAGTTAACTTGATTAATAATTGTATATATCACAAGTTCAGTGGGAGTAATATTATAGTCTTAGTTTTGCCTTAGGACAATTTACTACTTGAAATGATATTATCATGTGCATTGGGCCTCAAGGTTTCTGGGGCATCCAACAAATTGATAAACATAAGTTAGGCTCTCAAGTAATATAATAAAATTAAATTAAAACTATTGGATACCATGTGATTGAAGCATACATATACAATATATCCTTATAAATATTGATTAAAGAAAGTTGAAAATAAAAGTGTTCCTTATGTTTTGGTTGTAAGAAATCTGAATTAACATTGTATCAATTTGGATACTTTATATATTGTAAAGATGTAAATTCAATATATGTACAATATGAGTGCAGAACATTGGATACAACCAAATTTATTTATTTTATATTTACAGAAATAACTATGCACTTATAGTTCGAATGTCAGAAATAGTTGAGGTCGTTTTAGTGTTCTGACTTTAATTTCAGTGTATGCCATGATAACATGCTAAATGATAATTCTATTTCTATGAAGAATGCTGAACAAGTATGTATTAGCATCTTGCACAATAGGAATACGATTTATAATATGTCATAAATCATTAAAGTTTAGGTTGTATGACTATTAATTTTGTCACTGGGTTGCGCATTATAGATGTTGCTTAAGCATCACTTTTGATATATTGTGACAATAATAATCATATACTCCAACAACATAAACTTGAAAAAATTGAGACACATAAAACTTCAAGTTTTTAGGTGTAAATGAAAGAGTTAAGAATGATTTAATGTCAATCAAGCACATTAGAACAGAACTCCATAATTACAAATCTGCTCACAATATTTTGTAATACCCAATACAATTTAAGAAGAATGTTGCTCCTGTAGATGTTAATTCAATTGAGAGTTTAAGACTTCATTGGGAGTACTTGATTGAACATATATTCAATTTTCAGTTCGTTCAGCATGTAAAGAATTTTCGTAGAAATGAATAAGATTCAGTTTTCATTCTGAATCTCAATTAAGTTGGAAATAGACACATGGTAGTAACACTTGCGTGTATTTTTCACCCAATTTATACACATCGAAATTCAATTCCGTTCATTTTGTGACACCTGAAATTTTTACGGTTTCTGAAATTTATACACTTGGTTAGTTTTATTTTGAATAATTTATGTGCTGAAAATTAAATTTTTATACTTACTAGTATTCTTAAAATAAGAATATGAAAATTTCTAAATTTTTAGTTGGCATTATAAAAAAGATTAGCTATTTTTCTTTTGTTGCATAATTGTTTTTATGCATAGAATATTGATTTTTGATTTATTGGATAATTTCTGAATTTTGTAAAAAAAAAAATCGGAAATATATTCAGCACTCTCTCTCTCTCTCTCTCTTCTTTGTGCGCACCCAAAAGACAGAGAGGCTGGCGCCTTTCTTCTCTCCCAAACCGAGCCCCTTCCCCACAAACTCAATCTCCTCCATTTCTCCGCAGTTTCACCGGATCGAGGTACCCACGCGTTCGCCTCACTGCCCTCTTGCACTATCCATCTTCGGATCGTCGATTGGTGACCTCTCCTCGTCGTATTTCTCGACGGAAGTTTTTCGGAAAATGGAGCGAACTCGTCGGTTTTGGCCGCCGTTCGACCTGGAGCACTATGGGGTCCTCTCCATCAATTCCAAGTGGTCTTGCAGAGTTCTTTCGAGGATTAAGTGGCGAAAATCGAGTAATAGCAAATTCGGCTCTTTTTCTCGCGTCACCGGTCTTTGACCGAAATTGAGTGAGTAATCTCTTTGGATTAGTTCTATACTGTTATTCCTTGCTATTTTTTTGATTTAATTGCAAGTTTTAATTGAGATGGAATGTGTATGGGATTTTTAGAGTTTATTGAGAATTTTATGAAATTTGATTGATGTGTACCATTTGAGTAATGCGAAATTGAGATGTATTGAATACTTGTGTGTGATGAATAATATGTGGGGATTTTATGCATAATAGGAATTGTTAAGCATGGTTAAGAATATGACATTATTTTAATTTAAGTATCGCATTTAGTTTTGATATAAATAGATGCATGTATATAAAGGGTAAATATAAGATTTTGCATGTCATGCATTTTATTGGATAATTATTACTTATGTTGCAATATTGACCTTTTTGGGTTTAAGGGTTATTTTGGTAAAAAGAGATCATATTGGGTTCGGATTAGAATTTTTGGCATTAAATTCTAATTTTTGGTCATATCATACATGCATTTTTGCATATTAGAATTAGAGATACTTATTATAATTTATTGGAAAACCAAATACAATAGTTTTTACTAAATGTTGCATTAGCATTTGCATAAGTGTTGCATGTGAGATTAGAGGTATATTAAATTGTACCAATTGAGTTGCATGGCATGACTTGGTCATTCAACACTTTAGGTTTAAAAGAATAATTAACAAGTAAAAGTATCTACATTAGTTAAGTGTTGTATTGCATAATCTAAATGTTAAAGGAGAAGTTTAATAAAACAAGTTTGCATGCTCTTGACTTAGGTTTTAAAAGTATAGGTTATATGTTGACATAGATACTAATGCATGGCATAATCATGATGCATGGTAGCATAGTTTCTAATCTAATTGATAAAGATTATAAGTAGCATAACTTGGGTGTTATAAAAATTAAAAAGGAATTTATATTTGTTTAAAAGTCAGGTTATTATGAGTCGGAATTTAGAAACAACTTGCTTATTGGAGGCTTTGTTGAATAAGTGATTTCTTGCTTGCTTTTGCTTTGGATTTTTCTTGCGATATAAGGTACGGATTTCACTTGAGTTTTAATTATATGTGATATATATTCTGATTGTTATTATTATTATTATTATTATTATTATTATTATTATTATTATTATTATTATTATTATTATTATTATTATTGTTATCATTATGCATTCTGAATTCATAATTGGAATTTTGTTCATGAGACCATTTTGTGAAATTGTATATTGATGCATGATTGGAAAGTGGCATATTGAATGGTATCCGATTGAAATGTTGGAAAGTGGCATATCGAATGGTATCCGATTGAAATGTGATTTGATTGATGTAAGTACAACTTGTGTGGTTGAGATAGACACTCGTAATGTTTGGAGGTGGAGTCATGACCCATCCTACCAAGCACCGTGTAATAAGCGCTTATGTACCGGGACTCAGTAGGTCTAGTTTAGAATAGACCGGAGTGTGAGTGTTCCCAGCTTGCTTGTACATTTGTTGATTTAATTGATTGAATGGTATATGAATTGAATTGGTCGGGGTAGCCCCTCGTAGAAGGTGCTCGCGACATATTGACTTTGATAATGAGAAAAGAAACCAGACTTGCATACTAGAAAGTTGTCCAACCAAATGAGTCGGCATTTGTTATACTTTGGAATTTGAATTGTTATGAAATTGATTGCCGAGCTCACATTGCATACTGTGTGGATTTAATAAATTTTGACATTGTTATTTCTGCTTTGAACAAGAGGTGAATGTTTTTACACGATAATTGATACATAACGATTAATTGTTTTTCTAAAGAATTGAAATGGCAATTGGTATATTTTGAATTTTAAATGATGTTGAATAGTACTAAATTTATTTGTCTAATTGCATCGCTTGATCGAAAGTCGAGTTTTAATGTTATTTGAAATAAAAAGAAATGGAATTTGATTTGGAATTGATTTGACTCAGTCTTGTATTTAGTTCCAACGCATGATAATCAAAACTCAAGTGGCTGGAACTGAATACCGTACTGAGATAAATTTTATTTATCTCATTCCGTGCCTTTTGCATTGTTTCCACGATTGGTTGTGGGTTCCAGGTTTCAGATCAAGTGCTGGATAGCAAGACGAGTAGCGGACCATTGGATATTGTGGTTAGTAAGCTAAATATACCAGGCCTTTATAGGATTTACTTTATATTTAAGTAATTAATTATAAATTTCTATTTGATCGGTATATTATTTGAGTAGAATCAATATTAATTGGTAAATTAGGTATTAGTAAGCCTTGCGGGTGCAGCAAGCATCCGCGGCGGGAACTCCGTTGTGTATTGTCCAGTTACAGTATTCGACGGGGTGTCACAGGAGGTATCAGAGAATGGTTTAACAACCAAACCTGACTAATAGATTGCGTGAGAATGGGTACGTCTAAAGGGTTGTTTTGTAGGAAAGTTGATTTCTTACTATTTGTGCTAGCAAAATAATATTTGTCTAGCTTAGTTATAAGTATTATAGGATACAGATGCTTTGTATTTGTATATATCTAATATATTAATTGTTTATAGTTTCTTGATTATTTTATATATGTGTTGTCATTTTAAAAGATATGTTTTATAGGTTGCAACAATTTTTGTGGATGAAATTAATAGATCTTATTTTTTTTTAATGTCGAAATGTAAAGTGGTTTTGATAAGCGCACAAAAAGTTGGTATGGCAAGTTAAACAATTTTGTTTATTATAGTAAGCATGTTCTATGTTATATTAATGCTTGGTTGGAATATTAAGGATTTCTGAATTTACTATAGTATGCACAAACTTTCAGAACTTAATTGAGTAAAGATCTTATTATCTTTTGTTGGCACAAGGATCAAACAAGCTGACTGATCATCTGACTTGTTAATTGAATCTCAATAATACCAGAATTATCCTTACTTCCTTGACTGATCACCAAGGCAGCCAAGAATAATTTTGATATTACCGTGCTTTCTAAAAGATAAGAAAAGAACTGGATATTTCAAAATGTTACTAGTTACAAGAATGAAGAATTAAAAGATTTGTTTTTAAATGATAACGTAAGGAGTGGTAGTATTCTCTGCTTGTAGTGTTTGGTTATTTGAATTGTTATGATGATATGATACAGAATTGTCTGAATTGTAAAGGGAATTGAATTGACCGTTGGCAACCTTCTTTGAAGGTGATTCACAGTATCTAACTATCTGTAATCGTTGGTAGCTCTCTGAGAAAGAGACTCGCGATATCTGACTCTGAATTGATTGACCTGTAATTTTGACTTATGACTGCCATGCATGCATTTAAGTTACCGAGATTGGGCCGACATTCTAGTATTATCATTAGTATTCGAATTTTAGATGGAATAAAATGTCAGGCTCTCTCGCATTGCATTAATTTGAAATTGCTTGATAATTGTTGCATAATATGTTCATTCCATCTGATTGTATTATTGACTGTATGATTGCTATGTATTTAGATAAATTTCGAGGTCGGAATTTTTTTTAAGGAGGGAAGAATGTGACACCTGAAATTTTTACGGTTTCTCAAATTATTTTTAATATAAAATTGGGTGCACTTGGTTGGTTTTATTTTGAATAATTTATGTGCTGGAAATTAAATTTTTATACTTACTAGTATTCTTAAAATAAGAATATGAAAATTTCTAAATTTTTAGTTGGCATTATAAAAAAGATTAGCTATTTTTCTTTTGTTGCATAATTATTTTTATGCATAGAATATTGATTTTTGATTTATTGGATAATTTTTTAATTTTGTAAAAAAAAATCGGAAATACATTCAGCACTCTCTCTCTCTCTCTCTCTTCTTTGTGCGCACCCAAAAGACAGAGAGGCTGGCGCCTTTCTTCTCTCCCAAACCGAGCCCCTTCCCCACAAACTCAATCTCCTCCATTTCTCCTCCGTTTCACCGGATCGAGGTACCCACGCGTTCGCCTCACTGCCCTCTTGCACTATCTACCTTCGGATCGTCGATTGGTGGCCTCTCCTCGTCGTATTTCTCGACGGAAGTTTTTCGGGAAATGGAGCGAACTCGTCGGTTTTGGCCGCCGTTCGACCTGGAGCACTATGGGGTCCTCTCCATCGATTCGAAGTGGTCTTGCAGAGTTCTTTCGAGGATTAAGTGGCGAAAAGCGTGTAATAGCGAATTCGGCTCTTTTTCTCGCGTCACCGGTCTTTGACCGAAATTGAGTGAGTAATCTCTTTGGATTAGTTCTATACTATTATTCCTTGCTATTTTCTTGATTTAATTGCAAGTTTTAATTGAGATGGAATGTGTATGGGATTTTTAGAGTTTATCGAGAATTTTATGAAATTTGATTGATGTGTACCATTTGAGTAATGCGAAATTGAGATGTATTGAAGTTGGGTCGGAACTATTCCTTTGAGCCTTCTTTGATCTGTTGGGCGTTTTGAATTATGGGCCGAAATTAATTGTGGGCATAAATAATTAAAATTTTGTGGGTTTTTTTTAAATTAAAATTTCGGATTTGATATTAAATTCTAATTTGATGCGATTCTGTTGAGCTTGATAAACGATAGACTAAAAGACTTAGACCCATTAATATTAGTCTAACCTCGATAGTCAGATTTTCGAGAGATGATGAGATTAAGACTGCTTTTTGAACGGATACAGTGGCAATAAATTATACAGACTATTCTGATCCCACAAAAATTATAAATTAATTATAGTTTCTTGAATTTGACTTATTTCTGAATTTTGTATTTACTGTATTATTGCTTGTATTCTGTAAATTCTGTTTGTAATAAATGTATGAATTCTGACTTTGATATGTTTATGGATTATTATTCTGTTAAAGTGAACAAGCAATGATATAATACAGTACTTTAGATTAAATTAATGATGATTGGGTAAGTAACTAAATTATTAAAGGACTTGGAATACTATATCAATTGGTTAGTTAGGCGTTTTATAGATAAACCTTCGTTCACTTAAAGAAATTATAGAATTCCGTTAACAAGTCTTAACGGACCTTTAATCTATGATTGTGAACAGAGAATCCTAGCGGAGCTATCTCCAAACCCAGCTCAGAAGATGTCTATTACACGGAATCTTTATTAGAATTCTAGACAGTCTGTAACTTTAAATTCATGCATGGCTTGTTGAAAAATTCGTTGGAAATTACATTCTAATGTGCATATAGTCAATAGAAGCCCAAAAAAAATAAACTACATGTTGATAAAATTTTTATTGTTTAGTTGAAAATATTAAGTCTGATTTGGAATATTCATTTGATTTTTATAGTGATAAGTCTGATTTGGAAACATTGGTTTGGGAACGGTTCTCTCTGATTCTGTAAGGCCTTGAGAATTGGAGTGTATGTTATTATGATAAATATTTTGCTATGTTATGCTTGATTCTGTCTATGCAACTTGCATATTTTGCAGTATGCTAGTCCTAGGCCCTTTTCGCCTAGTACATACGGTATGATTCAGTTCAAATTTTTGCATGAAAATTTCTAAAAGAAAATTTATGGATTCATATAAAGAAGTGTGTAACTGGAACTAAATATCCACACTGAAAAATTATTTTCTCACTCTGTTTGTCATTTGTTGTTGCCTCATTAAATTGGGGGTTCTAGGAAACGCGAAGCCATCCTAGGCCCACGATAGCTACATTCGAGTGTTCTATCCTCAAGTTCAAGATTCGTATACCTAGCATAGATGCTGATGCCACTCTTCTCCTATCCCTCGAGGCGCTGCCCGAGGTTTATGTTTATTTGTATCTTGAGTCACCTGGTCTGACTTCTCCTAGCGATGGCATGGTGCCAGAGCAGGAATCCTCCCCGCAAGCGTAAAAGGGAGGATTCCTAGTCGTATCAGGTGATGTTGTTGTGGTGTGTTGCTGATGCTGTTGTGCTACTGTTTTTGTAGGGATGTGGTTTGTTGTCTTTTTGGTTAGTTGGTGGTGAGATCAAACAAACAATAATAATTTTGTATAATATGTATAATATTTCTGTGTGTGAAGCTGGATGATACAAATTCCCAGCTTATGTTGTAATATACAATAATGTGAAATATAATCTGAAGTTTTTGTACATAATGATTTTGGGATCTGTGGCGTTCTTTTTCGTTTAGGTTTAGTTGGAAAGAAAAAAATTCAGCTAAACCGTCGCACTTTCGCTTTCTAATCGAGGATTAGAAACAGGGGTGTGACAGTTGATTTTGCTTAGTGATGAAGGCTTAAAACCTAGGAATCAAATAAATTTATAGACCTAGAGCTAACCTCACTAATCGTTTGGAGTAAAGCTTTAGGGTCGAACCCAAGGGACGGTTTAATTGAATACCGGACTTATCCTTTTTCAAAAGCTAGACAAGAATATTTTGGTGGAGAAATAGTTGAAATAAATTTAAGTGCAATAAAGTAGATATTTTTTGTTGTTTTTGTCAAATAAAATAATCTAAATAACAAAGTAAAGTTTTTAGGGTTTAAACAGTAATAAAAAGCGTCTTAGGGTTCAGGTTTCACCTTGGTTTGGACTCTAGAACACAAAACTCATCACTTTCGTGCATCGATTGGTGTTTTTCAAGCATATACCGCTCTGTTCGGTCCGAACAGGAATCTGTTTGATCCGAACATATAGTATAAGTGTGTGATTTTGAACTTTTATGATATTTTATGCTTTGTACTAGGGTTTGTTGGTCAAAACTAGATATTCTAAACCTCAGCTGTCGCTTGTTGGACTAGAAATTGATTTAATCACAACCTAACCTAATTAACTCGACTTTTGGTATAGAACTCAATCAACTTAAACTTGTTTGTTGGAGTTCATAAGGATATCTAGAGGTCTTTTGGACTTGTCTAAAAGTTACACTTTTGGTGCCAACTAATCTCCCCTTTCGGATCTACGATTTATTCCAAATACTTTATCTAAATTATCTTGATTAACCTAACTTTAGAACTTAACTAAATGCGGCCGTACATCTAGAAGTTAATTAGACTTAACCAAGCAATTCAAACAAGCAATTAACATAATTCTCAACAAAACAAATTAACAAAACATATCATAACATAACAAGTCAAATCACAACATCCAAACCTAAGTTACTACCTTACCCCTAAAACTACATAAATTTAGCCTAACATAGTATTAAAACACACAACAAATAACATAGAAATCACAAGATATAAACCCATTGAAAATAGAGAAGAAAACATAGAAGAATAAACCGAATACTCCTTTATGCTTTCAAACTACGATCTCTAGACAGTGGTGTGTTGCAAGATGGTCACCAAACTCGTCTCCTTGCTGCTGTCGCTTCAAAGAACCAAACTTTGATGATCTCCAATGGTGGAAGAGAGAAAAACAACTATGGAAAGTCGAATTTTGTGGTATGGAAGGTATCTTCATTTCCTTCAGGCCTAGAGGTGTATATATGGATGTCCCAGGTCGCAAGGATGGAAGGGTAGGACACCAGGGCGTAAGAAATTACCATAACAATCAGTTTCTATGTAAGAAATACTGCAATATGTGATATGGCGGCAATCTGATCGAACCGAACAGATAGTCAGTCGAACCGAACAGGAGAGAGAGAAGACAGCTGCACAAGTCTGCTGTTATGATGTCCAGTCGGATCGAACAGGCATGTGGTCGGGTCGACTGAAGAGGGGAAATAACGCCTGGCTGCCATAGATCTGGGTCGGATCGAACAAATGATTGTTTGGATCGACCAGAAGAGAGAAAAGAGCCTCCAATGCTAGGAATGAGTCATCTAGCGTGCGTGCTACGTCAGGAATCCATCTATATGCTCCAAAATCATCAGAAATCATCAAAACCTGTACATAGAAGTGAAGAAACGACGGTAGAGCCAATTCCTTGGAAATCATAGGAAATTATTAAATAATTCAATAGTTTAAGTATTATTTGAGTGCCAAGTACGGTCCAAATACCAACAAATAATGACGATATCACTTATCATCTAAAATATGGTAGATTTTGTACAGTAGATGTGTTGCTTTTTATAGGTGATTATATTTAGAAACTTTGTCTACTTTTAATGGATAAATAAGACATTGTTTAGAGGCCAATAAGCCATTAGCTCTCTATATAAGTGGTTGGTCCCTAGGAGATAAGACAATCCACGAGTTTGTATTGCATGCATGCATGTGTTGCTACGACCTCTTTTTCTCTATTCTTGTATCGAGTAGTTTGAGAAAATATCTTAATTTAGGCAAAGGGATACTAAGACGTGTCTTGCTCTCTTGAAAGACCTCTCTCCCAACCTTAGCGTGTACAACAGCTGGGACTAAGGAGTACAGACGTCGAGAAGCATCAAGAAGGCAAATGTATCAAAGATCCGATGGAATTAGATATGTTTCTGCTCATTAAATTATTTTAGGTGTATTGGAAATGTTTGGTCCATGTCTGCAACGTTTCGTTCCACTACTGATTTTGTGAATTATTCAATTTTCTAATTTGCTTATTTGATCTGTTAGAATTGTTAATTTTTTTGCGTTTAAAAACCCAAGAGATTCACCCAAAGTCAACACTTGAAAACAAATAAATTCATGGTATTAAATGAGAACACCGACAATTATTGTCGACTTATCTTGAATACTTCAATTTCAAACCAGTCATTATTGTTCAATTATCTGGACCGTTTATTTTTCTCTCTCACAGATGGATCTGACTCCTCCATTCGTCTCCACTGAACAAATTCGTCGTAGGTTTTCTATGTATATAGCTTTTGTCTCCAGCGTGTGTTACTTCAAACTGATTCCTCTGTGAATCTCTCTGGCGAGTGGGGCAAAGAGAGGAATGCGCAAACTGCTACACAAATCAATAGAGCTCCTCTTTCTTTCAGTACATCCCCCTTTTTCTCCATCTCTCGATTCTTCTTTGGCACTCCAAACTTCAACTCAGTGAGTAGGTGGGCGCAGCTCCCGATTCGAGGCGACAGTAAACCAACCGCTGAACCTCTTTGTCGCAATATTTTGGAGGGCCTCCGGCCTGCATCGTCAGTGTCAATGGTACATGCGAGTGGATCGTGTCTTCCTCTTTTGATTGAGCTCCGTTTTTTTTATCTCCTTGGGTCCCTTCTTCTCTGATTATTCTAGGAGGAGGCGGTGTGAGCTTGGGGACAACGCTGGCTCCGTTTTTTATCAACATTTGGAAAGGTAAAAACTAGGGGTTCAAGGTGTTGCTTCGATTTTTTATCTACTTTCCTCATTTTCTCTTACTTTATATCTCATTGTTTAGCTCGCAAGGGGCATTGTTTTTTTTTATCAATTTGACCTCCTCCTTGCTCTTCCTCACAGACGCTATTGCACAGGTTCTCAATGTTTCCTCTCTCTTCATTGGTCATAGAGACTAAATTGTCTTTCTTTCATATCGACACAAACATACATAGCTACAAATTAATTTTTTTTCAGGTTTCATTAAAAATAGGAATTGTATCGGATTTTCAGGCTTCTCCAGTAATAATCGCAGGAATAGTTAGATGTTAGTCGAGGACCATGAAAAATAAATTTCAGGTATTTGGAGATTTTTATGTTCCTATGCCAGGTCAAATCAGTTTTGAAGATTTTAATTTAATCTCTCCAAGAAACCCTCTCTAAAGATATGGTTCATAATTATTGATCTGGTATCGATTCAATGAATTAATTGTTCAATTGATTTTTTAGATGTTGAGTTGGGAATGAAGAAAACAAGGAAAAAAAGAAAAAAAAATGAAGAACGAGGTATTCGACTGTCCCCATATAGTATCTGAGTTCTCTTATTCAGTGAATTAAAGTATTGTTCTTTGATGATGCTGACAGGTGGAATTTAGCTCACGATTAACAAGCTTTCAGTACTGTAAGAAACATTGCGATTTTAAGTTGTTCTTTCATTATTTTTATCTCAGCATCATATGTAAGGTAATTCTTCTTTTCTGGTCTTTCGGTGAGAATCTTTTTTTCATCTTTCATTACTTATTTTATTCTTTTGCTGCTATTTTAATTAGCGGGAGTTTATTACTGCAATTTTCGAGTTGATTTACTAATAGGTGTACTGCCATTGTGATATTAGCATAGGAAAGTATAAATCAAGGTATTTTATACATGCTATAATCTGTGCACGAATTTGGCATTATGATACTAAACGCTGTTACGTTATAATTAATGTACAATTATTTAGAATATGATCGTGTTTCATCATTATTGCGCCTTTTATTCTTTCAACCATTTGTCATTGCCTTCAATAGAACCAACAATTAAACCTTTTTAAGTTGGAACTGTTATTGAACCATCACATTTACATATTGCGTGGGTGCATAAATTAGGGGTAAATTGGGAACAATCGTAGGTTGTTCTCCTTCTTTTTCCCTCCATATCTTTGTTCTAAGAAAATGCGCTGGTGCTTAGGTTGTGTTTGGACGAGGTTTTCCACACTCACATGATTAAATACGCGATGTGAGTGTGAGATGCATGCAAATCAAAAGAATTAATACATGGTTAAATACACTAATTTACTTTGGAATGGACATTATAGCTATCTTTTTGCAGTATCTGTAAAGCCACACTCACAGAAGAATTAATACAGTGTTAGTTCATTAATCATTTGTTTGCTTTACACGACCATTCTCAACGTTCATGATTGTACGCAATTATAATTGGAGCAAAATGATATATGACTGTACGACTGCATCATGGTTGGCTGCCCTGGTAAATGGATTTGTTCCGTTTATTGCTTTTATATATATGTAGTGAACTATAGAATAAAGTCTGAGTCAACAAATAATATCCAATTTGGTGAGCTGAGACCTTTTAATTGTTTTGAGGCCAAGTTCCAATTTTAGTCATAATTGGCTTTACTTTTCGTTTTATGTCTCAAATTTATTTTTCTTAAATTAATTGTGTTAACAAGAAAGAAATATAACAAGTACCTATTTAATCATGAATACAGAAATTTAAGGATGCCAGCATATAGGATTTGTGGATTCTCTTTCAGCCAATTAAATGATAGGCAGAGGTATGTATCTTCGAGTTTACCTTCTTATTTCGTTCAATTCAACATTATATTTGGTTAAATTGTCGATGATTAAATGATTAACGTCAGAAGTGTGCATTCCATTAACATTTTTGCTTTTACAGTGCACAAATTTGGCTCAAAATGTTTGATGGGCAAAGACTTTTGTTATCTCCTCTGTGAGCAACATGATGCCATTTTACAATCTCCTTCCTGTTATCCACTGAACCTTCAGTTTTATTCATGTCCGAGCAGCTTGCAATGCTTTCAAATTTTAAGGTATGCTTAGATTTATATCAAAGTCTCTAATTGTAATTTGGTGGAGAAGCAATATCAGACAGCATGTCATCAGGAAATCCTTCAATTTCTCTTGACAGCTGCTGTCAAGATTTTGAAAAAAAAAATCCTTCAGTTTGAGCTACCTCCATATATAGTATTCCTTGGTCCCTTAATTTGAACTGTCTACTTCCTCTCCTAACGATCCGAACATTCATTTCATCCTCTTCTTCTCGATTCTTCTTCACTTTTATATGTGCAGAGAGAAAAATAGAGAGTGCTTCTCTCTACCTCTTTACTCCTCTGTACTTATTAGCTCCCATTTCTTATCGTTTCTTCTTTAATTCTCTTTCTTTCTCTTGACGCTACCCTAGATAAAGGAGAGCTTTCCAATGCCTCTCTTTGCTGAATCGTGGTCGTCTATGATCTTAACTTGAAAGTTTAATTCAGTTTCAGCATCCCATTTGAGCAAGGATTTGTTGTTCATGCTGACTATGACTGGAGAAAAGGTAGGGATTTTTAGTATTTGCATGCGGTTCGGATGATTCCAAGCGATTTAGAGTAGAAGCACCATCGTGCGAATTGTCAGAGAAGATAAAAGTTTCTGGAGATTGAGTTATCTAGACTGAAAAAGAGTACTTGGTGCCAAGGTGATATTTTTCTTACCTACAAGCTGAAGTAATAGTTAATTTTTACATTTTCTAAGCTTTACTAATGTTTCATAATTTTTTCCCTGAACAATGGTGTTTCTTCCTTTTTTTTTTTTGTTTAGAGAGCTGGTGGTTGCTATGGATAGCTGGAGGCCATTGCTGGTTTTTTAGTAAAAAAACAATCTCGGTCAAGAAGGCAGCATGTTGTTGGTTTGATGGTTTTGGTTTTGGTTAGAGATATTGGTACTGATATTTTCTTATTAAATGATTTTCTGGTGTTCCCACTTTATGCTTTAATTTATTGTTTTGTCTAAAAGAAATGGAAGCATACAATAAGGTAGTAATATTTTGTCATCCTTTTTTTTCCCCTCAAAGAACTTTTTCTATGTTTTTAGCATTTTGCTTTTATTGTAGTATTTTTTTTTTTAACATTTGAGATATAGCTTGGGAAGAGTTGTGGCAATTACAAGGATAGAATGGACAAGAAGATCAGACACAAAGGCTCTGTTAAGTCTTATGTCAGAGCTGAATCTGATTTGTGCATCCATACTATGTTGTTTGAATTTGTGAATCTCTATAAACATTTGTGCTTTTTTCTTTGTCAATTGTTAGTGCTCCGGTATCTTTGATGGAAATTTTAGGAACTTAGACATTAGAAGTTTGGTTATGTAAAAGATTAGACCCTTTGCTAATGGTTTCGACAAACCTATTAAAACCTATTTGCAGTTTCTAAAGTAAAAAAACAACGATAAATCAAACTTTCATCGTGCGAAGCGCGATGTGATAGCTAGTTGTTACTAATTTCAATTCGTCCTAGTAATTTCCCACAATTACTGACTCATAATCATTCCTAGGTCGCCTTCACTGCCCCAAATTCAACTACATTAATGGCCCAAAAGAGAACAGCTACAAGCCTACAAATTAAAATGAGAAATGATACAGCCACGTGAAACGTGTACTCGGGTCAACCTCTGCAGTTGGCCCAGTACATGTCTAGGAGACTAGGACTAGCCGACTAGGTAAGTATGAACATCGCAAAGTTTGCTGATGTTTGTTTTCCAGTCATCTGGGCCTATGGTGCCAACATTTTGACTTTATGTCTATTCTGCACGTAATTTTATGTCCTTTGAACAGCCTACGACAGTATTCAATTTCGGCCACTTTGGTTGACTTTCATGTAGCAGATGGTGACTTCAGGATTAGTTATTGTTGTTTTTATGTCTTTTTTTTCTTGAGTAAATGGAAATCCACAATATTCAAACATCTAGAACAACCTAGAAGGATTTCATGGGCATTTTTATCTCTCTTGCGGTTTGAGGTTAATAGGGTATGTTTCTCGAAATGTAATCATAATTTAATAAAAGGAAATAGGAATGCATTTACATCATAGGTAGGAAAGAATTAATGCATCTCTTCTTTTTCCAGTGAAGGTCCCTAAAATCGGTTCATCTAATGGTCACAATAAGTAATGGGAAAAAAAATTCTAAAGTGCACCCCAAAAACACAATTATTAATTCAGAAGAAGAAGAAAAGGAAGTTGATATGAATACATTACAAAGTATTGAAATGCAAATTGAAAAATTTTTTCTCCCTTATGAAATTTTTTCTGAGATGACGAGAACAAATATATTATAGAGCAACATAATAAGGGAGAAAACGGAAGGAGGAAAAAAAGGACGTAAACACAGAGATTGGAAAACTCAATACCAATTTTAAAAAAAAAAAAGTCAAAAGACAAAAAGAAACGAAAAGAAAGCAAAACCAAAATTGATCGAATAGTACAATAGATTAATGAATAAACACAATATCCCATATTGTACAACACAAATTATACAAAGTTCAATTAAGTGAAAAAAAAAAATCAATGGACAAAATTACATAAACACCAATAAACAAAATATTACATGACAAAGCCATCATCTAATCCAAAATCAACGTGGTTACTCTTGAAAGTGCGACTGCGATTGCATTTGCTGTTGAGGTGGTTGTTGTGGGTGTGGCTGAGGTTGCACATGTGGTTGCGATTGCGGTTGTTGTGGCGGGGAGTTGATTTGCGATTGTGAATCATATGTGCCACTTAAAACTCGTTGAAAATTCCTCACAGCACTGTCATAATTGACAAATCCCAGAAACCAAAATTCGTGGTTGTCAATAGAGACAACCTGAATGTACTTCTCACCTTTGTTCACCTGGCTTTCTGACGGATTGGCCTCTTTCAGGTGATCTAATGGAATCGTCACCTAACATATTTGATATATTAATTGAAGTTTGAAATGATAATGGAACATATTAAATGCTCAATGCTCATGTTTAGATAATACGTTTTACTGGAAAGAAAATTAACTGAGCTGCAGACTGCCTAGAACAAGAAAATGACCACATTACTGCTTATTGAAAAAATAAAAAGAGCATAGAAAAGAGAGAAATGCTTATTTAGTTTAGCCATTGAATGTTTGCACATATTCATATTCAACCTGCATGTGTTTAGCAGTAGAAGATAGGTTTCATAACAAGAAAAGATGATCTGATGTAAGGACTATATTACTACTTTGAAGGTGAGTTATTTCTCACTTTCAAAATAGATTATTGTATCAGATTCTTAAGGGAATTTCAAAATAGATTACAATCGAAAGGAGCAAACAAAGTATGTACAGGTATAGCATCAAGTACAAAATGATCATGTACATCCCGCTACCAAAATAACTACATAAGCAATGTGAATTCATGCCAGAGCTATAACTGATATGTCAAATGTAGTTAAATTCAAATTTTAGCATCAAATATTGCCATATTAGACTGTACTATCCATTGTCTGTACCAGTGTGATTTTCACTTATGCTAGTAAATTAAGTACATAAATGTATAGCATTAAGTTCAAAATATGATCATGTACATCCTGTAATCAGAAGAACTACATAAACAATGTGAATGCATGCCAGAACTATAACTAACTAATGTGTCAATGTAATTAAATTAGAAACTTCGGTATCAGATATTGTTACTGTACTATCCATTGGTTTGTACCAGTATGGTTAGCCCTCGTGCTGGAAAATGTCACATGCACCCACAATCTGGCACACGCTACCACTAAGAGAAATTTGATTATCAAATAAGAATTAAGTAACAACCTTATAATAGGTCCATTCAGTCTTGTCGCCGACCTGGTAAGAAAGTGGGCTATCACTACAGAACGCAATCTTGGCTGTTGATAAGTACAAGATTCCCATAACAGGCCCAGCCGATGTGGACAGATAACATGCATATGCTTTCCTCAGCTGCTCATCTGGAGCCACATTAAATGTTTGCCGAAATATTTTCTCATGCCCACCCTCAGCTATAACCTGTTCAGAGTATATAAGATTAAAAGCCATTTTGTTAGACTGAATTTCATTTCAACCTGACAAACACAGAAATGTCGTGCATATCGCTGCAAATAATTGAAATAACAGCATGACCCTTGCAAGGCAATGATATATCTATATATCAAAGACACAACTGAGCACTATCACCTTATGTCTATTCAGAATCAATTTTTGATATTTCAAAAATGCCACTCTCCCACCCACAAAACAACTTTCTTGGAACATATTCTACAAATAAAGTTAAGGAGACATTGAAGAGTATTATTATTTATAAATATAACAATATAAAATTGCTTGTTTGAGGTTCAGTGGGATAAATGCTCATTTTATAATCAAACATGGTCATATGATTCAATAAAATAACATTATCATCAGTAAAATTGAGAGATTTTGCCTGGGAAAGTGAACTGGCAATGTTTTACTAAACGGAACATACATGGCATTTCCCTTGATTTTAAAGCTCGTCCACAATAGGTTTCATTTAGCAGGGAGGTATATTATGTTTTTTAGCTTTCTTATAATAAAAGGGGACTTTGCATCGTGAAACATACTTTTGCCCCTTGTGCAATTCTCCCCATTGCTGCATCACCAAAGCTAGGTGCTGTCTTCACTGAATTAAGAATATAAAGAAACACAAAAATGTAAGTTTGCGAGTGACCTGCAGATTATTATTAAATCTATACACAACATAAGTATTATCAAGTTTCTTCTTAATTTTGTGCTAAACAAACACCACGTTCACATGTATACCCTTCATTATCTGTTTAGTGGAGGTGCAGGTGGGGTTTTTTTTTTCTTTGGGGGGGGGGGGGCGCTTGTTGCACATTTTATTACCATCATCATTATGCACTTTGCTATGTTATCATTATTAATGCATTTTTAATGTTTTGCTTCATTTTTGTCCTTTGATTTGAAACTCCCTAACTAATTCTTTCCTTTTCGTTGATAATGGTTCCTTTCAAATTTGACAGCAGTACATTGCTTTTAAATTTAATGACAAGAAATTGGGAAAAGTTGGTTGGTTCCATAAGTGAGCATTCACCGTAGAAATGTAATTTTAACTGATATCAGAATATATGACGATAGGATAAAATGATAATTTCAAATTATTTTTTCACTATAGATTTCCAAATACCTTTTGGCATGCTTCAATATAAAATGGCTGTGTTATAGATAATATAAACAAATTATCAGGTTTGTGTCAGGATACAAGGAAATAATGAACCGTAATTCATCCTTGATTAAATCAGAAAAATCACTTTTCACAGTTTCTATTATGCTTGATAAAAGAAATTTTTATATAAATAAACAACTTCAGTGGAAAGATACTCCAAAAGAACAGATGGCATCAATGCTACTAGCAAGTAAAGTGTCCTTAATCAGTTAGAAAAATTTATTCCCAAAATTTTGTTTAGAATATAAGAAAATATCGAAGAACTGGACTTGTGTCAGGAAAGAGATGGACAACATTTCAATCTTAACTATTGCCTTTCTGGCAAAAGAAACAATAGGTAAAATAATTTTCAACATTTGATCACAAAAATTATTGCCTGGTAAATAGGTCATATACTGATTCATTATATCTCCCAAACTAGTTACGAACTTCCCAATTATCAGGATTAAAAACTCACAATGTTGCCATGTGTTTTTGGAAAAAACCTCCGTCTTCTTGGCCGCTTGACCGACCTTCTTCCCCCACTTGGACAGTACCCCTTTCACCGTTTCCATAGTTTCTAACAAATTCAACCTCAATCAACGACATTAGAACAAAAAATGAAGGACCAATAATGAAATTGTTGTTCAATTCTTACTCTTTGAAGGTGGAGGAGACTGTGGTTGCGTGGCAGCTACATAGGGATTCGAACCAGCTGGAGAAAGAAGCGAAGGAGTAGCAGCTGTTACGTTCCGCGCCGTCTGAGCCGTCGATTGGTGATCGTACGGCGGAGGTGGTGGAGAAGTAGGATGGGGATTGTGCTCCGGGGCATGTGCGCCGTCGGATTTGAGACTAACGGCCGAATCAACGGTCGCAGCCATAGAGTCGACAGAGAAATTGAGACTTCTGTTGCTCAATGTGTTGAATTTGAATTGAGAAAATTCCGATCAATTTAATTGAAGGAGAGAATTGAGGTTTATTGTTTAGCTGGTCAGCGCAGAATGAACTCTATTTAATATAAGATCTTCTGTGGCACATTTATAAGGTCTACAGTACAGGTTACTTCACTGTTGGTAGGTTTACTATTATGAACCAATATGGGGACCCACTAGTCAGTAGAAATAAACACTGTTATGGCTTGGGTAAGGCCGCAGGAGATTGGGAACGAATTCGCTGGAGCGGTGTCGTAACGGCAAACGATATTTTGAACTTGGGAATTTGAATCCAACGGTCAGAAGATTCTCGAACGAACGAAGATCAACGCTTCCGCACGGATGTCCCCATCACATGGTGTCCTGGCCCATGATTTTCTTCAATTTTCCTTCGCCTCGGTTGTAATTTTGTAGTTTTTAATTTTTTATTTATTCAACGATGAGGAGAGGAGGACCACAAGTTGATTTCTTAATTTCTGGATTTAGGGATTTTCTGTTTCCTTTTCCAAGGATGTTCCCTGTTGTATAACTGACATGATGGGATCAAAACAGAATTGCTTTGCGTGCCCCAGTTGGAAGTTATATAAAATATAGGTAGTTTTGCTCTAGAAAATTGTACAAGATAATACTAATTTCTTTTAAAATTCTAGTTACGATCAGATCGTTTGTAGGACCGGTGTGTAGACAGGGTGTGTTAAACTTCTTTCTTCATGCTTCGTTTGGATTGTTTAGGAATAAGAGGAATAATATTAGGAAGTGTGTAACTTTGTCAACGTTTTAAATTTATGTCTAGGAAGAGGCTATTTCCTTATTTCTAACACCATTCAAACGGAGCCTTAATGAACATGTTAAGAAAAGCTAGGGGGGAAGAAGCCATGGTCCAAAATCAAGTTTTAGTTACTTAGAGAAAATTTCATATTTTAGGGTGTGTTTGGAATAGTTTATTTATAAATAAAGGTGTTATTTGGATAATGGATTAGGAATAAGAAATACAATTAATAAATATTTATCATTCAAACAACATAATTAACATAATAATTAGTGCAATTATTTTATAGTAAAATAATTATATTAATTATGAATTAACTAAGTAGTACGATAATTAAAAATAATTATATAATAATAATATACTTAGTATTAAATATTAAATTAATATAATTACAATAAAGTAATTGTATTAATGATATTAATTAGAACATTAAATCAATATAATAATAATAATAATAATAAGGTGAAGAAGAAGAATAATTTATCATTTTTATTAACAATGATATTAGAATAATAATTAATATTTTTTTTAGAAACACGGTGTACTCAATAATATTGACCGATTAATAAATAGAAAAGTAGTATATTTTAATGAGAGGAATAAGATTTAATTTTATAAACAGTAAAAAGGGTCCTTATTAATTTATTTTCCCTAGTCCCCATCCATTCAAGACTTGACCTCGG
This sequence comes from Rhynchospora pubera, assembly GCA_028095005.1. Taxonomy (NCBI): domain Eukaryota; kingdom Viridiplantae; phylum Streptophyta; class Magnoliopsida; order Poales; family Cyperaceae; genus Rhynchospora; species Rhynchospora pubera. Next base: position 85,212,985 of record CM051462.1, on the reverse strand, counting down.
TTCATAAGATAGGGAAAGAATTTTTTTTTTTGTTTAAGACCAACGAATTGGTTATTCGTCCTACTCGCATTCTGTTTGACTCCACCTATTCGCGTACATACTAAATATATGCACCCTGTGACACTCATATTGCTATTAGTATTCTAATTAACATATATTACCGGCTACGATCAAACACTAAACCAAATTGTTAATGCACCCGTAAGGCTGTGCTCCAGAATGTGAAAGTAAAGGAGAAGACAAAGGCGAGAGGAGATTAGGGGTGCCCAGTGAGGCTCACCCCCAAATCGGGGATTAGCGACAGCGAGTAAAGTCTTTGTCGATTTATCTCTTATCTCACTCCGTCTCATTTTTTTTCATCATGTCTCATCCTTTGTTGTGGAGCGAGTAAATCGCTCAGGAAAGTCGAAAATTAATTTTCTAGCCTCGTATCCCCTAATCTCATCACCACCTTCGCGTTCTGAGCCCAGCCTAATAGATATATTTGTTGCAATAACAATCTACCATATGTAGCATCAGAGAAGAAAGCTACTACTCAACTACCAGTTCACCACTATGACCAGATTTAGGTCGAGGAGGAACTATGTGCTGGAAGGACCCACCACTCAAATCAACGGCGCGCCAAGCCTTCTAAACCTACCACCATATTACTAGGCTCATTTTCTTCCTTCAATAGCCATTGGAGGCTGTAGCAGCCATCGACGCCTCAAGGAACCCTAACAGAGGGGAATAGAAGCGATTGCTACAAAAGAGCAATCCTCACGGCAAGACAAGAGTCTCCATGGCTCCAGAGGAGTCTTACGACATGTGGTGATCGCCTCTTGGCAGCTAACGGCCGCTCTGGCGCTCTAATAGCATCTCCAAGGCGGGATGTCGGCGACGGATCAAATAGAGAAGGAAGAGAGAGGAGAAAAAGAAAGGGACTTATGTCCTATGTTCTGCCTGGACCCGACACACAAACAACTGTCAACGGAAATTACTGCCGGTGGGACCCGTAAGTCGAAAGGGTTGCTGGTCTATGGAGCACCAAGCCTGCCGAGACCATACTACCATAGGGGAGCGTATCCTCTGGATGGTTGTTATTCAACCATCCAATGGACGTCTTTCGATACGAGCCGTCTGATTTAATCTAAATGGTTAGATTTTTTCGGGCCTATCAATCTTAGTATCATGCACGGGGCATTTATAGCCATTGAGATTAAATCAGACGGCTGAGATCGAACCATCCACTGGATGGCCATCCAGAGGATGCGAATTCACTACCATAGAGCTGAGTAAATTATAAAAAGGGAAAATTAGATTTATGCCACCTCAAAGTTGGAAATTAAATTAGAAAAATGCCATTTCAAAATTAGATCTTTGAAAATTGCCACTCTAAATTCAATTATATCAGAAATTTGCCACTGATACCGTATAAATCAATCTTTTTCATACTTTTGTTTTCGTATTGACCAAGTTGCCCCTATTTTTTTCTTTCTCCTGACTATTCGATCTTTTATTTGCCCATTTCTTCTTCCTATTCTCCATGTCGCTCTGATATAAAACTCAGATTTTTGACATAATCGTGCATCTCTCGCTATTCTCTCTCTCTCTCTCCGATTTTGGTGGCTACTTCAATTTGTCTTAGATTTTCAGATTTTGCCCTACTTTAAACAATTTTATTTCTTTTAGTTTAAGAATATTTGATCCGATCTAGGAGGGACTATATATAGCGGAAGTAGAAATTCAGATTTCTTTATGTGATGGTTTGGAACTGCCAAGTAATTGATAGCGTCACTATGTTTTGCAGGGAATCTTGCAATTAGTTGGAAAAAATTAGTTGATTAGTTCGGAGAGAGAAAGAAAGGGGCAGCTTAGTCAATATAAAAAATAAGGTATAGAGATGATTGATTTATACGGTAATAGTGGCACATTTATAATCTAATTAAAATAGGGTGTTAATTTTCAAAAATCAAATTTTGAGGTGGCATTTTTCTAATTTCACAATTTTGAAGTGGCATAAATCTAATTTTTCCTTATAAAAAACGTCCCAAACTTGGCGATTATCTGTGGCATCTTTGTGTAGCGGATCATTTTCATGTGGCGAACCCCTAGCAGGCTAGTCGCTTGGCAACGCTGTCCCTCCACTCCAACTACGATGGAATGTCATTCCTAGCGCTGATCTGGACCAACATGGAACTACCATGTGTTATCCCTCATTGAGGTGGCTAAATAGAATTGCTGAAAACTTCAAAAATTCATAAAAAATTAATCGAAACTTAAAAAATATAAATCCAAAAAATTACAAGAAACTCATTGATGCCAAAGTTACAACCAAACTCCTACCCAAACTCAACCAAATCATTTAAAAACAAAAATAAAATAGAAACTAGCCAATCCTAACCTGCCACTCACCCTCTAAAGGTATTTAAATTCACCAAAATCATAGAAAATTCAGGAAAGATATGAGAAAATTTTGTGACTTCAGAAAAATGTGAGAATCCATTTCTACTAAAAACCATGGCCAAAGTCCCAATTAAATCCACCAACCTATTTAAATACTTAAAATCGCAGCCTACCGTACCTTCTTGAAAACAAATTAATACAATCTCAATGGAAATAAAAAAGTAAAAGAGGAAAGTTAGGGCCCATATTCAAGCATCTTTTGTCTTTTGGATTTGTCAGAAGGTCACATGGTCGGAATGATAGGTTGACAGGAGTCAAAACATGGGTCTCCCAGGCGGCAGATGCGGTGGTCCGATCGCAGTCGCACAAGAGTTGCTGGAGGTGCATCAGAGGTGGTTTTGGTTACAGTGCCACCAAGAAAGAAGGTAAATGAAAGATGTTTTAATTTCGACACTGGGGGACCTTATATTGGGAGAGGGATAGGGTTTGGAGCCCCATGCAGTCGGATAATGGGCCCGTGCGGTCGCACCTAGATCAGGAATGAGACATCTGGCCAGATATGAGTCAAAATGAGATTCATGCAGTCGCATATGAACTTTTGGTCCAAACAACGTGTGTCGATTCATGCTGATTTCACGCTGAATCACTTCCAAATCCCTACAAAATGAACTAAAACCAGGGCATACCAAAACCCTACAGATAGAAAGTAAAAACACATTAAATCAAGAGTTTTGAGTCGTGATTCGGGTTAAAGTCCGGTCTAAAAGCGTATATAAATATATATATTGTCAACTTCCAAGCTCTAAGTGGGGCATTGTGTTGCAGTGAGACAAAAAATTTGTGCGTAAAGTATTAACTTAAATTCATAAAATTGACTCATTAAGTTCAATTCAAAATTTTGGGGATTGCTTGAACCGAATTATTTATTTACAAGCGATGCATGTAAAATTTGTATTTTTAATTAGTTTATTTATCGTGTAACCCCAAGTGGTACAAAATAATTTGAACTGATGATTAGTAATTCTAATTTTTTAGGATATGATTAGATATTTAGATTATAAGGCCAAATGTCCTATACAATCAAATTGACATGATAGCTAGGGGTAGGGGATATATTTTTATTTATTTATTTATTATTATTTTTTTGAGATAGTCTTGGTAGTGGCTACCAAGTTTAGCTAGGACATATTCTTTTCAAGATAATTGGCTTGTGAGACGATATTTCCAAAATTGCGAAAAGAGAAGTGAGAAAATCCTCCAGGCATCAGAAGCTACTTCATTCTGTTGTTAGGCTGTAAGGCATAGGAAGTAAGCATCACGTATCTTATCAGGTTTTGAGAAAGGTCCAAGTCCATCAAATATTCTAGGCATATCTTCTTCCTATGTATAACATTTTGAAGAATCTTTCTAGCTAAGTAGCTAGAATTTATATTTATGTATTAGTTTAATTTATTTATATTGTGTTACCGGTCCTTTAAGAAAATAATATAATAGATTATAATTTAGATAGTAGTTTCCAATAAATCAGAATTATTAGATATTATTTGATATTATGTATCTTTCCTTATTTTTATGCATCTTTCCTTAGTTTACAATAGTTGTTATATTTCTAGTTCTTGCCATATTAGAAAATACTTTATATAATGAGTATTTGTATTGTATGAGGATTTTAAGCAGAAATTAATAAAAACAGTCTTCCTTTATCTCTATCTCTCTTATCCCTTCTCTGTATTCTATTCCCAACCAAAGCTCATAACAATTTGGTATCAGAGACAAAACGATCCAAACCAATCAACATGTCCAATGACAAGACCCCACCCTTCGATGTCGTTGCCGCCTTCCAACAGCTTCTTCAGGGCCATAACGAGATCATGTGTCTCCTTAGTAAAGTTGAAGGTCGTTTGCTCGCATTGGAGAACCATTCTAAAATCGATGAGAACCATCATCCACAATCTTGTGCCACTGGTTCAACACAGATGTACGTTTCCACCGCTGATTTGGTTTCTCCAGCTCAACAGATGGATGTTTCCATTGCTGATTTGGTTACTCCAACTCAAAAGATGCACGTCTTCACTGCTGGTCTCTCCGATTTTCTTCGCACCGGTGTCAAGTTACATAAACCTTTTGGCGTGCAACATGACATGAGCTTAGCCCGCACGACCCCTATCACTAGTGTTCTTCCTAAACCTCCTAAAATGCTTGTGATACTTTCACTATCAGGATCTGGACCTAATCAACGTTCTTCATGCCACCTCAATCCAACTAAGATGGCTGAGAGACAACAACAGAAGGGCTTGTGTGAGCAATACACAAAGAGCCATAAGTGCAAGCTACTATTCTTTCTACTAGTCATGAACGATGATGAATATGAGAATTCATCATTGTTGACTATCCATGGAGCGCCTGGATAATATTTGCATTTTTTTCAGCTTGAGGACAAGCTGAATCTCATGGAGGGGGAAAATGTTATCAGCCAAGGAAATAATATAATAGATTATATAATTTAGATTCTAGTTTCCATTAAAATCAGATTTATTAGATATTATTTGATATTATGTATCTTTCCATATTTCTTAGTTGGCTAATAGATAGACAATTGATATGTTGTTATATTTGAAATAAGCTCTATATAAAGGAGCTGAATATTGTATTAGAGAATTAAGCAGAAATCAATAACAAATAGTCTTTCTCTTTATCTCTATCTCTCTTCTGTCCCTTTTCTCTTGTACCCCAACCAAAGATCGTAACAATTTGGTATCAGAGACCAAAAAGATCCAAACAGTCAAGATGTCCATTGATAAGATTCAACCCTTCGATGTCTTTGTTGCCTTCCAACAGCTTCTCCATGGTCAGAACGAGATCATGCGTCGCCTAACTCTGTTTGAAGATCGTTTACTCGCATTAGAGCATCCTCCCAAAACAGATGAGAACCACCGTCCACAATCTCGCGCCACCGCTGATTTGGTTACTCCAACTACACAGATGCATATTTTCACTGTTGATTTGGTTACTCCAACTCAACAAATGCACGTTTTCACCGATGGCCTCTCAAACCCTCTTCGAATTGATGTCGAGTTACATAAGCATTTTGACCTGCAACATGCCATAAGCTTAGCTCATGCTTTGGAGTGTTGCTACTGCATGACCCCTGCCACAAGTATTTTTCTTGAACCTCCTGAACTGATGGCGCTACCATGTCAACGTTCTTTATGTCGTCCCATCTCATTTGAAGTGCCTGAGAGATGTCAAAAGGGTTTGTGCTTCAATTGTGATGAACTATACACAAGGGGCCATAAGCGCAAGCGACTATTATGGCAAGAGATTGTGGACAATGATGCCAATGAAGCGCCTGGATAATCCATTATCCATTTTCAGCTTGAGGACAAGCTGATTCTCATGGACGGGGGAAATGTTACCGGTCCTTTAAGGAAATAATATAATAGATTATAATTTATATTCTAGTTTCCAATAAATCAGAATTATTAGATATTATTTGATATTATGTATCTTTCCTTAGTTTACAATAGTTGTTATATTTCTAGTTCTTGCCATATTAGAAAATACTCTATATAATGAGTATTTGTATTGTATGAGGATTTTAAGCAGAAATTAATAAAAACAGTCTTCCTTTATCTCTATCTCTCTTATCCCTTCTCTGTATTCTATTCCCAACCAAAACTCATAACATATTGAGTGTTTAAATACGCAGCACATATATTCGCATAAATAAAATAAGCATTTCCAAATATATAGTTTTGGATGTTGGAAACAGTGCTCTTCAGTTTATATAGTTGAATTAGCCACGCCATGGACACCTTGAAAATTGACTAGTTCTTTATAAATAGTCAAAGTGGTACGCACGTTGATTGGGGGGGGGGGGGGGGGGATTCGGTACAGTATTTGTTGCTATCTGAAATGATCAGCAATTTTATTAGCTCAGGTACAGTTGAACGACAGAACAAAACTTTGACGTAAAAAATAAATTTAAATAAACTATTCGAACAAGAATATGAATTAAGTTCATGTGACGTCTACAACAATTGAAAAAGGTGTTAACTCGTGACATATATATTTAAAAAAAAAACTACGTAACATCATTATATATGCAAGTAACAGCGTTTCAGCAGTAATAAAACGCGCATTTTGAACCGAAGGCGAAGGTATAAGGATCAATTGCCAACTAATTTGAGTGGTCACAATTAAGAAAATATTTACTAGCCATCGAAAATCCTCCAATGGGCCCGCGCATCTAGACTTTTGGGTTCATGCAACTGTTAAAGATGATGCAGCATTTTTGGTCTCTCATTTTCCATCAACCATTCCATCTTAATCCATCTGAGCTTTCTGGTTTCTACAAGCTGGAGTTGCATGTAAGTCCAGCTGCCTTATTTTTCAGCTGTCTTTATCTAATTATTTGCATTTGTCTTATCTTTTAATTATTTTCCCTCAACTAAGGTCCCCCTGTTCAAAACCCGGTTTAAGACCTTTGCAATATTTAATTTCAAAATAAATTAGAGGGCGTAACTCCCATCTTATCTTCACACACACACACACACACGTATATATATATACCCCCTCAACTATTAACTACATATGATATCAACCAATATGCACGTAATACTCTGTAATTAAAAAAAGATTGCACATAATTAATTACCATACTTCCCTACACTGTTGAGAAAGTGTTATTTTATTTATCTTCACTCTCATCCTATTGCACTGACACTCTTTATTTATAATACTTACACAACTCTTCCTTTCATGTATTACATAACTTTCTTTCATGTATTACACAACTCTTCACTCTCATCTGGATTCCTTCTACTTATTTTGTGCATTGATTACCTTGAAACTTCTTCTAACAGTTTGTATCTCCTTACTTTAGCTCTGTATCGTTGCTTTCCCTTCATCGCCGACCCCGGGGACATGTTCTCTGATCCCACTGGCCGTCGTATCAAAATCCTCAACGGTTTGTGAGAAACATCCAACTTTTTCTTGATCGGTTTGTTTAACCGCAACAAACATGTTCGCGCAATCAGCGTAATACTTGAATGATCACCATTGCTCTTCTCAGAGTTATCTGTTGAAATTTCACGATCGGCACTAGTATCTGGTGAAACCGTCTTTCCTCCTTCCTCCCTCAAGCACCAGTTACATGCTCGGTATTTATTTGTCTTTAGATAAAGATCACTGCAGTATCTGTATGCACCAAACGACTAATAATTAATTATTCTATCAAATTGAAAAGGGTATTAAACAATAATCATGTTGATCAATTAGAATTACAATATTACTTGTGCTGGGATCTGAAGATACAAATCTTGCAACGAAAGAGCTCTTGCGGGAGACCTTGATCGCCACACATGCAACAAACGATGGAGGGTTGTGAAGGAGAAGAAGAGGAGGCACAACCTTTTCCCATTTAGGAACCTGGTTCTTTCTCCATGGCTAAGAGGGGAGCTATGATGAAATACTTAGCAAGGGGAATAAAGTGGGGAAATTAAACCACACATAGTCTGTGTGTAGTTTTTTGTTTAATTTCACGGCTTCATCTTTATTGTCGAAGGTCGCTTTCAAAGGAGTCGTGGAAAGAGGTGTGGGATGATGATATTGATAGCACAAGGACATGAACTGATGAGATCAAATGTGGTATATTTATTGACAACATTTATGTGTTCCTGGTGTTACTTTTGCTGTGTTTGCTTTCTGTAGCGAATAATTTTTAGTGATATATATATGTTGGGACCAAATTATTGCTCATTGGACTATGTATTCTAGTAAAATTTTTTATTATATGTAATTTGTTAAAGATTACTATCAACTTGTTTCTCTTCATCCTTTTTTTCCTCTTTTTTATATAAAATTTTAACGACTCTAATATAAAGCGTAATGATACATACTTCTTAAGTTCTTATACTACTTTCGGCTCCGTTTGAATTTCATTTGGGAAGAAGGAAAGAAAAGAATAAATTTATTATAAACAATTCAAACTCTTCACAAAGTTACACACTTCCCAATACTTCTTCCCTTCTTCCCTTTTTCCCACACCTTATCCAAACGGAGCCTTCGATTATGTATGGTACATGTTACAATTTAAGGAATCCACACGAGTAATGAACTGAAAGCTCTTCTTATTGGTGACAATTGAGACATGAAAACATTAACTATGTAGAGTATTTCATTTTTCCATAATTTGATGGTGGAATATAAGCTTATGAAATATTGTATTCAATTAAATTACAAAATATTTTTTTTTACCAATATGGTTGGACAATGTGGATAATAATTCTCATAACAAATCAAATGTCTTTGACATTATTAAGAAAGATTATATATATTGGACTTTATATATTTATTGTATGTAATTTGAACACCATTGATTAATTTTTGCTTTCTTAGTAGACGCTAAGTATGAATCATCAGCTCGCGTCCCAAAATAGTAAGTTGTTTAATAAAATAGATTTTATGTAATTTTTTATGTGCATGGTATGCATATTGATTCAGAAACATTATAAATAAATGATATCAAATTTAGAAATAATTTTGTTATGATAGCTAGACTTGCTCTCATGGGCATGCCTATATTAAAGAAAAGGGCTTTTAATCACTTTCGCCTGTCCTCATGTAATTAAGGACGACTTTGCAAGATTTTCATCGTCAAGTTTATCTGTGATTAATAGTTTTAGAATTGTATGAAATAAAAAATTGTACGATCAAAATTCAATATGGGATTTAAAATAATAAGTAAATTTAACAACATATATAGAAAGATATAATCAAGTCACAATTCATCTTGTAGTCATTGATTATACAAATAATATACCAGGGAAATTACTAACAAATTAGGACTCCTCTACATGTTAAAATTAAATAAAATTTTGTTTTGTCATTTCTTTTCTTACTTTTGAAAACAATGAAGGCATGACATGCTTCTCTTGCTCACCGATCCTTACATAAATTATCACACAATGTTGGCAACAGGAATCCAGATTGACAAGGTACTATTATGAGAGAGCAGAAGGAATGTGAAAGGGCTGGCATTGACTTGGACAAAATAAAAAGCGTGGTTCAACGACGTTTCTCTTTTCTTTTGGGTGTCTCATCTCATCTTGATGGGTAGACACTGCATGCGACAAATAGGATATGGTCTCGATGATCCCTTTTTTATGACTTGGGTTCGAGTCTTGCGACAGACTTAGCCCTAGGGCTGGCAACGAGTCGAATTCGAGCGATCTAATCTTAGCTCAAGCTTGATTTGAACTTAATTCGAGTTTTGTCGAATCGAATCGAATTTGTATCGAGTTTCTTAACGAGCTCGTCGAGCTAAATTGTAGTACTTTTTATATATTTTTTCAAGCAACTAATATACAAATTAATTAATATTTATCAATTTTAATTCATAAACTAGTATTTTATTCATTTTATAATAATATTTTAAATAAAAATAGCATTATATGTAATAAATAAATATATTATATATCAAATTATGTACTAATATATATAAATTAGTTAACATAATTATATTTCGAGTCAATTTCGAGTTATTTTCGAGCGAGTCGAATTTTGCTTCGAGCCCAAATGTATCGAGTCAATGTGGAATCAAGTCGAATTTTTCTCGAGCGAGCCACGAGCCATGATCTTTTTTGCCACCCCTACGTCTTAGCCCCAAAGAAAACGCAAGAAACGTCCGAATTTAATTAATTCAATTAATCACATCCTATGATACAAATCTGTCTCCTACTTGAAGCCAGCGTTTTATTTGGTTTATTGACATCGGAAGGAGTGATTAAAGTCTGGCTTTGAGGCTAGGAAAAATATCTACTCGTTCGTCTGAGCTCGTTTGATTTCATGGCACAGCTGCTTTTGGTGATGCAGGATATTTCTATGGGAGAAAATATTTTGGGTTATACATATGTGCTGGAAAGAACTATATTATCTGTACTATTCAAAATTTGAAATATACGGATAATATAGTTGACGAGTATTTTACATTCTCTATTAATATATAATTGGCTAATAAAACAGATTAGTCGGCCGAAAGAATGGTAATTACTTATTAACCTTCAAATTTCACTAGTCGACGTTCAAACTGAAAATCCATATATTGTTGATAGAGAGAATAAAATATAAAACGAGAGGTGCATTTTTTATTCTCAAGAGATAAAAGAAAATTTAATTTATACGCGCATTCGATTTTGTTCTAAATAAAAACAAGCGCGGTGCATTTACATCTTATTTTCAAGTCGGTAATAATTTACTTTATGTGATTACAAATATATGTATATGTTTTAAGATGAATGCCACGTTTTCTAAAAAATTTTATTAATAGGCTGCTTAAAGAAAATCAAAACGCATGATGATCTTTATAATAGTGCTATTATAATATCAATTATTCAGTGCAAGCATTTTCAATATATTTTGAGTATAGCTGATTTGAGCAGCTTGATTCGATTTAAATATCGAAAATATTGGAGGGAATCAAAGATTGAATTTTTCTTTTCATATTCGCACTTTTAATAGTGCATAAAGATTACACAAAACGCATGATGATTTTTATAATAATGAAATTATAGTATCAATTATTCAGTGTAGTCATTTTCAATTTTGAGTAAACCGCTGATTTGAGCAGCTTGATTCGATTTTAAAATCGAAAATCTTGGAGGGAATCAAAGATTAAATTTTTCTTTTTATATTCGCACTTTGTATCAAACTAGGGTTGGACATCGAGCTTCGCTCGATAAATGAGTTGTTATAAATTTACAATTTATATATTTTTTGGTAAGGATGTTTGCTTGTGTAAATTACTTAGTTAATTTTATGTTGATTTTAAATTTAGACTTAATGATTAATATAAATGCCTCCTATTCATTTAAATGTCCTGAAAAGTGAATTATTGGATTGTGACAGCAATCAGCCAATGATGCAATGTATGACCGCGGTGTTAACGAAATGAAAATAAACTAAAAAAAATTAAGTTCCATCGCTTCAATGATATTTGAAAAATATAATAAAACAAAGGGGATTTAAGGAAGAAAATATAAGGATAAATATTAAAGAAAAAATATACAAATGAAAACGTTATTGTAATGGCCCCCATATGAATAATAAACATCCAGGCTTAAAAGTGAAGTTAAGGTACCTATATATAGTAAAGGACGAAAAAAGAAAAAAAAAATGTAAATTAAAAAATTCAGAAAAAAAAATACTAACGTAACCTCAAAGGAATTATTTTGTGGTGCGTATTGTTCCATTGCACATGATACGTAAAGAAATTTTAAATTGTTTAAAAAAGTAAAAAATCTGATTGAAATAATGGTAGATAAAAAGATAATTAAGTAGTGATGTATATTAAAATATACTTTGTTTTAGTCAGAATGTATAGATATTTAAAGATGAATTTATTTGAAACCCAAAAACAATCTGGTTGATGATACGATTTCCCTTCCACATGTAAACAAATTGAAAATCCATTTTCTTTTGACCATTGCGATCGTACATATAATGAGAAATTTATGTTATTAGCATATACCAGTGGTATTATTCAACATATAAGAGATCCCGTACACCATTGAAAAAAGAAATTTAATAAGAATTGGTATATACACCCATTTAAATAGTTATTAATAATATTTCCTTAATTTGTTTCAATCAGTATGTTTAGATTTATAAAGATGAGATTATTTAAAATCAAAAACACCAAATATGATTAATTAAGAGAAAAAAAAACAAAATTAAAAAATCGAACAACATCCTACTTGGACCGCTCTTACCAGGAAAAACAAAATTGAAGCGTTATTCAATTTAACCCCTCATCATCAACAAATCAGGGAACATACCATTATCCAAATTGAAAGAAAAAAACCAAGTATAACAGGGGTATTGAACAAATAAGCATAGAAAAAGTATGTTTTTATTAAACAGTATAAGAGTAGGATAAACCCCACAATATTTTATTACTATGCTAAAACGCAAAAACAGTTAGTTAAACCTAAAGATGCACATGGCTGAGTTATGCTGGTTACCTCCCAGTGACCCTCAGTCAAACCAAATACACAAATAATCCCTGCAACATCCAGTGTAACAGGTAACCTCGTGTACTGTGTAAAACCCGAACTCAGACATCAGTCCTCTTGATTTAAAACTGCAAATAACACCCAATCATGGTGTTATTTGCAGATAGTCTTGCACTTGTTAAGTTAAGAAAAACATCATCAAATAGCCTCTAAGTTTTCTTGAATCGCTTATATATGAAAAATCAGACATAAATTAAGAAAAACATCATCAAATGACCTCTAAGTTTTCTTGAATCGCTTATATATGCAAAATCAGACATAATAAGTTAAAAACAATCTTGCTTAAATTTCATTCATCTTGACATGTGAGAAATTACATTGATCATTATCAGAATTAGTCTACTTTTATCCGACAGTTCTTATAACACCAATATCAACTGTTATTTGCAACTAATATCAACTAATTTTATCCTTACCTTCTTTAATTATCCAGAAGGACATAGTTCATGGCCCAAACATTTCCATTTCTCGTATCGACAGCTTCCCAAAACTTAAGGACCCCAGCATTGATTACACATTGCATCCTATTAGTTACTCGTGAAATCTGCATAATCATCGTCATGACAGGCTGGCTGAAAATAATAAGCAAATAAAACATCGGATAAACCGACCGACTCTTTTTTGTATCATATTCAGAATGTAATTGACATAATAGTTATTTGTATGCTAATTGACAAAACCTTAAAAAAATAAAATGTAAAAAGTATTTTGGACACCAACCTGTGTATATTGTCTCTTACAATTGACACGTTTTGATAGGATAAACTTTTAAAGAGGTGAGCTTTTTAGAAGAAGCCAGAGACATATATACAACTATAAATTTAATAGGGATTGCAAATTTTGTGGCAAGTTTTGATTTTTCCGAGCAAATTATAAGAGAAATTAATATGCCACTTGATTTGTGATAAGGGAATACAGCTCTTTATCACATTTAATACAAATTTAAAACATCATTAAAGCTCCCCTTGATTTATGCATCTAAATCCACTTTTATAACAAACACTTCATATTGAATGGTACTGAAATGAAGGTTTGGTAACACCCAATCATGGTGTTATTTGCAGATAGGTTTGGTAACACCCAATCGGCACTTAAAATAACACCCAATCATGGTGTTATTTACCAGTAAACCAAATTCTCTTGGTACAGATCAATTTGAATGGTACTGAAAAAAAAATCAGGTGAAGCAAGTGCCCATTTTTCTTTGCTTCAAGCATCATTCGTTTGTTCATATCAGCAAGCATCAACATTAATTGATAATCTCAATTTAAACCTGAGCAACTAATATTTAAAATAGAAACATTGATACCAAATTGGGCCCATGTCTGAGGCTTGATCAAAATGGAAAACTTAGGATCCGTAGTTTCAGATTGGCATAGTTCTTGAGAACAAAATCCCTTTAAAATTCGAACAAAAGAAATTATAATTTGCAGAAGGGAGATGGAGAATTGATAAAAAGGAGAGAAAAAAAGAGAAAGGGGAATTATACCAGGTCTGAGAGGTGTTTGACAGAAAAAAGCACATCTCTTTTGAAGAGGTTTTCCCGCCATGCCATTGATGTTGCTCGAGATGGAAAAAGAGAGACAACATCTTTCTCTTCAAGCCCTCGTCTCCTTCTCTATTGGATTTACATTCCTCACCCATGCAATAAAGTCACTCTCCGATCCACTACTACCATGGTTATCGAAGAGATCAGCCGATCGGATTGTTACGGAAGTAGGAGAGAAAAATTGTCAATTGCTCAATAGATTCTTCCTTTTCTCCTCTTCTGGCTCTTACTTATTTTGTCTTTAGAGAGAATTGAGGTATAAAATGTATTAAGAGGAGAGGAGGGGAGAGGAGAGGATTTGAGTGTGGTCAGATTAATTCGGGAGAAAGGAGGTGTCGTCACTGCCGTGCCGCGTAGAGAAAGGAGCTGCCGTGTCGCGTAGAGAAAGGAGCTGCCGTGTCGCGTAGAGAAAGGAGCTGCCGTGTCGCGTATGTAGCTTTAAAATTCACGCAAAAAAATCACGCGGATTATATTATACTATAGATGAGAAAATATCATTGAGTGTGTTTGATTGCACAGAGAATAAAGAAGCGGTGATGGCAACAGAGGAAGGGGAAGAGAATAGGAAGTCTATTTCTAATACTACTTTTTGGAAATCAATTACCGCCATCTGCATTTTTGTCATCTCAGTCATTGCAAAATAGAAAGTGAACACTTAAAACAGATAAAGTGAACATATATAGTGATTAAAGTGAACACATACAAACAGATAAGTTCAATAAAAATAAGTTGAATGTGCATATAAAACTATGAACAAGATATGACAACACTTATTTATTTGTAAGTATTCACTTTAATAGACTATACGTTTATCTTGTTTGTTGTATGTGTTCACTTTGTATTTAGCGATGACAGAAATGGCATAATTAGATATGGCACTTATAATTTTTGCTACTTTTTTATAGGATGAAAGAAGAAAACTTATTCTTATATTTATTAGTTGTTTAGTTATGTCTCTTTCTTTTTCTCTAATCTTTTCTCTATTTTTACTACAACTAAACACACCCATAATTTCAAAATTTTGGACTATTCAATTGTTATATTTTTTTATTATAAAAATATAACAAAAAAAATCCTAAAAAGTTATACATTTAGTTTTCAAACATGAGATCGAATAAAATTATTTGATTCTTATAAATTAGGTATAGCACCATAGTCTTTTTTTAAACTGTATTAAAGTATATATATAATCTATAAAACAATAGGTAAGAATATGACTTTCTTTTTCTTAAGATCTAGGAAGGCCTTATGGACTAAGAGCATAATTTTTATGCACGAATATATTGTGGAGGATAGAGCTATTGGAATATTTAATGTGGCCTATGATAATTAATGTGAGTCAAATTCATTAAAGATAATTAACTAAATAGTACATCATAATTTGATGGATATTCTGATAGACCAGATTCATTGTACTTGATCTCTTTGGTTGCCTCAACATTAAATACTCTATAATTTGAAAATTAAAGTATCATTTCTCTTAATTTAATTCTTAAGAACGTTTAAAATAAGAATAGATAAAATATCATTATTGACCATCATTTAGGCTGAGGAAAACTCAAAGAAGATCAGTACTAACGCTTTCGCCTAACGACTAATAATTTCTACTACTTAATTTTGCTCTTCTCGGTATAGTTCTTTGCATGAATTTCATTCTACCATTCATAAACTGAAATCAATGGCTGAAGGTAACATTTGATCTTGGTTTTTTTTCGCATTTTAAGGTCATTAAATCTCTTACATTTGAACTAGGTAGCCTCTACCTAGCATCTCTAAAAACAAAATCTCTTACATTTAGTATCAGAGCGGTTTCACCTCCGTCTTGCTTGTTCTTACTGAATTTCATAAAGATTTTCAAAATTCAAGTGTTGTTAATGTTTAAAGTTAGTTCTTGTTGTTAATTGATGAACTTTTAATCTAAATTTCTTGATTAAGGAAGAGAATAAAGAGAAATCCTAGGTTATGTTCAGAAACAGAGTTACTATCTTGATTGACTAATTTCGTTGAGGCATATCTCACAATTTGCTTTTTTATTTTGAGTGAGGTTTTCGAATTGGAAAGACAATGCAGTCTACTTTTTATATAGGTCAATATCTCAGTAATAAAGTGTTAGAGTTTGGACGAAATATATCTCAGTACAAAGTTAGATATACCGTTATACGGAAGCCTTGGATCGATGGTTACCTCCTTCACGTCGTGTTGGACTGCTTGCCCCTCATCTTCACACACCAGTGAGAATAGACCACGTAGAACATGACTCTATATCTGTATCCACAGCACAGATGCCTTGGACTCGCTGCACAATCATGAGGATAACTGTCGTGACCGAAACACCCCTCTCGAGTGCTTGATTTTGTATTAGATGCACAAAATCAAGATGGTAGAACTCTCCCTCTTTCTCCTGACTCTCTTCTATCTAAGATCACTTCGAACCCCCATAGAAAAAGACTGTGACGTTTCTTTTATAAGAGGCGTTCAGATTAAACAGATCAGGCACTTTTCCTAAAAAGGTGCTAGTCTGTCGACTTAATCAGCGACCCGCTGAACTAAGTCTCCACCATATAAAACTAACATCTCCCTCTTGGAGATTTTGTTAGCTGCAGCAATGTCTTCATACGGCAAATGTACAGTGCGACTGGTGTATATACCTGTATGCGGGAGCTACAAGGCCAAACTTTAACATATGTTAAAACCAACCAAGAGGCATCGACCCTTTTCTAAAATAAGCAGTTTATATGTACATACTCATACCCTAGATCTATCAAATTCAGCACTAGACATAACATTGCCAACCAAGCTAAGTGGCAAATGTTTAGTCCATTTCAATCTAAGTTTCATAAAAGTTCCCTTTCTCAATCCAAATGATGAGTCTGGTGGTACCTAAACATAAAGAAACACTCTTTGTGCGATTTGAAAATTAATCTTGCTTATGCACTCATGTCAATCCAAGTAAAGTCAACCATTTTCCCAGCAATGCACCGGTAGACCGAAACATACATAACCATAGGTAACACACCAAAGTAGCTGAACATTAACTGTACTCTGACATAGTCACTAGTCATAAGGGTATGTATTTGGGATTTACACTATGAGGAGACAGCTGGTATAGGTCCTGGGACCACTCAACTCAATTCTCAACGCCGCCAAGAACACGTGGTATGAAACACGTGCTATAATGAACTATCTATCAACACAGACGTATGTCAAGTTCATTATATAAGTTAAGATCCAATTACAATCTATGCGTCTATGGTCTAGACCATAATTGTTGTAATTCATCCTGAGACTCTCAACAAGACCGCTGCCACGAGCTTCGAGGAGTGACTCACCTTGGCTACTCTTTGAGCTACATGAGTTGTGGGGATCAACTCATGTTGACTTGCCTAAAAGAAAACAAATCTCATCTTAGTCTATAACTAAGGCGACAACAAGCTTCGGCTACAGAAGTAGCTACACTAGTCCTCGACTAATCGCACATTGCTTGATAGAGTCTCATCTCTGCATGTCCCAGGCATCAGAGGCGAATGCTTGTGTAAATAAGCCATTCTAGCTTATTGACATACTAGTATACTACCATATTGCTAACAATTTATTGAATAAAATAAATATGAAGTTGAATAAATATAACAACAATCAATCAAGCTAGCATATTATTATCACATTGTTCGATACACACATAAAAACAAACATAAATAAATTGTCCACAATCAACAGTATCGACGGCTAGCTGGATCAACCAGCGGTCTGCTAGGAAATCATGCGGCCCGCTTGAATGTCAAGCGGTCCACTCCCATCCTGAGACTGAGAGCTCTGATATGTCTCAAAAATAGATCACGACTAATCGGTTTTGTCAGAGGATCAGCAATCATTTCTCCAGTAGAAATATGCTTCAACATGATTTTTCTTATCTTCCACTAAGTCTCTAACAAATTGGTACTTTAGGTCTATATGCTTTGTTTTATCGTGAAACTTAGGATCTCGAGAATACGCAATCGCAACCGTATTATCGCAATAAAGTGTCAAAGGTTCAGGAGAAACCTTGAATATTCCTAAATCACGTAAGAATCGCTTCACGCATATAGCTTCTTGCGCAACAGCCGCACAAGCAACATATCCGGCTTCCATAGTGGAAAGCGCCACACATGTTTGCTTCTTGTTGCACCAAGAAATGGCAGCTCCACCTAGTGTGAACACAAAGCCAGATGTGGACTTTCTCTCATCTAAATCTCCTCCCCAGTCAACATTGCTATAGCCGACTAAATACAAATCAATCCCTTGATAGCATAGTCCATAATCCAGAGTGCCTTTGAGGTACCGAATAATCCTCTTGACTGCATGCCAGTGTGCAAGTTCAGGATTAGACTGAAATCGACTTACGAGACTCACCGCATAACAAATATCGGATCTCGTAGACATCATTGTATACATAAAGCTGCCAACGGCACTTAAGTATGGAACGTTCTTCATCCTATCTCTCTCTTCATCAGTTTCGGGACTCATTCTAGAACTCAACTTGGTGTTTCTCTCAACAGGAGTGTCAAAACGTTTACTCACAACAAGAGCAAACTTCTTATTATTTTCTCTAGATGATTTCTTTGAGATAGTTTAAGAAACCTTTTAGATCGGTCTCTTTCTATCTTGACACCTAGCACATAGCTAGTTTTACCCATATCCTTCATGTCAAACACGGAGGATAGCCATACCTTTGATTCCTCGATCAAAGACATGTCATTTCCGGCCAATAGAATATCATCTACATATAAGTTCAAGATTAGAAAAATATTCTTGGACCGCTTCACATAGACACAATAAACTTCTTTCATCACCTCAAAACCATTTGATAAAATGGCTCGATGGAATTTAAAATTCCATGGATCGGCGGAGTTTGCACATCTTGTGCTCCTCCCCTTTAGCCACAAACTCTTGTGGTTCTCCCATGTATATCTCTCCCTCCAACTCTCCGTTGAGGAATGCAGTTTCAACATCCATTTGGAACAACTCTAAATCTAGCGATGCAACAATAGCCAGAATTAAGCGGATAGATGAAAACCTCACCACGGGTGAGAATGTTTCCTCGAAATTCACTCCCTCTATCTGAGTGAATCCATTTGCCACCAAACGATCTTTAAAACGGTCAATTGATCCATCTATCTTTTGCTTGACTTTGAGAATCCACTTATTCCCAATAGCCTTGCGAACAGGAGGTAAATCAACTAACTCCCACACTTTATTCTTTCTCATCGATTTCCGTAGTTCAACTAATCCATCCTGAGCAGCCAAGAATATTTCTCCCCCATCGATCTGAAATCGACGATGGGGTACTATTCCTCTGGCACTTCTACGAGGTTCAATATTTTCTGTTTCTGACTCCAAGTCAGCGGTCCGTTGAGTGTTTGTGCGACCCGCTAGAAATTCCTAGCAACCCGCTTGAAATTCAAGTGGCCCGTTCAAACTGGGCGACAGAAAGTCTGTTTCTATGGAAATGATTGTTTCTGCAACATCACTAACTAGGAGGTTAAGGAGGACTTACAAAATCTCCCTCTTGCTCCTCTACACCTATGTTGTGAATGTTTTGAGGAAAAACAAGCGTTTCAAACAGATTTCTGTCTTGTGAAACCTCACTTCGCTTAGAAAATTCACTCTCAAGGAATGTAGTGTCTCTCGACACTATTTCTGTTACTGTCATACTCAGATTATCTCCAATAACCCTTTGACTCATCAGAGTATCTTATAAAGATACACTTTCGTCCTCTAGGGCCAAGTTTACCATATTTATGAGATGAATCATGTACATATGCCATACACCCCCATGGTCGTAGATTAGCCAAGTCTGGTTTTCTACCGTACCATAACTCATAGGATGTTGCTGTAACAGATTTAGAAGGCACACGGTTCAATACATAAGTAACTGTAAGCAACACATCTCCCTAAAATGAAATTGGTAGATTTGCCTGAGCCATCATAGATCGAACCATCTCAAGCAAAGTCCTATTATGTCTCTCAGTAACTCCATTTTGCTGAGGTTTGTAGGGAGTTGTTAATTGTGTTTAATTGATTCTCACAATTCCCTTTTCATCACACAAAATCTTGAATTGATCAGAAAGGTACTCAAGACCTCGATCTGTCCTAAGAATTTTCACATTAGTGTTTAATTGATTCTCAACCATCGTAAGTTATTTTTTAAAGCATTCCAATGTCTCGGATTTATGAGATATCAAATAAACACATCCAAAGCAAGTATAATCATCAATAAATGTGATAAAGTAATAGGCATCATGCCTTGCTCTCACGTTCATTGGACCACAAATATCTGAATGAACCAATTGCAAAGGAAATGAAGCACGAACCGCCTTACTAAACGGTTTGTGTGTGGCTTTACCCGCTAGACAATTCTCACATGTTGTCAAGGAAATATTGGTTAAGGGACCCAAGAGTCCATCCTTAGCCAATTTATTCATTCTCTTTTGACCTACATAACACAATCTAGCATGCCAATCCATAGAAGCATTCACATGTAATTCAGATAAAGATGCATTACACTCAGCATAACCATCAATTGTATTAAGTACCATAAACTTGTTATCTAGATTACCATCACCAACAAGTATATCATTACATTACAAATTCACACAATTGTTCACAAACACAACTTTAAATCCAGTTTTAACTAAAATTAAAATAGATATAAGGTTTCGTCGAATATTTGGCACATGCAGCACATCATGAAGTACGATTTTGTGACCAGTGCTGAACATAAGCTCACAGGTGCCAATGCCAAGCACATTTACACTACTATTGTTCCCCATAAAGATGTGTCTACTCCCTGCCGGTATCCGACGATACTCCATGAATGCCATGCGATCCTGAGCTATGTGGTCGGCTGCTGCAGAATCAATAGTCCAAACATGATTGTTTTCTGTTAGCATAAAGCAACTAGACACAAATAAATCATAATATAATAAGAATTTGAATCAGGAATATTCCTAGCGGCACGCTGGTCATTCCAGCGGCTCGCTGGAGCTGAGAGTTGTACCTTCGGTTTCGTGCAATCACGAACGAAGTGACCAACCTCTCCACAATTGAAACAGGCTCCCTTGGCCTTTTCAACATTTCCCTTTCCACGCCTATCGCGCTTCTTGTTATTCTTGGAACTGAGAGCACCCTCAGTTCCAGACTTGGCACTCTTCTCTTGTTGCGGATTCTTAAGAAAATCCGCATTTGCCGCAGCTTTAGTGGTGTACTTTATTAGTTTGGTTATCTCAGCATTAAATACTTTCTAATCTGAAAATTAAAGGCACTATTTCCCTTAATTTAGTCCTTAAGAAAGTTAAGAATAAGAAGAGAGAAAACGTCATTATTGATCATTATTTGGACTGAGAAAAATTCAAGGAAGATCGGTACTAACACTTCCACCTAACAACTAATGATTTATGCTCCTTAATTTTGTTCTTCTCGGTGTAGTTCTTTGCAAAATTTTATTCTACCATTCACAAAGTGAATGCAATTGCTAGAGGTAACATTTGATCCTGATTTATTTTCGCATTTTAAAGTCGTTAAATTTCTTACAAGAGCTAGATCCAAATAAGAACACAATTAAATATTAAACAACAAATAAATAATATGTTATCCAATACAACTAATTTAAATATAAAATCATACACTCATTTACCAGTCGTAGATAGGGTTGTCAACGACATCAGAAAACACATGATGTTGTTTCGTAGAACCAAAACAGAACAGAACAAATAATGACACTAGTTTTAATTTTATTTCAATAACGAAACAGCAAACGAAACATAAGATCATACTGTTTTACATCTTTTTAAACTGTTTCATGTGTAAATTCTGAAGTGGAACAAATAACAAAATGATATTCTATATTGTTTCAAAAACGCAACGGTCAACGAAATGAAACCTTATACCGTGTTCCATAATAGAATGGCAAACGAAACAGCCTATTCCGTGTGTTTCGTCCACGTTTGACAGCCCTAGTCGTAGATGCAGCGCTTCCTTTTGCATGCAACTGAAAATCACTGTTCTTTGCTTTCTTTGCTTCCATGAACAGAGAAGAATTCATTAACCCTCATATGGTGAACAGAGCACTTGGTGCATTATCAATAAAAACACTATGCAAGACAAACGGCTCCGAAAAAAATGTCCCACATCTATGGTTGATACCAAACTAAAATTCTTTATTTCATATTAAATATCTAAGCCAAAAATGATAATATACAAAAGTGGAATCTTATCCAAAATTAAAGTCAAATACTAATATCAAGTTTAAATAAAACGCCAAACCAAATCAAAGATTCTTTATCGGTCACATATATATTCCAATCTTGCCAATTCCAAAATAGGCTCGACTTTTTTGAGAATTAGATGGTCCAGACCTACATATCAGGTGCACTCTTCTTGTTTTTTTTTTTTCCTCCTTTTCTTTTTCGAGCCCTCTGCTGATCTCATACCTTGACATTGACTCGTCTTCATTGAGCACTTAGTCACAAAATTAAATATCGACACAACTCTGAGAATTATAGTCAATGTCAAATCAAAATCCATGTAAGAACAACTCTAATTAATTTATACTGAATTAAATTCAAAGTAATTAAGTAAATATAAGAAATTATTACTAACAAAATTAAATATGTAATTTTAGAGCCTGTTGTACATTGTCTTGTTTTCTTTTTTTTTCTTTTGTTTTAGATAAACTAGATAGCAGCTATCTGAATATTGTTGTTGAATTTGGATCACACCAGTTGGTATCATGTCACTGTTGCTTGCTTGAACATATAGTGATAAAAAGAGGTGGTTCGATAATTGGAAAGATCTATCGGTCTATTTGAAAATTTAAAGATTTTGACTTGCTTTTGGGGCTAAATGACCGTATTTGACTATCTTGGGCCATTCCAGCCTATAGAAACACAAGAAGTTGGTTTTGGGCCTTTACGCCTAGAAAGGAAACTAAAATGACCTAAACATTTAAAAATAATATTAAAATAATATAATATATTAAAAAATAATATCAATATAATCAAATTTATTTAATAGTATCACAATTACGGAATCGGGTTCCGTAACAGACTAGTTACGGAATCCCAGATTCTGTAACTGGATAGTTACGGATCCCATTCCGTATCTATAATTTCATCGAACTTCATTTTTTTTTTTAAGTTTTTGACCCAGTTACGAATCTGGATTTCTTTTTTTTTTAAAAAAAACTTTGATTTATTTTTATACGATTTATTAATTTTTTTAATTTGATTTTTTTAATGAGATTTATACAAAATTTGGTATTGACGTAAAATAATTCTAATTCAGTGTTAGTTCAACATTGTACATGACCCTGCCATATACAAATCAATTCAATCAATGGGGGTTCCAGTCCGACTCAATAAACCAACCCTCGAGTTCAAATAATAAGCCCCTATTATGTATAGTCTTGTAGCCCAGTCCAAATTTAATATTGCACATGACTAGTGTTCTAAATAGGTGTCGTGTCGTGTCGTGTCAAATACGCCGTGTCCGGATCATCTGTCGTGTCGTGTCGTGTCTAAATGTTTCAGGTGTCGTGTCGTGCCGTGTCTAAATTTTAAGGGATGGACACGACACATCACATCACAACACGGCAATACGAGACGTGGCGTATCTTTAGATGTGTCGTGTCCATCCCTTACTACTAAATCGATTTTAATAATTACCCAACAAATTTAAAATATAAAAATCCCATCATTATTAAAAAAAATATTACATATATTAATCTTTACAAATGCAACAATTATAATATATTTAATATTAATTTGTAATTCAAATATCGAGCGAAGCTCAATTAGAACAATTTAGTACATCAAATATCGAGGGTTAATAAATTCTTATAGAACAATTTAGCACGTCAAAATTCTTATAGAACAAATAATATCGATATGTTGCAACCAACTGATAATAAAGAAAATAAAAAAATCTGTATTTATTTTTTTCATAATTTATCTATTTGCACTATGGTTAATAGACGCAATAAACAGAATTGCAATAAAATATACTGTAATAATAAAATTCAATAAAAAGACGAGTGGTAATATAGGTCGCGCATTGCGCGACAATCCCAACTAGTATAATAATAATGATACGTGACAAATGTATATCTTCTACTTGGTACTGATAAGTTTCGACAAACTTATATCACTTTTCATCAATTTTCTAGACGAGCAAAATTAGTATATACATGTGGGATATCTTTGCAATTGGTAAGGCACGATTTATCATATACACGGAGTGTCAAAATTAAGATGGAAGAGAGAAATAAAAAATAAAAGATTAAAAGAAATTAAGTACAAATTACTTTCCAATCAATAATAGATAAATTTGATGTAATTACCAGAAGGAAAGCTAAGAAAAGATATCTTTTCATGAATTAATATTCACAGGAGAAGAATATAAAAGTTCCCTTAGGTTTTTTTTTTTTTAATAAAGAGGAGGTCTTTGCAAAAGTTCCCTAGGTTATTATACGTCTATGGATGGAAAACTTAATTAATTAAATGCTTTTAAAAGGTCTACATACAACAGACTAAATGGAACTCAGTTGTTATGCGATAAAGAGAACAGAGGTCAGCTAGTACAAGATATGGAGTGAATAAATGAGAGGTTATCATATCTTTTCTGTTGGTCCCTCTTGTTTATTTTGCCACAGTCAAATATAAAGGGTAAGTAATATAAGCGTTGCAAGATTAATCTCAATCACCAATCAAGTATTCAACTAACAGAATAAGTTTGGCTCCGTTTGGATAAGGTGTGGGAAAAAGAAAAAAAATGAAGAAGTGGGAAAAATATTGGAAAGTGTGTAACTTTGTGAAGAGTTTTGATTATTTATAATTAATTTACTCTTATTCCCTTCTTCCTTTCTTCCCAAATGGAATCCAAACGGAGCCTTTATGAAGTTTTTTCCACTTCCTTCTTCGTTCTCTCACATTCCTAATAATTAATTTTTAAAATAAAGAATTATCACGACCCAAAATTGCTCCAAATTATTATTATTAGTGTTGTTGTTGTTGTTGTTGTGATCTTTTATTTTTCTTTGGTGACTTGATGGGTTTCATGTAACCTGCTGACCTCAATCTACTCCAATTTAAGGATATTTTGTCATAGACGAATTGTATCTTTACTGGTGTAAGTGTAACAAAACTAAATTAACATTAACATCCGCAAAATTTTCATAACACTACTAAGATTATATGCAATTGGTCCGCTTAATTAGTCCAGTAATAAATAATTAAATAAACAAAAATTTCGTTCCCCACCTTCGCGCGCAAAATGTCTGACTGTGATGGGAATTACTCCTAATTGGTTTCGGCCCCAAAGAGATTCCGGATCAATGAGTGGCCCAAACAATCCAAGATCCACAGGACAAGACACATGGTTGCACTCCATTCGGAATTTTACTGGACTGGACCTGCCCCACTCCCAATCAACAAGTTTTCCAATTCCACTAATTCATGTATCATCAGTTGATCACAGAAAATATATATATATTGTTTCACTGAACCTAGGGCTGTCAAACGTTTAGAAACGGAACGGTACATACCAGTTTCGTTTCCGTTCCGTTTCTAGTAACGTAATAAAAAACCATTCTGTTTCTGTTCCGTTTCGTAAAACGGAACACTTTTCCGTTTCGTTAACTGTTCCGCTACTTATTTTGCACTGATTTCAACATATTTTCCATTAATTTCAGTCATTTTTTGATGAAACGGAACATTAACGTGAATTTCAACCCGTTCCGTTTCCGTTCCGTCTCTGAAAACGTAAGTCATTTACCATTTTGTTTCTGTTTCGTTTCGGACGGAACGGAATGGAAAACGTTGAAACGGTATCCGTTTGACAGCCCTAACTGAACCCATCCTCAGCTGCTCAACAACTCCTCTGCAATCATTTACCTTTTTTTTAATATATAGGAAAGATAATAGATCTTTCTATTTTTTTTTTTTTTTGCATATTCTTTGATATATTCACTATGAATACTCTCATTTATAATTGCCATCTTAAACCAAAGGGCAAAGGCGTACATACAAATTAATACAATTTTTGCTCGATTAAAAGTGGTCAGTATTAGTCTTGTAAGTTGTAACAGTAGCAGAATATTAGGCGATCTGTGCTTTTTCACACAAATCAAAATTATCCTTAAAAGAACTCCAACAAAAAAAAAAAAGTAAAATGTAAGTGAGGAAAAAGTTTCGGATCTCCATCCCCCACCCCTCCGCCCCAACCCAAAAGTCTGACGTGGTGGGTGCTAATTGGTTGAGGCCCTTAGTGGGCCCAAAGAATTAGAGGATCAGGGAGTGGCCCATACAATTCCAAGATCCACAGAAATGCGGAAGTGAGCCCCACCATGGTCTCCCTCCAGTCCCAATTGTACTGGACCAGACCGGTCCCACTCAGTCAGCTAGCAGCCAGGCTATTCCCATTCTCATTATATAATTCTTAATATGTATATGATCTCCTCCTGTCAAGGTTTCGAAAAAATTCTTATATATATGATCACCGAGATAGATATTTTGGTTTTACCGGTCTCAGCTACTCATAATCTTTTTCTCTGCAATATCCTAAACTCCCGTATTAAAAACATTTTTTTTTCACTTCTAAGAGTTCTAACTTAAAACAAAATGGAAAACATGAATAAAAAACACAAACAACAATCTTAATTTGATGATTCAGTAAATCATGCTTTCCAAATTTTCCTACCAAGCAAATTTGCTCAGGAGATGAGCAGAGGATTTCCTAAATTTGGTACTTTAAATTTGCTGACAGTTATAAAAATTTGGAAAAAAATTGCTTTTTTAAAAGTAAGAAATTTTTACCAAGACAGAGGTTTAAACTTATTTGGAAAATATGGTCCCAAAGGCACGAGGAATTTTTTGTTCTCTATTGTCGCTGTTATCAGATGTGTTCGCCTCTTTACATTTGACGGTTTTTCATCAGACCTGTTTTTGTTTTGTTGCTACTGAGAGAAGCCAGTAGTACTCTAACGCCATTCTGCATCAATTGACCAGATCTGATTCCAAGAGGGTTAGCGGGTATGGGTTTTTTACAACCAAATCTCTCTCACAATCTGAGGTATGCATCTGATATATTTCAATCCTAGCAATTGCGAAAAAACAGGTTTTATACGGACGGTCCGTCATTTTAGTGCAGTTGAGGATATAGAATTGAGATGGGTTAAAAAAAAAACAAAAGTAAAAAATGTAATCGTCAAAAGATGATTTATGATGAATGTGCAACCAAAAAATATGCAATAAAAAATGCTTAATTACTCTTAATTCAAATCAGTTTATGATCATGGGATCAGCCTGATTTGTCCTGCTGTGCAATTCCCTTAAAAGGCTTGAATATACATCTCTATTAGGTTCAGCATTCCATGAATCAATTTACAAGTGAATTATTGTTACAATAGGGGGAAAAATATCAAATAAGTAATGAGAGATTGTGGTAGGTTTAATTCCATGACGTAATTTACGTGCAAGTGTGCCAACTCCATGAAGCATTGAATAGGTATGACCGTATGAGAAATATTGTGGAATAAAATACGTACATTAGGTTTAAGTGGTTTTCTTTTTTTCTTGGAAATTGTGGATTTTCCGAGAATTGATGGATAATTCTGTTCAAATGACATGGACAAAAAGCCAAACGGATGGAACTCAAGAAATATTTAATTATCAACTAGTAATAAATGAAAAGATACATGCAAATGGCGCATGAAGAATTTCTTTTCCATCGAATTGAAATTGTCATGTATTCCTATAAAAAATATATATATGACGTATTAAGAATGCAAGGAGTATGGTTAGATGATAAAATAGTTCAGATCCGTCCGATTTGTCATTATCTGCCCGGTCTGACCATCCATGTCCTAATGGACCCAGGTAACATATAAACTGGGTAGTGCTGGACACAATAAAGGTTCTAGGATTAGGCACATCGATAAAACTTTTATGTAATTATTTTATGTTAATTTTAATTCTAATATTAATATATTATAGATATTTTTACAGAGTTATTATATAATTTTTTTAATTTAAAATGAAAGTAAAGTTGATTCGACTATTTAAAGTATGTGATTTATGTATATAATAAATTGATATATAACATACATCTCAATTCATTGATGGTAGCCATCATAAGTTCCTCATCAGGTCAGGTCAGGTACAGGACATACAATAAATGACAACTCATCTGAGGTGCGACACAATTTTTAAAGATGCTCAGCACATGACTCATTTTTCTTGCGAGCTGTTTGAATCAAACACTTTAAATTATGCAATCAAACCCTGAAAGTTGAGCAATAGAGATGTTGAAGAGCATCCGAGAGTTCTTGTATGGTTGAACATGATACAATTTGAGCTTGAACGAATTCAAAAAGAGAAGATCTGATCCATCCTAGGAATAGTTGATCTTGATGACGCCATGGAAAAAAGTCAGGATTGAATTCTATCTATCCAAAGGTGGTAGATCTGGTTGGATCAAGTGGTAGAGATTCAACGAAGTGCAATATTGTGACCACAGCGAAAGGGTAAGATCTAAGATTTCCAAACTAGATCGTTACAATCATTGAGTTTCGTGATAATGGGAAGGTTGATGAGTACGACTGAATCCATGGCTGTAGTGGAGAGAGATGGAGGGATAGTAGAAGAGAGTAGAGAAGTAGAAGATCGTGAATTTGGAATCTCATTATGGTCTGACACTATAATGAGTGCTCTGATACCATGATAGAGATTGTAAATAAAAAAAAGGGTAAAAGGAGAAAAAGATGATTTTGATTGATTGTATTGTATTACAAGATTACATCCAGCATTTCTATATAGAAAATTATATACACATCTTAGAGTTAGTTAAAGAATTATGTTAGCAAATAGTCTCTAATATAGGAGATAATATGCTGTTACAACTATGTAGTTTCATGTGTTGCTGCTTGTGTTGATGGCTGGTTTATTACGTATGCATAATTATGAACTGAGATGCCAAGGTATTATGAATAATTGGGATGCTATATCGACATAAACCATGTTACACTTTATACGATATAATTTGAAGTGATTAATATAATATTTTTCGATCTTTGCATTTTATTGTCTTTCTAAACATATTTATATCACCGCACAAAACATATAAACACCTTTGATATGTTTATAATTTGCTCGTGATCTAAATTTCTTGGGCGATACTTTTTTAAAGTAAAGTATAAATAATGATTAGTGGTTTGATATTGTTAAGAAATTGCTCACTTCGGTACTTCATTCAGTGGCAGGTCAAATATTATGTCATTTTAAAAACTAATATATAAAGGTATGCCAATTGTTAAATCAAATTATAATAGTTGCCAATGTATACATGGTTTTTCTTTTAAATACTGAGTGTTTACAAAGTAATGTTCGGATTATAATTATATTGTATTTGTAGTAAAACGTAAGCTCTAATTATGAAGGATTTCACAAATGATCTAGTGACTTAGTGTAATAGCTTAGGCTAGTCTTAAAAAGATCAAGAATTCAAATCTCACGTGTATTTTTAATCTAAAAAAATTTAGATAGTAAAAACCTTCCTTTATATTAAAAAAAAATCTGAAGGATTTTGCAGTAAAACAAGAAAATTCAACCTTAATATATCTTAAAACAATAAAAGCGCTTGACAAAATAAAATCGGGCTGATAAGGATCATCTCCAAGATCCATCATCCCCAGTAACGTGTTTTTTATTTTTGAAAATCATCCCATCGTCCCTCTGGTCACACGTTTTCTATTCCTAAAAATCCAGTGCTCATCCCTTCCTCCTTCCGCCACTCTGTTTCCCTCCCTCCCGCGTACGTTGTCCCCCTCCCTCCGTCGCTATGTTTATCTGCCTCCCGTGTACATTATCCCCCCTCATCCCTCCCACACACTTCATAACCGTTGAAATTAATATACATAAATGTTGAAGTTAATATCGTAATTGTTGAAATTAATATATATAAATGTTGAAGTTAATATCGTAATTGTTGAAGTTAATATCGTAACTGTTGAAGTTAATATATATAACTGTTATAGTTATATATATTAACTTCAACAGTTACGATTTTAAATATATTAACTTCAACAGTTAGTATTTAGATTAAGACAGTTACTTATATTAGAGAGAGGAAGGGAGGCGATGGAGATGGAAGTGAGAATCAATATGGAATGTGTGTGGGGGGAGGACAACTTATGGTAATGAGTTAATTGCAGTGTGTGGGAGAGGGGGCAGCATACGCGTTAGGTTGGTAAGGAGTTACAAGAAATGAGGATCGAAGATAGAAACGGAAAGGATAACGTTGGATAACGCGTTTTCTATTTCTAGAAATCCATTGCTGGATAACGCGGGAATAATAAAGATGATAGAATCTTAGAGATGATCCTAAGCAATTCCGAAATAAAATCAATACAATAAAAAAAACAAAGAAATTAAACAAAACGAAATCGCCAACAACCAGAGTGACAAATTAATTTAGATATTTATCGTGCGTATCTTTGCCTAGAGAGTGGAACATGGGGGAAACAATTGTTTGAGCGTGTAAGTAATTATTTATCAAAACATGAATATTCACAAATCACAATTAAGTAACCTGTTGATCAGATGATGGAAGACTTAGTTAACAGTTAAACCCACTATTCTGATCTCAATTCAAATAATATACTCGTGTTTCACAGATTGAATTTTTGGCGCTAGATGATTGGCGGTTGTGTCACGACTGAAAAATTTTTTAAATCCAACATGCCATGTTCTCCTAGTAAAATTTTGAGTGGTGTGAATAAAACCAGCCTGTAACTAATAAGCTAGGCTGGATCTGGTAAACTAGGCGGTAATTTCTTATAGCTATAGCAGAGGCAGCTTTTGTGCATACCGAAAATAAATCTACTCAGTATTTATTCATCCAACCTTTGACTGCTGAAACCCGGTTACAGACCCAAAGAGAACAAATTCATGGTGCCATTGTGAGTCATTGGTGTCCCACAAAGCAATAATTCTTTACGTTATCTAACCTCTTTTCTTATAAAATCTCCTCAAATATGACTTTCTTGAAAGATTTCACAAAATTATACCTTTGAACTTTGAAGTCAATGACTTTGATTACTCTAAGAAATCAAAATATCACAAAATTATTGAATCCTCTTTTCTTATAACTTTGAGATCCTTAGCAAGCAAGATATTGATCCTCTTTTTGCTGATTGATGTACATGATCAAGTATTAGGGGTGCACAAAGAATTTAATCAGAAAGTTAGACATAGTTTTATAAATATTTTTTAGACAAGGCATGTTAAGGGGGTCACAAAAAAGCTTTGATAGACGGTTAAAGAATTCTGTCAAGAAATGCAATGAGGCATGTGATTGCCTTTAAAGCTAAGTGCATCTCAGTCACTATTTGGCCCTTGCTCTTGTCTAGTTAAGATCATGTTGTATTTTAATAGAATACAAAGTCCAAACACTACTTATTTTACTCTTCGAGATAATGGTTCATGTCTACTACTCAATGTACCAAACTGAATAAGATAAACACACCGAATTTAAATTGATAATCTTATATGATCTAACGCATTTTTTGAGTTGTATTATATGTCAAATTGGCTCTGTACTTTGAAAGGATAAGAGTTGATTTCTTATTGATTTCCGGGACGATAAAGTAGTCATGTTTAAGCTCTTATATTTCATAAAATTTAATTAATAAAGCCTCTTATAAACTCGTGTTAATAATTAAATATTGAAATGTAGAATATATTTTTTTTCAATTTAAATTATATTCAATGCGTATTTAAAAACATTTTTACAGAGTAAAACTGAATAAGTTTTGAAGAATTGTAATGAAGGAACTGATCATTCAAATAGTTTATATTTACTAGATCAATTGATTTTGAATCATGAAATCTTCAAGTTATTGTATATTGGATATTATCAAGAACAAAGCAGACATGCTTCATTTTTCTACTATAAACATACTTTTTTTCATCATTTTTTAATGAGACAAATGAATATTTGCCATCCCGTTTCATACAAAAATAATTCCATGTTTCGATACATAGTAGATACAGATTCTTAGCTTAATGTGCCATTTCAGATGGATAGTCTTCCATTTCAATTTGATAAGGGGAATCATAATCTTGAAGATATTGATACACAAATGGTTCTTAGGTCGTCCATAATTGGCAAAAGTTTCAACGCTCAACATTTTATTTGATTCAATACCAAACCATTAAAGAGTATTAAAGATAAAATCCTAATTATGATTAAT
Organism: Rhynchospora pubera; assembly: GCA_028095005.1. Lineage (NCBI taxonomy): Eukaryota > Viridiplantae > Streptophyta > Magnoliopsida > Poales > Cyperaceae > Rhynchospora > Rhynchospora pubera. Next base: position 85,180,698 of record CM051462.1, on the reverse strand, counting down.
GGAAATCAAGTGTTTTATAGTTAAAGTAGCTGGAGGATTATTTGTTCTAATGGAAACAAAATACAATCTTCATTGCTATCATATTATGGCTCCTTTTGGATAAGGTGTGGGAAGAAGGAAAGAAGGGAATAAGTAGGAAGAAGTATCGGAAAGTGTGTAACTTTGTGAAGAGTTTGGATTGTTTATAATAAATTTATTCTCTTATTATTACTTCTTTTTTTCTTCTCAAATAGAATCCAAATAGAGCCATAAATAATAAAAATTATCTTTTTTGAGATACTTTTATTTTATCATGTGGAATAAATGCATTTTCAGAGCTACATGTTTGACGGAACTTGGAGTTACTGGTGAGAGACATACAAAGAGGTTCATATCCTACCTTAGTATTATAATGCTGAATTAATGGCAATGTTTTGCTATAATAACCTGGATCTCATAATGTACTTAGTTACTCGCTTTTAAACATATGACAAACAAGTTCTAACAAAGGCGAAGCCCAATAAAAACAAAGCTAATCAGGAGGGTATAATTCCACCCGAACTTTTTCAAACCATGGGTAAAGTTATATATAAACCCTGAGTTTCATCTTTATTATGAAAGCCAACACCCTTTCAAGTTTCAACTACTTGCCATGGATTGGTATCATTTACACCATAATTTTTTTAATAGCATATCCTGCAAAAGTAAATACATGTTCTTATGTTTTTAACTTTTAATAACTTAAAACTTTGTTTCATAGGAAATCCACAATTCGGTAAAAAAAAATTATCAAATTAAATACCATGGAAATAAATAACAAAGAGGACTTTTATATTTCTTCTATTTAACTGTGCGCTCTCTAGCTATCCCTTTTCCAAAAGAAAAGTCAAAGGTGGTAATGGCTTCTGTATAGAAACCCCCCACACTCTGTACATTGTACAAGAACAAGTAATTGTTTGGCTCAGAAATGTACCCTCTAGACGGCATAACTTGAGGAGTTAGCTATGATAAGAATTAAAGAAGAGGGTCTTTAAGTTAATACATATCCCCACATGTAATTAATAATAAGATTCTTTACCCTTTTCTTTATGTTTGTATTATATATTTGGTTTCCCAAGGTTTCTCCTGACAAGGGCCCCACCTCCTTTACACCAGAGAGGAAAACAGGCTCCACAGTCTAAGCAGACAACTGGTCAAACACTAGAATGACAGGCATTTATATCATATTTGCATAGAAAATGAAAAGGCAAAAAGGTTATCATAAATAATTCACCAATAATTTAATGGGTTTTCTGAAACAAGAGGACTTGAACACCAAAACTTAATTTTTAAGTGTTCCCCATTCCTCTAGGAAAGGACAAAAAATAAATGCAATATCTCTGTCCTTATCTGCTGCCGTGCTTATCAAGATAACAAAAACATACTATTTTATTACCAACCGTCAGATCTTAATCAACCAATGGAAACTGAACCATCTGAATAATGAACAATCCAAACGGAAATTTAACCCAGTCAATCCATCTAAGCCTTTAATCTAAATCAATCCAAACCATCCAAAATTTCCTGAAATACCCAATATTTTATCCTCTCCTTTTTGTCTGGAAAATTGAGATTATTTAGGAAAAATTATCGACAGTTTAAGAAAGTCAACCCATTTTTATGCTATGAAAGTATGAATGGAGAGGGATAAAAATTTAAAAAACCCCATTTTCCATGTTTAGTAAATTAGTGTCGTCATCACAGCTTAGACATAATAATTCATGAAAAAAATTCATCATCTTAAGCAAAAAAACAGCTTAAAGTTATCTATTTTCTTTTTTTTCATATGGGTTCTTTATTATTTTCCCAGAGTTATCTTCACGAGAAAATAAAGGACAAATAACAAATGCACTCTCCAACTGTCTCTAGTTACTCTTCTGTCATCCAATCCGCTATTTCTTCAGTTTTTGCTCTTCCAACCCCCTCTTTTGCTACATTCTAGCAGCGTACCCTTGGTGCATTGCACCTCCAATCCTCCCACTACACACACATCCGATTATTTTTCTTTTTTGTTTTATTTCCGAAAATAGTCTCCCTCCATAATTTGAGACACCTTCAAATTTTACCTCCATATTTTTCTCCTTTTACTAGATGGGGAGATATCATGGCCAACTGCATGTGACTCGCAACTCTTGTAACTGAGACATGCAGCATCAAGCACTCCAATTGGGCTATGTGGCACAGAGGCAAGTGATGCACTACTGTTATTATTACTTCTAATCTCATTATATATTTTTAATGCCAGATTCCTAGTTAGAAATTCTGATTGGATCGCCTCATAGCATCTTAACACGCTTGCCTGAAAAAACAACCAATTAAAAACAAACACGTCAGAAATATTAATTATTGATGAATGGTAACTGTATACCTGCATAACCAATGGAACTTCTTTCCAAAATACTGCCCAAATTACCCCCTAAGGTTTCCTTCCCATTTTTGCAATGGCCCAAAAAACACTCAATAAAGTTCACATTTCTTATTTTGATGAAAATTGGATAAAATTCTAACTACTTAGAACCATGCAAATATTGTAAAAATATGTACATGGAACAACAATTATAAATTATATATGGTTCAAAAATAAGGGAGGGAAAAATTGCACCTTGGATACATGGTCACAACAGGATAGAGCACTCTCCATATCTACAACTTGAGTTTCTCCAATCACTGCAAGTGCCACTGCAGCCGCAATCTCTGAAGGTCTAAACCCAAGAAAATCAGTTCCTGCAATTCAATTACCAGTTTAAGTCTCAATTTAAACTAACTCAATCCGACATCGCAAATCTCCAACACAATTTGAAAAATGATCAAGTACCTCTGACGATATTCAAGAGGATCTCGGCAGCTTGATAAAGGGAAATCTTAGGTGGTCTAATGCCATTGTTGAATTTATGAAGAAAATAATCCAAAAAAGAGAAAGGAGTAACTGCTTGCATCCTCCATTTTAATGTGCTTAGAACTAGAAGCTCCATTCTTTGAATGGTCTTCGCCTCAAACACAAACTTGGCGTCACAAATCTGTTAACAAATATCATCACATTTTAGTAAGTGACTAAGTTAACATAATGACCGAAATGAGGCAGATGTAACGTAAGTTCATTTACTTGTAAATCAAGAGAAAGGGGCACATATGTTTCCTCCATTTTAGCAGCCAGAGACAAACAAGCAACTGAGAGCAGTTGTGTCATCCATGCCTTGCCTTGCTGTTACACAAACACCGTGCTTGTTAGTAAGGAACTACATTTCCAGCAAAGTCATTTGCAGGATATCGACAGATATGGTATAGATATGGGAGAATATATTTGGATTATGTAATATTTAGAAGATTTGTTTAGATCTGTTGTAACAGGAAAGAGAGTTCAAGGGAAAACAAAGCTCTTACTGGCAGCTCATATGCAGAGAGAAATCGATCCAAGAAATTCACTGCTAATGCGGCGCTCAATGGTCCAAAGTTGTAGTGTCTATGCACCTGTTTAGTAAATCAGATGAAACCCATCAATTATAGGGGATAAAGGAGACAAACCAAATAAGAAAAAGGTGCAAAGAGGAAAAGAAACGCAAAACCCACCTTCCAAATCCAATCGATGGCAGTTGTACGAACGGAGAGCTCCAGTGAACCTTCAAGCAACCTTTCGTAGTAACCTTCCATTGGGAGATGCTCGGTTTCTCTCTTCACGAGCAGCGCCAAGCACTCGTCCGACTGGAGAGGAAAGTTATCGAAGAAATCACCATGAAAGGCGCTTCTTTTGGCGTATAAGCCCCTTGTTTTCATCCCATTTCCATCCAAGTCCTCCAAAGAGGTTACCTCAGTCTCTCCTTCTTCCTCGTCAAAGTCCAATATGCTGTTGTTGTCTTCTGCGCATAAGAGGATTGAAGCAGAGCAGTCGTAGCTTGGCGCCATTGACAATGGAGAAGAAGAGCTTTATTGAAAAGATACCAGCTTTACTACCTCACCTCTCCCCTTCTCTAGTCTCCACCCGTTCTCTCTCTCCTTGCTTTATTCAGAGTGTGGTGTTTCTCATGAGAGAGTGAGAGAGGTAGGAGATGAAGAGATGAAGGGTTCAGAGAGCAAGAGAGACGGAGTAGAGAAAGTGGGGATTTTGTAGGTAGAGGGTTTTTTAGGAAAGATGAGAAAAAAATGAAAAGAAAAGGTGAAGGGGTGCAAAAATTGGAGACAGAGGAAAGAGAGAGAAAGACAGCGAGGAAATAAAACGGATGAAAAATGCTGCTTTTGTTCCTTTCTATGTGGCTTTTTATGTGTTGGGTTTTTTGGCACTTGGGGGCCATGTTTCACTCAAAAAAGAAAACAATTAATAAAATGAAAAAACTTGAGACCATGTCTGGATTTACAGTGACCAAGTTCCTTGTAATTGATTATGTTGGTAAAATGGGGGTTTGTCATTTTGTGAATAGTTTGCAAGTATAAGTGATGCATTCATGCTTTTGCATTTAAAACAAGTAATATGCGATTAAATTAGTTTGAATTTCTAAAGAATATATGTTATTTAAAAAAAACATAATTTTGATGTTTATCTATTTTTTAGGTATACTCAAGTCAGGTAAATTTTTATGGACTAAATTTTATAACCAGATTTAAATCCATATTATTCATTATAAATTATAACCAGACATGAATGAACATGATTCACACTAACATTAATATTTCTATCCAGGAAGAATTATCACTCAATTAATATGTTAAGTTTGTAATATCCTGTGAATAAAATATTCAAATTATGCATGTTTTCGTCATTGAGATAGTGTTTATATCAAATTTAATGAGAAATGATACAATCAATTTGACCGGTCTATCATTTAAACCCTACGAGATCTTAATTTTGTAAATTCAAATGAACGATCTAAACTATTCAATATAATTTATATTTTTAAACTATTTTTTAAAAAATTTTAAAAAATCTTTAATTTAATTTATTCTGAACCCCTTCAAAAACAACAATTTTATAAAATTTTAAAAAATAGTAAAAATTAAAAAAATATAAAATATGGTCAATGAGGAGATTTTAATAGGGACGTCATATTAGATGGTTTCAATCGATCATTTTAACTTTTAAAATTGAGATCTGGCGAAGTTTAACCGGGAGTCCAGTCTAATAGATTTGATTGAACCTATTCTCCAAATTTAATAGTCATTTCTAAAATATCATTGTTCATCGATCAAATGATCGTTAAAACTCATTTAGAAAGATTTTTAAATTGTTTGATGAAACGTTAAATGACTTTCAAATTATTTCAAATTTGATATTTCCTTATTTCAATCTTGTGCAGTTTGATTTAAATTTTTAAGATAATATCAAATGGATGGACCATACAAATTGGATGCATACTAGAATTATCTTGGACACTTACACACTAATGTGGAAAACAATTGTATGGTATACTTAATTAATATTTGTATAATATCACTCAAATTAAAAATATTTTAAATTTTATATGTGTTCTTTGTAATTTAGATAGCGTGTTTAATAAAGCATATATCAAATTTATGCTATTTTAAAAATCTCATTGTGGATAAATCAAGCGCATGTTAAAACGGATAGATACGGATTGGATATTGTTCATACAATATATGTATTCATATTTTTTGTTGGATTCGGATACAGATACGGATACGGTTTGGATGTGAAGCAGATATATATACAGTTCGAATATTGTCAGATATGAAAACATATATGGATATAATTTATTGGATGCAGACTTTATTTGCATGATATTGTTTGTTAAACAAAAAACAACATCTTGATCGATAATTCATTTTTCGTCAAAAATTTCAATTTCAAACTTTTAATACCATCATTGTTGACCGACAAATGCTATAATCAAATATATAGGACGTCAAACACGATCTAAACATAGCACATTAAAATTTCAAACGGTCAATCCAAACTGCTCAATATGATCTCTATATTAAAATATCTTTGATAATCAAATTTTATATTTTTTTCATATTTTCTAACTATTTTTTTCAAAATTTCAAAATTGAAGGGTTCAGAACTTTTTAGATTGAGCATATTGAAAAATTCCAAAAAATAGTAAAAAAATTGAAAAAATATAAAATTTGGTCTCCATGAAGATTTTATAACACAGAACAATTTGAGCGGTTTGGATCGGTCATTCCAATCTTAAAAATTAAAATTTAATCACGTTGGACAAGTGTACGTATCCTATATGTTTGACACTAGCAACTCCCATTTAAAAAATTTATTTTTATATCTTAGTGCACTTAAGCAAAAATAATAAAACAATAAAAAAAAGAAAATTGGATATAACCCCCTCTAATTATCTTCATCGAGGATATAACCCCTTTTCACTAATTTTTTTTAATTATAAAAAATAAACTAATTAATTTTATGACTAAATTGACCTTCCTCCAAAAAAACCATTTCATCTTCCCCGTGCTTCTAAATCGCTGGTCTCTCTACCAGACAAGGATTACATAGATTAAAAAAAAAAATCGAACGACGACTATTATTGAAGTTCTCAAAAGAAAATTCAATTCACAAGTGGAAAATCTCATCAAAATTTGAAGTTGAGAAGAAGTGAAAAAAAATATCACGAATGTTTGAAGAACTGTTCCGTTAAAAATTTAGGAAAACCATACCATTTCATAGCACGAAGGATAAATTTTGAATTTAATCTTATTATTGCTTCTTAACCTTCTTTTTTTTTTTCTTTCAAATCCGAAAATGACTGTCCAATTTGAGTTTAATAAGCAGTCCCCTTACCTCAAGGAATTTATAATTTCTTTTTCCTAAAACCTTCATGTTTTTTTTTTCTTGTTTTCCTAATCTGATCAGGTTTTGAATGAAATAACGAGAAATTACTAGTTGATTTAGTCAAGAAGTAGAAAGCATTTGATTTATTTTTTTGTCAGCATTTTTTTTTCCGAGAGAGTACGGAGACTTGGAGACACAAGGAAGATGAGAAGTTTTGTTTTTCGGAGGCAGGATAATTTGGTCATAATATTATGGTGTTGATTTTTTTCTAATTTTAAAAAATTAAAATTAGTGAAAAGGGATATATCCAAGAGGAAGATGATTTGAGGGGATTATATCCAATTTTAATGATTACAGTGGGTTATATCCAGATAGAGAAGATTAGAGGGGTTATATCCAATTTTTTAAAAAAAATAATAAAATTCGTCAATTCAACAAAATTGATAACATAATATTATTTTTAGTAAATTTCTAAAAGTAATCATGGTAATATATTATGTCCAAATAAATTAGTAGATAAAAATTCTCAATTCGGATATCTGTTTTATGAAAAAAAATGCATACGGATATTTATTCGTATATGTATCTGTATCCAAATCCACATCAATATTGTTTTCCATATCCGTATCTGTTTAAAAAAATTCGTATCTGCATCAATATCCATTCGAATATGGATATTACTATCCGAATTCGCTATTTTTCGGATACAGATATGAATCGGAGCGGATATTATCCGCCCCATTTTCAGTTTTTCACCCCTAGTCCCCTACATATTAATTACATGGAATTTTTCAATTATTTTTCAAGTGCGGAAGCGTGGACATATATAATGATTGAAATGAAGACTTACAAATAAATAAGTTTAATGAAAAATAATTAAATATGCATATAAAAATTTAAATAAGAGATGACAAGATTTATTTGTTTGTAAGTGTTTAATTTGATTGTCTGTGTGTTTACCTTATCTATTTTATGTGTTTATTTTGTATTTAACGATGACAAAAAATGGTAAAATTGCATATTTTGTATCATTTTCTGAATTAAAATACTTACGCACAAACATTACGAATGTCGTTGCTCCTGATGTGACAGGTTGCTGTGTGTAATAATTTGTTAATGTTCGTTGTTATAGGTATCCATAAATGTGTTGTTGGCAAGTATTTATGTGTTATCGCCTTATCGGTGATATTGGGATGTAAGTATTTATGTGTTATCGGTGACATTGGGATGCAATAGTTGCGACGTGTGTACTGTGATGTTATTATAGAGGATTAAGTTATTGTGGTAGTGTTTCAATAAAATTTATTGTGGTAGGTCATTTATGTAACATTTTTAATTAAGTAGAAAACCACAAAAGGAAAAAAAAAATGAAAGTAAAATAAATCTTGAAAGAAAATGAAAGTAAAATGGTGATGTATCTTCCAAACTATATATGGTTAGCGATTCAATCCACGTTTTTTTTAATGATCAAAATATCCTCCTACCTCATTTGTTCTCTCAGACCTTTCCGCTGGCAAAGAGGGTAGTTTAGTCATTTTAAAAACATATAGGGAGTGAATCGCTAACCGGGGGTCTCAGAGCAATTTCCAACAAGATCTATCAATGACAATCACAGTTACATAAAAAGAGCAAAATTTGATATTAAAAATAATTAAAAGAGAAAAATAGTGAAGTGTTTGTTCAACTTTTTAGTGAAAAAACTTTTTTAACTAGTCTTACTTTTTTAACACCTAGTACAATTGGTTTTGGACTCTGTTCTCTGCAATAGAGATGCATGGTCAAAAAATGCAGTTATCTTTCAAAGAAAAAAAAAACATACAGTTGAATAAAATTTAAGGATCTTATTCCTTAACTTTATACCAAAAAAGTTGAATTTGAATAAAACATTAAATTCTAAATCAACTCGACAAACTCTCTATTAATTAAACAAGAGAACAAATTTTTTTTTTTTTAAAAAAAACAGTTTCCCACCATAGAATATATATGTCCAAGCAAATCCAAATTATAGTCTGGAAATCCAGCAAAGATCTCCAGGCTGCTGTGTCCCAAACTTGTGATGTTGATAGTAACCTTATAGTCTATCCATAATGCCTGGAATATTGGTGTTTTATGTTTAGTTGTTGGCCTTATTCTGACGATTAAAACCCTCATTATTTTGCACAAACAAGATTCAAGAAGCCTGATGGTGGACATAAAACCAGAGTGAAAGGGACTTGAGCATGTTGTGGCTCCCTTTCACTCCCCACCAAATGCCAAGATCTTAAAACAGCCTTTTCAGCGGCCACCACCGGCGTAAGTTTCTACTGTACTCTAATTTGTACAACTCTACCATCTCTTTATCTATTTTAACATATACAATTTCAACTTCCTTACCATACTCCATACATGAATTTATCTTGAAAAGTGTATTAATTTTATTTGACAGAAACATTGAACAGTAGACTGCACCAAGTGTGAGCACCACTTGCTCTCCCTGTATGTGGTCTCTGCTGGATTTTGGAACTTGATCTGGTCGCCTAAAAGTTACCATGTACTAATTTGATTTCTTCTGTATTTTCATGGTATAAAAAACGAACAATTACTAATGTTTCTATTAGCGAAGACTTTATTAAATTTGTTTATTATATTCTGGCTAGACATAATTTTCTTTTGTAAATGAACAATATATTGAATTATATAACAGTCTTAAATGAAACATCCTTATGGATTGTATTGTGCAATTACCTAATACTTCAATTCCAATTGAAGGTAATTTCCAGCACAAATGGTCAGTAACTGATCCAAATTTCACAGAAACACTGTTTTTTTTTCACAAAAATAGATCTAAATTTCCTTGGAGCACAAAATTTTTTTTTGATGTTTTCGCCTTTTCGGATACCGGGTCTTGAGTCTTGACCCTCTAAAAAAAGGCCTTGTGTATCCAGAATAAATAAATAAATAAAAGAAATCCGTTCTATCAATATCTTTCGTAAAATAATCTTATAAATTAAGGTTGGCGTTTAATTCAATATATAATCCGAAAATTCGTTTAAAATACTTTTATGCATATAAGAATAGGATAAGAGCTAGCCAAGCAACGTTAATACCAAGGCGTGAAACACGTATCCATGATACAATAGAGATTGCTTGTTTCAAAAACCAAAAAACAAATGGAAAGCAATGAAGGGAAAAAAAAAAATATTGTAGGTCTGTGCTTAGCAATAAATAAAGCAAGAAGTTAATTAATAGGTTCTGCAAAATGAAATAACAATAGTAACCCTCCTACAAGGCTACATCTGGATATTAGTATTTGTGCAAATGAAGGGATGGACCACCCCAACAAACTCTGCCATGCTTTTAATGCTTTACAAAGCAATTTTCCTAGAATTATTGCATCAAGTTTTGGACTTTGTAACAGTGCCCCAATCACTGTGCCACCCCCACAGACCACAGTTTTCATTTATCTATCCCTCCCAACAAAACTGAAAGAGAAAAATTAACTTTATCTGAGCCAATGATAAAAGAAATGTATGGAGATGCATGCTGTTATGAATCCCTACTGTGATAATGTTAGATCCAGTCTGGTAATTTGATGTAGCACAGATAAATAAAAGCGCTCTGTTTCTAAGGTAAACGAAATAAAACAATTTGTTTCCCGCCAAGGGATGGTACTCATTTTTTGGAGCGAAATTTAAAAATAATACATTTATTCATAGCATGAAGTAACAAGTCAAATTAATTTTTCAAAATGTGCATATATGCAATCTATTGTGAATTATGTTTGTGAAATCTACTTGAGCATCCCCATATATTGTTGCAGCTCGCGTAGTCAATTATCTGCTTGCACATAAAGCCGTATATCAATTATAATCCCATGCACTATATATAATATTTGAACCAATTTCATTTCTAATTTTCTAAATATATAAATCTGTAGAAATGGTGTTTTTTGGTTGTTGCTACTAGATACCTTGTAACTGTGTGATTTGATTTTGATGAAATTGGTTCCCTGCTTGGGGAGCTTTAGTTCAAAAATAAAAAAATAAAATAAATCTATAGAAATGTACATCTAACACAATGTCGTTCATGCTCATCCATCATAGACCTGATGTCATTTGTTGCACGAAAACATAGTTTAGATCCATTTTTCTCAATATATTGTTATTTCAATTGTTCCACTGTCTGTTGATACTTTTGTAAACTTTTTTTTTCTGTTAATGAAAATTTACTAGCATTTTTTCCGGCACTTAAAAAAAAAAAAGTTCCTCTGTTTTTCAGCTATCGCCAGAGCAAACTTTTGGATCGCCTTATCACAACTATTGACCATGTTTGTATATGATCCTCGCTATATTAAAATTTTCTTCATATTATGATATTACAAGTTGATACTTCACAATTTAAGAGTAAAATCTTCTCGGTGATGGTTGGCACAGAAAAATAATAAAAAAAAGATAAAAAATTCGTGTTTGCTTTCTTCATAATTGATACTTAAATAAGTAACAGTTGAGCATTCAGTTTTCTTTCAATTTTATTTTTCTTTCTGTAATTTCCTGTAAATATTTTATTTTATATTAATCGCCACTCTACCTTCAAAAAAAAAAAAGTAACAGTTGAGAATTGTGTGTATTTGAGTCTCCAGTTATATATACGCTTTTTTATTTTTTTTGCATTTTTTGTGCTTTTTAACGTGCACACATGTTGCCCTCTTTCTGAATCTAATGACTAAAAAAATATCTACAAATGCGGCACTAATAAATTAGAACTTCTATTTGCTCTAACGAATAATAGTAAGGTAAGGTAACTGCTCCGTCCTCAAAAGTTTTCTATTTTATATATTGAAAAAATATTAATAAATTATATTTAAAATTTTAAAGTAAATATAAAAGTACATGTAATATACCTATTATTTTCCAACCCTAAATTTTTTTTTTTGAGTTCCTCCCTTACCATATGTACAAGACAACTTCCACCAACAAAAATACTACCTACATGCATGCTACATCATATTTCAAAATCTTTCGCAAAATTGACAATTAAAAAAAAATTAAACCTTAATTTTCATAAAAATTAAACAGAACTTGAACAACTTAAAATGTCAAACAATGATAACCTAGCAGATTCTCCATCTTTTCACCAAACTTTTTTTCATAGGATGGACGGTGAACTTTCGATTTTGAAGCTTGAAGAATTGGAGCTAATTGCATTTTTTTAAAATTTATTTGTAATAAATTACGAAACTTGAGCTTTCGTTATATTAAAACATATACAACATACATGTTTCAAAATTTTTTTAATATTTTACAGAGTGTGGTAATAAAAACACTTAACTACCCACGGTTGTGCTTGTAATTAGCCTGACAAGCACACAATAATAAATTTAGATCTACACAATACAGAATCTCATTAACAACTTGACAACTGCATAAGATAAGATTTACAATATCACACAATAATTAAATCTCTCAAGGATCGTGTGATGGTGAGTTTACTGTATGGTTTTGCTAGCTTGATCCAACAAGCTTATCTGGATAATCCTGGTTAAATACAAGAGATAAATGAAAGCAATATACATAGATATATATGTATATGGTTTGTACTATGCAATTTCATATGTAGAGGCACATGAAAAGGTCACGCGAAGCAACAGCAGACTGCAGACTCGTACCTGAATAAAGGTAACACCATTAATGAAACCTTTGGAGAAGTTTCCATTATTGCAATCTTATGTCAAAAACTCAGAATAAAGATAGGACAGGGATAAATATAATAAAAATTAACCACTTACAGGGAAAAAGGACCAAGTTATGTTTTTTTTTTTCTTTTTTTGACTTAAAATTATACTAGACAGACTTTAAATTATATAAGTAGAACCTTCACAAAATTGAAAAAGAATACTTATCTTCATATTCATATAGCTTACCTTATTTTTAATATATGTACCCGGATGGAAACATAAAAATTAATTAAAATTTATAATTTTGGTTGTAAAATGCATCTTAATTTTCTATGCATAATTCAACTCATTTTAATTAATTCCCTTTTTGGCGCATAATATATTTATATAGAGTTTTGCTATGGTGAGTCGCGCTCAAAAACTCCTAGATCTGGTTCAAAATGGACAATCCAAACCGTCCAATACGATCTCCCTATTGAAATCTCCATTCAAACCAAATTTTATATATTTTTTAAATTTTTAAGTATTTTTTTTGGATTTTTAAAAACTGTTGTTTTTGAACGGTTTAGAACTAATTAGATTAGTGATTTTCAAAAATTTAAAAAAGATACTTAAAAATTTCGAAAAAAATATAAAAGTTGGTCTGCATGAAGATCTCAATAGGGAGATCGTATTAGACGATTTGGATCGATCATTTTGAACCAGATCTAAAAGTTTTGAACGCGACTCGACTCACCGTAGCAAAACTCTATTTATATATATTAACGAGAAACAACACCGAAATTGCACAACTGAGCAGATCCATGCATACACTTGCTAGCATCTCCTTTTACATGCGCGCGCCTTTTGCAGAAAGAAATGGAATACAACTTTGCATGCATGCGCTCTAGCTCTAAAACAGTAAAACCAGTGTAGACACTTGAAAATGGCGCTTTATGATATTTTGTCATGGACTTTCCTTCCCGTTTTCTTTTGGTGACCCAAATTCCAATTTAGGTCTGAATGTGACTTGTATAACTTTAACCCATATGCATGTATTACCATACATTTCCATTTGCACATGCGCCACGGATTCCTATAAGACTGATATTTTTCCTTTTTTTTTTCCTCTTCTCTTTCCTTGCTTTTGATATACGCTATTTTAATACTGTTATGATTCATCAACTGTTAGGTATATTTTGTATGTAGCTTATCCGTTAGTTTGTGTTTTGTTCTTTCGTTTCTACGAACAATTAAAGCTCTCCCCGAGGAGGTGCTTTGTTGCATTGGAAATCATGACTTCGATTTGCTGTGCTACGTACACAATTTGCAATGACAGAATCCAAAGTCAATTTTATTTTTGCAATTGTTGTTCATTTTGATTTCACGAAATTAAGGACTACTACGCTTTAGACTGGCATTCGTGGTGTAATGTATTAGAGCAACGCATTATCATTATAATAATTACAATTTATTTTCAAATTAAGTTAAATAAAAATAATATCCTATCTCATGTATCAGTATACTAGTGGCCATAGTATAGTTTGATAACAAGCAAATTAATTGGTGTACTATGTTCATCAATAAGTTCTTTTCAAAATATATTTTATTCTGGGTACCGAAGACTTTGTAATTAACTTTATTATTTTTTTAATTTAAACAATGTCTGTTGGCTTCTTGCCAAACAGCCCTCGAGAAAAAAAAAACTGTTGTTGGTCAACCCCCCAATATTTATCATAACACGTACTCGAAGTTTACTATATATTCTGGTTCCGAGTTTGATTTCAAAAAGGCGATGAATGGAAAAGGGAGAAAGAAAGCAGAGAAGAAAAATCCAATGTTTGACTTGATAAGTTCTCATCTCATACCGGCTCTGTTTGGATGGTGTTGGAATAAGAGGAATAAGAGGAATAAGAGAAGAAGTATTGGAAAGTGTGTAATTTTGTGAAGAGTTTGGATTGTTTATAATAAATTTAAGAGTAAAAAGAAGCTATTTTTTTATTCTTGCACCCATCCAAACAGAGCCACTGTGATGTAATTTAATTAATAAAAATATCATCAAAATTTATTGACCTTCAATTTCAAAGCAACCAGTTAAGAGCATATAGTCTAAATTTTATCGCTGAAAGGCAATATTTTGAAAACCGGGATTGGGCTAGCCAGTTGAATTGGTTGAACCACGAACAGCGCGAAATTAGACCGGAAAACCGGCCGATCCAGTTTAAAGCTTGAAGTGAGTTGATGTCTCCTAATTTTGCAATTGTCCGTTTTTGTTTTAAGCAGCAAAAATCTGGTTCAACCACGGTTAGACCGGAAAACCGGCCGATCCAGTGGCCTCTCCGGTTCGATGGCCAGTCAAGTTTTCAAAACATTGTTGAAAGGGTCATTTGGCAAAATCAAATTTTGTTAACTAAGTTGTGGTTAAAAAGATATTATTTAAAGAGTAAGGTTTCGCCTACCAACATTTTGACTGTAAACTTATAACATAATATTATAAAAAAATTGAATTAGTTTATCTTGCCTCTCTAATTTGCTTTTCTTTCTATTTCTTTATTTCTAAATAAAGCAAAAAGACTACAAGCACTTCTTCAAAGTTCAAATATTTTTCTAAAGTCTCTTTTACAGGACACAATATTTCTAATTAAAATAATACTCGGAGAAAAAAAAATGTCAAATGGCCACAAAAAACAAAAGAAAAATTAAATGAGGACAATAGTAGGCGGGTAGAAGCAATGAATTTTTGCACTTAAAAAAAATAAAATAAAATAAAGAAGAAGCAATGAATTTTGACAAGGCGTTAATTGCAATTAAATTTAGAAAAACAAAATAAAGAAATTATGATGTAAATTAATTAGTGAATGCCAACTGATTTATCTCAACAACAAGCACGCAACAATCCAGACCCTTCAAAACCAATCCACCGATCTCCATTTGTTAACATGCGTGCTAATAATTTTACTATACAATTTGAAATGTTCCTAACATAATTATTTTCCCACTATTTACGTAAAAAAATTTGCAGCTCCATAGTCTTTAAATTTCCTAGTTACTTATTTTGAAATCCCGAGCAATTGGAATCTTAATGTTTAAAACACCTATTGATCGGTTGACAAGTGACAAACCGCCATTTGTTTTAGTAAATGATACGAAGAAATGGTACGACTTAATACTAAAATATGGTCTCCATGGATCTTCGGTGCATGTTTAAACTTTGTAAGCAATTTATTTATACATGCAAAGCGAGTATATCTCGTGGTTGTATGGTTATTTGCGCTCTTTCATTTGTTTGACCGACCTTGCTTAGTCGTGAGATTGTAAAAAATAAGGGAAAAAAAACAATGAGTAAGATACATGCGACACGATCATTGAATATGTCTGAGACTAATTAGTTGAGCTCACTACTAGTGATTGTAGAAAGTGTCACCCAAACTATTCGTCAAATTAATTAATTTGATGAGCTTAAACATAATTTTCGAAGCTAATAAAACGAAAAATAAAGCAAAATGTATACGCCTGTGAAATGCGCAGAGACATCATAATATATATGAAAGTGGTGCGGCTTGGTCTAATGATCGTACGTGAACTGAATATAATTTAAAATAATTTATTTAATTTCGATCATACTACTATATTAACTAGGTGGGGAAGCGCGACTTCGCCGCGCCTTAGTCTTATGCAGACGAACATATGTTATTAAGTTATATATTCTATTAATACTTGTGTAATTTCAAATTATTCAGGAATTAGTCGTAAAAGTTATTTAAGTCAATTAATTTGTGAGAACTGGCGCTTTTGGTCTAGTGATAATAGCAATGCTCTTAAATAAAATGTTGTAAGTTCGAAACCCGAATGTCTTTCATAGACATTTAATTTAAAAATTAGTTGAGAGACTTGACTCCAATTTATCTTCAAAACAAATCAATTAATTTTTTAATTGTTCTCTAATTGTAAGCTTGATCAGGCTTGTTAACAAACTGGAAGTTAAGTTTGTTTGGAACAATTTATTTGTTTTAAGAAGCTATGTTCTTTTCTGCACAAGCAATAGTTCGGAACAGTTCTTACGAATTTGCGCAAACTTCTGGAAAAACAAATTAACAATGGTAAATTCGGCATTTGATAAATCATCAATAATTCAATGACCATCAATTCTGCAATTTAATTACATTACAGAATACTTTGATACACACCAAAACAAAATGCATTAGAGGACAATTGAGACATAACAAAACCTAGCGAAAGAGGAATAAATTGCCTGTTCCTAAATTTAAGGGAATAATTACTATCATTTAATGGCTAGCATTCGTTAGTAATTGGTTAATTCACAAACAATCATCGAGATTAAATATGCAAGAATCTGCATTTATACCTAGGTAAATTCTAACTATAAAAACGATATTTATTCATGGAGACTTGATGATAGGACACCAAAATTAACTCCGGTCTAATATGAGATTTACACAGTACTTCGCAAATCCCTAGACCATTAAATGCATGCTTATAATTAAGCTAAACATAATTCTCATCCCGCCAATATCAAAAAATACGGTCGATTATATATATTACTAATTTTTTAAAGCAAGGCACAAGCTTCCGATTATTAGGTCAACACAAAACTATATATATTAGTGTTGTCAAACGTGAGAAACGGATACAGAACAGTTCAGTTTCGGTTTCGTTTCGGCAACGAAACAAAAATCTGATTTCATTTTCGTTTCATCCGTTAAACGAAACGATATTTTTGTTTCGTTTCTGTTTCATCTTCAATTTTTCATTGTAATTCTTCATTTTTGCATTCTATTTCAGTTAAACGGTATGATTTTCTATGTCCTTTCCGTTTCATTTTGGAAAATGAAATCATTTTCTCTTCTATTTCCGTTCCGTTTCAGACAGAACTAAAAGGAAACATGCGAAACGGTAGAGTATTTACGGCTCTAATAAATATTTGTACCCGCACGAGCTCCCAGACCGAGGGTAAGAGATTGGTCATGTAATTATTATTAGTATTATCATTAATTATTAGTTCTGTTTTACGACCAACTTAATATATACAATTTTTGTGTTTGTTTAAATAACTCGTGTGCTAGTCTGCCAGTTTGTCCCTTATGACTCGGTACAACTTGGGCTCATGGTTTTGTTGGCGGAAGAACAAGTTGGTGCCTATTCCTTGTTTTTATATAATAATAAAACATTTCTATTTATTGAAATACAAAATTGTTTTTTTAATTAAATTCGTTCACTCCAAAATTGTTTTTTTTTAAAATTAAACTCGTTCACTCCAAAATTTTGTAGACACGTTTATCATATGATAAATTACAAATTATACATAGATGCTTGTACATAATTTTTATTAATAAAATTTATCGGTGAGGTACGTACTTTGCTACCCGTCCTTCAAAAAAAAAAATTATACATAGATAATAAATTATAAAGAACACACAAATTCAGTGGATTCAATGGGAGTGCGGCCGTCCCATAAACCCTAAATAAATTGCAATTTATTTACATATTCCATATTAAAGAAATAATTTTCCACTATTTAATAAGAATAACTAAATTCAAATAAGATATATGCTCCTTTATAAATAGTTTTTTTTTTCCCTATTCTCAAACTTCGCCCTTCCCGTCTCCCTTCCCCTCTTTTATAAAATATCTTTTATAAGTTATTATCATTAAAATAGTTGGAGATTTACTTTGAGATCTAGTTTTGATTAAGTTAAAATTTGTTGGTTAAAATATTTGGAGATTTACTTTGGAAACATGGTTATCCATTTAGGTAGTCAAGTGGAACACTATCTAAAGATATAATACAGTATTTTTTTCCTGTTTTGTGGCGGCTTAACGTAGTCCATTGTGTAGTGAATTAAATAAAAACGTTCTCAAAAGCCACAATACGAAACACTACAAGGAGCAGTGGAAGGAAATAAATAATTTTTGTCTAGAACCTCTGATCTGTCATATCATCAGTATGTATTTCCTATGTTCGTTTAACATTTTTCTTTTATTTTACGCGCCACGTAGAGCTGCACACGAAAGCGAGAGGGTAGCGGATCAGGAATACAATGTATTAAGAGCGAAAAAAAATGAAGTGTGCACTCGGTCTTGTGCAACGTAATACAATGTTTTAATATTTTATTAATACATATTTTAATAATATTTTATTAATATTTACAATTTTTAAAACTCAAATGCTAAATTCAAACTGTTGATCTTGTTCAATTTAACAAGCGATGTGTTTCTATATAAGTTTTATAAAATTTGGAGTTAGTGTGATACTTGATCAATTAGTCAACAAGTGAACGAATCTAGTTAATTACAACAGATTAATTCTAATACTTTCATCATTTGATCAGTTGATCGATTATCAAAGTGACTCCAAATTTTATAAAACTTATATAGAAACACATCGCTCGTTAAATTGAACAAGATCAACGGTTTAGATTCAACGTTTGAATTTTAAAATTTTTAAACATTGATAAAATATGAAGTTGTGACAACTTGTGGCAGTAAAAAACTGTGACAGCGAAACGCTGCTCATGTATTAAATAACAAAAAATACCGAGCACAACATGCACGATAAAATGTATTATATATAGTATTTATTTATCTATGTAATATTCATTATATGAATGTATTAATTATCATTATATGGATATATTATATCTTAGACATCATATTTATAATTATATAAGTGGATATTAATTCTCTTAACCTATTAAATATTAAAATTTATGACATTGGATAAAACTTATGCAGTAGTTATCGTAAATAAATATAATATTAGTTTATATTGTTTTAATTGGATATTAATAATTATAGTTATATTATAATTTATAAGGAATATGTTTTACGAGGTTTAAAATGGATAGATTAGTCAGATTTAACAATAATAAAACATAAATCTTTTTTAATTGGATCTAAAGATAATAATTTTTTATAATTCTAATTGTTGGTCAAAAATTTTAGCCCGTAACAAAAATAAATCTAACAAAGCCAAATCAAAATTAATTCATTCAAAAATACAAAATAACAAAATTTCATAAGTGAAAGCCGAGAAGAAAACTATTTCTTTTTTACTTTGTTAGGTTTTGCATTCTTTTAGTATCCTCCAACAACTTATTATGCTTAGTTAACCACGTCTTAAGTTGTAAAAATACATTTTTTTTAAATTCAATTATTATAACAACCACCATAGAAGTATTGTGTCAAGGCATGCAGCTACCGTATAAAATTGTCTGTAGATTGATAATTAGTTAATTAACTTACTTTCAAGCACGGATGTTATATGGATCATCGACAAAACGCATTTCAGTGAGACAAGCCATGCAATATGTATTTTGATCTTGATTGTCAATTGCCATGAGATGGTTATTAATTATCTAGTGAAAAAAAATATGTACCATCCATGATATTTTATGAAGCATAAAGTTCGATGACAATTTTCGAAATAATTTACTTTCAGATGTCGAAATAAAAACATCCTCGTCTACTTTTTTTTTTTTTTTTTTTGAACGAGTATTATCTTGCAGGTTCAATGAAGTGCTTCCCTCCCTCTTTTTTAGCTTTTCTTTTTCCCTCTTTACTATTGTTTTCATTCTTTTGAAGAATCAAGCGTTTTCATAAATTCACATATTGGAAAATCTGATTGTTCAAAAATTAAATTTTTTTTATGATTTTCGAGTTATATAAACAATCCAAAATAGGTCAATGGAGTCTGTTTTGTTTTACGGGACTCAGCGACTTCATGTGCCGCACTTAATGCTCGGCGAACCCTTGATCACGAGCATGCAAACTCTGAAAATATCTAGTTAGCATACTCAGGAAATGGAAACTTGTATTGAAATTGTTGTAAATGATTATATTTACATGGGTATTTAAGGAATAATCTAAATAGTAGTACTACTAATCATCTTCAACTATGCACCTTCTATCAATTTCATACACTCTCATTTTTTTTCAATTACATTAATAATCATCTCTAATATTGTGTAATCTCAATCATCTCCTACCTAACACATCTCTAATCTAAGGGTGTGTTTGGATGCAACGGAATAAGCCGTGAATAGAGAATAAGAATAAGGAATTTCGGTTTGCGTGCTTATCCTTATTCCTTATTCTTATACTATGATTTTGTTAGTATAGGAATAAGGGCCCAAATTCCTTATTCTTATACCGTTTGTTTTGCGCAAGAATAAGAATAAGCACGCAAACCGAAATTCCTTATTCTTATTCTCTATTCCCGGCCTATCCAAACTGTCATGTGGGTCCCATAATATTGGCTTTTCAGTTTACTTTCACGAGCCCCGCTGACAGTGAAAGACTGAAAGTAGAGGTATTTGAAATTAACTTGCTTGACTTGCTCGGTTTTGTAGTTTTGAATTAGGTGTTTATTAATTCACCGAATTATTTTATGTTGTAAGCTAAGAATTGATATCGCTACAAAACAAAAAGCCAATTTTAAATTTTGCATAATTTTTTCTCTTTGATCTTTACTTTCTTTTTTCTTACGTAAGTCCTCAAAAGTTTGATGACGGGTTGTACTCGTTGGTTTACAAATTTATATTGATATTTATCGGACATAATCTTGTGTTATTACGGGTGTAATCCAGTTAGCTGAAGTAAATTTTCACCGATAAATTGAAGTTTGCGCAAGTCTCTCACCTAATTAATTGGAATCCTATTAAAGCATTTTCAATTTTACTGTTACCAATGTAAAGTTAAAAATTATTAATTCATATTTTATTTAATCATAGATATGTTTCAATAGTTTAAAAAGTTTCATGAGTTCATATGATCTGGAGCAAAAAATAAAAAATTAGGAAATTTAATTAAATGACGTACTCAAACTGATAACAATATATATAACAGTTCTTACAAAAAAATAATAAACTAAGATATAAATGATGGATTGATGGCACATGATTCCTAAGTCTTAACATTAGCATTATAAGTAAGTTTCTACGTAGTATGATTATTCATAAAATTAAAAGAAGCAAGAAAAACTGCAAATTAAATCCTGAAAGAGAACTTATAAAAGAATTGTAAGGAACTTCATTTGGCATTCACAACTACTCGCAAATTGTGCTTGTGAAAAAAAAAAAATCTTCGAAACTAAAGGGAAAAAAAAATTGCGTTGTCAAATGCTACTTGGACTGGAGTACACTACTTTTTACTTTTGAATTGAAGTGTATTTAATTCTTATCAGGTCACTATGATTACACACCAATCATAAATACGGCGACATAGCCCCTTAAATTAACTCAAACCAACTACTTTTAAGATAGGGGTGATTTTACAGGTCCAAGATCGTATTAATTAATTTTTAAAATACTTTAATTAGGAGAGAAAACCCAATTGTCACATCCTTGGATTTATTCATGATTTAATACGCGTACGTTAGCTTGAGCCTTGAATACATGTCTTATTTAATTTAAAAAATGAAAATGAGATTTTATGAACTCGTAATAGAAGAGAGAGCAGCAAGTGGTCCGCCACAAAGAGGCTAGGCCAGAACATCCGCCACAACTCCTGTGTCGCCTCAATCATCGTCGCTGACCAACAAAATCCACGCTCTCTTCATTTCATTTCTTCTATAAATTTAAATTTAACAATTTATTTAGCTTGTCATCTTGCCTCTCTCTCTCTCTCTCTCTCTCAAGTCTCAACCAACTGTTGTTAATTTTTTGAGAACTGAGAATGAGCTAGCTAGCTTACATTCCTACTAGTACTCGCTTTCCTATTTTCTCCTCGACCCAATTATATAATGCGAGTCAAAAGCTATCTATCTATCTTCCTTTATTTTTGTATTAATTAAGTTCCATTTATCCTTGAAACTTGAAATCCTCATTTGACCAAATTGCAACTCTTATCGCATTCATCAAAATAAGTGGATGAAAATCCACGACGATATACATGCGTTATATCAGAGACCATTTGGTTGCTCTTTTTCAAATAAAATATATCTACATGGTGATATGGATGAAACTATTTTTGTAAAAAAAAAAATTATTGAAATTAAGACATGCATGATAGAACTAATTTATTAAAACAAAACGATAGAAATTACTTTTCAAATTAAAAAAAAGAGAAATCACTTTTAATAAACAAAATGTGATTATCTTAACAATAATTCTAAAAATCAATTGAAATAAATTTTTTTTACAAAAATGCATAGGTACTACTATTAACAAATATATATAAATATTGCACAAACGATCAAATTTCATATAGTTCGAGTGTTGTGTGATGAACTGATGATGCATTATGCATCAAGTTAGGACCATTGAAATTTCAAGTTACACCATCATCATTTATTAATTTAATAAAAATTGTCAATTGTACAATCAAAATAGAAAACATATGCCCGGTGGACCATCTGCGACAATTATAATGTTTAAATCCAATGCATATCAGCGTCGTATTTTCATAAAATTATATCATTTCAATGCCGTGTTTGTACTAGCTTTCTAGGGCACCATCTTAATGTTGCATCAATATGCCTTGTCATTATAAACACATTATTTGCCACGTTGTCTCTTTATTGTTGAACAACTTTTCAAACACTAACCCAGCTTTTAAACATCTGTAAAATGTAATATACTGCAGTGGGTTGGGGCTCATACAAAAGTTGACGCACACAAATATCTTTTAACGTACTATTTGTTTACATTTGATTTTTTTTCATTTTGTCATTCAGTTAAAATTTATTTATTTTAGCTACAATATTTTTATTTTATTCAAATTGGATCATTTCATTTATGTTAAACAAATTATAAATTATAAAGAAAAATACTATGGTCAAAGCGATTTACGGATTGCTCTGTCAAACCAGATTAAATCTAAAAATTCAAAAGTTAAAAGGATCAATCCAAACGTTCAATATAAAATCTCATTGCATCCAAAATTTATTTTATTTTCCAAAAATTATAAAGTTTTTTTTATTTTTTTAAAATTATTATTATTGAAAAGTTCAAAACTAATTAATTATATCGATAATTTTCTAAGATTCGTTAAAAAAAATAGTAAAAATATATATAGCAATGGAACTTTATAATTTGAGATACGGTTGGATTTGATGGAACCCTCTGTCTATATCGCTTTGATCGCAATATTTCTCAATTATAAATTCTTTTTTTTTTTTACTCTTCAATTGTCGAACTGTAGCATCTCAAAATACACTTAGGCCTTGATCAAAATATTTTTTACAGAGGATTTTATTTTGTTTCATTTAAATTGATTTCTCAGAATTTCGTTCGATCTAATTGATAACATCAAAATTCTGACCAAATAAGACCAAATCTGTTCGATAAAAAAATTTCCAATGAAATGAAATCTCATACTAAAAAAAAAAGATTTTGATCAGGGCCTTAGTCATTTGTAATTTAGAAAATTTATATTTAAATAAATAATATTATGAGGTGTTCTAAAATTTTCAACGTGGTTTGATCACCTTAAATTAAATCACAACTGTTTATAATTTTGAAAAAACCGGTTCATATAATAAATAATTTAGTGTATTGTCTTTATTTAATTATTATACTATATATTTTTTAATTTCTGGAGAACGCCAAGTGATGATTATACTACTTTTTAAACAAATATTTGCCGCCGGGGGTGGGGGGAATCAAAATCAGAATTTAAAAAATAAATAACTTGAACGTGTAGAAGGTACCGGACTTTGAGAGTACTCTGATTTTTTTTTTTTATATTCTTTTCCTTAAAACTCTTTGGGTCTAAGAAACGGTGACCATGACCGAAGATCAAAGAAAAACTGTGATTTACAGTCTATTATAATTCCTCAAAATCTTATCTTGAAAATCTTACTTTGTTCTCACCAGATTTAAAATTCGATCTATACTTTCAATATTTAAACAATTTTATCATGGCATAATTTTTTTAACCCGACCAAAATTATAAAGCTCCTGTTGAAAAGCGAAGTAAGATATACCATAAAATTGACCCAACGTCCGTAAAATGTACAAGTTTTACTGTCACAACTAGATTGAACCGGAATCAATGCCTGACTGGCTGGAGTAAACTCCTTTTATAGTAGTGAGTGCAGCAAGAGCAGCTTTGCCATCGCAATCATATCAGAATGAGAAAAGTAATAGTTGAAGTTGATATGTGAAAACTTTAAAAAAAAAAGAAAAAAGAGAGACGAGCGGTACGTCCGTACCGATCGAGTAAATAACGGCCTGAAGTGCAGAGAAGAGAGCAGAACTGCAGAAGTGAGTTGGAAATGCCATTGACTTGACTACACATAAACAGAGGTTCGGTGAAATTGACTTTCCATCTTTCTTTCTCTTGTCTATTTTGGCATAGTGGAACTGTGTTAGTGCATGACATGGCAGTATGGCACAGTGCGTGTTGTGCGCCGATTTGATCGATCTGATCTGATCAGCTTCCAACGACAATTAGACAAGTGCTAGTATACAAGACTCTTGGCATTTCAATGCTTCAATGTCACTCTTTAATGGAGTGATTAAAATAATCGATCTTATCACATTGTCACTATTTTTACATGGCTGGATCTAGAGCAATCCTCTGTTTTTGAACTATTAAGCAAACGAAAAAAAATTATGACATGATATTTAATAATAATTAGGTCATTCCTCTTTTCTATTACTCTTATATAAATAAGATTACAATATAAGAATCTATCATCTAAGAATTTAAGCATTTATATTTTTTTTCAATAAAAGAGAGGTTATAATTATTCAATTATTTTTATTAAAATTAAACATATGCAAGATTTGAACTTATCAGTTCAGTACTTTTATTATATAGCTATTAAACCATATCGAAAAAAATTTATTTATTAATTTATCTAGCATTTTCATCTCAGCATTAGTTTTATAAATTATGTTTTTTTTAATAAATATGCAAAACGAAATTGTCTTCTGATAAGGCCGTTGGAAAGTAAAATCACCTCATTTCAATGTTTTGAAAACCGAACCAGACATCCAACCGTTAAAAGCTATCGGTTCGGCCAATTGAACTAGTTAAAAGAACCTAATGACATTATCGTTGTTACATTGTTTAAATAAATTAAATGTTCACCTATTCGCAAAGAAAGTCCGATTCGTGGTTGAACTGGTCGAAGCGGTTCGGTCCGATCCGGTTTTCAAAATATTATTTCCTTTATATCTATCCGTCGACCGTCGACCGTCGAACAATAAGATCACTTCCCATCCTTGTAGTCGCCGTTCAAATAGCCTCAAAACCTCTATCCTACCATCATAAATTCAGTTACGTACTATCTTACCATTTGCTTCTAATTGGGACATCAAACACCTAAAAACATTGTAAAAATATTCCAAAAATTTTCACTGTCATCGCCGAAACGGAAGCCACAAGTAAGATTATAATAACAAATTTGTAGCTACTAATTTTTTTTATAAAATTTTTTCTATGAAATGTACAAAAGACTTCATTTATTTTGACATGACTCTTGTGTACGCCTCGTGTATTAACTCTCTCAACTACGTCTCGTAGGCACATTCATTTATTAAAAAGCATTTTGTACGAAAGCTGGTATAGGGATAAAACACAGCTAGATATTGCAGCATAAACATAAAAAAATTCAGATCACAAAGAAAGGAAAGTTTTACATAACACATTTATTAGTCTTTCGAAAGAAGTTTCCCTTTGTAAACTTGATTCATTGAACCAAAAATCAACTAGGGTGCGTTTGGATAGGTGTGGGAAGAAGTGGGAAGAAGTATTGGGAATTGTGTAATTTTGTGAAGAGTTTGGATTATTTATAATTTTTTTTTTCTTCTTCTTCCTTCTTCTTCTTCTTTCTTCCAACTATCCAAACACACCCCTAGAGATTGTAATTTTTCAAGAACAAAATTCCGGTGTCACATTTTTTTGGTGTCACAAATGCCACATTTTTCTTTTTCCTTTTAAATATCAAAATTTTAAAATATAATCGTCCGATTCAAATCGTTGATCTTGTTCATTTTAATGATGGATGCGTTGCCATAAAATTTTATAATTTTTGAAGTTTATTTGGTGCTTGATCAAAAGGTGAAAAATGAACGGATCAAAATATGTAAAATAAATTCATTCTAATATGTCCATTTTTCAACCTCTTGATCAAGTAACAAATAAACTTTAGAAATTATGAAATTTTACGACAACGCATCCGTCGTTAAAATGAACAAAGATCAATGGTATGGATCAAACGATTATATTTTAAATTTTTGACATTTAAAATAAAAAAGAAAAGTGTGGCATTTGTGGTACCAAAAAAGTGTGGCACCGGAACCTTGCTCATTTTGAAAAGGGTTAATTTTTAATTTTTGGTTTAGGGTTTAGGGTTAATTTTTAACCAAAAATTTGACGAATTTACCCTTTATGTCGAACCGAATCTAATTAGGTGCAGTCATGACATAAAGGGTAAAATAGTCCATTTTTTTGTTAATTTTTTATTTTTTTCTTTTCAAAATATTATTTAAAGGGTTAAAATAGCATTTTCAGAAGTTTCAGAAGTTTTAGGTGGCAAAAACATAACATTTGAATTGTGCATGGCAATTCCACGATTTTCTCAGTTCTGGGTTAAAAATGTTGAAGTTATGTCCTAAAAGTCAATAAGTTAAATGATTTAAAATATTAGTTTATGTTATGAACGATATTTAATCATTTGTTCCTAGGTTTATTATTGACAGATTATTCAGGTTGAGGATTTGAATTGTGGATCTTTGTGAATCATTCTTTAGAATGATAATAATAAATCTAAACGGTCCATAATCTTGATAATTAACAAGGAACATTAATTATCTATAAGATTAGTATGCAAGTTAAGTGATGATTAAGTTCTACAAATCATAGGTAAAGAGTTGTCAACTTAATTGCATATGTGTATGTTATAGAACATAGTACATGACTTAACCTAACGAAATAAATATATAGATTGTGTTATGTGTCATTATTTTTTTCGTAATGATTTTGGTTCTAAGTTTGAGATGTTTATCTATTCCACATGAGGATAAGTTCAATAAATATCGTCTACCGTTGATTCCCGATTAAGGGCTGTTATACGGACTTTATTTATGTTCTTTTGAATTGTGCGGGGAAAAGCTAATCATCAAGAAAACTGTATGTCCCTCATTAATTCACTTAGTGAGTGGCGATATCTATTTAGGCCCCTTGATGGAGTTGGATCGTATGCGCATAATTAGGTGATCAATTCTAGATCAAGAAACGTATAATCTTCAAGAATGACACATTCATATCTTGAATTATACGATGATACCGTTAGACATAAAAATAAAAATAGAGAATTACTTTTATTCTCCTATGCTGGATTTAAATACTGTAGCAGTACACTATTTATGTGAATTGGGAATCATAGCGTGTTGCTAGATATCGTTTATGATTATTGAGATAAATAGATATTTATTTCCATGTCCAACATAGTATAATTCCTCAAAGGATCACACAAATAAAGATTCAACAAAACAGTGCATTATTTATTTATTCGCAACAGTGCGTATTGTGGAAATATGATAAGTTGATTAATTAATTATATACCGTTATATTTAATTGAGTCAAATGAAACATATGAAAATAAATTAATGTATTAACTAATTCTAGAATAATTATTAATTAGTTAATAATTATTTTAGTTCCATACAATTTAATATAAATAGTTATATTAATTTATTAGGTCAATATTTATGTATTAAATATATAGCCCAATTTAAGAGCATTTGGAGGAGCTTTTAATTATGTGAATTAAATGCCTAATTAAATGAGTTGAGAGGCCCATATTAGCCCATAATGTGGCCGGCCATAGTGGTAGGTGGGAGTGACAATCTTGTAAATAGATGGTTGGTGGTAGGTATGATTTGTGCACTATATATAGAGAAGTATAGATGCAAAATTGAGGCTTCTCTCTTCCCTAACCCTAGTTGCACTCCTCTCCCTCTCTCCATTAGCTCATGTGTTGAACATATTCTCTCCACCAATTAAATTGTTAATTAAGGAAGAAGAGAAAATACTTTTGGACTAGCTTTACTCTCCTTGATTCGCTAGCACGAATCTATTAGAGCTTGGTTAATTTTTTGGTGGACTCGAGGCAGTCGCCGTTCGGATTGAAGGACGTAGGAGTAGCATGCCACCGATCCCATACATTGAAATCGCCTCCTAGTTGCAATACTAGAAGAGGTAATCAATCCTACATCTTTCTCTTGTGTGCGAAATCACTTTTGCACTAAATCTACTTTGGCATGATGATTAATTATAGCTAATTAATAATAATTAGCTCAAAAATTAAAATTTGTGCATTTCCTAAAAAAAAACACTATGATTTATGATTTTGAAACACTTTTAATAATCTTTCATTTATATAGCAAAGTGTAACGTGGCGAGGTTGTCCTCTGTAATTTATTTTGGTGTGGATGTGACAATCATAATAATAATAATAATGAATGGATGAATTGAATATATAAAGTATTTAACATAGCATAAACAAGTAATCGTAAACGGCACATAACATTTGTGGACCACAGGTACAAAAAAAATGGGTGAGGTCGGCCTCATCGTCACTAACTCCGTGCGTTCTCACCCAATTTTTGTCCAGTGCAAAACCTAGTAGACCGTGTCCAGTCCAAAATGAAAAAAATGAAACACAATGGAGCACAGCTCACTGCTCACATGACAACATGACACAGCATGAGGCTCTTGCTTCAAATTCAATGCCTAAATTGAGTAGAACATATTTTATTAACAGTTACACACAGTCGTCAGGTCAGGGGTGGTGCTAGAGTGCTAGGAGGAATAGGAGGTGGTCAAAATATGGAGGCAAATAAAGAAATAGACCCCTTGCAGAGCCTTCCACGGCGCTCTCAGTCTCATGTCACGTGCACTGCATCCCCCAATTAATCTTTTCCATTCTCTTCTATCTTTTTAGTTTTTTGTTGCTTTTTTTTTTTTACGTGCTCCACACCAAGGCAAAGTTGATTATTTGTTTTGTTTATAACTTCCATGCACAATATCTTTTCAGGGTGCACGTTTTTTACTTTGTTTTGGTATATTTTTCCCCTACTCATGACTTCGGATGTAGGGTCATATGAAGAAAATGAAGTAGATAGAAGGAAATGATTTAATATATTCTTTTACGATTTAAACGATGATTATATAACAATATATATCATACGGAAAATAAAGAAACGAGGATTTCTTTATAAATTCCGGGTTAGTCAAATGAAAATACAAATATTAAAAAAATATTTAAAATATTTGTAGGTCCATCTATTATATTTTGCATTGGAAGACATAATGATTGTATAAATTCGTTTTTATTAATTCAATAACTTTAGCTCATTTACTCTGTATGTATCATTGCATTAATGATGTTTGGCCAAATGAAATTAATAACTACCGGCAAAGCACTTTCCAAATATTCTCCATGTTATCTCTCCTGTCCCTAAATACGTGTTATTATCAGTCAAAATTTACATTACATGGAAATTTCTATAATTGTATTGTTTTCGTATTCGATACATATGGCGCCTGTATCTGACATAATACCTAACTCATGTCCCTATTTATTATTATTTTTTTTTTTTTGAAATACAACTCATGTCCGTATAGAAATTGAAGAGAAACTAATGTGTCACATCAGATAATTGACTGTATTCAGATTGCTTAGGTCAAACTAAACTCTTGGCTATGATAGAATGGGTCCTAATTTGACAGAAGACAAGTACTCAATTTTATTTCTTAAGTGACAATCATAACAATCCGAAAATTGTATTATTATTTAAAGCATATTTTTCATAATCATGGAAAATGGATTTGAACGCTTGCCATAAATGGAAACAAAGATTAGAGGGGGATATTTCCAATCAGCATATTATTTAAAGCATATTTTATTTCTTAAGTGACAGTCATGACATAAATGGATCTTCAAATCCTAATTACAATCACTGAAACAAACTTTTTTTGGATTAAATCACAAGGCAAGGCCTTTTGTTGTCAGATAGTTCTCAGCATATATTAGACACCATCTTCTCCATAAACTAACCTAATGCCAAAGGTGCATCTAGTAATCTTTATTTTCCGGTAGCTTTATCTAAGAAAAGCTATATCTTTTGATGGTAACAAGAGGAGACGTACGAAGTGGTACCGGGACTTCTAGGTATCAAACCCTAGCAAATAAAAGAAACCTCGAATTTCAATCGGCTTAAGTTAAGAAATAAAGCGGGAAATAGTGGGAAGGTTAATCATCAGATATACTTGGGGGCATTTTTGTCCATAAATAAAAAATTTGATTTTTCAAATTTTAAATAGCATTAAAAATAATCAAAAGGATAAATTTCTAAAGCAACTATAATTAGGAGGGGATATTTCCAATTACAAAGATTAGAGGGGGATATTTCCAATCAGCTAAGATTACAAGGATATATGACTGATTTTCCCTATTTTAATTGGATCCTTGAATGCTTATTACGTGATGAGATTCTCTGGCTAAAATGGTATAAGTATTGTATCGTATATTAGAATACTTAAAAAATTTCAAGCCATATAACTCGGCTCTTTGTTCTAGTAAATATTCGAGAGGGATTGAATAAATTATTATATGTTTCAACTTTTTTTTTTTTCCCATCACCGGAAAAAAATTCTATTAAGAAGGGGATCTAGTCCACCAATAAATAGTGTTTTTCATGACAGATATATGAAGTAGCATTTTATTTAGGTTTTGGTTGGATGAGGAGAGAATCTTAGCAATTTCCCTAACCAAGATGGATGTAACAATTGTTATTTCTTTTCATTTCAACTTTGTTGATCCAATATTGCAGGAACATGATTTGGCAAAAATATAATATTAAAAAAGAAAAAAAAAAACTGCATTGAAAATGTAATCTTTTGGATCAGTACGTACTTTGAGGAAACCGAAGTTCCAGCCTATTCACCCACTTTGATTTGTCAAGCAGCAATTGGAGAAGGAAAATCAAGAAGCTTTAGGTAATTTGATCTAGCATACCGATACTTAGCTGTATACACACAATAATTTTAAAATAATATTAAAATAATATAAAAACATTAAAAATAATATCAATCTAATAAGAATTTTTAAATAGTATCGTAAGTACGGGATCCGGATTCCGAACGTAATTATATAATTCCGGATTCCGTAACAAGCTTGTTACGGAATTTTTTTTTTTCCTTTTTCCGGTTTTTTATTTTGTTTATTTTAATATTTTTACATTTTAATAAATTGTATAATATATAGTATTTTAAATACGTGCCCTCGTATCGAGTCGTGTACGGATCATTTGTTGTGCCGTTAGCGTTCTCCAATCGTGGGTGTTGTGTCGTGTCGTGTTGACACGTCGTGTTAGTCGTGTCAAATCGTGTCATATTATTTTATTATTTTTTAAATTAAAAATTATTAAAAAAATTAAAAGTAAGCTATACATAATAAATTATTATTTGATTAAGTTTAAACTTTTTATTAATATTTTTTATAAAACATAATAATTAGATTAGAACACTATTATGATTTGACAAAATTAATGTTATGATCCTGTCGTGCCAATTTTGTATTTGTGTCGTGTCGTGCTGACACGACATCGTGTCGTTCTAACACGATCGTGGTGTAAAGTTAGTACAATTTGGCAAAACAAGGATTAGTATTGTTTGTTGTGTAAGATTAGTATTTTTTGAGGTTAGGGGTGCGTTTGGCAAAACATGGGTTAGTACGGTTAGTAGTGTAAGATTAGTACTTTTTGGGGTTAGAGAGCTAGAATGGTGAGGGTAGAGATTTGATGGGGTTAGCACTAACTTAAGGTTAGTGAATGTTGTTTGGTGCGGTATGTTGAGGTTAGTATTTTAAGAATAGAAACTATTAGTGGTATAATTATTATTAACTGTTAATTATATTAATTATTAATTATTATTATATAATTATTATAATTAATATCAAATTGTCATTATTAATTACATTCGAGTTGCTAATTATTATATAATTATTATAATTGATAATTGTTATTGTCATAATAATTAGTAATTAATAATGATTGTATAAATTTAAATAATCCTTAATCTAAAATTATAATAATAATTATAATTATTCATAATTACGTCACTAATAGTTGCTAACTTAGAAATACTAATCAAATAATAAAAAATAATACGATACGATTTGACACGACACGACATGATCGTGTTAGTCGTGTCATGTCAGAATGTGTGTCGTGTTACCTCTTCTCACCTCTAAGCACAACACAATATGACAAGACACAATTAAAAAAGTAGTTCGTGTCGACGCGACACAACAGAAGACTCTAACACGAGCATGTTTGAAACGACACGACACCCACGATTGAAGAACAGTAACGGCACAACAAATGATCCGGACATGATGTGTTTGGCACGGCTCGACATGACAGGACACTTATTTAAAATACTATATATTATACAATTTATTAAAATATAAAATATTAAAATAAAAAAGTAAAATAAAAAACCGAAAACCGAAAAAAGAAAAAAAAAAAAACACGGCCCACACTTGTTACGGAATTCCAAATTCCATAACAAGCCTGCTAGAAATCGTAACAAGTTAGTTATGGAATTCGGGATTCTGTACTTATGATACTATTTAAAAAATTCTTCTTATATTGCTATTATTTTTAATATTTTATATTATTTTTAAATTTTTCGGCATTTTTAACCATGGTTTCTCTAGCCCAATAACTCATTTTAGTAATTCTACCAAAGAAAAATCATAGCCCAGCTTTGGTCCTTTTACTCTGTAGGAGAAAAAAAATATAAATACAATTCAAGCTATTATCAGAGGCAATTACGTTCATATATTGCAAATAATGTGCGTTCTGGGCAGAATTGGAGAATTTCATGCGATTGTGCATTCATTTCAAGTCATTTGATCACTATAATCTATATTTAAACTCTTTATACAATTGAGAATAAATTTATAATCTTAAAAATTCAAAAGAATTGGATTATACATGGCAATTACGTACATAAACTACAAATAATGATCGTTCTAGACAGAATTGGAGCATTTTCACGTGATTGTGCATTTATTTCAAGCCAATTGATCACAATAATCTATATTTAAGAACTTTATACTATGGAGATTGAGTTTATGATCTTCAAAATACAAAAAAATTGGATTACCGATGGCAATTACGTACATATAGTTCAAATAATGTGTGTTCTGTACAAAATTGGAGAATTTCAAATGATTGTGCATTCTTTACAAGTCATTTGATCACAATAATCTACATTTAAGCTCTTTATACAGTGGATAATAAGTTTATAGTCTTAAAAATTCAAAAAGATTGGATTATAAATGACAATTACGCACATAAAATGCAAATATTGAGCGTTCTTGACAAAATTGGAGCATTCCACGAAATTGTGCATTCATTTCAAGTCATTTGATCTCCATAATCTGTATTTAACCTCTTTATATCATGGAGATAGAGTTTATGATCTTTAATGTTCAACAGGGTTGGATTATTCATGGCAATAATGTACATAAATTGCAAATAATGTGCGTTCTCGACGAAATTGGAGAATTTCAAGCGATTGTGCATTCATTTCAAATCATTTGATCACCATAATCTATATTTAATCTCTTTATACCGTAGAGATTGAGTTTATTATCTTAAAAATTCAAAAAGATTGGATTATAAATGGCAATTACGCACATATAGTGCAAAATAATGTGCGTTCTGGACAGAATTGGAGAATTTCAAGAGATTGTGCATTCATTTTAAGTTATTTGAATATAATAATTTATATTTAAATTCTTTATACAGTGGAGAATGAGTTTATGATCTTAAAAATTATAAGAGTTGCATTATAAGTGGCAATTACCCACAAAATGTGCAAATCAATAGCGTTCTGGATTGAATTGGAGAATTCAAGCTACTATGCAATCATTTCAAGACATTTGATCACTATAATCTTTATTTAAACACTTTGTACAGTGGAGAATAAGTTTATAATGCAGAATTGGAGCATTTCAAGCGATTGTGCATTCATCTCAAGCCATTTGATTACAATAATCTATATTTAAGCTCTTTATACAGTGGAGAATAAGTTTATAATCTTGAAAATTCAAAAGGATTGGATTATACATGACAATTATGCACATAAAGAGCAAATGAAGATCGTTCAGGACAGAACTGGGGCATTTCACGTAATTCTGCGTTATCTTCACTTTATATG
This sequence comes from Rhynchospora pubera, assembly GCA_028095005.1. Classification (NCBI taxonomy): domain Eukaryota; kingdom Viridiplantae; phylum Streptophyta; class Magnoliopsida; order Poales; family Cyperaceae; genus Rhynchospora; species Rhynchospora pubera. Next base: position 85,146,109 of record CM051462.1, on the reverse strand, counting down.
CGTAATTACCATCTATAATCCAATATTTTTGAATAAATAATGTATGAATCATATTCTAGACAGTATAAAGAGTTTTAAAATAGATTATTATGTTCAAATGAGTTAGAATGAAACCAGAAATGATTGAAATGCTCAAAAAATGCTCAGAATTGCATTATCTGCAATTTATATGTGAAATCACCGCATATAATCCAATCTTTTTGAATAAACAATATATGAATCCTATTCTAGACAGTATAAAGAAATTAAATATAGATTATTGTGATGAAAAGACTTAGAAGGAATCGAGAAACGATTGAAATGATCAAATGAAGTTTAGAATTGCATTATTTGCAATTCATATGCGGAATTACCATCTATAATCCAATTTTTTCAACAAATAACATATGAATCATATTCCAGACAGTATAAGGAGTTTTAAATGTAAATTATTGTAATGAAATAACTTAGAATGAATCCAGAAACTATTGAAATGGTCAAATGATTCTCAGAATTGTATTATTTTTCACTTTATATGCGTAATTATCGTGTATAATCCAATATTTTTGAATAAATAATATATGAATCGAATTCTATTCAGTATAAAGAATTTAAATATAGATTATTGTGATGAAATGACTTAGAATGAATCAAGAAATGATTGAAATGCTCAAATGATGCTCATAATTGCATTATTTTCAATTTATATGCGTAATTACAAAGTATAATATAATATTTTGAATAAATAACATATGAATAGTATTTTACTCTGCATAAAGTGTTTAAATGCATATTCTTGTGATGAAATGATTTAGAATGAATCCAGAAACGATTGAACTGCTCAAATGATACTCAGAATTGCATTATTTGCACTTTATATGTGTAATTACCAAGTATAATCCAATAATTTTGAATAAATAACATATGAATTATGTTTTAGACATAAAGAGTTTAAATGTAGATTCTTGTGATGGAAGGACTTAGAAAGAATCCAGAAACAACTGAAATGCTTAAAAAATTCTCAAAAATACATTATTTGTACTTTATTTATATGCGTAATTGCCAAATATAAAGAGTATAATCCAAATTTTTTTCAATAAATAACATATTCTAGACAATATAAAGAGTTTAAATGTATATTATTATGATGAAATAACTTAGAATGAATCCAGAAACGTTGTAAATGCTCAAATGATGCTAGGAATTGCATCATTTGCAATTTATATGTGTATTTATCATGTATAACCCAAAATTTTTCAACAAATAACATGTGGATCATTATACAGTCCTTAAATGACAGTCCTTAACATACTCCTTAACATGTGGATCATCATTTGCAATTTATATGCGTAATTACCATGTATAATTCAATATTTTTGAGCAAATAACACAGGAATCATATTTTGGACTGTATAATGAGTTAAATGTTGATTATTATGGTGAAATGAAATAAAATGAATCCAAAAACGATTGAAATGCTCAAATGAAACTCAGAATTACATTATCTGCACTTTATATGTGCAATTACCATGTATAATCCAATATTTTTAAACAAATAACATATTAATCATATTCTAGACTGTATAAAAGAGCTTAGATGTAGATTATTTGTGATGAATGACTTAGAATGAATACAGAAACAATTGAAATGCTCAAATGATAATCATAATTGCATTATTTGCACTTTATATGAGTAATTAACATGTATAATCCAATAATATTGAACAAATAACATATGAATTATATTCTTGACAGTGTAATGAGTTTCAATGTAGATTATTGTTTTGAAATGACTAAGAATGAATTCAGAAAAGATTGAAATACTCAAATGATACTTAGAATTGCATTATCTACCATTTATATTCGTAATTAGCATGTATAATCCATTCTAAGTCATTTGAATAAATAACATATGATGAATTTTATACTGTATAAAGATATTAAATGTAGATTATCGTAATGAAATGACTTAGTATGAATGAAGAAACGATTCAAATGCTCAAATGATAGTCAGAATCGCATTATTCACATTTTATATGCGTAATTGCTTTTTATCATACAATCTTTTTGAACAAATAATATATTAATCATATTTTAAACAGTCTAAAGAGTTTAAATGTAGATTATTGAGATCAAATGATTTAGGATGAATCCAGAAACGATTAAAATGCACAAATGATACTCAGAATTACATTATCTTCAATTTATATGCGTAATTACCATGTATAATTCAATATTTTTGAGCAAATAACACATGAATCATATTCTGGACTGTATAATGAGTTAAATGTTGATTATTGTGATGAAATGAAATAGAAGGAATTAAAAAACGATTGAAATGCTCAAATGAAACTCAGAATTGCATTATCTGCACTTTATATGTGTAAAATTACCTTGTATAATCCAATATTTTGAAACAAGTAACATATTAATCATATTCTAGACTGTATAAAAGAGTTAAAATGTAGATTATTGTGATCAAATGATTTAGAATAAATCCAGAAACAACTAAAATGCTCAAACGATGCTAAGAATTGCATTATTACCATGTATAATCCAATATTTTTAAATAAATAGCATTTGAATCATATTCTAGATGATATAAAGAGTTTAAATGTAGATTATATTTTTGAAATGACTTATAATGAATCCAAAAACTATTGAAATGCTCAAAAAATGCTCAGAATTGTATTATCTGCTATTTATTTTCGTAATTACCACATATAATCCTGTATTTTTGAATAAATAACATATAAATCATATTTTAGACAGTATAAAGAGTTTACATCAAGATTATTGTGATAAAAATGACATAGAATGAATCTAAAAACGATTGAAATGCTCAAATGCTGCTCTGAATTGCATTATTTGCACTTTATATGCGTAATTACCACGTATAATCTAATATGTTTGAATAAATAATATATGAATCATATTCTATTCAGTATAAAGTGTTTAAGGGTAGATTATTCTGATGAAACGACTTTGAAGAAATCAAGAAACGATAGAAATGCTCAGGATTTAATTAATTGCACATTATATGCGTAATTACCATGTAAAATCCAATATTTTTTAATAAATAACATATGAATCATATTCTATTCAGTATGAAGAGTTTAAATGTACATTATTTTGATGAAATGAGTTAGAATGAATCCATAAACGATTGAAATGCTCAAACGATTGTGTTCTCGAAAGAATTGGAGAATTTCAAGCGATTGTGCATTCATTTCAAGTCATTTGATCATTATAATCTATATTAAATCTCTTTTATACAGTGGACTATTTGTTTATAATCATAAAAAAATCAAAATGATTGGATCATACAAGGCAATTACGCACATAATTGCAAAGAATAAGCACTATGGGCAGAATTGAAGCATTTCACATGATTGTGCTTTCATTTCAACTCATTTGATCACTATAAACTATATTTAAACTCTTTATACAATGGAGAATGAGTTTATGATCTGAAAATTCAAAAGGGTTGGATTATGCATGGCAATTACGCACATAAAGTGCAAATCAAGATTGTTCTGGACAAAATTCGAGCATTTCTCGCGATTATGTATTCATTTCAAGTCATTGGATCACTATTCTCTATATTTAAGCTCTATATACAGTGGAGGATGAGTTATGATCTTAAAAATTGAAAATAATTGGATTATACATGGCAATTACCCACATATAGTGGAAATATTGTACCTTCTCGACGGAATTGGAGAATTTCAAGGGATTGTGAATTTATTTCAAGTTATTTGATCACTGTAATCTATATTTAATCTCATTATATCGTGGAGATTGAGTTTATGATTCTAAAAATTCAAAAGTATAAGATTATACATGGCAATTACATTCATATAGTGCAAATAATGTGTGTTCTGGGCAGAATTGGAGAATTTCATGCGGTTGTGCATTCATTTCATGTCATTTGATCACTAATATACATATTTACGATCTTTATAGAGTGAATAATAAGTTCATAATATGAAAAATTCAAAATGATTGGATTATACATGGCAATTACGCACATATAGTTTTTTTTTTGGGACAGACGGTTGGATGGAGCCCTCCTTCTCCAATGCGTTTCTCCAAGCGAAAAAACATGATGGCCTCACAGCTGTAACCAAACCCAATTTCTTCACCATCGGAACCCACCTTGTCCCCGTAAGATCTCTCCCTACTCCTATCCCCCAGGCCACCGGTTCTCACACAAAACCTGCTCCCAAACACACACTACATCCCCACAAACCTATCTCCAATGTCAAGCAAAGACTGCAACCTCTCCTCCCCAGGCCGCCGCTATCTCTCTCCACCTTCAATTTGCTGCTAAGCAAGCACCCTACCAAAGATTGCCCAGCACTGTTACGTTGCAACATTGACCTTAGCTCCTTTTTGCCACCCAAAGAAGATACATGGACCTCTAATCTACCAAGAAAAGTCAGATCAAACTTAAAAAGGGTCAAATCCCTAGGTTTCTCTGAATTTTTCAATTTCAGGCTACTCCAACTTAAGCGAGGGAGGAGATGCTTTAACTGCTTTTCTAAGGGCCATACCAGTAAAACTTGTATGCTTCCTCTTAAGTGCATTCTTTGCAACCAAACTGGCCATCAATTCAAATTTTGTTCTCTGCTTTGCACCCCTTTATCTTCAAATCCCAAGCAACACAGAGCTGTTGCCAAGGCAACCTCAGCCCCGATCATTCCGCCTCAACCGCCACACTCTGATAACTCTTCGTCATCTTACCTCAGACATTCTTTTTGTTAGTAAGTGTGTAATTTTTCGATTTTTATGCTAATTACAAGTTAATTAAGCCATCGAAACAACACACACGACGAATCGTGCACAAAAGCCAAGTTAACACAAAGAGATTAAGGTGGAAATTATACCTCCCGCGAAATCGTATTCGCGGGGCTCGATCCTACGGCATGGGAATCGATGGGGTGCCTTTCCTTCTTCTCCAAATCGCCTCGAGTCCACCTAGAGATTAACCAAGGTCTAAATCGATTCGTGCTAGCGATTCGATTAGAACAAAGCTAATCCAAGGTATTCTCTCTTCTTCCTTAATTAACATTTTAATAGGTGGAGAGAATATGCTCAACTCATGAGCTAATGGAGGGAGAGAGGAGGTGAGGTGGCGCCGGCCAAGAGAGGGAGAGAGGGGGCGGCTAGGGTTGGGGAAGAGGGAAAGGTTGAATTTTGCATCTATACATCTCTATATATAGTGCACAATCCCTACCTACCACCAACCCATTATTTACATAAAATGCCACTCTACCTACCACCAAGGCCGGCCTCCTTCTTGGTCTTTTTGGGCCTCTTAACTCACTCAAACAAGCCTCTAATTCATTTAATTAAAAGCTACTCCAAATGCTCTTTAATCGGGCTATATATTTAATGCATATATATTGGCCCAATAAATTAATATAACTATTTATATTAAATTGAGTTGAACTAAAATAATTATTAACCAATTAATAATTATTCTAGGATTAGCTAATACATTAATTTATTTCTATATGATCCATTTGACTTAATTAATTATAACGGTATATAATTAATTAATCAACTTATCATATTTCCGCAATACGCACTATTGCGAATAAATAAATAATGCACTGTCTTGGTCAAAACTCTATTTTGTGTGACCCTTTGAGGATTTATGCTAAGTTGGACATGGAATTAAATCGCTATTTAATTCCAATAATCATAAGCGGTATCTAGCAACACGTTACGATTCCCAATTCGCATAAATAGTGTACTGCTACAGTATTTAAATCCTGCATAAGAGAATAAAATGTTTCTCTATTTTGATTCTTATGTCACACGATATCATCGTATAATCCAAGATAGGAATGTGTCATTCTTGCAGATTATACGTTTCTTGATCTAGAGATAATTGTATAAAGTTGCATGCAAACAATCTATCTCCATCAAGGGGCCCAAACAGATATCGTCACTCACTAAGTGAATTAATGAGGGACATACGGTTTTCTTGATGATTAGCTTTTCCCCGCACAATTCAAGAGAACATAAATAAAGTCCGTATAGCAGCCCTTATCGAGAATCAGCGGTAGACGATATTTATTGAACCTATCCTCATGTGGAAAAGATAAACATCTCAAACTTAGAACCAAAATCATTACGAAATAAACAATGACACATAACACAATCCATATGTTTATTTCGATGGGTCAAGTCCTGTGCTATGTTCCATAACATACACATATGCAATTAAGTTGGTAACTCTTTACCTATAATTTGTAGAACTTAATCATCACTTAACTTGCATACTAATCTTATAAGATAATTAATGTTCCTTGTTAATTATCAAGATTATGGACCGTTTAGATTTATTATTGTCATTCTAAAGAATGATCCACAGAGATCTACAATTCAGATCCTCAACCTGAATAATCTGTCAATAATAAACCTAGGAACAGATGATAAAATATCATCCATAACATAAACTAATAATTAAGTCATTAAATTATTGACTTCTAGGACATAACTCCAACACTTTTATCCCTCTAAAAGGCAGTGAACTTACCTCCTACTCAGCCACGATGAACCAATCTCACCTCAACATCCAACTGGCCGCCCTTCACCAAGAACCTTCCAATTCCAGTGCTTGTCGTGTTGATCCTGAAATCAGTGAAATCTCTACTAATTGGATCTGCTCTCATCAAATTGCCCCAACTGGAGGGGTGCACCTCTCTGATACTGGAGAGTTGAACTCTTGCAGTATTTTTTGGAAGTTCCACTTTTCCCTAGGCAGTTCCATGCGAGGAAATATGCTTTTGGAAGGGCGTCTGGACAGTACTGTTACACCTCTTTTTTCCGTCTCTTTGCTAACCATTCCTTCTGCAACCCTGCTGTCAAAACACTTTTTGCTACGGCATGCTGCCCCCTTCCTATTCAGGTCGACTTGTGCATTTATTGCCGAATGTGATAGCTCTGTAGACGTGCTTCATGCCTCTACTCATGTCCCCTTTAGTCAAACGGGTTTGAATGTAGACTCGGTAGACCCGATAGAGCCACCAGGTTTCGAAGGCCCACCAAGATTTAAAAAGCAGCGCCTTATTACTGCTGTGAGGAGAAGTCCAAGGCTGCAGTCAAAAATTGGGCCTTACACCTCTCCTTCTAACAGGGCCGAGATGCAGGGTTTTGGTTCCGCCTCCAGCCCAGTAGCTGCCCGCAAACGTAAGACAACTTTAGCACAACCATGTCTAGCTTTCATGCAGGAAACGGGCCCCATAACCAGAGCCCAAGCACAGTCGGTGGTGACTTTTGCAGGCTTTCAACTATCCGATGACATAAAGACAATGATTCAGAAAGCTGAAATTGTGCCGCTGCTTTAATTGGGTTCTAACCTTTTCTGTTTGTTTCTGCTTTCCTCTCTTAACTTTTCTTCTCCTCTATCACCGTACCCCCGAACTCTGGTTGTTTTTACTCTTTCTGTTTCATGTCTAAACCACTCAACTTCAAAATCCTCTCCTGGAACGTCCGTGGCTTAAACGACAAGGACAAGCGCCTTGCTGTACGCCAGACTGTGCTTCTTGAAAAGCCCAAAATTGTTTCCTTACAAGAAACAAAATGGGACTTGCCTTCCAAATGTCTTGTTTACCAGACTTGTGGGTTTCGATTCCCTTCCTTCCTCACTGTTGATTCAGTCGGTACACGAGGTGGTATCCTCTTTGCTTGGGATAAAAATTTCTTCAACTTTGTTACTGCTCATGCAACCCCATACACGCTCACTGTAGACTTGGCCCTGATACTGGATAGCACTCTTTTCCGCTTTACCAGTGTTTACGGGCCCACCTCTGCAGGTGAAAGACAGACTTTTCTAGCACGTCTACCAAATGATGAACCGCCTTCAGATGTTCCCTGGCTGTTATGTGGAGACTTTAATGTCACTACCTCCATTAGTGAACGTACCAGCAATAACTATGGCATTGTAGATTCAGCCTTGTTCAGAGCTACTCTCACTCAATTGCAACTTCTCGATTTGCCTTTGACTGATAGACTTTACACTTGGTCCAATCAGAGACCCAATGCCTCAATGGCAAGGCTTGATAGGTGTATCATCAATGCCTCCTTCAACTCTAAGTTTCCTAACACAAACCTTACCCCTCTTCCCAACACCTCCTCTGACCACATCCCTCTGCTTTGCACCGTTCTCACCTCTTTTAGGAAGTCAAATTTTTTCAGGTTTGAGAACTCTAATCTCTGTTCGCCTGAGTTGCAGGACTTAGTGCGAAATTTCTGGCTTTCTCAGCCACTAGCCTCAAACCCTTCTCAATTGGATTCTAAGCTCAAGTCCATGGCTAATGAAGTCAAAGTCTGGTCCAGAGCCAATATGATTTCAGCTAAATCGCAACTGAACTTCATCAGGTCCTTTCTTGGCCGTTGTGACAAAGCTACTGAAACTAGAAATCTCTCTGAACTTGAATCATGGCTGAAAGCACTGCTGAAAAGGAAGTTCACTGAGTTATCTGTGATAGAAGAACAGTACTGGCGCCAGCGCTCTAGAGTCAAATGGAAACTTGAGGGTGATCGCAATACTGGCTACTTCCATGCTAGAGCCACCAACAACAAGCGTCACAATACCATCCACAACATCCTCCACAACGGCTCTGTCTTCAGCGACCAAAAAACAAAAGGCTTAGCTTTCTTTGAGTTCTTTCGGTCCTTAATGGGCTCTACATCTCCGCCGCTGCCAAACCTCAACTGGTCAGCACTTTACCAGACTCAACCCTCCCTCCCTTTCAGTTTGGCTGACTCAATCAGCGAAGAGGAAGTCCTGCAAGTCATAAGATCATGGCCATCAAATAAATCTCCAGGACCAGACGGTTTTACTGGAGAATTTTTCAAATTCTTTGCTGCTGAACTCCTACCATACCTTCTACTAACTCTAAACTCAGCTCTACACTCAGGCTCTCTTCATCCTGTTAATAACTCTCACATCATTTTAATCCCTAAAATACCAAACCCATCTGAACCGAAAGATTACAGGCCTATCAGTATAGTGCACTCAGCACAAAGACTACTTTCTAAGATTTTGGCTAATAGATTGCTACCCCACTTAGCAAACCTGGTACATCATTCTCAGACCGGCTACATCAAGGGCAGGCTTATCACAGAAAATTTTTTGTGTGCACAACACATCATCCAACATGCCAACTCACAACTTATCCCTTTGGCTATCTTTAAAGCGGACATCCACAAAGCTTTCGATACAGTTGGATGGGCTTTCATTGCTCAGGTTCTTTCGGCGATGAAACTACCACCCCACTTTGTTTCTTGGGTACAAGGATGTGTCCTGCAAGGCTCTTCACAGGTGGTCGTCAATGGCCTCGCTGGAAAAACAATCAAACTCAAAAGGGGCGTCAGGCAAGGAGACCCCCTTTCTCCGTACCTCTTCATTCTAGCCATGGATTTTCTCTCTAGATGGTTGATTCAGCTGCACCACTCAGGCATTCTCATCCTTCCTTTTTCAGAAATGCTACCATGCCTACTTTATGCGGACGATGCACTCTTCTTCTTTAAACCGTGTACAGCTCAAGCACAAATCCTTAAACTGATTTTTTCTCTCTTTTACCATGTTTCTGGACTTAAGGTGAACCCTATGAAATCTGAACTCTTTTTCCTTAATGCTGACTCTTTTCTCAAAGATGAGTGCTCGCAGATCCTACAATGTCCTGAACAAACTTTCCCAATCAGGTATTTAGGTTTACCACTCTCTTTTAAGAAGCTCAATAGGACTGACTTCACTCCTCTAATAAACAATTTCAAAAAGAAATTAGATACATGGAGCTCCTCCCTTCTATCTATGGCTGGTAGGTTGGTATTGGTAAACTCTTGCCTATCAACACTACCTGTGTATTTCATGTCAGTCTTCAAGCTTCCCAAATGGGTAATAAAAGAATTAGATAGCATCAGACGAGCCTATCTTTGGCAGGGGCATTCTAGGCAGAAGAAGCTAATAACAGTAGCATGGGATAAAGTTTGCTCGCCTAAAATAGTTGGCGGTTTAGGGGTACTCGAGCTGGAGTCTTTTAACCTGGCACTCCTTGCCAAGTGGCTATGGAAGTGGTTTAGCAGAACTCAATCTCCTTGGAAGAGCCTGATCAGATCCTTCTATCAACATAACACTTTTCTGCCCCAAAACTCACCTCTCATGCCAGCTTTTCAGCAAATTCTGCCTGTTTTTCACACTATTACCTTTTTTACAATCAGGGACGGTGCCACAGTCCTTTTTTGGCATCACAACTGGGGCCTAGGTTTACTTGCCCACACTTTTCCTATTCTTTTCAGCTTCTCCTTGGATCCTGACATCTCAGTAGCTAATTTTCTGCAAACTCTCACCTCACCACTTAACCTCTTCAGACCCTCCTTCCTCTCTAGCTTATCAGCTCAAACACAACTCAGAACTCTCTCGCAACAGATACACAATACAACTGTCTTACCCGTTACTTTGTCTCAAGATCAGATCCATTGCAAGCTTACAAGCAATTGTCTCACATCTTCATCTTTCTACAAATTCTTAAAAGTCTTTCCTAAAATACCCTCTCAACTGAACCTTATTTGGAAGCTACTTTTGCCTCCTAGACTTAAAACTTTCCTTTGGTTGATGTTGCATGACAAGCTTCCAACCATTGACAACCTGCAAAAAAGAGGGTTGCCTTTTGTCAACAGATGTTGCCTATGTCAGAACTGCTCTGAATCTATTGCTCACACCTTCGGTTCCTGCTCTTTCTTTCTTGATGTTACCAATCTTGCTCTCAATCTTACTGGTACAACTCGCTGGCACCCCCAAGTTCTCCACCCATCTGCCATCCTCACTGGTACCTTTAACAATAGACAAAGAGAACTCCTTGCTTTTTCTTGTTACTTTACTTGGCGTGAGAGATGCTCAAGAACTTTCTCAGACCGTGCCAGCCGGCCAAGCACTATTGCTTCCCTTATACTAGAAGAATGGCGCATTTTGAAGCCGGATTAGATTAGCTTAGATTTTTGTTTAAAACTTTCTAGCTTTTTCGTGTTTTTTTCTTTTTCACTCAGTTTTTTAGGCTTAGTTTTTCTTCTTTTTTCTCTGGGTTTCAACTTCAGAAACCCGTCTCTTTTTCTGTACTGAATCTCTTTAATTAATGAAAAGGCAACGGGCTAGACCTGGGCTTTTAATTTCAAAAAAAAAAAAAATTACACACATATAGTGCAAATAATGTGTGCTCTCGAAGAATTTGAGAATTTCAAGTGATTTGTGCATTCATTTCAAGTCATTTGATCACTATAATCTATATTTAAGCTTTTTATACAGTGGAGTATATGTGTATAATCATATAAAATTAAAAAAGATTGGATTATAAAAGGCAATTACGCACATAATGTGCAAAGAATAAGCGCTATGGACAGAATTGGAGCATTTCACGCGATTGTGCTTTCATTTGAACTCATTTGATGACTATAATCTATATTTAAACTCTTTATACAGAGGAGAATGAGTTTATTATCTGAAAAATTCAAAAGAGTTGGATAATACATGGCAATTACGCACATAAAGTGCAAATCAAGATCGTTCTGGACAGAATTCGAGCATTTCACGCGATTGTGTATTCATTTCAAATCATTTGATCATTATTATCTATATTTAATCTATTTATACGGCCGAGAATGAGTTTATGATCTTAAAAATTCAAAAGGATTGGATTATACATGGCAATTACCCACAAATAATGCAAATAATGTACCTTCTCGACGGAATTGGAGAATTTCAAGCGATTGTGAATTTATTTCAAGTCATTTGATCACTATAATCTATATTTATTCTCTTTATACCGTGGAGATTGAGTTTATGATCCTAAAAATTCAAAAGTACAAGATTATACATAGCAATTACTTTAATATAATGCAAATAATGTGCGTTCTCGGCAGAATTGGAGAATTTAATGTGATTGTGCATCCATTTCAAGTCATTTGATCACTAAAATCTATATTTACGATCTTTATACAGTGAAGAATAAGTTTATAATCTGAAAAATTCAAAAGGATTGGATTATAGATGGCAATTACTCACATATAGTGCAAATAATGAGCGTTCTGGACAAAATTGGAGTATTTCACACGAATGTGCATTTATTGAAGTCATTTGATCACTATAATCTATATTTAAACTTTTTATACAGTGGAAAAAGAGTTTATGATCTGAAAAATTCAAAAGGGTTGGATTATACATGGCAATTACGCACATAAAGTGCAAATCAAGATCATTCGGGACAGAATTCGAGCATTTCACGCGATTGTGTATTCATTTCAAGTCATTTGATCACTATTATCTATATTTAAGCTCTTTATACAGTGGAGAATGAATTTATTATCTTAAAAATTCAAAAGGATTGGATTATACATGTCAATTACCCACATATAGTGCAAATATGTACCTTCTCGATGGAATTAGAGAATTTCAAGCGATTGTGAATTTATTTCAAGTCATTTGATCACTGTAATCTATATTTAATATCTTTATACAGTGGAGATTGAGTTTATGATCCTAAAAATTCAAAACTATAAGATTTTACATGACAATTACGTTCATATAGTGCAAATAATGTGTGTTCTTGGCAGAATTGGAGAATTTCATGGATTGTGCATTCATTTAAAGTCATTTGATCACTATAATCTATATTTATGATCTCTATACAGTGAAGAATAAGTCTATAATCTGAAAAATTCAAAAGGATTGAATTATACATGGCAATTACGCACATAAAGAGCAAATAATGAACGTTCTGGACAGAATTGGAGTATTTCACACGATTGTGCATTCACCGCAAGTCATTTAATCACTATAATCTATATTTAAGTTCTTTATACAGTGGAGAACAAGTTTATAATCTCAAAAATTCAAAAGGATTGGATTATAAATGGCAATTCTGCACACATAGTGCAAATAACGAGCATTCTGGATAGAATTGGAGCATTTCACACGATTATGCATTCATTTCAAGCCATTTGATCACAATAATCTATATTTAAGCTCTTTATACCGTGGAGATTGAGTTTGTAATCTTATTATTTCAAAAGGATTGAATTATACATGGAAATTTAAGCACAAAAATTACAAATAATGAGTGTTCTGGACAAAATTGGAGCTTTTCACTCGATTGTGCTTTCATTTCAAATTATTTGTTCTCCATAATCTATATTTGAGCTCTTTATACAGTGGAGAATCAATTTATAATCTTAACAATTCAAAAGGATTGAATTATACATGACAATTACGCACAAAAAGTGCAAATAATGAGCGTTCTGGACAGATGGAGCTTTTCACGCGATTGTACTTTTATTTCAAATTATTTGATCACAATAATCTATATTTAAACTCTTTATACAGTGGGGAATGAGTTTATAATCTGAATAATTTAAAAGTTTCGGATTATACAAGACAATTACGGACATAAAGTGCAAATCAAGATAGTTCCGGACAGAATTCAAGCATTTCACGCGATTGTTTGTTCATTACATGTCATTTGATTACTACAATCTATATTTAATCAGTTTATACTGTGGAGAATAAGTTTATGATCTTAAAAATTTAAAAGGATTGGATTATACATGGCAATTGCCCACATATTGTGCAAATAACGTGCCTTCTCGACGGAATTGGAGAATTTCGAGCGAATGCGAATTTATTTCAAGTCATTTGATCACTGTAATCTATATTTAATCTCTTTATAACGTATGATCCTAAAAATTCAAAAGTATAAGATTATACATGGCAATTACGCTCATATATTGCAAATAATGTGCGTTCTGGGCAGAATTGGAGAATTTCATGCGATTGTGCATTCATTTCAAGTCATTTGATCACTATAATCTATATTTAAACTCTTTATACAATTGAGAATAAATTTATAATCTTAAAAATTCAAAAGAATTGGATTATACATGGCAATTACGTACATAAACTACAAATAATGATCGTTCTAGACAGAATTGGAGCATTTTCACGTGATTGTGCATTTATTACAAGCCAATTGATCACAATAATCTATATTTAAGAAGTTTATACTATGGAGATTGAGTTTATGATCTTCAAAATACAAAAAAAATTGGATTACTGATGGCAATTACGTACATATAGTTCAAATAATGTGTGTTCTGTACAAAATTGGAGAATTTCAAATGATTGTGCATTCTTTACAAGTCATTTGATCACAATAATCTACATTTAAGCTCTTTATAAAGTGGATAATAAGTTTATAGTCTTAAAAATTCAAAAAGATTGGATTATAAATGACAATTACGCACATAAAATGCAAATATTGAGCGTTCTTGACAAAATTGGTGCATTCCACGGAATTGTGCATTCATTTCAAGTCATTTGATCTCCATAATCTGTATTTAACCTCTTTATATCATGGAGATAGAGTTTATGATCTTTAATGTTCAACAGGGTTGGATTATTCATGGCAATTATGTACATAAATTGCAAATAATGTGCGTTCTCGACGAAATTGGAGAATTTCAAGCGATTGTGCATTCATTTCAAATCATTTGATCACCATAATCTATATTTAATCTCTTTATACTGTAGAGATTGAGTTTATTATCTTAAAAATTCAAAAAGATTGGATTATAAATGGCAATTACGCACATATAGTGCAAAATAATGTGCGTTCTGGACAGAATTGGAGAATTTCAAGAGATTGTGCATTCATTTCAAGTTATTTGAATATAATAATTTATATTTAAATTCTTTATACAGTGGAGAATGAGTTTATGATCTTAAAAATTATAAGAGTTGCATTATAAGTGGCAATTACCCACAAAATGTGCAAATCAATAGCGTTCTGGATTAAATTGGATAATTCAAGCTACTATGCAATCATTTCAAGACATTTGATCACTATAATCTTTATTTAAACACTTTGTACAGTGGAGAATAAGTTTATAATGCAGAATTGGAGCATTTCAACCGATTGTGCATTCATATCAAGCCATTTGATTACAATAATCTATATTTAAGCTCTTTATACAGTGGAGAATAAGTTTATAATCTTGAAAATTCAAAAGGATTGGATTATACATGACAATTATGCACATAAAGAGCAAATGAAGATCGTTTAGGACAGAACTGGGTCATTTCATGTAATTCTGCATAATCTTCACTTTATATGCGTAATTACCAGCTATAATCCAATATTTTTGAATAAATAATATATGAATCATATTCTAGATAGTATAAAGAGTTTTAAAATAGATTATTGTGTTCAAATGAGTTAGAATGAATCCAGAAATGATTGAAATGCTAAAAAAATGCTCAGAAATTCATTATCTGCAATTTATATGTGAAATCACCGCATATAATCCAATCTTTTTGAATAAACAATATATGAATCCTATTCTAGACAGTATAAAGAAATTAAATATAGATTATTGTGATGAAAAGACTTAGAAGGAATCGAGAAATGTTTGAAATGCTCAAATGAAGTTCAGAATTGCATTATTTGCAATTCATATGCGGAATTACCATCTATAATCCATTTTTTTCAACAAATAACATATGAATCATATTCCAGACAGTATAAGGAGTTTTAAATGTAAATTATTGTAATGAAATAACTTAGAATGAATCCTGAAACTATTGAAATGGTCAAATGATTCTCAGAATTGTATTATTTTGCACTTTATATGCGTAATTATCGTGTATAATCCAATATTTTTGAATAAATAATATATGAATCGAATTCTATTTTAGTATAAAGAATTTAAATATAGATTATTGTGATGAAATGACTTAGAATGAATCAAGAAATGATTGAAATGCTCGAATGATGTTCATAATTGCATTATTTTCAATTTATATGCGTAATTACAAAGTATAATATAATATTTTGAATAAATAACATATGAATAGTATTTTACTCTGCATAAAGTGTTTAAATGCATATTATTATGATGAAATGATTTAGAATGAATCCAGAAACGATTGAACTGCTCAAATGATACTCAGAATTGCATTATTTGCACTTTATATGTATAATTACCAAGTATAATCCAATATTTTTTAATAAATAACAAATGAATTATGTTTTAGACATAAAGAGTTTAAATGTAGATTCTTGTGATGGAAGGACTTAGAATGAATCCAGATACAACTGAAATGCTTAAAAAATTCTCAAAAATACATTATTTGTACTTTATTTATATGCGTAATTACCAAATATAAAGAGTATAATCCAATTTTTTTTCAATAAATAACATATTCTAGACAATATAAAGAGTTTAAATGTATATTATTATGATGAAATAACTTAGAATGAATCCAGAAACGATGTAAATGCTCAAATGATGCTCGGAATTGCATCATTTGCAATTTATATGCGTATTTATCATGTATAACCCAAAATTTTTCAACAAATAACATGTGGATCATTATACAGTCCTTAACATACTCCTTAACATGTGGATCATCATTTGCAATTTATATGCATAATTACCATGTATAATTCAATATTTTTGAGCAAATAACACAGGAATCATATTTTGGACTGTATAATGAGTTAAATGTTGATTATTGTGGTGAAATGAAATAGAATGAATCCAAAAACGATTGAAATGCTCAAATGAAACTCAGAATTACATTATCTGCACTTTATATGTGTAATTACCATGTATAATCCAATATTTTTAAACAAATAACATATTAATCATATTCTAGACTGTATAAAAGAGCTTAAATGTAGATTATTGGTGATGAAGGACTTAGAATGAATACAGAAACAATTGAAATGCTCAAATGATAATCATAATTGCATTATTTGCACTTTATATGAGTAATTAACATGTATAATCCAATATTATTGAACAAATAACATATGAATTATATTCTGGACAGTGTAATGAGTTTCAATGTAGATTATTGTTTTGAAATGACTAAGAATGAATTCAGAAAAGATTGAAATACTCAAATGATACTTAGAATTGCATTATCTACCATTTATATTTGTAATTAGCATGTATAATCCATTCTAAGTCATTTGAATAAATAACATATGATGAATTTTATACTGTATAAAGATATTAAATGTAGATTATCGTAATGAAATGACTTAGTATGAATGAAGAAACGATTCAAATGCTCAAATGATACTCAGAATCGCATTATTCACATTTTATATGCGTAATTGCTTTTTATCATACAATCTTTTTGAACAAATAACATATTAATCATATTCTAGACAGACTAAAGAGTTTAAATGTAGATTATTGAGATCAAATGATTTAGGATGAATCCAGAAACGATTAACATGTACAAATGATACTCAGAATTGCATTATCTTCAATTTATATGCGTAATTACCATGTATAATTCAATATTTTTGAGCAAATAACACATGAATCATATTCTGGACTGTATAATGAGTTAAATGTTGATTATTGTGATGAAATAAAAAAGAAGGAATTCAAAAACAATTGAAATGCTCAAATGAAACTCAGAATTGCATTATCTGCACTTTATATGCGTAAAATTTCCATGTATAATCCAATATTTTGAAACAAGTAATATATTAATCATATTCTAGACTGTATAAAAGAGTTAAAATGTAGATTATTGTGATCAAATGATTTAGAATGAATCCAGAAACGACTAAAATGCTCAAACGATGCTAAGAATTGCATTATTTGCATTTTATATGCTAAATTACCATGTATAATCCAATATTTTTAAATAAATAACATATGAATCATATTCTAGATTATATAAAGAGTTTAAATGTAGATTATATTTTTGAAATGACTTATAATGAATCCAAAAACTATTGAAATGCTAAAAAAATGCTCAGAATTGTATTATCTGCTATTTATTTTCGTAATTACTATGACACCCCCACGAGCTTTGACCAATTTTGACTTATCTTAAGTTGACCAGAATTTTAACACATTGACTAAGTTTGTCCATATTTGACCATTTTTACTTGTCATTTATCTATTTCTTAATACTTGCCGCTTTGACCACCTCTTTACCGAGTTGAAAAGAAAAAGGTGTCCAATGAAATTTTGCAATCTGCCACATGCATCCTCTACGTGTCCTTAGCCCATTATACATATTTGATATATATATTTCCTTCTTCGTTCTTACTCTCCCAACCGAATTAAAATGAAGAAAACCATAAATATTAGATGTACTTTGAGACATTCATGAATTACATTAGCTATGCCAATTGAAAAGTTGTTTGATCAACCAATTGGAATTTTGAGTCTACGTCGCAGTCAGAATAGTCGATTGGATTTGTCTATTGATTTCTGGATCGTTTTATTAGGTAACCGGACTTCTCTATATTTAATTTCGTATTGATTGAATGATTGATTTGATTTGTCGTTTGATTTTGATTGAATATGTTTATCTGAATTGTGATTGGTATATTTTACGGGATATCGGAGTTTGGAATTGGATATGGAATTTGAATCTGAATTTTGAGCCCTGATCCTCCTGAGTTCGGGGAGGGGCTGGTCCTGATCCTCCTGAGATCGGGGAGGGACCACTGTGACTGACTGACTGACTGTCCGGACCCGATTATCTCCGTAAAATATATTATTTGTTATGTGGATTAATCCGGTCTGATTGTATTTGTGATAATAATTAAATGTAGAGAAGCTGCGTCGTTAAATAACCGGTTACTGAGGTTTGTACCAGACTCTGTTTGTTTTTCTGTTGCGACGTAGGTCGACGAACCTTCGGATGGATGCAGAAGATACCGTTCCGCCTCGCGTCCCGCGACCCGTCGGTGCGGGACGTGACAATTACCACATATAATCCAGTATTTTTGAATAAATAACATATAAATCATATTTTAGACAGTATAAAGAGTTTACATCAAGATTATTGTGATAAAAATGACATAGAATGAATCTAAAAACGATTGAAATGCTCAAATGCTGCTCAGAATTTCATTAATTGCACATTATATGCGTAATTACCATGTAAAATCCAATATTTTTTAATAAATAACATATGAATCATATTCTATTTAGTATGAAGAGTTTAAATGTACATTATTTTGATGAAATGAGTTAGAATGAATCCATAAACGATTGAAATGCTCAAACGATTGTGTTCTCGAAAGAATTGGAGAATTTCAAGCGATTGTGCATTCATTTCAAGTCACTTGATCATCATAATCTATATTTAATCTCTTTATACAGTGGAGTATATGTTTATAATCATAAAAAATTCAAAATGATTGGATCATACAAGGCAATTACGCACATAATGTGCAAAGAATAAGCACTCTGCACAGAATTGAAGCATTTCAGACGATTGTGCCTTCATTTCAACTCATTTGATCACTATAAACTATATTTAAACTCTTTATACAATGGAGAATGAGTTTATGATCTGAAAATTCAAAAGGGTTGGATTATACATGGCAATTACGCACATAAAGTGCAAATCAAGATCGTTCTGGACAGAATTCGAGCATTTCTCGCGATTATGTATTCATTTCAAGTCATTGGATCACTATTCTCTATATTTAAGCTCTATATACAGTGGAGGATGAGTTATGATCTTGAAAATTGAAAATAATTGGATTATACATGGCAATTACCCACATATAGTGGAAATAATGTACCTTCTCGACGGAATTGGAGAATTTCAAGTGATTGTGAATTTATTTCAAGTCATTTGATCACTATAATCTATATTTAATCTCATTATACCGTGGAGATCGAGTTTATGATTCTAAAAATTCAAAAGTATAAGATTATACATGGCAATTACATTCATATAGTGCAAATAATGTGTGTTCTGGGCAGAATTGGAGAATTTCATGCGGTTGTTCATTCATTTCATGTCATTTGATCACTAATATCTATATTTACGATCTTTATAGAGTGAATAATAAGATCATAATATGAAAAATTCAAAATGATTGGATTATACATGGCAATTATGCACATATAGTGCAAATAATGTGTGCTCTCGAAGAATTTGAGAATTTCAAGTGATTTGTGCATTCATTTCAAGTCATTTGATCACTATAATCTATATTTAAGTTTTTTATACAGTGGAGTATATGTGTATAATCATATAAAATTAAAAAAAATTGGATTATACAAGGCAATTACGCACATAATGTGCAAAGAATAAGCGCTATGGACAGAATTGGAGCATTTCACGCGATTGTGCTTTCATTTGAACTCATTTGATGAATATAATCTATATTTAAACTCTTTATACAGAGGAGAATGAGTTTATTATCTGAAAAATTCAAAAGAGTTGGATTATACATGGCAATTACGCACATAAAGTGCAAATCAAGATCGTTCTGGACAGAATTCGAGCATTTCACGCGATTGTGTATTCATTTCAAATCATTTGATCATTATTATCTATATTTAAGCTACTTATATGGCGGAGAATGAGTTTATGATCTTAAAAATTCAAAAGGATTGGATTATAAATGGCAATTACCCACATATAATGCAAATAATGTACCTTCTCGACGGAATTGGAGAATTTCAAGCGATTGTGAATTTATTTCAAGTCATTTGATCACTATAATCTATATTTATTCTCTTTATACCGTGGAGATTGAGTTTATGATCCTAAAAATTCAAAAGTACAAGATTATACATAGCAATTGCGTTAATATAGTGCAAATAATGTGCGTTCTGGGCAGAATTGGAGAATTTAATGCGATTGTGCATCCATTTCAAGTCATTTGATCACTAAAATCTATATTTACGATCTTTATACAGTGAAGAATAAGTTTATAATCTGAAAAAATCAAAAGGATTGGATTATAGATGGCAATTACTCACATATAGTGCAAATAATGAGCGTTCTGGACAAAATTGGAGTATTTCGCACGAATGTGCATTTATTGAAGTCATTTGATCACTATAATCTATATTTAAACTCTTTATACAGTGGAAAATGAGTTTATGATCTGAAAAATTCAAACGGGTTGGATTATACATGGCAATTACGCACATAAAGTGCAAATCAAGATCATTCTGGACAGAATTCGAGCATTTCACGCGATTGTGTATTCATTTCAAGTCATTTGATCACTATTATCTATAATTAAGCTCTTTATACAGTGGAGAATGAATTTATGATCTTAAAAATTCAAAAGGATTGGATTATACATGGGAATTACCCACATATAGTGCAAATATGTACCTTCTCGATGGAATTAGAGAATTTCAAGCGATTGTGAATTTATTTCAAGTCATTTGATCACTGTAATCTATATTTAATATCTTTATACAGTGGAGATTGAGTTTATGATCCTAAAAATTCAAAACTATAAGATTTTACATGGCAATTACGTTCATATAGTGCAAATAATGTGTGTTCTAGGCAGAATTGGAGAATTTCATGGATTGTGCATTCATTTAAAGTCATTTGATCACTATAATCTATATTTACAATCTCTATACAGTGAAGAATAAGTCTATAATCTGAAAAATTCAAAAGGATTGGATTATACATGGCAATTACGCACATAAAGGGCAAATAATGAACGTTCTGGACAGAATTGGAGTATTTCACACGATTGTGCATTCACCGCAAGTCATTTAATCACTATAATCTATATTTAAGTTCTTTATACAGTGGAGAACAAGTTTATAATCTTAAAAATTCAAAAGGATTGGATTATAAATGGCAATTACGCACACATAGTGCAAATAATGAGCATTCTGGATAGAATTGGAGCATTTCACGCGATTATGCATTCATTTCAAGCCATTTGATCACAATAATCTATATTTAAGCTCTTTATACCATGGAGATTGAGTTTATAATCTTAATAATTCAAAAGGATTGAATTATACATGGAAATTTAAGCACAAAAATTACAAATAATGAGTGTTCAGGACAAAATTGGAGCTTTTCACTCGATTGTGCTTTCATTTCAAATTATTTGTTCTCCATAATCTATATTTGAGCTCTTTATACAGTGGAGAATCAGTTTATAATCTTAACAATTCAAAAGGATTGAATTATACATGACAATTACGCACAAAAAGTGCAAATAATGAGCGTTCTGGACAGATGGAGCTTTTCACGCGATTGTGCTTTTATTTCAAATTATTTGATCACAATAATCTATATTTAAGCTTTTTATACAGTGGGGAATGAGTTTATAATCTGAATAATTTAAAAGTTTTGGATTATACAAGACAATTACGGAAATAAAGTGCAAATCAAGATAGTTCCGGACAGAATTCAAGCATTTCACGCGATTGTTTGTTCATTACATGTCATTTGATTACTATAATCTATATTTAATCAGTTTATACTGTAGAGAATAAGTTTATGATCTTAAAAATTTAAAAGGATTGGATTATACATGGCAATTGCCCACATATTGTGCAAATAACGTGCCTTCTCGACGGAATTGGAGAATTTCGAGCGAATGCAAATTTATTTCAAGTCATTTGATCACTGTAATCTATATTTAATCTCTTTATAACGTGGAGATTGAGTTTATGATCCTAAAAATTCAAAAGTATAAGATTATACATGGCAATTACGTTCATATATTGCAAATAATGTGCGTTCTGGGCAGAATTGGAGAATTTCATGCGATTGTGCATTCATTTCAAGTCATTTGATCACTATAATCTATATTTAAACTCTTTATACAATTGAAAATAAATTTATAATCTTAAAAATTCAAAAGAATTGGATTATACATGGAAATTACGTACATAAACTACAAATAATGATCGTTCTAGACAGAATTGGAGCATTTTCACGTGATTGTGCATTTATTTCAAGCCAATTGATCACAATAATCTATATTTAAGCACTTTATACTATGGAGATTGAGTTTATGATCTTCAAAATACAAAAAAATTGGATTACTGATGGAAATTACGTACATATAGTTCAAATAATGTGTGTTCTGTACAAAATTGGAGAATTTCAAATGATTATGCATTCTTTACAAGTCATTTGATCATAATAATCTACATTTAAGCTCTTTATACAGTGGATAATAAGTTTATAGTCTTATAAATAAAAAAGATTGGATTATAAATGACAATTACACACATAAAATGCAAATATTGAGTGTTCTTGACAAAATTGGAGCATTCCACGGAATTGTGCATTCATTTCAAGTCATTTGATCTCCATAATCTGTATTTAACCTCTTTATATCATGGAGATAGAGTTTATGATCTTTAATGTTCAACAGGGTTGGATTATTCATGGCAATTATGTACATAAATTGCAAATAATGTGCGTTCTCGACGAAATTGGAGAATTTCAAGCGATTGTGCATTCATTTCAAATCATTTGATCACCATAATCTGTATTTAATCTCTTTATACCGTAGAGATTGAGTTTATTATCTTAAAAATTCAAAAAGATTGGATTATAAATGGCAATTACGCACATATAGTGCAAAATAATGTGCGTTCTGGATAGAATTGGAGAATTTCAAGAGATTGTGCATTCATTTCAAGTTATTTGAATATAATAATTTATATTTAAATTATTTATACAGTGGAAAATGAGTTTATGATCTTAAAAATTATAAGAGTTGCATTATAAGTGGCAATTACCCACAAAATGTGCAAATCAATAGCGTTCTGTATTGAATTGGAGAATTCAAGCTACTATGACATTTGATCACTATAATCTTTATTTAAACACCTTGTACAGTGGAGAATAAGTTTATAATGCAGAATTGGAGCATTTCAAGCGATTGTGCATTCATCTCAAACCATTTGATTACAATAATCTATATTTAAGCTCTTTATACAGTGGAGAATAAGTTTATAATCTTGAAAATTCAAAAGGATTGGATTATACATGACAATTATGCACATAAAGAGCAAATGAAGATCGTTCAGGACAGAACTGGGGCATTTCACGTAATTCTGCATTCATTTCAAGTCATTTGATGAGAATAATCGATATTTAAGATCTTCATACAGTGAAGAAAGAGTTTATGATCTTAAAAATTCAAATGGATTGGATTATTCACGGCGATTACGTAGATATAGTGCATATAATGTTTGTTCTCGACAGAATTGGAAAATTTCAAGAGATTGTGCATTCATATCAAGTCATTTGATCACTATAATCTATATTTAAACTCCTTATACAGTGGGGAATATGTTTATAATCTTAAAACTTCAAAAGGATTATATAATACATGGCAATTACGCACATATTGTGCAAATAATGTGTGTTTTGACAGAATTGGAGATTTTCAATCAATTGTGGATTCATATCAAGTCATTTGATCACTATAATCTGTATTTAAGCATTTTATACATAGGAGAATGAGTTTATGATCTTAAAATTTCAAAAGAGTTGAATTATAAATGGCAATTACGCACATAAAGTGGTAACCAATAGCGTTCTGGACAGAATTGGAGAATTCAAGCTATTGTGCTATCATTTCAAGTCATTTGATCACTATAATTTATATTTAAACTCTTTATTCAGTGGAGAATAAGTTTATAATCTTAAAAATTCAAAAGGTTTGTATTATACATGGTAATTACGCACATAAAGAGCAAATAATGAGTATTCTGGACAGAATTGGAGCATTTATCGCTATTGTGCATTTATTTCAACCCATTTGATCGCAATAATCTAATATTTAATAAGCTCTTAATACAGTGGAGATTGAGTTTATGATCTTAAAAAAAATACAAAAGTACTGGATTAGAAGATGGCAAGTAAGCACATATAGTGCAAATAATGTGGTTCTGGATTGAATTGGAGAATTTCAAGCGATTTTGTGTTCATTGCAAGTCATTTGATCAATATAATTTATATTTAAGCTCTTTATATAGTGGATAATGTTTTTGATAATAAAAACTCAAAAAGATTGGATTATACAAGGCAATTAAGCGCATAAGGTGCAAATAATGAGCGTTCTGTACAGAATTGGAGCATTTCACGCTATTGTACATTCATTTCAACTCATTTGATCACTATAATCTATATTTAAGTTTTTTATACAGAGGAGAATGAGTTTATGATCTTAAAAATTCAAAAGAGTTGGATTATAAATGACAATTACGCACATAAAGTGGTAATCAATTGCGTTCTGGACAGAATTGGAGAATTCAAGCTATTGTGCAATCATTTCAAGCCATTTGATCACTACTAGCAGCAATTTTCGCTTAATGTGCCGGAAATTTTTAAATATATAAATCAAGTTATAATTAAAATAATTATATTATTGCATGAAGTTCAATTACAAACTACTTAATGTTTTTTCTAATATTTCACTTTTTACAATGTATAATAGAATTCAAAATAAAAATAATAATTGGGACAATTTCTTATTTCTTATCTTAATCTTATAATCTTATAAAAAACACAATATATTACTCATATATTATTGGATGAAGAGTTATGGAACTCAGAGAAAAAATAATGAAAAATAAAATACAGACCGCAAAATTTCCCTTGATGAATTAGTGACCTAGACATAAATTTCATCATCATCAATTTATACACGCACCTGGCACATTGTATCTTTAGAAAGATTTTTGTAGAAATAAGAAAATAAAAAAACTTCTAAATATGACATTAAAATTCGTTTATCCTACCCGTACCGTATTCGATAAGACGGGTATGAGTAAGATTTTATTTTCGTTAGCCAAACAAGTAAGGGTACGGATAAAGGAAAATTTTCGTTAACTTATCGAGTACGGGTAAGAGCTATTTCGTATCCATTATCTAACTGATAATATTTCACAAACATATATGTATATATAATCATGTTTTTAGCATATTTCATAAGATATGTTATTCATTTCGATTTTCATTCAAATTTATTTATGATGATGAAAAAACTAATTTACACTCTATATTATATTATAATTTGTAATTAGTTATATAGATTTTTTGAATTCAATTGATATGAGTAAATTTTATAATTTTTGTTATATCTAAAATACTATCTAAATATTTTACTTTATCTATATATTTATTTGATATTAATTATTTAGCGCATTATATATTTTTATAAAATTAGTAATATTATCATTATACATTATGTACAGTTATCTTACCCTTACCGTTAATTCATAGTTTGTACTATCTAACAAGGCAACATATCATTTACTTTGACCCATTTAGTTATAGTTATAGAAGAATAATAGTTGAAAGTATTTTTAAATACCAATACTGCGCTTGTGTATCGGATTGTCTAGCGGTTGTACACTGGTGTTTGTGTATCAGAAGCAACAAAATTGACAGCACACCAGTGGTCCTCTGCGTTTCACCTATTGTATTATGGCACTTGGAGTTTATTCATTAGCTTAGGAATTAGGGGATTCTAAGGTCTTTAATATATATATCATAAGTGACTGCTGTAACAAGAGATTAGACAATAGAAATCAGATACAATGATATTCTGGCAATTTCATGTTTTTATACCTTTACCAGTATATTTACCAGTTTACAATCACAATTGTATTTTGGGTTTTAACAGGTGACATGCACAGAAATATTACCCTAACAATTGCATTATCAATCAGCAGCCCCTCTCATACTTGCGATCTCTATCCCCAGGATTTCCTTCTAATAACCAAAACATCAAAACAAACAACATCTCGCACAAATATCAGAACAGGATTAAAGACAGAGAGCAGTAATATCGAGAACATCTCTGGTAATTCTCTACCAACATAAAATAAAGACACAAGGACAAAATCAAAATCTCACATAATGCATGGAGTACTTGAATGATATATATTATTTCAATGAACAATATCGAAGTGGAACATTTCATGTTTGATACTGTCCATCAATTTCTTGAAAAATACAGAAAGTTCAAAACTAGGAAAAAATATAAAAGTTCAAAAGCATGGAGTACATTTCATGTTTTATTATTTTGTTTTTTGTTTTTTGTTTTTTTTTTTGTAAAAGCAGGGTTGACAACCCTTCGATATTGTGCCCAATTAGGACATCAATAAGGACCAGACCCTTCCTGAGTAAGGTTAGCAAAGTCAAGTGCAGATCAGACTCCGGGTAGAAACTTGATTTGTTTGACAACATCAGTTTTACCAGTTCCATGCCAGTAACGCAAATCCTTGGCATCAACCCAAACCAAAAAAAAAAATTCCTTCTTGTGTCCAATTCAAAATTAGACACATTAGTAAGTAAATTTAGTTTTTGTATTCAAAGAGGAGAGTGCTACTAATTACATTTGTACCATGGTCTAATATACCTTCTTGAATTTGAGTGTGGGTGCAAAACTACGTTTTGAATGGAGGGGGATGATGATGTTTAGCGAGGTGTTTGGTTAGATTGAATTTCGACTGGTAGTAGTTGCTATTTTGTTGAATTCATGTATGTGTTTATAAAGGTATAGTCATGGGTAAGCAAGGAGAAATCCGAACCAATAATACTCTTTAACACTGGTGCTAATGATAATCCATCGAATTAGACTCAAAATAAACCAAATCAAATTGAATAATTCATCGAATTTTATATTTCTAATTAATAAATCATGAAAACAAATAAAACACACCTAAATATGTGTTTTATGGTGGAGCTATTGTTTCCTCTTACAATTTGCTGGAACCAAAAAACAAAATAACATAAGTGAATGATTGAATAGAGTGATCAATTTGAACAAATATGAAAATAAAACCGATTGAATATAGCAATTAGGGAAAAAAAGATACTATCGATTTGCTCATCTGAACCCAGTGCGAGAAGCATCCTACGAGATTAAATAACGAAGGAATTGTCATCCGACGGCAAAATGAAATTTCGAAATCGTGCACCACTTTCCATTTTTCTGCTAGTAATTAAGGAAATGAAAGAGAGCGGAAAATGAATTGAAAATATTAAAGAAATTTGATTGAGGACAAACCATAGCCAAGAGACCAGTACCCACACTATACAGTGAATGAGCACTGTTGAGTAATAAAAGAATACATTAGAAGTCAATAACCTTGTTGAAATTGAAGATGATATCCATCTCACAAATATTCTTGGAGCATTTATCAAGGGTTTGCACAAAGACTACAACAAATATGCTTACAATTAGCCCCAATCATTACAATTTGTGGAAATTGTGCAACTATAATTTCAAAAGGAATTCTCGCAAGTTCCACCAGAGACTAAGGCCTTGGTTTATCAAACATGAAAATTGAAAATTTAGGGTTGTTTCTGGAAAAAAGACTTAATGCAGCAGCTACAATTGGCAAATGAATTTAATACTTTACCTTATATTAGATCAAGCATCGCAAACTCATCTCAGAGCTATCAAATGCAAATACAATATACAATGTAGCCATGTGCTTATAAACAAGTCTTGTATCGGTCATTAACGAGATTGAGATTGACATATAATCATGATGGGCAATAATACCCACTGAAACTCAATTCCATTAAATATTATGTGCATTTATGCCTCAATTAGGTCTCACGGCCTTAATTTGTTCTAACTGGGTAATCAATCAAATGTTGTAAAAAATCAGCTGAAGAAAAAAATATTACTGCAATATAGACCAGGTCTCCCAGAAAAATCTAATCGAGGTATGAAATGAAAGAAAATAAAATCATACAAAATTAAGTGATTTCATGATTTCAAATATAAAGCCATTACAGAAAAGTTTGAAAGGTAAAAATAAACTAATCACCCCCGTAGACATAGGGACGATCTCCTAACTTCTCTGGCGGCTGAAGCTGGAAGTTGAAGGGAGGTGGACAAATTGGGAAATGACCTGGAATTCATAGAACTTGGTTAGGCGGCGAGGTTTGCCTTGGGTACTTATCAGTCAATGCGATGGAATGAGCGAAACAGTGATTGTCGAATCTGGTCAGAGAAGAGAAAGGAGGAGATATACTGAGCAACGCCAGTTAGATATCGAAATCGAAAGAAAAAGGAACAAGATCTTTTATTTCATTCGTTGGCAATTGATTTTCGTGTTTCCAATTTACAAAAAAGAAAAAATCGCACCAGATCGGGAAAGGAAAGAGGGGAACAGAAAAAAGGGCGTGAGCGCGTGAAAAAAAAAAATTGGGTTAGCGGAGAATCGAACATCCTACAGGCGCTTACGATCGCAGCACAATTCCGCTTTTCGCTCTGGCTAAAGTTAACAAGTCTATACGAACCACTTATTCGCACTCATTGTTCAATCCGGACCACTTATTTGATCAGTAGGGCTGTCTAACGCTTATAACGATAACGGAATGGCTCATTCTATTTGCCGTTCTGTTTCAGTAAACGATATGCTATTTCATTTCATATTTTGTTCCGTTTCAGTAAACGATATGTCATTTCATTCCGTTATTCGTTTCGTTTGGACGGAATGGGACGGAACATCGGATATTTACACTAAAAACATATGTATTTGTCGAAACGGAAGCGAAATGATTCGTTCCGTTTACCGTTCCATTTCAACAACGGTATGCCCTATTATTCCGTTTATCGTTCCGCTTTTGGAAACGAAATGCAAATTCGTATCGTTATGAACGAAAAACGGCGAAGCGGTATATCATTGACAGCCATATTGATCAGATCATAATCAATCAGTTGTCTATATTACATTTGGTAAATAATTATTTGCATCTTTGAATTCAAAATTGAATAGATCTTTGGATTGATGCTTTTATAATTAGTAAATATAAGTATGGAATAAGAAAAAAAAACACAAGAAATTATCCTGCCTAAAAAGTAATTAATCATAGGACATCAATATTATAAATAAAAATGCGTGGGAGTCCTAATCGTTTCGTTAAAATTTTTTCCGACACGGCAATCTACTTTTTCCAGCTTTCAATTTATTTTTCCGATTTTGCAACATTATTCTATACAATTATTTGTGTGTGCTGAGTATTATCGTTCATTAAAATGACCCGTTTCACCAGTTGATGTTTATTTGCAGCGCAATTTTTCTTTCCATAGTTGCATCTCTAATTCATCGCCTCCTTCTCTATTGTGCTGGTCCAAGAATCAATTTCGCCTTTCCTTCTCTCCTCAATTCTCCTCCTCCTCCGGTAGAAGTGGCTCACCCCATGCCCTTTCCCACCTCCTTTCCTCCGACAGATCGGTGGGACAGAAAATCCTAGAAATCGGTAATCTCCTCTTCTCCATTTAAACAAATAATCTTAATTTCTTTTATCGGTGGGATTTCTAAGACGCTTATCTTTTTGTCCAAATACTCCGTTTTAATCCTTTTTCATTTCAAAATCTCGATTGTGCTTAAATAAAACTGAGACAAATCACTCTATAACTTCGATTTTGACAATTTGGGCTTTCCTTTTGGCGCAAGTACCTAAATTTTTATCTTTGATGTTCTCCTTCAGATTAAGAGGCTTAAAATGGGAACGCAACAATCAAAAGACCAATTGCTCTATGAGAAAGTTAACTATGGAAATATTGAGGGAATCAGCAGTTTGAGAAATCGAGGCACCGGTCATGTGGTAAGTTCGCTAAATGCTTCCAATTTTTTTTGTTAGAATTAGAGGTTTTCTTAATTGATTTTTTTACTAACAGCTTGTTTGGTTCGGAGGGATAGAGTGGGAAGGAAAGCGAATAGGAGGGAAATTCACAAATTTATGTTGTTTGGATGGAAGGGAATCCGGAAGGGAAAAAATTACCGAGGGGACCGATTTCCCTTTCAAATTTTTCCTCACGCGCAAATTTCATTCTACTCCAAATCGAAGGAGAACGGAGGGAAAGAAATCGGTGCAGACGCTGATTGACAGTGATACCCCTCTTCCCGCTCTATCTCCGTGGATCTACTTCTTATCCTGACACACTCTCACCATCTCTGTCTCTTACTTGGCTTTTGCTGCAGGGTCACTTTCTCTAGGTACTATACGATTTCACAGTTGTCGTTATTTTTCTCTCTCTTTTGCTACACAATCCCTTTTCCTTATAATTCATGTCTTGATTGTCTGATTTAGACACGTTTGTCTGGAAGATCTTCATCATCGTTCCTTTTGCACTAGTTTAGCCATTTGTAGAAGCAAGCGAACTCTTTATCTGACTAATAAAAAAATTCAATTTTAGACCTAACTAATTTTATGCTCATAGGAACAAGCAGTTTTGATTGGAAATTTGAAAGATGCTTGTTGCAAATTTTTGCTAAAATACGTACGAAAAAATGAAGCACCTTTAGAAAGTAAACATCCTTAATTCCTTATACATGCTAGGGTTAAGCATCAAGTTACATTTGGTTCTAACTTTTATTACTTTTGTATCTACTGAAGTCACATACTGGAATGGTACTATTAAATGACAACAAATTCATGTACCAGTAAATTAAAAAATGTCAAATAAGAGAGTAAATACCATCTTTTGGTACTGGTACTAATGTTATTTATGTGAAAGTCCTCATAAACAGTCACTGCTTTCTCAATAGTAGCAAACCAAAAACCAAAAGAAAATGGCCTCCGAAATACTTGCTTGTGACTTCTGAGGTAATGGATTGATCTTATTATTCTGATTTTCAATTATATTTTTTTGCACAATATGGTGGGTTGTTGAAAATTTATATCTAGCTACTTGACCATTTTTTACTTTACTTTCAACAATTTATTAGAGATAACATGAATACTGTTTATTTTTTTATATTCTGGACGAATTTTTTTTTATTGTTTCAGCAATTTATTAAATAATGTTTACTTTCACAGCTCAATATTAATTTTGACTTTGACAGTAACGTAAAAATGTGCAGGGGTAAAGTAGTCAAAAGTTATATTTCCCCTTCATTGAAATAATCCACCCTAACAAGATACAAGAAGGAAAAGAAATTTATTTTTACTTTCCCCTCATTGTTCATCCAAACAAAAAAAGTAAAATTATTTCTCTTTCCATCCCATTCCTTTCCTTCCCTCTTTATGTTTTACTTTCCCTCCCATCCTTTACCACCGAACCAAACAGAGTGTAAAGGTAATTATGTTATATATGTTAATTTTTTTTATTTTAGTGGATATATAAGGATGTTATTTATTTATTTTTTTATATTTGCTGATGAATGTGGCAAAGGTTTTGGTTGAATTGGGTGCTAATGTAACGACCTGCTAAGAATATGATTTTTTTTTTGCATTACAGATGTATAGTTCTCCTACAAAATGTTTTCTGCCTCTTCATAAAATTGACCAGATATATTAGTTTTTTTGCATTACAAATGTACCTATTCTGTTCTTTTTTATCCCTAATTACTGATTACTAATTACATATAAATATCTTTGGAAAGCTAAGAGATGTAACAGTCCATTTTTGATATTTATTGTAACCTCTCTGATTGCTGCAATCAATAAATATATATATAATGGTAATAACGGTCACAATTATTGCAGCTACAATTTCATTTCGTTTATCAATTGATTCTTCCCTAGAAAGGTACCTTCAGCTAGAATTTGAAAGGTTGCTCTATCATCTCTGTTTTTTTAGCTATATTTTTCCATTACCAATTTATTTACATTGGAACTATTCTAAAATTAGCTATTTGTATATTCTATGCAGGGTAGACCATGTCTAATGTCTGGTCAATCTAGCAATTTAGTACCAGGATTCAAGAAGTAATTCATGTCAGAGTTTTGAAAATTTGGGAAGCATTTGATCCCAAAAATGGTAATATCTTGATATGAACTTTGTGCTGGTAAACAAAGAGGTATATCATTTCTTGATTTTTAGATAGCCTGAAAACTGAAATCAACCATTTTGAACTCCTTTTATTTTTTGACATTGTGACTTAATTGAGTATTTACTTTTGACTGTTAGTAAGCCTACGATGCTGACATGTTGTGGAATGCTATAACTTTCGCACAAGCACGCAAATATTCAAATTATTATTTTTTTATTAGGCCATTGTATCAATTTGTATAGATTAATTCTGATGATACAATAGATTATTGCATAAAATGCGTAGCTATCAATCAGAATAGTTGTGGTGCATGTTAGCTTCTACCTTGACATGTTTTGAATGAACTCTTTATGTTTTAATAATCAATATACACACTCAATAGTAATAGCTGCTCTCAATCAACAAAACCTTATTTTATTTATTTCTCTTTCCTGCTAATTTTGATTTCTATTTAGTTTTTTATGATTCTTCTCTTCTTATCTCTGAGTGCTGAGATAAAAAGGAATGGTTTCATTCTATTTGTTTCACAAATTGACTCTAACCCAGCGATCAGGTTTTATTAATTCATTATTTCTGCTAATTTCAATTTTTATTCGATTTTTTAGTGATCTTCTCCCCTTGATATAGACTAACTCCAACCTATACTTTTCATTTTTATGCACTCTATTCTTACTATTAGACAATTTATATATCGTTTTGATTTTATATTAATCAACTAAGCATTTTTTTCAATTTTTCATATTTAATATAATCTGATTGTCTTTTAGTATTTCAACCTTTTTAATTTACAAGGTTGCACATCTTGACAAGTTATGTTCATTTACAAATTCCCTTGCTGCTATTTTTTCATGTTCAACTTTTTTAAAGTTATTTTTACATTTATGTGTGATTTCGAGATTTATATTAAC
This sequence comes from Rhynchospora pubera, assembly GCA_028095005.1. Lineage (NCBI taxonomy): Eukaryota > Viridiplantae > Streptophyta > Magnoliopsida > Poales > Cyperaceae > Rhynchospora > Rhynchospora pubera. The sequence goes on along the minus strand of CM051462.1, from coordinate 85,112,618 downwards.
TTCTATCTGATTTACAGTTTTTTTTTAGCAGTGGTGGTTCGGAAGGTCAAGAAGTTGTTCACAAAATTTATGTCAAATAACATTTCAATGATTACAACTGACATAGATATCGAATACGACAGCTATTTTGGGGATGACGAGGACAACTTCTCTGACGATGCGTCCATTCATAGCTTTAAAAACCTACAAATATAAATTTCATTTTTTTTACTTTGGTCCCCATTAATATCTCCATTATCTTATTCTCTATCATTTTTTTAATTTTTTTTGCTTTAGTGTCCTGTTTACTCATATTCAATAAAATTTTTAAACCATTTCATAAACAACTTTTGATTAATATAAAAATATTTTTTTATAAAAATATCTTTTTATTAAAATTTTATAATATTGATTACTTTTTAATAAATTTTATATTCATATATCGAGCGAAGCTCGATTTTTCCACCTTGTGACATATTAAGACAGATGCAAACAAAGAAACACCACAGGCTGTTTATCCGTCCCTTGGCATTTTTCCGTTTTATATTTATATTTATTATTCTTATTTTGTTCAATTTTGTTTGGTGGTTCCTTCCATTGTGCTTTGCTCTTTCCATATATAACTGAGCGAAGAAGGCAAGACGAGCGTTTAATTCGCAATTGAACAGAATCAAAACGAATCTTTTATTTTAATATAAGGAATGTAAATATTTTGGAATTATGAAATACGATGCCTTTAATTAGCAATTGCATCTTTGATTGTATCTTCGAGTATCTACTAATATGTTAGATTGTATTTATATTTATAAGAAATTAAAGTACGTATCAACAAAGATCCATAAACAAGAAACATAATGCAAAAAACACCATATTACCACAAACGTTAATTTCTTATTACAGATAAAGAAAAATATTAACCTCTACCTGTGAGTCAAATTTTCGGCCTCTATTTTTTTAGAACTTGTTTTTCAATTCCATCATCCTGCCGAAGTATTATAAACTATTATGAGATGGTACTTTTTATTTGATTTCTCATTTTAAAAGTGTTGATCCTTTTATTGTGAACTTGTGATCCCTACTCAACATGATATCGAAGCGTTGAATTACAATTCTTTTTCATTTTCCTATTTTCAACCGTGGTATTTATTATGAAAAATGCATTTTGTTCATGTAGTTGGACTTAGACTTTGAGAAAACTAGCCTAGTTCTCGTCTATGGTTGTAGTGCTTTGATAGTACTGCTGCTGGCTTCATCCATTGCTTCAGTGATTGAATCTATTCCTTTGGTGTGTGAATCTCTTTCAAAACTTTATCACTTTTGCGGGCTAGTTCATCGATTATCATCAATTTCAATTACTGTAATTGGATTTGTAGGTTCCACAGTTGATGGAAGTCATTGGATTCTGCTGCACTCTCTGGTTCAGTTATCAGTATTTAATCTTCAAGGTGATTTGTTAATCTCTGACTAATGAAAATTTTGTTTATTATGTGATGCTTTTCCAATTTAATTATATTTTCTTAGAATTGGTACCATTTTGGCGCAGGTCCTTTGCCACTGAAATTGTTGCTTTCTACTTTTCTTTATTTTTTTTCATGTTATTTTGTACTTTGTGTAAGCACAGTTCAGTCTTGAATAAAGATGTGACCAGAATAGAACCTGAAAAATCACCAGAGCAGATGACTCCTTTTGCAGACAGTACCACAATTGCAAGTTTCATCAATGTCCCTACTAAATTATTGAACCAAAGTAGTAAATTAACAATGCTTTGAAAGTTAAGTTTTATTTGTTGTTCCATAACACAAAAGTACAATATTAGACCTAAATTGTGTTCATTTGTTTTCCTATTTCTACAAAAAGAAGGAAAAATTTAACATGCTCAGGAAGTGCTTGGAAGATATATTTTGAACTATTCGTTAGTTTTAATTTTGACAGAAGTTTACATAAAAAAGTTGACATTAACTTGAGAACAGTATCAGTGTCATCAGTGTGGTTCACTATCAGCAATTCAAGCTAAACTTTTACTTTCAGCAAATTGCAATTCTTAATTATAATAATGGAGCATGTTCTTAATAAAACACATATAAATGAAATGGTCCACCATTTCTGTGTGCTTAATAATGTTTCTAGTTTCCTGGATAATATTGCAGGAAAAAAGAGATGAACTATTTCAAAAGTTCGATGAAATCAAGACGCAAATTTTGGGGTAATCATTATTCTGTTAGCTAACAACTCTTTTTAGAATCTTTCTCTACATAGATAACTTTAATAGATTAGATGTGAAACGATGTCAGATACATATTTTGTATGTTCTTTAGTCCCTTGAGATGATGAGCATAGGATTTGGGATGGATATGGTTTGTTAGTTGAGACATTCCTAAGAGCTGTAGGCTGTACCAGCACATGTTGTTCTTTAATTGTGTCTTGTATGTATATCTTAAACAATTTTTTCTTATTTTCACTTAAGTAATTTGATCAATAAGTAATGTCAATTGGTTTCTGAAACCTTAATATTTTACCGGTTTATTTAAAGTTTTTTTCCCATTGTTTTTTACTTTTTGTTTTGATTAACCCATCTATCAAATTGGAGAAGCTTCACCTTTTTTGTTTATTGTTACTTTTTTCCATTGTTTATTTTTTCTTTATTTATTTAAATTGGGTGTATTGGAAATAAAATATCAGATAATGTTTTTAGTTTAAAGATATGATATTAGTGGTTACTCGAAGGAGCTATGACATTTATTTAAAAAGATATGATATTAATTATTCACTAATATTTTCAATTTTCCGATAAAAGCCTAGAAGATTCCCTCAATACCCTCCGAAATTTGGTGTTATCAGTTCATGATCTACATGCCATGACAATACTTATTTCAAAATTTTTAAAGATTTTTATTCAATAAATACATTTTTTATTTTAGCATATGAAAAAATGATTATTTCCGACATTAAATGACTAAAATCCTATGGCCCTGATCAAAATCCCATTTTTTTTAAAAAAAAATGAGATTTCATTTCATTTCATTTCATTTCGTTAGAAAATTCTTCATCAAAATGAACGAATTTGGTGTCATTAAATTTGAATTCTTACGTAACTAAATCCAACGAAATCACATCTTGATGAGGACCTATTTTGTTTTCAATTATTTTAAAGCTACCTCTTTTATGAAAATTTTGGTCAAAAAGTTTTTAAAATTATTATGATGAAAACAAAGTCCTTGGTCAGACTTAGACGCTTGTGAAATGATGACAAAAACTCTTTCCAGTGTACAAGGAGCGCGGGGAGCTTCCTGCACGGTCTCAATTGGAGATCAATTTACGGCTCTCAATTCACACTGTATTTAGAATGTGAGGAGTATTTTAGTCAAAGAGTGGATCTCTAAACTAGTGGGCTGTTTCGGTGTCCCAAAAAATTTGGAAAATTTCATTTTCCTACCATAAGTTTATTATAAACAATCCAAATTCTTTACAAAGTTACACACTTCCCAATAAATTTATTTCTAAAAATTACAACTTCCTCAAATTTCTCAAATTCCTAAACGATCCAAAAGTGGAGGAAGCAATTCCCAGGAGCGTGGCTTTTCTAATAATTTTCTCTCTTGGTACAATTCGTACGTGGTACCATACTATTGAAACACAATAGCGATCTTTTATTTCCAGTGACGGGTAACATGGACCAATCCTTCAACGCTTTGGTGAACGTATAATTTCTATTTTCAATGCTTTTCAAACATCAAATTTTTTCAATTGTTAAATAAACATAATGTTACGATTAAAGAAAGAGAAAAATTGCCACATTTTATTAAAAAAAACCCAAAGAAGATATATAATTTGAAAAAAAATGTTATTATGAATGAATGTACATCTATGTCAACTTGGTAAACATATTGGAAATTACTTAAGACAATAAGGAGACGCACAATCAAGCAATCACTGCGCGCGTCTTCTGAGTCTCGCATGAGTCGCTCCCTTCCCGTCAATCTCTCCTCCTTTTGCCTCTTATTTCGCTCCCTTTCAAATTTATTTCTATCTCCTTCGCTTGTACTCTCCTCTTCACCTTCAATTCTCTCTTCTCCTCCTCTTCATCCCGAATTAGACCTTCACCACCTCTAATTTCGCTCATGTCTCTGTCGCTCATTCAGTTCTCCAGCGCCTCACCTCTTTTTCACTTCGATCCAAACACCCGCCTCCTCCCCCTTGTGTTATGCCCTGGTCGCTGCCTCACAACAGTCATGGTAAGGCGCAACATTCAAGTCTCTCGTGATCTCGATCATCAACTATGATCAAAACCTCAAATTCATTTCTTAGACTTTTAGCACTACAATTTCATATATTCTGGATTAGATCAGGTATAGAAAAGTGAAGATCGAGAAGGGTGAGAAGAGAAAAGATATTTTGATCTAATTCTACTACGATTTGGGAGTAAATAAATAAATATAAAATAGTAAATAACGAATACATGGGAGTAAGTAATTAATATAAGGGAATATCTAATACATGCAAGGAGTAAATAACATTCAAATCTGATTCTATTATTGTTTGGGAGTAACTAAATAACTATAAGAGAGTAAATAATGAGTATAAATAAATATCTAATACATATAAGGAAGAAAATAACATTCAAATCTGATTCTGCTATTGTTTGAGAGTAACTAAATAACTATAAGGGAGTAAATAATAAGCATAAGAGAGTATCTAATATATATAAGGAAGTAAATAATATTCAGATCTGATTCTGCTATTGTTTGGGAGTAACTAAATGACTATAAGGAAGTAAATAATGAGCGCAAGAGAGTATCTAATACATATAACGGAATAAATAACATTTAGATTTGATTATGCTATTGTTTGGGGGTAACTAAATATTTATAAGGGAGTATCTAATAAATGTGAGGGAGTAAATAACATTCAAATCTGGTTCTGCTACTGTTTGGGAGTAACTAAAAAACTATAAGGTAGAAAATAATGACCATAAGAGAGTATCTAATTTGTACTAAGGGAGCATTTAATTTAGATATAAAAACAAAAAAGAGAATGATAGAAGGATGGTTCATGGAAGAGAACGGGAGAGAAAATCAGATGATTGCGTGATTGCGTACAGAACGATGGTTAATGAGAGGGGAAGGCGTCTCATGGTAAGAGGGACAACAATGGCTAACGAAAGAGGGTCGACGTGGGAAGAGGAAAAGAGAAGGAGCGATGCGAGAGAGAGGGGATGGAGTGGCGTGAGGTGATGGAACGACATGGAAGAGAGGGGGGACGAGGAAAATGGGAAAGTGACGCAGGGTGAGAGGAATGAGGGGAGCAGAAGTACGGCGCGCGAACTAAAGGAAGGTGCGTTATTTCCATTTTCGACAGTTTGATTGTGTGATTGCGTGACTGCTTGATTGCAGTTAGGGATGCAAAATGGTCAAAACTAGAGTGTTTCGTTTAACTGTTTCGTTCGTTGACGAGACAAAATATCAGTTTCGTTGATCATTTCGTCCAGACGAAACAATCAAGATAAACGAAATTTTCGTGATTTACACATGGATGAAACTATTTCATTATTTCGTTAACCGTTTCGTCCAACCAAACGAAACCGTTTCGTCCGGACGAAATGGAACGAAAAACGGTTTCCGTTTTCAGCCCTAATTGCAGTTATCAACTTCGAAACATATGTTGTTGAAGATGATTTAGATCCAGCTATTATAACTGCCATCACTAAATAAACCATCCTTGCCATCGCTGCCGTATGTTACAAATGTTTAGTTTAATAATTGTTGGAGTTATGTCCTAGAAGTCAATATTGAATGACTTAATTTCTTAGTTTTATGTTATTGATGATATTTGATCATTTGTTCATAGGATTTATTATTGACAGATCATTTAGGTTGATGATCTGAATTGTGGATCTCTGTGGATCAATCATTAGAATGACAATAATAAATCTAAATTGTCCATAACCTTGATAATTAACAAGGAACATTAATTATCATATAAGATTAGTATGCAAGTTAAGTGATGATTAAGTTCTACAAATCATAGGTAAAGAGTTACCAACTTAATTGCATATGTGTATGTTATTGGAACATAGCACGGGACATGACCCAATGAAATAAACATATGGATTGTGTTATGTGTCATTGTTTATTCCATACGAGTTTGATTCTAAGTTTGAGATGGTTCAACTTTTCCACATGAGGATAGGTTCTATAAATATCGTCTACCGCAGATTCTTGATAAAGGCTGCTATACGGACGTTATTTATATTCTCTTGAATTGTGCGGGGAAAAGTTGTTCATCAAGAAAACCATATGTCCCTCATTAGTATACCTAGTGAGTGATGATATCTGTTTGGGCCCCTTGATGGAGTTGGATTGTTTGGCCAACTTGTGCAATCAACTCTAGATCAAGAAAACGTATAATCTGCAAGAATGACACATTCCTATCTTGGATTATATGATGATATCATGTGACATAAGAATCGGACAAAGAAATACTTTTATTTCTTATGCAGGATTTGAATATTTGTATCAGTACATTATTTATGCGAATTGGGAGTCATAACGTGTTGCTAGATACCGCTTATGATTATCGGAATTAAATAACGATTTAATTCCATGGCCAACATAGCATGAATCCTCAAAGGGTCACACGAATAGAGGTGTAACCACACGATGCATTATTTATTTATTCGCAGCAGTAAGTATTGCGAAAATATGATAATTTGATTAATTAACTATTAAGTCAAGTGATCATATAGAAATAAATTAGTGCATTATCTAATTCTTAAATAATTATTAATAAGTTAATAATTAATTTTGTTTAATTTAATTTAATTAATTGAGCCATTTGGGCCTTCATTTAAATAGTTAATTAGAAGTTCAAATTTAGGATGGTTAAATGAGCAATTATAGTAATTAATTAATGGACTAAATACAATTGTTGTAGCCCATTAAAGGCCTATCTAATACAGGCCATAGAAGGGTAAATATGTCTATGATTTAATTATGGAAATTAGCTTTTGGAGAGCTATATAAAGGGGGTTCAGCTTTGGAGCAATGCTGGATTTTTCTCTCTCTTTTTTGCTGGCTGAAATTTTCCAAGAGAGAATAATTTTGAAATTCTCTCTTGTTGCTCTCTACTTTCCATCCTCTTGGCTCATGTGTTGAGCAAATTTCTTCCTCCATTAAAATAGTTCAATTGAAAGAAAAGGAAGAAAGGGTTAGACGTGATCTCTAATCGCTAGCACGGTTTCGAGATCGTGGTGATTCTCTTGGTGGACTCGAGGTCATCCTTTGGAGAAGAAGGAAGAGCGGCGCAGCACGCCACCGACTCCTACACCATGAATTTTTCCTTCTTGATACGATTCAAGAAGCGGTATATCCATAATCCCTTTTTTCGTGGTTAATTGATGTGTTACATGCTCGCAAGATCCTTTCTTGTGGTTGTTTGCTTGTTTTATCTTTGTTAATTGTAATAAAAATAAAAATTGTGCATCCCAACCACTTACTAACAATAATAAGAAATGTTCAGTTTAATAATAAGAAGTGTTCAGTTAAATGTGTCTTAGTCGTGTCAGAATCAGAGTCGCGTGTGGGTCAAGAGGTGCGCTAGGAGGAAGTTGTAGGGTCGGAAAAAATTTAATTTGAACCGAATCGGTTCATGACCTCTTCTAATTTTTTCATGTTTTTTTTTCCGGTTCATGACCCCTTTGAGTGGTTTTTTTTTATAACAATTGTATTTCCTGTTGCAACTAACTGAACATTTATACTTAATAAAATAAACATGTTTGCTCATAACATTTATATTTTCAGTTGCAAGTAATTGAACATTTATACTCAATTAACAGAACATTTGTACTTAACTAACTTAACTGTTTAAGAAAATAAATAAATAAATAAAATGAACATAGTGAACATAGCGAACAATTATAAAATAATAAACAATTCTACTATAAAATGAACATTTGTATCTAATAAAGTAAACACTTATAATAACGAAATGATAAAAAAATACGCGCTGGCTGAGTAGAAAAATAGAGCCCTGGGTGAGTAGCGATGGCAGCGATCAATTTCCATTTAGATCTTCTACCCAAATCGTAATTTTAAATTTGGGCTGTTGGTCTTAGAAATTGGGCCGGAAAACAAAGAGAAAGCCCAAAGTTTTAACCTCCCATGGACTCGGCGTACAGGCGTGGATCACGTGCCACTGTGCCAGTAACTTGAAGCAACAGTCGTGCATGAGACTACAACAATCAACGATTACCACGGTCCACAGTCGCGATCATTCAACTCTCTCGAAATGGAGCTCTCCAGTCTCGAGAGGTCGTTGCTCTCTTCTTCTCTTCCCCACCGCCGATCTCCGGCCATCTCCCGCCATTGCCTCTCCTTCACCCCAAATCGAGGTATCTGTACTGAACAATGTGTGTGAGTGCGCGCGCGCTCGTGTGTGATTGTGACTCTTTGATTTCTCTGGTTGTATCAGGTTTGGGGAATACCCATAATCTCTGGCGCAGTTCGTTTGGTCTGGACAGATTCGGACTGGTTTTGGGTCGTGCAGTGAAATCTAAAGAGGATTTAAAGAAAGATTTGGGGATATATGAAGAAGACGACGACGAGGAAGAAGAAGAAGATGAAGAGAAGAGTGTTTTCTTGACTCTTCGTGATTGGCTTCGGGACCTGAGGATTAAGGTTTGTGTTTTGCCTCATTGATTTGATTGTGCTTCTGTTATCGGCATTGTAGGGAGTGATGTTCCCAAATTATTTTAAATGATTGAAGAATTAAGGTGCATTGCAGATTGCAGGTTGTTCTCCAATTGCTTTATATAGTACCGAATAACTATTAATGCATGGCAGTATTTATTTGGCTCTTTAATTAGGAGTATATCCATTGTTGTAGATCCTGAAACAGCAATAATCAGAACTTACAATTTTTCTGGAATTACAGTCTTATTGTCTTGTTCTTAAACAAATCAACTTGTTTGTTCCTAACAAATAACAAATAAAATAATTAATTTTACTTTTTCTAAAAAAAGAGAGCATGTGGTTCTGCTAGTTTTGTAGGTTCTTGTTTACAAACTAGTATTTTCTTTTTATTACCTCCTATGATAGATTGATGATATCTATTTAGTTCAATAATTCATTTGAATTTTTTTTTAATGCAGATGGATTCTGAGATATATTATAAAGTTCTCGTTTATGGATCTGGTTCTTTGGCAGCTCTGCTGATAATTTCAGCCATCACTTCGGCAATTGACTCTATTCCTCTGGTATGTGAATTTCTATTTTTATTTGATTAATCCATGACAACTTCACCATATACTGATTCAACTTTTAAATTTTGAAACTTCAATTATAGTTTCCAAAGCTGATGGAAGTAGTCGGGCTCGGCTTTACTATCTGGTTTAGCATGCGCTATCTGATTTTCAAGGTTATTCTGCTCTAAAAGAATAATGATAAATTACCTCAATGTTAAATATTGATTTTGGAATTTTGTACCATTTTGGGGGAAGTTTAATTCTAATTATAGTATGTTGGGTAATATGATTTTTTTTTTGTCGGTTTGCTTATTTGCATCTTGATTGAAACCCAGTTTTGGCTATTCCAACCATGGTAGAAAAGATTCTTTACCTGATTCCATCAAGTTTTAAATTTATGGCATAGAAACCAAATTGGTTCTATTATGGTATTCTACTGACGGAATATGATATTTATCAGATGTTGCAATCCATCAAAAAGCTTACATTATAAAAGAATACCAGCTCCTTGTTTAGAGTAGTATTGTTGTCATGAGTCAACAGTGTGGCCCAGTACCAACCAATACCAGTTAAACTTTGTTTTTTTAGCAAATTGTCATTCTTAACTATGACGAAGCTTGTTCTTAAATCTTAATACAGCAAAGACATAATGTCCTCACCATATTTCTGTGCTTATATTTCTTATTTATATGTGTACTGTTTTGATGCAGGAAAATAGGGATGAGCTATTTGGCAAAGTTGATGATCTCAAGAATCAAATATTTGGTGATGGGGATGATTGATGTTGTTAGTTGACAACATGATAATCTTTCTCTGTTTGGTCTTGATTGCTAAAATGTGAACTGAAACTAGCAGCATATATAGTAAGTCAGCCCTTAGTCCTAGGACCATAGGATGTGAGCTTTGGTATCGTTTTTAGTCAAGTGTGATATGTCTTACAGCTTTAGCAGTACAGCATCTTTTTTTTTTATTTTATTTTTTTCATTTTTGTTTCTTTTTTAAGTACGTGTCAGCACAGTTGTTTCTTTTTTATTATCTTTGAAGTCTAAACTGTGCTCTTAATTAAGTGCATATTGTTTTTGGTTTTGCTTCTATTTGATCTGGATTAGATTGAATTCAGATCCTACATCTATTTTTCTATGGCATTTAGTTTTTCATTTGGTTAATGCAAAATCTTATATGAGTTATTTTATCGTAATGTAATGTAATCTAATAAGGATTAGATATAATGCAAAATTCACTACTACAATCCATTAATGAATAATGCAAAATTCACTACTACAATCCATTAATGAATAATGTAATCTAATAAGGATTAGATATACCGTTGCGGAAGAATCGAATATGCCAGACTTCGATCTAGTAGGCGATACCGCAAGCCATCACCACGAAGCATCCGCTGCGCACTGCTTCTATCTCTCTCCGTATGTTGCCGATGCACTACAACATCAAGTTAGGACCTAGCGCCACCATCCACGATTCCAAGTGTCCGATATGCCGTACTTCTCTTTCATGCTTGGAAATCCATCAAGCAAGGGAGGAGAAGACTCCCTCTCTCTCTCTCTCTCTCATATTTCTCTCTAGGGTTTTGGACTTTCGGGGACAAAATTTCCAAGCCAACCAAGTAACAGAACACTAGATCTGAATATATAAAGCCTCTGCAGGTTACAGAATCGACAGACGAATCTCTGGTTCCGCTACCCAGAGATTCAAGTGCCCAACATAAATATTCAAGTGTTGCTCTTGCACATAAACATTCAAGTGCCCAACATAAATAAGAAGAGCTTACTTTTTAAAAATCTTAAGGGTATGTTTGGAAGTCTATGGAATAAGAACAAGCTATTTTTTTATTTGGCACCATTTAGAACAAGGAGAATAAGAACAAAATGAATCTTGTTATTGTTCTAACAAAAACATGGAATTAAGGCTCCATTTGGATAGGTGTGAGAAGAAGGGAAGAAGGGAAGAAGTGGGAAGAAGTATTGGAAAGTGTGTAACTTTGTGAAGAGTTTTGATTGTTTATAATTTTTTTCTTCCTTATTCCTTCTTCTTCTTCCTTCTTCCTATATCCAAACACAACCTAAAAATAAGAACAAGAACAAACTTGTTCTTATTCCACACCACTTTTGGCTCATTTTAGGCGGAATGCCTAAATATTTGTCAAATTAATAAGGTGGTGTTTCAATCTTTTATTTGACCTTGTAGGAGAATTTCCGCGAGTTCTTTTAAATTATTTTTCAAATATAATTTTTTTATTTTATTAATGTCATTTTATCTTTTTAATTCGTTTTAATTTATGCTAATTATTGCATTTTATCTTTTTTATTCGTTTTAATTTATGCTAATTATTTAACCTGAGGAAATCAATTTTTCGACATATCAAGACCAGCACCCTTGTCCCTTGACCATATATCTCGTGACTCTCGTCTCGTGCAAATGCGTAATTGTCCCGTAGGCCGTGTCCGCACATTTTTAGGTGAAAGAGATTTATCTTTAAATTCCAGGTTTATTGGGCCTCCAGCCTATTAAAAGAAAAGCCGCTTAATTAATTAATTAATTGATGGTTTCCGGTCAATGATAGTTAATTAGTCCCACAATGTGCGGACAAAGAAAAATGAACAGTATATAAACAACCTTGAGAGAGTGCTGATTGTGGTCGTTTAATTGTACAACATAAACATAATAATAATAATAATAATAATAATAATAATAATAATAATTATACAATACAACTATGCGTCATTTAACTATGCGCCACACGGACCGTCCGATCAAATTTGGACGGGTTACATTTTTTCGGACCTTACAATCTGTTACATGCACGGAGTTTTCTCATCTATTGAAATATGATCGGACGGCCTGTGGTGCGCTGCACATCCATTAAAAAAATTTGGATTTCTATGCGTCATGTCTGCTTAGCATTTTTTTTTCTTGTTATTTATTATTATTATTTTTTCTAGCTTCAACATGCTCGATGTATGTTGTATAATTAATAATTACTGTACATATATACAATGTACACTAGAATATAGCACATTTTTTGTCCTTTTTTTTTCCCACTCGCTTCAACAAAATAAATAAATAAATCAGTCTTACTAAAAGAATGAATTGCATTGATTTCTTCACCATCCGACTTGACACTTGTTATCAGTTGATAAATCTTGATTTCTTGATGCGGTTCCATGGACAAAATTTATATTTCCAGAAAATTTGTGAGCATATATTGAACTGTTGCGAAATTTCAAACTTGATAAAAAGCTTTAATTATTGGATAACATATGTTATATATGCATTTCATGTACAATATATAACAATTTTTATGGGTAAATATATATTTTACTGAAATTAGCTAAAATAATGTAAGTTATCAAAATATTTTGAAAATATTACCAGCTTTTGTTGATTACATCGCTGGAAAAAAGGCCTAATCTAGCTGATTAAATAAAATTAATGTTTATTAACATTCATCAATTCCAAATTAATTTAATTAACTTGCAAGAATAAAATCAGGTTTGTTGTTTGAAAAATTAAGAAAGCCTTGTCAAGAAAATTACGTCTTGTCCTCTGTTGCCAATCCTTTTAAAAGAGAGATTACGAAATTAATTATGTGGTTATTGTACCAAAATCAAAATGAAAGGTTTCTGAACTAGAATATTTGTTTGACCTGTGTAAAGACCAGAAAACCCGGATCAGATACATAAACCCAAAAAGCTACTCTGTGGGGACCATTGTGCAGGGAGGGAAGATACCAGCTCGGTTCACTAATGAAACAAAGAACCGGGTCCATCGAAATCAAAAGTCAAAACAACAACTGCGGTTTGTTTAATACTTTTGTTATGTTATGATGCAGCTGACGACAAAACAACAACAACTCGGTACTCTGAGCTTTAATGGCGGCTCTAAGAAGAAGCCTTGGTGTCTTCTTACCTTGTTAGTTTCTTACACTATTCTCTTTCTATTTTCATGCCTCAGTACCCATCCTTTCCTTTACTCATTCCATCATTCGATTCGATTGTGTTTTTTTCTTGTTAGAAATCGTCCTTGACTCCTTGTTAGCTAATCCATGCCATCTCACACCATAAAAAATTATCAATCAATATAAAAATAAGTGAAAGGCACCACAACACCAAAAACATTATGAATATCCTGGTTGATTTCAAGGAGTGAACTAAGAAGTACAAACATCAATCAATAGAAAAATGAGATAACATCATGTTTCCACACCAGTGGAAGACAGTCAAGGTCAACCTTTATTCATAGCAATGGGAATTACAGGAGATACAAACATTAAAAACAATTTTAATACCATTTTTCATAGCAAATGCTGTCAATAACCAAAAGTGTGGTCCAGCACCTCCAATACAAGCTGAATATTTCCTGGGTTTTCTTAATTACCACGGAGCATGTCCTTAGACAAACAAACACTAATGTAGGGTCCCGTTAACTATGTGAAAAAAAAATTGATTTTAGTTTTCTCCGCGTCTAACTTTTCAATGCAGGGTAGTTTGGATGTGCTGTTTTTGCAAATTAATGATTTCAAGAATTAATTTGTTTTGTAATGTGGGTGTGGGATGATTGATTTAGTTTGCAGACACCATTGGTGGTTATAAAAGCTGCCATCACATTTCTTTCACATTCATATTTCTTTTTCTTCCTTTTTTTTAAGCATTTTTAGGGCTCGGGAAAATTAGCACAGCTCAATTGGTGATGTCCCTTGATTTGTCTCTAAATTACTAGCCATTGCACTTCTTATTTTTGTCTTCTGTGTTTTCTTTCATCCAGGCACCTGATCAAACTGTGCTAAACTAGAAACATCAACTAATTTTTCACATGGTACGTTGTATTGATTCAATGAAAACCTTTTATCAAAATCTCATGATGTTCTAGGTAATAAATACATCAAAAGTTACACTCATTAGAATACTTCAGTTCTCTAGGTTCACTTCAAATTGTTCACACAGCTTATACTGCAACTGAATTTATAGGAAATGCAATTTACTGACTCTTTTCCAACAACTTATAGTAATCTAAAGTTCCCTATTATCAACTCAGTAAGACCTTCGCCTATTTCAACCGATCAATCAATCAAAATAAAAGGAGACAACTCTGAACAAGATGCAATATTAAACACTGCAGGGGAAAAAAAAATTTAATCATTCAAACATGTAAATATCAACCTTAAACAGCATGTAGATTTAGCACATAAGTTATATAGACAACACAAATCCTAAAAGAATGTAATATTTACAGCTTGATTTCACAAATTACAGGTGGGGCGGTTATGTTACAGTGGTTTCAACAATGGTTGGTGAGAAAGTACAAATACAAATCACATGAATATGACATAACAGATGGAAGAGAGATATGGTTTAGGTTGTGTAAACAGCCATGAAATCGTTACCATCGGAGAATGAACCATGTCAAACCTAACTAAAACAGTTGAATTGTTCACAGCAACTTTAATAGCACCTGCTGCTGTAACTAAGAGGCTGCATTTGCATCCCACACAAGTTGAATCACATCAGCTTTGATAGTACTTGCCACGATTGGAAGACAGCTGTTCTTGCAGCTTCAACTAGTGCAGGGTTTTGGTAGATGCTATAAATAGTACCAAGCAAAAGCAAAGCATGTCAGAAAGTTAGTATTCCTTTGCCTCAAAAATAACTTGCTGATATTTCACCAATTCAGCCAAAAGGCATCACTTGGTTTTTTGCCTATTCTCAGTACTTATGATAGACGTTCATAACAGTAGATAATTCTCAGAAGTTATGATAGACATTCATAACAGTAGATAAAACAACATACCCAATAGCAGTAGCACTCCATGATGCAACATTGTAAATAACATTTGCACCATCCCAAGCCTTGCGTAGTCTACTCTTCTTCTTTTTAACAGTGAATGTCTTGCTAAGAACTGGCATTTGCAAGTCATATTGTTAGTGTTGGTTTATGCGACAGAAAATTCAGAAGAAAGATTAAAAAAAAATATATGGAGAAGAACCACCTTTTTGTAATTCACTAGGAGTTAGTTCCTGCAAACATGAAACTTTCAACTGTGAGAACACATTTTACTTTCGCAAAAGAAAAGTATGACACAGTCTGCTTTGAAAGCTCAAAATAACAAAGAACGGCATAAACACCTCTAGAACATAAGAATATGTATATGACCAATGTCATCAAACCCTATTAACTTCAGACAGATCCTTTTAAATTATTTTCTCACCAATTAATAATATATATATATAGAGAAGCAATGAAGACAGTGGGACTGTATATATACATTCTCAAGAACATGAAGTTGAGGTCATACAAAAATATTTCATTTTGGTAGCAGATTCTTTAATTTTATTTGGCTTTTTTTTTTTTTGCTCCTTTGTTATAAATGCTTGTGCTTTATCAATGTGAATATGTGATCATCATTAGCCTTCTATTATTCAAACTCACTTTTACCTTATATTGTGGCAAAACCCGTACTCAGTTATTGACAGAATGCTTCAATAATATCTAACTGTTACCGCATTTCACATTTCACATTTCACAACTTTCTAGTGTGCCAACCAGCATGTCATATAAGTTCCATCTTTGAGGTCCTGAAATGTGTACATGGAATTTGTCCCTTCTAAAGCCCATTTTGTACCCAAAATGTTAACAATATATAGACTGAAAGGTTAGGGCTAAACACTGCACTCATAATTTGAAGGTGTAATTTAAACTGGATTGAAAATCAATAAATTTGGACACTGAACATATAGCGAAAGATAAGCATGCTGCTTTGTGCATTCAGAAGTTAAACTTGATCAACAACAGGTTTACTTCTAAAAGTTTTGGAACACTATCATCATATACAGCCCTACCCACAACAGTATTGTTATCAACTATCAAATGAGATGTACCTTAGTTTCCTTAAGGGATAGTAGATATGCTGCCATGAAGCATGCAATTCCTTCTACTATATCCTCTTGCTGCACTACAACAAATTCATCTTGGTCTGACTCACCATCACCACATGCCTCAGCTTTATTGATAATGGACCATGATGCAGCCTCATCTGCAAACAAATAAGATTCTAAAACATTATTTATACATGACAAGTAAGATGTGGGAACAGACAGTGAAAGCTTGTTTTGGCTTATGACATTACCTGGATTGACCTGGTACAAGCTGCCGATCTTTTCTAAGAATTCTGGTGATTCAACTCTCGATTTGAGGAGATCCCTAATCTGAAAAATATAGGTAAAGTAAACCAATTAACTGTTTCCGAATAATAAATTCTACAAGATGGAACCATATATGAAGAATTCTACTGAGCAGCAGCAAAATTGTCAGACTTCCCATAATATAAATTTTTCCGGTACCACAGAACTGTGCAAGATTGTAAATTTATATAGTTGCCATAAGTAAGTAATATCATTACTTGAGTTTTATTACTATCTTACCAAAAAGTTGACTTAATTGTTGGAAAGCAAAACCAATTATTATACAGAATCAAAAGAATTAAATTAAACAAACAATCCCTACCTCATCAGTCTCATAACCAGTATCAGTGGAAGATCGATTGGACGAGTCTCCGGTCTGCTCCATCTCTTCCTCCTCGGTCCCGGCGGAAGATCCCTGGGCCTGTGAATCTGAGCTCAGATCGGTTTCTTCCCCAAGCTGCTCGAGGACTCTCATGCACTGTTGTAGGACTTTCTGGACCGCTATCCGGCGATCTTGTTGCTGCTCCCCGACGACAACCGACGACGAGGTTCCAACGGAGGAGGAGGAGAGCGATCGGCGCAGGATAGGCCTGGGCAGAGGTCGATCGGAAGAGGCTTCGTTGGATTCCATAAAGAAACCCTAATTTGGTTAAAACATTATTTATTTGTTTTGTTTTATTTTAAGAAGAGAGCGAGAGAGAAGGGGAATGAATTTGGAACAGGTTTAATATTGGCTATCTAATTTGGTTTTTATGCGTGGGAACTGGGAAGAGATGGGATGTCTCATTTCATCTAATTTTGTTTTTTTAAGGCTTATCTATCTAAAGATTAAAACGAAATAAGGGAGATGACTTGCTTAAACAAGTGATTGCTTTTGTATGCTCTCCAGTGGAACAAAACATTGGAGGCTTTCTTTCTTTGTAGGTATAACCATTACATTATTATTATATTTCCGGGATTGAGTCAAAGCCAATTAAATTGGAGAAGGTGAAGTATTCAGACAAAGACATGAAGATACTTTCTGAATTTATCATTTCCAAAATGCTACAAGTTGCAAAAACTTGATAGAATTTTTCTCCTACATTACTATAATTGAAAAAAAAAATCTAAATGTGATTGCGTTACTCATTAAAAACAATTTTCATTTTATTTATTGTGGTATAAAGAATAGACTATGAAAAGTCTCTTCTATCTTATATTTATTTATTACAAGTTAATTAATAGAATGTTTGGAAACAAGCAAACTGTGCCAAGAAAAGACATGATTTCTCTTTTATTGGTTGCTTGACATAAAAGTATTTATACATGGCAATATCATTAAATCCTAGCAATTGTTTATTTTATCATAACGCATTTCATAAAGATTTATTCATAATACATTAAAAGCTTATATTACTTGTGTAAAATTAAATATACTTGCTACTCGCATTAAAATGAGTATGTAATAATAATAAAATATTACTACAAAAATTAGTAAATATACTTGCTACTCGCATTAAAATGAGTATGTAATAATAATAAAATATTACTACAAAAATTAGTAAATATTAAATATGCTTCTTAGTATTAAACTATAAATACATGACAAATAACAAACTATCAATAATTATGACAATTTATGTATTTACATCAAAACAGATATTTTAAGCTGCATTTGGCTATTATACGCTTGACTTGTAACTTGTAAGCATGGAGTTCTATACCGCCTATCAACAAAAGAAAAAAAAATAAAAATCATTGGACGTCGCCAGTTATACAATACTAGAGGGACTGACGTTGAAGAAAAGTCAGAGAGAAGGGGCCAGCCAAACGTAGGTTACTTGCAAGTCACTACTCAGTAATTAGTAATTACTAATAATTAGAAATCGTAACTAGTAACTACAGTGCGGTCGGCGCCAAGGCCTTATATACGTGGCCTCAGTGCCAACAACTTGTGGTGAATTTTGTGTTTCTGTAATCCAGAGGAAATAAAAGTTCGAACAATTGGGCTTGAATTACCTGGAAAATGCAACCTTCATTGTGTTGCACCGAAATTTTAAAAAATAGTATTAAATTAATATAATATATTAAAAATAATATCAATATAATAAGTTTAATATAAATAGTATCACGAGATCGGAATCCTGGATTCCGAACGTTAGATCGGAATCTCGGATTCCGATCTAAGCTTTGATCGGATTCTGAGTTTCCGATCTAAGCTTAGATCGGAATCCGAGATTCCGATCTAATTTTTTTATATTATTTATTTATTTATTTAATTTATTAATTAGTTAAATAATTAAAAAAAATAGATAATATATTGTAAAAATATTGAAAAAATATGGAAAAAATCAGGAATAATTAAACTAAATTTTATATGTAATTTAGTATTTTTTGGAAAAATTAAATTTTTTTTCCTTTTATTAGTTTATTAATTAGTTAATTAATTAGAAAAATAGATAATATATTCTAAAAATAGTGAAAAAATATAAAAAAATCAGGAATAATTAAAAAAATTTTATAAGTATTTTTTTTTGGAAAATTAAATTTATTTTCTTTTTAATTAATTTATTTAATTAAATATAAATTTAATTAATTTATTTAATTAAAAATGAATAATTAAGTATAAATTTTTAATTAATTTAAACAACCATTTGATATGCGTCCCGGATGTCATCCTCTGTATATATTATTTTCATATTATATATTAAACAATCATATCGAGTCTCATGATCAATGAAGCACTTTCTGGATTGCGTTAGAAAGGAATCACACGAGATTGATGTTTTACTGAGACAGAGAAGAAAGACTAAATTCACTTGATTTACTGCATTTCTCTTTTTAATGATTAATTTATGATTTAAAAAACATTTTTAGTAGTTTAGAGTGGTTTTTAGGTTTGCAAACTTTCAAAGTGGATTTTGGAGGTCCAGAGAGCGTTTTTTGGCCTCGAAAATGGTCGTTACGGGGTTTCACCCCGGTAAAATGCGTAGATCTCGTCGCCAGCTTTCCGGATTGTCCTCGATCGCCCCAAACGGACCTTCCTATCAAAAGTTAAGCCTATTTAAAGTTTTAATGTTCAAATTATGCCTTTGTATCCCTGCAAATTCAGAAATAATTAATAAAACTTTGAACATTCTGAAAGGATTATGCCTTTGTATCCCTGCAAATTCTAAAAATTTATAATCCTTTTTAAATGGTACAATTCATTTAATTAAATAAGTTATAAAAATTTATATTTTAATTAAATAAATTAATTAAAATGAAAATAAATTTAATTTCCCCAAAAAATACTAAATTACATATAAAATTTAATTTAATTATTCCTGATTTTTTCCATATTTTTTCAATATTTTTACAATATATTATCTATTTTTTAAATTATTTAACTAATTAATAAATTAAATAAATAAATAAATAATATAAAAAAATTAGATCGGAATCTCGGATTCCGATCTAAGCTTAGATCGGATTCTCAGTTTCCGATCAAAGCTTAGATCGGAATCCAGGATTCCGATCTAACGTTCGGAATCCAGGATTCCGATCTCGTGATACTATTTATATTAAACTTATTATATTGATATTATTTTTAATATATTATATTAATTTAATACTATTTTTTAAAATTTCGGTGTGTTGCATGACTCGTGAGCCTGCTGTATTTGGGCTTTCAGATATCAAGAACAGTCCCCTAAAAAATTAAAAATACTATTCAAATATTCACAAATTCCGACAATATTATTAAAATAATCAGAATTATATCAGTAGTATCAGAATACCGTTCTTTGAAAGAACGAGACCAGTAGCATTTTGAGTATTTTATTACCATGTTTTTTTAAATATTTTATGAATATATTTTTAATATTTTTAATATTTAAAATTACTTTTATGTAATTTTAATATTTGTATGATTTGGCATTGTTGATATGTATTTTTCTTATTTGGTTGTATTGTTTTATTTCTGCAATATGTTGTATATATACATTTTTCACCATACTTTATTTTTGCACCATAAAAATAATAAAAAAAAATTAAATAAATATAACTTATAAATAATGATTATTAAAAATTTAAATATAATCTATATAATATTTAAGTATATTAAAATTTTTACACATATTTATGTATATGATATATATATATATATATATTTTTCCTCTCATCTCATCTCATATCATCTTATATATATATCTCATCTCCTCTTATATATCTCCTCTATGATATATATACTAGCATATCTGTCTTTCTCTTTTACTATGCTCAATTTTAAAAAAAAATTAAGAGAGTAGCTAATTATTTTTAAAAAAGTGTGTAAGATTCATTAAGAGAGTGTCAAATATATTTTCATTTATCTTTTATTATGGAAGTACGTAATTTATGTTAAGTGATTAACTAATTATTTTAAGGAAGTATATTAAGATTCATTAAGGAAGTGTCAAATATGTTTTCAATAATCAATTTACTTTAAAGGAATATTTACTTTGTCTCAAGGGAGTAACCACTTCTACGTAAAGGAGTATTTTTTTCATATTATAATATAAGAAAGGAAATTGATTACTGCCATCTGCAGTTTTGTCATCCCTGCCATCGCTAAATATAAAGTGAACATATACAGCAAACAAAGTGAACATATAGATGATCTAAGTGAACACATACAAACAAATAAGTTCAATGAAAATTAGTTGAATATGCATGTAAACTTCTGAACAAGTGATGATATTACTTATTTGTTTGTAAGTGTTCACTTAGATCGTCTATATATTCACCTTATTTGCTGTATATGTTCACTTTGTATTTCGCGATGGCTGGAATGGTATATTTGCCGATGACACTTATAATTCCTGTGATGATGTTATAATTTCGTTGAACGTATGGCGATCATGCAGAACATAGTTCCCAAGCCCATCCCACATTACGTAATTAATTGGGATGATAGGATGTCAAAATGTGGGGATACCACCTATAAGCTACGGCACGGCTTGGCAGTCATGCCTATAATTATTATATATACACATGCATTAATTTGAGAGGTAGACTCGAAAATTTTTATCAATGATAAAAATATCCTCCAGATTTTTAAAAAAGACAAAACAGAATAAATATTTTTAAAATGAGCACAGTTCTTATAGCGGTCCGCTATAAGGGGCTAGCTTTTTCCTTTTTTTTTTCTGACAAGTCTGTGTTTTTTTTGTTTTTAGCGCTGCATTTAGGAGAAGTGTCGGTAGATGCTGCATTAAACATGCACATTTGGAGTTTTTTTTTTTCGGCAGATTTATGTTTCCTTTATTTTGTCGGTTTTTTCTTTTTTCTTTTTTGTTTTTATTTTGTCCTTTTCATTATACATAAACATGCAATATGTATTTTGGGTTGCTACAGTTATTTTATAATTTTTATTCTTAATTAGATCATTTCAATAAACTTTGAACCAATGAATTTAATTAAATCATATGTGTCGTAATCAGTGTTCTCCAATTGTGCGTGTCGTGTCGTGTCGTGTCGTGTCAAACACGATCGTGTTAGAGTCTCGTGTCATGTCGTGTTGACACGAAATACTTTTTTAATCGTGTCGTACTGAGTGATGAGAAGAGACAACACGACACGCATTCTGACACGACACGACTGACACGATCGTGTCGTGTCGTGTTGACACGTCGTGTTAGTCGTGCCAAATCATGTCAGAAATTTTTTTTATTTTTTATAATAATTTATTAAAAACAGTTAAAATATTATAATAGAGAAAATAAATATTGTTATCGTTTATTTGACTATTCTACAAATTAAATATATAAATCAATAAAAAATTACAGAATATTTTTGTTAAAAAATTAATTGATGATTTTATTTTTTTGCTAGCTCATGTTTTTATTGTTTAAAAAGATTAAAAAAATGAAATATTTAAAAAAAGTAAATAGATGTTAGAAAAAATTACGGTTATAATTTGAATTTTAATATAAAATGAATTTAAATATTTTTTTACGAAAATAATTCAAAAGAAAAAGTATGTTTATGATGCTATTTTTGGTAATGTTAAAAATTAAACTAGTGTTGTCGTATCATGTTCGTGTCGTGTTAGTTCGTATTCGTGTTCGTGTCATGTTGCGTGTTAGTCGTGTCATGTCAAATCGTGTTAATTTTTCAAGATTGCCAAAACGACACGGTTATGACACGACACGATAACACGATCGGTCGTGCTAATTTTGTACTCGTGTAGTGTCGTGTTGTGTCGTGCCAACACGGTCGTGTTGTGTCATTTTGGAGAACCCTAGTCGTTAATGCGTTGCATTATTTTTCTTATGTCTCATTTCGATTATGTGTCTTAATGCGTTGATCACAAAAATTTCATGATATAAAAAAAAAACTACAATCGATATCCATAATTATAACATAATAAAACTACAAGTACATAATAATAATATAACATAATAAAAACTACAAGTGCATCAACCTCTTTTCTTTCCTGACTTGTAGTTTTTTTTTTAATTTTGTTTCTATCATGAAATTTTTGTGATCAACGCATTACGACGCATATGATCTAATTAAATTTATTTGTTCAAAATTTATAGAAATGAACTAATTAAGATTAGAAATGAAAATAATAAAATAATTGTAGCAATCAAAATGCGTATTGCATGTTTATGAATAATGCAAAGCACAAAATAAAAAAAAACCGACACAAAAAAATAAAAAGTAAATCTGCCCAAAAAAAAACCCCCAAA
The DNA here is from genome assembly GCA_028095005.1 of Rhynchospora pubera. Taxonomy (NCBI): domain Eukaryota; kingdom Viridiplantae; phylum Streptophyta; class Magnoliopsida; order Poales; family Cyperaceae; genus Rhynchospora; species Rhynchospora pubera. The sequence goes on along the minus strand of CM051462.1, from coordinate 85,089,510 downwards.
TGAGCATGTTTAATGCATATCCAATTCCATCCCCACCCTCTCTCATAAAAATGCGGCGCAAAAAATAAAAAAAGACACGTCAGCCGAAAAAAACGAAAGAAAAATGTTATAGCGGGAATAGTATTGCCGTTTTAGTCTCCTATAGCGGCAATAGCATTACCGCTATAAGGCTGGGCTATAGTAGTAATAGTATTTAAAAAACAGTGCTCATTTAAAAAATAGTAGTTTTGCTTTGTTTTTTTTTTTAAATCTTGAGGGTATTTTTGTCTTTGATAAAAATTTTTCAGGTAGACTAAAATCAATCGCAACTAACGAATGAAACCGTTAGCAACGGTGAAATCACAATTTTTGAGATTTTAACAGTCGATCCGAACAGTTCAATGTGTTCTCCATATTAAAATCTTGACGGAGGCCAAATTTTTTTAGTATTTTTTTTATATTTTACAAAATCCTTATTGTAAACAATTCTAGATCCTTCAATAACAGTGATTTTAAAAAATGTCAAAAAATAATAAAAAAATTCAGAAAAATATAAAATTTTGTCTCCAATGAGATTTCAATGTGGAGAACACATTGAATGGTTCAGATTATCCATTAGAACATCAAAAATTGAAATATAACCGCAGCTGACGGATCCATCTGTCAATCGTGATTGATTTTAATCTACCTCTTAATTTGAACAACACTCATTAATTTGGACATCGCTCTCGCTATATTATAACTATTGCCTAAATGACTATGATGCAGATATTATTATGCTACGGTAAGCTCGGATCCATACTAATGTTTAAACTCGTTTGTTGACTGGATAAGTTATTATTATCTGGCATAACATTTCAATAGTAATTTTTTTATTGTTTATTTTGGTATGGATTCACACATTGCGTATGTCGTATGCTATGTGTCAATTTTCATTCCAATCCATCTCTAAATGAAAATTTGTTACCTTCATAGAAAAAAAAAGAAATTTAATAGCACCAGGAAAAAATAACGCCGTAATATATAAAAGACAATTTTGAAAATATATAGCACGTGATTTTAAAATAATTGGTGCTCAAACTATTTTGGCCATTGTTTTTTTGTATGCTGCGCGTTGAGAAATTTTCATCATCTTATGTGATTTGCGAGTAAACAGAAGGGGGACGGCATTTTAAACTAGAAACAAAAAAATGAATATTGCAAATGAAAGTAAGTCAATTTTTATTAAGGGTTTACTTACCTACATGAACTCATAAACATGTACATAGACATAGTTCATTTTATTGCTTCATGGCGAAGTTAAAGCGAGATTTTTTACTTTTTTTTATCACAGCCCGTAGGCACACTACACCCACGCACGCACACATAACCATCCCACTCCCAAGTGAGATTCGATCCCCTGACCTTCTCGTAGGAAGGCAAGTACCACTATCAACTGGTCTAAACCAGCGGTGGTAGCGAGATTCTTTACTTGTGACCAAATAGATCGACATTTTTTTTTTTTGGGAAGAGATAGATTAGTAAAATAATATCCCGTTTATAGGCTAGGAAGAAGTTTAAATTTACTATATTTCATAAATTAATGCAGGCTGAACGCAATTAAATATAAGGATTAAATTTATCCTTTTTTTTTTTTTACTTTTAGACTATTCCTATTTTCTGGGATTTTTTTTGGAGCTCGCTTCAGATAAAAATTTGTTTTTTTCCCAAGAAAGAAAGAAATGCACTAGTAAATATATTATTTCTCTACGGGTGCGTTTGGATCGTTGGAAGAAAGAAAAAGAAGAAACAAGAAGAAGAAAAAAAATTATAAACAATCCAAACTCTTCACAAAGTTACACACATCCCAATACTTCTTCCTACTTCTTCCCTTCTTCCCACACCTATCCAAACGGAGCCTACATTAAAAAAATTACTGAAAAACAACACGTAGTGCTTAATTCATACAAAGAAATAGACGTAAACTTTAATTCTTTAACAATTATATTGCAAATTAAATACACTATACGCATATTTGTCGAAATCAAGAAAGATAATTATATATATCAGCCGTCCGACAAAAATACATAAAAAAAATAAAATTTGATAATTAAAGGCCATAAATAATGCGAAACAGTTACAAAAGTTTTTTTAATTTGACATTCTATGCATTTTAAAGATTTACCAAACAAAGCTCTTGATAAATTTAAGGTGGTTTTGCTATCAGGGTGAAATGAGTCGCCCATGGTTTCAGCAAATAAACAAAATGAGTCGTGTGGTTTCGGTTCGGCAAGTGCTCATTTGGGTAAAAGGGAACAAACAGGTGACGCAGCATTCTTTTAAAAGACCTCAAGTCGCATTAAAAAGACAATATTTTGCGCAATTGGCAACAATAATTGCTCCAATTTTGCACACGGAAGAAAGCATTTCGCACATTTTCAACTTGCTAAGGTTGTGTAAGTGCGATTTATAAAATAGCATGGTTCATCCAAAATAGAATACTATGTCAAAAAACCAGCAAGTTGCTTTGTTAAATGTGTCATCAGATGGACTGCCATTAACAAACTACAAAGCATTTTATGATTTTTAAATGATATGATTGATATTTTTTCTGTAAATAAAAAAAGTTAAACCATCGAATTCAATGAATCATAACTAAACTATACTTCATTCTACATCATATGCCACTTTTCCCAAGTAATTTTATACCGCAAAGCAGTTAGAAAATATATGTTCCATAAATTAAAAAATTTTAAATATTATCACGGAAAGAAAACATGATAATCCTAAATCTAATCATGGGGTGTATTTTGTCACTTTAATGTCCTCATTACAAAAAATTAAAGTAATATGTTGTCGATTATCTTATATTAGAAATAATGACAATTGAGTCAATTGACATAAAAAATATGTCGAAACGAAGCATATACAATTATGTGAAACTGTTATTGTACTTTTTATCTGCGCCTCCAAAAATGTTTATATATGTTTTCTTTATTTGAGTTATTTATATTTTATAATAAAAATGTATTACAGCTTATATAGAAAATATAAACATTACTTTTATAACATAGTTTATGAATTTGGGGATTCCATTAAATTTTATGTTGCATATATCTTCGACTTTTTATTTATAATTAAAGTCCTTTTAAATTATAAATAAATTTGTAATGCATCACTATAACAGTTGTTACTTTATACCCCATCACACATTAATCCCCTTGGAACAGGTTATGCTTGGGGCAACAATTAATTACTGTTGTCCCTAAAGGAGGCGGCTTAACCAAGATTTAGCGGAAGCGATTGGGGTTTTGGACCGGTTTGGTATGAACTACCCTAACACAATTCAATTGGTACCCAATACAAGCAAGCACACAAGCAATTCAAGTATAGCAAGATAATAAAGAGAGAAAGAGAGAGAGAAATTGAACACGCGATGTGATTACGGAGTTCCGACCCGCTAGGAAATGCTAGCCTTAGTCGTACGTCTCCGGGAGTTTCGCTACCACACAAGGGCGCGCTCCGTTCAATTCCAACAAGAACGGGACTACAACTTCGAACCGAATCACCTCGTCACAAGGACACTCGAGGCGGATCGGCCTAACTCGAATGGCACAACGGCCTCAAAGGAGAAGAGCTCTCAACCTATTCCAACCTACACCTAGCGACAACGTCGGGGTGGTGGTGTTTGAGGCTACTAAATCTCTCAAGATGGTCTAGCTATGAAAAGCTCAAGTGGGAGAGTATCCCTATGCTCAAAGGCTCAATTTGCTCAAAGGCTCAATTCTGGTCTAATTTTGCAAAGTGAAGCCACCCTTACTCGTTTTCTCTCTATTTGGAGAGAGAACAAGGGGTGGATATATATAGGGCTCGAAATGAGCAGTTCCCCAGCAAAAACAGGCCACAGCGTTGTACAACGCTGAATAGCGTTATACAACGCTGGAATATAACCGTTGTAAATTCTAACGGCTCTTTAATATAGCCGTTGGTCTGTCAGAGCGTTGTGCAACGCTATTTGCCGTCGCACAACGTAGGAGTGTAAAACCAAAGGAAAAACTCCGACAATTCCGTTGGAAATAGTCAGAGCGTTGCTTGCCACTGAATGGCGTTACACAACGCTAACAGAGAGATAAAAGGAACAACTCTGACAGATTCAACAGAGCGTTGTACAACTCTATATACCGTCACACAACGCTAACGTTACCCAACGCTGAAAGACGTTGGCTAACGTTAACAAAGCGCTGTCTGAACAACCAGCTAACTTGGGATTTTTGTGGCGTTGTGTAACGCTATATGGCGTTGCACGATGGTGTTGACCCTAAAAATTAAACCCTGAAAACCAAGTTCAAAATCCGAAAATCTAAGGCCAAACAGCGAAAAACAAATTTCTAATTTGCCACAACTCAAAATCAAATTACCAAAAATACCAAACAAACTCCAAAAATCACCAAAAAAATACCCAAAATATCCTTGAGAATTATGGTGAATTATCATAATTTTTAAATCCCAAAAATGCCCACACAAATTTCAAAATTTGCAAAGAGGCCCAAAAACTTCACAAAATTACCAAAATAAATCTATGAGGAATTTGCCAAATCCACTTAAACCATTAAATTCCTTATATTTTTCTAAGCCTACCCATAAAATTTCATCTGAAAATACCCAAGGGAAGGTCTCTAAACAATTTATTTTGGTTTGGCCTTAAAGGAATAAAGGGAAATTATGAAAATCAAATGGAAATTCCACAAAAAATCGAAATGTTTGGCACGTGCATACCATTGCAGCGGATCCCAGGGGGGCCAAAGATGTCGCTGCCCCCAGGATGATTTACCATCCTCATTTAAAGCCCTGTATACATCCGTTCTTTGTACTCCGTGTGCATAAATTCAAAAGATGTCAATTGGTTCACAGAAGACCGCGTCCACCCATCTCTATGTCCCTCATTAAACCTTACAGGTGGGCCACGCCTGTAAGGGTCGTCTCCCCCAGGGTTACAAGAACAGACAGAGATGAAATCGAAATCTTACCGTGCGACGCCGGGTGAAAACGGGAAACAGCGACGACGTGGCTTCTCCTCCATCCACAAACCTAAAACCACACTGCCCAGCCCACGGTTTTCCTAAACCAGTGCCCTAGCGCAGCTGGAGGTGGGCCGTTGATGCAAAATGAAGGGTGAAGATGGCTTTCGGCAAAGGAGAGAAACCCTAGAGCTATTGCTATATAAAGACCCAATTGACGCAGAAAGAAAGACGGGGGGAAAAAGAGGGAAGAGCAGCCGTAAGCTTGGCATAGGGTTAGATTATTGAAATTAGGCTAGACAGAGAGAAATTGTAAGAGAGCATTTCATCAAACACTTGAAAAGAGAGAAAGAGAAGGTAAAATCAAATAGCCACTGTTTGTAAATTGTCTCTGAATCAAAAGAAATTGTTCTGAGCTATTTGAGGGTTTTAATTCAGTTCTTGTAGCATCGTTTGTTTGCAAATTGAGATAGTAAAAATCTGGATTGAGCTTCAATTGCGCCCAGCGCATGAGGAGATCAATCCAGTGAAACATGAGATGTAATCAATTACCCCAATTACAATCTGACTGCGCACAGCGCATGAAAAATGTAATTGGGATGAACTCATCTAAGCTACTCCTTAGCTCAGCTTTGGGGTCCTTAGTTGAGAAGTGTCTACTTGGATTAAATGTATGATGAGCATGTCAGATCATGCTTGTTATGTATTTAATTAAGTATATACTAAATTAAGTTATGCCATGCTCTGATGAGAGAATAAGTGCAACACAAAATCTGGCCAGAAATGAAATAAATAAAAATACAAGGTTTTATTTGCATAAAAATATGAAAATGCATATGGACAGCAAGAGTAGGACCTCATGAACTGCTAGGAACAAGATTTGCTATTTTTGTGAATCTCAGTGTTTTTATACAAATTTACTAAAGCAGCATGGGTATTCTTTAAATAAATTGTCATTTTGTCAAAACATTGGACTTTCCTGCAAAAGGACTCACATGGAAAATTCATAAACATGTTAAAGTTCAAGTATATGATAAAAGGCAAAATATTACATGAGTGTGTTTCTTTCTGTAAAAATGCAAAAAAAAAAAAGGCTTTGAACTAGTGAAGTACATTCTCTGTGACTCATTGTGAACTGTGCAACTCTACTTCCTGTATATGGAGCAACTCACAATTAAAATTCCTCAAAACAGTGGATACTTCATTGGAAATACAAAAGTGAAAGATGTGATAAGTGCTTAAAGTCTGGTGCTTACCTCTGTTTATGTTTTGAGCATACAAAACAAACTCGAATTGATTGAAATTGAGTGCTAAATCAAGTCTTATTGCCGTAAGTCCACTTACATGTAAAATGAAAAGTTGAATAAAGTAAATAAGGTGCCCTCTTCTGCCTCAACACTTCCCACAACAAAACATGGTGATTTAAATTAAAACAATTGCATGAACAAGTCAAAGTTAACCCCCTGAAGCTAACCAAGTCATGACTGGCATGAAGAGACGACCCAGTGGGTCCCACTGCAAAAGCACAGTTCAATCCAAAAATAAGTCAAAATGCCTCAGTCCAGAACACCTTCATCCAGATATTCTCATGACAAATTGAATTCCCAAGCATCATCATGGAACCTTCTGTAAAGGGCGAAACTTCTCACTGGTAGAAAGAGAGGGTCAGAAAGGTCCAAACGCCATCAATGGCTGTACGAGCTCCTTCAAGAATAGCACTGCAGTATAAGCTTTGACAGCAAGAATGGAGTATACCAAGCTCTTCTCCTCTCCTTCACGATTCTAGAGAACCAAATCTCGACTCCAATGGCTGCCGGAATCGCCTCAATTTCATCGGAGAAGAACCAGGGGCCAAATTGCAAAAGAGCCAGGCTCTGTTGGATTTTGAAGAAGAAAGATCCGTGGCCACAAACGATCCTCTGTGACGAGGAAGTTTGTAGCGGATCACTGACATGATAACAACTCGTTGTACAAATCGCGAAAGGATGGTCAGCGTTCGTTCAAATCTTAATCCGCGCCTTACCACGTCATCCGCCAGGCCAGTGCCAAATCAGATCCAGTTGACTCCAAATCAGCGCCAGCTCAGCCTTCTCTGATGACGTGGACCAACCAGAAAATTCCAAGTCGTCATAAACTTCAAATATTCATTTAAAATAGTAGGAAACTCAGAAAAATTCAAATAAAATATCCAAAAAATCCTAAAAATCCAAATAAACCAAATTCACTTATATTTTGATATAAAAATCTGTCAAATTATTGGTCTTTTCTATTTTTGAAGTATTTTCAATATTAAATAGATTTTATAAAAATTCAAAAATGATATTAAATAAATTTTGTAAAATTCCAAAATGACTTTAAAACTTAATAAAGCTTTCTTGGCAAGTTTTCAAAAATAGATATTGAGATTTTAAAAGAAATATATTTGACATCAAGTATTTTCAAACAAAAACATAACTAAAAATACAAAAAGATATTCTAAAAGTCTAAAATTAAAAATTAAAATAAAATGAAAATTGTGAAAATGATAAAACCCAAAGAGAAACTTAAGAAATTAAAAGTCAAAACACGAAGCCCAAAGACAAAACCGAAACCTCTCCATTTCAAGAACGAAAACTCTTCAGCAGATCAAAATGTCCTCAATTGGGTCCCGTCAACTGAGTCTGGTACACCAATCGAGTCCGGTTCAAACCAAAAGAAATAAACCCAAAATAAACACAAAACCAACGATTTCCCTAGCCTTTACGTAAAATTCTTCAGATCCCTTAATCAGAGGTTCTCGTGAGCGATCACGGGGTAATTAACAGTAGGGGCTTGCGCCTACTGGAAAGAAAGGACCCACGAAATCAACAAACCTCTTTAAGAAGCGACTCGTGTTTTGGTTTTCTTGTCGTAAAGAGAGACTCGAACTGAGATCGAACCTTAAGGGGGGTGAATCCAAGGCTATGTTCCCATTTCTCGAGGAATCCCAATTCCATTCTTCGAGGGGATGACGAAAAAGCCGCGACAGATTCTCTGGCACGCCCGGTGGGACCTCTTTCTCCTCTCATCTCTGGGGTTTAAAGAATATAATGTAAAGGCTATGGGAAGTCGTAAAAAAATTGCAAATATCAACAGCCCACCTCGTGCCACACAGATTCTCTGGCACGCCCGGTGGGACATCTTTCTCCTCTCATCTTTGGGATTTAAAGGATATAATGTAAAAGCTAGGGAAAATCATCAAATTTTTTTTAAGTACTAATAATTTTCTGTGGAGTTTTGTTCTTTACAGGAAAAATGATCTCAGTCGAGTTGTTGCTGCACACTGGAGCAATTATTTGGGAGCAACCACCACATGGCCTAAAGCATGGTGAAAACAAAAAATGATGAATGATGACATCCTCTCAAATAATTGGTCGCCGCATTCACTGGGGCAGTTATTGGGGCAAAGGCCATATCTTCAAAATTTGGATAAAAAATTATGAATAAAAGGAAAGAAATAAAGTGGAGAGGAGAATAAACTGAAGAGGAAAGAAGAAAGAAAAGAAAAGAAAAGGAGGAAGAAAGTGAAATAAAAAAATGATAAAGAAAGGAAGAAAGTCCCGAAACCGAAATCGGGAAATTAAGAAGTGAAAAAGAGAAAAAGAAGAAAGAAAGGAAGATAGAAGGAAAACATAAGAGAAAAAAGAAGAAAGAGAAAGAACAAAGAAGGAAGAAAGTGAAATAAAGAAGAAAGATGAAGAAAGATGAAGAAAGAAAGAAAGTTTCAAAATCGAAATCGGAAAACTAAGTAAAAAAAAGAAGAAGAAGATAGAAGTAAAGTAGAAAAAAATAAGAAGAAAGAAGGAAGAATAAAGGGGAAAGAAAGTAAATAAAAAATGGAGGAAAAAATAGAATAAAGGAATAAAATTCCGAAACCGAAATCGGGAAATTAAGAAGTGAAAAAGAGAAAAAGAAGAAAGAAAAGAAGATAGAAGGAAAACAGAAGAAAAAAAGGGAAAGAAAAGAAAGGGAGAAATAAAGCAAAATAAAAATGGAAAAGGATGAAGAAAGGAAGAGAGTCCCGAAATCGAAATCGGGAAATTAAGAAGTGAAAAAGAGAAAAAGAAGAAAGAAGAAGAAGATAGAAGTAAAGTAGAAGAAAATAAGAAGAAAGAAAGAAGAATAAAGGGGACAGAAAGTAAATAAAAATGGAGGAAAAAATAGAATAAAGGAATAAAATTCCGAAATCGAAATCGAAAAATCAAAAGAGAAAAGGAAGAAAGATGAAGAAAAAAGAAGAAGAAAGAACAAGGGAAAAAAGAAGAAGAAAAAAAAAACGAGGAAGAAAATGGAATACAAATGAAGAAAGAAAAAGAAAGAAATTAAGTCTCGAAATCGAAATCGAGAGGCCAAATTGGAGGTTAAAAAAAAAAGAAAAGAAAGAAGAAGAAGGAAAAGAAGATAGAAAGAAACCATAAGGATAGAAAAGAAGGAAAAAAATACAGAAAGAAGGAAAAGAAAAGGAGAAGGTGAAATGAAATAAATAAAGATAGAATAAAGGAATAAAACCCCAGAATCGAAATAGGGAAACCAAATTGGAAATTTGCAAAGAAATAAAAGACGAAAGAAGGAAAAGAAGATAGAAAAAGAAAGAAGAAGGAAAAAATGAAATGAAATGAAGAAGAAAGTGGAAATGAAATGAAATGAAAAAGAAAGTGAAAGACAAAATCTGAAAGTCTCAAAACCGCGCGCTTTGGAAAGTGTGCACCAAAATCTCAATTTGAAAGTGAAAAATAAAGACAAAGCCGTGCTCCATCACGCAACTCCGCGATCAACGCGACAAAGCCGTGCTCTATCACGCAATTCCGCGAGCAACGCGACAAAGCCGTGCTCTATCACGTAACCCCGCGATCAACGCGACAAGCCGTGCTCCATCACACAATTCCGCGATTTCAACGCGACAAAGCCGTGCTCCATCACGCAACTCCGCGATCAACGCGACAAAGCCGTGCTCCATCACGCAACTCCGCGATCAACGCGACAAGCCGTGCTCCATCACGCAACTCCGCGATCAACGCGACAAGCCGTGCTCCATCACGCAACTCCGCGATCAACGCGACAAGCCGTGCTCCATCACGCACCTTTTTGAATTCCAAAATCCAAAACCCCATGCCTAAAACTCCAAATTCCAAGATCCAAAATCCCTATGCCTAAAACTCCAAATTCCAAAATCCAAAATTCCAAAATCTTAATGAAACCCTTATCTAAAACTCCAAAATAACCAATAAAATCCACAATTCCAATAAAATGCCATGACCACCAAAACCCAAGGAACAAATCTTATGTCTCACGTCTCATCGGGCTAATGCTTGAAAGGGTGTTCCGTTATTTTGAACAATATGGGACATTCCTTCGCAAATGCCCTAAATAAATATGGCAAAAAATAAATAAATGAAAATCCAATAAAAGTCCCTAACCTTAAAAGTCCAAATGAAAAATAAATTAAACCCTACTTAATTAGAGCCCAAAAGAAACCAAGCACAATAAAATCCAAATAAATAAAGTCAAATTTGTCCCGCCGGACCTAAGTTCGAAGGAATGTCTTTGTCCTTTTGGACATTCATAGACATTTCTTTTACGAAGGCCTACATTTTAAGAAAAATGTCAATACCGCCAATGCCGATATTGAGTGCCATCATATTGAGTGCCCATACCTAAAAAGAGAGGGTGAGAAATGAGAGGGTGAGCAAAACAAAGGGTGACTTGCCTTTATGGCTCCATAAGTCATTGCTTCCACCTAAATATTCCCAAATCCACAAAATCCACCAACCAAAAAATATATAGCCGTGTTGAGGAAGCCTGTGTGGTTTCTGAATACATGGAAGAGTGAAATTACCCAAAAGTTTTGTGCCTTGCACTTTAAACAAGGTACTAGGTGCCTGTTCATCTCACCGAATGAAAGGATGAACAAAAGTTTTGTCTTGAACTTTAAATAAGACACTGGAGAACGTCAACACTGAAGTAGGTGCTTACACTGGGGCAGTTAAACAAGACAAGGATCAACAATAACCAAACTGGGATGAGAGCCAAAAAGACCAACCAAAACCAGATACAAACCAAAGGGATAAGAGACAACCTAAGGAACTACAAGGTGAAGTTAAACGTTGAAGAAACCAAACCATGACAAAGAGCAAGGGGTCAAGAAGGGCCACCAAAGCACGTTGTTCTGTCTAAGGTCCTTACAACATACTTTGGTGGGGGGCATTTGTTGACCCTAAAAATTAAACCCTGAAAACCAAGTTCAAAATCCGAAAATCTAAGGCCAAACAGCGAAAAACAAATTTCTAATTTGCCACAACTCAAAATCAAATTACCAAAAATACCAAACAAACTCCAAAAATCACCAAAAAAATACCCAAAATATCCTTGAGAATTATGGTGAATTATCATAATTTTTAAATCCCAAAAATGCCCACACAAATTTCAAAATTTGCAAAGAGGCCCAAAAACTTCACAAAATTACCAAAATAAATCTATGAGGAATTTGCCAAATCCACTTAAACCATTAAATTCCTTATATTTTTCTAAGCCTACCCATAAAATTTCATCTGAAAATACCCAAGGGAAGGTCTCTAAACAATTTATTTTGGTTTGGCCTTAAAGGAATAAAGGGAAATTATGAAAATCAAATGGAAATTCCACAAAAAATCGAAATGTTTGGCACGTGCATACCATTGCAGCGGATCCCAGGGGGGCCAAAGATGTCGCTGCCCCCAGGATGATTTACCATCCTCATTTAAAGCCCTGTATACATCCGTTCTTTGTACTCCGTGTGCATAAATTCAAAAGATGTCAATTGGTTCACAGAAGACCGCGTCCACCCATCTCTATGTCCCTCATTAAACCTTACAGGTGGGCCACGCCTGTAAGGGTCGTCTCCCCCAGGGTTAAAAGAACATACAGAGATGAAATCGAAATCTTACCGTGCGACGCCGGGTGAAAACGGGAAACAGCGACGACGTGGCTTCTCCTCCATCCACAAACCTAAAACCACACTGCCCAGCCCACGATTTTCCTAAACCAGTGCCCTAGCGCAGCTGGAGGTGGGCCGTTGATGCAAAATGAAGGGTGAAGATGGCTTTCGGCAAAGGAGAGAAACCCTAGAGCTATTGCTATATAAAGACCCAATTGACGCAGAAAGAAAGACGGGGGGAAAAAGAGGGAAGAGCAGCCGTAAGCTTGGCATAGGGTTAGATTATTGAAATTAGGCTAGACAGAGAGAAATTGTAAGAGAGCATTTCATCAAACACTTGAAAAGAGAGAAAGAGAAGGTAAAATCAAATAGCCACTGTTTGTAAATTGTCTCTGAATCAAAAGAAATTGTTCTGAGCTATTTGAGGGTTTTAATTCAGTTCTTGTAGCATCGTTTGTTTGCAAATTGAGATAGTAAAAATCTGGATTGAGCTTCAATTGCGCCCAGCGCATGAGGAGATCAATCCAGTGAAACATGAGATGTAATCAATTACCCCAATTACAATCTGACTGCGCACAGCGCATGAAAAATGTAATTGGGATGAACTCATCTAAGCTACTCCTTAGCTCAGCTTTGGGGTCCTTAGTTGAGAAGTGTCTACTTGGATTAAATGTATGATGAGCATGTCAGATCATGCTTGTTATGTATTTAATTAAGTATATACTAAATTAAGTTATGCCATGCTCTGATGAGAGAATAAGTGCAACACAAAATCTGGCCAGAAATGAAATAAATAAAAATACAAGGTTTTATTTGCATAAAAATATGAAAATGCATATGGACAGCAAGAGTAGGACCTCATGAACTGCTAGGAACAAGATTTGCTATTTTTGTGAATCTCAGTGTTTTTATACAAATTTACTAAAGCAGCATGGGTATTCTTTAAATAAATTGTCATTTTGTCAAAACATTGGACTTTCCTGCAAAAGGACTCACATGGAAAATTCATAAACATGTTAAAGTTCAAGTATATGATAAAAGGCAAAATATTACATGAGTGTGTTTCTTTCTGTAAAAATGCAAAAAAAAAAAAGGCTTTGAACTAGTGAAGTACATTCTCTGTGACTCATTGTGAACTGTGCAACTCTACTTCCTGTATATGGAGCAACTCACAATTAAAATTCCTCAAAACAGTGGATACTTCATTGGAAATACAAAAGTGAAAGATGTGATAAGTGCTTAAAGTCTGGTGCTTACCTCTGTTTATGTTTTGAGCATACAAAACAAACTCGAATTGATTGAAATTGAGTGCTAAATCAAGTCTTATTGCCGTAAGTCCACTTACATGTAAAATGAAAAGTTGAATAAAGTAAATAAGGTGCCCTCTTCTGCCTCAACACTTCCCACAACAAAACATGGTGATTTAAATTAAAACAATTGCATGAACAAGTCAAAGTTAACCCCCTGAAGCTAACCAAGTCATGACTGGCATGAAGAGACGACCCAGTGGGTCCCACTGCAAAAGCACAGTTCAATCCAAAAATAAGTCAAAATGCCTCAGTCCAGAACACCTTCATCCAGATATTCTCATGACAAATTGAATTCCCAAGCATCATCATGGAACCTTCTGTAAAGGGCGAAACTTCTCACTGGTAGAAAGAGAGGGTCAGAAAGGTCCAAACGCCATCAATGGCTGTACGAGCTCCTTCAAGAATAGCACTGCAGTATAAGCTTTGACAGCAAGAATGGAGTATACCAAGCTCTTCTCCTCTCCTTCACGATTCTAGAGAACCAAATCTCGACTCCAATGGCTGCCGGAATCGCCTCAATTTCATCGGAGAAGAACCAGGGGCCAAATTGCAAAAGAGCCAGGCTCTGTTGGATTTTGAAGAAGAAAGATCCGTGGCCACAAACGATCCTCTGTGACGAGGAAGTTTGTAGCGGATCACTGACATGATAACAACTCGTTGTACAAATCGCGAAAGGATGGTCAGCGTTCGTTCAAATCTTAATCCGCGCCTTACCACGTCATCCGCCAGGCCAGTGCCAAATCAGATCCAGTTGACTCCAAATCAGCGCCAGCTCAGCCTTCTCTGATGACGTGGACCAACCAGAAAATTCCAAGTCGTCATAAACTTCAAATATTCATTAAAAATAGTAGGAAACTCAGAAAAATTCAAATAAAATATCCAAAAAATCCTAAAAATCCAAATAAACCAAATTCACTTATATTTTGATATAAAAATCTGTCAAATTATTGGTCTTTTCTATTTTTGAAGTATTTTCAATATTAAATAGATTTTATAAAAATTCAAAAATGATATTAAATAAATTTTGTAAAATTCCAAAATGACTTTAAAACTTAATAAAGCTTTCTTGGCAAGTTTTCAAAAATAGATATTGAGATTTTAAAAGAAATATATTTGACATCAAGTATTTTCAAACAAAAACATAACTAAAAATACAAAAAGATATTCTAAAAGTCTAAAATTAAAAATTAAAATAAAATGAAAATTGTGAAAATGATAAAACCCAAAGAGAAACTTAAGAAATTAAAAGTCAAAACACGAAGCCCAAAGACAAAACCGAAACCTCTCCATTTCAAGAACGAAAACTCTTCAGCAGATCAAAATGTCCTCAATTGGGTCCCGTCAACTGAGTCTGGTACACCAATCGAGTCCGGTTCAAACCAAAAGAAATAAACCCAAAATAAACACAAAACCAACGATTTCCCTAGCCTTTACGTAAAATTCTTCAGATCCCTTAATCAGAGGTTCTCGTGAGCGATCACGGGGTAATTAACAGTAGGGGCTTGCGCCTACTGGAAAGAAAGGACCCACGAAATCAACAAACCTCTTTAAGAAGCGACTCGTGTTTTGGTTTTCTTGTCGTAAAGAGAGACTCGAACTGAGATCGAACCTTAAGGGGGGTGAATCCAAGGCTATGTTCCCATTTCTCGAGGAATCCCAATTCCATTCTTCGAGGGGATGACGAAAAAGCCGCGACAGATTCTCTGGCACGCCCGGTGGGACCTCTTTCTCCTCTCATCTCTGGGGTTTAAAGAATATAATGTAAAGGCTATGGGAAGTCGTAAAAAAATTGCAAATATCAACAGCCCACCTCGTGCCACACAGATTCTCTGGCACGCCCGGTGGGACATCTTTCTCCTCTCATCTTTGGGATTTAAAGGATATAATGTAAAAGCTAGGGAAAATCATCAAATTTTTTTTAAGTACTAATAATTTTCTGTGGAGTTTTGTTCTTTACAGGAAAAATGATCTCAGTCGAGTTGTTGCTGCACACTGGAGCAATTATTTGGGAGCAACCACCACATGGCCTAAAGCATGGTGAAAACAAAAAATGATGAATGATGACATCCTCTCAAATAATTGGTCGCCGCATTCACTGGGGCAGTTATTGGGGCAAAGGCCATATCTTCAAAATTTGGATAAAAAATTATGAATAAAAGGAAAGAAATAAAGTGGAGAGGAGAATAAACTGAAGAGGAAAGAAGAAAGAAAAGAAAAGAAAAGGAGGAAGAAAGTGAAATAAAAAAATGATAAAGAAAGGAAGAAAGTCCCGAAACCGAAATCGGGAAATTAAGAAGTGAAAAAGAGAAAAAGAAGAAAGAAAGGAAGATAGAAGGAAAACATAAGAGAAAAAAGAAGAAAGAGAAAGAACAAAGAAGGAAGAAAGTGAAATAAAGAAGAAAGATGAAGAAAGATGAAGAAAGAAAGAAAGTTTCAAAATCGAAATCGGAAAACTAAGTAAAAAAAAGAAGAAGAAGATAGAAGTAAAGTAGAAAAAAATAAGAAGAAAGAAGGAAGAATAAAGGGGAAAGAAAGTAAATAAAAAATGGAGGAAAAAATAGAATAAAGGAATAAAATTCCGAAACCGAAATCGGGAAATTAAGAAGTGAAAAAGAGAAAAAGAAGAAAGAAAAGAAGATAGAAGGAAAACAGAAGAAAAAAAGGGAAAGAAAAGAAAGGGAGAAATAAAGCAAAATAAAAATGGAAAAGGATGAAGAAAGGAAGAGAGTCCCGAAATCGAAATCGGGAAATTAAGAAGTGAAAAAGAGAAAAAGAAGAAAGAAGAAGAAGATAGAAGTAAAGTAGAAGAAAATAAGAAGAAAGAAAGAAGAATAAAGGGGACAGAAAGTAAATAAAAATGGAGGAAAAAATAGAATAAAGGAATAAAATTCCGAAATCGAAATCGAAAAATCAAAAGAGAAAAGGAAGAAAGATGAAGAAAAAAGAAGAAGAAAGAACAAGGGAAAAAAGAAGAAGAAAAAAAAAACGAGGAAGAAAATGGAATACAAATGAAGAAAGAAAAAGAAAGAAATTAAGTCTCGAAATCGAAATCGAGAGGCCAAATTGGAGGTTAAAAAAAAAAGAAAAGAAAGAAGAAGAAGGAAAAGAAGATAGAAAGAAACCATAAGGATAGAAAAGAAGGAAAAAAATACAGAAAGAAGGAAAAGAAAAGGAGAAGGTGAAATGAAATAAATAAAGATAGAATAAAGGAATAAAACCCCAGAATCGAAATAGGGAAACCAAATTGGAAATTTGCAAAGAAATAAAAGACGAAAGAAGGAAAAGAAGATAGAAAAAGAAAGAAGAAGGAAAAAATGAAATGAAATGAAGAAGAAAGTGGAAATGAAATGAAATGAAAAAGAAAGTGAAAGACAAAATCTGAAAGTCTCAAAACCGCGCGCTTTGGAAAGTGTGCACCAAAATCTCAATTTGAAAGTGAAAAATAAAGACAAAGCCGTGCTCCATCACGCAACTCCGCGATCAACGCGACAAAGCCGTGCTCTATCACGCAATTCCGCGAGCAACGCGACAAAGCCGTGCTCTATCACGTAACCCCGCGATCAACGCGACAAGCCGTGCTCCATCACACAATTCCGCGATTTCAACGCGACAAAGCCGTGCTCCATCACGCAACTCCGCGATCAACGCGACAAAGCCGTGCTCCATCACGCAACTCCGCGATCAACGCGACAAGCCGTGCTCCATCACGCAACTCCGCGATCAACGCGACAAGCCGTGCTCCATCACGCAACTCCGCGATCAACGCGACAAGCCGTGCTCCATCACGCACCTTTTTGAATTCCAAAATCCAAAACCCCATGCCTAAAACTCCAAATTCCAAGATCCAAAATCCCTATGCCTAAAACTCCAAATTCCAAAATCCAAAATTCCAAAATCTTAATGAAACCCTTATCTAAAACTCCAAAATAACCAATAAAATCCACAATTCCAATAAAATGCCATGACCACCAAAACCCAAGGAACAAATCTTATGTCTCACGTCTCATCGGGCTAATGCTTGAAAGGGTGTTCCGTTATTTTGAACAATATGGGACATTCCTTCGCAAATGCCCTAAATAAATATGGCAAAAAATAAATAAATGAAAATCCAATAAAAGTCCCTAACCTTAAAAGTCCAAATGAAAAATAAATTAAACCCTACTTAATTAGAGCCCAAAAGAAACCAAGCACAATAAAATCCAAATAAATAAAGTCAAATTTGTCCCGCCGGACCTAAGTTCGAAGGAATGTCTTTGTCCTTTTGGACATTCATAGACATTTCTTTTACGAAGGCCTACATTTTAAGAAAAATGTCAATACCGCCAATGCCGATATTGAGTGCCATCATATTGAGTGCCCATACCTAAAAAGAGAGGGTGAGAAATGAGAGGGTGAGCAAAACAAAGGGTGACTTGCCTTTATGGCTCCATAAGTCATTGCTTCCACCTAAATATTCCCAAATCCACAAAATCCACCAACCAAAAAATATATAGCCGTGTTGAGGAAGCCTGTGTGGTTTCTGAATACATGGAAGAGTGAAATTACCCAAAAGTTTTGTGCCTTGCACTTTAAACAAGGTACTAGGTGCCTGTTCATCTCACCGAATGAAAGGATGAACAAAAGTTTTGTCTTGAACTTTAAATAAGACACTGGAGAACGTCAACACTGAAGTAGGTGCTTACACTGGGGCAGTTAAACAAGACAAGGATCAACAATAACCAAACTGGGATGAGAGCCAAAAAGACCAACCAAAACCAGATACAAACCAAAGGGATAAGAGACAACCTAAGGAACTACAAGGTGAAGTTAAACGTTGAAGAAACCAAACCATGACAAAGAGCAAGGGGTCAAGAAGGGCCACCAAAGCACGTTGTTCTGTCTAAGGTCCTTACAACATACTTTGGTGGGGGGCATTTGTTGACCCTAAAAATTAAACCCTGAAAACCAAGTTCAAAATCCGAAAATCTAAGGCCAAACAGCGAAAAACAAATTTCTAATTTGCCACAACTCAAAATCAAATTACCAAAAATACCAAACAAACTCCAAAAATCACCAAAAAAATACCCAAAATATCCTTGAGAATTATGGTGAATTATCATAATTTTTAAATCCCAAAAATGCCCACACAAATTTCAAAATTTGCAAAGAGGCCCAAAAACTTCACAAAATTACCAAAATAAATCTATGAGGAATTTGCCAAATCCACTTAAACCATTAAATTCCTTATATTTTTCTAAGCCTACCCATAAAATTTCATCTGAAAATACCCAAGGGAAGGTCTCTAAACAATTTATTTTGGTTTGGCCTTAAAGGAATAAAGGGAAATTATGAAAATCAAATGGAAATTCCACAAAAAATCGAAATGTTTGGCACGTGCATACCATTGCAGCGGATCCCAGGGGGGCCAAAGATGTCGCTGCCCCCAGGATGATTTACCATCCTCATTTAAAGCCCTGTATACATCCGTTCTTTGTACTCCGTGTGCATAAATTCAAAAGATGTCAATTGGTTCACAGAAGACCGCGTCCACCCATCTCTATGTCCCTCATTAAACCTTACAGGTGGGCCACGCCTGTAAGGGTCATCTCCCCCAGGGTTAAAAGAACATACAGAGATGAAATCGAAATCTTACCGTGCGACGCCGGGTGAAAACGGGAAACAGCGACGACGTGGCTTCTCCTCCATCCACAAACCTAAAACCACACTGCCCAGCCCACGATTTTCCTAAACCAGTGCCCTAGCGCAGCTGGAGGTGGGCCGTTGATGCAAAATGAAGGGTGAAGATGGCTTTCGGCAAAGGAGAGAAACCCTAGAGCTATTGCTATATAAAGACCCAATTGACGCAGAAAGAAAGACGGGGGGAAAAAGAGGGAAGAGCAGCCGTAAGCTTGGCATAGGGTTAGATTATTGAAATTAGGCTAGACAGAGAGAAATTGTAAGAGAGCATTTCATCAAACACTTGAAAAGAGAGAAAGAGAAGGTAAAATCAAATAGCCACTGTTTGTAAATTGTCTCTGAATCAAAAGAAATTGTTCTGAGCTATTTGAGGGTTTTAATTCAGTTCTTGTAGCATCGTTTGTTTGCAAATTGAGATAGTAAAAATCTGGATTGAGCTTCAATTGCGCCCAGCGCATGAGGAGATCAATCCAGTGAAACATGAGATGTAATCAATTACCCCAATTACAATCTGACTGCGCACAGCGCATGAAAAATGTAATTGGGATGAACTCATCTAAGCTACTCCTTAGCTCAGCTTTGGGGTCCTTAGTTGAGAAGTGTCTACTTGGATTAAATGTATGATGAGCATGTCAGATCATGCTTGTTATGTATTTAATTAAGTATATACTAAATTAAGTTATGCCATGCTCTGATGAGAGAATAAGTGCAACACAAAATCTGGCCAGAAATGAAATAAATAAAAATACAAGGTTTTATTTGCATAAAAATATGAAAATGCATATGGACAGCAAGAGTAGGACCTCATGAACTGCTAGGAACAAGATTTGCTATTTTTGTGAATCTCAGTGTTTTTATACAAATTTACTAAAGCAGCATGGGTATTCTTTAAATAAATTGTCATTTTGTCAAAACATTGGACTTTCCTGCAAAAGGACTCACATGGAAAATTCATAAACATGTTAAAGTTCAAGTATATGATAAAAGGCAAAATATTACATGAGTGTGTTTCTTTCTGTAAAAATGCAAAAAAAAAAAAGGCTTTGAACTAGTGAAGTACATTCTCTGTGACTCATTGTGAACTGTGCAACTCTACTTCCTGTATATGGAGCAACTCACAATTAAAATTCCTCAAAACAGTGGATACTTCATTGGAAATACAAAAGTGAAAGATGTGATAAGTGCTTAAAGTCTGGTGCTTACCTCTGTTTATGTTTTGAGCATACAAAACAAACTCGAATTGATTGAAATTGAGTGCTAAATCAAGTCTTATTGCCGTAAGTCCACTTACATGTAAAATGAAAAGTTGAATAAAGTAAATAAGGTGCCCTCTTCTGCCTCAACACTTCCCACAACAAAACATGGTGATTTAAATTAAAACAATTGCATGAACAAGTCAAAGTTAACCCCCTGAAGCTAACCAAGTCATGACTGGCATGAAGAGACGACCCAGTGGGTCCCACTGCAAAAGCACAGTTCAATCCAAAAATAAGTCAAAATGCCTCAGTCCAGAACACCTTCATCCAGATATTCTCATGACAAATTGAATTCCCAAGCATCATCATGGAACCTTCTGTAAAGGGCGAAACTTCTCACTGGTAGAAAGAGAGGGTCAGAAAGGTCCAAACGCCATCAATGGCTGTACGAGCTCCTTCAAGAATAGCACTGCAGTATAAGCTTTGACAGCAAGAATGGAGTATACCAAGCTCTTCTCCTCTCCTTCACGATTCTAGAGAACCAAATCTCGACTCCAATGGCTGCCGGAATCGCCTCAATTTCATCGGAGAAGAACCAGGGGCCAAATTGCAAAAGAGCCAGGCTCTGTTGGATTTTGAAGAAGAAAGATCCGTGGCCACAAACGATCCTCTGTGACGAGGAAGTTTGTAGCGGATCACTGACATGATAACAACTCGTTGTACAAATCGCGAAAGGATGGTCAGCGTTCGTTCAAATCTTAATCCGCGCCTTACCACGTCATCCGCCAGGCCAGTGCCAAATCAGATCCAGTTGACTCCAAATCAGCGCCAGCTCAGCCTTCTCTGATGACGTGGACCAACCAGAAAATTCCAAGTCGTCATAAACTTCAAATATTCATTAAAAATAGTAGGAAACTCAGAAAAATTCAAATAAAATATCCAAAAAATCCTAAAAATCCAAATAAACCAAATTCACTTATATTTTGATATAAAAATCTGTCAAATTATTGGTCTTTTCTATTTTTGAAGTATTTTCAATATTAAATAGATTTTATAAAAATTCAAAAATGATATTAAATAAATTTTGTAAAATTCCAAAATGACTTTAAAACTTAATAAAGCTTTCTTGGCAAGTTTTCAAAAATAGATATTGAGATTTTAAAAGAAATATATTTGACATCAAGTATTTTCAAACAAAAACATAACTAAAAATACAAAAAGATATTCTAAAAGTCTAAAATTAAAAATTAAAATAAAATGAAAATTGTGAAAATGATAAAACCCAAAGAGAAACTTAAGAAATTAAAAGTCAAAACACGAAGCCCAAAGACAAAACCGAAACCTCTCCATTTCAAGAACGAAAACTCTTCAGCAGATCAAAATGTCCTCAATTGGGTCCCGTCAACTGAGTCTGGTACACCAATCGAGTCCGGTTCAAACCAAAAGAAATAAACCCAAAATAAACACAAAACCAACGATTTTCCTAGCCTTTACGTAAAATTCTTCAGATCCCTTAATCAGAGGTTCTCGTGAGCGATCACGGGGTAATTAACAGTAGGGGCTTGCGCCTACTGGAAAGAAAGGACCCACGAAATCAACAAACCTCTTTAAGAAGCGACTCGTGTTTTGGTTTTCTTGTCGTAAAGAGAGACTCGAACTGAGATCGAACCTTAAGGGGGGTGAATCCAAGGCTATGTTCCCATTTCTCGAGGAATCCCAATTCCATTCTTCGAGGGGATGACGAAAAAGCCGCGACAGATTCTCTGGCACGCCCGGTGGGACCTCTTTCTCCTCTCATCTCTGGGGTTTAAAGAATATAATGTAAAGGCTATGGAAAGTCGTAAAAAAATTGCAAATATCAACAGCCCACCTCGTGCCACACAGATTCTCTGGCACGCCCGGTGGGACATCTTTCTCCTCTCATCTTTGGGATTTAAAGGATATAATGTAAAAGCTAGGGAAAATCATCAAATTTTTTTTAAGTACTAATAATTTTCTGTGGAGTTTTGTTCTTTACAGGAAAAATGATCTCAGTCGAGTTGTTGCTGCACACTGGGGCAATTATTTGGGAGCAACCACCACATGGCCTAAAGCATGGTGAAAACAAAAAATGATGAATGATGACATCCTCTCAAATAATTGGTCGCCGCATTCACTGGGGCAGTTATTGGGGCAAAGGCCATATCTTCAAAATTTGGATAAAAAATTATGAATAAAAGGAAAGAAATAAAGTGGAGAGGAGAATAAACTGAAGAGGAAAGAAGAAAGAAAAGAAAAGAAAAGGAGGAAGAAAGTGAAATAAAAAAATGATAAAGAAAGGAAGAAAGTCCCGAAACCGAAATCGGGAAATTAAGAAGTGAAAAAGAGAAAAAGAAGAAAGAAAGGAAGATAGAAGGAAAACAAAAGAGAAAAAAGAAGAAAGAGAAAGAACAAAGAAGGAAGAAAGTGAAATAAAGAAGAAAGATGAAGAAAGATGAAGAAAGAAAGAAAGTTTCAAAATCGAAATCGGGAAACTAAGTAAAAAAAAGAAGAAGAAGATAGAAGTAAAGTAGAAAAAAATAAGAAGAAAGAAGGAAGAATAAAGGGGAAAGAAAGTAAATAAAAAATGGAGGAAAAAATAGAATAAAGGAATAAAATTCCGAAACCGAAATCGGGAAATTAAGAAGTGAAAAAGAGAAAAAGAAGAAAGAAAAGAAGATAGAAGGAAAACAGAAGAAAAAAAGGGAAAGAAAAGAAAGGGAGAAATAAAGCAAAATAAAAATGGAAAAGGATGAAGAAAGGAAGAGAGTCCCGAAATCGAAATCGGGAAATTAAGAAGTGAAAAAGAGAAAAAGAAGAAAGAAGAAGAAGATAGAAGTAAAGTAGAAGAAAATAAGAAGAAAGAAAGAAGAATAAAGGGGACAGAAAGTAAATAAAAATGGAGGAAAAAATAGAATAAAGGAATAAAATTCCGAAATCGAAATCGGAAAATCAAAAGAGAAAAGGAAGAAAGATGAAGAAAAAAGAAGAAGAAAGAACAAGGGAAAAAAGAAGAAGAAAAAAAAAACGAGGAAGAAAATGGAATACAAATGAAGAAAGAAAAAGAAAGAAATTAAGTCTCGAAATCGAAATCGAGAGGCCAAATTGGAGGTTAAAAAAAAAGAAAAGAAAGAAGAAGAAGGAAAAGAAGATAGAAAGAAACCATAAGGATAGAAAAGAAGGAAAAAAATACAGAAAGAAGGAAAAGAAAAGGAGAAGGTGAAATGAAATAAATAAAGATAGAATAAAGGAATAAAACCCCAGAATCGAAATCGGGAAACCAAATTGGAAATTTGCAAAGAAATAAAAGACGAAAGAAGGAAAAGAAGATAGAAAAAGAAAGAAGAAGGAAAAAATGAAATGAAATGAAGAAGAAAGTGGAAATGAAATGAAATGAAAAAGAAAGTGAAAGACAAAATCTGAAAGTCTCAAAACCGCGCGCTTTGGAAAGTGTGCACCAAAATCTCAATTTGAAAGTGAAAAACAAAGACAAAGCCGTGCTCCTTCACGCAACTCCGCGATCAACGCGACAAAGCCGTGCTCTATCACGCAATTCCGCGAGCAACGCGACAAAGCCATGCTCTATCACGTAACCCCGCGATCAACGCGACAAGCCGTGCTCCATCACACAATTCCGCGATTTCAACGCGACAAAGCCGTGCTCCATCACGCAACTCCGCGATCAACGCGACAAAGCCGTGCTCCATCACGCAACTCCGCGATCAACGCGACAAGCCGTGCTCCATCACGCAACTCCGCGATCAACGCGACAAGCCGTGCTCCATCACGCAACTCCGCGATCAACGCGACAAGCCGTGCTCCATCACACAACTCCGCGATCAACGCGACAAGCCGTGCTCCATCACGCACCTTTTTGAATTCCAAAATCCAAAACCCCATGCCTAAAACTCCAAATTCCAAGATCCAAAATCCCTATGCCTAAAACTCCAAATTCCAAAATCCAAAATTCCAAAATCTTAATGAAACCCTTATCTAAAACTCCAAAATAACCAATAAAATCCACAATTCCAATAAAATGCCATGACCACCAAAACCCAAGGAACAAATCTTATGTCTCACGTCTCATCGGGCTAATGCTTGAAAGGGTGTTCCGTTCTTTTGAACAATATGGGACATTCCTTCGCAAATGCCCTAAATAAATATGGCAAAAAATAAATAAATGAAAATCCAATAAAAGTCCCTAACCTTAAAAGTCCAAATGAAAAATAAATTAAACCCTACTTAATTAGAGCCCAAAAGAAACCAAGCACAATAAAATCCAAATAAATAAAGTCAAATTTGTCCCGCCGGGCCTAAGTTCGAAGGAATGTCTTTGTCCTTTTGGACATTCATAGACATTTCTTTTACGAAGGCCTACATTTTAAGAAAAATGTCAATACCGCCAATGCCGATATTGAGTGCCATCATATTGAGTGCCCATACCTAAAAAGAGAGGGTGAGAAATGAGAGGGTGAGCAAAACAAAGGGTGACTTGCCTTTATGGCTCCATAAGTCATTGCTTCCACCTAAATATTCCCAAATCCACAAAATCCACCAACCAAAAAATATATAGCCGTGTTGAGGAAGCCTGTGTGGTTTCTGAATACATGGAAGAGTGAAATTACCCAAAAGTTTTGTGCCTTGCACTTTAAACAAGGTACTAGGTGCCTGTTCATCTCACCGAATGAAAGGATGAACAAAAGTTTTGTCTTGAACTTTAAATAAGACACTGGAGAACGTCAACACTGAAGTAGGTGCTTACACTGGGGCAGTTAAACAAGACAAGGATCAACAATAACCAAACTGGAATGAGAGCCAAAAAGACCAACCAAAACCAGATACAAACCAAAGGGATAAGAGACAACCTAAGGAACTACAAGGTGAAGTTAAACGTTGAAGAAACCAAACCATGACAAAGAGCAAGGGGTCAAGAAGGGCCACCAAAGCACGTTGTTCTGTCTAAGGTCCTTACAACATACTTTGGTGGGGGGCATTTGTTGACCCTAAAAATTAAACCCTGAAAACCAAGTTCAAAATCCGAAAATCTAAGGCCAAACAGCGAAAAACAAATTTCTAATTTGCCACAACTCAAAATCAAATTACCAAAAATACCAAACAAACTCCAAAAATCACCAAAAAAATACCCAAAATATCCTTGAGAATTATGGTGAATTATCATAATTTTTAAATCCCAAAAATGCCCACACAAATTTCAAAATTTGCAAAGAGGCCCAAAAACTTCACAAAATTACCAAAATAAATCTATGAGGAATTTGCCAAATCCACTTAAACCATTAAATTCCTTATATTTTTCTAAGCCTACCCATAAAATTTCATCTGAAAATACCCAAGGGAAGGTCTCTAAACAATTTATTTTGGTTTGGCCTTAAAGGAATAAAGGGAAATTATGAAAATCAAATGGAAATTCCACAAAAAATCGAAATGTTTGGCACGTGCATACCATTGCAGCGGATCCCAGGGGGGCCAAAGATGTCGCTGCCCCCAGGATGATTTACCATCCTCATTTAAAGCCCTGTATACATCCGTTCTTTGTACTCCGTGTGCATAAATTCAAAAGATGTCAATTGGTTCACAGAAGACCGCGTCCACCCATCTCTATGTCCCTCATTAAACCTTACAGGTGGGCCACGCCTGTAAGGGTTGTCTCCCCCAGGGTTAAAAGAACAGACAGAGATGAAATCGAAATCTTACCGTGCGACGCCGGGTGAAAACGGGAAACAGCGACGACGTGGCTTCTCCTCCATCCACAAACCTAAAACCACACTGCCCAGCCCACGGTTTTCCTAAACCAGTGCCCTAGCGCAGCTGGAGGTGGGCCGTTGATGCAAAATGAAGGGTGAAGATGGCTTTCGGCAAAGGAGAGAAACCCTAGAGCTATTGCTATATAAAGACCCAATTGACGCAGAAAGAAAGACGGGGGGAAAAAGAGGGAAGAGCAGCCGTAAGCTTGGCATAGGGTTAGATTATTGAAATTAGGCTAGACAGAGAGAAATTGTAAGAGAGCATTTCATCAAACACTTGAAAAGAGAGAAAGAGAAGGTAAAATCAAATAGCCACTGTTTGTAAATTGTCTCTGAATCAAAAGAAATTGTTCTGAGCTATTTGAGGGTTTTAATTCAGTTCTTGTAGCATCGTTTGTTTGCAAATTGAGATAGTAAAAATCTGGATTGAGCTTCAATTGCGCCCAGCGCATGAGGAGATCAATCCAGTGAAACATGAGATGTAATCAATTACCCCAATTACAATCTGACTGCGCACAGCGCATGAAAAATGTAATTGGGATGAACTCATCTAAGCTACTCCTTAGCTCAGCTTTGGGGTCCTTAGTTGAGAAGTGTCTACTTGGATTAAATGTATGATGAGCATGTCAGATCATGCCTGTTATGTATTTAATTAAGTATATACTAAATTAAGTTATGCCATGCTCTGATGAGAGAATAAGTGCAACACAAAATCTAGCCAGAAATGAAATAAATAAAAATACAAGGTTTTATTTGCATAAAAATATAAAAATGCATATGGACAGCAAGAGTAGGACCTCATGAACTGCTAGGAACAAGATTTGCTATTTTTGTGAATCTCAGTGTTTTTATACAAATTTACTAAAGCAGCATGGGTATTCTTTAAATAAATTGTCATTTTGTCAAAACATTGGACTTTCCTGCAAAAGGACTCACATGGAAAATTCATAAACATGTTAAAGTTCAAGTATATGATAAAAGGCAAAATATTACATGAGTGTGTTTCTTTCTGTAAAAATGCAAAAAAAAAAAGGCTTTGAACTAGTGAAGTACATTCTCTGTGACTCATTGTGAACTGTGCAACTCTACTTCCTGTATATGGAGCAACTCACAATTAAAATTCCTCAAAACAGTGGATACTTCATTGGAAATACAAAAGTGAAAGATGTGATAAGTGCTTAAAGTCTGGTGCTTACCTCTGTTTATGTTTTGAGCATACAAAACAAACTCGAATTGATTGAAATTGAGTGCTAAATCAAGTCTTATTGCCGTAAGTCCACTTACATGTAAAATGAAAAGTTGAATAAAGTAAATAAGGTGCCCTCTTCTGCCTCAACACTTCCCACAACAAAACATGGTGATTTAAATTAAAACAATTGCATGAACAAGTCAAAGTTAACCCCCTGAAGCTAACCAAGTCATGACTGGCATGAAGAGACGACCCAGTGGGTCCCACTGCAAAAGCACAGTTCAATCCAAAAATAAGTCAAAATGCCTCAGTCCAGAACACCTTCATCCAGATATTCTCATGACAAATTGAATTCCCAAGCATCATCATGGAACCTTCTGTAAAGGGCGAAACTTCTCACTGGTAGAAAGAGAGGGTCAGAAAGGTCCAAACGCCATCAATGGCTGTACGAGCTCCTTCAAGAATAGCACTGCAGTATAAGCTTTGACAGCAAGAATGGAGTATACCAAGCTCTTCTCCTCTCCTTCACGATTCTAGAGAACCAAATCTCGACTCCAATGGCTGCCGGAATCGCCTCAATTTCATCGGAGAAGAACCAGGGGCCAAATTGCAAAAGAGCCAGGCTCTGTTGGATTTTGAAGAAGAAAGATCCGTGGCCACAAACGATCCTCTGTGACGAGGAAGTTTGTAGCGGATCACTGACATGATAACAACTCGTTGTACAAATCGCGAAAGGATGGTCAGCGTTCGTTCAAATCTTAATCCGCGCCTTACCACGTCATCCGCCAGGCCAGTGCCAAATCAGATCCAGTTGACTCCAAATCAGCGCCAGCTCAGCCTTCTCTGATGACGTGGACCAACCAGAAAATTCCAAGTCGTCATAAACTTCAAATATTCATTAAAAATAGTAGGAAACTCAGAAAAATTCAAATAAAATATCCAAAAAATCCTAAAAATCCAAATAAACCAAATTCACTTATATTTTGATATAAAAATCTGTCAAATTATTGGTCTTTTCTATTTTTGAAGTATTTTCAATATTAAATAGATTTTATAAAAATTCAAAAATGATATTAATTAAATTTTGTAAAATTCCAAAATGACTTTAAAACTTAATAAAGCTTTCTTGGCAAGTTTTCAAAAATAGATATTGAGATTTTAAAAGAAATATATTTGACATCAAGTATTTTCTAAACCGGTATGGTCAATATTTGGTTCAATTCAAACTTGTTCTAACAAAAATAATCAAAGCACAAACAATTCACAATTCAAGAAAGGTTTAACCAAGATTTAGCGGAAGCGATTGGGGTTTTGGACCGGTTTGGTATGAACTACACTAACACAATTCAATTGGTACCCAATACAAGCAAGCACACAAGCAATTCAAGTATAGCAAGATAATAAAGAGAGAAAGAGAGAGAGAAATTGAACACGCGATGTGATTACGGAGTTCCGACCCGCTAGGAAATGCTAGCCTTAGTCGTACGTCTCCGGGAGTTTCGCTACCACACAAGGGCGCGCTCCGTTCAATTCCAACAAGAACGAGACTACAACTTCGAACCGAATCACCTCGTCACAAGGACACTCGAGGCGGATCGGCCTAACTCGAATGGCACAACGGCCTCAAAGGAGAAGAGCTCTCAACCTATTCCAACCTACACCTAGCGACAACGTCGGGGCGGTGGTGTTTGAGGCTACTAAATCTCTCAAGATGGTCTAGCTATGAAAAGCTCAAGTGGGAGAGTATCCCTATGCTCAAAGGCTCAATTTGCTCAAAGGCTCAATTCTGGTCTAATTTTGCAAAGTGAAGCCACCCTTACTCGTTTTCTCTCTATTTGGAGAGAGAACAAGGGGTGGATATATATAGGGCTCGAAATGAGCAGTTTCCCAGCAAAAACAGGCCACAGCGTTGTACAACGCTGAATAGCGTTATACAACGCTGGAATATGACCGTTGTAAATTCTAACGGCTCTTTAATATAGCCGTTGGTCTGTCAGAGCGTTGTGCAACGCTATTTGCCGTCGCACAACGTAGGAGTGTAAAACCAAAGGAAAAACTCCGACAATTCCGTTGGAAATAGTCAGAGCGTTGCTTGCCACTGAATGGCGTTACACAACGCTAACAGAGAGATAAAAGGAACAACTCTGACAGATTCAACAGAGCGTTGTACAACTCTATATACCGTCACACAACGCTAACGTTACCCAACGCTGAAAGACGTTGGCTAACGTTAACAGAGCGCTGTCTGAACAGCCAGCTAACTTGGGATTTTTGTGGCGTTGTGTAACGCTATATGGCGTTGCACGATGGTACTCAGGAAATTTTCCAAGTTTTTTAGCTGCAGCGTTGTACAACTCTACCGAGCGTTGTACAACGTTGTGACTCAGCGTTGCCTAACTCTATATAGCGTTGTGCAACGTTGATTCACAAAAGTATGAATTTAGCTGTTCTAGCGTTGTGTAACTCTATATAGCGTTGTACGACGCTAGGTCACAGAAAACAGGATTTTGCTGGTTTATTGAGCTTTTCGCTATCTAGACCATTTTAAGGATAAACAAGGACCAAAGTATACCTTCTATCCTAGTCTAAACTAGCCTACAAGCTCTCTAATGACTTGATCTTGATCTTTCTTAAAGCTATTATCCAAGTCCTCATAAATTGTATCTTCTTCCTATAAAACTCAAAGAAGATTGTTAAATGCCAAATGATATTGTTTTGCAATCGACAAACCTAGAGACGTTTAGTACAACAATTACATTTATAGGAACAAATTTTTTTTTGTTAAATGACAAATTACCTTAGTCATTAAATTGTTGTGTGTAATTACTGAAACGAGTTGATTTGATTTATCAAATCTTAGTTCCAGATTGAATAATCGAATTAAAAAATAAAATGTTGTGCTGACTTGAATGAATGTACAACTTAATCAATAAGCAACACATTTAAAAACAAAAAAAGAGAAACGATTTTAATTGACCTGTCATGCTTGCTATCAACTTCCTAAATCCAAATGTTTCAATCAATAAATTTGATGGTATATAAATACATGAAGAAAATTTGAACAGATTCTATTTTTCTGTGCACAAAATTTAATAGTAGGATGAAATTTGCCATTTAAAATTCAAAATTGCATTTGGAGATAAAAACGATGTTTTTAACTAGATAGCCACTATCTAGTATTGTCTTAAAAAAATAAAAACGATGTTGCCTAAGCAGTGTTTTTAATGATGTTGTTTTAACTGCTGGTTGCTAGTTTGAGAGTATTTTAATAGAAGAAGATATTACTAGTATATTAATGTAGGCTTAAAGGTACTAATGATCTAGATCTACTAAAAAGGAACGATCAAACACAATGTATGTATGATCGAGCCTTAAATTTCTAATGTATTTAAACCTAGTGAGTAGTGACGCATCTAAAACACTTCTACACACCACACCCACCGTTGTGTGCCACTAAAATCTATAATCACAATTGTGAGACTTTTGCTTTATTAAGTTTTATCCCTCTTTGAAATGTTGAAAAGTTAAAATGCTAACTGCATTACTTAGTCGAAATGTGTTCTTTATAATATCTTAAATGTGTTCTTTATAATTAAAATAAGTAGTGTATGAAATTTGATCGGTTTGAAACATAACTGATCATTTGTCTAAAAATTGGAAAAGTTAACAGTTGACACACTAGGAAGCTAATAATTATTAATTTTGCATTAAAATTAAGGAATTTGGTGTTATTTTTTGGGTAATTTTGATAACCATTGAGTCGGTCAAAAGGGAAAAAAAATATCATAAAATGTTGGTTCCGATATATCTCTTTTCAAAAACAGAACTGCATCACAATGCCATGTATACAAATTATCTTCATCAATATCACAAATGAGAGCATGCCGCTGTAAATTAATCTTTGTTGCTCTTTTTGCTTGTTAAAATAATTACAAGAAAAATTAATGTTTGCAATATAACATTTCGATTCATTTCATAAATAAAAGAAAAATAAAACTCGTGTAAGATCTCATGATTGTACTGTCATGACTATTATCTTAGACCTTATTATGGGAGGTGATAAATTGCTTAAAAAAACTGATGGACATCATAGTTAGGCTTAGGCCCGTCAAACGTTGAAACAGTTCACGGAACAACTTGTTTTCGTTTTCTGTTCCGTTTCAATAACGGAACGAAAATTGTTGTTTCGTTTCTATTTTGTTTGACGTTCCGTCTTTCATTTACTATTGATTTCAACCGATTTTCGTTTTTCGTTTCGGTAACGTTTACAAATTTCAATTCCATTTCCGTTTCATTTTTGAAAACGAAATTGATTTCTCTTTCCTTTAACGTTCCGTTTGGACAGAACAGAACGGAACTCAAAGTGGAACGTTAATATTGACAGATCTAGTTGGGCTATGACATTGATGAGTGATGACAACCACTATGAATAAAATTTCTGTATTTCATCCTTTGAGTCTTAAACAAAATTCTTTGTCACAAACAAAATTGTTTGTTCTCTGAACCTGCAGATAGCAGATAAAAAAAAGGATACATTCCCACATTGGCATTGTAAATTTAAATTTCATCAGTATCATCTTCTCAAATTCTACCAGAGAAAATCTCAAGTGAACCCAAATTAATCTCTAGTTAACCCCGAAACAAAAAATTAACCCATAACAAAAAAAAAAGAAAAAAAACACAATGTAACCAATAAGCCATAGATGCCATCTAACATTGAACTGCTCATGAAAAATCAACCAACTTCGCCATGCACAGTCAAGAAATGATGAAACCCTTTTCTAAAAATCAACTCCGGCGAACACCTTCTTCACTTGCTCTAGTGTCACAAACAGTACAACCGTGAACGGCCCCTGCCGTGTGACTGTCGGTATAAATCCTTTATACAGCGACATCACCCCCTCCTTACTCACAGTCTTCACCAAACAGTCCATGGCACCGGCATATGGCGGCGGCTTCCCACATTCCACTTTCATGTTCATAACCCTCGTCTTCACAACGTCCACCGGGTTTGATGCAGCTGCTGCCACCAACCCGGCGGTAAAACTAGCTGCCACATGGGTCCCGAGTCCATCAGCCTCCTTCCCCCTCCAGCCCAGTATTGCTTCCTTTGCCTGGTCGTATGTTGCGAGCTGTGATGCTGTCACAATCATGGCACGGTTGATCGTCAGAGATGATCCTGTCCAGAGGCTCTGAATTCCTTCATGGCGTACCATGCGGGTTATGGCATCACCGACACTTTTGTAATTACGGCGCTCAGCTATCGGGAGCCGACCATCAGCCTGCATTCTGACCATTGCCACATCAGCAGGGTTTCCAACGGCAGCACCAATGCCGCCTGAAATGAACCCAGCAGCAATTTTGAGTTGTACCGGGAGAGAGGTGCCATTACCATCAGCTGACCATTTCTTCTTTAAGAAATCATACAAACCCATTCGTGTGGTGGAGTAAAGCGTTTGACGGAGGACAGTAGCAGAGACACCAGAGAAGAGGCCGAGAGGCCCCTCTGAGCGAAGAATTTGGGCTCCGACTGCTATTGGGCCGGGTTTACGAACAG
The DNA here is from genome assembly GCA_028095005.1 of Rhynchospora pubera. Classification (NCBI taxonomy): domain Eukaryota; kingdom Viridiplantae; phylum Streptophyta; class Magnoliopsida; order Poales; family Cyperaceae; genus Rhynchospora; species Rhynchospora pubera. The sequence goes on along the minus strand of CM051462.1, from coordinate 85,056,895 downwards.
GAGGAGGCGGCTGGAAGTGGTGGTGGGGCAATGCCATGGTGGCACCACTATGGAAGGAGAGCGCCGGCCGAAAAGCCGGGTTAGGAGGCGCAATGGTTTCTCCTTGGAGTTGCATTCTCACCTTGATCAGATCAAGAGGATGTGTGGAACAGCCGGCAATTACCGAGGCAATGCCGCCTTCTACAAATCCCTTCAGACCCATCTCTGTTTTCTTGGATCAAACTAAAAGGAGTTACCAAAAACAATGATTTCTTCTATGAAACAGAGATAGATCAAATTGAATTCTACCAAATGGAGATCTCACTAGAGACCTTGAGATGTGAGTGGAGATACAAGGAGATACAAGCGGAATGTGGGACTTGGCTTCTCTGTGACATATGCTAGGACACTATTAAAAGATTTTACTGTCTTTAGATTTGATGAGAGACGAGAGACGCGAACAGAGAGTATTTATAGTAGTAGAAGAAAAGAAGGAGAAGGCGACAAGGGAAGGTTTCAACTTTTTGAGTGAACATTACAATTGAAATGTAAAAAATCGGTATTCTTTTTGGAATTTTTCGAAGTGAACAGAACCCGTTGGTTGATTTGGAGAGAGAAAGACATGTTTTCTTCTTCGTTTCTTTTCCTCTCCGCTTGACTCAAACGCGGAGAGGAATAGTCGAATAAAATGGAATGGTTCCTCCACTGAGTTTACTTACAACGGAGGCGGATGCTTGAATCAATGCTTCTCCTAGGGTTTTGGAACTGATTCGCTAATTAGTGATCTCAGCCGTTGGATTTTGATATCCGACGATGCAGATCAGAGATAGGGGAATATTCTGGGCCAAGGGTGAAGCGTGTGGTATGCAGTTGGAATCGTCGTAGAGTCGGCACCAGAGAGGAGGTGGGTTTTCAATTTAGATGTGCATTCTTTCAGTAAATGAAATTGAACCGGGTCAAAATAAGTATGGTAGAGACCCGCTAGACTAAAATTATAGAGAAAATAATGCAGAGAGTGTCGGTATAGACCTGGTCTGGGCCCAGAAAGTTCTTCTTTAAACCACAGTTTAATTGGGCCTACAAAACGAAATTTTGACGGCTTCAAGAAAAATAAATAGTTTATGTTGCTCATGGTTTTCAATCTGTACCATTAGAAGGATCTTTCCGCAAAAATATTTACTGCTGTTTTTTCATTACTCGTTTTAACTTTTATTTCAATACATTAGCGTGCCTAATTCTAATTGACAGTGTGCTTATAAAATTCTTCCAAAATAAAAAAATAAAATAAGATGTCAGGCGTTAAATTATTTGCATAACATTTTTATGTTATCTGACTAATAACAAGACAGCAAGAATCAACTTATTACATGATTGCAAGCCATAAAAATGATAAAATGGTGTCATTTGTCAAAATTTTGTTCTCCGGAAAGAACAACTTTGTGTCGCCAAAAGAATAGAATAACTTCATCGGACAGTAAAATGATACTTTCCCATGTTGTATTTGCAAAAATTTAACTTTGTAGATGCGAATTTTGGTGGCATTGTTGTTGCTACCTAGTGATATGCCAAATGTCCTTGGCCCTTGGCCCGTCCTTCGGAAGACCATGTGACAACCCGGACCGGACCGGCCCTTTAAAGGATTTATAACGGGCTAGGACTTAAAAGGGCCGGTCTTTGAAAGGGCCGGATTTAATTTTTGACGAAGACGGATTTCGATGGGACGGATACCAAAGTACCTGGTCCGGCCCGGTCCGGTCCGTTTTATTTGGAAGGGCCGGTGGAATAAGTTACATCAATTAAAAATGGAATAAATATTAAATGTTTGATTTCGTATAAGTATACTTTGAGCATGAGTATCCTTTGATTGCCACCTGTAGTATCCTTTGATTTCGTTTGTATCTTTTTTGCAGTTTCTAAATTCATATGAGTACGAAAGTTGTGCACATAAAGTTAACGCTCGATATATATGGTGACAGACTGACAGTATCTTCCTACTCCATAGAATATTAGATTTTATCAGATATTATACCATGTCAGTGTTATCTTGATGTTACTCCGTACATTTTTCATTTTCTATCTTTTTTAGATTTCATCAGATTCCAAAATTCACCAAGACCAACATATATCGGTTACTTTATAAGTCTATATATACTCCCGTACATATATCTTTCATTTTCATCCAACTCACGATCTCTCAATCTCTATCATTGTTAGCTGAAATTTCTGTTTGAAAACTAGTCACATTTGTTTTTCTAAAGTTTAAATTAAACTATAGCTATTGGAATAAGAAAACAATGGATCTCTTTCATGCATCTGGCGATGGAGTCTCTTCTCATTGCCCAAACCAAATTCCACCATCCACAAATCCCATGTCTCGGCCTAATGCTTCACCTAGCGTGTTGACTCAGGTCACACCTCAAATGAATTCTCAGCAAGTTCCAGGAAACACACCGACTGCACCAAATGATGAAACCCCTCCAACGATTGAACATGAAGGAACTGAACCTAATTTAAGAGGTATTATAATTATTTTTTATAACTTTTCTATTTCTATTTTAATATTAATATAATTAAATTTATGTGAGATTAATGTTCAAGTATTTATACTATTATTATGTTTCCCACATTTAGGGAAAAAAATAAAAAGGCCTAGAGTACCAGAATATAAAGCTTCATGGTGGAGATACTACCAAATAATAAAAGACAATAATGGATTTTGTATTCGGGCTATTTGCTTAGTCAAAAATTGTGGAAGCATCTTGTCTTATAGTACTGCAAATGGTTCTAGTCATATTAAGAGGCATGCCAAAAAATATGAACATGAGGGTAAAGAACCTGAAAGAGTACCGACTAATGCACAGACCCAACTTAACCCAGATGGTTTAGGCTTTTATAGTTACAATCCCAAAAAAGGTCTAGAATGGATGTCTAGGTATATTGCTCATGCTGAAAAACCTCTCAACTTCGGAGAATGTCGAAAATTAGAAGACATGATTAAACATGCTCTTCAACCATATTATAAAAAAATTTCTTACAAAAGAGTACGACGTGAGATACTAAAGCAGTATAAAGAACGTTTGATTCATTTACAAGAGTTCTTTAAAAAATCTAAAAATAAGATGGCTGTCACATCTGATGTTTGGACAGCTGGGGAACACGGTTTATCGTACTCTTGTTTGACGACACACTGGATAGATGAAAAATGGATGTTACAAAAAAGAATATTGTCTGTTCGGGTTTTACCATTTCCCCATACGGCTGAGGCCATTTATAATCATCTCTTGGATCTTTTCAAAGAATTTCATATCAAAGATAGAGTCATCTCAATTTCTTTTGACAATGCAAGTAACAATAATGCCTCCATACCCTTCTTTAAAACAGCTCTTTCACCGATCATGAATGGTGAATTGTTTCACCAAAAATGTGCATGCCATATACTAAATTTAGTTGTTATTGCTGGTACTAATGTTCCGGCATTGAAAGAAATAATTATCAAGTACAAGCATGGGTTGAACTATATTGATTCTCATGGCAAAAAAAAATAAGAATTCAGGGAGAAATGTGACCATATGGGTTTTAGGAAAATAAAAATACCATGGGATACTGAGACCAGATGGAACTCAACATACCGTCTCCTTAAAAGTACTATGGGTCATAAACGTCCTATAGAAAGTATATTGGAATCAACTTATGAGGGTCAAAAGTACTTATTAAAGGATTATGAATGGGACATTTTAAACCGTTTGGTACCCTTTTTGTCCAAGTTTTTTGAGGCCACGGTAAGACTGTCATGCACATATACTCCCACCTCATCCTCTTTGCTAGTACAGCTAGTAATGATTTCTGATTGGTATCATAACAACATAGGGTCATTTGAAAACCACCCCATATTATCAGAAGTAGTGACCCAAATGCGGGGAAAATTTTTAAAATATTGGGAAGAGATACCGACATTGGCAATAGTTGGAAGTGTGTTGGATCCCCGATATAAGGTGTCAATGACGGCTGCTATGATCGCAACTTTCAATGCAAATATGGGGTTACCATCCTTCGATGAAGAACGTCATGTTAGAGATAAAGTAGAAAGGTTGTTTGCTATATATGCAGAGCAACACAACTCCTCAATTACATCTACTTCTCGAGCTTCTGAACCCCAAGGACAAGGCGGCATGAGTAGCCTTCTACGGGCCATCCACCGACGTCGACCCAATGAGGTTGGATCATCATCTAGCGAAAGAGTAAATGATGAATTCAAGAAATACGAGGGTTATCCAATCTCAACAGAAGAGGCTGACAGTCTAAACTTTGACCTTTTAACTTACTGGGAGGCACATGAAAAGGTTTGGCCGACCATTTCATGCATAGCTCGGGATATACTAGCCATTCCTGTATCCACAGTACCATCAGAGTCGTGCTTCAGCGCATGCAACAGGGTGCTCACTGATAGACGCAATAAATTGGGAAATAAGATGTTTGAGGCGCTTGTATGCCTAAAAGACTGGTGTGATGCTGAATATAGACAACAAGATAAGTAAAAAATGTATGCTACTGAAGAAGAAAATGCAACTTCTGGATTGGATACAGAAGGCACTAGTGATGATGGAAGTGATTTTGAAGCACCAGAACCAGAAAATTGGTGGAATTATTCGCAATATTCTATGTGAATATTTTAATCGAAGGTAATATTCTCACACATAACTTAATTTAATTATTTTATTTTAATCTAGTACTAACCAAAATACAGTTATGTTTTATTTCTAGATTTTCAACGATGGAGTCAATTTAAAAAAAAGAAAAAGGTACGTACATATTTCTCACTTTTTATGTTAAATAATTTTAAACGTTCTTAATTTTTATTTATTTTATTTTTTGATTGATATACTAACCAAAAAACCAATTTTTTAACTCCGCCTATGTCATTACAACATAGCCGGTCCCAAGCCCGGAGTTTAAGGAGGAGGGAAAAATTGAAAGTATAATTTAATTGCAATAATAATGTTTAAAAAATAAAAATTATCCTTAATTCTTAAATATTTTAAAGCGATTGTCATATGGAATCCTTTGAGTCCTTTAGGTCCTTGAGCCCAGCCCTTTGAAAGATCAAGGACTTCGAAGGGCCGGGTTTTCAAAGGGCCGGACTTCCGATTTAAAAAGAAACCCGTTTGATCCGGTCCTTCTTAAGCCCTTTCTCAAATCCGATCCGGTCCGGCCCTTATACGAAACCCGTTAAGTCCGGTCCTTTGAAATCCGGCCCGGCCCTTTTGCCTTTCACTATTGCTACCAAGTGGCATCTTTCCTTAGCACGTGTTGGGCACACGCGGAATTGCACGTGTTGCGCACGTGCTCTCCCCTCCCCGATTTTTACTTTCAAAAGAGTAGCATCTATTTCTTAGTTTTAAGTCCTCATTTTTTTGCCTTTCATAAATCCTCCTCTCCCAATTTTTCGTACTGTGAATATTTTTTGTCGAAATTAAATGCATGCACTAATCACTATATTTTTTTTATCTTACAAAAAGTAAACGATGAAACTACATTTTGAAATTAAGTTTACAAGTATATTCATTTTGTCAATTTTATGTGATCACTTTGTTTAAGTGATGACCAACGATCACAAAATTATAAATTATAAATGACAGTAATCAATTTATTTTGTTTTTTTCATCGACAAATTCAAATTCGGTCCAAAAGTAAGCTCACGGGCTGCTCCTACGGCAACAAACCTAATAGAAGAAATAGATCAAGCCAAGCCTCATCAATAACGTATAATTTATAACTTGTTTCTTTGTTTACTTATGACCTTTATTAGGGAAAATTAGATTTATGCCACTCTAAAATTGTAAAATTAGAAAAATGCCACTTTAAATCCATTTTATTTAGATATTTGCCACAAATATACTGGATTTTAAAAATATACTTTTGTATTGACTAAATTGCCCTTCTTCTTCCTCCTTTACGCTCTATCTTTTGTCCCTTCGTCTATTCTACGCCATAGATGGATACCAGTGTGGCGCATGCAAAGAACCCAAATGATCAAATCTAATATTTGTCAATTTTCATGTCTTTTGTCCGAATTCTAAAGTTTTGTTGTTTTTCTCCGTCAAAATTTAGGTACCCAGATAAATTCCATTTTCTCTATCTTTCTATTTACTTTTTTGGATTTTTAATGGTACAATTCTTGAGACAAAACTCTATGTTTGTTCGACCCATTCAGATCAAGTTCTATTAAATTAAATGAGAAATCATTCTTAGCCATCGGATGGCTCTACTCGGAGTCGTATCCTCTGCCCATCTCATTAAGATGGGCACTCTGCCCATCTCTAGCCGTTGACCGTCCGATCAAAATAAACGGTCCGATCTTTACCGCTCCATTTATCTCTCAGAAACAGAAAAAAAGACATTTACGTGCTAGAAAAATACAAAATCGAGGGAAGCCTTCGGCGTGCAAGCCCTCGTCTTCTCCTCCGTATCGCGATCGTGCTCCAATTTCCATGGCCTACCCTCTCTCGCATTCCTCTCTGTTGAAAGGAGAGAAATTATTCGAAGAATCAAGAACTCTTTCTTCTTAGCCCCTGAGATTCCTCTTCTTTACCAATTCTTCTCTCACACGAACTGAAAAGAGAGAATCGCCTCTCCTTATCAACAAGTGCTGTTGCTCTTGGAAGCAAGGTAAAACGTTATTCCAATTTTCTTCTATTTCTTGATGTTTTGAGTAATGGTGTATAATTGAGCAAATTGTGCACAATATATTAACATCCTCTTTCCTCACAGTAACTGAAGTTTTGCAAAATTGACAGCAGAACGGAGACTTCTATATAGAGAAAATCGATCTATGTTTGAACTATTTCCAAGAACAATTTTTTTTTAAAAAAACTTTGCATTAATTTATGCCCAACGAAGTAAATATACAACTTGAATACAGTGAATAGTGCTCATCACATACCACTATAGGTAAGGGCATTAAAATTAGGCCGAGTACTAATCTTCAGAATCGCCTCTTCTCCAACCTTTTAGAGAGAGAAAAGACTAGCACCACAATCGGAAATGCCCCTCGAGGGACCCCTCAAAGTCTTCATCATATTTCTTGGCGAGTCAAATTCGTACCCAGCGAGTTCATCATATTTCCTAGGTGAGCTCTCCTATGACTCGTCACCGTCTCACTGGCGAGTTAAATTCGAAATCACCAGAATTTGAAATGAATACACTGGCCGTTAGTATGAGTAGTTCTTTTAAGATAGTATATGGATCTAATTCTTTTATTCCTTGCCATCTATCAAGAGCTACACAACTGAAGTCTTAATGACCTGAGGTTTATACCAGTATATCTTCTTCGTTTCACTGGTCTGGTTTCTGTACTTGTGGGTTTTTGATACTTTTTTGTTTATTTCACTTTGCATGATGATTTTTACCCCCCTACCAAACATCAGACCAGGGCATAATGAATAAATAAATTATATAAAAAAATGATACAAAGAAAAGGTATTGCAAATATCTTATGTGCAGGCTTGGGTTACACTTGGTAGAGCACAATTAAAATTATGGTGAACCTGATTCAGTGGATTACCAAATTGGGTTTCTAATCTATTTTTTGTCTATTTAATTGACTTTTAATCATAGTGGATTATTATGTAATGTAGGAATGAGTAGCCAAAACAGTTGGAATTGACGTGAAAAATAGGGGCTAATAAGTCAGACTATGATGATTATAAAAGTGGCTTTGGTCAAAGAGTACAAGAAGCAACAAATGCTTATGCATAGAAGTGAAGATTAAATGTTTCTGCATAGAAGTGAAGATCAAGTGGGAAGATTCATAACTCAGATGGAGACCAATGATTTTAGATTGCATTTCTATGAATTTTGATTTTGCTCTACTATACAGTTCTAATTTTTATATAGGGGGTGTAATGTAATTATTGAGGAGAGCTCTTTTGTGTACAACTTTATGGGGGATAGGTAACACTGGTGGTACTAGTACAGGGACGGTTGGTACTAGTATGAAATTCTGGTTTCATTTCTTTGTGAGAGAGCAATCCAGATATTTTTTATTACTTACTTTTCTTTGTAATTTATGTTTCTTGTAATCAAGTGGTGAAGTAGTGCACTATTTTCCTAAAAAAAAAACGAGTACAATAATTTCCATACTTACATGGTACACATGAACACATCTAACATGTCCTGAACAAAACTAAAGGAAATTTCAAGGGCCAGCATTCTTGAATTTATCTAATGACCAGAATTATTGAATCACTATAGGGCATGCATCTATTGATTGATCGCACGTCCTCAAACTAAGGCTTGCATTGTGATCAACTTAAAATGAAGAAATGGAACAAAAAATTTCAAACAAGATAGTGGGAAACAAGCAGTCCATGGTAAACAATGATTCACAGTGAAAAATAAGCAAGAAAATATAGTGCTCTATATAGGCTCAAATTTCAGTTTATAGCAGTATTCATACATTACACAAGTGAAGGTTAACAATGGGTATAACAAATTTAATTGAAGCACACAACATATTAGCTAGTAAATAACAGTATCAAATTGCAGCACACAACAGAGTAATACATTGTTTGCTCACATATGTATTACAAAATACAGCATCACATTGCGTATGTAATAGTTAAATCAAATCCAAATTACAAAATTTGTCATTTATCCTCGTACACAAGAACTGTCATTCCTCAGAAAACAATAACTAATCAAGTAGATTAAGTAAACCCACAAGGACTAGCCATTGTCTAGTTTCAATTTGTAATTCTCAAAGATAACAACTAACATGCTTTCCAGATTAATAGTGTTGATAGTTGGCAAACTACTGACACACCAAACTACTTCACTGGCAGCAAACTAACAGTGTTGATAGCACAGGATGAAGCTACGCCCTTGTCTTTACTTTTTTTCAAATTATCTTAGAACTGAAACTTATCCAACTGGAACTTCAACTCGCTGCCCAAGTCGGGATAACGCATTCTTCAATGAACTTACTTAGTTACAACCCTTAGCCAATATGAAAGGGACGGATACTATACCATAGATCCCTTCTCAAATATACGACTGCTCTTGCCCGTGGCCAGCTTTTTAGCTCAGTAGAAAAGGTACTCGAGTCAACAATAATCATTAATCAGTTAATTAACTGAAGAGAAATGAAAAATATCCAAAGAATTGCATTTAGTCTATGAAATGAAAAAAAGGAAAATACAAAAGGTTGAGCGACAGTTTGGTGGAGATGCTTCGAGAGAGAGGAGACGGTGCACCATATTGAGGAGGTCGTCGCCATGGTGGACCACGGGTCATGCTGAGGTCGAAGTGCTCGGCCACCAAAGGTCTAGGAGGCCTATTGATCTCTTGACAGTGGAGATGCTTCGAGAGGAGAGGAGGCGGTGCACCTTCGATCGGATCGCAGAGAGAAACGGAGAGAGAGCGATCTAGGTTTTTCTTCTGGCGCGCTCGAGAAAGAGAGAGCGCTGAGCGATCGACTCCTTCGGCGATTGAGAGAGAGAAAACTCTTTTCGTTTTGTGTTTTTAGAGATAAAATAGAGCGTTGTAAATTCAACCGTTCATTTAGATCGGACAGTCAGGAATGAGAGATGGGCAGAGTGCCCATCTTAATGAGATGGGCAGAGGATACGATTCCGGCTCTACTCTCCCGATGCATTACATTTTTTTAATTTTCTTTCAGGCCTGCACTTTTAAACTATTTTAGACTTAGTTGTATAAAATTGTGCATACGGGCTTCAATGACAAAAGAAACTTAGTCACCAGATAATTTAGCCCAATAGAAGCGCACAAAATGGATGAAGAGACGCATGACAAAAATGAAAAGAACAGAACATGAAGAAGGGCATATTAGTCAATACAAAAATATATTTTAAAATACTGTATATTTGTGGCAAATATCTGAATAAAATGGATTTAGAGTGGTATTTTTCTAAGTGTCAAGTTTGAAGTGATATTTTTTTAATTTTACAATTTTGGAGTGGCATAAATTTAATTTTTCCTATTTTTTTCTCTCGAGTTTCCATTTGAGAGTCCGTTATGGACACTTATTGTCATGTTTTAGCTTAATTGGTGTCCCGTTTCTGCTGTTCTCGTGAAAAGCTCGAAACAATGACAATGCACTAGTTTAGTGACATAAAGCGATCCACAATTATGGCCTATCAATCGATAAATCCTACTTCGCTGAAGATATATACGTTTAAAAAAATCCAGAAGTTTGAATACTTTAATACATTAATACATTAATTAATTAATCTTTTCAGTAAAAATGAATTTAGTGGAACAGTAATCTTGACCTGTTTTTAATATGCATCCTAAGGAAGCTGATTCCAAGAATTGTGACAACAACAATCTGCTCTCATAGAGTACGTACACGCAGAGAATGGTTTGCCGCATTCAAATTTCAATTTTTTTTTTTGCAAAATGTCTGTTTCGATATGCTTCTCGTTGTTCTTCTAGAAATCTCCAAGATTAACATTTCAATTTTTTGTACAAAATTATTCGATATTCCTAAAAAATAACTAAAATTGTAATTCAGATTCAGAAACTGTCACCCGCCTTTTCAACGACTGTGCCTTCTTCAAATTGCTGCTTGCTTACATCTTTGCTTCTATATCGCTGATTGGGTCCCTCCTTCCAAATACTCAAGATCACTCTTCTCTTCTTACTGGTACAATGCCATGATTGCCATCTACAATTAGAGATCTCTTGTCAATTTTTTACTTTATTCTATGGAGGGAGAGATGCAACAGAATTTTGACGGATGTCTCTTAAAGAATCTGAGGAGTTGGTGCAAGAAATTCTTCTGGAATGGCGGGCGCTTAAAAATCACCTTGAGCAAGAAGTCTAGGCTGATTTGATCTTTAATTTTGTCCACTGATGTTACTTTTTTTTTTTTCGATTTTTTTTAGGCTCTTAATTTACTGCTTCTTGCTGTCGTTTTGTATTTTGATTTTTGAACTTTTATGATTTAATATAAAAAAGACCCCATGTTTTTCAATATATATATAAAATGGCACACAACGCCACAATTATACATATTAAGGAATTTGGGCCCTTATTCCTATACTAACAAAACCATGGTATAAGAATAAGGAATTTGGATAAGCACGCATACCGAAATTCCTTATTCTTATTCCTTATTCCATGGTCATCCAAACACACTAATATATACCATTAACCCTATTTTCTTTGGCTCTGTTTGGATAGTCATGAATAAGAGCTATTTTGGACTAAATAGCTAATTTGGATTAAGAGACAATCTAAACAGTCTAGGATTAAGGGCTTATTCCGAATCAGAATAAGATTAGTTAATCTAACTAAATGTTAGAATAAGAAGCGAGATTAAAATTTTGATTTGTTAACGGTCAAAGATAAAGTTCATCGTTATTCCTACGTCATCCAAACAAAAATTTTTATTCTGAGATTAAGCTTATTCTTAAGAATTTGAGACTAACAATTTTAATCCTGAATAACTAATCTTACTCTTATTCTCATACGATCTAAACAGAGGAATAATGACAAGCAAAAAACAACATTATTATTAATCAACACACATTGATGCAACGCACTAAATTCCTATAAGGGGAAAAAAAATAGGCACAACACGAGATGCGATACATTTATTACATTCTCTACTATTTTGTTTTAGATATCTAAAATCAAATTTAGAACTTACTAAAAATGCCCACTTGCTTTAAGGAAAAAAAAATCCATTTCATGACTCGCAAAGTGACATAACCAAATACAAATAAATAACAAATCATAAATATGATACTCGTAGTTTTTCTAAACAACTCATTTTTCGGCCAACCTACACGGTGGATCCAATTTGGTAGGTTCTTTTTAAATCCCCCGTTCTTCCATAAGAACATAAAAACTTGAAATGATGCCCATAATCCCGCGATGACATAGACAACAGAAAATGTAGCGAGTAAACCAAACACCCATCTGAATTTACTTTGATAGTCATCCTTAAAAGAGCGAGAAAGTGCCGCATCACCTTGAATACCGGAAATAATAGGGGCGTAAGTCCAAAATAAAGCAGTAGCAAATGCAAGTCCTGTGCAAAAGACCGCAAGCCACAACACTCCCACTAAGAACTTCAACATAATCTTTGTTTTAGGTATCCCACATAACAAAAAGAGAATAACAATTATTGATGAAAATAGTGCCACAGAATCTAGCAAAAAAAAAAATGATTTTAGATGCCAAAGAAGAGCCGGCCGTCCTGCAGGAATATTTGCATTATCACTTTGCCAATTTTTATAAAAGGTTATATTAGTGGCATCACTCTTTTGAAATGGGAGCTGAATTAAACCTCCGGGGGGATTTGAGATTGCTGGAAAAGTCATCGTTGCCACCAATGTCGCTACAACCAACATTATTTTAGCATCACTCTGTTTTTTCTCCTTATATTTGTTTTGATTTGAGAAAGTATGTTTCGAGTTGCCGTATTTTGGTTTTGAATTTACTCGTTGTATGGCTCCTTCGCCTCCAGCTCTTCTCAACAATCTCACTAGAGATGCATCAGTGGCAGAATCCGATGAGGACATCAGTATTATATCAAGTGGCGTTAAGCCGCTTGCATTGGTGGAATTAACTTCAACATCCTTATGATCCAATAAATATGTGATAACGTCCTGAAAATTAACATCAACATGTTATTATGTGAATACCAAATTGTGCACTCTAAGTAGAGAAATACGATATTTTAATACATGGTGGTTTCTGTTTTGGCAAGCGAGATGCAAACAAGTATTTCTATCAACATCTTCTTCGTTGGGGTTTACACCCAGATTAATCAAGTAGCGCACGGAGTCCAAGCAGTTTGCTATGACGGCTAAATGCATGAGGGTTTCCTTTGCCCGTGTTGTTTTATCGAGAACATCTCTACATTTTTCAATGAGCATCTTCATGGTGGTGTATTCCCCATTTATTGCGGCCATATGAGCAGGCATATATCCATATTTGCTATCGGGACTCAGATAAAGAGTTTTGTCATGCTGAAATTTGTTTACAATTAGTATTCGAAAAGTAAGATGCCAATTGTAGGCCATTTAAAATCTAACACTTCAGAAATGATTTACATGATGCATATTTTTGTAAATATCACTCCCAGAGGTGAGTGTTAGAATATTTATAAATATCTTCATGCACATACGGTCAGTGGCAAAGACAGAGGAGGACTGACAAGGGCCAGGCTCCCTTAATAATTAGAATATTTTCTAATTATATATTAATTTATTAAGATAATTTATATAGTTAAGTTTCATGAGCCTCCTCTAGACTCAAAATATTATGCTTAATGATGTTTTAGTTAAGAAAAATTAATAGTTGCTAGTATTATTTTAGGTAATTAATACTTAAACTTGTAAATTTCTTAGTTTTCAATTTCATTTAGTCAGGTTTTGGCCCCCGTCATTCTTCAATCCTGGCTTCACCACTGCAAACGGTGTGTTGGGATGCGTAAAAATAAGAATTTGGATAAGAACAAGCTCTAAATTTTTTTATTTTTATGCAACCCAAACAATTATAGAATAAAGAATTTGAACTCTTATTCATATTCTAATAAAATAGTATTAGAATAAAAAATTTAGACAAACACGCATTTCAAGATTCTAATTCTTATTCCTTATTTAAACCCTCATCGAAACACACCTTAATATATTAAGATGTACACCTAACGGACTATACTAATGAGAGGGAAGAAGAAAAAGAAAAAACCTGTTGGTTTATAAGCTTCTCCATGACTTGAAGGTGACCGCTTGCTGCCGCAAAATGCAGGGGTAACCGCCCTTGCCGGTTGCGCATTTGCGCTAGTTGTGGCTTCAGCTGAAGAAGTTCGATGGTGAAATCTACATGACCACATGATGCTGCTATGTGAAGAGGGTTGTCGTGTTCTTCTCCCTCAGGGGCATCATCAACGAATCTATCCAATAGAGATGGCTCATTCGCCATAAGCAGCTGAAGTTCATTAATGTCTCCATTACGCGATGCTTCACTAAGATGTTTCAATAGTACTGTGTCCATTATACGTTTGAGGAATTGGTTACTTCTATGCGGCTCTCACACAAATATCTTCGTGAAGTTTTCTGTTTAAATAAACGTGGAGACTGCAACTACAGGAAACTACGAAGGAAATTTCGTGCCCGTGAAAAGTTATTGAAATTAACCAAGTAGTGGCAGACAACTGTTGAAACTAAGAGTTTCATATGTTAGGTTGTTTCTGGTTAACATGACTAACGAGTTGTGCCATAACGATCTATTTCAGGATCGGAACGGTTTGCTGTGACTATAACTTATAAATGTAGGCACTCTAATTAAATCAATAATTGACTATAACTAAGAGTTTGCTGTGACTATAACTAAGAGTTTCATGATCCCGTTGCATTACTTTTTGGAACTTATAATTAATCTTTCTTTGTCATCACTTGTATAGCGTAGCGAAAGGCTTTCTTGTCGGGTTAATAGAACTCGTCCACAATTTTTTTAGTAAACTATTGTAATAAATTAAATAGGCACATGAATTAATGAGAAATTGGAACTCTGAACCACAAAAAACTTCAGCTGTCCTAATCTGTCGAACATCCAGAACACTAATTAACAGCATCCTATGCATGCAGATCAATTAATTATATATACTTCGATCGTAATAACTAAATTGGATGACTCGAAAACAGAACACATCAAACGTGAGGTAATCTCTGATAAATGCCCCTTTAGATAATTGTATTTGGTTATTAAAAAAATAATTGTATTTGTGCTATTTTCTAAAGGTCTGTGGTTTTTGAAATTCACACCTGCAGTGGTTTGACCTAAGAGAAAATTTTGACAACATTTCAGCTGCTGCAGCTCTTCATAAATATTGTAGGTTGATATTAATTAATATTTCAGCATTCTTTTCACTTTTTGTCTTCCTAGCTACTACAGAAAAAATAATATAATAGTTGTTTTTTTTACTACATTCCAAACATAAAAAATATAATCAATGCCACAGTAAATTCACCTCTTTATATTTATTTTTCCAAAAAGAAAGCAATTTATATTGATACCAGCTTAAATTTCAGAAGCTAACTTAAATATAGTAAATACTATTATCACTGCGATTCAAAGAACTTCTGTGTAATTAAAGATGAGTTCAAATGTTCCGATAAATTAACGTAACTATCATGTGCAATGTCTCTTAATTTTGTGGACGGCGCCTATTCATGTTTTGGTGGAGTTGGTGTCTTGTTCGTTCAAAGATACTGCAATCAATTAAAGCTATTACGTTGACACAAAATTATGGCCCAAATTTCAGGATCAGTTGGCGTCACTGACATAACATACTTGCATACATCATAGGTTTGGCCAACAATTTCTGACTTTTGCCATAGTGATGTGAGTAGTGCGGGTTAAAATTAAGGTTAATTTCAGCGGTTAATATACAAGAATGTGCAATTTCTGCAAATTAAATGACAGATGCATGCATGCTGCAGGAATCAGGATACCGAGACGACCGAGATATAGAAGTCTTTACTTTTTTTTTTTTGGAGAGAGGCTACCTAGCTACTAGCTAGTAGTATAGAAGTCTTTACTTTATTAGAGGGAAATGTATTGACATGGGGCATCTTGGACCCATTTTCACCGTGTCGGAAACTGACGACAAGTTGCGCGCTCACCTTAAATGTACATTTGTGAATAAGACGTTAGTCGAATAGTCACAATATATATGATAGGTGAATAGTACACAACGAATCTATATATCTAATTAATATGATATAACACCACTTTTTTTTCGTTGTTATAGGTTTGCTATATATATGTGGGCTGTAATAGAAACATTATGGAGTAACAAACTGTTAGTTAAGTGCATAATTTTCATTTTTTATGATTAATTACTCCTAATTAGCCATAAGCAATCATGCACAACAAGATCTAGTACATAGCCATCCACACAAAGAGAAGGTTCAAGGTATACCTCTCTTGATGTAGTAATCAAGAGGCTCGAACCGGCTAGGTTGTAGGTGGTTGTGCTCGCGTCTAGCTCCTCCTTTGTGCCAAGCTCGTCCTCGAGTCCACCACGAAATTAACCAAGACCTACAAGCTTTGCTAGAAGCTACAAGGTCTAGGCTAATCCCAAACGTTCTCGCCTTCTTAATTCTCTTTAATTAAGTGGAGAGAGTATGATGCTCAACACATGAGCTAAGGTGGATGAGAGGGGAGAGAGAGTGGCGGCCAAAGAGGAAGAGGGGAGGAGGGTGGCGGCCTAGAAGGGAAGAGAGAGAGAGAGGAGCAAGGAGCCTCCACAAGGGTCCTTTTATAATGCTCAAACCCTAGCAACAAGTTCCCTTTAATTACAATTGTGCCACCTACCTACCACCACACTTCATGGCCGGCCACATAATGGGCCCAATTGGGCTTTGCACACTCTCCAATTTGATTATTAATTCAATCCATTTGATCCACCATTTGATGCTCTAAATTTGGGCTATTTATTCTATAATAAATATCGGCCCATTAATTTAATATAACTATTTATATTAAATTGAATTGTGTTGAATAATTATTAACTAATTAATAATTACCATGGGATTAGCTTATGCATTTAAATCATTTCGATACGATCCGTTTGAATTAATTAATTATATCGACATATAATCAATTAATCAACTAATCATATTTTCACAAAAACACACTGATGCAAATAAATGATTAATGCACTGTTTGGTTATATTTCGATCTGTGTGACCCTTTGAGGATTTATGCTAAGTTGGACATGGAATTAAATCGCTATTTAATTCCAATAATCATAAGCGGTATCTAGCAACACGTTATGATTCCCAATTCGCATAAATAATGTACTGCTACAGTATTTAAATCATGCATAAGAAAATATAAGATAATCTCTATTTTGATTCCTATGTCTCACGATATCATCATATAATCCAAGATAGGAATGTGTCATTCTTGCAGATTATACGTTTCTTGATCTAGAGATAATTGTATCAGTTGCTAGCAAACAATCTATCTCCATCAAGGGGCCTAAATAGATATCGTCACTCACTAAGTGAATTAATGAGGGACATACGGTTTTCTTGACTATTTAGCTTTTCCCCGCACAATTCAAGAGAACATAAATAACGTCCGTATAGCAGCCCTTATCGGGAATCAGCGGTAGACGATATTTATTGAACCTATCCTCATTTGGAAAAGATAAACATCTCAAACTTAGAATCAAAATCATAACGAAATAAATAATGACACATAACACAACCCATATATTTATTTCGTTGGGTCGTGTCCTGTACTATGTTCAATTAACATAAACATATGCAATTAAGTTGGTTACTCTTAACCTATGATTTATAGAACTTAATCATCACTTAACTTGCATACTAATCTTATTGATAATTAATGTTCCTTGTTAATTATCAAGATTATGGACGCTTTAGATTTATTGTTGTCATTTACTACTAAATGAAACACAGTGATCTATAATTCAGATCCTCAACCTGAATGAACTGTCAACATATAAATCAAGGAACAAATGATATAAAATCATCACTGACATAAAACTATAGAAGTAACCAAATGATTGGCTTCTAGGACATATCTCTAACACAAACAGGCCCAAGGGCGTGGTTTTTCCAAAAAAAAAAAGAATTAATATGATATGACACATATAAGTATCCCTAGAAATTGCCTCGAAAGACAATTTGAATTTCAAATTAAAGCAATTTCCTATAAATGACATACCAAATAAAAATAAAAAATTTAAATCAATGTTTTCTGCAAAGTTTTCCCTTAATTTAAATAAATTTTCCGAACTTTTTTTATTTTCTTGCGTTAATATTTTCTGCAACGTTTTCCCTTAATATTGAAATACTAGTTCATATATTCTGCAACGTTTTCCCTTAATTTTAATAAATTTTCCGAACTTTATTTATTTTCTTGCGTTAATCTTTCTATGTTAGATCGATAAAAATAATCAAATTATCTAGATACATTACGATACAACACGTGCAAGTGAGATACAATACAACACATAATAGAAAAGGAGTTTTGAAACTGTCGATTAGTGGCATTGTCGTAAAATAAAATTCAAATAATTTAGTTCTTTGCTCAAGAATTTCTAATTCATTTTTTAACGTAAGGATTGATTCTTTTCTACTGGTATGAAACTTGTCTGAAATGCTAAAAATCCTTATGTTATTGATGGCATAATAGGATTTAATATTGTAACTACAACATAAAGATTACAAAATGATTAAAGTGTCGCTTCAAGTCATTGTAAACTATAAAATTGATTTTTCTTTTTTCAAGGCACATCTGTACCGTTTTAGCTGGCCTCCATGAAGGAATATCTTGAAATTTTCAATTTTATTTATTCCTGCAATCAAATTGTTACAATTTGAAATGATCAATATAATAAACCTCTTCTCCGTCATGATTCCAACAAGCAACAAATTAGCACAGGATCTATCATGGTTCCTCTGCTACATTGATTAGGTGGAAAGGAATTGACTGTCCACAATTGCTTCTACAGATACATACTCCAGATCATTGATATTAATTGACAGTGGCTTAATTTATTTCCTTTCCTTTACAAATTACTGGATATTTTACTCTCTTGACGATCTTTCCATCCATGGTATTATATCTTCCCTTATCATTTATCGCTTGATTAAGGAGACAAGCTGAGAGAAAGGGCAGGGGCAATTTTGTCCGATAATTTGAAAACTGACTTTTCAGAATTTAAATATCATTTAAATCAACATCAAGGGTAAATACCCAAACCAACCATGATTACAGGGGTAAATTTCTTATATTAAAAAGATTGGAGGGGTATATTTCTAATTGGACAAGATTTAAGGGGTATATGGCTGATTTTCCTATTACATAACCAAGATGCCATATTAATGGAGCATTTGAGTTTACATATAAATTGAACGAAACTAAATCAACAATCTCAATATAGTTTGGTTTTGTCCGATTCTCATGGTGAAAGGCCCTTTCGTTGTGATGCTTTTGGTTAAATTAAGAATATCAGTTTGGAGATGGCAAATGTAATTAGGGAACCAAGCCTAAAGAATTTCAAAATTATCAAAATAAGTGGAACCAAGACTCCTATAAGGATATGCGTTATTTTTATTCCTTATACATGACCATACAATGCCATTTTTTTTTTTATCTATTTCACACTTTCTTCGATATCTTCACAAAAAAAAAAGAAAGAAAAGAACTATTGAAGATAAGATATCAGAGGAAATCAAATAAACCAATAGAAACATAGAAAATTATTTGACATCCTATAATTCTCACTTTCAAGGTCCTTCTAATTTTGCAAATTGAGTAAATATTAAATATGCTTTATGCATGCGGTTTTCAAAATAACCTCCAAATTAAAAGAGGCAGTGGAAGGTAAGATATTGGAGGAAATCAAATCAACGCAACGATACGAAGATGCATATATTTGATGTCCTCCAATTCTCACTTTCCAGGTCTCTAAATATTTCCCTAAGGCTCCGTTTGGATAGGTGTGGGAAGAAGGAAAGAAGGGAAGAAGTGGGAAGAAGTATTGGGAAGTGTATAACTTTATAAAGAGTTTGAATTGTTTATAATTTTTTTTTCTTCTTCCTTCTTCTTCTTCTTTCTTCCAACGATCCAAACGCACCCTAAGATTTTGTGTAATTATTTCCCCTCAAAGAATTTCATTCTTCACCTCTTTTACGACCTCTTTGTATATATTTATAACATGGATTTTTACCAACAAGTTTACATTTCTTTTATATATAGAAGGGTTGAGAAAAAGAATAGAAAGAAAATTCTGTGGCATGACATTCTTATTCCAAATCACAGGACACGCATTCTTCTCACGGTTTTTTACTCCCTGACTAGTACTGACAAAGTAGTTTGTACGTAACACCTTTTTTTGCTTTTCTTGACTGAAATTCAAAAGTTATTTTTAATTCTCAAATTTGTGTACATTTATCATAAAATAAAATTATTTTTTTCTCAGTAAAATGTTAATCTATCTTTTTATGGAATAATTTATATAAACGAGGAATTAATTAAGTTAATTCCAAAATAGAAAAAAAAATGTAAAATATGGATCATAGTAAACCAGAAAGAACAAATAGGAAGAACTTATGTAATGTCTTATCTTCTGAGGTAATGACTAGCACCTAAATTTGATGATTAATGTACATATATATATATAGAGGTTGGTTAAAATGCTTTGCAAAGCATAGAGGGTCTGTGCTTTAGTGTTTTTATCCGTTGGATCGAGTTCAGATGTGCAATAATTGAATCGGACAGCTTGATTTCAAGCGCTAGACAGCTGAAGCGCTAAGGTCTGTTAATTTTAAGTTCCTCTTCCGTTTGAGTTTCTCCGTTTCCTCTAGCCTCCATTCAAGACAGACACTCTCTCATTCGAAAGAAAAAAAATAAAATAAAAACCTAAATGTTCTCTCTCTCTTTCGATCCATAGATTGAAGAACTCTCCCTCTCCGTCTATCGCCTCAACTGGGCACTTCCTTGGTTGCCCCACCTTCTCTTCTCTCACTTCTCACTTTCGACTCCGTGCACACCTGCGAAGACGAAAGATGTTATTAACCCTAAACCCTAGCATCGTCGATTGGGACTAGTGCGGTTGAGGCCAAATCAGCAGACGTGACAGGTAATTTTGTACATTCCACTTCCAGAGTTCTAAATTTGGATGAAATTTTTTATTTGTGCAATATTTCAATTTTGGGGGTTCTATTTAAAAAAATTCTAAAGTAGCCGTATACAGGGCCGGATCCAATATAGCAGATCCCATGGCAAGTCCCTGGGATAAAATTTAAAAAATGGAGGGTTCATATATGTAAATTTGGATTGTGCCTAGGCTAAAAAAAGATCAGTGCATGGATTTTTGGTGGAAATAGAATAATTATGTGCTTAAGGTTTGATCTAACACAATATTTTTTACTCTTTCGGTGCTTTCCACAATTTTTGTGCCTAGGCTAAAAAAATTTCTGGATCCGCCCCTAGCCGTATAGATAGATTTCAACTGCCTTAAGTGGAATGTCGATTTCCACAATTTTTGTGCCTAGACTAAAAAAATTTCTGGATCCGCCCCTGGCCGTATAGATAGATTTCAACTGCCTTAAGTGGAATGTCGATTGAAACAAAATTCTGAATTGACTTCACTAGAATTTTCAAATTGATCTTGTTTCTTAGGCTGTGCTCCAGAACGCGAAGATAGGGATGAGATTAGGGGAGACGAGGCGACGAATTAATTTCCGACCCTGCCCGAGCGAGTTTACTCGCTCCACAACGAAGGATGAGACGGGATGAAAAGGGATGAGACGAAGTGAGATAAGAGACAAATCTACGAAGACTTTACTCGCTGTCGCTAATCCCCGATTTGGGGGGTGAGCCTCACCTGGCACCCCTAATCTCCTCTCGCCTCTTCTCCCTTTTGCTTTCGCGTTCTGGAGCACAGCCTTAAGGTTGCCAAAAGAAAAAAATGCAGTTTCTTTTGTTGAAATGAAAAAGAAAAGTTTTCAGTTTCATGGAACTTGCATAAAAGCTTTCACTGTTGCAAATTCGAGTTATTCAGGATCAATGCACGTTAATTTTACATGGTCAGCTGCTCTCTCTACTTTTATTTCACTGTTGCAAATTGTGTTTAGGTTTTCAGCTGCAATTATTGTTGATATTTAAGGATTTTACTTTACCAGAAAAATAAGGCATGTGAAAATGAATTTTGTTTTCTGTATTAGTTCATTTAATCTTTAATTAATGTTAAAATGAGATTATCCACACTGATTATGACACAAGGCTGAATACTTGGTTAGCACCTGTACATAAATTCATTAACCGCACTAAATGGAGCGTAATTGTTCTTCTATGGTCTATTATTTAGATTTTCTCGTGTAGGTGTAGATGATGATTGTTGATCCATTTGTCTCTAATTTACTTGTGGTACAAGTGTGTATCTGTATTTACAGATAGATACTGTTTGGTGGAAAGAGTTGCAATTCAGCAATTTTGAATTGGAGTCGAAATGTGTATCTGGTCCATCAGCCAAAATTTGGATTAATCCAAACCGACCTGATTAGATTGGTTTTCCATTAGTGTAATTATCTCACTTTTAGTATATGCCATTTAGGGTAGATTTAAATAGCGTACTTGAATTATGCAATGATATTATGCTTGATTTATGTAAGTATTTAGTCAATGATTTATGTACATCCTTCTTGAATCATGTAATATATCAGTGCCTTATATCTGCATTTAATCATCAAATGAAAGCTATGATTATCTATTTTTATGTGCATGTACGTTTCTAAACTATGTATGTATGCTTGTATACGCCTGTAATTGCATTTAATCGATGCTTGTACATGCATGATTAGGCATTTAATCAATGCTTCCAAGTGCTTTTATGGCTTTACTAGATAACCGCTATCTAGAATGTCTAAAAAAAAAATAAGAAAAGGTGCTTTTATGGCCAGCATCAGATGTCCGCCAATCTAGCTAATGTTCAGCTTATATGTTCTAAACATTTTTACACATCAGACTAGACATATAAATAATGAAATCCACTAAACACGTACTATAACTATTAAAGTGGAACATTCACATGATTGTATTGTATATACTTTAATTAGAATTTATCTAAATTGATTAATTGATGTGCTTTTTCACTGCTGGCCTGATTGATATTTGATAATTGTTGACTATTTTTCCAATCTCTCCCAAGTATAAAAAATTACTATATTAAAATCAACATCAAATACAAACTTGGGACGTGTAGAAAAATAAAACAACAGGATTTGACTTCGGCATGTTCAATTGTCATATTTTCCATAAATTTTACTTCTTTAGGGCTCCGTTTGGATGGCTTCTTTCCGGAATAAGAAATAAGAAATAATAATTTTTTACCAATAAATTTATTTCTAACCATCCAAACTCTTCACAAAAGTTACACACTTCCCAATAAATTTCTTCCCTTCTTCCTATCTTATTCTCAACGCATTCAAACAGAGCCTAAGAAAAATCACACAATAATTTGACTTCTCCAAAAAGAAATTCACAAAATTTTGGGGAAAAAATGAAAAAAGATGAGCAAGCGAGAGTGTCTACGAATATGTGATTTCAGGATGAAATGAGGAGATGATTGTTTGAGCGGAAGGGAAATGAGAAGACTTTGCCGCACCAAGAAAAAAAAAAAATGAAAATGAGATATAGGCTGTGCTCCAGGCAGCGATTTTTGATGGAAGGGAACAGAAAGTAAGGGGCAGAGTAACTCGTTACTTGCTCCAGTTTCAAAATGAGAGGGAACGGAAGGAGGTACAGGGTGCCTAAGTTACATTAAAAGCTTGATTTTTGTTACTCTCAAATCGGGGTGTAGAAAGAGTAAGATCTGTTAAATTACTCAAATATCCTTAAATTTATTAGTGTCTAAAAGATCTCAAAAGGGCAAAATGGTCATCTCAATAGAACTTATTTTCTTCCTTTCTCTTCCCTTCTATGAAGTACTGGAGCAAGTACTATGTTTACTTTAGTTCTTTCCATAACCTTTCTCTTCCTCTCCAGACCTCTCCATCCCCTTCCCTTTTTTTTATTACTTGAGTCCTGGAGCACAGCCATAGATACTAGATAGGACCCCTTCGCTCTTTTGGAAAAAACGCGAACCAAAAACCCTAGCCT
Source organism: Rhynchospora pubera (assembly GCA_028095005.1). Lineage (NCBI taxonomy): Eukaryota > Viridiplantae > Streptophyta > Magnoliopsida > Poales > Cyperaceae > Rhynchospora > Rhynchospora pubera. Next base: position 85,033,240 of record CM051462.1, on the reverse strand, counting down.
TTTTCAAACCCTAAACGGGGGAGGCGGCTGCCACCGATCTCCCCCCGTCACTTTTTTTTCGTTCTTCCCTCCCTTTTTGCTACAAGTACAGTCTTTATTAGACGGTGATCTGTTGATTCGGCGGCTCGAAGCCGGGTATCGTGCGTCGTGGAGGTGTTTTGGTTGTTGAGACTGTCGGGGTGCAGTGCGGACGCCAAGGGTGCAGTGCGAGACTGAGATTGCGGTGCGGCCATCGTGAGTACGCAGCCGAGGTGCAGTGCGACCGTTAAGGTACACAGGTCGAGGTGTGTTGCGGCTTGTGGGCAGCAGCCGAGATCTGGTGCGGCACGGCCGTCTTGGACATCCAGCCAAGATGCAGTGTGTGGTCACGTGAGTATGTATCTGAACCCCTATCTCCCCTTTGTTGAATGCCGTCGAGGGACGGAGGCCATTATTTGAAGCCTGATGGAAGTTTCTTTGCGACAAAATTCTCGAATGAAGGAGTTGGTTTCCTCACAGAGCGGATCGAGAGGAAGGTTTAGTGGGCGGCTCCAACGAGGATGGTCTTATGGCATTGCACGTCAGTCTCGTCATAAAGGCGTTCGAGGTGAAGGCAAGCGGTAGCCGTGACGATGTGGGTATGTAATTTTGGTCTGCATGGTCGTGAAAATGGTCTCATAGGTACTGGTTAGGTTGGGGACAAGTTTGAAAATTAGTACAAGTCCTAATAGGTATTGGTATGAGCTTGGTACTGGTATAAGTGGCAGTTGCTAAGACTGGATTTTCTTTTGTTTGTTCCAGAACCAGTACAGTTAGTATTAGTAATAGGGATAGTTGTATTGAATTCTTTCTCTTTTGATTAATACCAATTGGTACTGATATCAGTGTCAGGCTTAGTAGAGAGATGTCGGTAAATTAGATTAGGAGTTTACCATTAATGTGTTTTGAGTTATGTTATGATTGTTTTGTAAATTTTTTTATTAATGAAAAAATTGCTGGTATTTTGCTGGCCCTCAAAAAGAAAATGAGATATAGATAGAAGGGCACCATGCGGAGTAGAAAAGCAGGGAGAGACCGGGTTTTAAACTTTAGAGCGAGCAGGGAGAGATGGAGTATAATTTATTTCTTTCGGAGAAGACCTATAGACAGAAAAAAGACGGAAGGAATGAAATAAACTAACGAAGAAACGGATCCGACTTCAGCGCCTAAATTTTTGCTGTCCGATTTGATCTCAATCCCGAATCTGAACTTGATCCAACGGACACAGACTCCAAAGCATAGGTGCTCTATGCTTTGCAAAGCATTTTAGTTCTAATGCGTAACAGCTTTATCGGTTTATGGCATCACCAACATGTCTTACCTAGGGGAAACTGTCACAAGAATGTTAATGATAAATATCAACCTTTAACGTAGCAATTTTAAATTAACTTCCAGAAAATTGATTTATGTTTGTCAAGTATCAAGAAAAGAAATCACTAGTGTCATTGTTAGGCAGTGGTTATCTAAAACAAAAGTACCACAAAATACCTTGACAACTAGGAAAACATTATGCATAATCATAACATATTTCTTTTTTCTATAAAAGCAAAAATATAGAAAAGAATTTCGTTATTGTTTTTAAAATTTTACTCCCTTCAAAAATTTGACACAATCAAATATACGTCCATTACTTGACAAGTTCTTTTCAATTTGGTATTCTCCCAGAAAAAAAAAAGAAACTTAACAAAAAAAAAAGAAATTGATTACTGCCATCTCTATCGTTACCATCGCTCGAAGCGCTCCCCTCTCCTCACCCGGGTACGCTCCCTCTTCCTTCTATGCACTATTCCGTCTCTCCCCTTTTCCTCTCATTTCCTTCTGTGCATCTCTCTCTCTCTTCCCCCTCCCTTCCTTCTGTGCGTCAGACTTGACTTTGTTCACTTTGTTTATTGCCTCTGTTCAAATTGTTGTTTTAAGTGTTCATTTTATTTTGCTTGGCATCAGACTTTTGTGTTTATTTTATACGTCTCATTTTGTTGGTGTAGATGATCACTTTGTTCATTCATATGTTTAATTTGTTACTTTTATGTGTTCAATTTATTTTGCTATGCGTCAGACTTCTGTGTTTATTTTATATGTCTCATGATAGACATGATTCACATCGAAATATTCAACCTTTTTAGATCTTAATTTTACTTAAAAGTTTGTGTTTTAGTTAGATTTTACTGCAATTTAGGCTAGAAACATGGTACCGCTATTTGTCCTTTTTAATTTTCAGTTTCAATGACAATTTGATGCAAATCTGGGCCCCGGACAGAGTTCAAGCGAAGTAAGCCAAGATTCAAGTGATTGGAGCAAAGGAGCAGGGTCAAACCAGACAAGACCCTTGTTCTGGCGACCCCGCCAGGATCCAGGCGACCCCGCCTGACTCAAACCGCCAAGCCCGACTTTGAGCAGATATTTTTGGTAGAGCTCATTCCCTATTTTCGGACGAACAAGACAAAATCTCCACACATGAAAACCGCCTTTGAAGCCTATTTAAACATGTGGAAGGGCACCAAAAAGTCAAAGTCAGATTTTAGAACGAGATTAGAAAGGAGTTAGCAGAAATCACCCGCAGCCTGTCTCCTGTCGATCCCGCCAGGATTCAAGCTGAGAGAGTTTTCTTTAGTTCTTTGTTGTAATCTTTCTCTATTTTCTTTCTTTGATGTTCAGTTTGTGGAAACATGTTGTTTTTATGCTCTATTATGACTTGTAGTGAGTAGTTTAATTTAGGAGCAATTGTAGGGAACCATGACTTGGTAGATTAATGAAGTTTAATTTAGGGTTCTAATTTTTCTGAGTTGCTTTCCTTTGCTTGTGTTTATTTGTTTGATTTGTGATTATGAATTGTTTGTTTTCAAGGTTTGCTAATTAGGTTAAGGCCTTGCCTAGTAGTTAAGCACAAAGAATCCCAATTTCAAGTCAATTCATACTTACTTACCATAGGATAAGCAGTATACTCAAAAGGTGAAACCGGAACTTAGCTGAAAAATTTATTCCTTCCTAAGATCGGGAGATCTAGGATATCCTACCAAATAGTTAAAACAAACCCTAAAGCCCTAAGCCAAGAAACGAGAGTTGAAACTTAGGATTTTTTGGAGGTTTAGAGGTTAAAACTTAGTTATACCAAATCAAGAACGACAGTTAGTATTTGGACCAGAGTTTAAGCCAAAGAACCTGTACGTACAAAACTTAGAATCTGATTAAACTAATTTTTCGAACTATTCTGGCGACCCGCTAGAAAGCTGGCGGCTCCGCCTGGATAGTGCCAGGAAGTGTAACCCGATCAATTGACCCTAGTTTAAGTCCTTAATTGAAGTTTGATTATTTCTTTTAATTATTAGAGTAATTTAGAGGTTAATTAGTATTTAGATTTAATTTCTTTAGTTTAAACTTTATCCTTATAATCAATCAATCAATACTTGTCTTGTTTACCCCTAGATCAATCGAATTAAATTAATTTAACTTAAAAATTTAGAATATCTGTCCCCATGATTCGACCCTCAAACTACACTGCATTAGATTAGATTTGAGGTTTAATTTGACTCAGTTTTCACCTCCGATCATCTCACTTTGTTGTTGTATATGTTCGTTTTGTTCATTCATATGTTCAATTTGTTACTTTTATGTGTTCAATTTGTTATGCTGTGCGTCAGACTTCTGTGTTTATTTTATATTTCTCATTTTTTTTGTGTATATGTTCACTTTGTTCATTCCTATGTTCAATTTGTTACTTTTATTTGTTCAATTTATTTTGTTGAGCGTCAGACTTCTGTGTTTATTTTATATGTCTCATTTTGTTGGTGTATATGTTCACTTTGTTCATTCATAAGTTCAATTTGTTACTTTCATGTGTTCAATTTGTTTTGTTCTGCGTCAGACTTCTGTGTTTATTTTATGTCTCACTTTGTTAGAATATATGTTCACTTTGTTCATTCGTATGTTCAATTTGTTTTGCTGTCTCACTATTTGATGGGAAAGGAATCATTGATGAAGGAGGCAGAGGGAAGAAGACAGAGAAGAGAGGAGTAGACGTGGAGGTAGAAGAAGAGTGAAGAGGGACGGAAGGGAGTGTGGCAGAGGAGGGAAGAGATGAGGCGGAGAAGTTGAACGTGCCAGGGAAGGAGAGAGGAGAGAAGGAAAAGAGAGTGCGCGTGAGAGGAGAGAGCGGAAAGAGAGTGCACATGAGAGAGAGAGCGAAAGTCTAATTTTTAGTTCAACAATGATCGAGATGGTATTCTGAGCATGGTGGTTATAATTTCTGAAAAAAAAAAATCGCTGTTCAGTTGGAATATTGGCGGCCTAACGAAAATCAGATGGTAAGGAGAAAAAACAAATTATCTTTTAACTGCTAGTTAAAGCCCCATTTACAAGTTTGAGCGAAGTCTATCAGACTAAAACATTGTTTTTTTGGTTTGGGCCTTTGAATCCCACGAGTTCTGCCGAAAACAATCAATTTATCAAGAACAATATTCGGGGATGTTAGGACTCTTTAGATTACATCCGGATCAAATTAATCACATCATTTTGTTTAGTCCCACACTGATAATTAGAAACCTTTCTCTCAAGAACTAGACCTATAAAAGAATATAAAGCTAAGTAGCTAACCTTTTCAAAGAATCAAAGTACTCCTATAAGAAACATTATTAGCTCTAATTAAAGGCCTAAGGAACGAGTGAATTACGATATCAGAATGCAATATAGCTCAATTTATTAAATAGCTATACGACATGATAGTGCATTATTCAAAACATTTTCAAAGTTACCAATATTTCATACAAAGTTACAAAGCAAACTAAAATTTCAATAAAATACAAACACACAATATATAAAAAAGATGTGATACATAATTTGTTCTAGATTTTTGAAAAATTAATTTATATATAAGTAATAAGTAACACTACGCCACAACTCGTAAACTGTAAGACAAATAATACCTAAAAAACATACCATACATATGATACTGGTAGTTTTTCTGAACCTTTCATTTTTTGGACACTGAACTTTCCTGATCCAATTTGGCAGTTTTCCTTTAAATCCCCCTTTTTTCCATAAGAATCTAATCACTTGATACGATGCCCAAAAGCCCGCAATGGCGAAGACAACAGACCATGCGATGACTAACTCAGACACCCATAAAGTGCTAGAAAAATATTCTTCAATTATGATGTCATAGAGAAAGGAAAAAGGAACATAATATAAGAGAAATGCAGATGCAAAAGCAAGTGCTGTGCAAAAGACCGCCAGCCACAAAACGCCCACCAAGAGCTTCATCATGATCTTTGTTTGAGGTATTCCGCATAACAAAATGAGAATGACACTTATTGATGAAAATAATGCCATAGAGTTCAGGATAAAAAAAGTATTTAGCTGCCAAAGAAGAACTGGTCGTCCTGAAGGAAATGAATCAGTGTATATCCAATTTTTATAAAAAGTAGTGTTTAACTTGCTCTGAACATCATCCTCGCCAAAAGGGCGCCAAGCATCTTCCTTGTCAAATGGGAGTTGAATAAAGCCTCCAGGAGGATTTAAGATTGCTGGATACGTCATGGCTGCCACCAATGTTGCTACAACTAATAATATTTGTGCATCATTCTGCGCTTTTACCATGTGTTTGTTTCGATATGAGAAGATATATCTTGAGTTACTAAAATTTGATTGGAGATTCCCTAGTTCTGTAGCTCCTTGCCCTCCAGCTCTTCTTAATATGTCCACTAGAGATACATCAGTGACCGAATCCCACGATGTAACTAATAGTACATCAAGTGGCGTTAAGCCCCTTGCGTTGGTAGAATTAACTTCCATACCCTCTTGATCTAATAAATATGTAATCACCTAAAAATTAACAAGAAGATGTTAAAATGGTTTCTACATGTCAAATTTCTAAGGCTACCGCTTATTTTTATGAATATTATATGAGAATTTCTATTGTGAACCATGATGCATAGAGGGTTCCGTGAACCATGCATGAGCATGATGCATGCATAGAGTCTTGGTTTTGATCGGTGATTTTATAAATTGATAAATCTAAATTAACCAACTCAATCTATATATTGAAATCTCATAGCAAAAAAAAATTATAATTTTTTAAATTATTTTACTATTTTTTTGAATTTTTTAAAGTTTGTCTTTTTTTTGCTGCAAATATACTAATTTATAGCAAAAAATGACAAGTTTTAAAAAATTTGAAAAAAATAGTAAAAAAAATTTAAAAAATTGTAAAACTTTGTTTTCTATGAGATTTCAATATACATATTGGGTTGGTCAAATTAAGTTGACAATTTATAGAACCACCGACCAAAACGGTCATGGTGCATGAAACCTCATGGTTCACAATAAATTTACTCATATTATATATATAGTTGTGTGCCTTAAATAGAGAAATTGAAGGATATTATACGTACTTGGTGGTTTCTTTTTTGACATGCGAGATGCAAACAAGTGTTTCCATCAACATTTTTTTCGTTGAGGTTAATACCCTTTTTAATCAAGTAACAAACGGAGTCAAAGCAGTTTGCCACGACAGCCAAATGTAAGAGAGTTTCATGTCTTGGAGTTGTTTCATTCAAAACATGCTTGCATCCTTCCACGAGCATTTTCATGATGGTATGTTCCCCATTTATTGCTGCAATATGAGCGGCCATATATCCATATTTGCTCTCCGGGCGGAGATGAAATTTTCGACCATTCTGAAATTTATTTGGAAATGATATTTACAAATTAAAGTCCGTAACGAATTGTAACCGAATTTGTTTGAGCATCTAACATTAAAAATTATAGATATATTGCCCATCGAGTAGTTCTTATCACTTCATAATCAAATAATTTGAAAATTTTGCCATCTTTAAATTAAAATATAAATTTTAATTTAAACCTGACATTAATTGTACGCAGGGGCGGAGCCAAGGTGGGGGACCTTGGTGGGCTTGGCCTTCCCACATTTTTTAATTTGATTAATATTTATAAGCTAAATTTAGTGAAAGTATTTGTAATTATGTAGATTGGCCCCTTCAAAAAAGTAAAATTTACATATTGGCCCCACTTAAATTATTTTTCTGGCTTCACCTCTGAATTGTAGGCATGCATGGTGCGTATATGATATATAAAAAGTGATGGGATTTGGATCATTTGGTGTTTGTTTTAACCGTTCATCAATTAATTTTAATTTTTAACAGACTATAATTTACGATATATCATTTGAGAAAAAAATTATCTCAAATTAGATTAAAGGCCTCCCGGAATCTGACACTTGTACTCTATATGGTATGGTCTATAAATTGAGACCACCAGCAACCAAAGGAGAGAGTCGACACTTTGTTTATTTGAGTATTCTATTGAAGGTGCATGATTACGATAATTGTATTAGCGGTGATTGTCCTCAGATTTGAAAAAAAAAATATATATATCTAATTAATTACCTAACTCCTGTGAAAGAGAGGAAAATTAAACTCACCGTATGATCAAGAAGCTTTTCAACCACTTCGATGTGACCTCTAGCTATTGCCAAATGCAGAGGCAACTGCCCTTCCCTATTGCGCATCTCTGCCAGCTGCGGCTTCAACCGAAGAACTTCCATGGTGTAATCAACATGGCCGTTTGATGCTGCTATGTGAAGAGGGTTATCACGCGCTCTCTCTGGGACAACATGATCGAATTTATCTAACAGAGATGGATCCTCCTCCATAAGCTGATTGAGTTCATTAATGTCTCCATCATTCGAGGCTTTATTAAGCCGTTTCAAGCGTTCATTCATTATTGTTACATCATACATTTCTATCGATTCCATTGTTTGATGTCGACTGACTCACACTCGCTTATATTCGCTCAAAATTTGCAGTTGTAGGTCTTGTTTATATAAACATGGAGAATGGAAGATTACGAGGAAACTACGTACGGAGAAATTTCCATGCACAAAGATATCTAGTTATGAAAAAAAAAATTGAATTTAAAATACCCTAAACGTGATTAAGACGCCAATGTCACTATATAAAAATGTACAGTCTCACTTTTTGGGTGGACGTCTAATTATCTGTTGGAGCAGTTGGTGTGCTTTAACGCGTATATCCTCATAGCGCTAGAGATGCTCCAATCAATTAAAGCTATTATGTTATGTTCTTTTTTTTTTGTTTTTTGATTATGCTATTATATTATGTTGACACAAACTTTTGGTGTTAAGTTTTGTGAAGGGAGTTGGTGTCCCTTCGATATCCTAAGTCATATATAGGTGAAGGTCTGGCTAATATTTTATGTTTCTGGCTTTTTCCGTTGTGATTTGACTAGGGGTGTCAAACGTGGCCAAAAACCACAGAATACCTCTGTGCCGTTTCTGTTTCGTTTGAAAAACGGTAAAAATCAGCCAAGCCACTTATCGTTCCGTTTATTAAACGAAACAGATTTCTATTTTATCAACCGTTTTACTTCAAAAATTACACATAAAACGATTTGAAATGAAAATGACACGGTCGAAACGGTATAATTAACTGTGCCACGTACCGTTTCGTTTAGAAAACGGTACAATTATCAATGCCACAAACCGTTCCATTACATTTAAACGAAACGGCATCACGTGCCTACTCTTGCCGTTGACAGGCCTAGATTTGAGTTATGAGTGACTGATGACTCATCATGAGTGCGGGTCAAAAAGGATACAGCGGTAACCAAATAATCCGGAGCACTTGATGCAAAACGACCGATGCATGCAGCAGCCGGACCATCTCATCGTGGGCGGTGGGCCCAATTTCACCGTGTCTGTGACTATTGGACGACAAACTAGAATTGATTGAAATGCCAATATGAAAGAGAGATATGCCTAAATCAACACGGTCAGCCAAGTCGACCCAGTATATTAAGGGCATGGTGGTCCCAGCTCCCAAGAATCTGTCCCAGATTCGTTGCATTCTCACTAGTGACGGACAAGAAAATTTTGTAATAGGATTGGACATTATAACATTAGTATTAAAATAAATTCATACATCGTTATATGTTTTAATCCATCTTTTTAACATAATAATTAAAAATCTTAGAACATTAAAAAATAGTTTTAATCAACACTAAAGGGGAAAAAGTTAGAAATCAAAGCAATGTTTTAAAAATCGAACCGGTAAAGTTATTTGTTCAATGGTTCAATTGGTTCGACCTGACATAATTTAGAAAATTAATTCATAACTTGAATACTGATGAAGGATTTTGACCTAGGATATCAAATAAATTTATAACATAGAGCTAACCTCACTAGTCGTTTTAGTTAAGCTTTAGGATTGAACCCAAGGGACGATACAAATGATTACCAGACTTTACTTCTTCACGAAAGCTAGACAAATAATTTTTTTGGAGTTTTATGGAAAAGACAATTATCTAAAGTGCGAGTATTATAAATATTTTTGGTGATTTTCAAGGTTTTCTGGACTCAAACAGATGCAAATGAATATCCTAAGGTTTTGGGTTCATTTAGTTTAGCTCTAAAGCGTTGTTATCACATGTTTTCACACGTGATACCAAAAATTTCGGACCGAAATTTATATATATTTTGTGCCGAAAAGTGCTCTAGACTCTCTGTTTTGACTTGATATTTTTAGGTAAGGTTATGTGAAGGTTACTTGTCGACCATACCTAAGTCCTACCCTCAGTCGTCGCATTTTTGGTTTTAAACTTGGTTTGGAACTCGATTTTTACCACGTAATTGACTAGTCCTAAACTTTCGTGTCGGAATTTAATCAATTTAGTTCTTTGTGTTGGATATACAGAAGTATCTAAGTCCTTTCAGATCATTTAGAAACTACACCTATCGGTCAATTAGTTAATCTCTTCTTTCGAGCGTTTGACTTACCTCAATTACTTAATCAATTATGTGTTTAGTCTAGTTTAATGCCCTAAAAACGTCGCAATTCATCCAAAGGTAAACATAAAAGAAACAAATAATTAAACTAAGCATAAATAATAATTCTCAACACATCAAAATCACATAGCAATAATCACTACACGAAAATATCTGACCAGTAACGGTTAATAAAATCGAATAGTAACGGGCATGCAACCGTCACAGTAGCCCCCGTTACTAAACTTTATAATAACCGTCACAATTTTGTTGTCACGAAGGAGCGTTTCGTAACGGTTAATACAAAATAATCGTTACATATAGCGATAATTTCCTAACGGTTATTGTAAAACAATCGTTACAAACAGTAGTAAATTTATTTAATTTTCTTATTTTGTTTGTGGATCGTAACGGTTATTATCTAATAACCGTTACAGAAGAGTCATAAACTATAATGGTTATTAGGTAATAACTGTTACAAAAGGTCATTAATTAAAAAAAAAAATTCGTTGTTTTATGTGGCTAGCCCCTGTTGCTAGCCGAAATAAGTGTGTACCAATTGGTACAAAAGGTCATTAATTATTCCTGCTACAATCACGTATCTAACGTGCAACCATAAAACTAATATATATAACATAGTATTTTTGTTGCTAGAAACAATCATAATCATATAAAATAATATAAAACTAATATAAATAACAGGCACTCCGCCACCGCTGTCACCCCTCGGGCACGACTTCCGATCGCTCGGCCACGGCTTTCACGCCTCGGGCACGACTTCCGATATGCTCAGCTGTGGCTGTCATCCATCGACCATGTCTTTCGGCCGAGCGGTCATGGCTTTCAGCCCTTGGGCACGACTTTCGATCGCTTGGCAGCAGCTTTCATCCATCGACCACGGTTTTCGTTCGCTCGACAATGGCTTTCATCCATCAAACATGGATTTTGTTCGATCGACCACAGCTTTCTTCTTTGCTACCATCAGCGAAGATATCTATTTTCTTTCCTTTATGTCCATAAATTTGCATGTGTAAATAAAAAGAACAAGGGAACAAATTAAAAAAACATGTCCTTGCTGGATAAGAAGGCAAAACCTGTGATACACAGATGAAATCAAATAATGTGTGGCAGTTGAAGAAGAACAGAATAAAATTGGTACCTTGCTGGATAACATAAGCAGCTGGCTGTGCTTAGAGTACAAGACAACACCTTCATCTTATTTGATTTCCTCAACTGCATTTATCTTGCAACAACCATAAACTGAAAAATAAAAAGCTGAATTTATACCAGAATTTTTTCTCTATTATACTGATGTATACGAAGTTATCTATCAACAGATGTACATTGCAATGTTGCCACATACCAGAAAGAAATTTTACCTTAAAACATCTACCTAACTATAAATTTAAGAAGTAAGAACCAAATGTATATATTAGTAGAAAGAGGGTTTCCACCCTTGTGGATTTCGTGGGTTCTCTGTATCCTACGAACTTCGACTTCGGCAGTTTTAGTGAATGGTAAAGAGTCTGATACGTTTTGTCATCTTCGAGGACTCAGACAAGGGGACCCGCTTTCGCCGTTGTTGTTTATTTTGGTTGCGGATGCATTGCAACGCTTTATGTTAAATGCATCACACCTAATGGAACCCCCTATTCTACTACCCCCACGTACCCTTCAATTTGCAGATGACACAGCACTTGTAATGGAGGCTCACCCTAAAAACTTGCGTATTGTTGCTGCAATCTTGCGACATTATGCGTCTCTTACAGGCTTGAAGCTTAACAATAACAAGTCATGTTTTGTGCCAATTGCGATGAGGCATGAGCACATTCCGATTGTTCAGTCAATTATTGACTGTCAACCTAAGGTAAGCCAAGTTTCTTACCTGGGGCTTCCTTTGTCGGTTAGGAAACTAAAAAAAATTCATTTTCAACCGCTTTTAGCAGCCATCCAAAGAAGGTTGCAAGGATGGAAATCAAAGCTTCTCTCTCTTGCGGGAAGGCTAACCTTGGTCAAATCAGTTCTGTCGGCTATGCCATTACATTTCATGCAAGTTATCAAGTTGCCAAAATGGGTGATTAACCAAATTGATAAAATGCGCAGGAGTTTCCTTTGGAAGGGAAACAATAAGTGTTTAGGTGGACATTGTCTGGTTAGCTGGGACAAGTGTTGCATGCCAAAAATGCATGGAGGCTTAGGGATCCACAATCTCATGACTCAAAATGAGGCTCTCCTAGCTAAATGGATTTGGCTACTAAGAGCAAAACCAAATTCAGTTTGGACTACCACAATCCTTCACCTATATGGCAATAGAGACCCGAACCTACTCCACGATCGCACGGAAATCTCGGCTCTTCTGAAGGATATTCTCAAAACAAGACCCCTTTTTCATCCACTTGAAGGGTCAGATGACCTTCGACCTTTAGTGGATTGGCGCTTCACTTCAGATGGAGTCTTCACGGTGGCCTCCGCTTACAAAATGATGGCTTGCTCGGGGATTGTTTGCCCCTTTCACAAGCAACTTTGGAAAATTAAAGCTCCTCCCAAAGTTATTTTTTTCTTTTGGCTATTGCTTCGTGACAGGCTTCTGACTCAACACAACCTAGCCAAGAGAGGGTGGCCTTCTATAATGGCATGCAAACATTGTCACTTGCAGGCGATTGAGACGGCTGACCACTTATTTGTTTCGTGCCCCTTCGCCAAGGTGGTCCTCGCTAGGGTTACGACAATTTTTAACATCTCACCGTGCGCTTCATCCTTAGATGTTCGATCAGTTTGGCTTTCTACAGGAACTGGCCTCCCGGGGCATCTAAAGGATCTTTGGGCTACAATTTGGGTTGCAACTTGCTGGTCAATTTGGAAACATCGTTGTTCTTTAATCTTTGATAATCGTCGACCGACTTTGCAGCACTTAGTTTCTGACATAGAGGTCAAGACGAGATTCTGGCAGCTAATTTCATTACAGTGATTAGCTACTCACGTTCTATTTTTTCTTATTTAGATTAGGCGAGTAGTGGAGGAGGAGTTCTGTTTCTCCTTAGTTGTAATCTTTGTAATTATTTTTCTTTTAATTAATAAAATCTGCCGCTGGTATTTCACCAGCCGGCCTTCAAAAAAAGAACCAAATGTATATACAAATAAAGACAAGGACATGTTAAAAAATCATATTGATACTGATCTGTACATTGCTATGTATTGATGTTATGAGCATTGCGCGCACACAAGTTGATGATAACAGAAAACTAAAGGCGCCACCACACCTCGGTCAGGTCAACTGCTTTATGTCATAATCCAATCAAAATCCAGTCATAATTCATGGGTTTCACTTATGCATAGTAAATATATACATGTATATAACATGCTGGCAACCCAGAGAACAAAAAGGTACTGGACATCTTTTGTTCGGTCTTTATTACTCACAAAAAGATACTGGACATCTTTTCTTTATAGAAATTACAAACATAGAACAATAAAATACCTGTGAGCTTTCTTCATCTCTATGTTGGTGGGGTCGAACCTTAAACCATCCTCAAATGCTCGAGAAGCTTGCTCATAATCCTTTTTCACAATCAAACAACAAACCATAACAACTATCAACAAACTAAAAAAAGCAGCTCTAAAAGAACAAAACAAGAAGAGGGGATTAGATAATAATAGGGCACCGGCAACAAAGATTAGGTACTGGTGCGAGTTATGCAGGTCAATTTAATAAGGGTTTTAAGGGTAGCGAATAAAAATGCTAGAATTCTGATGCATAGAAACTAGGTAACTGTATTAACAAGCGGTGGTAATTCACACATGCTTCAAAGAAGAAGAAAAAAAGAACAGAACAAATTCCTTTCTTGTAATCTAGCACAAACATCGATATTTTGGTCAAACACAAGGAACCTAGATATTCTTTTCCTACCACCTTTTCCAAGTTTACAAGTTTCAATTTAGAGTGAATAATTACCTCTAGTAACATCAAAGCGGCACCAATTCGATAGTATGCTTTGGGCCATTCAGGCCTCAATCTTTTAGCCATTAAAGCATCCTCCATGGCAGCCACCACCTCTATTACCTCCATTAGAGATTTGGTTACGTCGAGATTAGAATTTGGTGAGGTGGTGTCACGATTTGTGAGGAGGAGCTAGGGTTTGCTAGGAGGTAGAGTGGCCGAGGGTGAGGCGGAGGAGGTGGAGAGGTCGATGGTGAAGCGGAGGAGGTGGAGAGGCGGAACACGACATGGTGATGGCGATTGGATTGGGGTGGAGAGAGCGGAGAGATCGAGAAATCTCCGCTTGAGGAGGAAAGAGAGGGGCAGAAAAAATGAATGAGGGGGGCTTGATCGGAGAAAAATAAATAGAAGACGATAGATCTTCTATAACGGTTAATATTATAAAACTGTTTCAATTTTGATATATATAATTTATAACGGTTTTTATTTTGAAATGTTATAGATTAGAAGGAATTCTGTAACGGTTTTTATATAAAAATCATAATAGAAAAGTTTATAGATTTTTTTTTGTTTCAATGTCGAAAAATGTGTGATGGCAGAGGACATCCCATCTCAATCAAGTTAGCGTGGTGACTCAGAAGCAGCGGAGTTGTTTTTAGAAAATAACCGTTACAGATGAATCAGATATTTTTTAGCGCCCTAACTTTTAACTATCTGTAACGTGTTTTGTTATAATTGTTACAGATGGTCTTTTTTCTAGTAGTGAATCAAATCACATCAAGTCATCACAAATACTAAACTAAACTACTACCTAGCCCTAAGACATAAGAAACTAGCCTAACATGTAAACAAAGCAAGATACAAACTCCATGTGATCAAAATATCAAGAGAAAAGGAAGGAATAAACCAAATATCGCTTCTATCGAGATATCGATCGTCCGAAGTCGTGGTTGGATCGGTTCTATCGCCGTCGCGTCCAGAATCGCTCCAAGATTGCTGTCATGGACGTGCTCCGCTGCGAGAGGTGGAATCCCACGCCTTTTGGCGTGAGAACGGTGGTGGAAAAAGGTGGAAATTATTGTATGGAAGGTGGGATACTTTTCTCTCTGTAATTTCGTGCATATATGGCCAGGGAAGAGTAGAGGTGAGCAAAAAACTCGTAACTCGTGAGTTACTCGAACTCGACTCGAAAAAAACTCGATGAAAACTCGAGTTATAACAACTCGAGTTATGCCAACTCGTTAATTTTACAAGCCTAGTTCGAGTTGGGCCCAACTCAACTCGGTACAACTCGAGTCGGAATATACAGGCTGCAAAAAATAAAATGTTATCAATTTTTCTATTTTCGAGCAAAATTTTAAGGTGACTAGTACCTCAACACCTTCTCACGAGTTCATTGTCGAGTCACGAGTTGGTTCGAGTTAAAATGAGCCAAGTTCGAGTTAGCTCGAATAACTCAGAACTGCTTTGTTGTCGAGTCACGAGTTGACTCGAGTTGTGACGAGTTCGAGTTCGAGTTGAGGCTAACTCGCTCGAACTCGGCTCGTATACAGCCCTAGGGAGGAGGCTTGGGAGGCAGATTAGGGCAAGGGTTCACGAGATCATGCCATAAAATAAAGTTTCCATCTTCAAAACTTGCCAAAACTGACTTTTTCACGCGATTTCGGACCGAAATTATTTTCCAGCACTGCGCACCGATAGTATTTTGACCATAATTTCTTCATTCGGACACCGATTGAGGTGATTCAAAGATCGTTGGAGAGTTTAGGATGAGCTCTACAATGCTATAGACTCCTTTCAGTCATTTTCATCTTATAAATCCACATTTTTGTGTGATAATTATGCCTAATCCACCAAGTTCCTACAAAACAAATCAAATTGCTACGACAGTATCTAATCTTGTAAAATAAAGCACAAAAGTACATTGAATATCATTGGTTTGTGTAGTATTTGAGTGCCAAATACGATCAAAATATATATATAAATAAGAGATATCAAACACAAAGGCCCATATAGCCACTTGATAGAGAGAATGGTTGTTACTTTGGAGAGCCAAGATTCCATTCTTTGTTTCCTCCTCTATTTTTTCCGAAATCCTTCAAATCAAGTCAAATCAGGTTGAAAAAAACATAAACCGGATGATGCAAATATTCGGTCAAATTAGAATTTACCTCAAGTCAAATCAGCTCTTCTATTAAATTTCTTAACCTCAAGTCAAATGAGCTCTTCTATTAAATTTTAATAGAGTATTATTTCTTAGATGGTAAATTTCTTAACCGAATATTTAGATGCATAAAATCTGTAAATTTATTAAATTGATTACATTTTGTTAGATGCATGAACAAAATTCTTAACCGAATAAAATCTGTAAATTTATTAAATTGGTTCCATTTTTTGTTAATTAGATCCATGAAGGAAATTTATACAAAGTTACTAGCGCAATCAAAATGTTATATACCATTATTGTTACTAGCGCAATCAAAAAAGAAATTTATACAAAGTTAGATGGATGCATACATGAAGTGCTTAAATTGGTTCCGTTTTTGTTTCAATTTATTCTAATTGGTATATACCAGAAAACATGATCCTAACCCAAATTCGGTCAATTTATTTATCATATTCACATATTTATTTCAATGTGGCTCCTAGAAGAAAACCACAGAGCGGAGGCCGACGACAGAGGCGTCAGACCGATGCCGGACCATCTCAGAGAGATTGCATTTACAACCAATGGAACGTCGTGCTACTGAAGTAAGTTTTTACGTACTGATTAAGCTTTTACCGATACAACCAACAGAACGTCGTGCAATCACGACTGGGTTATGGGCTTATGGCAGGGTACACTTTTCTTCAACAACGGCTAAATTCCCTGCTATTTTGTCTTGTGAGAGCACGGTAATCCTTCATGTCCAAAATTCATTTCGTCTTTGGTAACGTCTGTGGTGGATTATGAGCGTCCAAACATGAGTCAGCGTCCAATTTTTCTTTTCTAATTTTTTTACATATTCTTTGTGAAATCTCATAAATTAAGCAAAATTTCACGGAAAAATAAGTATTACAATATCAACCAATGCGTTGAAGAAGGATATCAAATGAGCATATATACTAGATGAGTAGTTTGCACAAAAGCAACCAATAATTCACACAATACGATATACATTAGAAGGTCATTAAAAGTACAAACACACAAGAATGATGCGGGTGCATATATTACATAATTCACATTCCATTAGTTTGAATTGGATTTAAATCATAACCAATCAAAGTGATTAAATGATTTGCTGTAAATCCAAGCCACGTCCCATAAGCGCAGAGAGAGAGAGTAGCTAAAAAACATACCATGAATGTGACGCTAGTTATCTTTTTCAACCACCTATTTTTGGGCCAACCAACTTTGTGGATCCAATTTGGTAGATTTCCCTTCCATTTGAATCCCCCTTTTCTCCATAAGAATGTAATTACTTGATATGATGACCATAAACCCGCAATAATATAGACAACACACCATGAGATAAGCAAACCAAACACCCATTCGATTCTACTCAAAAGGTCTAGATAACCTAGCCACGCATTATCCTCACCAACGAGATCAGGGACATAAATTAGAGAAAAAGCAGAAGCAAATGCAAGGCCGGTGCAAAAGGAAGCAAGCCACAAAATACCAGCCAAGAGCTTCATCACAATCTTCGTTCTAGGTATCCGACATAGCAAAAAGAGAATAACACTTATTGATGAAAACAGTGCTATAGAGTCCAACAGAAAAAAAGCTTTTAACTGCCAAAGAAGAACTGGTCGTCCCGCGGGATATGCATCAGTAGAAGTCCAATCTTTGAATACAAGCGAGTTATTGGCACCATTATTATAAATGTATTGCATATCTTTCTTTTCAAATGGAAGTTGAATAAAGCCACCAGGAGGATTTGAGATTGCTGGAAAAGTTATAGTTGCTACTAATGTTGCTACAAGCAGCAAAGTTTGAGCCTCATTCTGTGTTTTGCCCTTATGTTTGTTTGGAATTGAGAAAGAAGGTTTAGAGTTACTAAAATTTGCTTTTGGAGTCCCTTGTTCCACAGCTTCTTCGCCACCAACTCTTCTTAACATGTTCACTAAAGATGCATTTGTGGCCGAGTCGCACGAGTATACGAGTAGTACATCAAGTGGGGTTAAGCCCCTTGCATTTATAGAATTTACTTCTATACCATCTTGATCCAACAAATGTGTGATTATCTGAAGATAAACATGAATGATAGTTTCAAATTTTTGTTTCCTAATTTTGATGCTTAATTATCTATATAAATACAAATAATGTGCTGAAAAATAAAGAAATAAAATACGTACTTGATGGTTTTTCTTTTGGCATGCGAGGTGCAGACATGTGTTTCCATCAACATCTTTTTCATTTAGGTTGACACCTTGATTAATCAAGTAGCGGACGGAGTCTATGCAATTAGCTATGACAGCCAAATGCATGAGAGTTTCCTTTCTATGTGTAGTTTTATCCAGAACATCTTTGCATCGTTCAATCAGCATTTTCATGATGGTGTGTTTACCATTTATTGTGGCAATATGAGCCGGCATGTAGCCATATTTGCTTTCGGGATAGAGATACAAGTTTTGGCCATCCTGAATTTATTTCCAAATAATATTACAAAAAGTACATACATATTGTAAACAATTTATAAAAATATTTTCAAACAAAATAAATTTTAATATATTTATAATCGAGAAGGGATCATTGACGACAATCAAATAATTTTGAGTATTTTTAATATTTGATAATCTATTAATGTGAAGTTCAATTTAAATCCTTCATTGTAGGCACCAGCAGCATATATATATGGTGCATATATCTCGATCACGCTGATAAAATATGATGACATGTATGTTTGTTTTTATTGTTCATCAATTATTTTAACATTTCCTGGTAGGCAATTAATGATCATTGGTAAGTTATCAGTTATCACGCAACACTCAAATTTCACTTAATTAATCTGATTGTTGGATTATTCTCTTTGAAATTAATTTAATTAATTAACTAATAATCTTTGAATGAGGATGAATGAACACACCTGCTGATCAACAAGCTTCTCAACAACTTGGAGGTGACCCCTTGCGGCTGCCAAATGAAGAGGTAACCGCCCGTCCCTGTTGGGCATCTGCGCTAGCTTTGGCTTGAACTGAAGAACTTCGATGGTGAAATCGACATGACCAAGTGATGCTGATATGTGAAGAGGGTTGTCACAAGCTTCTCTCTCGGGGACATCATGATCGAAGCTATCTAACAGTGATGGATCCTCGTCCATAAGCTCCTTGAGTTTATTAATGTCCCCATCACGAGATGCTTCATCAAGACGTTTCAGTAGTGTATCCATCTCCTTGTTTGAGGATTGCTGTACGTGTGTTGCTCACTGAATTATCCACTTGAATCTCTCTGCTTAAATAAGCTTGGATAATGGAGGCGTAAGGAAGGTACAAGGAAATTTAAATGAGATGAGCATCGTGTCAAAATTCTATCTTTAGCAATAAGTTATTGGGAATATTTTAAAGTACCTTAGCGCTGGCAATAGGCTTTGGTACTTCACGTCTCTTTCTGTATCAACAGAAAAGATAGCTGCTAGCCTGCTATAAAATTAACTTTGACATTTTTTTATTAATCATAATTAATTATTACATATCTATTATTAAAAATAATAATGGTTAATAGTAAAATTAAGATAACTGTTTCCCTTCTAGTTCTAGAGAGAGGAAATTAAGAAAACCAGAACATCTGCAGCAGTCCCTTGTAAATTCAAATTGACCGATGGTAAGCGTTTTTCCATTTGAATATTTGGAATGCAGAGTGTCCTTGAGCTAACAACTCTGATCATTTACGTATAATTTGAGTTCTAAATGGTTTTGGATAACAACTTACAAAATCATATCTTTGCTTATGGGATACAAAGTTGAGTACAATTGTGGACTATTATGAATTCTGCTACAAGCTGTTAAGGCATTAAAGGCTTTTATCCTTTCATCCTTTGACATAAAGAAATTATGTATTGGATTCCTGGATCTTGAGTAATTCGAATGTTTATTTTTTTGTAACTTTAATTCTTATTTATGTAGGAAAAGCTTGACAGAGTATGATCCACGTGGAGTTGCTCCAACATGTTTTTACTTGGCATCAGAGGCTGCTACAAACACTTTTCCTTTATTGTATAGTGGTACGTACCAGCTTGTTAATTATAATTTTGATTTGCTATTACGGTATGCGTGCGGTATCTTGATCTCATAATTAAATCTAGCTAATTTTTCTTTAGAACAAATGCAAATTTAAACAGGTGGTACAGAAGGGAAAGGGATCATCCTTCAGCTTTCTCATTTTTTTTATTATTTTATTTGCCCTTTAGCAACGGTTTTTAATTAATAACTAGATCTGTAGGTCGAGCTTCGCTCGACGATAATAGATGTTAGTGTAAACAATATATAAAAAATTGTGTCGTTAATTTTTTTAAGTCGATAACTGCATTTGATAAATGATTTTAAAGGAAAGTATCTTGTTTTTAAAGTATATTTTTATATAAGATAATATGATCATGACAATAAAAAAACAAAAATTGAAATAATAAAGTCATTTCATTTATGGTTTAGTTTTCAATATGATCGAATTGATTTCATGCCAATATACATGACCTTCCTATTCTTTGAACATAATGGAGTTACAATATTCTTTCTTGCCATAAAGGACTAATTTATACTATGATAATAATTAAATATAAATGAGAAGTTAATAGCAATTAGAATATAATTCGAAGTATTTCAAATATATATATATATATATATATATATCATATAGAGATAATAATCAAAATAAAAAGTATTTTCCTAAAGAAACTTAATATTATAATTAAGTATTTTTTTATAATTTCAATAATTTTATTATTTTAGAATTCATATATTGTCTACAAAATTGTTAGTCCAAATGAATAAATATGAAAAAAATGATGGAAACGAATTCTTTTCAAATATTGAAGTCGAAATGATCTAGGAGAAAAAAAGTTATTTATTGCATAAAAATAAAAAAATAACCTTATCATCTAGTAGAATAAAATTCATGGCCCATGTATTTCCCGTCTTCCTATCTGTTACGAACCAAATTTTCGTAACCCGTATACGTATCACGTCTATATTGGTATTATTTGAAAGTGATGCAATATCTATTATTTTTAATTTGAAAAGTTAAAAATAGGAGCTCTATTTATAGATAAAATGTTAGTACCCTTTCGTGTATGAGGCATCTACTCGATTGAATCCTTTGAAAATGCACCTTTTAAATTGCAGCTTTCAAGGCTTCACTTGATAGGCATCTTTTAATTCGCACCCTTTGGGACTATCCACTCATCTTTATTATATCTTTTCAAATATTGAAATTGAAATGATCTAGGAGAAAAAATTATTTATTGAATAAAAATAAAACAATAACCTTACCATCTAGTAGAACAAAATTAATGGCCCATGTATTTTTCGTCTTCCAATTTGTTGCGGACCAAATTTTCGTGACTCGTACAAATATTGTATCTATATTATTATTATCTAAAAGTGATGCAATATCTATTATTTTTAATGTGAAATAGTTGTGAAAAGTAAAAAAAATGGGAGCCCTTTTTATAGATAAAACGTTGGAACCTTTTGGTGTAGGAGACATATACTCGATTGCATCTTTTGGAAAGATACATTTTTAAATCGCGCCTTCTAAGATTACACTTGATAGGCACATTTTAATTCTAACCCTTTTGGAGTTATTCACGCATCTTTATTATATTTATTATTTTTAATGTGAAATGGTTGTGAAAAGTAAAAAGTGGGATTTATAGATAAAATGTTGGTATCTTTTGGTGTATGAGACATCTACTTGATTGCATCTTTTAAAAATACAACTTTTAAATTGTATCTTTTAAGACTTCACTTGATAGACACCTTTTAATCCGCATCCTTTGAAGTCATCCACACATCTTTATTATATGTAAAATTGCTATAAAAATCATATTTAGCAGCGGCAACGATTATTAATAATAGACTGCTGCTAAAGATCGAATAAAAGTATAAAACAAAATAAAAATTTGATGCCTAACTTTAGCGGCAGTTATTAATAATTTGATGCTTAACTATTTTTAATGCAATATGTTGGGATGTTTGGACTAGGAATCAAATAATAGTTTGTAATTAGTGCCTCAATTCCACTACATCAAATAATAAATATATAATAATTCCTTTCTTGAAATAATTCATTTTTAATATTAAAGTTGATAATAAAATAAATAAAGATGAACGCGCATGCGGCATGCTCCCAAAAGTTTGTAACTTACTAAATAAATAACGATACATAGAATCACGTGCTCGGTGCTCGCGTAAATATTCTTTTTCTTTAAGAAAAGCCCGTGGGCCCCCGAATTAAAACAAAACGATCTGGATTCTGGACAGGATGTAAAGTCTAAAGATGAATTCACGTTCTCCGCGAATAATCCAACAAGGCCCATTTTAAAAAAGCGCATAATCTTGAGAGTCGTGAGAATGACGGAGCTGATAAGTGCAATAAATCTTTTAGTCAATTAAGCAATCAAACTTTAAAAATAGAAAAAAAACGTGTTCCGCTCTCTGTCAAATACGGAAATCGCGTTTCACCTCTCCCTCACCCGCATCTCTCTTCCCTCTCACCCGACTTCACCCTTCTGTTCCGTCTCTCCTCTCTCTCACCGCACGCCGTCGCAGCCCTCCCATCGTACAGCCCAGCCCTGTCGTTATTAGAATCAGAAATGAATATTATTTACTCCCTCACTTGCATTAAATACTCCTTTACTGTAAATTATTTACTCCCTTATAGTTATTTAGTTATGAATGTTATTTACTGTAAATCAGTTTTGAATGTTATTTACTCCCTTATACATTTAGATACTCCTTATATACTAGTTACTTACTCGCTTATAACTATTTAGTTACTCCCAAACAACAACAAAATCAGATATAAATATTATTTACTCCCTTACATGTATTAAATACTCACTTATTATAACTTATTTACTCCCTTAAAGTTATTTAGTTATTCCCAAACAACAGTAGAATTAACTCTGAATGTTATTTACTCCCTCATACATATTAGATACTATTTTTATATTAGTTATTTATTCCCTTATAGTTATTTAGTTACTTCCAAATACTCACTTATTATAACTTATTTACTCCCTTAAAGTTATTTAGTTATTCCCAAACAACAGTAGAATTAACTCTGAATGTTATTTACTCCCTCATACATATTAGATACTATTTTTATATTAGTTATTTACTCCCTTATAGTTATTTAGTTACTTCCAAACAATAACAGAATCAGATATGATATTATTTACTCAATTGTATATATTATTTACTCCCTTATGCCGATCAATTTCCTCCCTTATAGTAATTTAGTTACTCCAAAAAACAGCAGAATTAAATATGAAGTTATTTACTCCCTTATACATATTAGATACTCTCTTATACTTATTAATATCATCCTTATAGCAATTTGTTACTCCCAAGTTGTAACAGAACTAGATCTAAACCTCTTTTCTCTTCTTATCATTTTCGATTTCTACTTCTTTCTTCCTTAACCAGATATGATCAGTATAGGAGAGGGAGTAGTGAGGGGAGGCGCAAGTGGAGGTGAGGCGGAGGAGATGCTGAGGTGAGGTGGAGGCGGATGCGAGGCGGTGGAGAGGAGAGGCGAAGCAGAAGCTGAGATGAGTCGGACACGGAGGTGAGGCGGAAGAGAGGAGAGACGAAAGAGAGACTGAGATGAGGCGGAGACGGAGGTGAGGCGGAGAAGAGGAAAGGCGGACGTGAGGAGAGAGGAGCGAAGGAGGTGGTGGAGATTTGAATCAGAAATTTATTTTTGTGATTGTGAGGAGATCGAATAGAAAGAGAAAAGAGACGGAATAATTACGTGATTGCACGAAATGTTGATTACACAGAGTAATTTCCTGAGAATGATTCGCTTTCGCTTGGATTGGTGCTTTTATACTTTTATTATTATCGAGAGCCGTTAGATGTAAATAAACGGACTGATTTACAGCGCTATTAAATCGCTATCGCTCCAAAAAAATTCTAATACCACGACGCAGCTTGAAAGATGGATTTCAGTAGGGAGAGAGTCTGTCAGAGAAGTCAGCCGATGTGGCCAATACAAGAACGCAGTTTTATAATATGGGCTCCTCTTTGCCTTTTCCAATGCATCATATTAGCTGTTATTTCCCCTCATCTCAATTTATAAGAAAGTTACACCAATGGCAGTAAAACATCTTCATTCCCCATATCATAACTCATAAGAATCAGGAGCAATCAAAATTACAGATCTGCAATATGGTATGTGCCAGTTTATGTTATTAAGCACAATTACATAGTATCTAGGACTTTATGAATTCTATGAATGGCAAGCAATAAAAACTTTCATTGGAAATAATGTTCATGTTTCATGTGGCTTATGAAACTGAGGTAGACCTGTCACCTGTTGGTAAAGGTTTCCAACCTGTGGTTTGTATAGCTATTTAATAGAGTGTACTTGGAACACTAAATGGTGCAAACATCAAGACTTATCCAAATCTTGATTTGATGTGCATATCTAGTATTAAGTTGATCCACTTTTATGAAAACATTTATTCTTAAATCTTAGTTGGTCATTCTTGCTATTTTATTCATCTTTTTCTAAGTGACTAAGTATACCAGATGACATCCAAAGTAGGCTGACAATTGAGCATCATTGCTGTGCACAAGGTATAACAAATCACATGAATTCTTCATATTTGAGGATGATAGAGGAAGAAGTGGAGGTCGCTATACTCGTCTCTTCAGCGCCTCGATGCTGAGCAAGCTCTCACGCCCATTCCCATGGCGTACGAAAGTGCCTCCAACGAGGTCTATTGTGAGGTAATCAGAGTTCGCAATTTGCATCTTATTCCCTTAATAGAGGAGAATAGTTAGAAATATATTGTGGTGAATTATATTTTTCAGCACCTTAGATCGCTCATTGTGTTGAGCTTAGTTTCCTACTTTGCTTATTGGTTTTTCTACATATTTTTTTTTATTTATTTTCGTTGTTGCTTGCTGATTGTCTCTCAATAATTTAAATAATTTTGCGACATATGCAAGAAATATAGTGTAATCATATAGGTTTATTATACCTGATTGTGCAGGTATAGGTAGTTGCGGCGTTGATTTGGCTGATTTTGTAGATATTTAATATGGCGAGGCCTCTACTTTCTTTTATATGTTTTTATTTATCTTCTTTTTGATAATTTTTCATAATGGAGGATTGTGCTTTCATACCTGATTTGATATTAATGGCAAGATCTCACAGGAAAATTATAACATGTTTAATGGTTGCGAAACAAAATTAGTCAAAAGCGAGATTAAGCTGTTGAACTAAAATTCTAACGTTGTAATGTTTGTAATTTAGTTTGCTTACATGGTTGGAGCAATTTCTTATTGTTACACAAAGGGTCGGTTTAGTGATAGGAAAGGTACTGGATAAAACAGTTTACATTAGTGTACCATCACGAGTAAGTGTTGAAAGGTTTTCTAAATTGGAATTGGTTTCCATTGTTTTTGGCAGGGTTGCTGATTTGATATTTCTATGCCAAGCACCGGTCAAAGAGGCAAGGTGAGTTTTCTATACTTGAATTTGAGCTTTCGTAAGTTCTCATTTTGCATTGATTAGTCAAAAGCAAGTGTAAGTTATCGAACTAAAATAAAGTTGTTTGTATTTGTAATTTAGTCTGAAGGAAATTTCATAAAATGGACAAGGGGCCTTGCCTGAAGGTGCACTCCTTACAACTGAGAAAAAAAGAGTATCCTTTCTCAACTCTCTAGCAGTTTTTTTATGCAATTGACTTCATAGTGTTAGATTCGTGATTTATTCTGGTCTTCCGGAACAATATTCTTTTGGGTTTACCCAGATTCAGTATTTATTGTTGTACAACTTACTGTTAAGGTTTTCCTTAATTTTGAATATAGATATGAAGAAGCCAGAGAAGGGGGAGAAGATAACTATGTCTATGACAGAGAACTAGAAGAAAAAGTAGATAGGCTAATTGTGGAGTGTATACAGGTATCAACGCTTAACTAAAGGACAATTTCATTTATTTTATTGGTATTTATTATTATTATTATTATTATTATTATTATTATTATTATTATTATTATATATTTTTTTGAAGGAGAAGAAGGTGAAGTGGTAATATAGCCTGTTCAAATAGAAAGAAACAAATAAAAGGTACCATCCACATTGATGGAGAATTCCAATTACTTTGCACTTTGTTTAAACTAAACATCCCCGTCCATTCCCAACAACATCAATCCTGAAGCCCAGAGTACGGCCCAGTGGCAGAGCCACAGGGGTGCCAAAGGGGGCTGTTGCACCCCTGTGATTTGAGATTTTAGTGTAATTTCCATGCTTATTTCGATAAAAATGCGTATATATTAAGCATTTTGCCCTCTAGAATCTAAAAATTGCAAATTAGTCCTCCAAGATAAATATTCCTGGCTCCGCCACTTGTACGGCCAGCATACTGGCAAAAGCAAAAATTAAAGTCCAATCCAGTCCACCATAGTTTCAAAATAAGAGAAACCAAGTAAAACCACGTCAGACATATTCATCTTCGACAAGGCTGACCACCACAGCCATGGTTTCACTGAATTATGAGTCTATTAATTAATACTTGATCAATGAATTTTGGTGCTTGATGCATAGGAATTTTTGTATTTACAAATTAAAACAGTATATTTGATAAGGTTTTCTTTGCCAGTCCAAGCATACCTACTGATGTTGGTACTGGTATCAGCCACGAAGTACCCATTGCCTCTTCTATTTAGTTGACTTTGTTTTGGGGTGTTTCAAGATACACTGTTTTCTATTTACACTTGTTGATACTAAGTCTTGATACTGTCATTTTAAGAGAGAAGAAATACATGCTATGCAGATTTTTTTTTTATCATGCAATAATTAAATCAAAGATGAAGCAAGAAATTGGCACTTGCTACACTTTTTTTTTTACATTCACCAACATAGTCAAGAAATCTATGTATAAGGATTTACTACACTATTTATAACTTGATTTTAACGAGTCTAATAAGAAAAAATTGCTAGAGTTTTTAATACATATATTCATAGAGAATTGTCATTTGTGTCTAGACCAATTATTATATTAGTGATGTATTAATTAAAAATAAGAAACAAATAAGAAAGCAGCAAATTTAAAAATAAATTGAATGCATTTATTTAAAGATGGGCATCGGGAGTCCCTAATTATGGCGTGGCCGGGAACCGGCGCGCTTCCTGTTCTTTATCGAATCCAGATATTTTTGCATCCTCTTCATCATTTCGGCACGTCTCTGCAGTAGGGGAAGTTTCTGCTTCTGTGGCGCCCTCCTATCCCTTTGGACCTTCCCCTTCCTCTTCAGGGGAATATGCTTGATAAAGTCCAGCGCCTTGCGCCTCCTCTCCGCCCTGCGCGTCTTGAAGCATTTGGGCACGTCTGCTGTATATGTTTTCCTACATGCTACAGAATCTGGTACAAATAGTGCCCACGGTATTTCTCTAGCCCCTGGCGAGTAGGGAAGGGAAATATACGCTTGATCGACCTCACCAGGACCTACAACACTTCGATCTATTGTGCAGTCTCTGTGATGGCACCAGCAATCCCACCGACCGAAGATACCGGTGTTTGATCTACCCAGACACCTTCCATAGGTGAATGTCGGCTGCTTCCTCTGGCAAAACCACTCACATACTATCTCTGAACAAATAAAGGTACGGTAAAACCCCATCGTAAACAGGTTAGGCTCTTTGCATTCCTCAAATCCTTCTGTCCCTGCATTTATTCAAAAACCATCATATTTAGAAATTACAACTAACGCACATGCATATGTGAAATTAGACAACTAAATTAATACAATGCCAATATTCCTAAAACTAACGCACATATATGTACCTCACTTCCTTTCTCATACAAATTATTGACATTTTTTTTTTGTATACAAGTAATTGGCTCTCACCTGCCACATGAATTATTATTTTATTATGTAAGTTTATACCGAAATAAAAATAGTACAAAATTGTAAAATACCTGTGGAGAAAGCAAACACCGCAAGGATACAAAAAGCGAGAACTTTGATTCCCATTTTCACTGTTTCTTTGTTTTCCTCTCTCTCTCTCTCTCCACGTTTGAGTTTCTCATTGTGCAACGGGTCTTATAGCAGTTTTAGGCAGCAGAATGAAGTTACTAACACCAGAAAAACTCAAAAAGAATCTTAACTCGAGTTAAGAGTTTCTATTTCGTTTCATTGGTTACTTGTAGAATTAATTTCTTTTCATCATTTTACTTTAAAGAACTGGCACTCACTGGGATGTCATATGGCTCCTTGGTTTACAATTTTTGCTGTTCTTAAAAGGTAAATAATGATAAAGAAACTATTTTGTGGAAAATTAAAAACCAATACACACAATGCTTATTTATTTTATCATTAAAACATATTTAGCTGAAGAATATTGATTGAACAAAGGAAAAACTGCATCTCCATTAATTAATAATTTTTAGTTTTTCCCAGGTTTCATTTAATGAATTTTTAATGGAACAATTAATAATCTTGATATGCAATATTTGTTATAAATCCTAAAGTAAAAAAGCTGATTTGGATGAATCATATGGAAAACAGGATTTATATATGTTATATGAATATGTCAACGGCACTCTGATTCCATCATCCCAATTTTATTTTAGTGAGCTTTCTAGTGGATCTCATGTAATATCTTGTTGAATAACATATATAGCAAGCCTAAGGGAGCTGGCTCCGTCAATAAAATCACTCATGTAAATGTAATATCTTGGAAGTGCATGCAGCGCGTATCGGGTTCCAAGTTCCAACGCAGTGCCAATGTGCCGTATCAGATCCAACTTAAGCGGAAATTGCTTCATACACTCTCCAAATTTAGAATCCACTCTTGTTTGAGGAAAATATTCTTCTTATTTTCAAATATTTTAAAACTGAGGTTTATTGATGAACGTAAATTGAAAGATTGAGAAGGACATTTTCGTCTAAGTAGTAGTGGATCTCCAAATTTAGAGAGTGTACGAAGCAATTCTCAATTTAAGCTGGATGGCTCACCACGTGATGTGGACCCTACTAGCTAGAAGTGCAACTAGGATGAAAACGGATTGGTCATACCATATCCTATATTTATTTTTCCGGATATGTATGCTAATATGGATATATTCGGATTCGAATATGGTGAACGAAGATATTAATTAGATATAAATAAGGTTCGAATATTGTCGGATACGAATACATATATATTTTATCGGATACTGACAATATTTTTACTTAATTTATTTTATTAAACAAAATATAAGATTCGATCGGGAAAAAAAAGAGTATAATGTTTACTTTATTTCATGACTAACTAACGACAAACAAAATCAATACTTATTCACAATAACAAACACATGTTGAGTACTTAAAGTTAATGGAGCCTCCTTTCCGTCACTATTATCTCATTTCTTTGGCTTTTCCTCGTGCCTTTTCCCTTTCTCTTTATAAAGAGATATAATTGATGAAATACAAGTCTAATAGAAAATTTGATATAAAATGTTTTTTAGTGGAAATGATACACGTCATCTAATAAAAATGTCATCCAAGTTATCCAGCATTTGAAATGAAAAGTTCATCTTTCTTTTAGGTCTCTGCTCTCCTCCCCTTCCTTTCCCATGGCACCCACTAGTCTCTACTCTCCCTCAACCTATGTCTACTCTTCTATTTTTTTTTTTTTTTCTCTCATCCTACCTCTCTCTTCCCGGACCAAAATCCTTTGTAGCGGACCAAATTAAATCGATGGAACAATTTATGTTCATCCGATCTAATCTTGACAGCTTATTTTTACGGACTGCACAAATCTCGACAGCTATGATATATATTCTCGACAGCTATTCTCTATCGAACTTAGTAAAATATTCAAAAAATTGAACACCTAAAATAAATAAAATAAACAAATACAATAAAAAAAAATAAGTATTTGTTAATACGAGAAATTATGCGAACACATACAACAAATAAGTTGAACATATATACTAAACAAGTTGAACAAATATAATAAATAAAGTGAACAAATACAACAAATAATTCAAGTAAAAATAATAACTAAAAAAATAAATAATAAATAAATTGAACGAAAATGTAACAAACAATACAGATAAATACAACAAATAAATTGAAGGAAAAAATAAATAAGTACAAATACAATAAATAATTTAAAGAAAACACAAACAAGATAGAACAGATATAAGAAAAATAAGTTGAACAAAAACAATAAAAAAAATAAACAATTATAACAAATGAGTTGAAGAAATATAATAATTAAGTTTAATAAAGCTAAATTGAACACAAAAAAATAAATAAAATAAAATTGCGGATACGAAGAAAATTTTTTCAGAAATAATCCATCAACAAAATAATAACTGAAATTACAGATATTTGTTTCGTACAAAAATACGTATACAAAATATTTCTGCATCCTCACTAATATTGTTTTCCATATCTGTATACGTTTAGAAAAATTCGAATCTGCATCCATCTATCCACTTTTTCGGATAGAGATGAGAGTAGATATTATCCGTCCCATTTCCATCCCTGAATGCATCCCTAGCCCGCCAACCCGTCGAGTCAGTGGTCTAAATTAAACGTGCGAGTTCCAGCAATACTCGCACTCGAACAGTATTTGAGATTGTTTAAAATTTTCGTATTACCGCATTCGAACCATGATGGATTCGATACTCACACTCGTATCTATGCATGTATCCATGCAACATAGCAACGAGCATAGCTCAGTTACTTCAGTACAATTGTACAAAGTGAATTTACTCCTTTGTGCAAAAAAATAAATAAATAAACATATTTAAAAAAAATAAAAGAAAATAAATAACTAAAAAGAAAGTTATTAATTCCGAAGTTCTTTTCTAGTCTGCTTTCACCCATCAGTATCGGGCTCGTATCATCTGGATGGTTGAATATAACCATCCAGTGGACGTCTTTCGATCCGAACCGTCTGATTTAATCTCAACAGTTGAATTTTTTCGGACCTATCAATTCTGATATTATGCACAGAACATCTATAGCCGTTGAGATTTAAGTCAAACGGCTGATATTAAAATCATCCATTGGATGGCTATCCAAAGGATGCCAAGTCCATGAGTATCTGCCTGTTTCTTTAAAACACGCAGTGGTTTAAAGAAATGGACGATCCAAAAAAACGGTGCGCATGCCGGAATTTGCCGGTTATTTTTAATCTGAACCGTCCGATTTAATTTAGACGGACAGATTTTTAGAAAACAAGCGTGGGTACGCAGAGGGTTTGGTTCCTTCGCCAAAGAACCAAAGAACAAAAGAAAAAGCGACAGAGAGAGAGAGAGCGCTCTAATGATGGTTGCAAACAAAGAAAAGTGAAAAGAAGCCACTTGCCTCGAACTCAACTTTAATTAACTCCAACCCTGCTTTCTCTCTTTCCCTTCTCCCTCCCTCAATTAATTAATGGCGGAGCTTACGCAATCGCCTCTCGCGCCGCACAATACGCCCGAGAAATGCGACCACCCGCCTCCTCCGTCGCACCCCCTCCCTCCTCCCGCGGCGATCGCGGCTCACGCGGCGCGCCGTGAGCCTGTGCGCCCTGCCGACGGCTGGTACGCCTGGGCTGGAGAGGATTTGCCTCGTGATGGGAACAGTGGCCGTGTCACTGCTCATAGTGGCGGTGCGAGAAATGCGAGGGAAGTGACGGGTGAGCGAGATGCCAGAGATAAGGTTCGCGCTCCGAGAAGGGATGGTACGGGTCAGGTATGGCTGCTCCGTTGATTAATTGGGAACTATTTTGTTTGGTTTTTGTGCTGATGATCATATGAATTAAATATTAATTTGACTATGGAGCTGGTGTTACAACTAATAATAGTAAGTAACCATGGTGAATACATTGGTGGTGGGGCCCAAATTAAGGCTATTAATGTATGAATCATCCAGATTTATCATTGCAATTATCACTGGTGAATGGCGATGAATGTATAATTAGGATTCTGCTTTTAA
Source organism: Rhynchospora pubera (assembly GCA_028095005.1). NCBI lineage: Eukaryota > Viridiplantae > Streptophyta > Magnoliopsida > Poales > Cyperaceae > Rhynchospora > Rhynchospora pubera. The sequence goes on along the minus strand of CM051462.1, from coordinate 85,001,360 downwards.
TCCAACTTATCTGACTTACAACTTACCAAGTAAGTTGTTATGTAGTTTTTTCTTGATTCACTGCTTGTTGGCTATTGTTTGCCTTTTCCTTGTTTAATTATTCTCTCATATGTTTCTTACCTAATACCCCCCTTTAATATGTTATCAGGGCTTTTGGAGTTTGTTTGGTAGTTTCAAAGGTGCCAATTTTACCCAGCAAACCCAAGCTGGTCTGCATCAACCTGACAAAGATAACTTGCCGGCTGGTATAGGCCACACTGCAACCCCACCTGAAGCAACCCGATCTGACTTGACTGTATGTATTAATTGATTAAATAATATGTGGACATGTAATTACAGATAAGACTATTGGATTCTTATATACTTATGGCCTACCACACATTCACCAGTTAAAATTGTATACAAAGTTCCTATAACTAGGTTTAAAAGAAAATTGAATACTTAGTTGAGTTCTTTCTTCATTTTAAGAATTGTAACACAGAAATGGATTATCAAGCTCTTATAAGCCAATAGCCATACATAAATGGGTCCTTTTTGTGCTGCTTTGAGGTGTAATTCATGAACTGTTGACATTCCAGCTGATTTTTGTTGGCTGTTGTAGGCCTTCTTTTATTAATTGTTAATGCACTTAACAAATGAAACACCACCCTTCTCATACTACAATAGGATCCATCAAGAGTCATCACAAGGATTATGCAGCGTGAGCAGAATGCTGCAGCGGTAAGACGGGCAGCACTGGCTGCACGTGTAGCGGCAATGGTGTTCAGTATTGTCGCTTTTTCAGTTTTAGCAGCTGACAGAAACAAGGGGTGGGCCCGTGATTCCTACAACAAGTACAGCCAATTCAGGTTCACTTATCTGCCTCTATCTGCATCTCCCTTCCTCTCTTTTTCACTCTCTTAAATTGGTCAAGCTGGGTTATTGTATATGTGCTGTACTGTAAGATAATAGTTGATGTGGTGGCATATCACTATTGTTACAGTAGGAAGTTATATTTAGTTTCCCTGTGATTTGAATTCCTTTCGGGGCCCAACTGGATAAGGAACACTAGATTCTTCCAAACGGTGGCCACAATTCAGCTTTATTGATTGAAAATTTGGTATTGCTACAATGCTACTAGCTATAATATTTGTATGCTATCTGTGATGTTTACATACTAAAATAACCCTGAATCTGTAGATCAGTGCCGACTAAGCCTTATTCAAACTTGACTTGTGCCTATGAAGCCGATATTGGTTTTCAACTCTGCAATTAAGCACGAAGTTAGTTAGTTTTATTTATTTATTTTTGAGTTTTGACTGATGTGATAGGTACTGTGAGACGGTGAATGTGATTGGTTTTTTGTACTCCGGGTTGCAATTGTGTGCACTTATACACTACAAAAGAAACAAAAAACACATTATCCGCCGCCCACTCGGTGACTACTTGGACTTCATCATGGATCAGGTAATATACTGTTTAGACTAAAATTGTATCCCCAAATTTCTACAATGTTCCATTTGCCTTTTCTGTTTCTTTTATCAGTTTTAATTCTATTTCAATTTCTACAAAAATTATTATGAGTCTTTTAGGTCTTTTATTAGTCAAAGACTGATCTTCAGTATTATTCTGTCTACACAAGAGCATACTCCAATGGTTAGTATGAGTTTAATTTGTATAAGTCGAGGGGTATGGTTACTTAAGCATGCTCCAATTGTTCAACCCCCACTGAAAGTAAAAGGTGAATTTTATACATCTAAATATCTCAGTTTATGTTGTTGCATATATTTATGTCCTCTTCTTTGTTTAGGTACTAGCATACCTTTTGATATCTGCCTCATCATCAGCAACAGCCCGAGTTCGTGACTGGGTTGTCAACTGGGGAAGTGATCCTTTTCCAAATATGGCAAATGGCTCCATTGCTGTCACCTTCCTTGCTTTCTTAGCTTTTGCTGTCAGCTCCCTGCTCTCTGCCTATAATCTCTTCAGCAAAACATTCTAATGTAGATCCTGTGTGTTTATAAAAATATAATTGTATATTTCTAGCATATGTTCATTTGCCTTAATGAGAATGTGATTTGCATCTCCTAAGATAATGTTAAATGGATGTAACTCATATAATATATACAGTAGCCTATGTTAGAAGGGTTTTAAGTATATCAATATAAACGAAATTGTAGCATATACCAGTACAATCCCTTTCAGGAAGTGGATTAAAAAATTCATCGGTGTAAAAGTTCTGCATAAGTCCTGCATCTCTATCATCGATGTAAAAGTTCTCATTTGTTTTATGCTTATTTTTACTTTATTTTGGGTGTGTTTGGCAACATGGTGAACAAGAGATGAACATCTTGTTCACGAACAACTTTTCTAGTTCCCCAAAATCGAGGAACTAAGAACAAGCCCACAATTCTTTGTTCGCGCCAGTTCATGGGTTGTTTGGCACTCGCGAACTAGAGTTGTTCGCGAACTACTAGTTCGGCGTTGTTGCCAAACACACCCCTGAGAACATTGGAACCTTTGTCATGGATCAGTGAACCACAAAATGTACTTCATTTATCGTTTTCCACACCTAGGAGCTAATTTTATAGGAATTAATAAAATGGGCAATTTTAAGCCCCATGGATAACGATCAAAACCATTTGACGGAACATGTAATTTCTTTTTTTCTTTTTTTTTAAAGAAGCCAAAAGGCTTGCATGCTTTGCTGATGCAACCAAAGTTTTACAAAGAAAAAGAAAACGATGCAATCACCAGAGGCGATTTAAAACAAAAAAAGTGAAAAACTAGGTGCCAAAAAAGGAAACAAGACAATCACGAGAGGTGATTTAAAACAAAGACTAGGTACGAAACAGGAAAACATTCCCTACAAATATAAAACCCAACCTACTACAACAACTACTGAAACAAGCTGTTAATCCCCAAGTAAATCCTCATCCTCTAGAACCCCTCCTATATCAGAAGTTGTACCAGTACGAAAGCCAAGTCCTGTACCAGTGCTTGTACCGGTGTTTGTTCTGGCGCTAGCTCCATTCCTGTAGTTGTCAGCCCTCCTAATTATGTTCTCCAAACCTGTTCTGACGCCTGTCCAAATATGATAAAGGTTAAAAGCTGCTATGCTTAGGGTGTATGAGTTTTGACCATTTGTGTTATTGAAAGTTAATTTATTTCTTTCATTCCACTTGACCCATACCCAAGCAGCTAGGAGATTTTTAAAGAAAAAACTTCGTTCTTTAACCAGAAAGGAGGTAGAAACCCAAAAATAGGAAATAGAAGTAAAATCCAATGGGTAACCATTTGGAATACTTTCTTTTATAGTATTCCAGAAAAGAGTAGCATGGCTACAATGAAGGAAAAGATTGTCAACGTTTTTCATTTGATTACAAAAGTTACAATAATTATTACATTGCCAACCTTTAATAATGAGATTATCCCTAGTTAATATTTTGTTATGTAGACTAGCCACATAAACAACTTGCACTTAAGTGGGCAATTTAGCTTCCAAACAGAATCTTTCCAAATAATATTTGTGCCACCATTATTTAGAAAATTATACATAGACTTGACAGTATAAGAACCAGATTTGTCCCAATTCTAAAAAAAGCTATCTTCTTCACTTGAAAGATTTAAGTTTCTAAGGGTGCGTTTGGATAGGTGTGGGAAGAAGGGAAGAAGAGAAGAAGTGGGAAGAAGTATTGGGAAGTGTGTAATTTTGTGAAGAGTTTGGATTGTTTATAATTTTTTTTCTTCCCTTCTTCCCTTCTTCTTCTTCTTCTTCTTGCATCCAAACGGAGCCTAAGTATATCTATAGCTTTATATTTTTCTCTTCTAAGTCTATCAGAAGTCCCTCTAGTAAGTTTGAAATTGGGATTACCATTTCCCCAAACTTGTGCTATTGACAAAACCATATATAACATAGATAGAATTCATAAGACAAAATGTGGTTGCCAACATCTGTTTATGACGACTGAAGAGAAATCAGCAATAAACAGAGGTTTATACATAGATAGGATATACAAATTTACCCAAGTTACATATCTTAATGTCATTGTTGTTAATAAGTTTTAAAACAAATTTTGATTTATTTGAGGGGAAATAATCTCTAATAAATCCTTTGAACATGTATAATTTTGCAACTTCATCAACATCTTTCTAATCTGATATCCAACGTGATTGTTTGGGTTTCAATATCCAATAAGTAAACTTTCCAGTGTGCAACTACATCTCAAATTCTCAACCCTGAGTTCCATCCTACAACTAATTCTTGAGACCTGTCAACATGCAGTAACGTATTTTACTCGAGAAAGGGAAGAAAGAATAAAGGAAAATTTGCCTCCCATGCTCACTTCAATATTTTTTAATGACTTCAACGAAATTTAGTAATGATGAGCTTGCTAATGTAAAACATAAGCATATGAAGCATTACTCAACCCACAGGTTTCGAGTTACAAAAGAAAGTGAAACATAAAAGGCGGCCGGTTCATCATATAGAAATTTGTCAGACCTATTTCTCAGAAAACTTATATTGCATTGACCTAGTCATAACACAAAATGTTAAATGTTCTCAGCGTCACACTTTAGAATCTTAAACTCGATAAAAATTACAAGAAAGCACAAATATATTGAGGATGCCTTTACCTGGTCACAAATAAAGTTCCAAAAATCGAAAACTAGGAACATAATAGGCACATAGTTTGGTGTATAAGAACCGATGATTAATTGTAGAACCGTATGGTTTTGGCCAGTGTTTCTATGAGCTTCAATGCAGTTATATAAAAAAAATTGCAAAAGCAATTTTTGTTAATATGAGAAACCAGAAGATCAGTCATTATAATATAAACAAGCATCTTAAAACCCTCTCAAAAAAATCATTCTAAATGTTTCCATTATTACATAAAAGTAAAGTTAGAGCCTTTTATACCAAACAAGGTTGGGATAGGCTAGAAATGACATCCAACCCTGTTCATTTCTTGTATATATGGCTGAAATTTTACACTGGCTCACGAAGCCTACCGCACGCATGCGGACTTGAATCCTGGATCTCTTAAAAGAGTCAAATGCTCTTACCAACCGAACTACTAGACCACATGGTATTTATTGTCTTGTTATCCCAATGCTCTTATTACATATGTACAAAAAAAAACACAAAACTGGAATTATTGTCTTGCAACAACTCAAAATGATGCAGACACTATTTATTCACAACAGAAACTCACAAGAACGCGACATTTTTTCATGTGGGACGGGATCAAGCTGTGAGCCCATGATCACATCCCACCTCCACTTCCAACAACATCAAAAAGAAGGGAAGTAGACTGCTGATGATGAACCACATCCACTTGATGGATAAACAGGGCAATCCATCAGAAGTGTACCAGATTGGTTGATACAAAGGTACACCAGATCCAATTGGTAACGACCCGATGAATCCTTGTTGCACCCAATCCCTGGTACATGGCCGACGCATGAGGTGATAGCATTGGTAATGCTGTCGAGCATGTATGATCCACCATTTGGCGTAATAGCTGTAGAAATTTACTGAACAAGTTAGTACTTTTCATAAGGCTATATATACTAATAGTACATATTTTGCATTACCTTTGGATTTAAGACACTGAAGAAGAAAAGTTTGGTTCTTGAAAGAAAGAGCATCTTGGAAGTAAGCATGCTCATCTAACACAGTTTCAGAGCAAGTTCCATGTGTGGCCCATTCATTTGTCCAAAGAGAGCTACTGTTACTGCTTGGGCAATACAGCGATGGCCAGTTGGTTTGTAAGCTACTTTGTATATCTTGAATCTGCAAGCACGATGTATGTTTCCAGTAATGAAGGATTTCTTTGTAGGTTAAAACTTTTTATTTTTTTTGTCACTTGGGAACTTATAAACTTAACAAGACAGAAAGGTCCACTCCAAGCAGTATGATCACTTCAATTTTCAAAGAATAAATACCACTCTCATTGTAATAAGTTTATGCATGTCAAATAAGCTAATTCGTCAATGGATGTACTTTAATGCTAAAATGCACTTGAGCCGAAGGCATTAGATAATATTACAGATGATAGATGATTTGACATACGTCACACAGAATGTTAGGTTATTTAAGTATTTTAATTGGTAACTTTGAAACATAGATGAACAAGATAAATTACCTTCGTTGCATTAAAAGGATTGTTGGAGTCACAGTTAGATGGATAAGTACCATTAGTATAGTACGGCCAGAGACCATAAATAGCAAAATCTGATTGGGGCTTTCCATAAGTTGGGTAGCAACAGCCGGAGCTGGTATCGCAATATGATCCAGGCCACTGTTTCAATAAAATTAGTTGTAGAGTCGTCATTCATGAATGATAAATTGATAACATCTACTATTGTGACAAGGAACTAATTAAGTGATTAATTTAAGTAAATCAGTTGAGATATAATGCTATCCTAACAAATTTTACTTCGAGGAATCAAGCATCTGGTGCATGATTAACTTTATTTGAAATTTCATTCAAAAAAAAAATTTGGAATGAATGCATGTCAAGGGGGGTTTAGTGGCTGTTCTGGTTTCGACTTGAGATAAAAGGTTCAAATATACAAAAAAGATTCAGGATTCTATGGTAATGTGATGTACCAGGCATACAGAAAGATGTATGTTTGTATGTATGTATGTACCTGCTGAACAAAGTAGAAGAAATCGTAGGCTTGTACACTAGATTCGATTGTTAGCAGGAAGGCAACCGCCAAAAGAATTGCTGCAGCACTTTTCATCGTTTACTCTTTTTAATAGATATGTAAGTTCAAACTTCGAAATGATCTCTTCTAAGTCTGTGATTTGAGGTAAAAACTATGCATGTATTTATAGGCACGATTAGAGTGGAGAGATGCGGAGCATATATATCACACCACCACACCAATCCGCACGTATTACTTTTGAGTGTAAGCCGGTGATAACATTATGAGATTTTTATATTCAAGATTAGTCAAGCTTGAATTAAAAAAATGAATGCATCCTTACTTGATTAAAGAAACTATGATATTTTACTGAGAGAAGGATCTAACGCCAGCTGTTTTCTGGCTAGATATAAATGCTACACGTGTACGCTATGTGCACACAAAAATTATTGAATTCTTATCATTTTATTTTGCGGTCAGTCTTCAGAAATTAATAAATCAAATTCTGCGCATTTTTATAATGTCTATGAAAGAGACATCCAAAATCATTAAATTAGTGTATGTCCAAACAGTATAACTAACACAAAATATTCTCTATGTGTTATTTCAAGCACAACTATATTTTTATTTACTCCGATTAGCATTCATGTATCTATAAAATTTTTAGAAAAACGTTATTATATATTATGATATGAGTATACTCTCTAGAAAATCAGCAAATAATGGGGCCGTTTGGATGGTATGAGAATAAGGAAGGAATAAGAATTTTAGGAAGAAAATATTGGGAAGTGTGTAACTTTGGGAAGAGTGGAAAGATGTTATTCCGGAAATAAGAAAAGTTGTTTGTATGGTGAGTTAGGAATAAGCAAATTGATATTAATTTAAATAAATTATAAAAAATTATTATTTTAATATTAAATAAAGTACTAATTAAAGAGCACATAAAATTTCATTTAGTTAGTAGTATTTAGCTAATTTTGTTGAGATTATGTATATATAATTGTTGGAAGATGTTATTCCTAGGAAAAAATTATTTTTCTCCTTATTTCTAACTTGTTTGGATGTCTAGAAAGAAGCTATTCTTCCTATTTCTAAGTAATCCAAACGACCCCCTTATTTGGATTAATCTAATCGGAATTTGATAACATCCCCGGCTCAGATAAGTATCAGAGTCTGATCTCAGACTAGTTCTTTTGTGATTAATTTCAAATTTCCAATTACTAATTAATACCTCGAATTATGCAGGTTTGGATTATTATATATCAAGATTGAACCGACATAAATATTCGTTAGCTAGGATTGCTTGATTCAAAATATAGTGATCTACTGGATAATTTAGGTGTTATTTTGCATATTCAAAATAAGTGCACTAAGTTATATTTGGATTGGATTAGTTAAGTTAGATTAAAATTATATTGTAAGAATAAACTTGAGGTGCTTCAGAAATACAACATTTTAATACGAGACTTTATATGTTTAAATAACTAATCCAACATCATCACATTTATATGGAAAATAATCATGGATTTTATTATGCCAATATTATGCACTTAAAAATGATAAATAAATTTTTAAGTTATTCTGAATATCAACTTGTCGTATAAAGTTTTGATTTTTTTTTATGTATAGAACTTCAGATATAATTTAATTTCCATATTCATGAGGAGTGATATAAAAATTAGAAGAATAAGCACCCGAAAAAAAGTTGTCTTGGTTATATTTATGGTTCGGTTATAAAATATAAGAAAATTTCTTAATCTTCTTTTTGTCATCACATTAACTTTTAGTAGTTTCCTACATATAATAGATGTCTAAAATGTTGCCAAGTTTTTTGCTAAGTCAAAATTAGTAAACTTAAATAATAAGCCTCGTATATAAACTTTATATACTGAGCCAAGTCAGTACGACTTCAGTAAATAGTAAGGGAGTAATTTCAAAAACATGAGCACACACCTAAACTACAAAAAGACTGCCAGAAGGCTGTGTGCTACCATGCTCGCTAATTTTTCATTTTTTTTTTAATGATTCGCTGATAAAACTCCATTCTATTTTTTTTTTTATGTTTCTTATAGAAAAGTTTTGCTCATGATAAGAATTTGTAGACAACGCATTAATATTTTAAGGACTCTAAGAAATTAAAGTATTTCCGGTCTTTGATACCATGGTCCTTTTTTTGCATATATGATATATCGCACGTCATAAATTTATAATAATAATAATATGAATATGAGAATACATCAGCGATCAATGATCACACTCTAAAAGAAAATTATATGGCGAGATACGTTATCCTGCCTCTGTTGCGGGTGAATTGCTTTCCTATGGCATCATTAAGAATGAATACCGAATGAGGCTTGGCCAGCAGCTGGTGAATCCAATACAGTGTTTACCAAACGGGGCGGGGCGGGGCGGGGCGGGGCGGTCCAACCCGCGGCGGTCCACGGGTTAGAACGGGACGGGTTAGGACGGTCCACGGGTTAAGACGGAACCGGTTAGAACGGTCCATTTTAGAAATCTTGACCCTAACCCTTCTTAAACCCGTCCCATGTAACCCGCACGGATTATGACGGTCCAGTCCGGTCCGGTCCGCGGGTTTTTATTTATTTTATTATCTTTTTTTTTATTTTTCGTTAGTATTAAACTACATATATAATCACTATAACGTTTTTTTTTGCTGTTTTTTTTGTGCGTTATTTTTTCAATATTTTTTTTCTGTTTTTTATTTTTCGTTAATTACTTTTATTTTTTACTTTTACGTTTTTCTTTTATTTTTTTTACTTATCTTTTCTGTTTTTATTTTTTTTGTTTTTTTATATTTGATTTGTAATTTTTTTATTAGATGAAAAAATTTGAATATAATTATATAAAGTTATCCTCCTTCTTTTTTCCGGGATTAGTACGGATTTTGGAGGGGTTGACGGGGCGAGGCGGTTCGGTCCACGGGTTAAGATGGAGCGGGTTAACACGGATATTTTAAGAAAGGACGGCCAAACCCGTCGAAGACCCGCGCCGTTCTAACCCTTCGGTCCATCGCGGTCCATGGACGGTCCGAGACGGTCCGGTCCATGGGGTGGGGCGGGTTCGACCCGGCGGATTTTTGGTAAACACTAATCCAATAACAAAAGTTAACTGGAAAACCACGTTACCACATTCTGTGTTGAGTAGAAAAAAAAAACCAATTGACTGAGTGGATCGAGGGCATAGGCCTGACCTACGTCAAGAAAAAAAATATTAGTGTAAAATGTTAAAAATACCATGCTGCTTTAGTTATATGATGTGTCCAACCTACTCTAATATTAGAAACCCAAATTATTAAAGTGCAATAAAACTTAGGCCTAGACAATTCAGCTTATCCTACCCTGCAATCCTGGTTCCCTACGCCTCTGACGACACATACAATTACATATGTACTTTAATTTAAAAGCCTCGTAATATGTCAGGTTTTATCACTCAAATTTAAATTTATGAGTATTTGTTCCAATTTTGTTGTAGGCAGAAACTTTATTATTTGAACTGAACTGTTTCAGGATTTGTAAAATCATGTTAAGTCGTGCTTTCCAACTGAAATACTATTACAGTCAACCTCGTCTGCAAGTTTTGGCTATGATGAAACATTTTAGCTTCAATGCGGCATATAAAATACTACAAAAGCAAAAGTTTTGTTGATATGAGGGGGAAAAAAAAGAAGAAGTTCAGTCATTAGAAAAAGCAATAAAGTACAGAAAACCCCACTCTAAAAAAAACACTCAAAATGTTTCAATTATTACATATATAAAAAACAAAAACTCCATTATTCTTTTGTAAAATTGCAGATTCCTAACTCTGTTTATTCAAACGAGAAGCTCACAAAAATTTCGCAGAATTCGTCCTTGTGAGATAGGACCAAGCAGTCACTACCATGTCAACTTAGAACAGCATCAGAAGGAAGGGAAGTAGACTGTTGATGATGAACCGCATCCACTTGATGGATAAACAGGGCAATCCATGAGAAGCGTGCCGGATTGGTTGATACAAAGGTACACCAGATACAATTGGTAACGGCCCGAAGAATCCTTGTTGCACCCAATCCCTGGTACATGACCGAGGCACGAGGTGATAGCATTGGTAATGCTGTCCAGCATGTATGCTCCACCATTTGGCGTAATAGCTGTGTAAATTTACTGAACAAATTAGTATATTTCAAGTTTTCAAAAAAGGCTATATATATTTAACACATATTTTTGTATTACCTTTGGATTTAAGACACTGAAGAAGAAAAGTTTGGTTCTTGAAAGAAAGAGCGTCCTGGAAGTAGGCATGCTCATCTAACACAGTTTCAGAGCAAGTTCCATGTGTGGCCCACTCGCTTGCCCAAAGATTGCTACTGTCACTGCTCGGGCAATACAGTGATGGCCAGTTTGTTTGTAAGCTACTTTGTATATCTTGAATCTTCAAGAACAATGTAATGCTTATATTAATAATGGATACTATGTTAGTAAGGTAACTATTGAACATAAATGAACATGATTAATTACCTTTGTTGCATTAAAAGCATTGTTGGAGTCACAATTAGATGGATAAGTACCATTGGCATAATACGGCCAGAGACCATAAATTTCAAAGTCTGATTGGGGCTTTCCATAAGTTGGATAGCAGCATCCAGAGCTGGTATCACAATATGATCCTGGCCACTGTTTCATTGAAAAGAGTCATAAAATCATCATTCATGACCACCAAATCCTTTGTTGATAAATTATTAAGTAATTAAATCATTTAGGATGTAATGCTGTCTGACCACCAAATCCTTTGTTGATGCCTCAAGGTCCGGTTTAGCTTAGTATAACAAACTTTATCCTCTTAACCAAAGGCCATATGACCAACTATAGTTTTTAGCCCAAATAACAAGGCCCAAAATGTTTTGGACCAAAATGGGGTGGTATTAGTGGCCGTTCAAGGTTAGATTTGAGACGAATTAAGGTCCCGATGATATAAATAGCAGGAATTTTGCTATGGTGAGTTGCAACTCACCAAAGTATCCGTGAGTCGCGTTTAAAATTTTGATATTAAGTACCAAATGGCCGATCCAAATCGTCTAATACGATCTCCCTATTGAAATTTCCATGCAGACCGAATTTTATATTTTTTCGAAATTTTTAAGTATTTTTTTGAAATTTTAGAAAATTATTAATCTAATTAGTTCTGAACCGTTTAAAAACAACAGTTTTTAAAAATTCGAAATAAATACTTAAAAATTTCGAAAAAAAATATAAAATTTGATTTTCATGGAGATTTTAATAGGGAGATCGTATTAGACGGTTTAAATCGGTCATTTTGAACTAAATTTCGTAATTTTGAGCGCAACTCACGGACGCTTTGGTGAATTGCAACTTACCATAGCAAAACTCTAAATAGCAGATACATATATAAAAAAGTATTCTAAGTGATAGTAATTTGCTACATACAGAAAGCATGTTTGTATGTTACCTGCTGAACAAAGTAGAAGAAATCGTAGGCTTCTACACTGCATGCAATTGCAGACAGCAAGGCAACGCCCAAAGCAAATGTTGTTGCGCTCCTCATCACTTGCTCTTTTTTTTTTAATGAATATACAAGTAGAACTTCCTAATATTTTTATTTCTGTGTGGAATGACAAAATGGAACTGAAACCATGCATCTATTTATAGTCACGTTTAGAGGGGAGAGATGCAGAGCATATCCACACCGCGCACCAAACGCCAGATATTACTTTTGAGTGTAAGCTGCATATAACAATTATCATATTTGATTTGAAAGATAGTCAAGCTTGAATTAAAGATATGATACATAACATAGCATGTCTATTTCATTTAGGAAACTACGATTTCTTTTCATAATAGAGAAGGATCTAACGCTAACAGTTTTGTGCCAAAAATTTCTCAACCACGATTTTTTAACCTCCAAATATAATATTTATGTGCTTAGAGATATATGTTATTTACTCTACGGATACAAAAAAAAAAAAATCATTTTGTCATTTTAGTTTTGGTATGCGTCAAATATTCGGAAATAAATGAATCAAATCATGTCTATCTATTTTAAATTCTGTGATAGTGGCATAAAAATTCACTTTTTTTTATTTGCTTAGAATTAGAATGACACAAAATAATTTTCCTCCTCTGATTATCTGTAATATATCAATATATTTTCTGGAATTAACTTCAATTTCTTCGTTTTGGCTCCGTTTGGATGGCTTCTTCCCGGAATAAGGAATAGGGAATAACCACTTTTTACCAATAAATTTATTTCTAACCATCCAAACTCTTCACAAAAGTTACACACTTCCCAATAAATTTACCCCTTCCCAATAAATTTTTTCCCTTCTTCCTTCTTCCTACCTTATTCTCAACGCATCCAAACGGAACCTTTAATGGAAGAGTCATAATATACTTATTATATGAGTACACTCTCTAGAAAATGCGTACGCTTTCTACACAATCAGCAAATCAAGTTTTTTATTTATTTGTTTATTTATTTTTATTATTTGTTCTTTTTTTATTAGATGGTAGCCAAGCCCCTGCAACGTTTTTCGAATTTAAATATTACAAAAGACCTCATGCGGGATTTCGAACACGCAACTTTTGCATTGCTTTTGACACTAGACCAAGAATTAGTTCTCATATTTAAGAAGGATACTTTTCAGATGAGATAAATTAAGTACCAGACTCGGATCAAATCATACCAGTTTGTTTCTGATTATGTACTAATTTCGAATTACCAATAATATATAACATGAATTATGCTATTTCGCATTATTATCTGATCTAGCTTGGACCGGTCTAAATATGAGTCAAATAAGGGGTAGAATTGTTTTGATTCAGATTATGGCGAGTTATAGAGATCTCTTGGATGCATGCGAATAGAGGAGTAAGGACAAAGACTCGGCCAGCAGCTGGTGAGTGAATCCAAGAACAAAAGTTGAATGAAAAGACCACGTTACCACATTGTGATGAGTAGAGAAAACAAATTAACTGAGTCAAATTATGGCACGTGAGAAATCTCTGTTTTGTACGTCACTATCCGGTGAATGAGTTACCTTACTTGCTATCAGCTCTGCTAAGTAAAACTTTGCTGCCAGCTCTGTTTTGTAAAACTTTTGTTTAAATTACAATAAATTATATATGTTTGTGTGGCACTCGCCGCCCGACATTTGATTAAAAGATAAGTTGGAAATTACGAAACTCTGCATACACTTAAACATGCTTGATACTTCAGCCTATCAAACACAATCGAATCCCAATTTATAATATTACAACAGCCACCTAAACCACTCAATTTGTTTCAATAATCCTTGAACATCAAATTTTTATATATTTTTCACTTTATTTATTTTTTAATAATTTTAGAAAATCTTCAATCTAATTAGTTCTAGACCGTTCAATTTTTATAAATTCGAAACAAATAGTTAAAAATATGAGAAAATATAAACTTTGATCTCTAGAAAATTTGAATATGAAGACCACATTGTGTAGTTTGGATCGATAATTTAAAATTTAATAGTCAAGTCTTGAATCGTGTTTGATTTCAGCATTACTCTAATTTTGTTATAGGCAGACACTATATTATTTAAGCTGAACTGTTTCCGGATTTAAAAAGAAAAAAATAAGATAAATTGTGCTTTCCAACTAAAATACTGTGTTGCAGAGTCAACCTCGTCTACAAGTTTCTGATAAAATATTTGATCTTCAACATGTTGAAGAAACAACAGAAGTTCACTCATTAGAAGAAACAAAAAAAGTTCAGCCATTTCTCATTAGAAAAGCAATAAAATACAGTAAATCCACTCCAAAAAAAAAAACACTCAACATGTTTCAATTATTACATATAAAAGAAACAAAAAAATATCATTTATTCTTTTATAAAATTGCAGATTGCAGACTCTATTTATTCAAATGAGAAGCTCACAAGAAAGTGACAGAATTTGTCCAGACTCTAAGTCACAGACTCTAAGTCATTTCATCACAATAATCTACATTTAAACTCTTTTATACCGTCTAGAATATGATTAAAAAGCTATTTGTTCAATAATATTGGATATACACGGTAATTACACATATAAAGTGCAGATAATACAATTCTGAGTTTTATTTTAGCATTTCAATCGTTTTTGGATTCATTCTATTTCATTTCATCACAATAATTAACATTTAACACAATATACAGTCGAGAATATGATTCGTGTGTTATTTGCTCAAAAATATTGAATTACATAAGGTAATTACGCATATAAATTGAAGATAATGCAATTCTCAGTATCATTTGCGCATTTTAATCGTTTCTGGATTCATCCTAAATCATTTGATCTCAATAATCTACATTTAAACTCATTAGACTGGCTAGAATATGATTAGATTGTATGATAAAAAAGCAATTACGCATATAAAATGTGAATAATGTCATTCTGAGTATCATTTGAGCATTTGAATCGTTTCTGCATTCATACTAAGTCATTTCATTACGATAATCTACATTTAATATCTTTATACAGTATAATATTCATCATATGATATTTATTCAAATGACTTAGAATGGATTATACATGCTTATGACGAATATAAATGGTAGATAATGCAATTCTAAGTATCTTTTGATTATTTCAATCTTTTCTGAATTCATTCTTAGTCATTTCAAAACAATAATCTACATTTAAACTCATTATACTGTCTAGAATATGATTCATTTTTTATTTGTTCAAAAATATTGGATTATACATGTTAATTACTCATATAAAGTGCAAATAATGCAATTATGATTATCATTCGAGCATTTCAATTATTTCTGTATTCATTCTAAGTCAATTCATCACGATAATCTACATTTAAACTCTTTTATACAGTCTAGAATATGATTAATATGTTATTTGTTAAAAAATATTGATTTATTCACGGTAATTACACATATAAAGTGCAGATAATCCAATTCTGAGTTTCATTTGAGCATATCAATCGTTTTTGGATTCATTCTATTTCATTTCATCACAATAATCAACATTTAACTCATTATACAGTCCAGAATATGATTAATGTGTTATTTGCTCAAAAAAATTTAATTATACATTGTAATTACTCATATAAATTGAAGATAATGCAATTAGACAGTCTAGAATATGATTAATATGTTATTTGTTCACAAAGATTGTATGATAAAAAACAATTACGCATATAAAATGTGAATAATGCGATTCAAAGTATCATTTGAGCATTTGAATCATTTCTGCATTCATACTAAGTCATTTCATTATGATAATCTACATTTAATATCTTTATACAGTATAATATTCAACATATGTGATTTATACATGCTAATTACGAATATAGATGGTAGATAATGCAATTCTAAGTATCATTTGAGTATTTAGACCTTTTCTGAATTCATTCTTAGTCATTTCAAAACAATAATCTACATTCAAACTCATTATACTGTCCAGAATATGATTCATATGTTATTTGTTTGAAAATATTGGATTATACATGTTAATTACTCATATAAAGTACAAATAATATAATTATGATTATCATTTGTGCATTTCAATTGTTTTTGTATTCATAATATGTCATTTCATCACAATAATCTACATTTAAACTCTTTTATACAGTCTAGAATATGACTAATATATTGTTTTGATTAATAATAATGGATTATACATGGTAATTACACATATAAAGTGCAAAATAATGCTATTCTGAGTTTCATTTGAGCATTTCAATCGTTTTTGGATTCATTCTATTTCATTTCATCACAATAATCAACATTTAACTCATTACAGAGTCCAGAATATGATTAATGTGTTATTTGCTCAAAAATATTGAATTATACATGGTAATTACGAATATAAATTGAAGATAACGCAATTCTGAGTATCATTTGTGCATTTTAATCATTTCTGGATTCATTCTAAATCATTTCATCTCAATAATCTACATTTAAACTCATTAGACTGTCAAGAATATGATTAATATGTTATTTGTTCAAAAAGATTGTATGATAAAAAGCAATTACGCATATAAAATGAGAATAATGCGTTTGTGAGTATCATTTGAGCATTTGAATCATTTCTGCATTCATACTAAGTCATTTTATTATGATAATCTACTTTTAATATCTTTTATACAGTATAATATTCAACATATGTGATTTATACATGCTAATTACGAATATAGATGGTAGATAATGCAATTCTAAGTATCATTTGATTATTTCAATCTATTCTGAATTCATTCTTAGTCATTTCAAAACAATAATCTACATTGAAACTCATTATACTGTCCAGAATATGATTCATATGTTATTTGTTCGAAAATATTGAATTATACATGTTAATTACTCATATAAAGTGCAAATAATGCAATTATGATTATCATTTGTGCATTTCAATTGTTTCTGTATTCATTATATGTCATTTCATCACAATAATCTACATTTAAACTCTTTTATACTATCTAGAATATTATTAATATGTTATTTTGTTTAAAAATAATGGATTATACATGGTAATTACACATATAAAGTGCAGATAATGCAATTCTGAGTTTTATTTGAGCATTTCAATCGTTTTTGGATTCATTCTATTTCATTCCATCACAATAATCAACATCCTTGGCAGGCAGCGGCGACGGCAGTGGCGACGGCGTAGGTAACAAAGGATCGACGATTTCGTCCAAAATTATCGATGGGTCGTCTCCTTTCTTTCTTTACCCGTCGGATAACCCAGGAACCATGATTAGCTCCTGTGTGTTGAAGGGCGAAAACTATGATTTGTGGCATAAGGCCATGCGAAATGCGCTTCGTGCCAAAAACAAGCTTGGCTTCATCGATGGTTCAGTGATGCAACCTCCGGATGCGGGTGCACCAGAGGCAAGCTTGTGGGGGCCTTGCAACTCCATGTTGGTGTCTTGGCTCTTTAATTCAATTGGTTCTGCACTTCAACCGAGCATAGCATATGCAGAGACGGTGAAGGAGCTATGGGACGATGCGGGTGCATTGTGACCCGATGCGGGCTCACTCTCACCAGATGATGCGGGTGCACTGTGACCCGATGCGGGCGGACCCTCGCCGGTCGATACGGGTGCACTCTCACCGGACGATGCGGGTGCATTGTGACCCGATACGGGTGCACTGTGATCCAATGAGGGTGCACTCTTACTGGATTCAGAGTCATCAAAATCAGGACTACTCCCCCTTGCTTCCACACGCTCATCATTTAGCAGATGTTCAATTGGTCTACTTGTGAGCTGTATAAATGGTGCATCATCACTTTGACCCACTCTAGGTGCATTCTGACCTGAGAGACCCAATGCGGGTGCACTCTCAGATCCTATCTCAGAAAAAGGATACTTGTCCTCACAAAAAACAACATCTCGAGAAATGACAAACTCTTCAGTTTCCAAATCAAACACCTTCCATCCCTTCTTTCCATATGGATATCCAACAAATGCCCATTTTCTACTTTTACTTTCAAATTTGTCAGAAGTGCACGATTTAATATAACACAAGCATCCAAAGTTTCTTAGAGCTGCATAAGAAGGCGGTTTATTGAATAGCAGCTCATAAGGGGTTTTATTTTCCAATACTTGAGTGGGTGTCCGGTTGATTAAGTAGGCAGCAGTGAGGACACATTCTCCCCAAAACTCAAGTGGTAAATTTGCTTGAAACCGCAATGCTCTAGCTATATTGAGAATATGACGATGTTTTCTTCCCACTCTACCATTTTGTTGAGGAGTGAAAACACAAGATGTTTGGTGCAAAATTCCAGAATCAGCATAAAATTGTTTCATGTGGTGCGATTGAAATTCCAACCCGTTATCACTTCTAATGCATTTAACAGTTACTCCAAACTGTGTTTGAACCATTTTACAAAAAGATTGTAACAAGAAACCTGTCTCACTCTTTTCAGCCATCAAATAAACCCACACAGCACGTGTATAATCATCCACAATAGTTAGAAAATAGTGTGCACCACAGTGGGAACCAACACGATATGGCCCCCAAATATCACACTATATAAGATCAAAAGAATTGGATGCTTTATTCAAACTATCATGAAAAACATCTCGAGTTTTCTTAGCTCTCATACAAATCTCACAAATATCTTTAGAAACATTATTATTACTAAATCCAGCCAAAAGTAAAGTTATCTGCCTAGAAGGATGCCCCGTGCATTGATGCCATAAGTCATAAGGTCATTTTCGGCTCACATGAAAAGCTTTTCCAGATGCACCCCGATGATAACAGTAGACCCCATCTTTTTGCTCACGCACATCAATCAACGTCCTCGTACCATGGTCCTGAATAAGACAAAGCTCATTAGTAAATGTAACAAGGCAAGTTTTGGTGCTAACTAACTTGCTAATAGAAATAAGGTTGCATTCCAAACTAGGAACATATAACACCCTTTCAAGGACAAATCCTTCACTTAGGACAACATCCCCTTCGTGTTTTTGCCACTGTTTGCTCACCATTTGGAAGTCCAACGGTTGTAGGATTTATAGTACAAACATTATGACGGCAAGAAAAATCGCCTGTCATGTGATGGGATGCTCCGCTATCCAACTCTAGTATCTTACCATTCAACTTTTCATTGGATGCACCTATATTGGATTTAGCTATAATAGCTATGATTTGTTGGAGCTAGGCATCAGAGAGATCGGGTATAGAGACTGCACCGGATGCGCCTGCACTCGAAGCACTTGAACCGGATGCACCTGTAGCGGCGGATGCACCCGCACCAGATGCGCCTGCACCCTGAACTGCATTTGCATATGCATGTCCACGGCCTCTTCCACCTCGTCCACCGCTTCGTCCTCCACGACTTTCACGACCTCCACGACCCCAGCCTTCTGGTTAACCGATCAACTCATAGCATTGCGCCTTTTCATGGCCACTTTTGCTACAATAGGAGCATACCGGCCATTCACCTGACCCATATTTAGTTGCACTGCGATCCATCTGCAGCCCATCACGTGGTTTAGACGTTTGAACTGCAAATCCAACTGCATCGGTCCGCTCTTCTTTACCATGAGCAATAGTCCTATGGCGCTCCTCTTGGATCACCAGAGAATACACCTTATTCAAATTAGGAAGCGATTCCATGCTCAAAATATGCGACCTTACATTCTTAAAAACAACATCATCAAGTCCCATAAGAAACTGATGAGTTTTCTCATCTTCACACTCCTTAACAAGATCCTTAGCCATGTTACAGGTGCACCCCTGACACGTGCACATCGGCACCTTAAGATAGATGCTGAGTTCATCCCACATGCTTTTGAGTCGTGTGTAGTAGGCAACAACACTCTGCCCTTGTTGTTTTGCAGCCGTGATGTCCGCCTTGAGTTGATGAATACGAGTAGAATTGCCATTAGCATATGCAGTTCAAGCAGTATTTGAGTTGCACTTTTCATATGAAGGATTTGGGTGCACTCAAATATTTTCTTGGTATTGAGATAGCACGAAACCCGACAGGACTTTACTTGTGCCAAAGGAAATATACTTTTGATATTGTGGCTGAGTGTGGACTTTTAGGTGGGAAACCAACGGCTTTTCCTATTGAGCAAAATCACAATTTGTCCATTGCATCTGGAAAACTCAGTGCATATACTAGCACAATTCATGCATGCACCCCCTTGATGTTCATTATGATGCAGCCATTCGTGTCATGCGTTATTTGAAGGGAAGTCCGGGACAAGGAATTCTATTGCGTGCCAATAGCAATTTGACTTTATATGGGTATTGTGATTCAGATTGGGCAACATGCCCATTGACTAGACGGCCTTTGACCGGATATTTTGTGATGCTGAGAACATCACCCATTTCATGGAAGACTAAAAAGCAGCATACTGTATCTCGATCTTCAGCAGAAGCAGAATACAGGTCAATGGCTACTACAGCTAGCGAATTGACTTGGCTCAAATCACTTCTTCAATCTCTTGGAGTTTCACATACTCAACCAATGAAAATGATGTGTGATAGTCAAGCAGCTCTCCATATAGCAGCAAATCCTGTTTTTCATGAGAGGACAAAACATATTGAGATTGATTGTCATTTCGTGCGGGATCAGATCCAGGCCAGGTGCATAGTTGCTTCCCACGTCCGCACCAATGAGCAGCTTGCTGACATATTCACAAAGGCACTTGGCAAGCGACAGTTTCACTATCTACTTGGCAAGTTGGGCATTCTGAATCTTCATGCTCAACTTGAGGGGGAGTATTACGGGAATGATATGAGAGATAAAATCAGCTAGAGATATCAAGCAATCTTAGAAATTTAGGGAAGATTTGTTTTCAATATATAGAAAGATGTAATATTATTATATGTTGTTTTTTGATATCAAGTATATATAGATTGTGTGTACTGCTTTGTAAAGAGAGAGAAAATCAATAAAAGTATTTAAGTGTAACGAACCTTCAACATGTGGATTACCAGGAATAAAATCTCCATGAATGAGATCATTATCCAGCACAATGAAAGTATGCTCTGAAACAAAATAACCATCAAGAACCATTAAAAATCCAAAGTGCACTGTGCACACTAATTGTTCGATGAAAAGTCTAAGAGAACACGGGAAAAGGGATTTAGACAAACAAAGCAGATCGAAACAAAATGAAAAAAAAATCGACTCACTTAAGGCCTCGCTGCTTCGAAATGGACGGTAGATGGGTAGATTGAGATAGTCGACTTTCTCTCCTTCGATGGTCTTGGCAGGAGAATGAAAAACCAGATCTGGGGTTTGTAGAAAAGAGAGAAAGAAGAAGGAAATTGGCCATGGCAGGGCGTAGTAAACGGGTTGAGGCGAGGAGGAGATAGTGGAGATGTTGACGGTGAGGTGGTTTTAGCTAGGGTATGCGAGAAGGCAGAGTGCTCCGAGTGCGAACGGTGTAGGATCGGGCGCGGAGAAGAGGAGTTGAGCACGAGGTGGTGGTGGCAGACCAAGTTGGATGAAGCGGCAATGACTGCCGGTGAGATAGAGAAGATCGATGACAAAAGAGAGAGAAATCGAAGGGAAAAAAGAAAGAGGAAGAATGAAGATTAAGGGCGGATAGATCTAGGTTGGAGGCAGATAAAATAAAGGAGATAGGAAGGAGTCTAGAACCAATCAATATCAGAGCAAATATCTATATGTTCTGTAACGGTTGTTACTTAAGAACCGTTACAAATGACAATAGAATCTATAACGGTTATTTAATAAAATCCGTTATAGGTTTGTTGACGGACTATTTCTTTTTTTGACAGAAAAATAGTAACGGTTATTATATAATAACGGTTACAGATTAGTATAGCATATATTTACAGCGCTGCCATTAGCAAAATCTATAACGGTTTTTATAAAAACCGTTACAGATGTCCCGTTACAAAAGGTCTTTTTTGTGGTAGTGTATGAAGCGTAACTCAACCCACAGGTTTCGAGTTACAAAATAAAGGGAAACATAAAAGGCGGCCGGTTCATCATATAGAAATTTGTCAGACCGATTTCTCAGAAAACTTATATTGCATTGACCTAGTCATAACACAAAATGTTAAATGTTCTCAGCGTCACACTTTAGAATCTGAAACTCGAGAAAAATTACAAGAAAGCACAAATATATTGAGGATGCCTTTACCTGGTCACAAATAAAGTTCCAAGAATCGAAAACTAGGAACATAATAGGCACATAGTTTGGTGTATAAGAACCGATGATTAATTGTAGAACCGTATGGTTTTGGCCAGTGTTTCTATGAGCTTCAATGCAGTTATATAAAAAAAAATTGCAAAAGCAATTTTTGTTAATATGAGAAAACCAGAAGATCAGTCATTATAATATAAACAAGCATCTTAAAACCCTCTCAAAAAATCACTCTAAATGTTTCCATTATTACATAAAAGTAAAGTTCGAGCCTTTTATACCAACCAAGGTTGGGGTAGGCTAGAAATGACACCCAACCTTGGTCATTTCTCATATAAATGGCTGAAATTTTACGCTGGCTCATGAAATCTATCGCAAGCATGCGGACTTGAATCCTGAACCTATTAAAAGAGCCAAATGCTCTTACCAACCTACTAGACCACATGGTATTTATTGTCTTGTTATCCCAATGCTCTTATTACATATGTACAAAAAAAAGAAAACGCAAAACTCGAATTATTGTCTTGCAACAACTCAAAATGCAGACACTATTAATTCACAACAGAAACTCACAAGAACGCGGCATTTTTTCATCTGGGACGGGATCAAGCTGTGAGACCATGATCACATCCCACCTCCACTTCCAACAACATCAGAACGAAGGGAAGTAGACTGCTGATGATGAACCACATCCACTTGATGGATAAACAGGGCAATCCATCAGAAGTGTACCAGATTGGTTGATACAAAGGTACACCAGATCCAATTGGTAACGACCCGATGAATCCTTGTTGCACCCAATCCCTGGTACATGGCCGACGCATGAGGTGATAGCATTGGTAATGCTGTCGAGCATGTATGATCCACCATTTGGCGTAATAGCTGTAGAAATTTACTGAACAAGTTAGTACTTTTAATAAGGCTATATATACTTATAGTACATATTTTGTATTACCTTTGGATTTAAGACACTGAAGAAGAAAAGTTTGGTTCTTGAAAGAAAGAGCATCTTGGAAGTAAGCATGCTCATCTAACACAGTTTCAGAGCAAGTTCCATGTGTGGCCCATTCATTTGTCCAAAGAGAGCTACTGTTACTGCTCGGGCAATACAGCGATGGCCAGTTGGTTTGTAAGCTACTTTGTATATCTTGAATCTGCAAGCACGATGTATGTTTCCAGTAATGAAGGATTTCTTTGTAGGTTAAAACATTTTATTTTTTGTCACTTGGAACTTATAAACTTAACAAGACAGAAAGGTCCACTCCAAGCAGTATGATCACTTCAATTTTCAAAGAATAAATACCACTCTCATTGTAATAAGTTTATGCATGTCAAATAAGCTAACTCGTCGATCAATGGATGAACTTTAATGCTAAAATGCACTTGAGCCGAAGGGATTAGATAATATTACAGGTGATAGATGATTTGACATACGTCACACGGGATGTTGGGTTATTTAAGTATTTTAATTGGTAACTTTGAAACATAGATGAACAAGATAAATTACCTTCGTTGCATTAAAAGGATTGTTGGAGTCACAGTTAGATGGATAAGTACCATTAGTATAGTACGGCCAGAGACCATAAATAGCAAAATCTGATTGGGGTTTTCCATAAGTTGGGTAGCAACAGCCGGAGCTGGTATCACAATATGATCCAGGCCACTGTTTCATTAAAATTAGTTGTAGAGTCGTCATTCATTAATGCTATCCCAACAAATTGTTAACATCTACTATTGTGACCAGGAACTCATTAAGTGATTAATTTAAGAAAATCAGCTGAGATGTAATGCTATCCCAACAAATTTTACCTTGAGAAATCAAGCATCATGTGCATTATTAATTTTATTTGAAATCTCATTAAAAAAAAAATTTATTTAATTGGAATGAATGCATGTCTGGGGGGTGGCTGTTCTGGTTTCGACTTGAGATAAAAGGGCTCAATTATGGAAAAAAGATTCAGGATTCTATGGTAATGTGATGTACCTGGCATACAGAAAGATGTATGTTTGTGTGTATGTATATACCTGCTGAACAAAGTAGAAGAAATCGTAGGCTTGTACACTAGATTCGAATGTTAGAAGGAAGGCAACCGCCAAAATAATTGCTGTAGCGCTTTTCATCGTTTACTCTTTTTAATAGATATGTAAGTTCAAACTTCCAAATGATCTCTTAAGTCTGTGAATTGAGATAAAAACCTCGCATGTATTTATAGGCACGATTAGAGTGGAGAGATGCGGAGCATATCACACCACCACACCAATCCGCACGTATTACTTTTGAGTGTAAGCCGGTGATAACATTCTGAGATTTTTATATTCAAGATTAGTCAAGCTTTGAATTAAAAAAATGATTGCATCCTTACTTGATTAAAGAAACTATGATATTTTACTGAGAGAAGGATCTAACGCCAGCTGTTTTCTGGCTAGATATAAATGCTACACGTGTACGCTATGTGCACACAAAAATTATTGAATTCTTATCATTTTATTTTGCGGTCAGTCTTCAGAAATTAATAAATAAAATTCTGCGCATTTTTATAATGTCTATGATAGAGACATCCAAAATCATTAAATTAGTGTACATATGTCCAAACAGTATAACTAACACAAAATATTATCTATGGGTTATTTCAAGCACAACTATATTTTTATTTACTCCGATTAGCATTCATGTATCTATATAAATTTTTAGAAAAAACGTTATTATATATTACGATATGAGTACACTCTCTAGAAAATCAGGCAAATAATCCAGTTATTTGGATTAATCTAATTGGAATTTGATAACATCCCCGGCTCAGATAAGTATGAGAGTCTGATCTCAGACTAGTTCTTTTGTGATTAATTTCAAATTTCCAATTACTAATTAATACCTCGAATTATGCAGGTTTGGATTATTATATATCAAGATTGAACCGACATAAATATTCGTTTCGCTAGGATTGCTTGATTCAAAATATAGTGACCGACTGGATAATTTAGGTGTTATTTTGCATATTCAAATTAAGTGCACTAAGTTATATTTGGATTGGGTTAGTTAAGTTAGATTAAAATTACATTGTAAGAATAAACTTGAGGTGCTTGAGAAATACAACATTTTAATACGAGACTTTATATGTTTAAATAACTAATCCAACATCATCACATTTATATGGAAAATAATCATGAATTGTATTATGCCAATATTATGCACTTAAAATTGATAAATAAATTTTTAACTTATTCTGAATATCAACTTGCCGTATAATGTTTTGATTCTTTTATGTATAGAACTTCAGATATAATTTAATTTCCATATTCATGAGGAGTGATATAAAAATTAGAAAAGAATAAGCAACAGAAAAAAAGATGTCTTGGTTATATTTATGGTTCGGTCATAAAATATAAGAAAATTCCTTAATCTTTTTTTTCTCATCACATTAACTTTTAGTAGTTTCCTACATATAATAGATGTCTAAAATGTTGCCAAGTTTTTTGCTAAGTCAAAATTAGTAAATATAAATTATAAGCCTCGTATATAAACTTTATATACTGAGCCAAGTCAGTACGACTTCAGTAAATAGTAAGGGAGTAATTTCAAAAACATGAGCACACACCTACCATGCTCGCTAATTTTTCATTTTTTTTTTTCCTAATGATTCGCTGATAAAACTCCATTTCTATTTTTTTTTCTTATAGGAATGTTTTGCTCATGATAATAATTTGTAGACAACGCATTAATATTTAAGGACTAAGAAAAGTATTACCCGTCTTTGATACCATGGTCTTTTTTTTTGCATATATGATATATCGCACGTCATAAATTTATAATAATAATAATAATAATAATAATAATAATAATAATAATAGTAATAATAATAATCATAATAATAATAATCATAATATATAGGATTGCTAAAATGCTATGCATAGCACGGATGACCTTCGTGCTACGGATTTATTTTTGAATTTCATGCTTCAAACAACCGATCCAAACCGTTCATTATCTTCTTCATATTGAAATCTCATTAGAAACCAAATTTTACATTTTTTAAATTTTTTTTACTATTTTTCTTAGAGTTTTAAAATCACTATTATTGAAGGGTCCATAATTTATTAGATTAAGTATTTTAAAAAATCTGAGAAAAATAGTAAAAAAATTAAAAAAAATGTAAATTTTGGTTTCTAATGAAATTTCTATGAAAAAAATAATGAACGGTTTGGATCGGTTGTTTGAAGCATGAAATTCAAGAACGAATCCGTAGCACGAAAGTTATCCGTGCTATGCATAGCATTTTAACAATCCTCATTATATATATATATATATAGAGTTTTGCTATGGTGAGTTGCAACTCATAGCCTCTTTGGTGAGTCGCAATCCAGACCGTCGGATTTGTTTCAAAAATCGTGCAGATGATGAGTCGCTGGATCGACTTTAATTCTCCGTCTCGTCGCTTTTTTTTTCTCTCCGTTCCGTCTCTCTCTCTCTCTCTCTTCCAAATCGAAACAGGCCTCCCCAAACCCAAACCCTAGAATGTAGATCGGAAAGCATCAGCGCGCGCAGTAGTTACCTCGTCTCTCTCGACTCGACTCAGACAGCCTCCGAATCACTATCTCTTCCTTCTTGTTTCTCCATGTCTACCTCAAATCCCTCTTGAGCAACGATTTCGCCTGAGTTTCTTCTGTCCCCAACCGCCCTCTTGCCTTCTCATTGATTTCTCGAGCACCCTTTGCTGTCGAGGTTTTCCGCACAAATTTGAAGGTACTTCTCCATCTCCCTTCGAGCAGCCTTTCTTAAAGGCTCAGTAATTATCTTGGAACATTGAGAATTGGTTCTTGTAATTTCGTGACCATTTCTACTTGTGGTATTTGCGTAACAAGAAAGGGGGGTTTTCTTTGAAATTTTCTCAAAAATTCATGACATTTCCTTCCTGTATGATCACATATTCACTTCGAGCAGTTTATGATGGTGCATTAATTAGGGAAATCGTATCCTGTCTGGAGTGTTGGATTTAATCCAACTCCCGAGTACCCTTTCTCTCAATATAGGTCTTTGTTTTATACATATCTCTCAATCGGTGTGGATAATATATAATCTCTATTTTATACAGTAGTTCAGTAGCATCAGTCGGTACAGCGTGCCTTTAAAACAACTACTTCTTGAAGCTTCCTCGAAGGAATGGTACAATTTATACCTCTTCAATGTTGGAGAGAGAAGTAAAACCCAGTTACAAAGCAATGTAGAAATTCTTTTCAACTATCTCTCAGCTGATTGCACAACTAACATACAACATAAAAATTGATAAAAGCTGCACCGGTATCCCTCCATCTAATATACTGGTACCACTACCCTTTCCTTCAGACCGTCATCAAATTATGTTGTATGTTAATTGTATGTTTCAATACTCCTAACTGAAAATATCACAGAATGATTCCTGATTCTTAGATAAATTATGCATATTTCAAAAAAAATGCAAGTTCAAGTTCTATCTGTTGAACACCTCTATTACACTCCTAACTAATTATGTTTTTGTTTCCTTACAATAGAAAATTGAAGATGCAGGAAAAGGAAAAAAAAAGTAGAAGACATGGACCAAATCGATGGAGATGAGTTAGATAGAGAAGAAGATGATGGACAAGAGGATATTAAGTAGATTAAGAATGATTTTGGTGATAATAGTTGTTTGTATGTGTGTTTACTGCTAGATGAATAATATGTATTTTAGCTTGTTAGCTTTTCAATGTGCAAACATGATTTGTTGAAATCACCAAGCTGTAAATATTTTGGGTTTAATGGTTTCATCTGTGTTTCATCGTTCTATGCTGAAATGAGATTAACATTTTGGTTGTTGACCTTATTGAATTGATGCAACTGTTTGAACAACAACTTAAGAAGTTCAATAATTAAACCCCATAACTTGGTACAGAGTTACTCTTTATTACAAATGCATATTAATATGGTACAGATTAAAACACAGAATTGGTACATATGCTGGCACATTTAGTTTTTCTTTTTCTTTGGCTAATAGTAGATGATTGCTTATAAACGAGAACTGACAACGAGGCATGGTACTTTTTATTACAAACGCAGACATGATACATGGTACATCCATGGTACCAAGCTTATAAATTACATGAAATAGAAGTCTGAGCTTCTCAAACATATATAAATTACATGAAACAGAAATTAAATGAAATAGAACTCTAAGCTTCTAACAAACAAAAATAAGAGTGTGAGCTCCTAAAAAATTAACATAGAAATTAACATGAAATAGAAGTCTGAGCTTCTCAAACATATAGAAATTAACATGCTATCTGATTCTGCAGTTATCTCCAAATTTGTCTCCAATGGCCTAATTAAACAATAGAAACAAACAAAAATTAGTATAGTTGCAATGGGCTTGTTCTTGCAGAAATTAAACAAACAATAGAACAAGCTGAAAATACAGAAATTGCTCATCGTCGTCGACAACGTTTATCGACCCAACGTTTGTTGATGCCTATCAATCAATGCTCTCTGCCCAAATATAAGAAAAATTGGACATGCATTAGGAAAAAATAATTAGAAATTGCTAATAGAGAAGGGCTGAAAAATAAATATTGTTTTTTCCAGAGAAGGGCAGAGCATTATATCTGATTTTTTTTTCTTGGTTGTTTATAACTTTATCACGTTCTTCTTCCTAACCATGTTCTCATTAAGCTTTTAAGTTTCTAAATTTATCACGTTTCAATTTTTGTATTTGCAGTGAGCACCTGACATTATCAATCCTAGCTCACACTAATTTCCACCGACAATTGTAAGTTAATATTTCTGAGTTTTATGCTCCTGACAACTAATTGTACAAATGCATCATACTTTCTTCAATGCTTCTAGGTCCAAGAAAATAAGAAAAATTAATTATGCAAAAGAAGGGCGAAATCTGCCTTGAAAGAGAGAAAGAAAATCTGTTGAAGATCAAAGAGGAAAAGCAAATCGTGCAATAGTAGAGAGGAGGCAACAGTGACGACATGAGGCATTGAGGCGCTAATGGTCCGATCCACTCTCAGCGTTTTCACGCGGGATGACTAGGAGAGAAGTCTTTCATCTCGTGAACTTCATTGTAAATGCTCGTAGCTGTACGAAGATCCAATTGATTTCAAAAATAAGCACTTTAAGAGTAAGTGGTTTGACCAGATACAAAATGTTTCTACAAAGCTTGATTGTACGCACCTTATCCAAATGAATTGGAGGCAACTCGTGAGGAAAGAGAGGAGGCAACTATCGCGAGGAGGCAAAGGTTGAGAGGAGAGAGGAGGCAACTATCGCGAGGAGCCGAGGAGATGCTCCGATCCAGGCTCCGATCAACTCTTAGGGTTTGAGGAGGTGGCGCAACTCTATTTCGATTTGAGAGAGAGAGAGGAAATAAAGTGAATGAGTAGGAAACGGAGAGAAAGAGACGGGACGGAAAAAACTTTTACTTCGATCCAGCGCTCAGCGATCTGCACGATTTTTGAAACAAATCCGACGGTCTGGATTGCGACTCACCAAAGAAGCTGTGAGTTGCAACTCACCATAGCAAAACTCTATATATATATATAGAGTTTTGCTATGGTGAGTCGCGACTCACAAAAGGGTCCGTGAGTCAGGCTCAAAACTCCTAAATCTTGTTCAAAATGGCCGATCTAAACCGTTCCATACGATCTCCCTATCGAAACCTCCATACTGACCAAATTTCATATTTTTTCAAAATTTTTAAATATTTTTTCGAATTTTTAAAAATTGCTATTTTTGAACGGTTCAGAACTAATTAGATTAACGATTTTCTAAAATTTCAAAAAAATAATTAAAAATTTCGAAAAAATGTAAAATTTGGTCAGCATGGAGGTTTCGATAGGGAGATCGCATTGAACGATTTGGATCGGTCATTTTGAATAAGATTTAGGAGTTTTGAGTCCGACTCACAAACCCTCTTGTGAGTCGCGACCAAAACTCCTAGATCTTGATCAAAATGACCGATCCAAACCGTCCAACATGATCTCCCTATTGAAATCTCCGTGCAAACCAAATTTTTTATTTTTTCAAAATTTTTAAGTATTTTTTTCGGATTTTTAAAAACTGATATTTTTGAATGGTTCAGAACCAATTAGATTAACGATTTTCTAAAATTTCAAAAAAAATACTTAAAAATTTCGAAAAAATGAAAATTTTGGTCTACAAGGAGATTTCAATAGGAAGATCATATTGGACGATTTGGATCGGTCATTTTGATCTAGATCTAGGAGTTTTTGTCGCGACTCACCGGAGGGTCCGTGAGTCGCGACTCACCGTAGCTAAACTCTATATATATATAGAGGATTGCTAAAATGCTATGCATAGTACGGATGGTCTTCGTGCTACGGATTCGTTCTTGAATTTCATGCTTCAAACAACCGATCCAAACCGTTCATTATCTTCTACATGTTGAAATCTTATTAGAAACCAAATTTTACATTTTTTTAAAATTTTTTTACTATTTTTCTCAGATTTTTTAAAATCACTGTTACTGAAGGGTCCAGAATTTATTAGATTAAGTATTTTAAAAAATCAGAAAAAAATAGTAAAAAAATTTAAAAAAATGTAAAATTTGGTTTCATTCACAAGTTGTTTTAGAAAATTTAAAATTTTTAAGTATTTTTTTGAAATTTTAGAAAATTATTAATCTAATTAGTTCTGAACCGTTCAAAAACAACAGTTTTTAAAAATCCGAAATAAATACTTAAAAATTTTGAAAAAAATGTAAAATTTGGTTTGCATGGAGATTTTAATAGGGAGATCGTATTAGACGGTTTAAATCGGTCATTTTGAACTAAATTTCGTAATTTTTAGCGCAACTCACGGACGCTTTGGTGAATTACAACTTACCATAGCAAAACTCTAAATAGCAGATACATATATAAAAAAAGTATTCTAAGTGATAGTAATTTGCGAATACTAATCTGCTGTTGCGCTACAAGTTTTGTAGCGCACTAAAAGACAAAAATTTTATAATCCTGTTTAATAAGTAGCCCCTAAATGTGTACCCATATAATCCATGTTATTAGTTTATAGTTTGATCTTTTCTGTCTAGTTTTAGCAAAACCTCACCTCATCGTGTTTTTTCGTAATCTTCCCTCTCTTTAGGTACTGTATGGCAGGATGGTTCTTTTGGTTGAACTAAAATTTTTCAAGAAATTTTTCATACCATAAACTATTATCCTTAGTTATTTCATTATTTATACTTTTTATATTCAGGTTTTAAACAGTTTTAGTGCTTAGGTATAACCTCCCCTAATTGCCTTCCTAGAAAATTGAACTTA
The DNA here is from genome assembly GCA_028095005.1 of Rhynchospora pubera. NCBI lineage: Eukaryota > Viridiplantae > Streptophyta > Magnoliopsida > Poales > Cyperaceae > Rhynchospora > Rhynchospora pubera. Next base: position 84,969,816 of record CM051462.1, on the reverse strand, counting down.
GAAAGCCATAAGATAATTAAGAAACAAACCTCGCTCTGATACCAAAGTTTTTCTGTGTGTCTTGCAACTTCTGAATGACACCCTTTTATAGAGACTTGAGTTTGGTATTTCAATAATGCATCGGGTGCTCATTGGGCCTCATCGTCATGCAATTAATTGGATTACCACATACTTTTGTCTCCCACTCAAATTAAAAAGATGCGCACTGACACACTTAGTGCGATCTGAAAATAGAATAAAGGAAAGCACTACCTCAGTGCTGTCCAAAAGCAAAATAAAGAAAAACGCACTACTTCAATAATGCGCCTAAAGATGCACCAAGTGGCGCACTAAAATACACCAGTACAATTATTACATACTGGCACCATTATAAAAGATGCCTTTTAGAAAAGAAAAGATGCCCACTAACAGACCAAATAGGTTGGCACCGAAAGTAAGCATATTATGCACACTACCTAATAATAGATGCTCTGCTGGATTATTAGAAGCTTATTGTGAGCTTCAATCAACTTTTTGATATTATCGTTAACAGGTTCGAGGGTATCCCTTGCCCAATTATCCTTACTAGCATGTTGTTCAAGCTTGACCTTTTGCAAATTGCTCATGACTAGCAATTTTTCAAGCTCCGTAAGGAATTTTTGAATTTGGGCTTGGTGTAATTCCATGAGCCTTGCTCTCATTCCTCCTTCCATATTTAAAGTTGGCCTTGAAAACAATAAATCACAAGTGATTGTCTCATAGTCTTCTATTTCTTTCGTTTGGCCACATGATGCTCCCCAGCGAACAGCGTTGTTGAGCGCTATCCTGGAATCTGGCCTAAGACTATAACGTGGGGATCCTTCATAGCTTCTAAAAATATGGGTTAAATATTCCAGCACCATTTTTCTGCAAAAATATAAACAAACTGAAACTATTAAACAAAAGACAGTTTTTCGTAGATTACTGCCAAAGATCAATGGTTTTCCGTAGATTACCATCAGACCTGAAAAAGAAACAAAAATAATTAAACATTTATTTGGATTTTAAAGGGAAATCAGAGTAAAGAGCTAATTTTTAAGATTAGCTCATTCATCTGCTTGTTCAGGCTATCACTAAATCGGTCTGCTTCTTCGAATGTTCCTTCAAGATGTGCTAAAAATAGCTCTTGTTGTTCTTGTATCTCGCTGGTGACAGCCAATTTTGTTGTTAATCGGGAGAGTGCATCTACTAAGCTGTTTAGCTTACCATCTATGTGCTCAAAGTTAATTTGCACTCATGTCCCTGTTACATAATCAACAAAGTTTATCCATCTAACCCTTGATGGTTTATTTTGGGCTGACTTATTGAAAAAGGATATTATTGCTTGACAATCAGTCCTCAGCGTTATCTCCTGCTGATCAAGGTAATGGATTTTTAGTGCCTTCAATGTTTCCATGCAAGCGTGTATTTCTGCATCAATGGTTGACTTGATCACCGGAAATTTGCCGCTAGCATAGGCACAAATCTTTTCTATGGATCTAGGGTCATGTTTCTTTGGTTTCCATTTGCATATGCCACCCCATCCTTCCATACATCCGTCTGTTTCAAGGATGATATAGCTCCCTGTTGGAGGAAGCTCTAGATCTGGCAAGTTTTGCACTTTTTCCTTGATTTTTCTGATTAGTTCATAATCAGACGGTTTAAGGCGCTTATCTCCATGAGGGCTGGTTTTTGTGTACAAGGGACCTAAAAGAGTCCCAAGTTTTGGAATGTAACTCCTGGCGTAATTGAGTATGCCTAACCATGCTCGGAGTCCGGCCTTTTCTTTCAGTTTCTCCTCATCAAAGGAGACGATCTTCTTTATGACATGGGGTTGGAGTTTCACTTTACTCCTTCCAATGATTGCTCCAAGGAATTCAATTTCTCTAACTGCTATCTTCATCTTTGTTGGAGAGAGTACGAGCCCCCATTTTTCACAGATTTCTAGCATTTTTCTAAGATGCTCGGCATGTTGTTGTTCATTCTCAGAAAATACTAGAATATCATCAATATACACCGCTATAAAATCTTCGGTACCAGCAAAACACTGATCCATCTTTCTTTGGAAGATAGCCGGTGCGTTCTTTAGTCCAAATGGCATAACGAGCCATTCATATAGTCCACCAGGCACCACAAAAGCAGTCCATTCAATTGACTCAGGTGCCATTGCCACCTGATGAAATCCACTTTTGAGGTCGAATTTCGAGTATATCTTGCTGTGACCGACCTTTTTAAGGATAGTATTGATGCCAGGGAGGCTATACTGGTCCTTGTGAGTATTATCGTTGAGGGACCGGTAGTTGAATACCATGCGCTCTTTGCCTTTGATTTCTTTACCAGTGACTGGGTCTATAGTAGTTTCGAAATTGACCATTATAGCCATGGTTCTGTGCCTGCTTTTACTAGGCCTGATTACTCCCAGTTGTAATAACGCCTTTGTATGTTTTTCAAATTGCTCTTTCATTTGAGGCGTTACATGCTTCAGAGGTTTATCCTGAATCTGGAGATCAGGATTTATGATGTCGAGAGAGCACGTCACCTGATTTTTCGACCAGTGTTTCAGGGGGTTTTCTCCAATGAATCCTTGTTCTTTTAGTCTGTTGAGTAGTGGTCTGAACTTCTCTTTAAACTGTTGTGACTCTTGCTCTTGGTGGTATGCTACGGCCTCTCTTACTTCAATGTATTCTAAACCCGTCAGGTCGAGCTCAGGAATTGCTGCTTGTACTACCTCAGCATCCGTTGTGGTTGCAATTGTCGTGATATTTTTGTAAAAAGTCACGTTCTGGCCTTCGATTCGCAATCCACCTTGCATGGATCGGATAAAATTGCACCCGATCAGCATTTGAACTCCCTCCTTCTTCCCCATCGAAAAAGAATAGGTGAAGGGAATTCTGAACCTATTCGACTCAATCAGCATACTACCATTTTTGAGTTTTAGACTGGCTATCTGAGTCGAGTTTACCCCATTTATTTGTATGGGATAGGCACTTGGTTCCAATGCCTCTTGTGGGACAATTTCTTGGTTGACACAACAGACAGTTGCTCCTGTGTCAAGAATTGCTTGAACCTTGAATGGGTTGACTCCTGGAATTTCAAAGGTTATCTCCATGTTGTAGAGTCTGTTTAGGACTCTTTTGCCCCTTACAGGGTCTTGGACCACTGTATTGAATTGCTCAATTTCCTCGGTAGAGATAGTATTGGCAGAAGCTATTCGAAGAGCTCCTGTTGGATTTTTTTGTTCCATCTCTATTTCTTCTACCTCTTCGTCTTCGAACTGTAGTTTGGTTTTTCCTTTGTCCTTCTTCATTAATTCATCAAACTCAGCTTCGAGATCCTCTGTTCTGGCCTCAAACAGTTGTTGTTTGAGTTTTCCATTTTCCGCCAAGAGGTATTGAACATAAGACATCAGCTCATTGATTAGCTGATCCTTACTATCATAAGGTGCTATTGGCTGCACCTTAGTTCGTATTCGTCTGCCCAGCCTGAATCTTGAACACATAGGACATACTGTTAGGCGGCAGTTTTTACAGTATGCCCTTGTTGATTCAGTTGTTATTTCCTTACACATGGAACATTTTTCATGTCCTGTTGGAACTGAATCATTGTCCTGCCAGTCATGGGGACAATCTCTTTGGTCTTCAGGCAGTTGTATGTAACTCCGCCAGCTCAATTGCTCTGTCTGCAACATAAATGATTGCTCGCCGAATGGTAAATCATTGATTACGGCTGCAGCAACATTTCCAACTTCTCCTTCAGATAATGAGCAAATTGCGTCACTATCAGGTTCATCTAGATCAACTGAGAGGACATCCCAGCTATCTGACAGCTCCATATTTTCAATAATGGCTGCCCTGGCAATGTTTCCTGTTTTGCGGTTACAATCTCGCGCGAAATGTCCTTCTTCTCCACAAACGAAACACTTGCATTTGCGGACCTTGTCAGCATGTTTTCTCTTGAACACACGCACATGAGATTCGTGGGGTTTGCCTTTGTAAGTTTTGGATTTACGAAGTCCATACTTCTTTCTTTCTCCATAGTAGCCTGGTAATGGGATTTTGCTGCAAAAGGAGAGATCTTTCAAGCTCCTTTGGAGTGCAGCTTGTTTGCACCTTTCAGCCAGGTACTGGTATGAGAAATTTATTCTTGGCATAACGTCTATCGCTGCTCCAGGGTATTTGTCCAAAAATGCCTTTTCTAGTTCTTGCCCAATTAGAGGTGGCATTTTTCTGAAGAATTTTTCCGAAAGTTCTGAGGAAATGTACATCCTCCCGGATTTTGCTGCAAGGATCTTGTAATCATTCATGTAATTGAACATATCCTTAACGTGGTTGCATGACAAGCGTTCAAGGTCTTGGTAAGCGCGTGTCTGTTCTTCAGTGGACCCTTGGTATGGATCCTCTAGCAGTATCATCCTTCGAATGCAGGAGATTACGTTTTGGGGATCATCTGCAACTGCTATTAATTCTTCATATTCATGGGGATACGCCATTCTCCATTGGATGAACATCTTTTTCTCTACATCCCCTAGGAGATTTTCAATGAAAATCACCTTACTCTTGTTATCCGTCCAGTTGCGGTCATTAACCACATTGAGAGTAATTGATTCCCATCGAAAAATTACATCACCGTATTGCCCGATATCTTCTGGTAATACCAGAATTGCACCTTTGTCACTTTGAGCATCTGGAAGGTTGAACCTCCCGCTATGCTGTTGTGCATAACCTCCTTTGAGTCTGCCAACATGATCTCTGATTTCATGTATTGTTGGCATCGGTGTTTGCCTTGATGTGCTTGCTGGTGGATAGTTAACAGGACCCATTACTGGTTCTGTTGGCCTTCTCTGGGTGAGTGAACTCTCAGCTGTTGAAAAAGCTGATTCCATCATTTTTGTGAAAGCCTTCATCTTAGGATATTCTAGTTCCGTTTCTTCTGCCGCGTATGCAAAATGCGACAATTTGTCTTTATCACCTTCGGAGGCGAAAGGATTGAGCCATTCTTCATCTGATTCATCATCTTTATCCCAGATTGGACAATAATCTAGCATCGGTCCTTCTCTAGACAGGGATGCCAATAGTTGGATTGCTTTCAATTCTTCTTCAAATGAGGTTTCTGGTTCCTCGATTGTAACCATCAAGGCCATTTCCTCATCTAGTTCTTCCTCATCATTAGGCCCGACAACTGCTGGTTCTGCTGGTGCAGTTGCTGTATATCCACCAAATCTAATAGCTAGGGAGCCATCAGTTTCTTGTTCTGACTCGAATTGTTTGTGGATGTTGTACTTCTGGAATTGCTGGTGGCCTGATTATCCATCGTTGGCCTCTCAATTCTTCAGTTGATCTCGGTTGTCCCGGTATAGCTCTTATGCCTCTGCTCGCTAGGTGCTCTGTTACACCTTGGACATTGTACCGAAAGTTTGTATGGCTGGTGTTTGATAATTTCCCTATTAAAGATCGAGAGATTAGGAGATTACTTTCGCCACCTCGCCATGATTCATACCCATGAGTTTGTACAACCAATTGGATGTGGTTATAAAAATCATGAATACTGACCATCATGTCAGGAACTGCGTATGCCAGCTGGGTGTTGTCTGTTAAGTCCATTTCCATGGAACTTATCAATGAGGTTTCATTCCCCCATCTTGTGTCTCTTAAAACAACTAGAGCATATACTCCAGCACTTCTTCTATGCAGAGCGTATAGCCGAACCATTACAACACCTATATGTAAGTGCTGTAATCCTTCTTCAACGAGTCTGTTGTAGCTTTCCTGAGAGATAAAAGGAATTTCCCTTTGATCTCCAACCACCAAAATTCTTTCATCGGAATAATGTTGATATACCCGATGATTTCTTTCGCTCCATCCGGCTTGGTATAGTGTTTCTGCCGGGACTTGTTGTGCTCTGCGAAACTGTGAGATGCTTAGTTCCGCATCAGGACTTAGTTGAGATTCTAATGTCCTTCGATACTGCCTACGCCTCGGCAATCTTCTTTGTGCTTCATATCGTATCCGACTTCCGAGTCTGTAATCTCGAATTTGATCTTCAACAGTCGGTATTTGGTTTTCGTGGCCTGATACAGATGGTCTACCCACTGTTTTTGTTTGAGTGCGACTCATTGTATCTTTTTTTTTCTTCTTCGTATATTTTCTTTGGGTCACGATATACGAAAAATTTGCCCGTTATGGTTGGCCGTTTTGAGGTTGTTGGCGGTCCGAGACTCAAGTTTTTGAGTTGATTTTGGATTTGTTCAAGGGCCTCAGTTGTGTCAGACCCTTCAGGTGCTTTTGTCCTTCTGAGGTCTCTTATTTGATCCTTGCAATCTTCAAGTTCTTCCTTGATTTTAACAAGCAGTTGAATGATTGTGTTGTTCTGCTTGATAATTGTTGAGGTGCCCTTTTGTGTTGCTTCAGATGGTTTAACGAAACCAAGGGCTGGCTCTTCTAATGATTCTGTTGCTCGCAGGGCTTCTCTGTATACTGAACTTTCAGCAGTGAGATGCCAGTCGCTCATAAATAAAAATAATTTTATGAGTATTTAAATCAAGATTTATCCTTAATTTCTAAATGAACTTTTATCTCAAATATTTCTAGGTCGGCCTTTAGGTTTGATTATACCATTCATGAATATTTTATCCCAAAATTTAAGTATAAACTATGATTGTTCATCTTGATTTTTCTGGGTGCAATTATGAGGTTCCTTTGATTTTCTTCCATACTACAATTTTTGTCCTCATGTGCGCTACACCATTTTGTTGCGCTACACATGAATTGATTTTGTAATTTGCTACATACAGAAAGCATGTTTGTATGTTACCTGCTGAACAAAGTAGAAGAAATCGTAGGCTTCTACACTGCATGCAATTGCAGACAGCAAGGCAACGCCCAAAGCAAATGTTGTTGCGCTCCTCATCACTTGCTCTTTTTTTTTTTAATGAATATACAAGTAGAAACTTCCTAATATTTTTATTTCTGTGTGGAATGACAAAATGGAAGTGAACCATGCATCTATTTATAGTCACGTTTAGAGGGGAGAGATGCAGAGCATATCCACACCGCGCACCAAACGCCAGATATTACTTTTGAGTGTAAGCTGCATATAACAATTATCATATTTGATTTGAAAGATAGTCAAGCTTGAATTAAAGATATGATACATAACATAGCATGTCTATTTCATTTAGGAAACTACGATTTCTTTTCATAATAGAGAAGGATCTAACGCTAACAGTTTTGTGCCAAAAATTTCTCAACCACGATTTTTTAACCTCCAAATATAATATTTATGTGCTTAGAGATATATGTTATTTACTCTACGGATACAAAAAAAAAAAAAAATCATTTTGTCATTTTAGTTTTGGTATGCGTCAAATATTCGGAAATAAATGAATCAAATCATGTCTATCTATTTTAAATTCTGTGATAGTGGCATAAAAATTCACTTTTTTTTTATTTGCTTAGAATTAGAATGACACAAAATAATTTTCCTCCTCTGATTATCTGTAATATATCAATATATTTTCTGGAATTAACTTCAATTTCTTCCTTTTGATGGAGAGTCATAATATACTTATTATATGAGTACACTCTCTAGAAAATCATACATTAATTAAATGCGTACGCTTTCTACACAATCAGCAAATCAAGTTTTTTATTTATTTATTTATTTATTATTATTATTTGTTCTTTTTTTATTAGATGGTAGCCAAGCCCCTGCAACTTTTTTCGAATTTAAATATTACAAAAGACCTCATGCGGGATTTCGAACACGCAACTTTTGCATTGCTTTTGACACTAGACCAAGAATTAGTTCTCATATTTAAGAAGGATACTTTTCAGATGAGATAAATTAAGTACCAGACTCGGAGCAAATCAGACCAGTTTTGTTTCTGATTATGTACACTAATGTCGAATTACCAATAATATATAACATGAATTATGCTATTTCGCATTATTATCTGATCAAGCTTGAACCGATCTAAATATGAATCAAATTAGGGGTAGAATTGTTTTGATTCAGATTATGGCGAGTTATAGAGATCACTTGGATGCATGCGAATAGAGGAGTAAGGACAAAGACTCGGCCAGCAGCTGGTGAATCCAAGAACAAAAGTTGAATGAAAAGACCACGTTACCACATTGTGATGAGTAGAGAAAACCAATTAACTGAGTCAAATTATGGCACGTGAGAAATCTCTGTTTTGTACGTCACTATCCGGTGAATGAGTTACCTTACTTGCTATCAGCTCTGCTAAGTAAAACTTTGCTGCCAGCTCTGTTTTGTAAAACTTTTGTTTAAATTACAATAAATTATATATGTTTGTGTGGCACTCGCCGCCCGACATTTGATTAAAAGATAAGTTGGAAATTACGAAACTCTGCATACACTTTAGTCTAACATGCTTGATACTTCGGAACCAAATCCTGTGCCGCGCGGGATGCTGCAGCGCAGGAAATCTCTACCGTTCAATAAATCGAACGACTGTCCCGCGTTTGTCCTGTCCGCTTTTTCATATCGGATCCGAAACAGACATCCTCGTTTTAAGTTACGTGGTACTACTTTTCCAAAATATTATTTCTGCAATAATGATGTTGTAGTACTTTATGCTGAGATTGGTTTTATGGTTGCATTTTGACTCATTTTGACTCAAACTTCACTACCTCGAGTCACAAAAAATCCAAATCAAAGTTTCTGTAGTAGGAAAAGAACATAATATTGGCTCGCTCAACAGTTGTATAATTCTAATATCAAACTTACTGACGTTTTCATCGGTATATATATTCAAATTCAAATATCAATGTTAATGAGGAAATTTTCAAAAATAAAATTTTTAATACTTGTACATTTAATTTTAACAAAATCGAATGCAACTACATTTTAATTATTTTACATGCTAATATTATTATATTAACCTAATGCTAAATACTTACATACTAATAAATATCTGTTCATAATTTAGCATATGAATCGAGATAATCTTACATCTTTTATAACAAATAGTATTGAATTTTCACAAAATTTTTAAACCTCCAAAATTTATACAAATAAAACAAATAAAAGTTTATATATATATAGAGAGAGAGAGAGATTGGCTATTGTCCTTTGGATAGGACTAAGGGGATTTCCTATTCAGTTTCGGACCATTAGATGGTGTTAAGATTCGTGCTCAGAGTTAGATGCGTGGTTGAGATATATGCGCTGAGGAGGATAGTCGCATTAAGATTTTCCGTTTGGCATCTCCGTTACTCATCTCTGTCTCCGTCTCCTCTATACGAAACCTACATATCTCGTTCGAATAGCCTCCTCTCCTAACTTTTTGCTCTCTCTGCCTCCCTCTCCTCAAATCATGCTTCTCTCCGTCTCATCAGCACCAGTGGTTGCTCGTGATGCCTCCACCTTAGCTGTTCAAACACGATTCTCTCTCCGCCTCCATAAAACCCTAAAAGTTTGATCCAAGTAAGCACTCGTTTGCTAATTCATTGCTCTTTGCTAATTCGGGAAAAGAATAACGAAAACAAAAAAAATTGGGAAATTTTTGGTTTAATTCCTTCCATGATTTTTCCCAAATTTTTATGTTTTCGTTAATTTTCCTTGTTCCTACTTATTTATTCAACATTTGCTGTCTATCGGTTGGAAAATCCCAAACAAGTTCATGGATATTTTGAATATGACAAATGTGTATGACTGCCTCCAGTCCACATTCAGCCCAAGTCGTAGTATGGATCTGAGTCATAATAAAGAAAAACATAGAGCCTGCGTTTAATTTTTCCCTAATGTTGTTATTATGCTGAGGTTTAATTTTTTGCCTAATGTTGTTATTATGTTGAGGTTTAATTTTTCCCTATTGCTGTTTAATAAAGCTAAAGATAGGGGCTAGGTAATAAGTTGCATTTCAACTCTTGCGCCTAATTATGGGTGACTTAGATAAATAGAGACTTATTACATTATTGGACAGGCCAGAAGATCTCAAAAAGCAGGTATTCATGATGGTACCAGAGATGGGATCAGTACCATCACAACTGGCATGGGAGCATGGGAGAAGCATAGCTGAAGCATGAGCAGATTAGCCTTAATTTATTTGGCTTGATTGTATCAGCAATGTTATAAACAGTACAGGTTATAAACAGCTCTTGCGATAATTCTGTTTCAGCTGTTATTTGGTTTTATGCATTTACTTGTACCATGTTTCATTCTTAATGATATTGTAATGCTGCTTTTATTCACATGTACTTACCATAGTTGGCTTCACTTGTTATTTGACACAATAAACTTATTTACTTCGCGTGTTTGTCAAGATAACCATGTGAAAGAGAAAAAGGAGTAGCAACCAACAGCTTTGAATGCTTTTGAATTGGTTGCTCTTTCAAAAGTTTATTTGAAGTTTCAGCATTCTTGGCTAATGTACAGGTGAGATACTGTGAAGAGTACTCTGGAGAATATAGTCCAGCACATTCATTTAAAGTTTATTTGAATATAAAAATTTTGGAATTGTCGAATGCTTATTCTTAATTTTACTCGTCTCATTTTTTTTAAAGAAAAAAATTGTACAAGCAAAAAACTGAGCACAAATTGACACAACATTGGCATTGTATTCATTCAAATAGAAATCTAGACTACTATTTTCAATTTAGCATCATTAAAGAATGAGAAATGTCTGGATCAGATTGAAGTGCTGGCCCCGCCGTTACCACCAGAAATGTATTTTGATGGATTTGATCCTCATTCTACATATATGAGAAATGTATTATAGTTAAAATCAGTCAAATGAGAAAGTATGTAGTATGATCCAACTAATTACTTTATTCTCTAAAGTAAATAGTCAACCTTTGACAATACGATATGCAACCTTAATTCTCAAAATAATGAATTGACAAGACACCATGCAACCTTAATATTTGGCTCAGGGTTTATCCTCAAGTAAGTGTTGATTTGAAGTAAAAAAATTCTGTGTTAAAGGTATTTCCATGCCTCGGCTAAGGCTTGTTTTGGCATAAGCAGAAAAAAAAGGAAGTTCAGACATAGAGACTATACAAGCCCAGAAAGTAAAAATGACTGAAAATAAGACTGGTACATGCTGGCTCATACTGGTACTGTTCAGCATTTAATTGATTGGACTCCTGTACTCGAAGTTTCATGCTTAATTTTTGAATCAGTTCACCACCATTATCCACTTCACAAAAATTTGCATCTAGGAGAAATGATGGGGAAAATTACCTTCGACAAAATCTAGGCTTTTGTCTGAGAATTTGAGAAGAGAAAAACTACTTAGCCAATCTACGTTGTCTCAGGCGGAGCACCTAGGGTTTCGAGCTGGCCAGAGATAGAGTCTACGTTGCCTCACCTAGGGTTTCGAGCTGGCGAGAGATAGATCGCATAATAACACCTAGGGTTCCCCTCCTTTCGGATTGAAATCGGGAATGGAGAGAGGTGCGAGAAGGACGCGGAGAAGTGGGTCAGAGAAGGTGAAGAAAGAGAGCGTGGAGAAAGTCACAACCAAGGTTTTTTCCTTTCATCGATAGCTTCTGGGTTGACTGGCTGGGCATAGGAGCAAACGGATGGAGATGGCGAGAAATAACGGAGAGACGAAGACAGAGTTGATTAATTCCGCTTCCTCAGCGCCTTAACCTGGACCACACGATTTCATCAGTGCACATATCTTGGAGGAATAGAACGGTAAAAAAATGAATAGGAAATCCCCTCCGTCCTATTCAAAGGACAATAGCCAATCTCTATATATATATATATATATATATATATATATATATATATATATATTATAATAATTCGTAACTAGATAAATCGGATCATATATCGTTTATGGATTACTTAATAATTTATACTATGAGAAACAATTACCTAATTTATGCCTTTCGTTTAGAAAGTTCAAAGAATGCACCGGTCCGTCAAGCTTACTAGAAGGAAAAGAAAACTTTATTTGTACCCAGATAATCAACATGTTAAGCTAATAGCATTAGCTTATAAAATAATATTAGTGTGTAAAATAATTAAAAATGCAGTTGCATTTGATTTTGATAAAAATTAAATGTACACATATTAAAATTTTAATTTTTGAAAATTTCCTCGTTAATATTGATATTTGAATATTTGAATTTGAATATATATATACTCATGAAGACGTCAGTAAGTACTAAGTACCAACCGTTGAGTGAGCCAATATATTCTTTTCCAACTATAGAAACTTTGATTTGGATTTTTTGTGACTCGCGGTAGTGAATTTTGAGTCACAATGTGTCAAAATGCAACCATAAAACCAATCGCTGCATGAAGTACTACAACGTCATTATTGCAGAAATAATCTTTTGGAAAAGCAGTACAACGTGAGTTAGAGCGAGGATGTTTGTTTCGGATCCGATATGAAAAAGCGGACAGGATAAACGCGGGGCAGCCGTTCGATTTATTGAACGGTAGGGATTTCCTGCGCTGCAGCGTCCCGCGCAGCACAGGATTTGGTTCCTGATACTTCAGCCTATCAAACACAATCGAATCCCAATTTATGATATTACAACAGCCACCCAAACCACTCAATTTGTTTCAATAATCCTTGAAGATCAAAATTTTTGTATATTTTCACTTTTAATTATTTTTTAAAAAATTTAGAAAATCTTCAATCTAATTAGTTCTAGACCATTCAATTTTTATAAATTCGAAACAAATAGTTAAAAATTTGAGAAAATATAAACTTTGATCTCTAAGAAAATTTGAATATGAAGACCACATTGTGTAGTTTGGATCAATAATTTAAAATTTAATAGTCGAGTCTTGAATCGTGTTTGACTCCAGCATTACTCTAATTTTGTTATAGGCAGACACTATATTATTTGAACTGAACTGTTTCCGGATTTAAAAAGAAAAAAACAAGATAAATTGTGCTTTCCAACTGAAATACTGTGTTGCAGAGTCAACCTCGTCTACAAGTTTCTGATAAATATTTGATCTTCAACATGTTGAAGAAACAACAGAAGTTCACTCATTAGAAGAAACAAAAAAGTTCAGCCATTTCTCATTAGAAAGCAATAAAATACAGTAAATCCACTCCAAAAAAAAAAACACTCAACATGTTTCAATTATTACATATATAAGAAACAAAAAAAAATTCATTTATTCTTTTATAAAATTGCAGATTGCAGACTCTATTTATTCAAATGAGAAGCTCACAAGAAAGTCACCGAATTTGTCCATGTGGAAGGGAAGTAGACCACTGACGTTGAACCGCATTCACTTGATAGATAAATAGGGCAATCCATTAGAAGCGTGCCGGATTGCTTGATACAAAGGTACACAAGAAATTACGCATATTGCGTAATAATTACGCCTATAAAGTGTCGAATGCTTATTTTGAATAAAGTGTAAATAATGCAATTCTAAGTATTATTTAAGCATTTCGAACTTTTCTGTATTCATTATAAGTCATTTCATCACATTAATCTATATTTAAACTCTTTTATACAATCTAGAATATGATTAATATGTTATTTATTCAAAAAAAATTGAATTATACAAGGTAATTACATATATAATGTGACGATAACGCATTTCTGAATTTCATTTGAGCATTTCAATCGTGTTTGGATTCATTCTAATTCATTTCATTACAATAATCTACATTTAAAATCTTTATACTATCTAGAATAAGATCCATGTATTATTTATTCAAAAATATTGGATTATAAAAGATAATTACACATATAAATTGCAAATAATGCAATTTGAGTATGATTTAAGCATATCAATCGATTTTTGATTCATTCATAATTATTTAATGAAAATAATCTACATTTAAAATTATTATATTATCTAAAATATGATTCATATATTATTTGCTCAAAAGGATTGTACTTTACATGGTAATTACGCATATAAAGTGAAGATAAAGCAATTCTGAGTATCGTTTGTGCATGTTAATCGTTTATGGATTCATTTTATGTCATTTCATCACAATAATCTACATTTAAACTCATTATACTGTCTAAAATATGATTAATATGTTATTTGTTCAAAAAGATTGATTGATAAAAAGCAATTATGCATATAAAATGTGAATAATCCGATTCTAAGTATCATTTGAGCATTTGAATCGTTTCTGCATTCATACTAAGTCATTTCATTACGATAATCTACATTTAATATATTTATACAGTATAATATTCATCATATGTTATTTGTTCAAATGAATTAGAATGGATTATATATGCTTATTACGAATATAAATGGTACATTATGCAATTCTAAGTATCATTTGAGTATTTTCAATCTTTTTTGAATTCATTCTTAGTCATTTGAAACACTAATCTAAATTTAAACTCATTATACAGTCCAGAATATGATTCATATGTTATTTGTTCAAAAATATTGCATTATAAATGTTAATTACTCATATAAAGTGCAAATAAAGCAATTATTATTATCATTTCAGCATTTCAATTGTTTCTGTATTCATTCTAAGTCATTTCATCACAATAATCTACATTTAAACTCTTTTATACAGTCTAGAATATGATTAATAAGCCATTTGTTTAAAAATATTGGATATACACGGTAATTACACATATAAAGTGCAGATAATGCAATTCTGAGTTTTATTTGAGCAATTCAATCGTTTTTGGATTCATTCTATTTCATTCATCACAATAATCAACATTTATAACAATATACAGTCGAGAATATGATTCGTGTGTTATTTTCTCAAAAATATTTAATTATACATGGTAATTACGCATATAAATTGACGATAATGCAATTATCAGTATCATTTGTGCATTTTAATCGTTTCTGGATTCATCCTAAATCATTTGATCTCAATAATCTACATTTAAACTCATTAGACAGTCTAGAATATGATTAATATGTTATTTGTTCAAAAAGATTGTATGATAAAAAGCAATTACGCATATAAAATGTGAATAATGCGATTCTAAGTATCATTTGAGCATTTGAATCTTTTCTGCATTCATACTAAGTCATTTCATTATGATAATCTACATTTAATATCTTTATACATATGCGATTTATACATGCTAATTACGAATATAAATGGTAGATAATGCAATACTAAGTACCATTTGAGTATTTCAATCTTTTCTGAATTCATTCTTAGTCAATTCAAAACAGTAATATACATTGAAACTCATTATACTGTTCAAAATATGATTCATATGTTATTTGTTCAAAAATATTGGATCATACATGTTAATTACTCATAGAAAGTGCAAATAATGAAATTATGATTATCATTTGAGCTTTTTAATTGTTTCTGTATTCATTATAATTCATTTCATCACAATAATCTACATTTAAACTATTTTATACAGTCTAGAATATGATTAATATGTTATTTTGATTAATAATATTGGATTATACAAGGTAATTACACATATAAAGTGCAAATAATGCAATTGTGAGTTTCATTTGAGCATTTCAATCGTGTTTGGATTAATTCTATTTCATTTCATCATAATAATCAACATTTAACTCATTATAGAGTCCAGAATATGATTAAGTGTTATTTGCTCAAAAATATTGAATTATACATGATAATTACGCATATAAATTTAAGATAACGCAATTCTGAGTATCATTTGTGCATTTTAATCGTTTCTGGATTCATTCTAAATCATTTGATATCAATAATCTACATTTAAACTCAATAGACTGTCTAGAATATGATTAATATGTTATTTGTTCAAAAAGATTGTATGATAAAAAGCAATTACGCATATAAAATGAGAATAATGCGATTCTGAGTATCATTTGAGCATTTGAATCATTTCTGCATTGATACTAAGTCATTTCATTATGATAATGTACATTTAATATCTTTATACAGTATAATATTCAACATATGTAATTTATACATGCTAATTACGAATATAAATGGTAGATAATGCAATTCTATGTATCATTTGAGTATTTCAACCTTTTCTGAATTCATTCTTAGACAAGTCAAAACAATAATCTACATTGAAACTCATTATACTGTCCAGAATATGATTCATATGTTATTTGTTCGAAAACTTTGTATTATACAAATTAATTACTCATATAAAGTGCAAATAATGCAATTATGATTCTTATTTGTGCATTTCAATTGTTTCTGCATTCATTATAAGTCATTTCATCACAATAATCTACATTTAAACTCTTTTATACAGTCTAGAATATTATTAATATGTTATTTTGTTTAAAAATAATGGATTATACATGGTAATTACACATATAAAGTGCAGATAATGCAATTTTGAATTTCATTTGAGCATTTCAATCGTTTTTGGAATCATTATATTTCATTTCATCACAATAATCAACATTTAACTCATTATAGAGTCCAGAATATGATTAATGTGTTATTTGCTCAAAAATATTAAATTATACATGGTAATTACGAATATAAATTGAAGATAACGCAATTCTGAGTATCATTTGTGCATTTTAATCGTTTCTGGATTCATTCTAAATCATTTGATCTCAATAATCTATATTTAAACTCATTAGACTGTCTAGAATATGATTAATATGTTATTTGTTCAAAAAGATTGTATGATAAAAAGCAATTACGCATATAAAATGAGAATAATGCGATTCTGAGTATCATTTGAGCATTTGAATCATTTCTGCATTCATACTAAGTCATTTCATTTTGATAATCTACATTTAATATCTTTATACAGTATAATATTGAACATATGTGATTTATACATGCTAATTACGAATGTAAATGGTAGATAATGCAATTCTATATTTCATTTGAGTATTTCAACCTTTTCTGAATTTAATCTTAGACATGTCAAAACAATAATCTACATTGAAACTCATTATACTGTCCAGAATATGATTCATATGTTATTTGTTCGAAAATATTGGATTATACAAGTTAATTACTCATATAAAGTGCAAATAATGCAATTATGATTATCATTTGTGCATTTCAATTGTTTCTATATTCATTATAAGTCATTTCATCAAAATAATCTACATTTAAACTCTTTTATACAGTCTAGTTAATTTTTTATTTTGTTTAAAAATAATGGATTATACATGGTAATTACACATATAAAGTGCAGATAATGCAATTCTGAGTTTCATTTTAGCATTTCAATCGTTTTTGGATTCATTCTATTTCATTCCATCACAATAATCAACATTTAACTCATTATACAGTCCAGGTTATGATTCATGTGTTATTTGCTCAAAAATATTGAATTATACATGGTAATTACGCATATAAATTGAAGATAATACAATTCGGAGTACCATTTGTGCATTTTAATCATTTCTGGATTCATCCTAAATCATTTGATCTCAATAATCTACATTTAAACTCATTAGACAGTCTAGAATATGATTAATATGTTATTTGTTCAAAAAGATTGTATGATAAAAAGCAATTACGCATATAAAATGTGAATAATGCGATTCTAAGTATCATTTGAGCATTTGAATCTTTTCTGCATTCATACTAAGTCATTTCATTATGATAATCTACATTTAATATCTTTATACATATGCAGGATGGAAGAACAAACTGCTGTCTAGAGCTGGCAGACTTACTCTAGTTACTTCTGTTTTTTCGGCTATTCCGATTTTCTTCATGACAGTATTCAAGCTGCCGACATGGGTTGTCAAGGCAATAGATAAGTTACGGCGTAATTTTCTGTGGGGTCGTTCAACTGGGACAGGAACAGGTATCCCTCTTCTTGCTTGGGATAGAGTCTGCCTCCCTAAACAACTAGGAGGAATGGGGGTACTTGATTTAAAATTGCTTAATACGTCGCTTCTCCTCAAATGGCTATGGCGCTTGTTTGATCAGCCTAACTCTCAATGGGCAATTCTGACTAAATCACTCTTTACCTCCAGAACAAATATTTCACCTCTATCTTGGACAGCCAGAGGTTCCTTTTCTGGAAAGACATGATGACGTTAAGGCATTTGTTCTCAATTTCCACGAAATTTAATCTGGGAAATGGCAAAGATGCACTCTTTTGGTTTTCAGATTGGGGGAGTGGTTACTTGAGGTTTTTCGATAGCAAACCGCCTCCGCATAAGTCAAACTTGACAGTTTTCCAAGTCCTTCAACAACTCCCATCATCTTTGCAAGCCCCATTGAATCTAGATGTGCATAACGCGGTTCTCTATCTGTCAACTAGAACTGCTTCAAACACAAGGGATATTTGCTCTTGGAAATGGAACTCTTTAGGATGTTTTACTGTCAAGTCGGCTTATAACACATTGGTTTTACTGGAAAAACCAAATTCCTGGCCAACTCCATCTGGAAAGTTAAGATACCGCCTTCGATTCAGATATTCACCTTTCTGTTATTTTCACGACAGGCTACTAACTCAAGATGCTTTAGTCAAGAGGAACATTTTAGTTCAGCCAGGCTGCTCCTTGTGCAGTTCTACATGTCTGGAAACGGCAAATCATATTTTCTGTTTTTGCCACTACACACTTGATCTGTGGAGCAGAGTGCATAGCCTCTATCCATTTATACTCTACAAAAACCACACTGATTGCAAACAACTTATCACCGAAGCTTTGCTCAATGTGAATATCAATAAGAAGGACCCTAAAGCAGTAGTTACCATCGCTGTCTTGTGGGCTTTATGGCTAGAGAGAAATAACCGTATTTTTAGAGGAGTAGCCAGAAACTCTGTTGCGTTGCTCCACTGGGTCACTTCACAGCATGATATGTTTCTGAAGCATTGCTAGCAACCTTGGAGTTGTTATGCTTTTTCTATTTCTTTTTCTTTCTTTTCTGTTTTTAAAACTTGGTAGCCACTACCTATTTCTCTAAAAAAAAATATCTTTATACATATGCGATTTCTACATGCTAATTACGAATATAAATGGTAGATAATGCAATTCTAAGTATCATTTGAGTATTTCAATCTTTTCTGAATTCATTCTTAGTCATTTCAAAACAATAATATACATTGAAATTCATTATACTGTTTAAAATATGATTCATATGTTATTTGTTCAAAAATATTGGATCATACATGTTAATTACTCATAGAATGCAATTATGATTATCATTGAGCTTTTCAATTGTTTCTGTATTCATTATAATTCATTTCGTCACAATAATCTACATTTAAACTATTTTATACAGTCTAGAATATGATTAATATGTTATTTTGATTAATAATATTGGATTATACATGGTAATTACACATATAAAGTGCAAATAATGCAATTGTGAGTTTCATTTGAGCATTTCAATCATTTTTGGATTAATTCTATTTCACTTCATCACAATAATCAACATTTAACTCATTATAGAGTCCAGAATATGATTAAGTGTTATTTGCTCAAAAATATTGAATTATACATGGTAATTACGCACATAAATTTAAGATAACGCAATACTGAGTATCATTCATAATGCATTATTTGCACTTTATATGAGTAATTAACTTGTATAATCCAATATTTTCGAACAAATAACATATGAACCATATTCTGTACAGTATAATGAGTTTCAATGTAGATTATTGTTTTGACATGTCTAAGAATGAATTTAGAAAAGGTTGAAATACTCAAATGATACATAGAATTGCATTATCTACCATTTATATTCGTAATTAGCATGTATAAATTACATATGTTGAATATTATACAGTATAAAGATATTAAATGTAGATTATCATAATGAAATGACTTAGTATGAATGCAGAAATGATTCAAATGCTCAAATGATACTCAGAATCGCATTATTCTCATTTTATATGCGAAATTGCTTTTTATCATACAATCTTTTTGAACAAATAACATATTAATCATATTATGGACAGTCTAAAGAGTTTAAATGTAGATTATTGAGATCAAATGACTTAGAATGAATCCAGAAACGATTAAAATGCACAAATGATACTCAGAATTGCGTTATCTTAAATTTATATGCGTAATTACCATGTATAATTCAATATTTTTGGGCTAATAACACTTAATCATATTCTGGACTCTATAATGAGTTAAATGTTGATTATTGTGATGAAATGAAATAGAATGAATCCAAAAACGATTGAATCGTCAAATGAAACTCAGAATTCCATTATTCTCATTTTATATGCGTAATTGCTTTTTATCATACAATATTTTTGAACAAATGACATATTAATCATATTCTAGACAGTCTAATGAGTTTAAATGTAGATTATTGAGATCAAATGATTTAGAATGAATCATATTCTAGACAGTCTAATGATTCTCATTTGTGCATTTCAATTGTTTCTGCATTCATTATAAGTCATTTCATCACAATAATCAACATTTAAACTCATTTATACAGTCTAGAATATTATTAATAAGTTATTTTGTTTTAAAATAATGGATTATACATGGTAATTACACATATAAAGTGCAGATAATGCAATTCTGAGTTTCATTTGAGCATTTCAATCGTTTTTGGAATCATTCTATTTCATTTCATCACAATAATCAACATTTAACTCATTATAGAGTCCAGAATATGATTAATGTGTTATTTGCGCAAAAATATTGAATTATACAAGGTAATTACGAATATAAATTGAAGATAACGCAATTCTGAGTATCATTTGTGCATTTTAATCATTTCTGGATTCATTCTGAATCATTTGATCTCAATAATTTACATTTAAACTCTTTAGACTGTCTAGAATATGATTAATATGTTATTTGTTCAAAAAGATTGTATGATAAAAAGCAATTTCGCATATAAAATGAGAATAATGTGATTCTGAGTATCATTTGAGCATTTGAATCATTTCTGCATTCATACTAATTCATTTCATTATGATAATCTACATTTAATATCTTTATACAGTATAATATTCAACATATGTAATTTATACATGCTAATTACGAATCTAAATGGTAAATAATGCAATTCTATGTATCATTTGAGTATTTCAACCTTTTCTGAATTCATTCTTAGAAATGTTAAAAGAATAATCTACATTGAAACACATTATACTGTACAGAATAAGATTCATATGTTATTTGTTCGAAAATATTGGATTATACAAGTTAATTACTCATATAAAGTGCAAATAATGCAATTATGATTCTCATTTGTGCATTTCAATTGTTTCTGCATTCATTATAAGTCATTTCATCACAATAATCTACATTTAAACTCATTTATACAGTCTAGAATATTATCAATATGTTATTTTGTTTAAAATAATGGATTATACATGGTAATTACACATATAAAGGTCAGATAATGCAATTCTGAGTTTCATTTGAGCATTTCAATCGATTTTGGAATCATTCTATTTCATTTCATCACAATAATCAACATTTAACTCATTATAGAGTCCAGAATATGATTAATGTGTTATTTGCGCAAAAATATTGAATTATAAATGGTAATTACGAATATAAATTGAAGATAACGCAATTCTGAGTATCATTTGTGCATTTTAATCGTTTCTGGATTCATTCTAAATCATTTGATCTCAATAATCTACATCTAAACTCATTAGACTGTCTAGAATATGATTAATATGTTATTTGTTCAAAAAGATTGTATGATAAAAAGCAATTAAACATATAAAATGAGAATAATGCGATTCTGAGTATCATTTGAGCATTTGAATCATTTCTGCATTCATACTAAGTCATTTCTTTATGATAATCTACATTTAATATCTTTATACAGTATAATATTCATCATATGTGATTTATACATGCTAATTACGAATATAAATGGTAGATAATGCAATTCTAGGTATCATTTAAGTATTTCAACCTTTTCTGAATTCAATCTTAGACATGTCAAAACAATAATCTACATTGAAACTCATTATACTGTCCAGAATAATATTCATATGTTATTTGTTCGAAAATATTGGATTATACAATTTAATTACTCATATAAAGTGCAAATAATGCAATTATGATTATGATTTGTGCATTTCAATTGTTTCTGCATTCATTATAAGTCATTTCATCACAATAATCTACATTTAAACTCTTTTATACAGTCTAGAATATTATTAATATGTTATTTTGTTTAAAATAATGGATTATACATGGTAATTACACATATAAAGTGCAGATAATGCAATTCTGAGTTTCATTTGAGCATTTCAATCGATTTTGGAATCATTCTATTTCATTTCATCACAATAATCAACATTTAACTCATTATACAGTCCAGAATATGATTAATGTGTTATTTGCGCAAAAATATTGAATTATAAATGGTAATTACGAATATAAATTGAAGATAACGCAATTCTGAGTATCATTTGTGCATTTTAATCGTTTCTGGATTCATTCTAAATCATTTGATCTCAATAATCTACATCTAAACTCATTAGACTGTCTAGAATATGATTAATATGTTATTTGTTCAAAAAGATTGTATGATAAAAAGCAATTATACATATAAAATTAGAATAATGCGATTCTGAGTATCATTTGAGCATTTGAATCATTTCTGCATTCATACTAAGTCATTTCTTTATGATAATCTACATTTAATATCTTTATACAGTATAATATTCATCATATGTGATTTATACATGCTAATTACGAATATAAATGGTAGATAATGCAATTCTAGGTATCATTTAAGTATTTCAACCTTTTCTGAATTCAATCTTAGACATGTCAAAACAATAATCTACATTGAAACTCATTATACTGTCCAGAATATGATTCATATGTTATTTGTTCAAAAATATTAGATTATACAACTTAATTACTCATATAAAGTGCAATTAATGCAATTATGATTATCATTTGTGCATTTCAATTGTTTCTGCATTCATTATAAGTCATTTCATCACAATAATCTACATTTAAACTCTTTTATACAGTCTAGAATATTATTAATATGTTATTTTGTTTAAAAATAATGGATTATACATGGAAATTACATATATATAAAGTGCAGATAATGCAATTCTGAGTTACATTTGAGCATTTCAATCGTTTTTGGATTCATTCTATTTCATTCCATCACAATAATCAACATTTAACTCATTATACAGTCCAGAATATGATTCATGTGTTATTTGCGCAAAAATATTGAATTATACATGTTAATTACGAATATAAATTGAAGATAACGCAATTCTGAGTATCATTTGTGCATTTTAATCGTTTCTGGATTCATTATAAATTATTTGATCTCAATAATCTACATCTAAACTCATTAGACTGTCTAGAATATGATTAATATGTTATTTGTTCAAAAATATTGTATGATAAAAAGCAATTACGCATATAAAATGAGAATAATGCGATTTTGAGTATCATTTGAGCATTTGAATCATTTCTGCATTCATACTAAGTCATTTCATTATGATAATAAACATTTAATATCTTTATACAGTATAATATTCAACATATGTGATTTATACATGCTAATTACGAATATAAATGGTAGATAATGCAATTCTAGGTATCATTTAAGTATTTCAACCTTTTCTGAATTCAATCTTAGACATGTCAAAACAATAATCTACATTGAAACTCATTATACTGTCCAGAATATGATTCATATGTTATTTGTTCGAAAATATTGGATTATACAATTTAATTACTCATATAAAGTGCAAATAATGCAATTATGATTATCATTTGTGCATTTCAATTGTTTATGTATTCATTATAAGTCATTTCATCACAATAATCTACATTTAAACTCTTTTATACAGTCTAGAATATTATTAATATGTTATTTTGTTTAAAAATAATGGATTATACATGGAAATTACATATATATAAAGTGCAGATAATGCAATTCTGAGTTACATTTGAGCATTTCAATCGTTTTTGGATTCATTCTATTTCATTCCATCACAATAATCAACATTTAACTCATTATACAGTCCAGAATATGATTCATGTGTTATTTGCTCAAAAATATTGAATTATACATGGTAATTACGCATATAAATTGAAGATAATGCAATTCGGTGTACCATTTGTGCATTTTAATCGTTTCTGGATTCATCCTAAATCATCTGATCTCAATAATCTACATTTAAACTAATTAGACAGTCTAGAATATGATTAATATGTTATTTTTTTCAAAAAGATTGTATGATAAAAAGCAATTATGCATATAAAATGTGAATAATGCGATTCTAAGTATCATTTGAGCATTTGAATCTTTTCTGCATTCATACTTAGTCATTTCATTATGATAATCTACATTTAATATCTTTATACATATGCGATTTATACATGCTAATTACGAATATAAATGGTAGATAATGCAATACTAAGCACCATTTGAGTATTTCAATCTTTTCTGAATTCATTGTTAGTCAATTCAAAACAATAATATACGTTGAAACTCATTATACTGTTCAAAATATGATTCATATGTTATTTGATCAAAAATATTGGATCATACATGTTAATTACTCATAGAAAGTGCAAATAATGCAATTATGATTATCATTTGAGCTTTTCAATTGTTTCTGTATTCATTATAAGTCATTTCATCACAATAATCTACATTTAAACTTTTTTATACAGTCTAGAATATGATTAATATGTTATTTTGATTAATAATATTGTATTATACATGGTAATTACACATATAAAGTTCAAATAATGCAATTCTGAGTTTCATTTGACGATTCAATCGTTTTTGGATTCATTCTATTTCATTTCAACACAATAATCAACATTTAACTCATTATAGAGTCCAGAATATGATTAGGTGTTATTTGCCCAAAAATATTGAATTATAAATGGTAATTACGCATATAAATTGAAGATAACGCAATTCTGAGTATCATTTGTGCATTTTAAACGTTTCTGGATTCTTTCTAAATCATTTGATCTCAATAATCTACATTTAATCTCATTAGACTGTCTAGAATATGATTAATATGTTATTTGTTCAAGAAGATTGTATGATAAAAAGCAATTACGCATATAAAATGAGAATAATGTGATTCTGAGTATCATTTGAGTATTTGAATCATTTCTGCATTCATACTTAGTCATTTCATTATTATAATCTACATTTAATATCTTTCTACAGTATAATATTCATCATATGTGATTTATACATGCTAATTACGAATATAAATGGTAGATAATGCAATTCTATGTATCATTTGAGTATTTCAACCTTTTCTGAATTCATTCTTAGACATGTCAAAACAATAATCTACATTGAAACTCATTATACAGTACAGAATATGATTCATATGTTATTTGTTCGAAAATATTGGATTATACAAGTTAATTACTCATATAAAGTGCAAATAATGCAATTATGATTCTCATTTGTGCATTTCAAATGTTTCTGCATTCATTATAAGTCATTTCATCACAATAATCTAAATTTAAACTCTTCTATACAGTCTAGAATATTTTTAATATGTTATTTTGTTTAAAAATAATGGATTATACATGGTAATTACACATATAAAGTGCAGATAATGCAATTCTGAGCTTCATTTGAGTATTTCAATCGTTTTTGGAATCATTCTATTTCATTTCATCACAATAATCAACATTTAACTCATTATAGAGTCCAGTATATGATTAATGTGTTATTTGC
This sequence comes from Rhynchospora pubera, assembly GCA_028095005.1. NCBI lineage: Eukaryota > Viridiplantae > Streptophyta > Magnoliopsida > Poales > Cyperaceae > Rhynchospora > Rhynchospora pubera. The sequence continues at coordinate 84,944,288 of CM051462.1, read as the reverse complement.
GCAAAAATATTGAATTATACATGTTAATTACGAATATAAATTGAAGATAACGCAATTCTGAGTATCATTTGTGCATTTTAATCGTTTCTGGATTCATTATAAATTATTTGATCTCAATAATCTACATCTAAACTCATTAGACTGTCTAGAATATGATTAATATGTTATTTGTTCAAAAATATTGTATGATAAAAAGCAATTACGCATATAAAATGAGAATAATGCGATTCTGAGTATCATTTGAGCATTTGAATCATTTCTGCATTCATACTAAGTCATTTCATTATGATAATCAACATTTAATATCTTTATACAGTATAATATTCAACATATGTGATTTATACATGCTAATTACGAATATAAATGGTAGATAATGCAATTCTAGATATCATTTAAGTATTTCAACCTTTTCTGAATTCAATCTTAGACATGTCAAAACAATAATCTACATTGAAACTCATTATACTGTCCAGAATATGATTCATATGTTATTTGTTCGAAAATATTGGATTATACAATTTAATTACTCATATAAAGTGCAAATAATGCAATTATGATTATCATTTGTGCATTTCAATTGTTTATGTATTCATTATAAGTCATTTCATCACAATAATCTACATTTAAACTCTTTTATACAGTCTAGAATATTATGAATATGTTATTTTGTTTAAAAATAATGGATTATACATGGAAATTACATATATATAAAGTGCAGATAATGCAATTCTGAGTTACATTTGAGCATTTCAATCGTTTTTGGTTTATTCTATTTCATTCCCTCACAATAATCAACATTTAACTCATTATACAGTCCAGAATATGATTCATGTGTTATTTGCGCAAAAATATTGAATTATACATGTTAATTACGAATATAAATTGAAGATAACGCAATTCTGAGTATCATTTGTGCATTTTAATCGTTTCTGGATTCATTATAAATTATTTGATCTCAATAATCTACATCTAAACTCATTAGACTGTCTAGAATATGATTAATATGTTATTTGTTCAAAAATATTGTATGATAAAAAGCAATTACGCATATAAAATGAGAATAATGCGATTTTGAGTATCATTTGAGTATTTGAATCATTTCTGCATTCATACTAAGTCATTTCATTATGATAATCAACATTTAATATTTTTATACAGTATAATATTCAACATATGTGATTTATACATGCTAATTACGAATATAAATGGTAGATAATGCAATTCTAGGTATCATTTAAGTATTTCAACCTTTTCTGAATTCAATCTTAGACATGTCAAAACAATAATCTACATTGAAACTCATTATACTGTCCAGAATATGATTCATATGTTATTTGTTCGAAAATATTGGATTATACAATTTAATTACTCATATAAAGTGCAAATAATGCAATTATGATTATCATTTGTGCATTTCAATTGTTTATGTATTCATTATAAGTCATTTCATCACAATAATCTACATTTAAACTCTTTTATACAGTCTAGAATATTATTAATATGTTATTTTGTTTAAAAATAATGGATTATACATGGAAATTACATATATATAAAGTGCAGATAATGCAATTCTGAGTTACATTTTAGCATTTCAATCGTTTTTGGATTCATTCTATTTCATTCCATCACAATAATCAACATTTAACTCATTATACAGTCCAGAATATGATTCATGTGTTATTTGCTCAAAAATATTGAATTATACATGGTAATTACGCATATAAATTGAAGATAATGCAATTCGGTGTACCATTTGTGCATTTTAATCGTTTCTGGATTCATCCTAAATCATTTGATCTCAATAATCTACATTTAAACTAATTAGACAGTCTAGAATATGATTAATATGTTATTTTTTTCAAAAAGATTGCATGATAAAAAGCAATTATGCATATAAAATGTGAATAATGCGATTCGAAGTATCATTTGAGCATTTGAATCTTTTCTGCATTCATACTTAGTCATTTCATTATGATAATCTACATTTAATATCTTTATACATATGCGATTTATACATGCTAATTACGAATATAAATGGTAGATAATGCAATACTAAGCACCATTTGAGTATTTCAATCTTTTCTGAATTCATTGTTAGTCAATTTAAAACAATAATATACATTGAAACTCATTATACTGTTCAAAATATGATTCATATGTTATTTATTCAAAAATATTGGATCATACATGTTAATTACTCATAGAAAGTGCAAATAATGCAATTATGATTATCATTTGAGCTTTTCAATTGTTTCTGTATTCATTATAAGTCATTTCATCACAATAATCTACATTTAAACTTTTTTATACAGTCTAGAATATGATTAATATGTTATTTTGATTAATAATATTGTATTATACATGGTAATTACACATATAAAGTTCAAATAATGCAATTCTGAGTTTCATTTGACGATTCAATCGTTTTTGGATTCATTCTATTTCATTTCAACACAATAATCAACATTTAACTCATTATAGAGTCCAGAATATTATTAAGTGTTATTTGCCAAAAAATATTGAATTATACATGGTAATTACGCATATAAATTGAAGATAACGCAATTCTGAGTATCATTTGTGCATTTTAATCGTTTCTGGATTCATTCTAATTCATTTGATCTCAATAATCTACATTTAAACTCATTAGACTGTCTAGAATATGATTCATATGTTATTTGTTCAAAAAGATTGGATTATACAAGTTAATTACGCATATGAATTGCTAAATAATATAATTCTGATTATTATTTGTGCATTTCAATCTTTTTTGGATTCATTCAAAGTCATTTCATCACAATAATATACTTTAAACTCTTTATACCGTCATGAATATGATTCATATGTTATTTATTTAAAAAGATTGGATTTTACATGGAAATTAAGCTTATGAACTGCAGATAATGCAATTCATATCATTTGTGCAATCCTTTATGGATTCATTCTTAGTAATTTCATCTCAATAATCTTTATTTAAATTCATTATACTGTCTAGAATATGATTAATATGTTATTTAAAAAAAAAGATTGGATAATACATAGTAATTACACATATAAATTACAAATAATGCAGTTCTGAGTATCATTTGAGCATTTGACTCATTTCTGCATTCATCCTAAGTTATTTCATCACAATAATCTACATTTAAACTCTTTTATACTGTCTGGAAAATGATTCATATGTTACTTATTCAGAAATATTTGATTATACATGGTAATTACCCATATAAAGTGAAGACAATGCAATTATGAGTTAAATTTGAGCATTTCAATCGTTTTTGGATTCATTCTAGGTTATTTCATCACAATAATCTACATTTATACTCTTTTTATGCAGTCAAAAATATGATTAATATGTTTTTTATTCAAAAAGATTGGATTATACAAGATAAGTACGCATATAAAGTGCAGATAATGCAATTCTGGGAATCATTTGTGTATTTCAATCATTTCTAGATTCATTTTAAGTCATTTCATCACAATAATATTCATATAAACTCTTTATATAGTCTAGAATATGATTAATATGTTATTAATGCAAAAAATTGTATTATACAAGGTAATTACGCATATAAAGTGCATATGTAATTCTGAGTATTATTTGAGCATTTCAATCATTTCTGGATTCATTCTAAGTAATTTCATCACAATAATCTACATTTAAACTCTTTATTATATCTAGAATTTGATTTATAAGTTATTTATTCAAAAAGTTTGGATTATACATTGTAATTACACATATAAAGTGCAGATAATGCAATTCTAAGTATCATTTGAGTATTTCAATCATTTCTGGATTCATTCTTTGTCCTTTTGCGACAATAATCTACAGTTAAACTTTTTATATAGTCTAGAATATTATTCATATATTATTTATTCAAAAATATGGGATTATACATGGTAAATAAGCATATGAAGTGCAGATAATGCAATTCCGAGTATCATTTGAGCATTTCAATAGTTTTTCGGGTTCATTCTATGTCATTTCACTACAATAATGTACATTTAAACTCTTTATACTGTCTAGAATATGATTCATATGTTATTTATAAAAAAGATTGGATTATACATGGCAAGTTCACATATAAAGTGCAGATAATGTAATTCTGAGAATCATTTGTGCGTTTCATTCATTTCTAGATTCATTCTAAGTCATTTCATCACAGTAATCTTCACTAAAACTCTTTATATAGTATAGAATATGATTAATATGTTATTTATTCAAAAAATAATGGATTTTATATGGTAATTACGCATATAAAGTGTAGATAATGCAATTCTGAGTATCATTTGAGCATTTCAATCGTTTCTGGAATAATTCTAAGTCGTTTCATCACAATAATCTACTTTTAAACTCATTATATTGTGTAGAATGTGTTTCACATATTATTTGTTCAAAAAAGATTGGATTATAAATGGTAATTACGCATATAAATTGCAAATAATGCAATTCTGAGTATCAATTTGAGCATTTCAATCGTTAATGTATTCATCCTATGTTATTTCATCACAATATCTACATTTATATGTCAAAAATATGATTCATATGTTATTTTTTTCAAAGCATTGGATAATACATAGTAATTACGCATATAAATTGCAAATAATACAATTCTGAGTATCATTTGAGCATTTGACTCATTTCTGCATTCATCCTAAATCAATTCATCACGATAATCTACATTTAAACTAATTATATTTTCTAGAATATGATTCATATGTTATTTATTTAAAAAAAATTAGATTATACATGGTAATTACGCATATAAATTGCTAATAATAAAATTCTTAGTATGATTTGTGTGTTTCAATCATTTCTGGATTTATCCTAAGTCATTTTATGTCAATAATCAACATTTAAACTCATTATACTGTGTAGAATATGATTCATATGCTATTTGTTCTTAAAGATTGGATTGTACATGTTAATTATGCATATAAAGTGCAAATAATGCAATTCTGAGTATCATTTGAGCATCTGAATGTTTTTGCATTCATTCTAAGTCATTTCATCATAATAATCTACATTTAAACTTATTATGTTGTCTAAAATATGATTCATATTTTATTTATTAAAAAAATTGCTTATACATGGTAATTAAGCATATAAATTGCAAATAATAAAATTCTGAGTATGATTTGAGCATTTCAATCGTTTCTGAATTTATTCTAAGTCATTTCATCACAAGTCAGGTGGGTTGCTTATTGACACCACTGCAGACAAACGCAGGAAGTCGACTCTGATTTGTTGTAATCTCTCATTAATTTTTTTTTTCCTGTAATGGTGATTGATACCTTGATGTTTTTTTGTTATAATGATCTTACTTGAGTAATTTGATTAGGGGCTATGGTTGAAAACAGATACTTAACTTAGTTTGCATTGGTTAATTAGTTTGATATTTGCTTATTGAGTTTTATCCCTTGTGTTTTAATTATTAATTGCTATGTTTGAATTGTTTGAGTAGATTTGGTATTTTACCGTCAATTTTAGGCCAACTTTGAATGTTAGGAAGTTAAATCCAACCAAACTTGAATTAATTTAACTATATCAATACCAATAGAGGATCAATAGTTCGAAAGATGAGATCTAGATCATAAGCTAGAAATGGAGATTTATTCCCAACAGATGAAAAATGAGGGAAATCTTAGATCCAAGAAGTAGACTTGTTTAGTTTAAACCAAGGAACGAAAGTGAAAACTTAGGTTAGACAAGAGTTTAATTGGTTTGGTTAAAATAACTTGACCTGTCGAAAGAAGGATTTTAGCGAATTTAGTTAAATCATTAAACTACTCAATCAAACAAATGAAAACTAACTACTTATGTACAACTATAGTTAGTAAAGACCAATTGGATTATAGGTTTGTGGTCTATGCTAACCTAGAAACAATTAGTTAGTCTATAGGCTAATTATCCAAGTTCATAAGTGGACCACTATGGAAATAAACGAGTAGCTTATGAACATGAAGTTAAGTAGAAAGTAAATTGACCATAAACCCCTATTTTGTATCTGTTAAGTCAGTTTTTTTCTAATTGGAACCATTTTATTTTCTATTTATTTCTTCAATTTATTTATCCCAAAATTATATTATTCATCACCCCTTGACTTGATTGAACAATAGGATTAGATTTAAATAACTCGAATAACTGTTCTTGTGGATCAACCCCTATTTTGCAACCAAAATCGAGCATATTTAGGTATAAATTTAAAAGCCCTAATAGGTTATCTCATGATCTCTTATGTCTCCTTCCACCTCTCCCTCCCTTCTGTCACTTCTCATCTCGGCTTTTTTCCATGGGCTCTTCTTTTCCTGTCTCATTCCCCTTCGCCTCCAACATGTGGACTGTCTTTCTTTCACAAAATTAACATATACAAGAATAAATTGAACATATACGAAGATAAGAAGAACAAATAATCAAAATGTATAGATACAAGAACAAAGTGAACATATATACATACAAAGTGAATATATACATCCATTAAATATTTTTTTTATTAGTACTGACCCAGTAGATATAAGATACTATCTTGTTGCATTTAAGTGAACAATTACATCTATAGATACTCTCTTAGTTGTAATAACTGAGTAAACATTATATACTTTATTGTTAAAACAAACTGAACACTTATGTCAGTAAACACATGATTATTTAAGAGGAAATAAATAAAAAAATAAGAAAAGAAATGAGAAAAGAAACATAAAGAAGAAAGATGTAGATGAGATGAGGGAGAAAGGGGAGAGAAGGATGAGAGACTTGGAAGGAAAGGAGGGTAGATGCGGAAGAAAAAGAGAGAGAAAGAGGGAGCGCTTCTTGTGGATGAGTCGGATCACGCTGAATTAGATGTTAAGTAGTAATTTTTCTATATTCGATCCTCGTTCAAACTTTTTTTTTCATAAATTAGTGTAATACAATATACATACACTGGTACTATTCTAATAGTCAACTATGTCAAATTTGAATTTATGAATTAATACATTGACTAATTGACTGTTGTTATTGTACAAAGATAATGGTGTAATACAGTAATACTTGTCAAAATTTAAATTTTCAATTATTTATTTAGATTAGAATCTAGACAATATTCTAAAGTTTGAATTGGTCCTCTCGAAAATTTTGAATTAAAAACGATCACTTTCCTAAAAGCCTTCCTTTTATAGTCTTTTTAAAACTCCTTATTAAAAGCAGCAATCTAATCAACTAATCTTTGCAATGCCTAACCTCTCGGCTCTCGCTCTCCCCCCTAAACGGGTAATAGACTAAGACCCGAAGCGGCCGGCCCGACTCCGAACCGAAAGCGCAGGGCGCGTTCACACCGCAGTAAATGGGTAAGATTGACTCGACGCGTCAACTCCTTTTTACCACTCTGTTCCGTCTCTTCTCACACCACTTTTCCAGTACAACCGTTGCCAGCCTCAGACTTCCTTCCAAATTCCCATTCTACCCTTCCTCTTTCCGTACTCGTTCCTTCCTCAATTAAATCCCTTCTCCTCATTCCATTATTTCCATTCCCCAATTGTCCCAACTTTCCTCTCTTCTCCTCCTCCGAAAGTACCAAATTACCCCTGCTGCTTCCCACTCCGGTGGAGACCTTACGAGGCATGATCTACATCTAAACCAATCTCGGCCATTGATCTCGCCTTCGCCATGGAAATCGAACGCATACACCAGCTCATGTTTCTGTGGCGCCGCTCCTATAGCACCCGTGTAGCCCTCGTGGGTGGAAACCATACCGCCGCCCGATTTTGCACCCGCTAACCTCTCCTCCTCTCTCCGTTGTTGGGTTTTCTCTCTCTTTTCTCAACTCGAATTTCGTAGTTGTCACTACTCACTACGCTGCACACACTGCTCTGTCTGTCTCTGAAGCTTGACAATCAGATCCGACAATGAAGGGATCTGGTTCTGCCACCCGTCACACGAATGGCCACACGGTCGTCATCCATCTCCCCGATCCGCGCCTCCTCCTTCTCGTCGCCCGTCTCGCGATCGTGGCCGCGATTGTATTCTCTATTCCGTGGCTCCGTAGGATCCCGCCTCGTGTCGTTATGGTACGGTCGCACCGTTGGTCTGACGACCCCTTCTTTCTACCAATGCTGATCAAAGACTTGAAAAGAGAAGGGCTTTTTTCTTCTGGTGGCCAAAGAGCAATCTTTTTGGGAAATGCTAAATCAAGACTTCCCCTTTTGAAGAGGAATGGAATCGATCCTGTGTCGTCAGATGAGGAATCGATGGTTGGTGATCAGTCTGTTGATTTTGCACTTGCAAGTGAGGGTTTTGAAGATGCATCTGTTCGGTTTGTGGATCGGGTTCTGAAAATTGGCGGTGTTGTCGTGACCCGGTTAAACACAGAAGGGTCGAATCTATTTCAAGTGCCGGGTAATTACAAATTGGTTTATGTGCGTCGGTTCGGGTCTACTATGGTGGCACTGAGGAAGGTTGCAGTAGCAAAATCTCAAAATGGTAAAAACGGAAATGAAATTGGAACCGGAATTGCAAGTATGAAGCGCCTCCTAGCAATGCCATTAGAGAAAAAGGATGTCTTGCATCTAGTTGAAGATGTGTTATTGGAGCCGCCTAGAGAAATCGGTGAAACCCGAAAAATTAAATTCCTACCTGATTTGACTGGAGACGTGTTAACCCATTACCCTCGGAGGGTGTTCATTGATGCCGGGTTGCGATTACAAGCAAATGGTGAGAAATGGTTTGAAGAGAACTACCCGAAGAAGGGATCGAAATTCGAAATGGTGAAGCTAAATGCTGCGGGCAATAGAAAGTCGGGTGAGAAAGCTTACCGGGTTTCTGGATGGTTAGAGAGAAATGTGGAAGAGGAAGAATTTGTGGTGATGAAAGCCGAAGCTAAAATTGTTGAAGAAATGGTAAATGGAAAGGAGAATGCAATTCAATTGATCGACGAATTGTTTCTAGGGTGTGATGCAACAAAAGCTTATTGGGAATGCTTAGAGCTTTATGGGAAGGTGAAGGATGAAGGTGTTGTTGTTCACCAATGGTGGGGTTGAATGAAGATTATGAAAATGAAATGAAGTTTAGCTGTTGTGATTGTGTTGGGTTTTTGTTTGTGTACTTTTTAAGTATGTGTGGTTTAGTGTGAGAGGTTTGGTAGAATAAGATATTAATATATTATTAAGGTTTGAATTTGTATTTTAGAATTTGATTGTTGCTCCGTGATTGTAGGTCCTTGGTTGGGTACTGGAGTCCATGTGTTGATTGATGGTTTTATTTTTTATATGTTGCATTATGAGAGTGTTACATGTGTCATGCTTCCTAGTATGTCATTATATAATATTATTTTGTGGGATAATGTTGTCATTCGCTTTTACTTTGTCGAATGGAAGAACGTGTGTTAGCTATAATTTTGATTAGTATATAAAATGTGGAGATGTAGTTTCACAAAAAAAAAATTTATTTAACAAAAGTTAAGTTCTCGATATTGATAATTAAAGTTAGATATATAAAATGGACGATAATAAATTTTTACTTTTTTTTTTCTGGTGCTGGTTTATTTCATTTTTTTCAAATACAGCGGTCAGAGTTTTTTCGTGCGTCCCTATTCAATTGGTAACATTTATTCTTCTTGTATTTTTATTTTATTTATTTTTTGGAGAAGAGGTTGTAATTTATTATTTGGATCTATCTATGATTGATTGGAATGCAATTTCAAATGCTGTGCTAGCCAAGGACGTATTATTTTCTTTGTGCATCATTGGTTGATTTCGTAATTAAAATTTTCTTTCATCGTTCATCATAAATATGGAACAAAATGCAATTTCGTTCTTTGTACTGTACAACACAGTCAAATCCCTTTATCAGAGTTTCAACAAGGCAACATAATAGGTAAATCTACAGTGGCAATTAAGTATAGCATATTCACAAAAATAGGAGAAGAAAAAGTGAGATAAAGAAAATAATAGAAAGAGGTAATTTGGAAAATTTAGTTTAATATGATATTTTAATATTAAAAGAACAAAAATAAAATTCTCACTTGCGCTTTGCTACGATGTTGTAATGTTAAAACACTTTGTGCTCATAATTTAGAATGCATTGTTTGGATGAGGGATTGAATATGAATAAGAATAAAGATTTTGAAATACGTTCTTGTCTAAATTTTATATTCTAATTTTGTGATTTTGTTACAATATGAACAAAGATCAAAATTTCTTATTCTTTATTGTTTGAATTTTACAATAATATATATTGATAGAACGATCAACGATGGATATTAAATGCCTAATAACATCACACGATGAATAAAACTAAAAAGGCTTGTAGTTAATAGTAAATAATAATAATAATAATAATAATAATAATAATAATAATAATAATAATAATAATAATAATAATAATAAAAGGGCTTGTAGTTGTATGTGGATGCTGTTTTCACTTCACCTTAAATCCTGCGACAGACAGTCATGTGATCAATATGCAGCGGGTCACATTAAGTTTATTTTTCTACTCGATTCACGAAAACATACAGGGAATTGTAACATATAATTTCCTACAAACTCTTTTTTTGTTGTTACATTTTTTACCACCACTCTGTATCCAATCAGGTACCAAATCAAAGAGCCGAAAAATCACTCGCTAATCTACACGCAACATCTCGTATTGGAAAGAGTCCGTTTCGCTTAATTCTCTAACGCATCACTCATTTTCCTTTTTCAATTTTATGATTGTCCGTGCCATGCCGTGTGACCTTAACGAGCTCAAATGTCCTGCAAAGTGTAGTATTGCTGCAGAAAAATTCCGACAGCAGGGAAGATGGGACAATGGGAGAGAGGTAATACTTGCGCTATTCTGCCTACGAGTTATTTGATTTCTATTTTCTAATGTGATTTTGTTATTGTTACATTGAAAATTAAGATGACCAACTGATTAGTTATTGATAATTAACACTACACTAAACATAAAATATTATTATTTTTATACATTATTTATATATTTAGTTATTTACAGAAGTTCATTATTGATAAATATTATGGTGGAGTTAACTAATTATGTGATATATTTTCTTCTATGCGTTATTGCATTTACTAGAGTATTCTAACATAAAAAATCTAAAAAAAAAGTGTATTCTAACATAAATATTACTCTAATGAATAATATCATGAAACTAATTGATTATGGTGACATTTTTTATACTGCTTATAACATACTAAAAAATATATTTTTTTTTGAAAAGGGGCGCGTAAGAATAATATAATTTCTTACCTTAAAACCTACATATATATATACTACCATAATTATATTTAGACATTTGTAACAAAAAAAAAACAATGTACTTAGCCAAAAAAGTTCGGAAAAACAATGTCATTGGAACACGATTAAATTCATTGATGCAATTGACAAAACATATCATCTCTCTCGCTCCGACATTTTAGTAGGAAACCATCTTTACGCTGATACATTCTTGGCCTAATCACACAAAGATTGATAGCACACAGCCTGGCACGTACGGTGGCACATGTTTTCTAGAGCTGTACCAACCTTATCTAAATAGTACAAACACAGTACAACAATTATTACACAGGATATCATAATCATCGGCTCCTTTTGAATTACTCAGAAATAAATGAGAGAAATAGCCTATTTTTAGGTGAAGAATATTGAAAAGTGTTTAACTTTATGAATAATTTGAATTGTTTATAATAAATTTATGTTTAGAAAGAAACTATTCCTTCTATTTCCATTCGATCCAAACGGGTCCATCAATACTAAAGCTAGATGTTAATAAAAAGTACTCCACAATAAAATAGATAATTGAATACTAACACTATAAAATATGAGAAACAAAATGACTGATTATGTAGTGGGGTAACTATATCAAATAACGCATCCAATGCCCATCATACCAACAAAAAGAAGCACTAATTATGTAGTAAGGTATACTAACAAGAACATTGTCCGATGGTTACTACTGGACTACAACTTTGAACCTAGGTGGATCGGCATGACCAATACAAGAGCTAAATTCTTACACAAACTAAAAGAATGATGCTCACAATCAAATTACTCTCCGTTTGGATGGTGTGAGAATAAGAGAAATAAGGGTGCATTTGGATATATGAAGAAGGAAGAAGAAGAAGGAAGAAGGAAGAAGGAAGAAAAAAAATTATAAACAATCCAAACTCTTCACAAAGTTACACACTTTCCAATACTTCTTCCTACTTCTTCCCTTCTTCCCACACCTATCCAAACGGAGCCTAAGAAAAGAAGTATTGGGAAATGTGTAATTTTGTGAAGAGTTTGAATTGTTTATAATAAATTTGGGAATAGAAATAACATATTTTCTTATTTTTGCACCCATCCAAACGGAGCCAAAATCTACCTATAAACCGATGTGATATTTGATTGAGGCTAACTAGTCTCAAGGATTTTGTTTAGAAAATGTTCAAACAAATAAAGTATGAGAATTAGATATTTGGAGCTCAAAGACATATTTTGCAAGACTTCATTCCCAATAGAAAATCTTTTAAAATTTAATAACAAATATTAATGTTATACTATAGTAATTAGTATTAATATGCAATAATTAATAATGAAAATGAAAAATATTTTAATATTAAATCGTCCGTGATTTTTCTGATGGGTTAGCACGACAATTGATAGCATTAATGATAAAATTCATAAGGCTCACATATGTCAATGCTCCTAACTTAAAAGGTACAGTCAGGGGCAATTAATGGAAATTACTAATAAATACATTACGCCTGTTGGTCTCCTCCAAAACAGTATTTCATGACAAACAGAATTCCCACAATGGCTAAATTTCTCTTGACACCTTTAAATTCATTTTAGAGACACAGACAACCCAGTTTGACTTTTTTTTTTTCACTGCAGATGGTACGTTCTTCATTTAATTAATTAAATATTCCATTTATTTCGCAAAATAACTGACCATCTCTTAATACTGAAGACTGATGAAAATAAAATAACTGTACCGCTTCTAACAATTAATTACGCATTTAATTTTAAATCTATCTTCTTTTTTTATTTAAAAAAAATGGGACCCGTAGGGCATAGGCAATTCGTTCTGTCTTCCCCCCCCCCCCCCTTTTCCGCACGATTTTCCTCTTTTCAGTTTATAATTATATAAATGAAAATGACTAGTTTAGTTAATTATTTTGGAACTTTTCTCTCATGATAGTGCAAAAATTTATTATTCGGTTCGTTAAGCTAATGTTACAAATAATGATATTTTCTTCCTTATAACAAGATGAAAATTTATTGTGGAAAGTATGACAATCCTTTATTAAAATAAAATTAAATAAATTCTACATAACATTGCATAATTCATTTGGGCTCCGTTTGGATAGGTGTGGGAAGAAGGGAAAAAAGGAAGAAGTGGGAAGAAGTATTGAAAATTGTGTAACTTTATGAAGAGTTTGAATTGTTTATAATTTTTTTTCTTCTTCTTCCTTCTTCTTTTTCTTTCTTCCAACGATCCAAACGCACCCTTGGAGAATTATATTATTGCACCGGACTTTTTTTTTATTTAAGGATAGTTATTTAGAGAAGCACATCCCAGTCAATAGAGATTTTATCCCTCTTTCGCGCTAGCGGGAATTGAACTCATTACCTGTAGATAAACGGCGGAGCCACTGGACTCTCACGTTCATTAGTACACCGGACTTAATTTGATACTTTTCTGGAGTAACCAAAGTAGACGTGAAAGTCTACACAATAACCTCATTAATAATTTTTACGAATTCTTAATCTAAAATAAATGTTTACCTTATCTAATTAGTCTGATTGCCTAGTATTTCGATTCTACGCGGGCATTACAACTACATAACCGTTGCGCTTCAAGCCTTCAACAAAAAGGCGGAACCAGAATCTTGATACAAGAGGTCTAAGAATCCTAAGATGAACTTTTTTTTTTTATTTATAGCGGAACGATGTACTAAATCACATATAATAATCTAATATATTCATTCAATATAAAAAATATATATAATAATGTCGATCTTGAATTGTATCAAGGAAGTTTCCTCTTCTTCAACTGGAACCGTACCAATCCAATGCAACGTCATTGACGTGATGATGTGAGATGAGATAGTTTTGGCAATTCTTTATTCTTACTTTTTTCTTTTCGAGAAATTTATCCCTGCTTATTGGAATTTCAAAGAGGAAGAATGTAACAGTAACAAAAAAATCAGATTTGCTGAAATTTAAAAAAAAATTAATTTGAATGTTTTAAAATGTGAGCATGTTATGAGATCTTTTATAGTCTTATTAATGTTTCTCCACGGGTAATGGACTAATGGGCTGTTGTTAGTTCAAATGTGAAATTTGGGATTGGATATTCAATAAATTGCAGATTGCTAGTAGTAGACTCCAGAATTTGGAGGATTTGATGGGTTATAGTGCAAATTATCATAAGAAAGTTGCTTTTAGATACTGGTGCATTGCAATATTATGGCTCATGTGGAAACAAAGAAATGATAGATGTTTCTAGGGCTAGGGGTGAAAATGGTCACCGTTTCGACCGTCTTTTCGTTTCATTTCGTCCAAAACGAAACGAAACGGTTAAGATTTTTTGTTGCGTTTTATAAACGAAACGGTTAACGAAAGCTTAGAACAGTTTCGTCCATGTGTATTTTCGTGATTTCGATCGTTTCGTCCAAAACGAAACGGTTAACGCAAATGGGTGATCAATTTCGTTTTAAAACGAAACGGTTAACGAAATCGACCGTTTTCTTGGTCGTTTTAGACGTTATGCAGCCATATCTAGGGCTGTCAATGAAACCCGTTTACCCGTTTATCCAACCCGTACCGTACCGTATAAGACAGGTATGGGTAAAATTTTATTTTCGTTAAGTTAACGGGTACGGGTACGGGTAAGGAAAATTTTTCGTTAATTTAACGGGTACGGATACGGGTAAAAGTTATTTCGTACCGTTTTCATAACGGGTAATTGCCACAATTAAAAAGATACAATTACATGATACATATGGCATCTTATATTGCATGATAGGTAAAAAAATATTGCTAGATTTTATTAAAGATTTATAATTCTTTCCATTCGGTGTACGAAAAAATAAAAAAAACATAAACCTAAAATATTCGCCACCATTGTTGCACTTTATTAATATACTTATTGATATAATTTATTTATACAGAGTGTACAAATTTTATTATTATTATATTCATTTTTTTACCGTTACCGTACCCGTACCGTTAATTCTTAACGGGTACGGGTAAAGCTATTTTTAATGGGTACGGGTAAAAAAAATTTAACGGGTACGGTAATGAAAATATCTTCTACCGTACCGTACCCATTGACAGATATTTCAATGACATTCCAAGTAAACCGCTCAGGCAATTTATATCCGATAGCATACGTGTGATTGTTTATTGGTCAGGTCTGTGGAGAGGACAGATGAAAGAAGAGATATTGGGATTCATGCCTAAGATGGATTCACCGCCAGCGATGGCAGGAGGACCAGGTGGAAACAGGGCTCGAATGTTGATTCATGCTATGTGACTTTTTCTTGTATGTTATCAGGATGTTAGTTGGTTGCAAGGAACGTTTATTTCTACATTTTGTAATAACGAGCTTCTACATTTTGATTGGGGAGGGATTAGATAGCATAAGAGCACTGGTACCAAATTGCCGACTTTATGTTTTTGTTGCATTTTGTGAACTCTGTTTTATACTTCTTGATTACAAAAAGTAATGAGAAGTGGATAATTCCACTTGTTTCAAAAAAAATAAAAAAAATGGGCTGCTGTTATATGTAATGCATATTCACGTCCGGATTCAGAGAGGAACGATACGATAGGCAGGAGAATGACATATTATACAAAACTACAGAAGTTTATCTCTAAAGATAAAAGTAATTCTGCAAAGAGATGTTAAAATTAGATGATACAAAAGGAATTCACACACAATATAATCTGTTTGGGAATATCAACAACTTTTCTGGTAGCATTTTCAAAGCAATTTAACTGTTCTTACCCACCTGTCATCAAGAGTTTATCCACGCAAAGTTTGGCAAATGTTTTTTAGAGCTGTACCAACCTGAACTAAAAAGTACAAATATTAAACCAGATATCGGTAAAGAAAAAAAAAAAGAACTGTAAGACGGGAAAGTATTGATACTAGTTTGAACAGCATAATTACAAGGTATATCAACTGCATGCAGAATATGAGAAGCCAAAAGACTGAAACAAAACCCAGTTAGAACATGATAGACTATCTATAATCATAGCACAAGGGGTACTATATCAAATAATACATTCAATACCCATCATACCAACAAAAAAACATATTCTGATAATTGCTACTAAAACTGACCCCAAACAGAAACAAAAAACAAGCACTGATACAGGGTCCAGCTCACCAGTTATCACCAAACAAAAATAATATGCATTCTCACCAGTTAGGCAGTCACTTTTCACATCCTATCTATCTCCAATTCTCCATTCACTGGTCAGAAACCAAGTCACTTGTCATGGTAAATGTGCAAGGCACTGATGCAGGGTCTAGCTCCCACAACCCCTTGAGCTTACCTCCACATTCATCTGTCAGACGAATGGCAGGTATCTTATGTGAAAACAGAATATACGCACTTGCAGGTACTTTTGATGTACCAGAACCAGTCCCATCAACCTCTTCAGGCATGAATACAGATGTAAATTCAGGCACTCGCCTCAGAGGCCAAACTATTGTAGAATCTTTTCTGTTCTCTATAATCTCAACTATGTCAAACTTGCTTGTTTTAAATGTAAGCTGTGAGCAGTAAGCTGTTGTGCCACGTGCACACAAAGAGCATCATGAGCATTTGTTATTTTTAGTTATTTTCTTACTGATATTAAATTCCTTGTTTTAAAGATTTGGATGACATTCTTTGTTATTTTATTTCCTTATGTTTCAGCTAGTGAAAATTAGAAAGACACTCGTTATTTTTAGCTAGTAATGTATTAGGATTTATTACTATGTTTTGATATATGTTTTGAATAAAAAGGCTATCAGAAAATAGAAAATGGTGCTGCCAGTTTTTGCACCGCAAATTAGTTTTCATCTTTTACAGTTTTAAATTACAATTCATTGTTTTTAAATTCTGACATTTGGTATCAGAGCACTAGATTCTGATCATGGGAGATGACAGAGGAAAGAGCATACCACCTCCGTCAAGTGATGGAAGCGAAGGGAAGACACAACCTAGAACAACTACAAGAGTAAATGTGCCGATCCAGTACCCTATGCTGAATGACACAAATTATGGATTGTGGGCCCATTACACCTCCGACTCCAGCCGGTAATCGATTTTTTCTTTTACTGGTAGATGATTATAGTAGGTACATGTGGATTGTATTGATGAAAACCAAGGATCAAGCTTTCTCTTCATTTAAGGAAGTTAAGGAAGCAATTGAGGTAGAAAAGAATGTAAAATTAAAGGCATTCAGAACTGATCGAGGAGGTGAGTTCAAATCAGATGAATTTGGTGAATATTGCAAGAAAAAGGGAATTAAGCGGTATTTCACTGCACCATATTCTCCACAACAAAATGGAGTGGTTGAGAGGAGAAATCAAACAGTAATGGGAATGGCCCGTAGTATGATGAAAAGCATGAGTGTTCCACCTGAGTTCTGGGGAGAAAGTGTGACTACTGCCGTGTACATCTTAAATCGAGCACCAACTAAAAGCGTGACAGGAATGACTCCATATGAAGCATGGCACGAGAGAAAGCCTAAGGTAGATCATTTTCGAATTTTTGGATGTTTGGTACATGTGAAGGTAACAAAACCTCATCTATCAAAGCTCGATGACAGGAGTTCCTTGATGGTATTTATTGGTTACGAAAAGGGCTCCAAAGCTTACAGGGTATACAACCCTGTGACAAAGAGGGTTCAAGTAACACGGGATGCAATTTTTGAGGAAGATAAGGCGTGGAACTGGGATATTGGAGAAAGTCACACAAAAGTTCAAACAGGTGATGGAGATAGATTTGAAGTGGTTCATGAATTTCATGAGCAGCACAGTGAGCAAAATAGTGAATATCAGCCTGATAATGAAGATGTAGGACAGCAAATACCAGAGTTTCTCACACCTGCACGCATACCAGCTGAGAGCAGAAATCATGAGGAATTTGAAGATTCAAGTGGCACACCGGTAAGATTTCGAAGCCTTGAAGAGATATATAGTGAAACAGAACCGATTGAGCTAAATTATTCTGATATGGTTTTAATTGGAATGGAAGAACCAGCATGTTTTGGTGATGCAGCAAAAGACAATAACTGGTTTTGTGCCATGGAAGAAGAGATTAAAGCCATTCAAGATAGCAAAACATGGAGTCTAGTGGAACCTCCTTCAGGACAGAAAGTCATAGGACTCAAATGGATCTTCAAATTAAAGAAAACTCCAGAGGGCAAAATAGCAAAATACAAGGCACGTATTGTAGCAAAAGGTTTTGTGCAAAAACAAGGGATTGATTTTGAAGAAGTGTTTGCTCCCGTAGCCAGAATGGAGACGGTGCGATTGATCATGGTGATAGCAGTGCAGCAAGGGTGGTCTCTACATCATATGGATGTCAAATCAGCATTTTTGAATGGAGAATTAAAAGAAGATGTGTATGTCACACAGCCGCCCGGTTTCGAAGTAAAAGGACAAGAGCACAGAGTACTAAAGTTGCACAAGGCTCTCTATGGATTGAAACAAGCTCCAAGAGCTTGGAATTCCAAGCTAGACAGCACATTGAGGTCAATGAAATTTGATAGATTAAAATTGGAACATGCAGTTTATAGGAGGAAGCAACAGGAAGGAAGCATTCTAGTAGGAGTATATGTGGATGATTTGGTGATTACAGGAGCATGTGAATCAGAAATTGTAAAGTTCAAGTCAGAGATGATGGAGAAATTTAAGATGAGTGATTTAGGATTATTGACTTATTATCTTGGCATAGAGGTGCAACAAACATCCAACATGATCACTCTTTGCCAGAAGAATTATGCTGAAAAAATATTGAAAGAATTTGGCATGGAGGAATGTAATCCAACTCAAGCCCCTATGGAAGCTAGACTCAAACTCAGTAAAACCAGTAAGTTTCCTTCAACTGATCAAACTAAGTATAGAAGCATTGTGGGTAGCCTTCGATACCTATTACATACTAGACCTGATCTAGCATACTCTGTGGGGATCGTCAGCCGATTCATGGAGTCTCCTACAACTGAGCACATGGCTGCTGTAAAGCACATATTGAGGTATGTAAAGGGAACAAGTGATATGGGGTGCTGCTACAAGAAGGTGCCAGAAAGAAACCCATGTTTTGTTGGTTTCTCTGATAGTGATATGGCTGGGGACTTAGATGATAGGAAAAGTACTACTGGGGTTATTTATTTTCTCGGTAACAATCCGATTAGTTGGATTTCGAGGAAGCAAAAGATAGTAGCACTATCCTCATGTGAAGCTGAGTATATAGCAGCAGCAACAGCAGCATGTCAGGGTATTTGGCTAGAGTCACTGCGTGCAGACGTTCTAAGTCAATCACCTCAGAAAATAAATCTCAAAATTGACAATAAATCTGCAATTTCGCTGTGCAAGAACCCAGTATATCATGATCGGACTAAACACATTGACACTCGTTTTCATTTTATAAGAGAGTGTGTGGAAGAAGAGAAAATAGAGGTTGAACATATTGACACTAACAACCAACTTGCTGATATATTAACCAAACCGTTGGGAAGAGTTAAATTTCTGGAGCTAAGAGAGAGAATTGGAGTGCAGACTATCAAAAGAAGCACAACGAGCTTAGGGGGAAGAATGTAAGCTGTGAGCAGTAAGCTGTTGTGCCACGTGCACACAAAGAGCATCATGAGCATTTGTTATTTTTAGTTATTTTCTTACTGATATTAAATTCCTTGTTTTAAAGATTTGGATGACATTCTTTGTTATTTTATTTCCTTATGTTTCAGCTAGTGAAAATTAGAAAGACACTCGTTATTTTTAGCTAGTAATGTATTAGGATTTATTACTATGTTTTGATATATGTTTTGAATAAAAAGGCTATCAGAAAATAGAAAATGGTGCTGCCAGTTTTTGCACCGCAAATTAGTTTTCATCTTTTACAGTTTTAAATTACAATTCATTGTTTTTAAATTCTGACATTAAAGTCCCGAGGTGTCCATCCAGCCGACCAGTTTTTGTAGATGGCCCAGACCTCACCGGCCTCGGGCAATATCTCATAATAGTTGCCTTTGTCGTGATGCCTCACTGAAACCATATGGGAAAAGTAGTCGGATTTATCATAAGTCGTATTTTGAGTTGTGAGCCTGAACTTTCCACAGCTAATTGGGAAATTGGCATTCAGCCATGCTCTTTCCACGTCAGACTTGGGACATGCCTCCAGCCAGCTTATATGAACTTGCAAAGGGTTATGATCGACCTTGCGTATTGATCCATAATATTTTGGGAAAGTGTCTAGGTCAGAGTACAAGGCCCAGATATCACCCTCTTGGAAATTGTTGCATGATCGGCACATGTCAAAGTTGTAAAACTCTGCAGCAGGATGCTCATACAAGTATTCTGCATCAGCATTTGGCTGAGATGATTCGCATCTCACCATCAAGGTTCCAACATTAGCTGCTGGAGAAGTTGAGCCATTGTCTTCTTCAGATCCACTTGGTTTGAAAATTGTGTCCTTTTCTTTCAGCAACCCAATTGGTTCCACTTGCTCTTTCTCTCTATCCTGTTCTTTCACCTCCCCCTCAACGCAGGTACTAGCACCAGTAGTGGTATTGGCTGCATTGGAACTTCCATTGCCATCTGGCGCTCTCTTTACCTCAACTTTTGCCTTCTCATAAGTTGCTCCCTTGTCTTCTGCAGATCCACTTGGTTTCAAATCTGTGTTAAGTTTTTCCAGCAACCCACTTGGTTCCACTTGCTCTTTCTCTTTCTCTCTCTCGGTCTGTCTATCATGTTCTTTCACCTCCCCCTTAACACAGATACTAGCACTAGTATTAGTGCTAGCTACATTGACACTGCTAATACCATCTCGCACTCCCTTTACCTGAACTCTTGCCTTCTTAGCAGGCTTCGAAAAACTTGGTTCAGTACCATTGAACTCAACATCAGTCTTGTCATGAAGAGACCTCCCAAGGGATGTATTGGTGCCAGCTGCATGGGTTTCACCAGTCCCCTCTCCATCACCTCTTCTTTGGTTTAAGTCAAGGCTTGGTTTAGATTTAGAACAAGGATTAGGATTCTGGCCTGTATCTGCACAAATCCTTTTGCCCCTCATCTGCCCTGTATTAGTGTTTGGGCCGCTCAAATTGGACAGGCTCGAAGGATTAGGGTTGCTGTCAGGCTTCCTGATCCCTCCTGTGATGTCCCTGGCGGTCTGTCCAACTCCTTGATTGCAAGTAAACCTATAGGCATCAGATCTTTGTGGTTGATGTAGACCAGTAAACTCCTGAGGCTGGTTCAAACCTCCATCCATGTGCCCTGGGTTCAGATGGGGAAGTGCATTGGCGATAAAGTTTTTGGAGCACTGCGTGCAACACACTATACGAGACAAAAATTTGCGGTAGTACGGGTGCCGGGTCATGCAGCCAGGGCATTCTGTCCAGAAAGTGATGCCCTGGTGTCGGTATGGTTCAGGTTGCTGAGCCTGGTTCCTACCTCCATCCATGTGCCCTGGATTCAGATGTGGCGGTGCATTGGCAATAAAGTTTCTGGAGCACTGTGTGCAACACACTATTTGAGACAATATGTTGTGGTAGTACTGGTGCCGGGTCATGCAGCCAGGGCATTCTGTCCAGAAAGTGAAGCCCTGGGGCTCATATTGCTGATGCTGGTTCCTACCACCATCCATGTGCCCTAGGTTCAGATGGGGCAGTGCATTGGCCATAAAGTTTCTGGAGCAATGTGTGCAACACACTATATGAGACAAAATGTTGTGGTAGTACTGGTGCCGAGTCATGCAGCCAGGGCATTCTGTCCAGAAAGTGAAGCCCTGGTGTCGGTGCAGTTCAGGTTGCTGTTGTGGTTTCCACCTATTTGCCCTATTGAAGTTGCTAGAAGAATTATGAGCAGAATTGGTTTCTGTTCTCTGTTGCTGGCCCACCGAGCTAGCAAGGTGTTTTCTTTTGATATCATACATCGTTCGTTTGGCTCGGTCTGACAAAATATTGTTTGCCTCCACTAACAGCTTAAATGCGGCCTCTGCACCTGGGATTTTGTTCTTGTCAGGGTGTAGCAACAGCGCCAGTTTGTGGTACTGCTTTCTAATCATTATCTCATCAGACAGGGGCTCTACTTGAATGATCTTGTACCAATCATACAGGCCATTGGCCATTAACTGGGCAGAACAGTGTACCTCACAGAGTGTCAGAAGCTGAGAGATATTGTGTAGTGGGAATAACTTCTTTGCCTTCAGTGCCATTACCTTTGTACCAGCATAGTCTTGTTTGAGTAGTCTTTTCTCAGCAATCTGCATGGTACGTATTGCCTCTTCCTTGTTGCGCTCCATAGGAAGAAAAGCAAGACAAATGGAGAACTCCTGGATAAGTAGTATAAGAGAGTTTTTTGTTCTTATAATTTAGAAAAAATAATTGGTTCAACTGGAAGGGAAGTAGATCACCCAAATAAATTCTAGGGAAAGTTCAGATTTCAGTCCAACTTTCTTTCAAAAAATGTTTACACGAACTTGGTCCTTGGAACATCCCAAAGAAAATTAAGTTGGTCCCTACAATTTATTTGCATCAAATTTGTCCTTTAACTATTAAAAAAAATTATTTACATGAACTTGGTCCTTGAAACTTCGGTAAGAAAATTAAGTTGGTCCCTATAATTTATTTGCATCGAATTTGTCCTTCAACTTAAAAAAAAAACTTTGTCCTTCATTGTCTTGAGTAGCCGTTAATATCGTAACATTAAACCCACCAGTACAGAAGATATTGACGTAGAGCTGGCCTCAAATAATTCTGAATTGGGTTCAGACTTGATTGAATTTGGGTCAGCAATAGATGTGCAGCCACCAGAAAAACTACCTATCAAGAAATATTACACCAGGAGCAACAAAGTTAAACAGTAAACTGAAACCTTTTTCAAATTTGGAAAGATTTATTATCCTAATTAAATCTGCCATTGATTTATAGAATGTGTTATTTCTTTATTCCAGTATGTTGTAGTAGGAATTATAATATTTAGTTTCTTATTTCAACAAGTAATATTAGGAAAGTTATTTCTGTTATTTCCATAATTTAGTAAGTTGAAGGGGTCATATAGTGGTGTAAGCACCAGAGAAAGGGGATTGTATTCTGAATTTTTTTTGGTTAATGAAAAGTTATTATTACTATCAAATATTTTCTATCCTACCTGACAATCTTGGAGTAGAGTAGAAAGACGCTTGGTGACTAGAGATCCGGCATCAAATTGGTATCAGAGCTAGGTTACAACATGAGCAACCCGAAGCAACCAACTGAACCGACTATGGCTGCTGTTTTGGAGGCAATTCAACAATCTAACCAACTTTTACAACGCAACCAGGACCAGATGTTGAGGACTCTCACAACTATGATGGAACACCTTACAACTCGGCCGATAGCACAACCTCTCGTCAGGAATCAAGATGACAGACCTCGTGATGGTGCAAATAATCGATGGGATGGTGGTTTTCGTGTGGAGATCCCTGAATTTACTGGAGGTCTAAGTCCTGATGAGTTCCTTGATTGGGCTACCAACGTTGATGAGATTTTGTCCCTCAAAGAAGTGCCGCCTGACAAACAGGTATCTTTAATAGCTATTCGTTTCAGGGACAGGGCAGCCGCCTGGTGGCAGTCATTTCGCTACAGAAGGTACCTTGATGGGCTACCATTGTTGGGAGACTGGACAGAACTCAAGCGGGAGATGACCAGAGAGTTCTTGCCACTAAATTTTCGGCAAACTCTTTACCAACAGCTGCAAAGTTTGATACAAGGGTCCAAAAGTGTTGATGACTATACCTTGGAGTTTTATCGACTAGTTGCTCGCAATCAATTGCGAGAAACAGAAGATCAACTTGTGGCCCGCTACTTGCATGGCCTTCGACCATCGATTCAGGATGCACTCCAAGTCCATACCATTGACAATGTTGCCGAGGCCCAATCTAAAGCTCGGGCCCTTGAAAAGAGTCTCAACCGCAGCCGCACGTTTGCAACTAACCGAGGAAACTCAAATACCATTATCAGCCCAAATCCACCTACTATAAAACCTGTTTCTGGCACAAATACCTCCAGCAAAACCTTTCCCCAAAACAATGCATCCGCAGCAACAAATTCTGGACCAAAACCAATTAATCGGCGGCCTAATGTGCGCTGCCACCGCTGCCAAGAACTAGGACATTATGCCAATGAATGCCCTAAATTACGGAACCAACTGTACATCAATGAAGGAGGCGAGGAGTTTGATCCTCTAGCAGAACCAATGGAAGACTCAAATTGGGAAGAAGATGTTCATTATATAGCACCAGATGAGATTCAAGGAGAGAGTTTAGTGAGCAGAAGGTTGTGCTTGGCCCCAAAAACTGACGAGGATTGGAAGAGACGTGATATCTTTACCGCAAACTGCACCATAGGCAACAAGAAGTGTAAGGTGATTATTGATACTGGTAGTTGGGAAAATATGATTTCAGAAGAAGCAGTGAACAAATTGGCTCTAACTACAGTTCAACATCCTCACCCTTATCGTTTGGGTTGGGTGAAACAAGGCACTGACATTCGAGTTGATAAAAGATGTTGTGTGACTTTAGCTTTTGGACCACATTACAAGACACAAATACAAGCAGATGTGGTACCAATGGATGCTGCCCACCTTATACTTGGGCGTCCTTGGCAGTATGACAACCATGCCATATACAATGGAAGGGCTCACACATATACCATACATGCAGGCAATAAAAGTATAGTAGTGCAACCATTGAAGAGAGAAGAAGAAAGTGAAAAGAGGACAGTAATATGCTTACCAAAAGAAGCTTTTGAGGAAGAAGTGGCAGCTTCTGAGTATTGTTTTGCCATTGTTTCATGCACTTTTGCTACTGGAGAAGCTGAAGGTCAGATTTCTGATGAGGTCAAAGAGCTATTAACCGAGTTCAAAGATGTGCTTGCTGACTTGCCTAATGTCTTACCACCCCTTCGTGATATTCAGCATCAAATTGATTTAGTGCCTGGAGCTTCCCTTCCCAACCGAGCCCATTACAGGATGTCTCCGAAACAACATGAAGAACTGAAAAGACAGGTGTAAGAATTATTAGATAAAGGTTTTGTGCGTGAAAGCATTAGTCCATGTGCGGTACCGGCATTACTTGTGCCGAAAAAGGATGGAAGTTGGCGTATGTGTGTGGACAGCCGGGCCATTAACAGAATCACGGTCAAATACCGTTTTCCTATACCCCGTTTGGATGACATGTTAGATCAATTAAGTGGTGCCAAAATATTTTCTAAAATTGATCTCAAAAGTGGATATCATCAGGTCAGAATCAAACCAGGAGATGAATGGAAAACTACTTTTAAAACAAAAGAAGGCCTATTTGAATGGCTGGTCATGCCTTTTGGTTTATCAAACGCACCCAGCACTTTTATGCGGATGATGAACCAAGTCTTGCGATCTTTCCTAAATGATTTTGTGGTGGTATACTTTGATGACATTCTGATTTATAGCAAGACTAAAGAAGAACATAAACAGCACTTAAGGCAGGTCTTGACAACATTAAGGGACCAACAACTATTTGCTAACCCTAAAAAATGTGTGTGGCAAGTGGAAGAGTTGCTGTTTTTGGGGTATGTGGTCACTGCAGGTGGTATAAAGCCTGATAAAAACAAGATCCAGGCAATTGTAGACTGGCCAAACCCTAGTACTATTACTGAAGTACGATCCTTCCTTGGGTTAGCTGGATTTTATCGTAGGTTTATTCAGAACTACAGCCGGATAGCAGCCCCCATTACTGACCTATTAAAGAGGACACAATTTGAGTGGAATAGTGAAGCACAACAAGCATTTGAAGAGCTAAAAGGTAAGTTAATTTCTGCACCTGTGCTAACACTTCCAGATTTTGATAAATTGTTTGAAGTAGATTGCGATGCATCTAAAGTGGGAGTGGGAGCTGTGCTCAGCCAAGAAGGCAAACCCGTGGCCTATTACAGCGAGAAACTAAGCGGTGCAAAGCTTAATTACTCGGTGTATGACCTGGAATTGTATGCAATTGTCAAAGCATTACAACATTGGCGACACTACCTCCTCCACCAAGAGTTTGTTTTATTTTCAGATCATCAAGCCTTAGCATACTTGCAAGGGCAGCACAAACTAAGCTCGAGGCATGCCAAGTGGGTTGCATCATTACAAGAATTCTCATTCTCCATCAAACACAAGTCTGGAGAGGTGAACAAGGTGGCTGATGCATTGAGTAGGCGCCATGCTTTGGTGGCTGCCATGAGTGTACACACACTAGGGTTTGAAAACATTCAACAAACTATTCGTGAGGATGAAGATTTTAAGTTGATCATTGAGGCTGTGGAGAATAGGTTGCGAAATGATTACTCACTTCATAATGGATACTTGTTTCGCGGTTCTTGCTTGTGCATACCAAACTCATCCTTGAGAATTCTCATTATTCAAGAATTGCATCAACAAGGACATTTTGGTCAAGATAAGACAACCTGGTTAGTAAAAGAGAGGTTCTATTGGCCAGGGATAGACAAAGATGTTAAGTTGTTTGTGAAAAGATGTCGGTTATGCCAACAAGCAAAGGGGGCTGATAGCAACAAAGGTTTGTACACTCCTCTACCAATACCAACAGCACCCTGGAGTGATGTCTCAATGGATTTTGTTGTGGGGCTGCCTCGCACCAAGAAGGGTCAAGACAGCATTATGGTGGTTGTTGATCGGTTCAGCAAAATGGCTATTTTCATTGCTTGCAAGACAACTATGGATGCTTCAAAGGTGGCAGATCTCTATTTTGGTAGTGTTGTGAGACATTATGGCTTACCTATGACGATTGTATCAGATCGAGACACAAAATTCATGAGTCATTTCTGGAAGGAATTGTGGAAGAAGTTGGGAACTGAGCTGAAATTTTGTAGTCCATATCATCCACAAACTGATGGACAGACAGAGGTCGTGAATAGGAGCTTGGGAAACATGCTGCGTGCTCAAGTAAAGACTTTGTGCAGCTGGGACAGTGTTTTATCAAAGATTGAGTTTGAATTTAATAGCTCAGTTAATCGATCCACAGGTTATTCACCTTTTCAAGTGTTGTATGGGTTCAATCCTAGAGGACCTCTCGATCTATTGCCAATTGAGGGGCCAAAGACAGGAGGAAAAAAGGTGGGACAACTATTGGAAGAACTTGCCAACATACATAAAAAGGTGCGTCAGAATTTGGAGATTTCATATGCTAAGTACAAGCAGCAGACTGATGCTTCACGTGTGGAGGTAAATTTTGATGTGGGAGATTTGGTGTGGGTTTATTTGTCTCGTGATAGATATCCACTTGGAGCATACAACAAGCTAAAGCCAAGGAAGTTTGGACCATGTCAAATTTTAGAGAAAATGGGAAATAATGCATACCGTGTGCAATTGTCAGATGATATGAACATCACTAATGTCTTTAATGTGAGGCATTTGTATCCTTTTCATGGTGATAATCCAAGCTTGAGGGCAAGCTTCCAAGAGGAGGGGGAGTATGACGTAGAGCTGGCCTCAAATAATTCTGAATTGGGTTCAGACTTGATTGAATTTGGGTCAGCAATAGATGTGCAGTCACCAGAAAAACTACCTATCAAGAAATATTACACCAGGAGCAACAAAGTTAAACAGTAAACTGAAACCTTTTTCAAATTTGGAAAGATTTATTATCCTAATTAAATCTGCCATTGATTTATGGAATGTGTTATTTCTTTATTCCAGTATGTTGTAGTAGGAATTATAATATTTAGTTTCTTATTTCAACAAGTAATATTAGGAAAGTTATTTCTGTTATTTCCATAATTTAGTAAGTTGTATTAGGAAAGTTGAAGGGGTCATATAGTGGTGTAAGCACCAGAGAAAGGGGATTGTATTCTGAATTTTTTTTTGTTAATGAAAAGTTATTATTACTATCAAATATTTTCTATCCTACCTGACAATCTTGGAGTAGAGTAGAAAGACGCTTGGTGACTAGAGATCCGGCGTCAGATATTTAACAAGCCTGATAGTCTACACTGGGATTGGTGATTGGGGACTGCGACTATGATAATATAGAATGTTCCTATTATATGAAACAAAAAATGTTTGCCTTGCATTAATTTATACAGCAAATCTTGAATCCAACAATAAACAAATGATAAGTGAAAAAGAGCCTAAATATGATAAAGGTTAAGCTACAATTATTCTTTTCTAAAATAAAATTTTCTGATTCACTGATTTAAATCACTAGAGAGAGAGAGAGAGAGAGAGAGAGACTGATCATAGCTATATGAAAAGCTACTATGTGCGAACATCGAATAAGTGAGAGCACAAAATAATTACAAGAGAAACAGATGTCTTCTTTATGAGATGACTATAGGAATTTTGGACACTGTTTTATTTTCACATCATAAGATGTAGATGTCTTTTAAGATAGATGTCCAATGAAGAAATAATGAAGAACTATATCAGAAAAATTGAAAAGAAATAGTTTGAAGTTTGAACCTAAATGGGTACATGATTTGCACTATAGAAATATTCTCAACACTAAAAGAGGCTCTGCTTAATGAAATTGATACAGTTTATGATTGACTAAATATATTATGTGAAGTCTTAAAGGAAAATGCAAAGGATAACAAAAATTGATGAAATCAGAACAACTTTTAGCATGCGTAGAAAAACCTTGAAGCAAAACAGAAAGAAATTATTTTTTCAAAGTACTTAATATAGTGGCTCAAGATAGAGATAAAAAATGGCAGCTAAAAAAAACCTAGAGACATGAATATAATAGGAATACATACAAATTATAAGTTGTCAGCACCATGGAGTCACATAAGAACTTCACAGATAACAGTTTTAATAAAGAATATTACACTAGCATTGCAAGTTTAGGTGGCAGATATCAACTATTAACATACTGGTACCAGCCCTAGCTACCAGGGCAACACAACTTAGCAAGCATAATTTCTTAACCATTAACTATAATAATTTCAGCCAAAATTTACTGGAAAATTTTGATACCGAGTCTCAGGTAACTGTATATTTGGCCAATTTGACGTTACTCGCCCCCACCTCAACCCCACATTAATGCCAATTAAATTACAACTTCAATTAAGCGTCAATTAGCCATCAGGGTACTCTAATCATGCTTATGTTAACACCATATATATACTATCCAACTATGTAACCCACAATGAACAACCTAAGACAACACAAAAGGGATTCCCAATTTAAGTACCAAAACTTGGCCCAAACCAGGTACTATTCGTTTATCTACTCGAGTACAGGAAGTAACGTGCAGAGAAGAAGACGGGGTTAGATCGTACAGAGAAGGCGGAGAGGGCGGGACCAGGGTGTCAGGTCGCAAGGAGACACGTGTCGCACAGAGCAGCCGAGGAGGTAGTTCAAAGTGGAGAGGAGAGCGATGGCGCGAGGGAAGCGCGCAAGTTAGCACAAGTGAGAATCGGAAAGCTATGGTGAAAAACCCCAGAAATCTATTCCTCTGGAGTCTGGGGTTTAAGAGCACGACAAGATATGAAACAGTGACAACTGTAGGGGGTTAGAGCGCAAAAAAAAAAATAAAAAATAAAAATCATGCACTTTTCGCTACTTATGACTTCACTGGAGGCCAGGGTGCCTTTGCAAATTGCGATACTATATACGATATGATGCTTTTGTACATTTGTACTCAACTCAAATGATTATTTTAGTTCTTTATTATGCTACAAATAATGCTATTTCTTTTTTTTTTTATAATAATTCGCACCTTTATAACAAAAATATGATAATGCTTTAATAAAATAATAAAATATATTCGAGAAAGCATTGCATAATTCATTTCGAGAGTTATTATTAAATGCACCAGACCTTATAACTCAAATAACGTGAAAGTCTCTACAAAACCTCATTAATGATTTGACAAATTCTAAATCTGAATACATTTCTTTTTACCTTAATCGGGTAACATAAAGTACGATTTGATTGATCGATTAAATTTCAATCATTGCTCTTCCGCAAAGGCATAGCCGCAATTTTCATTATAGGAAGGCCGAAATTTCTAATAATTATATTTTATTATTTTAGGAGATTAATGTTTATAGTCACATATAATAATCTACCATATCAATATAAAATTATAATAATCTAATATATACTCAGTATAATAAATTAAATTAGGGAGCCCACCCCCCCCCACCCAAAAAAAATTCTTACCTTTTTGTTAGGGCTGTCAATGGGTACGGTACGATACGGTAGAAGGTATTTTCATTACCGTACCCGTTAAAATTTTCTTTACCCGTACCCTACCCGTACCCGTTAAAAATAGTTTTACCCGTACCTTACCCGTACCCGTTAAGAATTAACGGTACGGGTACGATAACGGTAAAAAATGAATATAATAATAATAAAATTTGTATTTTCTGTATAAATAAATTATATCAATAAGTATATTAATAAAGTGCAACAATGGTGGCGAATATTTTAGGTTTATGCTTTTTTATTTTTTCGTACACTGAGTGGAAAGAATTATAAATCTTAAATAAAATCTAGCAATATTTGTTTACCAATCATGCAATATGAGATGCCATATGTATCATGTAATTGTATCTTTTTAATTGTGGCAATTATCCGTTATGAAAACGATACGAAATAGTTTTTACCCGTACCTGTACCCGTTAAATTAACGAAAAAAATTTCTTACCCGTACCCGTTAACTTAACGAAAATAAAACTTTACCCATATCCGTCTTATACGGTACGGTACGGGTTGGGTAAACGAGTTTCATTGACAGCCCTACTTTTTGTCTCTGCCACTGAGGTTACAAAATACTCACTGTTTTTTTTTTTTTTTTTAACTATATAAAACTATGAATTCGAACCATATAAAACTATATGGCTGGGCTGAGTTGGGCTCCGGGCCTAGATAAAAAGTTGTAAAAGTATCGAAAATACATAGGTTTGAATAAAAAATAAAAAAAATAAAATAAAACTACAGATAAAACCATTTACATGCTGTTCCTATTTGCATACCGCATAAAATCTCGAAGTGCAATTTCAAATGTCTGATTGTCAGTTAAATGTAGTTTACTGTAGAAACTTCAAAATTATGAATAGAAAATATTAGTGTTATTTTTCCTGATTGAATACGCGCAATCAAAATTAGAGTTAATCGATCATTCCTTGTTACATATGTGTTGTAAAACGTTCAAACCAGATATTAGTAGAATACTTTAAAGAGGGAAATAATGAGAGCTGGCTACCTATTTGAATCGCATCGATACAAGATAGCTAATAAAATATCAACTGCATATAAACTATGAGAATTAAAAAGACAAGAATAAACCAGTTGAAACATGATAGATTATCTACAATCATTGCTTAAGGGACACTATATCAGATAATGCACCCAATCCCATCATACCAACAAAAATGAAGCTTAATTATGTAACAAGATAAACTAACAAGACGACGTTTACTGATGGTTGCTGCTGAATATATATATTCCCCAACAAAAAAAACAAAAGGAGGCCCTGATTCAGAGGTCCAGCTCCCAGCCCTGAGATTGCAAACACCTAGTCACTTATCAGTTATCACCATAAAAAAAAAGCCCAAGGTAGCATCCTAACTATCACTTTTTTAAACCTGTTGGCCAGTCACTTTTCACATCCTATCCGTCTCCAGGCAGAAACCAAGTCACTTGTCATGGTATAAGAATGTGTAGGGCACTGATGCAGGGTCTAGCTCCCAGAACCCCCTGAGATTGCCTCCACACTCCTCTGTCAAACGAATACAAGGTATCTTATGTGAGAACATAATGTACTCACTTTCAGGCACTTCCCAAGTACATGAACCAGTCCCATCAACCTGCTCCGGCATGAACACCGATTTAAATCCAGGTACATGACTCAGAGGCCAAACTACTGTAGAGTTCGCTCTCAGCTCTCTTATCTCCACTATGTCAAACTTGCATGTTCTAAAGTCATGAACCGTCCATCCAGCCGACCAGCTTTTGTAGACAGCCCAGATCTCACCAACCCCAGGCAATATGTCATAGTAGTTGCCTCTCACATGCTGCCTCGCTGAAACCATATGGGAAAAATAATCGGGTTTATCATAAGTCGTGTTCTGAGTTGTGACCCTGAACTTGCCACAGCTGATTGGAAGATTTTCACCCAGCCATGCTCTTTCCACAACAGACTTGGGACATGCCTTTAGCCAGTTTATATGAACATTGAACGGCTCATGCTCAACCTTGCATATCAACCCATAATATTTTGGGTAAGTGTCTAGGTCAGAGTACAGGGCCCAGATATTGCCCTCTTGAAACTTGTTGCATGTTCGGCACATGTCGAAGTTGAAAAACTCTGCATCAGGATACTCATACAAGCATTCTGCATCAGCATTTGGCTGGGGTGATTCGCATCTCATCATTTTGGTCCTGATATTCCCTGCTTCAGAAGCTGCACCCTTGTCTTCGACAGACCCACTTGGTTCCACTTTCTCTCTCTCTTTCTCTGTCTCTCTATATTGATCTTTCCCATCCCCCTCAACATAGATACTAGCACTAGTATTACTATTGGTTGCATTGGCACTGCGATTACCATCTGGCACACCATTTACCTCAACTCTTGCACTATCTTCTTCAGTAGACCCATTTATCTTGAAAGCTGTGTCGTTTTCGTTCAGCAACCCACTTGGTTCCACTTGCTCTCTCTCTTTCTCTCTCTCTCTATCCTGTTCTTTCACCACCCCCTCAACATGGGTACTAGCACTAGTATTGGTATTGGTTGCATTGGTACTGTTATCACTATCTCGCACTCCATTTACGTCAACTCTTGCCTTTCTATAAATTTTGCCTTTTTCTTCAGCAGACCCGCTTGGTTTAGAAGCTGTGTTGTTTTCTTTCAGCAAAACACTTGGTTCCATTTGCTCTTTCTCTTTCACTTTATCCTTATATTTCACCTCCCTCTCAACAAGGAAACTAGCACTAGTATTGGTACTGACTGCATTGGCACTACCATTACCATCTGGCACTTCCTTTACCTCAACACTTGCCTTCTTAGAAGTTGCACCCTTGTCTGACTCACTTGATTTGAAATCTATATTAATTTCTTCCAGCAACCCATTTGATTCCACTTGCTCTTTCTCTCTATCCTGTTCTTTCACCTCCCCCTCGACATGAGTACTAGCACTAGTATTAGTGTTGGCTGCATTGGCACTGCTATTACCATCTCGCACTCCCTTTACCTCAACTCTTGCCTTCTTGGGAGGACTTGAATAACCTGGTTCAGTACCATTGTACATAACATCAGGCATGTCACATGGAGACCTCCTAAGAGGTGTACTGGTGCGTACTGCATGAGTTTCACCAGCCCCCTCTCCATTACCTCTTCTTTGATCAAAATCAGACCTTTGTGGTTGTTGTATCCCTGTAGACTGCTGAGGGTGGTTACTACCTCGATCCATGTGCCCTGGGTCCAGATGGGGTGGTGGATAGGCGATATGGGATATGAAGCAATGCGTACAACACACTATATGAGACAAAAGATTGTGGTAGAACTGGCGCCAGGTAATGCAGCGAGGGCATTTTGCCCAGAAAGTGTAGCCCTGGTGTGGTTCGGATTGTTGAGGCTGGTTCCTACCTCCATCCATATGCACTGAATTCAGATGGGGCAGTGGAAAGGCCATAAAATTGTTGAAGCAGCGTGTGCAACACACTATATGAGAAAACATGTTGCAGTAGTACTGGTGCCGGGTCATGCAGCGAGGGCATTCTGTCCAGAAAGTGAAGCCCGGGTGTTGGTGTGGTTCGGGTTGTTGTTGTGGTGTCGACCTATTTTTTCTATTGAAGTTGCTAGAAGAGTTTTGAGCAGAATTGGTTTCTGTGCTCTGTTGCTGGCCCATTGAACTAGAAAGGTGTTTTCTCTTGAGATCATACGCCATTCGTTGGGTTTGGTCTGACAAAATATTGTTTGCCTCCACTACCAGCTTAAATGCGGCCTCTGCACCTGGGATTTTGTTCTTGTCAGGGTGCAGCAACAGAGCCAGTTTGTGGTACTGCTTTCTAATCATGACCTCATCAGACAGGGGTTCTACTTGAATGATCCTATACCAATCGCACAGGCCATTGTCCACTAATTGGGCAGAACAATGCACCTCACAGACTGCCAGAAACTGAGAGAGATTATCTAGTGGGAATAACTTCTTTGCCTTCAGTGCCATTACCTTTGCACCAGCATAGTCTTGTTTCAGTAGTCTTTTCTCGGCAATCTGCATGGCACGTATTGCCTCTTCCTTGTTGCACCCCATTGGACGTTAGACAAGATAAATGGCGAGAAGTCCTGGAAAGTTGCATAAAAAATTTGTTGTTCTTGTAACATAGAAAATATCATTGGTTCAACTGGAAAAGGGAAGTAGGTCAATAAAATAAATTCTAACAGAAGTTCAGGTTTTAGTATAAATTTCTAACAAAGATGTTTACACGAACTTGCTCCTTGGAACATTTATTTGCATCAAATTTGTCCTTCAACTTACAAAAAGATAAAAATAAATAAATAAATAAATAAAAATAAAACTTGCTTCTTCATTGTCTTGAGTAGCCCATAGTATACTAAGTTAAAACCTGCTAGTACAGAAGATATTTAATAAGCCTGGTAGTCTACACTGGGACTGTGACTGCAATAATACAGAATGTTACTATAATATGAAACAAATGCATAATTTATAGAGCAAATCCTGAACCCAGCAATAAACAAATGATAAGCCAAAGGTGCCTAGATATGATAAAGGTTAAGCTACAATTATTCTTTTGTGAAGTAAATAAATTTTCTTTTTGTGTCATTGATTTAAATCACTAGAGAGATAAAAGCTGAATGAAAAAATGTTAACAACAGAAGATATATCAAAAACCACTATGTGCAAACATCGAATAAGTGAGAGAACAAAATTATTACAAAAGAAACAGATGGCTTCTCCATGGGATGACTACAGGTGGACACTTTTTTTTATTTTACATTATTAAATGTAAATGTCTTTAAAGATAGATATTCAATGAAATAAATGACAAGAACTGTATCAGAAAAATGGAAATGAAATACTTTGAAATTAAATGTTTCATGTTTCTACCAAAAAATATTCTCAGAACTAAAAGGGGCTGCTTACTGAAATTCGTACAGTTTATATTCCACTAAACATATCATGTGAAGTCTTAAAGATAAATGCAAAGCATAACAAAGATTGATGAATTCAGAATGACATTTAGCCTGCATAGAAGAAACTTCTAGCAAAACACAAAATTTTTTATTTTTTTTTAAAGTGCTGAAAATAATGGCTTAACCGCTCAAGATAGAGATAAAAAATGGCAGCTAAATAAGACCAGTTGTCAGCACCATGGCATCAGCCATCACATAAGAACTTCACAGATAACAGTTTTAATGAAAAATATTACACTATCATTGCAAGTCTGGGTGTAAGAAAATACTGGTACCAACCATAGCTACCAGGGCAACACAACTCAGCAAGAACTATCAAACACAATTTCTCAAAGTATATTAATTAGGCCAATTATTGCATCAATTGACATGAAAAATTTTGATCCTGAGCCTCAAGTAACTGCAAATTGGGCCACTTTTATGATCACAATACCCACCAACTTTACTTTCAATTTGTACAATTAAACTAGAACTTCAATTAAGCGTCAATTAACCACCAAGATAACCCAATCATGCTCATATTAACACCGAACTGTGTATCATGTAATTCCTAATGGATAACCAGAGACAACAAAAAGGAAACCCAAAATAAGTACCAAAAACAATTGGCCGAAACCCAATATAATTCCCAATAAACAATGAAATGATGTCACGAGTACTTCAATTTTATTCTTCTCCGCTTAAAATTAATTCATATAACCAAACTAGAAAATGTACATCAATTTCACATCAACCTAACTCAAATTTGTAAGTTGAAAGTCAGGGAAGAAGACGGGGTTAGAACATACAGAGAAGACGGAGGGAGTGGGACCAGGCTGTCAGGTCGCAGGAGTAGCCGAGCAGGCGAGGTGATAGTTGACAGTGGAGAGGTGAGCAGCCGCAGCGGCGCGAGGGAATGCTATGGCCTATGGGAGGGAAACCCAGAAATTAGACTTTTCACTTTAGAGAGAGGAGATGCAATGAGATAGTGACAACTGACAAGTGGAAAGGGTTTTAGAAAAGGAGGCACAAACATTAGAGGGAAAAAAAATCTTGTCCTTTGCGCATTCTTTTATTTATTTATTATGTTTATTTTTCTGGGTGGCGCCGTTGGTCGCAAATCGCAATACCATATAATGTATGTTTTTTTTTATATATAATATATGTGTATGAAAAAAAGAAAGATTATCTTAGTAGTTTATTATGGAACAAAGAATGTTATTTCATTTTTATAGCAACTTGAAACTTTATCACAAAAAGTATGATAACTGATAATCCTCTATTAAAATTTAAAAATTAAACTTCGTGAAAGCATTGCATACTAATACCTTAATTCTGTAAATAAAAAGTTTGATTGACTAAAATTTCGATCACATTACGATGGAATAGTCATTGCACTTCCACAAGGACGGAACTACAATACTCGACTCAAAGATCCGTCCGATCATCAATGAATGTCCCGTGATTAATATCTGTCCATTAATTGTCACCGTCAAGATTCGATTAGATTGTCGAGAATCGAGTATCGCACTCTGTAGAGGATTTTGGTCCTCTGTCTCCCGAAATCACATTCTTTAAGGCCAGCAGAGTGCTAACCTTCAATCCGAACCGTTCAATCAATGATGAGTTTTCCGTGATTCCGTGAATAATACTAGATTGATAGATCCGAAATAATTTAACCGTCGAGATAAATCGGACAATTCGAATCAAAAGTTACATTATGCTGACCTAAGATTTTGGCCCCCCATCCCCCACCCACCCCGATTCCTTGTCATTTCCTTGCCATTTCCTTGCCACTGTCTGTGGGTTCCAAAATATTCACTGTGGTGTTGGGCTCTTGTGATTTTGTCATTTTGACATCTTTTTTTTGAGGGTAGGGAGAAAACCTCTCCTACAATTTCATTGAACGAAAAATATTCGTACAAGTATAAAGAAAATAAAAAGAAAGTCAAAACTAGCTGTACACAGGTCTAATTACAGTTCTACTCCCTAAAGAATAAATTAACAATTAGCTATCCAAGCTCCAATATCGTGGATCGACTTGCGTACAATTTCTTGTAAGGTAATCCTCTTATCTTCGAAGACGATGGCATTACGTATCTTCCAAATATTCCACATAACAGCCATCCACACCGTATCCTGGTTACTCTTGAAGGTTGACCTTGTTTGTAATTTGTTTTGTATCCAAAAAATCCCCAGGTCCTCATGAAAGGTTAATTGTGATCCCTGCACAAGGAAGCAGTCCCAGACCATATGTGCAAAGCGACATTGCACAAAAAGGTGCATATTTGTTTCGATGCCAATTTCACACATTGGGCACAACCTTACTACTTGCCATCCTTTTTTAAACATATTGTCCCGAGTGTTGAGTCTATTCCTCAAGGCCAACCAGTAGAATATTTTCACCTTCAATGGGGCATGCATGCGCCTTCCATAGCATAGAGTGAAAACTGGATCGCATACTTGGGTCTCTCATTAACAAATATGCACTTTTTGATGTAAAACAACCATCCGCTGTCCACCTCCACTTAACAGTTTGATTTGCGTTAGCCAAATCAATTGAGGCAAGTACTAGAGGAGATGTAAGAAACACATCTCTCAGGCCATAGGAAACCAGGTTTGAATTGGCCAGCGATTCAATATCGGAGGTTCCATAGAGTTCCCGAACTGTAGTCGTCCATACTGAATCTTCTTCAGCTAGCAATTTCCACAACCATTTTGCTAGAAGGGCTTCATTTTGGATCTTAAGGTGCAGTATCCCTAGACCTCCAGAACGCTTTGGAAGACAACAAGCATCCCAATTGACGAGGCAGTGTCCCCCTAAACACGTGTCTGTTCCTTTCCAAAGGAAAGCCCGACGTCATTTTGACATCTTACAATCATTTTTTTTGCATGGATTTGGAAAACAATGTTTTGCCAATTATTATGTGTGAATAATATATTTATTAATTGTTATACAAACATTTTGCGTACAATAAGTTTTACTGATTTATTAAAAACACAAAATGTGAAGTTTGTAATTTTGTCCAGTTGGTCAATTTTAGTTCATATGATGAAGCCACATGATTGTTCTTCAATTTCACATCAACCTCCGGTCAGCCAAGGGTGGAGGGTGGGACCAGGCTGTCAGGTTGCAAGAACCGAGGCGAAACTAAATATGAGACCATATTAGTGCCGCCCTTTGTACGACCAAGTAAAGACTGTAAAGTCCCGTTACCAAAGCTTCCAAAATAGCATAGTATGTGATTTTTTTACAACATAAAATAAATATGGGATGTCAAAAAATTTTAAAAAGAAAAAGAAATAAAACAAAGAGGTAATATATTGCCATATTTAGGTTCATACGGTGATTTTAAATTTTAAAAAATAAATAAAAAAGCCACAAACTTTCCTTTTGCTGCAGGCCTGCAGTTACAGTGATGTTAACAATCTGGGCTTCTAATATTATCCAAAAAGTGCACGAAGACCGGCATATGCATCAATGCATTTTAGAGCTTTACCCACCTGAACTACATAGTAGAAACACAATTCAACAACTGTTACATAGTATCAAAAACATTGATTAAAACCTGATATAAAAGAATTTCATAAAAAGGAAAATATTGAAACTGGCCACTTATTTGAACTGCATCAGTACAGGATAGCTAACAAAATATCAACTGCATATAGAATATGAGATCCAAATAACTAAGGAAAAATCCAGATAGAAAGTGACAAGTCCTATACATCTAAATCATTGTACAAGCAAACTATATTATAATGCATCCAATGTCCATCATATCAACAAAAACGAAGCTTAATATTTAACGAGATTAAACTTATAAGACATCTTCTGATGGTTGGTACTGAATATATGCCCCAAACAAAAAAACAAAAAGAGGCCCTGCATTGATTCAAGGGTCCAGCTCCCAGCACCGAGTTTGCAAACACCTAGTTACTTTTCAACATATATAATAATATAATATAAAGAAAGACACACACACACATACAAAACGTACTATCCTTACTAAGTTACTATCACTTCTTTAAACCTGTTAGGCAGTCATCTTTCACATCCTATTGATCTCCAGTCAGATACCACGTCACTTGTCATGGTAAAAGAATGTCTTAAGGCACTGATGCAGGGTCTAGCTCCCAGAAACCCTCGAGCTTACCTCCACATTCGTCTTTCAAACGAATGGCAGGTATCTTATGTGAGAAGAGAATGTATGCACTTGCAGGTACTTCCCATGCACCAGAGTCAGCCCCATCAACCTCATCTGACATAAACACAGATGTATACTCAGGCACCTGCTTGAGAGGACAAACTATTGTAGACTGTTCTCTGTTCTCTATAACCTCAACTATGTCAAACTTGCTAGTTTTAAAGTCACAAGGCATCCATCCAGCCGACCAGTTTTTGTAGATGGCCCAGACCTCACCGACCTCAGGCAATATCTCGTAATAGTTGCCTCTGTTGTGATGCCTAACCATATGGGAAAAGTAGTAAGTTTTGTCATAAATTGTGTTCTGGGTTGTGACCCTGAACTTGCCGCAGCTGATTGGGAGATCCGCACCCAACCATGCTGTTTCCACATCAGACTTGGGACATGCCTTGAGCCAGTTTATATGAACTTGGAACGGTTCATACTCAACCTTGCATATTAATCCATAATATTTTGGGAAAGTGTCAAGATCAGAGTACAGAGCCCAGATATTGCCCTGTTGGAACTTATTGCATGTTCGCCACAAATCAAATTTGTGAAATTCTGGATCAGGATACACATACAATTTTTCAGCATCATCATTTGGCTTCTTAGCAGGACTTGAAACACATGTACCATTCTGTTCTCCCTTTACCACACCTCTTGCCTCCTTAGCAGGGTTTGAAATACCTGTACCATTGTACTTCACATCAGGCCTGTTACGTGAAGACCTCCTGAGAGGTCTGCTGGTGCCAACTGAATGGTTTCCACTATCAGTCCCATCTGCATTACCTCTTCTTTGGTTAACATCCAAGCTTAAATCAGGTTCAGAACAAGGATAAGGCTTCAGGCTTGTATCTGCACTAACGCTTTTGGTCATCTGCCCATTAACTGTGTTTGGGTTGTTAGACTTGGACATGCTCAGACAATTTTCATCAGGCTTTGTGACCCCTTCTGCAGTGTCCCTGGTGGTTCCTCTAACTCGTCGAACATAAGTAAGCCTATAGGAATCTGACTGTTGTGGTTGTTGCTGGCCGGTAAACTGCTGAGGCTGGTTCCCTAGGTTGAGATGTGGGAGTGCATTATCCGTAAATATTCTGGCTGTTCCTCTATCCTGTTCTTTCACCTTCCCCTCAACAAGGGTGCTAGTACTAGTATTGGCTGTATTGACAGTGCCATTACCATCTTGCACTCCCTCAACCTCGAGGCTTGCCTTCTTAGAGGTTGCGCCATTGTTGTCAGCAGACCTGCTTGGTTTGAAAGATGTGTTACCGTTTTCCAGCAACCCACTTGGTTCCACTTGCTCTTTCTCTTTCTCTCCATCCTGTTCTTTCTCCTCAACCCCAGCACGACTACTAGCACTAGTATTGGTATTGGTTGCATTGGCACTGCCATTACCATCAGGCATTCCATCTACCTCAACTTTTGCCTTTTTATAAGCTGCGCTGCTTCCCTCAGCAGATGCACTTGGTTTGAAAGCTGTGTCCTTTTCTTTCAGGAAATCACTTGGTTGCAGTTTCTCCATGCCTTTCTCTTTCTCTCTTTCTTTTTCTCTCTGTCCTGTTTGAAACCACTTGGTTGCAGTTGCTCCCTCAACACAGGTAATAGCACTAGTATTGGTATTGGTTGCCTTAACACTGCCATTACCTTCTGGCACTCCATTTACCTCAAGTCTTGCCTTCTTAGATGTCGTGCCCTTGTCTTCAGCAGACCCAATTGGTTTTAAATCTGTATTAATTTTTTCCAGAAACCCACTTGGTTCGACTTGTTCTTTCTCTTCGTCTCTTTCCTGTTCTTTCATTACCCCATCAACACGGGTACTAGCAGTAGTATTAGTATTGGCTGCATTGGCACTGCAATTACCATCTCGTACTTCCTTTACTGTAACTCTTTCCATTTTAGCAGAGCTTGGACAACCTGGTTCCGCATCATTCTTAACATCAGGCTTGTTACATGGAGACCTCCTAAGAGGTGTACCGGTGCCAGAGGCATGGGCTCCACCATCAATCCCCTCTCTGTCACCTATTATTTGGTTATAATCAAAGCTTAAATTAGGTATAGAACAAGGACTAGGATTCTGGCTTCTATCCATACTAAACCTTTTGCCCCTCATCTGCCCTGTAATGGTGTTTGGGCTGCTCGAATTGGACATGCTTGTAGGATTGGGGTTGCTGTCAGGCTTCCTAACCCCTACTGTGATGTTCATGGTGGTCCCTCCAACTCCTCGATCACAAGTAAAGCTACAGATATCGGACTTTTGTGGTTCTCGTAGGCTGTTAAACTGCTGAGGCTCGTTCCTATCTCCATCCATGTGCCCTGGTTTCAAATTGGACGCTGCACTGGCCCTAAACCTTTTGGAGCAGTGTGTGCAACATAGTATATTATACAACATGTTGCTGTAGTACTGGTGCAGGGTCCCACAGCTAGGGCATTCTGCCGTGAAAGTAAGGCCTTGATGTGGTTGTGGTTGGTGTTGCTGTTGTGCTCTCCACTTGTTTGCACCATTTAAGTTGTTAGAAGAGTTGTGAGCAGAATTGGTTTCTGTGATCTTTTGCGGGCTCCGACCTCCATCCATGTGCTCCATGTGCTCTGCGTTCAGATGGGGCAATGAATTGGCGATAAAGTTACTGGAGCAGTGTGTGCAACACACTATGTGAGATAAAATGTTGCGGTTGTACTGGTGTTGGGTCTTGCAGCCAGGGCATTCTGTCCAGAAAGTGAATTTCTGGTGTAGTTGCTGCAGTTGTGGTTGCCATTTGTTTGCCCTATTTAAGTTGCTAAAAGAGTTTGGAGCAGCATTAGTTTCTGTGCTTTGATGCGGGCCTGCTGATCTAACAAGGTGTTTTCTTTTTTGATCATACATTATACGTTTGGCTCGGTCTGACAAGGTATTGTTTGCCTCCCCTACCAGCTTAAATGCCGCCTCTGCACCTGGGATTTTATTCTTGTCAGGGTGTAACAATGCCACTAATTTGTGGTACTGCTTTCTAATCATGATCTCATCAGAGAGGGGCTCCACTTGAATGATCTTGTACCAATCATACAGGCCATTGGCCATTAACTGGGCAGAACAGTGTACCTCACACACTGCCAGAAGCTGACAGATATTATCTAGTGGGAATAGCTTCTTTGCCTTCAGGGCCATTGCCTTTGCGCCAGCATAGTCTTGTTTCAGCAGTCTTTTCTCAGCAATCTCCTTAGCATGTACTGCCACTTCCTTTTTGCACTCCATAGGAAGTAAAACGAGACCAATGCAAGAAAACCTGAAGAGAGCATAACAGAATTTGTGATTGTTTTTAGTTTTAACTAACATTTGTACTTTATAAAATGTTTAAGGACCATTTTGACGCAAATGAAAGTTTACGCTTAAGTTTGGATTTGCAAAAAAGAGTTAAGGATCCAAATCTGATTATTTCTTAGATTTCAAAGTGTGTTTATGTAATTATGCAATTAAATTTCCTGAGAATCCGGTAGTATCCTAACTGTAATTCTAATAGTACAAAAGATGTTTAACAAGCCTGATAGTATCCTAACTTTAAAACTGGGTCTGGGTCTGGGTCAGGGTCTAAATGGGGATGGGGATGGGATGGTACTTCAAGCAATCAACTAATATAGAAAGTTCCTATAATAGGAAATAAAAAAAAAAGTCTGCATAATTTATGTAATAAATCTCGAATCCAATAGTAAACAAATGATAAGCGAAAATGAGCCTAAATATGATATAGGCTAAGCTACAATTATTGATTTTCACATCATAAAATGTAAATGTCTTTTAAGGTAGATGTTCAAAGAATAAATAACAAGGACTGTAAGAGAAAATGGAAAAGAAATGCTTTGAGCCACAATGGGTACATGATTTGTACTAAATAATTATACTCAAAACAAAAAAGGGGGCTGATTAATGAAATTCACAGAGGTTATATATCATTGAACATATTATTTGAAGTCAAAGAAAAATGCAAAGCATAACAAAGATTGTTGAGATCAGAACAACTTTTGGCCGGCATGGAAAAACTTTTAGCAAAACAGAAAGAAACCATTTTTCAAAAGTACTGACAATAGTGGTACAAGATAGAGAGGAATAATAGCAGCTAAAAGAGATGTAGAGACATGAATATATTTTGGAAGGCACACAAGTTTTAACTGTCAGCACCATGCTGTCGCATATAACTTTGCATATACCAGTTTTAATGAAAAATACTACACTAGCATTGCAAGTTTGAGTGGCAGATGTCAACTGTAAGATAGTGGTAACAGCCCTAGCTACCAGGGCAACACAACACAGCAAGCACTATCAAGCACAATTTCTCTGAAATTAACCATCATCTATAATAATTTCAGCGAACTTTTGAATCAATAGACATGAGAAATAATGTTGATACTGAGCCTCAGGTAACTATAAATTTGGCCAATTTAATAGTCACATTACCCACCCACTTTAATATCGATTGTGCAGTTAAACTAATTTCAATTAAGCATCAATTAACCACCACGGTAACCAGTTGAAAATTAAGTCTGGTGTTAACATGAGCATGATTCAACTGAGCGACATTCTGTATTTTGTAATTCATAATGAATAACCTAGGACAACCAAGAAAAATACCCAATATAAGTACCGACACAATTGATTAAACCAGGTACCATACCAGTTGGAAATCAAGAGATCAGCTTCCACCCCATAACTGGATGACAGTAAAGGTAGACAGCAACCTGATGCACGACTCAGCTTCAAAACCTATATATAAAGCAGAAAGCTAAACTCATTAATTCATAGATGATTACTTACTTTATCGACTCAAGTACAAGGAGAAATGTCGTCATGTGTAATCCTGCAAAACCTTAAAAAATTGTGGATACACTCACAAATATCTTGCCTAAATTAAACCAATTTAAGGTCGCTAGCTATAATCTAAGCAGAAATGTACTTCAATTTCACATCAACCTAACAAA
The DNA here is from genome assembly GCA_028095005.1 of Rhynchospora pubera. NCBI lineage: Eukaryota > Viridiplantae > Streptophyta > Magnoliopsida > Poales > Cyperaceae > Rhynchospora > Rhynchospora pubera. Next base: position 84,899,814 of record CM051462.1, on the reverse strand, counting down.
AATTGACAAGTAAGATCATACAGAGAAGGCGGAGGGGGTGGGTGGGACCAGGCTATCAGGTCGCAACGACACACGAGAAGTGCGCAAGTTAGCAGTAACACTACTACACTAGTGTAGTGAAGGATCAAAAACCTCAAAACCCAGAAAGAGAGGAGACAGAAAAGGAAATGATAGGGGTTTCCTCTGGAGTTGAGGGTCTCCTACATAGAGCGTTTTTTAATGGAAAGGAATGGAAAGTAAGGGATTGGAGGGATTAGTTACTTGTTCCAGTGTTAAAAGTAGGACGGAATGGAAGGTGAGCCAAAGTATAGCCGTACCATTACATTCATGATTTTGTTACTCTCTGATTCCCTTATTTGGAGGGTACATAGAGTTAGATTGGTCAATTTACATAAATACCCTTTGAAAGATAACGCCACTTATAATGATCAAGGATAAAAATGGTAAAGTTTAATCTTATATTTTAATTTATATGTGGAGCATTACTTCTTTCCATCTTCTTCCTTTGCATGAAGCATTAGAGCAAGTAAACTTGATCATTTTCTTTTTTTCCATACCTTACTATTCCTCTCTTCACCATTCAAGTCCTCAAATTACATTACATGCAAGTCCTCAAATTACCGTGTTGGGTTATAAAACAACTAGAAGGCATCAGACATAGATTCTTTTGGAAAGGAAAGGATAGATGTCTTGGGGGCCATTGCCTCGTTAATTGGAAGACATGTTGTCTACCCAAATCTAATGGTGGTTTGGTTTGGGAATAATCGATTTAGATCGCCAGAACCAATCACTCCTCCTGAAATGGTTATGGAAACTTCTTCATGATTCAAACTCAGTTTGGACATCCACTGTGTGACTTTTATACGGAACTTCTGAAAACAACATCTTACAAACTTGCGATGTTTCTTATGGTCTGGCTGACATCCTCCATTTAACACCTTTCTTCAGTATCTCTTCTGTAGCATTTAACAATAATGTAGTCTACAGATGGACACAAAATGGACTTTTCTCTGCTGCCAGTGCTTATCGCACCCTCTCGAATACTGGTGTCCGCTCAAGGTTTTTCCCTTTTCTTTGGAAAATTAAAGCACCACCGAAAGTAAAAGTTTTTCTTTGGCTTTTGCTTCTGGACCGCTTACTGACTCAACAAAATCTCCTTTTAAAAGGCTGGCCATCTCCTACCTCCTGCCCCAGTTGCAATACGGGTTCAATTGAATCTTCGGACCACCTTTTCTTGCATTGTCACTTTGCGACTACTATTTGGACACGTATCCAATTCCACTTCAGAATTCCGAACTTGGACTTCTCTTTAGACTGCTGCAACTTCTGGCTTTCTATCAGAGGTTCAGGAATCAATAATTGGGACATTATTTGGGCTGCGACTTCTTGGAATATTTGGAAGGCGCGTAACAAGATCTTCTCCAATTCGAACACTCCGGCCAATTTTCTACTCCGGAACATTTTAGATGATATTGCAGCATGGAGTAGACATGCTTAGGATTTCCTAGATTTTCTTTTTTACTTCTTAGACTAGATTTAATTTCTTTTTTATTTCTTTGTTTTTCTTTTTCTTTTTGTAAATAACTTTTTTTAATATAATTTTGTCGGTGTGGTGATTGCCACCTAAAAAAGAACAATACAAATACATAAACCATTTCGATCTATAAGCCTCATTGAAGAAGAAATAATATTCCTTGTATTCTCTTGCTTTGTGAACAAAAAAATGGATACAAGTTCAAGGAGATTTAAATCAAAAGTAAATCAACAGTACTCCAAAAAAAATGATTGCAAAAGAATCAGGTGACTTATCTCTCGGATGATTTAGGAATTTCGAAACACTTTTTTTTTTTATTTTCACATCATATAATGTAAATGTCGTTTTAAGGTAGATGCTCAATGAAATGATAACGATTGAGAACTGTATCAGAAAAATGGGGAAAATTTTACTTTTGAACCGAGATGAGTACATAAATGCCCTAAAAGAAATGTTCTCAATACTAACGGGGCAGCTAAATGGAATTTACAGTTTATATTTGGCTAAACGTATTATGTGAAGTTTTAAAGGAATATGCAAAACATAACAAAGATTGATGAAATCAGAACAACTTTTAGCCTGCATATAAGAAACTTCAAGAAAAACTAATAAATTTATTCTCCAAATAATGAAAATATTGGCTCAAGTTAGAGATAAAAAAATAGCAGCTAAAAAGGACCTAGAGACATGAATATATTTTGAAAGCACACAAGTTCATGAAAAAGAGCAGCTAGACGTTATAAGTTGTTAGCACCATAGGTGTCACGTATTCACATGTTTTAATGAAAAATATTACACTATCGTTGCAAGTTTGGATGGCAGATACTGGTACCAGCCATAGCTACCGGAAAACACAAATCAGCAAGCACAATTTTTAATCATCATCTAATAATTTCAGCCAACTTTTGCATCAATTGACATGAAAAATCTTGATACTGTGCTTCAGTTAACTGTAATTTTGTCCAACTTAATAATCACATTACCCGCACACTTTCATATCAATTGGTGCAATGAAACGTGAACTTCAATTAAGCCTCAATTAACCACCAGGGTAACCCAATCATGCTCATATTAACACCAAACTTTGCAACTTAGCAACACTGTATATTGTGTAGTTCCCAATGAAAAACCTAAGATAAAGAAAAGAATTCCCCAATAGAAGTACCAAAACAATTGACTAAACCAGGTACCAGGTGGAATATCAAGATATCAGCATCGACCCCATAAAAGGATGACAGTTATGGTAGACAGCAATGTCATGTGAAAACTAGTTAGTTAATAGATAATTAGTTAATCTACTCAGGTACAAGGTGCAATCTCAGTGTAACCTTGCAAAACCTTAAAAGAATAGTTGATACCTTAACAAATATCCTCCCTCATTGCTCCTTTCTTCCTAAAATTAACCCAATTTAAGGTTTCTAGAGAGAAGCTATCCAAAAAAATAGAAAAAGCGCTTCAATTTTACATGAATCTAGCACAAACTAATCGTCAAATTGAGAGGCAGAGAAGAAGGCGGGGTTAGGGGGGTGGGACCAGGCTGTTATTCGCAAGTTAGCAGTTGGCACTTCCCAAGTTCTTCCAATCTCTCTCCCCTCTCAGGCGATGAATTGGTTCTCTCCATGACCAAAATTCGGATTTTGTTCTGATCAATAGAGAAAAGAAAGAGAGAGAGGCAGATTTGGCATTCTGGTCTAAACGGATTGACTTCCATCCTTAACGGATTTGCATTTGTTCTCAAACGGATCGCACTCCAGTTCTATTCCGTTCTAAACGGATTGAGGTCCGTTCTCAACAGATCGGGTACAAAGTTTCTGCCTTTCTGGAGTTCAATTCCGTTCTAAACTGATTTAGATTCGTTCTCAACGGATCGTGCACAATATTTCTTGAGTTCTGTTCCGTTCTAAACGGATCATGATCCGTTCTCAATGGATTGTTGCAGAAAGTTTCTGGAGTTCTATTCCGTTCTAAACGGATTGTGGTCCATTCTCAACGGATCCACAATATTTCTTGAGTTCTATTACGTTCTAAACGGATTGAGATCCGTTCTCAATGGATTGTGCAGAAAGTTTTTGGAGTTCTATTCCATTCTAAACGGATTGATGTCCGTTCTCAACCTATTGTGCACAAAGTTTCTCGAATTCAATTCTGTTCTAAACAGATTTTAAAAACCTGAATTCTTTGATTTTTCGTGCTTAACGGATTTGCATCAATTTCACATCAATCTGGTTCATAATAAGGAATGACCTATGAGCAGAAGTTAAGAAATTTCATTCAAAAGAATAAACGGGCTCATAAAAGCAGAATTGTAAAAGCATATCATCACCATGGCATCTGATTCTTTAAAGCCACTCAATAACCAAGCCCATCTGTCTAATCGTAGCCCCGTAAGTTAAAACAATATTTAAAAGTTTAGACTTCAGAGTTTTAGTTACATGAATTTCTAAGGGGGAAAAAAGACAAAAAAAATATTAATAAGAACAGAAGTCACTTAAGAATTCTGCTTGTACAGTAAACTGAAACTTATGTATTATTTTATCTCTCTTTCTAATATTTACATTTACACTCCTTGAAAGAGTTAACTAGGTGACAAAGGCGCAAAATTACAAAGAATACATACTTGATAAGAAATTTTCAAAATAATTTTGCAAATACGTTGATAAATCATACATCTTCTCATGTTGATCTCTAGAATCAGCATGAATATATAATAAGTAGAGACGTACCCTTGCTTATGAGAAAGATGCTAGCAGTTTGGTGCATCTCATTCCAAAAAAAAAAAAAAAACATGAGAAACTATTCTACAAAAATCATACTACAAATAAAAACATTAGACTTGCCATTTTTCAAGCGCCATTTTATTTTTAACTGTACTGAACTATTTTTAACTGTACTGAACTATAATAAGTAGATCGTACAGAGAAGGCGGAGGGGGTGGGTGGGAGTGGGACTAGGCTGTCAGGTCGCAACGACACACGAGTCGCTCAGAGGAGCCGAGAAACAGGGAAGTGCGCAAGTTAGCAGTTACACTACTCCACTAGTGTAGTGAAGGATCAAAAACCTCAAAACCCAGAAAGAGTGGAGGCAGAAAAGGAAATGAAAGGGGTTTCTCTGGAGTTTAGGGTCTCCTACATAGAGCGTTTTTTAATGGAAAGGAATGGAAAGTAAGGGATTCGAGGGATTGGTTACTTGTTCCAGTGTTAAAAGTAGGACGGAATGGAAGGTGAGCCAAAGTATAGCCGTACCATTACATTCATGATTTTGATACCCTCCAATCTGGAGGGTACATAGAGTTAGATTGGTCAATTTACATAAATACCCTTTGAAAAAATAACGCCATTTATAATGATCAGGGTAAAATGATAAAGTTCATCTCATATTTTAATTTACACGTTGAGCATTACTCTTTCCATCTTGTTCCTTCGCATGAAGTACTAGAGCAACTGATAATTTTCTTTCTTTTTTCTAACTTAGTAACTTACTATTCCTCCCTCCACCTTTCCATTCCATTATCTTCCTTTAATATAGAGGTTTTGGAGCAGCTTTAGACTTTAGACGAGGTCGGATAAAAAAAAGAAATTCATGCCTTTAAATTTTATAACAAAAAGTATACTAATCCTCTATTTTATGCGAAAAGTACGATAAATTGGGTCTTTCTTTAATAAAAATTATGTGCGAAAAATATATAATCATTTTGCTTGTAAGTTATGGTTAATAATATATGTTTCCCTTGTTTGATTAAATATATTTATATGCTTTAAACTTAAATTGTTTGCAAATTGGTATACTAATATTTAGCATATAATAGGTTTTATTCATTTGTTAAATACACAAAATGTGAAGTTGGTCAGTTTGTTCAGTTTGTCAATTTCAGTCAATATGATGAAGCCGCATGTTGTTTTTCAATTTCACATCAAACACCGATTGTGGGATGTAACGATACTGACTATTCAGACAGTAAACCAAGTCCTGAAATTTTCTAAATTAATAATTCGTGAAATTATGAATTATATGATCAAGAAATTAATTAAAATGAAATAAATTAATGTAACTGTAAAATGTGCCGAGAGGTCTATTCTGGGGAAATTAAAATGTTCCTCATATTTTATAGAGCATTCTGTGTACGTGCCACATTAATCTTTCTGAGATAGTCTAATTAATTTAAGCAGGACAACCATCATAGAGGTATTAACTGAACGCTTGCAAGGATCAGTGCTAGCATCGACCCCATAAATGGATGCCAGTTAAGATAGACAGCAATGTCATTTGTAAACTAGTTAGTTAATAGATGATTAGTTAAAAGAATAGTTGATGCCTTAACAAATATCCTCCCTCATTGCTCCTATGTCCTGTCCTCCTAAAATTAACCCAATTTAGGGTTGCTAGAGAGAAGCATCCAGAAAAATAGAAAAAAGCACTTCAATTTCACATGAAGCTAACACAAATTAATTGTCAAATTGAGAGGCAGAGAAGAAGGAGGGGTTAGGGTGGTGGGACCAGGCTGTCAGTCGCAAGTTAGCAGTTGGCACTTCCCAAGTTCTTCCAATCTCTCTCCTCTCTCTTAGGCGATGCTCAGGCGATGAATTGGTTCTCTCCATGACCAAAATTCGGATTTTGTTCTGATCAATAGAGAAAAAGAAAGAGAGAGAGGCAGATTTGACATTCCGTTCTAAACGGATTGACTTCCATCCTTAACGGATTTGCATTTGTTCTCAAACGGATCGCACTCCAGTTCTACTCTGTTCTAAACGGATTGAGGTCCGTTCTCAACAGATCGGGTACAAAGTTTCTGCCTTTCTGGAGTTCAATTCCGTTCTAAACTGATTTAGATCCGTTCTCAACGGATCGTGCACAATATTTCTCAAGTTCTATTCCGTTCTAAACGGATTATGATCTGTTCTCAATGGATTTGTTTCAGAAAGTTTCTGGAGTTCTATTCCGTTCTAAACGGATTATGGTTTGTTCTCAACGGATCTTGCACAATATCTCTAGAGTTTTATTCCGTTCTAAACGGATTGAGATCCGTTCTAAACGGATTGAGATCCGTTCTCAACGGATTGTGCAGAAAGTTTTTGGAGTTTTATTCTGTTCTAAGTGGATTGATGTCCGTTCTCAACCTATCGTGCACAATGTTTCTCGAATTCAATTCCGTTCTAAATGGATTGACGTCTGTTCTCAATGTATTTTAAAAATCTGAATTCTTTGATTTTTCGTGCTTAACGGATTTGCATCAATTTCACATCAATCTGGTTCATAATAAGGAATGACCTATGAGCAGAAGTTAAGAAATTTCATAGAAAAGAATAAACGGGCTCATAAAAGCAGAATTGTAAAAGCATATTACCATGGCATCTGATTCTTTAAAGCCACTCAATAACCAAGCCCATCTGTCTAATCGTAGCCCCGTAAGCTAAAACAATATTTAAAAGTTCAAGACTTCAGAGTTTTAGTTACATGAATTTCTAAGGGGGGAAAAAGACAAAAAATAATAATAAAAACAGAAGCTCACAGTAAACTGAAACTTATGTATTATTTTATCTCTCTTTCTAATATTTACATTTCACTCCTTGAAAGAGTTAACTAGGAGACAAAGGCGCAAAATTTCAAAAGAATACATACTAGATAAGAAATTTACAAAATAATTTTGCAAATACGTTGATAAATCATACATCTTCTCATGGTGATCTCTAGAACCAGCATGAATATATCATATATAGTAGAGACCTTGCTTCCGAGAAATTAAGACGCTAGCAGTTTGGTGCATCTTATTCCGAAAAAAAAAAAGAAAAAAAAAATGAGAAACTATACAACAAAAATCATACTACAAAAAAAACATTAGACTTGCCATTTTTCAAGCGCCATTTTATTTTAACTGTACTGAACTATTTTTTTCCCCAATAAAGCTAACTCTTTGACATATAGATATTAAACATACTTTTCGAATGATGAAAGCATGCCATTTTCCTTTTGTCATTATTAAAGAATTGAATAACAAAAGTTATTTCTCATATTACACACAAAAGTTATTTCTCATATTACATACATGTAAACCAACAACCTCGTTACATATAAACTTTTATCAAATTAAAAAAAAGTGAGGTATTGGAGAAAATTAAATGGACTACAATTAATATTATAATATAAATAAATATTACAATTTTCTAGTTTATATGAAATCATTAAACAAAGATTTGAGACTACCTATCAAGGAGGTGAGCACTTCATCTTCGTCGCTTTTGTTGTCTAATTAATTGACAACAGAAGATACGAAGTTACCGAGGCCAGAAGGAGCCTGTCGATCCATCTCCTCCTCTCATTTTACAAAGTTACAATTCTTTTTTATATAATAAACTGAGTACTAATTCAACAATTTAAACATGTAATACTGTAATTTATAATCTGTCATGCATCTTTCACTTGCAATGAAGGTATCTGACCTTCACACTATAAATATTTACCTCCATTGGATGCACATTTTATTTGACCAAAAAATTCTACTAATTATCAACTTTGAACTTATGAATTTAGTTCGATTTCTGATTTGCTTTTTGTTAGAAAGGTAAGACAATATGCTACAAACCTACATTTCCAAACTTCTTGTGTCCGTCAAATAAAAAAGTATCTACTACTCTCATAACTCATAATTCAACTTGTTGAATCATACAACAGGCATGAGAGGCAAAAGGAAAAAACAAAGGCAAAAACAAGTGGTTAAAAGTAATAACAATAGCCGTGCAATTATCTTTGCATCGCCTTTCTCGAATTGCTTCTCGGACAAGGCATCAAACTGTTGTAGTAGCAGACGATGTTTCTTGACAAAACAAATTCGATTTCTTTTTAATTATTTTAGAAAGTACAAAAGTAAAATAAAAATATTATTGATGTATCCCAGTTGTCTTTACCTTTAACTGTTTCTTAACAAACTCAACTGCATCACATGGTCCGAATACCTGAATATCAAGGGAAAGAACAAGTAAAATTTCTGATGACATGTATTAAATAAAAACGATATTTGTTTTTAGTCCTTTAAACCTTTGCATTCAGTCCGATTAAGTATTGAAACTATTTCTTGGTTCAATCTGCCCCCTCTAGTAAGTCTTGTATTAATTTGCATTTATTTTGGTGGATAATCAAACCAAGTGCTGAAAATGCCACAGTTCTGTAAATGCTGGTCTCCATTATTTATTTACATTCAAGACTTCAAAAGCAAACACTTCAGAGTGCAGATCCTTTTGAAAAGGTAATTGAAGACCAAAATGAAGGAAGGGAGTGAGAGAGCAATAGAAACTTAAGAGTAGTAAACAGAAGTACAGCAAATTGACAGAAGGGAAAGATTGGACAAGATATAAGAGTAACAAGAGTTATGGAGCATAATTAAACCAAAAATAGTTTTAAGGGTTCAATTTACCTGAATGCAAGAGATCAGGGACTAGAAGCAAACTTTTTTCTTAATAAAAAGACCTTTGAAGTATTAAGACATAAATTAACTTACCTCCCATAACCATAAGCCATCACAATCGAGTATTACAAATTGGTCTCTCTCAGTTAGTTCAAATGAATGAATATCAGGAGTTGAAATAACTCCAACCTGCATAAGCTTGTCAATTTATTTTTAATGATTGAAAAATTAAAGTGAGATCTGATACTTTCAGGTAAAACAAAAGATGGTTTTAGTTGTTTCTGTTTCTTATTAGTTTGAACCTAATTAAAGTAAGCTGTAAACATTATAGCTAGACTAGTGAAAGACAAATATGAGATCAAATTTGTAATCCCACCCTTTGTACAACCGAGACAAGTCCCGTTACCAGAGCTTCCAAAAGGTAGCATAGTAACGTTGAAGGTTTTAGGCGGTCCTTTACCTATATGTACATCTAACCTATCATGCATGCATAAAGTTCAGATGTACCGCAGCGGAAGTTGATCAATTGCCTAGATTCTTCTCAAAGCCTGGCTGCAACCCCTCCTGGTCTCTTGGTCTTCCTCGTATGCAATTGGCACATCACAACCTCAAGACAGGGCTTGGCGTTACCTTTCACGAATTCAGATGCCGGTCGACTCGTGCGTGTGCTTCCTATTGCTCTCCAAGCAATAGGATGGCTCCTCCCTCTTTCTGATCTCTCTCTGATCTCTTTTGGATGGTGGTTATCTCAAAAGACACGAAATCCAACCTTAGAGTCGCTTCAGAAGAGAGGGGTATAAATAGCCAGCCTGGAAACAGACATTTCAGATTCATAACTGTTGTCTGGAACGGTCCGGTCCAGAGTTAGACCGGGCCGTCCCAACTAGTTGGACCGGGCCGTTCCAGAGTTGGACCGGGCCGTTCCAGAGTTGGACCGGGCCGTCCCAACCATAACAAGACAGTCCGTTTGCCCAGCAAACCAGTCCGTTCCAGAGTTGGACCGGGCCGTCCCAACCATAACGACATGGCTCCACACATTTTTTCTAACAAACGTAATATGTGAATTTTTTACAACGTAAAATATATGGAATGTGCAATCAAACTTGGAACTTCAATTAAGTCTCGATTATTAATTTCCAGGGTAACACAATCATGCTCAAGTTAACACCAGACTGTGCGACTAGCGACATTGTGTATTGTGTAATTCACAAAGAAAAACCAAGAGATCAACTTTCAGCCCATAAAAGGTTAACAGGTAAGCTAGACAGCAATGTCATGTGTAAAGTCGTTAGTCGATGGATGATTAATTTATCTACTCAGGTACAACGTAAAAGGAGCTTGAAAGAATAGTTGATACCTTAACAAATATCCTCCCTCATTGCTCCTGTCCGCCTAAAATTAACCCAATTTAAGGTTGGTAGAGAGAAGCTATCAAGAAAAATAGTAAAAGCGCTTCAATTTCACATGAAGCTAACACAAAATAATCGTCAAATTGGGTTGGGGGTGGGACCAGGCTGTCAGTCGCAAGGGTCAAGGGGACAGGTGTCGCGCAGAGCAGACTAGGCACCTGGGAAATGCGCAAGTTAGCAGTTGGCACTTGGGAAGTGCTTCAAATCTCTCTCTCCTCTCTCAGGCGATGCTCAGACTCAGCAGCTCAGGCGATGAATTGGTTCCCTCCGTGACCAAAATTCGGATCTATGTTTCTGTTCAATAGCGAAAAGATATGGAAAGGCAGAAATTAAGAGAGAGAGGGGCAGATTTGGCACTTCCGTTCTAAACGGATTGAGATCCGTTCTCTGCACAAAGTTTTTACTATGACTTTCGTCCTTAACGGATGCAAATCCGTTCCCAAACGGATCGCACTCGAGTTCAATTCCGTTCTAAATGGATTGAGGTCCATTCTCGACGTATCGAGCACAGCATTTCTCCAGTTTTATTCCGTTCTAAACGGATTGAAACTCGTTCTCAACGGATTGTGAACAAAGTTTCTGGAGTTCTACTCCGTCCTAAATGGATTGTGATCCGTTCTCAATGGATGGTGCTCGATTCAATTCGGTTCTAAACGTATTGAGGTCCGTTCTCAACGGAGTTTAAAAACCTGAATTCGATGATTTTTCGTGCTTAACGGATTTGCATCAATTTCACATCAACCCGGTTCATAAAAGGATAAAAGGGCTCATAAAAACAGAATTGTAAAAGCCACTCAATAACCAGGCCCATCTGTCTAATCGTAGCCATAGGCCTGTCAAAACAGAAAATAAAAACATGACGTCGTTCTGCTTTCAGAACCGGAACGGAATGTGGCACCAATTTTCGTTGTCGTTTCAAAAGACGAAATGGAAACGGAACAAATAATTATATCGTTTTGCTGAAATAGGACAGGGAAATAAGAAATTACAGTGGAAAACAGAAATGAAATGGAATGTGGCACCAATTTTCACTACCGTTTAAAAACGGAACGGAAACGAAACATGTATTTTGATTCTGTTTTTGAAACGGCACGAAAATAGAAATGTGGTTTTCCGTGATTGTTTGGCACGTTTGCCAGGCCTACGTAGCCCCGTAAATTAAAGCAATTAAAAGTTTTAGACATCAGAGTTTTAGTTACATGAATTTCTAAGGGGGGGGAAAAAAGACAAAAATAATAATAAAAATAGAAGCTCACTTAAGAATTCCGCTTCTACAGTAAACTGAAACTTATGTATTATTTTATGTCTCTTTCGAATATTTACATTTCACTCCTTGAAAAAGTTAACTAGGTGACAAAGGCGCAAAATTACAAAAGAACACATAGTTGATAAGAAACTTACAAAATCATTTTGCAAATACGTTGATAAGAAATCATACATCTTCTCATGTTCATCTCTAGAACCAGCATGAATATATCATATAAAGCAGAGACCCTTGCTTCTGAGAAATTCGCTACCAGTTTGGTGCATCTCATTCCAAAAAAGAAAAAAAAACATGAGAAACTATACTACAAAAATCATACATAAGCAATTAATTAAGCATGAACAAATTGGAAGAAATAATCGGCTTATTTTGCTCGCGAAATAATTAAGAAACAAAAAGAAGGGAGCGACTAGAGAAATAATTAAGAAACTTTAAGTTAGAAATGGTTAGAGAGCGAGGAAGAGATTGTTCGTGGTTAGGTTTGTGTGCTTTATTCTTACACTCTGTTTGGTACGAAGGGAGCGGATGGGAAAGAAAGCGAACCGAAGGGGAAATCGGAAAGTTGGGCTGTTTGGATGGAAGGCAATCGGAAAGGAAAAAATTTCGCGAGGGGATCCAATTTCCTTCGCAAATTCCCTTCCTATACAAAACGAGTACCCTCCGAATCGGCGGAGAATCGAGGGAAAGAAAATCGACAAAAATCTTCGAGATGCAGTTTGACATCGATACCCTTTCCTGGCGCGAGATTTATGCTTGGCGCACGTGATTTTCACATTGAAATTTCCTTGTGGACACCAATCTGCTCCTATTAATCACGATTCTTCCAATCTTCCTGCTGCCTCTCCTCTCCATCAGCCATCTCAGGTAACTCTAGCTCCGTTTTAATTTCTTTCTCCAAACTCCAGATTTTTAGATTTGTTCATTCTGTTTTTGATTTCTTTCTCCACACTCCAAATTTCTAGGTTTTGTTCATTCCGTTTTCTCCAGGAAGAACTTCACATTTTTCCTTTCTTCAGCAGTTCCAACAGGTAACCGTTGACTAATTTGTGAAAATTTGTAATTTTTTTTCTCATCTTTTATATAAGTAATACTGGTACCAAATCATGGCCAGCATGCAATTGATAGTGGTACAGTTTTAATTTATGCATTTCTAGTTTTAAGTTTTAAACTTAACCACTAAGATCCATCTGGCCTAGTTCTCAACTTAGATTGTTTCAGGTTATAAATTTAAAGACTGAAGTTTGGTGGTTCAAGTTTAGACATTTTCCTTCAATTGGATATTTATATTTTGCCTCCCAAGCTCTTCCTCCAGCTTTTCCAAGCTTTTATTTTAGACTTTTATCAATGTGTACCGGTAGAAAAACTATATAAAGATGGAGAAAACTAATATAACTTGTACCTGACCAATAACCAGTACAAAAGAAGTAATAGGCTCTTGGGTTCTGTCCTTGATTTTTATCATGTCAGTTCTAGGCTATTAGCTTTTTTTGTACTGAATAAACAAAGCATTTTTTGTTTCAGGTAGCAGTATTTTTATTTTCCTTTTAATATATATATTTTTTGTTGTGTATTTTCTGTTTACTAGTAGGGGTAAGTGATGTTAGGTTTCAAGTGCTAGGGGTTTCTAGTTGTTTGTAACTTTAGTTATGTAACTGTTTTTTTTATTAATGAATTCTGAGCCTATAGGCGATTATCAAAAAATAATAATAATAATAATAATAAATAAACAAAACATATGTACAGCAAGCAAAGCATCTTGGGTTGCTTTCCTGAGCCTATAATCTAATGGTATTTAGTTTGGATTTCATGTTTGATTTCGATTTCTTATGTGCTAGTTGTTTGCTGAAGTTCGAGCAAATTTTGCAAGGCTGGGACAAGTAGGTACCAATTCGGTACCAGACTGATGAGGTTCTTTCTGGCTTACGGGTACGGTTCAATGAAAGTGGTGCTACCTTACAAATAATTAAGTTTTAGTGTGTGTGTTGCTTTGCTATTTGTCACCGTTGGTGCATTGTACTCTTTAATTTCTTAAATAATCAAGTGATGTAGTCATTTTTGCTTGCTTTATGATGAATAAATGATTAAGCTTCTGTTGTTTCCCTGGTTCAATCGTGATTAATGTTGGTCAAGCTTAATTATATCTTGTCATGCACGTTCATATTTTATTGTGTTATACTATATATGTTGGCCAATATTTTTTCACTCGATGATCAAATTTACAGCGATCATGGATCATTTCCGTTATGTATATAAGCAAAAGGAAGAAATGAGAGATCAAATCTGCATAACCGTACTGGTGTAGAAAAACAGATGGAAGGGTTCAGGGATAAATTAGTCCAGAATTTATATTTTTCCTTCATTGAAATAATCCATCCAAACAAGAGATATGAAGGAAAGGAAAATTAATTTTCCTTTCCCTTCATTTTTCATCCAAACAAGAAATATATAATTATTTTACTTTCCATCCCATCCCTTTCCTTCCCTCTTTAAATTTTTCTTTCCCTTCCACCCTCTACCATCAAACCAAACAGAGTGTTAATGTAGAGTACATCATCTCGTTTTTTATAGAGGTTTTGTGCCACCAATATATACGAGGTGGCACTAGGAGAACAAATGCCACCTTCACGAAATATGATCCATTGAACCGTTGTGACTATGGCAGTATAATTTTTGGAAAAGCTTGAATTTTTTTTTTTTTGTTTCGCGGACCTATAAATAATAAAATTGTGTTCGGACGCTCTTAAATGGAACTTTTATTAAATGACACCCGTTTTTTTCAGAACAAGTCTTTAATTTACTAAAAATGTATAATACATTTCAGTGAAGATTACAAATTCATTCCTATTCTTTCTTAAAGATATAACACAATCCTATTTGTGAAGATCCGGACACGATTTTCCCAATTGCGCTACCATTCTCTATACAGAGCCCATATAGGCATGAATAGTAGTTGTCGTCTTAATTGAACCTAGCATGTCCAAACAGTTAATTTATTGTCAATCGATTAGTGAGAAAAATTATACAACTACAATCATACTATAAACAATGCTACAATTCAACCTTCTTAATTAAAAATATTTTTATATTATTCGACAAAAGGGAATACGTAAGTTAGACTTGCCATTTAATTATTTTCAAGCGCCATTTTATTTTCACTGTACTGAACTATTTTTTTTTTTAATAAAGCTAACTTTTTGAAATATACATATTAAACATACTTTTCGAATGATGAAAGCATGCCATTTTCCTTTTGTCACTACTAAAGAATTGAATAACAAAAGTTATTTCTTATATTACACACAAAGTTCAGCCAAGCTTATAGTTTACTTGAAAATATGTCCAATACTTATTAAACCAACAACCTCGTTACATATAAACTTTATATCAAATTTAGAAAAAGTGAGGTATTGGAGAAAATTAAATGGACTATAATTAATATTATAATATAAATTAATATTATAATTTACTAGCTTAGATGAAGTCATGAAACAAAGATTTGAGACTACCTGTCAAGGAGGTGAGCACTTCGTCTTCGTCGCTTTCCGGCTTTCGTTGTCTAATTACCGACGCCGGCAAGAGCATACTATTCGACCTCCTCCTCTCATTTGACTGAGGTGGAGGCGGCAGCAAATTGATTCCAATTTTGTTATTAATTGATGTTCTTGTGTTTTAGATACAATATTATTTTAGATATATTTTAATTTTATATACGTGTGTTTGATCCTATTGTTACAATTCTTTTGTATACAATAAAATGAGTAATAATTCAACAATTTAAACATGCAATACTGTAATTTATAATCAACTTTCAAAAAAAAAAATGCTGTAATTTATAATCTGTCATGCATCTTTCACTTGCAATGAAGAAATATGACCTACACACTTTAAATATTTACCTCCATAGGTTGCACATTTTATTTGACCAAAAATTCTACTAATTATCAACTTTCAACTTATGAATTTATTTATTTGCTTTTTGTTAGAAAGGTAAGACAATGTGCCACAAACCTACATTTCCAAACTTCTTGTGTCCATCAAATTGAAAAAGTACCTACTACTCTCATAACTCATAATCAACTTCTCGAATCATACAACAAAAATGAGAGGAAAAAGAAAAAAAAAAGGCAAAAACAGGTGGTTAAAACAATAACAATAGCCGTGCAATTATCTTTGCATCCCCTTTCTCGAATTGCTTCTCGGACAAGGCATAAAATGCTGTAGTCGCAGATGATGTTTCCTGACAAAACAAATTTGATTTCTTTTTAATTATTTTAGAAAGTACAAAAGTGAAATAAAAATATTATTGATGCATCCCAGTTGACTTTACCTTTAACTGTTTCTGAACAAACTCAACTGCATCACTTGGTCCAAATACCTGAATATCAAGGGAAAGAACAAGTAAAATTTCAGATTAAATAAAAATTATATCTGTTTTTATTCCTTTAAATCTTTGCATTCAATCCAATTAAGTGTTGAAACTATTTCTTGGTTCAATCTGCCCCCTGTATTAAGTCTTGTATTAATTTGCATTTATTTTGGTGGATAATCAAACCAACTGCTGAAAATGCCACAGTTCTGTAAATGCTGGTCTGCTTTATTTATTTATTTATTTACATTTAAGACTTCAAAAGCAAACTCTTCAATTACCTTTTCAAAAGGATCTGCGCTCCTGATAAAGAATGGTGATAATGAATGAAGAAAATTTATGCACAGAAGATGGAGAAGAAGACAAAAATGAAGGGAGTGAGAGAGTAATAGAAACTTAAAGAGTAGTAAATTGACGGAAGGGGCAGATTGGACCAGATACAAGAGTTATGGAGCATAATTAAACCAAAAAATAGTTTTAAGGGTTCAATTTAGGGACTAGAATCAGACTTTTTTCTTAATAAAAAGACCTATGAAGAATTAAGACATAAATTAACTCCCCCCCCCCCCCACCCCGGCCCAAGCCATCACAATCGAGTATTATAAATTGGTCTCTCTCAGTTAGTTCAAATGAATGAATATCAGGAATCGAAATAACTCCAACCTGCATCAGTTTGTCAATTTATTTTTAATGCTATTCAAGTGAGATCTGATACTTTCAGGTAAAATAAAAAGACGGTTTCAGTTGTTTCTGTTTCTTATTAGTTTGAACCTAATTAAACTAAGCTGTAAACATTATAGCTAGACTAGTGAAAACAAATATGAGACCAAATTTGTAATCCCGCCCTTTGTACGACGGAGCCAAGTCCCGTTACCAGAGCTTCCAAAAGGTAGCGTAGTAACATAATATGTGAATTTTTTACAATGTAAAATAAATAAGGCATGTGCAATCAAACTTGAATCTTCAATTAAGCCTCGATTATTAATTTCCAGGGTAACCCAATCATGCTCAAGTTAACACCAGACGGAGCAAATACCAACATTGTGTATTGTGTAATTCACAAATTAGAAAAACCAAGAGATGAGCTTTCAGCCCATAAAAGGATGATAGTTAAGCTAGACAGCAATTCATTTGTAAAGTCGTTACTTAATCCACTAAGGTACAAGGAGCAATCTCATGTGTAACACTGCAATACCTTAAAAAAAAGAAGGGAAATAGTTGATACCTTAACAAATATCCTCCCTCATTGCTCCTGTCCTCCTAATTTAACCCAATTTAAGGTTGCTAGAGAGAAGCTATCCAGAAAAATAGAAACACCCTTCAATTTCACATGAAGCTAACACAAATTAATCGTCAAATTGGGAGGCAGAGAAGAAGGCGGAGTTAGGGGTTGGGACCCGGCTATCAGTCGCAAGGGGACAGCCCGACAGGTGTCCCTCAGAGCAGACTAGGAGCCAGGGAAGTGCCCAAGTTAGCAGTTGGCAGTTGGCACTTTCCGAGAGCTTCCAATCTCTCTCTTCTCTCTCAGGCGATAAATTGGTTCTCTCCATGACCAAAATTCGGATCTTTGTTATGTTCAATAGAGATAGAGAAAAGAAAGGAAAGGCGCCGGCAGAAATTAAGAGAGAGAGAGATTCCGTTCTAAACGAATTGTGTTCAGTTCTCAACGGATGGGGTACAAAGTTTCTGGAGTCCAAATCCGTTCTAAGCGGATTGTGTTCAGTTCTCAACGGATCGGGTACAAATTTTCCGGAGTTCAAATCCGTTCTAAACGGATAGATGTCCGTTCTCAACGGATCGTGGTTGAGGTCTACTCCGTTCTAAACGGATTACGATCCGTTCTCAACGGAACGAATTGCGCAAAGGGATTTGGCACTTCCGTTCTCAATGGTTTGAGATCCGTTCTCAACGGATTGGATTGTGGAATGAAATTTCGAACTTCCGTTATCAACGGATCGTTTTGTGCAAAGGGATTCCGCTCCTCCGTCCTCAACGGATTGGATTGTCCAGAGAACAACGCCAGGGATTTGGCTCTTCCATTCTTAACAATTGAGATCCGTTCTCGATGGAATGGGTTGTGCAGAGAACACGAGGGATTTGGCACTTCTGTTAATGAGATCCGTTCTCGACGGATTGGATTGTCCAGAGAACCATTTTCATGAAAACTTTATTTATTTATTTTTTTTTTAGGGTCGTATGAGACCAATTTTTTTTAAAAAAATAAAAAAAAGAAAGAAAAAAAAGTACACATTCACGTGCAGGAGATATGAGAGCTTAAATATGATAACAGGGAGAATGAAATATTATCCAACATAGAATCTGTTTTGGGAAGATAACAAATTATACGAAAAAATTCAAACTATGCTAACTATCATCAAGTATAAGTCTACTCTCACCGTCTCACGCAAAAGATTGATAGTACAAACACTGGCATGTGCATTTCAGTGCTGTACCAGCCTGAACTTAATAATACAATCAGTTCAGCAATAATTTACACAGTACCAAAACCATTTACTAGTAAAAATATCAACTGCATATAAAAAGACTAAAATTAGACCCAGTTAGAACATGATAGACTATTTACAACCATTGCATAAGGGATGCTATATCAGATAAGGAATCCAATGACCATCATACCAACAAAAACGAAGATTAATTATGTAACCAGACAAACTAAAAAGACGACATTTTCTGATGATTGGTACTGAATATATAGATGCCACAAACAAGAAAACAAAAAAAAAAAAGCTAGAGATTGCAAAAACCTAGTCGCTCATCAACAGTTAAAAAAAAAAAAAAAAAAAACACACAAGGTACTGTCTTAACTATCACATTTTTTAACCTGTAAGGCAGTCGCTTTTTGCATCCTATGATCTATACCTAGTCAGAAATCAAGTCACTTGTCATCGTAAAAGAATGTGTAAGGGACTGATGCGGGGTCTAGCTCCCAGAACCCCTTGAGCTTGCCTTCACATTCCTCTGTCAAACGAATACAAGGTATCTTATGTGAGAACAGAATGTACTCACTTTCAGGCACTTCCCAAGTACATGAACCAGTCCCATCAACCTGCTCCGGCATGAACACCGATTTAAATCCAGGTACTTGACTCAGAGGACAAACTACTGTAGAGTCCTCTCTCTGCTCTCTTATCTCCACTATATCAAACTTGCACGTTCTAAAGTCATGAAGCGTCCATCCAGCCGACCAGTTTTTATAGACAGCCCAGACCTCACCAACCCCAGGCATTATGTCATAGTAGTTGCCTCTCACATGATGCCTCGCTGAAACCATATGGGAAAAAAAATCGGGTTTATCATAAGTCATGTTCTGAGCTGTGACCCTGAACTTGCCACAGCTGATTGGAAGATTTTCACCCAGCCATGCTCTTTCCACATCAGACTCGGGGCATGCCTTGAGCCAGTTTACATGAACATTGAACGGCTCGTGCTCAACCTTGCATACTAAACCATAATATTTTGGGTAAGTGTCTAGGTCAGAGTACAGGGCCCATATATTGCCCTCCTGGAAATTGTTGCATGTTCGGCAAATATTGAAGTTGTGAAATTCTGCATCAGGATGCTCGTACAAGTATTCTTCATCAGGATGCTCGTACATGTATACTGCATCTGGATGCTCGTACATGTATTCTGCATCTGGATGCTCGTACAAGCATTCTGCATCTGGATGCTTGTACAAGTATTCTGCATCAGCATTTGGCTGGGATGATTCGCACCTCACCATTGAGGTTCCCACCTTAGCTACTCTAGAAATTGAGCCCTTGTCTTGAGCATACCCACTTGGTTCAAAAGCTGTATCTGTTTGTTTCAGCAATCCAGTTGGTTCCACTTGCTCTTTTGCTTTCTCTTTCACACTATCATGTTCTTCCACCTCCCCTTCGGTACAGGTACTAGCACTAGTATCGATATTGGTTGCACTGGCACTGCCATTACCATCTGGCACTCCATTCACCTCAACTCTTGCCTTTTTATAAGTTACGCTGTTTTCCTCAGCAGACTCACTTCGTTCGAAAGTTGTGTCCATTTCTTTCAGCAACCCACTTGGTTCCACTTGCTCGCTGTCTTTCTCTCTCTCTCTATCCTGTTTTTAAACTTCCCCCTCAACACAGGTACTAGCACTAGTATTGGTATTGGTTGCATTGGCACTGCCATTACCATTTGGCACTCCATTTACCCCAACTCTTGCCTTTTTAGAAGTTGCGCCATTGTCTTCAGCAGAACCACTTGATTTGAAATCTGTGTTAATATTTTCCAGCAACCCACTTGGTTCTACTTGCTCTTCCAAATGGGACGCTGCACTGGCACTAAAGCTTTTGAAGCAGTGTGTGCAACACACTATCTGGTACGAAATGTTGCTGTGGTACTGGAGCATGGTCCCACAGTTAGTGCATTCTGTCCTGAAAGTGAGGCCTAGGTGTGGTTGTGGTTGGTGTTGTTGCTGTGCCCAACACTTATTTGCACTATTTAAGTTGCCAGAAGAGTTGTGAGCAGAATTGGTTTCTGTGATCTGTTCTGGGCTCCAACCTACATCTATGAGCCCTGGGTGATGGGGCAGTGCATTGGCAACAAAATTTTTGGAGCAGTGCCTACAACACACTTCGCGAGACAAAAAGTTACAGTGGTACTGGTGTCGATACTCACAGCCAGGGCATTTTGTCCAGAAAGTGAATTGCTGGTTTGGTTGCGGTTGGGGTTGCTGTTGTGTTTTCCACTTATTTACTCTATTTAAATTGCTGGATGAATTGTGAGCAGCATTGGTTTCTGTCTGTTGAGGGCTCCGACCTCCATCTATGAGCCCTGCGTTCAGATGGGGTACTGTATTGGCGATAAAATTTTTGGAGCAGTTGGTGCAACACACAATGTGAGACAAAATGTTGCAGTTGTACTGGTGTCGGGTCTCACAGCCAGGGCATTCTGCCCAAAAAGTGAGTCGCTGGTGTGGTTTCCACTTGTTTGCCTTATTAAAGTTGCTAGAAGAGTTGTGAGCAGCATTGGTTTCTGTGCTTTCATGTGGGCCTGCTGACCTAACAAGGTGTTTTCTCTTAAAATCATACATTATACGTTTGGCTCAGTCTGACAAGGTATTATTTGCCTCCACTACCAGCTTAAATGCCGCCTCTGCACCAGGGATTTTGTTCTTGTCAGGGTGTAGCAAGGCCACCAGTTTGTGGTACTGCTTTTTAATCATGATCTCATCAGACAGGGGCTCCACTTGAATGATCTTGTACCAATCATACAGGCCATTGGCCATTAACTGAGCAGAACAGTGTACCTCGCATACTGCCAGAAGCTGAGAGAGATTCTCTGGTGGTAATAGCTTCTTTGCCTTCAGGGCCATTGCCTTTGCACCAGCATAGTCTTGTTTCAGTAGTCTTTTCTCAGCAATTTCCTTAGCATGTATTGCCACTTGCTTATTCTGCTCCATAGGAAGTAAAACGAGACAAATGCAAGAAGACCAGAAAAGAGCATAACAGAATTTGTGATTGTTGTAACTAACGTTTTGTACTTATTCAAATGTTTAAGGACCATTTTAAGCGATCAAACTAATATAGAATGTTCATATAATAGGAAATATTTAAAAAAGGTCTGCATAATTTATACAATAAATTATGATTCCAACAATAACCAAATGATAAGAAACATGGAAAAGAAATACTTTGAACCTCAATGGGTGCATGATTTCTACTAAAGAAATATAATCAAAACTAAAAGGAGGCTGCTTAATGAAATTCACAGAGTTTATACATCACTGAACATATTATTTGAAGTCTTATAGAAAAATGCAAAGCATAAGAAAGATTGATGAAATCATAACAGCTTTTAGCCAGCATGGAAGAAACGTCAAACAAAACAGAAAGAATTTTTGTTTTTTTTTTTTCAAAGTACTGAAAATAGGGGTACAAGATAGAGATAAAACATAACAGCTAAACGAGACCTAGAGATATGAATATATTTGGGAAAGCACACAAGTTATATTAGTGTCAGCACCATGGCATCACATAAGAAGTATACAGGTACCAGTTTTTTGTTATATTACACTAGCATTGTAATTTTGGATGGCAGATATCAACGGTAACAAACACATAACATCCCTAGCAACCAAGGCAACACAACTCAGCAAGCACTACCAAGCACAATTTCTCCAAAGTTAACTGTCATCTATCTATAATAATTTCAGCTAAGTATACTGAGCCTCAGGCAACTGAAATTTTGGCCGATATTACAGTTACATTACACATCCATTTTAATGTCAATTGTGCAATTAAACTTTAACTTCAATTAAGCCTCAATTAACCACGAGTGTAACCCAATCATGCTTATATTAACACCTAACTGCGAACCTCAGCGACATTGTGTATTGGGTAATTCACAATGAAAAACCAACAATTGGCAAAACGAGGTACCTTACAAAAGTTGGATTCTTAACAAATATCCTCCCTCATTGCTCCTCTCTTCCTAAAATTAACCCAATTTAAGGTTGGTAGAGAGAAGCTATCCAGAAAAATAGAAAAAGCGCTTCAATTTCACATGAAGCTAACATAAATTAGTCGTCAAATTGAGAGGCAGAGAAGAAGGCGGGGTTAGATCATACAGAGAAGGCGGAGGGGTGGGACCAGGCTGTCAGTCGCAAGGTGATAGTTTCCAGTGGAGAGGCGATGGAGGTGCCCAAGTTAGCAGTTAGCACTAGTGAGTAGTGGGTAGTGAGTAGTGAGATAGGATCCGAAACTGTGGTCAAAAGTGAAAACCCAGAAATAGAAAGTCTCTCTGGGGTTTAGAGGAGGAAAAGAGAAAATGCCAAAAGTGGAAGAGGTTTATACTTTATGTGAAGTGAGGGGGAAAAAATATCTAGCCCATGGAATTGCGCTTCTTTTGTTTATTTCTTTTTCTTTTTTTTTCTGGGTAGCGCCACGTTGGATTGGCGCTATTGGTTGCAAGACCATATGATGTATTTTTTTTTCTTATGTTTGTGTAAAATGATAGTTGAGTTCTTTTTTATGAACAGAAAAATGCTATTTCCTTTTTAATGACACCTTGAAACTTTATCACAAAAAGTATGATGATTCTCTGTTAAAACAATAAATGGAATCTGGAAAGCATTGCGTAATTCACTTTCACAGCACCAGACATTGATACCTTTTTGGTTGTCACCTCGTTAATGATTTTACAGATTCTAAATCTAAATAAATTTGTTTGCCTTAACTGGGTACATAGAAAGTCTGATTGTTATTTAAATAATAAGACTGGTTAAAATTTCAATCATATTTACATCGTAATAATCATAGTACTTCAACAAGGGCAGAGCAAAAAATTTTTATAAGTAGGCAGAAAATCCTAATATAATTTTTTAGATTTTTAGGAGACCGATATATACGAAATCACTTATAAATTCTATAATAATCTAATAAATCCAATGTAAAAGATAAATAACCTAAATTAATTTATGGGGGGACAAGCCCCCCCCATTCTTTTACCTTTGCCTCTATTGTACTACTGAGGTTCCAAAATACTCACTGTTAGACATCAGTTCAAACTGTTCAGTTCTAGATTTATTCGGTCGGCTTGACATGTTCATAGAACAAATCTTCTTCTTCTAGGGGTTGTTTGGATCGCTTAGGAATTTGGAAAATTTGGGGAATTTGCAATTCCTAGGAATAAATTTATTGGGAAGTGTGTAACTTTGTGAAAAGTTTGGATTGTTTATAATAAATTTATGGTAGGAAGATGAAATTCTCCAAGGGGCCGTTTGGATCGCTTAGGAATTTGAGGAATTTGGAAAAGTTGCAATTCCTAGGAATAAATTTATTGGGAAGTGTGTAACTTTGTGAAGATTTTGGATTGTTTATAATAAATTTATGGTAGGAAGATGAAATTTCCCAAATTCCTTGGGGAATCCAAACAGCCCCAAATTCCTTGGGAAATCCAAACAGCCCCCTAGAGTCGCATTGTTTGAATCAGGTGCTGACCTTATTGTGATTTTGTTTAATTTCTTCCTAGTCATTTTCACATTTTGCAATTATTTTCTTGCATTATATGCAAGAAAATCTAAATCTTTTTGCATGGTAAGTTATGGTTAATGAACTTTTACAGATAGTTTGATTGTTTGATTTTGTGCTTTTAAGCTCGGAAATGTGAAACTTGACACAAAATGAGTAGTAGATAGTTTTGTCCTGTTTGTCAATCAATCCATATGATGAAGCCGCATGATGTTCTTCAACTTCACATCAATCTCCGACCAGCCGCAGGTGGAGGGGGTGGGACCAGGCTGTCAGGTTGCAAGGTGACACGTGTCCCACAGAGGAGCCAATGAACCAAGGTGAAAATATATACGAGTCCAAATTTGTAATCCCGTCCTTTTCTACAACCAGCCAGGACCCTTTACCAGAGCTTCCACAAAGTACGTAACATATATGTGAATTTTACAACATGAAAATAAAGTATAGCATATACACAAATTTTAGAAAAGAAAATAATACAGGGGCCGTTTGGATTCCCATGGGATTTTAGAGAATTTTATCTTCCTATCATAAATTTATTATAAACAATCCAAACTCTTCACAAAATTACACACTTCTCAATAAATTTATTCCTAAGAATTGCAACTTCTCCAAATTTCTCAACTTCCTAAGCGATCCAAACGGCCCCACAAAGAGGTAAGATATAACCAAATTTAGGTTCATAAGGGGATGTCAAATTAAAAATGCCACAAAATTTCCTTTTGACCCAGTTGCAGACTTGCAGTGCATAATAATCTGGGTTTCTAGTATTCACAAAACATGGCCAATCCAATTTTCTCTTTTCATTAATACGCGTTAGATGTAATTAATGTGGGCCTATTATGAGAATCTTTTATAGGCT
Source organism: Rhynchospora pubera (assembly GCA_028095005.1). Taxonomy (NCBI): domain Eukaryota; kingdom Viridiplantae; phylum Streptophyta; class Magnoliopsida; order Poales; family Cyperaceae; genus Rhynchospora; species Rhynchospora pubera. The sequence goes on along the minus strand of CM051462.1, from coordinate 84,874,971 downwards.
TGATAATGTTTTTTTCACGTGTAATTGGGGCCATTAGTTACTATACAGCAAACAAAATACACATTCTTCTTCTTTTTTTTTAGGGTCTGGTGTAGGGCTGTATACGAGCCGACTTCGAGCGAGTTGAGCATAACTCGAACTCGTTATAACTCGCCAACTCGAACTCGCCATTTTGTAACTCGAGTCAACTCGTGACTCGGTGTTCAACTCGTGAATATATTGAATAGATGCAATAATTATTTATGAGTATTACAATAATATAAAAAATAAATTTTATTATCAATTTTATTTTTTTTCATTGATTTGAAGCAAAATATGTCTTGAAACTCAAGATTAATACTCATAGATCATGGTGATGATCTCCAAAAAATTAAAATTTATTACGTCACGAGTCAGCTCATGAGTCAACGAGCCGAGTTGAGCCTAACTCAAACTCGACTCATTTATTAACCGAGTTGGTTCAACTCGAGTTATGCCAACTCGAGTTCTTTTAGCTCGAGTTATAATCGAGCTTTTCACGAGTCGAGTTCGAGTAACTCACGAGTTACGAGCTTTTTGCTCACCCCTAGTCTGGTGGCAATCAGCACGCCGACATAATTATATTAAAAAAATAATATTTACAAGTAAAGAAAAAAAGAAAAAACAAATAAGAAGAATAAAAGATGTAAAACAGCAAAATATTAAAAAGTAAAAACTAAAGAAGGCCAAAACTGGTCCTAACCATATCTATTCCAAGCTTCGATATCCTCGCAGATTTTCTTGAGCAGAAGATCTGCTGTAGTAGCCGAATTCGAGAAGATTCTGTTGTTATGCGCCTTCCAGATGAACAAAGTACAAATTTACTTGCGTATAAAGATTAGAACTGAAAAAAGATAGTCGGGGTAAATGATATGATAAATTACCCAAAATTGAATGTGCTTGGGAATCTTAAAAATTAAGGTAAAAATTAAAATAGTTCAACAATTATCGTCAAGTAAGACTATCCTTGCACAATTCAGTTATTCACTAGGCCGGTAATAATACCGCCTAAGGCATTACAATTTGCGGATGATATAACCATTCTCATGGAGGCACATCCCCGTAATTTGAGCGTAATCTCAATGATTCTGGAATCTTTTTCCAAAGTGTCAGGTCCTAGCCTAAATAATCTCCAATCAGTTTTCGTCTCGATTGCACTGTCGACCTCTGGGATCGAAAGAGTGCAAAACATTCTTAGATGCTCGCCTAAGGAATTTCCAATAACTTATTTAGGCCTGCCTTTGTCGATTAAAAAACCTAGAAGGAAACATTTTTTACCGCTAATACAAGAGATGCATGATAGATACAAGGGTGGAAATCTAAGTTCTTGTCTCTTGGAGGACGCCTGGTTATGCTGAAAGCAGTATTGGCGGCGTTGCCATTGCATTACATGCAAGTTTTTAAATTGCCACAGTGGCTACTAAACCAGATTGACACAATTTGTCGATCTTTTCTATGGAAAGGAGCTGCTTCCTGCCTAGGTGGGCAATGCCTAGTTAATTGGGAAACTTGCTGCCTCCCAAAGCAATGTGGGGATTAGGAATTCTTCATTTGCATACACAGAACCAAGCTTTATTGGTGAAATGATTGTGGAAACTAATTGCGGAACAGGACTCGCTATGGTCCAATACAATCCAGGAAATCTATGGGACAATAAACATAGAATCCTTGGCGTCTTCTGATCAAATCTCTTATGGACTAAGAGATGTGATGCACACTAGACACCTAGTTTCCTCATCAATTGACTTTTCACAAGGAGACTCCAATGCAAGGTGGAAATGGACAAGTGATGGCAACTTCTCTTCAAAGAGCGCCTACTTTTTTTTTGAGAGATTCAGGTATGAGATCCCTTATCATACGCACCTTTGGAAGACGAAAGCACCCTTGAAAATAAAATTATTCTTCTGGTTGGCTATGAAGAATAGATTACTCACACGGGACAATATGTACCAAAAAGGATGGCAAGTGGATAGGAATTGTGTTCTTTGCCATAATGCTCCTGAGACTTGCATTCACTTATTTTTTTTATTGTCCCTTTGCGAGTAATCTTTGGGAGTGTTTCCTTCATCATGATGTGCAAATTAGGATATCGGATAAACTGTGGGAAGTTTGGCTACTAAGCCAACACTTGTTGAAGATGGCATACAAGGACAATTACGGCACAATCTGGATGGCTGGCATGTGGAATATCTGAAAGATGCGCAACGTGACAATTTTCGAAGGCACGCAAATAAACCTGCATGATACTGTCCACAAAACAATCCAAGATACCGAGGCTTGGATTGCAAACTGCTACTAGTTTTGGATAATTAGGATAGGACTTTTAGTCCTGAGAATCGTATATAGTTTATATTGTGCATCTTCTTTTGTTTTTGTCCTTGTAATTTATTCTTTTTACTTTGTACGAAACTTTTTCGTTCAATATATTTGTAGGAGAGATAATCATCTCCCTACCTTCAAAAAAAAAGACTATCCTTGCACAATAAGATTGATTCAAAAAGACTTGACTGGCATGTGCATTTTAGAGATGTACCAACCTGAACTAAATAATACAAACAATGTTCAACAATTATTTACACAGTACCAAAACCATTTATATTAAAAACCAGATACTAGTAAAATACTTTAAAGAGGAAATAAAGGGAGCTGGTCAACCAATTTGAACCGCATCAGTACAACATCTACTATCTACAATCTTTGCACAAGGGATACTATATCAGACAATACAGGCATTCAATGCTCATCATAGCAGCAGAAAGAAGAATTAATTAAGCAACAAAGTAAAACTAACAACAAAACATATTCTGATAATTGCTGCTGAATATTCCCCAAAACAAAAGGCAAAAATAGGGATTCACACAGGGTCCAGCTCAAGGCCTTGAGTTTGCACAGACCAAGTCACTTATTACCATTAAAAAAAAAGCACAAGATACTATCCTTGCTCTCTCCCCAGTTAGACAGTCACTATTCACATTCAATCTCTCTCAGGTCATAAACCAAGTCACTTGTCAGGTTAAAACATTGGGCAGTGATGCAGGGTCTAGCTCCCATAACCCCTTGAGCTTACCTCCAGATTCCTCTGACAGACGAATGGCAGGTATCTTATGTGAGAACAGAATGTATGCACTTGAAGGTACTTTATATGTACCAGAACCAGTCCCATCGTCCTGCTCTGGCATGAACACTGATCTAAACTCAGGCACCTGCCTCAGAGGCCAAACTATTGTAGCATCCTCTCTCTGTTCTCTGATCTCCACTATGTCAAACTTGCATATCTTAAAGTCGCGACATGTCCATCTAGCTGACCAGTTTTTGTAGACAGCCCAGATCTCACCGACCCCAGGCAATATGTCATAGCAGTTGCCTCTCACATTATGCCTCACTGAAACTATATGGGAAAAAAAACTCAGGTTTATCATAAATCATGTTCTGAGTTGTGACCCTGAACTTGCCACAGCTGATTGGGAGATTCGCATCCAGCCATGCTCTTTCCACATCAGACTTGGGACATGCCTTGAGCCAGTTTATATGAACTTTGAATGACTCATGCTCAACCTTGCTTATCAACCCATAATATTTTGGGAAAGTATCTAGGTCAGAGTATAAAGCCCAGATATTGCCCTGCTGGAACTTGTTGCATGTTCGGCACATGTCAAATTTGTGAAAATCTGGATCAGGATACACATACAATTTTTCAGCATCATCATTTGGCTTCATAGCAGGGCTTGAAACACATGTACCAATGTACTTCACATCAGGCTTATAACGTGAAGACCTCCTAAGATATCTACTGGTGCCAGCTGAATCACCATCCCGCTCTCCCTGTACCTCACCTCTTGCTTTTTTAGCAGCGCTTGAAACACCTGTACCACTGTATTCAACATCAGGCTTGTTACTCAAAGACCTCGTAAGTGGTCTACTGCTGCCAGCTACATGATTTCCACCATCAGTCCCTTCTGCATCACCTCTTTGGTTAACATCCAAGCTAAAATTAGATTTAGAACAAGGATTAGGATTGTGGCTTATATCTGCACTAACGCTTTTGCCCCTCTGCCCAATAATAGTGCTTCGGCTGTTAGAATTGGACATGCTCGGACAATTGCTGTCAGGCTTCCTGAACCCTCCTGCGTTGTACCTGGTGATATCTCTAACTCGTCGAACATAAGTAAATCTATAGGGCTCCTGTTGCGGTTGTTGTTGGCCTGTAAACTGCTGAGGCTGGTTCTCTAGATTGAGACGTGGCGGTGCATTAGCCATAAGTATTCTGGCGGTCCCTTTAACTCTTCGAACATAAGTAAACCTATAGGAATCTGACTGTTGTGGTTGTTGTTGACCTGTAAACTGCTGAGGCGGTCCCTTGTGTGGCTGCAGTTGGGGTAGCTGTTGTGGTCTCAACTTATTTGCCCTATTTAAGTTGCTACAAGAGTTGGGAGTAGTATTGGTTTTTATGCTCTGTTGTGGGCCTTCTGTGCTAAAAGCGCGTTTTCTCTTGTGATGATACATTATTCGTTTGGCTTGGTCTGACAATGTCCTGTTTGCCTCCCTTACCAGCTTAAATGCCGCCTTCGCACCTGGCATTTTGTTCTTGTCAGGGTGTAGCAATGCTGCCAAGTTATAATACTGCTTTCTAATAGTGATCTCATCAGCCAGGGGTTCCACTTGAATGACTTTGTACCAATCGTACAGGCCGTTGACCATTAACTGGGCAGAACAGTGTACCTCACAGACTGCCAGAATCTGAGAGTTGTTATACAGTGGGAATAGTTTATTTGCCCTCAGTGCCATTTCCTTTGCACCAGCATAGTCGTGGTTGAGTAGTCTTTTCTGGGCAATCTCCAGGGCACGTATTGCCTCCATATGAAGTAGAACAAGACAGAAATGCAAGAAGACCTGAAAATATAACGGAAGTAAATTTCTGATTGTTGTAACATAAAATAATGAGATGGGCTAAAATCAGCCACGACTGACGGATGCAACCGTCAGCTACGATCAAATCTCAATTTTCAAGATTCTAACAGTCGATCCGAACCGTTCAATGTGTTCTCCATATTGAAATCTCATTGGAGACCAAATTTTACATTTTTCTGATTTTATTTACTATTTTTTTGAGATTTTTAAAAATCATAGTTATTGAAGGATCCAGAATTGTTTAGATTAAGAATTTTGTAAAATATCAAACAGATAATAAAAAATTTCAGAAAAATATAAAAGTTTGTCTTCAACAAGATTTCAATATGGAGAACACATTGAACGGTTCGGATCGACTGTTAGAATCAAGAAAATTGAGATTTAATCGTAACTGACGGTTGCATCCGTCAGTCGTGGCTGATTTTAGCCCATCTCAAAATAAAATTAGTTAACTGGCAAGGAATCAGACCAGTAAAATAGAAATCAAGTTCATTACCTAGACTTCTATTTGCAACAAATTAGTCCTTGAACTTTATTAAAAACATCAACTTAGTCCCTGAATTTCATTTGCACAAAATTAGTCCTTGAACTCATGCAATATAAAAGTTAAGTTGGCCCCTAGACTTTCATTTGCATAAAATTTGTCCTAAATATTTTAAAAATAAAAAATATAGTTTTTGAACTCTTCAAAATAACCATGTCTGCCCTCAAATTTGTCATTCTTAAGAGGGCCAATTTAGTTTTTAGCTTGCAAGTTTAATTATGAAGTTGATGCAAATGAAAGTTAAAGGGCTCTGTACTTTTTCAAAAGTTCAAGAACTTCTTAGTTACTTCTTTTTTTTTTTAAGTTTAACAACGAATTTGGTGCAAATTGAAAGTTAAGTATTGAGTTTGTGTTTTTAAAAATGTTATAGGACCAAAACCGAATTTTTCATAAATATAAAAGTGCGTTTGTGTAGTAATTCACTCTAATTCAATAGTACCTTTGGATATTGTAAGTTTAAACCTGATCGTACAGAAGATTTTTAACAATGCTGATAATAAACTAACTTTAAATCTAAGCTGTCTGATTCAACCAGCTAATTATATTCTACAGACCAAAGTAAAGCATTAGATTGGACAAGAGTGAAAAATGCTAATGCAACTATTGATCAGGATCCCTGATCTTGAACCAAATCTCAATCTAAAGGCAGGTACGAGAGAAAACAAAGCAATAGACAACTTGTTGTTTATCTGGCTAATACTGTTACCCATGATGGTGGGTGTACCAAACACATAATGAGATAATATTGTAATTCCTTTTTCAACTAGTACATAACAAATTAAATATAATCAGGAGATATACATGTAGGTAAGGTCAAACCAATACAAGAAGTCGATAATAAAATACATGTAGAAAACTCACCTGTATTTTGATGCATTTTACAAAGGTGGGGAGTTATGTATTTTTTTTTATATAGGATAAATTGAATGAAGGTTTTATTAAAGGTTTGAATTTTTCCAAGGAACAAAATAAAATTATTTCATTTTTTTAGTCAAACCTTACATATTTGAGAAATTTACAGACTTAACGTTACCTTATCAAATTATGGAAAGGATATTCCTGCCGGGCAAACAGCTTCATGCATGCACTATTCATGCAGGAACCTTACGGAAAAAGAAACAATGGCCTTTACATTGTACAAAATCCAAAAAGTTCCTAAATTATTTTTCCTTTTATCATTGGCTTTGCTTCTCAGTAATCGACTGAGGTAGAATAGTGGCATGTCCAAGGAATAACTAAAATGTGAGATAAATTGATAAAAGATTGGTTAAGAGGTGCACAGTTTGACTAACTTTTACTTTACTGATCCTAATTTGGAAACAATTGCAGAATAAGTTTGCAGTACCATACCACAACAGTACCTTCTTTTTACCAGAATTTAACAGGCAAAAATTTGTGTTGGCAGACAAATTGCAAAATAGTTGTTTGAGTTGTACAAAACCTATTACCTGACCAAGTTTAAGAAGTTTGATATGAGGTATTATATAGCATAACTTAAACACTAAATGCATAATTGAACTATAAACAAATACTTAGCATTAGAGAACCAAAGTGAGATTAAGGTGAACTCAAGCTACAATTGTACTATTGTGAAATCAAGTTCAAGCCCAAACTTTGGTGTCCCTGAATTAGCGCCCAAACAAAGTGCTAACAACAAAAGTCCAAAAGTTAAATACTGAAATTGATCTCACACAGACAAGGGATGAGAGAGAGAGAGAGATCATACAGAGTTCGGAAAGGGTGGGACCAGGCTGTCAGGTAGCAAGGAGACACGTGTGGCAAGGAGCAGCCGAGGTGACAGATCAGAGCGGAGAGGCGCGAGGGAAGTGCGCTAAGTTAGCACAAGTGAGAATCGGAAACCTATGGTGAAAGAAAAACCCCAGAAATCTCTCCCTCTGGGGTTTAAGAGGAGGAGAGGAGATGAAAAATTGACAAGTGGAAGGGAGTCTTTAGACTTTAGTAGAGGATGCAAAAACATTATAGAGATATTAAAAAAAAATTCATGCCTTTTTGCACTTCTCGGCTCTTGCTTCTTTTATTTTAATTATTATATTATTATTTATTATTTTTTTAAGATAAATTGGGATCAAGTCTTCGAACTTTTTTTTTAATTAAATGTCTCCAGTCGGATTTGGAACCTGCGACCTCTTACTTGAGATGTATTGTTCTTTGTCACTAGACCAAGAGTTAGTTCTTTTATTATTATTATTTATTTTTTTTTTGGGTGGCGCCACGGAGGCTTGACTTTATTATGGAGCAATTAACGAAAGTAACTTTGTCATAAAAATACTCTGTTGAAATTTATAAAAAAAACAATGTAGAAAGCATTGCATAATAATACATTTGAGAGGTATATTAGTGCATCATGTCGGACATTGGTACATAGTGTTCTGTGACCTTACTATGATTTTACAGATTCCAAATCTAATATAAAAATGTTTGCCGTAATTGGGTACATAGAAAGTCTGGTTGTTTATTTTATTAGTTTGAATGATTAAAATTTCGATCATATTTAATAGGGACAACCATTACGCTTCCACAAAGGGAAGAGCCAAAATCCTAATATAATTTTTTTTAGGAATTTATTTCTTGTGACTTAGTTTAATTTTTACCTAGTCATTTTGACATTTTGCTATCATTAGCTTTCATTAGTTTGACAAAGCAGAGTTTTGCCAATATGGTTAATAGATTTGGAGATTAGCAATTTCGTATACAATCATCATCATCATCATCATCATTGCATATAATAGGTTTTATGCATTGTTTCAACACGCAAAAATAAAATGCAAAGTTGGCAGTTGTCCCATTTATACGATTCACACGATATAATTTAATTTAAGTCTGACATGAGAGTGTAATTAGTTTTGACTACTTATCTATTTCTAGTACGGAGTGTAAATTTCTGTGAGGTGACCCCTCCTTTGTCACATTAGTAAGAACCAGATAAATTTTCTTTGACATGATGATGTGAGCTGGCATAGTTTTGGCAATTTTTTACACATTGGAATTTAAAGGATGAACAATAACAAAAAAAATTCATAATAAAAATTTAAAAAATAACTTGAACGTTCCAAATGAGTTTGACCTGATATAATAATGCTATAATAAACATTAAAACTTCGAATTTATAGGTACATAAAATAAGTACACCATATTCACAAATTTGCGATCTGCTAACTGCTATTATGAGATGGGCTTGTTATCACATCTCTTTTTTATATATGAGAAAAAAGGGTTCTTGTGATCATAACTTTATAGGCTTAATGTGTTTTCCACAGTTGATAGTCTTATTTTGAGAGTGATACAAACAAAGTACAAGTTTTAATTACAGCTTGAACATGGAATCGGAAATATGATACACAGGCCAATGAAATATATCATCATGCAAAAGTAGATACAGGAGAATTTTACACTAAATTAAAAGATTAACATCGTTGTTGGTAACCTCTTCAAAGCAATATTAAAGTTGGTTCCCACCAGGGGCGGAGGCAGTGGGGGTGCGGGCAAGGGCTGTTGCACCCCCTGTCATTTCAGATTTTAGTATACTACTACTATCATTTTTTGTAATATTGTATAGAAATTAAGCAATTTGCCCCCCCCAGACATTAAAAATTGCATATTTGCCCCCCTAAATTTTTTTTTTCTGGCTCCGCCCCTGGTTCCCACAATAACAACTGTCATCAAGTAAGATCTTATCCTCATATAATAAGATTTTGCCAATGGTAGCACACAACCTGGCTGTGCTTTTCAGAGCTGTATCAACCTGAACTAAACAGTACAAACAAATTTCAACAACCATTACACAGTATCAAAGCGATTGATATTAAAACCATATATATTAGTAAAGAACTAAACAGAACAGCAAAATACTGTAAATTGCCAACAATTTAAAGGCATCAGTCATGATATCTAATAAAATACCAACTGCATTAGAAACATGAGATGCAAAAAAGAGTAAAACAGACCCCAGTTAGAACATGATAGACTATCTAGATTATCATAGCATAATGGATGCTATATATCTGATAATACGTCCAATGCGCATCATACCAATGAAACAAGGTTTCACTGAATCTATCCCAAGCCAAAAAAAGAAAATAAATAAATAAAATGAAAGCACTGATCTGGATTAAGCTCCCAGTCATGAATTGGCACACACCATACTAAGTCACTCGTCATGGTAAAGAAATGCACTTGGCATAGATGCAGGGTCCAGCCCCCAGAACTCCTTGTGCTTCCCTCCACACTCCTCTATTAGAATGGCAGGTATCTTATGTGAGAACAGAATGTACTCACTTGCACTTACTTTCCATGTAACAGAACCAGTCCCATCGTCCTCCTCTTGCATGAACACTGATCTAAACTCCGGCACCTGCCTCAGAGGCCAAACTATTATAGACTCTTCTCTGTGCTCTATAATCTCAACTATGTCAAACTTGCATGTTTTAAAGTCATGAGGCGTCCATCCAGCCGACCAATTACTGTAGATGGCCCAGACCTCACCGAGCTCGGGCAATATTTCATAATAGTTGCCTCTGTCGTGATGCCTCGCTGAAACCACATGGAAAAAGTAGTCCGGATTGTCATAAGTCGTTTTCTGAGTTGTGACCCTGAACTTGCCACAGCTGATTGGGAAATTGGCATCCAGCCATGCTCTTTCGACCACAGACTTGGGACATGCCTCCAGCCAGTTTATATGAACTTTCCAAGGGTTATGCTCAACCTTGCATATTGACCCATAATATTTTGGAAAAGTGTCTAGGTCAGAGTACAAGGCCCAGATATCGCCCTCTTGAAAATTGTTGCATGATCGGCACATGTCAAAGTTGTAAAACTCTGCAGTAGGATGCTCATACAAATATTCTGCATCAGCATTTGGCTGGGACGATTCACATATTACCGTCAAGGTTCCGACATTAGCTGCTCGAGAATTAGCACCCTTGTCTTCAGCAGACCCACTTGGCTTGAAAGTTGTCTCCTTTTCTTGGGGCAACCCACTTGATTCCACTTGTTCTTTCTCTTTCTCTCTACCCTGTTCTTTCACCTCCTCAACACTGGTACTAGCATTTGTATTGATATCACTTGTGTTGGCATCAATATTATCATCTCCCTCTTCCTTTATTTCAACTGTTGTCTTATTAGCAGGGCTTGACAAACCTGCTTCAGTTACATTGTCCTTCCCATCAGGCTTGTTAAATGGCAAACTCTGAAGATGTGTCCTGGTGCCAGCTGAATGGGCTCCAGTATCAGTCTCCTCTCTATCATCTCTTCTTTGGCTAACATTCAAGCTTAAGTTAAATTTAGAACAAGGACTAGGATTCTGGCTAGCTTGTGCATCAACCATTTCGCCCCTCTCTTTGTCTCTACCCTCTTCTTTCACTTCCTTCTCAGCACTGGTACTGCCATCAATATTGATATCAGTTGCGTTAGCATGACCATTACTATCTCGCTCTCCCTTAACCTCAACTCTTGCCTTTTTAGCAGGGCTTGGAAAGCCTGCTTTGTTACCATTGTACTTCACATCAGAATTGTTATGTGGCGACCTCCTGAGAGGTGTACTGGTGGCAGCTGAATGGGCTCCAGTATCAGTCTCCTCTCCAGCACGTCTTTTTTTGTTAAGTTCAGAACACAGATTAGGATTCTGGCTTGCATCCATACGAACTGTTTCAACCCTCCTCTTGCCCCTAATATTGTTTGCACTGCTTGCATTGGACCTACTTGGAGGATTGGGGTTGCTGTCAGGCTTTCTGGTCCTTCCTTTGATGTCCCTGTTGGTCCCTCCGACACCTCGATTACAAGTAAATCTATATAAACCTGACCATTGTGGTTGTTGTTGGCCTGTTCGCTGCTGAGGCTGGTACATAGCTGCACACACGTTCCTCGGGTTCAGATGTGGCAGTGCATTGGCCCTAAATATTCTGGAGCAGTTCATGCAACAGACATTACTATACAGCATGTTGGGCTTGTACTGGTGCTGGGTCCAGCAGAAAGGACATGCTGTCCAGAAATTTAAATTCTGTTGCATTTGAAGTTGCTGCTGCGGTTGCGGTTGTTGTTGTGGTCTCCTCTTTTTGTCTCTATTTCAGTGCTATTTCCTTTGCACCAGCATAGTCAGAGTAGAATAGTCTTCTCTAGGCAATCTCCATGGCACGCATTGCCTCTTCCTTGTTGCACTCCATGAGAAGTAAATTAGATAGAAATGCAAGAAGACCTGAAAATGTAGCCCAAGAGAATTTGTGATTGTTGTGACATATATGATTGAATTAGTTTAACTTGAAAGGAAGTAGATCAGTAAAATAAGATCAAGTTGGTTCCTAGACATTTATTTGCAATAAATTTAGACTTTGAACTTTTTAAAAACATCAACTTAGTCCCTTCATTTGCACCAAATTAATCCCTGAACTTCTGCAATATAAAAATTAAATTGGTTCCTAGACTTTAATTTGCATAAAATTTATCCTTCTAACTTCAAAAAGAAACCTAAGTTCTTGGATTTCAAAATATACATGTTGGTCCTCAATTTTGTCATTCTTAAGAGGACCAATTTAGTTTTTATTTTGTAAGTTCAAGGATCAAGTTGATGGACTTCTTAGTTACTTCTTATTAAAAGTTTAAGAACCAATTTTGTGCAAAATGAAAGTTTTTTTTTTAAAGATAAAACTGGGGGTCTAAGCCACCCAACTTATTTTTAAATTAAATGTCTATGAAAGTTTAAGACCTGAGTTTGTGTTTTTAGAAAAGTCATAGGACCAAAATTGACTATTTCATACATTCTAAAGTGTGCTTCTGTAATAATGCAATCTAATTCTAGAGAAGCATGTAGTATTAACTTTAAACCTAACCTGTCTAATTCAACCAGAGTAAAACACTAGATTTGACTAGAGTTTAAAATGCTCGTGCAACTGCAGATTAGGATCCCTGATCTTAATCTTTATCTCAATCAAAACACAGATATAGACAGAACCAACAAAGCAATAGACGACTTGTTGGGTTAACTCGCTAGTACTGTTACCCATGATGGTGGGCACATGGAACACATAATGAGACGGATAACATTGTTCTTCTTTTGGCAACTAGTACAAGAATTTTATTGGAAAATTTCCATGTAGGTCTCAAACCAGTACAAGAACTCAATAATAAAATGCAACCATACCGATAAAATCTCCATATATTGTACTAGGTAGAAAAGTCACTGAAATTTAAATGCATTTTTAAAAGGCGGGTTATGCATTTTTTTTATAGGATATGTTAAATGAGAGTTCTAGTGAAGGTTTGAAGTTTTCCTCCGAACACATACACGTTTTTCAAAGAAAAAGTGTTCACAACAAAGACCTGACTACTAAAATTGATCTTCACACAAGCAATCAGAGAGAGAGAGAGAGTAAGAGAAGAAGAGGGGGCTAGATCGTACAAAATTTGGAGGGTGGGACCAGGCTGTCAGGTCGCAAGGAGACACGTGTCGCACAGAGCAGTTCACATAGAAGAGGAGAAGAGGCGAGCAGCGGCGCGAGGGGAGTGCGCAAGTGAGCGCTAGTGAAAATGGGAAACCTATATATGATGAAAACCCCAAAAAGGAAAGAAAGGTTTAGACTTTAGACTTTAGAGAGGAAGATGAAAGGAAATATGATCATATGATGACAAATTGACAAGTGGTAACTCCAAGGGTTTTAGAGGTGGCCAATAAATAAATAAAGATAAACCCTTGCCCTCTCCGCTTTTAGCCTTTCTTTTTTTCTTCTTTTGGAGGATTCCTTTCTTTCTTCCTGCCCTCCTGAGTCCTGGCTAGGTAGGCCGGAATCACATCCTCTACCGACCTTTTAAGGTCGGTAGAGTGACAACTTTCGATCTAAACCGTTAGATCTAATCTCAACGGTTAAGGGAGCCCCGTGCATGTAACTGAGATTGATAGGCCCGAAAAATCTTAACCGTCGAGATTAGATCAAACGGCTCGGATCAAGAGTTGACCCTCTACCGACCTCAAAAGGTTGGCAGAGGATACCCTCCCAGGTAGGCCTGGTGAACTGTCAAGCACAATAATGATTTTACAAATTCCAAAATTCTAACTTAGGGACTGCTCCACAACATATCTGACAAGCTAAAGATAAGCAACGTAAAGGCAAGGGATGAGAAGTGAAGTTAATAAAAATTGATGCGCCTTGCTCCAGATTTTATAAAGTGAACTTTTGTCACTTCCTTTTAATTTAATTTGTAAAATAACTTATTTCTCTTTATGTTCAAATGTTTCAGGTAATGTTGCAGTCAATATGATCGTTTAGGAATAAGAGGAATAGTCTATTTTTAGGCAGAAAGTATTGAAAATTGTGTAACTTTGTGAAGAAATTGAATTGTTTATAATAAATTATGCCTAAGAATAAAAAATTCCTCATATTTCCATATAATCCAAACAGCCCCATTAAAAACATTACAATTCATCGTGTTCACCGAGCAAAAACAAATTGGAGCAAGTGAAATTTTTTCCTCTCCTCTCCGTTCACCTTGATTCTCTTTTTGTGGAGCAGGGATATTTTAGTCCCTATTATATATATGTTACCTAGTACCTACTCTTGAAGTCTTGGGTAGACGAAAAGTTCTTACCCATTAGTTAAATAGCAAACCATGACTATTAATCATTAATCGGAATCAATAAGGTCAATTTTGGCGAGTAAATGAAGTCGTTCCCAACAAATTATTGCAATTAGTTATAAATTACACTTTGCATTTTTTTGTCATCTGATTCTTTTTTTCTTTATTAAATTGTATGCATTCATAAATTATAAGTCACATTTTATTAAATCAGAGGTGTGTTGTGGATACATAATAACTTTCTAAAAGGCATTTTTGCATCCTTACCACTATTTTAGTTCAAAAAAAAAACTATTATACTCAACCAGATGTAGTTATTTTTTAACATATTATTGCAAACAGTTTTAAAGTTTTTCGGTCATACTTAAATGTTTCATTATTTAGTCCTAGTTTTGAAAATCACGCTCAAGTAAGAGATACATTCTATAGCTAACTTATACTTAATGTTTGAGTTTAAGCAAGAGAAAGGAAAGCATACGACATTTCATAATAATCTGATCTTTAAATAATTATTCACATTCAACAAATATAAGAGGACTCAAATAAAGAGAAAACGGTTACCATTAAACAATAATACGAAATGCAATTTTTATGTAAAGAGACCAGAATGAATTCGATTATACAAATGCAAATCAAGCGCACTACCAAATCGGCGTCATTAATGAAAAGGAACACAAACAACAGCATATATTAGCAAACTAAAATAAAGGGGGCAAAAAGATCAATTACAATCTTTCAGTTGTGTCTTTGCATCAAATTACATGACATTTGATTACACAAACCTTAGCTAAGCACAACCAATAATTTCTCCATCTGTGATGGGTCACCCACAATTGCTAGCCACACCGGCTCTGTTTTAACTGAGAAGTTATATGTTCCAGATGTTCTCAATTTTCCATTGGCGAAGGTTTTATCGTCCAGAAAGATAGAAATCAGTCGCGCAGGTTCAGAAGCCATCAAAATCAAAACATATATTATTCCGGAGAATTGGATCCGCCTCCGAAACAACTATTTGCGTACAGTTCTCCGCACAGTGTTTTCGGTCGGATTTTTTGTTGCAACTGGTCATATAATCGAGCACGGTTGAACGAGAATGGTCGCAGAAAATCTTAAACACATCTTGTGTGCCTCTTCGATCTTCCTGGGGGCGACTTTTCGACGCGTGAAGGGTCAATCCACTGGTCTGTACTCGGTACCTCGCTGCCTCTCTCTCTCTCTCTCTCTCTCTCTCTCTCTCTCTCTCTCTTTCCTCTTTCGATCCATGGGGTCGCCTCTTCTCCTTCTTCTCTCCGCACAGGTCTGTTTCTATTTCTATTTCTATCTGAAATTTACTAACAATAATGAATTCATTACTGAAATTTCTAGCATATGTCAAGATTTTTAAAGATAATTTGTATTCTCTATTTTCATCTGCTGAGAAAGGGTGTATTAAGCTGATTGTAAATTTCAGAAAGGGTGTATTAAGCTGATTGTTATAATTGACAACCTTGGTAGTATGAATCCCGCAATGAAAAGATAAGTTACAGATGTGCCTTTTTTTTCCTGCATTTCTTTCTTAATTTCGCCTCTCTTTGTTCAAAAAATTTAAGCAAATAAAAAAATAGCACATATAGTGTTTGAAAGAAGAATATCTGACTGGATTCTGTTTTCTTAGGCAGAGTACTACTTCAAGGGCACATTGAACGACATTGATCAAACAAATGATCTCCTTCCAAATTTCATTGTTGATTCTCCGTTTGTATCAGGTCAGCTAAATTTTGACTGTGTATTTATTTTTCTTATCTTATACCGATTTCCAATTGCCAAAAATAAGACCTAAATTTCATTTATTTTCGCGGGCTTCTATCTATTGCTCAATTTTATAAAAGATAGGAGAGTTGTTCATATCAGGTGCAGCTACCAGCTGAGCATTTCATCTAATTTTTAATATAATTCATTTTATGACAGTTAAATGCCAGAAAGATTACATGCAAATTGATTCAGGAGTTCTTTTAAAACTTTTATCAGCTGTACAAATTCTGATTCACATGATAATTGTTATACATGTTCATCTAAAAGCAGATTACTACCTAATTAATTTACTATATATATTTTTTTGCAATTCATTTTGAGAGATGATCTATTTTTCCTTATTTCATGCTTTTTCTTTATATATTTTCTTCATGTGTAACAAGGGAATCCAGGATCAACTCTCCAGCTGTTGTACTCATTTCTTTTTGCCGCTTTCTTCTTTCTCTATTTGTCAGTTCTTATTGTTCCTTCTCTTGATTATCTGATTTATGATTCTCTTTTTTTTTATGTTTTGGAGTTTAGTTGCCGATTCGACAAATTTTTTTCCCTTTTCACTTGCAGGTTTTGCCAATTCAGAATTGAGATTTAGGGGTTCCTTTTTTATTTATCTCGATATTATCTGTTGATTATAGGTGTCTCTTTTTTTATGTTAGCATTCATTGTTGATTTCTCTTTAAATGCAGCCGAGTCCACTTCATCATTCAACCGCAAGGTTCGATCAGAATGACAACCATCTTCACAAACCACAGCTTGCTCAATGCATCATCTGAAGGTTCTTTTATTTTGCTTTTTATATGATTTAGTGTCCAAATTCAGTTATGTCATCAAATCGAGTTTCAAGAGCGTCAGAGGTGTGTTATTGGCTTCGGTAATGGGTACCTATTTTTTCATGATTGATGAGCTGCTTCTTATTATATACAGAATAGCTACCCATGAGTACTCATGAATTAATCGAGCTCCAAAAGCATCAAGGATCTATTAAGGAATTTCTGCCTTTGTGAGTTACTTCTTATAATTCATTTGTTCCTCTTTAGTGTGGGCAGCTGCTTACTCTACTGTTTAGTTTTTTAGACATGTTAATAAAGAGCTAAAGTATGATGGCTTTCCACAAAAAAAAAGGTCACTGTTTTGTCTTGGTGCTGCAAGGGTTAAGAGTTAAGACGTCTCGCTGTGTAAGCTCAGGCCTTAGATGTGAGATATAGCTTGACAAGAGAGGTTTTAGAAATTAGTTAAGCATTTTAAATTAAAAATTAGGTGGCAAATGAGCAATATTTGGTCATACAAGCTAAGTCGTCAGTGAAAAAATCAAAAGAAAAAAAATCAAATATATATGCTTTAAGTATAGTCTGGTGGCTAATAAACTAGAAAAAAAATGCAAGAAAAATGAGCATCATCCCATTGTTTGATCATAATTCATGCTGCGACCGTATGCTCAAACTATGTTTACACTAAAGTAGTTTTCAATTTTTTGACATTTACTTTGTTCAGTCTCCTAATTTCTCGATTCTTATTATTGATTACACTTTTCACTTTAAAAGATGGGTTAGTAACGGAAAATCATTGCGGGAAGGGGAGGCCAAAAGAGGCTGAAATGAAATATTGGAAAAACTAGCATAGATGTGTCAACTTGGCAGGGATTGCATTGGGCCTTATTATCATGTTGGTTTGGCAAATTTTACCTTCAGCTTTTGAAGATATAATAAAGGATAAAATAGGTCATTTTAAGCAAAATATTTATTTCTTATGAGTAACAACCGGACAGACTACTACTTCAAAGAAATAACTTTTGGTATTCCTTGCAAAAATTTTCTATATAATTGTTGTTATTTCTGCTTTATTTAGAAGGCAAATTGTAAAGTCATTTTTATTGGGTTTCTTGCGACAAAAAGCTATTGTTGTTTATGCAGGACACCTTGAAGTTTTTTTTATGTTAGTTTGTTTAGTGTCGTAATATTTTTTAATCAGTTGGATTGACAAAATCAATGTCAGGTTTGGCAGTAATTACATTGTCTTTTAGATAGCATATCTAACCTCGCATGGCCAATAATGTGCAGGAGGTCGAGAATAGGGCTGTCATTAATATGGACACTGATATGCAACACACTGACTGTAAGTTTGATTCTTATAGGTACGTAGCAGAGCCAAATTTAAACATACTTTGTTTAAATCAGTTAACCTTCAAAATTTTCAGTTTAGAAAAGAAAATGGTGTTCTCAATATGTAGGGCATAGTTTGTGTATTCTTTTAAAATTGACCCGTTGTTCAAATGTATATTATCAGTTTGGGATGATATGATTCAGATCTGTGTCAGTGAATCTGGCTCTGTATCAGTATTTACCTTTAAATTTAGTGTTTTAAAATAATGTACGTTACCATTCTGAAATAAGATCGGCCATCCATGCATTAGAATAAGCTATTATTGTTTATATGTAATGGTAGGATTGGAGTATCTATTACCATACTGTTAATTTAGTTTTGCTTCTATTTTCTTTCAATTTTTATCTCACATAAATTAACTTTTGCGGATCTATTTGATGAACTAATATGCTCATAGAATTAGAGAATTTCATTTATCAAATTCAACTTAATTTTATCGTCTTTTCCCTCATCAGATTATTTACTATTAATAAGACTGGGAAAATAAAATCAAGACGAAAAATAGGTCGCGCAACGCGCGACGCACCCACTAGTGGTAAGTAATAGTAAGGGTTGTAAAAACTTATAACATTTTTGTAGGGTTATTTGTGGAAGGAAGATAACCAACAGTTCACGTTGACATGTAGCAATGAAAAGAAACTCCACTTGAGTCCTTGACTTTAATAACTTTAAAGTTTAATAATTTTAAAGATTTTAAGCCTAAAATAAAATGTTTGCCTCAACTGGGTACATAAGAAGTCTGATTCTTATTTGATTAGTCTGATTGATTAAAACTTTGATCATCTTATATCAGACAATCATTACGGAGAGCCAAAAATTTCACCAAGGGAGGCCAAAATCCTAATATAAACTTTTTAGGCATTGATTTGTTGTGGCTCGGTTTAATTTTTACCTAGTCATTATTTTAACACTTTGCAATCAACTGCATTCATTGATTTAACAATAGTGACTTTTGCTAATATAAATGGTTAATGAGCTTTTACATATGGCTCTTCTGTTCGATTTTATACTTCAACTTGGAGAATAGCAATTTCACGTACAATTATGTTTTTTTTTTTTTTGCATATAATAGGTTTTATCCATTGTTCCACACGCAAAAAAAAAAAAAAAAAAAAATTATGTGAAGTTGCCCAAGTTGTCCCCTTTTTTGATTCAAACGATTGAATTCAAGTCTCAAAGAGTGTAATTGGTTTTTTGACTAATTAAAAATATCTAGTACGGAGTGTGATTTTCTGTGAGGTGAGGTGACCCTCCTCTGTCGCATTAGTAAGAACCGGATAAATTTTCTTTGACATGATGATTCGAGCTGGCATAGTTTTGGCAAAGTTTTACACTTGCTTATTGGGAGTTTAAGAATGAAATTCTTTTTGAGGCGGTGGAATGTCACAGTAACAAAAATTCAGATTAAAAATTTTAAAATGAATTTGAACGTTCTAAATGTGAGTTTGACCCAATATATATAACTCGAATGAATTAGCAACGCTATAACAAACAATAAAACTTTAATTTATAGGTACATAAATAAATAAGTACACATATTAACAAAAATGAAAAACGCAAACATAAAAGTATACAAAGAGTTTGCACTTTGGCAGATTTAGGTTCACATGCTAACAGTAACCAAAAACTAAAGAAAAGTGCCACAAATTTGCGATCTGCTATTATGAGAAGGGCTTTTTATCACATCTGATAGGCTTATTTTGAGAATGATACAAACCAAGTACAAGTTTCAATTGTAAATTGAGCATGGAAACGGAAATATGATACACAGGCCAATGTAATGTATGATCCAAAAGTAAATACCAGAGGACTTTGCTCTAAATAACAACCGTCATCATGTAAGATCTTATCCTCATAAAATAAGATTTTGCCAGTGGTAGCACACAATTTGGCCGTGCCTTTTAGAGCTGTACCAACCTAACTAGATAGTACAGAAATTTCAACAATCATTAAACGTACCAAATCCATTAATATTAAGACCATATATAATATTAGTAAATAACTAAAAAGGGAAATTCTGAAAGCAGCCACCAATTTGAACAGCATCAATCAGGATGCCTAATTTAATACCGACTGCATACAGAAAACATGAGATACAAAAAAGACTAGAAAACTGACCCCCAGTTAGAACATGATAGACTATCTACATTATCATCGCATAATGCATCCAATATATCACATAATGCATCCAATGCGCATCATACCAATGAAATGAAGTTCCACTGGGACCTGTCCCAAACCAAAAAAAGAAAATAAATAGAAAGGAAAAAAAAACGAAAGCACTGATCTGCATTTTGTTTACCACCCAGTCATGAATTGGCACACACCATACCAAGTCAGTTATCATGGTAAAGAAATGCACAAGGCACAGATGCAGGGTCCAGTTCCCAGAACTCCTTGGGCTTCCCTCCACACTCCTCTATTAAACGAATGGCAGGTATCTTATGTGAGAACAGAGTGTACGCATTTGCTGGTACTTTCCATGAACCAGAACCAGTCCCATCGTCGTCTTCTTGCATGAACACTGATCTAAACTCAGGCACCTGCCTCAGAGGCCATAATATTATAGAATCTTCTCTATGCCCTATAATCTCAACTATGTCAAACTTGCATGTTTTAAAGTCATGAGGCATCCATCCAGCCGACCAATTACCGTAGATGGTCCAGACCTCACCAACCTCAGGCAAAATCTCATAATAGCTTCCTCTGTCATGACGCCTAACTGAAACCATATTGGAAAAGTAGTCGGGATTGTCACAAGTCGTATTCTGAGTTGTGACCCTGAACTTGCCACAGCTGATAGGTAAATCGGCATCCAGCCATGCTCTTTCCACCTCAGACTTGGGACATACCTTCAGCCAATTTATATGAACATTCAAAGGGTTATGCTCAACCTTGAATATTGACCCATAGTATTTCGGAAAAGTGTCTAGATCAGAGTACAGAGCCCAGATATCGCCCTCCTGAAAATTGTTGCAGGTTCGGTTCATGGCAAAGTCGTGAAACTCTGCATCAGGATACTCATATTCTACATCAGCGTCTGACTGGGACAATTCACATCTCACAGTCAAGTTTCCGAAATTAACTGCTTGGGAACTTGCACCCTTGTCTTCAGCAGACCCACTAGGTTTGAAAGCTGTGTCCCTTTTTTGGGGCAACCCACTTGGTTTCACTTGCTCTTTCTCTCTACCTTGTTCCTTCACCTCCTCAACACTGGTACAAGCATTAGTATCGGTATTAGTTGTGTTGGCATCGCCATTACCATCTTGCTCTTCCTTCATCTCAATTGTTGGCTTCTTAGCAAGGCTTGACAAACCTTCTTTAGTGCAATTGTCCTTCCCACCAGGCTTGTTATGTGATGATCTCTGAAGATGAGTCCAGGTGCCAGATGAATGGAGTCCAGCATCATTCCCCTCTCTATTGTCTCTTCTTTGGGTAGCATTCAAGCTTAAATTAAGTTTAGAACAAGAACTAGGAGTCTGCCTTGCATGCACACCAACAATTTCACCCCTCTTCTGCCCCATAATTTCTGTGAGATACCCCTCCTCTGCCCCATCCATTTCGCCCCTCCTCTCTTTCTCTCTACCCTCTTCTTTCACTTCCTTCTCAACACTGGTACTACCATCAACATTGGTATCAGTTTTGTTAGCATCACCATTACTATCTCGCTCTCCCTTAACCTCAACTCTTGCCTTCTTAGCAGGGTTTGAAAAGCCTGCTATGGTACCATTGTACTTCACATCACAATTGTTATGTGGCAACCTCTTAACAGGTGTACTGGTGGCAGCTGAATGGGCTCCAGTATCAGTCTCCTCTCCATCGCATCTTTTTTGGTTAACAGCCAAGCTTACGTTAAGCTCAGAACAAGGATTAGGAGTCTGGATTGTATCCATACAAACCGTTTCAACCCTCCTCTTTTCCCTAATATTGTTTGCACTACTTGCATTGGACCTGCTTGGAGGACTGGGGTTGCTGTCAGGAATCCTTGTCCTTAGGACTCCTGTACACAAACCAGACCTTTCTTGTTGTTGTTGGCCTGTACACTGCTGAGGCAGGTTCATAGCTGCACTCACATGCCCTGAATTCAGATGTGGCAGTGCATTGGCCATAAATACTCTGGAGCATTTCATGCAATGCACATTCTTGTACAGCATGCTGCGCTTGTAGTGGTGTTGGGTCCAGCAGAAAGGGCATGCTGTCCAGAAATTTAAACTTTGTTCTGGTTGCAGCTGTGGTTTTTGCTGCGGTCCCTTCTTTTTGTCTCTATTGCTGTTCGTAGAAGAGTTGTGACCAGAATTGGTTCTCGTACACTTTTGCAGGCCTGCTGACCTAATAATTTGTTTTCTCTTCTTATCATATATTTTTCGTTTGGCCTGATTCGACAAGGTATTGTTTGCCTCCACTACCAGCTTAAATGCCACTTCTGCACCTGGGAATTTGTTCTTATCAGGGTGTAGCAACCGCACCAGCTCACGGTACTGCTTTCTAATAATGATCTCATCAGAAAACGGCCCCACTTGGATAATCTTGTACCAATCGTACAGTCCATTGGACATTAACTGGGCAGAACAATGTACCTCACAGACTGCCAGAAACTTCGAGATATTATCTAGTGGGAATAGCTTCTTTGCCTTCAGTCCCATTTCTTTTGCACCAGCATAGTCACCACAGAGTAGTCTTTTCTTGGCAATCTCCATGGCACTTATTGCCTCTTCCTTGTTGCACTCCATGGGAAGTAAAATAAGACAAACGCAAGAAGACCTGAAAATGTAACCCAACATAATTTGTGATTATTGTAGCATACAATAGAATTAGTTAATTAAACTTGAAGGGAAGTAGATCAGTAAATAAGATCAAGTTTGTTCCTGGACATCTGTTTGCAACAAATTAGTCCTTAAACTTTCTTTAAAACATCAACTAAGTCCCTTTGTTTGCACCAAATTGATCCGTGAAGTTATAAAATACAAAAATTAAGTTGGTCCCTAGACTTTGATTTGCATAAAATTTATCTTTCTAACTTGAAAAAGAATACCTAGGTTCTTGGACTTCTTCAAAATATCCATGTTGGTCCTCTAAGTTTTCATTCTTAAGAGGATCAATTTAGTGTTGTAAGTTCAAAAATCAAATGATGGACCTCTTAGTTACTTCTTATTAAAGTTTAAGAACCAATTTTTTGCAAAGAGAAAGTTTAAGAACTGAGATTGTGTTTTTAGAAAATTTATAGGACCAAATTCAAATATTTCGTACATTCAAAAGTGTGTTTCTGAAATAATACAATCTAATTTTAGAGTAGCTTGTAGAATCATAAGTTTGAACCTCATAGTAAAGAAGATTTTTAAGAATGCTGGCAGTATTCTAACTTTAGATCCAACCTGTCAAATTCAACCAGCTAAAATAATTCTACAGACCAGAGTAAATCATTAGAGTAGACTACGGTGTAAAATGCAAGTGCAACTGCAGATCAGGATCCCTGATCTTAAACCTACTCTCAATCAAGATACATGTATTAACAGAAATGTGAGAACAAACAAAGCAATAGACAGCTTGTTGGGTTTCCTGGCTAGTACTGTCACCCATGATGATGGGCACATGAGAGTAGGTTTAAGAAAATAATTGGAAATTTTACATTTAGGTCTCAAACTGGTACAGTAACTCAGTAATAAAATACAAACATGCCTACATAATCTCCTTCACAGAAATTTAAATGCATTTTTTGAAAGTGTTATGTATTTTTTTTATAGGATAAGTTAAATGAGAATTATAGTGAAGGTTTGAACTCCCCCTAAGAACACATACACTTCTTTCATTTTTGAGAATTGAATTTTACAACTTAATCTCACCTTGTCAGATTATGGAAAGGATTTCCTTCTGGACAAACAGCTTCATGTACTATTAATCCATTAAACTTACTAAAAAGGAAGAAACAATGGCTTCTAGTTTGTACAAAATCCAAACAAATTCCTAATTTAATGTTTCTTTTATCATTGTTTTTTCTTATCACTAATTGCACAACTAAGCTTATCGTGGCATGTCCAATGAATAACTTAACAGGCAAAGAAGTTTGATATGAGTTCTACCAAATAAGTAGAAACTTCTTTGCTTCCCAAGAATAACAAATATAAATATACAATGAGTGTGGTTACTGGTTACTCACTGAAAGTTTAAGATGAAACGTATTGTCAACAAAGAAAAGTTGAAGAAAAATACGAAATAAAAGATTTAATAACTTAGGACTTAAAATTTCTGACAAACAAGTCTAGACGAAGAGTAGAAACTAGGTCAAATTAAAATAATCTCAGCTGTGGTGAGATAGAAACTTCAGAATAAAATTAAATTTATGACATTGCAAACTTATTGCACATCCATACCTTGACAAATACAACTAAAACACAAAGTTCATATAATATGAAACCAAAAATCTGCATTACTTCAACAGGAAATGTTGGGATCGAACAATGAACAAATAATAAGCTAAAAAGAACCTAAATTTTGTAAAATCAAAACCCAACTTTTGTCCCTAAATTAAAGCACTACAGAGAACATGAGCTGAGAGAATTTCAAAGAAAAAGTGTTCACAACAAAAGGCTAACCACTAAAATTGATTCACACAAACAATCAAAGAGAGAGAGAGAGAGTAAGAGAAGATGAGGGGGCTAGATTTTACAGAGTTAGGAGGGGGTGGGACCAGGCTGTCAGGTCACAGAGAAGAGGCCAGCAGCGGCACTAGTGAAAATGGGAAAGCTATGATGAAAGCCTCAAAACCCCAAAAAGGAAAGAAAGGACTTTTTCCTCTGGGGTTTAGACTTTAGAGAGGAAGACGAAAGGAAATATGATCAAATGATGACAACTTGACAAGTGTCAAGTGGTAAGTGGAAGGGTTTTATTTTTATTTTTTTGAGGAGGCCAGTAAAATTGTAAAAATAATTATTTACAATAAGAAAGCGAAAGGTTCAAGTTCAACCAAGGAATTGACTGGTCACGCTTTTCCCATTTTTACACCTTTTTTTGTCTCTTTTGGAGGGTTTCTTGTAGGTTTGGTGAACTGCCAAAGCGCAATGATTATTTTTGCAAATTCCAAAATTCCAAATATAATTATGTTACGTGTTACCTACACGGCTACACTTAGGTAGATGAAAATGTTTTGCCCATTAGTTAATTAATGCTGTTGTCTTGAAGCATAGGACTGTCAACGGTACCCTTTTAATCGTTTATTCTATTCGTATCGTATTCGATAAGACGGGTATGGGTAAGGTTCTATTTTCGTTAAGTTATCGGATATGGGTATGGGTAAAAAAAAATTTTCGTTAATTTATTGGGTAAGGGTAAGAGTAACGTTATTTCGTAACCGTTATTTACCCATATCGTTATATATATAATATATAATTGATAATCATTAACGGGAAAAATGTGATTATAATATCCAATTAATATGTTAATAACTAATAAGCCAATTCGATTGGTTGATTTAACTGAGACAATATACTACATTAATAGTTTATAATTCATGATGATGAGTAAGTATTGATTCTTCAATTTAAGACTTTTAATTATTAATTAGTTATATATATTTTTCTGATAATTTACATGAGAAGATATTATATCATTTTATTATATTTAAAGTATTATTCAATTTTGCACTTTATTAATATATTTATTTGATATTATTTATTCATCCATATTGTACATTTTTTTATTGAATTATTATTATTATTATTCGTTTTCTACCGTTATCCTACCCTTATCGTTAATTCATAACGGGTAAGGGTAGGGTAAGTCAATTTTTAACGGGTACGGGTAGGGTATGGGTAAAGAAAATTTTAACGGATGCGGGTAACGAAAATGTCTCTACCGTACCCTACCCTACCCATTGACAGCCCTATTAAAGCAAACATAATTATTAATTAGTAATTACTAATTGTCACACTATTTGCTCAGGACTTGATATAATTACCCACTAGCGATTAAACCTTTTCATTTTTAGAGATTTAGCTGTTTATATAATTATAAGTTCAATTTTGGCAAGTATTAGGTATAAAGTCATTCCTATCCTGACAAGCCACACTTTTAAACTTACAGCCATGATTTTGTGCATATTCTAAAGGTACTGGGCTTGTATATTGTCTTTGAATTAATTATTTTATTTTTTTTTTTTTACTTCTTGTATACTTATCACACACACATTTGAGATGAAATTCCACAAGTTAATACATCAATCATGCAAAGAAACTAAATTTCGATCAGACCTAACATTCCTCAAGCTCTGACAGACTACATTTACTCTTTTCACTATCTGGTCCTTAGTCTCTTGGGAAATACATTATAACTGCTACACAACACGTAAGTTTATTCGACCTGGCTATTATTGGGGTCTTTGTATACTTAGCAGCCATGGAACCTTTCGAATTCTGACAAGGCACACCTATTATACTCAACCAGATGCGGTTATTTTAACATATTATTGCAAACATATTTAAAGTTTTTCTAGCTATACTTAAACGTTCCATTGTTTAGTCCTCATTCTGAAAATCACACTTAAGAGACATACATCCTAATAGCTATCCAGAGGTTAACTTTAGAGTCTTAATCACTAATTAAGGTTTGAGTTTAAGAAAGAGAAAGGAAAAGATATGACATTTCATAATAATCTGATTTTAAATAATTTTTCACATTCAACAAATATAAGAGGATTCAAATAACGATAAAAGGGTAACCAACAATTAATTAGAAATGTAATTTTTCATGTAAAGAAACCCAAAAAGAACCCAGAATATAACTTGAATTGTATGAATTTTGAAGAACGAACTAGTGACAAACTTTGATTATACAAATGCAATCAAGTGCTCAATCAAATAGGTACCGTCATTAATGAAAAGGAACACAAATAGCAACATATATTAGCAAACTAAAAAACAAAAATAAAAAATAAAAAAACAACAACAACAACAACAATACAATTCCTATCTTCCAGTTATGCCCTTGAATCTATCTTTTCATTACAGAACCTTTTAGTAATTTTATTGAAGATTCATATAAACTGAGAAAGGTTAACTGTACTATGACTCATGTCTGACAAGCTCAATCATGATAGTTACAGATAAGCAATTTATTTATTTATTATTTTTTTTGTTGATGCTATATAAAAGCACAATTAGCTAATCTAACAGAAGCTTTAATTTATACATAAACTACTATAAAAAAGCAAGAGGGAAATTATCATATATTCATATTTCCATAAAAGAGGATCTGTAAGTCTGTAACTCAGATTTTGAACAAGTAAAATGCAAGGAAAAGGACTCTTACGTACTTAAATTTGTCAAAAGAAGATAACCAACAGAGCACATCACATCCAACATGCCCGAATCCAAAAACAAAAAGAGGCCCTTCGCTGATTGAGGGCCCAGCTCTCATCCCTGAGTTTCCAATCACTTAGTCAGTCATCACCATATATTTTAAAAGGAAAAAAAAAAAAAAAAACTTAGTTATCCCTCACAGTACTATCCTTACTATCACTTTTTTAAACATCCTATCTATGTCCAGTCAGAAAGTCACTTGTCATGGCGAATGTATTAAGGCACTGATGCAGGGTCTAGCTCCCAAAACCCCTTGAGTTTACCTCCACATTCGTCTGTCAGACGGATGGCAGGTATCTTATGTGAGAACAGAATGTACGTACTTGCAGGTACTTCCCAGGCACCAGAACTCCCATCGACCTCCTCTAGCATGAACACAGATGTATACTCAGGCACCTGCCTCAGAGGCCCAACTATTCTAGACTCTATTCTGTTCTCTATAATCTCCACAATGTCAAACTTGCTAGTTTTAAAGTCACCAGCCGTCCATCCAGCTGACCAGTTTTTGTAGATGGCCCAGACCTCGCCAACATCAGACAATATCTCATAATAGCTGCCTTTGTCGTGATGCCTCACTGAAACCATATGGGAAAAGTAGTCGGGTTTGTCATAAGTCCTGCTCTGAGTTGTGACCCTAAACTTGCCACAGCTGATTGGAAGATTCGCATCCAGCCATGCTCTTTCCACATCAGACTTGGGACATGCCTCCAGCCAGTTTATATGAACTTGGAACGGTTCATGCTCAACCTTGCATATCAACCCATAATATTTTGGGAAAGTGTCTAGGTCAGAGTACAGAGCCCAGGTATTGCCCTGCTGGAACTTATTGCATGTTCGGCACATGTTAAATTTGTAAAACTCTGATTCAGAATACACATACAATTTTTGTGCATCATCATTTGGCTTCTTAGCAGGGTTTGAAACACATGTACCATTGTACTTCGCATGTACCATTGTATAATTGGTGCCAGCTGACCTAACAAGGTGTCTTCTCTTGCGATAATACACTCTTAATTTGGCTCGGTCTGACATGAACATGAAACATTAAGTTGAGCAAATATAACTTCTGTATATTCCTTATGATCATCATAACAAAAATGGTAAAATTCAGTTTGGATTAACTACCTCGGGATGGGGCAGATATTTCCTTTAAACCTTGGTCTTCTCTCTTCCTCTTCAACCTCTGAACATTTAGCAGATAATAGTTCAACATTTGAGAGGAATACCAGCAAGCTTTTCACGTAAACCATAATAGAAAAATAATCTGTGCAAGCAAGGTTCCAATTTCCAACACTGCCTAATCCATATCTCACTTCAATACTTCACTTTATGGTTCGGTAATGAGACCACATTCACTAAATGCGCGGTTGGCCTCTAGTAACAAGATCACATTCACTAAATACGCGATTGACCTTCAGTAATAAGACCACAGTCAGCAAATGCGTGGTTGGCCTCCATTTTGCTTTTAAAAGGACATGTACGAATTTTTTTTTTTTTTTTTTGCACACTGGCTCTAATTGGTTGTCAGAGAAGTAATTGAATTTAACACATACCCTAAATGTCTTTTTCTTCTCCTGCAGCTCTGGCAGCCTGGAAGTCCAGTGGGGGTTGTTTTCACCGACAGTAAACTTCATCACAGACTGACGTTTGCGCTTCCCTTTATAATGGGCAATAGCGGTTGGTTCCGACTGCAGTGTATCAGTATCCTCCTTTTCATTAGAGGTTGCATCAGTGTCCTCCGACGATAACTCCAACGGTTCCTAATTATTATAATAATGTTATTAATTCCAAATAAGTTTTACCATGATTGAACTAAGTCGACATTAAACAATACTGCTAAAGCATCTTTGTTCTCAAGTCTGGTTCCTAATTAGTGTGCTTCAAAATCTAAAGCTGAAAAAAATTCTTCAATAAAAATGATGTTAATTTAAGTTGAAAGCCTACTTCCTCTGAGAACTAAGTCAACATCAAATAATATTGCCAAAGCATTTTTGTTCTCACATTCTAGTTCCTAATTAGCATACTCCAAAAGTCTGATGCTTTAAAAAAAATAAAAAAATATCAATGAAAATGATGTTAACATTAAGTTGAAAACTTACTTCCTCCTGCACTGGCCCACTAGTATACTCTGGTTGCACAGAGGTACTATGCGTGGGTTTGGAGAACTGCCACTCTCTGCTATCATCCTTCATTGCTCGTGTGTCACTTTCCTGTTAAAGATCAATCAATCTAAGTACTAGATTTGTTTAACCAACTAATATTTTTAATTTTTTATTATCAGTTCCTAATAAGTATAAACTGATGCTTAAAAATTTTGTCATCAATGAAAATGATGTTAAATTTAAGTTGAAATCAATCTAACTTCCTTCTGCACTGACCCACTAGCACTGTTGTCATCTGGCGATGCTCGTCTATAATTGGGCGTTTGTTCTAGCTGTGGCTCCGAAGGTTCCTCCATTGCGTCAGTGTCCTCCTCACTGGAGGTAGCATTGCTGTCCTTTGGTGAAGCTCGTCTACATTTATACCTTACAATCAGTTAGTTTTTCCTACTAATTCCTCTGGTAAGTTAATTCCATTTAAATTAAGTGCTGGAATAAATATAATCTTATTGATACCGTAGAGCATTATGTGGGGGCTGCTCCTGCTGATACCCTGGAGCATGATATGGGGCCTGCTTCTGCTCCTCAAACTGGTGGTTTGAGTCAGCGGGGCCTAGCTCGTTTGGGACCCGATTCAGCAGGACCCGTGCAATTTGAGTCGGAGGACCAAGATACTTCTCTAGCATGTCAAATTTGATATTACCTCCCTATAAATTTGATACTTTTTTCAAGTTAGAATTGTAAAGACTATGTTGAGCTGCATAATTTAATCTGTTGGATCTTAGTCCTCACTTCAAATAACTCATCAATAATATTAGTAACTATTAAGAAGTTAAAAGAATATGAGTATGTTTTGCATACCTTTGAAATGATGGCCTCATAGGCATCTGGAAGTATGTCGGTTGGGGACGAAGTCTCGTCCTCAATCTCCTCAAAATCGCTTGAGAGTCCTCGAGCCTGAAGAAGGTGCTCTAACTTGCACTTGCTTGCTGGTTCAAGATCCAAATTTGACTTGGCCAAGCTAAGTATGGCCTTGCCAACATTCGGCAGACCATCCTCCACAAGTTTAATCCCATAAATGGCCAACTTCAAATCATTTTTCACCTGCAAATTTGATTGTTGGTTGCAAGAATTTAAATTAACAAAGACAGCCATGGTTATTGATCTCAACTTACATGAGCCATCGACACATCTGCTTGGTGGATGTAATGTTGCTGAGACGCAGGTTTATTAGTAACATGACCCGGAACTATTATCTTTCCCCCGCAGCACAACCTGTACCAACGAAGATAGTCGGACATGTTGTCGCTGGTCCAAGGTCTGGTCTCGTCAACCTTATCTCCTTCCTTCATCTCCAGCCATCTTTTGCAAAAATCTTTATGGAGAGTAGTTAAACCAGTAGAGGCAGTGCGTTTCTGTTCGAAGTATGTCTTCATCTCCTCCCAGTTCTTTTTAATTAACAAGTGGATTTAATTAATTTTGTTTAATTAACAAGAAGATTGAATTAACATGTAGTATTGATGATAAAATAAATTTAATTTCCCATACCATTGGGACTTCTGGAATTTTTTGGTACAGCCCAAACTGACGCATCACGCGGTTAGGATAATAGATCGCTACTTTCCAGTAAAAAATGCAAGGCAATGTAGTGCGAAAACAATCGGCAGGAGTTGCTTGAACAAGTTGGGGCATGTACTGGAATACCTTCTCATAAGGCCGCCATTCGATATTATGCTCACCGAGTTTCAGAAATACTTCACGTGCATAACATATGCCGCTTCGATGGGGAAAATTATATTTACGCTTCCCCATCCATTTCCTGCAAATTCATCAGTATCCAATGCATTTGTCATGTTAGCCATAGTAGTCGCAATGACTTCAAATTAAAGGGGCATACCTCCCATAAGGCACAGATTCTTTAGATAGGTCAAGCAAGCTGATCATCTCTGGACGACAAGTAGGAAATCGAGTCCATGACCACAGCTGGAGAAGCAGCCACGGGCCAGGAATGTTTTTTTTAGGAATATTCATTGCAGCACAATCTAACGCATGATAAAGATACGCCAAAACAGCTGCGCCCCAGTTATAATCCTTTCGTTCATTCAAGTCACCCTGTACAAAAATACAAATTTACAAAAAAAATATATGAGGTAAATAGAATTGAAATTAGGATTAGTAAGAATACTCTCAACCTAGACCTCTTACCAAAACTTCCTCCTTTTGAAGAAGCAATCAGAAACTTCATCAATTAGTAACCTTCTGGTTATTTTTTTCAAAAAAAAAATTATAAATATGTGCATTGAAGCAAAACATACCTCAAGCAGCTCTAGAAGAAAGGCAGGAACTGCACCCTTTGTGCTGCTTGGAAAAAGGCTGGTGCCGAAAAGCAATAAACAATACAAACGTGTGAACCTGTCCTTCTCTTCCTCGGTCGCGTTCATCCCCAACCCATTTTTACATTGTTTTCGTAGCCAGCTTATTCGTACATAATACGCTAACCTACATTGTATTTTAAATGTAAAAAATATGTAAATGCTTTGAAAATAGATTTATCAATAAAAAACATACCCATCCTTCATCTCAGTGAAGGCGCCTGCGATACTATCGGCGAGAGGACTTTTGGTCACAGGATCTTTCTTTGCGAGAAATTGCAACACCAATTTCTTAGGATCAACTTTCATCGGGCTTGTTACGACCTTCCCAGTAGTGGGCAAACCAAATAAGAATGCCACATCCTAAGAAACATTTCAATTCGTTAAATTTTTCACTTCATAAATTTGAAATGGGCAAACAGAAAAAATATAGATCAAATACCTCCAATGTGACAGTCATCTCACCAACTGGAAAATGAAAACTATGTGTCTCGGGCCTCCAAAACCTAGCCATGGCCCGGATCCGCATCCTCGACAGCCGAATAATCTGGCTGTACCGAGCAGTCAAGCAACGATGTCCGTTCGATCTGGATCCAATGGCGTGGACGGAAAAAAGCGAAATAATGCGAAATCGATCCCTGCCCGACTTCCCGTCTCCTAATTCCAACTAAATTTTCGCCAAATTTATTCCCGTCTCCTCCTTAAAATTGCTTTGCTTAACCTGTTCGTATCCACTCCGCCAAAAGCATCGAATCCATGGCTTTCAAATTCAGTTGTGCAGTGAGTAAATTAAAAACCTTTAGAAATTGAAGTTAAATTAACGAAAAGCAATTCGTCAAAAATAGACAAAGAAGATTCAAATCCATGGCAATTCGAGAGAAGCATTACCTTGGACTAGTAAGAAAGACTAGGGTGATCTAGGATAGTAGCGAAGGTTCGTCGGATTAAGGTGGAAT
Source organism: Rhynchospora pubera (assembly GCA_028095005.1). Taxonomy (NCBI): domain Eukaryota; kingdom Viridiplantae; phylum Streptophyta; class Magnoliopsida; order Poales; family Cyperaceae; genus Rhynchospora; species Rhynchospora pubera. The sequence continues at coordinate 84,842,193 of CM051462.1, read as the reverse complement.
GGTTTTAGTCAACTTGACCTAGGGTTTTCGCGTCTGGCAGAGGAAATGAAGAAGGAAAACGAAGGAGACGGAGCATGTTTCGAAGTGAGACTCGAGCAGGGAGGGCAGGATGAGAGACATCGCTATTTCGCTTTTTTCCGTCCGTATCATTGGATCCAGATCGAACGGACATCATTACTTGACTGCTCGGTACAGCCAGATTATTCGGCTGTCGAGGATGCGGATCCGCCATGGCCCTTAGCAAAGACTGGTCCAAATTTGTGTGGCCCACATTGGTAAAATGAAGGAGTTGAAGGTCTTTCAAGCGACTTTCTATCTCCTTTATCGGACTTATTTTCGGCCAATGGCATAATGGTGCCCATTTCTGATCAACAACATATCATATGTTTGTACTTAATAATAATTAAAATTAATTGTAGCAACATAAAATTTCAAACAAAAGAAGGTTGGGTACGTTTATTAAAGATAAATTTATTTTCAAAACCACTTACATATTTTTTCCCTAAGGGCCGGAGATCTTTTTTGGGTATACACAGTACTTTTCCATAGGAGGCCTCAGATTGAGGTGCAGAGCCCGATATCATCCTTCAATTGAAGTAGTACATAGACATGAACTGAGTGAATTTCAAAGAAAAAGTGTTCACCACAAAAGCCTGACTGCTAAAATTAATCTTCACACAAGCAATGAGAGAGGGAGAGAGTATGAGAAGAAGAGGCAAAGACCATACAGAGAAGGCGAAGGGGTGGGGCCAGGCTGTCAGGTCGCAAACAGAGCAGTTAACAGTGAACAGGCGAGAAGCGGCGTGAGAGAAGTGCGCTAGCTAGTTAGAACCTCGTGACTCTGTGAGAATCGGAAGAAGATAGATGCATGAAGGGTTCAAAACGCCATAAATAAAGAAAAGAAAGGTAAGTTTTTTACCTCTGGGGTTTAGAGCTGTAGAGGAAAGAAATGACGACAAGTAGAACTACTGTGGAAGGAGTTTATTAGACTTTAAAGGAGGCAAATATATAAAAACAATCACTGATGAGTGATGACAAGTGGAAGTATGGAACTACTGCGGAAGGGAATTAATTAGACTATAAAGCACCGAGAGAGAGAGAGAGAGATGAGAAGTAGGGGCTAGATCGTACAGAGTTCGGAGGGGTGGGACCAGACTGTCAGGTCACAGAGAATAGGCGATGAAGAGAGGTCTTTGAAGTCTTATCATGGGAAATTGGGAAAGCTATGATGAAAACCTCAAAACCCCAAAAAGGAAAGAAAGGTCCTTGAAGTCAAATCAAAATCCTGTGGCGCGCGACACAGCATGCAGAGCACCACAGGCCGTCCGATCAATCTCAATGGATGAGAGAGCCCGTGCATGTAACAGATTGTAAGGTCCGAAAAAATATAATCCGTCCAGATTTAATCGGACGGTCCGTGTGGCACGCTGCATGTTGTGTCGCGCGCCACAGAATTCAGATTGCTTGAAGTCTATCTTCCTACTTGGAACCGATGAAGAGAGGAGCGAATGGCAGGATGAGACACAGAGAGGAACAGAGAAAGAAATCTATCTTTTGTGCAGGAGGAGCAGGAGAAGGGTTTTACGCTGTGTTTGAGTGTTTGACTGTGTTTGAGTTAAGGGGAATAAACAGGAGGGAATTGACTGTTCTGTGTTTCAAAAAAAAAAAAAAAAACTTCTGTGTCAACTGTCAAGCGGTCAAGTCGTTTTTTTTTTATTCCTTTTCTTTATTATTTTTTCCCCTTCTTCTGAAGGGTTCCTTGCAAGTTTGGCGCCAACTTAATTTGGAGCACAATAATTTTGCAAATTCTGAAATCTAAATATATTAGTTAATTATTAATTGGCTCACAGATAGTTATGTTACTTACTTACCTACCCACTACTAGACCTGATTAACGTGGTAAACGGACACGGAATGGGATGTTCCGTTTACCGTTCCACTTACTAAACGAAATGATTTCGCTAAACGACGTGTATAAAAACACGTTAAAACACGTTAAACCTTTCCATTTCATGTTTCGTTTACCGTTTCATTAAGGAAACGAAACAAATATCTCTACCGTTTACCGTTCCGTTTCAGCAAACGGAACGGCATAACATTTTTTTTTGTTTCCGTTGGCAGGCCTACCCACTACCCAACTACCATTTCTTAATACTAGCGTCTTAACTATTAGTTTATTATTAATTTGCTGACAGATAGTTATGTCGTTCAAGATACAGTCACCCAGTAATAGGGCTGTCAACGGTTCTTCATTTATTGTTATGCCGTTTCGTTTAACCGAAATGGAACAGTTTGTGGCATAAAAAATTATATCGTTTTTTAAGTGGCACAGTTGATTATACATTTTCGACCATTTCAACCTCATTTGAAACCGTTTTATGTGTAATATACGGTTGATGGTACATAAATTTGTTTTGTTTAATAAATGAAACGGTAAGTGGCATACCGGTATTGTACCGTTTAATAAGTGGCATGGTAACGGTTTGGTGTCATTTCATGCCACTTACCACGTTTTGATAGCCCGACCCAGTAGGTAAGGTTTTTCATAATAACTTAAGTTTTTTTTTATAAAAGTTACAATGTATTCAATATTTTTTATAAGCCATCATAGACTCATAGTTGGCTACATATAACCTCATTACTCGGCTCCTTTTGGATGGTGTATGAATAAGAGGAATAAGGGAAGAAGTATTGGAAAGTGTGTAATTTTGTGAAAAGTTTGAATTGTTTATAATAAATTTACTTTCTTATTCCCTTATTCCTAGGACTCATCCAAACGGAGCTAGAGAATAGAGTTTAGATTTCAACAAGTATCAAGGACTCCTATTCTTTGGACGGCCAAATACTATTTCAGGGGTCATTTGGATTGCTTAGTAATAGGAAGAATAGCTTCTTTCTAGACATCCAAACAAATTAGAAATAAGGAAAAGAATAATTTTTTTCTAGGAATAGGTTCTTCCTAGGAATAACATCTTCCAACAATTATATATACATAATTTCAACAAAATTAGCTAAATACTAATAACTAAATGAAATATTATGTGCTCTTTAATTAGTACTTTATTTAATATTAAAATAATAATTTTTAATAATTTATTTAAATTAATATCAATTTGCTTATTCCTAACTCACCATCCAAGCAACATTTCTTATTTTCGAAATAACATCTTCCCACTCTTTCCAATATTACACACTTCCCAATATTTTTTCCTAAAATTATTGGGGCCGTTTGGATTGCTTAGGAATTTGGAGAATTTTCAATTCTTAGGCATAAATTTATTGAAAAGTGTGTAACTTTGTGAAGGATTTGGATTGTTTATAATAAATTTATACCTAGGAATAGAAAATTCTCCAAATTTCTCAAATTCCCACTTCAATCCAAACGGCCCCCTTATTCCTTCCTTACTCCCATACCATCCAAACTACCTGTCAACTTTTTATATAAAAGGTCATGATTTTCCTTTCCTGACTGACTTGATATAATATTAAGTACAATGAGATTTGTCTATTGCAATAATGAATTGTAAAGTGTAGTGTTAAATTTAACTATCATAACATGCATATAATGTAATCTCATATTTAATTTTTAATTAATAATATGTATATGATGTAATAAATAAGTACATTTGTACATGTCCGTTATGATCCCATAGCGGCCGCTAAATGACCGCTACCTGCTATCCGCTATGACATGAGGTTGTCCGCTACCAACTCGCTTTCCGCTATTTAAACCTTTGTATAAAATAAAATATTGATTATTTTTAATATTTTAATTAATTTTAAATTAATATTAATATATTCGATTGATGAAAAAGATAATATACATTTTCTTTGAACATATTTATTACAAAGACAATATATATTATTTATTACAATGATTATTTTTATTTATGTTCTTATTTAAATGAATAGCTTTTTAGAATTAATTTGTCAAATAATTTGGCGATTTTTCGGTTTTTTTTCTGTTTGGAGTTAGGTTAATAAAATCATAGATATGAAAGTATAGTCGATCGTTTACACAATGTGATTTTTTAGAGATTTTTTGGAATTATTTTTCGAATAGTTTTTCGATCCCGAAAACAAAAAAATTACAAAAATAGTTTTCTCGGAACTCATAAAAAATAATATTTTAAAAATAAATAAATAATATTTAAACATATTAAATATATTAATTATAAATAATTATTATAAATAATAAATTAAAACATATCACAGAAAATAAGAAAAATGGAAAAGTATAAAAAATAATAAAAAAATCACACACAATCTCATTTTTTATTATTAAAATTTCAAACAAACATAATTTTTTATAGGAATGTCTGTTTTTGGAGTGAATGCCCCAATTCAGATAGCTTCATTGTCTATATAACATAGAGGAGATAAGAGATATATATAAATGGAGAGGAGATGACATAAGATATATATAAGATGATATGAGATGAGATATGATGAGAGTAGAGGGTATAATATGATGAGAGGAGTTACAAGAGGAGATGAGAAGAAAAAATATATGTATAGTATATACATAATTTTTTTATATTATTATTTATAATTTTTATTATTTTATGGTGGAACCGTGGAAAATTTATATATACAACATATTGAAAAAAAAATAAAACAATACAACTTAATAAGAAAAATACACATCAACAATATCAAACAATACAAATATTAAAATTACATGAAAAATAATTTAAAATATTAAAAATATGATCCCGGGCATATATGCATTAGGAAATTGGTATATACATCGATGGATTTACCATTGTGCGCCATCATTTAGGCGCTCCCTTCAACGAGCTTTCAATAGTCCTCTCACCCATCGCACTTATTTCTTACCTAAATGTTCAGTTGAGTAAGTACAAATGTATAGTTACTTGAGTATAAATGTTTGGTAAGTTGCAATAAAAAATATAAAAAATGTTTAATTTAGTAAGTACAAATGTTCAGTTAGATAAGCACAAATGTTGTGTTAATTAAGTATAAATGTTTAGTTAGTTATAGTAAAAAAACATGAATGTTATAAATAAAAATGTTTAGTTTCGTAAATACAACAGTTTAGTTTATTATATATAAATGTTCAGTTTATTAAGTATTATTTTTTATTTCTTTTAATATGTGTGATGGCAAGCGAAGGGTTCACAAAATGGACAAAAAATACATAAAAAAATTAAAAGGGGTCATGAACCGATCCAGTTAAATTAAAAAAATTTCCGACTCTGTCCTAACGCGCCTCTCTCCAAAACTAAGGCACGATGGTATGTAATAAAATTATTAATCAACACATTTAACTGAATATATTTGATTATTAAACTAAATACATTGGTTATTAAACTGAACATATACAACAGATATCTCACGTGCGCGCGCCCTCTGTTCAGCCGATGTCGCGCGATGGCAAATTTGTCGATTGCACATATCATTCCGGTATGCATTAGGCAACATTAATCAATTTTGGGTCTAAGGAAGAACTTAGTGGATCTCATTCGGTTTTCTCACGAGTATCGGGCCTTGTGCAAACTGACATAAATCTGTTTAAAAGGCAGATTGAAAAGATTTCATAGTCTGAGAAAATAAATCAATATCGATTAGATACCAAGATGATATTTATTATATAATAACTTCACCAATCAAAAATGAAATGTTCGGCCGCAAAATGTGATCTATTAATTGTTTCCTAGAATTGTATCTGACCTTCAATACATTAATTGTGTGATGTATATATACTCTTATGATGTCCACACAAAATATGCCAATTATTGGTTTCTGGCTGATAAGTTAAACAAGTCCCATGTTATTTATTTATTTATTACACTGTTTGAGCTTAAGCTTTCTACTTAAACCATCAAAATAAATTTTTTGAGCCAGGTTCATAAAAAAAAAAAAAAAAGTGAGCCAGATTTTGAATCCATATTGATAAGGGAATTAAAACCTAGGTCAAATAAATTTATAACCTCGTTCTACCTTACTAATCGTTCTGGTAAAGCTAAGGGTCGAACCCAAGGGACGGTAAAAATAAGTACCGGACTTAGTTTTTCTTAAAAGCTAGACAAATAAAAATCGTGAGGATTTAATTCAAAAGAACAACTAAATAACAATTGAAAATTAATAAAATAATTATAAAATATTTTTTTAGGTTGATTTTTTTATGTTTTTAGACTTAAACAGATGCAAGAAAATGTCCTAAGGGTTGGAGTTCATTTAATTTGGCTCTAGAACGCTGTTATTTCTTACTTTCGCACGAAACAGACAGAAATTTCGGACCGAAATCTATAAATTTCGGACTGAAATTTATAGATTATCGTTCCCTAAATTGTTCTATATTCTTTGTTTTGGTTTGATAATTTTAGGTTAAACTATATGAAAGCTACTTGTCAATCAGACCTAAATCTTAGCCTCAGCTGTCGCAATTTCAGTTGAATTTGGTATGAAACTTGACTTTTACTATGAAACCAACTAGTCCTAAACTCTCGTGTCGGAAGTTAGTTGATTAAGGGTTATGTGTTGATGTTCCAAAAGCATCTAAGACCTTTCGGATCGTAGAAACTACACCTATCGGTCGATTAGTTAACCTCTCTTTCGAGTATTTGGCTTACCTCAAGTACTTAGTTTATTTCACAACTTATTCTAGTTTATGGTCCTAAAAATGCTGCAGTTCATTCTTAAGTAAACAATCAAACAAGTCATAAACATAACCAAGCATAAAAATAACATCTCAACACATAAACATCATATAGCATAATCGTATCTCATCAAACCATAGCAAATACCAAATTAAACTACATCCTAACCTTAAGACACATAAAATTTAGCCTAACATGTTCAAACTACAAATAACAATAATCCTAATGCATGAAACAACAAATAAACTCATAGAAAATCGAAATAAAAGCATGAAAGAGATAACCAAGTAGCCCTCGTGCTTTACTCCTTCTTCTATGGTCAGAGATTGATGGAGAATGATCTGGATGTGCTGCCGCCTTGTCCAAACTCGTTTCTTCCCTTCAATTCTCGTGAAAAGAGCCAAGAACACACATGCAAAGTATGGAAAATATCGTGGAGAGAATAATGGATGCTTTCTGGAACCACGCATATATATATATCCTAAGGAAAATCCCAGAGGCGGCTAAGGCAAGAGAGCAATTTTTCTTCTTTTCGAATTACCATAAAAAACTTTCCATACTTGAAATTTCGGACCGAAATTTAGGATCTGGTCAGAGGTATGGGCTGCAGTCTGGGCTTTCGTGTGAGATCCAAGTTGCCTTGATGCTTTTAGGTTTCTTCTGGTCCATATCATGCGTGTGTGGTCCAGGAATGAGTCGTCTGGCTGTGACCTAAGCTCCAATTCGTCTTGCTCGCGTGTCTAGTCTTCAATCTTCACGAGAATTCTACAAAATAACAAAGGAGCGGCGGCAGTACCAATATCCTGAAAATCACAGTTAATTATGAGACAATTTATATTGGTTTGAGTACTATTTTGATGCTAAGTATGGTCAAAATAAGCATATAAAAATGAGATATCACATGTCATCTGCAAAAAGAACATTACTCTAACCACTAAAAAATATTAGTTGGCCTTTATTGTATCATCAATCTTTTTTTTTTCGCACCAATAAACAGATTTCAAGAAGTTAATTCAACTAGATTCTAAAGTTGCGGCTCTGCCGCCACATACATTGTTGAATATTTATTTTAAAATTTTTACTATTGTTTATTAAAATTATTTATTAGATTTTGTATAGTGACTAATTTTATATTTGATAAATTGCTAAATATTTTTTTTTCAAAATTTGTCTATTGTTTATTAAATTTATTTCTTTATTAATAGGTTTTGTAGTGTAGCTAATTTTTTATTTTATACAAATAGTCGAAAGGTTGAATACATTTTATAGAATTTCATTGGGTTACGTGGTGAAAGAAAAATTCAGCAAAATTAAATTCATATTGCATTTGAACTATTAATAATTGTTAATTAAAATAAATTAATGTTGACCATTCATCGAGCGGAGCACAACGTTTTTTGCTAGGTTTTTATTATTTCAAAAATAAATATAAGATTTAAAGGTATTTAGAAAATGTATAAAGCTAAATTGCTGTTTAGAATAAATTGCTGTTTAAAATTTGTTCTGCTACTATGAAATGTTGTTCACGATCTGTGAAATAAATTTTGGTGTGGAATTATTTCGGTTCATTTATTTGTGCGAAATTTGAGGTCGTTTATAAGAAATATAACAAAGATATTTGAATGGATTATTATATACCATATGAGTAAAGATATTATCTTGTAAAAAAAATTTCTGAAATAATTTTTGTTCTAATTTGATTCCGTCACTATATGTGTAGGGATAGGAGAAATTTTCTATTTTTAGGTATAAAGTATTGAAAAGTTTGTAATTTTGTAAAGAGTTTGAATTGTTTATAATAAATTTATGTCTAGAAATAAAAAATTCTTCAAATTCCCACTTGATCCAAACGGCTTCATTGAGCATAGATTATGTGATGCAAGACTAATGTTTGTTCTTCGTGATTTAATATTGACAGTTAGAAAATACTTTGAAAATGATAATTTTTCTGACACTTGGCCTGGTGATACGCCATTACTTGTTTGGTGTCAGAATATATATCATGGTAGAATTTATAAATTAGTGACAGGTCCAACAAATGAAAGAGACGAGTAAATTTCGGATGTGTTGCTCTGTAAAATTCAGGTAGAACAATGCACAATCTATGGCCGGATTTTGTGTACTGACATAGCTACTTTTATCCCAAGATCACATAATCGGCAATGATGATTTGTTTTTATGCTTAGAAATAAGAAGAATTTTCTATACCTAAGCGATCCAAACGGTCTATCGGAAATCCATAAAATTGCTGCTGCACTTAATTATCACACTGTTGACCGCAAAAGAAAAAACATTTAACATGAATATTATTCTTTTTGAAGAACAATGCCGGTCCGTAGCCCGTAGGCCTATTTAAATTATTATTTTGTAATTTGAGGATGGCTAACGGGCCATCGATGGCACGTGCCATCAATTTTCTATCGACTTATTTTTTCGAGATCCAAAATTCAAACGGTCGATCCAAATCGTTAAAGTTGATCACAATATTGAAATACTCTTGGAGACCAAATTTTATAATTTTTTAAATTATTTTTCTATTTATTATGATATTTTAAAATTGGAGGGCCTGAAATACTCTAATCGTAATGTTTTTAAAAGTATCATAATAAATAGCAAAAAAATTCGAAAAAATGTAAAATTTTGTCTCCAAGAATATTTCAATATGGAGAACAACTTGAATAGTTTGAATTGACCATTTGAAATTTGGATCTCGAAAAATAATTTGATGGCACGTTAGCCATTCTCTTTGTAATTTATATTTTAAATTGTTTATACTATTTTTCGAATTTTTTAAAAAGTTGTATTTTTAGAGTCCAGAACAAATTAGATTGAGAATTTTTAATAAAAACTTTGTTAAACAAAATATATATTTTTTTAAATAAAAGAAAGCATACTTATTGACATCGTCATAAATTTCTTTTGTGAGCTGTGACAATACTTTTTCTTCTATATCCATCTGATATTGCCTCATCAGCTACATAGGTCACAGGTAGGGCCCACATGCTCTGCTACCACGTGCAAACTCTGTCCTTCTATTCTGTATTAAATGTGACCGTCTTCTGTTACCATTCATCCAAACAATCTGTATGCCTACTAATTCCACGTGCTCTTTTGTTGCCGACGGATGAAAACGGAGCGGATTTTTATCCGCTCCGATCCGCATCTGAATCCGAAAAATGCGCGTAATATTCGAACCGTATTTGTATCCGAACATATCCGTATTCGTATCCGTATCCGTAAAAATAAAATATGGATACAGATATGGGAAGACCAACATCCGCTCCGTATCCGTATCCGACATGGATATTATCCGTATCCGATGGATTAATACGATAGATATTAATCCGTTTATCCGTATTTTTAACAACATAAATGATTAATATAATATAATTACTCCTCTATATTGGAGAATATTTTAATTAGATAATATTTAATTTTTATTAAATAAATTTTCTTACAATAAATATTTTTATTTGGACCAGTAACATAAAATTATTTTTACTTTCTATTTTTGAGACGATTATATATGATAACAATACTAAAATTTTTTTTGTCTCTAATCATGATGATTACATATGTTTGATATACTATTTTAATGCATGATGACATTTAAGTTAATATGATATGATTTGACATTGACTAATTGACTATATTGTTGGAATTCAAAATGCGAAAAAACTCAATTTATTGATAAATCCTATTAGATTTGTGCTTTATGCGGTGCTTGTAATTTTAGATGGTCTCTCATTTGCTTTCACTTTTAGCCTTTTATTTCCTTCTGGTTGTGAACTTATGTATTTATATGTTGAAAGTTGGAACCCAACAAATAAATTTGCTTACTTTGAATTTAAGGGAAGTTCACTTTTAAAGTTGTAGATTGTGATCGAAGGCAATATTATTAAGATTAACTTTCATTATTTAAAGAAATATTCATTTGGCTCAAACTATAAAAAATAATAAATATTCGCATGCACTACTATTGATCTTGATGAAATACTAATATTGACAAAGTACTAACATAGGCACTGCTATTGTAAAGAAATAATAAAGATTAAAATGCAATCCGTATCCGACAAAATATATTATTATTCGACTCCGTATCCGATAATATCCGAACCGTATTCGTATCCGTATCCGGAAAAAAATATGAATGCGGATATGAAAAGACTAATATCCGCTCCGTATTCGATCCATTTTCATCCTAAACTTGTAAGTATAGTTCAAATTTCACACTGGAAATGAGATGGATGGAAGCTTCGAGGCCATAATATTTTACAAATTTCGGTTTGGGCGACAGGCCGACAGCTCTTTTCGGTTATTTATGAAATTATTTAAGGGGCTGTTTGAATCGTTCAGGAATTTGGAGAATTTTTTATTCCTAAGTATAAATTTAATGAGAAGTGTGTAATTTTGTGAAGAGTTTAGATTGTTTATAATAAATTTATGTCTAGAAATTAGAAATTTCTCAAATTCCCGACGCATCCAAAGAGGCCCTAAGAGACCTAAGCCATACGTGAAATTTGTGTGAGAAATTAACTTAAAAATAAAAAAATAATATTAAAATTAATATAATATATTAAAAATAATATCAATATAATAATATTTTTTTAAATAGTATCACAAGATCGGAATCCAAGATTCCGACGGCAAGATCGGAATTCCGGATTCCGACCTTAGGTAAGATCGAAATCCGAGATTCCGACCTTAGTTAAGATCGGAATCCGAGATTTCGATCTTAGCTTTTTAATTTTTTTATATATTATTTATTTATTTATTTAGTTTATTAATTAGTTAATTAATTAGAAAAATAGATAATATATTGTAAAAATAATGAAAAAATATGAAAAAAATCAGTAAATAATTAAATTAAAATTTATATGTAATTTAGTATTTTTTGGGAAATTTTTTTTCTTTTATTAGTTTATTAATTAGTTAATTAATTAAAAAATAGATAATATATTCTAAAAATATTGAAAAAATATAAAAAAATCAGGAATAATTAAACAAAATTTTATATGTAATTTAGTATTTTTTTGGGAATTTAATTTTATTTTCCTTTTAATTAATTTATTTAATTAAATATAAATTTAATTTATTTATTTATTTAAAAAAATGAATAATTATGTATAAATTTTTAATTAATTTACATTAAAATTATAAATTTTTAAGCAAACATTTGATATGCGTCCCGGATGTCGTCCTCTGTATATATTATTTTCATATTATATATTAAACAATCATATCGAGTCTCATGATCAAGGAAGCACTTTCTGGATTGCGTTAGAAAGGAATCACATGAGGTTGATGTTTTACCGAGACGGAGAAGAAAGACTAAATTCACTTGATTTACTGCATTTCTCTTTTTAATGATTAATTTATGATTTTAAAAACTCTTTAAGTAGTTTAGAGTGGTTTTTAGGTTTGCAAAATTTCAAAGTGGATTTTGGAGGTCTAGAGAGCATTTTTTGACTCCGAAAATGGTCGCTACGGGGTTTTACCTTTGTAAAACATGTAGATCTCGTCTCCAGCTTTCTGGAATGTGCTCGTTTGCCCCAAACGGACCTTCCTATCAAAAGTTATGCCTGTTTAAAGTTTTAATGTTCAAGTTATGCCTTTGTTTCCCTGCAAATGCAGAAAGGATTAATAAAACTTTGAACATTCTGAAAGGATTATGTCTTTGTATCTCTGCAAATTCTGAAAATTTGTAATCCTTTCTAAATGGTACAATTCATTTAATTAAAAAAGTTATAAAAATTTATATTTTAATTAAATAAATTAATTAAAATGAAAATAAATTTAATTTCCCAAATATTTTTAATTTAATTTAATTTAATTTAATTTAATTATTCCTGATTTTTTTCATATTTTTTCAATATTTTTACAATATATTATCTATTTTTCTAATTATTTAACTAATTAATAAATTAAATAAATAAATAAATAATATATAAAAAAATTAAAAAGCTAAGATCGGAATTCGGGATTCCGATCTTAGCTAAGGTCGGAATCTGGGTTTCCGATCTTGTGATACTATTTAAAAAAAATATTATTATATTGATATTATTTTTAATATATTATATTAATTTAATATTATTTTTAAATTTTTCGGAGAAATGAAGCAGTTTAAGAAAAAAGTGGGACAAATGGGCCCGGAATGGTGTGAACGCATCATTTTGCCCTGAACGCAGGATTTTTGGGCTGCCTCTGCATTCAATTTCAGACCCAACCTGAACGCAACATATCTTTCGCGTTCAGAGTTCAGACCCAGATATCTTGCTTTGATGTGATTAGACTCGGCGAGAGTTTTCTACCTTTCTATTAAAACTTTTTCTATACATAGAGATTGTGTTGTGTGCCAAGGCCGAAACACAGAATCACAAATCAAATAGATTTATACCAGAGAAGGTCTGGCTTTCATAAAATGAAAAAGTGGTACAACATTCAAGCGACAAGTGTATTCTGTTAACTTATCTTAAGTCTGGAATAACAAACTGAAGAGAGTATAATTTCAGATTTGAATAAATTTGTTTGCCATCTTATCAAAAAACGCAATATTCGAGATCCATAGTAAAAACAATTGTACTGTGCACTGGTACTAGATGTAAATACCAGTGCACAGTAAAAGGGGTCAAGTTGGTTGCGATTGGGTTGGATACGAACGTTCATGTGATGTATTTATTTTTCTCATTTTGAAATGGAAAAGTGGTAGTAGTTCTCTCACTTTGTTTAAAAAAAAAAAAATTGTAACTAAAATGACATATTTTGAAGAAAAAGTCCATCATGCCACTTTATGTCGCTGATAATTGAGGATAGTGTTTAGTCTGAGAAAGCTATTATTCTGCTAAAAGCAAATTATGTTCCAAAAATACCCTTATGGCGTGTATTGTAGGCTCCGTTTGGATAGATGTGGGAAGAAGGGAAGAAGGGAAGAAGTGGGAAGAAGTATTGGGAAGTGTGTAACTTTGTGAAGAGTTTGGATTGTTTATAATTTTTTTTCTTCTTCTTCCTTCTTCTTCTTCTTTCTTCCAACGATCCAAACGCACCCGTATATATGTATAGCTTGTTATTTGAATATAAATACCATGCACAGATTAATTTGGCGTATAAAAAAATTAATTTTCATACACAATAAAAAGGGGTTGCGGCAACGCCTCGCTCCGAACAATATCGTTTCATTAAAATCCTTAATCTGCTTTAAGAATACCAATTTTATCCAATACGGGTGTGTAATTCCGATTTTGTTTTGGTATATAGTTGAATGTCATGGGCTGCTGACGGAAATTTCCACTTTTTTTATGATAGCTCTATCAGAATTTGGGTTTCATATGTGTCGTTAACTTCTAAATACTGATTCTTTTTAGAGTTATTCGATCCCTAACCTGTTAAGTGAAATTAAGAGTCGACTTAACTTGCGTCAGAAAAAAGGGATTCTATTGCAATTAAGTCGGTATCATCTTTTGCTTAGATTGCTTCCTTTGGTTAGCCTCGCTGAGTCATAGACCAACCGTCAGAAAAAAGTGATTCCATTGTAATTTACTATTGGGAATTCAAGTTCATGCCGCATTTCAATAAAATACATTAGAGAGTGAGAGATCAATCTAAACAATAGCTATAAATGAATAATATAATAGAGAAGGCCAGTGCTCTTTGGAGCAAGGAGCAAATTAAATTCCAAGTGATGCTGAGCATGACCCTCCAAACCATCCTGATATTTCTCGCACCACTCCGTAAGCGGAGCTGCGACAGGAGGATCCATCTGCTTCTCTGGTTAGCCTACCTTGGAGCGGACTACATCGCCACACTCGCACTCGGCAGCATCCTCAGCAACACATTTGATAATTCTGGCTCAGATTTGCTCGGACAAAGCCTGACGGCGTTCTGGGCTCCATTCCTTTTGCTCCACCTAGGAGGCCCCGACAACATCGCCTCGTATGCTATCGAGGATAATCAGCTCTGGTTGCGGCACCTGTTGAGCTTTGTTGGACAAGTCTCTGTGGCTTTTGTGGTGCTTGTGCAGTCGACGTGGCGGACAACAAGGCTGTTGGTACCTAGTATACTCGTATTCATTGTTGGAGTGACAAAGTTCGGTGAAAGAACCCTTGCTCTCCGTTCAGCCACCATGCAACAAATTAAGAATTCAGCTCAATCTCTAAATTCCGCTGATAAAGATCGCATTAGTAACACATGTACGTTTCTGAGCTTATTTGTTTAGTTAATTTTTACTATAGCTACTTAATTATATTATATTGCATATATTCTTTTGTAGCATACGGAACGACGTCCCCAAAGATGGATTTAAGCATAGATTGTGCATAATTAAATCGACAGTTCTTGAATATTTAAAACGGTGTCCTAGAGTTAGGTAGCTTCAATAAATTTGTACTATTTAAGCTAGAGTAGCATTCATAGATTGTGCATAATTAAATAGACTGTTCTTGAATATTTAAAATGGTGTCCTAGAGGCAGGTGGGTTCAATAAATTTGTTTTTTTTTTTTTCAAATGAGCTGTCATTTAACGTTGGCCGTCATATTTGGATTAATTGGCACTTGCTATGTTTTTTTTTTAATTTTGAATATAGTATGCACATATGATGTTTGATTTGGATAAATCAAAATGAGTAATAAAAAGGTAAGCAAAATATCTACAACTTTTTAAGTTTGCGTATTTTAAAATCTAAAAATCATCATGATAAAATATTTAATCGAACATGACATATTCAATTTGTACAACATTTGCATCCTCTTTTTAACCATTGTGCATATCTCAGCCTTTGAATCTGGAAAATATTGTGCAATACGTACACCAAACAGCGTCTCCAGTATTGTCAGCCTAATTCAATTCGGAAATCATTTGACGAGGGCTGGAGATGTTATTCTTTTCGTACTTAGCTTAGTTATCCAGACGACCTATATATGCTTTGGCAGTTTGGCTTATTTTTTGTCTAGATCTTTAATTCGAATTATAGAGAGGGTATTTTATAAAAAAAATATCAATAAAAAATTTGTTGGATTGGTTATGGAAAAATCAACATCTTGCCTTTTCATTTTGGTTGTGAAGGGAAGATCTTACAGAACTTTCGGGAGGACAACATTGAGTTCATAGAACAAGGATATGATCATTTTTTGCGCTTCAGGCACCACCTTGTCGGCACAGCGTCACCATTTACTTTAGGAAATGCACCCACCAAAGATTTGAGGTTAATTGGAATGGAGCTGTCATTCTTCTACGATGTCCTCCACACCAAAATGGCTGTCCGGTATCGTATGAGATACCGTCTAATTCGAAGTGGTTTAATGGTATCAATGGTCATGATAACTCTCTTTCTCTTTATTAATATTGAGAAACAGGGTCATGAGAGTTCAGATTTAATCACAACCTACATTTTGCTGGCAGTTGCTCTCTTTTTAGAGATCTATTCTGCTCTTTGTTTATTATTCTCAAAATGGATGACGATTTCCTTGTTGTCACTGAAAAAAAAGTGGTCTTCAAACCTAGCAAGCTTTATATGTAGATCAAAGAGTCGCAGCCTGTTCCGTGGCAATAGACGCCGGTGGTCAGGCCGCATGGGGCAGTACAGTCTCATACAATCTGCTATGGAAGGTGACCAAAAAAAGTGCAGTTGGTTGAAAAATGCATGGAAATTATTATTCCGAGGGGACGAAATTGCTGAGGTGCCAAATATTCTGGAAAAAACAATGGCCGAGCATTTGGAACATGGGAATAGTATTGAAAGAATTAGTATGATAAGGTCGTCTTGGGTAACAAACACCCTTGATCGGTATCAAAATCTTAGTGAAATCAAAGAAGCAATGAAAAAGGAAATTGCTTTTGATGAGTGTGTCATAGGATGGCACATGGCCACAGAAATTTGCTATTTCGCCTCAAATAACGCAGAACAAAACAGCGAGGAGGGCCGCAAGAGAGAGGCCATGTATAAGGTATCAAAGTACATGATGTACCTTCTCTCGGAGAGGCCATCAATGATGCCTCCTGGGATTGCAGAAATCAGAAAGGTGCAAACACTCAAACAATGGGAGAAAATATTAGGCAATTTTCGTGGTCGTGGTCGTGGTCGTGGTCGTAGTCGTGGTGATATTGAACAGGCATGTGTCTACTTTTATACTCAGCCAGAAGTGATACAAGGTGACACGCATCCAACTCTTCTATGGGCTGGTTTACTTGTGGAGCAGCTCAAAGAATTTGCCGATCAGACAAGCGAAGAGCCACAATGGGAAGTCATCCGCGATGTTTGGATGGAAATTCTGACATACGCAGCATGGCACTGCGGCCGAACAGAGCATGCCAGGAGCGTAAGCAAGGGAGGTGAGCTGCTCACCCATTATTGGTTGTTCATGGCTCACTTTGGTTTTTCTGAGGATACAAGGGTATTTATGGTGTAGGATACGAAATATGAGCTAACTCGATGATACTCTCTTTACTAATGACGTTTGTCATTGCGAATGATTGAAAATCCAAAATTATGATATAACGCTTTCTTGCACAAGAGATACTCTTTTAGTATAATTATTTGAATTATTATTTCTCTGCAATTTAATGTTTGAAATGAAGAAAACGAACTTTAAGCACAAGTGTTCTAGAGATGAACCACTACTGCACAGGATATGGTTCCAGCTAGATAATACTCTGTTCAACACATGTTGAGTTATTATATTTAATATAATATTTCTTCAATTTATTTATGGTATTAAATTATTTATAGAAGTTTAGAATCAAATTTGTAAAAAAAAATATTTTGTTTAATATAAATGAGCAGAGACCATAATTCTAATTTTGTATCCTAATTCTTCTCCGAACCACAACCAATGAAGTTATGATTGAAAATCCAAAGCTGTGATAAAATTAAAAGATACCCTTTTGTATGATTACTTAAAATTATTATTTCTCTGCAATTTGACGTTTAAAATAAAGAAAACGAACTTTAAGCACAAGTTATTTTGTATCTATTTTAATTTATAACTAGGTTGGACAACGAGCTTCGCAGAATATGTATATTTTATTATAGATTCAAAATTTAATATCCTTTTATAAATTATATATATTTATTGTAAGGACATTTTTTAGATATATTACTTTTTCTATATTTTGTTTTTAATTAAATTTTTATGGGCTTATTTTTTTATTTATGTATGATAAAATTCATGAATTGTTTATGATTTATAGCACCGCATTCGTATTGGAGATTTTTGAAGATTGTCGTATTGCCGCATACGTATCGGATATGATACTCACACCCATTACCATGCAACATATTGTTTAAATTGGATTTTTCAATTTACAAAAAATACATCATGATTATTAAACTTTTCCATAAATTTATACATATACTTGTTGATTGCTTCATTGTATGTTTTAACTTGGAATTTTGCAATTTCACATACAAATCATTCTGCATGTAATAGGTTTTATTCATTTGTTCAACATAGAAAATATAATTCAACGAAAAATGTGAAGTTTTAAATAGATGCATTTTCCTTCTTCACTTAGGCCGAATTCATTCTTTTTCCTTTACAGCTGAACATAGATGTCGAACGCAATTTTTAATTTAGTCCTTTCAACGAGACAGGACTTATCAGGTAAATTTACAGTGTAAAATAAATATTGGATATTTAGAAAAATGTAAATCGGAATGAACAATAAAATAATACAATTATACAAAGAGGAAGCACTTTTGGCCGACATTGGCTCGTAGATATATATTAGAAAAGAAACTACCACAAGTTATTTAGGCTTAATATTTGAGTAATGCTAGAATAAAATGCGTTTGACGTCAAACACGATTCTAGACTCAATTATTGAAATTTCAAATTATCGATCCAAACAGCTCAATATGAACTTCATATTGAAATATTTTTACAGACCAAAATTTATTTTTTTCTTAAATTTTTACTATTTTTTCAGATTTTTTAAAATTGAAGGGTCTAAAATTAATTAGATTGAAGACTTTCCAATAAAATACAAAATAAATAGTAAAAAAATTCGAAAAAAAAATAAAATTTGATCTCCTAGGATATTTCATTATGGAGAACAAATTGAGCGGTTCGGATCGGCTGTGCTAATCTAAAAAATTGAAATCCGATCGTGTTTGACGGGCCAAGTGTCAAACGCGTTTGACTCTAGCATTACTCTTAATATTTTCCCACGGGTGACGAGCTTAATACGAGAGTGCTACAAACAAAGTACAAGTTCACTTGAACATTGAAGTTGGAAGCTGTTATAAAAAAATGTATATATATGATGGCCTGGGTATTGAAATATATTACCTTATAGTTGATAAAAAGATGAATTCGCACTTGATAGAAAGATTAATGCCTTGCTGGTAGCTTCTTCAACGCAAAAAAAAAAAAAAAAAAACAAAAAAAAAAAAAAAAAACAAAAACAAACAACTGTCGTCATGCAAGATTTTATAATTTATCCTCATAGAGGAAGATTTTGCCAATGGTACCATAGCCTGACCGTGCTTTTTAGAGCTGTACCAACATGAACTAAACAGTACAAACAAATTTCAACAATCACCACACAGTACCAAAATCATTGATATTAAAACCATATATATATTAGTAAAAAAATAAACAGAAAAAGAAAATACTGTAAACAGCTAACAATTTGAACAGCATCAGTCATGATAGCTACTTAAATACCAACTGCATAGACAACATGAGATGCAACAAAAAGAGTAAATCATGCAGACCCCAGTTAGAACTTGAAAGACTATCTACATTATCATCCATAATTGATACTATATTCTATATATCAGATAACCCATCCAATGCACATCACGCCCATGTAATGAGGTTCCATTGGATGTCCCAAACCAAAAAAGAAAATAAAATAAAAAGAACAAAAAATATGAAAAGACTGATCTGGATTCAGCTCCCAGTTATGAATTGGCAAACACCATACGACATCACTTGTCATGGTAAAGAAATGCACTAGGAACTGATGCAGGGTCCAGCTCCCAGAACTCCTTGTGCTTCTCTCCACACTCTTCTATTAGACGAATGGCAGGTATCTTATGTGAGAATAGAATGTACGCACTTGCAGTTACTTTCCATGTAACAGAACCGGTACCATCGTCCTCCTCTTGCATGAACACTGATCTAAAGTCCGGCACCTGCCTCAGAGGCCAAACTATTGTAGAATCTTTTCTGTGCTCTATAATCTCAACTATGTCAAACTTGCATGTTTTAAAGTCAAGAGGCGTCCATCCAGCCGACCAATTACTGTAGATGGCCCAGACCTCACCGACCTCAGGCAATATCTCATAATAGTTGCCTCTGCCGTGATGTCTCACTGAAACCATATGGGAAAAGTAGTCGGGATTGTCATAAGTCGTATTCTGAGTTGTGACCCTGAACTTGCCACAGCTGATAGGTAAATCGGCATCCAGCCATGTTCTTTCCACCTCAGACTTGGGACATGCCTCCAGCCAGTTTATATGAACTTTCAGAGGGTTATGGTCAACCTTGCATATTGACGCATAGTATTTTGGAAAAGTGTCTAGATCAGAGTACAGGGCCCAGATATCGCCATCCTGAAAATTGTTGCAGGTTCGGCTCATGGCAAAGTCGTGAAACTCTGCATCAGGATACTCATATTCTACATCAGCATCTGACTGGGACAATGCACATCTCACGGTCAAGGTTCTGACATTAACTGCTTGAGAACTTGCACCCTTGTCTTCAGCAGACCCACTAGGTTTGAAAGCTGTCTCCCTTTTTTGGGGTAACCCACTTGGTTCCACTTGCTCTTTCTCTCTACCTTGTTCTTTCACCTCCTCAACTCTGGTACTAGCATTAGTATTGGTATCAGTTGTGTTGGCATTGCCACTACCATCTCGGTCTTCCTTTACCTCAACTGTTGGCTTCTTAGCAGGGCTTGACAAACCTGCTTTAGTTGCATTGTCCTTCCCAACAGGCTTGTTATGTGATGATCTCTGAAGACATGTCCTGGTGCCAGATGAATGGGATTCAGCATCACTCTGTTAGATTATTTGACCATTTGGCACTGGAACGGCCTGTTCCAGTGGTCTGGGACGGCCCGTCCTAATTCTGGGGCGGCCCGGTCCAGACACTGCGCAGAGAGAGACACGTTCTAAGTCTAGAACGGCCTAGTCCAATGCACTGGGACGGCCCGTCCTAATTCTGGGGCGGCCCGGTCCAGACTCTGCGCCATATTAAGGAAATAATCTATTTTTGGTGGGCTGTTTCTGCTTGGTCTCCAAGTCATTCAGTTATATGGTAATAGGCTAAACGTGGCTGTAAAGAAAAGCCAGATTTGGTGCAGGGATGTGTTGCCTTTTATAGGTGGTAATATTTAGAAACATTGCCTAATTATGATGGTTAATTATAGCATTGTTTGGAGGCCAAGAAGCCTTTGGCTCTCTATATATAAAGGGGTTGGTCCCCAAGGGACAAGACATCCACGAAACATACTGCATACATGTGTTGAAAGCAGTATTTTCTGCCTCTCTCTCTATTCCTCCATCAAATAGCTTGAGAAGGTGCTCTAAGTTCAGGCAAAGAGTACCAAGGCGAGTCTTGATCCTTTGGAAGACCTTTTCTCCTGTCCTTGGTGTGCACAACAAGAGGAAATAAGAAGCATACACGTTAGGAGACATCAACAAGTGCTCAACATCAAGATTCAGGCCATAGCAATGGAATTAGGTAAGCTTCCGCTCATGATTTAGTTTTCTGTGTTATTGGAACGGTCTGGTCTATGACCAGGACGGTCCGTTCCAACTACTGGTTCTGCGAGTTCATGTTTTCTGGGTTGCTTATTTGTATTGCTAGAATTGTTTATTCCCTTTGGCTTTAAAGCAAACCCAACAAGTGGTATCAGAGCCACTCGTCGTGAGCCAGTAGCATGACACATAAGTTTGGATTTAATTGAAGTGTTTGAATTGATTTGGTGAGATTGAAGATCTGGTCTGAACTGCTTTTAGTTTTCTGGCGCTGCAGACTGGGGCGGTCCGGTCCAAGTCTGGGACGGCCCGTCCTAGTGGTCTGGGGCGGCCCGTTCCAATTCTGGGACGGCCCGTTCCAGATTTTTTCTGCACTTTTCCTGAACTGTTTTCTGAACTGTTTCTGAAGTATCTGACATTTGGACGGTCCGTTTCATGGCTCGAACGGACCGTTCCATTAGTTTTGGATTGTTTTTTGATTTGTTGATTGAGATTTGTGCCAGAATTGTCATTTGAAATTGCAATTGCTTGAAAAGATTTTGAAAATTAAGTTAAAGTTTTGGAAATTCAAAATCGTTTAAAATCTGACCTAATAGGATGATTTAGATTTAGAATAGATTGTCAGGTTAGGAGAGAAATCATTAGGGTTTCTCGACCTAGATTAGGACGACATCTATCTACTTCTCTGCGGTTTTCAAACGGACCGTCCTAGAACTGGGGCGGACCGTTCCAGATTCAGTTTTGGTTGCAAACTGCTTAGGTATTGATCAGATCTTAAGGGGGCGGTCCGTTCCACTACCAGGACGGTCCGTTCCAGAACCAGAATTTTTTAGGTTTTAAGCCAAAATTCAGGTTGTTTGTACTGGATAGGTACAAATAACGGTTTATGCATCCCTCATCTTCTCTTCTCTGCAGTGGTTTTCATTAGTAAGAGCTGTAAGCGTTGGGTTACACCATGTTGTCATGAGGACAAGTTCTGTCGCAGAAAATAAGGTCGGCGCCTAAGTGTCCATATGACCCTGACCTTTTCTGGGAATCTTGCCTGGATGTGGTGTAATTTCAATGGCTGCTGGCTGAACGGGAGACCACCGTTTTCTTTTCTTACCTTAATATGACCATACTGGACTGTATGGTCATATCTCTCTTTGGTTCTCTTCTGGTCTATTTAGGGCGGACCGTTCTCTCACCAAAACGGTCCGTTCCAGGTTTGTTGGTTTGTATGTATTCCATACGATTCAATATGTGTATACCTTAGGGTTTGCAACTGGGTTCTAAGTCTTTATCATCCTAGGTCAGTATTTAGTTAAGACTTTTCATATTAGGATAGATGTGCATAATGAAAAGTCTAGGTTTAGGTATACTTTAAGTCTAATATAAAGGTAACTTGAGTTGTATTTGAGAATTGAACCAATATTAATATCATCCCACCAAAGTGGGCTCTCATATTAATGGTTGTTTCAAAGGCTCAAATACAAAGTGTATTAAGGTACATGTAACTTTTAAATTATGGGTCGGCCCAAAGGAAGGACATAATTTAAAAGGCTATATGTGCAATGTTTTGGTAGAATCAAATGGGTAATGAATATAAGGTTTTACATATAATTAATTAATCGGCCCAAAGGAAGGTTAATTAATTGATATGTTATGAATCATTACATTTGATACTACACCTAGTTGATTGAAGTTTGCTTGGAGACTCCAAAGAGCACTTGCAAATGAATAAAGACTAGTAGATGGGATTTGGACCTTTATATTTTGTGATTTAACTTATACATTATGGTTATTAATATTAGTGTATTTTGTCTTTGGTTTATTTTAGCAAATATTCCAGCTAGCATTAACAGCATACCCATGTTGACTGGTTCCAACTTTAAGGAATGGAAGGAGAACTTAATGATAGTTCTCGGTTGTCTAGATCTTGACCTTGCATTTAGGGAGAAGAAACCATCTGAGATTACTGCTAAGAGCAGTCAACAACACATTCAAAGTGTAGCTCAGTGGGGACGCTCCAATCGCATGGGCATTATGATCATCAAGAAGACAATCCCAGAGGCATTCAGGGGTACCGTTTCTGATTCCGATGAGGCTAAGGCATGCTTGGAAGAAATTGAGAAGAGATTTGCCAAGAATGAGAAATCGGAGATTTGTACATTCATGGCAAGACTCACCTCTATGAAGTATAATGGGAAAGGCAACATTCGTGAGTACGTTTTGGAAGTGTCTAATCTTGCTTCAAAGTTACAAGCCCTTAAGTTAGACATATCTGAAGAAATTCAGGTGTGTCTAGTGCTTAACTCTCTCCCTAGTCAGTATAACCATTTCAAGGTTACTTATAACTGCACTAAGGACAAGTGGACTCTAAATGAACTGATTTCGCATCTAGTTCAAGAAGAGGAAAGGTTGAAGCTTGATAAGACACATAGTGCTAACGTTGCCTCCACTTCCAAGAATAAAGGGAAGAAGAAACAAAACAATAATAAGGTTGCTAATTCAGAGTCAAAGAAGGAACCCAATAAGGGGAAGACTGGCAAGAAGCCAAAGAATCCAAATGGGTGTTTCTTCTGTGGCGAAGAGGGACACAAGAAGACTGATTGCACAGGCTATATAGCTTGGCGCAAGAAGAAAGGTATGTCTCTCTCTTTGGTTTGTTCAGAAGTTAATTTAACTTCAGTACAAAAGGATACTTGGTGGATTGATTCGGGTGCTACAACTCACATAAGTATCTCTATGCAGGGTTGCCTGAACTGCCGAAAGCCAATTGATGGTGAAAGATACATCTATGTGGGCGATGGCAAGAAGGCACAAGTTGAAGCTATTGGGCATTTTAGATTGTTACTTAAGACTGGATTGTATTTAGATTTATATGAGACTTTTGTTGTACCGTCTTTTAGACGAAATTTAGTTTCTATTTCTGTACTAGACAAGTTTGGTTACTCTTGTTCTTTTGGAAATGGAAAATTCAGTTTATCTCATAATTCTAAATGCGTTGGATCTGGTTTTCTTTCAGTTTATGACAATCTATATTCTTTGGAAACTATTGCTTCATATAATGAAAACTTGCATACAAGTACTAGAAGTGTTAAGCGTAAATTAACTCATGAGAATTCAGGTGCACTTTGGCATAAGCGTTTAGGTAACATTTCTCCAAAGAGAATTGAAAGGCTTGTGCAAAGTGAAATACTCGATCCTTTAGACATGACAGATTTAGGCCCATATGTAAGTTGTGTTAAAGGAAAACAAACCAATAAAAGAAGATATGATGCCAATAGAACGAGTGATGTCTTAGAACTGATTCATACGGATATTTGTGGACCATTTCCTACACCTACAAGGAATGGTCAAACTTACTTTATCAGTTTCATAGACGATTACTCAAGATTTGGTTATCTATATCTATTAAGTGAAAAAGCGCAAGCTTTGGACGTGTTCAAATCATTTAAGGTTGAAGTTGAGTTACAACTCAACAAAAGGATTAAGCAAGTCAAATCTGACCGTGGTGGTGAATACTATGGTAGATATGACGGTTCAGGTGAACAACGTCCAGGGCCTTTTGCTAAGTTTCTAGAGGAAAATGGCATTGTCCCTCAATATACCATGCCAGGATCGCCTAGCATGAATGGAGTAGCTGAAAGGCGAAACAGAACATTGAAGGATATGGTTAGGAGTATGATTAGTCATACTAATTTGCCAAAATTTCTTTGGGGCGAAGCGCTTAAAACAGCAGCCTATTTGCTTAATCGTGTACCAACTAAGGCAAATAACAACAAAACTCCCTATGAGATGTGGACTGGTAGGAAACCAAGTCTACAACATTGTCGTATTTGGGGATGTCCAGCTGAAGCTCGGCCGTACAGGCCAAATGAGAAGAAATTGGACGAAAGGACAGTTAGTTGTTATTTTATTGGATATGCCGAACGTTCTAGGGGTTACAAGTTTTACGATCCCACTAATAGGAATATATTTGAGACGATTATAGCTAAGTTCTTTGAGGATGTTTTGGTTGTGGGGGGAGATATGACACATCAGGATATTATCTTTGAGGAGGAAACAAGCACTGATCCTCAAACGGACCGTGACATGGCTAAAACGGACCGTTCCAGGATTGGAACGGACCGGTCTGAAGTTGAAACGGAACGGTTGATCATAGATACAGTGCCCAGCATTGAAACGGACCGTTCCAGGACTGGAACGGACCGTCCTAATACTGAAACGGACCGTTTCATTCAAGAAATGGATCCTGTTCCAGATGCTATGGACTTAGACTCTGGAAATAATCAAGTTGAAGATAATAGTGTCATTGAACAACTACAAACACCTCAAGAACTTGTGCCTAGGAGATCCACTAGAGAGAAAAGACCAGCAATACCTAATGATTATGTGGTCTATCTCCAAGAAAATGAGTTTGACATTGGGATGATGGAAGATCCTCGTGATCTTCGTCAAGCTTTGGACAGTCCAAACTCACAGAAGTGGATCGATGCCATGAATGAAGAAATGAAGTCCATGTATGACAATGATGTATGGGACTTAGTACCATTACCAGAGGGAAAGAAACCTATTGGTTGCAAATGGATATTTAAAACCAAAAAGGATTCTAAGGGTAATGTGGAAAGGTATAAGGCACGTCTTGTTGCTAAGGGCTTTACTCAAAAAGAAGGTATTGATTACAAAGAGACTTTCTCTCCAGTTTCATCGAAAGACTCTTTTAGGGTGATCATGGCACTTGTGGCATATTTAGATCTTGAGCTTCATCAAATGGATGTTAAGACCGCGTTTCTCAATGGTGACATTGATGAAACCATCTATATGGTGCAACCACCCCACTTTGTATCGGATGATCCAAAGAAAATGGTTTGCAAACTTAAGAAATTCATTTATGGGCTCAAACAAGCGTCTCGACAGTGGTATTACAAATTTCATCGAGTGATTCTCTCATTTGGTTTCGAGAGTAACCCAGCGGATGATTGTATATATCACAAGTTCAGTGGGAGTAAATATTCTTTCTTGGTTTTGTATGTGGATGATATACTGCTTGCCACAAACGATAAGGATATGTTGCATGAAACTAAGAAATTTCTGTCTAAGCACTTTGAAATGAAAGATCTTGGTGATGCATCATACGTGTTAGGTCTTAAGATACTTAGAGATCGTTCTCAAGGTATTTTAGGTTTATCACAAAAGGCCTATATCGATCAAGTACTCAAGCGGTATGATATGGAAAACTGCAAACCAACAGAGACCCCTGTTGCTAAAGGGGACAAGTTTAGTCTTGAACAATGTCCCAAAACACAGTTGGAAAAGAAGCAAGTAATGGACAATAAGTATGCCTCCATTGTTGGAAGCATAATGTATGCCCAAGAGTGTACACGTCCAGACATTGCTTTTATTACAGGAATGCTAGGCAGGTATTTGCACAATCTAGGTGTTCAGCACATTAAGGCAGCCAAACGAGTTTTGAGATATCTTCAAAGAACCAAAGACTTTGCACTAACGTATCGGAGATCAGATAGGCTGGAGGTCATAGGATATTCTGATTCTGATTTTGCGGGATGTCAAGATAGCTTGAAGTCAACCACAGGGTTCATCTTCATGATGGCAGGTGGAGCTGTTTCATGGAAAAGTGCCAAACAATCCCTAGTGGCATCTTCTACCATGGCAGCAGAATGTGTGGCTTGCTATGAGGCATCATTGTTTGGAACATGGTTGCGAAATTTTATCACTGGGCTGCGTGTAGTGGACTCCATCCAGACTCCACTAAGGATTTTCTGTGACAATAACTCGGCAGTCATGTATGCTAATAACAACAGAAGCTCAGCCAACTCGAAGCACATCGACATCAAGTTTCTGTCTGTTAAGCAAAAGGTTGAGAATGACGAATTGTCAATCAAGCACATTGGAACAAACTCAATGATAGCGGATCCACTTACTAAAGCACTAATACCCAAGCAGTTTCTGAAACATGTAACTGATATGGGTGTAATTTCAGTTCATGATTCTAGGCTTTAGTGGGAGTTTTGTTCAGTGGGAGTGCTAGATTAGATGATGGTTTTAGTTTATTCAGTTTATTCAGTGTATTATGTAATGAATATTTCTGCGGAAATGAATAAAGTTTCAGCTTTCAGATTCAGTTTCAGTTTCATTCTCAATTTATTTAAGTTGACCTCACTTCAGTTTTGGGTGACCAATAAAGTTGGAAATAGACACGTGACAGTCACACTTACGTGTATTTTCCACACCACTTATACACATCTTAATTCAATGTCATTCATTTATAATGATATTATGATCATTGTGAGTTTAGTTGCGACAGCTTTATAGGATTAGAGACCTGTAAATGCTATAATGTAACGAATGCTTCCTTGATCTTCTATTATTATGAATGATGGACGAAATTAAAGGCACCAAGTTTATTTACCATTAAATTATGAGCTCATTAAGTTAAGGACATTGGATAACACTAAGCATAATAGCCCAAGTGGGAGATTGTTAGATTATTTGACCATTTGGCACTGGAACGGCCAGTTCCAGTGGTCTGGGACGGCCCGTCCTAATTCTGGGGCGGCCCGGTCCAGACACTGCGCAGAGAGAGACACGTTCTAAGTCTAGAACGGCCTAGTCCAATGCACTGGGACGGCCCGTCCTAATTCTGGGGCGGCCCGGTCCAGACTCTGCGCCATATTAAGGAAATAATCTATTTTTGGTGGGCTGTTTCTGCTTGGTCTCCAAGTCATTCAGTTATATGGTAATAGGCTAAACGTGGCTGTAAAGAAAAGCCAGATTTGGTGCAGGGATGTGTTGCCTTTTATAGGTGGTAATATTTAGAAACATTGCCTAATTATGATGGTTAATTATAGCATTGTTTGGAGGCCAAGAAGCCTTTGGCTCTCTATATATAAAGGGGTTGGTTCCCAAGGAACAAGACATCCACGAAACATACTGCATACATGTGTTGAAAGCAGTATTTTCTGCCTCTCTCTCTATTCCTCCATCAAATAGCTTGAGAAGGTGCTCTAAGTTCAGGCAAAGAGTACCAAGGCGAGTCTTGATCCTTTGGAAGACCTTTTCTCCTGTCCTTGGTGTGCACAACAAGAGGAAATAAGAAGCATACACGTTAGGAGACATCAACAAGTGCTCAACATCAAGATTCAGGCCATAGCAATGGAATTAGGTAAGCTTCCGCTCATGATTTAGTTTTCTGTGTTATTGAAACGGTCCGGTCTATGACCAGGACGGTCCGTTCCAACTACTGGTTCTGCGAGTTCATGTTTTCTGGGTTGCTTATTTGTATTGCTAGAATTGTTTATTCCCTTTGGCTTTAAAGCAAACCCAACACACTCCCCTTTCTATCATCTCTTCTTTGGGTAACATTCAAGCTTAAATTAAGTTTAGAACAAGGATTAGGATACTGGCTAGCATGCACACCATGCATTTCGCCCCTCCTCTCTTTCTCTCTACCCTCTTCTTTGACTTCCTTCTCAACACTGGTACTACCATCAACATTGGTATCAGTTGTGTTAGCATCACCATTACTACCTCGCTCTACCTTAACCTCAACTCTTGCCTTCTTAGCAGGGCTTGAAAAGCCTGCTTCAGTACCATCATACTTCACATCAAAATTTTTATGTGGCGACCTCCTAAAAGGTGTATTGGTGCCAGCTGAATTGACTCCAGCATCAGTGTCCTCTCCATCACCTCTTTTTTGGTTAACATCCAAGCTTATGTCAATTTTAGAACAAGGATCAGGGTTCTGGCTTGTATTCATACGAACCATTTCAACCCTCCTCTGCCCCTTCATAGTGTTTCCACTGCTTTCAGTGGGCATGCTTGGAGGATTGGGGTTGCCGTAACGCTTTCTGGTCCCTCCAACTCCTTGATCACGATTACATTTTGAAGCTGCACACATGTGCCCTGGGTTCAGATGCGGCACAGCACTGGTCATAAATGTTCTGGAGCAGCTCCTACAATACACGTTCTTATACAGCATGTTGCAGTCATACTGGTAATGGGTCCTGCAGAAAGGGCATGATGTCCAGAAATTTAAACCCTCGTGTGGTGGAAGCTGTGGTTGCTGTGGTGGTCTCCACTTATTGTCTCTATTGATGTTGTTAAAAGAATTGTGAGCAGAATTTGTTTTTTTGCTTTCCTGTGGGCATGCTGACCTGACAAGGTGTCGCCTCTTGATGTCGTACGCTATTCGCTTAGACCGATCTGACAAGGTATTTTTTGCCTCAACAACCAAATTAAATGCCACTTCTGCACCAGGGAATTTGTTCTTGTCAGGGTGTAACAACCGGACCAGCTTAAGGTACTGCTTTCCAATAAGGACCTCATCAGACGCAGGCCCCACTTGAATTATCTTGTACCAATCGTACAGGCCATTGGGCATTAACTGGGCAGAATAATGTACCTCACAGACTGCCAGAAGCTGAGAGATATTATCTAGTGGGAATAGCTTCTTTCCCTTCAGTGCCATTTCCTTTGCACCAACATAGTCATGGTCAAGTAGTCTCTTTTTGGCAATCTCCATGGCATGTATCGCCCTTTCCTTGTTGCACTCCATATGAAATAAAACAACACAGAAATGCAACAAGACCTGAAATGTAACACAAGAATTTGTGATTGCTGTAATATACAATAGAATTAGTTCAACTGAAAGGGGAGGAGACCAGTAAAATACAATCAAGCTGATCCCTAGACTTCTATTTGCGACAAATTAGCGTTGAACTTTCTTACAAACATCAATTTAGTCCCTAACTTTTGTTTGCATCGAATTGGTCCTCAAACTCTGCAATAAAAAATTAAGTTTGTCCATAGACTTTCATTTGCATATTTGTCCTTCTAACTTTCAAAAAACGAATTAGTTCTTGGACTTATTCAAAATAACCATGTTGGCCTTACAAATTTTTTATTCTTAAAAGGACCAATTTAGTTTTTATCATAAGTTCATGGATTTACTTGCACATGAAATTTAAAGGGCTGACTTTGTACTTTTGTACTTATTCAAAAGTTTAAGGACTTCTTAGTTGCTTTTTCAAGTTTAAGAGCCAATTTGGTGCAAAATGAAAGTTTAAGGACTGATTTTGAGTTTTTTTCTAGGACTAAAACCAGATTTTTCATAAATTCAAAAGTGTGCTTGTGAAATAATGCAATCTAATTCCATATTAGCTTGTAGTATTAAATAATTAGTACAGAAGATTTTTAACAATGCTGATAGCAAACCTAATCTGTCTAATTTAACCAGTTGAAACAATTCTACAGAACAGAGTTAAAGATTAGAGTGGATTAGAGTGAAAAACGCTAGTACAACTGCATGTAAGGATTCCTGATCTGAAACCTAATCCCAATCCAAACACAAGAATGAACAGAAATGTAATAGCAAACACAGCTATGAACAAAAATGTTGGGTTGTCTTGTTATTACTGTTACCAATGATGGTGGGAGTATGAAACACGTACTGAAATAATGTTGTCATTCTTTTGACAACTAGTATAGGAATTTAATCAAAAAATTTACATGTAGGCCAAGCCAAACCAGTACAAGACTCAATAATAAAATAAGCCATGCCTACATAATCTTCATAAATGGGACAGTAGAAAATTCACTGAAATTTAAATGCTTTTATCAAAGGAGGGATTTACGCATTTTTTTTTTATAGGATAGGTTGAATGAGGGCTACAGTACCGGTTTAAAGTATTCCAACAAACAAATACAATTCTTTCATTTCCTAAGTCATACCTTACATTTTTGAGAATTTTACAGACTTAATGTCACATTGTCAAGTTATGAAAAGGATACCCCTTCCCTACAAACAGCTTCATGCACTATTCATCCATCAATCTTAAGGAAAAAAAGAGAAACCATAGCCTTTAGTTTGTAAAAAATCCAACAAATTCCTAATTTATTGTTGGCTTTGCTTCTCATTAATTGCACGGATGAGGTAGAATTGTTGAATGTCCAAGGGATAACTAATATGTGAGATAAATTGAGAATAGATTGGTTTAGAGGTGCACACTTTGGCTAATCAAGACTAAGTTGTTGTTCTTAATTTGGAAACTGTTGCAGAATACCATGCCACAATAACAATAGTACCTTCCTTTTACCAGAATTTTACAGGCATAAATTTGCCGTAGTGACAAATTGCAAAACTAGTTTGAATTGTACAAATCCTATTATTTGACAAAAGTCTAAGAAGTTTGAGATGAGTTCTACCCAGTAAATATAAACCAGCATTTAAAATTTCTGACAAACAAGTCAAGAATGAAGAGTAAAAACAAGGTCAAGTCAATCATCCCATTGGAGATGAAATAGTAACTTCAGAATAATATTAAATTTATGATATATTATAAAATTATTGCAAGTACATGGATAAATCCAACTTAAATACCTTTCTATATGATACCAAAAATCAACATAACTTTAACAGTAAAATGTAGGATCAAGGTCAAGCTACAACGCTGCGTTGTACTTTCGAGAAATTAAACCCAAACATTTTGTGTCCCTAAATTAAAGCACTACTTACTGAGTGAAAGTGAAGAAGAAAAAGTGTTCACAACAAAAGGCTAAATACTAAAATGGATCTTCGCACAAGCAATGAGAGAGGAAGAGAGTATGAGAAGAAGAAGGGGCAAGATCATACAGAGAAGGCGAAGGGGGTGGGGCCAGACTCTCAGGTCGCAAGGAGACACGTGTCGCGCAGAGCAGTTGACACCTGACAGTGAAGAGGCGAGTAGAACCTCATGGGAGAGTCTATTGTGAATTTGTTATGATGATAGATGAAGACTGAAGACTTCAAAACCCCATAAAGAAAAGAAAAGAAAAGAAAGGTTATTTTATTTTATTACCTTACCTCTGGCCGTTTGGATCGCTTAGGAATTTGAAAAATTTGAGAAAGTTGTAATTCCTAGAAAATAAATTTATTGGGGTTGTGTTTGGATAGGCCGAGAATAGGGAATAGAAATAAGAAATTTCGATTTGCGTGCTTATTCTTATTCTTGTGCAAAATAAACGGTATAAGAATAAGAAATTTGGGCCATTATTCCTATACGAACAAAACTATGGTATAAGAATAAGGAATAAGGATTAGCACGCAAATCGAAATTTATTATTCCTATATCCTATTCACGACTTATTCCGTTGTATCCAAACACACCCTGGGAAGTGTGTAATTTTGTAAAGAATTTGAATTGTTTATAATAAATTTATGATAGGAAAATGAAATTCCCCAAATTATCCAAACAGCCCCTCTGGGGAGGCAAGGAAATGATGACTAGTGGAACTACTGTCTACTGTGGAAGGGGTTTATAGACTTTGAAGGAGGTAAATAAAAACAATCACTGTTAGCGTTAACTGATTGTAAAATTGTAATTGTATAGTTGCTCAGGTACGGGACGGTCCTATTGTTGATATAAATAATTACCCAATAACGTAAAATCTTTTCACTTTTGATTTTTCAATATTTACTTTTTTTAGGTTTTTTATGCAAGTTGCAATGTATATATAGTACAATACGCCATCATCCATCATAGTTGGCTATAACCCCATCACTTCAAATTAGAGCTTAAATTTCAAGTCCTAGTGTCCCTTGTTCTCTGAACACTATTTAAACTTTTACTTTGACAAATTTTATGTTTTTTCCCTTCCTATAATGTAAAATACCAGCTGTAAATTAAATATGTATTTTTCAAATATGTTTCCTAAACAATTGATTCATATTTCATGCGAGATGATTTAGCCTAGGAGAATCCATTTTTTTTTTCTTATGACATGTGGATCCATGACTACAATGAAAAATTATAGCATGGAAATTATCTCTCAGGCCCACACAATTATGAAAATATCAAGCATATATCACTAGTACAAGATTTGGTACAAGGATGAAACTAGTATATCATATGGATTATGGTACAATGATAGCAAAGGTAGGTTTGGGAAAGTATTTTTTTTTAAAAAATGGGCCTAAAATGACTTCTTCAAACTATTGATATCATGGGCTTAATCTGAACTAACCACAGGCCTAATGGTATAGTCCTTCTTTTCTTTTCTTTTCTTTTGGATCTAATGAAGAACCTCATGGATCTCATCCGGCCGGTTCTTTTGGATGTCCTAAATATTTGTACACACTAATTGAAGAGAGAGAATGCGAGATCATGGTCTGAGAAAATAAATTAGTATGAAGTAGATACCAAGAGATATTTATACAATAATTTCACCATCCTAAAAACAAATTTTAGGCCCCAAAAATGTAATTTATTTTTTCTAGAAGTATATCCAAACCGTCAATAGACTCATTGTCAGATATTAACCTCTCATGATGTCCGCAAAAAAAATATGTCGTTTGTTGTTATCTAGCTGATATGTTGAAAGAAGTCCCATGCTATTTATTTATTTTTTATACATATACATTTTGAGCTCAAGTTTTCAACTTAAAATATCAAAATAGATTTTTAAGTAAGATTTTGAATGCATATCCTCTGCTAAAAGAACTTACCTTTAACTGTTAGGAAATTGCTAAATTTTAATTTTGTGACTAATTACGCTTAATTAATCCAATTAAAACACAAGCAACACGAGATCTAGTACTTTAAGCAATTCGACACAAGAGAATAAGGTGGAATATTGTACCTCCCGCGAAATCGTATTCGCGGGGCTCGATCCTACGGCATAGAAATCAATGGCGTGCTTCTCCTTCGTCTCCAAATCGCCTCGAGTCCACCTAGAGATTAACCAAGGTCTAAATCGATTCGTGCTAGCGATTCGATTAGAACAAAGCTAATCCTAAGGATCAACCCTCTTCAAGAATCAACCTATTTGATTTTGGTGGAGAGTTGTAGCTCAACACATGAGCAATCAAAGGAGGAGGGAAGAGATGGCGCATGGCCAAAGGGGAGGTAATGGGTGGCGGCTAGGAGAAGGGAAAGAGAGAAGGTTGGATTTTGCTACTATACACCTCCTTATATAGTGCACAAACCCTACCTATCTCCTACCATCTATTTACAAGAATGCCACCTACCTACCATCCTATATGGCTGGCCCTATAATGGGCTTTTGGGCCTCTCATCTCAATTGTTTAGGCCTCTAATTCATATAATTAGAACCTACTCCAAATGCTCTTCAATTGGGCTATACATTTAATACATAAATATTGGCCCAATAAATTAATATAATTATTTATATATTAAATTGTGTCGAGCTAAAATAATTATTAACTAATTAATAATTATTCTAGGATTAGCTAATACATTAATTTATTTCAATATGATCCATCTGACTTAATTAATTATAACGGTATATAATTAATTAATCATCTTATCATATTTCCACAATACGAACTATTGCGAATAAATAAATAATGCACTGTCTTGGTCAAAACTCTATTTTGTGTGACCCTTTGAGGATTTATGCTAAGTTGGACATGGAATTAAATCGTTATTTAATTCCAATAATCATAAGCGGTATCTAGCAACACGTTATGTTTCCCAATTCGCATAAATAGTGTACTGCTACAGTATTTAAATCCTGCATAAGAGAATAAATGTATTTCCCTATTTTGATTCTTATGTCACACGATAACATCGTATAATTCAAGATAGGAATGTGTCATTCTTGCAGATTATACGTTTCTTGATCTAGAGATAATTGTATAAAGTTGCATGCAAACAATCTATCTCCATCAAGGGGCCCAAACAGATATCGTCACTCACTAAGTGAATTAATGAGGGACATACGGTTTTCTTGATGATTAGCTTTTCCCCGCACAATTCAAGAGAACATAAATAAAGTCCGTATAGTAGCCCTTATCGGGAATCAGCGGTAGACGATATTTATTGAACCTATCCTCATGTGGAAAAGATAAACATCTCAAACTTAGAACCAAAATCATAACGAAATAAACAATGATACATAACACAATCCATATGTTTATTTCATTGGGTCAAGTCCTGTACTATGTTCCATAACATACACATATGCAATTAAGTTGGTAACTCTTTACCTATGATTTGTAGAACTTAATCATCACTTAACTTGCATACTAATCTTATATGATAATTAATGTTCCTTGTTAATTATCAAGATTATGGACCGTTTAGATTTATTATTGTCATTCTAAAGAATGATCCACAGAGATCTACAATTCAGATCCTCAACCTGAATAATCTGTCAATAATAAACCTAGGAACAGATGATAAAATATCATCCATAACATAAACTAATATTTAAGTCATTAAATTATTGACTTCTAGGACATAACTCCAACAATCTCCCACTTGGCCTAGAGTCAATCAGTAGTGACTTCTAGCCAACGAAGAATTGAGAACGATGTCATATATCTACATATATACATGTCTCGGACCTCAAAATAAATAATACGCTTAAGCTAGTTACTCATACGTCTACCACGTATGGATGCATAATTGCATCTCGTATACTGCTCAAGGTAGAGGTCAAGTTAGAGTGTTCACTGTGTTCGCGAACCTATCCAAATTTATTCGACCCTATATATATACTACTATATATATGTTCTTGATCATCATCATATGATATCAACTGATATTGTTATAGATCATATTTGAATCTCCAATGTAACATTGGGTTCTTTAGGAGTAAGTTGTGGTTCGAGATGCATAGAACCATAATAACTCGACTAAGAACTCGATCCAAAATAAACTTCTTTTATTGCTTCACAAGTTGCTATGTATTTTGTTTTGGTGACGGAAACGGTTGTAATATTCCATTTAGAACACTTTCTAAATTTACAACTCCACCTTAAAGCAAAATATGTAGCTCAATTGTGATTTATATCAATCTTTTGAAAAACTTTTATTAGTGTAACTACTTACACGAAAATTCTTTCATCTTAAGAGATGAAACATTATATCACTCTTTCTCATAAGGTACTCGAGGATATCATTGATTATCGTCCAAATGTGTCTCTCTTGTATCCATTTGACAATTGTTTGTCATATCCTTTGGATACTACACATTGGGGCATATGCATAAATATAGCGTACAAAATGAAACTCATAATGAAAGAATGCTTGAACTATTTCATGCATTTTCTTGAATTGAGTTGCATTAGACCGAGTTAAACACTCAAGTCATGCCACGTGACGTACAGTTAGACATCCTTTCTTGGAGTGTAATTTTCGTGTTTCTAGAACACTTCGTCAATATATGCATATTTGCTCAAACCTAACATCCATCATAATCTATCTTTATAGATTTTGTTTCCTAGGATTAGGTGATTTCGCCCAAGTTCTTATTTGAGAAAGCATTCTCCAAAGAGATCTCGACAATATTCATTTTCTTAATGTTATTCCCAATTTAATGAATTGTTATCTTGAACAATACAAGTAATACAATTATGCTTCCACTGAATATCTTGTATATACAAGATACTTTTGACGAAGTTCAACTCCTTGACTTCATTGTCAAAACTTTTATTCCAATCTCCACAACACTTGCTTTAATCCATTAATGGATCATTGAAGCATGCGTATGTTTTTAGCAATACATAAACCTCGATTTGTGTCAAATGCACAACATCTTCCTTCATTCATACGAAGAAGGCGGTTTTATGTGTTTTTCCATATATCGACATATATGAAATACAACTATTGCTAGAATGATCTTTATTGACTTATACATAGCCACAAGCAAGAAGTTGTGCTTTGTACGTAGTCAACTAGCCATCGACTTAGACATAGCTACAAGCGAGAAGCCGCGCTTTGTACATAGTCGATTTGTTATCCATGTCGATCTTTCCTTTTGAAGATCTAAACGTTCTTGATGGATTGCTCCTTCATGAACATCAACCAAGGTCTATACCTTGTTGTTATACATACATTTTGTTTAAAGATCATATGAATTCAAACCATGTATGTGGAATCGGATCGTTCCATCGTTTCCTTGTTTATCAACGGATTCTCATATGCTAAGTTTGAGAATGTCGTGAAGCCAATGCACCAAACGGCTTAGGCAATCAACTCTCGTTAATCTTTTATAGGGTTGGTACTTGAGGTTCATGAACTACTTCCACAATGAATTGTCGAACGAGTTCTTGACTCCTCATATATTCCATGAGTTTCTCGAATCATCATCAACTCATGAGATGGTTGAGTCCTCATTGGAAGGAGCGTACTATTAAACTTCTTTCAAAACAACTTGTGAATGAAGTTTTGCTCAACTCCCACTAAGTACCATGTATGGAGTGACAAGTTTTCCATAAGAGTACTTCTTGTAGTGACGCATAAACTATTTTAATGCTCACTTTACTCCCACTACTTCTTCTTGAGAATTTCAATTCATCAAGACTACATTATGATTAGCAACAACTACTTTGTTCTTATCATATTCGTGGAAGTAGTGCCTTTTAATATAAAGCATCCTACAAATATATAGTGTCTTATTTGGTTTAAGCTTACAAGTCAACAATACTTGAAATAAGCTTCTCAACACCAAATCTTAAGAAGCATTATACTTAGAGATCAAAATCTCGTAAGATATCTTCCTCAATAGACTTCGATGGAACACCATTCAGTGTAAACAATATTGTCCTCAAACATAATTCCCTAATACGAGTCGAATAAGTCAATTTGATTTATTATCGATCGAACTATACAAAATATTGTTCGATACCTCCACTCTTGGACATATTATTCCTCATGGAGCGAGTTGTGAAACTACTTTTATACTCTTTAGATAATATTTCAAATCATGTGACTTAACTATTTACCGTGATTAATTGTAAGACTTTTTCTTTCTCTTGAACGGTCTTTCAACTTTACACTTGAACTCCTTTGAACTAGTCAAAAGGTTCTACTTATACCTTATCAAATAGATATGTTAATATCTACAATGATCGTTGGTTAAGTAGTAAAGTATCAATAACCTTTCATCGCACAAGTACTTATTGGTCTTTATACATCGATATGTAAAAGTCCTAATCAAGTCACTTGTCCTTAAACCTTTGTAGGTTAAAGGCGCTTTTGTCATTTAACAAACATGATTCGCATATCAATCGATTTGAAATCGAATTGAATTTACGAGCTCTACGTTACGGAGACTCTCGTAATGCGATTCTCGTTTATGTATGTGACTAAGCGGTTATATATAACATGAAAGTCAAATACTTTATGTCAAGTCTTACGCATCCTATTTGTCATTCAAAACTTGCTTATCTATTTCAAGCAAATTCAATCAAGATGCATGAAATCATATAAACAAATCCATAATAAAAGAACTTGTCTTTTACTAAACATAATCATCCATCATCGAATATGAAATGGAGACGTTTTTGAGAGGTTTTAGAATTAAGGTATGCAACCTTCAATTCTAAACAAACTCTTAATAAAGGTAACTCTACGTATTCAATGGTAATGACTTAGACGAACAAGTCATTTTCTATACGGAGTTTACTTTACATCTCTCGAACATTCTCTTATTCTTCATTGCTAACACATTTCGTTAAATGCGAGCATATGAACTAGTATCAAGTTACTAGTGTAAATTAGAGATAGTGAGATATTTGAACGACAAATACACTTCAGGATTAGAATATTTCTAATCGTCACAATCATGGTATTTCGGACAACCTTTCAAATGCCTCCCATAAACGGCAAATGAAATATCTCATGTGACGTATGGTCATAAATGAGAGTCTCAAAATTTCAACTCATACCTTGGTGAAGTATTTCTTGAATACTTAACCAATTACCTTTTTCACCAACAAGTGTGCGTAAAAGGTAACATCATATCCTTTAATACTAGAAAGAGATCGTATGACAATATCAATAATCCTTGATATCGGAGATCAATATCTCTAGTTATCAATTAGCTACTTAAATCTTTCGATTTGTAAGCCAATGAAACGTTCATGTATCTTTTTATAAAAGAAGAATCTCTTTGTCAACTCATACTCTTTATACTCGATCATAAATGATGGAGTTAATATCTACTTTCTCCAAGAACACTTTCTTGAGTAGGTGGATGAGAGCGTACGAGTTAAATCTAGTCCATATGAATTCTCTAATTCAAAGGTCTAGAAATTTCAAATGAGGATATTAGCCATACGCTTTATTGAATAACTTTTCGCCAAAAGTCAATTAATCACCGCGTTGCTACGTTCGGGTAGTTTGAGAAAAGTTTTGGGAATTGACACACTCAAATTTCTCTTCACTAAAATCGTGTCTTAGGAATCGGTATTACTTCTTTAAGTAAATACCTTTTAGAAACGAGTTTGTTAATTTTAAAAGATTGATCGCAACAAAATTAACAATTTTAACATCTATAACAAAATCAATTTAAGGACAATTAGTTTATGCAATTGTTTTATTTATAACAAATAAAACTCCCACTACATTTATTTAATGTCCCAAATGTAGTTGGTTTTCCAAGATCTCGATTTTCATCAAGTAGAGCCTGCTATGGTACGTCACCCTACTTAATTAGACAAGGTAGGTTCTCCAACCAATCATATCGTTCCATATGATTCTTGGTTTGTGAATATCTAAGTATATTTACAAACTTCGCCCCGATGTCCAAACTCTAGTTGGGTCCATCGAAAAGTAACATCTCACTATTTGCTCCTTGCAAATCTTAGCTATTTGCACCCCGACTACCGAATTGGCAACCATGACGTCCGCTTGGGCAGACCGCGCCATGAGTGACAATCGGCGTGAAGGGGATAGAGAGAAGGAGGGCGATTTAACTTAATCGAGTTTTAGTTGGGACTATCAATCATATGACACTTGTTTGGTGGTCGTGTAAGCATACACCCATACCTAGCCTATGACAATTCATAGCAATCACAAGCAATCACATATAAGCATCTCATAGTTGTGGGTTTGTATGGCTCCCGTTTGCATTAGTTTCGCTACATCGTCCATGGAGCAAAACTAATCTAATCCTTGTCCCTCCCACTAAATTCTATAAGGATCTAAATCCTATATAAAATAAAGGTACAAAATACATGTGAAAACATCCTATTCCCATCCTAACCTTAGGGGCATGCAAGCCTCACAAGTTACATAAAAAATTAATCAATAAATTAATTAATTAATGGCACCAAAGGCCGCATTACAAACATTCACACATGCATTCAAATTACAACCACAAGACATTGAGTCATGAGCCATACTAAACTCACTATCCACCTACAAAACAAAGTTAGCACATACAAGCACTTTGTTTCCAATTAACGATTTTCAAGCATCTTTGCGTATTGATTGCCATAAGCAAATTCCGTGTATAAATTCTCAATTTTAAACAACAAAACTTGTTTAAATTCATTTAGAAAGTTCTTTCAACATCCCATAACTGAAAGGAGATCAAACAAGGAGTATTCTAATTGTTTTCAACTAGTTTGAATAATTAGAAAAACAGTAATTTGCCAAAAACGTAACTAATGGAATCCAACAAAATCAATAGTTTTGGGTCTCCAAAAATTCTCAAATAAATTACTTAAGCTCCTTATCATAGTTGTGATTACCAGTAAAAATTTCAAGAAGAGATCTTAAACCATCTGGGAGAATAAAAAAAGACAAATCTCTTACAAGTGCACAAAACACCGTTATGAGATTTTCAGCTTATCCTCTCAACCATTTGGTCTGTTAGACCACCTTCTATCCAGTTTTTATATATACAATATATATAGAAAAACTAGTTTAGACTATAGGCTATCCATCCATGAAAAGAAAACAACCAAGTTCAGTTCAAAAAATTCGAGTTACATACTAAACAATCAACAAATTCTGTACTGGAACAGACTGTCGATCGAAATGTTTTAACCTAGTTGAAGGTCCAAACTTCCATGAAAAATTATGAAATTAATTTTCCTGGAATCCTAACTCAAAATAGAACAACTACATTTAAACAGAATTTTTAAAAGAGTTGATCGCTTAGTTGCGCGCATACGATCCAACTCCATCAAGGGGCCCAAACAGATATCGTCGCTCACTAAATGAATTAATGAGGGACATACGGTTTTCTTGATGATTAGCTTTTCCCCGCACAATTCAAGAGAACATAAATAAAGTCCGTATAGCAGCCTTTATCGAGAATCAGCGGTAGACGATATTTATTGAACCTATCCTCATGTGGAAAAGATAAACATCTCAAACTTAGAACCAAAATCATAACGAAATAAACAATGACACATAACACAATCCATATGTTTATTTCATTGGGTCAAGTCCTGTACTATGTTCCATAACATACACATATGCAATTAAGTTGGTAACTCTTTACCTATGATTTGTAGAACTTAATCATCACTTAACTTGCATACTAATCTTATATGATCACTACGCCATTAATAAACATTAGTACCGGTTTTTTTTGTATTATTAGTACCGGTTTTGCAGCGGTACTAATAATAGGGGGTACTAAAAGCAATAAAAAACCGGTACTAATGAGCCGGTAGTAAATCATGAAATAAACCATATTAGTACCGGTTTTTTATAAAAAACCGGTACTAAAATTAAATCATTTAGTACCGGTTTTTTATAAAAAACCGGTACTAAATTAAATATATTTAGATTAAGAAATTATTTAATTAATTATTTAATTAATTAAATAAAAAAAAAACCGAAAATTAAATCATTTAGTACCGGTTTTTTATAAAAAACCGGTACTAAATTAAATATATTTAGATTAAGAAATTATTTAATTAATTATTTAATTAATTAAATAAAAAAAAACCGAAAATTAAATTAATTTAGTACCGGTTTTTTTATAAAAAACCGGTACTAAATTAAATATATTTAAATTAAGAAATTATTTAATTAATTATTTAATTAATTAAATAAAAAAAATACTAAAATTAATTCATTTAGTACCGGTTTTTTATAAAAAACCGGTACTAATTTAAATATATTTAAATTAAGAAATTATTTAATTAATAATTTAATTAAATAAATAAATATATTTAAATTAAGAAATTATTTAATTAATTAAATAAAAAAAAACCGAAAATTTAATTAATTTAGTACCGGTTTTTTATAAAAAACCGGTACTAAATTAAATATATTTAAATTAAGAAATTATTTAATTAATTATTTAATTAATTAAATAAAAAACGAAAATTAAATTAATTTAGTACCGGTTTTTTATAAAAAACCGGTACTAAATTAATTTAATTTAAATCTGTAAATTTTATTTAATTAAAATTAATAAAAAAAAACCGAAAATTTTAAAATTAGTACCGGTTTTTTATAAAAAACCGGTACTAAATTTAAAAAAAAAAAATTAAATCTGTTTTTTGGGCTAGCCCCCTTTTTGCTAGCCATTTGTACCCATTCATTGTACCAATTAATTGTACCAATTGTACCAATTAATATATATATCACACAATATAAAAAATCAAATGCATGGATCACAAATAATATCAAATCACAAACAATATCAAATCATCATGCATCGATCACAAACATTTCCATATGAAATCATGCACATAGTTAATATTTCCATGCAAGCACAAATCACACATAATTAATTGTATTCATTTACCACGACCTACAAGCGTAAGTAAATAACGAAACCATTCATTTATCGTGTCATTGATCTCTTTCTCACTATAACGCTTACCAACCGGTTGCAAAACCTGCATTTTGACATTTTATATAGTTAATAACCTATGAAAATTGCTACTAATTAAACCCTAATCATATACATAGTAAGATTAAAATATAATCCATACCGATGGGAGGGTCTCATGTAGCGTACAGTGATCAAGGATCTTGCGTAGGTTTACCATCGCATAAAAGCCGCAATCTATATTGTTTGGTTGTCGTGGACTCTACAATTTCAAAACTAATACAATTAAGTTTAAATTCAATAAATTCCAAATGAAATGACGAAACTATATATATATTAATTGCAAGTATGTACAGGAATCATTTGAACTTCAAAATTCGAAACTTTCACCAATCTTGACAAAGCTCTGCAAAAAAAAATATATAATTATAAAAATTAGTTTCTAGATATTATTATATAACTAAATAGTGCATACACGAAGTATATATATATATGTTAATATTAAACATACTGATCGTAATTTCCTATAATTGTAGACTGGTAGGCTTCCTTAGAGTGGAGTGAATCTACTATCCACATCTTTCGTGTCGAGAGTTGAACTATAATAATCACAAAATGCGACCTGTAATTACATACATATATTTTTGTTGGTTAAATTAACAATAAACTGCAAATTCAAAATTATAATTAAAGTCAAAATTAGAAATTTTATAACAAACCGATTATGATGCACTAAAACATGATAGGGATCCCTTTTTGCATACTTCTTCAAAAGATTGAATATGTAGCTTACAGTGCCGATTTCATTGTTCTCTACATCCGAACCCGAGCATCGTTCCGGATCCCAAAATACCCACTTCTTCATCAAAGTCTCAGCACAATACTCCCTACACCGCCTGCACTTGAACGTAGTTAGGAGCTAGAATACTTACAAGACATATCATATAATTAATAATCAACTGTTGCAAAGTTAGGAGCTAGAATACTTACAAGACCCAAACTTTAATCACTTGAACGTAAAGTTCCTTCCGATTTAAGACATGGCTGATATCTTCAAAATCAAGAAGGAATGTCTTGACATCTTGTAACTCGAATTCACCAGGAAGATTGCTGAATTGAGTGACTGACACGTCGAACATTCTCATGTAGTTATGCATTTCTTTGGCGTAAGGCCCGATCTGTGTCAATTTTTCCTCGGAGACGTACGGATCGTGTAATTCAATTACCTCCTCTGCAAAAAACTGATCCACGCTCGGTTCATCTTCGTCATTCTCTTGCTCCAACTGCTTCTCCTTAACTTGCGGAATAGTTTGTTTTGTTATTTGTCTCACTTGCTCCTAAACAACCAACATATTAGTCATGAAAATGATATTATTCACGCTCGTTTTTTTTACTAAATATATATAATTACTAATACATACCAATTTTGACATATCGTAATCCACAAGATGAATTGGCCATCTCAGAAATGAACCCATCAGAACACCAAGCCGATCATCTCCGTTAGGAGGTGGAAAAGGTACAATCGTGTGTCTCGCATTATCAAAAACTTCCAAAATTTGTACCTTCACTTCCCCTATACCCAATGGCTCTCCATGGACTGTATCACCATAAGTCTGTGCATGCACCATAACTCTAGCTACATACACAGGTGTACCGGACGTTCCTGGGAGGAGAATCAAAGCTTCGACAGGCGCCTGTATTTATTAGGAATATAAAAAATAATAACAAATTATCAAACCCTAAATATTATATGCGAGAAAAATAATATATATCATTAGCTTGATAAAATTAATAACCTGAAAACTCGGATGAGGAATCGGATGTGGTTGATTATTGCTACCCTGTGATATCATCAGCATAGCTTGTTGGTAAATTGGATCGTAGGTCTGCGGTGTCTGCACTTGACCTTGGCCTTGCGAAAACATTTGTGAAATGCTTTGCTGCATTCGCTTATTGAGTTCCTCATCCATTCGCTTTTTGAGTTCCTCATCCATTCGCTTATTGAGTTCCTCTTGCATTTGTGCTTTCACCTCCTCCATCAACCGATCAACC
The DNA here is from genome assembly GCA_028095005.1 of Rhynchospora pubera. Classification (NCBI taxonomy): domain Eukaryota; kingdom Viridiplantae; phylum Streptophyta; class Magnoliopsida; order Poales; family Cyperaceae; genus Rhynchospora; species Rhynchospora pubera. The sequence continues at coordinate 84,797,282 of CM051462.1, read as the reverse complement.
TCCTCTTTGGAATACCCCTTTGATGATTTTCTCGTACCCTTACCATACACCTGCTTCACACCGGAAAAATGTGGATATCCTCTCAACCGTCCGGAGTGCTCTGGCGTACCGATCGCAGCTGTTAAGATGTCATTTTGACGAACAGACTCAACCTCGCCTGACTGAACTAGAGCAACCTATCACAAAAAGAAAAATTAATGTTAGTTAGACTAAATTAAATTCATTTGATACATAAATAAAGTTATTGGAGTTGTTACACGTACCGCTTTGTCGATCACCGCGGCAGCCCTAGGATTTTTAACCATAAGTTTGCCGGTATTTGGATCCTTTTTAGCGCGTGCCCTACTCCAATTATAAGTCCGACCATCCATATCCTTGGTAATAACTGAGGACCCACCATGGACCTCCTCTCCTTCTTTCCATCTCAACTCAGCACTTATGTAACCTCCTGATCCGAGTGTGTGGGGCATATCTTTCTTTGCAGCATTAATCTTTCCTTGTTGACTCATTTTCTATTAAAAAATTCAAAAGACTATTAGTATAAACAATAAAATTAGTATCTAGAAATAATTAATTGTTTTATATTAAATTTGTTTTCATACCGCAAATTTCTCACTAGAACAATATGCTTCCATTGCCTCCCATTCCTCCTTCGAGATGTTTTGTACATCCCATGGCATAGGTCCACCTTCTTGCGCATTGATCCTGTATTTTTTATTCTACAATGACAGAAATGTTGAATCAAACTTTTATAAACGAAAATTAGAGAGAATTATAATTGATTTGCAAGTAATAATATCTCACCAATCTGCCTTTCCAATGCCTCCATTTCTCGTTACAATTAGAGAGAATTTTCTTTTTAGTAGCCAATGGTAGGTCCGCTGGAATATTCCAAACCTTCCATATTTCTTGTAACAAATTCATTTTCAACTCTTTTGGCACATCATGCCAACTACTATAACTGCATTGAAACCGATAAATACTATTATCGCATACCAATTCATATCATTAGCACTCATGCACATATATATTTGTATATGTATATAGTTAGGTACCTGCAAGGGATCATATCTCTTGTTTTTTCTGCACACCAATTCGTGAATCTTTTTGCATTCTCGCCGCAAGGTTTGCCTTCTGTATTGAATTCCACAGTCATGTCTTCTCCATTGGCTATCGCTTTACGTGTTTTCATGCACTTAGCAGTTGATCTTTTTCCCCTTTGGCTAACAACCACCTGCTCCTCTTCAGAACTCGACTCATCTTGATTTGTCGTAAAATCCTGATCATCTTGATTCGACATGACTGCAACTTCAAGTATAATTACATGCAACTATTAATTACATAGCACAATTAACACATCTACAAATCAAACAAACTAATAATTAACAAAATGAAACATAGATATATAAGTTCAAATAACATTCAAGTTCAAACCACTAAAACAAAACAACCACTAAATCACTAAAACCACTGAAACAACCACTAAACCACTAAATCACTAAAACCACTAAAACAACTAGTAAACCACTAAATCACTAAACCCTAATTCTTCTTTGGGACCACCTCCTCCGCTGGGACCACCTCCTCTGGAACCTCCTCCGCTGGGACCACCTCCTCTGGAACCTCCTCCATATCAGCAGGAGTTCGTCCGCAACCGAGTGGCCAGGACCTCACAGCAGGAGTTCGTCCGCAACCAACTTCAAGTATAATATTGCTATGGTGGCTCTACAAAAATTTTAGGCAAAAACAATTTTAAAACTTAAGAATATTTAATGTTGTAATTACGAGAGAATTAACACATTGGTCCTCACATGAACTACTATGTTCTAAACTGTGCATGCATTGTTGGGTTAACATTCATAAAAGTTCTTTGATAATTATACAAGTAATTGATGATATCCCCCCCCGCCCCCCCCCCCTCTCAAAACTAAGGATATTGGAGGAAACAAATTATGAAGTTGGTGTTAGCAATTAAACCATTTTCTTAAACATTTTCGGAATGGCAACGGCATTAATTACTAAACCATTATTTCATACAAGAGATGAGAGGGGGGATTACTTGAGGTGGAGGGGCAGCGGCGAGGGGCAGCGGCGAGAGAGGTTGTTAGGGGCAGCGGCGAGAGATGGAGAGCGGCGAGTGAGAGTGACAGTGAGAGTGAGAGATCGAGTGAGAGAGAGTGAGAGGAGCGGCGAGTGAGAGAGAGTGAGAGAGCGGCGAGTGAGCTAGAGTGACAGTGAGAGTGAGAGATAGAGTGAGAGTGAGATCGAGTGAGAGAGAGTGAGATAGAGGAGCTGTCGGTTTTTCATATTTGAAATTTCGGTTTTTTTTAATTTAGTACCGGTTTTCTGTTAAAAACCGGTACTAAATTGGTTTTTTTTTCGAAATTTTATAAATTTATTTAATAAGTTATATTTAATTAAATTAGTTTCTGTTTTATAATTAAATAGTCAAATTAAATTATTTAAATATATAAATTATATGAAATAATAATTTAAATATTTTTTAAATTAATTAATCGAATTAATTGGAATAAACTATAAAGGTTCGGTTTTTTTCAATTTAGTACCGGTTTTCTGTTAAAAACCGGTACTAAATTGGTTTTTTTTTTCGAAATTTTATAAATTTATTTAATTAAATAGTCAAATTAAATTATTTAAATATATAAATTATATGAAATAATAATTTAAATATTTTTTAAATTAATTAATCGACTTAATTGGAATAAACTATAAAGGTTCGGTTTTTTTCAATTTAGTACCGGTTTTCTGTTAAAAACCGGTACTAAATTGGTTTTTTTTTCGAAATTTTATAAATTTATTTAATTAAATAGTCAAATTAAATTATTTAAATATATAAATTATATGAAATAATAATTTAAATATTTTTTAAATTAATTAATCGACTTAATTGGAATAAACTATAAAGGTTCGGTTTTTTTTAATTTAGTACCGGTTTTCTGTTAAAAACCGGTACTAAATTGGTTTTTTTTTTCGAAATTTTATAAATTTATTTAATTAAATAGTCAAATTAAATTATTTAAATATATAAATTATATGAAATAATAATTTAAATATTTTTTAAATTAATTAATCGACTTAATTAGAATAAACTATAAAGGTTCGGTTTTTTTTTAATTTAGTACCGGTTTTCTGTTAAAAACCGGTACTAAATTGGTTTTTTTTTCGAAATTTTATAAATTTATTTAATTAAATAGTCAAATTAAATTATTTAAATATATAAATTATATGAAATAATAATTTAAATATTTTTTAAATTAATTAATCGACTTAATTGGAATAAATTATAAAGGTTCGGTTTTTTTCAATTTAGTACCGGTTTTCTGTTAAAAACCGGTACTAAATTGGTTTTTTTTTTCGAAATTTTATAAATTTATTTAATAAGTTATATTTAATTAAATTAGTTTCTGTTTTATAATTAAATAGTCAAATTAAATAGTCTTTTTTAAATTAATTAATCTCCTTAATTAGGTTAATTCATTTTCCAATTCTTTTTTGTAATTTAATTTAACAAATATTTTGTAATCAAAATAAAAATTTTACACGAAAAAAAGACTAATTTGTACTAATAAAAAATATTACAATAGACATGAAAGCTATTTATTTTTTGATGACTTCGGTCGATCTACCCACACGCCTTCTTCCTGATCGGAACGCAAATTACTTGTTAACTCTTCAATTGGTTGCGGTGTCCCATCAATACCTGTGAGTAATAACATATATAAATTGGTCAAATTCGTTACATTTAAAATTATTTATCTAAATTTTCTAAATATAAATTTATTTAGAACTACCTGTGGAGAATGGAGCTATTTCATCAAATTGGTCATATTCTTCTTCGTCCACGACATCTTCAACGCCAACGATGCGTCTTTTTCCGGGAAGGACCACATGTCGTCCCTTTTCAGCCGGATCTGCAATATAAAAAACTTGCATTGCTTGTTTGTTTGCAAGTATAAAGGGGTCATCAGCATATCCCAATTTTTTGAAATCAACGGTTACAAATCCGTTTTTATCAGTCTTGACGCCGCTTTTTAGCATCCATTTGCATTCAAACACTGGTATTTTAAATGCATTATAATCAAATTCCCAAATTTCTTCAATCCACCCATAATACGGCTCTGATGATGTTCCATCACTTGATATGGCTACTATTGTGACTCCGCTGTTTTGGACTGTACTTTTTCCATCTTGTTTTTTTGTATACCAAGTGAATCCATTCAGATCATACCCTTGATAGGTTTGCACATTGGCGTTAGGACCTCTAGCAAGAAATTTCACCGTTTCATTTGAAGGTCGAGACTCGGTTACCTTGTTTCTGAACCATTTTACAAAAGTTTTGTTGTGTTCCTTGGTGATCCAATTTTCTGATCTCTGAGGATTCTGCTCTCGCAACTCGGTTATATGTTCATTCACATAAGGAGAGACAACAGCGACTTGCTGCAAAATTTTAAGATGGGCTTTTTCTCTTTTTGCAAGGTCCATTGTAATTACTTTCATACTAATTATGCTTTTTCCTAGGAGTCTACCTTCGTGTCTATTTTTGGGCAGGCCAATAGGTTGAACTCCATCTAGATAATCATTATAGAAATCAATTACCTCTTCTGCAACATATCCTTCAATTATGCTTCCTTCGGGCCGAGATCTGCTTCTGACTAATCCTTTCAATTGACCCATTGCTCTTTCAAAAGGATACATGTACCGCAAAAATATCGGACCGCATTGCTTTATCTCTCTAACTAAATGAATGGTCAAATGCACCATAATAACAAAGAATGAGGGGGGGAAATGCATCTCCAACTCGCATATGGTCTGAACCGCATCGGTTTCCAACTGATTCAGTTTTTCGGGATCGATAACTTTAGAGCAAATTTTATTGAAGAAGAAACACAACTTAATAATAGAATTTCGAACTTCTTCTTTAAAAGATGCTCGAATTGCAACCGGAAGTAACTGGGTCAGCAACACGTGATAATCGTGAGACTTCATTCCAATCAATTTTATATCTTTAATGGAAACCTTTCGTGAAATATTTGAGGAATAACCAGTAGGAACCCTTATAGACCTCAAACACTCCAACAAACTGAGTTTCTCTTTTTTTGTTAAAGTATAAACAACATTAGGTAACCAATCCCGCTTCTTACTATTATCTTCCTTTGCAGCTAGTTCCAGTCGAATTCCCATTTTCACCATGTCTTTCCTCACGTTAACATTGTCCACTTTTCCTTGAGCATTTAAAATCAAATTAACTAGATTTTCACAAATGTTCTTGATTATATGCATGGCATCTAAACAATGTCTAACATCCAAATAAGGCCAGTATTCGAAATCCCAGAATATAGACCTTTTCTTCCAAAAGCACTTTTCAGGAATTCTATTCACAAATGGTTTGCCCAGTACAATTTTAAGATCCTTCACTTGTTCATAAGTCTGTCTTCCAGATTTTGGTACAGGAGCCCGGCGGTTCTCGGTGTTGCCATCAAATTTGTTCTTGTAAGGTGGCCGACGGTAAGGGTGATGACGACTGAGAAACCTACGATGTCCCAAATAAACAGTTTTTCTACAATTCGATAACCATATCGAATGTGTTTCCTCCATGCAAATAGGACATGCCTTTTCTCCTTTATTTCGGTAACCCGACAAGTTCCCGTAAGCGGGAAAGTCATTAATCGTGCAGAATATCATGGCACGTAAGTTGAAATAATTCCTTGAATGTGCATCAAAGATTTTCACTCCGTCCTTCCACAACACATCAAGATCCTCTATTAACGGAGCCAAATAAACATCTATATCGTTGCCGGGTTATTTTGGACCAGAAATGAGCAGCGGCATCATCAGATATTTTCTTTTCATGCATAACCAAGGAGGAAGGTTGTAAATAACCAACAAAACAGGCCAAACGCTTCGGTTGGTACTCATGAGACCGTAAGGATTCATTCCGTCCGTGCATAGTCCCAATCTCAAATTTCTAGGCTCACTGCCAAAATCAATGAAATGGCTGTCTATATTGTTCCACTGGGGTGAGTCTGCTGGATGTCTGAGTTTTCCATCTTTCTTTCTGCCTTCTGCGTGCCATCTCAACAGTTTAGCATCTTTTGAATTACTGAAAAGACGCTCAAACCTTTGTATTATTGGCAAATACCACAATATTTTCGCAGCTGGTCTTTTCTTACAACCTTCTTCTTCATCATCCAAATCACTGTCCCTTTGTTTGTACCGGGATGCATTACATTTTGGACATTTATTGAGGTTTTCATACTCCTTACGAAATAATATGCAATCATTCGGACATGCTGCAATTTTCACTACTTCTAATTTCAAAGGACATAGTAATTTTCTAGCCTTATAAGTTGTATCTGGCAATGTATTATCTGCTGGAAGCATTTCTCGCAAAAGACCGAGCAAAGATGTAAAACTCTTATCGCTCCAATTGTTTTTAGCTTTCAAGTTATATAGCTTAAAAATCGTTTTTATTTTTGAGAATTTCTCTTCATTGCAACCAGGATATAAGGGTATATGAGAGTTTTCATTCAACTTTTGAAACACATCAGGAACATCATCAATAAAATCACTGGGCAATTCATTCATTATTTCATCCAAATCATTTTCTCTAATGTCATTATATTATTGTTCACTTAGATTTTCTATATGATCATCATCACCCACTATTACATTATCATCTGTATCATCCCCACAATCATTTTGTACAATATTTTCCAAATCATCAGATACATTAATATTGCTCGTTCCAGCATCTAAATTTTCTTCCAAATTTTCTCCATGTTTAACCCACCGAAGGTATTTAGGTGTTGTCATCCATCCACGCTGAATCAGATGTGATCTAATCACATTACTATCATGTCTCTCAAAGTTAAGGCAGCGTTTACAGGGACATAAAATTTTGGGTTTTCCAGTCAACTTTCGATGTTCTTCTGCACATTTTATGAACTCTTCAACAACTTGAACAAATTCATACGATATTCTTGAATAATCAAACATGTACTTCTCCCTTTGATCCATCTGTATATATATCCAAAAAATCAGAATTTAGGGTTTATAGATTCAATGCAACATATAAGGTTTTTGGGCCGGTTACCATCCTAGCCCGCTCTTTGGATACTCTTGTCTCATTAGCGAGCGTACGTTAGATACAATGCGTTGTCTGAGAAAAATTCGGCAGCATTTCCCCTTATGTTCCCTGAATACGCAAACACACAATTGCTCGTGCGTACGTATTCGTGGGAACATAAGAGGAAATGCTATCGAATTTTTCTCAGACAACGCATTGCATCTAACGTACAGCTCGCTGTCCTAAATGAGACAAGATAGTATCCAAAGAGCAGTACTCCCGACCGGGAGTACTATCCGAGATTAATCCCTAATGGATTAATCTCGGACGGGCAAATAGACCTAAAATAGTTCAAATTCCGGCAATTTGGTCTTATATGACAATACTTGACTAAAAGAGATGCAAATACCAATTATAACCATTAGGGATAATGCACATACAAATCGACAAATTAACAAAAAAAATTTATTGAGGATTAAAATAAAATTACCGTAATTGCCCTTCTCTTGATCGATCGGCCTCTTCAATAAGAAAACCTCAAATGCGAATTTTTTTAGCTCTCCTTTGATCTCCTTTGCATCCTCCAATGATTTTTCAATTTTTTTGAATTTTTGCAAATTTTTTGCTATTTTATTTATATGGTTTTTGAGAGTAAGAAAATTTTCGGTTTTGTAGAGAAAGGATAATTAGCCATGAACAGTATATGGCCTTGAGAGAGAGAGGAATAGTGAAGAAAGACATGTATTTCGACTCATAAATATCTGCCTATTTTTAGTACCGGTTTTTTATAAAAAACCGGTACTAAAAATCGCTTAAAAAAAAAAACGTTTTTATTTTAGTACCGGTTTTTTATAAAAAACCGGTACTAAAAATCAATTAATTAGTACCGGTTTTTTATAAAAAACCGGTACTAAATTAAAAACGTTTTTTTTATTTTTTTAGACGATTTTTAGTACCGGTTTTTTAAAAAAACCGGTACTAAATAATATATCTGACAATTACGAAAATGCCATGATTTATTATTAGTACCGGTTTTCTTAAAAACCGGTACTAATGAGCCGATACTAAAAATCATTTTTGTTGTAGTGGATAATTAATGTTCCTTGTTAATTATCAAGATTATGGACCGTTTAGATTTATTATTGTCATTCTAAAGAATGATCCACAGAGATCTACAATTCAGATCCTCAACCTGAATAATCTGTCAATAATAAACCTAGGAACAGATGATAAAATATCATCCATAACATAAACTAATATTTAAGTCATTAAATTATTGACTTCTAGGACATAACTCCAACATTAACCTCTAAATTGAATTGTAATTGGTCCTTAAGGCCCCATGTTATTATCTCAATTACTATTTTGCTCGAATAAACAGATTCAAGAAGTTCCTTTTCGCTTTTAATTCAATATAAGAACATTCAAACCCATCTACTTCAGAACAGAGACACCAACGTGAGAAAAGATAAAATAAAACTTTCCAACTTCCAAGGTGTATATTAACTCAGAACAAACAAGTTTCAATTCAAAGTGAATCAGTCAAACTAAAAGAAACAAAGGGACAATGAATATTCCAAATTAGAAAGTGTGCACCATCAAGATTTGATAGTGAAAATCAGATTAGAAAATAGCATTATCAAAATAACAATTGAAAAAAAAAATCAGATCCTGTAGTTACAAATGAGCCATTCTTTTTTCTTTTTTTGGCCAATTTTCAATCAAGTTCGTCTTACACAGAACGCTATTTGGCAATATCTTGCTTCAATAGAAGGCAGTTCATGTAAAATTAATTGCAGGTAAGTTACTGCTGGGACTCATAAATTCTAAAAGAGTTTTAAATACTAGAGGCCTAGAGGCTTAAACTAATTAAGCTAATACGACAACTAGTCAGTAATGCGCAAGCATATTACACATGCATCTTTTTTTCAAAAGACACAATAAAACATCTCCTGAGAATTCCTTATAGATCAAGTACAACATTTTGAATTCAGTTATCTGGAGGAATGAGCAAAAGACAAATTATGCAAGTAACTTATTGTTCTTGTTAATAAACTTATTGCCAACTTCAATAAAAATATTTCAATTTTATACGGGCAGCCCCAATGTTCTTAATCTTGTATTAAATGGATTATATCTAACTGGATAGCATGCTGATCAATTATAATATGAAGCATCTAAGATCTAACCACCTGATTAGCACTAATCCAGTTGGTTGCAGCTGAATAGATTATATCTCAATTATTTCCAAGCTCAAATTTTAAACACTTCATTGCAATGCAAGTTGGAATTATCATACTCCCAAATAAACGATGGCCTGTATGATTTTGGTGTCATTGTCCATTCCTTTCTAAGAATGGAACAAGATATACACATATACATTTGGGGGAAAAAAAACTAGAGATGTCGTCAGTCACTTGACATTACTTTGTTAATGACTGTATCAAGCTAAAAAAAAAATTAATGTATCAACTTAGGTCAAGGAAGGATAGGTGCAGGCTTTGACTAAATGAAATTATTGAGATAAAACATAGAAAGAGAAAAGTAAACAAAACTATCTTTCAAGTATTAATTATACCTCAACTGGAAATTTAAATAATTCACCCTGCTATATTCCCTATCGCACAATGAAAAGTGCTTAGCTTGCAACAAATAAAGTTTGAATAAACGAAGGGGTAATAACCTTTTGCAATCACCAATAAATATGGTCTTGGTTTTAGTCCTATGCTGACAAGGCCTGATATGCCACTTGCACACTGATGCACATCTGATTACAAAAAAAAAAAAAAAAACTATTAAAATGTTATTTGTAAAGATAATTATAATGAATGAGGCTTAATTCAGCTCCATCCACAGATCGGTAGGTACCGCCTTTTGAAATATTTTTAGACTTTTTAGTGTAGGAAATGTATACTTGACAAATAGAAAAGCACTAGTAAAAAGAAAACAAGTAGAAATGTATATAAAACTAAACTCCTTAATCTAGTTTGAAAAATAGACCTCGTAATGAGAAATTGAATAGTAAAGTAAGAAAAAGTGAGCTTTGAGAAATTTTTTTAAAAAATGCCACAAAATTATTTTGAAAATTATTCATCCAACCATCACCTACTACACATCTAATAGTAGAAATGTGCCTCCGTTTGGATGTGTTGAGAAGAAGTAGGAAGAAGGAAGAAGGGAAGAAAAAAAATTATAAACAATTCAAACTCTTCATAAAGTTACACACTTCCCAATAATTCTTCCCTTCTTCCCACACCTATCCAAACGGAGCCTGTAAGACACAATAACAATTGATAACCAAGTAACCAACCATCATCTGACACACAAAAAAAGGACTGATGTTGATAAAATAAAGGCAATGATTTATACTTTTCTACAATTGTTAAATGAGGTTAGAATCAACCCATCGAAACATATATTAATCCGGAGTATTTAGATCCGGATCCGACACTGTAGCTAAACACTCTTGGCGAACAGTAATTGGATCTGGACCGTTGATTTCCATCTTCAAATCCTGACCTTCCGATGCATTTCTTCGTCTCCGTTGGATCGGCATCTTTCTGGAGAATTCGCAGCTGCTCGCCTCGATAGTCTCCCTTCCTATCGCTCTCTCTCCTCCTTTCTCACAGACGCTGTCGATGGACTGGGCAGATAGGATCACCCATGTGGCACCGTACGGAGGCCATTCCGATGGGTGTTCCTGGTCTGTGCGCCGCCTCTGAGCTCTTCTCAGTTCCACTTCGGTGTTTCTGTTCGGTGTATCAGTTCTTTCTTTCGCTCTCACTGCGTGCACCTGCTTTTGTGAGCCCCCGCTTTGCTGGCCTGGCATTTCTTCTACGGTTCTCATAGTCTCGATGTATCCGTGCATCTCCGCTCTCTCATGCCTCTAACAGATGCACTGGACGGACCAGTACGAAGGCATTCTTGCGACCACCATAGCAAACCAGTCAAACCACGTGCTTCTCTCGATTAATCTACTCTCCACCCTATTCCCTCTCTCCCCTCTTTTCCTTTTCCTTTCTATTTCTGAATTTTATTTATTTTTTGTGCTTTCAATTCTTTCTTGAGCTCATTGTTTTTTTCATCTCGGATTATTTTAGGATGGGTTAAAGTTAGGTTACGAACAAATAAGTTGGTCTATATTAGTAATTTTCTCTCATAAATGAAATCTGTCATTTTTTTATTTTGTATTTTAGTTTAGACTTTCAGAGATGAAGCTACAGTTTGTTTTCTGTCCTTTATAATTTCATCTTTTAATATTGACATTCAATTATGTTCCCTATTCAGACATGGAGCTGTGCTTCTGTGGTACATGGTGATTTCTGAGGAGCCAAATGAGCCTCTCTGTAGCTGGTATGAGTTTTTTTTTTTTAAGTTCTCGATTTCTATTTAAGAGCTGTGATTCGTGTGGTATATGGTGACAGGATATCTGACAAGCGAGATGAGCCTCTCTTTAGCTGGTACATGTGTTTTTCTTTTTTTTTTTCTTTTTTTTTTTTACAGTTCTCAATTTCTACTTAAGAATATTTTTGTTTCTTTGTGAGATGCTTTGTTGTTTCAGTTGATCTGTTGATTTCTTATAGGTTTTCAAGTAGCTCACAGCCGACGCATAAACATGACGGTTCACAATCTCTCTATTTCATTTATATGATTTGAGGAATGTAAGTAAAATCTAAATAATATGTAAACATCGAGTGTTTTGGCATAGTCTTTTTATAGCCGTCTACTTGGAATGGACTAAAACTGATCAACTTTTTGAATATTCTTCATATGTGTAGCTTCCTGTGAAAATCATCATATTATGTTTAAATAAAAGTTTCTGACATTTACTAATTAGAATGGTAGTTGTTTGCCTTTGTACTGCAAGGGAAATGGGTAAAGAGGATGTCTAAGCGTGTAAGCACACAATTTTAATCTCTAATTTTGTAGAAATTCATTTCCCAACCGTTTTTTTTTTATTCTCATCGATTTCAATATTGAGTATCCCTCCTTATGTCTTTTCTACTGAAACATTACGATTAAGGATTCAACTCTCTCTAATTTTAAAACTTTATGTCTTTATTGAACCTTAATTTTATTTCTTTTTTTAAGGTAATAATTTCCAATTCATACAAGATCGTTTTCATAAAATCCTGATCTCGGATTGGACTTTCCAGTTGCCAGTTAGGTTTCCAGTTGCCAGTTGCCAGTTCCCTTATTGGAGATGATGACGTGCATGCTCTCCAAGACTTATGTGATAAGGTTTTTTTCTCTTTTATTTTGAAGTTTATTCTTTTCACCATATTGCAAAAATAAATACGAATTCTTTTCATTTGCCAATAATATCCGTTACAGAACACTTTTGGACATTGCAAATCGGTAACCAACCAACCATTGAAACTGTTGTTAAATTGAAGCAGAAATGATTATATTTTCCCTGAAACTTTTCGTGTTTACCTAATTTATTGAACCATGCTATATCTAGATACCAATTTCCTTTTAGATTTGCATAACTATTATCTTTTTTGCTTTAGCTGAGTTCAGTATACGCTTGACAAAGGCTCTTCAATTTTAGGGAAAGCTTATCACCATAGTGTACAGTTTTGAGTCTTTTCTTTTGTGTGTGATATGCAAGTTTTCTGAATCAAGTGTACGCAATATCCTTCGACAATTTGCTCCAAGTCTGAGCAATCGTCTTCACCAATTTGCCCCTTTGATTTCTAGAGCGGCAGCTCTTTATTTTGTTATGTTCTTTTCCTCTCAGATTGTTATCTTTCTTTCCTTGATTTTCTTTTACTTTATAGTCTCATTCCTACCGGCGTTTTTTTTTTCATCATTGATTTGTGGTTTTTCCTACTTGCAGTTTTGAGTCTTTTATGGTTTTTAAGGTTTAATTTCTACTCAACCATGTAAGGTCCAACTTCAATTTTCCAAAATATTGAGTACCACATATGGAACTATACAAGTTGTTTTAGCAAATACAATAGTTATTGAGCTTGCAAATACCGCATCTGACTTTAGGAAGAAATAACTGAAAATTGAGCATTTTGCCTTCAATTTTGCTGGTCCAACATAACTTAAGTCGCAACTGATGAAATAGGTTTTTCTTTATCTGAAATTGATGCCTGCCTTTCTAAAGAAAAAATATTTCTTCTTATACTTTTGCCATTACTTTTCCTTTCTTTCTGATTAAGCTTCAATTTGACAGATTTGTAAGCGATTGAGGTGGTAATGGCAAAGAGATAAAGCTGAGGTGACAACAAGACTAGCAATTCTCTTTTTTTCCATTAGAATTCCATTATTTTTATCATTTTTATTAAGATATCTAATGAATGTACATTTCAAGAAAAACGCATGCCATAGTTTAGACTTATGCAATTCTCTTTTTTTATTGTTATAGTTTTCAGAAGAAATATAACATCGAAGCTTGCAGCAAGACTTTGGATTTCTATATTGATCGAGTTAAACAAAACCAAATCTTCTTGCAAAAAAAGAAGAGTGAATCAACCATATCCTATCAATTTATCACCATGCATGGTGAGATATTATTAACTTTATAATCTTTGCATATTTAATCTTAACAAGCAGTCATTTATACAATTAAGAATGATATATTGCGTGTGACTTTATAACTCTAGAGTAGGATGACCTCCAGACAAATTTTAGCAACATCTTTGTCCTCTTGCCTCTTCTTTTGATTGCAATAGCTAAACAAATTATATGATGGACCATCTTATGTATGTAGATGACACAAAACGACAAGCTACCTAAAGTGAGCATGAAATTACAATTTTGGAAAAGGTAAATGATTCAGCACTGGACAACGCTCATGTTTATGACTATAGGGGCTGTTGTGCATAAATACTGACCAGATTAGCCTCTGTACCGGCCGTTCTACCTTTAGGTAGCTACGTTCCCATTTGTGATGCCTTGAGAAGGTTGTACAGTTTCTGTACCAGTTCAGTACTTTTCTTTTCAGTTCTGGTATAAAAACCTAAGTTTCAGGGGCTAAGTTGCAAAACCAGTAAAAGTTTGAAGGCTGAAATGGAAAGAAACAATTATAATAGTCTTATCTGAGCGACTTTATGGAAAATATGATAACCTATCAGATTAAATATCCTTAATGGAAGTTGTACCTGGACCCAATAAAAGTTGGACCCGGATCCATCCTTGCTGGATTTTGAATATGGACCGAGTTTTTTCCATATCAGATGATAATAAGTTATTATAAGCCTAGATAGAAAACATTTGATTATGTCAATACTGGTATAGTTTATATCTTAGTTGATAAATACAATTTAAAATTTGTGAACAATTGGTGCGCACATCCGTCTAACAATTAGTGCGCACAGTACCTATAATGCTACTGAACAAAAAAAAAGAAAAAAGAATCAGCATCTCCTTGATCCATCACATTCATCGAACAAAGCCATTTTTCATAACCAAAACAAAAGCAATATCTAGCTACACATCCGTCTATCCTATATAACAAATAAAACACCCTACAGCAAAAATTCTGACCCTCAAAGAAGAAAAGATAAAACATTAGAAAAATAATAATAAAGATCCTTTCTGACATCAAAAAATATCTATGCTTATCATAGACCTTACTGTTCAGCCGCACAAAAACAAGAAATCTCTCCATTCATGGTACTCACCTAAACAATACATTTATAGTATGTTGTCACTATTTCTGTTCTTCTATTCCTAATACTTTATAAAATAACAAAAACCAACAATATCTTCCTTTCTCATATTGACCAATCTTACCTACAATAATACAAATATATTAAAAAAAATTAAATACACATATTTTCTCTATTATCAAATAAAAAAATAGATCGCGCAACGCGCGAGACCCCGCTAGTTCAGATATGATTGAATGGTTCGGATCGATTTCTTTAAAATAAATATATTAAACATCGTAAATTAGAAATTACTAAAATCATAACCATCTGTTTTAGGACGCATGGTCTGGATTCAAATAACAAATTAAATTAAAAATACATTAACAACAAAAGACATGGACGGCACCTGATATTGACTCTACAATATTAATTCATCCATTCGTTTGGTTGCGTATTAAATTGTGCCACTTAAATTCAATCTGAAACACTCAATTTGCATGTCAAATCAATGAATTTGACCTCCTTTTCCAAACAAGCATGATATCGGACATCCAATAAAAACATATATATATATACATATACTTCTGTGGTATGTCTACTGTTGCTGATATAATTATATTTATATACGGTGCCTTTACACACTTAATGAATTTCTTATATTTTAAATTAAGATAACAAAATTGAAAATTTTAACGCTTTGATTTTGTAAACCTTACGACTTTATTACGACCAAGGTCATAAGCTCCAAACCTCTAACATATCTAGGTGCACGTTTATTTGCCAATATCTAGAAGTTAAATTTGTGCTCACAAAGAGGTGATATGAATATAACATTTTAAAAGGAAAACAATAGAAAATGTATAAATTTCTCTGGCACCAACTTATCTCGTTAGATAATTATTTTAATAAAAATATTTTTTAATTAAATGGGTCAGCTTTAGACCGCTCAAACATGTCATAAAATATTATGCACGAAGCTGTCCCGATTCGTTATGAATTCAACGGATAAAAATATTTAATTTTTTTTTGTAGGAAAGAAAATTTCTGAAGTGAAAAACCTCGTGCATTTGCTCAAATTCAACGTCTAACGCGCGTATACTTTTTGTAAAGTGGATTGCACGGTGGGGTGAATTAGCATTTCTTTTGACCAGTTTAGTTCTACACGCACTAAGTTCCGTCTTCCCCCTACAAATTAACATTCATGGAAAAAAGATTATTATAAAACAAAATGCTACTACAATTGATTAAAAACTTTAGTAGATATAATTAATATGTTGTATGTAAAAGCAATTCTTAAATAAAAATTTATGCAAAAATAAAATATATTTGAAGAATATTCTGTGTAGTTAACATTTCATCATGTGTTAGATTATATTTGAAGAATATTCACTCTTTATGACTTGATGACTAGAAATAAAACTAGATTTGACTTAAATTATCGATTGATATTTGCAATGTGCTGTAAGCCTGTAAGTACTTTTTTCAGCTATGTACGGGTAAAAATAAATAATAGATTCATTCTTTTGGATTCACATAAGTGACCATGCTATCTCGTCTTAGATTATATGTGGAAAATGAGTGTCATTTTTAATTTATTTTATGACTTAAAGTTAAGCTTGGTTATTAAAACAATCATGAATAATTTTAAATTTCATATATATATATATATATAGAGATTGGCTAAAGTATACTCCAGCATATATATAGCCCGTATGCTGGAGTCGTTTCTCACAATCTAAAGTGCATACAGTCGATCCGAAGCTTTCAAATTGTTCTCCATATTGAAATCTCCTAGAAAACTAAAATTTATATTTTTTCGAATTTTTTTACTATATATTATGCTATTTTAAAAAACATTGTAAAGGAGTTGTAAAGGAGTATTTTTGGCCCTTCAATTTGAAAATAGCATAATATATAGCAAAAATATTCGAAAAAATGTAAAATTTGGTCTTGAAGGATATTTTTACATGGAGAACAACTTGAACGGTTTGGATCGACTGTTTGAATTTTAGATTTTCAGAAACGACTCTAGCATACGGGTTTGATCCGTATGCTGGAGTATACTTTAGCCAATCTCTATATATATATATATATATATTTAAATTTGTTCCCTTCATTTTTGTTAAGTAACCATCCCTGAATTCAAAATGGGTAATAAATACAAGAAAAGCACAATTCCAAATCTTACTCCAACCCCCTTAATTGTGACGGTAACAGATAGATAGTAAATTAATTAATTAATTAACTTTGGTTTCTTGGTCTGCTACGAATTAGAAAAATTAGCTGCACCAAAAATGCCTTCAGTTCAAAGCAAATTTTGAAGACACACGGATGGGTCGCCATCACTTTTCCTAAAAAAAATTGTCAGAGTGCGATGTTTTTATAATTTATTTTGCAGAAGAAAAATGGAAAACACAATTTATTTCTTTCCTTTTCTCGTACCACACCGTCGGCAGCTTTTGGACTTACCAGCCAACCCTGTATGGCCTCTTCCCAGGCACACCTCTCTCCCCTCTAGAATTTTTCATCTATAGAATTATTATCTTATAAAGAATTTATATTTTGGGGATAAAATAAGGATTAAAGGTTCAAAAAAATGTTCATGATGAGTAGTGATTAGTGAATATAAACTTGCGTCTCACGTACTACTTTAGCCCAGTGTCTCAATTCTCAAGAAAAGAACTTTATTTATGTGAGCGGTCCGAAAGTTTATAACTTTTTAAGCAACACTAGTATCATTGGAATCAGTGTATTTAGTGTCAAAAAATATATATATTTTTGAAGGTTATTTTTTGAAACCAACAATTTTATTATTAAGAAATTTGAAAATGAGTATTATATCCGTGATTTGAACCAATCACTTGGTTAATTGACAGAATAGAGCCAAATTACAGGACCAAACAATCCAACTTTAGTGTCAAATATTCATTTTCACTTTCTTAATTTCTTTCAGTGTGCTTGCAATTTATTGTAAGAGCAAAATGTAGAAATAAAAAAATAATAAATCCGTAACTATTGTTCAATTTGCAACCTCCTAATCAAAATGAGTTCCAAAAAAAAAAAATAGTATGTAAATATATTACTAATGAAATATGTTTAAAAATTTTACTTACGAAGCAGATTAGTATTAGCACTTCTAATTTGTTATGTACTGCTGAATTGATTATTTTTTTAGCATAAATTACCAACATAAACAATCTACCTTACATACGTTTGAGACAAAATATTTTTGTGGAAATTGATTACTGTCATCCCTATTTCTACCATCGCTCGAAGCGCTCTCCTCTCCTCACCCAGCGAAGCGAAGCGCTCCCCTCTCCTCACCTGGGTACGCTCCTCTCCTTTCTACGCACTCTTCCGTCTCTATCCTTTTTTTCTGTGCATCTCTCTCCCTTACCCCTCTCTTTCTTCTGTTCGTCATATTTTGTTCACTTTGTTTATTGTATCTGTTCAATTTGTTATTTTAAGTGTTCATTTTGTTTTGTTGTGCATTAGACTTTTGTGTTGATTTTATACGTCTCACTTGGTGTAGATGTTCACTTTTTTCATTCATATATTCAATTTGTTACTTTTAAGTGTTCAATTTGTTTTACTGTGCGTCAATGTTTATTTTTTATGTCTCACTTTGTTGGTGTATATGTTCACTTTGTTACTTTTATGTGTTCAATTTATTTTACTGTGTGTCAGTGTTTATTTTTTATGTCTCACTTTGTTGGTGCATATGTTCACTTTGTTCATTCATATGTTCACTTTGTTACTTTTAATGTTCAATTTGTTTTACTGTGCGTTAGTGTTTATTTTTTATGTCTCACTTTGTTGGTGCATATGTTCACTTTGTTCATTCATATGTTCACTTTGTTACTTTTGTGTGTTTAATTTGTTTTGCTGCTTGTCAAATTTCTGTGTTTATTTTATACGTCTCACTTTGTTGATGTATATGTTCACTTTGTTCATTCATGCGTTCAGTTTGTTACTTTTATGTGTTCAATTTGTTTTGCTGTGAGGCGAGGTCCAAGGAAGGCGAAAAAGGAAGGTGAGGTCTAAAGGAGACAGAAAAGGAGCGTCGGGAGTAGGAGAGAGGATCAGAGGGGAGGAGAGCGCGTCACTTTGTTGGTGAAGAGGAGGAGAGCGTGCACCAGAGAGAAAGGGAGGAGAGGGCATCTGAAGAGGAGGGGAGCGCGCGGGAGGGAAATTGAGATTAGCGATAGCAGCGATTGCATAAATCGCGATGGCACTTATAATTCCTTTATTTTTATCGTCGTCGTCTTTAACAAGAAAAACTTCGATTCAAGTTATTTTTATGCAATCAGAAGTTTTGAGATATTCCATAGCGCTAAAATGTGGATAAGGATATATTTATCCCAATTAAAAATTTAGAAAGATTTGATGACTTTTATCTTACTAGATCATTTTCCAAAATTTTTGTTTTAATCTACTGCTTTGATTAAGATGTCTATAATATGATCAGTTTCAAATTTTTATGCTAATGTATTTGATTAATTAAGATGTTAAAAATATTGATTTTATTTGGCGAAAGCACAACCTTTCATGTTTGTCTATCAGCATAAACAACCCCATAAACAAATACGTAAAAAAAAAAAGAGAAATATGAAGAATTGTTGAGGTTGAGGTTGGGTTTGTAAAGTATGTATGCACCCAAAAAGGAATTTACAATGAAAAAAAAAAGAGAAGAATTATGCAGTGTGTGCCTCTGTTATTATAAACCAGCTGGATATCATCCCATTAAAAAAAAAAGGAAAAAAAAAATGAAGAATTGTCGTGTAAACTATGATCGTACCTAAAAATGAGAAAATGGGAATACAAAGAATTCTAGAGATTTAATTAAGTCTCGTTTGTCAATTGATGAAAGGTTCACAGTTTTACTGTTCCATGTCTCGCCCCAAAAATGGACAAAGTCTTTTCAATTGTTTATCTTATTTCCTATTCTACTAAAGTTCATAAATACTGGCCAGACTTCTTTTAACTAAAATAGAAAATATAAGATAAAAAGTAGATGATAGATGTGAAACAATATAATAAATGAAAGTCCGTTATCTTTTGCAAAAGTCAATAACATGTCTTTCCGCATATTTCATGACAGAGCACACAACTAAATAAGTGTTTGTTGACAATATTAACGGTTGGTAATTTTTGACAAATATAACTTTTATTTTTATATTAAATGCGATTACTCAAACAAAAAAAGTTAAAAGCAACCATCCGTTGATAATACTAGTGATAGCCTCATAGACATGGTGTGTGTACGTTGACGATATTAACGGTTGGTTATTTCTCACAAGTATAATTTTTTTTTTTCATGTTAAATGTGAACCATGCATAAACTCAATTCTGATCAATAATACTATTGATTATTAATCGCCAATTATTAAGTATATATTATGCAGGAGTGTAATAAATAATATCAACAAACAATGTAACGTCCTACTACTAATTAATTAGCAAACTGTAGACTGTTGTTAGCAAAGTTTCCATTCTTCATAATAAAATAATAATGGCATGATTTTTACTCAATCTACTTTCATCCATTGGAACTCCTACTTTGGAAAAGAAATTAATACAGCCACTTGTTTTGTTGAAACCCGCCGATGTACGGGTAGACTGATATATTTGGTAAAAAGTTACTTTTTTACTAGAAGCGTTTGTTGCTTTTGTCAGCTAATTTCAACCGAAATTAGCAACTTGCGGACTTGAAAAAAGAATTAACTTCGGTTTTGAACTTTACAATTTGTAATTGTCCCGAAGAATTATCAAAATATGAAAATATGATGTGTTTTCCTATTTATTAAATAGGTAATCTGAAATATGCAAAATTTTACTATTTTACTGCGCAAAGTTTATCTGATGGAGATTCTCTTTTTTATGAGGTTTTGTCTGATGCTATGATGGGTATGTGGAATTGTGGATGATGTAATGGGTTGGAGGAATCATCTGGTCAATGCTGAATTTTGGAAACACTTGATAATGGGATTTTAATGCTATCCATTGGAATTTACTGCCTTTGATTTTGTAGGGACCAGCGATCTGTAGCTCATGCATGAGATGAAATTACCTCCATTTAATTGTTGTGCAAATCATTTGTTATTTAATAATTCTTGTAATTTGGACAAGGTATTTTTTTTCGTTTATTTATTTCGTACAACAGGAAGGCAAAAGGATATCAGGTAATTTTTTTATACTTCATTATTGATTTGTTAATGTTGTCCTTTCTCTCATATCAAGAGAAACAATAAGCATACCTAATGAGGTATAGATAATCGATCAATAATTTTATTTTAATTTAAAACAGATGAGATACCAAACCATGAGTGATTTTATATGTAATTAAATTAAATAAGTTCATCGAATTCAATGTACCTTAAAAAGGTGCAGACAGCTGATACAATAATGACTATTTAATTCCTGCGGGCTTAAAAGGTACAGACAGCTGATACAATAAGTTATTTAATTTCATAACTATTTTGATTAAACTCAATGTTCTTTTCATGGAGTTAGTTGTTTTAAATAGGTTTAGTTTCATATGCAACGAGAATTAGATATGAAAGTACTACTTGCGTTTGTTGCTGCTCTTAGGATTAGAGTTTTTATATAAAAAAATTGTTCTGTTTTGATTAGCCAAATAAGTCCATTTTTTTTTTCCTTTTGAAATTGCGAATCTAAAAAACATAGGTGTCAAAAACATTTGGAAATTTTTGGCCAACTTGGATGAACAAATCGAAAAGAACAAAAAAAAAAAAAAGGAAAAATATGTTATTGCATCTTTATCAGGCTTTTGTTAATTAATAATAAACAATTTTTTCGAAACATGCAAACTCATTTTTTTTTTTGAAAATAAGTAGAGGAGCGCTCTACCACTTTTCCTTTTTAACAGAAAAGCAATCATACAAAGTTTTTCAGCAACTAAAAGACAGAAAAAAACAAAACGAATGAAGAAATGCAAACTCATTTTTGAAGAACCTAATTATCTTCACCATTTTAAGCTTTCACCTAGTGTCTAGTACACATATATATCATTATTATCGAAATAGTTATGAACAAATATTCTAAATGGAAATACTTAATTGCAGAATTATAACTTTTATGATACATCTATCCATTATTTTTTAGAATATTTTACAAAGTAAAAGATTAAACTCATAGATGCATATTATCTATCATTTCAATAGTTAATGTATTAAATAAAGGTGTATATATTAGATTTTTGAGATAATTTAAATTGTTTAGCATTCAATCAACACAAGTTTGAATCTTTTCAGTGATTGGGTTTTATTGTTTTTGTTAGATGAGCAAATAAATCTCAAATAATAAAAAAATGCTGAAAATAATATTTAAACAAAGTATGAAATACATGATTTTTTTGCATTATTTATTAAATTTTGACGCCGATGAACATAGAAATAAAAATAAAAAGAGATGTTTAAGCAAACAACATTCAATGCTTCATCATGAGTACAGCTGTTTTCTCTTAAAAATTTAAGTTTCAAACAACAACTGTAAAATTTAGTCCTTTTGTTTTCTTAATCTAAATGGACTTTCATTTTTTTATTTTTATTTAACGTAAATTCATTATCATTAATTTAGAAAATAAAAATATAACCTAATAGTACAATTTCTTGGTGTAGAGTTTAAAAATTAAATTATTAATTTTAAAAAGAAAAGTGGTCATCATAAACGTCAAAGCTGTGATAACTATCATCAATAATAAATGTGCGCACCACAAAATAAATGGCGGTTCTTCCGAAGCTTCAAGCCCACAGGAATACAAGTCACAGAAAATCCGACAGAGAAGACCCGAAACATCCGTACAACAAAACATGTGACGTGATTTGCACCGCTAATCCGACCTTTAATGCTAATTAATATTCTTTAATCAAGAAAGCTCTACGATCAGGCGACATCTGAAGCATAGGATCGCGCATTCCCTCATCAAGATTCGTGCTCTGGCAATACCACAAACGCCACGTCAGCGGTTTCAAAACCGAAAGTCGGAAACCGACGTGGGTTACACCTTAACACGAGCAACGCAAGACCGACTCCAGCACGATCCGACCCGGTCCAAATTTGAACCGTTTCGCCTCATCTAACGGTCCGAAGCGCTTGATCGGACGGCTGAGAAAGAGAATCGGGCTCGTCGCATGACTTGGTCCAGACGACATTCCCTCGACTCGCCACCTGTTTTCCACTTCTACCCCCGCAGAGTTGGTGCGATGCGGTTTACGATCCGAATCAACGGTCCAGATCATTCCTCTTTTATAACAATCAACGGCGGATCCTCCTTTCACGCAAGGAAGAATAATTTACGTGCACACACTTATGCGGAACATCCAATCGCGTGAATCACAAGACGCGAACTCTCATCCGACCGTCGATCTAACAGATCGGACGGTGGATAGAAGGGGAATAAGAGATGGTTATCCAAGGAGGGCAGCGTGTGTGAAATTCCTTTCGTCCTGTCTATACCCTCCGGAGAGGTTTCCGTTGTTCCGCAGGAATAACTTCAGTATCCGGTTTCTTTATTCTTATTCCGAGTGCGTAGTGGTAGGAACAGTTTATAGGTTGTCTTGTTGTGGCCGCCGGATAAGGAAACATGTTGCATCCGTCCGTTTGATGTTTGATCTCGTACCAATTGGTCTTTCCTCTCTCGTCTCTCTCTCTCTCTTTTCCCCTTTCCTTATTCTCTCTTCTCTCTCTCTCCATTCCTTGAAATTAGGCGATTTCAGTGAGAAATTGGAGTGATCGGAATTCGAGTGGCACGAGACGCTTCCACTGGATCCAGTCGGAGAAGCGATCTGAGCTTTGGAAGGAAGGAGAGAGATCTATCATCTATGAGTGGTGGAGGCGTGGAGAGAGGCGCTGGTTGAGGAATGGGGGAAACAGGGGGGCACTTGGGGTGGGCCCTTGTGCTCCTCTTTCTGGGCCCCGTGTTGGCCTTTGTAGTTCGTCGCAGATGGCGCAACGCGGCCGCGAGAGTGGAGGAAGTGCGGCGCTTGGCGTTGCTCGCTGCGGCCGAGGCCGAGCGAGCTGAGATGGAGGCCTTCAGGGAGTATACGGCGTCGATCATGCGCGAGTCTGGGTGGGTCCCACAGCCTCAGTCGTCGTTGTCGTCGGTGGTGGTAGATGATGATGATGATGCGCCGAGTCCATCTATGGCTCAGCCTGCTGTTTATGCGACCGTTTCTCCTTCTCCTTCGTTGATGGAGAAGAGACCTGTTTGTGCGGTTTGCTTTAGGGAGACGACGACTCGCTGTGCGAGGTGCAAGGCTGTCAGATACTGGTACGAATTAGCTCTAATTGTAGTTTTAGATTGATTTTGTATACCTAGGTTATTGTTCTTTGGGGTTATTTTGTTGTGATCAGCTTGAATTTGATCGAATTGTTGGAATTAGGGTTTCTCTATTAAAGATGAAATTTTGGGCTTAGGTTGTAGATTGATTATGAATTTTGATATTAATATTTTTTTTTCCAGTTTTTAGCTCACTTGCTTGAAAAATTGAGTAATTTTGCTATCTGGGAATTTAGGAACGACTTGTTATTTTTCTTTCTGAAATTAAAAGGACCAAAGTTGTGATCAATTAAATAGGAGTTAAATCTAGATTTACCAATTTGGAAAGCATCATTTATTGAGCTTAGGTCTTGATTCGAGTTAATAATTTCCAAATTTTGATGAAAACATTCAGCTCTGGAAAGTGCCAAATTATTCACTGGAGACAAGGTCACAAGGATGAGTGCCGTGAGCCACAAATTCAAACTGATAATAAACCCAACGGCCAAGCAAGCGCGCCAAATCCAAGTGCAAATTCAAAAGGTGCACGTGTCGACAAGCCGAAAATGCCTGAGAGCAGCCCAAAATTTGAAGCACCTGCTCTCTCCCAATCGTCTGTGGAGAAAGTTCCCAAATCACCCTCATTGGCTGAGCCCAATATTTTGTCGAGCACAGTTAATGCAGATTCGAGGGTCGAAGGTATGCCAAATGAATCACAAGGTGACAATAATTCTGGACTGTTGGCATCGGGTAATAAAGTGACAGTTGTCCCTGCCGAAGAGCCTCATATTGCCACTGCAACACAAGCCGCCAGCGTCGTGTCTCCTCCTAGTAGGTCCCCAGAAGAGAAGCTCTTAGCAAATAATAAAGAGAAAACAGACAATCCTGTTCAGTCTGTCGGTGGGACCCCACCTGTGATTCCCAATAGTGGGTCAGGTACTGAAAAGAATGCATTGAAAACCTCAAAAAGTTCAGTAAAGGAAGTTACAGCCAAAAAGATGGTGTCAAACCGAAGAAGCTATTCTGTCGTGACAGAATCGGCCAAGAAGGTCAGTGATGCTTTGCGAGTTGCTAGTAAATTATTGGATAACGACGGTGGTGTGTCCAATGAAACAAGGACAGCTGTCAAGAATTTTGCCAAGCAGCACTCAATTTCTAAAGTAACCAGGCATTACCCAACTGATTTGGTATGTATAAAAGTTCCTATATTCTATGAAAATTCTTGTTTGTTTTAAAATTTTGTAATTTTAATTTAACTTCTATACTAATTAGAAACGAATTCATGTTAACCAATAAATCATTGCAAATATGGCCTACACAAAAATCCGAATGTCAGAAATAGGGTAATATAATATCACAAAGTTAGGATTATTCTAGCTACAAATCATGCGAACTAAAGGACCTAATTGAATGACGATCAGACTTAAATTGGGAAAATTGTCAATTGCAAAGGTTCTTTTTATTAGTTTCTTTTGCAGAAGTATTTGTAAATTGTAATAATATTATTATTTCTGACTTTTTATTCAAAATTTCTCCAGGGATTGGTGTGAATTCTTGTGATCTTATTAAAAAAATTTCTCTGCCCTCTAATTCATGAAAAGATTTTTTTTTTTGACATTTAATCTTCTTATTTTAATTGTTACAACACTTAGCACTAGATGCTATTAATGGGCTCAACTTATAATATATGTTGTTTGTAATGCATTTAAGTGCATTGTATTTTGTCCTTAGTGCATGGACATCATTTGCATGCAATAATTTATTCAAATGGATGCTAAGCTGGAAATTTACATTTTAATTGTATCAGATGCTCTTCCCCTATGATCTCTTTCTCAAGCTCTATATCAGCGACAGAACAGACTTGCGGCCATTTGGGCTAGCCAATTGTGGTAACAGGTACTTGTCAAGATGGTTTTACTTCTATATTTCCTTTTAATCTGGTTGCAAGTACAAACGAAGTACTTTTTCTCTAATTTTATTGTGTAGCTGTTATGCAAATACCGTGCTTCAATGCTTGACATTTACTCGCCCGTTGACGGCTTATCTCCTTGAGGGTCTTCATACTAAGAAGTGTACGCATTCTGTCTCTCCTACCTGTTAATTACCCATTTTCTAACATCTATATGTAAGTATAATTTTATGTTTTTTCCTCTTTCCTGTTTAGGCGGTTTAAAAACAGACTGGTGCTTCACATGTGAATTTGAGAGGCTTGTATTAAAAGGAAGGCAAGGCATACCGAGCTTGTCACCAGCAAATATTCTCTCTGGCCTTAGAGATGATGGGAGCCCCTTCGGCCAAGGCCGTGAAGAAGATGCACATGAATTCATGAAGTATGTAAACGCTGTTTATCTTGTTGTATGTACAGTAAAATGAATTAAGAAATGCCAGATATTCTTGCTCATATAGTGCGTCTAGTGGAAGGACAAGAAGTATTTAGTTGTAGCAATTATGTTATTAATATATATGAATATTACATATTCTCATTATGCTTATTTTTAATTGTAGGTATGTAATTGAGAAGATGCAGGCAGTCTGCGTCAAGGAAGCAGGTATACCTGCAAACCACCAACTGGCTGAAGAAACAACACTTGTGCAACTAATATTTGGGGGTTATTTACGCTCCAAGGTTGTTTTCCTAAAGTTAACACTTTCAGTGTCTACACCTTGTTTTTTGTGCAGTTAGTCATTATTTTTTAAATTGAGAATTTTAAACTATTTCTTTTTTCCAATTTGTACAGATTAAATGTATGAAATGCCATGGGAGTTCAGATCGGGGGGAGAGGATGATGGATTTAACACTGCCAATAGAAGGAAACATAACCACCTTAGAAGAGGCACTTGCAAAGTTCACTTCTTCCGAGGTCCTGGATGGAGATAACAAGTACCAGTGCGATAGGTAATATGCTCTTTCCATTGTCTCTTCATATTTTGGAGTTCTATTTTGTCAATGCATGCCAGTGGAAACACCCTAATTTGCCTTAGTTGTTGCGTCTATGTCTTAGTTTGGGAGTAAAGACGTCTATGTTTTCTCTTGTTTTGGGAAGTTTCTGTTTCTTAAAAATGCACAGTGCCAATATTTATTAGATCTCTTGATGACTTCTTCATAAACATAACATTCCTCTTCTTTTTTTCTTTTCCCTCCTCTATTTCGGGGCTCAGGTGCAAATCGTACGAGCGTGCAAGGAAAAAGATGACTATACTGGAGGCTCCGAATGTACTTACTATTGCACTGAAACGATATCAGGTACAGTAATCAATAATTTAATCCCTTTTTCCGCATCAGGTTTCCTATGCCTATAAGTTACTGACTTATTTAACAATTTATGTATTCCCTTTCTCATTGTTCTCTCTTTTAGATGATAATTATATATGCATGCAAAATTAGTTCGAGCTTTTTAGATTTATGAAGCTAAAAAGCCTAGTTCTTACAACTTCTAGTGCAATCTGATGACATTTTTTTTATTCTTTTGTAATCTATGGCAGTCGGGCAAATTTGGAAAGATAAACAAGCCTGTACGATTTCCAGAGCACCTGAATCTGGCCCAGTACATGAGTGGCACTGAGGATAAGTCCCCTGTTTACAGCCTCTATGCTGTCGTGGTTCACCGTGATGTCAACAATGCCGCCTTCTCTGGCCACTATGTATGCTATGTGAAGGATACTCGTGGGAAGTGGTACGAGGTCAACGACAGCATGGTAAAACACCCCTTTCCCTGCCCCCAACCATATTTATATTCCTAGTCCTGTAATTTTCTGTTACCTTGCAAAAGCTGTTTTGTGTTGTAGCTGTCTATTAGGGAAATATTATAGGCACCGACTTCAATCATTTTAGCTTTTGTTTTGATGGAGTTGTGCTACTTTAGGTGCTTGATTTTGATTTGTTTGTTTCAGGTTGAGCAGGTTTCTCTTGAGACTGTCTTATCCAAATGTGCATACTTGCTTCTATATGCCAGGTAAATTGCATTGTCAAGTGAAGTACAAAACTTAGTTGCTTATTGTTGTGCAAGCCATAACCATGCAGACATTTCTTTTTTCATTTAAATTTCCTTTTGAATTGAGGTTCTTCTGTGAAAAAGTTCCAATTTAGTTTTGGGGCCAGACATTCGATTTGAACTAATTTCAGCTTTAATTGGAGCCAATTTGAAATATCACTTTCTAATCAAAACTGTATCATCAGGTGCTCACCTAGGGCTCCGAGCTCTGTACGCAGGGCCATGGCGATTGATCCAGTGCCAAGAAAACTAAAACATCACAAGCCAACAAACCTGGGTGGTTCGTCAGGCCCAAACCAAAACAACCAGCCCCCTTTATACCTTTTCGAAGACGGGCACCACAACCCGTCTGAATATTCGAGCGACAGCTCGTCTCTCTTCAGCAACTCTGATGAGGGCTCATCCAGCATGAGTACTGAAAGCATGGCAAGTGTGGACAGCTCTCGAAATTCAACCAGCAATGAAGATTCCACATTGTGTGATTTCTTTTTCGGTGATTCTGATCGAATAAGTTCGGGAATCTTGGCTGGTCCGAACACTCAGTTTGAGGATTCAGGTGGGAATCCAATACCTAACATGGCTTCTCGTCCGTTTTTGTATACTGACAGTAGCGGTGATAGTGTGGTTGGGGTGAGCGCTGGGTTAGCGGGGCATAGTAGTAGGAAAGAAACTGACTGGGGTGCGGGTCAGGCCGAAGGGACAGGGAATGTGTTGTTGCGACGGCCTGCGAGGGAAAGGTTGGCCCAGACATTTTATTCGTAGGGTTTGGGTTGTAGAGAGAAAAAAACAATAAGTTAGCAGCCTTTGTATGCGTATATTATTAAATGGAAAGAAGAAAATTAAAAAAAAGAAAGTTGGTGTCAATCCCGTCCCCCGTCCCCCCCCCCCCCCCCCCCCTCTTAACCGTCTCTCAATGCACGAGTTCTTTAAAAATTTCAAGAAATCTGCTTTTAATAAAGAGCCTAATATGGTAGCATTAGATAGGACGGTACGAGTGCAGATTTTTGAGAAATTTGAATAGGAGATGATAATAGAGGGAGGCAGCGTCAGGGGATAGCTCTATTATTAGTTCCGTTGTACACGCAACTTTTCTATTTTCATTGGAAGAGTGGTGGACGAATGT
Organism: Rhynchospora pubera; assembly: GCA_028095005.1. Taxonomy (NCBI): domain Eukaryota; kingdom Viridiplantae; phylum Streptophyta; class Magnoliopsida; order Poales; family Cyperaceae; genus Rhynchospora; species Rhynchospora pubera. The sequence goes on along the minus strand of CM051462.1, from coordinate 84,768,193 downwards.
CCATTTGTTTCAAAATTAAAAAAAGAGCCTAAATACAAACTAGGTATGGAAATTGGAAAACAGTTCCTGTTAATATTTACAACCGTTCATACTGATATGCATACTGTGCAAACCACAGATTCAGGAAAAAAAAAAAAAAACAGTTGGGGGCACCTCATATTCACTAAAAAATAGCTTTGCGTTAACTTGGTTAAAATTAAATGTCATTTAATTATGCTCAATGTAAAAATTCGCTTCATCTTACGTTTGGCACCTTTTTGGGCTTTTAAGCGTTAAGCTCATAAAAGCCTAAAGGCCGCAGTTTTAAAATTTTTAACCTCGGTAACCTGGCCGAAAATTTAAAAATAATATCAATATAATAATATTTTTTAAATAGTATTACAAGATCGGAATTTGGGATTCCGTAGCTAAGATCGGAATCCCGGATTCCGATCTTAGCTAGTTACGGAATCCGGGATTTCTAACAAGGGCAGAAGTGAATTTTTGACGTTTTAAATGATTTTAATATAATTCTATATTATAAATATTAGTTTAATATTAGTAGTTGTTATATTAATTTAATATGAATGGTTTTATTTTATTTCTTTTTCAATTATGTAAAATGTTGTTGTTCTTATTTTACCTAAATAATTAAATAATATTTTATGTTAGCCTCTATATATAATCAAATAATATATAATACGGCAATAATTAATATATAAAAATTTAATTAAATATAATATTTAATTAAATATAAATTTAATTAAATATAAATAATTATTTTATTTAATTAAAAAATGAATAATTAAGTTATAAATTTTTAATTAATTTACATTAAAATTATAACTTTTGAAAGATAATAATGAATGAACAAGAGCATACATGCGTGAGAAGGGCTGGAGACTTCACGCATGATAATTTAACGGCCGAAGTTATTGCCAACTGTATCAGAAATGCAGTAAAGAGAGATGTCGATATTTCCTTACCGGGCGTGAAATCTCTATTGGAGAAAGAATACCTGAATGTGGTGCCCACTTATAGCAAGATTTGGCGTGGGCGAGAGAGAGCAATTGAACATCTTTTCGGATCGTGGAAAGATTAGTACAACAAACTCCCGAGTATTTTACTGGCTATACAGAGGACGACACCCGAGACGCAGATCAAATGGCTGTTTAAAAATTTATAACTTAATTATTCATTTTTTAATTAAATAAAATAATTATTTATATTTTAATTAAATTTATATTTAATTAAATAAATAAATTAAATATTATATTTAATTAAAGTTTTATATTTTAATTATTGTCGTATTATATATTATTTGATTATATATAGAGGCTAACATAAAATATTATTTAATTATTAAGTTAAAGTAAAAACAACAACATTTTACATATTTGAAAAAGAAATAAAATAAAACTATTCATATTAAATTAATATGACAACTATTAATATTAAACTAATATTTATAATATAGAATTATATTAAAATCATTCAAAATGTCAAAAATCTAGTTCTGCCCTTGTTAGGAATTCCTGATTCCGTAACTAGCTAAGATCGGAATCTCGGGATTCCGATCTTAGCTACGGAATCTCGGGATTCCGATCTTAGTTACGGAATTCCAGATTCCTATCTTGTGATACTATTTAAAAAAATATTATTATATTGATATTATTTTTAATATATTATATTAATTTAATATTATTTTTAAATTTTTCGGGGTAACCTTTACGTGGAATACATGAAATTTATTTCGGGCTGTGCAGTGGGCTTGGTCCTTGTTTAACTTTTAAAGATCCATTTCTCATGCTCAAAAAAGCTCATTTGCGTGATGGTAAGAAGTCTAATTTAAAGTTTAAACCCAAATTTCTCTTATATCAATCTAACATTCTTTTCATAAAAGACAAAATCTTCCTTTCATGATCAATGTCTCTTGAATCACCGCAGAAGCATTTCTTTGATCCAACGACAGGTATAATATGGCAAACCTGAGCATATTCGTCCTTGCTTTATGGAAGAAAGAAGTATCACTCATGTCTAGGGCTGAAAACGGTAGTCGTTTCGACCGTTCTTTCATTTCGTTTCGTCTGGAACGAAATGGTAACGGATAAGGATTTCAGTTTCGTTTAAGGAACGGAACAGCTAACGCAAATAGAAATAATGTTTCGTTTCAGAACGGAACGGTTAGCGAAACTGGTACGTTTCGTGGTTGTTTATTTCGCAAATTTCGTCTAACATTCTACCCAACTGCTTTTATTTTGATTGTAGATAAAGGTTGCGGAGAAAACGATGTGGACAAATTCTAATCTCATCCCATTATGCGCCGCTCACAACTTACCCCTCTATTTCTTCTCATCTCTTTCTCTGCCTCCCCTCTCTATTCTCCGTCTCCGATTGCTACCCTCGCTGCTCTCTTCTCTATCACCGCCTCACTCCCTCTTGCAATCGAGCGACAATTTCTCCCTCATTTTCCCTTACTCGACCCTACAACAGACCCCACCTCCCTCTCTGCCACTTCTTTAACCTGAGCACCACCACAACGGACCCCACCCTTCTCTCTATCCCTTCTCTAATTCGAGCATCACTGCAACATACCCCACCTCACTCAACCCCACAACAAACCCTACCTCACTCGAGCACTAGATTTTCTGCCTCACTTCCCTCTCCTTCTCTAGCTTGGCTGGCTTCAATGGAGACTGACGGCGACTGGCAGTAACTGGTGGTGGTCAACAACAACTCCTCCTTTCGCGAAGTCTTAGCCGCGCCCTTGACAGCTGAGACTGGTGCCAACAGGCAGCTGAGACTGGTGGTGACTGGCGCTTGGCTTTGTTCAGTGATCACATCCTCATCTTCTCCTTTCAACTGATACCAGTGATCACAAATTCTAATGCCGACTATAAGTGAACATAAATGAGGTTTGAGATTTGATCGGTGCTTGTTTTGATTTTCATTTTGGTACTAACTTCTTTTGGGGTTTTAGGAGATTTGGTGTTTTGGGATTTGAGGTTGGAGTTAAGTTTGGGGTTTGTTTTGGAATGTAGGAAATCTGATGTTGGAATTTGAGCAATTGTATTTGAACTTTAAATAGGCTTTGTGCAGTAATTTTCGGATATAACAGATTGATTATCAATGATTTGTTATGGATTTTGTTCTAAAAAGTACTTCAATTCAATTATGTGTCAATTTACTAGCTGGTACTGGTCTAACGGAGCAATTTTTGTATCTTTTAGTGTTGTATGCATATTTGATCATTTAAATTTTTATGTATTTTCTCTTGTTTCTGTGTAATAAAAATAGAGAACGGTTAAACAGTCAAAGACGATTTTAACCGTTATGATCGTTCTGGTGAACGCCACAATCAACGCAACTCAGTTTAAACGGATGAAACAGTTAGCGCAAGAAGTAAAAAATTTTCGTTCATCAATGCAACGATTAGCGCAAATAGTTAGTTTCGTGATCGTTTTGGACGTTATGCACCCCTACTCATGTCCCACGTAAATAATTCTATAGCACTCGTAAATTGCGATGGCACACACCCACCAGTTGATCGCTGCAGCTAGTAAATGTCGCGACAATGACCATGTGTGCTTATTCACAATTGTTGTGGTTGATGAGGTCAGCAATTGAAATAAATAAAATACTGCTACTTTTATTATACTACTATAAGAACATTTAAATGTCAACTTATTGATATGTGAACTAGAAGGTGGGTGCAATGCTGTCAAATTCTTGCAAAAAATATCAATTTCATTTCATTTCAGAAGGGAAAAGTACGTAGAGAATTATCTCTCTCCTAATCGAACAAGATCAGACAGCCGTCTGAAATGACTTATCAAAATTGGATTGCATGTATTAATGTATACTAGCAACAGTGCCCACTCAATGTGTGGGCGGACTTTAATATGTGAAAATTTTATTTGACTTTGATATGTTTTCCATTTTCAATATTTAAGATCAGTGTTATCATGATCGACACTAAAGATAGCAACAATATTCACCAATTCAAAACAGCTACAAATATTGAATGCAAATATTTGCCGGTGTAACATATTGTGCTCAGCACTTTTACTATCCATTTCTTACTCGCCAAGAAATTACCTTAAAAGCAGCTACAAATCTAAACACAAATTTAATTTCGGCCTCCTTTTTTCCCCTTTCTTTTAATTTAGAAATCACACATTAGAGAGGAGAAATAAAAGGAATGATTCATCTGCAATAAGGATACTAAACTTATATAGGAATGGATTAAAGAATTAGAAACCTAATAAAAACAATTCTTTTTTATAAATTAGATTACTTAAAAGTCAGCATTATTACATGACAACTACTACTTTACCAGGACCCACAAATAAAATAAACATTATGAGAATTATCATTAATATAATCTCGAGCTATTCGACCTCAACAGGGACGCATGTAAGGTAACAATTGATATCAAATAAGGAAGGATATAAGCAATTGATCACTGGTACATGAAAATATCTCAATCGATTTGGAAAACAATCTATAATTTAAAATGACTTGTTAATTCCTAAAGGATCTAACAATAATCTTTGTATGCCTTATTTGTTTGGATTTGCTGTGCTCTTCCGTCTCTTCGTACTCTGCCATGCCTTCTATAATTCTAATGCCTAGACCCTTAACTAAGCCTGCAACATCATTTTAAAATTTGCAAATTATACCCCCAACAACAAAATTTTAAAATTTGCATATTATACCCCCAACAACTAAATAAAAAATTAGATGTAATAGCTCATAGATTGTTAAAAATGAGATGAAGAACTTATAAATTCAATCTTCTACAAATTGAACACTAACATTAGAACCTGAAAAGAAAAACCATAATTTTAAGCTTTAATTAGTTTTATGCAAAATTAGTGGCTTCATTTTGCTATAGAACCCTTCAAATAGTTATAATTATTTTGCAATTGCATCTGTTTCACATTAGATGTTGTCGTAAAACAACAAAATATCATTGTTTAATTAAAAAAAATATGATACCTTATTAGTTTGTAAGCTTAGTTGTAGTAACTGAATTCTATAATAAATGTTTCTTTGTCGAGCATTTCATCCCTGATGACTCCAGTGCCAAATAAATTTTGAAGCTCTACAATCCGAGCAACCTATGCTTCCTTTTAATAGACAAAGGCAAAATATCTACCAATTAATTGGAAAAAAATATTTTTGAATACATGCACCAATAAAAGGAATGTTTTGAGGATCTTTAAAGCAGGGTATGATTCAGCATTACCCACAACTGAAACACACAAGACAATTATGTAATATTTATTACTGACAAAAAAGATGCAAAGAAACATAAAATATTTATGTACAATAATACAATTCTAAATAGAATAAATGATGTTTTCATATTGGAGCAAATAAACATAAATTGTTCTTGAAAGAAACTTAGTGGCCACGTCTTTATACATGAAATTACAGAATAAAACAAATTTTAAGCAGTTGTGTCAAATACATGTTTGCTGCTTATAAGAAAAACGCAAAGAATTCAAGAATTTGTTCCTGAAAATGAAAGTCATGATCTACGAAGACATTGCTAATTTATTTAGTTAGTGAACTATATAACAAAGTAGTTGTATATAAATTGAGTTACCTTCTCGATATTTTCTCGGATAGCATACTTGCAAGCATGCTAGCAAATTTCAGCGATATTAGCACCACTGAAGCTAGCCTTGGATGTATTTGGCAAGTGCCTAAAGATCGACATCTTTAGCAACATGATGTATGTTAGCTGGTCAAGCCTACCAGGCCTGAGAACTGCTGGATCAAGATGTCTCGGCTATTGGTGGCACCGATGATAAACAGTCTTCTTGGCTTGGTCGTTGGCTCAAGTAATCATACGTATTTATTTATTATTTTAAGTATCCAACTACTCATTATTTGGCATGCCAATTTGTCGGATAAGACGCTCTCCTCCTCCGCAATGTCTTCAACATTCATCCCTCTAAGTAGAGCCCTGAATCAATAACTCTCGCATTAGCACAACTTTCAAACTCTGACAACAGTTATAAAAGCTTGTCATACAAAAATTCCCTAACTGGAAATCCAACAAGAAAAAAAAAATTGATAATGGTGTTAGAACCCAATTAACTTGATAACTGCTCATTTGTTTGATTTGATTTTTCATGTTAAGCACAAAGTAGCAAACCTTCTTCTGAGGGTTGTAAATTTTCTATGCGATGGTCACACCCTTCCATCGACTATCCAAGTGTCCTATCAAAGAAAGTATACATATATAAGTATATAACCAACTAATGATGCCTGTCTTGCATCAGCTAGAACAAGCAACTAATTGAATATATCAAATACAAATTACATAACTAAAACATATGGCAAATTGCCATCCAAATCAGTATAAATAAATGATTAATTAAACTATATTCTTCACATTGCATGTTTCCAAATTTATTACAGAAATTGCCCGTACCTAATTGATTTGAAGGACCAGCAATCAACTGTTCATGAAACTACAAATATGTTAAACACTTTGCTTAATTAAAAGGGAAAAAAAAGATAACATTAAAATAAAATAAATAGTCATACCAGCAATGTTGTTGCTTGCAATATTCGGGTAATAGATATATCATACTATGATGGGCATTTCATATAGCAATCATACTCAGGTTACCTCATTGTCGTCAGTTCTAAGATTGACTAAATAGTTATCCAAAATAAAAAAATAAAAAAAATGGACACTTAGCTAATCAAACCCAATAATCACTACATAGAGAACCTGTATTTCTAAATATTTTGAAAGTACATTTTATTAAGTAAATTGCAGATTACATAGTTAGCACCATAGTAGACAATATATAAAGTTCCATATCTCTAAACAAATTACAGCAACATACCAAATAAATAAAAATTTTAAAGCCATAAAAAAAAGGAAGGCATACCTCTCTAAATCAATCAATATTCCTCCTTCATCTTGTCAGGAAGTGAAACTCGCATACCTCAAAATCTCTCAATATTCATTCTTATCTTGTCAGGAAGCGAAACCCTAAGAGGAAAAATGTCCGATCAAAATAAAGGGATAATCAGATTTCTTTAATTGTAAATTAAAAAAAAATTAAAATATTAATGATAAATATTCAATTTTAAGCAAGGAATCGATCAGAGAACTCAATCAAAGAATACGGGGAAAAAAAATCCAAGGACTCAATCAAAGCAAGAAAAATTGAACACAAGAAATTAAGCTAAAATCGAAGAAAACAGAAAAAATTAAACTTGAAATCTATGCATCTTGTTATGGATTGTGAGAAGCACTCCCCCTCGCTGTCATCTTCAGACTTCAGAGGCTAAGAATGGGAAGGAGAGATGTTAAGGAGGCGTGACGGAGAGAGATTTAGGAGGCGAACGAGCCTCGCTTCGTTCTCCGTCTATAGTCCATGGAGAGAGACTCAAAAAGCGACTGAGAGGTGACTTACAGCGACAGACGGGATGCGAAGGCAGGGGAGGCGAAGGGAGCAGAGGAGGACTGGAGGAGAGTGTCGATGATGGTGTAGAGATGGCCGGACTTGCTCCGCTCTTGCTCCTTGCTGCACTCCTTTTCCTTTTTCTTTCGATTTTCAAAATAAAAATTGAAACACTGTTTAATTTTTTCAAATAAGTGATGAAGGGATGTTTTGGAAGATGCCAAGCGGACAGAGACCTACGAAAATTAAAATTAAAAAAATTGTTGGTCGAACAACTTGCGCTTCGCAGAGTCCGCACGAGACAGAGACCTAAACACCTTTCTGTTCGGAGATATCATTTGGTACGCTTATCAATTTACTTTTTTAATAATCAATGGTCTAGATTTTTTTAAAAACAAAATCAATGATGTAAATTATTCAGACTAAGATTGTATCCTGAGATGTTACATCCTTCCATTGGTGCTTTTAATATAGTAGAGATGAGTTTTTCCCCAATTTTTTTTTCTGATTTTGGATAAACAAGATTATGAATTTATTCTTTTGAAATTGGAATAATATTAACATTTTACTTTTGATAATTTCTGAGTTGCTTCAAAGAATCGGCTGCACAATGCAATTTCATTTTCAACAATAAAATTATTATTGTTTTATGTTGAAACATTATAGGAAAAAATAAGGTGCATCCAATCATTTACTCATATAATTTGTGATAGAAAAAGCATTTTGTCAACCACTTCATACATCGGTTGATTTAGAAGTACTCTATTTATGTGGATTTTTAAGTGTATACATAGAACTTTTGAATTCCCAGCTTTCGAAATGCCACATTCCGATAAATTATTTTTTCTCCCTCCCAAAGCTTTCAGTAACAATGCGTTATGTGGGTGTGTTTTTGGAGGGAGATTTTATTGAAATATATCTCACATTTGATTTAATAATCGATCATTATAAAAATTTAATTACATTATAACTTCTTAAGTATAAAAAAATATATGTAACAATTAGATGTGAAAGATAAAAAAATATGACTGATATGTGTTAAGTTCAGTTAATTAATTACATAAGCAAGTGCAACTCAAGACTTTAAATTATACTTATATTATATATAAGTAAATAAATTCCGTCATTGCAAGCTCAAAGTAGTGTGATACTGAGTGACAAGACCACGTGAGATGGACTTGAGAGAGAGAGAGCAATCGCAATCACGACCGTCAATTTCGGCGGCTGCTTTCAATGCATGTAGATCGTTCATTAATAATTAACCACCACCAATCTCTACAACGCATTGAATTTCTGGGACGATTTTTCTTATCCAAGTTACGTAACACTGATTTACTGGATACCACATCTAGTATTTTTTGTCTTTTTCATGTTTACCCAGAAAATTCTGAAAATAAATAAATTTTTTATTCAAAATTACCATGTTTTGCCTTTCGTTGAAAACAGATACGATTATCTAAAATAAGTAACTACATATTTAGGACATAATTTTGCTCTTTCCTAAAAATTAAACTAATTTTCTGTTGCGAAATTCGAAATAGACATAAAAAGATTTTAACTAATGTTGTAATTGTAATTATCACAACAACAACAGTTGCAACTCGTTTATTTTATTAAATTGCCCCTTCTAATGATAATTTGTGGCGTAGAACCATCCTCTAAATTGAATTGATAGAACTTTGAGGCCTGGGACGCTAAGGGGAGCGCTAAAAAAATAGTAATTATTACTTATCATTCTCTTAATTGTCATTTAAGCCATCCAATTAATCGTTACCTTTCAATTTCAGCGATCGTCTTCTGATTCGAACGAAATTCTCATCCAGCTCCCTCACCACGCGTTACCTTCCCTCCCTCCGCTTCCAGGCGTTGCTCCCTCTCCCTTCGCTCTCCCACGCGTGGCTCTCCGTTCGCACTCCCAGGTGCGACTCCCTTCACTCCCTTCTTCTTTCTTTTTTCTCCTCTCTATTCTCTCTCTATTGATTTTTTTGGTTTCTCACTGGCTCTTTCTTTCTTTTTTTCTCTCCATTCTATCTCACGTTATATCTGTTAAATTTATTTGATATAGCTGTTCAATTTAATTGTCCTTTCTGTTCAGTTTATTTGCTCACTTTTACTTTCTGTATGAGTCCACATTGTTGTTACATATGTTCATTTTATTTGGTATAACTATTCAATTTAATTTTCATTTCTGTTCAGTTTATTTGCTCACTTTCACTTTTTGTATGAGCCTACGTTGTTTATTACATATGTTCATTTTATTTGGTATAACTGTTCAATTTAATTTTCATTTCTGTTTAGTTTATTTGCTCACTTTCACTTTTTGTATGAGCCTACGTTGTTTATTACATCTGTTCAGTTTATTTGTTATAACTGTTCAATTTAATTGTCATTTTTGTTCAGTTTGTTTGTTAACTTTTTACTTTTTGTATGAGTCTACATTTTTTGTCACTATTACTTTTTTGTTTGAATCCACATTGTTTGTTACATATGTTCAGTTTATTTATTATTTGTGTTCAGTTAGTTGTTATATCTGTTCAGTTTACGAAGGGAAGAGGGAGGGATGGAAGGGAGGGTGCTGGCGAGCAAGGAAGGCGCGTTAGGGAGAAAGAGGTGCGAGGGAGGAAAGGCAAGTGAGGGAGGAAGGGCGCGTGAGGGAGGGAGAGACGCCTCATCTAGACGCGTAGAAAATAGCGGAAGATGGATGGGAGGGGAGGGTGACGCGGATGGTTTTTTTTTGGATGGCGGTTATCAGCTCTAAAAAAAATATTAAAGATTTTGGTTGCGTTTCAGAAACGAAACGGTTAACACAAGCTTGAAACAGTTTTGTCCATGTGTATTTTCGTGGTATTTTCATGATTTCGATCGTTCATTCAAAACGAAACGGTTAACATAAATGATAATAAATTTTATGTCCAAAACTCAACGATCAACGCAACAGTCCATTTGCGTGGTCGTTTTAGACGTTATGCACCTCTAGAGAGGGCTGTTATATATACCAAAACACTATTTTGGAAGCCCACAATTTAATAGAAGGTCAGAAACCATTGGACTTGAGTGTGAAAAGCCCAAAAATTTATACTAAATCCATGGCACTTCTGAGGACTTCACTCCAAGAATAGGTGAAAAAAAATAAGAAGAAGAAAAAAATGTCTATGTACGTACTAGCGGTAAGGGCTTTGTAGTTTGTACTGAATATTTTTTTCGAAAATCCACAATTTGTACGGTAGTAAAGTAAACTATATATCTAGTGGGCTGTTTGGATTATGGTAGGAATTTGGGGAATTTCATCTTCCTACCATAAATTTATTATAAACAATCTAAATTTTTCACAAAGTTACACACTTCCCAATAAATTTATTCCTAGGAATTTCAACTTCCCCAAATTCCTCAAATTCCTAAGCGATCCAAACGGCCCCTAGGTGTTTTCTAGGAATGTAAATTCCTTGAAATGAGAGGAAATTATCTTTTGAAAATTCTTCTGTCTGTTACTTTCATACAGTTATTTGTGGAATTAATTGTACACTATAAAATCATAAGTATGCACGAACAACTAGCTTTAAATTTTACCACCACTATTAATGAAATAAACTGGTCTATATACTTTGAGAGAAATTTCCATTTCAAACAGAAACATGACTTGACAGAGCAATACAGAGGCACAGAAATTAGAAAATCTACTACTAGAAAGGAGAGATATTGGTAGGGGTCAGAATTTCTACATAGGGACCCATCTTGTCTGCTAGTGGTTTCAACTTTCAAGTGGCAGGATCCAATGAACTTTGGCAACTCTTCAAAAAAGATTTTGGCAACTTGCTAACCAAAAAGTAATTTTTGAGTTGGGAAATTCTAATGTTGATACTGCAATGTTATATTTCAAGTTTCAACTTTCAAATAGAAGCCAACACGCTCTTATTGACTTTTGATATCCTTGTCGAAATCAAACCCTGAACTATTTCTGACTTCTTTTTAGGTGTTTACATCATACCTTAACCATCAACAATTGCCAATTTTATAGGATTAGATGTAAATTATCCACCATTTAATCTCTTAATCCAGTTATTGGCTGGTTATAAATAGTAAAGTGGAGACTGGACACAGATTTTATAGTGAAATTAAAATCCGTATACAACATTTTATACTACTAAAATTTGGCTGGATAATACTTCCTAGACTAAGATTACAATAAATAGGTCCAAAACTTTAATTCTACTATCTAGCCGTTTGGATCGCTTAGGAATTTGGGGAATTTGGAGAAGTTGTAATTTCTAAGAATAAATTTATTGGGAAGTGTGTAATTTTGTGAAGAATTTGGAAAGTTTATAATAAATTTATGGTAGGAAGATGAAATTCTCCAAATTCCTTGGGGAATCCAAACAGCCCCAGAATACAATTTAAGGATGCAAAAATCTAACTCTTTATATCCGATCTGCAACATTAATTTTATACTTTTGTTGAATCTACGGAATAAATGTTTAACTCCAAATAAAAGTTCAAGAGCATGGTTTCAAATGAAAACAGCAAAGATGTTGGATCAAAGTTTATTCAAAGATGGTTTCAAACGAAGCCTCTATCTTTACTAACGAGATAAAGTTTTCCTCAATTAGCGCCCGAACGAATCAAGTTGCCAAAATTACATTACCAAAAAGTAAAAAGAAAAATAAAATGATTGCATAGGGCTGTTAATGGGTAGGGTAGGGTACGGTAGAGACATTTTCGTTACTCGCATCCGTTAAAATTTTTTTTATCCATACTCTATCCGTACCCGTTAAAAATTAACTTACCCGTACCCTACCCTTACCCGTTATGAATTAACGATAAAGGTAGAGTAACGGTAGAAAACGAATAATAATGATAATAATAATTCAATAAAAAATGTACAATAGGATGAATAAATAACATCAAATAAATATAATAAAGTGCAAAATTAAATAATACTTTAAATATAATAAAATCATATAATATTTTCTCATGAAAAATATATATAACTAATTAATAATTAAAAGTTTACTTACTCATCATCATGAATTATAAATTATTAATGTAGTATATTGTCTCAGTTAAATCTACCAATTGAATTGACTTATTAGTTATTAACATATTAATTGGATATTATAATCATATCTTTTCTCATTAATGATTATCAATTATATATTATATATATAACGGTATGGGTAAATAACGGTTACGAAATAGCGTTACCCTTACCCTTACCTAATAAATTAACGAAAATTTTTTCTTACCCATACCCATACCCGATAACTTAACGAAAATAAAATCTTACCCATACCCGTCTTATCGAATACGATACGGGTAGGGTAAACGGTTAAAAGGGTACCATTGACAGTCCTATGATTGCATCTCAATCTCATACATGGGAATTGATCAGCACACCCCAAAAAACATGGACCGATCACTCTAAAATTTTTAATATGACCAAAATACCCTTTACGCATGAATTCAGATCTGGTGCCGCGCGGCACACCGTGCAGCGCGGCATTCTAGCCGTCTGATCAAGATCCAATGGACAACGGAGCCCCGTGCATGTAACCTAGATTGATAGGCCCGTAAAAAATGAACCGTCCGATCCAGATCAGACGGCTCGTACGCGCGCTGCACGGTGTGCCGCGCGGCACCAGATTCGGGTCCTTTACGCATTGGGCAGCTTTCCACTCTTACTCGCTTGATGTCCAACTTCTCCTTTTATTGCAGTTTCAAATTTTAATGAATGGATCTAAGGTCGATTAATAAAAAATATAATAAAGAGAGAGAGACAGATAGATTACGAGAAGAGGTCGAGAGAATAATAGGTTTGCAAGTAGGGAAAGAAGGAAAGCCGAACATACGGTGCACGAGTTTTGATGAGGTTATTTTAGTCAAAATACAAATTATTAGAGTGACCGGACCAAATTAAGGAGTGTGCGGATCAATTCTCCTCATACATGTATGATAAACAATGTACTATGGCTTTCAATAAAAATTTCTCTTTTTACCCAACAATAATTAATTAAGAGAAAATCTATCAAAAGATAGAAAGAAATGTGGAAAGCAATAATAGATTTTGTTCGAGCTCATGCAATTTATAATCAAATACAAATCCTTATATTTATTTAGTAAGAAATATTTATTTTTATATAATTATTTCCCCATATTATTATTTTAATTTTTATTGATTGTATAATAATATTATTTAAAATAAAAATTTATTCACATATTTGGTGTATATGTTTTCTAGTTGTGCCAAATTGATATTCTTCCATACTAAATTAGCCCTCGAATAATCTAACTTATAACTACATAATATTTCAAAGAATGTGACCGCAATATACATGATGAATCTATTATTATTCAAATACTCTAATGAATATTAATACATCTTAAATTTTTATATTAATTTAATTAAATTATTTGAATTTTACTTCGTATCATTTCATTTGCTTTTTTTTAAATTAAAAGTAGTTGTTCAAACTTTAACTGTTTATAAAACTATGTTTTTTTTTGTGTATAAATAAAATAAACCCCATAAAATAAAAAGTAAACATTTAGTGTTTTTTGCTACTATGCCATAAAATACATAATAGTTCTTTTCCTGACTATGTACAAATTAAAGAAAACTATATTATAAGAATTTTAAATATTATCCAAATTATAAATATTTGCCGCAATTTTTTTTTGTATCAATTTTGAGCATTCAATGGTGGGTTATACTATCTCATCTGTATCTATATTATGAATTAAAATTTGTGATCGTATTTTCTATTCCTAAATTTTTTTAAAATATATTAAAAATAGTTGTACCAATCATTATTTATTTTAAGAATTAAATATATTTACAAAGCTATATAAGGCAGTTCATGTCTAATTGTTATTTGATCTCTTCAACCGTTGCTTTAAATTCCTATGCAATAAATTTTATAAAATTAAAATAATATCATATAATCTAACATGCAATATAATCATTGCAAAATGATAATAAATATTAAAATTTTAAGAAAATCTTCTTACAATGAAACTCGATGAGTTACAACAAATTCGATAATTAAATGTCGGTAAGAATTTCCGTATTGAGCTAAGCTTGATGTATTTCTTAGGGTGTGTTTGTTTGTGGGTGAATAAGCGTTATTCCAAATAAGACTTACTGAAAATGAAACTAAACGAATTTTGAATAAACTTTATTCCAAATAAGAATTTATTCAATCCCGTATTCTAATACCACCTATATGGTGGAATTAGACTCTTATTCGAAATAAGAGGAGAGAGGAGAGAGAATCCTTATTCAAATTTTTATTCTATTTTATTCTATTCCAATGCGTAACAAACACAGTCTTACTATATGTTAGAATATTTAAGGATATTTGACAAAACTTAAAATTTGAATACCTATTTTCTCAGAACCGAAAGATAGGACCTTGAAATTATTGCAATGTACAATTTTCTCTGAAAGCATCTGTAAGTCACCAATGCAATAGTAGAACTAGGACTTCGATTCGGACTTTTACTCGATTCCCCTCGCCTTGACCAAGTCAAAAGAACGACCTATATTATATATACTAATCACTGATTTTTGTAATCAGTTAACATTTTTTTTCTACCTTATCGACAGATTTTTGTTTCTCATTTTCAAACCATGGCAAACTAGAAAATAGAAGTACGTAATTTACTAGTTATCTATATATAGTTGATACTTGGTACATTTGTCTCCTTCGACAATATTCTATAACTTACAAAATAAAAGTCCATTTCTGGTGCTAATAGTTTAACAATATTGACTTTGGTACAAGAAAGCAATACTCTTGACAAGAGAAACTCACAACTTGTGTAGAGTCAAACCAAAATGTTGTGTACTGCATATTTTCAAAAAGTAAAACAAAAACAACTCAAAACTCAACTAAGATGACGTGTACTGAATATTTTTACAAGTAAAAGTTTTGCTATGTATTCTCTCTTTCCTGTAAAAAGTGTTTCTAAAAAAATGGAACATATGCGAGCTAATCAATTGAAAGTGCGACTTTGTCCTGAGTCCAAACTATCAAATTAATTTCGATAGTAATTGAAGACCGCAATTTCCAAATTTCTGTGGTTTATGTTTTTAATTTCCATTCTATTTTATTTTTAATTTATTTTATGTAACTGGTTTCTGAAATATCACTTTATTTAGTAGAAGTTTGTTGTCATATCTAATCAAACAACCATAAATAGTTCATTAAAAGAGTATACGCATTTGAAAGTACTATTGACATGTATAATACCGATAACAACAAATATTGGTTCACACACAATCATAATAATAATTTGTTTATTTTATATTTCTTTTTTCTTTTCTCGGGGATATCTCATATCCGTCATCTGACCTCTTATCTTTAGCGCGCAAACTGACTTTTAATTCCCATCAGCATAATATCATAAGAGGAAGGGTTCAACATTTTCCACTTTCAGTGTCTCTATAAAATCTTCCAGACTTTTAATTATTTAAAATACGAAATTTAAATATGAAATTATAATAATTAATTAGATGTGATTTACTGCATTGAACAATTTCCGCACATTGATTTCTGCAATTGCTTGGGTCTAGCTATTTAACTAATTTTGAAAGAATTTTAATTTCAGCAGAAATAATATAGATTTAGATATGTCTTATAGAATTCTCATAATTAAGCATTTATGTACGAAGACATGAAAAATAAATATATTTAAACTTCTTCTATATATTAATTTATAATTAGCTCACCAGTAGATAATTAACCTGCCTCAATTCTTAACTAAAAAGAGAAGCTCTGTTAATTTGTTTCCAGCAGGATTTTCATGCCATAACATCATGTTAATTGTGCAAGACTCGACTTTGTGATTTTCAATATACTCAACCGAATTCTTGTCTCTTCTAATATTCAAACTTATCTTAGTCATTTCAGTTTGAATATTAAAACATACGAGAGCTTTTTTGAACCGAAATGACTTGATCGATAACTATTTTCGTTTAAATTTGCTGTCAATAGCTTTCATATAATTTAAATTTCATCAAAAACATGTTCTGACAACTATTAATAGCTATGTGGAATTTTCAAAGGAAGTTTTTAGACTCCATGTTCATTTTTAACTTGAATATGCAAATATATTTGTGTGAGAATCATTTTTAATTGTGTGGCAAAAGGCAACATATTTTAAATGGAGATCACATTTAAAAATTTGAAAGACTTCAACCCATCTTTCTTCTTTAAAAAAAAAAATGCATATTTGTCCTTTTTTTTAGCGATATCAAAAAAAGACATGGGATATTGAAAGATGAAAACATTACACACCAAAATTATTTAATATAAAAATTCAGACACCAAAAAATTTAATAGAAAGAATTATTTATTTTTTTTTAATAAGAAGAAAGTTCCAACGCGTTTATAAACCGCGCCTCTCTCTCTCCTCTCGAACGCGTTTTATAAACGCGCTACAAGCCTTAAAACGCGTTTATAAAACGCGCTAGAAGGCTGCAGTGATTGCGGCGAAAGTTTCTGACTTTGCGCGTTATTTTCTGATTTTACGCGTTTATAAAACGCGTAAGAAGCCTTCTTACCCTTTTATAAAACGCGTTCGAGAGATCTAATTTCCCTATAAATACCCAACCTTCTGTCGTCCTAAATAAAAAAAAATGATCTGAAAAAAAGATCTGAAAAAATAAAAAAGAAAAAAATGAGAGGAAAAGAAGAGTTAGATGGTGGAATGCAAAATAATATTAGTTGGTGCGAAACTAATAGCCATAAGGGTTGTATGCGGCACACTTATTCACTGATACAGAGTCGCACACAATCCTTATGGCTATTAATATTCCACCAACTTTAAAATAAAAACTTTCCCGTGGAATCTGTTATTACGTGTAGAGGACGGTTTGTTGGGCTGGGTCTACGAGCCATAACACTGCAGCCGACATCCTTGGATGAGAATCTGCATACATGCAGTCATCTTCATCCAAGTCTCAGAAAAAGAGGGGGTCAATATGACAATCAGTCGCCCTACTCTTATCTATTAGTTGCGGTGATGTTTTCTCTTCCCACCCTTAGCAATGGATCTTCTACAATTTTTTTTATGTGGTTCAAAATTTTAATATCATGTATTTTGTAATTTTTTTTGTTGTGTATTGTGTGGTTCAAAATTTTAATAAATTGTAATTTTTAATTTGTATTGTGTTTTTGATTATAATGTTCATTGAGTTGTAATGTCTAATATAATTTAAATAAATATTAAGTCTCTTAATATTAATATTTCGAATTTCACAAAAAAAATAAAAATGGATAAAATAAAAACTAAAATAAATTAGATAATAAAACTTACAACACATATACTACACGAATTAATACATATACTAAAACACGAATTAATACATATACTAAAACATAAAAGAAAACAGATAATAATAGAACACACAATAATAAAAACATCTAATTATAGAAAACCTAATAATCAGTCCAAATGATATATGTCATTTCCATTTAACGGGTGATTTTCAAATCCAGGAGGACATGCATGTTGCAAACGCAACCAAACGATTCCATCTCCACGTCGGACATGATATCCTCCATCCCTCTTAACTACATCAGTCCAATATTTCGGCCCTCTCACTTCAAAAACGTCGCGTTGAAAAACCTTCACGTAAAATTTGTCGGAAGGATAGTGCAAGTAGACGTGCCGAAGAATATCTCGTTTACTTATTCGTCCATCTCCTTGTAGAAGCACACCGGTACAAACATGACGTGGTTTAGTTGACATTATGTTTTCTCGGTTTCTTTTCTCTGCGTAACTTCTCTAAAGTTTTGGTTTTTGATTTCTGAATTTTCGACGTGAATTTGCGGAGAAGGAGGACTATTTATAACTCAACCCTTATTACCCGTTTATAAAATGCGTAATAAGGTTTGAGCGCGTTTTATAAACGCGTAAGAAGGGCTAAGTTAATGGAATTCAATACTTTCGCAGGCTGTCAGTCTGTTTTACTGTTTTACCTGGACTCCACCTTCGTACGCGTTTATAAAACGCGTTCGAAGGCTTCCAACGCGTTTTATAAACGCGTACGAAGGTGGTGTCCACTTTTGAGCAGCGTGATACTGTGCGTTTTTTGAGCAGACCCCTATTCTAGCGCGTTTTATAAACGGCTAAATAATTGCCTATATATATCTCAATTCGTTCTCCTATTTCGTATCACAAAATCACAAACAAAAGACGCGTAAAATCAGAAATTTGAGAAAAATTAGAGTTTAATTGTGCTAGAATAATGGAATTTATCTATTTTATTTTCTATGAAATTTAATTTGTAATATGAACTTCATATCTAGAATTTATGTTATTGTCTGAATTTATATTTTATCTATGTTTTAATTATTTATGTAAATTATTGTGTATGAATTTATGTTTTATCTATGTTTTAATATTCATAACTAATTAATATAAAAATTAATAAAAATTTTCATTACAATATTCACAACCCATTAATATAAAAATTAATAATCATTTCCATTACAATAACTCTTATTAATATGAAAACAACGATTTAAATTAATAACAATTTTCATTACAATAATTCTCATTAATATGAAAACAAGGATTTGCGGAGACTCATGGACAGTTGCCCAATTCTGCGAGAACCTTCGACAGTCGTCGAGTTCTTCCCTAATTGGGTCGGCAGAACTCTACCGCCCATTATCCATGATCGTAGGCAGCAGAGTGTTGGTCTACCTCAGATGATGATGAAGTTAGCGAGCTGTCCATCTGGGCCGACCTTCGTACATAATAACAGATTCCACCGGAAAATCTCTTATTATAATTTCGCACTGATTAACATTGAGAAGTGAGAATGAGAGAGGTGAGAATGAGAGATGAGAATGACATTCAGAGGTGAGAATGAGAGATGTGAGATGAGATTTGCGGCTTGGGTTCGGTTTATAAACTGAAATGATGAAAGAAAAAGACAAGAAAGTAGGGCTTGAACCCGTTCTTAAAACGGGTACAAAGCCTTTTAACGCGTTTTATAAAAGGGTAAATCCTTTTAGCGCGTTTTATAAAAGGGTAAAGCCTTTTAACGCATTTTATAAAAGGGTAGAAAGCCTTTGAACGCGTTTTATAATAGGGTAAAGCCTTTTAACGCGTTTTATAAAAGGGTACAAAGCCTTTTAGCGCGTTTTATAAAAGGGTACAAAGCCTTTTAGCGCTACAAGTTAATTAACTGCTTCTCAACGCTAAACAGTTAATTGAATGCTGAGGGTCCCATTATACGAGTTAATTAACTGCTTCTCAACGCTAAACAGTTCAAGTGCCTCAGTCTTTGCATGAAGGTCGGATGAACTAATGATAAAATAATAATACATAAAATAATACTAAATTAAAACTAAAATTAGAATGCATAAAAATTATAATACATAATTTCGAAATTCAAACTAAAAATGCCAATACATAATCTTCAATTTTTTCATTTTTTCTTCCTACCGAAAGACAGTACATTGCGAAATTTCCCCCCAAACAATCCTTTTCGTCCTCTCTCCCCTGATGTATTGCCTTGATCTGTTGAGCTGGTTGGAAATCTAGCCGACTCACTTCTCATATTTCCAGATGCGACATCTCTTAACCGTGGATCAATACTTATAGAATTTCTCTGTGGTTGTACAGATCCTTGGTCCTCCCTATTATTGTTGCTGCGTGGATCAACATGCAATGACATTCGTCCTGGTTGAATGGGTGTTTGACGAGTCCGAACCGTACGTTCAGTACTCACTGCCCTTCTTGGACTGTTGGCCCTTGTTGGTGGTCTACTGGTGTATCGACCGGATTGCAATGCGTCCATCGGATATGGCGGTTGAGGTGCTGCTTGTCGCGGTTGACTGGTTGAAGCTTCACCTTGATTTTTCTTTTTTGTTTTTCTTGTGGAACCTCCACCTTTCCTTCCTTCCATCCTATCCATCCACATCTCTGCACGAATGATTTTGCGCCTTCCTCGATTGACCAAACTCTTGTCGGGGACAATTATCGGACCTGTATAAACTGGCCACTCTTCCTCATCTTTGTAACAATGAAACCGACCTGCTGACCAAATCATGTGCTGGTTTTGCATGCTATAGTGACCATCCACAAATTGATCTACATTGTAATTTATCTCCCTGCAAACAGCAATGACATGTGCGCAAGGGATACCTGTCAATTGTGGTTTTTGGCACTCACATGTGGTTCGAGTGAAGGACAATTGCACATCGGTTTGCTCCATGTCGGGTGGAATTTGAACTGTGTAATGGGAATAATCGTAGCCTACACCATTACGGTACTCCTCGCGAACTTTCACGCGAAATTATCGAAGGTCCAATCTTAACACGAATGTGCTCATAAACTCCTCTGAGATTGCAACAAAAAGATGAAGTTAGTTCAAAATGGATTAAAATGAATGAATGAATTGAATTTTTTTTCTTTAAGTACTTACGTGATTTTTCATCATGCTTGATCAGTTTATTCTTTACTCCTTCCGGCCATCTTTCTCCTAAACTCAACCTTTGAAGTGCTTCTTGTGTTCGCTTGTTCATCCAGTTGGCACATTTATACCACGTGCCTTCTATAAGTGCTGTCACTGGTAATCTTCTCTCTATTCTAAACACATTATTCAGACTCTCCGATCCATTACTCGTCATTATACCCCACCGATGCCCCTTGTCAAAACTCTGAGCCCATTTATATAGTTTTGGCCGCTCGTTGTTGTCATTTTCATTAATTTTACTACAATTTCTTAGGTACTGATAAGCCCTCAGGTTGTTTTCCTTCAGTACTCCCCAATTCTCTCTAAAACGTCTAGGGTTTTTCTTGTTAGCAAGTCTACATTTGAAAAAGTTTTTCAAATCAGCATCTTGTGACCCGCCAGCCTCCTTCCATAAGTTTTCCGCAACATGCTGCATGCAGAACCGATGAATCGCTACTGCATGCGCACCTTGTGCCTTCCAACCGTAATTTACGGATGCAAATACCGCTTTTATTGCCTTATGACGGTCAGATATGACACAGTATCTAGTGTTCGGCTCTAAAACTTCCCATCTAACCCAAGACATAAACCATCCCCAAGTATCCTTATCTTCTTTCTCGCCCAATCCGAATGCAACCGGAATTAATCGATTTTCTGGATCATAACCACACACTGAGAACAATCTACCTTTGTATCGGCCTGATAAAAAACTAGCATCAATTGAGATAACAGGTCTGGCATATTTCATCGCTTCTATGCACGGACCAAAAGCCCAGGCTGCCATCTTGAAGACGCCGACGTTAGGATCGTCTGTAGGCCAAGAAACTATTGTGTATTTCGTTCCTGGGGTCGTCGCCTTCATTGCCTCCAGAAGGCGTGGAAGTTTATTGTAGCCCCTTTCCCAAGACCCAAACAATTGCTCCAACGCTCGCTCCCTCCCACGCCATAGTTTATTATAAGTCGGTTCAATACGTGGATATCTAGCCCTTATGAGGCTTCCTATGTCCTGGACACTTTTTTCCAAATTTTTTTTCAATTCATCCCTAACGTGTTCGGCAATGAGACTAGCTGTAAGGTTTGCGTGACCTTTTTGGCCCGGGGGTCTCGAACAAATATGCTCATTTGGATTGGTAGAGATCTTCCAATTTGTATTATAACTCTCACGTCTACCATACAATCGCCACTTACAATTCGGTTTTTGCATACAAACCATTACAATTTTTTGTTTATTGCTAGTTTCCGTTCGAACTTCTCGATTTGTTTTGCATGAAACATCACAGACAGCTAGAATTAGTTATTTTTTGGAACCGAATCTTTTATCAGGAGCAAGTTCGCCTTGTGGCCCTAAACTACGCTCCGGCATACCAGCATACTCAAACATGGAAATATCACACAATTCACTTACAGGATGGTGCAAGTCCGTCCTTCCTGAAACGTACGGCTGGTCGCAGTTTGCATAAAAAGGCACTTCTCTCTCGGAGAAGTCCTCCACATCGGTATATTCTTCTCCGGTAGGAAGGTCCGAGTAAGTCGCCGGACCCTCATCTTCATCACCATCGGCAACCTCGACTTCATCTCCTGATGTGTTATTGTCTTGCGTAGGAACGGATTGTTCGCCAGTGTATTGGTAAGGGGTGGATTGCTGGCCACACATAAGGTTTAAGGAAGTGTTTGGCTCACTGCTACCGGGCTCGTCAAGGGGTGTTAGGTTCAGATCTGGTCCCGTGCCATATACGGGGATGAAATCAACATGAAACTCAATAATCGGTAACCCTCTCGTCTCGAATGTCTCGTGGTAAAAAAGGCGCCATTGATCTTCAGAATTTACAGGAAGAAATAGCGATTCATATCTCCCATTTACAATATCGTTGTAACGACCATGGATATTCAAAGTGTACTGGGTTTCTAAAATCTGTAGCCTGCTGTATAATTCATTTCGAATATCAGCAAATGTGGTATGCATACTACAACCGATGTGGAAGTAAGAAGCACCAAAAGTTGGACATTGGTTGACATATATTGTAATTGTAGACATTTATGGATTTGATTGATAGGTTTTTAAATTGTAAGAGATAATCTGTTGTGGACGATTTCAATTATGCGAGAATGTATAGTCTTATATAACTTCAAATAACGCGGTTATAAATTCACAAACTTATAGACAGAAATGACTAAAGTTCGATCGAAATGACTAAAGTTTGATCGAAGTGACAAAAGTTGGAATATTGCCCTCCCAGCGCGTTTTATAAACGGGTAAGAAGCCTTCTTACCCGTTTTATAA
The DNA here is from genome assembly GCA_028095005.1 of Rhynchospora pubera. Taxonomy (NCBI): domain Eukaryota; kingdom Viridiplantae; phylum Streptophyta; class Magnoliopsida; order Poales; family Cyperaceae; genus Rhynchospora; species Rhynchospora pubera. The sequence continues at coordinate 84,745,029 of CM051462.1, read as the reverse complement.
ACGCGTTAATTGCGTTTTAACTATTCCGAAAGTTCAGCCTTCTAGCGCGTTTTATAAACGCGTTTTAAGGCTTGTAGCGCGTTTATAAAACGCGTTCGAGAGAAGAGAGAGAGGAGCGGTTTATAAACGCGTTGGAACTTTCTTCTTATTAAAAAAAAATAAATAATTCTTTCTATTAAATTTTTGGGTGTCTGAATTTTTATATTAAATAATTTCGGCATTACACATGTCACCGTAATATTCCCATGATTTAGTCGGGCTGTCGTTGTAGGCCTCGGATGGCCCCTTAATTGGTTGATTTGGTTCCCATGAAAATTTTAGATTAATTTAATACTTCTGTTTTATAATTGAACTTCTGAACGAGATTACATAGATGTCACATTTAGGACCCTACGTGCTGGTGACATCTAAACAAAAACATAGAATAGGATATTTTGTTATTGTTACATGTAATATTTTTTTGCACATGCAATGGCCAATTGAGGAAAGCTACATGTAGACACTGGACCAGCATAGAATGTGAATCTCAGGTGTACTTTAGCACCCCTACAAAGTTCTACCATTGCAAATCCCGGATTTGAAGTCGCAGGATTGTCTGAGGCGGTTTATTACTTTCTACCATGTGGCATTTCTCTGCCAATTCAATTGTACGAGATTGAAAGTATATTACTCAACTAAAAATTAATACTTAAGAAAAAATTGTATGAATGCATCGGCAGGTATATCCTTAGGCGGATTTAGATTAAAAAATTGGGATACAATTAATGAACCTTGACCTTCATTCTGAGGTATTTGTAGGATGAACCTTTAGGATAAGCCACAATATAGCACAATATATGTGGCCACAGAGAATCTGGTGTACTCATGCTGAACGTTCGTCCCATCTTTTCTAAAGGCAGCACCATTTGTTTGATCCCAGCCCAAACAAGTTCAAACATGTTCATATGTTACGTCTTTATTATTGCACCTTCACACCTTATCTCTCTCTCTCTCTCTCTCTCTCTCTCCACGAAAGAAAAGAAAATGTATTAATTGACCAGAGACACCGAGGCATCATGCATGCAGCCGACATGGATCATAAGGACCACGCCATCTCATACGCCGTTGCCATCTAATGGCCATCCCCCACACCCCATCCCTCTTCCTTCTCCTGCAATGCATTTCATGTGCTGGAATCGGCATGGTCTTTATTATTTAGACCTAAATTTGATTTTTTTTTATTGTGAAGAAACCAAATTTCAAAATTTATGTACGTGAATCAAAGAAGTCACCTATGAATCTAGCTACTTAGGATTTCAAATAGGTTTGGTTTTATTTAGGTAAACATATTTTGTTGTTTCAGTTGCCTTTGTCTCAAAAAAATAAAAGAAGGTCAAAGGGAAGAAAGAAAACAAACATTTCCAATATATATGTTTGTTATATTTTCGCCTTGAAGTATATATGAGGTATATAATGGTAAGTGGTAACAGATTTATCGAAAATAACATTATATAAAGTATATATTGGAAATAACATTATATAAAATATATATTGAAAATATAAATGTCATGTGATTGTATTAATGGATAATTTGTTCGGTTCAGAGAAAAAGAGAAAAAAAACTACCTATAATTAGTGTTCTCCAATCGTGCGTCTCGTGTCGTGTCGTGTCAAACACGATCGTGTTAGAGGATCTCGTGTCGTATCGTGTTGACATGAACTACCTTTTTAATCGTGTCGTGCTTAGTAGTGAAAAGAGGCAATACGACACGTATTTTGAAACGACACGACTGACACGATCGTGTCGTGTCGTGTTGACACGTTGTGTTAGTCGTGTCATATTATTTTATTTTTTATTAAATTAAAAAATTATTAAAAAAATTAAAATTAAGAGAAAAATGACTAAACATAATATTTTATTATTTAATTAAGTTTAATCTTTTTATTAATATTTTTATAAAAAATAATAATTAGATTAGGACACTATTATGATTTAAATGATGGTAAATAATATGATAAAGTATTATAAATTGAAATTAAATTATTAATTTTTCTTAAATAATCAACATTTATAATTAAATTTGTGTTGATGTGTCGTGTTAATTCGTGTTCGTGTCGTGTTGCGTGTCGAATCGTGTCGTGTTGAATCGTGTCAAACTTTGTAATGTCCCAACACGATACTATTATGACACGACACGATAACACGATCGTGTCATGTTAATTTTGTATTCGTGTCGTATCGTATCATGTCAATACGCACATCATGTCGTGCCAACACGATCGTATCGTGTCATTTTAGAGAACATTATAATATATATTTCTAATAGCATGCCGCATAACTTCAATCCACATACTGTTGAATCTTAGCGTGTTTTATTCATATATATATATTGCATGCGGTCTTATTGAGGATATTATGATTGTGTTAAAGCTAAAATGTAGACATATATAGTTATCTCAAAGATATACCAAAGTTTATTGAGTTAATAAACCTCAGATTGTAACTTTTACGTATACCTTTTATCCTTTTTTGTTGGTATAGTTTACATTTTAATTCTTATAACATAAAACTGAAAATTAATGTCTAACTCTAGCTCATAAAATCTCAGTCAGCTAAATAATTCTTGGAAAGATTGTCTCAAAACTCTAAAGAGCCGTTTGGATCGCTTAGGAATAAGAGGAATAGTCTATTCCTAGGCGGAAAATATTGGAAAGTGTATAACTTTGTGAAAAATTTTGAATGCTTAGGGGTGCGTTTGGATCGTTGGAAGAAAGAAGAAGAAGAAGTAAGAAGAAGAAAAAAAATTATAAACAATCCAAACTCTTCACAAAGTTACACACTTCCCAATACTTCTTCCCACTTCTTCCCTTCTTCCCTTCTTCCCACACCTATCCAAACGCACCCTAGGAATAAATTTCTGCCTAGGAAGAGACTATTCCTCTTATTCCTAAGCGATCCAAACGGCCCTAAAGACATTACTGATTGCTATATATAAATGTAGAACTCTCAGTATAATTATATATATAATAAAAATAACAGTCAAATTATATTTATAATGATTGCTATATATATAAGAATGAATGATGTAACTGGATTATTCAACCTGACACATACATAGCCGTCACAATAAGAGGCAATAATCAAATTGAGTACCTGATTTATGTTGAACTCCCAAAAGAAAGATCAAGATAGGTGTTCAATATTGATGAAAAGGGTCCCAAGTCAAGATCTTCCCTGTATAACAGCCGCATTCTCACTATTGAAATCTAAATCTCCGAGTCTAAACATTTAGCACTAATCTACCTCTATCTATAAATTCCTTTATACCAACTGACACTTTTCGGCTGGCGAAGGCAACCTTATAAATGCATTCTGAGCCGTTGAAACACTGATCAACGGTCCAAAACGGGACCGTGAACTGCTTATCTTCTACTGGGCTGTAGAAGCCAGAAATGAAATCCAGTTCCGCACGGGACCATCCAGCGCACCGCTGTGAGCCGTATGATTTAATCTCAATGGCAAAGGAAGCTCCGTGCATGTAACCTGATTGATAGGCCCGAACCGTCCATATCAAATCGGACGGTTAGTAAGCTGCGCTGGACGGTCCCGCGCGGGAGCAGAGTCCGATTGGTAGAAGCCATGCCTTGCTGGAGTTTGCTCAGGTGGGCCCGGTTGTTGGGCCCAGCACAGCGTGGAGAAACCAGCGAGTCACTTCCTCGCGCAGCATGTAAGCATTTAATCGTCCACAATCTACTTCAAAGAAATGATAAAGACGCTCTAGAATGTCCACAAATATAGTAGGATTGCAAAACATGATGCTTTGAAGAAAATAAATAATGCTTCTTGTTTCTCCAAACAAATATATACAGGTATGAGAATAAAGTTGATCAACTATGAACGGTGCCGTTAGTGTGACAAACTAACGATAGTAGACCGTATTGCTTATGGAAGTTGATATATTGATAATTAATTGAGTTTATTTGACAATTACGATAATAGACATCAGAATGTAATAAAATCATATCAATAGAATTATTGATTTGTTTTTTTTTATTAATAGATAGACGATATCTCAAATCAAATGTGATGCAATTTGAAAATTGTTTCATTTCTGATAGATTGTTCGTACATTCAATAGGTAATTTCTTAAATCACTTCATCGATGATGAATTACTTTTTTAAATTAGTCGCACCATATATGTCTATATACACAGTATAAATTGCATAGAACACGTAAATTTTTAATAGTATATAAAATATTGTATCGCTTGTCATGATTATAGAATAAATTTATTCCTAATATTGGCCAATTCTATGCTTCTTTGTAGTATCCGTAGTTATTTAATTATATGTTTGGAAGGTTATGTGAAACACAAAAGCGCTGACTTTTGTAATTTGTGTTATGCTGACATGGACCAACTACTTGGATTGTGTTGTTTTTCGGAGTGCAATTCAGTTATTATAGTAAAAATGAAGAAGAAATTAATGCATTTTCAAGATTTAAATTTTCCTTGCCGTCAAAGGATACATGTAGGCGCATCCTACACTGTCGTCTGATCCCATATGACAATTGGACCAGGTCTTTATTATCAAGACGTGCTCTAGCAGGGAACCGACAAGTCTATCCCCTCCCAGCTCTGTTATTCTACTCAATTGTAGGACCATTGTAAGATAATATAATATGTCCTAACATGTTTTTTTTCCGCTCATGATTTCCCCAATTATAAATGAATTAGTAAATTTCAAATGTACATCTTTACGCAAACCATTTAACAGTGTGTTATGATAGCTTGATAAGTGTGCTAGAATTTAGATATAACATACACTTTGAATGTGTCACAGTGTAACTGTGTTGGATTGAAAAATTGGTTACAATTTTATATTTTCTACGGTTGTGTTTTTAATTTGTTCTAATTCTTAAATTCTCAACTACCATCAATTTCTTAACTGAAAAAGATATTTTAAATTTTAGAAATGATTTAATATGGACAATTAAAAACGATTTTTTAAATAGAAAAGGAGACTTCCGGCTAAAGATGCAATACACTATGTTGCACAATTAGAAATTGAAGTATAATATGTTTCAATCAATATTTACCAGAAGGCCATAAAAAAAATGTTTCAATCAAGCTTTTAAAAAACTTTTTTTTTTCTATTTTTTTTTATCTTATCACCGTTTTATCTTAGTTTTGGTTCATACCGCACTACCATTTTATATGTTTTATCGCTGCATAGCTATTTTATTACCATTTTATCAACGACAATTGCTGAATCACCACACATTCGTCAAACCGCACAAATCGCATTTTAAAACCTTGATTTCAATATATGATAAGATAAAAACTAGATAGCCAATTGTAAAGAATAATATTCAAGCAATAAGAATGCTCTTGAAAACAAAAAAATAGATATAAATGCAACATCGAAGCGTGTCAAAATTTCGAATGACATATCATGACATCAATATAGATACTTTTGAAATATATTTCAAACAAAATAAATAATTTAAAAATAAAAATATATGGTGTTTAATTGATTTTCTTAATAAATATTGCCGTCCCTCTTCATTGTTGAATAATTCAACTGCTAATTTGATACTATTGTTCTATTTAAACAGCTCGATACTAAGAATATTACTCATATATAACATAATTTTTACTTGCATCGACAATTTTTAGTTGTCATCATAACAGTCTATTAATTACTCTCTTATTTTATATTTGTATATAAAAAATTATTTAACAAATTAAAAAAAAAATTGAGTTTGAACTGTTCGATAGCTTCTTATCTACATCTTTGGCAATTCCTTTTAAATTTAGTAAGAAAAAGTTGTAAGATATAAAAAGATTTCTAGATATTGGTGATTAGTGCGGCACATTATTTATGTGTATAATCTAAATGAAATTGCATATATTTTATTAAATATAATATACGATATGTTTCGTTGTGATTTTTAACTCGTTTCAATAAAAAAATCTCATATTTGCTTATTACAAAATAAGTCATTTAATGGTCATCAAATTAATTCTTTATATATTTTTTAAAATAAGACGGGTCTAACACTTCAATTTATTTCGAAATTAAATGTCACAAAAGATCTGTCAAATTTCGAACCCACCACTTTCAAATAAAATACACATTTCTTTTTTGCCACTACATTCAAGAGCTACTATTTAAAGTTTTAAACTAATTTTTATTTTCAAAATCGCATCGCAAGAATTCTATACATCTGTGCTATATTTAATCTCAGAGAACATTCAAACTTTCCAACCAACCCGTTAACCAGTACACCGCCGTTTGCCCCAAGGCTAAGGCCTAAAGAGAGATCAGAGACTGTGAGAGAGAGAGAGAGAGAGAGAGATGAAAGGACAAAAAGCAAAAAAAAGATAGACAAGGCAGGTCGCTATCCATCAGACCCGGTTCGGTTTGGCCAATTATCACCCTTCTGGCCTTCTCCATCCATCCATCCATCCATACATACATCCATTCCATACTCTTCTTTCCTTTCCTTTTCCATTTCAAACTCCTCTTTCCAACTTGCACAATTTGCATATAGATAGATAAGAGGTAAGCACAAAACGACCAGAAAGGCACCCTACCACCAACCCATCTCCTTCCCTCTCCTCTCTCTTCCTTTCCCTTTTTTCCTTTTCTAGACCCTCTTCCAATCCAGCCCATCTCAATCCCTCTATCTCCATCCTTTCTTCCAATATCAAGCACACACCAACTGACCCCACCTTCCTCCTCTCTCTGTTCCCTCTCTTTTCTTTCCTCCTTTGCTTGCTTTCGAAGCCCAACCAGGCAACCATGTACCAAAAGAACCAAACTTGTTAGATAGCTGGATAACTCCAATCCACTTTCTATAAAATATTCTCCTATCCACACTTCCGCTGGATCCAAAACCTCAATCTCACACTCTATTCCACACTCCTCATATCACATCTCAACCCCTTAATTTAATGCTATTTAGTAGCAACCTCGCCTCTAAGATGAAAGATAAGTACGTAGAGAGAAAAGACACTTTTCTCCACCCCTTCCACACCAACCCTCATTCCAGCCCTGGCCTAGGTGCCGGACACAGCCCCGTATTCCAGCAACAAAAGAGAGAATGCCTCTCAGACGAGGCCGAAGTCGACAGTGTCAAGAAGCCAAGGAATTTGAAAGACGAGAACAAACAACTCATTGCCATGCCACAAGGTGGAGATGGAGCCACAATAGAAGTCGTGAAGCGGCCTCGTGGTCGACCACCGGGTTCAAAGAACAAGCCGAAGCCACCAGTTGTGATAACTCGCGACGCTGAGCCCGCTGCTGCGATGCGCCCTCATGTACTAGAGATTCCTGGTGGTCATGATATTGTGGACTCTCTTGTAAGGTTCTCAAGGCGAAGGAATCTAGGCGTCTGTGTTCTGGCTGGTACAGGTGCTGTGTCCAATGTAACACTTCACCAACCGGCTGCTGTGCCAACCAGTGGAGGCGGTTCGATTGTGTTTCACGGGAGGTTTGAGATACTGTCTATTTCTGCTACTTTTCTACCGCCGGCTATGTCAGCACTATCTCCACCTGCAGCTGCTAATGGAGGGATGTCGATATCACTGGCCGGTCCACATGGGCAGATAGTTGGAGGAACTGTTGCTGGACCGCTTGTAACGGCTGGAACGGTGATCATGGTTGTGGCAGCTTTCAATAACCCGACATTTCATAGGCTACCAGCTGAAGATGACATGTCGGTGTCGGTTTCAGTATCTGGTGGAGGTGAGGAGGTTGAGCGAGACCATCATGAAAGAGAACGAGAGCATCATGTGCAACACCGGCAGTATCAAGTGGAAGAACCACAACGGGAGCATGAACATGCTGCTGCGCATGTGCCGGGTCAAAACCAAGCCGAGTCATGTGGCATGTCTATGTATAGTTGCCACCTCCCTTCTGATGTCATATGGGCACCCACACCTCGGCCGCCTCATCCACCTCCTTATTAGAATCATTCAATAGGTGTTTCGATTGTAATCTCATTGCTTCTATTTTATTTTGGTAGGGAGTTCAAAGTTCAAACTCAAAGATGGTTTGTTATTTTTTATGGTTTTCTCTACTTTAATCGTTGTTGTTAATTATTAATTAGCTAATGTTTAGACACAAGAGTTGATTGATCTTTCTTACGCATAATTAATACATTGTCATAACTCGTAACAGAAATGTTTTGGAGACCTTTTTGGGGCAAGCAAGCGTAGTGAGAAAAGAGTGGATGGGGTTTAAAGCTCAGAGGTTTAGCAGAGCAAGTACAGCAGTAAGATACCCACGCGAGCTGACCTATATTTGCTTGTTTGGTTGTAAGTTTTAAAGAAAGCTCAGGAAGAGAGAAAGATTTTAACTTGTAAACCTTCTCATGTCACTGTCGCGCTATCTCCTCACTGTTGCATGTCGTACGAATCAAGCATGGGGCTTCTTTAATCTTTATTACGATGAAAAGAGGTAAAGCATATCAATATGGAGAGAGAGAGACTAGAGAGCTCAGAGAAGCAGTGCAAATCAGAACAGGGAAGAGACTTTGTGCTTTTTGGACTTAACATAGAGAGAGAGAGAGAGAGAGAGAAAAGTGCTGGGCTGGAATTGCATAGTCTGAAAAGAAGAGAAGTGTGCATAGTGGAGGAGGTTTTATGTGGAAAGACAACGCAGAGATTGTACTTGGGCCTTCTTAAAGCTGTTTGCTTCCCGCTCCGAGTAAAAGCCTACCAAGAACATACATCTGTGCGTCTTACAATAATAATATACGTACGATCACATCTGATTAATAAAATTAATACTGATTTTGTCACGGATTGTCACGTTATGCATGATTATTATGGGATATGACTAGCATGTAAATTATTAAGCATAATAAGTTTATTAACATAGTAATAGCTAGCCTGCTTGTCATATGCCCATAGGCTGTAAAAGTCTACATATTAGGTATACTGTAATTCTAGCTGAGTGGTCTTACAATATTAGTATGATCACATCTGGCTTTGTTTGGATCATATGGAATTAAGGATATGATTAGTTATTCATGATTAAAATTGTTAATCGTAAATTTTTAAGAATAAGCTTAATTTCAGATTAAGATTTTTTGTTTGGAAGATGCAAAAAATAAATAATGAGCTTTATCTTTGACTGTCAACTTTAACGTGGGTTCTTTTAGGTTCATGCACTATTGAAATTTAAATATTTTTTTGACCGTAAATTTTATATTTTTTACCATTAAATATTCAGTTTAAACGGTAGATTTTAAAATATATTTGACAATTGAACATTCACAAATAATCAAATAGTTTAGTACAAATATTTGACCGTAATTTTATATCTAAGGCTCCGTTTGGATGGGTGTGGGAAGAAAGAAAGAAGTATTGGGAAGTGTGTAACTTTGTAAAAAGTTTGAATTGTTTATAATTTTTTTCTTCCCTTCTTCCTTCTTCCTTCTTCCTACTTGGCTACTTCTTCTCAACGCATCCAAACGGAGGCTAAGAGCACGAGTTTTGAATCCAATCCGATATCACATTAAACCTAGCTCCATCCGAAATCTCAACAGATCCAACCCGCCAACTTAACATTTTTTGTTTAGAAGCCCTCAGATTTCTTTTAAGAAGCATTTAGTCAGGATACAAGCAACATTTTTGCTTAAAAGCCCTCAGATTCCTTCTAGGTTTTTTTTAGTTGCAGATTCCATCGATGATACCAGTATTAAAATTACAACAAGCGATTATGATCAAAACAATTTGTTGTACTACCCAATAAATCAATCAGAGGCTTCTATTAAAAGACAAAATCTAGTGCATTAGTGCTAGAGATCCAAGCGAAATAAAAGATGAGCATTGATGTACCACGGAAGTGCCATACCTCAAAACCCTAGATCGGGTACTCTACGTGATGGTCGGAATGGATAGACGACGGAAAAGCTAGTCGATTTGTCAAAGATGGAGCATATCGCAGTGGATTGAAAAATTTCGTTTTGTTTTGTACTTTTAGAGTTTCGTTTGTCGCGAGAAGAGAGAAGAAGAGGAGACGATAGAAGGCGTTTTAATTTTGAATCGGCAGAGTTTCTTCCAAATTTTTATTCGCAACTTCTTATTCTGGCCTTTTGTCGGATTAGCTAATCGGAGTCCACTTCAGAATAAACCGTTAATCCGATCTGTTTTGTTCACCTTTTAATCCAGAATAACACTTTAATCCTGAGTTCCTGACTAAGCCCTTATTCTTTCGCATCCTAACGCACCCGACAATTAAAAATCGAAATTGCTTAGGACCATCCTTCCGATTCTATCATCCCATCATCCTCACGCGTACGTAACTAACTCCTCCCTCACGCATACACTCTCTCCCCTTCCCCTCCTCCGTACACTATCTCCCGCCCCTGTCCCCTCCTCCCCCCCACGTACGCTGTCTCCCTCCTCCCTCCTACCTCCTACATACGCCGTCCCCCCTCTCCCTCCTCCCTCCCATGTACACCGTCCCCCCCCTCCACCCTTCTCCTCTTCCTTCTACACACTTCATAACTGTTGAAGTTAATATATTTAAATGTTGAAGACAATATCGTAATTGTTGAAGTTAATATATATACTGTTGAAGTTATATATGTAATTGTTAAAGTTAATATGTTATATATGTAATTGTTGAAGTTAATATATATAACTGTTGAAGTTATATATGTAACTATTGAAGTTAATATGTTATATATGTAACTGTTGAATTTAATATATATAACTGTTGAAGTTAATATATATAATTGTTGAACTAGGCATATTTAAATATTGAAGGTAATATTTGAAGTGGGCAAATTTAAATTATTGAAGTTGACATATATATTAGCTTCAACAGTTATATATATTAACTTCAACAGTTATATATATTAACTTCAACAATTATAATCAATATATAGTGTCTGTGAGAGAGGGGAGGGGGAGGGGGAGGGGGAGCGTACGCGGGAGGAATAGGAGGGAAGATGAGCGCACGCAGCAGGGAGGAAACAGAGTGATTTCCAGAAATAAAAAACGCGTAGAGCCAAAAATAAAAAATCGCGTGGAGATGATGGGGATGATGAATATCGGAGATGATCCTTATCACCCCCGATTAAAAATGACATATTCTGACTGATTTTGGAAGGGAACATCGCGATGTGACGATCATATATATTACGATACGCGTGACGATTATATTACGTTATGTGTGATTATTATGTGACACACATGACATGAGTACATGACTCACACTTCACATGATTAACTTCGATTACAATTTTCACGACCCATAATTATGTCATGCAAGAATTGTCTTGGCTTCAGGTGTCGTGTGACATATGTATGCATGGCCTCATATTGACTTCTTTTTTCAGTATTTTCTACAAGTTAGTTTTATGTTAATTCTAAATCCAAAGGAAATGAATTTCTATGAAATTGTTTCACTGAAAAAACGACAAAGGCCTTTTGGTATGCGAGTTCGTATAGTATGATATTTTTGTTTTACATATAATATTTTATATAGTTTTTTTATTTATAATGACAATAAAATAAGTATACATTATCCATTTCAAATGATAAATATTAGTATTCACGTACAACAAAGTCTCTATTTAGAAGAATTAATAATGATGTGATACTTGTTTCTACTCTAACATATGTTGAAGTTGACAAAATTATAATTAAGTTCTAATTCTAATATTTCCAAGGACTATTTGCCATGAACAAAAAGTTTTTAGTCGGATACTCTTTCGGCACCACTCATATATTATAAAAGAAGTCATGCCTTTTATCATCCAACCATTTATGCGTGAATCCACACTTTTCTGGAATGATAATAAATAACAAGAACGCTATAATATTCTGATAAATAATAAATATTTCATGAGTCATAATTTGACAAATGCATACAAATATTATGAGAAATTTTCAAAACTAAAATAATGGAGGAAACTAATTTATATCGCGGTGGTGAAAAATATAATAGATGATTAAATAATCTAATTATTCAATCATACTTAAATTTTTGTTGTTTGTATTTGTTTAACCCCATTTTGTGATGCCAAAAATCATAAAACAATTGAGTAATTTCATGGAATATAAATGCAAGGAAACAAAGAAAATCATAGAGAATACCAAACGAGCTTCAAAAATCATGGAAAAATATCCAGAGGCTCAGAAAATTATGGAGAATATTATGAGACCCTGAGATCACCCAAATGATTCATGGAACACCTCACTTCATGCAAAAGACTCCTAAACTTTATGGAAAATAAATAAATTAGTAGAAATGTTATTTTTGGAAAACACTTGGAACCATCAAACCCTACATATTTTTATGGAGATATACCCAAAATCCCATGAGAAAATTCAATCAGGAAGGCCTCCGAATAATTTATTTTGGGTTCTGCAAAATACAAAACCATACAAATCAAATAAATGGAGAAGAGCAGTGCTAAATAAATGGAGAGAAGGTGACTCACCATTCAAATTTCCCTCCGTACATAATCCCGTTTCGGGTGCGCCTGTTTCCCTACTCCGATAGACTAACAAATGATGAGGTGATGCGCTGTTCATGTAGACCAGGTGCACGCTAATGAGACAAAAAGAAGTGTCGCTGAGGAGGTGAGCTTGACCCTTTGTGAAAAGTAAGCTAGATACACACGGAGCACGTAAACAGAAAAGGTGTAGAAGAGGCGGACCCCGCAAGACGCCTCTTGGGCCATGATATACCACGATTAGCCAAAGCAAAGAAAGGAGAAAGGTTGAATGAATTCCCAACATAATTTGTTGAGAGGGAGAGCGCATAACCGCCGGGCTTGAGATAGAGATACCCTGTACCTGGACGGGATAAGAACCAAGGACGACTCCTATAAAAAGAGGCCGAAGGAGAGAGAAAGGGCAACAAGGAGCAGTCCGAGTCACTTCCCAAAATCCCCACACACATACACTTAGAAAGGTAGGTATTTTCACGAACACGTGATAGGTTAGAAAGGAATATAGTTAGAAAGGCGATCCAGGGTGTAATCGAAGAAGAAAGAATGTAAGGTAGAGAGAAATAAGTTATGTAATATTGTAATTGTGCTGAAATTGGTGTGTGAATCTTCGATTTTGAATGAAATTTACGACCTGGTGTATTTTTTTTTATGATCTCGATTCCATTTTTTTATCTTTTTTTTCTTTCGTTAAATAAAGCTTCTCTGTTACATTGTTTCTCATCTCGAAATCTGAAAGCTTAATTCATGGATTCCATTGTTTAAGCGATTAGAAGTCAAGGTATGGAACAACATTGAATTGTTATTTTCTTTAAATTCCATTGTTGAAATCTCCTCTCGCTAATCAGGAAGCCCAGGTTAAGGTCTTCTTAGCCTGGGTAATTAGAAATGCGAAATAAATGTCTAATGTTACAAAGAATTAATCTTCTCTTGTCTTATTGCGGTCAGTTTAGTTCTTGTTCAGGATTTCATCTCGTGGTTTGGATGTTTAATTTGCAGATTCTGCAATTTAGACATTTGGTAGTTAAATTGAGTCACTTTGACTGATTATTTGTGCATTCTTTCACTAAAATCTCTCTAGACTCTAGTCCCTCTTGTGATCTTGTTATGGTTGCCTAAGAGATTGGCAATATAAGTGACAGTAACGCTTTAGAGTAGATTCTCCTTTTTAATCTCAAATTTGCTTCTTCTCTTGAAATTCTTCTAACAGTGCAACTAAAAGCCTAAGTTATAGATTCCGTAACTTAGACATTAGATAACAAGTGATATTGTGGTTCATAAGTTAACCTTCTCCCTCTTTTCTGATCTTGACTTATTTTCCCTTTTTAATCGATTCCTTATATATTTCTCAATTATGGCTTGGGCTAAGGTTTCCTTGGTTCCAGGTTTGAGGAGTGTGACTTAGCTTGAGGGTTTGCTCAATTTAGGTGCATCTTGTGGTTTAGATTGAGGTTTCCTCGGTTTAGATCAAGATTCTTTGATTTGAGTTATGTTTGACTCACTTCATAGAATCTCCTGGATGTACTTACTTCATATTCAGGCAACATGCTGTCCAAATGTTATTAATAAATCATGATATTTACATGGATTTTAGAATTAAGGATTATTTTACTAGTCAGAATTGTTAAAAGGCAAGGGACATGATACTAATCAGGAAAATAATTTGTGTAGATGAAACCAGGTACAAATCAGAATTGGTACAGCTATTACTATTACTATGACCATTCGTCCATTCCCCTCCATCTCAAAAAAATAACAATAATAATAAAATAACAAACAGACTGGTCAGCATTGATTGGTTATTATTTGACCCAAAATGAGTACTTTTTTTATTACGAGGACCAAATAAAATAGGCTTACAAAGATTGTAACGATGAAAAAGCCACATGATGCAATCTTGTCATGTCGATGTGGCTGCCACGGTAAAGACTGGAGCCGTAAGTCTTTTTCTTCCTTCGTCGGAGCTTGTTGTAGTCTCTGTGCTGCAAATAGAAAGGAGAGGATCCTCATCTAGGGTTTCTATGAGATAAAGAGAGATCACGAGAGAAGATTTGTGTGGGATCGAAAGACATTAGGAAGAGAGGAGATCGGGAGAGGCAGCAGAGGGCGTAGCTAGGGGTTAGAGAGGAGAGTACGAATAAGGGATGGACAGGATTGACAGAGAACGAGACTTTGAGAAGAGGGTATATTGGAAAATATTGAAATACATCTCAAATTGTAGTATTTTTATTTTCATAATGTATAACAATTGTACAATTAGTGAAAGTCAAAAGGATCGGACCGGATTTCAAAGGACCGGACTTGACGGGTTTGGTAGAAGGGCCAGATCGGACCGGGTTAAGAAAAAGGATCGAGATGGGACGGGTTAGACGGGTTTGTTTTTTGAAACACGAGACCGGTCCTTTGAAAATCCGACCCTTATAGGTCCTTGGCCCTTCTAGTCCTTCTAAAATAATACCAACATTTAATTTTTTAATAGTTTTTTAATTGATTTAGGGTGACATTTTTCCAAGAGCTAAGTTCGAGGTGACATTCTTCTAATTTTGAACTTTTGAGGTGGCATGTACCCAATTTTCTCTTTCTGAAAACCAAACTAGTCCAACAAGTTACAAGTCCGATCATGTGTAGCGAAATTCTTTAAGAACAAAAAAAGTTCACATAAGAAGAATATATACTAAAAGTATTTTAATTTTTAAAAATATATCAAATAAAAAATTGCCCGCGAATTGAGCGGACACTGCTGCTAGTTATGAATAATTCTCGAAAGCTCTAACCAATCATTAATAAGCATTCCAGTTAAGTGTCTATTAAAATTCAAGACCCCCTTGAGTAAAAATTACCTCATGAAGTGTACAATCCTTATTGGTACACAAATCTGACAGGAAAGGGTGCATAGTTGCTAAAGTGCAATCCTGGTACCAAATATCGACCAAAAATTGATTTTGTAAGCATCCCCTATCCTATGGCTACAAGAGATCTTACCTATATCATCTAACCTCTAATGCTTTTCCAGAAAAGAGAATAATTCAACTTATTTTTACAATTTTCATATTTCATCCTTATCAAAATTTTTCAAAGACTATTGAAATGATCATGGTGGAATCTCCACCACTATTTCATCAATAAAGCGATATTCATATCTTGTAAATCAAATACCCCTAAACCATGAAGCTTCTAATTAATTACAAGTATAAAAGGTACATTATGCCAAATTCTGTTCTTTAATTTATAAAATCGAGTTCATCATGCAAATTTTGAAGGGAAAAATTTTTCTGTACCCCTCAGAACTGAGGAAATAGAGAATTTGTCATTCGAAAGTAAAAACTCTTGATTTTATCTCTTAAATATGAAACCCCTTCTCTATTTGTCCTTCTACCAAATTTTATGTCATAAATAATTTTGAAATATTTTTTAAAATATATAGGACCATTAGTATGAATCTAACCGATTTCGACTAAATACGTTGGATCTAAATCCAGATCCCAAACCCATTTATTTTTCCTTAATCGCCTCTATTTTAAAATGCGTAAATCACGAAAATTTCATAAATTTCGATCATTTCATCTTTGCGGAACGATTAATGAAATTGAAAGTCAGTTTCGTCAACGAAACGAAACATCCTAGTTTCGTCACTGTTCCGCACGTTATACAGGTCTAACAATTTTCATGCCCATAGGCCCAAAACTATCATAGTTGTTAGCCCAACAAAAGATAACCCCTTAATTTTCTTATTCATCTAATCATCTCTTATGACTTATGAGCCGAAGAAGCCCAAACCAACCATAAATATTATATTCGGGTTAAATTTTTTAAAAAACAATCCACTAGTACTAAACAACTCTTTTTTATTTTTCTTTCCACCTCTATTTCATTTTCATGGCGGATGGAGCCTCAAATGGCGGCCGTACGAATCCCGCCTCGCCTCTGCCTTTCTTCTTTCCTCCTCCAATCACCCATCAACTTCTCTCTCTCGCACGCGCCGTCGTTTAACGGAGGACCCATCTCGCGCCCCATGTCGTCGTCGTCTTCCTCCAGCGCCACCTCTCCGGCGCCGTACACGACTCTTTCGGAGCGAGCGACCTTCGAGCGCGAGATAAAGAAGAGCAAATTCATCGCCATCGCTTCTCATGTCTCTGACGAACGCTCCGCCATGTCTTTCCTTTCTCAGGTTAACTAATTGTCCCTTTTCAGAGTATGTATATTTAGTTGTCTGAGTACTTTGAGCAGCATATGTTTATGCTTATGATGTTGACTAAGCTTACCCAACTTGTGGTTTATATTAAAATCAGGTTAAGGATCCTCGTGCCACACATAATTGTTGGGCATACAAGGTATGTTTCTCTTTCCATTGCCATTCTCAATTTCACATGTTACAAGTGTTAAAGAATTCATCAGCTTGGAGAGCAGTACCGATCCAATGATGATGGGGAGCCCTCTGGTACCGCTGGGAAACCGATTTACTCAGCTATTGTTTCCTCCGGACTTGATATGGTCATGGTAGTTGTTATAAGGTAGTCTTATTGTATGATAAGCAGTTCATCTTTCTTTTATTAGTTAAGACTTATTTTTATTTGATCCAATTTCTTTGATAATGTCGTAAGATTTATTGGGTAACCCCCCACTCAGAAACAAGGGACCAAGTTATTTGGTAACCAAAGGAATACTCAGCTACTATTTAAAGAGGCAATCAAGTTTAAATTTTCTTTTGCATGATATCTTAAGATTTTGCATTTTGTAATAGATATTTTGGAGGTATTAAACTTGGAACTGGTGGTCTTGTCAGAGCCTATGGAGGTGTCGCTTTAGAGTGCTTGAAAGGTGCTCCAACTTGTTATGTCAAACCCAAGGTGCTTCTTTAAAATTCAATGTTGTGTTTCGCCGGTTTTCCTTCTTCTTTTGCTAATATTTACATACGAAATTTTTGCTGTAGGTTCGAGTGGGCATTGAGGTACAATTTGAATTGGTGGGAACAATTTATCATCAGGTAGTAACTAATCAAACATTCAAATGAGTTCTATACAACCCTTGTTTTTTGCAATAGTCGGTTAAAATTCACTGGAATTGCTCTTTTTTGGCTACAGCTCCAGCATTTCCATGCTGAGGATATTAAACAAGACTATGATACTGGCAAAGATGATACAACAATGGTCAGCTTTAAGGTAGATTATGAGAATTTGAATAGTTTGGAGGATGCAATCAATTCTAGTTGTGGAAGAAAAATAGAGTTCTTTAAAGGATAATACTAATATCTGTAACAACCTCTCCAGTTAAGGTTGTAAGTCTCCTTGTTTTGCTATCTTATTTTTTCAAACTAATTTTAAACTTCTGGTACAGTCATTTACTGATAATCACAGATGTAATGGATATCCTCGAGTAATTTTTCTATTAAAATTCTATTCTCACCTTTTTATGGCTATCTAAGAGGATATTTCTGTACATAGGATTTACACCAAAAACTTCTGTTATAATTTTATTTTAATTTTTACTTTCTGTTTTTAATGTTGAATCATATGTGGATAATTTTATGTGATTTCCAGTATTTCATGTCTTTTATGGCCAAATATGCCATTGTTGATGCTGATATTACCCAATGCAAAATATGAAACTATGGAAAATAATGAAAACTAGTGTAAAGAGAGAGCAACAAGCATAGACATCAGAAGAATTTGAAAATCAAATAAATGTATACAGTTTATTTATTCATTTATGTAAGCCCTTAGGCAACACCCACACCCACACAAGATCCCACTCCTCTCTAGGACTTGATCCTGTTCGCTCACTGTACGAGGTCTTGTACCCTAGCAGCTGTACTAGCACAGCTTAGTCAAATAATTGCATATAATTAATCACATTTTGTTGCAAATAAAGCAATTGCTAAATGAGTGCACACCTGTAACGTGTGCTATCACAGGAATATACGGCATGGGAGTCTCATAAATCACGTAAGCATCTCTCTCTAACCCAAAAAGGTATATATTTATGGCCTTATGGGAATGTAGGGGGGGAATGGCAATCCAGGAACAATAGTGGGTACGGTGGGCAAACCTGGTGTTGGATTTTATGGAAAAGCAATAGGAGAAGGTGGGATTAATGGAGGTGTTGTGGGAACAGTTGACGGAGTTGTTGGAATTGTGGGAACAGTTGGAGTTGTTGGAATTGTGGGAACAGTTGGAGTTGTAGGACGTATTGTGGGAACAGTGGATGGAGTTGTGGGACTAGTTGGATCTGTTGGAATTGGAGGAATTAATCCTGGAATACGTGATGGAATTGTTGGAGTTGTGGGAATTGTTGATGGAGTTGTTGAAACAGCATTTGTTGAATTTGACGCTTCTGTAAGGCGGCGTGCCGCTTCATTTCCATTAATGGATAAGATGGCAACAAGAAATAATAACCCACGCTTAGCATGAGTAGCCATTGGTATAATTGAAGTTTTGGAATATCGTCTTTAGTTTAAAGAAGCTTTCTGCCTTTATCTGGTCGTGCTGGTAAGGTGGTGAACTTTTAGTTTGAATATATATAGATTGCGCTTCTGATGTCCTTTTGTTTTGATTTTTGGTTAGTTTGTTTATCTTGTGCCAATTAAGGAAAATTGTTGGTTGGCTGTCCTCTCTTCCATGTGACTGCTTCAATTTTCTCTATTTAGTTATCATTTAGATGGTAGTTATTAAAGTGGTTGAATGCTGAGAACAGAAATTTTGATATTTTTGTTACTTTAAAGGAGTGTTTGCATTTTGGAGTTTGCTTGTTACGTCTCCCAGCAAACAAATTCGGCATCACACGAGGATAAGTTGTTTTACCTATATTGACCGCATTATGATATATGTTTTAAGGCTTCATTTATCTCTCTTTATGTTTTAAGACGAGAAAACAAAAGATCTTTCCAAGCACTTGAATCATTCTGCCCGGTACCCTTAGTCGCTAGCGGTGCGCTATATTATCTGGATCTAGTTAGAATCTGTTTTTCTTGTTAGGAAAGTACCCATAATCAATGTAACTATCCTATTACCAATTTTGCATGTTTGTCATTTATCATGTCCTCGGCAGTTCATTGGATAAATATTTTTTAGTGTAACTAGTATAGTATGATGATATATGAAAATGAGGAGGTTTTAGTGTAATCCATTTGCACCGAATGTAACAATTTTATTTTTATCAATAATTAATTATTTTTTAAATTCAAATGTTGAATCAAAACTTTCAATCTTGTTTAATTTAACGAGCGATGTGTTTCTATATAATTTTTATACATTTTTAAGTTGATTTGATATTTGATCCAAAAGATCGACAAAGGACTAAATTTTATTAACTATGATAGATTGATTCTAAATGTTTATAGTTTGATCCCTTGATCGAATTTCAAATCAAGTCTAAATTTTATAAAATTTATGTAGAAACGAATCACTTGTTAGGAATGAACAAGATCAACTCGTTGTGATTTATTTGAATTCGATGTTCAAATTAAAAAATTTTAAAATATTAAAATACTAATAAAAAATAAACTCGTGGCATTTGACACTGGAATTCTTTTTTGTGGGAATACCAGAAATTAGTTTTCTTTTTGGCTGGCTGGTTGAGTTTACTGTATAGCATACCCAGGTTGTCACTGTTGTTGTCAAAATCACACGGTATGCCCTCTCTGTTTTTTTTCAGACAATTGAAAGGAATATTGTCAACTTAATTGCTCTTTTGTTGTCAATACAATATTATTCGTCGAACCTGAAGTCATTTGTATCCTATTTATTTTTTATATTTTGGGAAATTAGAAGCCCTTAACTACTGCTGTTTTTATATTGTTAAAAAAAAAGTCGGACATAATTTTATAAGCTTTTCAACAGAAACAAAAAGGAAAAGTTGTTATTCCAAGAAAAGAAATAAACCACAACGAAATCAAGTGAAATGCCAGACTGAATCTAAAATAACCATATGTCTTTTATTTGAAACAATACAATAGCATGCGAGCAGTAATAAAAGCACACAATTAATCCATAGTGGTAGACACAGATATCTATAGAGTACAGCACCAGAAATATAGAAGTATATACTAATTACCATTACATGACTATCTCACTCACATAATGCAAATTCTCTGTGCACACGCATAACTACATGATCTTTCAAGGACTGGCGGCAGGAGCAGGCGGCACCTGGACTGGTACTTTTGGTACTGTCGTCGGAATTGTAGTCGGAATGGAAGGCATAGGAGGCAGTGTAGTCGGAATAGTTGTTGGAATTGTAGTTGGAATGCTAGGAATGGAAGGCATAGGAGGCAGTGTAGTTGGAATAGTTGTGGGAATAGTAGTTGGAATTTTAGGAACACTAGGGATAGCAGGAATAGGTGGCAATGCAGTGGGAATAGTGACTTTTGGAATAGAAGGCATTGGCGGCAAAGTTGTCGGAATTGCTGGAATAGTTGGCTTTGATGTTGTTGGTGCAGAACCTGGCGCTGCAGCTTCGGTTGTGTCTAAAAGATGACGTGCTGCGGAACTCCCATTGATGGCTGTTAAAGCTAAAATTAAAGCAACAATTGACCAAGCTTGTGAAGCCATGAGTGCAGTTGAAGGGAAAATTAGAATACTAATTCAAGAACTATATTTAATAGAGCAAGTATATTTGAAATTCTGTGTCTGGAATTTTGTGTGAATTGGCAGTGTGGAGGTGATGATATTTATAGTAAGGGTTTACCAGAGGTGATGCGCTGGTCTCTAGGTTGGTCAACTAAGAATTGTTCGCTTACACAAGAAAAGTATCACAAATACTGGCAACAAAAAACAGATCAAAGACACATAATGGCATCCAACTATAACAACTATCAAGAAGAAAAACATAATTGAATTAAAAAAAAAGGGATCCTAAAATTGACAATGCTATTCTATAACTACCAATTAGTACCTGAACAGATTACTTGTTTGATTTGTATGTGAAGAAGTCCCTAGTCAAGAAAGTCAAACAAATAGGTGGTCTTCTGCTAACTTCCTAAAATTTGATCAACTCATCACAAACTTTTAGGATTTTAGTTTTGATAATTGAACCATATAAAGTGAGTTACAAGTCATAAAGATGATGGATAGCGTTAGCAATAAAACAAATCTAAGTACGATCAGCTTGATTGCCTTTTAAAACAGTTTTACGCACGCAAGTTATATTCTTATACATCATTAGTGTTAATGCGTTGGCAGGTAAATGACTAGTTTATTACTGTAGTTATAGCACGTTTTTTTTATTAACTTTTACAGTTACAACGCTTATTTAGCTTGCATGTCTGTTCATTAATACATATGTTAAGAACAGTTTGGTGCATGTACTTACTAAGCTTGCAAGTTTGTTTTTTAATATGTTATGAACAGTTTGGGAAATATACATGAAGAAAGAATTCAGGACAAATGAAATTAATTGTCTTTATTTATTTTTTTGGGTACTCCCAAAGCATATGTTATGTTCTGTTTTCTTTGGAAATTATCAGATTTAACTAATTATAAGTTTTATTACAAAAAATTAAGGAAGAAAGAGCTCAAAGAAAATTGATCGGAAACCAAAAGTAAAAAGAGAAACAAAACATAAGATGAAATTAAATAGGAGTTACTTTTAGTAAGCAATTGAAATAGTACTGATCAGTAATCATCTCTAAAATTGTATCAGATAGCTCCTAATGTCTTTAATTCGAAACTTATATCAGCTCCTAGGGTCCTTAATTTGTATTACAGAATAGACCTAATTCATAAGAAAAAAATGATTTTACTTGTGAAATTCATTTCCTTAAATCACATTGCTTGGTTTTATATATACCAGAAAAGACAGGAGATGATCCGCCAGTCAGGGACGGAGCCAAGTATAGGCAAGCCCAGGCAAGTGCCCTCTAAAAATCAAGGTCTAGTTATGTATTTTTAGTATTGTGCCCGGGCTAATTTTTTTATTGTGCCTGGGTTGGACCTCTAATTTTCCTTCTATTTCTTCTTGATCTAGTTTTGTGCCCATGCTTAATTTTTTTTCTGGCTCCGTCCCTGCCGCCAGTTGGGTTAGGTATGCTTTATTTGCAAAACACAAATGTTTCTGATGCAGTTTCTAACCATGTCTTGCGGAGGTGATTATATGCTTTAGATATTGATACTTGAGAATGCTGTTACCCCAATTATTATATTAAAAATAATGAGTCCTGTTTAAAATTGCAAAGAAGCATATCAATGGTTGGCTTTAATGAAGTTCTTCGAAGGTCGTTTCTCGCGAGAAGTTCTTACTTATAGTAGTTCACTTTGCAATTTGGTTGAAAGTTCTTACACGCATCCATATGTAAACTTCTTCAAAGTTCATAGTTATGCACTTATGCTTTAATTAAATTTAGAATAAATGTTGCTATTGTCTGCTCGTAGCTAGTTATCCACATGCTTATTGCTTTCTGACATTCAGCCCATAAAGTTTCACGCATGTAGAAAATTTTCAATTTTATCTTATTGGAATCATAATATCATACTACAAATGTCTCCGGTTGTCATAAATATTCATGGCTTTTGACAAAAAAGAAGAAGGAAATTTATCCCAATGAAAATTAAAAGATCCAAACTAACACAAGAGGAATGCCAGCCCGAAACTATATCACCTCTTTTTATTACAAAAATGAAATAACATACAAAAGACTCAACATAATTCACAATATAATTAACAGATGTAGTACACATATATATATGAAGCAAAATACAGAACCTACACATAAAGAAACATGCTAGTAAGAGTATTTTAGTACGCGTGCCATCACTATCTCACATAATGTGAAATCTCTGTTAAACACATAATTACATGATCTTTCATGGATTGGTGGTCGCACCTGGGGCTGGAATAGGTGGCATCTGGAATGGAATTTTGGGTACTGTCGTGGGAACTGTGGTTGGAATACTTGGCATGGAAGGCATAGGAGGCAGAGTAGTTGGTATAGTTGTAGGAATTGTAGTTGGAATTTTAGGAACACCCGGCATGGCAGGAATAGGTGGCATTGTAGTGGGAATGGTAGTAGGGATGGTGACCTTGGGAATAGAAGGCATTGGTGGCAAAGTTGTCGGGATTGCTGGAATCGCCGGTTTTGGTGTTGTTGGTGCAGTATCTGGTGCTGGAGCTTCGGTTGTTTCTAAAAGATGATGTGCCGCATAACTTTCATTAATGGCTGTTAAAGCTAAAACCAAAACTAGGATTGACCAAGCCGGAGAAGCCATGATTGTAATTGAAGAGAATGCGAATTAATTCTGTTTATAAGAGTTTAGAGACTTCTGTTTCTTGCTTCAGCTGTGTGAATTGGCAGTGAGGACATCGGTGATATTTATAGTTAGGGGTTTTTATAGGAGGTTCATAACTACATATAATGTTCTTTAGTCGTTCAACCAACAGTTAGTTTTTTAATAGCTTGTTCGATTTTGTAGGTGAAGAGGGTTGAAGTCATTAAATTCAAACAAATAGGTACTGGTCGGCTGCTAACTTCCACATGTTCGATCAACTCATCACACACTTTACGGTCTTAGCTTTGATTTTTGAACCACGTAGGTGTTGCTAGTCATTAACATGAAGCATAATCTTATCACTAAAACACATCAAGTATTACTTGTTTATTTGGATTCTTAAAGTATTTTATCTACCTGAGAGGTATGCTTACATTTTAATATTAGTGGCACTCCTATGGGAGCAAGATGAATTATACTTTGTAGTTGGCATCTTGTTATCATACCGAAATTTACTGATAAATAAAATACATAAATTGAATGTGTCTCTACCATTACCAAACTCACACGTTTGTCCGATAATATGTTCTCAACAGTTCGTGGAATATAAAATATGCAATATACTTGTTGTGATGTCAATTGAGTATAACAAATTACAAATTTAAGTTTTGTGGGAAAAACGGAAGCATAATAAAGTACCGCATGACTCTATTCCAAGTTATTTTTATCTGCAAAGCAGAGTACAACGAGAAATAGTTAAAAAAAATTATCATATTTTTTATTAGAATTGAATACCAAAACCAATATATTTTCAAACAATATAATAAAATGAATTTGAGTATTTCTAAAGAATTTAAATTTACCACAAGCGTGCCCGCACGCACACACACCCCCTCTTATATGCAAATTTCCCAAAAAAAAAAAGAAAAAAAATAGCTATAGTCTATTAGGGTGCGTTTGGATAGGTGTGGGAAGAAGGGAAGAAGGGAAGAAGTGGGAAGAAGTATTGGAAATTATGTAACTTTGTAAAGAGTTTGGATTGTTTATAATTTTTTTTCTTCTTCTTCCTTCTTCTTCTTTTTTCTTCCAATGATCCAAACGCACCCTTAGGGAAAAAAGTAACATACAGAGGTAAAGGTTTTGTACATTAAGTCCTTTCGTCAACTCAAAACAGAAATGATTGAATTTATATAATTTTGGAAAAAAAAAATCTAAAGTGGATGTCATGCTTGTACATATTCACACAATCTTGTAAGGAATAACTAACTAGATGTCTAGATCGATTAGTTATTATTAAATTAGGTATAGCCTATAAGGGGAAAAAAGTAAAACACAAAAGTAAAGGTTGTATACATAATAAGTCCTTTCGTAACTCAAAACAAAAATGACTGAATTTAAATAATTTTGGGAAAAAAAAAATCTAAAGTGGATGTCATGCTTGTGCATATTCACACAATCTTGTGAGGAATGACTAACTAGATCGATTAGTTATTATTTAATAATTAGCTTCGAATAATAGCTGTACCTTTAAAATAGTGTGAATAGGTGGTCTAATATCAACTACTAGCTTAATTAATAAAATATAAAGAACGGGCTAACTTGATTATTTGATATTCAAACAACAGAATATATACTCTACTCTGCAGAGTATATGGGATACTATAGTGTCCTGATTGTGTTCATATAATGGCTGAATGTTGAACTTCTTTTAGAATAAAATTATTTCTAGTTTTATAGATGTCATATTATACTTTATGATGAATAAAATTAGAAAATTCGAACTAAATTAGGTATGTATACTTTATCCAATTATTATTTATCTTTATATTTGAATCTACATGAAAGATATCATTTGATCTACTGCATAACAATTAATTGTTTAATAAAATCATGTTCTATGTCTAGTATTACTGTATTTGCCTCCGTTTTATATAAAAAAGTTGAAGTGTATGAACTAATTATTATTTTATCAGAATGGCAGTTCTCTAAGGACATATTCCTGCAGTTTATTACTTTCGGATTCTTTTAGGAAAACGTAAATAAATTGTAAATTACTTCTTGATATTTTTTAAAATCTAGCTAGTTTAAACTAACACTTTTTGCTTTCTGCTCGCCAACATTCAGATTAGTTTAAGGATGTAGCAGTTTCTTATAATTTTATCAGTATCGATCCTTTTGAATAACTCTTGTGTTGAAGGCTTGAATTCAATTAACAAAGAGGAAATTGTGTTCAAAGACATGCGAAATTAGCTAGATCGGAAAACCAAATCACCTCTTTCCATTGAAAAAATAATACTAAAAAAATTGAACAAACAATGTATTTCACACTATAATAGCCAGTACAAATTGAAACACATACATGTATGTATTACAGCAAAAACAGAAACGATAACATGCATATAAAAAAAGCAACATACTAGCAAGACTATTTAGTACACCATTACTATATCACAGAATTGTATGATCATATCTTTAAGGACTGGTTGCAGTAGGTGAGGCCGGAGAAGGCGACTGTGCTTTGGGTATTACTGTGGGAATAGAAGGAATGCTTGGGATGGAGGGAATAGGAGGCAGTGTGACTGGAATAGTTGTTGGTATAGTCGTGGGAATTGTAGTTGGAATGCTTGGGATGGAAGGCATAGGGGGCAATGTAGTTGGAATAGTGGTTGGTAATGTTGTTGGAATGTTAGGCATACTGGGGATGGCTGGAATTGGTGGCAGAGCTGTGGGAATGGTGACCTTTGGAACAGAAGGAATTGGCGGCAATGTCGTAGGAATAGTTGGAATAGTTGGCTTTGAAGTCGTCGGTGAAGCCTCAGGTGTTGCTGCTTCGGTTGTGTCTAAAAGATGACGTGCCGCAAAACTTCCATTAACAGTCGCTAAAACTAAACCTAGAGCTAGAATTGACCATGCTTGAAAAGCCATGAGGTCAACTGAAGTGAGAATACTAATACAAGAACTGTTTTATGTAGGGAATTCTGTTTTAGCTGCAATTGTGTATATTGCCAGAGGAGAATGGTGATATTTATATAAGGGGTTCTACAAGATGAATTGCAATGGTCCTTAGGTTGGTTAACTAATAAGGTTGAGTTAGATTAGACATATCAGAATGTTGAAAAAAAAAAACCAGATCAAAGACATATGGTGGCAGTGGCACCCAATAACAACAGCTGTCAAGTAGAAAGAAATAAAAGAAAAAAAGTTGAGAACGTTTTTCTACAACTACCAGTTAATGTTTCAACAGAGTACCTGTTCGATTTTGGATGTGAAATGGTTTCCAAATCAAGAAAGTCGAAAAAAAATGTGGTCCTCAACTAACCTCCTAAAGTTTGATGATCAACTCAGAATAATTCTTCTTCTTTTTAAATTAAGTTTGGATTTGCTTGTGCCATCCACTTCACATCTGAGCTGAGATTTATTTGTACTTGGTTGGAAGTACTTGGATACACCCACTACGTACTGATTAATGTTTTAGTCATTATTCATAATCCGAAGTAGTTGGTAGGTGCAAAATGAATTTTGTGTTTATTTTCTTACTTTCTTTTCTGTTACTTATCATTTTTTTTTCCACTTTTTAGTTATCTTAACTTATTTTTTCTTTTATTTTTTGAGATTTTTGTTTTTTAATTTGGGGAGGGAGGAATTATAAATTTTATATGATTGTATTCAATAAAAGACTATATTTTACACAAAATGAGAACCATCTGTTTTTTCTTTCTGTCCATTTGAATCGCTATTTATAATATATTAAAGCAAGCGCCATTTGTTGAGATTGCGTTGAAAACTCTACTCTGGAATTTGATTTTTCTTTTTCATTCTTATTATATTAGTATTTAAATTAATGGCACTATGTACAAATTGAAGGAATTTCATGATGCGAATCGGGTAATTTTAAAAATTTTATTAACCGATAACATCTAAGATCGTTCTTATTATCGCTAACTTTCCTATATTATATTTGCATCACAATCACATATATTCCTATAATAAGGATTGTTGAGCCATACCTATGGTCTCTAACGAAGCTTTGTTCCTCTTGGTTCACCTTGAATTCGAAACAAGAATGACAGTTGAATCCGTGCTAGCGAATTCCCCGTCAACACCTAGCTCCGCCACCCGTGTCTTGATCGATTGCTTAATCGATAGAATATTTTAACAAATATTTTGAGGAAGAGAAAGCCAAAGCTTCAACACATGAAGACTTACTTGTGTTCACAATTTCTGATCTGTTTTACCTTTTAAAACATCAGAATAAACCTTTCAAATTCGTATAGCAATTAAAGCCACTAATCAGAAATTAAAACAGCACTTTAATTTCTGACGTTTCAGCACTAAAACAATGATAACTCTTTATAGGAAACTCCAAACGACATAAAACTTGAACCATTGGATTCTACACTTCCAGGGCTACAATTTTCATATATCATTTGTCCAATTTGGTTATCATTTGCTATACTAATTGTCAGTTTTAAGTTGGCTCAAATTCTGACCCGAATTTAAAGCCTTCTTTCTCTCTTCATTTGTTAAAATAATTGGGCTTGGGCTTTAAATAAATTTATGCACTCTATAATAATATTCATATATTATTATATTATGTGAAACACATATTATACTCATAATATTCACATATCAATAAATTTATTCCTTGCTAGTTAATCACGTCATGTGATATAATTTTCTATTTGTACACTTTGTTTCATACAACATGAAACCTTGTACATAGAAAATATATTTCTTGTTTCCCATTCAGTTGGTGTGACCTATATTGAGGATCCATATTATGTTGGCAATGGAATAAAACATTTTATTCCATAAACTGTAAGCGGTACTCTAGCATACATTACAGCTACCCAAATAATATAGATGTTTAGCAAATCCTTTTACGAAACACGATCCTTCTAGTAATGCTATTAACATTACTTGTGTCTATTCCTTGCCATATGATATTATGATTATTATACAAAGTAGGGCTGTGTCATCTTCGTATTATAATCTTTTCTTGGTCTCCAATAAGTAGGATTATATAATTATAACTGCACTTCAGTTATATTGGATCCATTTATAATCTTACTTTACCAAGGGGCCCTTTATAATATCATTCCTCAATTCATGAGTGGCAATTAGCTATTGACATATATATTTCCATCCTACACAAGTTATATACAAAGAACTATTACTTTTATCACCACAAGCTTTATATGGCTTCAAATAATAATCACGTTGCATATTCCTTATGTGAAAATATATCATATCAATCTTAGAATTAATGACACGATAAAAATATTAATGACACAAACACAATCCATATAATATTTTTATCAATTAGGTCTGTTCAATATATGAAACTTTTCATATACTCGTGTTATTAAATGATAATCATTTATCAACGTTTACAGAACTACAACGTACTTTTAATCAACACGACAGTCTTGTATGGCATATTAGTGTTCCTGCTAATATCCAAGACCTGTGAACATTTTAGAGATATATATTCATTTTATTTAGAGTTCTGCGGTTCAAGACCAAGAGCATCTTCTTGAACACTTCTAAATACGAATATAAACTCATGGAACAAAATGTAATAACATCCAATTCATAAATATAACATATAAAAGTAATCACCATAAGATAACTTTTAGAACACAATTCCAACAATCTCCCACTTGTTCTTAAAGTTACTTCTTATACATTCTTATGTATTAACTTTAAAACTAGGGTTGCCTTTTGACTCATTCTTTTATCTCTATCCACTGTGTTTTCAAACCCATGGAATCAAAGTGAACATCACTTTTGGCTTGAGATAAAGGCTTTGTTAGCGGATCTGCTGTGTTACCATCCGTGTCCACCTTTAACAATTTTATTTTACCATCTTCTATGAAGTCCCGAATGACAAAGTACTTTCTATCCATATGTTTGATCTTGTAGTGTGAACCACGTCAAGTTCCTCATTGAACCTTTTGATCAAACATTTACTTCGTTGGCTTTAGCAACAACCATCACTTCTGATTGGATGCTTGAGTCAGCTGTTTGCTAAATGTTTGAATCTTTTCAAACTAACAGCGCTTCCATTCAAAATAAATACATATCCATATTGCAACTTTTTATCATCATAATCGGTTGCAAAACTCGCATCGCTGTAGCCTTCTACAACGAGTTCCCTTGTCCCTCCATACACAAGAAATTTATCCTTAGTTCTGTTAAGATACTTAAGGATATTCTTGACCGCACTCCAATGTGCAGGACCTGCATGGGCTTGATGACGACTTGTCATACTTAGAGCATACGCGACATCAGGTCGTGTACAAACCATAGCATACATGATAGAACCAATTGCAGAAGCATATTCTACATTCTTCATGATATCAATGTCTTTACGTGTCATAGCACGTTGAGACTTGCTAAGTTTTACACCTTGACTCATTGGCACATTCCCTTTCTTGGAATTTTCCATGTTGAATCGTTTCAACACTTTGTCAATGTATGTACGTTGACTTAAGCCAATGAGTCTACGTGACCTGTCTCTACATATCCTGATTCCCAAGATATATTGAGCTTCACCCAAGTCTTTCATTGAGAAAATCTCTTTCAATGAAACTTTTGTTTGCTCCATTAAGGGAATAAAGTTGCCAATCAATAGTATGTCATCGACATATAGGACCAAGAAAAGTACATAGCTCCCACTGACCATCTTGTATACACAAGGTTCTTCCTTACTTTGAATAAATCCAAGGCGTTTAACCTCTTCATCAAAGCGCTTGTTCCAACTCCTAGATGCTTGCTTCAATCCATAAATGGACCTTTGAAGTTTGCATACTTTACTGCCATTATTTGGATCTTCAAAACCAGGAGGTTGTACCATGTACACATCCTCTTCCAAATTCCCATTAAGGAATGCTGTTTTGACATCCATTTGCCATATTTCATAATCATAAAATGCAGCAATGGCTAGTAATATCCGAATTGACTTAAACATTGCAACAGGCGAGAAAGTTTCGTCATAATCAATCCCTTGAACTTGACTAAACCCTTTCGCTACAAGCCTTGCCTTGTATGTTGTCATGTTTCCATCCATGTCCATCTTTCTCTTGAAAACCCATTTGTTTTGAATAGCTTTCTTATCTTGAGGAAGATCTACCAAGATCCACACTTGGTTGTCATACATGGATTGCATTTCAGATTTCATGGCTTCATACCATGATTTTGAGTCTTCTCTTTTCATTGCTTCTTCAAAGGTCTTTGGATCATCCATATCCATTACCAAGATCTCATGAAGTCCTAGATACATATCAGGCTTCTTCCTAGATCTTGTTGACCTTCTTAGTTCTTGTGGCTCTTCATGTTCATCTTGAGTACCTCGAACCTTTTGCACAATCTCTTGTGGAATTAGTTCAATACTCGATTGAACACCATGTGGTGATTCGTGAACCTCTTCCTCAATAGGTTGAGGAACTTGTACACTAATGCTCCCACTAGCCGTCGGAACTATGGTTGGGCTACTTCGATCTACATGGTTGTCATCCATGACCTGATCGAGGTCTTGTAGTGTTTCTTGAGTTTCCTCAAGCATTACACTACTCCCACTACTTTTGATTCTTTCGAGAAATTCTTTCTCTAAGAAAATTGCACCCCTTTCAACTAATATTCTATTTGTTGTCTTGTGCCAAAAGTAGTATCCTTTTGTTTCTTTCGGATAACCTATAAAGAAGCATTTTTCTGCTTGGGGTTCTAGTTTGGTTGACATCAATCGTTTGATGTAAGCCTCACAACCCCAAATCTTGAGAAAAAACAAGTCAGGAGTTTTTCCTGTCCACAACTCATATGGAGTTTTCTCGACAGATTTAGATGGAACAATATTCAGTGTGTAAGCTGCAGTTAGCAATGCATGTCCCCAAAAATAAAGAGGCAATTTTGTTTGGCACATCATTGATCGAACCATATCAAGCAATGTTCTGTTTCTCCTTTCCGATACACCATTCCACTGAGGTGTTCCTGGAGGAGTCAATTGTGGTATGATACCACACTCTTTCAGATATGTACCAAATTCATTACTCAAGTATTCTCCACCACGATCAGTTCGTAAAATCTTAATTCTCTTACTGAGTTGATTTTCAACTTCATTCTTGAATTCTTTGAACTTGTCAAAAGATTCACTTTTGTTCTTCATTAGATAAACATAGCCAAAACGACTACAGTCATCTATGAACGTAATGAAGTACCTAAAACCATCTCGTGCACTTGTTCTCATTGGACCACATACATCAGAATGTATCAATTCCAACAAGTCTTTCGCCCTTGAACCTTTCTTCTTGAATGGTTTCTTAGTCATTTTACCAACTAAACAAGATTCACATGTCTCTATTGCATCGCAATCCATGAGACCAAGAAGATTACTATCATGTAACTTCTTAATGCGTTTCTCATTTATATGACCAAGACGATAGTGCCATAAGAGAGTGTTATTTTCATGAGATACTTTGAGTCTTTTGTTATTGATACTTAGAACATGTTTATCATTCACTTCTAGCAAATATAAACCATCATGAACAGTAGCATTTGCATAGAAAATTCCATCTTTTGCAATACTCAAACACGAGTTTGAAATGGTAAAGACATAACCATCTTTGTCCAAACACGACACAGATATAATGTTCTTACATATAGATGGAACATAATAAACATTATTCAAATTAATTATTAAACCACTAGATAAATGAAGATTTATTGAGCCAATGGCCAATGCCGAGACACTAACACCATTGCCCACCTTCAAAATGACTTCTCCTCTCTTGAGATGTCTTCTATTCATTAGTGCCTGCATATTTGCACAAATATGAGCACATGATCCAGTATCAATTACCCAATCATGAATAGATGTGGTTAAATTAATCTCAATAACATAGATACCTTTCGGAACCTTGGGACGCTTCCGCTCTATTTTGCCTGAGTTTAAGTCAGCCTTGTACTTTGGACAATTCGCCTTGAAATGTCCCAACTCATGACAATAATAGCACTCGGTTTGCGGAGTTGGCGAATTTTTCTTTTTGCCTTTGGAGGTGCTCGCTTGAGCTTCTCCATTCCCCTTGTTCTTTTTAGATATCTTCATTTTGCCTTTTCCTTTTTGAACTTTCTTGCCATTCTGTGAGATCGCAAGAACATTCTTCTCTCCCTTATGTCTGTTCATATCGGCCTCAGCTTGCTTCAAAGTCTGATGGATCTCATCCAGGGTCATTGCCTTTTCACGCAAGTGAAGATGCATGACTACATCTCTGTAAGATGGAGGCAATGAACCAAGGATTATATCCTCAGCAGAGTCAGCATGCATTGGAGCATTTAGCTTCTCCAATTTCTCAAGGTAACCCAACATTTTCAACATATGTTGGTTGACAGAAGACCCTTCTGTCATGTTACACCTTGTGAAAGCTAAGGTGATCTTTGAACGCTCTTTACGAGCATTCTCCAGAAACATCTTGGAGAGACGTTCGATTATCTCTTTTGGAGTATTGTTTATGAACTTTCTAGTAAGTTCAGTAGCCATACTTGCCAACATGAGACCTTGAACGCTCAGTTCGTCCTTGCGGTACTTTTCAGATTTGGTCTTTTCTTCATCAGAGGGATTTGTACTTAGTACTGGAGCATCTTCCTCCAATACATTAACAAGATCCTCCGACCTGATGATAAGTTGGAGTTTCAATTCCCAATCAAGGAAATTAGAACCATCATTCTCCAACGGAAACTTTTCGAGTATGGATCGGATAAGTACATTGTTTGTCATTCTATAAAATAAATTAAAGGATTTCATGTTAATATTTATGTAAAATTTCATACTACATATTTAAAATTTGTCCATTATGCAGTATATTCAAGATCCCATCATAAATAAATCGAACTCATCCGAAATATAAAATCAAGGTAAGTAATCCTTTACTAATCATAACCTTTTAGAAAACTTTTGCAATCATTTGCAATTTTCTAAACTTTATGACTCTTGTTGTTTATTAAGAAATTTTTCTTACTAAACGATTTTCCCGAGACTTCAAGCCTAGATCTTGACTGCTCTTTAAGCAAACTTATTTTATTGGTCAATATGCTTGGCTATATTATCTCCATAAAATAAATGTATCAAATGCCTCACATTTAATCCACCTATCAATGGCCTGATAATATATCCTAACACATTCCACGATTTCTAAAGATTAAAGATTACACTCATGCATCTCAATAATCTTTAGCTTAAAGTGGATAAAATAAGAAGGAAAAATACTTAATTTTTCATTGGACAATTCAAATGTGACTATAGTTTGGTAGGTCATGTTTCCATACACCCATACCTATCCTAACATATATCATTCACATATAATCATAAAGCACATCACATAACACAATCACAAAACATTTGTGAGTTTGTATGCCTCTTGCGCTTCTCTTCATCCACCGTTTTGTCTTCTTGCACCATTGGATGAAAAATTACATATAAAATAAATATGCTGCCCCAAACTTTATTATGAATCCTTTCAAAATAAAATTTGCTAAGTGCAAGTATTAGGAACCCATCTCATTCTCACAATGCATATGATGTAAATAATAAATAAAGGCATCCTATACATAAATTGCCTTTTGTGCCTAATTAATAAACACTTATTAAACTTGCTTACAATCAAACAAACACATCACATCAAAATTTACATCACACAAGGCATTGAAATGAGACATACAAACTCGGTTCCCTGCAAAACAAAATTAGAATAGGAATTGCATACCGATGCACTATTTTGTACCTTTTAGTTAATTTCCATTTCTTATGCAATTGCGGTTCTCTAAATCATTTAAATACCAGAAAAATGATTTATAATTCTCTGTTACGATTTGCACCATAGTTTGAAAAATAATCTTTTAAACATTTAAAAGAAAACTCAAACCGTTATTGTTCTTGTCACAGAAAAACTGCGCACTGTTGCTGTTTTGCCTTTGTGACGAAATTCCATAAAACTTTTGTATAAGAAAGTTTTATTATTTAAAAACTAGACTTCAATATCTAAATTTAGAAACTGGTTTCATCAAAATACGATAATCCATTTGAGAGAAATCGTTATTTTAATTTCAGCAAAAACTGCTACTGCTGCTGGAAAAATCCAGCAACGCGCTATTTTTCTTATTTTTGTTTAACCTCATAGATCTGTCCAAAAACCTTGATCTATATAATTATCCTATTCTAAACTTCTTTCACAATAGTAAGAATTTTAGAAATTTCAAAAATAATCAACCAGTAATCTAATAACAATATTGCAAAACATGTAACAAAAATTCAGCTCGAATTTTAGAACCGCAACACAAAAGA
This sequence comes from Rhynchospora pubera, assembly GCA_028095005.1. Classification (NCBI taxonomy): domain Eukaryota; kingdom Viridiplantae; phylum Streptophyta; class Magnoliopsida; order Poales; family Cyperaceae; genus Rhynchospora; species Rhynchospora pubera. Next base: position 84,710,038 of record CM051462.1, on the reverse strand, counting down.
ACAATTAACTAAGCACTTATGTAATAAAATTATATAATAAAATAGCCTAATTAGCGATAATAAAGAACCTAATGCTCTGATACCAATTGAAGGAATTTCATGATGCGAATCGGGTAATTTTAAAAATTTTATTAACCGATAACATCTAAGATCGTTCTTATTATCGCTAACTTTCCTATATTATATTTGCATCACAATCACATATATTCCTATAATAAGGATTGTTGAGCCATACCTATGGTCTCTAACGAAGCTTTGTTCCTCTTGGTTCACCTTGAATTCGAAACAAGAATGACAGTTGAATCCGTGCTAGCGAATTCCCCGTCAACACCTAGCTCCGCCACCCGTGTCTTGATCGATTGCTTAATCGATAGAATATTTTAACAAATATTTTGAGGAAGAGAAAGCCAAAGCTTCAACACATGAAGACTTACTTGTGTTCACAATTTCTGATCTGTTTTACCTTTTAAAACATCAGAATAAACCTTTCAAATTCGTATAGCAATTAAAGCCACTAATCAGAAATTAAAACAGCACTTTAATTTCTGACGTTTCAGCACTAAAACAATGATAACTCTTTATAGGAAACTCCAAACGACATAAAACTTGAACCATTGGATTCTACACTTCCAGGGCTACAATTTTCATATATCATTTGTCCAATTTGGTTATCATTTGCTATACTAATTGTCAGTTTTAAGTTGGCTCAAATTCTGACCCGAATTTAAAGCCTTCTTTCTCTCTTCATTTGTTAAAATAATTGGGCTTGGGCTTTAAATAAATTTATGCACTCTATAATAATATTCATATATTATTATATTATGTGAAACACATATTATACTCATAATATTCACATATCAATAAATTTATTCCTTGCTAGTTAATCACGTCATGTGATATAATTTTCTATTTGTACACTTTGTTTCATACAACATGAAACCTTGTACATAGAAAATATATTTCTTGTTTCCCATTCAGTTGGTGTGACCTATATTGAGGATCCATATTATGTTGGCAATGGAATAAAACATTTTATTCCATAAACTGTAAGCGGTACTCTAGCATACATTACAGCTACCCAAATAATATAGATGTTTAGCAAATCCTTTTACGAAACACGATCCTTCTAGTAATGCTATTAACATTACTTGTGTCTATTCCTTGCCATATGATATTATGATTATTATACAAAGTAGGGCTGTGTCATCTTCGTATTATAATCTTTTCTTGGTCTCCAATAAGTAGGATTATATAATTATAACTGCACTTCAGTTATATTGGATCCATTTATAATCTTACTTTACCAAGGGGCCCTTTATAATATCATTCCTCAATTCATGAGTGGCAATTAGCTATTGACATATATATTTCCATCCTACACAAGTTATATACAAAGAACTATTACTTTTATCACCACAAGCTTTATATGGCTTCAAATAATAATCACGTTGCATATTCCTTATGTGAAAATATATCATATCAATCTTAGAATTAATGACACGATAAAAATATTAATGACACAAACACAATCCATATAATATTTTTATCAATTAGGTCTGTTCAATATATGAAACTTTTCATATACTCGTGTTATTAAATGATAATCATTTATCAACGTTTACAGAACTACAACGTACTTTTAATCAACACGACAGTCTTGTATGGCATATTAGTGTTCCTGCTAATATCCAAGACCTGTGAACATTTTAGAGATATATATTCATTTTATTTAGAGTTCTGCGGTTCAAGACCAAGAGCATCTTCTTGAACACTTCTAAATACGAATATAAACTCATGGAACAAAATGTAATAACATCCAATTCATAAATATAACATATAAAAGTAATCACCATAAGATAACTTTTAGAACACAATTCCAACACAAATTTGTACTTAGAATCCAATGGCCACAAATAGAGTCCAATGGCCACAAATAGAGTACTTAGAATTCAAATTTGTTCATCATTTGTATAATGTAATCTTTTCTGAATCAAATTGTTACTGGGCTCTGCTTTTAGTTATCCTTGTCAATATAAAGCGTACTTTGCCCATGGAGTGGCTATTCTTGTAATTTATCAGTTTTAATAACACGTATATAGTGCATGCATGATTTCTATACATCGGTATAGTAAAATAATTATACACAAACATTCATTTAATATAAAAGCAACCGTAAAATATCTTAAAAGCCCACACAATAATAATAACTATATGTTCAAATGCAGCATAACAAACACAATTTAATCCAAATAAACGAAAGAATCTCATGTGCATGATGCAAACTGATCTCTACCATCCACACGTCATTATAAGATCCTTCATGGACTGGTGGTCGCAGGTGGCGATGGAATCGACAGTGCTTGGAACCCTTGCATTCTGGGTACTGTGGTTGGAATAGTGGGAATGCTTAGCATAGATGGCATAGGAGGCAACACAGTACAAATAGTCGGGACAGTGGGAATAGTTGGGATTGCAGGAATTCTTGGAATGGGGGGAATAGCTGGGATATCCGGGATAGCTGGAATAGTCGGGATTGTAGGAATCCTTGGAATGGAGGGAATAGGAGGCAATGCAATTGGAATAGTACTAGGAACAATGGAAATAAAAGGCATCGGTGGCAATGTTACTGAAATTGCTGTAGTAGTCGACTTAGGTGTTGTTGGTGCAGCCTTTGGTGTTGATGCTTTAGTCGTGTCTAAAAGGTGGCGCGCTGCAATACTTGCATTAATAGTTGCAAAAAACAGAGTTAAGAGTAGGAGTGAACAAGCTTGAGAAGCCATTAGTGCATTCGTGGTATGAAATGGATTTGTGGATATGTAAAAGTTTGTTTGTAGTTTCGTGATTGGAAGTGAGGAGATGGTGATATTTATAGTGAATAGTTGTACGGACCAGAGTCAATGTTAATATTTTAGTTGGTGCACTAAGAGTACATACATTATTCAGTTACATAAGAAACTTTTAAATATTTAAATAATCAAATCTCAACCTGGTGAACTAATTATTTGTTATCATGACAAATAAGATAAGTGAAAACAGAACAACCCTACTTGAGGCGTTCTTCTTTCCTACAAATACAAATTAAATATAGAAGATAGCTTTTTCGATTTTGGAAAAGGTTATCATAGAAGTCAAACAAGTAGGTGGTGCTCTGCTAGTCTCTCAAGTCTGATCCAATTTACCACAAACTTCCTCTGATTTAACACAACAGCTACTTATTTGAATCGACATTGAATGACACTTGCCTGGAAGGGAAAAATATTTGAGAAAGTAACTAGTACCTAATTACTTTTTGTCATTATGTTCAATTTAAGGACTTTCTAGGTGAGATCGAAATTGAACGCTTGCATGTAATTTATTTTCTTTGCTTTTAGTTTGTATTTTTTTTTCCCACCTTTTGAGCCGTGTACTATTTTTGTCCCAATTGCAGGAGTTTGATAACGTGACCAAAATTTTCTTTAGTAATATTGTTATGTTATGTTTCATACGTATGAGCGAATGTATGTAAACATACATACCTATGTACATAGGTGCATACATACATATATATACTGATTTAATATGACAAAAAATATTCTTATTAATTTAATATTATTTAATAAATTGCATTTATACTTTATTAATAAGGACATTTGATCATTTTTAGGCGTTCCATCATTTTAAGGGCCTAATTCAATTTCCCTGTAATGAATCCATTTTTCCTTACCAATGACCATGTATGTAAATGTCACGTCTCGCATCGATGGATCGCAGGACGCAAAGAGGAACGATATTTTTGGATTCATCCGACGGTCCGTCAACCTACGTCGTACAAAAAAAATTACAGAATCTAGTACAAAGTTCAGTAACTGGTTATTTAACGACGCAAAATAAAATACAATAAGATCGAATTAATCCACATAATATTATTTAATGCAATCAATCAATTTATATCGCGAATCACCTTCTCTGAGAGTTACGAACGATTTACTATCACATCGCGAATCACTTTCTACGAGAATTTCCAACAGTTGATAGCACAATTTATTAGATATCAAATATACCCATCACGATTACAATAAAAAAAATCCAATCAAAGCCAAACAATAAATCAATCAATACGGAATTAAATATAGAAAAATCCGGTAACTTAATAGAGCAGATAAAAAATCATAAATAAATAAAATTATCCAATATGACTGCTAGACTCGAATTCAAAACTTCAATTAATTTGTAGATGCCTTCATTAAATTTGGTTACTTAATTTAAACTTTGTTTATCAAAATTTCAAAGTGATAATCAGGGTTGAATTCAAAACTTCAATTAATTTGTAGATGCCTTCATTACACCGGTACTTCATATCAATCAGTTTCTAAATATTTTGTTATTTTCGCAATTTATTCTAATCTGAAATCAATCCTGATTAACTTTGATGCTGTAGGTTCAAAATAGATGCTGTTTGACTTTTTAATTATGACATGTACCTCTGCTTTTACATATCTCTCACGTGTATATGTAAAATATTCCTCCAAAATGGTCATCAAGCTTATTGTTTTTTTTCTTTTATTTCTGTGGTAAACTGCCATAGGCTACGTACGGAGTCGTCATTCGTCAAGATTATTTACGATTACTATTTGAAGGTGGGAGAAAAGTAATCAATACTTACTGTTTTCCATTTAAATATTTTAAGGAGATGTCTTTATTGCACGGCTTCTTTATTTTTTTAATAACCAACAAGTTCAAATTACATTTTATATGGGCATTAATTACGTGCTGATCTGCATTATAGAATGTAATTTGAACTTGTGGGTTATTAAAAATCATTCCAACGACTTTGCAAGCTTGCAAAACTATTTTGCTTGATCATCATTTGATGCTTAAATTCAAAAAAAAAATTTGAAGAAAAATAGGGGTCAATCCCCTATCTTTTGATTAAACGAAAAGTATTAAAAATACAGGTCTCTTTAGCAAGAAGCTAACGTCAGAAGGAAAAAAAATAAATAAACAAAGTGATGAAATGCTTAAATTTAAATTAAAATGTTATTATCAATTCAAGGTAACATACTCTGCTCTATGTACCTTTTTGTTTTCCCCCGTATATACGTATGTGGGTGCCGATAAATGATATAAGTTTATTTAATTATTATGCTATCTAATGCAATCTATTAAATTGATTGCGATGTGATATCAATGGAGTGGTCAATAACATTAATTAACAGGTATTTAAGACCTCAGAATCGTTTTCGTCTCCCCCCCCCCCCCTTTTTTTAACCATATTTAAATGCGATATCTATTCGAGTCAAGCTTATGAAGGTAGAGTTGTGAACTCGTATAGTTTCAACTTTCAAGTCTTTAAGATGACAAAATGCTTGGATGTATCTACTAATCTACATACTTATATTGGCACTGTTTGGATATAAGAAGAAGGAAGAATGATGAAGGCCCAAATTTATTATAAACAATCCAAACTCTTCACAAAGTTACACACTTTCCAATACTTCTTTCCTTCTTTCTTTCTTTCCACACCTATCCAAACAGAGCCATTATTCAACAATTTCATCGCAATGCTGAATGGTTCTCTAGAGAAGAGATCACCCCAACAAAAATAAACAAATTTATTCAACATTCATATGACACAAGAAACTACAATTAATCAACGCAATTGAACATCATTAAGTATTTTAAACATAACATAATATCTCATATTATGCAGTCTCGGTCGCGCACGTATAATTACAGGATCTTTTATGGACTGGTGGTGGCAGATGGCGATGGAATAGGCGGCACTTGGAACACTGGTACTTTGGGCATTGTAGTGGGAATAGAAGGAATGCTTGGGATAGCAGGCATAGGAGGCAACGCAGTTGGAACTGTTGGAATTGTCGGAATACTTGGGATGGAGGAAATAGGAGGCAAAGTTGTGGGAATGTTAGGAATTGTTGTTGGAATGGTGACCTTGGGAATCGACGGTATCGGTGGCAAAGTTGTCGGGATAGCAGGAATAGTTGGTTTTGACATGGTCGGCTCAGCCTCTGGTGCAGCTGTTGCTTTTGTTACGTCTAGGAGATGACGGGCTGCAAAACTTCCATTGATGTTTGATAAAACCAAAACCAAAGCTAGAAGTGTATAAGCATGATGAGAAGCCATTAATGAAATCAAAGAGATACTATTGAATATGATTCTATGAACTGGATTTGAGTATAAGGATTTTCTTTCGTACTGCAAATTTATGAGATGTTATTGAGCAGATTCTTATATATATGTATATATAGTTAGTGTTTTCGAAAGGCAAATTATACAGTCTTAGGTTGGTGAACTAATGTATTAGCACTGTGTCGTCATATATCAAAATAGATAATAAAAATCTCAACTACCATGTTCCCCGCCTTGACCCAATTTCAAGTTTACAACCAATAACATGATAAAAGAATAAAAAATTCAAAACCGAAAGAGCTACTTAAACTTAGCAACTTCCTTTACACCTACCAGCTACTTAGGTGGACTTGTGCATAATTACCTTCTATATTTTGATTGACATTTCACAGGCCTCTTTTTTTGTATATATGTACAATGTACTTACATATTTTGTGTCATATAAATGTTTGGTAAGAAAGACTTCCTGAAGATAACTGTTGGTCTGGCACATACATAATTATAATTATAATTACTTGTGTTAACGTCCTAGAATATTACTATTTTGTCATCTTGCTTTCCTTTTTCTTTCTCTCTGTTTTTCTTTGGCAAAGTCTGTAATATCAACATTTGTTCAGTATAAATATTATAATTTTTTTGAGAGATTTAGCAATTAAATTACGTTCAGGATGGTGGATTTTTTAAAGTTGTCTAAAGTCATAATTATTAATTATTTGGAAAACCTTAGCCCTTAGGGTTTCTGGTACACATTGACAGCAATTTGTTCAGTTCAGGATGAAAACTCAGGCCACAAATAGATTACATTATTATTTTTTTTCCTGATATTATATGTTGTTTACCAAATATGTTAGTCATGAAACGGGCATATCGCATTCCATTTATTGTTTTGTTCTGCTCTTAATTTATAAGCCGAATCCATCTTCAATAATTCTACAATCTGCTCTTATATGCCGAATCCAACTTAAATACTTCTACAATCTGCTCTTAATTTACATGCCGAATCCATCTTAAATAGTTCTACAATCACCTTCAAGATTCTTGTTTTTATCTTTTTTTTTTTGCTAGTTCAATAAAACACATATCAGCCTTTTAATTTATTTTATTAGTTTAATACAATGGATATCTGTACATGCGTAGATCAAAGACCTTTAATATACTATGCTTAATAGATACAAGAGAGGAAAATTATATTTGCACCAGAAAATATAAAAAATGATCTTAACATGCATGTAACATCACAATGAAGTACATATAGCAGAGCTATACAATTCACACAAACGCTAAAATACATGCACCCATGTATAATAAACTCGACACATGTAGATGTTGGATCAATTATCTCACGCATGATACAGAGTCCCTATTGTTAAGATCTTTCATGGATCACTGCTGGTGGCAGGTGTAGATGGAATAAATGGGACATGGAAACCTGGTATTTGAGGGATTGTAATGGGAATAGAAGAAATGCCTGGAATGTCAGAAATAGGGGGCAATGTAGTCGGAATAGCTGGAATTTCGGGAATACCTGCGATGGAGGAAATAGGAGGTAATGTTGTGGGTATAGTAGGAATAGTAGTCGGAATAGTGAACTCTGGGACTGAAGTTATTGGAGGCAAAGTTGTTGGAATAGCTGGAATATCAGGAATAGTTGGCTTCTCTGTGGCTGGCGCACTCTCTGGTACTTCTGCTTTGGTTGTGTCTAAGAGGTGACGAGCTGCGGAACTTCCATTAATTGTAGTAAATACCACAGCCAATGCTAGGATTGACCAAGCTTGAGACGCCATTAGTGGAAAACAGAACAAAAATTGCTCGTTATTTAAGCAAATTTGCTTATTGTTGTGTTCTGTGGATTGGCTGCGAGGAATAGTGGAATTTATAGTCGAATAGTGACATTAAATGTTTATCTTTTAATAAAGCCGAATTATTATTTTTAGTTTGGTGAACCAATATAGATGTAACTGAGATGTGGCATATATACAATATATGTATGTTATGACTTGCTTAGTGAGTTGTTAATTTTGGGTGTCTCCCTTGTCTTGCTTTCATTAGCAGATCAACTGTTTTAGAAAACAGAGTCAAATTGTTTACTTCTACAAATTACAATTATACATGCGGATGTTATATTTCTTAATTTATTAGTATATTTTTAATCTGCTTGTGTTTTCCGGCCACTTTGTCTGCCCCCATGTACTTCCATTCCAATTCTGTATACTTATCGAGATCAAGGTTTTAAAATGTGATTTATGCGGTTTGACGGTTGGGTGCTGATTTAGCGTTTATCGGTGATAAAACGGTAAAAAAAACGGTTTATGCAGCGATAGAACGGAAAAAACGGTAGTGCGGTATGAACCAAAATTAAGATAAAACGGCGATAAAACGGAAAAACAGAGTTTTTTAAAAGCTTGATCGAGATATATACTAAAGTTAAAATTGACTAATGAATACTTTTCGCTACAACTTCTAATTAGTATTTTTTTTACAAACTTGAAATTTTGGGTACGGATAGGTACATTAATCCGGATGAGTCAGAGAAATTGGTGGTGTTGCTTACCTTTCTGCTTACTTTCCAAGTTTGATCAACATATCATGACCCTTTTTAATACTCCTACTTTCATATATGCCAAACTATCGTCCTAGCAGTAGAAATGACATAAAAAATTAGAATTTTTTTTTATCAATCTTTTTCATGATTCAGAACTTAATTAGTTTGTTCTAAATTAAAATTTTCTTGTTTAAGCACTTATTTTGTTATAAATTCGTACGTTTAGAAAATTAATTTAGTATTGATATAAACTTTTATGTTTTATGATAACGAACTACAAATTACCTCTTTAACATTAATCAACTGTGTAATTAATGAATTGTCGAGATGCATTGCTATATATGAACCTGTTTGGATGTCAGCAGCCATCCTGTTTTTTAAATTTGAGTTTCAAATTGTTTTCCGTAACATTAAAAAAAAAAAAAACACTCGACGGTTTTGTAGAATAAGCATGATGACAAGTGCAATATAAATCCCTCATACTAACTTTCATTTATTTATTTATTTATTTTCTGAGCAAACCTGCAGATCATTTTTACCGTGCACTTAAAATCGATAAAAATTGATGCAAGTTTAACCGTTTTATTTAAAAATAAATTTGACAATAGTTTAAATTTAATGGTCTTTAATTAAATATCAAATAATACTTAAATTAAGTGAAACTTGATACATAATCAATTTATAAAAAATTATATATGTCTAAATGAATTTCTGCATTTTTAGAATTTGCGTAGAATTTATTTGAAAATGTATATCCCCGTCTAAATAACTATTGTCAATGTATATATATATCACCGTAAAATTAAGGGACCTAAGTTTGCTTCGTTTGGTGTATATAGTAATAAATAAAAAAAAAAAACGTTTAACCTCATGGCGTCATCATATTCATATTCAATATTAATTTGGTTAATTTGTTTGCAACATTTGATGCTTATAATTAGGTCAGGATTAGTAATTTTGGAATTTTCAAAAGTGGTTGCGCAATTGAGAATATTTATTTTTTGTGTCTAATACTAATATGTAATTATGGATAAATATGTTTCTATGCCCCTATTCAGGTACTTTTTTTCCCCTTTTGTTTATTGAACCTCCCTATTCAGGTGACTTGCAAAATGAGAAATAATACAAAACCACACACATATCAAATGATCGGAATAATATATACACAAATTAACAACCTACAAGCCTGGAGAAGCTGAATATTCATTCCAAAATATTAAATTACATACAAACGAACAACATGAATCTCAAACTACCAAGTACAAATTAACCACATACATGAACTGAAGAAAGCATAAAATTAATTATGCAGTAAGAAAAACAAACAAACATAAAGCAACATAACAAATATTTGTAGAATATTTTTAATAAATGATCTGAAGCTCCATCATTAACGCATATTATTATAACATTATATGATCATTCAGGGACTCGTGGTATCAGCAGCTGGTGGTGATGGAATAGGCGGTATCTGCAACCCAGCAGGAATCTTTGGAACAGCAGGCATAGGAGGCAACGTAGTTGGAACAGTGGGAATTTTAGGAATGCTGGGAATACCTGAGATAGGAGGAATTGCAGTGGGAATAGTCGGAATAGTGACTTTAGGAATTGAAGGCATTGGTGGCAAGGTTGATGGAATGTTTGGAATAGTTGGAATAGTCACTTTAGGAATTGAAGGCATTGGTGGCAAGGTTGTCGGAATGGTCGGAACAGTTGGCATAGTTGGGATAGTTGGTTTAGGTGTAGCTGGAGCGGCCTCCGGCGTTGCGGCTTCGGTTGTGTCTAATAGATGACGAGCCGCAAAACTTCCATTAAAATATGTAAAAACCAGAGCCAAAGCTAGGAATGACCAAGATTGCGAATCCATTACTAAATTGGAACTGAGATTACTGATTAGTAATTAATTTGAGAATGAACGTTGTTTGTGGTTGTTGTGCGGTATAGCAGTGAATAAATGGTGATATTTATAGGTTCCTAAACTGCGCACTGCAAATTATTCTTTCGTTTGGTGAACCAACTAGAATTACAAAGGTTCCAAGGTCCTCCGTGGCAAAAAATTAATGTAAATAATAACCGTGTAGCGAGTCAAATAAACTCTTTCAGCATACCTTTATTGGCATGGAGTCTATTCTATATTGATTTTTTGTAGTTTATTAAGTTGAGCTGGTTGCCACAAAGAATCTAATTTCTGATGTTGTGAGTGGATTTGACCAATGTTTTCGGATGAAGTTGGTGAACTCCTGGGGTTCTTCAGGGTACGTATGAGTATGACTAGAACTTTATAAGTTACAAGGTCAAACTCACAAACGATTGCGCAGTGACGGTAGCGTTAAGAGATACAAATTGTTGGGAATAATACGCGAGCCGATCTTTTTTTTCCTGACAGTTATTTTATTTATTTATTTATTTTTGCTTAATCTTGAAATCAGATGATTATCTTTTCTAGTTAGGGTCTGTTAATTTTCGAATTGGAGAGTAGAAATTTGTTTGTACAAAAATTACGTTAGAACTAGATTGTTTTCGAATTTAATTTTAATTATATGCAAATCAAAACAATTAATGATCATCTCCTCCTCAATGTCATTTGCATCATCCTCATCATCTTTTTTCATTTACGTTTCTAATCCCCATCCAGTTTGTTCTAATACTTTGGAAAAATATTAATTGTCCTAAAAAAAATAATTGTCATAAAAAATATAACTGATCTACCTGAAAAAAAAAAGTTAACTGTCTTGGAAAATATGCTAATTGTTCCAGAAAAAAATGAGGTGAGAGGAAGGAAAACATAAGTGCTAGAAAGAGAGGAAAGAGTACGTTTTGAATTATAAATCCAAAAGATGATAAAGATGAGCAACAAAAATAAAAGAATAAAGAAATAACACACTATCATATTTTTTTTCTCACAGAAAAATGATTCTTATCACCTCGAAATAAACTAAATCAAAATCAAAATACTGTAAACATTATGAATCGTGTTACTAAGAGTTCAATATACGTCTTTTCACAGCACCGTTTTACAATAGCGTCCAAATTATAGTATAATGATCCACACTATCATATTTTCTTCAAAACTCTAGCCAAAGGATCAATATTTCGACAAATTCAATCATATCTAATATTATATTAGCTACCTCGATTTGATCTATCTCACAATTTTAATCCTTTAACGAATTGATTTCCTACTTTAATTGGCTTTGAAATTTTTAAAATGTCTATATTTTCTAACTTCTTACATCTGTCTTTCTCGCTCGTCAAGTCCTTCTTGCGCAATAAATTTCGCCCCATTATAAAACCCTACCTAATCGATTAAATAAACTCAAAATTTCTTCGATCGCATCAACTATTTTGTTCGATCTATTTGTTTCGTTCTGTTTTATGTCTTTCGATCGATTACTGCAAATATTGCTTCGATCGATCATTCGATTCGATGTGTGCTTCACTGAACTGTCTTGTTCTAGTACTAGGCTTTCGGTTCGAATTTTTGTCTAGATTTGCTTTCCTTTTATCTCTTTCGTTCTTTTGAAAAAATTAAAGAATGTTTGTCTTGTCTCGAGTTCGATGTGTACCTAATCCAAAACAGGGGTCGGATATTTGTTTTGTATTATTAATAAATGCCAACGACTTCTAGGTTTTCGCTGTTTGCAACTTGTTGTAGTACAGTATCGTAGAAGCTATTTCATCTTTGGAAGCAAATGCATGCGAGCATTGCTGTCAAACGTGGGAAAAGGCACGGAACATAGTGTTCCGATTTGGCAACGAAACAGAAGTATTCTTTCGCTTCCGTTCTGTTTCGATAAACAAAACAATTTTTCTGTTCCACTTCTTCATTTTCCACTGAAATCAGCTCATTTTCGTGTTGTTTCGTTCTATTTTGGTAACATTGACAAAACTACATTTCGTTTCCGTCCATTTCTAAAAATGAAATCATTTTCTCTTCCATTTCGATTTTGTTTCGGACGGAATGAAATGGAAACCTACGAAACGGCGGTATATTGATAGCCCTACATACGAACTGTTTTTAGAAAATTTTCAAAATAAATCTCTTTTATTTAAGATAAATTAAGGGTCTAAGTCACCCAACTTACTTTTAAATTAAATGTCTATAAAAGACTTTCTAGTCGGATTTCGAACCTGTGATCTTTCACTTAATGTGCATTGCTCTTTATCACTCGATCAAGAGCTAGTTCTTAATTGAAAAAAATCTCTTGTTTTCATGTGATTTCGTTAATAGCACATGCTTTCAATCTATCTTCTAAAATAAAACGAAATATTATAGTCGAATATTGTGTCTGTAAAATTTTCTGTAAAATGTGATTTGAATCACTATATACACCTAAAAATGTGGCCGAACGCCCACAATGCAGTCACTTGGTACATACATTTTCGATGGATCGAAAGAGAAAGCACCGAAGGCAAAGAGACCCAGTTACACAAATTGACACATACTTAGATAGCAGGGCCAGCATGAATGGCTCAGGTTGAAATTCATTCCTTGATCTTGTTGGGTCTTCGATCTTTCTTATATCCTAATTGTCAGAGTGACCCCCCAATGGCTCCTATTTGGACATGCAGGGTACAGTTGGATCAGATTAGTTAAGGTATCAGTTCTGAGAGCATTTTTTTTCCTTAAAAAAGTTCACATGTGCAGTATTTAGTCTTGGTGATGTTAGTGGCTTAGTGCAACAGTAATTTAGGTGCTGGTACATCTGTTTTGGTACCAGAATAAAGTTGTAGATTGGTCCTCTTATTCAATTGTGTTTTCTTTTGTATTTTGATGAGGTATTAGAGATCAAATATGTTTTAATTGTGGCTATATATGGGGTAGCCTTATTAAGGTACCAGTAGATATGATTCTGGTTTAAACTTCTAACCAGCTGCACCAGCTGTAAAAATGATACAAATGCAGTGATGTGCCCAATGAAACATGCTGTATGCATGGTTTCTTAATTAGGCAATGATACATGCTAGATACGTGGATGTATGCATGTGGCATGTCCATTATCCATATGTTTTTTTTCTTTCTTGGCCGCTCTCTCTTTCTTTAAATGACAATGTTTAGTTAAGAAATAAGAAGCCTTGCATTTATTATCGATGAATATTTTTGAACAGCGTTATGAGATATATATGAAAAGGCACTTTATTTTTTCACAAAGATCAATCTGTCTTTTATTTAGTTACTAGAGGGGTTAATCGAGCTTCGCTCGATATTTGACTTTCTAATAATTTAAAAAAATATTATTGATTTAAAATTTGTAACGGATAAAGTTCAAAATTGTTGTATTTATGATGGGAATCAATATACATGTTGTGTCTATATATATATATATATATATATATATATATTTAATTTTAGGTATTTACTTGATGTTTAGTTAGACATAAATTTAAGTTTTATATATTAAAGTTAATTAAAAAAAGATTTATATATATGATGGTAAGTTAGCCTTTATTTCTCTCTCTATATATATATGTTTATATAAGTATATAGTATAAGTATGTAGTATATTAGTATATGTTAATATTTATATACGAAGACAAATAACAGTATTCGACTTGAAATCCTAAGAATACAGAAAGAAAGCAGCATGTTTCATGTCTCAAGTAAACATATTATAACCAATCAATACTTGATGTTTGTTTCTCCTTGGTGACTCAAATCATGAATGTAGCCGTTAATGTCAGTCCTCCCATCTATACTGGTACCTGATTTGAAATACATGGATCAACGAATCTTGTTGAGAAATCTTGGCCTTCCCAACAGTTACAAACTATATTAAGGATTGATTTTGCTGATGGATTTCCAGTAACATTTGAAAAAAAAATATATATATATCTAACTTGTTATTGCTGAATACATCCAAATCATAATTAAATACATCAAATTTTATAGTTCACAACACTCAGACAACCACAATCCATCAGCTACTCAGACAAAACATCAAAGGTCAAATTTAAAAAAAAAAAGAAATATATCAAATAGTTGTAAGAACAATACTAATGAAGGAAAGTAGGTCTAGGAAGATCCATGACATGCATTGGCATTAGGATTCTAGGTATAACTTTGACACTGTACAAAAACCAAAAAACACACCGAGAGTTTCCAGGAGGCAAAAGATTCATCAATACTTACAGAACACGCTAAAGTTTTAGGACTACATGATTTTTATCCTTCTAGATTTGCATCTCAGCATATTTTATCATGCTTTGTGTACCTGAACTCATTTGTTGTTGTGTGAACTTAAATAAAGAATAATTGAATAAAAAAGAAGACATGCTGACAACCTAATAAATGCATAAAGGGCAAAATTGAGGATTTTAAAAAATTGAACGACTGACAATTTTTTACAAACCATCAGATCAACCAAAGAGCAACCAAAAAGAAAGATTATTATGTCATTAAGTGCAAAATAAAAAATGAACCTTTGACTCAACAATACTGAAGTGATGTAGTGGCAAATAGCTGCGTTACACACATTTGTCTCGACAATGACAGTGTAAAATCATGTGGTATAGTCAAGAAACCATTATCTCTTATGTGTTCAGTTGTGAACCTTCCGATTTCACAGACAAACCCTTTCTTAAAATCGCCTTCGATAGGCCGATATATATTAACATGGACAATCCCTGGATTGCACCTCCCTATTTTGAAAAATTCCAATAGTTAAATTTGGTATAATACAAAGTAACAGTTGGATAAACGAACTATATATTATCAATTTAATATACCTCTCCGTAAGTCAGTACAAAATTCTTCCCCCATATGTTACCGTCTTTAAATCAACA
This sequence comes from Rhynchospora pubera, assembly GCA_028095005.1. Lineage (NCBI taxonomy): Eukaryota > Viridiplantae > Streptophyta > Magnoliopsida > Poales > Cyperaceae > Rhynchospora > Rhynchospora pubera. The sequence continues at coordinate 84,694,584 of CM051462.1, read as the reverse complement.
TCATCCCACATTTTTATAACAGTACCACAATTCAAAATTCCATGAATCATGTTTGTAATTTTCGATATCGGGATTACAGTAGACATTGGAACCTATAGATAAATATAAAAAAAAAAGTTTAGCTCAATCATCTTAATTTTTATTATAATTTTTTGCATTACAAAAACAGAAGCACTAATACCTTTGACAATAAAGAATGTTGCTAAGAATGGCTCAATTGGAAAGGGACAAATAAATTTTTCTCACATACCAGCTTATATAGAGAAGAAATAATAACTGAAGATGAAATAATTGCATTCAAAATAAATGCATTCATTATGCAGTAATAAAAAAAATTAATGCCCTTAGGGCGTGCAAAAACTGTAAATAACAGCTCGCTAAAATTAATTCCCTAATCTATTATACATAAATTTCTGTCAAATCATTAATTTTAATAAAAATAAATAACATTTTTTTAACAAATAAAGGAGCCTGGTTATACACAAATAACCCCTCTAAATGAGGCCCACTCATTACAATTTTTTTAGAATTTTCATTTCTTTCAGCATTAAATGCTACAACCTGGTCATTTAATTTAATTACCATCATATTATCCTTACCAAATGACATCCTGATATTCCGCCCTTCCCAAATAAATACCAAAATAAACAAATTCTTAAGGATATATCATCCTATATTAGTACAAACACTAATATAATAAATATTTATTTCAACATTAGGAACCCATGCTTATTTTGAACAATTTCACAGGAAAAATTATTTATTTAGTATTATGCAAATATTTTAAATTTACATTACAAAATTTAATTAGTGTATGACTGATAGGAAATAGAAGAAAATTGACTTACTTCAAAAGCACTGACTTTGTTGTTCAAGCATAAGGTGAAACTATCATTTCTATTTTGGAATAAATATTTGTAGAAAATAAATTAAATTAGTAGAAATTATGTATGCACCTTTCATATCTTTGTTTGGAAGGAACGTCATCATATCGTTGTACCATTTCCTCTAAATTCCTGTAAAAAATCAATACAATAGTGAGCTTTGATACATGTAAGAAATAAAGGTGTATTTAGCTAGACTTCTTGTAAAATCGCATATGCTTAATTCTATAAGAAATTATTAAAAACTTGTAGGTACCTCATTTTGAACTGACTTCTCTTTCGTCCTTTCGACTTGCTTTTGAACATTCCTTGAAGCATAATCCTTATCATCTACTATTGATGATTCAAAAAATTTCCCATGAAGCAAATGGAATGGTTACATTGCCACCTGGTTTATTTGATAACCATCATAACCACATGAAAGTTCTTCAAAATTAAAAATATATATATGCCTTCTTCCATCACCACAATTTAGATTCCTGTGCAAAAAAATTGATATAGTGTGAAAATTATTTGAAGAATACAACTACCAATTGTCCTTTTTCCAATTTTAAGTTTTGATATGCATTGTTGCCATCGTCAAATATATTGATTTTAAGAAAATCTTATTCAAAATTAAAATTTAATAATTTTTTCAGTAATCCTAGGTTTCCTTAATTATTTCCGTTCTAATAAACTTTGTATTGAGGAATTAAAACTCTTTATTTTATTTTATTTTTTTGTATGCCTTAATTAAAACTCTTAAAGGACAAAAATGGTGGGGATTAGGTCCTACCTGTGTTGCAAAGGGAGGTGAGAAGCAAGCGAGACAGAAGGAAATAACAACTAATAGACTGGAAACGGACATTGAGAGGGAGAAGAGACGATACAGACGGTCCATAACAGACCGGATAACGCTTGGGCGGTGCACAGTTGTCAAAGGCGGCGGCCATGCATAATAGGTATTGGGGAAGAGGAGCGATTGGCAGCGGAGGAGGCGAAGAGCCTGGGTTTGACCGAAAGTGGGTTGGGAACTGGATTAGAGATAAGCGCAGGTGAATGGAGATGAAGGGGAGTTGGAAGGAATCATTGAGATCGCCTTTTTTTTTAGAGGAATTAGAAAAGAGGAAGAGATATTAGGGTGTGCGCAGGTTACCTTTCAGCGAACAATACAAAACCAAAAAACAATAAGGGATGGATTGTATACATCGATTGCGTTGCCAATTGTACCCCGCTTTATTAAACGGGTCAATCATTGGCCTATTACCCGGCAACATAATCTGATACATAGTATTATGCATTAAAAAATATCATCACCTAAGAAAACAATACGCCGTGTCGCTGGGTTATTTAAAAATTGAACGACGACTCCCACGCCTTTTTATTTATAATACTGATTTCTTTTTTTCCGAAAGTTGTCGGTTTTTCACACTGGGGGTTCACTATCAATTGAATTAATGAATAGCAAGTATTAAACTACTTATTGTACTTAACAAATATTTGTGCAACATATAAAATTATAAATTCAAAAATAGTCTATAAGAGGCCTATGGATATATTTTATTTTCCTTTTAATGGCTCAATGATGTCAGAATGTTTAGGATGAGATGACACTTGGCTTAGCCCCAATATCATCCACATACTATGACCTTCATCATGAAGTACTAGCAGCAATGTGGCCCTCTGATTGGAACGATCGAGTTTTTTTTTTTTCAGGGGGAAATTCCATGGAAATCCTATGTATTGAAATTCTTCGATAGGTTTTCCATGTTATATATTAGACCCAAAGAAATACTGAGAAATTAACTCAAATCAAATCAAATCAAATCAAATCAAATCCCATGTGTAAATCATTATGATCAAGGCCTATATATTTTATGATCTTTTTCTTTCCTTTTTTTTTTTCTTCAATAAGTCCTAGAAGCCATGTCACATGCCATCAATGAAATGTATGGTTAGAACAGATACACAAGACCTGAGAGCCATTCATATTTTCAGGTATACGTACCCCTCAAAAAATATTTTTTCTAACTTCTTACAAAAAGATGAACATAATCGTAGTGTCAGTAATCGTCAATAAAAGTTATAAAATATTGTTGCCCTCTAATGCAAGGTGAACAATGGCCACAGTATATGTATTCATCACTTCAAGACGTTCAGCACTTTGTACTTTCTTTATTTCTGATTTTAGTTTGATTTCATTGTAATGAAATTTGGACAAATATTGAAATTGAAAAATTCATAGATCAAATTTCAACCTTTCGTTTTTAAAATGAGCCTTTAGAGTTTAGAGCCACATTAAATAGTAAAAAACATAAAATTAGCATGTAGTAAAATTAAACTAATTATCAAGTTTTTAACTTTCATACTATAAGATAGATGATTTCAAAAATTATGTTTATCGAGGTCAAGTAAATTTTTTTAAAAAAAAAAAAGATTCAACAACGCCTTCATGACCTAATTCAGAATTCTTTTGTTATTTACAACAATGCAGAAATCTAATCAACCTCGAATTCCTACCATTAAGATGATTAGTGGAGATAGAATAGTTGCAACAGAAAGCCTTATCTTGGCTAAAATCTTATCTTTTGCTGAGAAGGTTATAGGCACCAACGGTTGCTATATTCACTAATTCTATGTGGTCCGAATTTCTGTTAAAAATTTGTTTCTCTAATGTCGGATTTGATTTGTTTTGGTGTTTCTCTACCTTTTGTTGGGTGGTCCCAACATAGACAGACTCTGACGGTTTCGTCTTCAACAGAGCATGAAATATTGAAATTAATGTACATGTTTCTTGGTTGAAGGTACATTTCCAATTTAATAATTTCATTGCCACGAAAAACTATTGATGTTTTAAACTTTTAAGTTATAGAAATTATACAAAAAAAAAATGATTAGTGGTCCTGAGCAATGTCATGCATTGTTGTTTCGCCAACAAAGCCCGTAGGCACCAAAAATGCCATGATCGAGACGATAATTAATTAGTTATTAATTAACTTGTGCCTTTACATAGAGTTAGTACATCGTACGATAATTAGTTAAAAATAATTGGGAAATCCAAACATGCCAAAAATGACCCAAATCCTTTGGAGTATCCAATCGAATCTTTGAAGCTTTGCATGCTTAGTATATTGATTATAGATCTTTGAATCTTGGCATGTTTATTGTGTGTTTGTGAGTGTGTGGAGTCTGTGGACAGTAGATCTAACCGTTTTATCAGGTTTACAAAAAATATATATTAGCACAGTAGAAACCGTTTTATCAGGTTTGAAAAAAATGTGTGTTATTCGCATATTATAAGGGATATCAAAGCTTGGAGACCAGAGTTATATGTAGGGATTTTAGAAGAACAAACAATGTAATTAAGCTTAACAAAACAAAACATCAAACAGTATATACAAAGAAATTCAAGAGCCGTCTAGCCATAACATTTCCTTTCATTGCACAATATATGATGCAGAGTACAAACGGGTTACTTGATTATTAAAGATACAGACCACACAAACAGTGAACATATATTAAATACGAATTACAGAAACAAGCATATAGAAGCATTGCAAATTCTCCATCACAAGTACATTATTATATATATATGATCATTCATGGACTGACGGTGTCAGTAGTTGGCGTGAATGGTATCTGCAACCCTGGCACTTTTGGTACTATAGGAATAGAAGGAATATCCAGGATGGTAGGCATAGGAGGCAATGTGGTTGGAATAGGAATTTTGGTAATGCTCGGCATGGTAGGCATAGGCGGCAATGTAGTTGGAATAGAAATTTTGGAAATGCTCGGGATGGTAGGCATAGGCGGCAATGTAGTGGGAATAGTCGGAATTTCAGGAATTGAAGGCATGGGTGGCAAAGTTGTTGGAATGTTTGGAATAGTAGGAAGAGTGGGGATAGTTGGGATAATGTCTAGGAGATGGCGAGCTGCCAAACTTCCATTAATGCTTGTAAATACCAGAGCCAAAGCTAGGAGACACCAAGCTTGAGAAGCCATTTGTGAAATGGAAAAAGAACAGAGCTTGAATTAGAAAACCTTGCTTGGTGCTGTTTTTGCTGTAGCAGTCAAGACTGAATGGGTGGTGATATTTATAGCAGTGTCCCAAATAGTACCATGCAATTAGGGGTGTCAAACGTGTCAAAAAAGTACGGAACGGACTGTTCCGTTTGCCGTTCCGTTAAAGAACGCGGTATAGAATTCCATTCCGTTAACTGTTTCGTTTTTGAAACGGCACAGAATTCCGTTTTGTTAACCGTTCCACTTCAGAAATAACACATAAAACGGTTTGAAATGAGGCTGAAACAGTCGAAACGATATAATTCCACGTTCCGTTTACCGTTTCGTTATTGGAACGGAATGAAAACCATTTCTGTTATGCGTTCCGTTTCGCTTAAACGAAACGGCACCACGTGCCATTTTATCACGCTGACAGCTCTACATGCAATATAGTGATTTTGTGGTGCAGCCGTGCAGCAGAGGCGCCTAGTTAATTTTCTTCTTTTGTGTGTGTGTGTGTGTGTGTGTGTGGGGACTGTAGAGCGCAAGAAAAACTATTAACATAACTTGTAGAGAGTCACCAGTTATTATTGGGCCCACTTTAATTAGTTTTTATATTTGTGGAGCTCTTCGTAGCAGTGTTTTCAATACCCTACCGCTTATCGGAAAATTCCGGTAATACCGGATACCGGAACGGTGGCCGAAATGATGGTATTCGATATTTAGAGAGGAAATACCGGAAAATTTCGGGAAAATACTGGATTTCGGTCACTGACCGGTATGGATGCCGGTAGGGTATTGAAAACCATGCTTCGTAGCTTTGTATAAGTTTGTTGTGTATATATTTTAAGAGGAGTGTTCCTAGGGCTGTCAATATACCGCCGTTTCGAAAGTTTCCATTTCGTTCCGTCTGAAATGGAACAGAAGTGGAAGGAAAAGTAGTTTCATTTTCAGAAACGGAATGGAAATGGAACGTTGAAATGAGAAATTTCAATGTAAAATGAATGTGGAAGTGAAATTTCCGTTCCGTTTAACGAAATGGAACGAAAATGGAATGGTTTTCTGTTTCGTATTTTGAAGTGGAATGGAAACAGAATGATGGATTTTCGTTCCATCTCACACGTTTGACAGCCCTGAGTGTTCCGCTGCCATAGGTTTTGGTGCTATAAGTTGTCACAACTTTATATTTTATCAATATTTTAAAATTTTAAAATTCAAATGTCAAATCCAAATCGTTGATCTTGTTCTATTTAACGAGTGATGCGTTTCTATATAAATTTTATAAAATTTGGAGTCAGTTTGATACTCGATCAACTAATCAAACGATGAACGTATTAGAATTAATCTGTCATAATTAACTAGATTCGTTCATTTGTTAACCAGTTGATCGAGTATCAAACTGACTCCAAATTTTATAAAATTTATATTGAAACGCATCACTCATTAAATAGAACAAGATCAACTGTTTGGATTTGACGTTTGAATTTTAAAATTTTAAAATATTAATAAAATATGAAGTTGTGACAACTTGTGGCATCAAAAATCTGTGGCAGCGGAACACTCCTCATATTTTAATTTATTGCACTGAGTTGTTTTGTATAAGAAAGAACCAAATTTAGAGACTTCGAGTGGATTTGACCAATGTTTTAAAATAAATTAGTGGTTAACTAAGTTATTTCAGGATAACCAGCTCTTGGTCTGGCAGCAATGCATCTTAACTCTTTGAGCGAAATGTCGCATGTTCGAAATCCGGCCGGGAGTCTTTCATAGACAGTTAATTTAAAAATAAGTTGGTTAGCTTACACTTCCAATTTATCTTAAAAAAAAAACTCAGTTATGTAGATCATATGTATATAGGTTGTTGCGTTCTATATTTTTTTAATCTCTCTTTTGTTTTAGATGGAAGGTAAATCCAACTCGATTTCTAGATCCGTTCTGACGAGCCGGATAGGCGCAAGACAGAATTTTGAAAGGCCGGCCGAATTCAGATGTGGTGCCGCGCGGCACACCGTGTAACGCGGCATCGTAGCCGTCTGATCAAGATCCAATGAACAAGGGAGCTCCGTGCATGTAACCTAGATTGATAGGCCCGTAAAAAATGAACCGTCCGATCAAGATCAGACGGCTCGTACGCGCGCTACACGGTGTCCCGCGCTACACCGGATTCGGGTCCAAGGCCGGCCTGATCGGATACGAGTTAGACTTGCGATTCGCAGGTACTACTTATTAATTGTTATTGTAGTTAGCGAATATTTTGAAATTAAAATGTTGGACTGACATTTTTATATTAGGGTTGTGTTTTCTTTTTTAAAATTTGTACTCTGTAAGAATCCTTGGCCACAGAGATCGGAAATCATGGACAAGTTGAAAGTAAAATTAACTGAAAGGAAAATTTACAGTCAAGTATATCTTTTTTTTTTCCTTAGTTTTTTTTTATTGGATGAAATAGCTTATTCCATGTGGTTGGGCTAGCGAACAAGTGGCTTTTGTTTGTTCCGGATTTGGTGTAATTTCACTATCAATAGTTCTATGTTTGCCGAAATTTGTTATATTGGTACTAAGCTTGAGAGTTCGACAAGAAATGCAATAGACATTTAACATATAATTCATTTATGATTGAGTTCACGAGCCACCTATTGGGAGCTAAATAATACTCATCAATGATTTAAATAACAGCCGCAATGACCGCAATAGCGCAGCTATAACGATGTGACTTGGTAGACCTCTATGATGCTAAATTAGTATTGTAATAGCGATATTTATTAGCAAACCACAATACAACTTAAATAGTATATATTTTTAACGTTTTGTTTCTTATAGTGTCTAAAATAGTAAAAATTAAAAACATATAAATTTATTTAGTGGTAGTTTAGTAAAATATAACTATACAATTTGCTATTTGCTGATATATAATTAATATTACACGAATATATAGTTATCTTATAATGTATGTATATACGAACTGAATATGATATCTGCATATGAAGTCTACGGATGTGTTTGACAACCGCCGGAATAAGCTTATTCAACTTTTGGAATAAGCTTTTCTCTCTCCTCTCTCCTCTCTCCTCTCTCCTCTTATTCCGAATAAGAGCTAATACCACCATAGAGGTGGTATTAGAATAAGGGGATTGAATAAGCCTTATTCGGAATAAGGCTTATTAAAAAGACGTTTGGCAACATTCCGAATAAGCCTTATTCGGAATAAGCTTATTCATTCCGTTGCCAAACACACCTTTACGAATTGCATATATTAACTTAAACTATTAATGTATGTATATAATGTAATAAGGTATTCATCATCTCTACTAACCAAGGTACTTTTAAACATCAAATTTAATGTGGCTACCATTTATTATGTTTATCTTCTCTATGAATGAGAAAATTTGAACAACACTGCAATCCTAATTATATTAATAACTGATAAGAACAATTACTTCATCCGTTAACATGCAACAGTACTAGTGATCAAGGCTCTTATTCATACAGTGATGGGAAAATTATAGAGACCCCAAATCTTAGGGTTTTCACATTCGCAGAACTAAAAAGAGCAACACAATTAAAACTTCAGGCCTGATACTATATTAGTGGAGGGTGGATTTGGCATAGTATATAAAGGGTATGTGGATGAAAAATCCTCAACCCTGCAAAGAATGGTCTTGGCATGGTGGTTACAATGAACAAGTTGAAACCTGATAGTGTAGAGGGGTTACAGGAATGGCAGGTTGGCATGTTGTTTATTTTGGGGCCGTTTGGATCAAGTGGGAATTTGGAAAATTTTCTATTCCTAGACATAAATTTATTATAAACAATCTAAACTCTTCACAAAATTACACACTTCCCAATACTTTATGCCTAGGAATAGAAAATTCCTCCTATTTTTCACGTGATTTGAACCAACAGCACGAAGTTTTCTGAACCTTAAATGTTCATTTTATAATTGATGTAGTATTTTATGATGGCAGATAATTTACTGTCACCATAAATCATTTTAATAGATTTTGCTTGCATTGAGATAGTAATAGAATTCAGTTGTATAATCTAGCAGATTAGTAGAATATATACATAAGATTTAGACATCTATAATTTTTACATTTTCTAAGACCATATATTGGTGTAATGTCACATAAAGTTCTAAATATAGCTCAAGGACGGAGAATATAGGATTTGTGAGTAGCCAAACTAAAATGAAAAAAACAAACACTACTTACTTGAGTTGAATTATTACCTTTTTCAAGATTTTATGGTATTTTCATTGAAGTTGCATTTATTTCTAATTGTTGTGGTATTTATTAGTAAAGCACAATACAATTTAAATAGTATATATTTTAAACATTTTGTTTTTTATAGTGTCTAACATAGTTAAAATTAATAACATATAAATTTATTTAGTGGTATTTTAGTGAAATATAACTATGACAATTTGCTATTTGCTGATATATAATTAGTGTTAGGAACATATCTTTTTCTTATAGTGTCTGCATATACGAACTGCATATATTAAATTAGAATATTAAAGTATGTATATAATGTAATAATATATTTATTTTTTAATTAAAAAATGTATCTTTTGCAATAAACAAACACATTTGTATACCCCGCTATGATCCCATAGCGATCGACCCGCTATTCGATATAACTTCAAGTTGTCTGTTATGAACTTGCTATCCGCTATTTAATTCTTTGATACTCATTAAATTAGTAGAAACCAAATTTTATTTCTTTGATTTTTGGCATGTTTAGAATTGCCACGTGGACCTTAGTGACTATACTAAGTATCAACATATTTCATAAAATTATCTTGTTAAGTAGTTGTACATAATGGCGTCATCTTTAATAGTTTTATATAGGAGGTTGATGATTTGGTGAGGAAAAACGTGCTCAGCGCGTGCAACCAAGAAACCTTTTTTTAGCTTTTTATAAGTTTGTAATGGATATATGTATGTACCCCTGTTCTTATTCTGGGATTTTAGAAAAAAAAGATAATAATAATGTAAATTAACTCCAGAAATGATAAAGACTACGTTCCACTCCAAACAATATTTTTATTACAAAAATGTAGAACAAAACGAACAACATGATTCTCAAAACTACAAACCGCAACGCAAAAGCAATAACATATATATAATAATGACGACTATATATAAGTAGTACGTACAAAACAAAATATACATGCAACATGATCAGTACACAACATACACGACCAGTGGCGGAGCCAAAAAATTATACATTGGGTTCAAAAAATTCATAATATTAGCACTTATTGTTTAATTGAAAAAAATTCACACACCATGTAAACAAAATAATTCTAAAATTTATGAACTAAAAAATATAAAAATTATTTAACCAAACAGTACATGATAAAGTATTTACAAATAAAAAATATAACTAAATTCAATTGACTTGTATTTTTTTTCATTAGTAAATAATTATCCTAGCAACTAAATTCTACTTAAGTCTAAACTATCGTATTCATATTTTATGAAAACAAGTGTATGACATGTTTTTCTACAATTTTATTTTTCAATTAATCCAGATTGTAGCTATTGTAATATAGTTGTTGCTATAAAACAGGTAAGAATTAATTATGTACTTCTATTACCCACATTCGTTCAACTTTTAACAAAGAAGAATTGCATTTTTATTCGTTTTCTGCAATTTATATCTAATAGAAGCAAGCTTGAATATCAAATATTAAATGTCTATTGCACAAATCAGGAAAAAAAATTTTATGGCATGTTTTTTTCTAAATGTAAAAGGGAGAATTGCTAACTTGGATTATTTTTTTTGGCTCATTTAATGTGTCTTTATTCAAAATTGCAAAAATTGCTAACTTTTTACACAATAAAACACTTTGTGAGATACAACATGAATCAAATGGGGTTCAAAAATGGAATGATATTTCTGTAGTTATGGGGTTCATATTGAGAATAGATAGTTCAAAAATTATTTTATAAGCATGAATTTGCATGTAAGATAATATTTTTGCAAATAAAATGGGGGTCAATTGACCCCATTTGCTCCATGTAAATCCGCCACTGTACACGACCACAATCTCACACAATTAATTATGCAAAGTCTCCGTCAGACCATCACAAGCACATTATTATATGATTGTTCATGGACTGGGAGGTGTCAGTGTGTGGTGTCGGAACAGGTGGTATCTGCAATCCTGGTACTTTCGGTATGGTAGGAATAGAAGGAATGGCAGGGATGGTAGGCATAGGAGGCATTGTAGTTGGAATAGGCATTTTGGGAATGCTCGGGATGCCAGAGATAGGAGGCAGAGAAGTGGGCATATTTGGAATAGTGGGAATATTAACCTTAGGAATCGAAGGAATTGGTGGCAAAGATGCTGGAATATTTGGAATAGTCGGAATAGTTGGAATAGTTGGGATAGCAGGTTTCGGTGTAGTAGGAGCAGCCTCTGGTGTTTTCGCTTCAGTCGTGTCTAAGAGATGACGAGCAGCAAAACTTCCATTAATGGTTGTAAATACCAGAGCCAAAGATAGAAGATACCAAGCGTGAGAAGCCATATTTGTGAAATGGAAAGAGAGCAAAACTTGCTAATTATTAATGGCACCATTTGGATGCGTTGAGAAAAAAGTAGAAAAATGAAAGAAAATAAGAAATAAATTATAAACAATCCAAACTGTTCATAAAGTTACACACTTCCCAATATTTTTTCTCACTTATTTCCTTCTTCCTTTCTTCCCACACCTATCCAAACGGAGCCAATTAAAAAAAATGGTGTCTGGTAGAAAACTTTTCTTGTTGCTGTTAATTTTGTGGTGTGGCAATGAAGGACAAATCGTGGTATATAATTATAATATATAGTATAGTGTACCAAATGGAACAATGCCATATTAGGGATGAAAACGTAGCGGATTTTATCCGCTCCGATCCGTATCCGAATTCGAAAAATGCGCGTAATATTCGATCCGTATCCGTATCCGAACATATCCGTATTCGTATTCGTATCCGTCAAAAAAATATGGATGCGGATATGGTTTTGAGTTTTTTTGACAATATCCGATCTGTATTCGTATCCGACATGGATATTATCCGTATCCGACATGGATATTATCCGTATCCGATAGATAGTAATCCGTTTATCCGTATCTTTAACGGCATTAGATAATTAATATAACTACTTATCTACATTAGAGAATACTTTTAATTAGATAATACTTAATTTTTATTAGATAAATTCTCTTACAATAATATTTTCATTTGGACTAGTAACATAAAATTATTTTTATTTTCTATTATTGAGATGATTATATATGATAACAACACTAAAATTAATTTTTTCTCTAATCATGATGATTGCATATGATTAATATACTATTTTAATATATGATGACAATTAAGGTAACATGATATGATTTGACATTGAATAGTTAAATATACTGTTGGAATTCAAATTGTGGAAAAACTGAATTTTTTAATCAATCCTATTAGATTTGTACTTATGTGGTACTTGCAATTTTAGAATGTCTCTTATTTGCTTTCACTTTTAGCCTTTTATTTATGCGTTGAAAGTTGGAACCCAACAAATAAATTTGCTTACTTTAATTTTAAAGAAGTATACTTCTAAAGTTGTACATTGTAATTGAAGGCAATGTTATTAAAATTAACTTTCATATTTTAAAGAAATGCTCATTTGGCTCAAACTATGAAAAATAGTAGATATTCATTCGCATCTTGACGAAGTACTAATATAGACACTGAGTATATTGAATAACATTATATTTAGAGAAAATGCTATTGTAAATAAATAAAAAAGATTAAAATGTTATCCGTATCCAACAAAATATATTTGTATTCGACTCCGTATCCGAAAATATCCGAACCGTATCCGTATCCGTTTGATATCCGAACCGTATTCGTATTCGAACGCATTCGTATTCGTATCCGTATCCGACAAAAAAATATGGATGCGGATATGAGAAGACCAACATCCGCTCCGTATCCGATCTGTTTCCATCCCTATGCCATATAGTCTTTAGTTTGGTGAACTAAGATACACAAGAGGCTCAAAATTAAGTTCTTTTTTGTTGCATGTAGCGTAAACCATAACTGTGTAGCGAGTCGCCAGTTTGTGGGTCAACTTTAGTTTTTATAGCTGTGGAGCTCCTTTTGTGTTAATTTGCTACATATATAGTTATTAAATGGATTGAGTTTCTTGCCAGAAAGAACTTATTTATGAGACTTTGGTGCAGTTGACCAATGTTTTGGAATGAATTAGTTGGTTTAACTCCTCAACTGCTTCAGGTATTACCAGGAATTTTCAAGGTTCAATTGGACTGGCACGTGCACTTGGTAGATTACAAGTTGTTAGATTATAAGATTCCATTTTTTTAAGATAATAGGCGTTTGGGTTCTATATTCAAAATTATTCATATATTTTTAAGGATAGCAGGCTTGGGTTATAAGTTTATTTATTTATTTTAGGATGGTAGCCACACGCATAGTAAAAATAATTTCATTTACAAATTAAAAAATAAAAATACAAAGGTGGTACAAGGAATATAAGTGAAGGTGGGTAAGTATAGAAAAACAATCCAAATTGCATTATTTTTGCTTGAAATTCTCGCAATTGTTTATCTTCTACGATCTATCCAATACGATGAAGCAGATGCTCCATTAATTGTTTGCGAGTAGTATATGATTATTTTTGGCAATAAATTCTATATATAAAAAGAATTAACTCTTTTTGTAATTCCAATTTTCTTTAGTTAACGACATTTAGGTTGTCTTTGCTTATTTATTTTATGTAAATAAGCAAAAGTTTTCTAAATTCATGATTATTGCAGATACCAAGTACTGTTTGGTTTTGTAACGGGAAATAATAAATAAAGTTATTTAATGACATATTTACGGAAAGTTTTTGTGAAGTATTTCACTTAACTACACAAATATGACTTTAAAAATAAACCATATAAAGACGGAAATTGATTATTACCATCCATCGCGCGTCAACAAGCAGCGCTCTCTCTCCTCTACTCATCCAGTGCGTATTTTTTGTTCATTTCATTTTTATAAGTGTTCACTTTAATATGTACAAATGTTCACTTTGTAGTAGAATTGTTCAGTATTTTATAAGTGTTCGCTAGACCAAATAAGTTCATTTTGATTTATTTTTTTTTGCCAAAAGTTCAGTTTGGTCAATACAAATGTTCAGTTAATTGAGTATAACTATTTAGTTAGTTACAACAGAAAATATAAATGTTATGAGCAAACATGTTAATTTTATTAAGTATGAATGTTTAGTTTAGTAAGTACGAATGTTCACTTTAATAAGTATAAATGTTCAGTTATTTAAATATAAATATTCAGTTAGTTGCAACAAAAATACAACTGTTATAAGAAAAAAAATCAAGCGAAGGGATCACGAACCGGACAAAAAATACATGTAAAAGTTAGAATTGGAAATGAACCGATCCGGTTCAAATTAAATTTTTTTCCGATTCTACCCCTGACTCCTAGCGCACCTCTTGACCACGTGCGACTCTGACTCTAGCGTGATTCCGACGTATTAAACTGAACACTTTTTATTATTAAACTAAACACTTGTAACACACAGCAGCGATGGCTGGAATGGTATATTTGCCGATGGCACTTATAATTCTTGATGTTGGGCCTAATGCATCAAATAAACTGAGGGCCCAATACTAATCTTTTAAACTTGAGGATTTACCATTTAGTTTTTATAAGGCCCTAAGGCCTGTCTCCTAAACTACTCGTGCACTCTGGCCTACATCATGGAACCCTCTGGAGCCGAAAGCAAACCGAAATTTCTCTCTTTACAATAGAGCCGTTTGGATCGCTCAGGAATTTGAGAAATTTAGAGAAATTACAATTTTTAGAAATAAATTTATTGGAAAGTGTGTAATTTTGTGAAGAATGTGAATTGTTTATAAAAAATTTATGGTAGGAAAATGAAATTCCCTAAATTCCTTGAGGAATCAAAATAGCCCCATTAATAATGGACTAATAGTAATAGTCGATCTACCTGTTAAGTCTGACCTTACCATTTCGTTTTTATTTATCAACCCAAAAGATCGGAACCTTACAAGTTACAGGACCCGAATCTGGTGTAGCGCGGGACACCGTGTAACGCGCGTACGAGCCGTCTGATCTTGATCGGACGGTTCATTTTTTACGGGCCTATCAATCTAGATTACATGTACAGAGCTTCCTTGTCCATTGGATCTTGATCAGACGACTACGATGCCGCGCTACACAGTGTGCCGCGCGGCACCAGATCTGAATTCACAAGTTACAGCTAGGTACAATTATTCTACTTACAGGAAGGTTGACCAAGAAAGCCGAAAAGATCGCTGTATGCTAAAACAACGAAATATGTATCACATTGTATTCACTTCCACTGACAAAAACGATGGACCATAAGGTTCTGAACTAGAATGTCATTTCCCAGAATACCACACAGTTGTGGACTCTACAAAGACCACAGATAATCTTACACTTCGGAAAGTTGCCACAGACAGAACCATGTGCGCTCCAACAATCCTGGCGGATCCGCAATTAACAATTTAATCATCTTTTTTTATTAATACTTTTTTCGTTTTCTTATCTGCATCCCACTCAAATCTTCTTCACATGGCGGATTCTGCAAAGCACGTCAAGAGGGGTTGTTTTACCACGTGGCAACTTGCTGCTGGAGTTTCTAGCTGTTCCCCATGTTTGGGAGAAAACACATGATTAGGTCGTTTATAGTTAGCATGACCGGATCACTGGACCACAGGACCCGTTATTGGTTTTCGACTTTAATTCCTGCCTCCCAAAATCTCCCAAGAATTTAAATTCTGAAAGTACAATTTAACTTTTTACATTTAAAGTAAAACGTACTGATCACAACTGTTGGTGTGAATTAGCAATTTAACTTTTATTGTTATTTATTTTCTGAAACTATTTCTTTTGCGATGGGAAATTTTCAGTGATAACTTGATATCAAATGAAAAAGACAACAGTGGAAGTGTCATTATTTTGAAAAATAATAAGATGAGTCGACACTAATTCACAAAATTAATTTAACTCATTTATTAAATCAATTCTTGGTGTATTACTCAATTAATCGTTGTTTTATTTTAAAATTCATAAAAGAATAAATCGTCAATCTTTTTACAATTATTTTGTCTGCTGTAAAAAAAAATATGATATTTCTTAATTAAGACAATAAAAATATTAAGATAAATTCTAATCTATTTAAGAAAGAGAAGAAGAACATTAGCAAAACAACTTAAAGGAATTTTATTTAATCAATTTTCGTAATGACATATTTAGACATTTCTATGATACAAACAATTTGTTGGTCAGTGACATGATAAAAAATAGCAAAAAAAAAAAGTATCTCAAATGCAAATATTTTATGACTTATGAAATCTGAATTGACTACACCAAATGACATTATGATAGCTACTTGTAGTTGTTTATCAGCCGACTGAGCAAATTTATATTGAGCTTGCAATCCACGTGTCAACGAAAAGAACCAGAAAACAAAATCGAATATTACATAATCATATGCTGACACCAGTAATCTCAGCCGTGGATCCAAATTGAAAGGCCAAGATCTATTATTGAAGAAGTAATTAATAATTAAATCTGAGACCAGAAAAAGAAGCATCCCTCGGTTTCTCCGTCAATCTCTCTCTCTCTCTCTCTCTCTCCGTGAAGCTCTTTTTTTAATCGAAAGCTCTCTCCATTTATTTCATCTTCTCAAATGATCCAGCTTCCCAATCCCAGACCTACAGCTACTAGATCTCAATCCACCTCCAACCCTAGCGCAGGCGCCTCCGCCTCCTGTCGCCATGGCTTCTCTCCTCCGAGCTCCGCTTTCCTCTCGAATCTCCAAGCTTTCTGACAAGGAATCAGTTGATGCGCCTTTTGCGAAATCCTTGATCAATGATCGACGGATGAAACAGTGTAAATCGCTCAGCACTGGTCTGACAGTGCGAGGATTGAACCAGTAAGTAATTGTGATTTATTTATTTATTTATTTTGGGATGAATAATTGTTTCAGGATCCTCATTTTTGCGTGATTATCTCCAGTTGTAGAGATACATTATTAATTATAATTATACTTCAGTTGTCCAAAATAAAAATCACCAATTTCATGTTTTGTCAGGACAATTTTTTGTTGTTCATTCATTGCCAACGTAATACATCTTATTTTAAACAAGTAATTGATATATCATTGGTGGCAACTTGGGTTCTGTTGTTAGATGATTAATGGTACCGGTACAGGGTACAGGTTTAGTTCTCTTGTAATTTTTTTTTTTTTTTTTTTTTTTTTTTTTTTTTTTTTTTTTTTGCAAAGCCCTATATACTGGTAGAGGTGTAAATTTATATTGTTTCTCATTTTGAATGAAAAAGTGGTGGAATTTCCTGCTTGTTGAAAAAAAAAAAATGTAATTGATGAACCATGGAATCAATAAGTATGGCTTGAGTGTCTTCCTCTTCTATTTGGTCTTTGTTTACCTTTATGTGGAATCCAATTTTCATTGTTAGTTTTGGCTGTTAATTTTCTGTAGGGAAGAGTGACGGATTTGTTTTTCTGTCCTTTCTATAGGTCTAACCGTGGACATTTGGCAAAGGCTTCCAAGGACTCGATGGATATTGAATCAACTACTGTGGCAGAGAATAAAGTGGTAGGTCGTAATCAAGGCATAGGTGGTGTTGAGGTGCTGAAAAACAGGTTTCTCGAATTCAAGGAAAGCAACTACCTGTAAGTCAATTCACATAATTTAAGAAAATCAGGAATTTTCAGATGGGATTTAATTTAACTTATGGTTCAACTTTTTTGATAGATCAAATTCTAAACATTATGAGAAGCTAGCTGAAGCCCAAGAACCGAAGGTAAATCAATGTGCTTGTTATTTTTTTCTTTTTGTTTTATTCTGGAAATAACCCTAATTTTAATATAAATGAAGATTTGGATATAACCTGGTCCCTGTGAACCACATTTCAACTAGGAAAATTGACTATTGTCACATATGCCCTTGGAATTTATTACGAATTACCAGTTTTAAGGGAGTAAATATCAACTATAAAATGTAAAATATTTCACTTCAGATATCTACAGAACTTGAACCGATCCTGTATAAGACAAAGAAAAGAGGGGTAATTTGGGAAAGTTTTGGAAGTTCAATTTTTTGCCTGTAATTTGGACAAGATTTGGAGGGATGGAAGTGATGTTTTCAATGTTATAGAGGGATAAATCTGTATATTTCCATTTTCTGAGGTCTATGATCTTGCTTTGTTGAGCTTACATGGATGATGATATTATTCAAAATAAACCAATTAACTATAAATGTGAGCTCGTGACTGACCACCAATCCCCTTGTACTTACACAGACATTGGTACGGTACGGTACAGTCACAGGATCTAAAGTTCTAAACTGATGTGATGTTGACTATGGTAATATTAGTGAAAGAAAGACAACCTGATTATCCAATGTTGCTATTTAGTTCTGAATTATGACTGGAAAATATGGCTTACAATTCTAATTTTCTTGCAAATGCAGTACTTTGTCATTGCATGTTGTGACTCTAGAGTTTGTCCGACCAAGATTTTAGGGCTTCAACCAGGTGAATCTTTCACCGTACGCAACATAGCAAACCTTGTTCCTCCTTATGAGGTATTCCATGCCAAAGTATCTTAATTCTTTGCTTATTTTTCAGAACTATTAGCTTGAATCTCACTATTTCATTTCTATCGTAGCATGGGCCGTCAGAGACAACTTCTGCTGTCGAATTTGCATCTACCTTTTCATCAGTACTACTTGCTAGCTATTAAATTGAAATCAATAATAAAATTTATAGTGACTTATGTCACTATGGTGCAAATTATAGTGAACCAATTTTCTTTCTTATAACTTTTGATTTTACTTTGTTTAGATTAGGGACATAATAGTGATTGGTCACAGTAGATGTGGGGGCATCAATGCACTTATGAGAAACAGTGGTGATAATGGGTATGAAGTTGGCTTCTCGTTGTTCTATTAAAATGTCATAGTTTTTTTTTCTAAGTTCTCATTTTCTTTTTTATGTATGTTCAACATATTTCAGAAAATGTATAGAAGGTTGGCTTTCGGTTGCTAAGAGTGCAAGAATAACCACTGAGGCTGCATATGGATACCTGAGCTTTGAAAAGCAATGCCAGCATTGTGAAATGGTACTTATGATTACTAAATCATTTGGCAACAAACATTCAATTTTTGGTGCTGAAAAACTATATGAATACTATAATATGGCATACCCAAGTATTACCCAAAGATAATTTCTTCTGTTCTGTTTTTCAAGATAGACAATCATGACTGTAATCTGTGTTACAACTTACACATAACTAAAATTGCAAACTAAGAAATTAAGAAAATAAGATTAGGTATGATACTTACAGAAGGGTAAGTTCCTCTCTGGGTGATTGAAGTAAACCAATTTCTTGCAATTCTTCACCATATGGGTTTTTTTTTTTCAGAACACAGCTCCTAAACTCTTGCATTGTTCTAGAATCGAAATCAGTCTGTTCAATTTGTTTAAATGCAAAGTACAAATAAAGTGCAATTATCAAATAAAAAGCCCTAAAGGGCCTAAACCCACAATTTAAAGCTCTGCATATGGATTGTCTAGTCCCACAACTTTTTTAAACTTATTGAGTTGATTATACTACATACTGGTGAGCTTCCAATTTTTCATGAATAGTTTGATTATGCAAGACATTTTACCCTGAAATTTCTGGTAAATTATTTATTTATTTTTACTTAGTAGAGTTGATAAAGTGTAGTAGTTATTATTGAACTATAATAATTTGACTTGTCTATTTTGACTTAGACGAAGGAACTAAAGAAAAATTGGGTAGCTTATAATTAACATGGCTGCACACAAGTGACCACCTATATTTCCAAGATCGCAAAGCCTCCAAACATGCCGTTGTAACTATTTGACATTTTTCAAATATTTGATGATTTTTTTTATCTTTCATTTTGTTTACAGGAGTCTGTCAATAGTTCACTCCTCAACTTGTTGACATATCCATGCATAGAGAAGAAGGTTACTGAAGGAGTGCTTAATCTCCATGGAGGCTACTACAACTTTGTAGATTGCTCCTTTGAGTACTGGACACTTGACTACCGGCCAGAACTGGAGGGAGGCAGCAAATATGGTTTTAAAAACCACTCCGTATGGCGCTGAGCCTCACTAATTTTCAATGAGCATATTCCTCTTTTATTTTCTATAGTTGTTCTGAAATGCTTCGGAACAGTAGATCTTTCTGAAATGCTCTAAGCTAGCATCCTATCAAGATGCTTGTGTATTATCTCATTTTATTGTAAAATTATTCTAATTCGAACTGAAATTGCTGGTAATAATCATGATACTGTTTTATTGTAATTATCACATTTTATTGCTGTATTTAATTCCTTCAACCTTTGCTTTTTTGAAAGTTAATGGCAAGCATGCAAATCTGATTATGTGCTTTATAGTTTATACACTTTTCTTGGCGGTTTCCAATATGCGTAATTAACTACCGGTTCATTATGTATAGCGCACATGATTTTGTGTGGATATATCTTTTGAAATTTTTTACAAGTTATAATTCAATAATAAATAGAGTTTTAAGTACATAGTGGCTTGGCAATTGCCATAGCGTGACGTGCCTAGGGCTGCATAACGTTGCAAATGGTGATGAAAATCACTTCGTCGTTAATCGTTTCGTGAATAAGTCGAAAAAAATTATTTTTTTTGCGATTTGCATTTATATCCTTCAAACGCAAAAGGAATTTGCTGCGTTAATCGTTCTGTAATATATACACAATCAAAATAGTTAAACTGGTAAAGCGTGCCTAGTCAACATGAACAGAAAAATGAAAAAAAAAATCCAGAGCAAACAATAGATAATTTCCCAAAATTTACTTATATGACAATAAAGAAAATTCAATACAGAACTTGCTAAAATTTTACACAATCAAACTTCCTAATTAATTATTACATTTTTTTTAAAAAAAAGGAGGGAGCATTATCATGTCTCATTCCTTGCAAAATGAAACAAATATGTCGTCATGTCTCATTCCTTGCAAAATGAAACAAATACAGAAAATAAAGAATACAACAAAACCTAAAAAGAATCAACCCAATAATCAACCGAAAACCATAAGTTGAGACCTATAATCCTTCAGATGTACCCAACATAGCATTAGAAATCAAATGCAAGAGAGAATCAAAGCAATGACAAGCCTTTCATATTAAGATAAGTGCAAGATTTTTTTTAGAGAGATTTGTTGAGATATATTAAAATAAAAGGAATGATAATGTTAAATATACTTAATGAAAATCGGTAATCCTTTGAAATTCAACCACCAATAAATTCGAAATGCTTGTTTTGAAATTATCAATAGTTGACTAACATAACTAGAACAAACTAGTGCAGTTTTTTTCTGAAATATTTACCAATATATTTCATCAATTTTGATGGTATAAATTTATGATGGCTATGATTTCTAAACCTTCGGTCTGTATTTGATTCTCTCTTGTATATTAGATAATAACTTGTAATTGTTACCAAGATTATCTTTTGTTAATGACAATAAATATAATGATTAAATATTCCACGACAACAAAAGACAATGAATTTGAAAATACAATTCAAATAGCTAGAGAATTAATAGTAGCTTTTCACACAACACTCATTTTATTCACTTGTATCGACTTTGCAAGTCACTCCAAACTTATGAGAAGAATATAACAATGCAAGAACCGTGTAAAATAAGAATAAGTTAGAAAAGCGTTAACTGCGAAAATTTGAAATTAGGAAAATATATTGCAATTTTGTAGTGGTATACATCTAGCAAAGGTACGTTCTAAAGCAGACATTGAAGTTAGTATAATTATATTAGCTTTATTTTGTTTTTCTACGTATTTCGACCGTAGGAGCAGCGGGGTCCGATGACCGCCGGATGCGAAATTAAACTGATGTCCCTTTCATCACTTTTAATCGATACCGTCCGATTAATTTTTAACAAAAGAATCCGTTAATCAAGCTTCCGATTCGGAATTAAAATTGAACGAGTTGGAAGCCCAACGGACAAATGTTGGGTCGGTTCGACCTATACGTTGGATGAACTTGGCGGCCCATACGGTAGTATTTTTTATTTTATTTTTTTACGGAGGGGTGAGAACGGCGATCGTTTTAATCATTTTTTTTGTTTCGTCTAAAGCGAAACGAAACGGTTAAAGATTTTGGTTGTATTTTAAAACGAAACGGTTAATGCAACACGTACTCAGTTTCGTCCATGTGTATTTTCATGATATTTTCGTGATTTTGATCGTTTCGTCTAAAACCAAACGGTTAACGCAACACATAGTCAGTTTCGTTTTCAAAACGAAACGGTTAACACATCACCTCATTTTTGTGACCGTTTTAGACGTTATGCACCCCTATTTACTGTAACAGTGATACTTGATTTGAAATTGAAGAGACTAGTTAACAAAAAATGTGGGCTATAGTTGACATTTCAAGTGTTCGAATGAAATAAGCGATAGCTAGAGTTGTAACAAGTTAACAACATAGGGGATTACAATTTACAATATTACACCTGCATAATATTAAACTTAGAAATCATTATATTTTTGACATGCACTCAGCTATCCGCAGAAAGTTTCTGTTGCACAACAATTAATTTTTTTTTTTTTTTTACAAACTTTAGCTACTTGGTGAAGCTTTTTTGTACTTGGAGACTTTTGTTTAATTAATTAATGCAAAGATAAGGGCTTAGACCCTTGTTTTTCTTTAAAAAATTATTTTTGAATTTAAAGAATGTTACGAATTATAATTTGCGTCATATATAGCAACTAACTTGCATATTTTTCCAGCAAACCATATGCAGTACACTTTACGCTCTGAACTTTCGATATATTCTTAAATTGTCTGGAGAGTCTTTTTCTTGAAAAAAATGGTGGAATGCACCATCGGTGGCATTGAATAAAACAGTATTATCTACAACTTGTATACAATCTTTAATTTCTAAACGTTTTGATAGCTTTTTAGTTGGTTAATTTACTTCTTTTCCAGTAATTCGGTATGAACAATTTTCACCAGGAATATTACAGAATTAATTAATTAGTTGCTTACAGAGTTAAGGAAATGTATAGTCCAAGTTAGACCTGGGCAACGTGGATAACGGAAACGGAATGACGTGTTCTATATTCCGTTCCATTTCAATATACGATATGTACCAGCTGATTCGTATTCGTTCTGTTTGGACGGAACGTAGCGGAACGGTATAATTTACACTGTATTTCACATAAATGAATCACGAATTGCATTCCGTTTTCCGTTCCGTTTGCGAAACGGAATGAAATTTCGTTCCATTATACGTTCCACATAGACGGAACGGAACGATTTCACATATTCGCGGTATACCACGCCCACCCCTAGTCCAAGTGTTCAACGACTATTATGTTGGAGAATAAAATTACTGCTCAATGCTCATTATTTATAGGTGATCTGCGTATTTCCTGCTTTATTAAAAAAAATTGAACTGATCTCGAATTTCGACATCTTCACACAGTTTATCAAAACAATGATTGTTTTTAACCATCCCAAATTTAGTTCGTAATTTTAAATTTGTTATTACCATGCTGTCGATTCAAAAAAAAAAAAAATAATCCATGAGGAATAAGAAAATGTATGTAAACGTACATCGATCGAGATGAATTAATGTACATATATATAATAATAATCTGTGAAACGGAGCAAATCAAGATATTAATTTTTCTACTACCTTTGCTTATTTTTACGGTTATTTTGTGGTCTGTGGATATACTAAAGTAATAACTTAAAAATGCTAAAGGTAGCTTACATAGTCACATGTAAAATTTTAAAGTAAATGGGAAAAATATAAAAATAAGTGAAGGGCATCAAAATGAACATCATAAACCTAATATCGTTGCTTCTTTTTACGGTTATACCGAGAAAGCATAATAAGCTAAAAAATGGTAAAGGTAGCTCATATGTAAAATTCAAAAGTAACAGGAATAGTGAATTAGTGATAAGTAAATAGCATCAAAAGTAACATCATGAAACCTAATATCAAGCAAACAAATTAACATGTCTGTATAAACAAACCTCCATCTCCTTCATCCCTGCCGGCCCCTAGTTATCAAGCTAACATACTGTCTTTCTACTGTCGTGATGAGAGTCGCGGCCGCTTGTAATTCTCGGCTAAGAGACCGACACCATCACGGTTAAACAGCACAGTTCGCAAAGCAGACTGCAGCTCTAACCGACCCAATCGACCACCAGCCGTCCCGTGATCATCTCCTGCCATCTCGACCATCTCAACCTCCACAACACTCCTCGTCCTCCCACCGACTGTCGCCATCTCAGCCCTTACTGCCCTAGCCCGCACCGACCGAACTGCCCGGCTTAGGTCGCTCATCAATCCAGGCCGATCAGCACAACATACCCACGCCTTCACCTGGCTCGATGCTTCATCTCCTTCATAATTCTCTCTTCCCTCCACGCCAACCTCGTCGCATTCATTAGGGACCAACACTCCAACCGTCATGTCATCTGCCTTACAACGAAGCTCTCTCACATGCCTCACCACCTCCCCTAACAAAGCTGCTTTGTCCATCTGGTGCATCATAATTAAATTTGATATATAATATATGCATGGGTTAATTTGATGATCACTAATTATATATGTTTAGCCAGAAATTTAGAAGAATTATTATCACAGAGAAAGAGAGTACTCTAGAGGCAGATGGCAAGAGGGTACGAAGAGTGGCGAGGTGGCCGTTGATGCGCTGGCGTCTCTTCCTCTCAGCCTCGCTGTGGCTTCTAGAAGCTTTCGACGTCGTAGCCGCTGTAACTGTTCTATCGCCTCCACCTTGACCTTCCATGATTATGACCTCATTCTGATCTCCTTTACCAACAGGGACCATATTATTATCTAATTATCTTCTTTAATTACTTTTGGTATCTCGATCAATTGAATATAATATGATATATGATATATATATCCAATGATCGATATTTATTCCGGGATACTCGCGCAAGCAAAATAAAGAAAGAAAAGGAAAGGAGGATCAGAGGATATCCCTATCCCTATCGCATTAAATTATGGATTACGAGACGATGTGCATGGCCGCCAGAGCCGCCATTTAAAGAGATCGATCAGATCTAGAGAGAGGGAACGAACGACTAGCTAACAAGCGAGAACTGTAGTAGTTACTTTTTTTTTTTTTTGAATTAAGAACTGTAATAGTTACTACTTACTAGTTAGTACTTGGTAGAGACTAGAGACGAAAGAGAAGGGTTTGTCTTTATATGTTTGTTTTACTTGCCCTTGATGCTCTTGCTGTCTCAAAGAAATAGAAAAGGGTATAAGAGGAGGAAAGGGGTTTGGATTTTGATGAGAAAAGAAAAGAAAAGAAATTGTGTTGAGGGAAACGAGGAGGGAAGGAACGGCGCGCGGAGATGAGGGGTCTTTAGGGGACACACCACACACGGCATCGGGACGCATCAACCCGACACCACACCACCTTTATTTACCCTTCTTGCTTTATTTTATTTCTTGTCGTGCCGCCGTGCCGGATCCGGCCAACCAGGGTTAATGGGTCGGGTACATCATACAGTAACAGTACATCTGTTGTGCACTTGTGCTTGACTGCTTGGTTGGATTTGGATTATCGAAATGGCGGGTTGGAATACCCAATACGGGATCGGTTCAAAACTTCAAATCAAGTTTGCTCTTGGATCGGTACGGACTACATACGGAGTCTGTCTTGCGATTAAAGCCAGCCGTTCTGATAGATTTGACGATTCCTATCTAGTCAAGCCTAGACTCAAGTTCGGATTGATATAATTAATTACCCCTATAAATCAAAATTAATGCAAATCGATCGATAAAATATATATAAGCTTTATATTGTTGCCTATGTTTCTGTTTGGATGCGTTGAGAAGTAGGAAAAATGAAGAAGGGAAGAAAAAAAAAATTATAAACAATTCAAACTCTTCACAAAGTTACACACTTTCCAATACTTTTTTTCACTTCTTTCTTTCTTCTCTTCTTCCCACACCTATGGAAAGGAGAGGAAAAGAAAAAAAAAACAAAAAAAAAACAAACATCAAGTTCCCTTCGTCAAGCAAACAATATGGTTTGATTTTAGCATATTTGCCAAGACGTCAAGCAATCCAAATAATATGGTTTGACCTTAGCATATATTTTGTAGTTGATCTTAGACTATTTGAAGTTAAGATATCCATATTAGCACAAGCACATTATATTTATATTTTTGTACTTCAAATTTAATGACTTTTTCTACGTGTGTATATAATTTTTGGTCTTTCTAATGAAACGAAATTACACTAATTATTTGCTTCCCCTCCCTTCGTTAAGTTTACTAGATCTGTCCAAGAAGTTCTAGTTCTAGACATTATAATAAATTTATAGTTCGAAATATTAACAAGATATACATCGATCATCAGTAATACAAGGTATTCATGCATTTAATCTGCATTTGTTTGTCTCAATTAATCTGAAGCTTTGAAGAACTTCGGTGCAACCAAAACGACAAAACAATGATATATATTTAAAAGACAGATAAGTGATCAAAACGGAAATTTCATTTTTCTTTTTTTTTTTAGTGTGAATTGATGAGTCCAATGTCAACATGTGTAGAAATTGCATGAGAAACTAATTAATGAAGGCAGATGCATTAATTATTGCTAGAGACGAGCAAATCTCCTGCCAAAGAGCAATCTTACCAAGTACTCTTTTCTTCTCAGGCTTCTGAGTTTGGCAGTATTTGTACGGAGAGAGATAAAAAAATGAAATGATTTGTAATTTAGCTTTATGCTTAGCCTACTATAAGAAATTGTCATTTGTTATTTTCCTACTAATTTAGTGCATGCAGCTCGCTAGCCTGTTATCAGAAAAGAGGCAGCCTAGTCCACAACAGGGGTTAAAGCAACAACAGTGCTATATACTTATATATCTAGCTTGTAATTTTTTTTTTAATTGATTGATGAGGTCATACGTGACCAAGCTTTATTTGCTCCTTTTTCTCCTTTCTTTTTCCTTGTCTTGTTGAATAATGTGCCCATCCTCTTTGTATCATGCTATTTTCCCCATCCCAAGTAGCACTTTTATTATTCTCATAAATAATAAAGAATTTACAAATGTTATAAATATTGTTAATTAACATTTCCAATATTTTTTAATTTGTTTTCTTACAAGTATGGTCATAAGATAATAAATAAAACTTTAATAAGAGTAAGTAAAAGGAACATAAAGTAGAAAAAATTCACCTGTAATGCAATCTGTTGATGTGTTCATGCAAACATGCCACATTGCTCCTCCATGCAAAAATGCATTGCATTGTTTAACTTTACTAAAAAAGGGTATATCTTACAGTTCAAAGCTTAAACCTCAGCTTTAACACAAACTTTCACACACCTAAATTGATCAGTAGCTAGGTATGATAAAAGTAACTCAAACTTCTAGATAACTACAACAAAGAACCTTTAATTAAACTTTTTTACGTTTATATAACATGCAAAAATGCTGCCTTTATTACTCTTAACTTTCTAAAGACATGGTTTCTTTATCATGTCTTTTGTCTCAAATTAATGCGTAAAGATCGATCGAGTAGTCATAGAACTACGAACATATTGCATGCATTTAAGTTTATTTTAGTACATTTGGGAATTGAATAAAATTTTGATGCTCAACAATACATGACTATGTGCCTTCGTGATCTAAATCATAAGATCTAACAACTATGCCCGCAAGTATAATGTAATCAAATAATATTTGATCAGTATCGATCTACATACAAATCTAGTAGCTAGTAAATTTTTATTTTATTTTCCAACAATTTGGATAGCTTAATTTCAATTTATACACCTCTAGTTTTAATGTAATGTACATATTTATCAAAAAACCAATTGATCCTAAGAAAATTACAATTTTTTTCAATTGTAATAATGAACAATAAACGTAATTTTAATTTCCGAATTGGTATAAAAATTATAACTTTTATTTTACATCATTTCTCGTAAGTCGTGAAAAAAATGCAAAAATGATGATGAAAATAGATCTAATGAGAATGTTATTGACATTACTACTACACACTCTAAAGTCCAAAAAAAGCTTTATTTTAACCAGTTGTCTTTGCGATGTTAGTTGCATGGAAACAAAAAGTGATAGACATAGTCATATAGCAGCGCGTTTAGCCCCACTTTAGGTTGCAATCCAAGCAGAGAAAAGTGAGACCCACCAGAGATGTATCAGAGCTATGTAACTTTGCGGTCTGTTATTCATACCATCACTTCAACTTGTACTAGAGAATTAAGGACCCTTCGATTTCAATCTGGCCGTTTAGGATTAAGACCACACATGACGACATGATGATTTAGATCTGGTATGTCCATTTTATAGTATCTTGCAATTCAATCCCCGCAGCATGAATAACGGGCCATGATCGTATATAAGTAATTTGTTGGTGGAATTCAACTCAGAATCTAGAATTTGCTTGCCATATATGTCAATATAAGTCAATTTAGAAGATTTGTTGCTTACGAATAAATTAAATCTCTCCAAATTTGAATTTTAGTAGCTTTTTAAGTGAGTAATCAAATTTTTTTAATTGGTCAAAACTGACATATATTGTATTTAATTGAAAATGATGACGGACAGCTCTGTTAATTAACCATAAAAACGGATGCACGCTAGAACTGACATACATTGTATTTAGATAAATTTTTGCTCAAAAAATAAAGAAATATTGAGATCTTGCTGACGATGTTCAACTATTATAATTCTGACCAAGATTCTAGATAGCATTTACCAGGTCATATAGGAGGTAATCTATACTTTACTTTTTTATCATGACCATATGATGCAAAAACAGTGATAACCAATATTTTTAAAACCGGACCGATCATCGAACCGGCTAACTAAACGGTTTAGTGATTTATTCGGTTCAACCAGTTGAACCGATGAAAAACCAGACGATTTTATACTGAGTTTAAGCAAATTAAGGCCAACTAGTACTAAAACCCACGTTGGTCTGGTGGTAAGGTTGTTGCATCCTTCATAGGGTTCCTGGGTTCCATTCACGCTCATCACAATTTATTCTCCCCCATTTTTTCAATTGTTTCAAACAGAAAAAATTAACGGTTTTTTAAAGTGATTGGACCGGACTAAGTTTTGGTTCGCGATTAAACCGGTCGGTTCGACAGGTCCGGTCTGATTTTCAAAACATCAGTGATAACGCTATAAAACTAATTTTGAAATTTTCAAAGAGACTAAATTATTAACAATTTTTTATCTTTTAATTCTTACATTGAAAACCGCACATATATAGGGATGTATCATTGTAAGATATAATATAGACCAAAATATTTCATATAGTAATATTAGTAAGGATAAATTAAATATCTACGGCCCGTTTGGATAGGGTAGGAATTTGAGGAATTTGCAATTCTTCAGAATAAATTTATTGGGAAGTGTGTAACTTTGTGAAGAGTTTAGATTGTTTATAATAAATTTGGCATATAAAATGCCTGGAATTGT
Source organism: Rhynchospora pubera (assembly GCA_028095005.1). NCBI lineage: Eukaryota > Viridiplantae > Streptophyta > Magnoliopsida > Poales > Cyperaceae > Rhynchospora > Rhynchospora pubera. Next base: position 84,665,113 of record CM051462.1, on the reverse strand, counting down.
AAATTCCGGCCCATCCAAACGGGACCTATATGGTTAAAATACTGCCACACATATTAACTTGAATAAGTTATAGCTTAATTCAAGTGCTACATCGACTTTAAAAAAAAAACCTACTAGGGGGGCGGAATTTGATCTTCAAATAGCTAGAGGGGACGAAAAATTATAATATAGATCTTTTTTGAATTTTTAGGGTGTGCCAAATAGAAATTTTTAGGGTGTGTCAAATAGAAATTTTTACAAATTTTAAAAAGATTAGTATAGAATTTTCAAACTTATAAGGGTCTTTTAGAAAATTGGCATATGCTAAGCACACTTTCGGGTGCACTTGGTTTCACCAGCATACTTCAAATGTCAAATGTACTCTCATCACATGTAATTTACGATAAACAATACTAAGGTTCACCGATGGCACGTGCAATTGATTTATCATCGAGTAGTTTTTTGACATTCAAAATTTAAACGGTCAATCAAAACTGTTTAAATTGTTCACTATATTGAAATACCCTTGGAGACCAAATTTTATATTTTTTCGATTTTTTTTGCTATTTATTATGATATTTTCAAAAAAAGTATTGTAATTGGATTCAAGTCCTTCAATTTGAAAATATCATAATGAATAGTAAAAAATTTTTAAATATATATAAAATATGGTCTCAAAGGGTATTTCAATATGGAGAACAATTTGAACGATTCAGATTGATCATTTGAAATTTGAATCTCGAAAAACAACTCGGTAATATGAAGACCATATGTCGTCGATGACACATTAGCCTTCCTTATATATATATATATAGAGTTTTGCTATGGTGAGTTGCAACTCACCAAAGCGTCCGTGAGTCGCGCTCAAAATTCCGAAATTTAGTTCAAAATGACCGATCCAAACCGTCTAATACAATCTCCCTATTGAATTCTCCATGCAGACCAAATTTTATATTTTTTCGAAATTTTTAAGTATTTATTTTAGATTTTAGAAAATCAGTAATCTAATTAGTTCTGAACCATTCAAAAACAGCAGTTTTTAAAAATCTGAAATAAATACTTAACAATTTTGAAAAAATATAAAATTTGGTCTGCATAGAGAATTCGATAGAGAGATCGTATTAGACGGTTTGGATCGGTCGTTTTGAACTTAATTTCGAAATTTTAAGCGCGACTCACGGACGCTTTGGTGAGTTACAACTCACCATAGCAAAACTCTATATATATATATATATATATATATATATATATATATATATAGACATATAGAGAGAGAGAGGGGGGGAGGGAGGGAATGTGCTTAACTCAATAGAAATTCAGTGAGGATCTTATTTAAAAAAAAAAAACAAATTTTGGCCCTAAAACTGAGAACTTGCATATCGTCATAGCATTTTACTTGTATAGTCGACACTAAACAAACAAATTAAATTTGCAATGCAACTGAAAATCGCCAATTTCCTGGAGGATATATAGCATCTTATTGTTTCTTCTTTTCCAGATAAACAAGTGCAAATTGCAAACTAGAATTTCTCCCTTTTTTTCAATTTTGTGCATAAAAGAAGTAAAAGAAACCCGTGTATGACACTGGAACCAAGATAAAGGAGCTTCCATTTGAGAACAAGGTACATTAGGGGACAAATTGTGGGGCCTTTGAATCCCTTTTGTTTCTCTTCGACCTTACATGCCCCAATTTGCACACAGGTCCTGTACCTGTTTATGAACATGCCAAGATTTGACCCTTTTTTTTTTTTTTTTTTTTTTTTTTTTTTGCAAACGACAGCTCTGGTCCACACCTTAATTTTGAGAAGAAATGGAATTACGGATGATATGAATCATATATAGAACTTATCTTCAATATACGAAGGACAACCACATAACCTTGAATTTAACAGTTCAAATTTTTTTATTATTTTTTTTGCTTTTACATCTTAATTAAATTTCTTTCGTTAGTCCTTGAACTGCCCAGAAATGACAACCATTTTTTTTCTGATTTAATTGGAGAGAAGCCCGATTCCTGGAACAGTCTGACCTAATTTAATTTTTTTTTTGGAAAAGTGTGAGTGTGACGAAATTTTTGGTTTTGAGGATTTTTTTTTTCTAGTGAAGTGTGACAACGTTATTTTTTGCGCATGTCAGGGTTTTAGTACTTGATTGTTGATAAATGTAATTGTGATTCTTAATTTTTTATTTCCCGTTGGAAACAAGTAAGATATTGAGTGTTTATCTGAAAGTTAACTTTTAGTTGCTGAAAATCTATAGAAAATAGTGAACGTAACAGAAATTTATTCTAGTTATCTAAGGTTCCGTTTTGGATAAGGAGTGGGAAGAAAGAAAGAAGTGAGAAGAAGTATTGGAAAGTGTGTAATTTTATGAAGAGTTTGAATTGTTTATAATAAATTTATTTTCTTATTCTCTTCTTCCCTTCTTCCCAAATGGAATCCAAACGGAGCCTAAGATCCTCATAACCACTACAAAAATAAAATGCACATAATGATCTTCATTGTATTTTATATTTACTTCAACTTGTCAAATTTTTCATACATATCCATAAAGTTAAAAAAGTAAACCAAATTAGTTAGGATACATCAAATCTAGAATTAATATACGATTTAAAAATGAAGTGACAAATTCTCCTTCTCCTTTAATTATCCTCCTCATCTCTTATAATCTTTCCAATTTTCTCCTTAAACATAACCACATTTAAATCTAAATATATCGTTGAATCTGATCTTGACAGAAAAATTAGGCGGATAAAGAAAAAATTCTAATTTTTCGCTTAGCAGAAACACTCTAAATGCATGCCTTGGGAAGTATCCCTATTAAACACAATGTTTATTCAAAAAGGGGGGAAAAATGGACACAAGATTAGATGTCTGAATCTCACCAGTTTGAATGGTACGGTTGGAGAGAACTTGTATTACTGGAGTTGCAGACTTGCAGCTGGTCGGAAAGTAGTAGCTAGAATAGGATAACCTGGAGCCACAGATGACATAATTAATATATATGGAACTACGCCTGTTTTTGTCATCACAAATAAAAATAAAAAAGTAATTAACAAGACTTCTTTGTCTCAGATAAATTACGTCATCCCTTTAAAGCTGTCTTTCTTGACATTTTCTGTTCATGTTCTTTTTGATGAAATTGGCGTTTTCTAGGTACCGTAAACTTTTATTTAATGAATCCCATTTTCTAGAAAGATAATATAATATATGCTTCCATTTTAAATTTAACAAAATATGCCCATTGCTTGGGCGCTATTCTATGCCTTCAGGTTCGATTCCTCAAATCTCATACTAATAATTTCTTTTTCCGAACAGTCACAAATGTTGGATGGACAAATGAATTCTGGAGTGTTGTCAAAATTTTAAAATGTGAAATATTAATGCCATTTCATTAAAATACGGGATAGACAAATAATAAATTTCAGGGCGGAGGCAGAAATTATTTTCTGGGGGTTGGAAGGGGGGCAAATTTGCAATTTTATTGGTTTAGGAAAGCAAATTGCTCAATTTGTGCAAAGTCTTATTAAAAATAACATAAACTTTGTACAAATATTCAAATCACAGGGGGTGCAAAGCCCTACCAGCACCCCTTGTGGCTCCGCCAGTGACTTTAATCAGAGACGTCTTTGTTCAAAATTTAAGTTAATATTAAAATATTGGTATCATTATAAATATTTCAGGGGGAGCTAAATGTTATCAGTGGTTGGATTACCCCCAGTTGCTCTATTGATGCAATAGTGCTTAATAATAAACTACATAATTGATAAATGTTAAGATAAAATGCACATAAACTTTATCGATTGATGAATGTTTATCACGTTATTTGGAAGTATCGATTACGTTAACATTTATAGTTATTAATGAGCACAGTAGCATCGGTAAGTGCCAACCTTGTATAAGTATTAGTGAAATTGATATTGACACTTACATAGGAGGCGTTCCAATAGATGAGACGAACGCGATCTGGCCTTAATGATCAAAACAATTTACTTTTTTTTTTTCTGTTTTTGGAAAAAGGAATATTAGCGTTTTGTTACTTATGTATTAAAAAAAGAAAATTGATTACTGCCATCTGCAGTTTTGCCATCCCTTCCATCGCTAAATATAAAGTGAACATTTACAAACAAATAAGTGTTGTCATCACTTGTTCAGCAATTTACATGCATATTCAACTTATTTTCATTAAACTTATTCATATGTATGTGTTCACTTAGATCGTCTATATGTCCACTTTATTTGTTGTATATGTTCATTTTATATTTAGCGATGGAAGGGATGACAAAACTGCAGATGACAGTAATCAATTTTCTTTTTTTAATACATAAGTAACAAAACGCTAATATTCCTTTTTCCAAAAGCAGAAAAAAAAAGAAACTATGTGAAATAGGATTCCGTCTAATTCACAGATTTGAAACAAAGGTTTCAGAAGTTAAATTTCACAATTCTGTTATTATGTAAAAAAGGCCTATATTTATTACAAGCGGTTCCAATAGTTCTGGGTATGAGGGTGTCAGATTGATCCAGTCTGAAAGAAAACAAAAATGTATGCCTCAAACTATTTCCCCACAGGTAATTTAGCCAACTTAAACTATATTTCTGGTCTAACTATTTGGTCAAAATATGCAGGAGGGGTTGATACTAGCTATCAGCATAGCAGGCCGCATTCATATATGAAAAAAGAAAATGTTTCAGATAATGAAACCATTTCTACTAAAAGGCGATCCTGCTGGAGCAATGAGAGCAAGGGTTTGCATCACTCTAACTTGCCTTTCACTAAGTGATCCTTTCTCTTCTGATGGTGTTTCTGTGCCTCTGGCCTGATAAAAGAAAAGTTTATTGACAACCAAATTAGTTTTATTATAAATTTACAAATAAAGTGGAAATTAATATTTTCACCACCTGTGGTTTTTTTCTCATTTTCAAGTAGTGTAATGAGACAGAATGAAATAGAAAAGGATATTATGCTTACTGCTGCTGGGGCTTCTTCACAGCTCTTTGCTTTCAGATTTCCCTTGGTAGATTCTTTCTCCACATGCTTTGAATTTGAAGTACTCTTTTGAGCTACATTGTGATTTGTTTTATCCTCTCTAGCCTTACCCTTCCCTTTCGTATTTCTACTAGAAAGGTTTGCAGTCGCTTCACCATTTGATTTCTTACATTTCCAAGAACCATCTCTCTTTGAATTAGGGGTGTCAAAAAGCTCACTTGCAACTTCTTCTACCCCTTCATTTTTCCTATTTTTGCACTTTATTTTCCGATCACCTTGTTTGAGGCTTGTATTTTTCCTAGAATAAGTAGCCTTTTGACCAGATTTCTGTGCAGCATTCTGACAGTTCATTATAAAAGCTTCTTCATTGGAAGTGCCATCTTGCATTTCATCTTTTGGGGGATCAGTTGTTCTTCCAAAGAGTATATCTCTGACAATTTTTCTGATCTCTAAATCCTTAGCTTTCATTACTTCTTCACTTTCAGAGATTGGTGCTTCCATCACACTTTTTGTTGATGAAGCTTTAACAACAGAAGAAACACGAGGGGATTGCCTCAATTTTAAACTCTCGTGGTTCTTAGTTCCTGCATGCTTTGCAACTTTGGGCTTTTTACTATAAGGGGCCTCTGCTTTAGAAGGCCCAGATTGGAGTTCTCTATCTTCTCTTTCATCCTTGCTAAAATCCAACTTCCTTTTTTTCATACTTGAACTTTCCATGTTCTCCTTTTTGGTTGCAGCCTTCACTTCCTGAAAGAAAATTGCATAAATAAAAAGTCCATTTTATACAAATTATTTATCTAGCATATAAAATTAGAAAATTGGATCAACTTTTGTGCAAGCCTAACCATTAATACAGTAAAGAATGTTTGTGCAAAAGTCTATTGGACAAGTAGTCTAACCATTAATAAGTTGAGTTTTGACAAACTAAATTTTTATATTAACTCACAGTAACAATTTCATCAGCTTCTTTTCCAGCTGGTTCTTCAATTTCAGCAGTTTCTTTTCCGGTTGGCTTTTCAATTTCATCAACTTCTTTTCCAGTCAGTTCTTCAATTTCATCAGCTTCGCTTCCAGTCAGTTCTTTGGCCTCACCAGACTCAATATCTACATGTTTAATTGATAATATGAATATGTTACTTTAGGGTAAAATATCCACGCAAGTGCAATCTTTAAGATAATTTCAAGTCAAAAGCTCCAGAGTTTCAAGAAAATGTTACTTCTTTGTACATGACTGCTGTTTCCTAGAGTTACTTGCAAAAAGTAGTTTCCATTTTGGTCAAATCAGGACTGGGTCAGCACTATAATGTGGTAAGGTTAACCAAAATTGTTAATAAAAATAATCAGTCCTTAATTGTGAAATTGAAACCATGTGGGGCATGTTTTGCCTCAAATTTATTTCATTAGAATTCCCATACACTGTTGCAACTAACTGTTGCAACTAAGAAGAGTCATACTATAATAGCCTGTAAAAATTAGCTCATACCAGAAGCCTACTGATCTTTATTGAGCTCTTATAGAACAGAACAAACCAATATTGATCTACATGCACAATGGTATTTTTATGCCTAATTCCGAAAATTCTCTCTTATGTACTGCCAGAGGACAAATGATCTTTTCTGGTACTGACCTTTTGATTTTGACGATTTAGGCTCAGATTGCTTATCTGGTAGGATCAGAGATATATCCTGCCAAATGCAATACTTGATTTATTAACAGATATATATAACAAATTCAATTATCTGTATAAGTACTAATGTTGCCCTTTGATATCATTTTAATTTGAGGACTGAAATGACATAAACCTGCTCTACTGCTTCTTGGAACTTCTCCTTCATGGTTTTGTTTTCTCTCTTTAAAATCTGCTACATATAAAGTATGAACTAAATCAGTGACATTAAACAAAATTCAAGAGACAACATAAAAATTTCATGGGGACTTTACCTCTTTAAATTCAGTATTCGATTTGGAGGCATCCACATACATGCTACAAATTACAAAAGGAGAAGTCAAAGAAGATGAAATATAATGAAATTTTATATGAAACAACAAAGGAAAATTAGGAACTCACTATTGGTAAGAGCCATACAGACGAACAAGAAGCTCATTTTTGGAATTCTTCTTCGGTTTATCACTCACAATATCTTCATCTACAACCTTTCAAATTAAAAGGGAAAATTACCTTCAGAAGTATAATGTCATTTCCTTGAGGGATGGTATGGTATTACTAACAAGCACCGCATCATGGTACAAACAATGAGTCTACGAGTCAGCCATTTACTATACCAAATATCATATTATATCTAAAAAAAAACCACCCAACTGCAAATATAAAAGTTATACCTTTTCAACATTAGAGTATCGAAAATTTACTATTTGTTTCCTGTTGTAGCTAAATCTGGATACCGTGAAAATTACATACTGGAACTAGGGGTGAAATAGTCCCCATTTAATAGAAATTACGTTTTGCATCCAATAATCTAATGGTTGGCTTGTCATTTGCTAATTGAGAAGTCTAGGTGCTCTCTCCTAGCGTCATTTGCAAAAGGAGGAAGAAATAACTCCATAAAAACCATTAAATTTTGAAGTTGGGGCAACTTATCAACATGGATAACCAAGACGCACTTGTTTCTAACAGAAAATAGGATACATATATAGAAAGGGTGAGAATCCATTGACAACAGATCAACTTAAAAATCTTGACAAAAGGCTATTCATTGAGAATTGCAACCATTTTGATGAACAGTAAAACTAGTTTCAGATTGCATTATTTTTTTACATTAATGATGTATATTCAGTAGAGACATATTCCAAATGTTTGGATTTCAACATAAAAAATTATTCTTAATGCTTGTCAAGATTGTTACAGGATCCCCCACCCATATAGAAAACCCTAGTTTATTCTATATCTTTTTACCTGAGCAGGCCACCAATATGATTCATGGATCTCAATCCAAGTCAAATCACCTGGTTTGAACTGTTGATTTAGAGTTTCAGGTTTAGTTGTTCCTTTTTCTTCTGATGTATCAACTGCATTTTCCTTCAATCTACGAGTCCTCATCTGTATTTTCAGATCTAATCAGATAATGGATGAAACCTACAATAGAAATAAATGGTTAATTTCAAATAATTTTCTCGGATACAAAGTTTGCCAGTAAGAGAAAATGCTTCTGAATTTGAAATAAAAAATGCCATGACACAGTACCAGCTACTGATTCTGGTTCACAGAAAGAAACTGGACAACAAATGCACCTATCACACTAGGTAAATTCTAAAAACTAACATAAATTTTGAGGGGCATTCTTTTGTTTTCTCTCTTTTTTTTTTTACAACCCGAGCAAAAGTATTGACGTCTTCACCATAAAAACACATAAATATAAAATCTCCTTAATCCAGTGAAAAAAAAGAGATGAAAACATGGTAATTCAAGTGCTCATACCAAAAATAGTAAAAAAGGGAAAAACAATGAAAGGAAGGACACTAGCTTTCCTTTATGAGCGTTTCCATAGCAAAATTAGAAACCAAAACCAAAACCATGGTACAGTGTGGAACGAAGCAATGCTGGTAACTGAGGTAAAAAGGTTCCGAACTGGAACTGCGTGTTTGAACCGAGACGATGACAGTGTACAAGCGAGATCAAAGAGAGGGTACATGAAAAGAGGAAATGGAGAAAGGAAATACCTAGCTGAGACTGAGAAGAGAGAAGAGAGAAGAGAGATTAATTCACACAAGAAATTAATTCTCCAAAGCTTCGCTTCGACGCCTCACGCCCTCAAGGACTAGACTAGCAAGGGTAAAAGAGTAAATGCACTTAATTTCCCGAATGAGACAACGAGTTTTTTATGTGCCTGTAAACAGCTTGGAGAACCGTTTGATCAAGTGTGGCCAGAGTAGTACGTAAATGGGTGGTGCTGGACAGTGTTTTTCTACCATTGAGTAATTTGGGCTAAAATCAGCCACGACTGACGGATGCAACTGTCAGCTACGATCAAATCTCAATTTTCGAGATTCTAACAGTCGATCCGAACCGTTCAATGTGTTCTCCATATTGAAATCTCATTGGAGACAAATTTTTACATTTTTCTGATTTTATTTGCTATTTTTTTGAGATTTTTAAAAATCATAGTTATTGAAGGGTCCAGAATTGTTTAGATTAAGAATTTTGTAAAATATCAAACAAATACTAAAAAATTTCAAAAAAATGTAAATTTTGGTCTCCAATGAGATTTCAATATGGAGAATACATTGAACGATTCGGATCGACTGTTAGAATCTCAAAAATTGAGATTTAATCATAGATGACGGTTGCATTTGTCAGTCGTGGCTGATTTTAGCCCATCTCTTTTTTTTATCCTCCACATTTTTATTTTTCAGATGACTTATTGAGATCTTTAAGCAAACCTTGGAAGAGAACGGAACAAGTATATAAATTTTAACATACTTTCACTATTTTTCATGAATATTCTAAACACTAGTTCTACTGACTCATATAGTCATATATAAATACTTTTTTATTTTGATAATAACTTTGTAGATGTCTTTCTTGAAGATATTTATGAATTTCATAATTTTTATCTGAGATACACTCATCTAGTTCATAAAACATATCTTCCACTCCTATGAGCAAATAATCGCCAAATGTAAGTCACACTCTATATTTACCTTCGGCCTTCATAATTGTCTCAGGTGCAATGAAATTTTTTACGAGCACCGTTTTTATTTTATTAGCATACATCTTAGATCTAATTCAGTATTTGAATGTTGTAGCAAGCATATTTTTTATATTAAAATGAAGTTATTTGAAAATTTTTCTATGAGAAGTTGAACAATCTAGTAAACCTAATTCATTAAGAATTAACTAGTACATAAAGCATAATAAAAAATGACACATAAAATCTTATCCCTAATCAAGCATGCATAACAAACAAAATTGTACAACTAAAAAAAAACTCAAGCGCATCACGGTCCTATACAAAACGAAAGCAATTTTTAATCCAAACAGCAGAAGAGCAAGCGATTTTCCAATTTGCGAATTTAAATTTAAACTAATTGAATTTAATAATGGAACTACTTACATAAGGAGCTGCTTATTTGTTATTACGATAACAAAAACTGCCAGACAAGATTCAAATCAAATAATGCAACAAGTTATCCATTTTTACAAGCTCTTAAATCTTATACATAAGGGTGCGTTTGGATAGGTGTGGGAAGAAGGGAAGAAGGGAAGAAGTGGAAAGAAGTATAGGGAAGTGTGTAACTTTGTGAAGAATTTGGATTGTTTATAATTTTTTTTCTTCTTCTTCCTTCTTCTTCTTCTTTCTTCCAACGATCCAAACGCACACGAAAGATTAAAATTTGGAAATATAGTCACTTCAACATCAATTATTGAAATTTGTCATTTGAAATTGGTTAAACTATCGTGGTTAAACTCAATACCTTTTAAGGTAAAATTAAGGTTCATATATAATTCGCCACATAAAAAAATTAATAATATTTGAAAGGGCAAAAAACCAAGCAGAGATTTCTTTGCCATAAGAAGAACAAATATTAAATTTGATTTCTTAACAATCAGGAGAAAAAATATTGAATAAAATTTTCAAATATCTAAGATTGTGACGCATGTCGTTTCTTTTACTCAAAAAAAGTTTTCTTATTATTTTTTTTTAAAAAAATCAATACATGCAAAACATTCTCTTTTTGGCTCCGTTTGGATTGCTTAGGAATAAGAGAAATAGCCTATTCCTAGGCGGAAAATATTGAGAAACGTGTAACTTTGTGAAGAGTTTGAATTGTTTATAATAAATTTACGTCTAGAAAAAACATATTCCTTCTATTCCCATACGATTTAAACGGGCCTTTATAAATAGGAGTCAAATATCATCTTCCACTCTAAATTGCTTGATGCAGATTTATATAGTTTAGTGTATCAGAATTCGGGTCGAGAAAGGATTTCAATAAGAACAAATTTTTTTTTTTTTTGCAATTTCTAAACAATCTTTTTTTCTTTTTTTGAGAATTCAATCAAAAAAGGTTTCAAAGATTATCAGAAACAGTGGTTTGCAGAATCGCAGACTCGCAGTCCAGGTTCATGCAATCTTGGCATGTTTCTCTGCGAAATTGGCCCATGTCGAGTCAAATCAGTCTGCCATTGAGCCGTAATTTTTTTTCTGTGACACTTACACTGCAGTGAATCTGTGCAAATCATTATCTGCAATTCTCTTTTGACACACTGTTTCTGATATTTTTATTTTCCTTTAGTACCTACCTTACATATTGGCGTGAAAAAGTTTCATAAGAAATGTTTTGCGTGTTTCGGTTGTTTAAATGATGGTTATGATGGATTTATCTTGGCATCCTAGATAATATAATTAATACTAATTTTTTGCCATATATTAAAACCATTTTTAAAGGATAATACTAATTTTTATTGGGCCATTATTGAGTGACCCGTTAGAGAAATAGAGATAGCTAAGAGATGATATAATCAATTATACCAACTGTTTTAAGTTTCATTTGGAAGAAGGAAAAAATGTCAAGCAAACTCGAAATTATCTATAGAAAAATAATTACAACACATAATTCAAGCAATAACTGGTGTAACTTCAGCTACAAACTGCAAAACGCGGATACAGGATACCTAAGGGTGCGTTTGGATAGGTGTGGGAAGAAGGGAAGAAGGGAAGAAGTGGGAAGAAGTATTGGAAAGTGTGTAACTTTGTGAAGAGTTTGAATTGTTTATAATTTTTTTTCTTCTTCTTCCTTCTTCTTCTTCTTTCTTCCAACAATCCAAACACACCCTAAGATATGATATCGTTAAGTACAAAGAAAAAAAAAAATCACAGCTCTATCAGAAATACAATTTACTACACAAATAAAGTTGCAATCAGTAAACAGACACTTTACATGTCAAAAACAAGTGCTCCTCACACGGTATCTATACCTAGAAATGGCACAATGTGCTTTGTCAGGTACAGTACCTGTTTAACAATACAAGTTTATAGTTCATGAAGGCGTCCTTTTCTATACATAATATATCCTCTCAGCAGTCAACAGATGCCAGAGGAACATTTTATTCGAAGGAATTGATAAAGCTATATTATTCTTAACAGACAGGCATCACTTGCTCAGGTGGGTATTATACAATTATTTGGAACAGGTTCTAACTAAAACGGTTTTACACTATAAGGGAATTTTCTCACAAGTTGTTTGATTATACTTCAAGTAGCTCTAAAGAAACAGTTAGTTCTAAATTGCGCAACTATTTCTTCATTTAACCTTGATTTTTACAAACACAACACAGTTAACAATCATGTAGCCCTTGAACCAAAATTTGGTAACAAAATCTGACTCAAGCTCAAACCCCATTATGAATGCAGGGTACAAAGATGACATATCATCCCCAACTAGACTGGTACAACACAATACCAATTACAACACCAATTACCAGCAAGGTCAACCTTTATCGACTCTAGAACCAATACAGATGCAGAAGCATTATTCTAAGCCTTAACCTGCCCAAGATATAGACGTACTGGCAAGTAAATTACATGGACCCCTTAAGTAGTACGGAGCAACCAAATTCATTCTGTATTGCCTCTAAACACACAGAACATAAAATCTTAGCAGAGAAACAATTCCTAGGCAGTACTTCCTAACAGAACATATACCAAACAAGCACACAACAGCTCTGTATCACACTGTTACAATCAGATGCCAAATCAGTATAAGATCTATCAGGTGATAATGTTGTATCCTTGGCATGAACCAATCTAAATTAAACATAAGGGCAGCATTAAACAATGCAAGGACAGCATGCAAGATAATGCAAATTGGACTGGTACTAGCTACCAGCCTACCAACAAGCAACTAAAAACAACATAAAAGAAAAAAAAAAAAGAAAAAGAAAAATTAAACGGCTTGGTTATCTTGTCCAACTAGCCTACAATTTAACGAAACCCTAAAAGCCTAATTCCAAATAGCTTTTAAACAATTCAAGCCAAATGCTAGGTTACAACACAGTACACAGCAAAAACACTGACCTTCCAGCTGTACAAGCACAAATTTGCCCTCCACCTGTAAACAACCTCAAAACTTACTCGTGTTACAGAATGAACCATTGCCGCCTTCCCTTTTTACTTCATATTCAATTAACATTTCAATTATTTTCATCACTGGTCAATTCATGTCGACCACCACCTTCTTCAAATTTGCATTTACTCTCTTTTTAGCCACCATTTTTTGACTAGTACTCGCCGAATTGGCCTCATTCTTGCGTGGCCGACCCCGACCCCTCTTCATAGGTACACTACTTGGAGAAAAAACAACAGAACTTGTACCAGCATCTTTAGGAGGACTTTCATGACCCATGCTTGGTAAAATCACAGCTGGCACATTCCCAACAACAGGTACATCCACCAGACTTGATTCAGGTATAGCAGGTGTAGCCGGACTTGGTTGATGCTTACGTGGTCGACCCCGTCCCCGCTTAACAGACAAACTATTTGGTGAACCAATGCCACTACTAACAAAAATATCCTTAGGATTCTCTCCTATCTTTGGTGAAATCACGTTAAGTTGTGAACCTGGTGCCAGTCCTGTACCAATTACATTCACTAGATCCGACCCAGGCGTAGCAGGGGTACCAGAACTAGGCTGAATTTTACGTGGCCGACCCCGTCCCCTCTTAACAGACAAACTGTTTGGTGTACCAGAACCAATTGCTTTGACACTCTCCCGTCCTTTCTTTGGTGGAATCAATCCAGGTCCGGCAGCTGGTACAGAACCCGAGCCAAACTGTGAGCCCAAACCATACATGCCCCCATAACCAGGTCCACCAGGAAACCCTAAGGGGAAAAAACCCCAAGTGCAGTAGTACATATCAGTATCCGGCACAACTGTGGGCGGCTCAAGCATTGCTGCAGCAAAGAATGGACGCCGGCAGCTATGACAGAGCAAATACTGTCCCTCACAGAGCCGCCCGTACTGATGCACATGGCAACAAGTGGTGCACATGGTCCAGAAATTACTGGGCTTGGCCACAGATTTACCCAATTTAGCCGAAGATCCCCCCTTGGGAGGTACCGATTTCAGAGGCTTAACCAAAGTCGGCGACTTTGCCCGTTTGACGGGCATTTTACGAGGCGGGGAGGAAGCAGGAGGTGGAGGGGGAGGAGACGGAGGCGCCGGTTTCGGTTTGGGCTTAGAAAGCTCCAATTCTTTGTCAAAAAGGGCTTTAGAAGCGGGATCTGAGAGCACGGCCCAGGCGTCGGCGACTAATTTAGCGGCATCAGTGAAGGCAGGGGTGGGAGGATCTCTATGAAGGAGCAGAGAGAGGCGCTGGTAGTGGAGCGACACTGCGGCAGGCTCAAGAGAGGAAGGGAGGGAGGAATCGAGGCCGAGAACGGCGTAATAGTCGGGGTGGTCGTTGATGCGGTGTTGCTTGACAGACTGGAGCACCTCGGCGGCGGCGACGAGCTCCTCGGCGCCGGGAACGAGAGGGTCGGCGGAGACGGACTGCTCGACGAATTGTTTGCATCCTTCGAAATCGCGCGCCTCGAGGAGCTTTCCGGCGACGCCGAGCCAGCGCTCCGCCTCCTGACGACGAGGACCGCCGCCGCCATCGCCGGAATTCATAGTGGGTTGGGGTTTTGAGGAGGGAAAGAGTGAAGCGGTGGGGAGGGGAGTGTGGAGATCGGAGGCTGAGCAAAAGCCAAAAGGGTTAACTTAACTTCGAGCGGATTTTTATGATTTCGTCCTGCTAATTCCTTCAAATAGGAAACTGCTCTTTTCATATGGCTTCTCAATCATCGTCTGAGTGAAGTGTAGCTGACGGTTGGGACCCAGCTGATCTATCTTTTGCATTTTGGACTTGAAGTATCAATTAAGATTCTTTTATACTAGCATTTCTCGAAATAAAATAGCTGCTTTATGGGTTCTGGCGTTATTAGATGAATAGATGTTATTCGTTGTGATTATCTGTTTGTCATCGGCGCATTTTTTTTAAACCACGCAGTGTAGTGGAAAATTTTTATCCGTCAATGACAAAAATATCCCTAATAATTTAAAAAAAAAAGACAAAACATCCTTTAAAATTGTAAAAAGAGCACAGCTATAGCGGCAATAGCACTACCGTTATAGCCAGGCCTATAGCTGTAATGCTATTGCATTATAAAAAAAATAAAATAAAAAATTTCTAGCATGCTTTATGTTTGGTGTTTCTAAATGTTATTTTTGCAAAATTTCTGATCATACCAATTTATACCTTCTGATATTATTTCTTTTACTCAGGAGCACCTTCTATAAGGAATTGAAAAATAACTTTATACCCTTCTGACATTATTTCTTTTACTCAGGAGCACCTTCTATAAGAATTGAAAAATAACTTTATGTTCAATTATAATGCAATAGCATTACCGCTATAGGTCCGGGTTATAACGGTAGTGTTATTGCCGCTATAGCTGTGCTCTTTTTAAAATTTTAAAGGGTGTTTTGTCTTTTTTTTTTAATTATTAAGGACATTTTTATCATTGATAAAAATTTCTCCAGTATAGTCAATCAATAAGTGTTTAATTTAAAATAAAAATTTTCTTGGGTTGGGATTAAATAAAAAAAAAAAGTTGAGATTAACCTTTTATTTTTGTAAACTAGCAGCAATGCCCACTCAATGTGTGGGCGGACTTTAATACATGAAAATATTATTTGACATGAATATATTGTACATTTTCAATATATAAGGCAATGTTGTATTGATCGGCACTATATTGTACTATTTTCATCGAATTATTTTTTTTTAGCTATTCACATATGTTTCTCAGTAAAAAAAATTCACATAAAAGTATATCTCATCAAAAATAAAAAAAATTACAACATGACAAAATTCTTGAATCGCTCTTC
The DNA here is from genome assembly GCA_028095005.1 of Rhynchospora pubera. NCBI lineage: Eukaryota > Viridiplantae > Streptophyta > Magnoliopsida > Poales > Cyperaceae > Rhynchospora > Rhynchospora pubera. The sequence goes on along the minus strand of CM051462.1, from coordinate 84,649,255 downwards.
CTTAACTGTTGTAACGAACACTGAAAAGACAAGCTGAAGTTGCTTTATTATTTTGGTAAAAAAAAAATGAACGTACCAACTAAAGTTAATTTTTTATTTTAGTAAAATAAAAGAAAATAACAGACCAACTGAACTTAAAAACTTTTTTTTTAAAAAAGAAAATGGACAGACCAGTCGTAATTAGTTTGTTATTTTGAGGGGAAAGAAAAGTAATAGACCAGCTACAGTTTATTTGTTATTTGGATTTTTTTTAAAAAAAAATGAAAAGATGAAGAAGTTAATTATTTTGGGGAAAAAAGAAATGAACATACCGATTGAACTTACTTTGTTATTTTGGTAGTTTCTATTAGCTTTTCCATTCATTATTTCTCTTTAAAATAAATAAATTGTTTCGTTACTATTCTATATCTATCATATATACTCCCTAAAGAATTAGCCAGGTAAATCTTTTTTTTTTCCCTTACTCAATAGTAGATCTTTCTAAAATTGTTTGGATAAATATAGCACCATCTTTTGAAAATATCTATTTTATTTCAAAATTCGCTTTATTACACAACCAACTATTGGTAATTTGGTACCTTTTTAGCTGGCTTATAAGGAAACAGTAAATAAGTACAAACATTAGTTAATCGCAACAAAAATTTTATTTTAAATGGTCATGGATACACATAAACACATAGACATAAGTACATGCTTGAATGAAATCAATAGTCCCAATAATACAGCTGGATACAAACTGTAGTAGTATGATAAATTTGATGAATATGCTTACCATATTTAGTCTATTATTAATTTATTAACACAAAAAAATTCCTTACCAAATAACATTATAGCTAATAGTTGCTATACACTTCTCAGATCTTAGAATTTGATGAAAGTTCCAAACCATCCCTAAAACAAATAAGAAATCATATCAGTTTACAATAAAAGCATGGTAATATAGTACTAACTTCAAGCTAGAAAATATTCTTTTGAAAAATGTAATTCCATCCAATTGGACACAAAAGGGTCAACCATATCACGAAAGGTATCAGTAGTGGTGCAAACCATCCATTGGGTATTTCTATAATGGTACTTTTAGTTATAGTATCCATATGTTGTTTGAGATTATTTTTTTTTACCTCCCTTAGCAAGAGTAACTGGGAATCAACAATCTTAGAATAGATGTGGATTATCTACCTGTTCTCATATCAATGAAGCAAGGTCACCAATTGTTGTGCCCACATAAACAGTGTGACCATCTGTATCCTCTCCCACTGCTTTAATTGGCGACTCACGAAAATCTATTGAAATAACCGCTCTTCTTTGAGAAGTGATATCATAAAGACGAACCTGGGGAAACAATAATATACAAAATTAAACCATATATATCGCATCCCATGCTGTTCTAAGTTTCTAACAATTTAGCAGTTTCAAATGGATAAAGTTACACTCCATTCATTTGGAGAATCAATACTTTGATCCGATGGTGCATCACTCCTGCCAACTGATCTGACACAAACTTTTCCTTTCTCGGTACATGTCAAAAGTGTGCCCAACCTGTTACAAACAAAAGCAATTCCACTGTTGTTAGTACTACTTGAACTGCAACATGTAAAAGCTTCAGTTTATTGACAAATAACACCCTGTACCTAGTTTAATTTATAGGAGAATTCTGTTAAATTGGACAATTTTGCTTGTAATATTACCCCCTCCCCTTGGAAATTTAATTCCATCCAATTGTGCCCTCAATTCTCAACAGGCCATGAACTTTATCAATTCACTCAAATGAAGCCAGCAAATATTATCACGCTTACACATAAAAAACCCAAATGTGCAAAGAGAGTACAAGAAAGGCAAAGCATACCTTGAAAGAAAATCGATCAAGCCAAGCATTGTTACACCTGAAAGTCAATATTTGAATTGAACCAATGGACGACATGCATGAGCTTTTCAGTTTTGGATAGGGCCAATCAAGAATGCCGAGAAAAAGAAGCACAGTTCAAGAAAATCACACAATAAGACACCATGACAAAGGTGAGACAGAAACAAAATAAAAAGAACAAAGCCATACCTCAAATTGACAGCAAAAAATGAAGCTACAAACTCATCGCCCCTCCTCACTGAGAATTAAACGACAGCCCCTTGAATCTGATTTTTCTACATACCTTTAAAAACACATTAGATGAATTGTTTCATCAAATCAAAGTGATAATCGGATGAATATATAGGAAATCGTCAGTGGTTGGTCCTCCAAATCAATAGTGACAGACCTGCTAATCATAGCGAATCATCCAAAGAGAAAGGCTCATTTGTTTAATCACGCAAGAGTGGATGAATATCCTATGACTGAACATATTGGACATTCTACCTATTGTCATTGAATGAAGATGTCAATCTAAACCAGCAATAAAATTAATGTTATGATGAGTATATAGCTTCAATTGCAAAGACTTTTTGTAACTCCTCTACATGTTCTGGTATTATCCAATACATTTATTTTTAAAATGTTCCGAGATATTAGTTCCTTCTTCACCTGTAGTTGATCCAAAACCTAACCACCTGACTTTCCATACCCGATCAAGGAGAAAAACATAAAAAAGGAAAAGTGTTAGCTAAATTTGGATTTAAGTATATATACCTAAAAAAAATTGAGCAATAAGATAACTATGATTTTGAAATAGATTTGATTTAATTCCCGGTCTCTAGGCAGGTCAACTTTCCAATTACCTCCTTCCATCACTAACCCGCCATTGATGTATACTCTATGCATTCAACTCCTGTAAATCAAATTCAAACATTGATAAATGCACAAGCTTGCATAAGTATAAGATAAAAGAATCATTATACATCCAGTTCAAGCCAATTGCTGAAAAAGTTAGTTAGTTTGTCTTCGTTTTCATCATCTACAAATATAAAATTCCAAGCAAATTAAAATTATGTTACCACAAATTTCAGACAAAGGGAAGAAACTAATAGACATAATGACTTGAAATAAGAGCACACCTAGATATCAAAATTAAATCTTGAAGAGAGAGGAATTGCATCCTTTGGTAAATTGAGAGGTCTACTTTTAGTAAGGCATTTTCTAAGAAACTTGAGGAATTTAGTAGTAAACCTGAAATCAACATCCGTTTCCCTGAAAAGTTCAAAATACAATTAAATGCGTTAGGATTTGTAAATATAGCTGTATCACCATTTGCAAAGAAGGAAAAAAAATTAAAGGTATCGACATATTGGGATATCAAATTTTATGTCAAATCAGCCATTCTCGAAATCATAAATAAATGAAACAAATATAAGATAATTTTCATTGGATTCAAAGTCTCCTTTTACATTGCCCAAAACCAATTTGTGTCAGATTTAAGGTATGATATTTGTACGCATAAGACCGGCTGCTTTCTAAATTTGATGAAACATTCAGTTTTGCGTGCCAGAAAAGTGGAAGGCAAAAGCAAATTAATCTTAATAACGTGAAATTGAAAAATAGCAACAAAATTAGTTCAATCACAAGAACAAAAGCAACAAATACCTACAAAATCATATCCTATATGGAAATCAACAAAATTGAACAGAATTACTTCCGAAATAGGAGAACCGGGACAGGACTTGAGAGAGAAATTAGGGTTGGTTCGTTCTGGTGGAGCGGCGCTGCTCTTTTTCCCTTTCTGAGAAATTTTGCAAAAGAAAGCAGCAGGGACAATAAACCCTAGCGGTTCTGCTTTCTATTTCTGGCTTCGATTAGGAAAAGGCCAGGAGGGAGCGCAAATAGGTTGTCTTTCTATTCTGGTCGCGACTCTTTTCCATATTGAAATCTTTCCGTTTCTAGCCGAGATAGGGGAAGAGAGGAGGGAGCAGGACAAAAAAAAATTTGTGTAGCGGAGAATCGAACAAAAGGAGAAGGAGAGGCGGAGGTAGCGGTGGAGGAGGGGAGGGTGTCGAGGGTGTGGAGACGGTTGGAGAGTGCACTCATTCGTCACGCCCTCTCTCTCTCTCTCTCTCCCTTTTCGTTTGAATTTGAAAATAGAAGTTTGAAACCCTGAAACGATGGGGCAACATGTAAAGATGCGAAGGGAATTAAAATGAAGAATCGAACCGTAGCGGAACCAACTACCAACGCTCGTGCTCGAATACCTCCCGATCAAACGAAAGAACAAATAAACCTTCGCTGCTCGGAGACATCATCTGATCCCTTCATCTAACGATCAATAGTTCGGAGACATTATCTGATCCATTGATCTAATAATCAACGGTACACATCGTCCAGACCAAGATTGTATTCTGAGATGTTACATCCTTCCATTGGTGCTTTTAATATAGTAGAGACTAGTACATAAATTGTACTGACCTACCTTATATTTAAAGTTTAAAATGTATACTCTACATGCGCATATCGAGGTGGTTCAATTTGCGAACTCTTTTCAAACGAACTAAGTGTAGTTTAAATTTGGTTTTTATGCGTCGAATTCTATAGCTTCGTTTTTTTCCCCCTTTTTTGGGGGGATAATCTGGAATTCTTGATAGAGACTATCTAGAAGCTATAGCTTCGTTTGTCAAGAGCCTGAAATTAATTTGAACAAACTAGAGCAACGATCGAATCCACACTTGACTGAAACAAACCACGAACTATTTTGCCACAATAAGGCATTAGTAGATTTTGTCAAAAATGAGAACATAATCAATCAAAATTTAAGTTTACCTAGTAACTCCTGAATATATGTTTTCTTTCACTCCACACCTTTTCAGGGTGTGTTTCAATTGCTTTAAAATAAAATTAAGTTTAATTATTCGAAATAAAAAGAGTATTATCCTAAACAATCAAAAATAGATTTTTTTTTTTGGGGGGGGGGGATTAGGAGTGTTTCTTTAACTGTTTAAATCATCGTTTTAAGATAAATTAAATAATGATGTCAATCACTTCTTAATGCGGAATAAAAAAAAATGATCAAAACAAATGAGGAATAAAATTTTATTTCAAAGGTTGGATCACTTAAAAAAAACACTCTTAACTCTAATTAAAAATATATATAATAATACTTTTTATTTCGAATAACTAAACCTAATTTTATTCTCAAAAGATCTAAGGGGGGCGTTTGGATCGCTTAGGAATTGGGATAATTTGCTATTCCTAGGCATAAATTTATTGGAAAGTGTGTAACTTTGTGAAGAGTTTGGATTGTTTATATTAAAATTTATGCCCGGAATTGCTTATTTCCGGAATTTGGGACGCATCCAAACGACCCCTAAAATACTTTTTACTCTGAATAACTAAACCTAATTTATTCTTAAAAGATCCAAACGCTCTCGGCCATGTTTGGTAGAGGAGTAACTCATGGAACAAAGGTCTCATTGGAGTCATTTTACTGCAAATTTAAGTATGGAAGTGGCAGTAAATAAGGAGTAAGATGAGAATTTTATGGATGCTTCACACAGTTAAGTGCCTATATTATATATAATTCGCTCCTCAAAAAGTGCCTATAATTCAAATGCTTTGTACTAGTATACCAAATTTGATATTTCTCTTTTTCTTTCTTTTTTTTTTTGTTTTTCTGAAGGTAGGGAGAGGAGCTGCCTTACAATTTCATTGAACTGAAAGGTTCTGTTATAAAATTACAAAGAGAATTTTTTTAAAAAAAAAACCCCGATAAATACTGAACACGGATAATAGCATAGTCCACGTTATCATAGCAGAGTTGTATGACACTGGAAACTTTGTTCGTCAAAAATCATAGCGCATCTCATCTTCCAAATATTCCATAGAACCGCTACCCAGACTGTGTTTCAATTATCGCAGTACGGTGATCTTTGTACTCCGTAAGTAGGTTGTGACTGTTTTTTTTAACAAAGAACTCTCTCAAATTTGATATTTCATAATGTCTCCTCCAATTAGCTCGGCTCTGAGAACAATATACCAAATTTGCAAATTTACGCATACCAAATTTGCAAATTTACACATACCAAATTTGATTTTCATTTTTTATTTTCTCGAAAGGCCACAACATGCACTTATTTAATTTATTTAATACCTACAAATTTAAAACACTTCCAATTACCCTTCAAAGGCCACGATAAAACTTTTTTTTTTTTTTTCCTTTTCGCGAAGGGGCCGGGAGGGCATGAAGTGGGAAGAAAAACATTTGTGGGTTATACTGTCTTGAGTTACTCTGCGGAGTAAAAATTTAGACGCCTCTCCAATAGAGTAATTTACTTAATTTTGTTGCTAGACGCTAGCGACTTCCGGCTCAGCCAATTTATAAACTTAAATAATATAACTTATTTTTTTTTAAAAAAACTCTTATTATGTTCGTATACTAGTCGAATTGTATAATAATATTTTGACAAAATAATCATTTATCAGATAATTAAATACATACATATCATCATTACCTGCCAAATTGCCTCATGTCAGACTATTTGAAATCGTCTTTTTATTACAGAATAAAATAAAGCACCAATACACGTGGAAATATTTCTAAAGAGGACCATAAATAAAGAGTTTTTATTGTGCAAAGACATTTATTAGAATTTTACTCACTTGAGTCGCTTCATGTGTGAGGAGTTACGAAGTCAAGCTGACATCGATCCTTTGATAAGGATACGCTACATAAGATTAATCGTACAGATGGTAAAAAGGTAATATATGACGTGCTTAAAAACTTGGAAATTCAACATAACATAAATGATTCCTATTAACTGATAAAAAAACAAATGAATTATCTCAAGCATGTAACCTTGCACTTTTTTCAATAACCAGCATTGCCTTAATCTACTATCTACCATTGACTAAAAAACAACTGGAAACAAAAAATTTGCATTCAAAAAATATTCTGAAGCTTAAGTTTGATATTTTCTCTTGTCGATGGTAAAGACATAACATATATAAAATACTGTCCCAGCTATAAGAAGTACACCAAGATACACTGAAACTGTAGAGGCACAAAGGTAAAGGTACCTGCAACCAATTTTAATTAGAAGCAATAAAATAAGCATAACAATTATGCACACCACAACAAAAGATAACACTGGTCTTACTCAACTTTACAATACTGAATAAGGTTTCCAAAGCCTATTATCAGAAATCAGAATAACCTAGAAAATAAGTAGCCTACCTAACTAATCCTGAAATTCCTGGCTGAGATGGTACATTCTTTAACCAGACAATCAAAATAAGGAAAGTAGGTCATGACCAGGTGCATCACAGGACATAATATAAGCTATCCTCTTGGCAAGTTTAGGTACCATGAACTACAAAATTAAAGGAATAAGAGAGCTTACTTGGGTGAAAAAACACTCCAAACAAAGAGATGGTTTCTCATGAGAAGTAGCACCACTGTAAATGATGTCAATGCCACTGAATTAACCACCAAAGGAACCAAGGATGGAATCGCAACTGTACTTTCCAATAATATCCTCCAATTAAACTTCTCCTTAGATGAAATAACTCTACGATCTACCATGGTAGAGATGCACATCACCATGCTGAGATGGGATAATATAGGTGATGCGTATGTAATGCAGAACATAAGTATCCCAGATAGAACAGTGGAGTAACTTGAGATACCCTTTTAATATAGAAAGAACAAACAAATTATCAGCAAATTTAATTTAATAAATACTTAAATAGGCTGTTACAAATAATCATTAAAGAGTTTATTGTAGAATTTTACTATGAAGGCTCCAGCGACATCAATAGTTGCAAGGCTGTTGGTGTTGCCAAGGCCAAAATGGCCAGCAAGGCCTAAGAAATACATAGCAGCAACCTATGAAATTACAAGTACAAATGATAAATAGTTATTGACACAATTATAAAATCTAAAACGACTCAATAAATATAAAAGGAGAAGGTACTATAAATTAATTTATTTTGTTTGGATAAAAATTTAAGTAGAGAATCAAAAGTTTGACCTGCTAAGTGACCCTTAAACATCAATATAGAACATATATTTGAAATTAGGAATGAACTGACCTTGACCCAATCCTTGTGTTCGGATACACTGTCCGCAAAAAGGCTCACACTTGCCCGATGTTGCATATAAATCAACAAAACTGGAATCGCATTGACTGGTTGCTGGAGCAGCAGTTGCAAGAGACACCAGAAAGCCACATAGGAAGACCCAATATCATATATACACTCTCTAATACCCAAGAAAATACCCTTCTTACTACGAATTGACGAAAACCAAGGTAATCCAAATAAAGAAGAGATTACTGATATGCCCCCAATAACGTAAACAGCTTGTGGGATCCATGTAGTCCCATGATCAACCAATATGGTATTAGCAATATTATTTTTAATTGATTGCAATAGAACTAGACATGCTCCTATGAGATAGCTTAACCATAAAACTAGATTAAATTGTGATTTTAGAATGGAGATTGAATTTGAGTAGAGAACAGAAAGGGATAAAATGGATGTTATATGGAGAAATGTTATTGTAGAGGGACTCAACCACAAAAGTAGCTTGGAAATATCTGGGAGGTGAGCCCAGTTGATGCCACCCTGATGCCAACCTCGTAAAATTCTTCCAGAAATTAGAACCAGAATAATAGGAGACACTACCTCTGACAAGTTCCCATTTAATCCTTTCAGGAAAGTTCGGATTTGCGTAAAAAGGAAAATTAAATAAAGGGTAGTGGTAAGAAAATGCCAAGTGTATTGCTCTTCTTCAACAAAGGAACTCGAGCCAAAACTCATAGCATGTAGGATGACTGCTATAAAAATAAAAGTATCTTCCGAAGTCCAAAGATTATTGTATGTATTAAAGAACAACCAAAATGCAAGGCATACAAATAGAAGGCATGAGATAAACATTAAAACAACTGCAACAAGGAGGATGTGGATAGGTTTCTGCAATTAACATTATAAAACAAAGGTAAAATAAGTTAAAAGGTTAAGACGAGAGAAACACAAATTTGATAATTCAACTTTACTTATGCACAGTTTTAGACTTGTAGTACATCTCTAATATGGTAACAGTCTGGTTAAGTTGAGTACTGACATGTCCCAAAAGGAATTGGACCTGTACTGGCAAGGGCAAAAGCCAGTTAAGTTTTTGCTTCCGAATGTATGGTTTCTTTTTATTTGCAATTTTGTTTTAGGTTTCATAATCAGTGTATATCTTTTAGCAAAGGACAACAACTGATAATGCATAGTTAGCAAAAAAGTAATTACATCTGTGGCTCTATGAGATAACCATTCACTAGCATTTCTCAGGAATAACTCATAGGACTCAGAAGCAATGTGGAAATAGTCAGATCTGCGAAAAAGTAAATAAAATAAAAGACAATAAATTAACCAATAGAAAATAACATAATTAATATTTGCACTTACCTTCAAAGTTTTGTAATAATGATTTGGGACAAGCAAACAAAGTACTCAATGTAGAAACTTATTATATCTTATGTTATTTGATTTTGCTACCTCACTGCTATTTATTTTTTTATTAAGTTAATTGAGACATTGTACGAATTAAAAAAATAAATGAGGTCTTGCAAATAAAAAGCCTTAAAATAAGAGTAAAAGGATATCCCAAAGTCGTTTGTCTGGGAAAGTTACCTCAAAGTAGAATTATTTTGAAGCCTCCAAGAATCGTGTGCAGAGACAGCTTTTGCAAGTTGAAGGCAAAAGTTTATACCAGTGGAATCAGCACGAAGGAGAGTCCCTGAATTAAAATTAGAAGTGGAAGAACTTGAATAATCACAACATAGTTGAGGTAAGTTTGCTCTTAATAATCTCAGTAGTTGCCACGAGTTGAGCTCCAAGGCCCTCAACCTTTGTTCCTCTGTGATAAGCAAAGTGCAGGAGTTAGTATGCATCTTTCTTTTCCTAAATGGAACTAATCTAATCTTTTTCGGAAGTATTCAAAAACCATACTACAGTAGAAAAATGCCAAACTTGATTTTTAACAAGGTTTATTAAAGAAAAGGGAAAAAGAAAAAAAAAGGCAGTCAAATGGTGAAAAGGCACTGAGTTAAATAAGTTCGTTTTTCAACTATTTTGAATAACAGATGAAGAATAAAAATTGGAAAAGAAATGAATTTATGTCTTATTGCAATCTAGTTCTGCTAAATACCATTTGAATTATATCCTAATTAATAGCTAGTCAATTATATAAAAGACCTTAGTTGCACTACAGACTTGATAATATTTCTTCAGTTTTTAATAATTTGTCAATTATATAATAGGGAAGGGTTATTCTCTTCTAAAAATATAACTATTAACTTTGTCTTAAGTACAGATTTTGCATTACATAAAGTAGTGTGATAAGAGGGACTCACCTGTTAAAGACTGAAAGATATTTGTTAACGTGACTCCTATATTATTTTTTGGAATAGGTACACCAAACAAAAGAGTAAGAGTTGGGGCGATATCTACCTGGAAAAGTAAATGTTTATGTGGAAATACCATTAAGCACTTGACATGACAAGGATGCAAATATGTTGTTATAAATCCATGCTGGACAGCTAAACAAATGCCATCCTAGTTTTACTTTTAATAATCAAAGCAACAATTTTGCATGGGGTCTAGTAGCTCAGGTGGTAAGAGCACTTGGCTCTCTTCTAAGAGGTCCAGGGTTCAAGCCCGCATGCTTGCGATAGGTTTGGCGAGCCAGCGTAAAAACTCAGCCATATATACAAGAAATGACCAGGGTCGGAGTGTCATTTCTAGCCTACCCCAACTTGTTTGGGATAAAAGGCTTAGACTTTAGACTTTTTTTTTAATCAAAGCAACAATTTACAGCTACTGATTTAAGCTGATTATAGAAATCAGTTAAAAGAAAATATATATAATCAGCACTATAATCAATCCTTTTTATCAAATGTACAAAATTCCCATCTTGTGTAGCATTTATCTCCAAGACCAATTGACTTCAACTCTAAAAATTCAATACTTACGATTTTCAAGAAACATATCTAGTTTTTAAATATACCTGAAAAGCTTCATTGTTGACTTTTTTTACCATCGCTTGCAGTCCGGATACCATGACCAACAAAAAGAGCCAAAGAATCAGTTTCTTCATATGACGATCCTCCATGGTTACCTGCTTCAGTCATGCCATGATCGCTAACTACAACCTGAAAAATTAAATTAACCAACTCTAATTAGGTCAGGTCAGGTTGTGTGGATTAGTGAAGTAGAAAAAGCAACATTGCCAAAACTAAAATGTTGGCTGCGGAGGCACATTGGGTTTTTACTTTCTTTCATAAATTCTTTGGCAGCAAAATTTATTTATACAATTCGATACTAACTTACTAAGTTTTTAGATTTAAATATAAAATGCTAAGTAGCAGGGTCTGAAGACACGTCATTGATCATGACTCATGAAGTCTTACCTGAATGTTAAAGTGGCACTCCATACCAATCTTGAGCACACCGGTTTTATACTGCTAATGGATATACTAAAACCACAGGAACTAATATGGAAAACCAAGTATGTTACAAAGAAGTCTAAAGCACCAACCAAAAGGGTTTGGCTGTTGGAATTCTTCTGAGAAGTAATACTTTGCATATGGATTTCTTTTATGATGTCATCCATTTCTTTCAGCTTAGGTGCCATCAAAATGCTGTCATAAAAAAAAAATGCACAAAATTAATCAATTCCAAAACCAAAATTTAAGAATAGAAGTTTTTTTTTTTTTGGGAAATAAGTAGAGGAGCGCTCTACCACTTTTCATTACTGAAAAGTAAAAACATTACAAAAAAACTAACAAACCACGAAAAAAAACATCTTTTAAATGCTACACCAAAGAACCCCAAAAACATTGAGACTACAACGATAAACTAGTCTCAAACCCCAAAGATACAAAATTTAAGAATAGAAGTGACATTGAAAATAGTTATTGCAGGAAATTTACCTCTGACGCCCCCCAATGTGCCCAACATGATCCAAGCCTAGGTAGTGAAGAATCTACAAGGAGAACACCAATTGGAATTTGGAACAGATGCCAAATTTATACCTTTGGTAAACTTTATACCAGGTTATCTACTTTGCAGCTAATTGCATGATAAATTATTAATGAGGTATGCTAAGGAAAGTAAACGACAACCCCTCTACTTCAGAAAAGAACTAAATGGCAGCCCAAAAACCAAGATAACAATTAGAAACAAATATTGGAAAAGAAAATGAAGATAATTATATCTTAGATGCATCAGTAAATTAATTTTCTATCCGATGATGAGAAGTTTTAATCTTTACAAATAAAATCAGTACCAAGAGGTTCCAGTCTTCTGCAGCCAGCTCGACATCTAGATGACGAGAAACATTTAAATCAACCTCAACTGTGTCTTTAACCTGATGAAGATCCAATACTCACTTTAAATAATTAAAAAATCACTATATGATAAATGGAAAAAAGTAATACGTGTCATTATTAATGAAATACGAGAAGGGGCAGATTTTTCACAAAAATTATCAAAATCTGGTAAAGAAACGAGCACCAATTCTAGGGAAACAAATATCCGAGGAATTTAAGAGTAATCTACACTACTGTAAACTCTTTAATCATTTCGAGAATGAAACAAAGAAATTAAATTTGCCTTATTCTCAATGAGCCTGATAAGAGCTTACAAAAAAGCTGCCAACTCCATCTTGTCTAGAGAATAAATTAGGAAACAATTTAATCCATGTGTTATCCCCAAGCATAACCATTCTCCAGCCAATGCGATACAACTGATCTGCATTTAAGATCAACAAAATAACTTGTACCATTGTTAAGTTAAATTCATGAGCTTTAAATATGGATTTCAGCTAACCAAGAAGATTGTCATCTAAGAAGGCCTGAGTGTTAAAGTTGAACGCTACATCTAGGAAGCCCCCAATCCCACCAGACATCATAGCCTAAGAATAAAAAAAAAGGATAAAGCAAACATAATTCAAACCAAGAAATTGATTTTACTGTACTAGGAATTACCAATTGTAAGCATTGCAGTTTCAGCTGCACATTAAGTATGGGTATACATTGTGTCATCCAAAATAATACTGGTACAGTACAAACCAGTTTTAGATTTCAGAAATTGTTCTTAATACAACTTCATTTTAAGGCATGAGTTGGTCTCTCCAGCACAATCAATCAATAATCTACACAACAAATTCAACAATTTAGAGCATATCGCTGGAAAAGCTCTAAAAATCACTTAACCTAGAAAACTAAATATATAAAGCACACTTTTGAAGACATTAAAAATGCAACCAAATAAACTTAACATCAAAGATACCCTCTAAACATTAAAAAAATTTAATCTATGTCCCCTCTTTTCTAATTGGAAAAGTTCATTAGCACCAGCGGCCTTTTTATTTATGTTATAGAGAAAATGTTTCAAGGAGCAATTATGGTATGTTCTTGAATAAATCAGGGACAGAAGGTTAAAGATGGCACTTTTGATTCTCCCTCCCTCTGGCTGATAGTTAAAGTGTTCTTTCCAACTTCTCTTTTGATTTCAAAGCAAACAAAATTCTTCAGTAAGATGATCTTACTTTTAACCTGGGCATTGTAACAGTAGGAGGTGCAGCTTTTGCATGAAAACCAACAGCCAATTCATTCGCCAACAAATACTGAGTATATGGCATTGCCTCAGCCATAGTTTTAGCTGGAGGCTTTCTACCTTTCCCGAGTATAAACTCAGCTGGTAACCCATCAATAACCTAAACTGACAAGAGAAGCATTTACATAAAACGTGACATTAAAGGTAATATTTACAGGGATTTTCCACCATCCTGAATAAGAACTGTTCCAGTACATTAGCAAATAACAACATCATACCATAAGTATCAGCCGATCATAGACAGGAGGAATGCCAGAGAGTTCCTGGAAAAAGAAATTAAATGTTGTATGACTACATTAGCTGCTCAACATTTAGTAATAACTAAAATAAACACAACAACTAACTATTAACAACTCCACACTCACTAATATAATTAGAAAACAACCATACACAATGCAATTGCATTGCATCAAGTACCACCTCGTACAAAGACTTGCGCTGCTCTGAGGAAAGATCCACCATTTCTGCGTCAGAATCAGAATCACAACTGGGCATCTGGTAACTCTCTGAACCACTACACCATATCAAACAGTACCAAATCAGAGACAAAACTAAAAAGAAGAAATTCAATTAAGAAATTGAGGATAGCGAGGGAGCACCTGAAGCCAGAGAGAGTGGGTTTAACGGGGAAGAATCCGAATAGGAATAGAGAGACCCCAGCGATCTGAAGCAGCGCCGCGATGGAAATCCCGAGAGCAAGCGTGGAGCATTTTGAAGAAGGCATGGAATGGAGAGATTGGAAGGGAAGGCGGGATGGATTTGATCTGCCAATGTGTTTTTTTTTTGGTTTAATTTTGTTCTGCTGATTGATTTTCGGTAATCGTAGCATTAATGACATGAAAATCGTCTGAGTTAAAGGATCTTTGGTTAGTAATTTCGAGTTGTTGACACTTGATAGTAAATTAAACTTCTTACCATCTTTTTTTTTGTTTTTTGTTTTTTTTTTTTTAAAATGTGAGAGAGAAACATCTAGCTATCCATTACTGTCACATATCACATAGATTATTGTCAGAATTTTCAAAGGAAAAAAATATTCGAGATATAACACAATAAAATATTCAAAATTATTGGACATGTCAACTATTTTTTTTAAAATAAAATCATAATCTATTCTGTGAAATAAAATTTATCCATCTTCGGACAATTTATCTGTTACTAGCAAAAATGTCCTAAATACGTGGACAAATAAAAAAAATAAAATGTTGATATTATTTTTTGTTATCTATAAAATTGTTACATGTTAGGCGATAAAAATATGGTAAAATCAATAATTTAGTTTTTTTTTTCTTTTAAATAAATAGCTAATTTTGTAGTAACTTAATTTTTTTTAAGAAAAGTCTGATCTTGATCTAGACCACTAATCAAATCAAATTAAATAAATAAATGGTTCATAATTGATATAAAAATTTTTTACACCTTTTTACATAACAAGTTTACTCCTTTTATATGGGTGCTTTTATAAGTAGTATATAAATATAGATCAGCAGAAATAATAACAACAGCAGGATATTGATTCGGTAAAGGAATAAATAAATAAATTAATTAATTAATAGATACAATGGACACGAGCCCAACTGCCAAAGCCTTACTATATTCATACGGGCTCAATGGGCCGGTTCTCTTTCTTTTTTTTTTTATTTAATCATTGATGAAGGCCGATGAGCAGCGGCGAATCCAGTAAGGGACGGTAAATTAGGGCAGATATCCTATATACCATCCTTACGATGGTGCCATCCTGCCATCCCAGTAGGCCCTCTCGCGCACCTAGTCCATCCATCCCATATTTGATATCTCTCGCTCAAATATCTCTCTCAGACTCTCACTCAAATCTCTCCGCAGATTTCTTGCTCGAACCAAACCTCTCTCTATTCTCCTCTTCTTCGAGATCTGATCTCTCTCCTCTTGGCATTGCCATGGCAGCACCGAACATCCGACGATGCCAGCGCCGGACCTCCCTCGCGTTGAAGATAGATCTTCGTCAGAGTTTTGAATTTGCAAATCTATTTTTGATCTCTCTCTCTCGTTTATGATCAGTTCATATACATCAATTTTCTTCTGTTTACATCTCTGATCTCGCTTCTTTAAGGTATTTATCTCTAATAATTAATTTTCATTAAAAATCTAAAACAAGTTCTTCATTTTTCTAATTGATTATGCTAGTTCTCTTTCGTTATTTGTCTTAGGGTTTTATATTCGGATGAAAAGGTGAATCGTAGGAATACGACAACTCGGCTGATGAGGTTCACTTCACCCATATTTCTATTCAATTAATCAATTCAATTGTTTGTGTCGCAATTTTTTTTGTTGAAATAAGTAAGGTACTAATGATGGAATTGGAAATAGGGAATTGAAAATTTTGTCCAATAGTTAGCTGTTATTCTCATAAATCTTGTCAGAAATTCTCTTGATATTATATTAGAATTCCCTTGGTAGCATTAGGGGTTTTATTTGAATATTTGTGAAGCTCTTTATACTAGTGTACCCCTAGATCCATGAGGTACAGAGATAAATAAAATGAAAGCCTAGATCGCTCATGATTTCTAACATTTGCAATGCAATCCCTATCAAATTGTAAGACACCTAAAACTTTTGGGTAATGCGACATACGTTGAGCAATTTAAGGCAAATTGAGCATCCCTTAGTAAAATTACCAGTTTGGCAGAGGCCAAAGCTTACTTAATTGACACAGTTTTACGAGCTTACAATTCAGAACACCAGTTAGGTTATATATGTATGGCCTTCAAGAAGTAAAGGTCTTTGGAGACGAAAATTGTCAGGTGATTATTTTTGTTCTTTTCTTTTACATCGGCATTTTTTTTTCTATTTTTGATTGTTTATGCATTTAGTACTTGTCTCTGTTAGTGACAATTCCGAGCATTGTCAAACCAGTTGTTCAGGTCACCTGAATATCATAAAAATTTCTTTTATGCATTTACTACTTGTATTGTAAGTGCAGTTAACTTAAAATAAAGGAGTAAAAATATATCATGTAAGGAAGTATATATTAAGATGACGAATTATTTGTTAGTTTTGTAACTGTTTGTTTCAAGTATAGTTACTTTAAAATAAGGGAGTTAATATATAACGTAAGGAAGTATATATTAATATGATGAATTTTTTGTTAGTTTTGTATCTATTTGTTACAAATGTAATTATCTTACACGAGCGTAGTTAACTTGAATTAAGAGAGTAAATATAAACTTCAAAGGAACCATATACTAAGCTTATGTCTTATTTTATTAATAAATATGAATAATTATTAGTAACTTTGCTATGTATATTCTAATGTAGTTACTTTAGTATAAAGGAGCATATTCATTAATATGGGGATTAAATATAATAATTAAGGGAGTGTATGTCTAAGCATGTTGAATTAGAAATATGTGTAGCTAATTTTATTAATTAATGGAGTATATTCATCAAGGTTGGGGTTTAAATATATTGATTAAGGGAGTATATATCTAAGTATACTGAATAAGCAACATGTGTCAGCTAATTTTATTAAGGGAGTATATTCATTATTGTGAGAGATTAAATATATTGATTAAGGAGTATATATCTATGTATGTTGAATAATGAACACGTCTCAGCTAATTTTATTAAGGGAGTATTTTATTTTTTTTATTTTTTCTTTTAAAAAATATTTCAGGATAGCATTTTATTTATTTTTTTCTTTTAAAAAATATATACATAATCAGTATCTTTAACTATGTGTATCTAATTAATTTAAGGGAGTAAATAAATAAGCATGAGGGAGTATCTATATATTAAAGTATGAAATGTTTTAACTATAGGGGATGGATGGTAACTTCTGAATTTGGTAGGTCTAGACCATCTATCTGAGCATATACTTTTATATAAGGATGTATGTATTTTTATATAAAGGAGTATCTATTAAAGCATGAAAAAATTAACTATAAGAGAGTATATAGTTTAACTATAAGGAGTATATTTAGAACTATAAGGGAGAATGAGTATATACTTTTACATAAGGGAGTATATATTAAAGCATGAAATGTTTAATTATAAAGGATGGATGGTAACCTCTGAATTTGGTAGGTCTAGACCATCTACCTGAGCATATACTTTTATATAAGGATGTATGTATTTTTATATAAAGGAGTATCTATTAAAGCATGAAAAAATTAACTATAAGAGAGTATATATTCAAAAGAAGGGATTATATAGTTTAACTATAAGGAGTATATTTAGAACTATAAGGGAGTATATATAGAAACACATAGGAATATATATTTACCATGAATGAGTATATACTTTTACATAAGAGAGTATATATTAAAGCATGAAATGTTTAACTATAGGAGATGGATGGTAATCTGACATTTAGTTGTCTCATTTGTGTACATAAATAATTCTGAAGGAGTAAATAAATAAGTTAGAGGGAGTACATATAAATTATAATTGGTATATGGAAATAATATCAGATACAACTGTCTTATTGCTTTCATATCATTCTTTGGATGTAAGTAAATAACTCTTAGAGTATATAAATAATACTAGAGGAGTATATAATATTGAATAATGGTTACTGATTTTTGTAACTACGTTGTTAGCAGTGTAAGTACTTCACAACAAGAGATTAAATTATAGTTTGAAAATGAATATATAATATTGAATAATGGATATTGATTTTTGTAAATGTGTAGTTAGCACTGTAAGTACTTCACAACAAGAGAGTAAATTATATTTTGGAAAGGAGTATATAATCTTGCAGTTGTATTGCATTCTTTTGTTGATATGGCATTATCAGGTTAATTTTGATCTTTTATTCACATATAAGGGAGTATTTTCATTCATATATGTGTTCATTTATTTATATATAAGGGAGTATTTAAATGTCTATTCTGATGTCTGACATTTAGTTATCTCATTTGTGTACATAAATAATCCTGAAGGAGTAAATAAATAAGTCAGAGGGAGTACATATAAATTATAATTGGTATATGAAAATAATACCAGATACAACTGTCTTTTTGCTTTCATATCATTCTTTGGATGTAAGTAAATAACTCTTAGAGAGTATATAAATAATACTAGAGGAGTATATAATATTAAATAATGGTTACTGATTTTTGTAACTACGTAGTTAGCAGTGTAAGTACTTCACAACAAGAGAGTAAATTATAGTTTGGAAAGGAGTATATAATATTGAATAATGGCTATTGATTTTTGTAAATGTGTAGTTAGCACTGTAAGTACTTCACAACAAGGGAGTAAATTATATTTTGAAAATGAGTATATAACATTGAATAGTGACTATTAATTGTTGTAATTGTGTAGTTAGTACAGTAAGTAATTCGTAACAAGGGAGTACATTATATTTTAGAATGGAGTATTTGGTAACATTGTATTTAGAAGGGAAATAAAATTTAGAAGTGAGTATATAGTAACTGTATATAAAATTTTTGTAACATTGTATTTGGTACTGTAAGTATTATACAATTAGGGAGTAAAATATAAAATGTATTGAATTAAGTATTTGTTTTAGTTATTGTACAGTTAAATATTAGGTGATGGATACATTCATTAAGAGGAGTATATATTCTAAAATTAGACAATTCTATATTTTGCAGATTGATGTTACTGATGATAAACGTGTCGTTTCTTACCGGCTGTTATTAGATCCTATTAATGAAGTGAAGCTTAAATTCAGAAATGCGAGTGAATGTGTTCTCCTTGATCTTGAGGAAAAAGATTGAATTTGGTGTTTGACTGAGAAGATTGCAACTTGGTGGTTGAGTGTAACTTGTTGCTACTGTTGGTTTTTTGTTTAGTGAATTTCGTTTAGTGAAAAGTAATGTTGGTATTTTATTTGAACAAGGTTGGATGAAATTTTAGTATTGGATGCTTATTTGAACTCCTTATGGGGTGCGTTTGGATAGGTGTGGGAAGAAGGGAAGAAGGGAAGAAGTGGGAAGAAGTATTGGGAAGTGTGTAATTTTGTGAAGAGTTTGGATTGTTTATAATTTTTTTTCTTCCCATCTTCCTTCTTCCTCTTCTTCTTCTCTCATCCAAACGCACCCATGAAGAAGTTTATACTTCCTTTTTAAAATTTATATACTCTCTTATTATATTGAATTCTTATTTGTACAATTTTTTGTCTGTTTGTTAAATACTAATTTTGTATTCCGTATGTAGAAGTATATACTCCCTTACGGAGAAGTATTTACTTCCATAATATTTTCAATTCTTATCTGATTATTCTTATTTGAAATTTCTATTTTGAATGCTTATTTGAACATTTTTTACGAAAAAGTATATACTCCCGTTTGGATACGTATGTACTTCTTTATGAAGAAGTATATACTTCCTTAATATTTTCAATTCTTATTATATTGAATTATTATTTGTACAAATTTTTATCTGTTTGTTAAATGCTAATTTTATATTCCATATGTAGAAGTATATACTCCCTTACGGAGAAATATTAACTTCCTTAATATTTTCAATTCTTAGTTAAAATATTTATCATGTAATAATCTTTTTAGTACTTTTTGGATATTAAATGTTGAAAAAATAAGTAGTGTATTATCGTGAATAATTAAATGCTTTGTATACAATTATATACTTCCTTGTATTTTCAACTGATAGCTTCAAATGGCAGAATTTGATTTATTAATAATATTATTAATTTTTTTATTTTATTAAAAAAATATTTATATACTCCTTTACACTAATTTAAGTACTCCCAGTTTTTAAGTGACAGCCAGCGTAATACGTCGAAATTCTGCCGAAATTGCAACGCGCTTCTCTTTGGACCAGATTTGGGCCAGCGACTCGTGTGGGATGTCACGGATGTCATTTCTGAGTGATGTCCCATATCAGCTCCGAAATTAGGGGTGAAAACGACAATCGTTTCGACCGTCCGATCATTTTGTTTCGTCTGAAACGTAACGGTAACGGTTAAGATTTTTGGTCTCGTTTCAGAAATGAAACAGTTGGTGCAAATAGAAACCAAATTTCGTGTACATATCTGTTTCGTTATTGTTTATTTCGTTTATATTATATCTCATGGCGATTGTTTGATTGCACATGAAAAAGAAAGGCGGTGAGCAGGAAGACATGGATTTAGGTATCTTGCGCTGCACTAAAATTATCGCCTCTCCAGTCTCTAGCTCTCTTGCTCTCTCCATCAGGCCTCTTTTGTTCTCTCTCAATTCCAGTACCACAATAATGTCTCTGACTCTCTCTCAGTCCCTCATGGTCATTGACCAGTACCTCACCTTATCTATAAAATATTATATTTTAGGCAATAAAGATAAGGTAAAATCAATAATTTAGTCTTTTTTTTAAATAAATAGCTAATTTGATAGTAACTTAATTTTTTTAAGAAAAATCTAACTTTGATCTAGACCACTGAACAAATCAATGGTCCATAATTGAGACAAGAATTGTTTACACCCTTTTATATGACAAGTTTACTTTTTTTATAGAATAAATTTACTCACTTTTTATATAGATGTTTTTATAAGTAGTATAAATATATATTAGCAAATATAATAACAACAGCAGGATATTGATTCGGTAAAGGAAAAAATAAATAATAAATTAATGGATACAATGGACCATGAGGACGAGCCCAACTGCCAAAGGCCTTACTATATTCATACGGGCTCAATGGGCCGGTCTTTTTTTATTTATTTAATCATTGATGAAGGCCGATGAGCAGCGGCGAATCCAGTAAGGGACGGTAAGTCGGTAATGGTCGGCGAAAAAAAATTAAAACTAAGTTTACTGTTCATACGAATTTTGAAAATAAAAGAAAGTTTTAATTTTAAAACTAATGTTGTAGATTTCAAAAATCGCTTGGATCCTAATTTTTGCTGCATTTTGTTAATGGGAGGTACTGTTTTAATTTCGTTAATTGGGAAGTGGCATTAATTAATCAAACTTTAAGTGCTAACTGTACCCTGACCAATAATAATGGTGTTATCAACTCAGCACTTTCCATTAACCTTTTGAGTTAAAGAAAGAGTTCAGTCCTTCGCATTTAATATTCGACTGTGTATCAAATTTGGTAAAATTTGATAATCACATGATCAACTGGAAACTTATATATAAGTTCTGTATCAAATTGATCATTTTGAACTAAGTTTCGGAATTTTGAGCGCGACTCACAGATCTTTTGGTGAGTTGCAACTCACCATAGCAAAATTCTCTCTTATATATAATAACCGTTACAGATATGCTAAAAAAAGTACGGCTCTTTTGTATAACTTAGCTGTAACGGTTATTAGATAATAACCGTATCTAATAACCATTACAGAATTTGTAACGGTTATTAGATTTTTTGTAACGGAGGCTACAGTAACGGTTTGTGTATCGTTACTAAATTCTTTTATTAACCTTTACACAAGGAAAATTTTTCGCGTAGTGACAATTGAATTTCTTACATGCATGTCATTCGTCTAGAAAATTCATGTAGTTTAAAAGGTCGTACTCATTATCATAATTTCATGAGAAAATTTAGGAACAGTGACAAGCAAACTACTGAATATGATATCCTGTCTGCATGCCTATACTATCTCTCTATATATATATAATCTATATATAATACATGCCCGTGAGATGCTTCGCTTTACGTTATTTTCATTATTTTGTAATTGAATTTGTATTATCTCAAGAAGGCATCAAACATATAATTAAAGGGCAGCCAGATAATGAGACAACTGGACACGCAAAATATAATTTAGATTAATATCAAGGACCGAGTTTTTTTTTTCCTCCCCATTCTAGTCCGTCCATGACGATTCTTGTCCAATTTGGCAACTCAAATTACTTGCATAAGAACGATTTAAGCGTATTGATGCAAACTAAATAGGATTACATAAAACAGGGATAATATTGTTTATTTCTGAAGTACAACACATTTCTTCGTAATTAAAGAAAGGTTTACATGCAAGAACGGTCAGAACATGTGCATTTTTCTAATAAGGTTGCTCCCAGATTGGTTTCTTGTTCAATGAGGCTAATTAAGAGACTGTATATAATACTCACTTCAACTGGTGGCAAGTTTTAATACATATATACATATATTCCATAATGCTTTGTTGGACATCACAACTGTTGAATATTACAATCCCAAATCCTTGAGGCTACAAGATCACATAAATATATATAAATACATGCCCCTCTTGTCCATGAAGCCGATACATAGTTCCTTTTTATCTTACATGCATATACAAAAATGGATACAACAAATGGAAGTAGCGGATCATATACACCTGCTAAAGGAAAGATTGTAACCGTACTCAGCATCGATGGTGGTGGTATAAGGGGAATCATTCCAGCAACTATTCTCTCTTTTCTTGAATCAAAGCTTCAAGTAAGCACAATAGAGTTCTATATTTAATTATTTATTAAACCGGTCCTCACCATGACACCAACCAATCAACAAAATAATATCTATAATGTAACTAATGGAGAATTATAAGTTTGGTGTATTTGACCATGTTTGGCGTTTGAAATGTTTTCTTCCATTTGGATCCTTTTATTAACTGTTTTAAATATTTATGCTATTACTATGTGTTTCAGGGGCGTGATGGAAAAGGAGCAAGGCTTGCAGATTACTTTGATGTCATTGCGGGGACAAGCACTGGAGGTCTTTTGGCCCTGATGCTGTCTGCTCCAGGCAAAAACAAGCGGCCTCTATTTGCTGCGAAAGATTTAGCAAAATTCTACTTGGATAATTCACCAAAGATATTTCCACAAAAGTGAGTTCTCCAAACTTGCAATGAAAAGACACATAAATTGGTGTGCACTAATGAATGGCTTGATTTTATGATGTCACTATGTGTGAGCTTTTGCTTGATTCAAGAATAAACCATATGTATAAGGAGTAAGAAGTAAGAACTAAGAAGTGTTTGTATTAATTATATGAGTGCAGTAGAGAATAAGGTAGAAGAAAGAAAGAAAGAAAGAATGAAAAGATGCTAAAAAAAGGCATAAATTAAGAAGCTCAAAAGTGACTAAATCAAATCTATTTTCCTACAAAGTGTATCCCTACGTTGTGGGAAAATGCTTTGGGGAACGGAGTTTTTGCTGCAAGCAACACAGCTTTTTTAAAAAAGACTGAATTGCCCTTTTAAAATTTAGTAAATTCACTCATACATCTTAAATCTCGTCTGTCCCTCTTACCTCTCCAGTGAATTTTGATTTTTTTCCATCTCACAAACTTATTAGTTCATTTCTAGAAAACGTGAAAGTTCTACAGAGAGAAAAAAAAGATATGTAAAATATTTATGCAAAGTAACCATTTGTTTCTTTAATGTTGCATAAGTTAACAAAAAATTTTCGTGTATGATCAATTGATCGTAATAACAGCAGTAAGAAGTCTCAAGAGGAGAATACATTTGTCTTTTAGCATAAAACTTATAAGAGAAGGAAAGCACGGTTAAGGAAATAAATTAGGATATAAATAATAAATTTCAATGATTGATGTTGAGGGCAATTTAGACATTTAGAAACACAAAACGTTGCTCTAAGGAAAAAACCGGTTGCCCAACGCATCTCTCCTACGTTCTGTTAGTGTTAAGCACCTGAGAAGCAAAAGGAAGGCTTACAATTACGAATTTCGAAACTCCTATTTCCATTTTACTTCCTTGTACTTTTCTTGTCCCCTATCTATTGTTTTATATTCTTCATGTGGCTCTTTAGTCATGAAAATGCTTTTGTAAAATGATTTTATAAAATTTAAAAGGTTTGAAACTTTCCAAGATATTGATTATTGATGATTGAATCACAGGTTCGGGATGCTATCCCAGTTGACGAACACCATCAAAATGGTTACTGGGCCCAAGTATGATGGCAAATATCTGCACTCTATAATTCAACAGTATCTCGGACAATCAAGGCTACATGATACTCTAACAAACGTGGTCATTCCCACATTTGATATTAAAATAGAACAACCTACCATATTTTCGAACTTCACGGTACGAATTCTTACTATTCAGTGCCTTTTAAATTTGAATTAATTACATTTTTCAAATTTTTGCATTAATGTAGTATTTGTAAACAAGATCAAATTTGAATGAGCCAAACTTAATGTTGACATGCACGAGCCTGACCAGCATGGGCTGAGGTTCCGATTTTAAGTACCTTTTAGCAATGATAAATTGAGAACAAAATATTTATATTGGCCTTTTCCAGAAGGCTTTTCATTGCGCGCTAAGATTAGATTTTAACATTTCATCTTGATTTCACAATGTTGTTGTCTGTTGTTGGAATCGAATTTTAAGAAATGAAAGAAAGTGGGATGTCCTTGCAACCTATATTTATGCTAATTTATCTAATAGTTAGCAATTATGAGCATTATTTACTACATTACTTTCAGTTGAAGTATCAACCGCTGAAGGATGCACTGCTATCGGACATAGCTATAGGCACTTCTGCAGCACCAACATTCTTTCCGCCACATTATTTTGTGACCAAGGATGACAGTGGAAATACTAGGGAATTCAATCTCACAGATGGTGGAGTTGCAGCAAATAATCCGGTACATATAGTAACTTACAAATGGAGCTTCGATCTAGTATTAAAATATTACAAGAACAAATTACGAACCAATAATTTGAATGACGATAATATTTCACAATAAATTTAGTTTCTAAAAATGGAACTCTAGTTTTTCTCTTGTTTTTCTTCGTCAAAACATTTCATATTTAATCACCATCATTTGCTAATTGAAACGATTGCTTGATAATTTGATAATTAGTACTTGTAATATACCATCAGGATATGATAACAGTTACTATCTATATATCACCCTCTAAATTATAACATGAATTAAATATGAGAGACGTTTATAATTTTTGATAATGAGGGATACCGTTTATAATATATCACCCTCTAATTTATTACATGAAGTAATTAAGGGAGTTGTTTATAATTTATATATGGTAATTGGATGGATGGGAATAAGAGCTATTTTCAGAAGAATCCATCGAACTAATATTTTTTTTTTCTAAATAGCACTCTTCCTAATTTTAATTCATCTCTTTCATTTTTTTCAACTCACCGTCCAAACAATATTTTTTTTTACCGAAATAATACTATTTTCACTTTTATCAAAATAACACACTTCTTAACTTTTCTTTCCGGAAGAATTCTTCCTTCCTTAAATCCAACAGTCCAAACAATATATTCGAACCTATACCAACAATATAAATCTGACATCGTATATATAGCTATTTTTTAAATTAGGTTTCTCACTTCAAACCTGTTTTTTCATTGGAACAACCAAACACAATCTGTGGTTTGTTTTAATTCAAACAAAGAACTAAAAGTGCTTTACAAAATTAGCCATGCTTATTATTAATTTACACTTACTTCAATTTATAAATTGAGATTTTTTTTTAAGAAAGTGGGAGGTACTTGTCATCAAATTTTTTTTTTTTGAAATTAAAAGTGCATACGAGTCTTGAACCCTTTATCTTTTTGAGACAAGTCTAGTGCTCTTAAGCCACAAAATCGCATGCTTAGGAAAGTGGAAACCAAAATTTTTTAACAGATGGTACTTTGGTATATAGAATAACTTAATAAAATTTATTTTTCCAAACTTTATGAACATATACATAAAGAAGTGATGTTAATTTTGCTTATTAATCTATCAATCAAACTTAAACTGTTGGAAAGAGAGAATTTTATAATGATTTTAACTTATCATAGATTAATTATTAATGAGTTCTCTATTTTAAACTTTAATTAGTCTTCTAATTAGTATTATAACTATACTTTGGCCCAATTGACTTTTTACATTTTTTTTTTCTTTTTCTTTTCCTACACATATTAGACACTGACTGCTATGAGCCAAGTTACACGGGAGATCGTTCTAGGAAATGACCAGTTCCTCCCTATCCAGCCAACAGACTACAACAAATTTTTAGTCATCTCACTCGGAACTGGATCAAACAAGACAGAGGAGAATTTCACTGCGAAGGAGGCTGCCAAGTGGGGTATCTTTGGATGGCTGAACCAAAAAGGTGCCTCGCCAATTGTCGACCTCTTCAATCGTGCCAGTGCTGACATGGTCGACATTCACTTGGCTGTTCTATTTCAGGCACTCCGTTCTGAGAAAAGCTACCTTCGTATACAGGTAAATCATTTGGATAGTGTTATATCTAGCATATTATAGAACAAATAATTAAAACTTAAAAGGACCAAGTCAAAGGCCCTTTTCTATGTATATCACTATCTATATCTAATTATCTATATATGTGAATTCAAACTTTGATTAGTCTTCGAATAACAACTTGGCAGTTGGCACTTAAAATTTTATAAGGCCCTCACAAATAGTGTGACTTCTTTCGTTCATATTCCATTTTTCTTTATTAATTATGAGATGGAACTGGGAAGTAGACAGAGATTTATAAAATGGACTAGTTACATCCTGAGATAACTCTTTCATATTTTTTGTGGCGCTCATCATGCAAGCACGCTGATTTTGTAGTTAAAAATGTCCTTTTGCTGTTTATCATTGAATTTTTTTTTTTCTGACATTTAAAATTTAGGATGATGCACTCACCGGTAGCACAAACTCAATAGACGATTCTTCAAAGGAGAACATGCAAAAACTTGTGCAGGTTGGAAATGACCTCTTGAAGAAGCCTGTTTCGAGGGTCAATCTTGAGACTGGCAGGTTCGTGGAGATTCCTGGAGCTGGTACTAATGCTGATATGCTCACAATTTTCGCAGAGAAGCTTTCGGTTGAACGAAAAGCAAGGGGCGGTGACACGCCTATCTAAAATATTACTTATAATTTTCTTTTTCATTCTTATAGAAAGGAATGAATTAATTTCTTCAATGTAATAAAGAACTAACTATTCCTAGTAGGATAGTATATTGGGTATTCTGTATTTCAGTGATCAAGCCGCCTTTGTATGCATATTGAGAAATGCTAGTGTCCTATATATAGGACGGATGAGTCCATCAAATATGATCGATCGTTTTTATGTTTTTAAATTTCAAATGACCGATCCGACTGTTCAATATGTTCTTCATATTGAAAATTTATAAAAAACCAATTTTTATATTTTTTTAAATTTTTTTACTTTTTTTTTGGTATTTTTGAAAATTCATGATATAAACATTATGGATCGTCCAATAACAACGATTTTCTAAAATGCAAAAAAATAGTAAAAAATTTCGAAAAAATGTAAAAATTGGATTTTTATAAGTTTTTAATATGGAGAACATATTGAATGGTTCAGATCGGTAATTTGAAATTTAAAAACGTGAAGACGATCATATTGGACAGAGCCCATCCGTCCAATATATTGGACTCTTGCATTTCTCATCCATATTATATGGTGATTTGTGAATTGTACTCGTTGATAATTTGTTATTAAGGTAAATGAACATGCATTTAGCTGGAGAGTTATAACATGACCTTCAATAACGCCGGACTTTTTTCGAGATCAAACTATTCAAGCACTCAATAATAATAATAGGAATAATTGTCTTAATATATGCTTGTTCCGATTAATTTATTTAGTTTAAATATTGCAAGTTTCAGGACGTAACAATAACTAGGTGGTAGTAGCGGCTTCGCTGCTATTTGATTTCCCTTTTTTTACTTTCTGATGAAAATTTATTTACTCAAAATATAAAAAAAATATAATCCAGTTTTTCTATGGTTCACCAAATAAGCTTCTATCAAATAATAAATTAAAAGAAATGAATATTAATTCAAGAAGCTGTGCTACGTTTTTTTAGATTGAGAATAATTCAAACTATGTCGTCAAATTTCTAGGTCTATTTGGTAATGTATAACTTCTTAGGAAATCTAATTTAACATAAATTTGTTTTACCAATTATTCAACATATTTGGTATCATATAATTTCTTAAGAATTTATATATTCTCAAACCTAAAAAATAAAATTTATGTCGAATGACAATTTATCTATATCTATAATAATAAAATAATAATAAGTGGACTAAGTTTTTTTAATTGATTGTTGTAATTTAATTGCATCGTTTCTGAGAATGCAATCCAAGCTAGAGATTTCTTGGATCGTCGTCTGAGAATGAGATCCTACAACACTATTTTTTAAATTAATTTTTTTTCATTTATTTTCGAAATTCGAGTGAAAACATCTTATTTAATTTTTTCAGAATTTGCGCAAAAGCACAAGGAATCGTATCCTCTAGATGGCCATCCAGTGGAAACTTTCTATCTCAGCCGTCCGATTTAATCTTAATAGATATGGATGCCCCATGCATAATAGGCAGATTGATAGACATGAAAAGATCTAACCGTTAAGATTAAATCGGACGGCTCGGATCGAAAGACGTCCACTGGATGCAGGGGCGGATCTACCACCGGGGCGGGTGGGGCTAGAGCCCCACCTCACGCCGTCAAGCCCTTGGAGCCCCCCTTTAGCCCCAGCTAATTTTTTCTTCCATTGGAGCACTCGAAAGTGGGGCTGAAGACTTAAACAGGAGTTGTCATACCCACCTAGATATTTTTTCTAGATCCGCCAGTGACTGGATGGTTGTATTCAACCATCCAGAAGATCCGAAAAATTTAAAAATAATATTAAATTAATATAATATATTAAAAATAATATCAATATAATAATATTTTTTTAAATAGTATCACAAGATCGGAATCTGGGATTCCGACCGCAATTACGGAATTCCGAATACAGATCTTAGCTAAGATCGGAATCCGGGATTCCGGTCTTAGCTTTAAATATTAAAAATAATATTTAATTAATTTATTAATTAAATATAAATTTAATTAATTAACTAAATATAAATTCAATTTATTTGTTTAATTAATTTATTTAATTAAAAAATGAATAATTAAGTTATAAATTTTTAATTAATTTACATTTAAATTATAAATTTTTAAACAACCATTTGATCTGCGTCTCGGGTGTCGTCATCTGTATAGCCAATAAAAAACTCGGGAGTTTGTTGTACGAATCTACCCACGATCCGAAAAGATGTTCGATTGCTCTCTCTCTCGCCCATGTCAAATCTTGTTACAAGTGAGCACCACATTTGGGTATTTTTTCTCAAATAGAGATTTCACGTTCGGTAAGGAAATACCGACATCTCTCTTTGCTGTATTTCTGATACAGTTGGCAATAACTTCAGCCGTTAGATTATCATGCGTGAAGTCTCCGGCCCTTCTCACGCAT
The DNA here is from genome assembly GCA_028095005.1 of Rhynchospora pubera. NCBI lineage: Eukaryota > Viridiplantae > Streptophyta > Magnoliopsida > Poales > Cyperaceae > Rhynchospora > Rhynchospora pubera. The sequence goes on along the minus strand of CM051462.1, from coordinate 84,619,563 downwards.
GTAGGGGTGTACAAAAAAATCGTAAATTCGTTCAATCCATTCAACCCACCCGACCCGAACAGTTTTTTACCGGGTTAGCATGATGTTAGGTTTGGTACGGGTTCTAAGTTTGACAAACCCGATATTTCGGGTTAGGTTACGGATTTTGTACTAGTTAACCCGTGTATAGTTCAACCCACCCGTTTATCATTATTTATTCCTCTTTGTCTCACTTTTTCTCATGTCCTTACTCAAACATCTCTTATTTCATGAAGTTTCGATGTCCTCCATAGGCATACACGTCCTCTGTTCCTATCACAATGACTCGAAAGTTGAAAGATGATTCAAATGCGTCTCTAATTTGCTTCGAACTAAATTGTAATAGACACAAAATGATTTTTATATGTATTAAATAAATTAATTAATTAAATTTATATTTAATTAAATAAGTAAATTAAATATTATTTATAATATTTAAAGCTAAGATCGGAATCCGGGATTCCGATCTTAGCTTTAAATATTAGAAATAATATTATTTAAATATTTAAATATTATTTTTAATATTTAAAGCTAAGATCGGAATTCCGGATTCCGATCTTAGCTAAGATAGGAATCCGGGATTCCAATCTTAGCTAAGATCGGTATCTGGGATTCCGTTATTGCGGTCGGAATCCCAGATTCTGATCTTGTGATACTATTTAAAAAAAAATTATTATATTGATATTAGTTTTAATATATTATATTAATTTAATATTATTTTTAAATTTTTCGGCCAGAAGATACTCTCCCAAAAGCACAAGGCCTTACTGGACAGAGCCCAACTAATTAATCAGCAGGCCCGTTCCTTTCCTTGTTTCTCTCTCTGTTTGTATCGAGAACTGGAGATGAGCGTGTACGGAGGAGACAGTTGGGGAAGGGAGGCGCAGCAGCGGAAGAGGAGGGTTGACGACCTCCTCTCCTCTTCCTCCAATGCTTCTTCTTCATTCAAGAAGCTCTCCAGTGGGAAGTTCGTCTGCCTCGTCTGTCCCCACAACCCCGTTCTTGACTCCTCACTCATGCTTTCTGTGAGTCTCTCTCTTCTCTAATTAATTTGAGTTAGAAGGAAGAATCCCTCAGTACTGATACTGGCTTGTATTTCATTTTGAGACAATGGTTGGCTGGGACTGTACTGTACTGGGTTTTGTTAGATTCTTAGATGTAGTGTGTAATTTTGAAGAATCCCTAAGTATGTCAAATTACAAGGGGATTGCTGAACTTCTATAGTGATTAGTAGGTTTTATGGTTGTTTTCAACCAAATAAAATGATCTGCCTTTTGTTTGCCACTTTGGTATAATTTCATGAACAAATTCTAAATTTACCCATTATAATTTTAATTTGTAGCCATCCAGCACAGGTTTCATAAAACTGATTGTTTATTTATTTCTTTATAACCACTCCAGGCATCTCTCTTTTCTGAAGAATGATGAACTAATTCAACACATTGGCACTAGGGAAAAATACTCCCTTTTATAAATGACTAATTGACAAAAGCTCCTACAAAATGACATAATATTGTATAAACAGGTGCATAACAAGGGTTCTCGACATGTTGCTGCACAAGCAAAACAGAAGGAAAATGAATTATGGAGGCAGCAGGAGTTAAACAAGAGGATTGCTTTATCTTCTAAAACTAAAATTCAACCCAAAACCACTAGCTCGAACAACCATGTTAAGCCATTAGTTGAACAAACTCGGACAACTATTCTGGAATTACAATCCACCAAGTTTACATTAAATGCGAAGGATGCAGCATCAAATGATTCACATTCAAGTATTTCAAGTCGTGAGAGGAGACAAAAAGAACTCAAATTTATTGCAGCTGGCTGGAAAAGGGATTGTCATGGGAAGTGGTTCAGAGATGAAAATGTGAGCTTTCTGATAATTATTATTTTTTTCATTCATTATTTACACAAAGAAGAAATCATTGGGCTTCGATATGTAAATTGGGCCTATTTTAGATTTATGATAAAACTTCATCTTCTTTTGTAATAATATGTTTTATTCTTGGTCTTTGTTGGAACAGCCGAACAGTTATTTTGTGCCTCTTCCTGAGAGAACTTTAATTTTAAATGCTGAATGGAGAGTCTTAGGTATAATTACTTAAGGCTGAACAGGTCAATGAAGAGAAAAACAGGAAGGACAAAGACTAAAATATAAAAGAGGGAATAGATCATTGACATACTATGCTAGCACTAGTCCTCTGTTCTCCAAATATTTTATTGTAAAATTTTGCAATTGAGCTAGTGTTACCCTAATTAATAAGTAGGCATCTATGATGGTTTTTTATCAGTAATATTATTTTCAGGTTCATTCTTTATTGGTCTTTTGATTTGGCATGCATTGGCTTATTTAACAGGTAGAATTCGATTCGGATGAAGAAGACCCAAATGTCTGCCCTCTTTAGCATAAAGAACCTCATTTTACTTCATATCAGAGTGATATGAAGTTTATTGCTAAATTGAAGTTAGTTATGTACAGTTACTTGGAACCTTCTATCCTTTCCAATCAAGGAAGTTAAATGAAAAAAAAAATTAAAAATATGTGTTGCTTTAAATTTTTTTTACCCGCAATTTAAATCCCCATGTTTCTAAACCTGCCCTTGCTGGGTTTGATTTGGAGTCTCCACATGGTTCACTACAGTTACAACATAGACTTGGTGCTGGTGGCAACTGGAGCTTCAATGCAAAAGCCTAATTTTTATACATTAGGGCAGTTTCTTTTTTTTTTTTTTTTGAATATTGAATCTCTGTATTTGTTTCCGCTTCATGAATTAAGGATACAACTTACAAGTATGATTTTAGCACTACCTGTTCTGAACAGTTCTGTTTGCACCTCTAGGTGTAAGAGTGTCTTGTAGATTTTTTTTATAATGTTTATACTCGTTGCACGTGCCATGGCATGTACTCATTGACAAATATCAACTTCTTCCAAATACGTATAATAGTTGTGGTACTATAAATGGGAAATGTTCATCAGTGTCAATATCACATCATTATCTGATTAATTGTAGCACTGTGGCCACTTGGTATATAGTTGGAAGATAGCTGTGATGAAAAAGAAATTGTTCGTTACTGATTGATTGTAAAGGCAAGCTGGTGTCCTCTCATTTTTAATTAAGCTAGCGTGTAATATTAATTGCTATTTACTTGTGACACTATGTGCTGGTCTTATTGAGAATGTTGACTAGGATTCAATTACTTGTCTATTTAGATAAAGATACATGAAGTGTTCTTATCTTTACTTTGCGCGGGGAATACTTGTTGCATGGGAAGCATGCCCATATTTGTCATATAATCGGTTAGAAATCCAATTCTTCTCAATACTTCCATATTTATGTTAGGCTTGTTATGTTTTTGTTAAGAATATAAGTTGAAACACATACAGCTATAAATACAACCAGGAATATAAATACAAACTACGCTTTTCAAAAACTAGCGTTTCCGATTAAAAATCGGAAACTATTATTTGGTTAGTTGGGAGCAAACTGAAATTGGATATTTCCGACGTGGTGTACCCCACACACACACACACACACACAAAGTAAACTTTGAACGGTTCTTAAGAAGATAGTGTGCACGGCATAATTATAGCTAAGAATAACTTGAAACCTCTTAATTAAGTGTTAAAAATAAGTGTGAAGCGGAATCTTAAATGAGCTCACATGGTTTTTAGTTTGATTTGATTGTTCAAATAATGAGAGTCCTTTGATTTGACATTTTATATATTTTTTTGTTTTCCATCCAATGAGGTCACATGGTTAGAACTGTCAATATTAACGTTTCGTTTCGTATTTTGTATTTCGTTTCGTTCAGTCGAAACAGAGCGTTAAACGAAAAATGAAATGGATTTCGTTTTCAAAAAGGGAACGAAAACAGAACTGAAATTTGTTAACGTAAATGAAACAGAACACATAAATAGAGTTGAAATCAATAGAAAATAGAAACAGAACGTTAAACAGAACAGATTTTTATTTCGTTTGACGAAATAGAATAGAAACGAAACAACAATTTCGTTTCGTTACTGAAATGGAACATCAAATGAAAACGGATTGTTCCGTGTTCCGTTTCAACATTTGACAGGCCTACACATGGTTTTTAGTTTATTTATTTGATGATGCCATGAGGTTGGATAGACTTCCTAGTGTTTGTTGCACATTACACGGAGCATAAAGTCAACGGTCAAATCATTCATGTTACACAAACGGATGGAGTACATTTATTAATGCAAAACCAAAAATGGAGAAAAAAAGAAAAGTTTAATAAATATATATACATTCTCACAAAGGTTTAAATAGCGGATAGCGGGTTGGTAGCGGACAACTTCATGTCATAGCGGATAGCGCGTAGCGGTCATTTAGCGGCCGCTATGGGATCATAATGGACATGTACAAATGTACTTATTTATTACATCATATACATATTTTTATTTAAAAATTAAATATCATGTTACATTATATGCATGTTATGATAGTTAAATTTAACACATACACTTTACAATCCATTATTGCAATAGACAAATCTCATTGTACTTTTAATATTATATCAAGTAAGTCAAAATTTATATGCCAAAGATATGTTGGTAATACTGATTTTATACTAGCAAGTAATAAATTGCGTCACTATATTTCTCTAAAATATCATTATAATGCATCTATATTTTACTAATTTTTATCATTATAGTCACCATAAAAAATAAAATGCCAAAAATAAATATAATTTTAAGTAATATTACTATATATCAATGAACACCGCTATAGCGGTACTTTTAGTTTAGCACCGTAGCGGTCTACCTAGTCGTACCGCTATAGCGGGGCTATTGCGGTTCATAGCGGCGCTATTTAAACCACTGCATTCTCATATAGTTACTTAGTCGATAGTAATATACTTCAAAATTATAAAAGAAAGTTTAATATGCACTGTGCTGCATAGGTCATTCAATGTATTACGGTCTTTTTCATCGGAATTTTTATAATTCGACAAATCTAATTTAACAAACTTAATCTATATATTGAAATATTCTAGAAAATAAAATTTTACAATTTTAAAATTTTATTACTATTTTTTTCGATTTTTTTTAAAACCTTCCATTTTTTGAAGCAACCCACTATTTACAATGTTCCAAAAATTACAGGTTTTAAAAAATTAAAAAATAATAGTAATAAAATTCCAAAAATTATAAAATATTATTTTTAGGATATTTCAATATGTAGATTAAGTTGATTAAATTAAATTTGTCAAATTGTAAAAATTTCAATGAAAAAGACCGCAATGTCTAGAATGACCTATGCACCATAGTATATTTTCTCAAATTATATCGTCACAGTGAACAAGTATGTCCATTCTTAATATATGATGTATCGCATGCATGGTGGAATTCATTACATTACATTGTAATGAGTGCTTTTAACATTTGGAAAGCAAGCAATGCACTCTTGTTTTCAAGTTTCTTAAATATTTCAGTATTGATTGATAGGATGATTTTCAGATGATGAGTTTAGATTCTAGGAACAGTGATCTCTTGTCATGGTCATTTCCTTAGATTAGCAAGGATCAATTATCAAAAATATACAGGGAAGAACTGATCGATTCAAACCGTTAAATATAATTTTTCTATTGAAATCGCCATGCAGACTAAATTTTATATATATATATTTTTTATATTTTTAAGTATTTTTTTCGGATTTTTAAAAACTGTTATTTTTAAACGGTTCAAAACTAATTAGATTAACGATTTTCTAAAATTTCAAAAAAATACTTAAAAATTTTGAAAAATTATAAAATTTGGTCTGTATGGAGATTTCAATATAGAGATCATATTGAACGGTTTGAATTGGTCATTAAACTATATTTAGGTGTTTTGATCGCAACTCACCGACCCTTTGGTGAGTTGCAACTCATCATATCAAAACTCTCTCTCTCTCTATGTATATATATTAAACATTGCATGCATGATCAGAAAAAAATTCCTTTCTGAAAAAAGCATCTCAAGACAAAATAGTAAATAAGAAACAAATTTAAGAATACATATGCATGCTTTCGATATTTCTTGAAATATCTAAGAATTCTTCGCTTTTTCGTTCTTTTCATTCTCGTGGGTAATCGCAGTAATGTAATTACACAAGTATCTAGCATCAGTTTCCATAAAAAAATTTGCTAATTCTCTTGTACATTATTTCAAACGTACAGCTATGGTACTGCTGTAACACAAACAAAATTTGTCATCATATATTAAAAATGGCAGAAAATTATAACTGTAAACGCATAGGACACAACTAATTTTCCTTTTAAAGTACACAGGATTAACTTGTTTAATTTTTCAACTATGATTACTTGCTTAAGAAAGGTAAAGCATCTTGATGCAAACCAATTCAAGTGGGATACCACATACCAGGATAATATTGTTTATGACAAATATAAATAAATGGAAACAGTAAGGAGCTCCATGCATTCCCCTCTTTGATCTCCTGTCAAGAGTAAAAACAGGGTATTGGAAAATGCTGAAAACAACATGCTTGCAGTACTGGCTCAAAGTGAAGCAATATGTAGGGAGCGCCAAATCACTGCATTAATTTGTTTATTTTATGAGTACAACCTATTTACAAACGCCGGTTCAACATATAATATATTATATGAACGTCTGCATAAGACATGCATTATTCTAATATGGTTGTTCCAGGATTGGTTTCTGGTTAAACGGGGCGAGATTCAATGGGTATATATATATTCCGAAGCTTGAAATGGTAGCTACACATATATATGCATTTCGCCGGTACATTGATCAATAACTGTGTACATACAATCTAAAAATCCTCGAGGACGTCTTTGGCGGTTAATTAGAAATCCCTCGTCTTTAATTGGAGCTATAGAATTAGAATCTACTTTATTTTTTGTATTGGAAAATGGCCACCATAACTGATGAAAGGAGAGAATATTCACCTGCTAAAGGAAAGATCGTCACCGTGTTAAGCATCGATGGTGGTGGTATTAGGGGAATCATTGCAGCAACCATTCTTGCATTCCTTGAATCAAAGCTTCAAGTAAGCAATACAGACTTTTATTCCATAGAAAACAACATCATTACATGCAGTAAGGTTTCAAGGTTGAAAGCCAAGTAAATTAATTTGATCATTTTATGTGATAGTACTGCACATACTATGTCTATATTTTGATCCATGTATTTCTGTACTTTCCAAAAATGGAGCTATTATTGTTGTATGTTTCAGGAGCTTGACGGGCAGGAAGCAAGGCTTGCAGATTATTTTGATGTCATTGCTGGAACAAGCACTGGAGGCCTTTTGACCTTGATGCTAGCAGCTCCAGACAAGAACAAACGTCCACTACTTGCAGCTAAGGATTTAACCAACTTCTATATCGATCATGGCGCAAAGATTTTTCCACACAAGTGAGATTCATTGACTCTTTGTCTGGAAAAAAAAGGGGGAAAGCCATGAAATTTGCATGGTGATTAACTCTGTAATAGTAGTGCATTAGCACTGTGCCATATATAAAGACAAACTAGTTAGAGATGGAATGCATTAGATGTTAATGGAAAAAAGAACAAAAAATTTACAAGCAAGGCATCATAAGAAATTTAACTACACTGAAATCAAAGTGTTTCCTTTCTTTTTCTCCTTTTTCTTATGAATAGAAAATTTTTTAGATTGAATTCAAAAGGACGCGCGTTACCGTTTACAAAATATAATAATAATAGTAATAATCTAATAATGAATAAAAATTAATAATTAATCTATTAATGATTGAATTGTAGGAATGCGGTGATTTCTGACATAGAAATGGTTGCTGGACCCAAGTACGATGGCAAATATCTCCACTCTGTAATTCAAAAGTATTTGGGGCAATTAAGGCTGCATGATACTCTAACCAACGTGGTCATTCCCACTTTCGATATCAAGTGGATGTATCCTGCCATCTTTTCAAGCTTTACTGTACTATTTATAATATTTGTATTTTTCAACATTTTCAAATTTACACTTGGAAGTATATCATATTTCGAGTCTCTACTCTCTATGTTGAACCTACCCATCCAACTTAAGATGCTTCCTTTAATTAGATTCAGACACCATGTTTCGGTTGAAACTTAACATCAGTTTAGCTGAATCAGTGTTTAAGTGTTAACATATTTACATACGACTGACTTTTCAATTAATAACTCAGATGCTATATATTAGTGGTGTTACTTGCAAATTTCAATTCTTCTAACCAAAACGACGTCAGAAATGAAACAAAAATGAATTGTTGCTCTTTCAAGAAATGTGAATTATTTGTTTTATGACAACGGTACAGGTTTAATAAGTTACCTTCCCTTATGATTTCTTTCAGATGAAATATAAAACACAGAAGGATGCACTGCTCTCTGACATTGCCATAGGCACTTCTGCTGCACCAACATTTTTTCCGGCACATTTTTTTGTGAACAATGATTATGAAGGAAAACCTTGGGAATTCAATCTTGTTGATGGTGGAGTAGCTGCAAATAATCCGGTAAAAAAATGTTGCAAATTAAACACAGAGAATATGAAAATGTTGAATTAGAAGTGTCCATGATGTTTTTCACGTGATGATTGTTGATGTGTTAGAAGTTTGTAAGTAATTAAATATTAAAATTCACGTCGAGATTAAAAAAAAAGTAGCAATGAATTTCACTGGTTATGTATCAGTAAGTTCTCTATTTTGGAGTGTCTTTAAAATCGTACCAGCACCTCAACCGGCCAGATGGCTGAAATAAATCTAGTATTTTTTGATACTTTTCGAAATGGTCCGGTATTTACTCACGCAATAATGGACACGGACTGCCGTTTCGGTCACTGTTCCTGTTTCTGTTATTATCGAAATTTTTCAGTATCCGATACGGTTTTCAAAACACTGCAATTTTGTTATTTATGTCTGAAATTTGTCATATTCACAATCACTATTTTTGTGTGCATGTATTTTTTACTTAAACGAATAGACACTGACAGCTATGAGCCAAGTTACAAGGGAGATTGCTCTAGGAAATGATCAGTCATTCCCAATCAAGCCAACAGAATACAACAAATTTTTAGTAATCTCACTTGGGACTGGATCAAACAAGACTGAGAACAAGATCTCTGCAAAGGAGGCTGCTAAGTGGGGCGTATTTGGATGGCTCAGCCACAATGGTACATCGCCAATTGTCGACATATTCAATTATGCGAGTGCTGACATGGTTGATATTCATTTAGCTGTTCTTTTTCAGGCGCTCCAGTCAGAGGAAAACTATCTCCGTATACAGGTGGACAATTTGAATAGTTCTTTCTTACAATGGGTTCCAAACAAGAAAATGATGTATAAATATATATGAAGGTCATAGCTAATATATAATGGACATCTTGTGTCAGAGAAATATCTTTCATGTTGTTTGATTCGTTGTAATATTAATTTTGCTGATAATTTTGAAATCAGGATGATGCACTCACAGGTAGCACAACTTCAATAGACGATTCTTCCATGGAGAACATGCGCAAGTTGATTCAAATTGGCAGCGACCTTTTGAATGAGCCTGTTTCCAGGGTTAATCTAGAGACTGGCACATTCGAGCCAATTTCTGAAGCTGGTACTAATGCTGATATGCTCACAAAGTTCGCAAAGAAGCTTTCTTGTGAACGTAGAACAAGGGGTGGACAAGTGTCAGCTTTATAACAGTTGACTTTTGCACATGCAAGTGCTTATACAGTATTTCTGGTGCAGCTCCAGTGGTGCTTGGCAATGATTGGAGTTTTTAATATTGTCTGTTTTATATATTTTCTATATCTATGTGTTTTATTTTCCATCTCCTAATACATCTATGTACAGTATTCTCTGATTGGATACACCGGCCTAGTCAGCCGATCTCAATCTCTCTCTCTCTCTATATATATATATATATATTCCTTTTTTATTTTCTTTCTTGTTGTTCATTCAATAATTTACTTTAGGCTATACGTTTGTTGTAAAACTTTTAAGCTTTATCAAATCAATTAGTACTTATGGGCTATTTTTGTAAATATTATTAAATCAATTTTATTTTGACAAAATAAAATAGTGCCTTTCACGAATTTATCTGTATCGACAAAAAAAAAAATATATATAAAAAAATGACTGGAATTTTTTCCTAAACTATAAATAACAAAAAGTAAACGTCTGGGTAATCGAATTATTTGAATGATATCGATTAACAATATATAAAGGGCAAGTGGAGCAATTAATCTTTGCATATATAATATAAACTAGTTAATGAAGATCAATACTTTGTTGATTAATTATCTAAGTTATCTAAATAGAAAATAAACATTTGCCAGGTGTCCTGTTGTATATACGCTTTCGGTAAACTTGGATCAAAACATAGGACTGATTAAATAAACCTAAAAAATGGCTCTAGCTAACAGTAGACTTGTCCTTTTTATCTGATATCCTTTTCAAATATAACGATGTTGAGTGGGCGTAGGCAATAAATAAATAAAAGCAAAATAAAAAAGACTAATGAGCTGCTGAATATATCTTCGCTTTAATTTTTGTTCTTTATGTCTGGTGCATATCATGCATACCATGACAAATTTTCCATTCCAATATACACTGTACACAAACTGTTTGAAAAATTTTATTCGCCTGCATGTATTAGTAGTTCCCTAAATAAAAGATAAATTTTGAAATTTCTAATCTCTTTTAGAAACACATATTTTCACACTAAGATTATGTGAACGCAAATGAATGAGAATAACATCTTTTATCCGTTTATAAATAATATTAAAATAATATAATCCATTAAAATTAATATCAATTTAATCAGTTTAATATAAATAGTATCGTAAGATCGGAATCCAGGATTCCGATCTAACGTTTACTATATATAGCTTGGTTCCGATCTAACAGATGGCTCTGGACCTCCTTTCCGCACGCGAGCACAGTAAGTTTAAATTTTTTTTTATTTAATTATTTATTTATTTAGTTTATTAATTTTTAATTTAGTTAATTAAATAAAAAATAGAGAAAATAATGAAAAAATATTTAAAAAATCTGAAAAAATGAGGAAAAATAAAATTTAAATTTATATGTAATTTATTAATTATATTAGATGTTTTTTTTGTCTTTTTATTTGTTTATTCACTACTTAATTAATTAGAAAAATAGATAATAAATTGTAAAATTATTTTAAAATAAACGGAAAAATAAGAACAATTCATATGAAAATTTATGTGTAATTAATTAATTTATTTTTTTTTTGCTTTTAATAATTAAGATTTTGATAATTAAATAAGAAAACTATAAACCGTTGGATTCGAAAAGTTTGGCGCTAGAAAAATATGAAATACGCTCTGAAAAATTGTATCAAAAATACTGAGCTGTTAATTGGCGGACCTATTTTCCTAAACTTAAATTTCAAAATTTTTAGGCGTACCATTTGTTCAAAACAAAAATGACAAAGGACCAAGATAGTCACACTTTGAATTGAAAAAACAGCTCTGGATTCGAAAAGTTTGGCGCTAGAAAAATAGGAAATATGCTCTGAAAAATTCTAACAAAAATACTAAGCTGTTAATTGGCGGACCAATTTTCCTAAACTTAAATTATAAAATTTTTAGGCGTACCATTTGTTCAAAACAAAAATGACAAAGGACCAAGATAGTCACACTTTGAACTGAAAAAACAGCTCTGGATTCGAAAAGTTTGGCGCTAGAAAAATAGGAAATACGCTCTGAAAAATTCTAACAAAAATACTAAGCTGTTAATTGGCGGACCAATTTTCCTAAACTTAAATTTCAAAATTTTTAGGCGTACCATTTGTTCAAAACAAAAATGACAAAGGACGAAAATAGTCACACTTTCAACTGAAAAAACAGCTCTCGATTCAACTTAGTATTACGAATATTACAATTATTTTTCACATCACATAAAAGTACAATTCAACTAAATATTACATTATCACCACAAAAATTACAATTATTTTCTTCCTCCTCTTGCAAAATTAGTTATTCTTGCGCCAAGACGTAAAATTCCACCACGTATTCCGGTTTGTGCTCTGCTACTCGATGATCCTTGACTGTCCCTTGTAATTGATGTCCCCTGACTTGTGACATACATACCAGAACTTGAGCGTGGATCCACGCTAATGGAATTCCGGCGTGGTTCATTTCCTCCTATACCAAGACTAATACGACTTTGAGCTCGTGGATCTACGCTAACAGAACTTCGTCCAGGTTGAACTGGCTCCCTGGAAAAAGAACTTTCACCTCGGTTACCTGTTGAAGGCGGAGCTCTATTCCTTGTACTTGTTCGTCTATGCGTGTTGGCACGCCTACCAGATTGAAGTTCTTCCAAAGAGATAGGTGGTTGTGGGTTGTTGTCCTATGTGGTTCTTCTTTTTTTAGTTTTATTATTTCGCATTGCATCCATCCACATCCAATCACGGTCCTTCTTTCGCCGCCCCCGATTAATCATATTCTTATTAGGGAACACCACAGGTCCATCGTAGCGAGGCCAGTTCTCTTCGTCTTCATAGCAGTGGAAGTCACTTGATGACCATATTTTAACCATGTTCTCTGTACTATATAGTGGGTCTATAAATTCATCTACTTCCCATCTATATGTACCGCATATGGCAACAACATGAGCACATGGTATTCTGGTCAGTTGAGGTTTTTGACATTTACACGTCACACGCCTAGTCGGTAGTTGAGGATCTTCCGGTTGATAATTTCGGTTGATGAGAACTTTGTACTTCCACGTTCTTCTAGGAAAATCTTTCTCGTTGGGCACCTGTACTTCGAACTCTCCACGTTCAACATCAATGGTTACCACAGTCATCAGCGCTGTAAATATTAAAATATATACAAAAAACATGTAAATATAAATGAAGGTTAATTTTAGGTAAAGTATACAACGGTAATCCTTACCCGCTTTAAGAGTATGCTTCATGACTTTTAATTGCACCTCTTTTGGCCACCGTTCTCCATCTGCCTGTCTTCCCAATGCTATTTGCTTCCTTTCATTAAACCACTGCACAGTCTTGTACCAAGTGCCTTCTACGAGTCCAACAACTGGGAGTCTTCTCTCAACCTTGTACCGGCTATTTAGACTTTCAGATCCGTTACTAGTCATAAGACCCCAACGTGCACCAGTGTCAAAAGTTTGTGCCCACCTCTCTGGTCTCATTCGCTCATTGGTATCTGTCTCGTTTTCTTTACCACACTTCTTAAGATAATCGATAATTTCAGGGTTTGTCACTCGGAGTTCATCCCACATTTTCATGAATGGCCGTTTCTTTTTCTTGTTAGCCAACTTATTTCTAAATTTGTGTGGTATACCTTTGTCTTTATCAGAAACCTTGTACACATTTTCACATAAATGTTGCATACAATACCGATGTACGGCCAATGCAGGCTCCGCACTTTCTTGCCATCCGTACTGTGGTCTTTTAAACATGTTCCTTATTCCCCAACGACGGTCTGAGACAACACAAAATTTTTTTGGTCCCACCACTTGTTCCCTTAGAAATTTCATGAACCAACCCCAGCAAGTTTCATCCTCCGTTCTCACTAAAGCAAATGCTAACGGAACAAGCCGTTGCTCAGGATCGTAACCGCAAGCCGCTAAGAATTTACCCTTATAGCGACCTGATAAGAAAGAGGCATCAATGCTAATCACGGGCCTAATATACGGAACCGCCACGATACAAGGCCCGAATGCCCATGCTGTTGCTTCGAACATAGCTCTGTTCGGATCACCTACGCTTTTAAACAACCACTTTATCTGCGTTCCGGGTGTCGTCCTCTGTATAGCCAATAAAAGACTCGGTAGTTTGTTGTACGAATCTTCCCATGAACCAAAAAGATGTTCGATTGCTCTTTCTCGTTCCCGCCAAATCTTGTTATAAGTGGGCACCACATTCGGGTATTCTTTCTCCAGTAGAGATTTAACGTCGGGTAAGGAAATACCGACATCTCTCTTTACTGCATTTGTAATACAGTTGGCAATAACCTCAGCCGTTAAATTATCATGTGTGAAGTCTCCGGCCCTCCTCACGCATGTATGCTCGTGTTCATTCGTTATTATCTTCCAAAATTTGCCTTCTCTTTTCTGTACGGGCATACATACGCCACTTACAACCATATTCCTTACAGTTCAATATTAATTTTTTCGGAGAACTAGCAGTGGTTTTATGTTGTACATTTAAACGTAATGAGTATTTTTGACACTCTCCTATGAGTTGCTCTTTCGAGAAAAAAATTGTCCCTTCTGCTAATGGCCCTGATCCATGAGGTTGAGACGGTTGAGGTACGGAATTTCTATACTCAGAAATATCTAGAAATTGCCCTACGGGATGGTATGTTTCTGTCCTTCCTGTAAGGTAATACTGGTGATTGGGGTTCACGTTTGATTGGGGTCCACCATCGATTCCCTCTGACTCAAATAAGTCCACTTCTTCATCACTAAAGTCCTCACCTGTTGCATAGTCTGACTGAAAACCGGGACCTCGGTCGTATAAATCATCGAGTCGACGTGTTCTTATTAAAAGCCATACTTATAAATCGCATAGTTAAATAATAACGATATTAAATTGTAGTAATAACATACTTATAAATCGCATAGTTAAATAATAACGATATTAAATATTACTTATTAAAAGCCATTTCTAGAAATTGTTCTTATTTATATTTTTATGCATAGTAAATATTGCTAAAATATGATTTTCAATATGATTTTAATTATTATTTATAAATCGCATTTTCATAGTTATTATTATTCTATAGTTAATATGATTTTAATATGATTTAAATTATTATTCTATTATTCAAAATTAAATGTCACATAATTCTATATATTTACCTTGTGCCGGAAGTAAATCGACATGCATTTCTAGACCATCAAGTCGCCTTGCCTCAAAGCACTCGTGTTGAACGTATCGCCATTCATTTTGAGAGTTGACCGGAAAAATAATTTGTTGAAACCTTCCGTCCATAATTACGTTGAAACACGAAACAATTCTCAAATTGAACTCACCTTGATAAATTCCCAATGAGGACAAAATTATTTGTTTAATAGATTCATAATCAGTTTGTGGAAAAACATCAAAACGAAAATTATTTGCTGGATTAAAGGGAGATTGATTGACAAAAACACTAATTGAATACATTTCTATATGACTAAGAATTAATTGGAAAAGATAGATGATATTAAGATTGTGATAACGACCAACTATTTATAGTGATAAGATCGGAATTTGAGATTCCGATATTAGCAAACAGATTTAAAACTTCACGTCAATTCCCAATCAAATCACAATCAAATCAATTTATTTCGCTGCTGTTGGTTGAACCTATTGCTTAGATCGGAATCCAGGATTCCGATCTACGCTTAGATCGGATTCTGAGATTCCGATCTAAGCTTAGATCGGAATCCAGGAATCCGATCTAAGCTTAGATCGGAATCTGAGAATCCGATCTAAGCATGTCAGGAATCCACCGCCCCAATCAAATCAGTTTTTGATCTTTTTCCCTTTTTACTGTTATTTAATTTAATAATATTTATTAGAAATCTTTTAATTATATTAATAAATAAATTAAAATTTAAATATATATATTATATTTTTTTGTAATTAAAATTGATTTTAATTTTATCATATTCATTAATAAATCATTGTTTTCAAATATAATTACTTACATTAAATTAGTTAAATTAAATTAAATTATTCCATCCTTTTCAAATATAATTACTTAAATTAAATTATTCCATCATTTTCAAATATAATTACTTAAATCAAATGAAATTAAATTTAATTAGTATTTGTCAGAGGAATCCACGCACAATCAAATCAATACTTTTTCTTTTTCTTTTTACTGTTTTCAATTTAAGTAAATTAATAATTATATTTTAATTAAAATTGTAAAATTAAATTAATAATTTATATTGTTTTGTAAATTAAATTAAAGTAGTTAAAAAAATAATAGCTCAATCAAATTAAATTAATTACTTCAAACAACTAAATAATATTTTATTGCATTAAATTAAGTCAAATTATTAAATAATTTTATTTAATTAATTTTTAATATCATTAAATTCATGCAACTGATAAAGTCTGGAAAAGAACTGTAAAAGGACAGGCGTGCTCTGATTAATTTATATTATGGTTTTTTATGTATATTTTTCCTTTTATATTATTTTAGTGTGCTAAATTATATTATGATTTTCATGTATTTTTCCCTTTCTTTTATTTTAGTGTGCTAATCTATATTATGGTTACAAAATTCAATTCTTCTTCTAATGGTGAACATATACATAAAACAAAGTGAACATATAAACGATCTAAGTGAACACATACAAACAAATAAGTTCTATAAAAATAAGTTAGTAAGAGTTCACTTAGATCAACTATATGTTCAGCTTATTTACGGTATATGTTCACTTTGTATTTACCGAAGGCTGGGATGGTATATTTGCCGATGATGACACTTATAATTCCTGTATTTTTATATTATGAATTAAATAAAATAAATCTAATATTTAATTATAAGTTTATATTATAATTATTTCCATAAATAAATTATTACATAAAGTATTATGTACTTATTATGTACAACATTTAACATAATTGAAAATTTTTAATATTAAAAATAAAACCATCCATATCAAATTAATATCAAAACTTTAAATATTAAAATATTATTCATAATATAGAATTATATTATACTAACATTCTTCAAAATATCAAAAATCCGGTTCTAAACAAACGACAAAAATTTTATAATATATTAATTTAATATTAAAATTTTATATATTTAATTAATGTTTATAATAGAAGTAAAATAAAATATATTAATTTAATATCTTATCTTCAAAATATATTACTAAAATTTCATAATATATTAATTTAATATTAAAATTTCATATATTTAATTAATTTTTATAATAGAATTACAATAAAACCATGAAAAAGACAAAATTGAGCAGTTACAGCACTGTTCGGAATCCCAGAATCCGATCTAACGTTAGATCGGAATCCCAGAATCCGATCTAACGTTAAATCGGAATCCAGGAATCCGATCTAACGGTCGGAATCCAGGATTCCGATCTTACGATACTATTTATATTAAACTGATTAAATTGATATTAATTTTATTGGATTATATTATTTTAATATTATTTTTTAAAATTTCGGCTTGCATTGATTATTACATATTCATGAGAACTGCTAAACGACAATTAGGGCTTTCAATATCGTCCCATTTTGCACGTTTTCGTTCAAATGGAACAGCTAACGAAAGAAAAAATTAAAAAAATATTTTGTTTATGAAAACGGAATCGAAACGAAACTGAAATTTATAAACATTATTGGAACGAAATGAAACAGAACACGAAAATGGACTGAAATCAATGGGAAATGAAGGACGGAACATAATACGAAATAATTTTTTGTTTCGTTTGACAAAACGGAATGAAAATGAAATATTATTTTGTTTCGTCGACTGAAACAGAACGAAAACGAAACAGGTCTGTTCCGTCTCCATTGTACACGTTTCACAGACCTAACGACAATTCATCAACATTATCAGTACTAGGTGGGGTAATCGAGCTTCGCTCGATCCAAGCATTTCTAATAAATACGTAATTTTAATATTTTTATATAATATATGAAATTTAATGGCATATATTTTTCTATAATCGATGACCAAATAATAACCTGATCTACTCAAATAAATTGAATAAACACAAATCTTTCCTTCTTATTTTTTTTTTCAACGTGCAACATAAGTTAAACGTATATATTGTATCTTTTTGAAAACAATATATATATAGAGGTGGGCTAAAGTGTCATAGATGGCAATGCCATAGACGTCTTTTTTGAGTTATTTTTTGAAAATCCAAAATTCAATCAGTTAATCCAAATCGTTCAAATTGATCACCATATTGAAATACCATTGAAGATCAAATTTTACATTTTTTTTTTGCTATTTATTTCAATATGTTCAAATTGGAGAGTCTGAAATATTCCAATTATAACGTTTTTTAAAAATATCATAACAAATAGCAAAAAAATTCGAAAAAATGTAAAATTTGGTTTTCAAGGATATTTTAATATGGTGAATAACTTAAACGGTTCAGATTGAGCATTTGAATTTTGAATTTCGAAAAACGACTTTATGGCACGGGACCCTATGTGCCATCTATGATCTTTTGTCATTTAGAAGAGAAGATTAATTAATCATATAATCAACAATATTTCGAATTTAATCATCAGCTCATATAGATCAAGTTCACAACAAATGACTAAATATACATGTTAATATGAGATGACTTATATACATGTTTCAAATTTGTTACAGATGTATTCCTAGTTCATCGTTCGCTCGACTTTTCACTTAATTCTTATCTCATCTTAATAGTAAATTTTAATGGGTCATTAGCAATTCATTGAACTCATGTACTCATCGAAGCAGGCCTTGAGATAAAACAGAACATCAGCCAACAACTATTACTTTTTCTATGAACATTTATTTTACTGGGGCACAAATTACATTTCCAAGTCATAGTCATCATCAGGGCAGTTTCCAAGTCTATTTCCATCTTATTAAACTCATCTACTTTTAGCTCTGAAAAGTATGATTTTCCTGCACATAAACATCGACCCTCTAGTTATGAGTTGCTTTATCAAACGTTCTAGCCAATGTCATCATACAATTGTTATAATAGTACAAATAAATAATAGGTGTGTAGGTGAGAGACTTCTTCAACAGAAAGAATTTATAGTTATTTATAGGAATTCTGAGATTGTATTTTTCATAAGACATCAGACAACCTCTTCTTAGTTTCTATTTACCAGATAGGAGATAAAAATAGTGCTAATAATTAAAAAAAAAAAAAGATGTTGAAGTTATGAGTCCATATATAGTGCTCTGGAAATTTAATTATACCCCATTAGAATATGTTTAGAGGATGCACAGGTGTTGACATTTCCATTAAACTTGACCAAGCTAGCTAGCAACTATTGATTTTCAGATAATGGTTAACAGTTCTCTATTTGGCAACATATTAAGGAAGACGATTACTCCAGTGTCTAGAACCATAACATTCACATTTGACATGAAAATTGTTAACAATCGAGAACAAAGTAAAAGATGAGAAAATCAGAAATAAAAATTTTTTACATACTTGAGGTGGTGTTTCTTTTGAAGAATTTGATCATCAAAGTATTTTTCTTTCAATTGGGCCATCAGCTGACGTGAAGAAGGATTGACCCATAGCCCTTCTTTAATTATTTCTGTCACTGATCCTGCACCTTCATTCAAAGCCCACAAAACACAAAAACCGTCATTTAAATAATGTAACAATTAAAAAGAAGAGAAAAATTAAAACGAATATATTGAACAATTAACAGGAGGCCAACTGTAAATTTAGACTGATGGGCAATTGATAAGAAAATGCATTAATTACTTATAAACAAAGCATTGCCAAATGTAAATTGATAAACCATGAGAAATTGATATCCATTTAAGAAAGTGCATTTTTCGAGCTTGTGTGATATTTTGTCAACAAAATCTAATAAACAAAAGTAGCAAATTTATTTGAATGTTCTCAATTTAACTCAAAAAGGGCTTCCTAAAACTGATTAGGAAAGTTCATATCCTAATATGCTAGGAAAAATTTTCAAGACGTACCAGCAAGGGCTTGAAGCTAAAGATATGGACAATATTCTTCTAGTGCCACCACTTTGCTTGCCTTTCATGAACCCAATATTTCATCTAAGAACTCTGCAAATTTAAATGGATCAGCATGCTAAATTACAGATTCTATAAATACAGCGGCAAAATTATTCAATATATTTATTTGTAAGTCTCATTTCACTCCTGAAGAGATATTTTGATTGATAAAATTATCATTCACTTGTAATATTGACAATACACAGAGATATCAATTAAAAAGATTGTTTATTTATTGGAAAAAAAATGAGATGTGGCTTAATAATAATAAGGGCATGGAAGAAATTGTTATACATAATTTGTCCCATCTGAAGCTGATGCAATTTTGCTACAATTTAGGAAAATAAAATCTCAAATCTTTTTATAATTTTTGCCACAATTTTTTTGCTTGTATTATAATTTGTGTGTATTGGAGAAAGAAATAATTATTATTAGATAGGAGTCTATTTTAAAGACACTAAAATATCATTCTTCAATAACTAATTAGTAAGCTCACCTTAACAATAATACAGCCTCAACAAAGACAATATTGAATCCATCAATGTAATTGGTTCGGTCATCTTGTAGTTGCTCCTTCAATTGTGCTTTATGGAACTTTTGCATCTTTTGGGTGCATGTGGTTGATCCATGTTCCTTCTATATCGATATGTGCTCCACCTTCTGAATTAGGAAACAAAAAAAGTATCTGTTAGCCCTATAACTTTGACTTCATATATAGTCACAATCTTTAAAGGTTTGCTTTGTGGAATTTGAGATAAAATCTCCTTCAAGTAATTAAAGGCCAACTCCTAAAGTCCAGTTGAGGGAGAGTGTAGCAAAATTTATTGTCCTATTTGGAAAAACAGCCCTGGCTTCATATTTTGATCTCGGAGTTGGCTAATTAGGTCCTTAAAATGTCAAAATCTAAAATAAATGCAGATATATCTAAAAAAGAAAGAAAAACCCACACTATTGCAAGTAAATTATAGCATACCTAAGAGTCATACAGGAAACTGATACTCAATATACACAACCGATACTTGTTGCTAAAGATGAAGGAAGCAAACTTTGCATTTGCTTTAATATTTTGGTAAATAGGTGTGGGAGAACCAAGTCTCTCATGAGGCAAAGCGTTGGGAGGGAGAGGAAAGAAAGAGATGGCGGAGGTAGTGTGAGGGAATTTTTTCTTGGCGAGGAATTAGGGAAGAAGAGAGAAAAACTTTCCTGTTGACAAAGAAGGGAAGATGAAGCGTGGAGTTTTGGACGACTATATTTTTCTTGGCGGCGAGAAAGTAGAGGGGAAGAAGAAACGTGAGAAGAGAGAGAGTACGAAGAGAAAGAAAGGCAAGGGCTAGACATTGAAGGAGGGATTCAAAGAGTCGCGAAGAAAACGGAGAGTTAGAAACGCGTCCGGAGAGAGAGGCGAAGAATTAATCGCTTTAATTCCGAGTCACAGATCTAGGTGTTTGCGCGGCTCTACCAAAGGAGAAAGGAGAGGAGTACAATAGAATGAATAGCAAAGAGATGAATGAAACCATAAACAGTCGAATGAGGTACCAAACAAATATTTAATGCTGAAAGCCTGAAACAGATCAGTTGTATGACTTTTAAAACCCGGTACACATAAAGTTGCTGGGTAACACGCTGCAGAAATCGAAAAATTTTTAATTCTACGTATACATTCTCGGACCTGAACGTGTCGGCAAAAATTTTAAAAACAAAGAAACGACACCCACGCCTTTTTATTTATAATATTGATTAGTATATTTACATAATTTACCGGCGTCTTTTTAATAACCACATAGTTAACCAACATGTTTCTTGATTGATTATATTTACATGTGCACTGCTATCTGAAAGACAGTTTATTACCTACGTACCCGCCCGTAATAAAGGACCATAAGTTGGTTCTTTATAAAAAGGCAAAAAACCACAGGCAAAAAACCAGAAGTAAGAATATGAAGTCACATGTATTTTTTTTTTTTATCTTGATAACTGATAATTTCTTCAATTACGCATTTTAATTATTTTCCCCCTTTTTTGTAACTTATATATAAGGGTCTCAAAAAAAGGGAAAAAGTAAATCTAGATAAAGCTTAAAGTTTTTTTTTTTTTTTTTTTTTGTGCCGCCTAGATGTTATGCTCGTGCTTCTGTGAGACACAACTTTACGTAAAGTTATAAAATTTAAGCTTATATTTTATATTTGGTTCAAAAAAAAGCTTATATTTAATATATACATAATTAGAAACCCAACTTGAATACAGTCAACATAATTTGTTTATTTTCTGTAGACTTTAATTCTTGTTTAAACTAACAAAAACATTATAAAGATCACGTGAACGCAAACGAATGGGGAAAAAAAATTTCATTATTCGAAACCATCTTATAAAATATTTCATTTTGTACAAACTGGACTTGTGTTTTTTTTTTTTTTTTATAGAATTCATTGCTTCTCATAAAAAAAAAATCAACTGATCATTTTAATAGTTCGAATGATTATTTTCTAATTGCACACCGTGTTTTTATTTTGAGGAAAGTAAGAGGTCACGTCCTTGGCTTATAAATATAATCAAGTCCTATACAAATTAAATTTAACAATTATTAGCTCGATAAAGAAAATGAAGATTACACCGGACAGAAGCCATAAATGGAACACCGTGTTGTACGTGCCGTTTACATATTGTCATTATCATTTCATTTTCTCCCCATTTTAAATCTTCAATAGTTTCGGTTTTATAATTTTGAGAAATTAATTTATTTGTTGGGTCAATATCATATACTTATGTGGAAGTTGCACCGCTATAGCAACTTGCAGAAATGTGTGGAAATTTCAAGAAAACACTGGTAATTGATGAAGATATACTTTGATAAATTTAATACGTGAATAGTTTACGAGTACCAGATATAATTCTGAAATATTCTTACTTAACCTTTGTTTGAGGCAAGCTAATTTCGTGCTTGTTTTCAGGTCGCTATAAGACCATAATTTACTTGTCGTATTGAACGTGTCAATTGGAATCTGGACTTTGCCTTTTTCTACAATTTTTGTTTTTCTCTCCCGATAATCTTGGTAGCTAGTTTCTTCAGTTTAGATAGAGATTGATGAGAAGTTGCTTTCTTCTGTAATCAGCGTCCATTTAACTTAGAAGGTTGCACTGAAGAAGTTCAATCCAAAAAATAATTGCTGCAAGGTTAGGCTAGCTGTCTTAATTTAATAACAATCTAATCAGTTGGTGGGACATTTTTTTTTTCCCATCGCAGTGATAAATCAGGATATTAATTGTGGAAAAAATTGTTCGTCGGAGCACAAATTAAACTTCACGCTTTCCGTAAGTTGGATTTGAAAATTTCGATCTTTGTGTAATATGAGAGTAAACAAAAAGTTGAACTTTTCAGTGTATTTAAATATACCAGCCTTGGTGAGTACTTGGGAAAAATAATTTGTGTAAAAGATGATCTCGAAGGAAAGAGAAAAAAAGCTAAAACCTCTAATTTCTTAGTAAATGTTGTTGGAAATATACATATAAAATGAACAAAAGAACAGTTCAGTGCGCGTGCTGTATAATAGGATAAGTTTACTTGATCAAATATACACATCTTTGACTTTTTTTTTTATTATTCTTTTACCCTCGGACTTGCGTAATTTTTGCCACTGCGTACCCCTGTGCACTGCCTTTTGATTGGATGAAGGAAGTGAATTACTAAAAACTTCGGACTCAAGTTAATCAATTCGTGAAAGTTAAGCTGCTTAAAATTTCATAATGGTGGCTACATATAAAATTTGGAATTAATAGGTTTACGTTTTGTACGTTGATCTGTGCAAATCAATTGACTGAGTCTAATGTGATGAATCATCTTAATTTAATTCGCCATGCAGAACTCAATACCATAGAAAAAGATTCATACCTAACTGAGAAATCACTTAAACAATGGCAGGAGATGAATGGCATGAGACACTGAGATGATTAATTTCCTCCGTTGGTTATTATAAAAGAGACACTGAGATCAATGGCATGAGATGATAAATTGATGGTTGGCGTTGGTTATAAGGCATTGCAAAGCAGTGGATAAATAAAATTAAGTTGTTTGACATAATATTTATGCATGGAGTATATAATAATAGCAAAGATAACTAATATTTTTTTTGTGTTTTATGACTTGCACCAATTTATCGATATGAAGTTATATGAACACAAAATTTCAATTTCATGAATATAGATTACGCCAATGTCTCTACCAATCTTTAAATGGAAAGATATAACAATGAATTATAATTAGTATGCACAATATTATGGATGATGCTGACATTTATTTTGGATTTTAGTTCATAAAAATTATGCAAGTTGTTTTTCTAATTTATGCAAGCGTTCAATCATGAGATGACATATATATACTATGTGTAAAATTAATCTTGGGCAAACTCTTATTATTTTAAGATCGGAACTAGCAAACGCACCATAGATTATTCATTCCATCATTCTCAATTGATCGATCGATCAATACAACTTGAAATTCCTTGAAGTTGATATCTTGCATAGAAACAACTTTACAATTTTTTTGCTACTACATTATAACGTACGCATGCACAAATTAATTATTATATATAACTTAAGAAAATAGATTAATAAATTAAAACACCAGCAACATCGCATATACTTAATTGCATATTTTAGATAACATCAACTAGTACTCTAAGCAGCCTGACTCTTACCTCACAGCAATGTAACGTTTTAGTTAATTCAAGAGAAAAAATATAAATAATAACTAAACAGTTTATAATTCCATGTTGAACTTAAATTAACTTACAATAATTACAACATTACATAACTATCATTTATGAATCTTGCTAATTTGTAATGATTATATATATAATGGATTCAATCAAATTCATTTGACCGGATTCTCAGTTAAATTATGTCATATTTTTATTTTGATAGTTCAACGATCAATACAAACTGTTCAATATTATCTCCATATATATTGGAATTTCCTTGCAGACCAAAAATTTTTTTTTAACTATTTTTTTTCATATTTTTAAAGGCTACTAATTTTGGAGGGCCAGGAGCCCATGACTAATTAGATTTAAGGTTTTTCTGAAATGTACAAAATAGTCCGCAAGGAGATTTCAATATGAATGTCACATTGAATAGTTTGGATAGGTTATTTAAACTTTCAAAAATAAAATCTGATATAATTTAATCTGAAATCTGGTCAATTGAATCCATAGTCTCTATATAAATATATATTTTCCATTTTTTGCTACTTAATTGTTAGTGGGTAATAATATTGACTGGGATCACCAAGTATACCCTGTTTTTTTTTTGTTCCAATATGTTGGTACCTTAGTTTTCTTTTTGAATCTGAGCTGGCAATTAATTATTAACCGACTATTTCACCAAAGAAAAAGGAGTTACAAAATACATTGTGCTTATATATAACTTATTCTCTAATTTTATTATTCTTGCACAGTTGCACTGATATGCACTTTGTATAGTAATTACTGTTTTTATGAAAATTGGTTCATCATGTCATTGTCAATTTTCCTCAAAATTTGCCACTAATTTCCTTATTTGTGCATTACTATTTGTCAGGATTACACATAGATTAGGTCTACTTAGACAATGTACTACCAGTTGGCATGACCATGTATATATGTGCTTGGACCATCTGTTGTGATGTGATGGTTTTGTTAGCAATTTCGAGAAAATGAATAGCAGGAGCTAGACCTGTTTAACGTTGCAAACGGCAACGGAATGGGTCATTCCGTTTGCCGTTCTGTTTCAACAACGGTATGTACTGCAAAGATTCGTTATCCGTTCCGTTTGTAACGGAATGGACGGAACGTAGCGGAATGACTCATTTTACACTGTATTTCACACAACGGTATGCCAAAATCCATTCCGTTTACCGTTCCATTTCGGAAATGCATGCTGAAAAGTGATTCGTCACTCGTTTCGTTTGGACGGAACATGCACGGTACACGGTAAACGGTATACCGTCGGCAGGCATAGCAGGAGCCATTCAGAACCTTTGAATTTGATGCGGTGTATTTGTCCATTCTTCATCTGTTGTGTGTTATGGTGGGGTTAATTCCTTTTTTTTTTTTTTCCAGATTACCCTTAATATTTTCGTTTGCATCTTTTGCAAGCTGTAAAAATATTTATTTTTCTTACCCCACTGTTACTTGATACTTGATAAATTGTTTTTGAGATGATTTTAGAGAAATTATATATTTTTTTCACGGTCTGATGATTAATGTGAAATTCTGTGAAGAACAACTGATTACTGAATTTCTTACAAGCATGTCTTTCGTCTAGAAAATTCCTGTTGTATAAAAACTAAAAAGGTCATACTCATTGTCATAATTTCATGAGAAAATTTAGGAACAGTGACAAGCAAACTACTGAATATGATTATTTTCTGTGTGCTAGCTGCCTGTCTCTATAATCTATGTATAATACATGTTAGCCTCACTCTACGTTCTTTTCATTATTTTGGAGGAATCTTATTTTTATTACCTCTAAAAAGCATCAAAAATATGTTCCCTTCTTAATTGAATCTCGTTTAATTATCTCTTGCCAAAAGAGCATCCAGACAACTGTACACACAAAAATAATTTAGATTATACATCTAGGACAGAGTTTTTTTCTTTCCATTCAAATCCAAGACGATTCTTGTCCAATTTGGCAACTCAAATAACTTGCTTAAGAACGTTATAAGCGTATTGATATAAACTAAATAGGATCACTTAAACAGGGATAATATTGTTTATTTTTGAAGTACAACACATTTCATCAAAAAAGATTTACATATATGTAAGAACGGTCAAAGTCAGAACACGTGCATTTTTCTAATATAAGGTTGCTCTTGGATAGGTTTCTTTTTCAATGAGGCTTAAGTTATCCATGAGATTACTGTATATAATACTCACTTCAAATAGTGGCAAGTTTTAATACAATAAAAATATCCGATCGATCCGAAGATATGACATATATATCCTTGAGGCTCTTGAAGTGAAGATCACATAATTATATATAAATAGGCCCCTCTTGTCCTAGAAGCCGATACCGACTTCCCTTTTATCTTACACATACGGAAATGGCTACAGCAGCAGATGGAAGTAATGGATATACACCTGCTAAAGGAAAGATTGTAACCGTGCTAAGCATCGATGGTGGTGGTATAAGAGGAATCATTCCAGCAACTATTCTCTCTTTTCTTGAATCAAAGCTTCAAGTGAGCAAAATAGAATTCAATTTATGTGAAAACAGACCGTCACACCATGACTCCAAACAATCAACAAAATAATATCTATAATTAATGTAACTATTGGAGAATTATAAGTTTGATTTGTTCGACCATGTTTGGCGTTTGAAATGCTTTCTTCCATTTGGATACTTTTTTAACTGTGTGAAATATTTTTGCTATCTATATGTGTTTTAGGAGCTTGATGGAGAAGGAGCAAGGCTTGCAGATTACTTTGATGTCATTGCCGGGACAAGCACTGGAGGTCTTTTGGCCCTGATGCTGTCTGCTCCAGACAAAAACAAGCGGCCACTATTTGCTGCGAAAGATTTAGCAAAATTCTACTTGGATAATTCTCCAATGATATTTCCACAAAAGTGAGTTCTCCAAACTTGCTATGGAAAGACATGCATGCGAGGGTGTATAAATTGGTGTGCACTAACGAATGGCTTGACCTTTTGATGTCACTTCCTGTAATTAACTTGATACAAGAAAGAAAGAAAAGAAAGAAAAGATGCCAAAAAAAACACCATGAAAAATCTCAAAAGGAACTAAATCAACATATTTTCCAACAAAATGTTTCCTCACTTTCTCTGTGTGTTATGCACCTGAGGAGGAAAAGGAAGGCTTACAAAGTTACAATTACGAATTTTGAAACACCTATTTTCATTTTACTTGTCCCTTATCTATTATTTTATAGTCCATCTGTTTGCCATGTGGCTTTAGTCATGAAAATTCTTCTGTAAGTATAATATTGTAAAATGATTTTATAAAAATTAAAAGATTGAAATTTTCAAATATATTGATTATTGATGATTGAATCGCAGGTTCGGCATGCTATCCCAGTTCACAAACACCATCAAAATGGTTACTGGGCCCAAGTATGATGGCAAATATCTGCACTCTATAATTCAACAGTATCTCGGACAATCACGACTACATGATACACTAACAAACGTGGTCATCCCCACTTTTGATATTAAAATAGAACAACCTACCATATTTTCGAACTTCACGGTACAAATTCTTATTGAGTGACTTTTAAATTTGAATTTTTGTTTTCCAAATTTTTGCATTGCATGCAGTGGTACTTGCAAGCAAAGACCAAATTTGAATGAGCCAAACTTATATGGCCTAATTAATATTGACATGTACGGACCTGATGACCAGCAGCATGTGGCTGAGGTTTCGATTCTAACTACCCTATATTAAGCAATTAATGACGAATTGAGAACAAAATAATTATGTTGGGCTTTACCAGAAGCAATCTATTAATCTTTATGGCTAAGATTCATTAATTTGTGAACATTTTTATCTTGATTTCACAATGTTGCTGTCTGTTGTTGAAATCAAATAATATTAAGAAATCGAAGAAAATGAGATGTCCTTGCAACCTATATATATATTTATTTATGCTAATTTATCTCTTAGTGAGCAATTATGAGCTTTTTATTATTGATAATATGAGCTTTATTTACTACTATCCTATCAGTTGAAGTTTCAACCGCTGAAGGATGCACTGCTATCCGACATAGCTATAGGCACTTCTGCAGCACCGACATTCTTTCCGCCACATTATTTTGTGACTAAAGCTGGCAACGATACCAGGGAATTCAATCTTACAGATGGCGGAGTCGCAGCAAATAATCCGGTATATATAGTAACTTACAAATGGAGCTTCTATTAATATTAAAATCTTAAAAGAACAAATAATTTACCAACAATTTTGAATGGCCCTAATATTTCATCAATAAATACAATTTGAAACTCCAGTTCTCTTTTTATATATATTTTTCTTCGTCAAATCATTTCATATTCAATCACCATCAATTGCTAAGTCATGATAAGATTACTTGATCATTTGAAAATTAGTAATTGTAATTAATATACTATCAGGATATATGCATGTATATATCACCCTCTAATTTATTACATGAATAAAGGAGATGTTTACAATCTATAGAAATAATCTCCTATAATGCTATCTAAAATATATTCGAACCTCTAAGAACAATAAAAATCTGTCCTCATATAGCTATTTTTAAATTAGGTTTCTTACTTGGAACCAGGGCTGTCAAACGTGTGAGATGGAACGGAAATCCATCATTCCGTTTCCATTCCACTTCAAAATACGAAACAGAAAACCATTCCATTTTCGTTAAACGGAACGGAAATTTCACTTCCACATTCATTTTACATTGAAATTTCTCATTTCAACGTTCCATTTCCATTCCGTTTTTGAAAGTGAAACTACTTTTCCTTCCACTTCTGTTCCATTTCAGAAGGAACGAAACGGAAACGTTCGAAACGGCGGTATATTGACAGCCCTACTTGGAACCAGTTTTTTTTCCATTCGAACAACCAAAGACAACCTCTGGTTGTTTTAAATTACTTTTAACTCAAAGAAATGTCTTACAAAACTTGCTAGGTTCGTTAATTATTAATTTATAGTTATTTCAATGGAAACCAAAATTTTTAACAGATGGTACTTTGGTATATAAAATCACTGAAAAAAATTATTTTCGAAACTTTATGAACATATACATAAACAAGTGATGTTAGTTTTTTTCGTTAATCTATCAAACATAGTTAGACGGTACTCACGGTATGAAAGAGAAAATTTTATAATGAATTTAACTTATCATAGATTAATCATTAATGAGTTTTCTGTTTTAATTAGTGTTTTAACTATAATTTGGTCCAATTGACTTATTACAGCTCTTTATATTTTGTTTTTCTTTTTCTTTCCCTACACATATTAGACGTTGGCTGCAATGAGCCAAGTTACACGGGAGATCGTTCTAGGAAATGATCAGTTCTTCCCTATCCAGCCAACAGACTACAACAAATTTTTAGTCATCTCACTCGGAACTGGATCAAACAAGACAGAGGAGAATTTCACTGCGAAGGAGGCTGCCAAGTGGGGCATCTTTGGATGGCTAAGCCAAAAAGGTGCCTCGCCAATTGTCGACCTCTTCAATCGTGCCAGTGCTGACATGGTCGACATTCACTTGGCTGTTCTATTTCAGGCACTCCGTTCTGAGAAAAGCTACCTTCGTATACAGGTAAATCATTTGTATAGTTCTGTGTCATCTAGCATATCGATCCTAGTACAAATTAAACTTAGGACCAAGTCAAAGGCCTTTTTCTGTTTATATCACTATCTATATCTATATATGTGAATTCAAACTTTGATTAGTCTTCGAACAACAACTTGGCAGTTGGCACTTTAAATTTTATGTCCTCGCAAATAGTGTGACTTCTTTATCATTGATATTCCATTTTTCTTTATTAATTATGAGACGGAACTGGGGAAGTTGAGAGATATTTATAAAATGGACTAATTGACTAATTAATTATATCCTGAGGTAACTCTTTCTAATTTTTTGTGGCGCTTATCAAGATACACGCTATGGTGATCCAGCTGTGAGAGAGATCGAGTGCACTGCTTTTGTAGTTAAAAATATCCTTTTGCTGTCGATGATTGAAAAAAATTTTCTGACATTTAAAAATCAGGATGATGCACTCATCGGTAGCACAAACTCAATAGACGATTCTTCAAAGGAAAACATGCAAAAACTTGTGCAAGTTGGAAATGACCTCTTGAAGAAGCCTGTTTCGAGGGTCAATCTTGAGACTGGCAGGTTCGAGGTGATTCCTGGAGCTGGTACTAATGCTGATATGCTCACAATTTTCGCAAAGCAGCTTTCCGAGGAACGAAAAACAAGGGGCGGTGACGTGCCTGTCTAAAATATTACATATAATTTTCTTTTTCGTTCTTATAGAAAGGAATGAATTCTTCAATTAATGTGTAATAAAGAATTCTAGTAATAGTTTCACTTTGTACATTGACTATTTAAATTTTTAACTATTCCTTGTATATTGGGTATTCTGCATTTTCTGTTGATGAAGCCGCCTTTGTATTATTATATATCCATATTATATGGTGATTAATTTGTGAATTGTACTGCTTGATAATTTGTTATTATAGTAATTGAACATTTAGCAGGAGAGTTATAACACGGTCTTCAATAACGACGAGTTTTTTTCGTGATCAAACTATTCAAGCACTGAATTATACCTTAATGATTGTTCCGAATAATTTATTTAGTTTAAATATCGGAAGCTTCATGACGTAGCAATATGCTAGTCCGTCCCGTATTTGTGAAGATTTGCATATATAGGCGTGTTTCTAATGGAAGGAACAATAATGTCCTTTTTGGGTTTGCAGAGCTGTAAATTACGAAGGCCTAATTTAGCGTAATTAATTTCCTTTGCAGAGGCCCACCCAGATACCATTTTTGAGTCGGAGGCATTTTTTTGGATGTCTCTTGATCCTCCTTTTACAATGATAATATTGAAGTTAGTGCTAGTCTTTATCATTTTTTTTGTATGATAGTGCTAGTCTTTATCTAACTACTTTTTATTATTGTCAAGTCCCTATATTAGCCACTTTCTTTAATTTTCTGATTCCGCTTTGACGGTTAACGTCTACCTATGTGCAACACATAAGAAAACGAAACAAAATGGAACAAGTGACTAGAAATTGATTATTAGCACGCTTGACACGTCACCTATGTCAATTTTGTAATCATTGGAAATTTTATATATATACAACGCTTTTAAATTTTATTACGAAATGAATTTATTTATCACACAATCTACCTTCAGCAATTGAGAAGCATTTTCCCTATAAGTTAATTATAATTAAAAGTTTGATTAATTTATTTTTGAGCAAATCAGCTATGTATTTTGTTTAGTGGCTAACAACAATATATTTATATTGATTACTACTTATATTATAATTATTAAAATGAGTTTAAACTAAAATGTTATTTTTCAAAGTCCAAAAATAAAAAATTGTAAGTGCATGAAATTTTGGCTCCGTTTGGTTGATGTGGAAATAAGAGGAATAAGAGAAGAAGTATTGAGAAGTGTGTAACTTTATAAAGAGTTTGAATAGTTTATAATAAATTTATTACCTTATTCTCTTATTCCCTTAGTCCTAGGGCTCATCCAAACGGAGCCTACATTGCAGCGTATACACTCCTGATAAGTGCGGGCCTTCACAGCCCAACTGGGCTGGAAAACTTGATAGAGGAGTGGTGTTTGTATTTCGGAGGAACGAAGAAGAAAGGGCCAGATGGGCCCAATCAAAATATTAAAATTATTATTATTATTTTATTTTTTGCTTTCCTTCTTTTATGATGGATAAGATTTCTCGATTCATAAAGAAGTATTCATGTACTATAGTGTACTTGTTTGAATTTCTACATTTGAACTATTCATAGCATACTGGTATTCTTGATATTCTATGTGCTAGTTTGACAGTGATGAAGCCATCTTTGTATCGAAATTATATGCTGATTTGCGAATTGTATTGGGTGATATTATCGGCAATGAAAGTATTCAAGCACTT
This sequence comes from Rhynchospora pubera, assembly GCA_028095005.1. NCBI lineage: Eukaryota > Viridiplantae > Streptophyta > Magnoliopsida > Poales > Cyperaceae > Rhynchospora > Rhynchospora pubera. The sequence goes on along the minus strand of CM051462.1, from coordinate 84,587,192 downwards.
TTTGTGGTAAAAATAATAGCGCACTCAATAATATATTACTTTAATTTAAGTTAAAATTAATATTGCAAGTTCAATGACGTACTAATAGGTTGGTCATTTACCGTATATGCGAAAATTTGCATACAACACAAGCGTGTTTCTATTTATTTTTTTCAAAAAAGGTTGGGAGCGCCATTTAATCTCAGTAGGGGTGTCAATGGCAGAGTTTTTGACGTTATGACGTTATTTTATTTAATTATTAATGTATGTCTTATGTATATTTTTTTGGTGTTTCGTATAATATGAATGATAGTTAAATGTTGCTTGCCACATAAATAATTATGATTAGATCCGTCACAAACAATCTAAAGTTCATGCACTGTCTTCTTTTTTCTTTCTTTATTTGCTGTAAATTGTGCTGTATAGACTTTCGTGTTGCAAGTTGAAAGATAGTCTGATGACACACCCGTTATGCAAAAGACGATGCAAAACGTACGGTAACAAAATAACTAGTAGTGGTACTGTAAAACTGCCCTTCAAAATTGAAGACTATTGAAGACTATGTAAATTTGCATGAAAAAATGATTATATGTACGAAGATGAGACACTCGTCTAAATTTGCATGAGTTGAGATGAGCCACTTGTCTAATTGCATGAAAAAAATGGCCACGTGTAGAGAGATGAGACATGTGTCTGTTTGCATGGGATACGTGGCAGTTTGTTTGTTTGTGTAATGTGTTTTCTCTTGTTACGTTTTGACCAAGCTTCGAATCAATATTTTAATTTAATGCCTAATCTCCTTATAAAATCTCTCTAATAATAATATGCATTTACCTCTCTTACATCCAAAAAAAACTTAACTCAGAAATCAACAAGGACAGGCATGCACAAACCCAAGAGAGCCTAGAGAAATGGTTAAGAAACTCCAAAGAATCCAATCTGGCTCTCAAACCTTGACCTTACTGCCTTTAGGATCCATTTCTCCACAATATATTTCTACCGTCTGAACAAAACCACTAGAGATGACTTCATCTCAGTCGAATCATTGAAATCATCTTTGGCAAAGGCTCTTGTTCCGTATTATCCCTTAGCTGGCCGTCTCGGCAAGGGCAAAAATGGTCGTATAGAGATCAACTGCACTGGAGAGGGTGTTCTTTTTGTTGTCGCACATTGTGATGTCACATTAGATGATTTTGATTGCTTTACACCCTCAATTGAGACAAGGGACCTTTTTGTTCCTCCAGCTCCACTTCCAGATAAACCTTGCATCCTACTTATGCTTCAGGTAATAAAATTAAAGAAAAGCCAGGAACTTAGTGCTTAACAATCTTAACTTTCTGGATCCTCTGTTTAGTATTGATTTTTAAATTGATACAGTTTGTTAATGAAGACTAAAATATCTGTCAACATAAATTAGCTAATAGAGATATATAAATGTACAATATTTGTTTACATTTTCTATTCATGATAACTGATTTATCTGGTTTAAATTGGATCAAAACTAAATTTGTCTATTAATTAATTGTAGGTTACATTCTTCAAGTGTGGAGGAGTTGCATTGGGCATAAATGTCCACCACACAATTGTTGACGGTCGCAGTTCCTTCAACTTTTTAGAAACATGGATTAGCATTGCCCGAGGTGAAAATAACTCCATCAAACAACCTTTGTTGGACCGAAATCTCCTTCGTGCCGACTCAATCGAAAAATTATGTTCGACCCTTTTTTGTATATAAACGATCCGAAATCCGTGATTCCCCTAGATTTTTCAACATCAAACACTTGCTCCATCTTTAAGATCTCCAAGAGGCAGATCAATGCACTGAAGCTTCTGTGCCATCACAGCCCTTATCTGGCGGTGCGTTTCCATTGCTCGGAAGTTAAATACAAACTCAAAATCTTGATTTTATACCGTGGTTGACATGCGCAGCCGCATGTGCCCACCTCTTCCTCCAACCTATTTTGGAAATGCGACCGCACGCGCCTCTGTTTCTGCAGTGGTTGGTGATGTCATCTCTTATCCAATTAGTAATGTGGCCAAAATGTTGTATGAAGCTACAAACCTAGGTGATGAATATATCAGATCTGTGATTGACTATTTGGAAACAACCGATATGAGCCTACCTAGAAGAGATGTCACACCTTCTGACTTGCGTGTCACCAGCTGGCTCGGGATGTCAATGTACAATGTCGACTTTGGAATGGGGCAACCAATACTTTGTGCACCTGCATTCATGCGGTCCAGTGGATATGTGTACCTTATAGATAATCCAGGGAAAGATTCTGGTATGTTTGTTGCGGTTTCACTGGAACAAGAAAGCATGGCAGGATTCAGGGAGTTGCTCTTTGATGAGCTCGCTAATTGCTGCATTGCATGAATGAAGTCTGTGTCGTTCATCACTTACAGGCTCGAGTGAAAAATGATTGCATCAGCAATTAGTTCTTACCTATCTTGTTCATTGTTTTTTAAAAAACTAAAAGATAATAAAGGCAAGGAGAATCAACATGATCATTTCATTTTAGTTTTCAAAATATTGATTTAATTATAAAGTAAAATTATGGTTCCGAAATTCGGATTCGGAGTGAGTACTGAGCCAAGGAGTCGAATCAGCGATCGATGACTAAAAAAAACTGAAGTGATTCGGCCAAGGAGTATTGGGCTAAGGAGTCCAATCGGGGATGACTAAGAAAAACTGAAGTGATTCGGATAAAAAACTCGAATTAAAAAAATATATATATATTTAATAACTTTAAAAATCAGTAAAAAATATTAAAATAAAAAATATTTTTGCTAAAATAACTACCTTTTTAATGGAAGTTATAAAAAATATGTAATGTATAGCATTATCTTGGCCTCTTTTCATATTTGTTTCAAGAAATCCTATATTTCAGAGGATATGTTAGTGTGCCACTGTTAGTTTAAAAATGTTAATTTTTAGTTCTACAGACAAAGCATTAACACATCTAGGCAAAAAAATATATATATATACAAAATAATAATACTAAAGCTGAATACTTAACTGGATGGGTCAAATTAAGTAGAAAATTGCTGAATACTTAACTGAATACATCAAATTAAGTAGGAAATTGATGAATTCAGCAATTTAAAGTCAATAAAGTGCTAAATGAAGTAGGAAATTGATGAATTCAGCAATTTAGAGTGAATAAAGTACACTTTAAATTGCTATTAATTAAGCAACTCACAAATCTATCTACACCAATCAACCAAATTGTTATTTTCAAAATTATTTGTCAAAAAAAAAAAAAATCACAACTCACAAATCTATCTACACCAATCAACCAAATAATTTTTTTGAAAGTTTTACATTGAGAAAAACACGCAATAATCACAGAAACATAAAAATTTCAAGACAAGAAGTAAGTGCATCAACTTAATTAGGTTGTTAATTACCATTTTTTATTAATTAAGCACTAAAATGTAAAATTCATGACCAAGACTCTGATACCAATTGTAGGAAGTGATATTTGTGCTTGTTTTAATTTTTAAATCACATTTAATACTAATTAACACAAGCACAAGTATAGGAACTAGTGGATAGACATATATAATAATACAAGTATAGAAAATTGTTATGCACAAGTATAGGTATAAGTTCTGACCAAAACTCTTGGAGTCGGGGGCATGATCTCTAATACCTCCTCTCCTTTCATCTTAGGTCCACCAAGAAAATTAACTAATCTCTAGTTTTTGTGCTAGTAAGAAATAGAGAAGCTAATCCACCAAAATCTTTCTTCAATTAATTAATAATTTAATTAATTGTGACTAATGCTCAACACATGAGGTAAACCTAGAGAGCTTGAGAGAAAATAAAATTGGAGAAAATAAAATCTTTCTTCACCTTTGGAAGTGGTGGCCTATATCGGAGGAGGAATAGAGAGTGTATTTGGATTTTTTATTTCTCAAATAAGAGCTTCTTATATAAGTAACAAACCCTACCTAATCACATTAGACAAAAAAGACATAAATGCTTCTCTCTTGGCCAGCCTCTTTATGGGCTCAAATGAGCCTTTTGAAATGCTCTAAAGGTCCAATAATTCATTTAATTATTGAATTTATGTCATGTTGGCCATGAAAATTAAATTGTTATTTATTTTCAATAATCATAAGCGGTATTTTGCAACACGTTAGATTTCCAATTAACATAAATAAATACTGTATTGTTATAGTATTTCAATCCTGCATAAGAAATAAAGTATTTCCTTTTTTTATTCTCATGTCACATGATATCACTATATAATCTAAGATAGAAATGTGTCATTCTGGCATATTATACATATCTTGATTTCAAGTTGATTGTACAAGTTGCTAGCAAACAATCTAATTCAATCATGGAGCCCAATAGATATCACCACTCACTAGGTATACTTATGAGGGACATACAGTTTTCTTGATGAACAACTTTCTTCCGCACAATTCAAGAGAACATAAATAAAGTCCGTATAGCAGCCTTTCTCATGAATCAACGTTAGACGATATTTATTGAATCTATCATCATATGAAAAAGTTGAATCATCTCGAATTTAGAATCAAACTCATATGAAATAAACAATGACACATAACACAATCCATATATTTGTTTCATTGAGTCATGTGATATGCTATGTTCCAATAATATACACATGTGCAATTAAGTTAGTAACTTGTTACCTATAATTTATAAAACTTAATCATCACTAACATGCAACTAATCTTTTATGATAATTATTGTTCCTTATTAATTATCAAGATTATGAACAGTTTAGATTTATTATTGTCATTTAAACATAAATGAAACATAGAGATCCACAATTCAGATCATCAACCTGAATGATATGTCAATAATAAAATTAAGGGACAAATGATAAAACATCATCAATAATGATGTGGGCTAAGATAACCTATCAGGGCTTTTAAATTTATACCCAAATATGCTCGATTTCAACTGTAAACGTACAACCTATGTTTTTCTAAACATTAGCTTAACCAATTTAATCGGGTAAAAATGGATGGTGAAGAATTATATAGTTTCGGGGATAAATGAATAATAAAATAAAATAAGAAAAATAAAATGGTTCTATTGAGAAAGTAAGTTTTGCTAAACAGATACAAATTAGGGTTTATGATTGATTGACTTTCTGTTTAACTTTTGTTCCCAAACTGTCCGCTTACTTTCGTAACGACCAGTTTGTGAACTAGAGCAATTAGTTATAGACCAGTTAAATTGTTTCTAGGATGGCACACACAACTCGTCTGTAATCCAATCGATTAGTCTCTCTTAACTCTAGTTATACACAATTTATCAGTTTCTACTTTTTTTACTTAGCAGTTAATTGGCCTAATTAATTTTCCTATAATCCTTTTTCGACAGTTGAAGTTCTTTCAACTAAACCAATTAAACTCTTAATCTAAGTTTCAACTTTTGTTCCTTTACTTAAACCTTATAAGATTATTACTTGGATCTAAGATTTTTCTCAACTTTCGTCTGTTGGGAATAGATCTCCATTTCTGATCTTTGATCTAGATCTCATATTTCGAACTATTAATCCCCAATTAGTATTGTTATACATAAATCTGTCTAAGTTTGGTTGGGTTTAACTTCCTAATCATTCAAGACTGGTCTAATCTTGACCGAAAAATACCAAATTGACCTAAATAGTTCAAGAATAACAAATTAAAACATAAAAACACAAGTCATAAAACAAAATAAACAAATAGCAAACTAATCAATTAATGCAAACTAAATTAAACATTTATTTATCAACCATAACCCTTGATCAAACTACTCGAGTATGATCATCATAACAACAAATATCAAGGTATCAAACATTATTACATAAACAAACAAGAAATATTAAAAGATTACAACAAATAAAATGTGAATCCCATGCTTGACTGCTGTGGCATGAACTGAACTTCTCGCTTAACTTCTCGTCCTGACAACTGAAGACAAGCGACCGGCTCACTTCTCCTCTGCTATCGCGTAACTTCTCTGTAAAATTAGAAAGACTGAATTCTAGAGATCCCTCTCTTTTATAGTGACGAAAAAGAACCGCCGAGGGCAGGAGTGCACTCAGAAATGGGCCCAATCGTGACAGAAATCATGTTGGAGTGGTTACTAAATAATCATCTTGAATGTGCCAACTGCTTGATAGATCTCCTAGCGGTCCGCTTACAGTTGTAGTCTGCCTAATCCATTCTGTCCGGCACTCTGTTGAGTCCCTTGAAAATTGTTATTAAATGTAGATTTGATGCCAAATTTGATGATTATTATGTCAAAATGCAAACGAGTATGGCAGTACCTAAAAACTAATAAAAACAAGTAAAAACTAAGTTAAAATCTCATAAAGTCAATATAATTTTAGTCCAAATTGAATCAATACCTATATATGAAAATGTCCTATCAAATAACATAAATTAAATAAAGAGCCATAAACTCATTGTCTTTTAGAACATATCTCTGACAATCTCCCATTTGGTTTAGAGTCAATCAGAACTAACTTCTAGCCGGTGCATAGTACTCAATATACTATCAAATATATACATGTCACGTACTAAAACCTCAAAAGAAAAAATACGATCAAAACCACTCAGGCATGAAAATCTCCATGAATGTAACATGCAACTTGTGTGTGTCTCGAGATAGAAGTTTTGTCAGAAGTTCGAGGTGGAGACTTTTTCAAAATACGATACTAATATCATTCTTTTTTCAGAATGATACAGCCCAATTTATTCTTTCAAAGAACGATACGTTCTTCTTCCTCGCGATGCAGAGAGATCATCTTCAGAGTCGTAAGTTTTTTTTTTTAAATTAACATTTATTTAAATTATTTAATTTATTTAGTTAATTGTAAAAATGATAAAAATAGTAAAAAATTCAGAGTCGTAAATAGAAATAATTAGAAATTGGAAAATTTATTTATGTGTGAAAATAAACTTTTTGGAAAATTTGTTTCTGTGTAAAGGAGAAAGATGAAGACACAAATCAAAGAGAAATAATAATTAGAAAGGCCTTGATTGTTTGCTCTCTAGCTTGTTACGTGAATTGCTAAATAACCAAAAAATTAGAAAATAACGAGACATTAAATGTTACTAATTTAATTATTTCACAGCGAGTCCAGCCGCCCTGAGTTGCCCATGTGTGGCTCCACCACAGATTAGCGTAGATTTGAAGCTGAACGATGATTAAATATTACAAAAGTTGAAATTTGAAAGTTTTGTCCTTTAATGTACTAAATTTTAAATTTGTTTCCATAGAATAGTTGATTTTTCATCTCGAAGTATAATATATATTTTTCTAGCGAGATTCTTAACTCATAATGAAGCAGTAAATTATCGTCCTATCTTTCATGCATGGATTTCGTTGATGCGTCTTATATACGATTGCTTAGAAAACCAGCATTAGTACTCGCAATTTGCATAGTAGTGCTGTGCTAGAATTAGGCCTGCACAACGTGTCAAATGGAAACGGAATGCAGTTTTTCGTTTGCCGTTCTGTTTCTGATAACGGTATGTACCAGCTGATTCACTAACTGTTCCGTTTGGATGGAACGTCACGGAACGTGTATATTTACACAATATTTCACCCAAACGAATGACGAAATGTGTTCCGTTTACTGCTCCGTCACTGAAATGTATTGAAATTTCGAATTCATTTGTCGTTCCATTTAGACAGAACGTGCACGGAAAACAGTACACGGTATACCGTTTGCACCCCTATCTAGAATAAAAAGTAGGTACCACCTTCTCTCTATTTTTTTATTATTATTATTATTATTATTATTATTTGTTAAAAAGCACTTAAGTGCATTCTCCTTGGAGATTTGGTGAAATCAGGAATACTCTGTTTGCTACTTGGTCTAGCAAAATAAAAGAGCAAAGACACTATCACCTTTATTCTCGCCTGAGAAATTAAAAGAAACAAAATCATATTTCTCCCGATCCTAGTGCAGCGTGGCAACATATGACGTCAGATTGCTGACGGACGTTGACATGCAATAGCCAAGTCAAGGTATCTCTATATAAACGAGTTGAATTAACGCTAGGTGCATTTGGATCGCTTAACAAAAAAATTAAAATGAGTTATTCGAAGTAAAATATATTATTTTTAAATGATAAAGAATAAGTTTTTTGAGATTTAAAATGTTATTATTTAATCACCTAACATTTAAAAAATAATTATTCCTAATTTATTTGGATTGTCTTTTTAATGCGAATTAAACAGTTGTTGGAATCACTTTTTAATCCAGAATAGAAAAATGATCTAAAAACATTATGAGCAAAAATTTGTTCCGCATATTGGACCAGAAAAAAATATATAACACTCTAAATCTTCAAAAAAAAATTATTCTTGATCATTTAGAAATAATATTTTTTATTTCGAATAACTAATTGTTATTTTATTATTAAACGATGCAAACGCACACTCTAAAGTCTGAAATTATAATTGGGGCTGTTTGGATTCTCCAAGAAATTTGGGGAATTTCATCTTCCTACCATAAATTTATTATAAACAATCCAAACTCTTCACAATAAATTTATTCCTAAGAATTGCAACTTCTCCAAATTTTCCAAATTCTTAAGCGATCCAAACGGCCCAATATGAACATCCCAAAAGGAATTTGCCAATGTCAAGAAATCAATTTCATTTAATTAAGCATTTTCTCGAAATTTGTTACTCTCTCGGTTTTTAACAAATCAAATTCAAATCTCGTAATTCGCTATTCCTTATGATTTTTTTTTTCTAATTATTATTACATATGGAGCACATAAACCTTGTATACAGTGAATTTAGTACTAGATGAAATATCATAAAAACTTTGGTAATTATATTAAGAGTTGGAATATTTCATTGATGACAACTGATGAAGGAATTAAATTCTAGTACCAAATAAATTTTTACTTAGACCTAACCTCACTAGTCGTTCAGAGTTAAGCTTAGGGTCGAACCCAAAGGACGGATTAACGATTACCGGACTTGTTCTTTTTATGAAGCTAGACAATAAAAATAAAGTTGAGAATGTTGTGAAAATAAATGGTGCGATTAAATAGATATTTTTGGTTGTTTTTTGTTCTAAATAATAATTCAACAAAGGTAAACTAAGGCAGGTGAATTTTGATGTTTTCCAAGTATAATAAGGCGTCTTAGGGGTCACGATTCACTTAGGTTTAGCCTTCGATTTGCTGGATCGCTCGCTGTCGCGTTAAATAACAACAAATCTAAGCATAGGTCGTCAGTTCGGTTGGAACATGACTTGTTCGGTCCGAACAGAGGCTGGCATGTTGAGTTATGACCATACAACTTGAGTTTTAACTTTATGAAGGGCTCAGATCGGCTATAGCTACATTACCTAATCCTCAACTGTCGTCTTTTGGACTAGAAATTAGTACAGGTCTCTACTTTGCCCACATAGACCAATTAAACCTAAACTTTCGTGTCGGTATTTTAATTAACCTATGTCTTATTTATTTGTTTTCTTAGGGATATCTAAGTTTCCTTTCAGCCAACTTAGAAACTACACCTTTCAGTGCTAGCTAATCTCCTCTTTCGAATCTTCAACTTATCCCAAGTACTTAATTTAATCCTAATTGTTTAACCTAACCTTGTAACTTAACTAAACAGGCCTTTATTTAGAAGTAAATCAGGTCAAAACAAGGGAATTAAACAAGCAATTAAAATACTACTCAATAAATAGATCATAAAGCCGAACATCAAGTCATATCAAGTCATAACATCAAACTAAACCTAAACTACATCCATACCCTAAGACAACATATATTTAGCCTAACATAGTATCAAAACAAACAATACAAAGAGAAGAAATCACAACATACAAGCCCATGAAAATTAAAGATAAGGACATAGGAAGAATAAACTAAGTTGTCCTTCTATGCTCGATCTTCAATCTTCGAAGGCAGTGGGGTGTTGCAACGCGTGTCTCCAACCTTCTCCTTGCTGCCGTCGCCTCAAGAATCTGGTTGCTCAACAAAATCAATGGTGGAATCGCCTAAGGAAGGTGGAATTATGTTATGGAGGGTAGAATGCCTTTCCTTCAGGCCTTGGGGCGTATATATAGTGGTCTTCTGGCTTGGAAAGGAGGCTGGGGCGCTATGGCAAGAAAACATACCAAAATATTGAGTTTCCATGCGTGAAAACCCTTCCAAATATGCCATGGTAGCTCTCGGTACAGACTGGACAACTTTTATTCGGACTGGACAGGGCTAATTCGGGTCAAAACAGCTCAGTTCAGACCAAATAGCCTCAGTTCGGACCGAACAGATTCAGTTCGGGTCGAACTGAGACTCCAGCTTTGGTCATATCTCCTTCGTCCGAGCGAAACTCCATTCGGTCCGAGTAGTAGCTTTGATGTTGCCTCCAAGTGCTAGGAATGAGTCGTCTAGCGTATGCCAAGTGCCAAAAATCCATCTAATATTCGAGAATCCACTAGAAATCGTCAAGAAACCTGAAAATAAGAGAAAAGACGACGGTAGAGCCAATTCCTAAAAAATCATAGCAATTTATCAAATAATTGAATGGTTTTGAGTATGATTTGAGTGCTAAGTACGGTCCAAATACCCACAAATAATAACGATATCAACAACAAACTAGTTTGATAATTCTACAATTTTTAAGAGGAACTTACAATTAATTAAAATTAGACAAACGATAAAATTGTGATGTGATTGTTAGCTTATCAGGCACTAAACGAATTGACAATTTAAACATCATCTTTTACTATTTTGATTTAATAAAAAATTGTATCAAATTATATTAAATCCAATGCAGACCATAATTATATGTAAGACTATCAATGTATATCGTAATATTTTTATTTGATTTTGAAAATGGAAAGTGACATTAAGGTTGTCACTATAAGACATCATCGTATCATGCCACAAAAACTGTTAATTTATTTTGGGACCACAATTTTCACAATTAAAAATTAAAAAGCATACGATTTTAAATAATTAGTTAAATTTTGAATAATGATTCAAGTTTCTGATTTATATTTTAATTTTGATTCATTAACGCTAATATTATAATGTGCACGTGACATAGAGCATTGAATATTGCTCTTCAAGTCATGTTCGCACTACAAAATATGTGTGTTGATACGACGCAAAATGACACGACACAGATACATAATTAGCACAATATGAACGTGTTATCGTGTTGTGTCGAAAATTCTAAAAAATTATCATGACTCGATACACAACACAACATAAATACAATAGGACATGAACACGATACGATACAAAACAGCATGACAACAGAAATTAATTTTTAATATTATAAGAAATAGCGTCATAGTTAATAACTCATAAATACCTCATTTTTTAAATTATTTTTTTAATGAGTATTTAAATTGCTTTTATATCGGTGTTCAATTTGTAACCGTACTTCGTTTTTTTCCACGTCTATTTAGATATTTTTAAACATTTTATTATTTTTTTAATTTGTTGAAACAACAAACAAATGCGTGAGACAAAAATAAAATCATCTGACTAATATTTAACAAAAATATTCTAACAATTTTGTTCTTACGTATACAAAATTTATAAAATAGTCAAATAAAATACAACAATATGTTTTCTCCTCAACTCTCCACTTATTCAGTTTACCAGCACCGTGTATTACTGTTCACTCCCTTTGGCTTGGGATTTGAGACATGAGCTTCCATTAGGTCCAGTGGAGCTAGATTTGGATTTAGGTTGATCTATATGCACGATTCTTGTAATATTGGCATATGTGAGATTGATTTTGAATTTTATGTGACTTTTGATTGGAGCATAGAGTGTGGGTGTTTTATTCTTGTATCACATTATACTTATACATCTTATAATATTATATTATTAATATTCTCTACTTCTTGAGATATTTACTGATTTCTTGAAATGTCATTACCATGTAGAATACTTTAATTTCCATCATACACTTAAATACATTAATAATAATAATAATAATTATTATTATTAATATTATTATAATTATTATTATTACTACTACTACATGAGGTGGTGCTGCCGCTGCTGTAATAGTCTCTCCGTAAATGTATTCTCAAGATATGCGCTTAATTACAAGATTATTTGTGTTGTAAACATCAAAGCATAAAAAATGGTGCCTGAGTCGTTGACACCATATAGTGGCGTGTTAATGATAGATAGAATATGATTCCATTTTGGCTGCTTCAAAGTGGCTTTAGGGATTTGACATCATTTGATGTAAATTAGTGGTGATCAGCATTAATTGCTAATCTAGTGCCAATTTTTTAATATAAAATATCATATACTTAATTATTTTAAATGTATGGCGGATTTATTTATTTATTTTAATAACAATCATGTAATAACGGTTTTTAAAATCATTCTATAGGACAGACCCTATAGCGGGCTTTAGAAGCCTGCTATAACCTACGGTGGGGGTCAAAAGACTGCTATAAGGCTTCTTGTGGAGGTCAAAAGTCTACTATAGGGTCCACTCCCAATGCACTTCTAGAGCCGTTTGAAAAATATTTTTCGACGAAAATTTATTTTATCCAAGAGAGAAAAAAAGAAAGAAAGAAATAGAGAAAGGGAGTACGGAGAGAAAGAAAAAAAGGAAGGAAAGGAAGAGATGGAAGAGAGAAAGAAGAGGGCTCGGCCGAAAAAGAGGTAGAAAAGGAAGAATTAATCGCTGGCTAGGAAAGGAGGTGGTTGTTTTCGATTTTGTGTTGAGTCGAGAGGAGAGAGATACTGGCTACTGACTCAAATATAAGTTTTTTTTTATTTTAAATTTATTTATTTTTATTAAATGGAAAATATTTATGAAAAATAATATGGAAACAGTAGTGTTGAATGAAAAATTTGAGAAATTAATCTTTAATAAATGGATAATTGGAGAAGGAATAGAAAATGTATGTTGAAAAATTGTACGGTAATAGTTTTAAATTTATTTTTGTGGAATATATAGTATTAATTAAATTCCGTGGGTGTCGTGAACCATTTTTTTCCCGTCAGCGACACGGTAATCTAACCATCCGCCCATTTCGGATTAAAATCTGATTCTCTCCTCTTTTAGACCTATCCAGCGTCTCTCTCTTCCCTTACTCGACTCATTTCTCTCTACCTCCTCCTCCGGATCCTCTACCGTCGCCTCTCTGCCACCACAACCTCTCCACGCCTCTCTGCCCCCACCTCCCACCCCTAACTCCTCTTTCGCACCCCTCCTGTCATCTTTCCGCCGCCCCCTCCTCCTCTGGAAACTAATGCTCTAACTCTTCTCCACCGCCCTAAACTCTCGACAGATTTTTTGCCCCTCTCAATGGCTCCCTCCTGAGTTCTTCTCCATAGTATCACACGATATTCATCTCCTAATGATCTTCTCTCCATTGTTGTTCTTTCACATCTCCCCTTTTATTGCTCAGCCTCTCTCCAAGGCTTCTAGATGGAAATAGAAGACGAGGGTAGTGACCTCCTAAGTCTCTCTCCATCATTCTATAGAAAAAAACGAAGGGGTGGCAGAGCCTTTGTCGCAATCAATGGAAATTATGTTATTTGTCTCTCTCCTAAGTCTCGTACGTGAAGTTATTTGGGTTTAATTTGAGGTGTCTTGAAAGAACCATGAAAATTATGCTTGGAAAGGTAATTTGAGGTGTGGAGGGGAGGATGCCTTTCCTTCTAGCCTAGGGGAGCATAAATAGGGGTCTTCTAGACTTGGAAAGGAGGCTAGAGCACCATGCTTGAAAACTTGCCAAATGCACTTTGTCGGCTGCCAACTCAGTCCGAGTTGACCCCAACTCGGACCGAGAAGAGAGCTAGAAAATTGGCAAAGTGCCAACTCTGTCCGAGTTACTGTTAATCACAGTCCGAGTTACTGTTCATTTGGTCAGATTTTGTCATCCACAAGTATTTTGACCATAATTTTTTCATCCGGACTCCGATTAAGGCGATTTAAGAATCGTTGGAAATTTTAGGATGAGCTCTTTAATGTTACTGATTACATTTGGCCAATCTCCCATTTTATGCAATAATTGAGTGTTTGTTTGAGCAAAACCTGATTCGGTCCGAGCGATGGATTCAACAATACCTCCAAGTGCTAAGAATGAGTCGTCTATCATATGCCAAGTGCCAAATCCATCCAACATTTGAAAATCCACCAGAAAATCATCAGAAAATCTGAAAATGATAGAAAAACAATGGTAGAGCCAATTCCTTGGAAATCATAGTAATTTATTAAATAATTTAATGGTTTGAGTGCCAAGTACGATCAATATACCAACAAATAATTATGATATCAAATGTATTACCTGAGGACAAGCAAAATTTAAGCATGGAAAAAATTTGTTATCTCATAATTTATATATGTATTTTTTCTGGGCATTATACTTAAATGGTAACTCAAATCCTTACCTTCATTGTGTTTTGTGCTATATTTGTCTAGAATTAGGTACTGTTGTGGTTTTTATATCGAATTATAGGGATTCGGTGGATCACGCACAATTATTTCATAAAACAGTGGATTTAGGAGATGAAAATGGCTAAATGGAAGCAATAGCATTTGATATCTAGTATTTATATCGACATTTTGACCAGACTTTACATCGAAATTGTGGCTAAATCTATGATTTTATCTTGTTTTGCGCTTCTCTTTGTCAGATTTGGCACTGTCTTTTGCACTTTGTTCTTATTTGTAGGAATCCAAAGAAATCAGCAAGAAAAACAGCAATTTAGATGCTAGACGACTCATACCTAGCCTAGATCAAATTCCGACTCAACCTAATGGAGCAACCCTGCACGAATCAAGACTATTCTCAACCAGACTCTGCAATTCGGTCCGGAATTTGGTCCATAATTCAGACCGAATTCCTGCGCAGGCAATATTTCGGAAATTCCAGTGAGCTAAATTCGGTCCGAATTCTCTCTAATTCGGTCCGAATTTCTATACACGGAAATGTTTCTGGCTGCGTCCTGAAGGCGTTTCTCTATTAGGAAGGCTATTTTTCCGCCCAAAATGAAGGCAAACCGCGTCCCAGCTGTCTAGGAGAGAGGAGAGGAGTAATATATGCATATTCCAACTTTGGAAGAGCCATCTTTCATTCTATTTTGGACCTTTCTCTGTCAGCCAGATCTAGATCTAGTTTGGAGACAATTTCTCTCCTCTTGTGTGACTTGGACAGAGGTGGGAGGCCGGATTAGAGTTGTTCCTTGTTGCTACAACGAGTTCCGAAGATCTCAAGGTGTTCTCTAGTGCGACGGCAACAGTAGACAACCTTAGAAACTTGGCTATTTGTTGTATCAAACCAATTCTCTCTTTAATTTCTGAATTTATGTCTCGTTTAAACTTATATACTGTTATTTGCATGATTTCTATTAGCATGTTAGGCTAAAAACTTGTTGCTTCAGGGATAGATGTAGCTTCGATTTTGGTTTTGCTTGGTTTGCTTATTTTGTTGATGGACGAAGCTAATTACTCTTGGGGTTTTTATTGAAATTGCTTGTGTTTGGACCGGTTATTACTTGTATCGCTGAACTTTTGTACGCGTGCAGTTGTTGGGAATTTTTTTACATTATATTAATCGAGTCCTGTACGAGTATTTCGATGTAGGTCAAAGGCGAAAGTCGACCAATTAATAACCAAAAGTGAACGTTTCTAGTTAGGCGAAAATCTAACTAGATACCTCGTAGAAAACCATTGGTAAACTCGAGTAAGTCCACCGAACAACGAAAGTTGGGGGTGCAATACACTCGATGAAGATTGTTTAACACTAGATCCCATTCCAAATACCGTACCCAATAGGCGAAAGCGGAGGGTTAGGGAGTTAGGTTTGGCTAGATGGACCTTTGGCTTGAATAAATCAACAAAAGAGTAAACTACAATATTTACATAGTGGAATTCGGTCCGGAATTCGGACCGAATTAGCAAGGCCGAATACGACAATGCTAAGTCTTGCGACTCTGTGGCCAGTTCTAAGTGAAATCGAACCCTAAGGCACATTTATCATCGTATTTCAAACCGTTAGAAAACCCCAAAAATATTTATCTCAATTATTTTGCATAATTTTTATTACTTGCGATTGCATTCCTTTGTTTTCCTTTAATTTGTTCTATTCGTGACTTCAATTATCTTCTCGATTTTTATTGTCTAACTTTAACGAAATAATAAGAATAATATTCATATCCATCTCTGTGGGTTCGACACCTTTACTCTACTACAAGCGACTTGTCGAGTACAAGGTTTATTTATTTGACCTTGGTTCACACCCTCGATCAGCATTCTCGAGCTCATCCTAACCTTTCCAACGGTTTTTTAATCGCCTCAATCGGAGTCTAGATGAAAAAATCATAATCAAAATACTATCGCCACTCAATTCTGGAGTCTCTGTTCGACCTGAACTGAGC
The DNA here is from genome assembly GCA_028095005.1 of Rhynchospora pubera. Lineage (NCBI taxonomy): Eukaryota > Viridiplantae > Streptophyta > Magnoliopsida > Poales > Cyperaceae > Rhynchospora > Rhynchospora pubera. Next base: position 84,570,839 of record CM051462.1, on the reverse strand, counting down.
CAGTTTGGTCCGAGCTAAACCTATCTGACCCGACCTAGGCTAGTTTTACTCGAATTGAGCATGTTCAGTCCAACAGATTGACTCTTGATGTTTGATTGGATGGAATTTATATATTCTTTTATTTGCTTTTGTTGTATATTTCATTAGCATGTTAAGTTAGATTTACTATGTCTTAGGGTAAAGATGTAGGTTAGACTTAGTTTCATGTTATGATATGTTTTCACTTGATACTTTGCCTTTTGATCTATTTAGTTAAGTTACAAAGTTAGGTTAATCAACTACAATTAAATAAAGTGCATGGGATAAGTTGACGATTTGAAAGAGCACGCTAGCTTGCACTGAAAGGTATAGCTTCTAACCTGACTGAAAGGTAGCTTAGATATCCCTATGAAAATCAATAATTTAGACATAGGTTAATTAAAATACTGACACAAAAATTGAGATTTAATTGATCTATGTGGGTACAGTAGAGTCCTGTGCTAACTTCTAGTCCAAAAGACAATAGTTGAGGAATAGGAACCCTAGCCACAACCAGTCTAAGTCCTTCACAACATCAAAGCCAAGTTTATCCCGTCATAACTCAGTTTCATACTCTCAGTTCAGACTGAATTAGTCTGGTTCGGATTGAATTGAAGGTAGGAATTCTAGTAATCCGTCATTTAACGCTAAAGCGAGCGATCTGACGATCCAGAAACTAAACCTAAGTGAAACTTGACCCCTTGGATGCTTATTTGCATATTTAAAACACCAAAAATAATTCTTTAAACATTTAAATTATTTTAGATAATTATAATATCCAAAAAACATCTACTTTATTGCACTCTAGAGTTTTCTCAATCAAAATCACTTAAAAAATATTTGCCTAGCTTTCGTGAGTAAGTAAAGTCTAGTAATCAATTGTACCGTCCTTTGGTTTGATCCTTAAGTTTAACTAAAACGACTAGTGAGATTAGCTCTAGATTATAAATTTATTTGATAAGTAGGTTTTAAGCCTTCATCAGTAGCCAGTCGCCCTACACCAACACTACATTCAGTGCTGATCCATAGGGTAATAGTTCTGGCATTCCATCATTTTCATGTCCTTTGGGAAGTATAGGTGGGGTAAGTCTCCTTTAGTACTCTGTTACAAACAGGCATGGGTCTAGATGGTCAGTATGGATCGACACCCATACACTCTAAGTCATATGGCCAGGGTGAGCGGGGTCTTGAGGACCTGCCTCTTGAGGATGATGGGTAGAAGGTTGATGAGGATGAGGATGATGGGAAGGGTGAAGGAGGTGACAAGGAGGACCAGGGAGGTGATGATGAGGGGGCTGACGAGTGCGATACTAATCTAATTTTTTCTCATAGATGGTAAAGGAGGGTGATTAGAAAAGGTAACATGTTATCACTTTCTGGATGTCCTAAACAACGTTGATATAATATTTTTTTTATTTGATACGATTGTCTATATTATGTACTTCTAGTTTTATCTTCTATATTGATGCATATTTCTTTGTGTTTGTATTTATGTACTTGTATAGTAGACTTTATGTTTTTTTATTTTTATGTTTATGTGTACTTATATGGTGTGATTAAATAACGAAATTTGGTATATTCTCCTTACGATATTTTGAAAAAATATAACGCAAATGACTCCTTATGATACATAACAAAAAAAATTAATCTTACGACATAATAAGATAAATTCGACACACAACAAAATATTACGACAAACGATAAAATATTACAAAATATATTGCTACAACAATAAAATATTACAAAACATAACTAAATGAACATAATTAATAAGGAGGTGTAGGTGGGAATCGACGAGATAATGAATGGTTCTCGAAGTTTGGTGATAGAGGTGGAGATTGACCTGAACCATTGGCAACAAGAAGTATCTTACCTTGAACACAAACACCAAATTTATGCCCTACAACATTTATCCAATGCTACTGGCCCCTAACTTGGAATTGATTATTAGGTAATATTGCAGCGACATAGAACATTTCTTTTGGATGATGAAACTATAAATACGAATGAATTTGCATAGCCGAATTGTTATTATCTCCTTAAAGAACCATGTCAGAAGTGAAAGCAGAAGACTTAGGACACATTAAAAATTATTGACTTACTAAATGAATTAGGTTTGATTTATGTAAAAATTTGTACTGAAGATTTATATAATATGTTGTAGCGGGGTTATAATTTCGATTGAAATGAAAAAAAAAGAGGAAAAAAAATTTATTAAACAGTAAAAAAAAAATGTGTCAGGCCCAATAGTTATCTTTTGACCACAACTATAAGACTTATAGTGGTCTTTTGACCCGCTATAGACTATAGAGGGCTTCTAAACACCTCCATAATAGAGAAAGAGAATAGCGGGTCTTGTAATAACGCTATATCATGGTTGTTATTAAAAAAAAAATAAACTAGACTTTATTTAAAATTGTTCATTGTATAATTTTTTATATTAAAAAAATCGGAATATAAGTGAAATGGAAATTTCTCCTTGTGATCTTCCTTGCCCTGCTTTCGGAAAACAATCAATATATTTTTATTTATCCGATCAAGCCCAAAAGACTATCAATATGCATGTTATCATCATCAAAAAAGTAAATTATATATGCTGATTATTAAATTTTTTGTCACTAAAAAAAAGATGACTTTTACATTGAGTTTTATAGCTAGAATTTTTTTATTTATGTTGGACATTGTTCTATTGTTAGATTTATTTGATGCATAAAATCTAGCCATTTTTTTTGCAAAACTCAATTTTCTATAAATATGTCTTTAAAAATCTAGAAATTTATTTTTTTAGACTTTTCCAAATCTTACAATGTTTAATGTAGTAAGATTTCTAGATTAGTCTTGCTACATTAAACATTGCAAGATTCGGAAAAATCTATAAAAAAAAATATAAATTGGTAGATTTTTAAGGATCTATCAATAGAAATTTGAGTCTTGCTAAAAAAAAATTGTTAGATTTAGTTCATCAAATAAATTTAGCATTAGAATAAGGTCCAACGTAAAAAAAAAATCTAGCTATAAAAATCTATATAAAGACCATCTATTTTATAGTGTGTATATATGAGTATAAGCACTTGAGAAAATTCAATGTGTCGATATTTTATATTTTGCTATCTTAGTGCTGTTTAGTCGATATAAATTATAAATTTTAGATTTCTTTATTTCTTCCTAATTTTTCTTCCATCCATTATTAAAACAAAATTATTTATGCAATTAATTGAATTATATATACTTCTTTGTGTAAATGACTGAATTTTTTTCGCATGAGTGGACAATTTACCGAGTGGGATATGTTGTAGATAAAAGTGACCACCATTCTATTTACCCTAAGTATATATTTCTTCAAAAATATATATAATTTTGCTGAAAAAATTCCATCATGCTGCTAAACATACACTAGGACCATTCAATTGACTTAACTACCATTACCCAAAAAAAACTTCTAAAACAGTTAATAAATGAAGATTGCAACGGGTATGACCCGTTACAAAGGGTCCTGTTGTTGTTTCTATAATAGCCGTTACAAATTTTGCAATGGTTTATACTTAAGCATTTAAATAATGTAGTCGAAAGCCAATCACTTGTGTACATCTATGTCTGATCCATTTGAAAAATCAAAAGTCTGCAAACGTTAAGGTTTAGGGTTATAGCTCAATTTATCACATAAGGTTTTTGGGCCGGTTTCCAATATCATAAATCGCTCTTAGAATACTCTATCTCATTAGCGAGCGTACGCTTATACAATCTAGCATTCGAGAAAAATTGGATAGTATTTTCCCGTATATTCGCTTAATATAAATGCCAACACACAATTGCTCGTGCGTACACATCCATGAGAAAAATGTCGTTGATTTTTTCTCAAACACCTGATTGCAGCTAGTGTACCACTTGCTAATCCTAAATGAGACATAATTTTCAAATAGCTATCCCAAATAAAGATTATCCGATATTAATCCTTAATGGATTATTCTTAGACGAGCAACCACCTAAAAACGATATTAATGTTCTTGAATTTTGATCTTATATGACAATATAGTTAATTAATTACATGCAAATGAAATTAATGCAGAATTATTTTGGTGATATTTATAGATGAAAATTATAAATAGAAAAGTTTATGAAAATTTACCTTCAATTTGATGAAATTCTTCGCTTCTTGAATGAGATATGAAATTATGAAAAAAATCCAAAAAAATCAATAATCTAATAAAAAATTAAAAAAATGGGAAAATTAAATAAGACTAAAAGTAGAAAAATATGAATATAGCTCAAAGTGTCTTTTTTTTATCTTAAATATGCTTTCCATCTCATTCTCTTTGTAATTCTTTTTTTTCGATTTTTTAAAATTTGTAGCTATTTTTTCGGAGTGAAGAAGATGTGAAACTTAATGAAAAAATATAAAATTAACGGCGGTTTCAGCTACATTTCAGGAGAGAGAAAGGAGAGGTCCAAATCCTAAGTCAGCAAATCTGCATTGGTTTTTATAAGAAAATGGTTACAAAATTAAAATTTTGAATCTGTAACAGTTTTTAAAAAAACCGTCACAAATAATGACATAGCTGTAACGTTTTTTTTTTATTAAAAGCCGTTATAGAATGGTTGACGACTTTTTTTTGGACGGAACGCAAGGGCTTTTACTAAAAAAATTTTGTTAAAGTATAGTTTTTTTTTAAAAAAATATTTAAAGCACTGCCGCTGAATTTTTTGGAACGGGTTTTCTTTTTTGAAACGAGATTTAAGAAAACCATTGCAAATCCTTGATGCAAAATATGTCTTTTTGTGGTAGTGTTTTTTTATGTTTGACAATTCATGAACTAGGAACAAAAAGTAAAACATGTCTTGTTCTAGTTTTTGTTCCTAATTCTATGAATTTGTGAGAACTAGAAACAAGTTCTAGTTCTTTGTTCTTGTTTTGTTTGAATTTGTTAGAACTAGATAGAGCTGTCAAACGTGGCTAACGATCACAGAAATACCCCTGATCGTTATCATTTTGTTTAAGTATACTCAGTGATTTAAATAGCGAAATTTAGCGGCGCTATTGCGTCGCAATAGCGTTTTCGATTGCCAAACGCTACGCTGCTAATGAAATTTGTATTTTTAGCAATTTTGCCGATAGCGGTTTGTTTGCAGTATATAGCGGTTATTTATCGGATATTATCAGTTCTATAGCGGAAGTTTTGCACAATTTTACACATCCTTAATATGCTGGGCCGCTTTATGAGAAGTTATAGATTTAATTTGATCTCAGGCCCAATAAATATTTGACCTAACTACCTCACTGCCTCGACAAAAATTGGAAACACTCTTCTGCTCTATTTGATTTCTATAAAAATCTTCAGTTTTTTCTCTTGACGGCTGACGCAACCACAAATCTCAAAATTGAAGAAAAACTTTGGATCTTCTCTGGCAGTCGCTCTCCTATTTGCTAGGTAGCCTTTGCCTTTGTCCCTTATTATTTTGATTTTGGGAAATTTCATTTCTAGATTTTGTATTTCATTGGAAATTATGAATGTTAAAAGTTAAAGCTGAAAATATATATCCTTTACAATATGTATTTAGTATTAAAATTGTGAATTGTAAGGTTTTATATTTTGAATTTGTTTATGTAACATGATAAATATGATGTTTATTTAGATTAAAGTATGTATATAATGTGCATATTTTGGATCTACATTTTCAGTCCGCTATGATCCGATTGCACCCGCTAAATAAGCACTACCCGCTATCCGCTATGACAGGAGCCTATCCGCTATTTAAACCATTGAGTATACGACACAGATTACATAATCGTTAACTAAATCGTTTATTATACGGTACAAAAATAGATTCTGTTAATCGTTTTGTTTTAGGTAAACGATTTAAACGATTTAACGTTTATGTGATTGACCAAGGAAAAAACTACAATACCACATACATATTTTTTTATTCAGAGAAGTTTTTCTTATAAATAGCAGTTACAAAACAAGTAAATTCATAAATTATCCTAGCAATTCGTAAATTTATGAATGAAAAAATTTACAAACTAGTTTAATTTACATCTCGACCAAAAAAAAAATGAAAAATGAATGAACAACCATTCCCAAATTTTATAAAGTACTCACCTGATCAGATCATCCATTCCATGTTTAATTAAATAACCCTTCTCTACTGATTTGTAAAATTACCCAAATCATTTGAAAAATCAACCTCATCCTATTGTCAAATTTCGGCCTTACCCAACCCCATAAGCAATCCCTTCTCTACTCCTCAACCGTTGTTGGTCCCTCGTCAGTGCTGTCGTGTGGGCTGCGCCAGATCTCCTCTTAGACTTCCATATTCCACACAAGATATGATGATGCCGCCATCACTTCCATCACTGTCGTCGCGTAGTGGAGGGTGGTGTTGGTCCTTTCGACTGCGCAAGAGGAGTGGTAAGAGGGTGGCGTTAGTCACTGGCGGCTGCGAAATAGGAGTGGTAGGAGCGGTCAGGGCCTGGAGGTGTCGGGCTGTTGGCGACGAAAGTGCGAGAGGGAGAAGGAAATCAACCATGCGAGAGAGAGAGAAAGAGGGAACATATGTGAGATTGATTAAGATTTTGAGAGTAAAAAAGAAAGATGCAACGATAATGGAGGTCAAAGACATAAAGCATGCGAGAGAAAAAAAGAGGAAAAAGTGGAGAAGACAGATAAGCGGCGTATATGAAGTAGCCAGGAGGGTTTTCCCTTTACTCAACCCTCGTTTCTTCTGCCTCTTCCTCTCTGCTATTCACATTATTCTACACTCGTAGAATCCTATACACGACAATAAAATAACGCAAACGGAACAAATCATTCCGTTTATCGCTTCGTTATCGTATATATAACACTGCCTCCAACCGTTGCCGTTTTGTTTCATGAACGAAATAAAATTTCGTTCCGTTGTTCGTTATGTTATGGTTTAACGTCACGCAATAACGTGAATTAATCTTCCGTTGATAGCTCTAGAACTAAAAATAAGAGTTTTATTCCTAGTTCTTGAAGTTGCCAAACACACCCGAACGCATTTTAATATTTTGGATAGTCTGCTATTGTGAAGCACAAGGACAATTAAATATATGCTTAATTCTCTTCTTTTCTACACCTTTAAATAGACACAAGATATTTTGATTGGGATTTGTACAATAATTAAGAAAGTGCGCGTCAACATCAAATCATACCGAGATGGAAACAGATCACCTTGAGTAAGTTTTTAAATAGACCTTATAGGATAAACATTATCAATGACCTCGAAGTCTTAATTTATGAGCACATATATATATAATTTACCCTTTATTTTCTTTTAAACTAAAAACATTGACCTAGTTATCAGGATGGGATGTAATCATGTACGTAATCTCAAATTTTCTCCTCTCCAAAAAAACTTTCAAAATGTTAATAAGTTTCTTTTTATTATTGAAAGAAGTTAATTATTTAATTCATGTTCTTAAAAAGCGATTGCCGGGTACTGTTGTGAGATGGTTCTCCCCTCCGGGGCGGCTCCAGAAACAATGTGCCGGCTCTCGTTTAAGACGTGCAACTCCGCCTATACTAAGCTTTGGTTGCATTGTTTAGTATAGCCCGGTCCCAAGTCCGGGTAAAAGGAGGAGGGTTGTGATAGGCTAGGCGAGCCAACGTAAAAATCCCAGTCATCTCTATGGAAATGAAACCCAATTACTTTTCGTTGGGGCGTAACCCTCTTAGCGACGCGTCTTATCGGAACCCGGATGAGATGATAAATGAGCAAGGGCCGGGTCGCCACCCCTTTAGTGGCGCGCCTTATCGGAACCCGGATAAGGTGATAAGTGAGCAAGGGCCGGATCGTCACTCCCTTAGTGGCGCGCTACATCAGCGCCCGGATGTAGTGGCAAGTAAGCAAGGGTCTTCGCACTTTTCACGACGGGTGCGGGGGGCAAGGAAGATAGTCAGTGAGAGTAGGATTCGTTTAGGTAGTTGGAATGTAGGGTCTCTAACAGGAAAGTTAAGAGAGTTAGTGGATACGGCGATTAGGAGGCGTGTGAACATCTTGTGCGTACAAGAGACAAAGTGGACGGGCCAAAAAGCAAAGGAAGTGGAGAACACCGGTTTCAAGCTGTGGTACACTGGAAAAGAACGGGGCAGGAATGGAGTAGGTATCTTAATCGACAAGAGCCTTAAGAGTGGAGTTGTCGACGTGCGGAGACAAGGGGATAGGATCATTCTAGTGAAGCTAGTTTTGGGGGACTTAGTTTTGAACGTCATTAGTGCTTATGCACCACAAGTAGGACTAAGTGAATCCATCAAAATCCAATTCTGGGAAGATTTAGATGGTATGATTAGAAGTGTGCCAACCACTGAAAAGCTCTTCATCGGAGGAGACTTCAATGGACATGTAGGTGAAACTAGTGGAGGGTTTGAGAGGGTGCATGGGGGTTTTGGGTATGGCGATAGGAACCAAGAAGGTGAGGACTTCTTAAACTTGGCCATAGCTTACGACCTCATGCTAGCTAACACCTTCTTTAGAAAAAGACAATCCCACTTAGTCACCTTTAGTAGTGCCCAACACTTTTCCCAGATTGATTTTGTTCTTGTTAGGAGAGAGGACAGACGAGCCTGCATGGATTGCAAGGTTATACCTGGGGAATGTGTCGTCTCACAACACAAACTTGTGGTGGCTGATTTTCGCTTTCCGCTGCGTTCTAGAGTAGGTAGAGGCGCTCGAGTTGTGAAGACGAAGTGGTGGAAGCTCAAAGGAGACGTGTCTCATACTTTTAGGGGCAGAATGATTGAAGAAGGTCCGTGGAAAGCAGGTGAAGAAGCAAACAAGATGTGGGAAGATATGTCAGCTAGCATTCAAAAGGTAGCTACGGAAGTGCTTGGAGTTACTAGAGGAAGCAACCGCGAACCCAAAGATACGTGGTGGTGGAACGACGAAGTGCAGAAAGCTATTAAAGAAAAGAAAGAATGCTACAAACGCTTGCACCATGACAAGACTGACGACAATGCGCAGAAGTACAAATTGGCCAAGAAGAATGCAAAGAAAGCTGTGAGCGAAGCAAGAGGTCGGGCTTATGAGGATCTATACCAGAAGCTGAGTACGAAGGAGGGTGAGAAGGACGTGTATAAGATAGCGAAGCTTCGAGATAGGAAGACGAGAGACTTAAACCAAGTGAAGTGCATCAAGGACGAGACTGATAGGCTTTTAGTGAGGGACGACGAGATCAAGAATAGGTGGAGGGATTACTTCAACAAGTTATTCAATGGAGAGGATGACGACTTAGGAATTGTGTTGAACGACTCCTTTGATGACTCCAATAGACGTTTTGTTAGGAGAATTCAAGAGTCCGAGGTGAAAGAAGCCTTAAAACGAATGAAAGTAGGTAAGGCTCTAGGACCTGATAACATACCAATCGAAGTATGGAGGTGCCTCGGAGATGTGGCTGTAGTTTGGTTAACCAAACTATTCAATAGCATTTTCCGATCAAATAGGATGCCGGATGCGTGGAGGAGAAGCACTCTAGTACCAATCTTCAAGAATAAAGGGGATGCTCAAAGCTGTACAAACTATAGAGGGATTAAGCTTATGAGTCATACAATGAAGCTTTGGGAGAGAGTGATAGAACATCGTTTGAGACGGATGACAAACGTTTCGATAAACCAATTTGGTTTTATGCCTGGGAGGTCAACCATGGAGGCCATCTTCCTAATAAGGCAATTGATGGAGAGATATCGGGAGCGAAAGAAGGATCTACATATGGTTTTCATTGATTTGGAGAAAGCATACGACAAAGTGCCAAGGAAAGTTATGTGGTGGGCACTAGAAAAGAAGAAAGTCCCCACAAAGTATGTTACCCTCATCCAAGACATGTATGATGGTGCCGTTACTTGCATCAGGACATGTGATAGTGTAACTAGTGACTTTCCTATTAAAATAGGACTACATCAGGGATCAGCTTTGAGCCCGTATATTTTTGCCTTAGTGATGGATGAGATCACGAAGGATATACAGGGAGAGATTCCTTGGTGTATGCTCTTTGCGGACGATGTGGTGTTAGTCGATGAGAGTAGGACGGAGGTCGATAGGAAATTGGAATTGTGGAGACGAACTCTAGAGTCCAAAGGGTTTAGGCTTAGTAGAACTAAGACGGAGTATATGGGGTGTGAGTTTAGTGGGATACGACCAGTGGACGGAGATGTCTGTCTAGACGGGCAGGTAGTACCTACGAGAGATACTTTTCGATATTTAGGGTCGATGCTGCAGAACGATGGCGAGATAGATGAAGATGTTAGTCACAGGATAAGAGCGGGGTGGGTGAAATGGCGACAAGCATCAGGCGTCCTATGCGATAAGAAAGTCCCGCAGAAGCTAAAAGGCAAGTTCTACAGGACAGCGATTAGACCTGCGATGTTGTATGGCGCAGAATGTTGGGCTACTAAAAGACGACATGTCCAGAAGATGAGTGTAGCTGAGATGCGTATGTTGAGGTGGATCTGCGGTCACACGAGGAAAGATCGGATTAGAAATGATGACATACGAGATATGGTTGGGGTCGCACCAATAGAGGAGAAGTTGATCCAACATCGTTTGAGATGGTTTGGACATATCCAACGCAGACCTCCAGAGGCACCGGTACGTATCGGAATTCTTAATCATTTCGAGAACACCCGGAGGGGGAGAGGGAGACCAAGATTGACATGGGAAGAAGCGGTGAAAAGAGACCTTAAAGAATGGAACGTCCCCAAGGAGTTGGCGATCGATAGGAGCGCTTGGAAGTTAGCAATTCATGTACCGGAGCCATGACGTAGGAACTTAGGGGTAGGAGCGATGCCATAGGTTTGTAGGTCCCTCTATTAGGTCACGGTCGAGGTCTAGGTTTCTACTATTACTATTATTATTAGAGGTATTATTATTAGTATGGCTAGTCTTACTATTAGTATATATATATATATATATATATATTTTTTTTTTTTTTTTTTTTTTTTTTTGTTTTGGATGTGTTCTCTTGTTGGGTTTCTTTCTAGCCTACCCCAACTTGTTTGGGACAAAAGGCTTTGTTGTTGTTGTTGTATGTTCTTAAAAACATTCCTATAACCGAGAAAAAATAATGAAACAAAAAGATGCACTAATATTGAAGGATGCCATGTGCTTAATTTAATAGGCTCAGGATTATGATATATATATATATGTTCCTATTAAATATATTTATATTATTTTTTATGTAACAGCAAATGACAATGATAAATCACATTTGTGAAAATAACTAATATATGTTTTTTTATATAAGAACCCACTGCTAGAATCAGTGAATATATAATACGACAAAACATGTACTAAGAACACGTACTAAGAAGATGTTAATTTAAAATGTAATTACCTATCTATTTTTTTATGAATATTTTAAAATTAAAGATATAATTTGATCAAATTTATCGGAAAGATGTAAACATTTGTTGGAGATCAGATCAATTAAATCGAGCAAAACTGTGTCGAGTCGGGGTTAACAGAAGTTATGCAATCTTGCTTTACTGATTCTTTTGGATAAAGCCTCATGTGTTTCGAAATTAATGCTTTACTGTTTTGTCGAACCAGAACTCTACGTAGTTATTGGATTGAATAAATTAATGCTACCAAAGCAGCTATATACTATTGTTTAAGTAAGTACTAGTGCAATAGGCCAGTAGCCTCTACTGGACTAGCTCAGTTGGTAGAGGTTTTAGTCTTCCTATGGAAAATACGGGATCGAATCTCGCCCGGGCGTGATGATCAATGTGTGGTTGTGTGGGTTGTTGTGTGTCTACGGATTGAGATAAAAAAAAATACCAGTGCAATATATTAATTAAATCAGAAAATTGACATTCTTCAGTTTAATGTATTTCGAAATTATACTGAATAATTCGAACAGTAGATGTACTTTACGAATAGTACTAAAACTATAACTCTTTCCATACCATTTGAAATATCACTTAATTTAGCTCATCCACTAATACAAAAAAAGGGAAATTATGCCATCAAAATTAATTTTGAATTGGATTTTAATCGTAACAGTTCATGAGTGAAAATTAATTAATCTTTCTAGAAAAAAATGCTATTGAAATTAAAACCCGTTTCACAAATTACTCTTTCTTGGAACATAATCTGGATGAAAAGTTAAAATAAGACAAAATATTATTGAAATCAGGCAAAATTAGATGGAAATTACCAATTCAACATAAATACTATCAATTCTTGGAAGTAGACTAAAATTAGTAATAACTCACGGATAGACCTATCAGCCGCGATTATATCTCATTTTTTATGTTCTAATGGCTAATTTGAACTGTCCAATGTGTTTTTCATGTTGAAATTTCATTGGAGACCAAATTTTATATTTTTTCTGAATTTGTTTACTATTTTGTTGAGATTTTTAAAAATTATTGTATTGAAGGGTTCAAAATTTTTTAGATTGAGAACTTTGCAAATTAGAAGAGAAAAGACTAAAAATAATTTCAGAAAAAATATAAAACTTGTTTTATAATAAGATTTCAATATGGAAAACACATTAAACGATTCAGATTGATTATTAGAATGTCAAAATTTAAAATTTAATTGGAGCTGACGGACTCATCCGTTAATGACAACTGATATTGGTCTACGTACCTCCAATTCTTGTTACCATTTCACCACTGAAACCGCTAGAATTTGGGAATTAATACGATTTAGTATGCCAGCAGGAAAGAGAAAAAAACAGGGGAAACATGGAAAAAAAAAAGCTACATTAGTGGGAATTGGAAAGATGAAGGGGGTTAAAATGGGTCATTTTATTAATATAATATTTCAAAATTGTAATTTGTTTTGCATTTTATCTAATTTTATGATTTAAAGTATTTATTTTTTGACTAAACTTTGAAAGAATGTTTTTTCTTCCAATTTTTTTCAAATTATTTTATGATTTTTAAAGGCCAACTATGCTTCTAAACTATATTATAGTTCAACAATTTTATTTCAATAAATTGATATTATATAATTTTATATTATAGTTAATATTCACTAGTCTAATATTCACTTTATTAATAATTTAAAAAATTATTTTTCCTCAATTTTTTTCATATAATATTTTTTCTAATTTTAAGAAATTAAAAAAAATTATTTATAAAAATTCTAATTTTCCATCCGAGTCGCTCGATTTTTTACGAGCCATTCGATCCAACCAGGCCAGGCCGATGTTCCCAGGTATCATTGGATCAGAGGCACCAATTAAATGCCAACTCCTGCGACCTCCATCTAGGGATCTCCCAAGTTCTTTGATGATAGGATTCTTGTAGGCTATACCCGAGAAAGCTCTATGTGGGCCAACCACCTTCTCTTGTCTATAAAATTGAGAATTTATACCCTTCCAAGTGCCAACACTAATCTAAAGATCAAGCAATCCACCATTACCTTTCTACTTCTAGCAACGTATACCACCTTTCCAATATTATACATAGAAGAGAAAATAAAGAGCAAAATTATCCTCGCTTGATTATGGGGTCTCTAGAAACCAACCAGCTTCCTACAAATGGCGTGTCAAGTAATGTTGATGACTCGGATTTATCAGATCATCGGGAAAAGATAGTGACTGTGCTAAGCATTGATGGAGGCGGTGTCAGAGGAATCATTCCGGCAAAAATTCTTGAATTTCTTGAAAATGAACTACGGGTGAGTTGAAAATTGTATATGTTTGTATTGATTGTCCAATTTATTTTATTTTCAAATCATGAATTAACTTCAATTGAAGGAGACTTATTCAACTTCACATTTTTAACCAAAAAAAAAAAAAAAAAGATCATAGGAAAAGTTAACAACAATCTAATGATAGCGTTTACATAAGTCATGTTTTAATGTTTAGAATTTAGATTAGACTTTAGAATTCCTGATTAACGGCTGCTCTTGATTGTTTTGTACATGCTCATAGAAAATTGACAAGGAAGAAACAAGCCTTGCAAATTACTTTGATCTGATAGCGGGAACAAGCACAGGAGGTTTAATGGCGACCATGCTCGCTGCACCAGGAAAGGACGATAAACCTCTGTACTCTGCAAAGCAGATTGTAGAATTTTACAAAGAGCACTCTCCAAAGATTTTCCCTATTATTTGGTTCGTTTCTAACACTTCAACAAAGTTTCATTGTTTTATTATTTGCTAAAAGTATAAATATAGAACAAGTCTTTCAGTTTTTACTTTTGTAGCCATCTACAAAGAGCTTTTTTGCAGAACTTGAAACTTGATATCTACTTATTATATATGTTGCACTTAAGTACTATGTTATTGACTGGACCTCACCGGCCCCTTCATCAAAGTTAGACAAGTACAACTTTGTTAAAAAAAAAAAAGAGAACTAGACAAATTTGTTGTAAACCAATCTATAATCTCATGCTAGCGACTCAATTTAGGTGCGGCTTTTGGGGCTTTGTGAGAAGCTTGTTTGGTCCTAGATATGACGGTAAGTATCTCAGAAACATAATTCGAGAGAAACTCGAGGAGACAAGAATTAGTGAGACACTGACACGTGTTGTCATTCCAACTTTCGATATAAAACTCCTCCAGCCGACTATCTTCTCCACAACGGAGGTACCTCGTAGTTCTTTTTCAATATCCTACTTACATATGGTAACCCAACTGCAAAGAATCTCAAAGGCACACACATACAACTATACAAGTACACAAGATATAGCAGCTTTTGCTATATACCAATATGAATATCATAGTTGATAGTTGTCAATACTTAATACTTATGCAGGGGAGGAGCAAACCAGTAAAGGATGCCCTTCTGTCGGACATATGTATTAGTACATCTGCAGCTCCAACATTTTTCCCTGCTCACAACTTCACAATAAAAGATGCTCCTCGGGATTTTCATCTTGTTGACGGAGGTGTTGCCGCAAATAACCCGGTCTGTTTTCTTTACCTCTGCAATTAATCAAGACATCATAACACTTATTATAAGAACAAGGATTGCATGGTTACCTCAAATTATTTTCTTATTTGAAGGCAGGATGGCAAGAAACATCCGGAAATTTTCATTAATAAAAAGAAGAATAATTACACAAAAAAGAAATAACAAATTAATTAATTGTAAAAATAAAAAATAGTTTCAGCCTCGCGAAATTGACTTGCTGACTTAGTATGGTTGCGTTTGGATTTCTTAAGAATAAATTTAGAATTAGTTATTACTTATTCAGAATAAAAATATTATTTCTAAATGATCAAAAATATTTTTTTTTAAATCTAGACTTCTATATTTAAGTGGTTCAATATCCATAATAAATTTTTATTCTAGTGTCTTTAGATAATCTTCTTAATTTGAATTAAGAAATTGGAACTATTTTTTAATTTGGATTAACAAGTTAATCCAAACATTCCAGAAATAAAAATTTATTTCAGATATTAAACCACTTAGAAGTAATACTTTATAACTCTAAAAAATTTATTTTTGATCATGTAGAAATAATATTTTTTTACTCCGAATAACTAATCATGATTTTATTCTTGAGATTCAGGCTTTATATCTATTGTTAATCCATGAACTAAATGAAACCTTGCTGCGGTTCACCTCCATTCTATAATGGTCCAAAATTAATTTGTATATTTTTCCCTCTCCAAAACTAGACTATGCTTGCAATTAACCATGTGAGAAGAAAAATCATCCTAGACAAGGACCCAAACGTGAAGGCGGTCGATTATAAGAAACTAAAGGTTCTCTCATTGGGTACGGGATCAGCAGCAATAGATGCAAATTACGATGCTCCCCAAGTGGCAAAATGGGGCATGTTTCGATGGTTTTACAGCAACGGCTCAAGCCCTCTCATGGAGACTTTCAACCAAGCAAGCTCCGACATGGTCGATATCCATGTCTCTGCTTTGTTTCAGGAATTAGATCACCAAGATAATTACTTTCGTATACAGGTAATTAAAATTGCTTTGTGAATAATGAATATATATGTTAGAGGAGAATATCATTTGATATCAATCGGTCAAGCATAAATGTGAACATTGTTTGGTCGAATGAATTTGTAGGATGACTCCTTGAGTGGTACCACAACTTCACTTGATGTTTCCACAAAGGAAAACCTAGAAGCACTTGAGAAAATTGGTGATGGTCTCCTTGAAAAAGAAGTGTCAAGAGTGAACTTGGAGATGGGCATCATCGAGTCCGTCAAATTCAAAGATACCAACAATGGTCATGAATACACGAAAACCAATCGAGAACACCTAATTGAATTTGCAAAGGAACTCTCTAGGATACGCAAAGCAAGGAAAGAAGCACAAAAAAGAGGCCTTGCATGTCCTGATTCACTTTCTAAGGAGCATGCCAGGCCAGCTGTTTTAAAAAGCAAATCATGCTAATTAATATTTAGTTGGTTCAAAACTTGCACTAGAGGGCGCGCGATGGCAAAGAAAATTGACAAGTTTTGAGAAGATCACATTGCTATGGCTTGAGATCAATGTTGTAAGAAGCACTGAACAGTATGCAAATTCCTATGCTGTATTGTGATTTCTTTTCGTATCTTTTTTTTTTTTTTTTTGCTATTGTTTTTTTTATATATATGTCTTGTGAGTTGTTATCAAGGAAACAGATGCGTACATGTGTAAAATATTCGAGCTAGTGACCTTAAAAAGTATTGCTCAAATATCAAACAATAAATATCTAATTTCTATTTTTTTTTTTTTTGAAAAATTGAATGACCGTAGGCTTAATAATATCTAATTTCTAAATGTACATTGTTGTTAATGATTAACAGCGTAACAAAGTGTCTACGGGCTTGAACTCTTCAAACAAGGAAAAAAAAAATGTTACAAAGTTCATATAAATATAAACAAGAGCTATTGTTTTAAAAATTTTTACAATTAAATAGTTTTATTTACAGATATATAAACATAGTTAATTTTTTTTTACAATAATGGAAAAATAGGTCTAAAATAAAATTAAAAAAAAAATCACAAGAACCACGGATTGAGTGCTGATTTGTGGTTCTCACCTGCCAGTACGTATGGAACGAGTCTATTCTATGCGATTTACAGCAAGTCCGATGATATAGTTTCCACCAATCGTACGTGAGGCTTCAGAATATGTTCTCTTTCCCTAATCTACATCGCCTTCGTTTGGTCCAGTGTCCAAATCGCACTTCTCTGTTCTTGTCTCTTCTTTTCGTTGGAATACGCCTCTGTCCATTTCTCATGATCCTTGGTGTCTTTCTTGGCACTCATGAAATCGGCATCTTATTTATTTTATTCGGTTGTAAAGTTTCAAACTCCAAAATTTCGCACCAGGCTTTCTGGCCCAGCATTTTAGTTACCCAAAATATAGGCTTTTTGTTAAAGCAGATAACTCTGCCCACTTCTCCATCCTTGAAACAATAATTAATCGGCAATTAATGCTTTCGATACCCTACCGGCATCCCTATTTTTCGGTATTTCGTTTCATAGTATTAGAAAATATTGTCTCGGTCATATCCGGTATTATCGAATTCTTCCGACTGGTACATACAGGGGCGGATCCAAGATTTGAGAACATGATAAGCCGAATTGTCGATGTCGACTTTAACTAGACATTAGTAATTTAAAATTTTAATAGTAGAGTATGTCATATACATTAGATAGCCGAATTATCATTGTATTTTTTACTTTTTAACATTAAAAACAGTTTTCGCAGCGTAGGCCAGGTCTATGCCTGCCCATGCCTGTATCCGCCCCTGGATACATATGGATTGGCATCCTCAGCAGCCGAGAGTTTGGTTGTTCCATACAGTCAACTCTTTTTGTTTTAAATATTTCAACATTTTAAAATTTAAATATTGAATCCAAACCGTTGATCTAGTTCAATTTTATGGGCGATGCGTTTTTATATAAATTTTATAAAATTTAGAGTTAATTTGATACTAGATCAAGTGGTCAACAAATGAACGAATCTGGTTAATTATCACCGATTAATTCTAATACGTTCATTTGTTGACCACTTGTCCAGTATCAAATTAACTCCAAATTTTATAAAATTTATATAAAAACGCATCGTCCATAAAGTTGAACAAGATCAACAGTTTAAATTCAATATTTAAATTTTAAAATGTTGAAATATTAAAAAAAAAGAAGAGTTGGCTGTATGGAACAGCCAAACTCTTGGCTGCCGAGGATGTCAATCCGGATACATATAGGGTGCGTTTGGATGAGAGAAGAAGAAGAGGAAGAAGGAAGATGGAAAGAAAAAAAATTATAAACAATCCAAACTCTTCACAAAGTTACACACTTCCCAATACTTCTTCCCACTTCTTCCCTTCTTTCCTTCTTCCCACACCTATCCAAACGCACCCATAGGGTACTGAAAAACGCCGTTACTCTGTTAGTTCTAACATTTTTACTTTTATGTATTAAAATAAAAACCGTATCATGAGCATAAACCATTATTTTGCACACTCCAATTTAAGTGAACTGCAACTTAATTTATTGTGAACTAATTTAATTAGGCCCTTTTTATTGCAACAAATATTTTGTTCTTGAAAAAAATTAACTAAAACATATTTTATATATATATAATATTAGGCGGCTTGCGGGGTTTGGTGGAGGAGCGTACGTTGCACACGGCCACACGAGCGCAGCCTCCCACATATGACCAAAATTTAAGTCAATTGCGATCCTGACTTCAACATAACGCTGGTCAATGGGGTGTAAAGGTATCTTTCCCATATTGCTGGATCTGACGAAGCAAGATATTATTGGACAATTCTCATCTTCTTCAGTCTCCGTTTGGATAGGGGTGAGAAGAAGAAAAGAAGTATTGAGAAGTATGTAACTTTGTGAAGAATTTGGATTGTTTATGGGGCCGTTTGGATCGTTTAGGAATTTGGAGAATTTAGAAAAATTGCAATTCCTAAGAATAAATTTATTGGAAAGTGTGTAATTTTATGAAGAGTTTGAATTATTTATAATAAATTTATGGTAGGAATATGAAATTCTCCAAATTTCTTGGAGAATCCAAACAACCCCTATAATAAATTTTTTTCTCTTCTTCCTTCTTCCTACCTTCTTCTCAACGCATCCAAACGGTGCCTTAGAAAAACAAACAAAACATTACGTCTTTTTTTCAACCTCTTGATTTTCAAGTATACTATTCAAAGTAATCCCACGAGTTCATCATTAGTTCTCATATGGTCAAGTCATAATAATCCACGTTCATGAATCATGATAATGAATGGTCCTTGTACAATTTATCATGTGATAGGAATAGTACCATATATACTTATCCATCAGAAACATAAGCTTAAGACAGTGACGGCATATGAAATAAATAAAATATTCTTTTTAATTTGTTAAAGCTCATGGGGGAATTAAGCACTAGAATACGACAAATTGAGTTGAATTAATGTTTTTTTTTAATTGTAGTTGAATTAACATTACTAAGGTTAAAGTAGCAATCACCCTGGTAGGTGTTCCAACGCACGCAGTCAAATTAAGCTTTTGTTTCTGCATCCACATGTAATTTGACCAAATAAATTAATTTAAAACTGACGGGTAAGCGAAATAAACTCTCATGTTTGCAACATAGACAAACAAGAGAGTTTCCTGCTAATAACATCGGAACACTAGTGGCAACTGGCAAGCATCCTCAAATTTACATATATGCTCTATATATAGTTCCGTTTGAATGCGTTGAGAATAAGGTAGAAAGAAGGAAGAAGGAAAGAAATTTATTGGGAAGAGGTAAATTTATTGGAAAGTGTGTAACTTTTGTAAAGAGTTTGGATTGTTAGAAATAAATTTATTAGTAAAAAGTGGTTATTCCTTATTTCTTATTACGGGAAGAAGTCATCCAAACGGAGCCTATAGTAGCATTTCGATACACATCGGTAGAAAGCCTCTTAACTAGGAATAAAGTTACTGCGCTAAAATATATATTAATAAAAAATCTACAGGATTAAGTAAAAACCATGAACGCATTTTTTATAATTAAAAATAGTTTTCTCTTTTTTTTTATTAAATATATTAAAAGTAATCATACCAATCATTATTTAAATTAAGAATTAAATATATTTAAAAATCTAAGATAGTTTATGTCTAATTTGACTTCAACTGTTGTTTTAAATTCCTAGATAATAAATTTTATAAAATTTATAAAATTAAAATAATATCATATAACTAGTGACATTTGGAAATATATCCTCTGATGCCGTAAAAACGACAACAGTACTCTGCTATTGTTAAAAAGTTAATTTAAAAATATATAAAACTTTAAAATTCAAATGCTGAATTCAAATCGTTGATCTTTTCAATATAATGAAGGATACATTTTTAAATAAGTTGTATAATTTTTGAAGTTGATTTTTGACTCAATTAAGTAGTCAATAAATAAACAAATCTTGTTAACTATCACTCAATAATTCTAATAATTTTTTATTTTTTCTTTTTTGAGAACTACCTGTAGGCTAATAATTCTAATAGATTCATTGCTCAACATTTGAATTTTACAATTTTTAAATAATGATAAAATTTTTAACAACACCACTCTACTGTCATTTAGGATATGTTCCACTGACATCTAACGTTAGTAGGGATGTCTAACGTGATAAGTGGCAACGTAACAGAGTATTTCGTTTACCGTGCCACTAATGAAACGGCACAATTTCGACATTCCATTAACCGTTTCATTTACCGTTTCGTGAAACGGCTTGCACAAAATACACGATTTTAATAAACAGCATGTGCTATTCCGTTCCACTATCCATTTCGTTTGCCGTTCCATTATCAAAACGTCACAATTTTTATTGCCACCTACCATTTCACTTACCGATAATATTACGGCATAACGGCTGCCGTTGACACTTCCTAAACGTTAGTACGTAATACAGATCGCAATTACATCATTTTTTTTCCAGTTTTTATGGGTGCTAGTTAAAGCCCATGGGCCGAGAATATCACAATTCTTATGTGAACAAGTATAATTGTTTGATTTTTCTTCCCGAAATTTTAAAAAATAGTATTAAAGTAATATAATATATTAAAAATAATATCAATATAATAAGTTTAATATAAATAGTATCACGAGATCGGAATCTTGGATTCCGAACGTTAGATCGGAATCCAGGATTCCGATTTAAGCTTTGATCGGATTCTGAGTTTCCGATCTAAGCTTAGATCGAAATCCGAGATTCCGATCTTAGCTTTTTAATTTTTTTATATATTATTTATTTATTTATTTAATTTATTAATTAGTTAAATAATTAGAAAAATAGATAATATATTGTAAAAATATTGAAAAAATATGGAAAAAATCAGGAATAATTAAATTAAATTTTATATGTAATTTAGTATTTTTTGGGAAAATTAAATTTATTTTCATTTTAATTAATTTATTTAATTAAAATATAAATTTTTATAACTTATTTAATTAAAATATAAATTTTTATAACTTATTTAATTAAATGAATTGTACCATTTAAAAAGAATTATAATTTTTTAGAATTGGAGGATACAAAGGCATAATCCTTTCAGAATGTTCAAAATTTTATTAATTCTTTCTGCATTTGCAGGGATACAAAGGCATAATTTGAACATTAAAACTTTAAACAGGCTTAACTTTTGATAGGAAGGTCCGTTTGGGGCGATCGAGGACAATCCGGAAAGCTGACGACGAGATCTATGGACCTCCAAAAAACGACCATTTTTGAGGCCAAAAAACGCTCTCTGGACCTCCAAAATCCACTTTGAAAGTTTGTAAAACTAAAAACCACTCTAAACTACTAAAAATATTTTTAAAATCATAAATTAATCATTAAAAAGAGAAATGCAGTAAATCAAGTGAATTTAGTCTTTCTTCTCCGTCTCAGTAAAACATCAATCTCGTGTGATTTTTTTATATATAAAATTACATATAAAATTTTTTTAATTATTCCTGATTTTTTTATATTTTTTCAATATTTTTAGAATATATTATCTATTTTTCTAATTAATTAACTAATTAATAAACTAATAAAAGGAAAAAAATACTAAATTACATATAAAATTTAGTTTAATTATTTCTGATTTTTTCCATATTTTTTCAATATTTTTACAATATATTATCTATTTTTCTAATTATTTAACTAATTAATAAATTAAATAAGTAAATAAATAATATATAAAAAAATTAAAAAGCTAAGATCGGAATCCGAGATTCCGATCTAAGCTTAGATCGGAAACTCAGAATCCGATCAAAGCTTAGATCGGAATCCTGGATTCCGATCTAACGTTCGGAATCCAGGATTCTGATCTCGTGATACTATTTATATTAAACTTATTATATTGATATTATTTTTAATATATTATATTAATTTAATACTATTTTTTAAAATTTCGGTTTTTCTTCAATGCAACTTGGCTTGAATTTTTCCGCGGCGTTGTCTTCTTCCTATTATTGGATTTTTCAAACATATCCAGCTTCATAGAAATGGCCCTTCTATTAAGATTGTTGACCAACTTTCAGGAATTTTGAAGAAAGAAATTGATATTATTGACTACTTCGCCTATGTGTCACTTTCTTCTTCGGCCTATATAATACATGAAACCACACCTCTCCTATCACACTACACTTCTCAATATAACGAAGGATTTTGTGAAGTAACATATAAGCTTCAAGATCTCTACAACCTAGCTGCAAGCTTTCCCTAATCCATAGATTAGAATTCCAATCAAAAAAGCAAAAAGTTCAGTAATGGGTTCTCTAGAAGTGAGCCTTCCTTCAAATAAAGTTCCAAACTATCCCGCTACACCAAAATCTCCACCTTCTTTAGGAAGCATGGTAACCGTGCTTAGCATCGATGGTGGTGGTGTAAGGGGACTCATCCCAGCAGCTGTTCTTGCATTCCTTGAGTCGAAGCTACAAGTGAGTGACATAATTTTGTCCATAGATAGGATTCCACTATGCAAAACTATTATTAATTTCGTACTATATATAAAGCAGGTTGCATGCACAATTTACTATATTGTTGGTATAAACTATTCAGTATTCGCATATAAAAAAATTCCTCCTAATAATAATCAGAACTATATATAAACGACTGTCATATTTCTAATCGTGACATTAATTATATGTACTTGCAGGAGCTTGATGGAGAAGATGCAAGAATTGCAGATTACTTCGATGTCATATCAGGAACTAGTACTGGAGGTTTAGTGGCAACCATGCTTGCCGCTCCTAACAAGGAGAAGAGACCTCTCTTCTCAGCTAAAGATATTATCAGCTTCTACATTGAAAACATTCCAAAGATTTTCCCATCTTTTTGGTATGTCTCACCAACTTATTTGTACTCGATCGGCACTAATTAATCTATAAATATGAAAATTTTATGTACATCCCTGCTTTGGTACATGTAATTAATAACAAGAAGTAATCCTTAATATAGGAATGGCGTTGGAGGCTTGCTAAGAAGCATGGGTGGTCCTAGATACACAGGTACATATCTTCACAGTAAGGTTCGAGAACTGCTCGGTGAAACAAGGCTTCATGACACTGTAACGGAAGTGGTCATTCCTACATTCGACATCAATCTTCTTCAGCCGACCATCTTCTCTACGAATGAGGTAGATATAATTAAGTATTTTGCTAATAATTCTTAATTTATTATATTTATTTTACATTTTGATTACAGAGAAAGTTTCTGCAGAGTTAAAAAGAATGTTATTTTAATTTATATATGAATATTTTGTGATTTGCAGGCAAAGGTGGATGCATCAAAAGATGCTCTCCTATCAGATGTATGCATCAGCACTTCTGCTGCCCCTACATATCTTCCTGCACATCATTTCACAACAAATTATGGTCTTGGCAAATCACGGAGCTTTAATCTTGTTGATGGGGGTGTTGCTGCTAACAATCCTGTATGTTTATTTCATAATTAGTGCTATCACATATTGTACTATTATGTAAAATACTTAATTTGGCCACAATGTTTTGAAGCTTCCTACACGACAAAACTCCACTTTGAATAAGATTGAAATATATCTAAAACCCAGCAACAAATTACCTATTAAAAAACAGTCCCTGTTTTAACTTTTGAATTGATCTATTATTCTCTGTTATGTTTTAATTATCTTTTATTTTTTTTGTAATGAATTAGACACTTCTTGCTGTGAATCACATCACCAAGGAAATTGTGATACAAAGAGGTGATTACTTCCCTATCAAACCAGTCGACTATGGAAAGTTCTTGATCCTCTCCCTAGGCACAGGATCAGCAAAACAAGAGCAAAAGTACAAAGCAAGTGCAGCTGCCAAGTGGGGCCTTCTCAGCTGGTTAACCCATAAAGGTTCGAGCCCCCTGATTGATTGTTTCAGCCAAGCAAGTGCTGACCTGGTCGATATCCATGCATCCGTTTTATTCCAAGCATTGCATTGCGAGGGTAACTATCTTCGCATACAGGTAGATATATTAATGTGATAATTGTTAATATTCTCCATAAGCCGTTTACATCTCCAATTATTTATTCAATTTTTGGTTATTTTAGTATGATAAACTGGAGGGCACAGCTGCGTCAATGGACAACTCATCAGATAAGAACTTGCACAATCTAGTTGAAATTGGAAATAGCCTTCTCGATAAGCCGGTTTCTAGAGTGAATTTGGAGACTGGGAATAATGAACCGGTACTTAATGGCGGAACAAATAAAGAGGAAATAGTGCGGTTTGCGAAGATGCTATCTAATGAGCGCCGCATGAGGATTCTGAGGATGCAAAATGGCAAAAATCAAGCTTGAAAACAGAAAAGAATGCAATGATACACAATGTATCATTGTTCGATTATACAGCTTTTTATTTTTTTTTTACCTATTTATTTGCCTTATATTTCTTTCATTCATTGATATATATTTGATTTGTCTTGTAATTAAGAAATGCAATAATTTTAGTTCAGCCATGCAGTTGGTGTATGTGTTAATAAGACAAAACTATAGTATTAATTAAAAATCGTGATTTTTTTCTCTATTTTTGACAGCTTTTTTGCATTTTTCTATTTTTTAGTTAAATTAAATATAGTTTTTTTTGTTAAAAATAGTTTTCTATTTTTACGTGCATTCTCTATATTTAAAAATACTAAAAATATATTTAAAAATCATGCAGAATTATTGTCATCTAAAATAATAGTCGTACTAAATATTATTTACTTTATTTAATAATTAAATATATTAGAAAATTATGTAGAATTATTGTCATTTACAAAAACATAATGCAGCTAAGCTGTGAATGTCATGCCTAGTTTAATATATGTCGCTTCAGTTAATTGCTAAAAACATTCGTTTTCCAAATTATTTACTTTTGTCAAACTCAAATCTTTTACTCTGATTTACAAAAATAAATAAATAAATAAGCAAAATTGATTGCTGCAATTTTGTGCATCCAAATCATCCTTTCATTTTTTTTAGATCGAATGACAAAGCACTACACTGAAAAAAATATTATTAAACAAAATTATTTACTAAAGGAAATAAAAGAAGTTAAAAACACATAACGTGTATACAAAATCTTAATATATATGTTAGTTGTATTTGTACCCGTCAAATAGTACCATCGGTTCCTCAATAACCATTTTTATCTTTTGATCTTCTTCAAGGAATTTGGGAAATTTCATCTTCCTACCATAAAATTATTATAAACAGTCCAAACTCTTCACAAAGTTACACACTTTCCAATA
Source organism: Rhynchospora pubera (assembly GCA_028095005.1). NCBI lineage: Eukaryota > Viridiplantae > Streptophyta > Magnoliopsida > Poales > Cyperaceae > Rhynchospora > Rhynchospora pubera. The sequence continues at coordinate 84,545,181 of CM051462.1, read as the reverse complement.
AATTTATTTCTAGGAATTGCAACTTCTCCAAATTCTCTAAATTCCTAAGCGATCCAAACGATCCCAATAAGAAGATCAAAGTTAAAAAAATAGACATGTTTCATCCAAGAGTGTACACATGCACAAATCTCTTTCAACACAAACTCCGGAGGAGTGTGGCAATCCGACAAAATACTTCTGTTGCATGTTTTCAAGATATTTCAAGATGTTGAAGTCCATATGGTGTCCCAAAGTTTGAAATTAGATTTCCCATGTGAGAGCCAGAAATAAAAAATTCCAAGTATGAAGATGGATAGATGTAACCTGAATCGAAGTTACATCAAGGACCAAACTAAGGTTGCAAACGAACAGTTTCAACACTTGTATGGAGTGCAGAGAAAAAACAGTAATTACCGACTTTACCAAAGTGAGACGTCCCTAAAGATAGAAATCAAACTTTCCCGCCATGGAGCTTTCGTAGAAATGTATTTATTAAAGGTTGGAAGTATATATTTTTTTTCAATGGACGGATGGATAAGGACAATCCCATAGGTTATAGGAGTTCCTTTGATTGCAATCTTAGAATGGCAGCAATGCTCGAGTGGGCAGATTTATCGATGGAAATTGGGACAAAAAGATATTTTGCATTATTGATGCGGATCAGACAATTTTGTAAAGTTGGAGAGTACCTCTAAGACTACAAGCATGGAACGTGAGTCAACTTCTATTAAAATGATGTTATCATCAGCATATTGAAAAGTTTGAAGAGGGATCATAATCTTACATATAAACATAAAATAAAGATGCGTGGATGGTCCCAATTCCCAAAGGGTGCGAATGAAAATGTATCTATTTTAATATATATTTTATAGAGTGTTATTTGAAAGATATCTCGCCAAAGGATGCAATCAAATTGATGGTTAAAAAAGTGTGATTGAAAAGGTACATAGCTTGACATGGTGACCATAAAGTATCATCTAAGGAATGTCTCGTCAAAAGATGCAATCAAATATATGCCTCCACCAAAGGATATCGACATTTTATCTATAAATAACGCTCTTTTCTTTTATTAAAAAAAATATTTTGCTCATGGCATTTGTCCATGATACCTTTTCATCGCATCTGCACATGACACTTTTTCATCACATCTTCTCAATGCAGTTTTTCACAACCACAAACAGTTTGCTTATGGCATCCGTTCATGACACCATTTCATGGCATCTTTACATGACATATCTCCATGACACCTTTTCATCGCATCTGCACATGACACTTTTTCATCGCATTGTCTCAATGCAGCTCTTCACAATCACACAATTATGAAGCCAATTTCAATAATTCCCTACTTATTTTTAGACTACATATATTTTCTTGAAGACCTTTCAATACATATGCTCATGGAATCCTTTCATGACATCCGGTCATTGCACCCTTCCATGACATTTGCACATGACATCCACCCATAGCACTTTTTCATCGCATCCGCTCATGACACCTATTGATCGCATATTTTATGTATGGTAGCGGTGCAACCATTGCTTTATGGAGACAACCAATCTATAGAAATGTCAGACAATGACTGTGGTGGAGAATATTATCTAATAATAGAACCAATTCAACTACAAACAGTAAATATATATTTATAATGGGATCCTTTCCGCTAAAATTTTTATTAAAAATCTTATCATTTTAAAATTATCTATCGACTTGAAAAATAAAAGCACAATTTTTTTCATATATTGTTTATAATAAAATCCAATATTGTCGAGCGTGTTAGAGTTATGTCCTAGAAGTTAATAATTTAATGACTTAATTATTAGTTTCTGTTTTGGATGATATTTTATCATCTGTTCCTAGGTTTATTATTGACAGATCATTCAGGTTGAGGATATGAATTGTAGATCTCTGTGGATCATTCTTTAGAATGACAATAATAAATCTAAATGGTCCATAATATTGATAATTAACAAGGAACATTAATTATCATATAAGATTAGTATGCAAGTTAAGTGATGATTAAGTTTTACAAATCATAGGTAAAGAGTCACCAACTTAATTGCATATGTATATGTTATGGAACATAGTACAGGACTTGACCCAACGAAATAAACATATGGATTGTGTTATGTGTCATTGTTTATTTCGTTATGATTTTGGTTCTAAGTTTGAGATGTTTATCTTTTCCACATGAGGATAGGTTCAATAAATATTGTCTACCGCTGATTCTCAATAAGGGCTGCTATACGGACTTTATTTATGTTATCTTGAATTGTGCGGGGAAAAGCTAATCATCAAGAAAAACCATATGTCCCTCATTAATTCACTTAGTGAGTGACGATATTTGTTTGGGCCCCTTGATGGAGTTGGATCGTATGCGCGCAACTAAGCGATCAACTCTAGATCAAGAAACATATAATCTGCAAGAATGACACATTCTTATCTTGGATTATACGATTATATCGTGAGACATAAGAATCAAAATAGAGAAACATTATTATTCTCTTATGCAGGATTGAAATATTGTAGCAGTACACTATTTATGCGAATTGGAAATCATAACGCGTTGCTAGATACCGCTTATGATTATTGGAATTAATTAGCGATTTAATTCCATGTCCAACATAGCATAAATCCTCAAAGGGTCATACAAAATTGGTATTTAATCATACGTGCATTATTTATTTACAATAATTAGTATTGCAAAATATGATAAGTTGATTAATTAATTAAATAGCGTTATGGACCGTTATAATTAATTAAGTCAATTGGATCATATAGAAATAAATTAATGCATTGTCTAATCTCTAAATAATTATTATTAAGTTAATAATTATTTATAAATAACACGCTTAATTTAATTAAGTTATTTGGGCTTTAATTTATTGGTAAATTAAATGTTCAAATTTAATAGTTTTGAGTGGGCCTTTAATTAATAGAATTAAGGGACCAATTGGAGATGGACTAGTGGGCCTCTTTGGCCCACTAGTAGGTCGGCCATAAGGAGGTAGGTGGGAGTGGCACACTTGTAAATAGTGTGAACTTCTAGCTAGGGTTAAGAGACTATATAAGGCACCTAATGGTGGCTCCTTGGGCTCTCTTCTCTCTCCCCTCTTTCTAGCCGCCACCTCACCCTAGTGGTGCGCCGCCCCCCCTCCTCTCCTCTCCACTCAAGCTCATGTGTTGAGCACCCAATCTTTTCACAAATTGATTTATTTTTATTTGGTTGAAGAAAGGGAAAGGTAAGAGATTAGACTCGTTCTTCTTTTCGCTAGCACGAATTGAGAAGAACATGGTTAATACCATAGTGGACTCGAGGCGCCGCGAATAGGAGGTGTTTGGAGAGCTCTCAATCGACTCCTAAGCCAAGTCATCGAGCCTCTTGATTGCTATACCAAGAGAGGTAAAAATCCACCCCTTTCTCTTTGTGTTAATTTGGCTTTTGTGCACGATCCGTTGTGTGTGATGTTTAATTGCTTAATTAAATTGTAATTAGCATAAAAATTGAACACTTTCTAATAGAGCGAAGCTCGACGTAAAATCTAGTAGAACTAGAGATGAGTTGGAAACATTATTTAAATTGTTAGTTGTTGTAATTAATATATAAGGGTTTCATTTAATCGTCAAGATTTTCCTCAAAACCTAATTGTTCCTGACACAGACTCTGTTTCAAACACGCTTATTCGATTTCATTTTGTTGGAAACCCAATTTATTTTTATAATTTCGATAGTTCTGACAACTTTTTTTTAAAAGTACGTGTGTGTACTCAGCCGACTGAATCGGTTGCAATTTTTTTTTAAAGATAAATTGGGTCAAGTCACTCAACTTATTTTTTAATTAAATGTCTATAATAGACCTCCTAGTCGGATTTCGAACCTGCGACTTCTCACTTGAGATGCATTGTTCTTTGTTATTAGACCAAGAGCTGGTTTTCACCAGAACTAATAATTTGTAATTATCTATTAATTTGATTTTTAGTTTGTAAAACAGCAGAGGATAAAAAAGTTATCATAATTTGATTTTTGTTCAAATCAGTGATTGTAAGAATTATTTCTTTCTTCTAGCTAACAACTATATCATATTATTTCTAACTAAAAATCGTGGGTTGTCGAGAGAGAATGTGTGCACGCCTTATAATGAATACATGGATTGTTTTATTAAAAGAGTATTTTAGTCTAGGAAGAGCATTTATCAGTTAAAGGAGTGTCACAATCACTACCCAGTCTTAGCCTATGTTTATTTGGGATATTAATTGAGGAACATACAAATATCCCATTTCTTTCGCTTTCAAAACCAGCGGTCTTTCCCGATTAGTCAATAGCGCTTAACAGTATATCCTGTTTACCATTCTCTTCTTTTTTTTTTTTTTTTGGTGGCGCAAAATAATTAAATATCCCAAAACCAGCTGTGTTTCCCGATTGGTCAAGGACGGAGTCAGGATTTCAACTTGGGGTCAGAATTTAAATTTAAACATACTAAAATTTGAAAATTTTAAAATTGATGATAAAAAATAATATTGCATTATTTTTTACTGTAATTTTCTGAATATGAATTGTATCAAATAAATAAAAAAGTTTTAAAAAAATAAAAAGCAAAGATTTTTCATATTTGAGCAATGTTTTATTTGTAACTTTTAGTCTTCTAAATTTGCTCTAAAAGAAAAATTATAATTAAGCTAGTTTGAATAAGCAATAAAGTTAACTAGATTGTATTTGAACTCTTTTATTAGGATGCAATACGTTATATATTAACAAAATTTAGTATATAATAGAAAAGCTCTTCATACAATTTTAAAGTCTAAAGGGGCCAGGTCCCCTTCCCATTACCGGCTCTGTCCCTGTGTAGGGCTGCATAATGTGGGAGACGATCACGAAAATGGTCTCTTGAATTTATTGTTTCGTTGATTATACACAGAATTTTTTTCTTTTTTTGTGTTTTGCGTTATGTTAATTGAACGCAACAATATTTTGTTGTATTGTGTTGATCGTTTCGTTTAAAATATTGACTGTCTTATATGTGTTCTACTTTTTTTTTTTTTCCTGCGTAAGTGCGTAACACGAAATTTAAAGCATATTACAAAACACAATATCATTACAAGTACACAACCTATAATTGAAAGCATACAAAACACAACTTAGAATTAAAAGCTCCCAATCAAGCTGCTACTGCTTTTGTCCTTATCAGCATTTAATCCAAATCTAAATTCTTACCAGCAAACCATTAAACCAAATCAGAAAATAAAAAAATTCTATTTTACCAGCAAATCAAGCTGCTACAGCTTTCGTAGCTCCCAATCTAAATTCAACCGAGTTTAGTTCAACTTCAAATTCAATCCACCACCAACTATATATGCTTCATTCCCTTCTCAATTGCAGCGATTGAACTTCATCATCCGCCATGAAACTATGTGTTTATGTACTAGAGGCAAGGTCGTGACTGCCTCTATTTATGTTAAGCTCAAGGTTGGAACTTGGAAAGTAAGGTCGCGCCATAAGCTCACAGGTTGTAGTGATCGAAGAAGAAAAAATAGAGAAGCAGACAAAAATGTGAGGCAATCGGAGAAGAGAGATGTGAGGCGGAGAAAGATAGAAAAAGAAGAAATAGATGGGTGAGCGGCGCGAAAAATAGAGTTTCATCGTTGTCTCCATTTTCTTGTTTGCAATTCAAATAATTACTCTCTTAGAATTGTAGAACGAAACGGACCAAACAAGAACGTTTCGTTATTGAAAAAAGAAACTGATTTCTATTGACGTTAACCGTTTTGTTTCTAAAACGAAATCTAAATTTTTGACCATTATCGTTTCGACGAAACAAAACAATCAGACGGTCAAAATAGTTGGCGTTTTCACCCATGCTGTCTTGGTCTACAAAACAACGTTTTTACCTGCACCTTATTATAAATTCAATCCGCATGGTATTGAATGAGAAATAGTCCGAAATTATTTTATATAGGAATTCAGACGCAAAAAATTTTAATAGAAAGAATTATTATTATTTTTTTTTAATAAGAAGAAAGTTCGAACGCGTTTTATAAAAGCGTACAATCTCTCTCCTTCCTACGCGTTTATAAAACGCGCTCGAAGGCTTCGAACGCGTTTTATAAACGGGTAAGAAGGAGAGAGCTTCAGTTACGCCTCAAAAGGCTGGTCAGACTTTCGTACGCGTTTATAAAACGCGTTCGGAGCCTTCGAGCGCGTTTTATAAACGGGTAGGAAGGCGTAAATTTTTCGAAATGGACTTATTACCATTTTTTTTTAAAATTAATAGAAAAATTAATGTGAAAAATTAATTTAAATTTATTTTTAAGATTAAATTTACAATTTTTAAAATATCACATTTAATTTCATATTAATCTTATTTAAAAATGACATTAGAATATTAATTTCGACATTAATATCATTTTGTTTGAATAACTATCAAGAAAGTCACTTGATTTACTGCATTTCTCTTTTTAATAATTAATTTATGATTTTAAAAACTTCTTTAGTAGTTTAGAGTGGTTTTTTAGGTTTGCAAACTTTCAAAGTGAATTTTGGAGGTCTAGAGAGCGTTTGTTGGCTCCGAAAATGGTCGTTACGGGGTTTCACCCCGGTAACATGTGTAGATCTCGTCGCCAGCTTTCCGGATTGTGCTCGATCGCCCCAAACGGACCTTCTTATCAAAAGTTAAGCCTGTTTAAAGTTTTAATGTTCAAATTTTTTAAAAAATTTATATTTTAATTATTTTCATATTATATATTATTTGATTATATATGGCTAACATAAAATAAATAAAGAGAAGAGACTACAATTTAAAAGATAAGTTTGTAAAATTAAATATTAAAATACAGGGTCGTCGGCGAATAATTATTCAAACAAAATGATATTATAAACATGTTAAAAAAAAATACGTGCAATTAAATGCATATAAAATATGTGTGATATATTTGTTATATCTATTTAATACATCTTTAATTGGAAATAAAATTTTGAGAATTTTGTAAATATGAAATATGCAGGGACCTTGTTGCAAAATATTATTTTTAATAAGTTAAATGTTGCGGCTTGAATGAAAAATATGAAAAACTAATAACACGTTTATAAAACGCACTCGAAGGCTCCGAACGCGTTTTATAAACGGGTACGAAGGTCTGACCAGCCTTTTGAGGCGTAACTGAAGCTCTCTCCTCTTACCCGTTTATAAAACGCGTTCAAAACCTTCGAGCGCGTTTTATAAACGCGTAAGAAGGAGAGAGACTGTACGCTTTTATAAAACGCGTTCGAACTTTCTTCTTATTAAAAAAAAATAATAATAATTCTTTCTATTAAAATTTTTTGCGTCTGAATTCCTATATAAAATAATTTCTGAGAAATAGTAGTACAGAAATAGTAAGTAGAATTCAACTATTTGTAAATTGGTCCATTTCGATGCCGACTCCAAATTGGGCCATGACGAAATTGCGAAAAAACAAAAAATCTGAGATACAAGTTCAAAGAATGTTCAGAGGAGTAGACCGGTGATTTCAAAAGAGGACGAAGATATGACAGTTGTCAAATTCCTAAATTTTTCAAAATTAAAATATAAAAAAATTTATGATACAAAATTCAATTAATGATACATGAATTTAGCAACTGGATTATTTAATATATATGAAAGCTCAAAGCAGCTTAATAACACCTCAAATAGTTAGTAAACTTAAAAATGTAGATCGGAACGAATATCTTACCAACTTCTTTTTTGTTTTTTTAATTTCCCGGCTTTGCTCCAGAACTTTGAAAGAAAGGTGAAGGTAAGGCATGGGAAAGAAAGGACGGTGAAGGAAATATATGAAAATCAATATTACTCGCTCTTAATTCAAAAAGTATGCATAGAAGTAAACAGCAGTAACTTTCTTGTTAGTACATAAAAGGACAATATTATCCCTCTTATTTAAACTAGAAAGGAATTGAATTTTGTGGGGTTCGATGTTGGAGAAAGAAAATATTAAGATATTCTTAACAAAAAAATTTTATTCCTGGGTTTCTTTGATTACACCCCAAAATCGAGGGTAACTATCGTTCTCCTAGAACCATATATTAAGGAACATCAGTTTACTTCTGTTTTCGTTTGTTCACCCACTAACAGCCTTTGGAGCATTATAACTCAGCTCCTCTTCCTTACGTTTCCGCTGATTCCCTTCTGGAGCACAACCTGAAGCACATTATTCAGAATTCTAATGCTGAACAGTATTTAGAGTTTTTTGTGCTCATCATATTTCACTTGATGAAGGGCGATGATCAATTCAATAAACATGACATGTGGTGTCCATATGCCATTGATGAAACCGTTCTTTTCCTCTTTTTTGTGGTTTTACCCATCTCTTTTCTGTTTCCTTTCCTAAACATGAAATAAATTAAGGCCCCATCTGGCTCTTAAATTTTTATTTTTACTTCCCAGCAAATAGAGGCTTGGCGCATCCATGAGTTCGTTTGGCTTCCTCTTAAGAATTTTACAATTTTTTTCTGAATTTCGTCTTAATTTTCCGCTATGCAACTATTTTAGTACGTCATATTATATTCTAAGAATTAGAGGGATAAATTTCCCATTAAAGAAAATTAGAGGGGTACATAGTGTTATAACTATAGTCTAACAAAATGTCAATGAATAAGCATTGTATTAAGTCACTTAAGCATTCTGTCAAACTCTTCATAATCAGTTACAAGTGCAACACACTTAAACTTATCTTACACACGTAGTAAAAGAATGAAATTGCTCCAAACCTAGTGCCTAGCCGTAGTAGAGATGTGGGCTACTAGATTCACATGAAAAAATGGGTTAAAATGGTCAATAATCACGGCCTTCTCTCAGGCATTTCAACAAACATATGTTGTTCATGGTGAAACATGATTAGACATAGCCATTAATGCATGAAGAAGCTATTAAAACTTTGCAACTGCATTGTGTTAACGTTTAGAAGCCGAAATCAACTGTAAACATCATGTGTAAAATATGGAATGGTGTTAGGTGACAAGTTAAGTTATAAATAGAGGTTCATGGTTCTTCAAATCCTCAAACCAAATCAAAATCACAAATAAACGTGTTCAGAGAGTTTGAGAGAGCGAGACGGAGCTTGGGCAGGAGAGGGCTATAGCAGGAAGGGCGTACGGTGTCTCCCCGAAGAGTTCGTCGTTAAGGTAGGGGCCGTCCCGACCTTTGTTGTTTCATCCTCTTCGTTTTGAATTTCAATTCCATTTTGTTGTTTTGATCCAAATAAGTATTAGGTAGTTAGTTTATGTGAGTTAGGATGGAAATATTACGTAGATGAATGCATTTGCACTCGAAAATGAAAAACACATTTTAAACTGTGAAAAACGCGATCTGTTCTGTTGGAGAAGAAGCTTCAACGAAAACTGTTGATAATTAATAAATTCTGAATGAATTTCAACAAGTGATGAAGGCCCAATTGTTAGCTGCCTAAGCATTAAAGTTTTTAATAATTTAGACCTTACCCAAGTTCGAATCCCACCTTTTTGCATTTCTTTTGAAATTCTCAAATTTTATTTGGTTTCCATAACAACTTTGAAATATCTAATATTCATTCCGATTTTTAAGGTGAACTTTAGTCTAATAGAAAGTTTGTCAAAAGTTTTATAACACCTAAGTTTTTGTGAATCAAAATAAACTCAATAAACGTCAATTTATATTTTTTAAAATCAAACGATATAATGATGTGTTAATGTGCTATTTCTTCTTTTAAAAATTCAATCTTTCCATTAATATTTTTATTTCGATTGAAAGGTATACATCTGACAATTCTCGAAATTGATTTCAACCATATTATTATACATTTTATAATGATATGAAACTTTCTATAGATTTCGTTAAATATTTAATGATTATATAGCTAGTCAGTCATTTTATTTGGAAACCTTATATTATTTTCTGTATGATTATAAATCGGTGATTTATGAAATTTATGATGGTGAAATTATATTTTATGGGGAAGTCAATTGAGTTGATGTTTGATATACACATAAGGAAAATTTATTATTTTGACTAGTACCTGGTTGGCGATTCCTTCGGGATTAGCGGTCCGTCGGACGTGGTGGAACTCGGTTCCTCAGGGTGCTAGAAGGAACGTATTTTCACTGTGGCAGGTGAAAATGCCACTCCATCTGCTGTTGGGAGTGCGAAATGGACCAAACTAACGGCTGACTAGTCTGGTTCCATTCTGAAGTGTGGCAGGTGAAAATGCCACTCCATCTGCTGTTAAGTTGTGTACATTCTGAAAAAAAAAATGCTCTCTCGGGGTGTGACATATAGCCAATTTTCCAAGAATTTATAGATTTTTATAAACAATTTAATCAATTTATAGAATATTTCATAAATTGTAAAGACCGGAACAAAATATCTTTTACAGTAGTAACTAGTAAATCACAGCCGTACAAATATTGGATGGGTAAAATCGGTAATATTCCACTATCCTCTCTCCGTCCCTTCTATCGAAGCGGATGGCTCCGATTGAAAACGTCAAGTTAATCGTTCCAGAAATTAAAAAAATAATCCAATAATAAAAAAAATAAAAAAAGAATAAAATAAAATAATAATAATTAATCGCCCCAAAAATAAAAAAATGAATAAAATAAAATAATAATAATAATTGGGTTTACTCTCTCTGATCCATTCGACATCACTCTTTCATCTCGCCTCTCTCTCTCCTCCCAATCACAGCCTCCAACTCAGCAATTAAGAACCTACATGTCACATCTTGCATCAACGGATCGTGGGACGCAAGGAGTAACGGTATATTCTACATCCATCCGACGGTTCGTCAACCTATGTCGCAATAAAAAAAACAAACAGAATCAGGTACAATATTGAAAATTGAAATTTGAGGCTAAAATGAAGTACTTCTTTCTTTTTGCTATAATTATAGCCTTGATGTGTCAAGTTAAATATCTTGTTTTCAGTTACTGTTCATTTCATGTACCGCATTCTTATGTTGTATTTCAGCTCTTTTCTACAATCGAGATCTCATAGTATTTGAAAGTTGAAACCATTTGATTTTCAAGAGAACTTGTGAAACTCAACTGTTGATATTTCCTTTTCTTTGTTTGGGAATAATGTTTGGTGTACTGCTGATTATGATGTGTTAAAATCAAAATTTGACAAATGGACTGACTGAGCCACTCCACTGGTAACGGCATTTTGTTATTGACTGATTGATACAAGGACTAGGCAACTGTTAATGTGATTTGGTAATCTTTGAGTCTACAATGAACTGGAAGTACTAGAAGCATGTCAAAGCTCCAGCAATTAATTGTTCAATATACTAAATATCATTGTGCTGTGCTATGTGCCAGTGATGCATATACAGCCAATTTCTGTGCCAGTGGCAAATTGGCAACGCACCATGACAATGAACCATTCCACGAAATAGGTAGTAGCATGGTATTGCCTATAGGAACATGTATCATTTTAAAATTTTTATGTTAGAATTGGAAGTTTGTACACATCTTGTTTGCTTAGTCTCTCTGCTTACCAGCAAGATGGCCACTTTTGTGTTTCGGATTTGATGTATAATTAAGAATTAGATGCAAAATGCTGTTGCGTCGATACTTTCTATTTTTGTGAAGTTCGCATTCGTTACTTAATTTTTAATTTTCATCGTTATATACCGTGTATATTTTTCTAATGAAATTTTTATATCCAATTTGCATCTAATATCCGTATATCTGTCTCAATTTCAAAGAAGGGTTGTTACACTACTGAGATCAACAGAAAATAATAAATGAAAATAAACATGCAAAGCAATCTGATGATATGAGTGTGTTTAACATGCAAACCAATCTGAATGACTGTAATTAGGAAACATTCGTATTAGTTCTTATTTGATAACAGTAAGAGTCATGATAATGAAACAGAGTTTACCTTCTATATTTTTTATTCGCATACGGAAGAAACGTACAAATGAAACATATATATGTTTTTCATCTTATTAAAAAAAAAAAAGAATCAAGGAATGACAAGTACAAAATTTATATCTAAATGAAATTACAATAAGGAAAACAAATTTTAAAGAACATAATTTTTTTGAAAAAAAAAATTATAATGAATCATACGCTTATCTTACTATCATTAGAAATTTGAGTATAGCGATCAGCTTTAGTTAATTGCAGTACTTACTATTAAAACTAGGGTAACAATTAGTGTTCTCTAAAATGACATGATATGATCGTGCGACACCACACGATATGATGTGCCAGCCATATCGTGTCAGAATGTGAGTCATGTTAGCTTCTTTTAGCATTTAACACGATACGACATGACACAACTAAAGAGTAGTCTGTGTCAACATGACACGTCACGAGGCTCCTACACATCCTTTCACCATTTAACAAGTTATGTATTAACAACTACGAAAGCTCATAGTTAAACTCCAATATATCATCCACAATACAAATAAAGTTCCTCTAATATTTGAAATGAAAATAAATTTCGTTATTGTAATCTAAATAGCGGATAGCGGTTCCATCGCGAAATGCTCATGTCATAGCGGATAGCAGTTATTTAGCGGGCGCTATCGGATCATAGCGGACTAGAAATATAGATCCACATATGCACATCATATACCTATTTTAATCCAAATAAACATCAGATCATATTATATAATGTACTTAAATTCAAATTATAAGACCTTGTAAAGTTGCAGTTCACAATTTTAGTACAAAACGCATACTGTAACTAACATTTAACAGTCATAAGCAGGATTTTGGTTTTGTTAAGGAAGCAAACCAAATTTATAAGCAGGATCCAATGGCCTTTTATTTGATTTAGATGTTACCTTTTACTTGAGACAGGGGCGAAGCTACATGTAACATGGACCCACCTCAAAAAAAAATTTATTTGATATTACATTTATTTTTAATTAAAAAAATCCACAAAAAGTTAGGGACCTATCTCAAAAATTTGAAGAACCCAGCTGGACATGTCGTGTTTGATTTGAATTGCATAACAATACTTGAAAAATCTCATACGGACCCAGGTAGCATTTGTTCCTAGCTAATCGTCTTTCTTCCCTCCTACCCAATGAATCTTATTAAGATAAAACTTAGAATAGAATGAAATATTTAGACGAAAAGTATTTGTAGCATATACATACTAGCGTGAATCTCGCGCATTACGTGATTCATCTATATAATATTTTATGAACTTTAAGACATTATAAATAAAAGCTACCACAACGGATAAAAAATGCAACTCGGATATTGTATAAAAACTACCACAAAAAATTAGAAAAATAAGTGCTCAATGAGATTTTTAAAGAGCTTATTATGCAAAATTATGAAAAAAAATTCATAAGAAATTGTTGTATTTTTTTGTCTTGAATTTTAGATTATTATCTTGTATATTAAATATGTTATTTTAAATTTTATATTGTTATTATAATATATATTTGATTTCTCATGACTTTTTATCTAATATTATTTTAGTGTTGTTTATTTAAGAATTATTATTATACTATGTCTATATTAGACGTTGCATCATATGTATATTTTCAGCAAAAAAAAATTTATGGATCCTACTGACACAGAATAGTGGCGAATCAGAATCCTAGCTTCGCCACTAACTTCAGACGAGAGAAAGATTTATTTCCATTTATTGTCGAGGCATTTATGGAGGCAGGTCAATCTTTACTGGATCCGGTTTTTAAGGATCAAATAAAATCTCTAACTTTCCATAAAGCAGCAGCTCAGTATATTAAGAATCGTTAAATTGCGCTAAAACTTCCGCTATATACGCTAGTATCCGATAAATAACCCATAAATAACCGCTATGGACAAAAACGCTAAATATACATATTTAATTTAGCAGCGTAGCGTTTGGAAAATGAAAACGCTATTACGTCGCTAAATACCGTTATTTAAATCACTGATTGTAATCAACTTTTTTAATTAACTTAAAAAGGAAAAGTTTTAAAAAATCACAAAATAAATTAAATTTAAAGAAGTTTAATAAATAAAAAGTTCATAAAATGAAATTAAATTAAAATTTAAAATAATTTTATATGGGTTAAAAAATCACATTCTATCTTACAAGTAAAATTTTCATGTTTGAGACTTAAAATGGTTAAAAACATCATCTATTGCAGGTTAAAAACATCATCTATTACAAGTAAAATAATCACCTTTGGTTTTTGTTAATTATTTAATTGTACTGTAATATATATAAAAATGAAATAATTGAAACTAAAATCAGATATTTTTAAAAAAAATATTTGTCAACAAATAAGATTTCATTCTTTTGAGATATGAGGCCATAGTTAGTACAATATATGGGTTGGGTTGGGTTGAGTTACGGGTGGGTCAACTAAAGAAAAAATTTAACCCGGTATAATTGGGTTGGATTGAAATATTGATAAAAATTTGCAAACCCGTCCGTTGTACAGCCCTAAATCCAGTTAACCTGGGAGGTTTAAACCCATTTCCCAACTCTTCTAAGAAAACCTGGAATATTTCAACAAGTGTATGCTGACACTGATTATTGGAGAAGGCAGAGAGATATCAGGTCGGATTAGAACGGCAAGGATAAATGCAATGAAGAGGGCTAGCAATCCTTTCCTTGCAATAAAGCTGATATACAACAAGATAGGGATAGGATAAGTGAGGTTTGTTAGCATCAAAGGATGGTTAAGTTTCAAAGTTGTTTTACTTAGATAGTGAACTCATATATCAAGAGTCCTTTTTATTTTTATAATCTCTGTTTATACTTGTTCGTTTCATCATTTTACCAGAAAGCTTGTAATCAACTAACTGCTTCAAGATCTTTGCAATTAAAATGCCAATTGTTAGTTTAAGGTTTTTTACCAAAAGCTTGTATCTTAATTTGGTACTATCTTGATTTGTGTACTAAATGCAAATTTCTTTCAGGTCTGTTGCAGCACCAATATGCTCTTTGGTTAATTTACATACAGATTGATTTGTAGCTGACAAGGTTGCCTAAAACAATGGAGAACTTGCATTCTACAAGTAATATAAGTATGAAGAAAATAGGAAGAAAGAAGAAGACATTCAACAAGCCGATCGAGAGAAGACCAATGAAGAAGAGAACGTACAAAGAGAAGATTCGGTGATTAGCAAACATTTTGGGTTGATTTTGTAAAATTGATTCTGTTATGAGATTGTGTGCTTAAAATAACCAATCTGTCATGCGTTTGCATAAAGTTGTGTGATAAGAATTGAATTATTGTGTGATAAGTATTCAAGCTATGTAATCAATCTATGAAGCTTATACCGAATAACATTTTGGCATTGCGTGTTCCTATAATCTATGTTTGAATGAATAAAGTAAAGCAAGAAAGCATACAATAAAGAATAAAAATGGTAAGAGTTACAAGATAGTTAACTTTTCATAAATATAGTAAAATTTGCAGGGGTCTTCTGGATCTCTAATAAGAACAATATTTTGCAAAGAGATTCAAATAACATTGCGGAATTCTTCCTTGACAGCTTCTGTCATGTTCTCGAAAAAAAAAATATTGCGGAAATTCAATTGAAAATATGTCACATTAAAAGTGGGTTGCTTTAAGATGCCTGCCAGTTTTTCTTGGTTTTGTGCAATATCCAACCCAATGCCCTATTTAATTCCAGTAATGATAGATCATTCTGATTCATAAACTGAGAAGAGATAATTGTGAGAGAGAAGAGCATCGTTTGAGAGAGTGAAATGAATGTATTAGTTTTTATCCTTTACGTACACAGAGAGCTCTATCCTCTATATATAGCCTATAGCTGTTCCAAGAACACAAGAGTTCTACTGGTGCTTGCATCAACTAATTACATGCATACATCATCTAATTACATGATTACATCATCTAATTAACAAATTGTTACAAGGTTAATACAAATAATTAGTCTTCTAAGGTCTGCTGATTCACTGTGGACTCATCACTATTGACTGGAAACTTACTGTAGCGCATACCAGTACCAGCAGGAACATGAGATGTGTTGTCTCTAATAGATTAAAATCCCAGGGCCTTCTTCACAGCCTCAGCCTGAAGATTATATATAATATAATTAAGTATGATTGAAACAAAGAAATTTGAGTATTTGACAAAAAAAATATATGCAAAGTAAAGAAATAATAATATCTATCTAGTATCTACAAAACTTTCGAAAAAGAAAAAAAAAATCTTGCACATTGTTTGAAATACAACCCAAATTAGCATTTACTTTTTTTGAACGCATGGATGAAGACAATACAAGCAAAAGTCATGATGAAATTAGTATCACAATTTGCTGGTTTTCAATTAGCATAATAACAATGAAACAAGAATTTTTACACAATTGAAGAGAGACCTCACCTAATTGAGGAGAGGCGAGGTAGAGATCAATTGTACGGTTTAAGGAGAAAGGGTACGTTTGCAATTTGGTACAGAGAGAGACTTCCACTGTGGAGTAGAGAGATGGAAAGCTGAGAGATGGAGAGTAAAGACGGATGAGGCGGCGACGGAGAGCTTCAATCGACTTTAATTTTCTCCTCGAATTGCTTTTCTATCTTCTCTTCTTTTCTAGAGTGAGAGAGAGAGGCGAGAGGGAGAGGGAAGAGGAACCGGAGACTCAGAAAATGTATTAAAATAAATTTATTTCAAAATTCAAAAAAGAAAATATAATTCTATTTTAAATTTAAGTTGTATTAAAATAAATAAATATATTTCAAAATTTATTTATAGTTGAAATAAAAAAATTTTGAAAAATAAATTTATTATAAAATTTATATAATAGTTGAAATAAAAAAATGAAAATAACAATTAATGACCAAAGGGTAGTGAATATAATAAAAAATTGTAAAAGTTCATGAAAAATAAAAATTCCATAGGATGAACAATGAAGTTGTGTGACCTTTTTCGTCAGTCACCGATAAGAAAGATTTCAACGGAAAGGAAATTATCCAACTGTCTTACTAGATAGGCTGATTTGGAATTACTCAAAAAGCAGTACCTATATATACAACAAAAGAAGTAGGGTTGTAAATAAAATCCGTTTACCTGTTTATCCAATACGTACCGTACCGTATAAGACGGGTATGGATAAAGTTTTATTTTCGTTAAGTTAACAGGTACGGGTACGGGTATGGATAAAGAAATTTTTTCGTTAATTTAACGGGTACGGATACGGGTAAAAACTATTTAGTACCCGTTTTCATAACGGGTAATTGCCACAATTAAAAATATACAATTACGTGATACATATGGCATCTTATATTGCATGATTGGTAAAAAAAAATTGCTAAATTTTATTTAAGATCTATAATTATTTCCATTAAAGTGTTAGAAAAAATAAAAATCTAAATATTCACCGCCATTGTTGCACATTATTAATATATTTATCGATATAATTTATTTATACAGATTGTACAAATTTTTTTGTTATTATATCTATTTTTTACCGTTATCGTATCCGTACCGTAAATTCTTAACGGGTACGGTAAGATACGGATAAAGCTATTTTTAATGGGTACGGGTAAAGAAAATTTTAAAGGATACGGGTATGAAAATACCTTCTACCGTACCGTACCGTACCCATTGACAGCCCTAAAAAGAAGGGTATGATTTTCTCATGGGCGTACAGTTGTCACCTCACCAAGAGCAACATGCTATGCTATCAATTGGAAGAGACTATGGAGTAATAAACAGGTTATCCCCCAAGTTAAAGTCTTCAAATGGCGTGCCTTACAATAAGACGGACTATTGACATACAATATGCGCCTTCATATAATTTTCCCACAAATGGATCCAATTTGTCCCCTGTGTAGTCAAGAGGATGAAACAACGATACACACATTACTCAAATCCACAATTCCAAAATTGGTATTGTTTTCATCGACCCTTGGTCTTAGAACAAAATTTATACCCAACTACATACTTCGAAGAGGCATTCAGAGTTCTGACTTCTTGACTGAGCAGCTAGGTAACAACCAATTTCCATTATTCTGCAACATACATGCTTTGGTGCATATGGAAAGCAAGAAATCTAATGAGATATTCAAAAGAAGACACAGTGCAAATACGATTTAAATTTGCAGCAGGTTCACACTTTGACCCAGAAGAAACACAATAGATAGATTACCAGCTCGAAAACAAAATACACAGAGGGATGACATTCTCATTACCTGAGGGATGGCATGTTGTCCTGGTCGATGCTTCCTGGGACCAAACAAAGAAAGCAAGATTGGCTTGTCTTTGTCTAGAATATGACTCACAAATAACAGATATTGCAATGGAGAAGAGCTAAATACATGTTGGCATACTCACCCTTTAATGCTGAAACACTTGCAGTTCTCGTGGCCACGCAACAAGTCCTATGACACGCAAATGAGAATCACACTAGAAGTCTAGGACTGTCATTGACTCAGATTACAAAATCCTATATAACTGCTGATGTGTTGAGAGAGGGTAAGAATGCAACCAGGATTGATTGACAGATTGTGAGCTTAATTTCAGCTCAAGTGAAAAGAGAGGAGCACCCGAATTAAGAAGCACTCCAAGTCCTTTATTATTTTTTTCTGTTTTTCTTTTTTTTTCTATTTTGGGCCTCGTACGATGGGGCTTTGGGACACTGGCTCTCGCCTACAGGCCTCTACAAACTTTAAAAACATACCTCCTGCAGGCCGAAAAAATTAATACTAACGTTACTGTTCATATTAATTTTGATAATAACAGAAAAAAAATCAAAATTTTAATACTAACGTTGCTGGATCGTCATCCCAGTTGACGAAAGCCCAATACCCTTGGATCGTCATCCCAGTTGACGATCCAAGCTTGGATCGTCATCCGAAATGACGATCCAAGGAAAAAAACACATATTACACATATTAAAAAAAGATTTTGAAATTTTTTTGTTTGGATCGTCATCCCAAATGACGATCCAAACAAAAAAATTTCAGATTCTTTTTTTTAATGCAAAATTTACATTTTAGTCCCCAAAGTTTTTATTATTACAAAATATATAATTTATAATTAAAAGTTAAACATAATTAAAACATCTATTATATTTTATTTACACATCGTGCGTGTCGTGTCATGTCGTGTCAAACACGATCGTGTTAGAGTCTCGTGTCGTGTTGACACGAACTACTTTTTTAACTGTGTCGTGTCGTGCTTAGTGGTGAGAAGAGTCAACATGACACGCATTCTAACACGACACGACTGACACGATCGTGTCGTGTCGTGTTGAAACGTTGTGTTAGTCGTGTCAAATCGTGTCAGATTATTTTATTATTTTTTTAATTAAAAATAAAAATTAAGAAAAAAATTACTAAACGTTATAATTTATTATGTAATTAAGTTTAAAGTTTTTATTAATATTTTTTATAAAAAATAATAATTAAATTAGAACAATATTATGATTTAAATGATGGTAAATAATATGATGTGGTATTATAAATTGAAAATAAATTATTAATTTTGCTTAAATAATCAACATTAATAATTAGATTTGTGTTGAGGTGTCGTGTTAATTCGTGTTCGTGTCGTGTTGCGTGTCGAATCGTGTCGTGTTGAATCGTGTCAAACTTTCTAATGTTCCAACACGACACAATTATGACATGACATGTCGTGTCGTGCCAATTTTGTATTCGTGTCGCGTCGCGTCGCGTCGTGTCGTGTCAACACGCACATCGTGTCGTGCCAACACGCACATATTATTATATATAATTAAAATTTATTCGCCGATGACACTAAAATTATTATTTTTACATAGTAGTCCAATAAAAAAATTTGTTATACATTAAATGTAGATATTAATATATAAATTTTTAATTATAAATTATATATTTTGTAATAATAAAAATTTTGGGGGCTAAAATGCAAAATTTGTATTAAAAAAAACAAGATTCTGAAATTTTTTTGTTTGGATCGTCATTTGGGATGACGATCCAAACAAAATAATTTCACAACCTTTTTTCAATATTTGTTTTTTGTTTGTTTTTTGTTGGATCGTTGGATCGTCATTTCGGATGACGATCCAACTTGGGTCGTCAACTGGGATGACGATCCAAGCTTGGATCGTCAACTGGGATGACGATCCAAAAGTATTGGGCTTTCGTCAACTGGGATGACGATCCAGCAACGTTAGTATTAAAATTTCGATTTTTTTTTGTTATTATCAAAATTAATATGAACAGTAACGTCATTATTAATTTTTTCGGTCCTACAGGTCCGATAGGGTATTCAAAATACTAATATAAATTTGATTTGATTGATGAACTTATAATCTTATATATATTATTAAATTTTCAGTCACTCACATGCATAAAGCTCTTTGTTAATTTATTTCAGAATTGTATCTCTTGATTTTTAATTTCTGAAATATATATATATATATATATATATATATATATATATATATATATAGAGGGGTGATAAAATACACTCTGGTGTACAGATCGTCCTCGTACACCAGAGTCGTTTTTGAAATCCAAAAATTAAACGGTCGATCCGAACCGTTCAACTTGTTCTCCATATTGAAAAACTCTCGGAGACCAAATTTTATATTTTTTCGAATTTTTTTGCTATATATTATGATATTTTCAAATTGGAGGGCCTGAAATACTCCAATTGTAGTATTTTTTGAAAATATCATAATATATAGCAAAACAATTCGAAAAATGGTAAAATTTGGTCTCCGAGAGTTTTTCAATATGGAGAATAACTTGAACGGTTTGGATCGACTGTTTAATTTTTGGATTTCATAAACGACTCTGGTGTACGGGAGACGATCCATACACCAGAGTGTATTTTATCAATCCACTATATATATATATAGAGAGAGAGAGTGGATATAGTACACTAATGTGCATATAGGCCATATGCACAAGATTTCTGTGCTGTCGGATCCCTTCAATTTTCACGCTAAGATTAAGATCAACGACATGATTTGAGGCGCTGAAAGGAGAGATCTCTCCGTCTTTTTTAAACTTTCCGTCCTTTCTTCGTTATTTAATCCTAGATTAACTTTCGTCTCGTGCCTTCTCTCTCTCCCCCAGAATACTTTCATCGAGAAAATCCCAGTTTTGCCATCTCCGCCTCCACCTACTCTGAGAGGAGCACGTCGATGAACATTCAGCTCCATGATCGACACCTCTCTCCCTCTCAGTGTACACCTCTAGGTCAAATATTTCTTGATCGACACCTCTCCATTCTCTCCGAAGCACAACACCGCTAGGAAACCCTTGGTAAGATGAGCACAAGACCTCTATCGGACACCGGTGACTCTATACAAAACCTAACTTCCGTGATCTGTCTTTCCCTCTCTATACGTAAGTTGAAATTGCACGATTGTATTTGTTTGTTGCAAATTATTTTTTGGCAAAATTCTGTTATTGTTGGAGGGGGAATTAGGTTGATTGGTTAATTTTTTGATGAAGAGCTGATAACAGTATATATTAACAAAGACCAATTACTGTGATGAAATAATATATACTGTATATATTAACAATTGGAAATAATTGGTTCCAGTCCTTCCAATTTATTTTTAAATTAAATGTCTATCAAAGATCCACCGGGTTTCGAACATGCGATCTCTCACTTGAGATGCATTGCTCTTGCTACTAGACCAAGAGCTGATTCTCATTATATATATTATTATTATCTTTTAAATATTTTATGAAATATGGTATATTGTGGGAAATAAGTTTTGATAGATGTAGTTTTAAGCTCCACAATTCTGACGTTGTAATGTATTACAGAAGCTCAAATATTCTTTCTCGCGTGACGAATATCTGATCCTTAACCAAACCCCAAATTTCTCCTTTTTAAATTAAGAAATAGACCTAACGTCTTGTTGATATTAATTTTTGAAAGAGATAAATAACGATTTTTTAAATAAGCAAGCAGAGCATATATATATAGTCCCAAATCGTTGACTAAAAAGAAAATCAAAGAGAGGCGGTCTATAAAGAAGAGCCAAGAGGACAAACCTGTCCATTTTGGATTATTCATTTATTATACAAGGTGTATTTTTTTCTTTTTTATGAAATTGTACAAGGTGTATCGTTACGTTATTACATCAGGAATTCAATGTTGTAAGTAGCGCTACAGAAAATGGGCCCGTTTCTCAAAGGGCCGAAATGTAGCTACAAAAGTGGGCCAGTCCTCCTGATGGGTAAGGCCTACCTAAGCGAGACACTTTTGTCTCAGATAAGATGCCTTGATCAAATAAAATAGCACTCTTGATGCTGATTGATGCAACATTGCTTTTGTTTTGTTATTTGGTTCTTCATTTTATTATAGTATTATTTATGCTTTATTCATCATTTTATTTCTCCATCAATTATGATTTTTTAATTCATTTTTAATATTTTAAAGGCAGTTCAAAATCATTTAATGTGATATTCAACCTAACACTCGGAGTGCACCAAAGTTATATTTTCGTAAATAAATTTATTTTACTTTTCGGATCCGGACAAAGCACGTGGTGTTATTGGACGGTCACAAACATTTCAAATTAATCATTTTTCTCATATAAATAAAAACCATAATTAATCTAATAAGTATGGAATTGTTTTTATTAAAATAATTTATTAACGCTATAAAAAATATGGTCTTTACATAGATTTTTATTGCTAGACTTTTGTATTTATGTTGGACATTGATCTATTGCTAGATTTATTTTTGTTATTGCTAGATTTAATTGATGTACTAAATCTAGAATTTTTTTAGCAAGACACAATTTTCTATTAATATCTCTTTAAAAATATAGCAATTTATTTTTGCTAGACTTTTCTAATCTTGTAATATCTAGTGTAGCAACTTAAAAAGATCTAACAATTTATTTTTGCTACATTAGATATTACAAGATTCGAAAAGTCTATCGAAAATAAATTGCTAGATTTTTAAGGAACTATTAATAGAAAATTGAGTCTTGCTAAAAAATTACTAGATTTAATGCATCAAATAAATCTAGCAATAGAACAATAATCAATATAAATAAAAAAAAAGTCTAGTTATGAAGTCTATGCAAAGGCAATTTTTTTGTAGTGTAAATACTATATGATGCAGCTCAAATCGATCAAGGAGTGATTTCCAGAGTATCGACTAGCATTGTTTTTAATTCAAAACTCGATTTTCCAAACCAAAAACCGATCTTAGCTACTCATATCGATCTACATATTAAAAAAATAATAATAAATAATAAATCGTAATTCAATTTTTTTTTTATTCTATACTAACTTTTTATTGGAAAAAATAATTATTTCCATTTGACAAGAGAATTTTTTAAATTGATGGTTATTTCTTTAAATAAAAAGATGACAAAAACACTAAAATTGTAGACTACAGTTACATGCATATTGAATCGGACTGATATATGCAATCAAGAGACGAAACAAGACAATCAAACAATCAAAACTAAAAATAGAAATAACGTGTCCACCAAAAATAGAAAGCACATCTCCTAATCGTTGGTCTCCTTTCCCTTCTCTTTCCCTTCTCCACCCTCACGCGCACACGTCTCCCCTCCTTTCTCCTTCTCTTCTTCACCCTCAAGCGCAACACCCTCTCACTTCCTCTCTCTCCTCTCCTTCTTCACCCTTATGAATACCGATGTCCCACCCTCCTCTCTTTTCCATTTTCCACCCTCACGCATGCCTCTTTCCAATATTCCCTATCAACTCGCTCCTCTTTCCCTCCCTACGAGCCTCTTCCATCACTTCTCAGTGTTTCTGATACATGAACAAGTATATATTCCTCTAGTACAATATAAATACTCTGATAGTTATTATTTACTCTTTCATTTTTATTAGTTACTTCCTTAAATAAACTATGTATTTACAATTACTAGATATCACTTATATTTATTAGTTTCTTCCTTTACTTGATGCACATAAAAACTTATTATTTACTCCCTTATAGTTATTAGTACTACATTAAATAAACTTCATATTCAATTTATTAGTTATACTTATTAATTACTCTCTTATAGTTATAATTTACATCCTTATAGTTATTAGTTACTCTCTAATAAAAATACACATAAAAACATTAGTTACACTCTTACGTTTAAACATTATAGGGTGCGTTTGGATCGTTGGAAGAAATAAGAAGAAGAAGGAAGAAGAAGAAAAATAATTATAAACAATCCAAACTCTTCACAAAATTACATACTTCCCAATACTTCTTCCCACTTCTTCCCTTCTTTCCTTCTTCCCTTCTTCTATCCAAACGCACCCATAGTTACACTCTCTTGATGCCAGAACTGGTTTCCAACTTTCCATAGTACAGACCGGGTGGTGAATTGGCACGGGTTCATCACGTGGGTTAGCTAACTAGTTAGGTACTTGTAGGTCATATTTTCCAAATATATACCAATGATTATGTTAATGATATAAAGGTATATATGCTCCCAAATATTTTATTTCAACAAAGTTATTAGATAATGAATTTCACAGGTCCAAAATTTCAGGTTAACATCTTATTTTCTTTGATATACCTTTGTCTATTTAATTAACTATCTTTTTATTCAAAAAAAAAAAAATCGCTTGTAACAAAATATGAAAAATTGTTGATTGCTCATTTTTGGATTTTCTACATAAATGTGAAAATAGTTAAAAGTTAAAACCTTTGAATGCTATTAGAATGTTGGGTCCATCAAGAAACATATAGAATTTTAGATGATGTATGCGAAGTTTATTTGGCATTTTGGTTCTCAAATCAATCATTGAAGCATAAAAGTTCTGTCGTTCATATCTCCACGATAAAAGACACTTTTTTCTGATTTCCCCATGTGCCTTTGTTCTCGGCCATCTAATTATAATAAAGCGTTTGCTGACCTAATTTTGAGAACAATTCAACAGTGTAGGAAATAAAGTAATTTTAGCTAGCTTAGCTAAATATAGTATTGAATATCTAGTAGATATCTAAGAAACAAAAAGAACCAACTTCTCAAGACATTACTTTAAAGAAAAAACAAAAGGGAGAGGTCTGCGCTAAGATTACACATCACAGAATGTCTCAATGCAAAATTGTAGTATTTTACATTTATAAATCGTTGCGTTGTTATTTTGCAACATCTTTTCTAATTAAGTTGGCAGAGCAAAAATTATTTGTAAACTGTGTTGACTAGTACTCACCTATTACATAGAAGACCATTTTGTTTTCATCTTCATATATATCTATGCCCTGCAGAGTGCTAAGTTTATTAACCTATCGATGCAGAATACTCGGCGATTGATTAATTTATTCAACTAATCTTTCGAATTATTTTCAACTTGATTAGAAGAGCCCAGGGTGGACAGCAGCCTAAATATGGAATTTAATTTTCATGACAACTATACTGATCTATACAAATATCTCTTGCTGTATCTGAGTTACACAAATTACATTATACAATCATACAACATACAAGAGGATCGAGTTCATGCGCAATTATAGTACTTAATTGGATAATCTAAAGTTCAATTTTACTTGAAACCCAAATGTCTGGTAACACTTTCATGCGCAATTAGTACTTAATTGGATATCATACAACATCAGTTTTTGCATAATCTAAAGTTCAATTTTACATGAAACCCAAATGTCTGGTAAACAATTTTATACACAAAACCGTGATGATCAATTTATTAACAAGCGCCAAACCTTTTGATACTCATATTACAACCAAATGACCAATCATTGACTAGTAGGCGAAGACTTCTTGTATTCCAATCCATCTCTTTCTTCTATGCAGCAGCTCTTATATTTACCTTTTTTTTTTTTTTATCCTTTTCACAGTTCTAGTTCTGCAATAATATCCTAATTTTGATGAAAACATGATATTTTCACAGGTCTATCCAAAAAAAATAAAAAATAAAAATAGAAAAACTATATAGTAAAGATCATTTTATTTTATTTTACTCTGACAAGAAAGATACTCAACTCCGGTGCTTCCACAGAATTAGCACCTGTACCACCCGCGGTACCACCACCATCATTGGGGTTAATCATATAAAAAGCCTCAGAATCCTTGGACCCGACAACTCGCTCAAACCGGGCCCGCATGTAAGTCAATTCCCCATCAAGAGCCGCATCTTTCTCTGATGCGCACGGCAACACACCGGCACCCATTGACACTCCTCTGAGCAATTGCAACACATACCTTTCACTGTCACTCTGCTCCTTTCTCCTTATACTGTACCCCGACTTTCTCCCATTGCAGTACACAGCCCATACAAATTCTTCGACCAGCTTCCTTTTATGAGTTCTGGTCTCACTTTCTAACACAAGCTTCACGAGCCCTGATGACATCTCCTTGTGGAAAAATGTGGTTTGCATCGGTAGCTCGATAAGAAAAATCGGTGGTGATCTTGTGTCTTCTTGGATGGCAAGTAAAAGGCGGCCTTTTCTGTGGCCAAAGAGCGTGATGGTGGTTGCACGGTCAGTTAGCAAGGGGCGGTTGTGGCGGCCTAGCAACGCCACCATTTTGCAACCAGAGGAGAGCATGGGAAGAAGCTTGAACATCTTGAAGAAGCCAGTACCATGGCCGTGGCTTCCTGACTTGCCTCGGCGGCTATCAGTTGTGTGTCGCAACAAGGAGATTAGGGCTGGTGCGTCTGCCAAAGGTGGCATTGTAATAGATTTTCTTTCTTACTATTTTTTTTCCTTTGAATTTTCTTGGATTCTTTTTCTATCCTTTCGTTTTCTTTTTGTGGGTATATTAGGTTGAGGGACAATATATTATAAGAGAAGAGAGTTGAAGTGAGGTTATATATAGGTGAAAGGGAGGAGGTTAGGAAGGTGGTTGGAGTGAGCTTCTCAACGGAATCTAATGGGCCTATGATTTCTCCTTTCTGCTTTGTTGGAGCATGTACTGGGTACTGCTGTACTGTTTAAAGAGGCACTCTAAGCTATATCACTAGGCTGTTTATTGGTTTGTTATAGATCTGAACTAGTAGTTGTATGAGAGTGATATGTGTTTAAGTTGTACTTATTTAGCATTAATGTATCCAATTCCACAACATGTATACGTACCATGCGTGTCTGTTGGTATGCGAGAAAAAATTATACTGGTATGATAGTATATAGTGCCAGGCATAGTTAATTTCTGCCCTTTCTACCTTCTGTTTTTCCTTAGAAATTGGGTACTCTATTAACAATATCTTATATTCTAAAAATTTCTAATTAATTATAATATCATTTCTCAATAAACAACTTTTAAATAAAAATATTAATAAATATTTTGTTTTGATCTTTTTAGTGATACATCTAATAGATTGGTTCTGAAATTAAGAACAGATACGCTGTACGCAGGAGTTCCTGTAAATATACTTTATATTCTTTCCATAGATTTTAGAGATTTTAAAGAACTTCCTGAATTACATTCGTTTGGTAAAACCAATTCTATTGAAAATCATTTTATTTTCTCATGTATAATGTCATAATTGTTTTCAGCAACAGAATGAACCAATGTAGTCCAATTTGCGATACACTTAGCCAAACAAAACATCTCAGAAAATCTTAATTAAATCATTGGAATCCAAGTGGAATGCAATTATGCAAGTGAAAATGGGATAAATCATCTCATTCCCATTCTAATGTAGGAGGGGAACAGGGGAAGGACAGAGGCACAAACAATGCACAAGTGGGGTACAAGTTTGACGTGACTTGTATGACAGTGCAGTGTGAAGCAAAGGTTAATTGGGTAATCTTCAAAAGAGAAAAAAAAAAAAAGGTTAATTGGGTTGGAATGGTATGGAAGGAAGAATGTGGAACAAACAGTGGGGTTTTTGGACCACATGTCACATTGGTTGTGGGTTGGAAGAAAATAAAAGGTTGCTTTATACTTTGCTAATGGCTCTTGCTAGCTTGGCATGTGTCCCTGCCTACTATATGCTAGAAGTATGCATGTATCCTCTGTTATGTGCATTAATTGCATCATATTTTAATATTATGATTTTCTTTATAAAGTCAAAGAAATATAATGATGACTTTAATTTATGCAGTATATTTGAAAGGAGTAATTTCTCTCTTTACAATAAGCAGCTAGGGTAGTAGAAAACATGCCATGCTGTTTAGGATGCATTCTTAGAATAAAATTATCCATTGAATTTGAAGATGAACACAATGCTTTATACATGCTCTAATATTTTGTGCTTTCTTTGGGTGCGTTTGGATAAGTGTGGGAAGAAGGGAAGAAGTGGGAAGAAGTATTGGGAAGTGTGTAACTTTGTAAAGAATTTGAATTGTTTATAATTTTTTTTTTCTTCTTCTTTCTTCTTCTTCTTTTTTCCAACGATTCAAACGCACCTTTTGTGACTTTATGCAAGATGAAAATAACAGTATGAAGTACAAATTGACACAATACAGTTTTTTTAATTGCTAGTTCCCGACAAGGTCTATTTTACGTTCCATAGTTTTGAAATTGCATAATAACATAACATAGTATATGTATAACATGGGAGGTTGATTTGCATATTAACTGTGCGCATGACTGCTTTTCCCCACTTTCCTATCAATCGCATAAATCAATTATTGATGCTTCTCTTCTCTTCAACCCTTTACAATGCATCATCCATTTCTCGTGTTGGAGATGAATGCTGTCAAGTGTTTTTGGAAATTTCTTTTTTGGTACGCCACCGTTTACCAATGCAAAGGGAAACAAAAAGTTTAATTTGCAAAATATGCCCCATGTTCAGAAATTAGTCAAATCTGGCCATCCAAACCAAAATAAACGCCCAGATTTGATGCTCTGTTTTAAATTCCAAGGTGTATTTGGACCATTCAATTAAATTGGATGGTCCAGATTCTATTAAATTGCAAGGCCCTACAAAACTAGACATGAAAAGCATCCTAAAAGATTTTTGGAAAGTATCATGGTACCTTAATATCTATTGCAAGTAGGTCTGCAAAACGGTCGAAACGGTAACGAAACTATGGTGTTTCATTAACCGTTTTGTTTCGTTAAAGAAAAGGATCACTACTATCGTTAACCGTTTCGTTTTGGACGAAACGGTCGAAATCGACGAATTTTTCGTGATTTACACATGGACGAAACCGATTTATTATTTTGTTAACTGTTTGTTTTTGAAATGCAACCATATTTCTTAGTCGTTTCATTTCGTTTTGGACAAAATAAAATGAAATAACGGTTCAAACGGATTCCCTTTTCAGCCCTAATTGCAAGCAAAATGGGTACAGACTACCTTAAAGACAGATCTAGAAGGGCCCAAACAGATAAGAGTGCATTCGATATTTCGATTCGGTGATTTTTTTAACCAAAATTAGGGGTGAAAACGGTCACCGTTTCGACCGTCCTTTCATTTCGTTTCGGACGAAACGAAACGAAACGGTTAAGATTTTTTGTTGCGTTTTATAAACGAAACGGTTAACGAAAGCTTAGAACGGTTTCGTCCTTGTGTATTTTCGTGGTATTTTCGTGATTTCGACCGTTTCGTCTAAAACGAAACGGTTAACGCAAATGGGTGATCAATTTCGTTTTAAAACGAAACGGTTAACGAAATCGACCGTTTTCGTGGTCGTTTTAGACGTTATGCAGCCCTAACCAAAACGCATTTATTTTGGATCCAGTTATTTTGTTTCCTACAGTGAGAAACCCATGAATTTTCAGTTAACAAATTTTACTTTCGAATAGTGTTTATTGATAATTAACAAATCAAAGCTTAACTAACAAAGTTAAGAACATTCGATTTAAGTTTAGGCCCAAACAAGGCCTCATATTGCAGAATTCTGGGCTGTGGAACAATTAAATCACTTCCATTCTTCCAACAAGAATAATCTATTCAAATTATATATCCAAATCTAGGGGTGCATAACGTCTAAAACGACCACAAAAATGGGTCGTTGCGTTAACTGTTTCGTTTTAATATGAAACTGACTACATATTTGTGTTAATCGTTTCGTTTTGAACGAAACGATCGAAATTACGAAAATACCACGAAAATACACATGGACGAAACTGACTACGTGTTGCGTTAACTGTTTTGTTTTTAAAACGCAACCAAAATCTTTAAAACGAAACAAAACGAAAGAACGATTATAACGGTCGCCGTTTTCACCCCTATCCAAATCCATCCAATTTATAAAATTTTAAAATTTCAAAAAAAGAGTTACGATGGTACTGAATTTATTATCAATTTTGAGCTATTTTATATTGAAAATTTTATTTGCACTTAAAATTCATGAAACATAATATTTTCATGGAATCGGAAATTCATTAAATATAATATTTGTTTTAAATAATTTTATATAAACGGACTATGGAAAATGATTCATATAATACCGCATATATTGTTGAAAGAGATCTGCGCATTCGTACATTCTTGGACGAAATATGTCTAGTTTTTAGATTTAAATTTTTTTCTTTTTGTATAGGCTTTTATTTATTTTTTTCTTATTCCTTTTTGTAATTATTTTTATTTAATAAAATTTCCCGGTGTGGTTCTTTGTCATCCAACCCTAAAAAAAATTTTAAATATAAAATAGGAGTTCATTTGTAAGTTTGATCCGGGTGAGCAGCTCATTTATTTTCAAGTTCATATTCTCATCTGGATGGAGTAATTTGGGTTTAGAAAAACAGAACTTTCCAGGGAATGCATTTGTAACATTGATCTACTTTCCCACGGGGTGTTTAAATGTTCAAAAAAAATAAATAAATAATTTGTAACGTTGGCTTTCTCATTCAGATTGGTGACTGATTCCTAATAAAAGGCCGATATTATTCCCTTCATTTTTGGTTTCCTGTTTGCGAAAGGTTTAATGGATCTTGAAAATTTCAGTTTTGTGCAACTACATTTATAGAGCAAGACTCGATGGACATTAATTAGCACAAAAGCCTCTCTCATCATATCACATCATTCGTGTCCTACGGCCTACAAACATCCCATGAAACGAAGCTTCTCTAAGGCTTCGTTTGGATGGCTTCTTCTGGAATAAGGAATAAGAAATAATTATTTTTTATCAATAAATTTATTTCTAACCATCCAAACTCTTCACAAAAGTTACACACTTCCCAATAAATTTACCATTTTCCAATAAATTTCTTCCCTTCTTCTTTCTTCCTACCTTATTCTCAACTCATCCAAACGGAGCCTAATTCATCCATTCCTGCGCAGCAACTTCTTCCTTTCATAGCTTCTCTTTTTCATTGAGTCCTTCATCTTTCAAGGCTTAACTTTTCCTAAATTTTTATTAGGAAAAAAATAATTTTAACAAGTTTACATTATGAAGACACAGGAATTGAATTAACATTAATTCCCTCATAATATTGACTAAATCCATAAAATATTTGTGTAGAGCCTATATATATATGTGACCTTAATTATTGAAGTCCCAATGCTTAGAAACAGATCGGATCAATCAACTATTTCTGCAACCTTGTAAGGTGGTTGTGTTGATTTCCTCTAATATTATAGTGCAAGTTACTCATTTCTTCAGGCTATGCTGCAAAACAAAGGTTAGGTTAATTTAAAATTTCGTAAAGTTTTTTATAAATCGACGGGATATTGATTAATTATTTAGGCTCTGTTTGGATCGTATGAGATTAAGGGTAGGATTAGCTATTCAGGATTAAGATTCTTAATCCTAAATTCTTAAGAATAAGCTTAATCTCAGATTAAGACTTTTTGTTTGGATGAGGAAAGAATAAATAATGAGCTTTTCTTTCTAATCTCAACTCTTATTCTAACAAAATGTCGGATTAACTAATCTTAGTCTGATTAAGAATAAGCTCTTAATCCTGGACTGTTTGGATGATTTCTTAGTCCCGAATAGCTATTTAGTCTAGAATAGCCCTTATTCCTAACTATCCAAACAGGGCCTTAAATAAGAACATCTCATGAATAAGGTGCTCATTAGTAAGGTAGTTTAGTCATACAAATTATGCTCCAGTCTTCATACAAAGTTGAAACTTCAATAATTGCCTATGGACTGAATCACGTAAAGATAGTATAGGATTTGTCGCTGAAATGGACCTATTAAGTCCAATCAAAATATATTCATGTATAATTAATGGCAACTTGTCTTTATATCATCCCAATTACTACAGATATTAATAATTTTAATAGGCTTCGAATAAATTTCGAATTTGGTTATTTCTACCGCAGTTTATTTAAAAAAAATTAGTAAAAATAAAAAAACGAAGTAATTGCTTATATTGAATATTGTAGTAATACGTACTAATTATACACTACAACAGTATCCTAAATATTTGATATATCAAATTCAGCTGGGTTTAGTAAAAAATTGGATGAAAATAGTTTCTAATAGTGCCTTTGTATACGTACTTCTTGCGGGAAGCTAGCCTGGATTACTGTTTCAAATTTTCTCTGTGTGGCACGGTTAACGAAATTAACCTCTCCAACAAGTTAATCCATATAAATTTTATTCATATCTATAAAATTTATCAAAATTAGAAAATGTTGGGCCGCATTATTTATTTTAGAATCGGTAAAAGATTACTATGGGGAAGCTACTGACAAAAGGAACCCTGAGTGCTTTGTAAATACTGGACTAACTCTTAATTTTCCATAAGATAATCCACATTAGAATCTTAATTATGCTGGAAAATAACGTACTGGATATTATTCATTATCAATTTTGAGCTATTTTCTATAGAACATACGCATTTGCACAATTGCACCTAAAATTTATTAAATATATATTTTAATATGAAAATTGTCTAGGTTTTTAATATGCGATTCATGTGTGATACGCACCGAATATGGTCAACAATACGACCTGACACGCATGTCACCACTCCTATATATGGCGCCACGTGTCACCATAGGACACACACAGAGCCATGTACATAGCTCAACAATGCGCTATTCAATCTAGTCTATATATACTACCTAAAATTAGTTGATGTTTCATTGTGGGACTAAGGGAAAACTCAAAAACCAGACAAACAAAGCAGCCCCCATTGCATTACTTTCACCATTGCGCCTCTAAATGGACAAATCCATTTCCAATTATAGAAAATTATATTTTACTGTTTTAATTATTTGGAAGCCTTCTTAAACTCATTTTGGCATATAAAATTTTATATGCATCCTCATAAAATATGAGAAATTTGGAAATGTAAAATTTTCAATTAAAAAATAATTTTTATAATTTTTAAAATCACATAAAAATGTCATAGTTGATAGTTGGCATGTTGATAACATATATTATTCACAATTAATAACATAATACCTTAAACTATATGGCCGATAACATTATGTTAATTATATTATTAACATAATATTATGAATAACTTTATATTAGTAATATAAATAAATTAATTTAAAATTAAAAAATATATTATTTTATATATACAGTTGTATCCGAGTTTTTTTTTAAAATACCGTATCCCCGCATCCACATCGTATCCGATACTATACCATCACCCATGTAACATAGGTATATAATTATATATAGATAATTTTTCCTCAATGAAATATGGATAATGATTACAGTAATTATAAATATGTATATGATTAAATTATAAGTTTAGCCATGTCACTAGTTTAAAAACTAATGATTACAGACTAACATAAAGACAGATCTAGAGGGGCCCAAACAGTGAAACAGATAAGAGTGCATTCGATTCGGTGATTTTACTTTTAACCAATACGCATTTATTTTGGATCCAGTTATTTTGTATCCTTCGGTGAGAAACCCATGAATTTTCAGTTTTCCAAAATTTACTTTTGAATAGTGTTTATTGAAAATTAACAAACCAAAGCTTAAGTGACAAAGTTAAGAACATCATTGTTTAGGCCCAAAAAGCCCTCATATTGTAGAATTCTGTGCTGTGGAACGATTAAATCACTTTGAACAAGCATAATCCCTGCAAATTATATATCCAAATCCATACAATTTAGAAACTTTTAAAATGTAAGTTTTGTGGCAGTATTTGTTTTAGAATCAGTCAAAAAAAAAAAAAAAAAAAAAACAGAACTTTGCAGGGAATGCATCTGTAATGTTGACTTTCTCATTGAGATTGGTGAATGATTCCTAATCAAAGGCCGATATTATTATTCCTTTCATTTTCGGTTTCCTATTTGCGAATGGATTAATGCATCTTATAGTGTACCAAATTATCATTCTTGTTGTAGGAGATTCGGTTGGCAGGTAAAAACAGAGTGCACGTTACATGTCGCTGCCAGCCTGCCATAGCAGATCAAGGACTGCACGTGTGGTGTGGTGCTGTGCGGTACTGCGGTGGGTCCCGAGACCTGATTAAGAAATAGAGGAGATGTTTCGTTTATCCAGTTCCACGGGAAGCGAGCAAAGTGATTTAAATGTTGATTATCCTTAATTTTTGGTTTCTTTTGGAGTTATTTTCCACTCCTCCTGTGAATCTATTTATATATTGCGCAAGATTCTGACGCCACACATTTATAGTTGCTTTTATCTTTTTATTTATTTTTTTAAATTTAAAATTTAATCGTCCTAACTAAATGTTGGTATTTAATTTAAAAATAAATTGAGAGGCTTGATTCCTAATTTATATTCAAAAAAAAAAAATCCACATTAGAATAATATGCTGAAAAATAACATACTGGATATTCATTATCAATTTTGAGCGATTTTCTATAGAACATATGTATTTCCACAATTGCACCTAAAAATTATTAAATATATTATTTCAGATGCAAATTGTCTAGGTTTTTAATAAGCAGGTTATTTTAAGTATATATAGATAATTTTTTTCTCAATGAATTATGGAAAATGATTACAGTAAATATAAATATGTATATGACTAAATTATAAGTTTAGGCATGTCACTAGTTTAAAAACTAATAATCCCGATAAACAGATCATTAATTATCATGTTTATTTTTCGCATCTTAGTAGAATAAATTGAATTAAGAAAAACAGAACTTTGCAAGGAATGCATTGCAACGTTGACTTTGTTAAATGATTCCAAGTTTAAGGCTGAGATTATTTTCTTCTTTTTTTGTTTTCCTGTTTGCGAAAAAGGATTAGTCCATCTTTTGGTACGTGTAAACTGTAAAGTGTACTAATCACGGTTCGAAGACTCGGGCCAGTCAGAACGCCTTTTTTTTTTTTTTTGGAAATCAGTAGAGGAGGGCTCTACCATTTTTCTTTAACAAAAGAAAAGCAAACAATACAACTGTTCCACCAGTAAGGGACAGTCAGAACACATTTGGCGCATACCGAGCTGACTTTTCGCGATCTAGAACGGAATAACGGTCCCGTTTGGATTGGCCGGAATTTGCAATTCTGAGAATTTTATATATCAAATTTATCATAAACAATCCAAACTCTTCACAAAGTTACACACATCCTAATAAATTTATCCCTAAGAATTGCAAATTCTCTAAATTTCTCAAATTCCTACCCCATCCAAACGGCCCGTTTTGCCTCGTAAATCGGCTTAGTTGGACGGTAACAAGTGCCAACTGAAGGCGCTGTGGTGTGGTAGGCCCCGCAAACTGACATTTAAGAGAGAGTATATCTTTTCCGTCGATCCAGTTCATTTGGAAGCAGGGAAATGGTAACAAGTGCCAACTGAAGGCGCTGTGGTGAGTTAGGTTCTCGCCGCAGCCGCAGAGCTGCACCCTCCTCCCCAATCTACTTATTTTCAAGTTTTCCCTTTTTCTCTTTTTTTTATTCGAAATTCTTTTTTTCTCCCTCTGTTTCAACATGTTGTTACATGAGACCTCTAACAATTTTACATACGTCATATAAATCATTAACAGATAGGTTAGCATAGTATAAAATGATGTCGGGCTTTAACTTTTAGGATTTAAATTGAAAATTTTAGAAGCAGAAGAGAAACAATGGTGAAATTATTTTAGTAACTTGCCTTAAAATTAATATAATATATTCATTTGGTACACCAATAACGAAAATTTTTATTTTATTCGTTTATATAAATTGAAATCAATAAATATTTACATTATGTAGATATAGTTTAATTCTGGCTAGTCATTTTTTTTTCCTTCTATGAGTTCAATTATGGTACTAAAATCGCTTGTACGATTTGTGACCATGCAAATAGAAAAATCAAGGATTTCTATTTCTTTGTTCATAACATTAGTTTCTTTATCAAAACCAGTATGCGCAACATATTCAAAGAGAAAATATTTCACATCAAAGTAAATTTACAGAAAAATAAAGACCAGGTGTCCTAGATCCTTTTTCTAAAATAAAATTGATATTACACGATATAAGATGTAAGTAATTAACATTACAATTAGACAAAAAATTGTATTAACTTGTTATGGCTTGTCGAGCTTTGAGAAGTGGAAATATGAAAGAAACAAAACCCTTAAAAATGCAATTGATGATTTGAAGATGTAAAATAATATTGCATCTGATGATTTGAAAAGGATAAATAATACGTCCAAGTACTGATTCAATTGGTGTTCTGAATCAAAACCCTGTAATTCCGTCTCTAAGACAGTACCAAATTGAACTATTGATTATTGGCATGAAATCTCCTTTGATCATGATGAATCGTCTCCGTCTCCCAACCTACATCCACCCCATGACAAAGAACGCTCTCTGTACATCTTTTCCTAAGCAGAAACTTGTTTCTCTCAGAGCTTCTCCATTTCTTTCTAGTTTTCTCAGTTTACCTCGTCCTAAATTATGATTGGAAAATTTTAACAAGTTTATCACAATGGAGGAAAATAATATTAATTAAGACTTCCTCACAATTTTGACAAAAAACCACAATTTATTCGGTATATGTAGTCTATCACCTTATTCAATTTCCAGTGGTCAGAAATGGATCTGATCGATATTGAATATTGGCATGCTTTCATGGTCGTTATGTTGATTTCCTCTAATATTTAATTTTGATTTTTTATATATTTCTTTGTTGGAGCTTTGTTGCAAAATAAAAGTATTTATTGTTTTCAAAATGATTTTTGTGAATTGACGTGATAGTGGTTAACAAATACGTTTAAATACTAACGACCCATGAATAAGATGATCAATAGCTTGGTAGTTTTATCACAAAAATTATGCTCCCCTGTTCATGCAAAATTGAAAATTCATCACCTATGGAGTATTTAATGTTATTATAAGATTCAAATTTGAGCCGAATGGCATGGCGGTTGCAATTCCTATGGGCCTATTAAGTTTAACAAAAATATATTCATTTTCGTAAGTTAGTTTTTTATATCATTTATCCCAATTAATACAGTTATCATCCTATTGTATACATTATTTTGACACGCTTCGAATATGTTTCAAATTTGTTTCTGAAACATTTGGACACCTGTAAGAAATAAATTAAAAAATTCGTAAAAAAAAAAAAAAACTGAATGTTTAATTAGTGCTACGAATTCAGCTGGGGAAGTACCAAAAATGGATGGAAAAAGGTCCTATTGCTGCCTTTGTATACGTAACCTTAATTTGCTGGAAATCTAGATCATTGTTTCAAAATTTTGCTCATTGAATTTTCATCTTTATTTTCTCATCTGAATGGGAAAAAAAATGGAGTCAACTAAAAGAACTTTTACGAGGAATACAGCTGCAACGTTGATTTTTCTTTAGGGTGCGTTTGGATATAGGAAGAAGGAAGAACAAGAAGGAAGAATGAAGAAAAAAAATTATAAACAATCCAAACTCTTTATAAAATTACACACTTCCCAATACTTCTTCCTACTTCTTCCCTTCTTCCCACTTTTTCCCTTCTTCCCTTCTTTCCACACCTATCCAAACGGAGCCTTAGATTGGTGAATGATTCCAAATGAACGGCTGGTATGAATCCCTTAATTTATTTTTTTTTCCCCAGTTTGCGAACGAATTAATCCATCTTATGCTGCACCGAACGACCAGTGGCGGATCTAGAAAAAATATTTAGGTGGGGTTGAGTGCTCGAATGAATCATTTGATCGAACGGTTCCTCTTTTTCTATTTTTCAACCCCACCTTTGAGTGCTTCAATGACAGAAAAAATTCGTTGGGGCTAAAGAGAGGTTCCAGGGGCTCGACGGCGGTAGGTGGGGCTCTAGCCCCACCCGTCCCAGTGGTGGATCCGCCCCTGCGAACGACCATTAATTGTAACGAAATAATTTGTATCACCGTCTAGAGAATATATATATAAGTGTTTTGCACAGATTATAAAGAGATCAATGGCTAAAGAGACAGATTACATTTCATTAATTCTCCTAATAGGAATCTAGTAATATGTAAAAATGGGCAAAAGTGTCGATCCATCTGTAATGATAGAGTGCTCTATATATAAGTTACAATGCATGATACATCTGATCTTGTCAGATCTATCTGTACAGATCGTATCCGCGGATCCCTCTGAGTTCTCGACTCTCGAGCATACTTGTAACTCAAACCTGGATCAGGCTTGACCGCTTGAGAGTTGAGACACCACCCCTCGTGGCCCGTGCGTCGTGCCGTGGGATCTCGTGATCAACAGGCCTTTTTGGACCAGATCTGTTGGTGGGCTAGATTTCTAGGGTCCATGCGTCCCGGGACCTATCAGTTTGGAAGGAAACAACATGGCGCATTCTGCCGGAGTCGTATTCTCTGCGTGTTTTTTTTAAACACGCTGACTGCGTGTCTTATAATCTGGAGCGTCCAACCTAAATGGACGGTAAGATCTCCTTCTCCATCAAAAAGTCATCAAAAAGTAAAAAATAGAAAAACGCGCTTAAAGTATAAGAAATTGTACCCTTTCTGGTGCGCAACCTCAACTTTTTCGTGGCCGATCGTTTCAGCTTCGTTCCCGATCGTTTCTGGCGCGCAACCAATCAAGTCATTTAGGCGTACCAGTAAGAGATCAATCCCTCGAGCCATTTAGGCATACCAGTAAGTAATAATACAAAAAGAAAAACAATAACAATTCAAATCCAGTAAACTAATCAAGCCAACAATCAAATATATCTCAATTCAAATCCAGTGCATAGTATTACAATCCGTTGATACACGCAAGTTCAAAAATAGAAGAAAGAGAGGACGTAAACAAAATGAGACAGTAAAAGCAAGGAGGAAGGGAGGAGATTGCGAGCTTCAATTGTTGCCGTCGGCTACCGTCAGTGATTAGGTAGAAACTGGAAAGGGAGGGGGGAGAGAGGCAGTGAGTTCTAGGGTATGAGACAGTGGAAATGGATTCAGTGAGAGGCTGCGATGGAGAGAGCGGCAGTGAGCG
The DNA here is from genome assembly GCA_028095005.1 of Rhynchospora pubera. Classification (NCBI taxonomy): domain Eukaryota; kingdom Viridiplantae; phylum Streptophyta; class Magnoliopsida; order Poales; family Cyperaceae; genus Rhynchospora; species Rhynchospora pubera. The sequence continues at coordinate 84,506,128 of CM051462.1, read as the reverse complement.
GTGATGAGGTGTAGCGGTGAGCGGCAGTGAGCGGTAATGAGGTGTAGCAGTGAGCGGCAGTGAGCGGCGATGGAGAAAGGGATTCAATTTCGTAAATTAAGGGTGTTTTTTCTTTTTTTTTATGGCTTTTTAATGGAGAAGGAGATCGAACCGTTTATTGAAGTTGGACGCTCCAGATTACAAGGCACGCAGTCAGCGTGTTTAAAAGAAACACGCAGAGGATACGACTCCGCATTCTGCCTACCTTTAAAAGGTAGGCAGAGTGCTAACCTCTCGTCTGAACGGTTGGATGACAATCCAACGACAGGCGCAGAGATAGAGAAAAATCGTTGAAATTCAGCCTGCCCGACTGACCAGCTTCTTGCCCGAGTTCGGATATTCTTTTTTTAAAAAAATAAAAAAATATCTCTCTTCGTCTCCTCAACTTCGATTGTCATTCGAGAGAGACAAAGAGAAAAAGAGAAGAACACAAGAGAGGATATCCGACAGCTCCGACTGCCAATCGAGAAAGACTAAATCCTAGCCACCTTGTCGAGAGAGACTAAACCTGACGGTTTCGCCTGATTTAGTCACAATCCCACGGCTCCGACTAAAATTTTGTGGCTTGGTGGTTGCGTTTTGACTCAGTGAAAGAGAGAGAGAGAGCAAGAGAAAGAAAGTGAAGGGGGAGGAGGCTGAGCATCGTGGTTCAGATATATGTCATATACTCTTCCTAATTTGAGTAATTGTGTCAGTTTGTGTTATAATAAGGAAATCAAGGTTTCGGTTTGAGGTTAGGAATTTGATTCCTGAGTTCAATTTCTGATCAATTCCAGTCATTCCATGGATTTGGGATTGTTTTTTTGTGAGTATTTGTGTTGATTGTGTCCATCTTTGTAAATTGGCTATTTTGGTATATGTTGGTTGAGCAGAGGTATAAATGGAAAAGGAGTCGGGGCCGGCGTGGAATTAGCTGTGTTGTCTGTCGGGCTCGTTGGAGAGAAAGAAGGGAATGAGGGACCTATGTAAATTTGTCGGTGTATGTTAGCGGGGATGAGGAAGCCGTGCCAGAGGGCAATGAAGGGTTCTGCGTAACTTGATGAATTAGATAGGGATTTTGGTAATTCATAGATTGTACATGCTTAATTTGATGTAAATAGATTTCTATGCTTAATTCATAGATTGTACATGCTTAATTTGCGTAACCTCTTTGTGAGAATAAATTTGTTTGTTCTTTGTCATGATATTGCTACTCATTTCATACTTCCTGAAATAATATGCATCTCTACCGTGATACCTTGTATATCATTGCAACTTTGTCACCTTTTTAAACATTTGCTTGTCAATAAATCTGAATCAACCTATCTATGTCAAACGTTTATGGCTTCCAATTTCGGATTTTGAGATTTTTAAAACTAGTATTATTCCTTAGTTAATAGGGAAAAACATATTGTCTTTTTGAAAACCACAAAGGAGAATCAAGACTAGATTGGCAATTTGGCATCTTTGGCGCAATATCAATCCGTTTTGTTTATCTATTTGATTGCTTCAACAAAAAAGAGAGTTCACACGCAACTTCAACCTTCACAATTTGCATATGGTACATGGGAGAAATAAAACGTACAAAATTGTTTGATCACATAACGGTTACGAAATAACGTTACTCTTACCCTTATCTAATTATAAATTTACGATTTTTTTTTTTAATTCATATCCATACCCAATTACTTGACGAACAAAAAATCTTATTCATACCCGTCTTATCGAATATGATACGGATAGAATAAACATGTACCATTGACAGCCTTATCCGATATGATAGGTGGTAGCTCCGAATTCAGGCAAAAGAACCATCTCATGTCAAGCACCATGCACGCTCTTCTTCTAATAATAGCCTCAGTGATATGTCATTGTACTACAACAAAACCACCAAAATTAACAACTAACAAGATATATAGGCATCATCCTTCATATATATATGCTTCTATTTTTCCACAGAGATCATATATAATAGCATTTTCATCTCTAGCATTAATACCTGGCAAGAAGTTTGCTGCTTTCACCGCATGTAACAACCTAATTAAGTACATCTGCCAAGTAAAATAGTTCCATATGATTTTTTTTTTCCAGAAATGATTGGTAACTGCGAAAATCCGTAAAAATCTAAAAATAAAATTTAATTTTAAAATGACTATTAATAACTATTAATTTTTAAACAGATTAAAATAGTATAATTTAACGAACAATTTAAAATTTTAAAAAATTTTCAGAAATCATAATACAAATAGTTTGAAAATAAAAATTTAATATTAATATCAGTGTTTAAAAAACCGTACCGGACTAGCTGGTTCAACCGGGTTTACCTTGAACCGGATCCTTATCCGGTAGGTTTAGCTCTTAAAACCGTAGAGTTGACAAACCGGAAAAAATCAGCTGAGAACCTTTTAAACCGGAGAAAACCGTTCTTAAGAACGGAGATTTGGTTCACAATCCACGTGAGAATATTAAATAAGTTTTAAAAGTAGCAGGACCGGGAATCGTACCCTCCTCCCTAATGACAAAAGACAACGCTACAACCATTGGGACAAAGCAGTCTTATTTGTCAATGGGTAGGGGTGAAAACGGGGCGGATACGGAGCGGATAGTGGTCATACCAAATCTATATCCATATTTTTTTTCGGATTCGGATACGGATACGGATATGTTCGGATACGGATACGGCGCGGATGTTAAACAGATACGAATACGGTTCGGATATTGTCGGATATGGATACGAATACGGATATATTTTGTCGGATACGGATAATATTTTGCTCAATTTATTTTATTAAACAAAAGACAATATTCAAACTGAAGAGTGTAATGTTTATTTTTTTATGACTACTATAGAATTAACTCAAAAAAAATATAGAAAGACAACCACAAAAAACATCTTATTTGCACATATTGAGACATCACAAAAAACAAACTTTCATCAAGTTTATAGAAAAATTGGCATCATCTTATAGTAAAAAAAAATAATCGTCAATTATGATGCTATATATATAATTGAAATAGTTATACCTATATGTCAATTATGATGTTATTTTAAAAAAGTGTTCATTACCATATACAAAACGGATATCCGTTTTGTATAAAAACACGGATACGGATAAATATCCGTACTAATATTGCTTCCCATAACCGTATCCACATCCGTTTAAAAAAATCCGAATCTGCATCCGTATCCGTTCGAATACGGATAGTATTATCCGAATCCGCTATTTTACGGATATGGATACAGTTCGGAGCGGGGATTATCCGTCCCGTTTTCACCCCTATCAATGGGCCTTCGTTACTTATTATATCCGATTTTTTAAACCGGTAAAATCGATAAACCTAGTAAACCCTATATCGGCTACCTCACCGATTTGATGTCCGGTACGGTATTTAAAACATTGATCAATATTAAATTAATTTTCAAGCAAACAAATAAATGAAATTAACTAAGAGTCTAATTTCAAATTCATAGAAATATCCACACTTTAAAACTTAATTTAAAACTATAATCTACTGATCAGATAATCTGAAAAATTAAAAAATAATATTAAATTAATATAATATATTAAAAATAATATCAATATAATAATATTTTTTTAAATAGTATCACAAGATCGGAATCTGGAATTTCGACCGCAATTACAGAATTCCGGATTCCAAACTTAGCTAAGATCGGAATCCAGGATTCCGATCTTAGCTATTTAATTTTAATTTTACTGGAAAACTGGACTCCGATATAAACGAGCAGTTCAAGTCCGGTCCCTGCCCAGTGGACAAATGCCACGTGTCACGGAAAATATTAGAAAAGAGTATTAATAATTGGGTAATGATGATGAATGGGAATGAAAGGTTTTGGGAATAGCGTGTTATTCGTTGCCTTAGATATAATCTAACCACAAACTTGATATCTAATCTAGGATTAAAGTTTTTTTCATACTTTTGCTGATGTCAAAACAACATCACTTATATATTCCTGGCTACTAGTCACCTCCAACTTACAATCCAATAATCAAGCATATATATTTCGATGATTTATATTATATATGACAAGACGATTCTATGTTTTCTGTTTATATAGTGTTACTGATAAAAAAATATTTAATTCTTTTCACAAACTACCTATGTCTCAATTTGTTGTATATATTCTCAATCTCTCTGTCTGTATCATTAGTATCTCATTTAACTATTTTCAAACTTATGTATCTAACAAAAAAAAATCTACTCATTCTCTTGAATAATGATTGCCTTTTGACAAATGCCATTTTATCATATAACAATATGCATGTACTATTAATGAACGCATTTTACGTATGACATACCTATTATTGTAAAGATATTCCGATTCTCCGATACTGTCTCAAACTTCGTGCTGCTGATAAAAACGAATACTCTCCATTGTTAAGATTAATGATGGAAACGAATTATAGAATTTTCTCTTTGTCATTATTTTTTTCATCACCTTACGAATTGTCTTCAAATTCATTTATTTTAAAATTTAAAAAATATTATAGAAATATTAATATATTATAAAAACTATGGATAATTTGAATTTTAAGGAAAAAATATCATACAAAAACTATAATTAAAAATTTTCAACTAATTAATATTATATAATTCATATTTTATTATCTAGTTAATTAATTATTATATTGTATCATCATAAATTATTATCATATTATTTTTTGTCAACTATATAACCGATTTATAAAATTTAATATAATTTTTTTATTTTTTTTCTCTAATTTTAAAATATATTTAGTTATTTTTAGAAAAAAAGAAAAATAAAATGTTGACACGGTTCGACACGATTGACACGGCTGTGTTGTATCGTGTCAACACGGCGTGTCAACCGTGGCGTGTCAATTTCCGTGGCGTATCGACCTTTTTCTCTACTTAGCACGACACGACACGACACGACACGGTTTCAAATTCGACCTGTGTTGACACGACACGACACGGTGCTAAACACGACCGTGTTTGTCACGACACACCACGATACGGTAAGATTGCAATTCACTAATAGTTGGCACCATGGCACGTCCAAGCCATCATGCTTTATGCTCTAATGTAATTATCGCATATATACACATTACAAAATTCTAGTATTTACCTCTTATTTGCTTCCTCAGGTCTGAGAAGTTGTCCTGAGCATGATTAGACAATATTTCTGGATTTATAATTTTTGGGATTTTTCGTAGAATTGTGAAAAATTGATGTTCATAGTCTGATATTAAAACTGAGAAATAAAATTACGAACTTATGCACGTTTATAGTGCCCTGTGCCACAGGTAATCTTGAAACAATGCTATTAAGAGTAGCGGCCATAATAATTTTCTTGTTTGTAAATTCGCAGAAAAGAGCAAATAGTCTTAGCTAAAATAGCTGGGAAGTGGGAACTTTGACTAAGGACCAGTGCCGCTTATTTTGTTTATTTACAACCTATTTCTTTAATTTTTTTTTTTCGTTTCAACATTGCTCATCGATGTTTGTTTGTTTTAAGACACTTATGTATACAAGCCTTTAAAACTTTTTTTAAATTGTAATTCAAAAATTTGTTATTGTTGCAAAACAAACCCAACAACAATTAAAAAATATTTAACATTAAGGTATGTAGAAAAATAAATCAACATTTGGGAATCCATAATGTTATAATCAATTTACTATTGATTATTAATTATGGTTTAGCATTTTGATCATGATAACAAATCAAATAATGTTGGTGAAGAATTTCAGAAATTTCAACGAAAATGTTTTATAAGATAAAACAACAAATAAATACAATGAGTTCTAATTTAATTGTCACTCTTGTTTGAGAAAAAAGAATGAAAAATAATTATGTTCTAAGAAATATGTCAAGTATAATATTATGGCTGCATAACGTCTAAAACGATCACGAAAACGGTCGATTTAGTTAACCGTTTCGTTTTAAAACGAAATTGATCACCCATTTGCGTTAACCGTTTCGTTTTGGACGAAACGGTCGAAATCACGAAAATACCACGAAAATACACATGGACGAAACTGTTCTAAGCTTTAGTTAACCGTTTCGTTTATTAAACGCAACAAAAAATCTTAACCGTTTCGTTTCGTTTTGGACGAAACGAAACGAAAGGACGGTCGAAACGGTGACCGTTTTCACCCCTATATAATATGACCATTCTCGTAGGTGGAGCATATGACTATGTCAATCCAATTAAATCCCATTGTCAACCCATTGGGCCATTCCCAATTCAGCATCCCAATTCTCCATTTAATTAAATAGCTAAGATCGAAATCGGGGATTCCGATCTTAGCTAAGTTCGGAATCCGTGATTCCGTAATTGCGGTCGGAATCCCAGATTCCGAACTTGTGATACTATTTTAAAAAAATATTATTATATTAATATTATTTTTAATATATTATATTAATTTAATATTATTTTTAAATTTTTCAGCCAGATAATTAACTAGTCAGTTTTCTCTGTTCTGAGTCAATCGATTTGACTTTCAAAAATCTGAATTTTTCTTGATTTGACATCCAATCAAACTCTTGGATTTGATCAGATTCTAAAATCCACTTCATCTGGATTGTCGTCCACCGCCATCTCTTCTCCTGTCTCTTAGGGTGCGCTTCAGAAGCGAGAGAAGGAGGGTAGTGGAATGGAGTGGCCAATGAGTTAACCTGCTCCAGATTCAAAAAAGTAAAGTGGAAATCAAAACATATATAAATAGCCATTCCACTCACCTACTGTAGTTAGCACTATTGAAGAACAGTTATTCCATCTGGGCCGTCGGTTCTCTTTGTTGCATCCTGTCCGTTTGATTCGATTCCTATCTCCCGTCAGATTAGCATCTTTCTGGAGAGTTCCGATCTGCTCCATTTTTTTAGTCTTTCTTTTTCTATCTCTCGAGAGTGCCTTGGACGGACCGGACAGATGCCATCGCCCATGTGGCCTGTGTACAGAGTCTGGTCGGAGGATAAACCTGGTCTGTGCGCCGCACTGTCTCTGTCGTTGTTTCTCTCCCTATGCTCCTCCTTTTCCGGTGTATTTCTTTGATCTTCGTTTCTCTCTGTCTACGCGAGGCTTTGTGCACCAGTGATTTTGTGTTGCCCGATTTACTGGTGGCTCTCAGTGGTCTGAGTGCAGCTCTCCCATCTTACCATCATTTTTTTTTACTCCATCTGGAGAGAAGAAGAGAGAGAAACTGAGAGATAGATAAGGTCGTGAGTCTCTTTTGTTCCTCAGTGATTCTCTCCCCTTCTCCATTTATTTATTTGCAAAAATAGAAATTAATTTGTTGTTATTGATTTGGCTTGGTTACCAAAATTTTCTTCTATATTTTTACCTTTTCTTTGTTATATCGCAATCAATTTGAAAATTTTGTGGAGTTCCTTTTATTTTTCTAGACTGTTTTGCAAACTATGAATTTGTAGGAATTCAGTATAGTTTTAGATCTGTGTTTTTTGTTAAAATTGAAATTTAATTTTCTTAAATTTCTGAATTTTAGACCTGTGTTAATTTATTTGAAGGTGGAGAGCAGACAATGGGAGGTAGGTAGACTTTGGCTATTGACCATGCTGTAAGGTGGATTATTCCCTACAGGTGAGCTTTCATATATAGTTAAATAAGCTTGATATATTTTCATTTTTAGATTTTTGCTTTCTCTTATCATTTTGCTTTTATTCACTTTTGATGCATATGGGTTTTATTTTCCTTTTTTTGTTTCACTTGCAGTTCTGGCAATTCAAGATCAGGGATTTTTGTCCTTCGATTCTAGCTATTACGTTCTTCTAAATGTTTAATTTAGAATCTCTATTAAATATGATCGACAAGATTATTTTTTTGTAGTTCTTCCTTTGATCAGTATAAACTGTTGTACTTTCTTTTTAATCAACGTTAATGGAGCTTATTGAAACATTTACTATGAGCTTCATGAGAGAAATTAGGATATTGCAAGCTAGACTGGTCAGTTTGTACAAAAAGTAAGTGATATATAGATCTAGATGTACCAAGTTGCAATCTAATTAAAATTGTGATTGTTTTTCTCTCATTCTTATGTTGTATGATTTTGACATTATCTTATTATCCAGATTGAGAAAATCATGTAAGACCGCTCTGATGTTCATAGAAAAATCAAATGAACTTACGGCAAAGATGGTGATCTTCAATGGAGTACAGGTAGATTCAATACCTTGATTTTCTCAAAACTAAATTAAATGAAAGAAAAATGTTCAAATTTGGCCAACTTAATGCTTCTAGATGCTCCTCCACAAATGATAGGTTTTGTACTTCAAAATCCCTAAAATATCATGTATCGGGTAATCATTGCTTAAATGTTACTATTTTTTGTTCATTACTGAAATGGAAAATAGATAGAGCTTCTTCTTTACTGTCTTTGTGATAAAAAAAAAAAGAAATTGATGATAGTAGAAGAAATGTCATTTTCATTTTCATAGGTTTTTATGACGTCCGCTGCATCTTAGAAATCACAAGAAGCTCCTAATTGATATAAGAATACTATCAATTCTCTCGGTTCCATTTTATTTCTACGGATGCTATATTTGTGTTGTTGCAGAATGCTATGGTGGAATTATGTGGGTTCTTCTTTCTAATTTTATCCATATTCAGATGCAATCCCAATTTAATCAAATTACTGGTTATTTTTCTCCATATCCACTACCCCTTTATGGCAGGATGACAAGGGGATTAGAGAGGACACAGGGATCAGAAAAGAACATAAGAGACATGAGAGCAGTAAATATTAGAGATAGATGGATGGATGCTCTCTCTGTTTTGTTGGATTTCACTGATTTAAAGAAGAACCCATTGTCTCCTCTTAAGTACAGAAGGTTTAGACATAGCACTACCTGTCGGCCCCTACCATTTCTATAGGTAAATCAATCCTGATAATTCTATCAAGGGCGAAAAGTGAAAAATAATTTTTATGCATGTCAAATTGCAGAAATAAATGTCTTCACATCCACACATGTCGAAGATTTAATGGGTGTCAGTAAAATTATTCCAATGAGTAACACAAGGTAATGAAAATTAGAAACTGAGTGATGTCATCAGATAATGGCAATGGCAAGGTACAAGGGAAATTTAGCCTTTCTCAGCTATACCCAAAGGCTGGATATTTGGTGCAAAAAAAAAATACGTGTAGCATGCATTAGGGAAGTATACAATACCCCTTTTAACATTGTTTTGCATTTCTCTTCCCCTTCTTTTCTGCTTTCTCGAATAATCATATTGCCACTTTTTCCTTAGCTCTCTATGAAAAATTATTGCCTTCTAATTTTGATTTTCTTTCTACACTATTAAATATTCTAGGCCTATGATAAAAAAGAATTCTTACAAGATCACGCAAGATAAGATCACTATTATTTATTAAAGTTTATACTGCTCTCACTATTATTCATTGGTGTTTCTATTTTCTTTATCTTTAATTTTTTTATGAATTTTTCTTTAGTTTATCATTGATATTGAATGGGGTTTCCAATTTAAATTCAGTTCCAGGCTGATAAACTTTGTTTCCCTCTCAATTGCAGGTCCACTGCTTGCAGGTTAAACAATTGCCATCGGCTTTCCAATGATCTGATGTGAGTTACACTTGAAAATAGACATAGAATTATCAACAATAATTGTATGGGGCCACGTAGATGAGATTTTCTTTCTGTACTATGAACTTTTCAGTTTGCAGACACTACATACAGCTGGACCTGCAATTGTTGATAATCCTCGCTTGATTCCGGAAATCTCCAAGCTTACCTCGCATGGCGATCTGCAAAGACGGAACCATTAGAAGCTCCTCTTTCAGATGAGTACAGCTTCTGCTTTTCAATTTCGAGTGCTTCTTCATATGTTTTGTAACTTTCCCCTTTTTTTTCGTATTTTCTTCTCTTTGCTTTTTTTTTTATCGATTTTGGTTTCTGATTTGTCTTCAATTTGAATCTGATCAGCTTCATTTTCCTTCAATTTCAGGTTTCGTAGTTGGAAGCTGAAGGATTGCTATTTCCTTCCTGATTTCTTTGCCTTAATCTTTATGAATAGTTTAACAAATAGGTTTTCCCTTTTTTGCTTTTTCCTTTCTGCGGTTTATTTGTATCCCTGATTTTGTTTCTTCTGCCTTTTTCACAGCTCTAATATTCTTGGTCTGATTGCTTTCTCTCTCTATTACAGCAGCAACTGGCTTTCTTTCCTACTCTGCGCTCGGCTGATCCTTCCCTTAGGTAAATTTTTTCGATTTGTCACTTATTTCTGTCACTTTTTATGCACAGTTTTTTTATTGTGGTCACAAATTGAGAAAAGTCGTTTAACTGAGATTTGAGACACAAACCGTAAAGTGTCAGCTCCTATTGTTTCTTTTATTTGGCGTTCTCATCTTTCAAATTTTTCTTTGGATTTTGGAGGTTAATTATCAATTGTTGTGTTTATTCGATTAAAGATTTGTTTTTCTTATGCTTGCTCATTTTGAGTTTGGCAATATACGAATTGAAGATGGTCAGAATGACAGCTAGAAAAAAAAAATTGAGTGATGGCTGAATTAATTCAAATCAAAAGAGGAGAATATAAAGGTATAGACGGTTAGTCTTCCATCTTATAAAATTTAGATTAAACTTTATTGTTATTCTCTTTGTTAAATAGATTATATATACTGTTGTATTTTAAATTAAACATTCAAGCTGGCTATGAACGCAGCCTATAATTTCAGAATTAAATAAGGATTGCAGACTATAATTTCAGACTATTTCTGCGTAGTAAATCATATCAGTTGAATGGCTCTGTATGCAGATATTGCGAGATCAATCCTGGTAGTAAAATAAGTCCTTATTTAGTAAATTCATCTGAGCTGGTCAATCTTATATGGAGCCGTATGCAGCTCATCTGAAGCCAATATTATGTGTGCAGTTTGAGCACTACCAAGATGATGATAAAATTCATCTGAAGCCAATATTTTGTTCTTCTTGCCTTTCGATTTTAATTAGATTTGTGATTCCTAATTCTCAATTTCGATTTCTGTTAGGCTGAGATTGTGATGAATGTGAGATCTTTGTTTTGATTGGTATGGAAAGATACGCAATGCAAAATGAAGGTAAATTGTTTTAAACTCTTATATGCTTCATGGGATGCTCAAGACAAGATTGTGTGGAGTCTGAGCAGGTACCAAAGATAGCTTATGTGCTTATAGAAATGGTAACATAGCATAAATATATGTGTGCTCAAATTGTTTTTATATTACATATGAGGCTCTAAAATGAAAGAATACCATAACATATGAATTTAAATTGGAAGATGGAGTTTAAAGGGTAATTATACCAAATGTGAAGCATATATTCTACAAATAGAAGGAATAGCTTTGTATGTTTTTTCAAGCTTGCATATGTTTTCTACTACAATGCACAGGTCAGGTTTTAGGATGACTTTTGAACCTCTTCTCTTTGTCTTTCTTATGAGTTCTTTTTTTTTTTGCCTTCTTTTTTTTGCTTCATCCATCTGAATGTTAATTATTAGTTGTTAAAATCGTTATTGTAATCTTTATATTTAGATTCCTTTCATGCTTAAAGTTTATTCCAAAATATAGCGCGCTTTTGATATGGTGCTTCCTTAACATAAATGAAATGAAAACAAATTCTATTGTTGATGTCAACATGTATAAGTTGGTCTTTGATGTTGTTAAAATGAAACCTGAGATAGTTTGGACTGAGACTTTCTTATCACAGTCAGAAGCTTTCTTTTTCTTTTAATCTTAGTGACACTATGGATTGTTACCAATCATACTAATATGAACTGTTATCTGAGAACCTTTTTAGATTCTTGATTTTGAAGCAATATATACGAAGGGTCTTGAACTGTATAGTATATTAATGAATCAGTGAATTTAATATGTTACCATTACTTTTAATAATAACACTAATGAGAGCAAATCAACTGATATCAAAGGAAATCAGAGCCAGTCTGCTGATGATTTGGGATATGATGGTCGATCATAGCTGGTGTCGTTGCTTAGCGTGCAACAGACTATCCCTTGAGGACTCTGCTCTTCCAATTCGCTCTCTAAAAGCTGGTATTGTTCTCACTAATTTGACTATATTGATTAGGCTTCCAATTAGCTAATATCTTTTCTCTATTATTTTCATAACAGATCTATTTGTCGTTTTAGCTATTGTGGTTGGCCATTTTTTTTTTAATTCGTCTAAGAATTGGTGCCATGTGACAACAAAAGAGCTCATACTTTTCTTGCTTTTCCATTTTTGTTTGTTTTCTTTTACATCTAAATGGTTGCTTCATTCAATTTATTTCATTACCATGAATATGGACTGATGCGACTCATATGCTGTGAGAGACATTTCTGTGTTGATGAAGGGTTTAGATTTCTGTGTTACTTGCTAGAAAATGACACAAAGCCCTCAGATTTCAAACTTGACTAAGCTATTGTACCAGTGAAAAATAGAATCTGCAGGAAAGCAATTCTCAAAAAAGAGATGCATTTAAAACTTCAGTAAGCTGCTGTACCAGTGAACGATATTTTTTTTTCCTTTTGAGAAACTTTCTAATTATTTCTGTGTATAAATCGAGCTGAAGATATTTATCTTCAAAAACAGGATGTTCTGTACATTCCATAGTACACAGTAATGTTATACTCCCTTCCACAGCTTCTTTTTTTTTCCCATATTTTTACTGATTTATTATTATTTAATATAATTGTAATATTTCAACTATGTTATGTCAGCTTGCAAGATAAGTGTGGAAGAATAGAAATAAAAGCAACGGTATAACTTAAAATTCAATTAAAAAAATAGATCGCGCAACGCGCGAATGCCCACTAGTGAAAGTTAAAGAGTGAAAATGAGGAAACATTTTGTGTTGAACTGTTGCAAAATTTGTCACCTCAAATTTGGGGGTTAAAATTTAGTTCTCCCTCTCTCTTCCACTCCATTCCATGATTCCATCCCATTACATCGTTGATTCTGGAGCAGACCCTTAAATAGTTAAATCCCTCCTCGAGAGCTCTGCTCTCTCTCTCACACTCCTCTCTCCTTCTCTCCCACTCGCTCCATCGTAACCTCACCTCTCTCTCTCTCTCGACCACGCCCTGAGCACCAGACCCCCTTCCCCCCCAACTCTCCTCTCCGTAGCCTCACTCCCTCCCTCTTTTTCTCTTAGACTCGATCACCAAACTCCACCTCACTGCCTCATTTCTCCCTCCTCCTTCTCCTCAGCTCCAGTCACGGCCAGCCCCAAACCCCTCACTGTTTCCCCCACTACCTCAACTGAAACCCCAACCCCACCTCTTGCCTCACGCACACACACACCCACTACTCTCTCTTTCTCTTGTACTCGAACTGGCGTTGGTGGTAGTAGCAGTTGGCAGCAGCAAGGCAACGACAGTTGTTGGCTGATCAGGAGACGGGAAGGCATGCACTTGTGATAAGTTTGTTGTTGTCTGTGATGGCTCGACTGAGTCTTACTTGAACTGTCTTTGATGCTTACTTGTGGCTCGTGTGAGCCTTACTTGCTCTGTGTTTGAGTTTTGAACTGTGTTAGGTTAGATTAATCTATGTTGGATCTGTTTGTGTGTTATTTGTGTGCTAGCTGAGGCCATGCATTGTGTTGTGAGGTGTTACTTGTCTCTATTTGAATCTGTGATGGTTTGTTTGAGCTGTGTGAGCTCTCAGCTTCACTATAGACTAGTGCAGGCTTGGTACCAGGTTGGTACAGGCCTGGTACCATGCTGGTTCAGGTCTGATAGTGCTCTGTTTGCTCACTGGTATGCGTTGATGTGCTGCTATGGACTTTTCTGTTATCAGGGACCTGTTTGTAAACTTCTTTGAACTGGTTTCGGACCCGTTTGTGAATAAATCTGTTATTAATGACCTTAATATAAACTTAGAGTAAATAAAAAAAATCTGAGGACTTATAAAATTGTGATGGGATTGCGGGTCGGATCTGACATATAAATGGATTGGATCTAATTTTGGTTGTGGGTTTGGATTTGATCTCCGAAACCCACTCACTCGCTAAACCCGATCCGCTAGGCTTACAGGTTGGGTCCCTTACCAAAAAATTAAAAAATAATATTAAATTAATATAATATATTAAAAATAATATCAATATAATAATTTTTTTTTAAATAGTATCACAAGATCGGAATCTGGGATTTCGACCGCAATTACGGAATCCCGAATACCGATCTTAGCTAAGATCGGAATCCCGGATTCCAATCTTAGCTTTAAATATTAGAAATAATATTTAAAAATTTAAATAATATTATTCTAATATTTAAAGCTAAGATCGGAATCTCGGATTCCGATCTTAGCTTTAAATATTAAAAATAATATTTAAAAATAATATGTAATTAATTTATTTAATTAAATATAAATTTATTTAATTAAATATAAATTTAATTACTTAATTTATTTAATTTAATTAATTTATTTAATACATATAAAAATCATTTTATGGCTATTACAATTTAGTTCGAGGCAAATTAGAGACGCATTTGAATTATTTTTCAATTTTCGAGTCATTTTGATAGGAACAGAGGACGTGTATGCCTATGGAGGACACCGAAATTTTATGAAATAAGAGATATTTGAGTAAGGACATTAGAAAAAGTGAGACAAAGAGGAATAAATAATGACAAACGGGTGGGTTGAACTATACACGGGTTTACTAGTAAAAAATTCGTAACCCAACCCGAAATATCGGGTTTGTCAACTTAGAACCCGTACCCAACCCAACATCATGCTAACCCGGTAAAAAACGGTTCGGGTTGGGTGGCTTGAATGGATTGAACGGATTTATGATTTTTTTGTACACCCCTACATGCGTGAGAAGGGCCGGAGACTTCACGCATGATAATCTAACGGCTGAAGTTATTGCCAACTGTATCAGAAATACAGTAAAGAAAGATGTCGGTATTTCCTTACCGGGCGTGAAATCTCTATTGGAGAAAGAATACCCAAATGTGGTGCCCACTTGTAACAAGATTTGGCATGGGCGAGAGAGAGAGCAATCGAACATCTTTTCGGATTGTGGGAAGATTTTCGTACAACAAACTCCCGAGTTTTTTATTGGATATACAGATGACGACACCCGAGACGCAGATCAAATGGTTGTTTAAAAATTTATAATTTCAATGTAAATTAATTAAAAATTTATAACTTAATTATTCATTTTTTAATTAAATAAATTAATTAAATTTATATTTAATTAAATAAATTAATTAAATATTAATTTTAAATATTATTTCTAATATTTAAAGCTAAGATCGGAATTCCGGATTCCGATCTTAGCTAAGATAGGAATCCGGAATTCCGATCTTAGCTAAGATCGGTATCCGGGATTCCGTAATTGCGGTCGGAATCTCAGATTCCGATCTTGTGATACTATTTAAAAAAATATTATTGTATTGATATTATTTTTAATATATTATATTAATTTAATATTATTTTTAAATTTTTCGGGGTCCCTTATTCCCACCAGGGCCATGTGTTTAATTGTCTGGCCTGTCGACTTGATTTATTTATGGGCTGTCCCTCTTTTCTCTGTGTTGGGCTGACGAGCTGGGCCTATTCTTTTATTTGTTCCTGCTGGGCTCTGCTTTGAAACCCATCAATTTTTATTGGACTTTAAACTAATTTCTTGGACTGGGGCAAGTCCATATAAATAGGGGTGCATAACGTCTAAAACGATCACGCAAATGGACTGTTGCGTTTTAGACACGAAACTGACTATCATTTGCGTTAACCGTTTCGTTTTGGACGAAACGATCAAAATCACGAAAATTCCACGAAAATACACATGGACGAAACCATTTCAAGCTTGCGTTAACCGTTGCGTTTTTAAAACGCAACCAAAATCTTTAACCGTTTTGTTTCATTTTGGACGAAACGAAACGAAAAGACGGTCGAAACGGTTATCGTTTTCAGGCCTACATATAAATTCAGGATTAACATTAATTAAATAAATTAATTAAAAATGCTTAACTTAAAAATGAGACTAATAATAAATTAAGTTGTATTTAATTAAATCGGACTAATACGTAAACTTAAAGATGGGAAATGATTACTACACGGTACAGTCATCTGAGATCATATGATCCCAAACACATTAAAATACCAACACGTTAAAATAACAATCATATAAATTATATTATCATTATGGTAAATTAAATGAAAGACATTTTAACACTAGTTATATTTACTTCACAAATACAACAATATACTTTTACGTGATATTAATTATAAGTACACTTGAAGTTAATTAAAAGATAAAAGTATCAATCCACTTTATTTATTAAAATCCTTTAAATAAAACTAGTAATAAAAATTAGTAAAAGAATCTCATAATTGAGTAAAACACTATTAGAATTATTACTAAACTAAAATACTTATTATTTAATTATAATAAGATTTTAACACGTAGAATGGACTGTAGGAACTCGTCTAAAACGTCTTCCTTCACATTCACTTTTTAAAAGATAACTTTGTTAAAATTTTATAAAGTACTTCTCTAAGTATAATAATATATTTTAAAACATAATCCCTTTCAGAAAATCTTAATTCAACTCACAAGTAAATTAGACTTAATTCCAATTGAGGGCTAATTAGAGATCGTTAGTTGAGCGTTTTTTAGTCTTTATTTTTGTAAGTCTAGTTTTCTGTGTTTGGTCAGGTGACCAACATGACTACTCAGACTTTGTTCAGGACTGTTTCACTGACTTTGAGGGTGGTGGCACTGAGCAGGACTTCACTGACCCTCCAGCTGAGTAGAAGTTCTACACCCGACTTTCCAAGTGTATGGGAACCTTAGATTTTCTTTAAACTTTAGTTTAAGGATTAGATCATTAACCTTATGTGTGCATAACATGTCATTAACATTAAGTAAACAGTTAAGCACATGTCATTAATTAAAAATTAGTGTTGCATTTATAAGATAAGCATCTATATTAATAATGTGATTAATCAACTTAAAAGTTTCCTTAATCAATACTTGCATCTGGTATGGATCAGAATAGTGAGACCGAGTGAGATAAGAGCGTTTTGCACGCGGTTTCCATTATCAGGAGCTTGCACCCCAAGTAATGCCGGTGGGCTTCTTATGATAGCGATTTCGAGCAACGCGTTTCTAATGATCACTCTGCAGACCGACTTTCGGGCAGTTTTACGGTCACTTAGTAGTTATTTATTATTGATAGGCTATTTGTATGTATTCTGGCTTGTTTCGATTGAATTCTCTTAGGGTTGTTTACCATTATTAGACTACTTCTCGATCTCCCACGTCAGGAGTACGGTACCGCGTCTTACTGCCCACACCTCAATGGGGGTGGTAGGATTGGAGATGGCCTTCGGGGCTCAGGCAGATCTAGGCAGAGCCCATGACATTTTGGATTATGAGAGACGTGTTTCTGAATTTTGTTACGCTTATATTTGACTATTGAGTGAAGGTGCTTGATTCTCGTATTATAATTATGATATGTAACTTTGTATATTAATATCCACCTCTCCATAAACTTTTTTATAATTTTATTTGGCATGTCATGTTGATAGATTATCATTATCATTATACTTAATTCACACTTAACTTTGCATGAATAATAGGATCTTAAAAGTGTTAAGTATGATTTAGTTCTAACTTTAATTAACCAGAATCTTTGGTTTACCCTATTATTGCACTGAGTATTCACGTACTCAGCCCACATAATTTGCTTGTGGAGCAGGTTCAGGTTTGATAGACTGTGAAGGCGGTGTTTTACTTGAAGATCAAACCAACATGGACTAGTCATAGATATTTTGATGTATTTTGTTTACATTCCTAGCTGAAAATTTTTGACTTGTAAATTTGTGTAAATATTCTTTTAGCCAATATGTGTTTTGTATAAACAAACCAAGTTACCATTTTGTTATGTGATATTCATTTTTGTGATTACTTGTTATTATACGACTGTACTTAGCCTTTCGTGTGCACAAAAGAATGTGTAAGCAGATTTGGTTCGGGATGCGACAGTAATTTTTTTCAGTGACATCATTATACCGTCATAAATCGGGTGTATTAGAATTGAAGTCTGAGGACAACAAGGTCAGGATGTGATGATGAAATACATAGCGAGCTATTATTTCTTGACCACCTTAATTAATTGTTGTTTGCTTAAATTGCTTACTAATGAAGACATGATGTATGCCACATGATGACATTACAGCAAATAAATCGGATGATTGATCAGATTAGTTTGACTGCTTGATATATTACAAAATTTGAACGACTTGTAATTAACTAATTTTTTATTAAATTTTTATATACGGGGCAGCACAATATACGGGTCAATTGCAGTTATTTACGCTGCATTAGGCGTAGCCGTTAAATCATTTCGCCATGATGTGAAACGGTAACGAAACGGTTAGCGTGGCAGCGTGAATCGTTGCATTTCGATAGAGGAATGACACACAAAACAGAAAATGAAACAAAATAACAAATACCGTAATTACTAAATTGTATATTTTGTACATGCAAACGAAATAGTTAATACAAAACTGTTAAAAAAATACCGAAATTATACCGTTTAGTTAGTGACACGGTTAACGAAATAATTTTTTGCACCGCGTGATGACTGATGACCACTTTGACAGGTCTACTCCGTAAATATCAAACGCATATGCAATTCTGACTTTCTGAGGATCAGATTGGATCGCGCGCCGCACCACTTGACTTTTTTTAAAAAAATTAATCTCACTTAGTTTATTATTTCTAATTAATAAAAGTTGTATTTCTTTTACTTGAAGTGCAAACCTCAGCATAATACGAACTTCTATATTAATATTAAAATTATTACGTTGTAAGCACATTAAATCATTAATTAAGTAACGGAATGTTACTAGTTTAGTAATTTGCATAGCTTTTTGTTCCCGAATGCTACGTACACTACCAATTTAAGAAAAATATGAGGAGGTTTAGTTATATTTTTATAGTTTGGAAGCCACATATATTAATGTTTCAAAAATAAACTACAAGCTTAATTTCCATAATTATATGAAGTGCTCTATATTCCTCCAAATTCGTTTTCTCATTGTACTACCATTTAGATTCTGAGAATAACAATTAGAGGTCCCCGTCTTCCAAATCTGTAATCACTACCAAAATTTCATTTTTTTGCGTCGGAACACCAACGTATTAGGGTCCCTCAATAAAATAGAGACGCAAAAAGAAAAAAAGCAGACTTGAGGACTTTTAATATGCGTCGGTAGATCGACGGATATTAGTTAGGACGCAACAATCCTCTACATAGAGACGCTCTCTTGTTCTCTGTAGAGACGCGAATATGCTGAATGTAATTCGCGTCGGTATACCGACACACATCAGCAGTTACGCATATTAGTTAGGACACATAACTCTTTCGGACAGAGACGCAAATTTTTTTTCTTACGGACGCGCATAATTGGAGTCGCTAGTTGACACAAATCAACACAGACTCTAATAAACAAATTACTAATTTTTTAAAATTAAAATTACTTGGTGATCTAATGTGTCAATATACCTGAATCCAATACATGAATCCATTAAAAATTTAACCATGAACACTTTTATGGTAAACAGTTAATATTATATCCATGAATCAAGTAAATATTTCAAAACAATACAATTTATTAAGTAAACAGAAACACTAAGAGAAAAATGGATCAAAGGATTCTTTTTTGTTAAGTAAAATTTAGTATATAATTTTTTATTTTAAAATATGCCAACTTCATATTTATGATTTTGATTTTCCTTACGAAGTTAGCGCTAAAGGAAGGATTTATTAAATAAAATAATAATTACAGTTATAAATTTAATTATCTTAATCATTATATTGTATTGTAATATTATACAATATAATTTTTACGAAGTAATATTATTATGATTTTTTTATAAATTATAATACATGGAAATTCTACTATATTATTTTACACTACAATATTTAATGATTTTCTAAAATTCTAATAATTAAATGATAAAAAAAATAAATATTAATGTGTAACCTATAAAAATTTTCCGTATGGCAATTCATTTCAAATTCTGAGTATTCAGTATTCAGTCACCAAGTCCAATATTTTATCTATTTTGTGATCTACTGAAAAATGATAAAAGAAAAATAAAAAAAAAACAAAGGACAAAAGCCTACTTAAATCATTTTCCATCCAACTAATTCACGTGGTCCCTATTATCAGTTTTTTTGCTATGCATGGCGCCAAATTATCTCGTAAGTCATAACTCATAAGTTTTTTTATATATGGCGCCAAATTTTGACTCCAAAATTTGTTACCCAATATTTTTCCGTACCAATTAAAAAGAATAAGTCTTTATAAAAAAAACTAATTATTGAATGAAACAAAAAAAATAATAAATAACCCCTCACTATTCCTACTGAATGAATTTTCAAATATTATAAAAACCTTCCACTCAAATGACATATCACATTTATTATATGTCCAATCACATACACTCCACTTTCTACTAATTTTAGATAGTTCCACGAATTGCAACATGCTAATATTTTTATGATTTTTTTTTCTGAAATTTTAGAAATAATTTTTGACAGTTGTAAAAAAAATATTAAATTTAGGTTGGTAGTTTGTTATGCCTTTACTAGTGCAAATATATTTACAATCCGAATTTTATACATACTTTTCTATTTAATATCAAATAGATTAATTTCAATCCGTATTCCTTTTAAACAGCTACCTGATGGGAGTTTTGTCTTGTAAATGTTATTTACAAGTTACAACAAACTAATACCTCATTTTTTTTAATCAAACTGACCAGTTATATCATGCCACGTGGCCTTCTATCATAGACTCGGATTGGTTGCCCACGGATTGTACTTTTTACATGTGATCTGGGACCTCCGTTGGTTTTGATCGACGATCTGCGGCCTCTTTTTCACAAACAATGGCGCCAAAATAAATTATTTTCGCAAGCAGTGGCGCCAAGAAGAATTTAATAAAATATTTTTCCATCTTTTTTATAATATATTAATGAAAGGATGAAAATAGAAATACTAAATAAAATGAAAGGGTCATTTCTTTCTACTCCCCAAAAACGACAATTTTTTTATTTAACAATTTTTTTCATATAAATTGGTAGTTGGCATCAATCGATCGAAATTAAAATTTTTGCATTCATTATTTTATTCAGATTAAAAATTATTAAAATTCCGATTTAAATTTTCTTGGTAATAATAAGCTATTACAAAACCGGCTATTAAGATCAATTATTGTGTTACTAATACAAGGACTATTGCAAGGCACATGACAAGAGTGTTCTTCAAAATGATACGATACGAGCGGGTTGGTACGACATGCACGCGTGTTGACACGACTCGATACGTTTATAGAGTTAGCACGACACGTGTGTCAGCGTGTCGTGTTGGAGATTTTCAAACATTGACGCGTCTTAACACGACACAAGTTGACACGTGACACAACACGACACGACATGTGACATGAGTTGGCACGACAATAATTATTAATATTTAGAATTTATTAAATTATATTGAGTTTATACTATAAATTTAATAACTTTTGATTCATAATCTTTTTATCCAATCACCAATTTTTTCTTTAATATTTGAAAATTCAATAATTTATTATATTGTTTCTATTTTTAAAATTATTTAAATATTTTAATGAATTTTTATTGAATAAATTAAAATATGGTTTGACATGTTTGACATATATCTTTGCTTAAATCCAAACCAAAGTAATTATCTTTGCTTAAATATGGTTTGACATGGTTGAATAAAATATTATGAAGATAATATCCACAGAAATAATTATCTTTGACATATATCTTTGCTTAAATCCAAACCAACATCATTGAAATTTTTTTAGCGGGAAATTTCCATTTCACCTGATATTAGATATGAAATTTTAATCTTAATGAATTCGGGGAGGTTAGATTGCCCCTCAAAAACTTCCATCTGAAAATCGTGAAAAATTTCCCCCCAAAAAATTTTCATTTAGGCACTAAATTTTTTTCCAAAATCAATTATCGCGCCTCTTTTTTTTTTTCTAAATTATGCCGCTTCCAATTGTCCTCATTAATAGAAAATGAATATTCCAAAGCCATATATCGGAAATTGAAGGGAGAAAATAAATTGTGGGATTGTGATTAATGAACCATATATTCTTCAATGACAAGTGGCAATTTCTGAATGGTTGCTTTTCATCTGTCATGAATCATGTCCATAGATAGATGACCTGTGGTTGTATATATATTAAAATATTATTAAAATACATGAACTTGTATTATAAGACTGCATCAACTCTATCTTTCCGGTAATAATTACAAATTCAATTAGTATTTCAAGAAATAATTTTATTTATAAATTTTACTTGTAATAGTAAAATATATTTGTTAATTTATATGAGAAATATGCTAATTATTCATTTTATTAAATTCTATATTTATGCATTTTACTTCGTATTTAATTTTACTCGGTATAATTGTTTTTTCTTTGGTATAATTTGGGCGCCTCATCCTATATGCAAATCCATTTTGTAAATATTTGCCTCATTAACTCAGTTTCCTTCGTCGGTGTATTTTTCCAACCATCTTTAAATATCATCCACTTAGACACCGACAAGTGGCGGTTTCTGACTGGTTGCTTTCATGTCTCGAGGATCATGCCCATGGATGGGTTGTTTTGTGCTTGTATGTGGAGCGTTGGATCAGATCTGATGGCTTCTATTGATTCTAATTGAGTTTGTATCATATCATGAAGGATTAGTTATGAGGTTATTAATATACGATTTTGAATCATTATATCATGTAAATAGCAATCTTAGAAACAAGTACATTAATTTTGTAAAAGAATTCATATTGAACGTCATTTGCATACAATCACAAATTCAAAACATATATTTTTTAATATTTTTATTCAAAAGTTGTGACAAATTTACAATTTTATATTTTTACGAATTTATAATAATAATAATAATTATTATTATTATTTTAAATTTATAAAATCTTAAATCTTATTAGTTCTCGACCCTAAAATTTTGAAGAATTTGAAAAAAATATAAAATTTGATCTTCTAATATCAACATAATTTATTTTACAATGTAGTATTGAACTTAAATATAATATTTATGGGGATCGCTACTCAAACTCATAGGAATATTTGAATTATTTCATACTTTTTAATTATACATAGAAGCATACAACTAGTAATCTTCAAATGACACGACACGATCATACTAGCACGGCACGATCGTGTTATCGTGTCATGTCATAATCGTGTCGTGTTGGAAGTTTTAAAAAAATTGACACGATTTGTTAATATTTTATTTGAAAAATAATAAAATAATCCAACAATACTAACACGACGTGCCAACATGACAATACACGACGTGTTAGTGATATAAATACGATGTCCTTTATTAATTCAAGCTGTGCAACATTTTTATTTGATTTATAACTTGAAAACTATAAATCTTCATAAAAAAATGCAAATGATATAAATAACCGCTTAATTGAATGTCATATAAATATGTGATTTTTTTTATATAATCATATAATTAAATTAGTAATTGAGTGATGATATAGTCAAACATATTTAATGACAAATTGAGATTCAATCGTTTGAAATTTTTTTGCATGTATAAACTAAATATGTGTTAATTGAAAAATCATTTTGGAGACATCCTTAATTTTATAATAAATCCGAACACAAATGAATCACTTATATATTATGAAAAAAATTAAGTCAATTTAATCTCGAGATACCAATTTACATCAATTTATATTTCAAATTCTAAAGTTAAATTTCTATTGTTTTGACGCTGGCAATTCCCTCTATATATTCTTGGCCTATTTTGTTTTTACAATTGTAGCAGTGTAAAATTAATTCACTATAAGAGCCGCTTCTCAATTTGTCTATTGTACTCGGTAGAATTCTAATTGTTATTCTAGAGGTAGAATTCCAGTTCTTTTCCTCATCTCATATCTGAATTCATATTCATTCGCATATAACTTTTCATTTTTCCACCGTCCCTCTAGTCTCTAGATCTAGGTTTAGGTTCTCTCTCTATCTCGCGCCGCACTCTCTTCAGAAACCCTTTTCTCTTCCAAAACGAGGCCCGGCTCCACGACGATCACCGTCGGCGTCCTCCTTCCTACTCAATTCCTCGTTCTCAACGCCGCCGATCTCAGCGTCGACATCATCTCTTCCGTGCGTCTCACCGCCGATCCCAACTCCGACACCATTGCTCCTATTTCAATTGAGGTTGTGGACGAAGACAAAATCCTGGTGTTGCAAGTCGATTCCGATCTCCCCTAAGACTGATGCAAGGAGTCCAAGGAAATGCATTGAAGTAAATACACATGGTCCTAATACTTCTTTATTCTCATTCCAATTTTCAGATTTTCTTTTTCTTTTACGAGTTTCATTCCTCTTTTTTGTGGATACTTGCATTTTAGACACTTTTTGAAGAAGGGAGAATGATAAAGAGTTTAGTGAAATACTGACTTTAAGTTTGTGAATATGCAAAAAAATGCACTTTTTTTGCATGAATAATTAGCATCATTAGTGAAGACGAGTTTCATTCCTCTTTTTTGTGAATCTGAAAATTAGCATCATTTAGTAATTCTCCTTTTTTTTGCATCATTTAGTTATTCCAATAACAAGCTAGGAACCTGTACAAATCTGACACTTTTTTTGGCATTTTGAGTTTGTAGTGTTGATAAAGAGTTTATTCATGCAAAAAGTTCACTACTCCAATCAAATATTGACTTGTCTAAGGTGACTATGCAAACATCGGTCAGACGATGCTTCTCATAATAGGTTCAGCTATATTATCCTTTTTGTTTGATTTCCTTCAATAAGTGAATGTTAGAAATTTATAATACTTTTTGGTATGCTGGAACATAAAAAAAAATAATAGATAACCTCAAAGAATGGTGTGCACGTGTGATTATTATTAATTTTTTTTAGCATAGGAAGATCTCCGTTTTTTGAAAGAGAAGAAAAGAAAAAAATGAGCAAGTGATGAGTGTTTAATTCAAGAGTTTACAGGATCACAATTGCAATTTACCATCATTAATTCAGGAGTTCAGAGGATCACAATTGCAATTTAACTTGTTACTCTGCCACTTTGGCTTTGTTTCAGGGATCAGAGAAAATGAAAAGAGTTGGGCTTTTGTAATTCCCTCTTTGCTCTCTTTCTCTTCAACTCTAGGCTGAGACAAACTCAAAGACCGCTAGATCCAACAAGGCGACGGTTTAATTTCCAATGCATGTTTGTGTTTGGCACACTCAGTAAAATTGCAAATGTATATATGAGGTTCAATATTTCTCTCTCTCTCTCTCCTAACTCCAAGTGCCAATCACATAACCTTATCATTCCATTCTTATGCACACAGTTCATTTCAAAATGTCAACATAAGTAATTTTTTAACTCCCATTTTAACTTTAATTTGATAGATTCTAAGAGATGAATCAACAAGACAACAGTATGACTCTACAATTGCACACTCAGAGGAGGTACAATGTTCCTTCTCAATGTTTCTTTATTGGATGAATTTTTCATGTGCTATTGTTTCTCTACATTTCCTGCAACTTAGTTAAATAATACTTTGGTTTCAAAATCTTTAGGTAGTCACTATCTAGTTTATCCAAAAAATACTTTGGTTCCAAACTGAACCAAACAATGGCAAACAATCTGTTGTCACTCATTCTATGTCCATTTAATTTATAAAACTGTTTTTAACTCTTTTCTTAACAATTTGTATCATGGAAATTCCTTCTTAGGTCGCCACTCAAATTGCTCACTGTCTCCCTGCATGACAACTGGTATTTACCTTTTTCTTTGTAAATAAATGAATTTGTTAATGCAAAACTTTTTGAGAATCTAAAGAACTATACTGATTTGTGATTTGCAAATATGGTAGTCTGAGCATCACTTGCATCTATTTTTCAAATTACCATGCAAAACTTGCTATTGACTGGTTTACCATGCAAAACATGCAAAACTTGCTATTAAAGAAGAACATCATTCGTAATGTTGAAAAAGTGTGTGCTATTGAAAAAATATAATATTGAGATACTTGCCTTTAATGCTACTGGTACTAGTGTTAGTTTAGTTCTCTACAAAATACCATCCATCTAACTATGATCTTACTGAAGTAAATGAAAAAATGAATTTACCAACCAATCCCTAAGAGATTATGCGATTGTTAGAAGTAAACAAAGTATCAATTCTAAGAGTGCATAATTCCTCATTCTACTTCAAGGTTCATCACTTTACTTCCAATTTTTCACGGAATAATGTAGTTGAACAGTGAGATTCATTTATAACTTCATTATTTCTTTTCTTTTTTGGGTAGATTGCAGCAGAAGCAGATATCGGCCTAGCAAATGCATACATGAATGGATATTTTTCCTTTGATGATGAGGAGCAAGGCCTTCTTGATCTTTTACTGGTAATTGCTTATTCTTATTATTTCTGATTTCTAACAATCAAAGGCTTGAACAAAACTCCTTTTTAAAATTGTTTGATTTTTTTCAGGTTCTTATCGCTAACAGGGATTTGAGGAATGCTAATCCCAATAAAATGTTTCTTTTAGTCCTTCGTTTTTAAAACCAGATACACAGTATTTAGTAGTCCAAGGTTGCTATTATGGCTAGTAAATGTCAGTGATACTTAAATGGGCTCAGTTTGTTTGGTTTGAAACCAATATTATATTTGATTAAGCTTAGTTCTTGTTGTAAGGCTATTCTAAGAATCAATTGTTGCATGTTAATCACTGAGACCACAAAAATCAAGGCAGATGATCTAGTTTCTTTGATCATGAGTATAAGGATGGTTTTCAGAATTTAAGGTAGAAAGATTTCATCGCGGCATAGTTAGATTTGTCATGCTCTTATGCATAGAACTCTGATTTGTATCAGAATGTTTGTTGGTTATTCCTAATTATTGTATTGGATGTTGATTTTATTTTTAATGAAATGAAATTTATGAATTCAATTAGATTTTGTGTTCGATTGTGTGATCTTTTTTTGATACAATGTGAATATATGTATGCTTGTGAATTGCAAATATCTATGATTGGATTAAAATAATATGAATTAAATAGTGATGGTACCTAATTGGTACGGGAAGAATTGAATGGCTGTATAAATGAAATTGATACGGATATTAACAATTGCGTCGCTATAATGACGTCCTGTATTCAAATTAATAGCACATACAAGAATATACTATGGTCCCCACTAAATTTTGACGGTGGGCCCTGCGATATATTATCAGGGTCGGTAATTAACAACGTCACCATGCCGACTGTAATCGAATGTAGGACCCACTAAACTCTGACAATATATTATTTGGGTCGCTGAGTGAAGGCGTCGGTCTAACGACAAGGTAAACTCTAAGTAGCGACGCTCTTAACAACCGAATTAATTAGCAACTGCCCGACCCAGATGTTTAGTATTAGGGGCTAGATTATCGGAGTCCCTTAGGTAGCGTCGCTAAGTGGACGTAAAGGCCCTTTCGTGTCGGAATACGGACGCCTTTTCGCGTTGCAGATAAGTCACATTCTAGTAGTGAATTTCATACTGCTATCTATAATGTTATTATACACATACACTCGTTTGTAGAAGTCTTACTAATTGAAAACGCTTTGTTAACAGAGTTAAGCTTGTGTTTTGTACTATTGAAATTAATTTGTGTTTATATATATTTCTAGAACCAACATTTATATTAAAAACAATAGGTGTTCATATAATAATAATAATAATAATAATAATAATTTATATGCTATTTAGTAGATGTTGGTTAATTGAGCTAGCTAGTGCTTATTCTATTGATATTGGCGTTTATGCTTTTGGATTCGGTAATATAAATTACAACATGCATGTGTTCATACTAATTGAAGACAACCGGTAAAAAATTATTTTGTTCAAATAATAAAGGGAAATTATTTACTATTGCACATTATTTCTTGTACCGAAAGGTAGAGATCGACCAAAATTAACATTGGGTGAAGCATTAAAGAAAGACTTTAAATAATGGAATGTGATATGATGAGTGCATGAAAATTAACAATCTATGTACGTACCTGCTGTGATGAGCCATAACATAGGACTTAGAGGATGTAGATTTTATGTTTATATTGTTATTATTATTATTATTATTATTGTTATTGTTATTATTATTATTATTATTATTATTATTATTATTATTATTATTATTGCCATTAACTTCTTTTATTACAATTATTTTATTCTTTGGTGATCTTTTCTACCGTACTATAACTTGTTTGGGACAAAAAGGCTTAGGTCTTTATCAAAATTTTATTTTTTTAACATGGGATTTCATTTCATTGGAAAGTTTTTTTTTTTAATCAAAATGAACAGATTTAGTGTTATTAGGTTGGGATCTAATGAAATTCTAAGTGTTAGAATTTAGTGGAGAATAATGCAAAACAGTTTTATGCTATAATATGAAATAGAAAACCATGAAACTCATATATTGATGTTAGTAGTTTTTATTCATTATGTGCATATATAGAAACTTGTGCAAGTTTCTTCCATTTAGTGTGGATGTTTTCTTTCTCATTATGACAATATTTATGTCAAGTAACTCAAGAATAGAGGCCTATATAAGAGGTATTCTTGTAGTTGAACGATATGAAAAAGTAGAGAAACATATAAAGAGAGGAGAAAAATCCACCACTATATATCACTAAAATCATCACTCAGGACTAGTAGATATATTGTGGAATAGCGGGTGCTTCTCTTGTAGGTGAACAATCTTCACGACAAGAGGAGGAGACGTGAAGGAGGACTTGCTGCTGTTGTGGCACGCATAAGAGACGAAAGTCGTAAAAGAAACCGCCGAGATCTTTTCCGCTGTGCTAGAACGGTATATTCAAATTTGTTCTTATTTTGTAATAATGAAACATTCACTAAGAAATCAATTATTCAAATGAAATGAAATATGGCGGAAAAATATTTTGATCAGTGCCTTAGTTGTTATTGTTGTTGTTATTAAACGGACCTTCTCTCACAGGAAGTTACCTCTCATGTATTAAATTGATTGAACCTCACTTGTTATTTTTTGGTTAACGAATTTTGATTATTCTAATATTCTCATGAGCAGGTACATATGTGGAATTCGATAAAATCTTTTTTAAAAGATTTCCGCGTTCGACGGTAATCATATGTCAGTACAGGTGGAACATATGGTAGGAAGTTAGGAACCTTATAGGATACTTTTTACAAGGAAATTAAAATGCAATAGATGAATAGAATAAGACTTGCAAATTAGGAAGAAATTTTAAACATATATCCTACGCCTTTATATACTGGGCATGAGTTCTTGTTCTAAAATCTAAATAAAGCTGCATGTTCTCTTGCTTAAGCTTAACACTTTCTAACAAACATAAGAAGAATTAGTAGAATGGAAGGGAGCAGAGGTAGCATTGCCTTCTTCACAACCTATAGACCACCGGTGCCTCTTGACATATTCTCTTGTCCAGTTCCACCATCGTCAAGTGAAGATGAGTTTCCCTTAACTGACGGTTTGTCATACAACAGCAACGGTCAAGCCATACCACTGGCGGTGCTTAAGACGATTCTCAGGCGTCCAAATTTAGCTTCTGAAGCCATAGAAGCTGATATAGAATCAGGCCGCCTCACAGGCTTGATATTTGTCTCTGAAAGAGAAAACCACCTTGAAACGCTTCAAATTGCTCTTCGTTTCAATGACAGCCCGTCTGAAGTCAAAGTCTTCAGTTTGGCTGATGTCTATGGGGCTGATTCATTCAATGGTGTTCGCATGGAAGACAGCGGTTGCTTCGGTGGCGGTTATAAGGTGGGATCCGAAATTGTTGATCATTCCCTCATCTATGTGTCGACTAAGGAGCCTGTGCAAGATCGTCGTAGCCCATGGACTGTCGTTTATAAAACTAATCTCAGTACTGGGGAAACCGAGCGCCTTACTCCACCAGGTTTGGATTCCAATATCTGTATTTTTTTCTATTAATTATATATATATGGACCCTCAAAAAAAAATTATATCTATATGGGCAAATGAAAATAGAATTTAATTTTATCTTTATTATTTAACTGTCCAAAAAAATCAGGGAAATTTGATCTAAATCCCTCCGTTTCACAATCTGGAAAGAAGATTGCAGTGGCTTCATTTGAAGGCAAGGCTTGGGACGGCGAGGTTGAGGATCTACAGACTGACATTTATGTCATGAATGTAGAGAAATCGCCATCAGGATTGGGGCGCAAGAGAGTGATAGTGAATGGTGGTTGGCCAACATGGGGAGGTGACAAATTCATATTTTTCCATAGAAAGGTCGGTGAAGTTTGGGGAGTTTTCCGATTCAATATTAGCACTCATGAGACAATTCGTGTGACACCAGAAGAAGTAAATGCAGTAACTCCTGCTGCCATCGATGAAACCAGAGTTGCAGTGGCAGTTTTCAAAGAAAAAGTAGGTAAATTAGAGAACATTGGGCTCAGTAAGGAACGTAATGAGAAACAAATCCGGCATATTGAGATCTTCGACATAACTGTGCCAGAAAAATCAGAACAAATCACTCAAAAAATCAGGCCAAGAGTTGACCATTATAACCCCTTTGTGATTGATGGTGGCAAGCGTATCGGTTATCATCGTTGCAATGTAGGCCTTCTCCAGGTAATAAACTGCACGTTCTAGTGAATTATTTTTAATTTATCATGATGATTTAACAACCCATGAGTGCGCGTACATATTTCAGTTGAGCTTTTCTTTTTGTTTGAATATGCAGAATAGAGACGAAATTCAAAGAAACTTCCACGAGTTTCAATCACCGGTTGAAGATGTTGGATTGTTTAGGGTATCTGGTGCGTTTCCAACAATTTCAAAAGATGGCTCGAAACTAGCTTTTGTTGATAATGAGTTCAAGGAAGTGTGGTTAGCTGATAGCCAGGGATTGCGTATTGTCTTGAAGGTACACATGCAGAGAAATAGAAAATACATATGCCCAATTTATGAATTATGTCATGCATTATTACCCGAGCTTATGTATGGGTGGATGACTGGTATTTAATTTTCTTTTTTGTTCGTACAGAAAGAAAGCGAGAACAACTTCTTCTCGCCAATGTGGAACCAAAATCCAGACAAGGATACATTATATGTATGCATGGGACCATCGTTCCATCCTGATGAACCATTGCAAATCATTGCTATCCCCAATGTGTCAAGTGGTGCAAGTAATCCTGTAATGCTTACAGAGGGATCAGACTTCAATAATGCCTTCCCATCCACCAATCCTGAAGGTAAGTGCAGAAAAATATTTTCTAATTAATCAATTATGTATGATACATATATACAAAATTAGGGCATTGATATGTTTATTTTGTATTTAACTTGACAATTGTTACAAATAGGGACCAAACTTGTTTTCCGATCAACAAGAGGTGGTGGAGATAAGAGGTACAAGAATCTCTATATAATGGAAGATGCAACTGTGGGGGAGAATGGGGGCGAACTAACAAGGCTAACAAAAGGGGATTGGATTGACTCACAGTGTCAATGGTCTCCAAGAGGAGACTGGATAGTGTTCTCATCAACCCGACATAAGCCAACCGAAGATGTGCCAGAGAAAGACCATGAACTCGACCCAGGATACTATGCAGTTTTTCTAATTAAGGCAAGCGATCCAACCGTAGTCGTAAGAGTAATAAAGAGTGGATACGACATCGCTGGCCACGTGAACCATCCGGTTTTCAGTCCAGATGGCAGAAGCCTCGCCATAACTGCAGATCTCGCTGCAGTGTCAGTGGATCCAGTTTCTTTGCCTCTCTTCTTGCACTCTGTGAGGCCTTATGGTGATGTATTTACTGTCAATATCGACCCAGATGACATATATAAGAATGAAGACGTGGAGAAGTTTTGTCGCATCACACACAGTAGATATGAGAACTCCACCCCTACTTGGACCATGTTCTCTATCAATGACATAGAAGAACAATGGCACCTGCTTTTGAAGGATGCATTTGCGCCTCCAGTTTCACATGCACACGAAGATGGAGGTGTGGCTTGGCACATGAGCGGTCACCTTTGCCCTAAGAAGAAAGGCCGTTGATTGCTTGCTTTCTGGCTCTTTTCCGGGATAACAGCAAGCATGATGCAAGATTGGATGTACGAAATTAAATAAATGCAGCGTCATGGCTAATTGGCGACAAATTGTGTTTGTGTGACATTTGTTTCTTCTTTTGTTAAGTTATGTTTGTTGTTTATGAATTATTATTCAAGTTGTCCATAATATGTAACCTACTGGTATTGTTATAAATAATGCAGAATTCTTTAAAATGATGGGTCAACCCTCTGAATTTTTTTTAGAAGTCTACAAACGAAGTTACTTGTAGAATAAAATTAGATTCGGATATGTATTCAAGGACATCAAATGTTGATTTCCAAAGGAGTAAATTTTACGAATAGGAAACAAAGGGGGAATGGACGATTTATAAATAAAGAAAAAAAATAAAATAAAATAAGGCAGTATGAGAAGAGAAGTAAAATGTGAGTCACCACCTTCAAAACAAGTTATTAATTAATTGTAAATTAATGTTATTTCTTTAGATAAGAAGTATATCTTGCCAGGGTGCCATCCTTAGTTAAGCATCCGCATGTCGTATCTACTGCATGACAAAAATACCGGTCATAGCTAGACAACTATTATTTAATTAATAATAATTAACGGTGCTGAAATACCATGTTGCATGGATTCGGGTTTGAGAACTGAATCCGGTGCAGTGCGGATGCGGCGATTCGAAAATTTTCAAAAATTTCCGATTCGAATGTGACGATATATATTTATTTATTTTTTAATATGATAAGAATTGGTATAATTTTTAGTTCAATAGTTATAGAAATATACAATCAATAAAAAAAATTGACCCATTAGTATAAAAATATGAAAGGTCCTTAATAAAAACTTTGATGCTTGTCCGGTTTTTAGGCGGGACTTTAGTCCCACGTGGGAAAAAGATATAAGAGATAGATAATATATATATAAGCTACAAGAAGGGTGCAAATTTGTTGTCGTCTATCATGTGTACATGTGGACCTATCAATATGCACCTGTTTTAACGTTTTAACGTTTCGTATATGGGCCACGGAACGTTAAACGGAGGAAAAAATAGTTTCGTTTGGGCCCACAAAACGTAAATGAAAATGGGCCGAAATCTCCTTTCCGTAAACGAAACGTAAACGTAAGGGCTCATTTACGTTTCGTTTATTTCCGTTCGAACGTATAAGATTATGAGTATTTGCAAATATTATATGTGGAGGTGCGGAGACAACGAGGATAAGATCAGATATTTACCTCTTTCTCTCACACGCTTCCTCCTCTCTCTTTCTTGCTTTTTCTCTGTCCCTCTCACACACTGCCCATGACAAAGGGCGTGGTGGTCGACAAGCGTGAGCTGCGTGACGATGGCAAGGCATATCGTTGTACACTGCCCAAGCCTTCATCAGTCATTTCTTCGCCGTTTCTCTGTGAACCCTAGCTATTGTCACTTGTAAACCGAGGTGGTTTTTTGTGTGTGTGGTTTGATGCTTCAATTGGAAAGTGGTGGAAGCAATGCAAAATTGCAAATCAAGGAGTGGTTGGCCGAACTCCTCCTCTCTTTTGCCTCATTTGGTACAATTGCAAACCCTTTTTTGAAAAAACACATTTTTATGGATTTTTTTTTTTTGTGTTGAGTTAAGATTTTTTATGGAAATTTCTGAGAAAACATAATGTCTCAATTCTACTGTTTAAAAATGATGGTAAATGCCAGAGCTCATTGGTGGATGTTCGGAACTTCAGATCGAAGACTGGTTCTCAAAAGGATTTTTTGCTGGTAAATGAGGCCTTTTTTTTGCAAATTATATGAAAACATTTTAAATAGATGGAGAAATAATCCCTTGTTTACCCTCGCAAATAAAAGGATTTGGAGTTAGTTCTTTTGCTGGTTACCACTCAGCAAATTATTAGTGGGAATAAAAGGATTTGGAGTTAGTTCTTTTGCTAGTTCTTTTTTGCAAATAAAAGGTAAGTGGTAAACAAATTTTTTTTAGTGGGAATACATATGAACATTTATGTAATTATTTTGCTGGTTATCACTCAGACTTGAGATTGATTTGGGTCTGGTCGAGTTTAGTAGTAGATTACAGGGTTTAATTTACATTTTGATGTAATTATTTTAGAATTCTAACTGAGGCATTCTTATGCAAATCAAATATAAACAGCATTTAACAGTTGTTTTTGTTTCTTATAGAATGCTGAATCAGAGAAATTCGCCATATATGTTCATTCAAAGCCAGGATTTGTATTTGATGCTTCTATAACAAAGTCCACATTCTTTTATAATCGACAACTCAAAAACAGTGTAAAGGTCAGATTCTTTTCTAGTTCATCTGTAACTATTTTTAAAGCAAGAGTTGCTTTATTTCTGTGCAGATCCTGCTTGTGTGGTATGAATACCAGTATATCGGCATCGGATGACAATGCTACCAATGGAGCATGAAAACTTTGTATATTGGATGCTTGACAGTAAGTTGGTACAGAGCCATCTCTTGGAACATTTTGTATGGCTTGTATTGGGGTTTAGATGTATGCTTGGCATTTTGAGAAAGTAGTTTGAGATCTGTTACTCTTTGCATTTTGAGAAAATGATTAGTGCCTTATCTTTGATTGCTTGTTTGATGTTAAGGCTTGTAATCTGATTTGTTTGAACTTGTAGTGACTCTGTTAAGGCTTATTGGATTGAATGTTAAGGCTTATTTGATGTACCAGGTCGGTACAAGGTTCTGTACCAGGCTTATAGAGTTATTCGATATTTGGCAGTGATGCTCAATACAGTTGTAATCTGACTTGTAAACTTGTTAAGTTGTAATATGAGTTGTGAACTTGTGATGTTGAAACAAACAGAACTTATATGAGGCATCAACATTTATAATGTTATTAACGTTTGTGATGTTTAAACAAATGAAACATTAAACGGAATAAAAGTTCCTTACGTTTACAAAACGTAACGTTAAACATTAAAACAAAATGTTTCCGTTTCCTAGACGTAACATTAAACGGAAGAGCTCACTTACGTGCATGTTATGCACGTTTGACAGGTCTATGTACATGCGCACTAGCGACCGAAATCTTTAATCAAACTCGGATCACGAACCCGAACCCGGTTCGACTCGGTGGCATAATGGCCGAACCAGGGTAACATAGTGAAATACACAACTAGGACTAGGGGTGCAAGAAAAACTTGTAGATCGCATCGTTACTTAACAAGTTGTGATGTCCGTACGATTAATTTGAAGGCCCCCTTTTACATAATTGACGAAGAAAATGTTATCCATAAATCTAAAATATATGATGTATAAGCTATATTGAAATCTAAAATATATGATATATAACAGCTATATTGAAATCATAAAAAATTTCATCTGAATCATATTCTAGACAGAATAAATAGTTTAAATGTAAATTATTGTGATGAAATTACATAGAATGAATCCATAAACGATAGAAATGGTCAAAAGATACTGAGAATTGCATTATATGCAATTTATATGCGTAATTACCATGTATAATCTAATTTTTATGAATAAATAACACATGAATTGTATCCTAGACAGAATAAAGAGTTTAAGTGTAGATTATTGTGATTAAATAACTTTGAATGAATCCAGAAACGATTGAAATGGTCATATGATGCTCATGATTGCACTATTTACACTTTCAGAGCATTATTCAAAATTTATATGCGTAATTATCGTGTACAATCCAATTTTTTTAAATAAATAATATATGAATCGTATTTTAAACTGAGTAAAGAATTTAAAAGTAGACTATTGTGATGAAATAACTTAGAATGCATCCAGAAACTATTGAAATGGTCAAATGATGCTCAGAATTGCACTATTTGCACTTTATATGCGTAATTACCATGTATAATTCAATATTTTTAAATAAATAACAAATGAATGATATTCCACACTGAAAAAAGAGTTTAAATGTAGATTATTGTGTTGAAATAACTAAAAATGAATCCAGAAACGATTGAAATGATCAAATGATGCTCAAAATTGCATTATTTGCACTTTATATGTGTAATTACCATGTATAATCTAATATTTTTAATAAATAACATATGAATCGTATTCTAGACAGAATAAAAAGTTTAAATGTAGATTATTGTGATGAAATTACATAGAATGATCAATAAACGATAGAAATGGTCAAAAGATACAGAGAATTGCATTATTTGCAATTTTTATGTGTAATTACCATGTATAATCTAATTTTTATGAATAAATAACACATGAATCGTATCCTGGACAGAATAAAGAGTTTATTGTGATTAAATAACTTAGAATGAATCCAGAAACGATTGAAATGGTCATATGATGCTCAGGATTGCATTATTTGCAATTTATATGCGTAATTACCATGTATAATCCAATCTTTTTGAATAAACAACATATGAATCATATTCTTTACAGAATAAAGAGATTAAATATAGAATATTGTGATGAAATTACGTAGAATGAATCTAGAAACGATTCAAATGGTCAAATGATTTTCAGAATTTCATTAATGGCAATATATTTGCGAAATTACCATGTATAATCCAAACTTTTTGAATAAAAAACATATGAATCATATTCTAGACTGAATAGATAGTTAAAATGTAGATTATTGTGATGAAATGACTTAGAAGGAATCCAGAAACGATTGAAATGGTCAAAAGGTGCTCAGAATGGCATTATTTGCAGTTTATATGCGTAATTACCATGTATAACCAATTCTTTTTGAATAAATTACATATGAATCGTATTCTAGACCAAATAAAGTGTTTAAATGTAGATTATTGTGATGAAATGACTTAGAATAAATCCAACAATGATTGAAATGGTCAAATGATGCTCAGAATTGCATTATTTGCAATTTATATGCTTAATTTCCACGTATAATCCATTTCTTTTAATAAATAACATATGAATCGTATTCTTAACAGAATAAAGAGTTTAAATAAATATTATTGTGATCAAATGACTTAGAATGAATGCAAAAATGATTGAAATGGTCAAATGAAACTTTGAATTGCATTATATGCACTTTCTGTGAATTATTTGCACCTTATATGCGTAATTACCATGTACAATCCAATCTTTTGAATAAATAACATATTAATCGTAATATAAACATAATAAAGAGTTTAAATATAGATTATTGTATTGAAATGACTTAGCATGAATCCTTAAACAATTGAAATGGTGAAATGATACTCACAAATGCATTATTTGCACTTTCTTGTCATTATTTGTACTTTATATGAGTAATTACCATTTATAATCCAATCTTTTTGATTAAATAACATATGAATCTTATTCTAGACAGAATAAAGAGTTTAGATGTCGATTATTGTGATGAAATGATTTAGAATGAAACCATAAACGATTGAAATGATCAATTGATGCTCAGAATTGCATTATTAGCAACTTATATCCGTAATTACCATGTATAATCCAATTTTTTTGCATAAATTATATATGAATCATATTCTACACAGAATAAAGAGTTTAAATGTAGATTATTTTGATGAAATGACTGAATGAATGAAGAAATGATTGAAATGTTCAAATGATGCTCAGAATTGGATTATTTGCACTTTCTGTGCATTATTTCAAATTTATATGCGTAATTACCATGTATAATCTAATATTTTTAATAAATAACATATGAATCATATTTTAGATGGAATAAAGAGTTTAAATGTAGATTATTGTGATAAAATTACATAGAATGAATCCATAAATGATAGAAATGGTCAAAAGATACTGAGAATTGCATTATTTGCAATTTATATGCGTAATTAAAATGTATAATCCGATTTTTATGAATAAATAACATATGAATCCCATCCTAGACAGAATAAAGAGTTTAAATGTAGATTATTTTGATTAAATGACTTAGAATGAATCCAGAAAAGATTGAAATGGTCATATGATGCTCATGATTGCATTATTTGTATTTTCAGTGCATTATTCAAAATTTATATGCCTAATTAACATGTACAATCCAATTTTTTGTATAAATAATGTATGAATCATATTTTAAACTGAGTAAAGAGTTTAAAAGTAGATTATTGTGAGGAAATAACTTAGAATACATCTAGAAACTATTGAAATGTTCAAATGGTACTCAGAATTGCACTACTTGTACTTTATAGGCGTAATTACCGTATATAATCCATTTTTTAAATAAATAACATATGAATGGTATTCTACACAGAAATAGAGTTTAAAGGTAGATTATTGTGATGAAATTACATAGAATGAACCCTGAAACGATTGAAGTGGTCAAATGTGTTCAGAATTGTATTATTTGCATTTTATATGTGTAATTACCATTTATAATCCAATATTTTTGAGTAAATAACATATGGATCGTATTTTAAACTGGGTGAAGAGTTTAAAATTAGATTATTGTGATGAAATAACTTAGAATGCATCTAGAAATGGTGAATTGATGCTCAGAATTGCATTATTTGAAATTTATATGTGTAATTACCATGTATAATCCAATCTTTTTGAATAAACAACATATGAATCGTATTCTAGACAGAATAGAGTGTTTAAATGTAGATTATTGTGATGAAATGATTTAGAATGAATCCAGAAACGATTGAAATGGTCAAAAGATTCTTGGAATTGCATTATTTGCAGTTTATATGCGTAATTACCTTGTATAATCCATTCTTTTTGAATAAATAACATATGAACCGTATTCTAGATAGAATAAAGAGTTTGGATGTCGATTATTTTTGTTGAAATGACTTAGAATGAATTCAGAAATGATTGAAATGGTCAAATGATGCTCATAATTGCATTATTTGCAATTTGTATGTGTAATTACCAAGAAAAATCCAATTGTTTTTAATAAATAACATATGAATTATATTCTAGATAGAATAAAGAGTTTAAATACAGATTATTGTGATGAAATTATATAAAATGAATCCAGAAAGATAGAAATGGTCAAATGATGCTCAGAATTTCATTATTTGCACTTTGTATGCGTAATTACCATGTATAATCCATAATATTTGAATCTATATATTTTACACAGAATAAAGAGTATAAATGTACATTATTGTGATGAAATGATTTAGAATGAATTCAGAACCGATTGAAATGATCAATTGATGCACAGAATTGCATTAGTAATAGCAATTTATATTTGTAATTACCATGTATAATCTAATTTTTACGAATAAATAACATATTAATCGTTTCCTAGACAAAATAAAGAGTTTAAATGTAGATTATTGCGATTAAATGACTTAGAATGAATCCAGAAACGATTGAAATGGTCATAAAATGCTCAGGATTACATTATTTGCACTTTCAGTGCATTATTCGAAATTTATATGCGTAATTACCATGTATAATCTTATTTTTTAATAACAAATGAATCGTATTCTAGACAGAATAAAGAGTTTAAATGTTGATTATTGTGATAAAATTATATAGAATGAATACAAAAATGATAAAAATAGTCAAAAGATTCTGAGAATTGCATTATTTACAATTTATATGCGTAATTACCATTTATAATCCAATTTTTATGAATAAATAACATATGAATCGTTTCCTAGACAGAATAAATAGTTTAAATGTAGATTATTGCGATTAAATGGCTTAGAATGAATCCAGAAACAATTGAAATGGTCATATGATGCTCAGGATTGAATTATTTGCACTTTCAGTGCATTATTCGAAATTTATATGCATAATTACCATGTACAATCCAATTTTTTTAAATAAATAAAGAATTTTTGAATAAATATGAATCGTATTTATTTTAATAAATATGAATTGTATTTTAAACTGAGTGAAGAGTTTAAAAGTAGATTATTATGATGAAATAACTTAGAATGCATCCAGAAAATGTTAAAATGGTCAATTGATGCTTAGAATTACATTAATTGCAATTTATATGCGTAATTACCATGTATAATCCAATCCTTTTGAATAAATAACATATGAATCGTATTCTTGACAGAATAAAGAGATTAAATGTAGATTATTGTGATGAAATTACGTAGAATTAATCTAGAAACGATTGAAATGGTCAAATGATTCTCAGAATTTCATTAATTGCACTTTATATGAGAAATTACCATGTATAATCCAACCTTTTTGTATAAATAACATATGAATCATATTCTACATAGTTTAAAGAGTTTAAATGTAGATTATTGTGATGAAATGATTTAGAATGAATCCAGAAACTTTTGAAATGGTCAAATGATGCACAGAATTGCATTATTTGCACTTTATATGTGTAATTACCAAGTATAATCCAATATTTTTCAATAAATAACATATTAATGGTATTCTACACAGAAAAAAAAGTTTAAATGTATATTGTGTTGAGATAACTAAGAATGAATCCAGAAACGATTCAGATGGTCAAATGATGCTCAGAATTGCATTATTTGCACTTTGTATGCGTAATTACCATTTATAATCCAATCTTTATAAATAAATAACATATAAATCGTATTCTAGACAGAATAAAGAGTTTAAATGTAGATTATTATGATTAAATTACATAGAATAAATCCTGAAAGGATTGAAATGGTCAAATGTGTTCAGAATTGTATTATTTGCACTTTATATGCGTAATTACCATGTATAAGCCATACTATTTGAATCCATAACAAATGAATCGTATTTTGCACAGAATAAAGAGTTTAAATGTAGATTATTGTGATGAAATTATTTAGAATGAATTCAGAAACGATTGAAATATTCAATTGATGATCTTAATAGCAATATTAGCAATTTATATCCGTAATTACCATGTATGATCCAATCTTTTTGAATAAATTACATATGAATTATATTGTACACAGAAGTAAGAGTTTAAATGTAGATTATTGTGATGAAATGACTTAGAATGAATCCAGAAACTATTCAAATGTTCAAATGATGCTCAGAATTGTATTATTAGCACTTTCTGTGCATTATTTGCACTTTATATGCGTAATTACCATGTATAATCTAATATTTTTAATAAATAACATATGAATCGTATTCTAGACAGAATAAAAAGTTTAAATGTAGATTATTGTGATGAAATTACATAGAATGATCAATAAACGATAGAAATGGTCAAAAGATACAGAGAATTGCATTATTTGCAATTTTTATGTGTAATTACCATGTATAATCTAATTTTTATGAATAAATAACACATGAATCGTATCCTGGACAGAATAAAGAGTTTATTGTGATTAAATAACTTAGAATGAATCCAGAAACGATTGAAATGGTCATATGATGCTGAGGATTGCATTATTTGCAATTTATATGCGTAATTACCATGTATAATCCAATCTTTTTGAATAAACAACATATGAATCATATTCTTTACAGAATAAAGAGATTAAATATAGAATATTGTGATGAAATTACGTAGAATGAATCTAGAAACGATTCAAATGGTCAAATGATTTTCAGAATTTCATTAATGGCAATATATTTGCGAAATTACCATGTATAATCCAAACTTTTTGAATAAACAACATATGAATCATATTCTAGACTGAATAAATAGTTAAAATGTAGATTATTGTGATGAAATGACTTAGAAGGAATCCAGAAACGATTGAAATGGTCAAAAGGTGCTCAGAATGGCATTATTTGCAGTTTATATGCGTAATTACCATGTATAACCAATTCTTTTTGAATAAATTACATATGAATCGTATTCTAGACCAAATAAAGTGTTTAAATGTAGATTATTGTGATGAAATGACTTAGAATAAATCCAACAATGATTGAAATGGTCAAATGATGCTCAGAATTGCATTATTTGCACTTTATATGCTTAATTTCCACGTATAATCCATTTCTTTTAATAAATAACATATGAATCGTATTATTAACAGAATAAAGAGTTTAAATAAATATTATTGCGATCACATGACTTAGAATGAATGCAAAAATGATTGAAATGGTCAAATGAAGCTTTGAATTGCATTATATGCACTTTTTGTGAATTATTTGCACCTTATATGCGTAATTATCATGTACAATCCAATCTTTTGAATAAATAACATATTAATCGTAATATAAATATAATAAAGTGTTTAAATATAGATTATTGTATTGAAATGACTTAGCATGAATCCTTAAACAATTGAAATGGTGAAATGATACTCACAAATGCATTATTTGCACTTTCTTGTCATTATTTGTACTTTATATGAGTAATTACCATTTATAATCCAATCTTTTTTATTAAATAACATATGAATCTTATTCTAGACAGAATAAAGAGTTTAGATGTCGATTATTGTGA
The DNA here is from genome assembly GCA_028095005.1 of Rhynchospora pubera. Classification (NCBI taxonomy): domain Eukaryota; kingdom Viridiplantae; phylum Streptophyta; class Magnoliopsida; order Poales; family Cyperaceae; genus Rhynchospora; species Rhynchospora pubera. Next base: position 84,463,733 of record CM051462.1, on the reverse strand, counting down.
TGAAATGATTTAGAATGAAATCAGAAACGATTGAAATGATCAATTGATGCTAAGAATTGCATTATTAGCAACTTATATCCGTAATTACCATGTATAATCCAATTTTTTTGCATAAATTATATATGAATCATATTCTACACAGAATAAAGAGTTTAAATGTAGATTATTTTGATGAAATGACTGAATGAATGAAGAAATGATTGAAATGTTCAAATGATGCTCAGAATTGGATTATTTGCACTTTCTGTGCATTATTTCAAATTTATATGCGTAATTACCATGTATAATCTAATATTTTTAATAAATAACATATGAATCATATTTTAGATAGAATAAAGAGTTTAAATGTAGATTATTGTGATAAAATTACATAGAATGAATCCATAAATGATAGAAATGGTCAAAAGATACTGAGAATTGCATTATTTGCAATTTATATGCGTAATTAAAATGTATAATCCAATTTTTATGAATAAATAACATATGAATCCTATCCTAGACAGAATAAAGAGTTTAAATGTAGATTATTTTGATTAAATAACTTAGAATGAATCCAGAAAAGATTGAAATGGTCATATGATGCTCATGATAGCATTATTTGCATTTTCAGTGCATTATTCAAAATTTACATGCCTAATTAACATGTACAATCCAATTTTTTGAATAAATAAAGTATGAACCATATTTTAAACTGAGTAAAGAGTTTAAAAGTAGATTATTGTGAGGAAATAACTTAGAATACATCTAGAAACTATTGAAATGTTCAAATGATACTCAGAATTGCACTACTTGCACTTTATAGGCGTAATTACCGTGTATAATCCATTTTTTAAATAAATAACATATGAATGGTATTCTACACAGAAAAAAGAGTTTAAAGGTAGATTATTGTGATGAAATTACATAGAATGAACCCTGAAACGATTGAAGTGGTCAAATGTGTTCAGAATTGTATTATTTGCATTTTATATGTGTAATTACCATTTATAATCCAATATTTTTGAGTAAATAACATATGAATCGTATTTTAAACTGGGCGAAGAGTTTAAAATTAGATTATTGTGATGAAATAACTTAGAATGCATCTAGAAATGGTGAATTGATGCTCAGAATTGCATTATTTGAAATTTATATGTGTAATTACCATGTATAATCCAATCTTTTTGAATAAACAACATATGAATCGTATTCTAGACAGAATAAAGTGTTTAAATGTAGATTATTGTGATGAAATGATTTAGAATGAATCCAGAAACGATTGAAATGGTCAAAAGATTCTTGGAATTGCATTATTTGCAGTTTATATGCGTAATTACCTTGTATAATCCATTATTTTTGAATAAATAACATATGAACCGTATTCTAGATAGAATAAAGAGTTTGGATGTCGATTATTTTTGTTGAAATGACTTAGAATGAATTCGGAAATGATTGAAATGGTCAAATGATGCTCATAATTGTTAGAGATATGTCCTAGAAGCCAATCTTATTAGGCTACTTCTATAGTTTATGTTATTGATGATTTCAGATCATTTGTTCTTTGATTTAATCGTTGACAGTTCATTCAGGTTGAGGATCTGAATTATAGATCACTGTTATTCATTTAGTAGTAAATGACAACGATAAATCTAAAAGTCCATAATCTTGATAATTAACAGAGAACATTAGTTATCAATAAGATTAGTATGCAGATTAAGTGATGATTAAGTTCTATAAATCATAGGTTAAGAGTAACCAACTTAATTGCATATGTATATGTTATAGAACATAGTACAGGACTGGACCCCACGAAATAAATATATGGATTGTGTTACGTGTCATTATTTATTTCGTTATGATTTTGGTTCTAAGTTTGAGATGATTATCTTTTCCACATGAGGATAGATGCTATAAATCATGTCTACCGCTGATTCCTAATAAAGGCTGCTATACGGACTTGATTTAAGTATCCTTGAATTGTGCGGGGAAAAGCTAATTATCAAGAAAACCGTATGTCCCTCATTAATTCACTTAGTGAGTGACGATATCTGTTTGGGCCCCTTGATGGAGATAGATTGTTTGCTAGCAACTGATACAATTATCTCTAGATCAAGAAACGTATAATCTGCAAGAATGACACGTTCCTATCTTGGATTATACGATGATATCGTGTGACATAAGAATCAAAATAGAGAAACTAATTATTCTCTCATGCAGGATTGAAATATTGTAGCAGTACACTATTTATGTGAATTGGGAATCATAACGTGTTGCTGGATACCGCTTATGATTATTGGAATTAAATAGCGATTTAATTCCATGTCCAACATAACATAAATCCTCAAAGGGTCACACATAATAAGGTGTTTAACCACACGTGCATTAATTGTTTATTTGCAACAATTGGTTTTGCAAAATATGATAAGTTGATTAATTAATCGTATACCGTTATGGACCGTTATAATTAATTAAGTCAAATAGATCATATAGAAATAATTTAATGCATTGACTAATTCCATATTAATTATTAAATAGTTAATAATTAATTATAATCAACACATTTAATTATTTGAGCAATTGGGCCTTTAAATTAATTAGTTAATTTAATGTCCAATGGAAGGTGCAATTAAATAGAAGAGAATTGGGCTCAACTTAACATGAGGCCCAACCCATAAATGGGGTTGGTAGGTGCGGCTACCATAGGGGTATTTTGGTCCATCAAAATTTGGATGAGAGCTAGGTTTAGTGGCCTATATAAGGGGGTGTTCTTTGGGAGCAAACCCTAGCCTCCACACACCTCTCTCTCTCCTTCTCTCTTTGGCCGCACCTCACAACAAGGGAAGAAAATTTCAGAATTTTCATTCCCCTTTCTCTCTTCCACACACCACCTAGCTCATGTGTTGAGCAAGTTTTTCCACTAAATTAATTGGAGAATTAACTTGAAGAGGGAAAGCTTTGGAATTAGACACACTTCTCTCAATTACTAGCATAATTGATTTGAGAAGGTGGTTAATCCCTTAGTGGACTCGAGGCGCACGGCGTGGAGGTTCTTGGAGAGCACGCCACCGACACCAATCCGTTGGAACGAGCCTCTTGGTTGCGATACCAAGAGAGGTATACTTCCAACCCTTTTTCTCGTGTGTTTGAATAGCTTGTGTACTAGATCTTTTTGTGTGTGATGTTCTTGGCTTAATTAACTTGTAATTAGCAAAATACTTGAAAATTACACACTTCCTAACAATAATTGCATTATTTGCAATTTGTATGTGTAATTACCAAGAAAAATCCAATTGTTTTTAATAAATAACATATGAATTATATTCTAGATAGAATAAAGAGTTTAAATACAGATTATTGTGATGAAATTATATAAAATGAATCCAGAAAGATAGAAATGGTCAAATGATGCTCAGAATTTCATTATTTGCACTTTGTATGCGTAATTACCATGTATAATCCATAATATTTGAATCTATATATTTTACACAGAATAAAGAGTATAAATGTACATTATTGTGATGAAATGATTTAGAATGAATTCAGAACCGATTGAAATGATCAATTGATGCACAGAATTGCATTATTAATAGCAATTTATATTCGTAATTACCATGTATAATCTAATTTTTACGAATAAATAACATATGAATCGTTTCCTAGACAAAATAAAGAGTTTAAATGTAGATTATTGCGATTAAATGACTTAGAATGAATCCAGAAACGATTGAAATGGTCATAAATTGCTCAGGATTACATTATTTGCACTTTCAGTGCATTATTCGAAATTTATATGCGTAATTACCATGTATAATCTTATTTTTTAATAACAAATGAATCGTATTCTAGACAGAATAAAGAGTTTAAATGTTGATTATCGTGATAAAATTATATAGAATGAATACAAAAATGATAAAAATGGTCAAAAGATTCTGAGAATTGCATTATTTACAATTTATATGCGTAATTACCATGTATAATCCAATTTTTATGAATAAATAACATATGAATCGTTTCCTAGACAGAATAAAGAGTTTAAATGTAGATTATTGCGATTAAATGGCTTAGAATGAATCCAGAAACAATTGAAATGGTCATATGATGCTCAGGATTGAATTATTTGCACTTTCAGTTGACTTGACACGTACGCTGGCAGCAAGTCCTGGCTGCAGGGTGCTCATGGCCAACTGTTGCATGCACACGAGCGGTGTCTTGTCGAGTCTGACTACCTTGTTGTTGACGCCTTTGATTGTCTCCTTTAACTCGTCTAGGATCTTCTTGACCTCCCCCAGCTATTCCTTGTGCAAATGGCTGATTTGCTTGACCAGTTTAGAAATTAACTATCAATTTTAAAGTTAAATTTTATTTTACAATTTTACGGATTTTCACAGTTTATGGATCACAATGAAGATTTATATTTAATAAATTGTGATGGTCAATTTTAATAATTTTTTGCCATTATAGTTTTTGAAATTATACATTATGTGGTGTATTTATTATGTTTACATTTAATAAATTAGAAATGTCAATTTTACCAACTTTAATTGTCATTGTAGTTTATTAAATGAAATTTTTGTTTATGATTCAATTTGTTTCTGCCCAACGGTGATGCAAAATGATTTTTTGGTACAACTATCATGTCAAAACTGAAATTTTTGATGTTTTATTATTGATTTCAGATTGACGAATTATTATTTCCTTTATAGTTATTCAATTTTATTATGTTATTTGTGATATTTTAGTTTATGTATCACTATAATATTTATATTTAATAAACATTAAGAATGTCAATTTGAACAACTTTAATTGACATTATAGTTTATTAAATAGAATTATCTCATTATCTTCAATTTATTTTCTGCCCAACTGTGATATAAATTGAAAATGTGAAGAACTTTATGTTAAAACTGAAATATTATTTGTCGTTTTTATTATTCATTTCAGTTTAATTTTATTATGCTATGTGAATATTAGTTGACTATTAACCACTTTATTTTTCCTAAATTTTACAACATTGAATAAAACTAATTATTCCAACTTGAAAAGAACCAATTGTGATTTGTCTTGGTATTTTGAAATTAAACCAGACAGTATGAAAAGATTTTGCTGCAATTATCAATAAAGGCAGTGATGATGAAATACTAAATTTTCTAAATTATATCTCAAATTTGATGAGGTCAAGTTTGGATTTAAAGAAAAATATTGTAAATCAATGTATATATCTCTGGGTTAGTGGGAGTAATTTATCATTCTCATTTTATACATGGATGACATTTTATTAGTCAATAAGAAATTCACATTAGGTTATTAATTTATGCTTGTATACATGATGAATAATTTTATGGAAGAGTAGTTAGCAGTTTATAATGTCAACTTCCACTATGCAAGCATAATTTTTGTGGCATATTGGTAAGGTCACTTATCTTATTTTTACAATAATGCGGCTGCTATTTTGTCTTTTAGTAACAACAAATTAAGTAACGTGTTTAATGGATCGGCATTAAATATCTTGTTGTTAAAGAAAAAGTCAAAGATAATATTATATCAATACAACAAATTAATTTGAGAGGTATGCTAGCTAACTAATTCTCTTACTAAAGTATAACCACCCATTTTTGCCGGCACGGGTTTGGTTGCTAATTTTAATTTTGTTGTATCGAATTATGTATTAAGTTATGATGTGAAGCTTCAAATTATGACTTTGACTTTGAACTTATCAAATTTGCTTATTTTTTATGTTGCGCATTATGTTTAATTTAAGCAAATTTACTTAAGTGGATCAAATGAATTGTATCAACCATTTGTTGGAAAGAATACCAATTCTATAATTAATAGGGATCAAATAATAGCTATAGTTATTTTGATTATATTAGTTTAGTTTGGTATTTCTAACTGAACAAGGTTTAAGATTATGTTGGCCAATTGTGAATTTGTGTTTCATTATGATGACTCAATATAGGCCAAGTGGGAGAATGTTATAATTTTTATCTGGCTTATATTATCGATTGTGAACAAAGTTTATTTAATAAAATTATCTAAAGGGTGCATAAAATTTGATGGAAATTCTGATGGACCAGATTCATTGTATTTGATCCCAATAGTTCCCTCGGTATTATATAAACTCAATTCTGAAAATAGGATGCACCCTTTTGTCATTTTCATCCATTAAGAAAATAAACAGAAAAGAGAAAAACGCTTAAGGTGCCATCATCATGACTGACGAAAACTATTGAAAATCAGATATTTTCCGCCTAATGATTTCTTCTCTTCATAATTGTAAGTACTAAACTTATGAATTTTTATTTTATATGAATTACGTGATCTTAGCTGTTAAATAAAAAAAATATTATGATTTAATATTTTACGTTTATCAAAATTGTCTCAATTTAATTTTAGTCATTTTATCATTCAGTACTATTCTCTTACTATAGGTTAAATAAATAGTTGATATGGTTCTGTTAAATAAAAAAATATTATGATTTAATATTTTACGTTTATCAAAATTGTCTCAATTTAATTTTAGTCATTTTATCATTCAGTATTATTCTCTTAGTATAGGTTAAATAAATAGTTGATATGGTTTATTTAATGTATTATTGACCATGGCAGAACTAAGTAATCCATATGCGTGCTTGTGCTTGGTTACTGGTAAAGAACTTAGTATTAGCTATGTTATCAGTACTGATTTTGACAAGTATGTAAAGGTAGCATGTCAGATACAAATAAAATTGGTTATGTATATTTGTTTCCAGTTCACAAATAACTGGTAAAGAAAATGTCCTTGCTTGCAAGTCTTTTTACACTTGCCAAATATACATGTTGTTTCCAGTTTGATTCAATGAAATTAAATTTTCCCTATATATTTGTCAAGTGTTTCCAGGTTAAGAATCTCCAAAGAATGAAGAGTCAGATGCCAGTTGAATAGTTGATGAAGGCTTAGAACCTAGGAATCAAATAAATTTATAAACCTAGAGCTAACCTCACTAGTCGTTTTAGTTAAGCTTTAGGGTCGAACCCAAGGGACGGATTAATGAGTACCGGACTTTACTTCCTCACGAAAGCTAGACAATTACATTTTTATGGAGTTTTTGATTGATTAAATCTAAAGATGCAAGTAAATAAATATTTTTGGATATTTTAATTACCTAAAAAAAATCTAAATGCTTAAAGAGATGTTTTTGGTGTTTTAACAATATAAAAGTCGTCTTAGGTTCAGGTTTCACATCGGTTTGGACTCTAGAACACAGAACTTATCACTTTCGTGCATCAAACGGTATTTTTCAAGCATATACCGCTCTGTTCGATCCGAACAGATGGTATAAGTGTGTGGTTTTGACTCTTTATGAAATTTTATGCTTTGTGCTAGGGTTTGTTGGTTAAACCTCAGCTTTCGCTTGTTGGACTAGACACTAGTTCAATCACAACCTAACCTAATTAACTCGATTGGTTCACAACTTTTGGTATAGAATTCAATCAACTTAAACTTGTTTGTTGGAGTTCATAAGGATATCTAGAGGTCTTTTGGACTTGTCTAAAAATTACACTTTTGGTGTCAACTAATCTCCCCTTTCGGATCTACGATTTATCCCAAATACTTTATTTGAACTAATCTTGTTTATCCTAACTTAGACTTGACTAGATGCGGCCGTACAACTAGAAGGTGATTAGGAAATCACAAGCAATTCAAACAAGAAATTAACATAATTCTCAACAAAACAAATCAACAAAACATATCATATCATATCAAGTCAAATCACAACACATCGAAACCTAAATTACTTCCCTACTCCTAAGACAACATAAATCTAGCCTAACATGAAGCAAAATAAGATACAAGCTCTATCAAATCAAATATCAAGAGAATGGAAGAAATAAACCAAATATCGCTTCTAACTCAAGATACCGAACGTCCAGAGCCGTGGTTGGATTGATTCTGCCGCCGTCGTGCCTAGAATTGCTCCAAAGATGATGTCATGGTCGTGCTATGATCAAGAGGTGGAATCTCACGCCTTTCGGCGCGAGAACGATGGTGGAAAGGTGCCAAAAACTGGTAGATCGTGAAATTTCGTGTATGGTGGGTTCCCCCCTTTTTCTTCAGGCCTAGGGGAGCATAAATAGTGATCTTCTGGACTTGGAAAGGAGGCTAGGGCGTCATGGCAAGAATTCATACCAAAATATTGAGTTTCCATGCTTGAAAACTTGCCAAATGCACTATGTCGGCTCTCAACTCGGACCGAGTTGGATCAAACTCGGACCGAGATGACAATTTAGCAGTTTTTTGACTTTCAACTCGGACCGAGATGGATCCAACTCGGACCGAGTTGACTCCAGACTGAGGAGAGGTATTATTTCGGCCATAATTCCTTCACCCGAACTCCGATTGAGGCGATTCAATAGGCGTTGGAAAGCATAGGATGAGCTCTTCAATGCTATTGATTCCATTTGACCAATGGTTTCTCTTAAATCCACCATTTTATGCATTAATTGAGTTTGATCCACCAAGTTCCTGCAATTCAATACAAAAACCACAACAGTACCCAATTCTAGACAAATATAGCACGAAGCACAATGAATATAGGGGTTTGAGTTACCATTTAAGTGTAAAGTCCGGTCAAAAAGCACATATAAATATGAGATATCAATAGTAGAGCATTAAAAGATTCAGATGCCAATTGAATTGTATATATAGTTCTTGTGTAGGATTTCGATGTTGTTTGAAATTGTAATTAATATGTGCATAAGATTACTTTAGAGGCTCGAATTGCAACACGTTATGTCAAATTGATGGAATGCCTGTAAAATGTCAAATGCAGTGAAGTGAAGATATATCTCTATCTCTACTATATTAAAAGCACCAATAGAAAAGTGTAACAATTCAGGATACAACTTTGGTCTGAACAATTTGGATCATTGATTGTTTTTAATTTATATTCTACGCCATTGATTGTTAAAATAGTAAGTTGATCTGTGGCTCAGATCGTGTCGCTGAAGGAAGAGTTATTTGTCTCTTGATTTTTATTTAGATCGGAAGGTACTAGCAACCAGCTCTTAATCGTCACTGGTTCGATTCTTCCTTTGTACAAAATATCAAATATGTTGCCGACATGTCTCAAATTGTTCGTAGCGTTGCAATTCAATTTTGAAATTCGAATACTCTCCTCTTTCCTTTCGCAACTTTCTGATAGATCATTTTTGCATTTTTGCCTGTGTTTAAAATAGATTTGCTCTCAGAGTGCCAACGACAACGAGAAAAAGGATGAAGAGTTGCTTCACCCACGCCTTTTCTCGGTCACCGCTTTATCTCTCTAAGTTTTGTCCTTTTCATTTTTCTCTCTATATTGTCTTTATAGCAAGATCTTTTGTCACCACTCTCTTTGTTTTGTCCGATGTATCTCCTCTTTCGCTATTAGACAGAACAATTTCAGGAATTATTCCCAAATCGTAAACCCTAGGAATAAGGATGCCAACAATAAATACGATTTGAATCGCCTTGTGAGATCCTATATCGAATCAGATGAAGAGATTGAATCGGCCTGAATATACTTGAATTAAATGTGTTGGTTCCAAGGAGAAATTTCAGATTTTGAGGTTGAGAAATCGTGAATGCTGATGGGACCGGCTAGATTGAAACTCGAGAAAGCGTTGGGAGATCAGTTCCCTGAACGAGACAGATATTTCGGGCTTGAAAATTTCGAAAATGCTTGCTATATATTGCAATAGCGTTTTTAAATATGTAGGTGTCATGAAGAAACCAGATAAACTTTTGCATAGTAGCAGTGCCAATCCAAGTGAACCCAAATGCTTGGTAATTCACATATTCTAATTTACACATTGTATAATTCTTATTGGGGTATATTGAAACAAACCATGTATCTTGTTGTGTAGGGTTTTGATCAGAACGTGCTTTTAGTATTTGATATGTTTGGAATGACAGTGGAAATTATCTCTTACACTGATGGTAAAGAAGGGTTGCAAAAGCAGCAAACTATCTTTATTCAAATTATTTGAAAAACCAAGATGACACTCTAAAAGATTTTCATCCTCAATCTATTAGTTTTCTCTCATCTTTGCATTCTGCGGAATTCGTTTAAGTTATCTTTTTCAGTATGATAGTTGGGGTCATATAAGATTGATATTCCATTTGATTGCTTAGGTGGTTTGAAGCTTTTATCCAAGGGTCCAACAAGTGCCAGCCTTTCCAGGACAAGGTAATCAGTGACTTTTTACATTTTAATTATCATATATCAATTTTATTTTTTTTAATTATAACCTATTTGTTTTATACTTTAATTTTTGGTTCCTTTTCAATAGATGGTATGGATTACTGGTGCAAGCTGTGCAATTGGCGGTCAGTTGATATTATTTCTTTTTCTTTTGATAATTTGTTTCTTTGAACGGTGTCAAAGTGCAGTTTGCATGGAATTAATTTTTACATTATTGGTTCATTAAATGGAATTAATTTTTTACTATATTTCTCTGTTTCATTTAGCAAAAAGGGATTGCTGCTATTTGGAGAGGCTCCTAAAAAGAATAGAATAATCTTTTAAATCTGACATTTGCATCTTCTTTGCTTCCAGGTTAGAAACACTACGTTATATTACTTCATTTTTTCTTCTATATGTTGGATGCAATATGAATTGATGCTCTATGTGACTTTCTTCTAAATCTACAGTTTTCTTTCAGGAAGTGTCCTCTTATTAGTAAAAAGGTACCAACTGAATCAACTGTTGCCAGATGCGAAACTGTACCAGTAGAAGCTGAATAGGTAGTCAATTATTTATTTGAGCTTCATAATCCTTTTTTTTTTTGCAATTTTTTACCATTCCTTTTGAGCACAGTTTGCCTGATTATAAGATGGCAATTGTATTTTGATTTACCCGGGAGATTCAAGCAGGAGATTCAAGCATGCCCTAATGAAATTGATCATGCCTCTTGACGACTGCCATGTGAACAACAACAGCTCCTTATCCTTCATGTTATAGGTTAACAAAAATCTTTGTGATTTGTGTTGTTTGAGTTGTTCATTCCATCTAAGCATTCTAACTAAATATTATTGTGGAAAATATATTAACAACTACAGAGTTCTGGAAGCCCATACCTCATACGGAACCATACCGTGTTGTGCTTGGCGATCTGAGGGATAAGTTGTATAACACTCGTGAAAGATCAGGCCAATTGCTGGCAAGGGGTACATCTGAAATTCCTAAGGATGCAACCTTCACTAATGTCGAGCAGGTACTTTATTTTGTATCTCACCAATGAAGATGCATTGTTCACTACGACAATTTTCTTGGACATGTTTCCTTTTTCATGGATATACTTTTATTTTGTATCTTATCAATCATGAAATAAATGTTTACCACACATGCAGTTCAAGCACTTGAGTTGTGCTACTGATCCCTATGCTCATGTGGGAACATGTCAATAGTAGATGGAAGCCTCCTAGACTTCATGCGCCATCTTTCAACCTTTGACATGACACTCATCAAGCTTGATATTCGCCAGGAATCTGATCTCCACACTCTAGGTAATTTGGGTGAGAGCCAAAATAATTGCCATATATCGTCTTTTAGAGAAGTACCAGTGGAGCAGCCAGAGATGTTTCTGGCTGGTACGGTAATACACATAGTGAGGCAACAAAGAGGCACCTTTACATTTCCCCTTTGGAGATTGTGGAGCCATGGTGATGCCAATTAGATGCCATTTAAGGCTTATGTGTCAAAACGGGAGTACTTCCAGGATATTCTTGTCACACCTTACATGTTCACAAATCATCTCCCATGTTATCTTTAATTAATAAATCTCAAAACATATCTTTGAAATCTGTCTTATATTCCTTTCATTTTGAAACTCTTTCGCACAGTGTTTTCAATACCCTACCGCTTACCGAAAAATTACGGTAATACCAAATACCGGAACGGTGGCCGAAATGGCGGTATTCGATATTTAGAGAGGAAATACTGCGAAATTTCAGGAAAATACTTGATTTCGATCACTGAACGGTATGGATGCCGGTAGGGTATTGAAAACCATGCTTTCGCACAAACTTGGAAAATAGTGCAAATATTTGCGACTCCTAATGAATCCCAATCCATGAAAAGTATGGTGGTGGTTTTGTTTTTTTTTGGAATAGCAAGTATGGTGGTCGACAGATGAGAGAAGCATCTTGCTACAGAAAAGGACAAAAAAACTATGACTATGTTTGAAATATATTTTTAAAATTATGATAACGACACTAAACAAAACTATCTCATTGAAATGCACAATTTATTTCATTCAGAACTTACGATATGTACATTGGGATGTCATATGAGTAAATGACATAAGTGACAAATCTAAATCCGGATGCTGGCAAATGACAAATCAAATACAGACCTTAATCAATGTAATTAATACTCTAACTATACTATAGATGTATCAAATATTGTGGTGAACAACAGAACATGGAGTCCAAATACGTATGGTCAATAACTTTGTCATTGTTATAGAGATTGGATTCAAATATCCTGACATGCAAAAGAAAAAAAGAATATAAATGTACCCTCAACCACCCTAAATTAATGAAGCCTACTAATCCAAAATGTGTTGTGGTCCAACTCTAAAAACTCTCATATCAAGATGCTTGACTTTATCATAATCCGAGCCACCGTCCTTCAATCTCTCAGCTAATTCCTCGCAGCATCCACCAACATCTAGAACCTCCAATGATGTTGGCAACTCAGGAAGCCTCGTTAACCCAAAAAAATTAATTAGACATAAAACCCTCAAGCCTGTGAGGCTTTGCAAGCTATTAGGAGACGTCTCCACTGAGGCTAAACCATACGTCTCCACTGAGGCTAAACCATATAGATCCATAATTTGGAGAGAGGCCCCATTTCGCAGTAACCATCGCTCTGGCAATGCACTCAAGCTGTGGATGTTTGTAATGTTCACTGATTTTGTCAAGTGTAGGTTTCTAAGTGGCATGACAAGTAGAAGCTCCGGACGGTCTATGTCTAGCTTGTCAAGGGCTATTGATAGTCTATTTCTTGATGACTCTTCAACTGAATCCGATGGTGATTCAATTGCGAGCATTGGACATTTTCTGATCACCAAAATCTTTAGGGATGAGATGACTGCTAAACCACCTAGAGATTTCAAATTTTCACAATTTTTTAGCTCTAGCTCCTGAAGCGATATTAAGCACCGGAGAACATTTTCTGAGGGTAGTGATATAAGTTTAGAACAATGCTGCACCTTTAGAAAAGAAATCAAACAAAGGTTCGGTAACAATTGGGGTAAAGATGCAACGAGATCGCCACAAGAAATCAACATAACCCGTTGAACAGATGGTGGAAAGAAGTTTTTAGGAAGCAACATAGGCATCAAAAGGAGCTTTTTGCATTCTTCAATCCAAAGTGATTTTAGACTTATGAGATCTCTAAATCCTTCTGATGGCAACCGAACCAGTTCAAAACAGTTCAAGATTTCAAGTTTTTCAACGGATGCAAGTTGTTCAGGGTAGCTGAAAAATCCAGAATTCAAGGAGACTAGCTTTGAGCATTCTATAATTGACACATGAGACAGAAACCTAGGGCCTTCATTGGTGCTACTTCCTTCATTTTGTTGCTTAAATTTAGGAAGTGTGGTAATACCTAAAGAAATCAATGAGAGCATTTTTAAAGAAGCTGGAATAGGTGGAAATTTCTCTAGTTGGGGGGATCCACGTACGTCGAGCTTTTGTAGACGTGGAAACCACTTATCACATTGAGCATCCTCTGCCCACTCTTTCAACTGAGTCAACTCCATAAGCTCAAGTGTTTCTAATGCTGGAAAAGTGTTGTCCGATCGGCAAGACCCATAGAACTCCAAACCAATTTTCTTCAATGCCCTTATTTCTAGTAAGGTGAGAGTTTTAAGGTATGGGAGCTGCCCTAACTGAGGAAGCCTCTCTAAATAGTTGCAGTCGAATAACTCAATTGTAGTTAAATTTCGATGAATTCCAGCATCCAACCAATTTGGAGGATTTCTGCTTCTATAGCCACATAATATCAAATGTGTAACTTTTGGATGCGGCTCGAGGCAATCAGCAACTTCCTTATCTGACTCATTGCTTTCTCCTGTAAAACCACGAGTCCATGTTTCTGAACCACGATTCCACATTAGTGCAACATAATGAAGGTGTTGCTTCAAGGACAGCTTCGCCTTATAAACTTTTTCTATTCTTTTCACATTCTCAAGATCCATGATCATCAATTCATGAAGCTCTGACATCATTTCTAGTTCACTTATATCATACCCCAACTCTTCTTTAACACGATACCCTGTTAAACATTGAAGAGACGTAAGTTTTCCAATATGAGGTACCTCCGTTATAAGATTTTTGCCAAGATCAAGCTTCCTTAATTTTGAAAGGTTGCAGATGCCAGAGGGAATGCTTGCTTTTGAGTTGCGGAAGAACACTTTGAATTTCAAGATTTGCAAATGATAAAGTGTGGACACGCAAGGTGACAACTTGCGTATTTTTGTTTTGCTTATGCTCAAGCAACGAAGGTGGACAAGATTGCCTATTTATTCAGGAAAATCATAAAGATGTTTAGATGATAAATCCAAATGTCGTAATTTTTTGAATCCCTTCAAAACGTTACTAATGATACATCCTAACTCAACATCCTCAATATCACAATATAACAAAAGAGTTCTCAAATACTTCAATTCTTCAAGATTTTTCAGCACTATTATATCATCTGTTGTCAAGGACAAATGACGAATGTTTTGTGGAATTTGAATTGGATTATTAGTAACAACCCGTAAGCACTCATTCGTTGAAAGAATTTGTGCTAGCTCATGTAAAAGATCATGCATGATGTAATAAGAGGCCTTAGGTTGAAAGAAAGATTTTTGCACTAGAATTTCAAAGAAGTCATTTCCTAGTTCTTCTTGTCTCTTCTCACCATGAGGAACTAGACTAACAGATATCCACATATCTACTAATTGTTCCCTATTAAACTCATGATCTTGAGGGAATAAGCTACAGTACCTGAAACAAGGTTTTAACTCAAGTGGTAGATGGTCATAGCTCAACCTTATAGCCGCCTTTATGCCATCAGTTCCTTCGTATGAGTTGAGTGCTCCTTCTTCTAAAACATTACTCCAGTGCTCATCCTCCATTTTATTGTTTAGCATTCCACCAATAGTCTTCACAGCAAGAGGTATGCCCCTAAGCTTTCTAGCTATCTCATTACCAATTGACTGCAACCTTGGATAATTTTTTGGGTCAAAATCGGCAAATGCATATTTTTCAAAAAGCAACATATTTTCTCTCTCTTCCAAGCCATTCAAGTTTAGAGACATCTTAGGTCCACCAACCACTTTAGCTACTATATGGGCAACTGAATCCATCCTTGTGGTCAAGAGGATCTTACTTCCTACCTTGCCATGTCTCAAAGGGGCCATCAGCTTGTCCCATTTGCTTCTTTCTTTGTCATTCCAAACATCATCAAGCACAAGCAAAAATTTTTGGCTCAACAACTTCTCCATTAGAGTCCTTTGTGCTGCATCAAGAGTATCAAACTCTTGTTTCGTTTTCGTTAATGATTCTAAAATTTTTGTTAAAATAGCCTTTTCCTCAAAGGTATTAGATACACAAACCCAAATCTTTGTTTCAAAACACTCGACTTCTTTATGATCAAATAGGTATTGTGCGAGGGCTGTCTTGCCAACACCACCAACTCCAACAATGGAGAACACTGATATTCTCGTTGTGTCAGAGCAATGCAACCAGTGTATAACCACTTGTTTTTCTTTTTCTCGGCCAAAGAGGTCAGTTTCTGTAAACAAGGAGCCAGTTTCTCGGTCCATATATCCCCACACATTTGTAGCAATGCACCCATCTAACCTGCTCAGAATCTGAAAACAGGTGGCCATGTGTGAGACATTATTAATAGAGAAATTTTTGGGAGGGAAGAAAAATCAGATAACTTTAGACCTAATAAGATGTACCATAAAATTGATTATTGGATATGACAGAATATAGACATCATCCTTGAAAAGAGGAGTCCTCGAGAAATGAACATATTATCAAAATGACTCCAACTATTTTTAATAAAATATGTTACATCTTATCCTATCAAAAGATAAAAAAAAAAAAAGAAACTGAAAAAGGAGACCTTCAACATGACATAGAATAGATCATGTTAAAAAATCTGGAAACAAAAAGACCAGCAATAAATGCATGAGAGACGACAAGAATTTTCTCTGAATTTTTTTCTTTTTAATGTTTCAACTATATCTTTATTTTAATTATTAAGTTAATTGAAGAATCATGAGTAGATTCAGACCGTCCATTCCAAATACCAACAGATTAGAGAAGATGCAAAAGCAAATGATTTTTCAATGAAACTATGGTTATAAAACTCAGATTCAGACTCGAACTTGAGATGTTGGACTAAGGAGACTCGAAAAAAATTAGAAGAAAAGTTAGAAGAAATTAGAAAAAAAGTTACACAAATGGTCATACAAAAAGGGTGTTTAACCATACGTGCATTATTTATTTATTTGCAATAATGAGTATTGAAAAATATGATAAGTTGATTAATTAATTAAATAACGTTATAGACCGTTATAATTAATTAAGTCAAATGGATCATATAGAAATAAATTAATACATTGTCTAGTCTCTAAATAATTATTATTAAGTTAATAATTATTTATAAACAACACACTTAATTTAATTAAGTTAATTGAGCTTTAATTTATTGGTAAATTAAATGTCCAATTTAAGTAGCATTTGAGTGGGCCTTTAATTAATAGAATTAAAGATCAAATGGAGATGAGATTGTGGCCCATAGAGGCCCATAGAAGGCCGGCCATATAGGGTGGTAGGTAGGAATGGTACACTTGTAAATTGTGTGAACTTCTTACTAGGGTTTAGAGGCTATATAAGGCTCCATATGGATGCTCCTTGGTTCTCTCTTCTCTCTCCCCTCTACCTAGCCGCCACCTCACCCTAGTGGTGCGCCGCCCCCCCTCTTCCATCTACTCAAAGGCTCATGTGTTGAGCACCCATTCTTCCACAAATTGATTTAGTCATTTGCTTGAAGAAAGGAAAAGCTAGGGATTAGACTTATTCTCCAAACTACTAGCATAGTTTTGTTGAGAATTTAGTTAATACCATAGTGGACTCGAGGTGTTTGGAGAGCTCCCCATCGACTCCTAAGCCGTAGGATTGAGCCTCTTGGTTGCTATGCCAAGAGAGGTACAATTTCCACCCCTTTCTCTATGTGTTAATGAGCATAAGCACTAGATCCGTTTGTGTGTGTTGTTTTAATCGCTAAATTAAGTGTAATTAGCACAAAAATTAAAATTTACACATTTCCTAACACAAAGGACTTCATTAGGCTAATGATATCTCATATTTATATGTGCATTTTGGCCGGACTTTACACTTAAATGGTAATTTAAATCCCTACATTCATTATGCTTTTGTGTTATATTTGTCTAGAATTGGGTACTATTGTGATTTTTATATTAAATTGTAGGAACTCGGTGGATCACGCACAATTATTGCATAAAAGAATGGATTTAGGAGAAGTAAATGGTCAAATGGAATCAATAGCATTGTAGATCTCATCCTAAACTTTTCAACGGCTTTTGAATCACCTCAATCGAAGTCCGGATGAAGGAGATATGACTAGAATACGATTGATACTCAAAGTTGGCGTCCAGTTCGACCCGAACTGAATCTGTTCGGTCCGAACTGAGCCTATTTGGTCTGAATTGAGTTGTTTTGACCAAAATTTGGCCAGTCCAGTTCGAACAAAACTTGTTTGGTCCGAACTGAGAGCCGCCATGGCATATTTGGAAGGGTTTTCATGCATAGAAACTCGATATTTTGGTATGTTTTCTTTCCATAGCGCCCCGACCTCCTTTCCAAGTCAAGAAGACCTCCATATAAGCTCCCCTAGGCCAGAAGGAAAGTCATCCAATCCACCAACCACGAAATTCCACTTTCCACCACGTTTTGACACCTTTTCTTCACTGTTCTCATGTCGAAAGGCGTGGAATTCCACCTCCCGCAGTAGAGCACGACCATGGCATCATCTTTGGAGCAATTCTAGACGTGACGATGGTAGCACCAATCCAAACATAGTTCTGGACGTTCTATATCTTGAGTTTGAGGCGATACTTGGTTTATTTCTTCATTTCTCTTGATATTTGATCAAATGGAGTTTGTATCTTCTTTTATTTGTATTTGTTGTTTGTCTTGTTAGCATGATATTTAGATTTATTATGTCTTAAGGTTAGGATGTAGGTTAGGATTAATTTGATGTTATGATGTGTTTGAGTTGATACTTTGGCTTGTGATTTATCTATTGAGTATTATTTACATACTTGTTTGATTTTATTGTTTGGACTAGTTTACTTCTAAATGAATGTCTACATTTAGTTAAGTTACAAAATTAGAATTAATCAATTGAAATTGAATAAAGTGGACGGGATAAGTTTAAGATTCGAAAGAGGAGACTAGCTTGCACTGAAAAGTGTAGCTTCTAAATTGGCTGAAAGGCAACTTAGATATCCCTAAGAAAACCAATAATTTAGACATAGGTTAATTAAAATACCGACACAAAAGTTTAGGTTTAATCGATCTATGTGGGTAAAATAGAGTCTTGTGCTAACTTCTAGTACAAAAGACATCAGTTGAGGAATAGGAACTCTAGCCACAGCCAGTCTAAACCCTTTACAACGTCAATGCCAAGTTTAACATGTCATAACTCAGTTTCATACTATCTGTTCGGACCGAACTAGTCTGGTTCGGACCGAATTGAAGGTAGGGATTCTGGTTCTTTGGAATTTAATGCGAAAGCAAGCGATCTGATGATCCAGAGGCTATACCTAAGTGAAACCTGTCCCCTAGGACATTCATTTGCATATTAAAAGCACCAAAAATATCTCTTTAAGTATTTTGATTATTTTAGACAATTAAAATACCCAAAAATATTTATTTACTTGCATTTTTAGATTTAATCAACCAAAATCAATAAAAAACTATCTTGTCTAGCTTTCGTGAGTAAGTAAAATCTAGTAATCAATTATACCATCCTCTGGGTTCGACCATAAAACTTAACTAAAATGACTAGTGAGGTAAGTTCCAGGTTTATAAATTTATTTGATTCATAGGTTCTAGGCCTTCATTAAATTCGCACTGTTGTCGGACACCGTGTTGATATTAGAATTTTTTTTAGTAACGAGAGACTAGATATTGTATCTTTTATTTATTTACTATTAAAAAAAAGTTTCACTTGTATCACCATGTTTTATTCTTTTCAGGACCATGAACAAAAAACAGAGTACAATTGGAGGTGACGAGGAGATCCAAAGGATGCATGCATGCGACGATTATATCACCAACTCGATGTTGCCAAAAACCACATAAGGAAAGCATGTGATGGAGTATGGAGCGAAAATCCAAAGGATGCAAGTGTGCAACGAATATATCACCAACTCAATGTTGTCAACAACACCATAAAAAAAACATGCGGAGAAAGAGCAAACACCAAGACCCATATGCCCTCTACATGGACAATACATCATGCAACATAGAGAAATCTATCTCTTCTATGGATCGACTCAAACATCAACTTAATGTTGCGAACAACACTATAGGGAAAGCATGTGGGGAAGGACAACTTGATGCAAGGTCCGTACATGACGGATACAACTCTGGTTTGACAAATAACTCTTATTTTTCTTTGCATAATTCATGTTCAATGTCTCAAGATGAATCTAGATTGAATTTCATGGATAAAACATCTAATCCTTAATAACTTTCGCAAATAGAAAATGATGAACTAATATATAAAGTTTTCATTGAAAACTAAAGAAAACAAAATGAAGAACTTCTTGAAAAATTGAATTCTCTATCATCTAAGTTCAAAACTATTGCCACAAGAAAAGATATTTGAGAGCACAATTGTTCAAGAATTTTGTTACTCATATAAATCACAAGATGAACAAAATAATACAATGACATTACAAAGTAATAAGAAATTAGAAAGTTTTAGTTCTTGGAAAGAAATTGTGATTTGTTATGAGACCGACAATAACGATGACACACAATTTGAATTAAATAAACAACAAGAGAAAATTGAAGAACCAAAGGTTGTAGCACCTCCACCTAATATTCTTCTAATTTTCATTCCACTTAGATTAACTTATATTTACAAATCTAATGAGTTGGAATTGAAGGATCCTCCAATAGCTTCTATTATTGATGAAACTGAGAAGAAGAAAGATGGTGGTAGACTTCTCCAAGTCGAGGCATCCGACATGACAAATGAAAAGATCACCAAAGTCGACTTGAGCTCTCAACTTGAAAAATACTTCAAGAATCATGATGTGATGGAAGACAACAAATCAAAAATCAAATATCGCATCGCAATCGAGCGGAGGAAGATGACATCCAAACAAGGAAGCACCAAGCATGTTTCAAGAATTTTTCTCAAGTACTTTTGGGTGAATTATAATGCGTTAAATAGGGGTAGAGTGAAGATAAGATGAACATGTGAGGTGGTCAAGCTCGTGACCTAATACAAGCGCTTCTTGGGATGCAACCCAAGTTCAAAAAAAAATTAATATTTATCTATTTACATTTTCATTAAAAAAAAAATCTCATGGTTGCTTTGGATTTTATTGTTGGTCATATATGTTTTATTTGATTGTGGATGTCTTACTTGGAACTCGCGCTAGAGCACCAAGGATCGAGCAACAAAGAAGCACATGACCCACGTACGACCTCATGCGATTTGCAAGCCACAAGAAATCCTATCTCGCTACCACGCTACGTTACCGAATTTGGTTTGTTTCTCATTTTCCTCCTATTTACTTTTCTATGTGATTTTAAGTATTGGGACAATGCTTGGATAAGCTTGGGGATGAATAGGAGTAATAAAATGAAAATTTGGATGAAACAGGAAAGCAAAGGGCAAAATTTCAATTTTTCACAGTCACAGTTCGGTCTGAACTGAGGGTCAAATGGAGCAAAAATGTTGGATTTTGTTGGAAAATTGCTTGCATGTGCCTACCATTTTTTCGTTTTGTATTTCTGTTGACAAATTTCTTGAAAAATCACACTATTTTGTTACGTCTTAAAGTTGTTTAACTATTTTCTCAAGAATTCTTATTTGTTTAGATGTGTCTTGTTGATTTTTCCACCAATGGGCCGAAGTGAAAATGTTTTGAAAGAACAGAACTCGAAATTGGTTACTTAAAAATTGTCAAAATATTTTAAGTCAATTCTCATAAAGTTTACTGATTGAACAGATTTGTATTTTGCAAACTTTTGTTTAAAAAGAATTTAAGATGAATGTTTGTGTTGAAATTATTTTTAAATGCTTGAATTACCGACGAGCAAACTTAATGGGACAATTAATTCAAATAGTTGCACCATGACCTTCTTCCACCAACATAGCCACAAATTGAAGGGTGTTGGATTAATCATGAATTGTTAGGAATTATCACTCAATGGAATCGAGAAATAATTGAACAATTCATGTTTGATTCTTTCGGACCTGGTGTGAAAGCATTGGTAAAAAAGTTGTTGAGTATTATGGCCCAAGTGTACCGTGACCATAGTCGAGCGACACCCATCCAACCTCCCTAGCATGTCATTCGCTAAAGCACCACTCGCTTTCATGAATTTATTATAGTTGTTGTTTGTTTGATATTTGTAGGATTGGAGATGGTTGATTCGTGCTAGAGCACCAAAAAGGACACGAAAGTGGGTACCACGCACCCTCGCACGACATCATGCGAATCAACCAACGCAATGAAAGGAGGGATGACCTAGGACTGAAACAACTACACACTACAGACGAAGAAAATCAAAGATAAGGGTTGAATCATAAATTTTGGACTTGAATCGGCACTGTTCTGCCAACCATTCGACCAAATAGTAGGCCGAATGACTTAAAAAATGCGGGCCGAAAGATTTAGAATTCTTTTCTTTAACAGATTAATTGATTCATATTACTTTTAGACCTATTTGCTCATTTATTTTTATTGTTTTAGGCCCATTCTACTTTCCATTCGGCTTACCCAAGGAGACCGAAATTTTAAAAAATAATATTAAAATAATATAATCCATTAAAATTAATATCAATATAATAAGTTTAATATAAATAGTATCGTTAGATCGGAATCCTGGATTCCGAACGTTATATCGGAATCCTGGATTCCGATCTAACCTTTAGTTTATATATATAGGTTTCCGATCTAGAGACGCTGCCTTCGCTCTCGCTTGGACGCTGCCTTTCCGTGAGAACAGTGAGTTTTTTTTATTTTTAATTTTTTATTTATTTAGTTTATTAGTTTTTAATTTAGTTAATTAAATTTAAAAATAGGAAAAATATTGAAAAAATATTTAAAAAATCTGAAAAAATCAGGAAAAATAAAATGTAAATTTATATGTAATTTATTAATTATATTGGATTTTTTTTGTCTTTTTATTTGTTTATTCAGTACTTAATTAATTAGAAAAATAGATAATAAATTGTAAAATTATTTAAAAAATACGGAAAAATAAGAAAAAATCATATGAAAATTTATGTGTAATTTTTTTTTTGCTTTTAATAATTAAGATTTAGATAATTAAATATGGGAAAAATTAGAAAAATGATAATAATTGATGGTATTAATTAAAAATGTAGGTAAAAAATTGTTTAGAAGAGAGTCAAGTCCTTTCTACTCCAGGTTAGCTTTTTTATATGTTTATTTTATTATTGTTTGAATAGAAATTTTTGTGAATTGCTTGTAGATTGATTGATTGATTGTAAAATTGTGAAATTAAATGATTGTAAAATTGTGAAATGCAATGTTTGAATTATTGATTCATTGATACTTGTGAAATGGTTTGTGAAATGCAATGATTGTAAAATTTGAATGATTTATTTAAATTGGGTTGGATTGGGTTCAAATTGGAATGAAATTGGATTGGGTTGGGTTGAAATTGGGTTGAAATTGGGTTGTAATTGGGTTCAGATTTTTTGGAAAACTCTCCCGGTACAGGGGAGATGCTGCCGAAATTTTCGTAGATTTTATACTTTATTAAATTTTAATTGCAGTAATAGTCGAAATGCCACCGCGAAGAAGAATACCAGAGGATCCACGTCGATCCACGAGGCGTCGAGGAGATCCTGGCGCATCTACATCAGGAGGAGATCCTGGTGCTTCTTCATCTGCCCCCCCTGCTGCCCCCCCCGTTCCTCCTCCTGCTGATCAGATTCTGCATCTCAGTCAGTCTGAGCTTCGAGACGTACGAGTAAGTTTTTTTATTTATATAGTTAATTCTTTTATATATATATTGTTAATAGTATATATAGGAAATAATTTATTTTTTAAATTATTTAGGGTATAGGGTTTAGGGTTTAAGGAAATAATAATTTTTTATATTTATATAGTTAATTTTTGTATATAGTAAATAATATGTTTTTTAACTTATTTAGGCGTGGACGCTCGAAATGCATAAGGCAAAAATGATACGAACCGAGGAGGTGGACCAGCGTCTTGTGACATTGGACCTTATTCATTTCGTTGAGATAGGTCACATGCCATTGGATCGTTCCAAGATACAGGGTCTAGCCATGTTCTGGAGGTCCGAGACCCACACGTTCCACTTTCCCCGCGTAGGCGAGATGACCGTTACTCTTGAGGTATTATTTTTTCCAAGTTCTGTTGGTACCTATTTATTTATTTATTGTTTTTTTTTGTTGTTTAATAAAAAAATGTAAATAAAACTTGCAGGATGTCGCCTTCATTTTTGGCTTGCCTACGACTGGACGACCGGTGACCGGTCGTACTGATTACGACGATGTGCAGAAGCTAGCCGACTTTGCATTGCCACGGGACACTCCTATGGAGGATGTTCTAGATTGCTTCAGAGAGAGGGCGACTGATCGACGTGCTGGGAGGTAACAAACGTTTTAAAATTTAATTAAAATTTTGAGATATGCTGCAATATATATATATATATATATATATATATATATATATATATATATATATATATATATATATATATATATATATATATATATATATGTAATGTTTATGTAATGCAGGAAACTTCACGCAGTACAGTTTGGGAAACTATGTGATATGTGGGCACAGGGACCTGGGTCAGAGCACGCAGATAGGATCAATAGATACACACGGGCCCTGGTGTTGGAGTTGATGGGTTGCGAGATGTTTCCAGATACCACAGGAGATTCTGTTCCTTGTTTTTATCTGGAGTTACTTCGGGTTAGTAATTGTAAATATTAAGAACATCTCTTACATTAGTACTAATTTGGATAACTTAGTTTAAAATGTGGAGCAACTAACGAAAATTATTTTTTCTTATTTGCAGGATGTTCATGCATCAGAGTCAGTCAGATATAACTGGGGTGCGGCCACACTTGCTATGTTATACCGCGGCCTGGACTTGGCAGTCCTGGCAAATGGCGCTCAGAAGGTTCCTGCTCCGTGGCTACTGCTTCAGTTGTGGTCGTACACCCGGTTATTACTTTGTCGTCCGTCCATTACGAAAAGTTTCCAAGATTGGGGGAAGCCGTCAGTTGAGAGATGTCCGCCGTATGGGAGTTATAATATTTTTCTTAAATAAAATAAATGAAATATTGTAATATAACATCAATTTGTTTGTTTAAAAATTATAATCAAGAATTTTGGTAAAACATTAATTAGTTAAAATTAGTCCAAATTCGTTATTTTAAATTAGTTAGTTAAACAATTAAAATTAGTCATAATTGTAAACAAATTAAAATTAAATTAGTCATAATTGTAAACAAAATAAATTACGTAATTTAAAATTAATTACTTAGTTTAACAATTGAAATCATGATAATTGTAATGATTTGGCAGGCAATGGACGACACGGCTTAGGTCGAAAAAGGTGAAAGGTCCCGTTCGCAGCGGTATTGAGTACGCTCGAGACGTACTAATGAAGATGGAGCATGCACACGTGGTGTGGCGGCCATACGAGGATGAGCTCAGACAGGTGGTCATGCCTCCTTATGCCCGCTACGAGCAGAGGTACTACCGGCTCCGCGTTCCATGCATCCATTTCTGGGTCGTGGCGTGGCATTATGCCGATCGGGTGATGCATCAGTTCATGTTGTTTCAGACTGTTCCGCCTCCTCTTCCTACTGTACGTTATTCTTTTCACCTTCGTGATTTAAATTGAAATATTTATAACACGTGCATTAAATATGACCTAAAAAAAACAGGCTTGGAGGAGGATGGAGGCTTTGTTACAGTACCGGCATAACACATTTCGTCAGAGGGATTTGCATGACCTTTTCTCAGTAGAGGTTGCGATGTGGGCCGACACGACGCAGGTCGAGGTGGCAGAGGCGCGGCCATGGAGTGACGATATTTTGCCCGCGTACGATAGATGGATGCGGATACATGGAGGTGATCATCTTGTCCCCATTCCGGGAGTAGCACAGCAGATTCCAGCTAGCCGGATGACCTATCTAGAGGATGCGCCCGAGCGGGTGTCTATGGTAAGTTTTTTACTCAATTAAAATGAATTGATTTGTATTTTGGTCACTAACAACAAATAAACAGGTCAAGCACATATTGACGCAAGCTCTGCGAGCATGTGCATGGGCGGTGAAGAAAAGATTCAGACGGGCTGAGAAGGAGATGCTTAAGGGCTGCAGGACGCAGTTGGAGCTCGTTGGGGAGCCGCATCGGTTACCTCACCTTTTAGAGGCGAAGGGTCTAGCTACAGACATAGACTCCATACCTGATTCGCCTGAGGAGGATCACGCGCCAGAGCCTGGATTTGAGGAGCAACAGTTTATGACGGTAACCTAAAATTTATAATATTATTATTTTTTATTATTATGTTATTGATAATATTAATATTATTTGTAATATCATTGTATGTAACAGCCATCTGGCTATAGTTTACACGACTGGGACACATATTTTGATCAGCCCAGACCCAGCCAGCCTATTGTGCGGAGCAGACGGACAGAGAGTCAGCCATCCACACAGCCGCCCATCCACCCATCTACACAGGCACCTATATCCACTGGCGAGTTACCGACACCACCAGGCCCACCTCCTGTTCCATATCCAGACCCACCTACCCATTATGAGTACCAGACCCAGTACCCACCATACCACACACAGTATCCGACACAGTATCCACCTGGAGCACCACCATATTCTCAGGGCGAGCCTATCTTGTGCCCGGCTGACGCTTTTTTTTTCATCCACTGGAGTACATTTGGACGAGCCGTACACACCTCCAGTTCATCCATCTCCTTTCGGTCAGAGCTATGGTCCATTTGGTCAGACATATGACGGAGCCTCTTCTTCTAGTGCACCGCCTCGTCATTCCACTCCTCAGATGGCTCCTCGTCCACCACCTGCCGGACTTGCTCGCGGACGAGACCCCCGTCAGCCGCCAGGTCCTCCGTATATTTGGTCCCCTAGTGAGGGGAGGTGGATCCCCCGTACTGGACATATTTAGAATTTATTTATATTTTATATTTTATTTACTTATGTATGACTTATATATTTATGACTTCTATATTTATTTATATTTTATAATAACTAAAAACTTATTAGGACCAATCACAACGAGTACGAAACACCTACGTACGATAAACGCTTTGAAAAATAGAAAGTTTGGCGCAATCACACCTAAGTACGAAACACGTAACTATGAACCGTTGGATTCGAAAAGCCCATAAAATGGAGAACACATGGCTAACAAGCCCATAAAATGGAGAAACCACCATCAACTGAGTCTCCCTACAATCCGCAGTAGTCATCTCCGCATGGAGGGCCCTACGACCCCTTCACTTGGTTTTGCTTAGTCCGTTCTTTTTGTCATTTTTATTTCCATTTATTTAATAATTGTGAAGTGATAATGCACTAAGGACAATACTTTATTTTAAGTTTGGGAGGCATTTAGGGAATTTCACGAAAAAATGATAATTTTTGCTGCTGTTACTGACCATTCGGCCTACTGTTCGGTCTAATGCTTGACCAAATTAAACTAATCTGACACTATTTGATGGTGAATTCTTTATGAATTTAATTGGTTGTGCTTTCTTGCTGTTATTGATGCTTATTTGAGAGATTAGGTCGAATGTCACATGTTTTAAAATTGTTTAATGGTTATTTGGAAATTTTTGGTAAACACGAGGTTTAAAATTTGACTTCAACCGATTTATATAAACTTGAAGCCTTAATTGAAAAATTTTGAAGTTGATAAGGATCTGAATTTGGTTGCTTAAAATCATTAAACAATGTTAGTCAACTTTTAATTTTTTTTGTCAAGTGAACGGATTTGTGTCTCGCAAACTTTTGTTCAAAAAGAAATTTTATTAATTTTGAAAATTATAAGGTGAATCATCTCTGGTTGAAATTATTTTAAAATGCTTGAATTACCAACGAGCAAAATTAAAGTGACAAAAATTTAAATAGTTGTGAAAACAACGATAGGCCGAAACTTTTTTCTGACAACTTATCCACAAATAACAGAGGCTTAATGAATATAACAGAAAAGTACTTAATTTCGTAGTGGACCGCAGCAAAAAAATACATAAGAACCGGACCGACCTCCCTGGTGCGTCATGTACCAGTAGTTTCAAACAAGGTCAATAGCACCGTAATCAAATCATCTAGAAAGAAAATCCCCACGACTCGACTTTCATGAAAAAATTTGGTGAAAATGAAATTGATTTTGAGAGGTTCATTATAATTTTTTTTACTTTGATAAAAGTTTTTTACAAATTTTTGTGAGACATGAAAAAAAACGGAGAAAAGACCTGAAATTGTGTGTTGATTAATAAAGAGAAATTAGGGTCCTTGAAATTTTAAAAGTGAATCTTTTGAGACCTTGAGTTATGCATGTTGATTGAGATTGAAATCTGACTTTTATGTTGCGAAATATTTTCGAATAACCATTACTTGTTCATGTGTGATAAACTCGAAGGAACAATTAATTAATTTCTAGTTAAGCATAACGATTGAGTTAAAGGATTAGGTCTAGTCCATCTTTCTAAGTTTATAGTTTTGCTTGAGGACAAATAAAATTTATGTTTGGGGATTTGATAACTTGAATTCATTTATATATATTTTGACCGGATTATACACCTATATTATCACCCAACTCATATTATTTATTGTGGTTTTATGTTACATTTGCTAGAATTTGGTATTGCCCTCGTTTCATAATTGTTTTGTAGGTACTTGGTGGAAACAACACTAGAATCAAGCGTTTTGGTGCAAGCGACGCGACAAAATCACTTGAAAACAGGGAGATAGACTCCACATGACGTGTCCTAGCTTAGTACAAGCCAGATAACTCATTCCTGACCCACGTCTCATTCAGCTCGTGAGGTTTATGGACCATTTGGCCTACCATTCGGCCCGGTCCGAGCCGAAAAGCAAGCCGAATGCTCCCGTTTTGGTAAGGTTTCGCACATGGAAACCTTCTCCCATACCCTTGGCTGTCTCTATCTGTCATAAATCCTTCTCCCTTTCCAGAGAGAAGGGAATGCCACGTTTTCCCACCATAGACCCACCTATTGGAGTCTTACCACCGTCGTTCTTGCTTTGAAAGACGTGGGATTGCAAGTTCCACCTTTACACAACGAGCGAAGTTTTGTTGTAGCTCTTGAGGAGCAGTTGTGCAGCGACAGCAATACGATTGATCTTCCCTACGATTCCTCAAGTTCGAGTCATCGAAATAGAAGTTTACATAGTGTATTTTTTTCTTTTTATGTTCTATTTGAAACTCATGGAATTTGTATCTTTTATTACAACATTTATTATTTGTTTTGCAATCATGTTAGACTAGTTTCCATTATGTCTTAGGGATGTCATAGTAATCTATTGATTAGGGATGCCATAGACTTGGATATGCTTATTGTCATAGTGATTTGTTTGTTGTATATTACTTGATATTGCTTGCTTGTTGATCATTATACATGATTTGATGAATGCGCACATTTAATTTGGGTCATTAAATAATGAATCAATAAGTTAAAAATGACAACATCATGAGATAGGTTAAAATCGAAAGATGATCAATCGAGTTGTATGACTGGGTTTCTAATTAACTAACCATTAATTAGATGTCTCAATTAACCACAACAAACTGATTTGGATATAAGACCCAACGAAAGTTAGGTTAGCAATTCAAGAGGCGTTCAGTTAGTATGGTATCAAATCCTAATCCAAGGTGAAAATCATAAGTTAGTGGGTTTAATTACTGTCACCCAACCCTTCACAATACGAGGTATTATGAATGGATCAAGAATATGACACTTATGTGAATTACGCGACGTCCAGAGCAGCCGTTCGACTTACTGTTCCCCCGAACATTATCTCGAATGGTGGCTTTTTAGGCCGCGTAAGTCATGTCCATTGATGAAAATTGACGGTTCGACACTGCATAATCTAATTATAAATGAAACTAATTTCCTAAGCCATTACTTTGTATATTTTATCATCAAAACATCCAAAAACATGTTACTTTATTGCATTTAGTTAGTTGTCTTCTTAAATACCAAAAATAATCTTGTATAGCTTTCGTAGGAAATAAAATCTGGTAATCAATTGCACCGCCTCTGTGGATTCGACCCTCAAACTGTACCACAAACGATTAGATCAGTAGACTCGAGGTTTTATTTTGACCTAAGTTTTGACTACGATCAATCATACACCACCACACTTCGGCGAAACGCCGCCTCAAGCTCTTGAGTCAGGACAATCGTTGTATCTCTTCACTGGCAACATTTCATCATTTCACCGGACAATCGTTCTGGATTTTTTGAAGAGGTGTGGTTTTCACTGGATGGGTTGGGGGTTTTATAAGTTCCAGAGGCGAAGGTGGTTGAAGAGGTACTCCATATTCTTTAAAGGCATCCATGCACTTCCACACTTCCACTATCTGTGTTCCACCTTACGGCAAGCAAAACAGATAGTTTTGCTGCGACACACCTCAGTCAGATGACCAGCGCACCACACCCACATCGATAACAAATCGATTTTTTTCGAATTTCTATTAGACTTTATCTCTAATAGCTTTCTTCGAGCGCGTGCAGTTTGATCCTATCTTTTTTTGGGCACTTCTTGATCTCCAGTTGGACGCTGTAGGATCTCTTTGTAAGGTGGGCGTACTGGAATCTGCGGCCGGGGTTGGGAGGTACGACAAGAATTCCCAACTCGGTCATTCCTCTCCAGTTTCAACTTCCTTTGGCTCTCCAATGTTATTCGAGTTAAAAGAAACCCGTAATTAAGGAGTCAACCGCTCCGACCAGAGCATTGTCCGTATGACACAGTGTGGCGAGAACAATTTCTTAAGCGGTTGAAGGAACACCACTTGTCCCTGGCGACGTGGGTACAGTGGCGAAGCCAGGATTTCGTGTCAGCCGGGTCCGTAATTTTTTTTTTGCTGAAAATATATGTATGATGTAACTTTTAATATAGACATAGTATAATAATATTTTTAAATAAAGAACTCTAAATAATGTGATATAAAAAATTCAAGAGAAATCAAATATATATTATAATAACAATAGAAAATCTAAAATAATATATTGAATATACAAAATAATAATTCAAAAATCAAGACAATAAAAAGATACAACAATTTCCTATGAATTTTTATTTTTCTCATAATTTTACATAATAGGTTCATTAGAAATCTTATTGAACACTTTTTTTTTTCTATATTAGATATATAAGATATGAGGCATACAGAGGAATTCGACCACTATTCAAACCACAATATTTCTTATCTTTTGTAGCACTCGAAATTTTTTGTAACAAGAATAGTATTTATGATTTTTACTGGCAGTTTTTATATAATATTCGAATTGTATTTTTTATCTTCTGTGGTAGCTTTTGTTTATTATGTCCTAAAGTTCACAACATATTATATAGACGAATCATGCAATGCACGAGATTCACGCTAGTATATATATGCTACAAATAATTATTAATCTAAATATTTCATTCTACTCTAATTTTTGTCTTAATAAAATTAATTGGGGATGAAGGAAAAAGACGATTAATCAGGAACAAATGCTACCTGGGTCCTTATGCGATTTTTTAGGCGTCGTTATACAATTCAAATCAAACACGACATGTCTAGCTGGGTCTTTCAATTTTTTGAAATGGGTCCCTAACTTCTTGTGACCTTTTTTTTTTATTACAAACAAATATACTATTAATAAAATAATTTTTTGAGGTGGGTCCATGGACCCACCTTGCTCCACGTAGCCTCGCCCCTGCGTGGGTAGGGCTGTCAAAATCGCTCCGTTTCGAACGTTTTCGTTTCGTTCCGTCCGAAACGAAGAGAAAATGAAAGAGTTTTTGCTTCCGTTTCAGCCAACGGAACAGAAACGTAATTGTTTATGGTTTCATTCAGCTGGACGGAACGGAAACGAAATCCTAGATTCCGAACGTTTAATATAAATAGTTTAATATCAATATAATAAGTTTAATATAAATAGTATCACGAGATCGGAATCCTGGATTCCGAACGTTAGATCGGAATCCAGGATTGCGATCTAAGCTTTGATCGGATTCTGAGTTTCCGATCTAAGCTTAGATCGGAATCCGAGATTCCGATCTTAGCTTTTTAATTTTTTTATATATTATTTATTTATTTAATTAATTTATTAATTAATTAAATAATTAGAAAAATAGATAATATATTGTAAAAATATTGAAAAAATAAGGAAAAAAATCAGAAATAATTAAACTAAATTTTACATGTAATTTAGTATTTTTTGGGAAAATTAAATTTTTTTTCCTTTTATTAGTTTATTAATTAGTTAATTAATTAGAAAAATAAATAATATATTCTAAAAATATTGAAAAAATATAAAAAAATCAGGAATAATTAAAAATATTTTATATGTAATTTAGTATTTTTTTTTGGAAAATTAAATTTAATTTCCTTTTAATTAATTTATTTAATTAAATATAAATTTAATTAATTTATTTAATAAAAAAATGAATAATTAAGTATAAATTTTTAATTAATTTAAACAACCATTTGATATGCGTCCCGGATGTCGTCCTCTGTATATATTATTTTCATATTATATATTAAACAATCATATCGAGTCTCATGATCAAGGAAGCACTTTCTGGATTGCGTTAGAAAGGAATCACACGAGATTGATGTTTTACTGAGACGGAGAAGAAAGGCTAAATTCACTTGATTTACTGAATTTCTCTTTTTAATGATTAATTTATCATTTTAAAAATATTTTTAGTAGTTTAGAGTGGTTTTTAGGTTTGCAAACTTTCAAAGTGGATTTTGGAGGTCCAGAGAGCGTTTTTTGGCCTCAAAAATGGTCGTTACGGAGTTTCACCCCGATAAAATGCGTAGATCTCGTCGCCAACTTTCCGGAATGTCCTCGATCGCCCCAAACGGACCTTCCTATCAAAAGTTAAGCCTGTTTAAAGTTTTAATGTTCAAATTATACCTTTGTATCCCTGCAAATGCAGAAAGAATTAATAAAACTTTGAACATTCTGAAAGGATTATGCCTTTGTATCCCTGCAAATTCTGAAAATTTATAATCCTTTTTAAATAGTACAATTCATTTAATTAAATAAGTTATAAAAATTTATATTTTAATTAAATAAATTAATTAAAATGAAAATAAATTTAATTTCCCCAAAAAATACTAAATTACATATAAAATTTAATTTAATTATTCCTGATTTTTTCCATATTTTTTCAATATTTTTACAATATATTATCTATTTTTCTAATTATTTAACTAATTAATAAATTAAATAAATAAATAAATAATATATAAAAAAATTAAAAAGCTAAGATCGGAATCTCGGATTCCGATCTAAGCTTAGATCGGAAACTCAGAATCCGATCAAAACTTAGATCGGAATCCTGGATTCCGATCTCGTGATACTATTTATATTAAACTTATTATATTGATATTATTTTTAATATATTATATTAGTTTAATACTATTTTAAAATTTTTCGGTTTTTTAATGTTATTCCGTTGGCCCGTTTACTTTTGCAGCCCATAATTAATTTTTTAGGCGATACACAAGAGGTTCTGAGATGAGGAATTCAAATCAAGTGTTGCGCGACACCACGTGTTGCGCAGCTCCTGACCATCTGATCAAGATCACATGGATAAGGGAGCTCCGTGCATGTAACTTAGATTGATAGGCCCGTAAAAAATGAACCGTCCGATCAAGATCAGACGGCTGCGCGACACGTGGTGTCGCGCGCCACCAGAATCGGATCCACCTCTCTCTCCGATGGCATCTCTCACTCTCTCTTCTGCCTCCGCCGGATCTCTCTCTGAGCCGAGCACCAACCACAAGTCCCCAACCGAGCACTCTCTCCCTCCGCCTAATCCCTCTCCCTTTTCACTGCCTCACAGCCACTCATCCACCTTAGCCCTCCTCTCAGAACTGAATCATTATCCCCCACTTCTCTTAAAACTGAAGCCCCTTCTTGCCTCAGCCAGCAGAGAGAAGGCCGTGTTCTCAGATCTATGGTTTGAGCTTGAGAGCCTCATTGCAAGTCGCCTCGACACTTTTTGTTGACTGATTTGGCTAGACTCGAAGTAGGCGGCAATTGGGTCGTCAGCGGAGGCACCGCGCGGTGGCGATGAGGTGAACCAAAGTTTTGTTGAAGATCTAATTAAACGCGTCTTGGATGAGGTAGAGAGGAAGCCCTTTAAAACTGAAGTAAAAGTTAAATATACGATTCCTCATACCTTCTGGTTTGATTGAGCGAGTTGCAAAATGGTCTTCAATTTCTTTCAGAAAAGCAATTCTTTCACTAATTGATACTTTCAGCTTTTACATTGAATATTTTTATTCCAATTTTTTATTTTTACCTTTACTTTACATTCTGGTTTTTATCTTATTTTTGGTTTGCAATCTTTCTTCTATTGTATGGTTGACGATGTGGTATTTTCGATTATCTAGATGGTAGATGCTGTATTTTTCTTTTCTACTTCAAGTGGGTTTTAGTTTTAAGTTCTTTAGTGAGTGGTTTATGTTGGAGATTATGAAGTCTGTGGTATGATTCTTTGGGTAGCTATTTAGGTTGAAGAGATGTTATTTTTTTTTCTTTCTTTTATTTTGTTTCAGCATTTTTGTAAGTTTCATTTTAACAAAAAAAAAAAAGTGGGTTATGTTACTGGTAAGCTAGAAACTCAGTACTAATTTGTAATATAAGAAACAATCTAAAAACTCAGTACCAGCTCTTGGAAGAATAATTGTTTGTTTTTAACGATTTTACTGGTAAGCTCATTTTTTTTTACTGGTAAGCTAGAAATATTTGGGTGCAAGGCAATTCTTTGAGTAAGATAAATTTTAACGTTTTTTCGTTTTAATCTCACGGAATATTAAACGTAAAAAATTTTAGTTACGTTCTAATAACGAAACGTAAGGTGAAGTTAATACTTTTACGTTCAACAAAACGGAACGTACACGGAAGATGTTATTTCCGTATATGTTCTGCACATTTGACAGCCATAGGCGTGGGAACTCCATTCGAACTTCTCCAAAAGAGTTCCCGTGAAAGTTCTTATAACTAATTTCTCCCCTCGTCTAAGGTATATGGTTGATACTTTGGTATGAATTAATTCAAAGCGCCTTTCTCTTTGCTCTCTACCCAATCTAAAAGTTTTACAAATTTGAAATATTATATCATCAAAATGGTCTATTTTAACCCGCTTCATCTTTTCTCCATTGATATTTGATAGGCCACATGGGATCCTAATACCAAACTCTTTTTTGTCTCCCAAGTCGAGTCTTTCCCATTCCCACCAGTGAATTACAAATTGTAGCATGTTTAGTGTGTTGACACGGTACAGATCCATGTTACAACGATACGACATGCCACATATACGGCTTTAACACTACACGGGTGTGTTGGTGTGCCGTGTTAAAATTGAATTGTGTTGGCATTTTTAATAAACTGATAAGGTTTAACACGACACAGTTCGATCTGACACGACACGTTTACAACACGACACAAGACAGTTCTATATATTTTTTAAAAAAAATTAAAAAATTCAAAATTAAATATATAGTATAGAAATATTAATGCATTATAAAAAAAATTAAGATTGATTTGAAATTTCACATATTTTTA
Source organism: Rhynchospora pubera (assembly GCA_028095005.1). Taxonomy (NCBI): domain Eukaryota; kingdom Viridiplantae; phylum Streptophyta; class Magnoliopsida; order Poales; family Cyperaceae; genus Rhynchospora; species Rhynchospora pubera. The sequence goes on along the minus strand of CM051462.1, from coordinate 84,428,589 downwards.
AAATTTTTAAATCCAAAATTTTAACATAGCACAAAAATATCAATACATAAGAATTAACAGTGATGGACTATTTGAAATTTTAGGCAAAAAATATCATAAAAAACATAACTTTTCAATCAAGATATTATCAATTAATACCATCTAATTTCTATTATTTTTTAATAATACATTTTGTCATGAAATATTAAAAAAGCAATTCTCATGTAGCAAGAAAATGAATCTCAAAATTTTAATTCGAATTTTTTTTTTCAATTTTTAAATAATTTTTGACAATTTCTATAAAAAAAATAATAAGTTTTTAACACGATTTGACACGCTTAACACAACTACGACGTGACGAAATATTCGCTCGACATGTAAGCGAATGGTTAGATGTCGAGCGGATCCTTCTTGGAAAAACGCAGTATATGCTGGTCTCCTATATGCATCACAGAAATCTCCTCCTCTCAAACCCAAGCAAACCACCGGTAGTACTCGCCTTGCCTCTCAAAACCAAGCAAAACCGACCAAAGCACTAGTTTAACTTGTCGAGCTCTTTTTAATTGCCTCTCGCAACCGCCAGCTCCAGCTTCTAGGCGCGACACTGGTGCCACTTGTCAAACAGAAGGGAAGGAATAGGATAACTAGAAGGAGGAGGAGAAGGGGAAGCCTCTGCCACGTGGGACCCTGCGGATCGACCAGTTCTTTCAGAAAACCTCGGTAAATCCTGACGTCAATCAAGATGAGAATCTGATGGAAACCTCAGCAAATCTAGACATTTTGCGATGTTATTTTTTGGGTGGAACAGTGAGGTTTATATTTCTATCACACAATAGCATTATCTATGATCCAGTTGAAGTTGTTAAACTAACTATGATCCAGTTGAAGCTTTATCAAACTACTAGATGTATAACAAGGAAGGAAACTGAAACTCAACTATTAAATGGAATATTAAAGGCTCTGTTTGAATGAGGTGTGTGAAGAAGGAAAGAAGGAAAGAAGTGGGAAGAAGTATTGGGAAGTATGTAACTTTGTGAAGAATTTGGATTGTTTATAATAAATTTCTTCCCTTCTTCCCTTCTTCCCACACGGTATCTAAACGGAGCCAAAATTAGACAGCAGGCACTAAACAAAATACAACACCTCATTTCAAACTCTCAGTATTAGACAGGCAACTCAAGGGAACTATTTAGATTGTATCAAAACACCAGAACGAGAATTATTTAGAACAAAACAAATTGATAAAATCGATTGAAGTACAATATATACCAATTAGACGGAATTGATGAAATGGTAACAGTTGAAGTACAATATATACCAAAAAAAAATAGATGAGGCGGAGGTGCAGATCTAGAGTTAAGAAAGGAGGCGGAGGTGCAAGGGGAGGTGTTTCGAGAGTAGATGAGGCGGAGACGGAGGCGGAGGTGTAGGTCCGTTGCTTAGGCGGAGGGAGCGGCAACACTACAAGTGAGATGGTCTATTGCTAGATTTGTTAAATTTTCTAGATAGACTTTTTTTATTAGTGTTGGACCTTGTTCTATTGCTAGATTCAATTGATGCACTAAAGTCTAGCAAATTTTTAGCAAGACTTAATTTTCTATTAATAGATACTTGAAAATCTAGCAATTTATTTTTCATAGACTTTTGAATCTTGCAATGTTTAATGTAGTAATATTTTGCTACATTAAACATTGCAAGATTCAAAAGTCTATCAAAAATAAATAGTTAGATTTTCAAGTATCTATTAATAAAAAATTAAGTCTTGTTAAAAGACTGCTAGACTTTAGTGCATCAATTAAATTTAGTAATATAACAAAGTCCAACACTAATAAAAAAAGTTTATCTAGAAAATTTAGCAAATCTAGCAATATGCCATCTCTCTTGTAGTGCAGAGAGAGAAAGATCAGGTTTCTTTTTGGTTGTGCTTAGGAGTGTCAAACATGTAGAAACGGAATGGAACTGGTATGTTTTGTTTTCATTCCGTTTCTGGTAACGTAACAAAATATCATTTAATTTTCGTTTCTTTTTGTAAAACGAAATAATATTTCGTTTCGTTATCTGTTTTGTTTCTCATTTTTTCACTGATTTCAATCTATTTTTCATTGATTTCAGTCATTTTTCGATAAAAAGAAATACTAACGTGCAGAATATTCCGTTCCGTTTTAGATGGTTTGAATCAATCATTTTGAACCAAATTTAAGAGTTTTGAGCGCGACTCACCATAACAAAAATTTCTCAAGTAATATTAATACTGCAAACGTAGAAACTAATAAAGCACGGCTTCAGAAGTTTTATGTAAAGAAATTAGAATATGTTGTCAATCAATAAATTGTAACCTCTCCGATTAAAACTCATTCAATAAAAAACGAGCATTAAAACGCATGAAGAGATGAAAAGAACCTGAGGAAAGATGCTGAGGCTAGTGACAAGATCATCAAAAGTCTTCACAACTTCCCTCAATCTGTTCAGCAAATCATCCTGCTGAGATGCCCGCTTCACAAACTTTACAACCATCTTCTCTCCCTTGAGATGCCGGTACTCCAATTCATCGAGAACATCGTCGGCCTCCTCGACAGCATCCCTGAGTTGACCAAGCCATTCTTTCAGTGGCGGGTTGCGATCTATAGGTAGATCGCCCCTCTCTGCTGCATAGACAAGAGTTTCGATCTGAGGCCGGAAGCACTGAAGGCGATCCAGCTCAGCCTTCATGCCGGACTGCCATGATTTCTGGCCCTTGTAGTAGGATAGTGCTTTGTCCATCAATTTGCCGATGGTCGATGAGACAAACCATCCTATGATGGCCACTTCTACGGCAGTGGTCACCATGGACTAAGAGAAAGAGAGAGTCTGTCGGTGGAGTGGTGGTTGGGGACAAGAAAAACTTCGGGTAAATTAAGGCGTAAAGCTAGTGAAATTAGGAATGGCTGGAGAGAAAAGACCGTAGAGTAACGATTGGGGCTTCAAAAAATCTGGGTTGACTTGACTACACTTGAATTTTTTTTTTTTTTTTTATTCCTCTCTACTTGTTTACAAACAACAGCGACACTGTGCCACTCTACAAGTAGAGACTATATTAATCAGTGCTAGAGATCAGTTCCAACTCGCATCCAAACAAAATATATAATTGAAAACTAAATAGAATACTAAACTGCAAGTGCGTCGGGTTAGCTAGCTAGGGGTGTAACGAGTAGGTCTACAATATTTTATTAAAATTTGAACCCAATTCGATAATGTCGGTTTAGGAAAAAAATTTAGTTAACCTCATAACGAGTTTAACGGGTTAAACGAATTTCACGGGTTCAAATTATTATAAAATAAAAAAAACATACTTAAATATAATAAAGAGAATTTAACATATAACATCATAATAAATATTATTTGAGATATGGCCGGTAAAAAGAAATCTGCAAAATAAGTCATAATAGCTCGATAAAAAAAAAAAACGATATCATAATTCAAATTCAAATTAAAGAAGTTGAACATTTAAATATATTTAAAATTTCAAATACTGATTTAGTTTATGAATGCTTGCAAACAATAAAGAAATGCATTATCAAGAAAAAAAAAAGTAGAGTTCATATTAAATATGATAAAATCATATAAAATTTTACCCTATAAAACATACTTAGGACAAATTATTTTAGATCTTAATGAATCGAGTCCGAAAGGGTTGCTACTACAAAATCTGTAACCCATGCCAAAATAACGGTTTTAACAAAATTAAAATCCGTATCGGACCCAATAGACTTATTATTGCTTTGCGTCAACAAATCCCTCTATTCTTCATGGTTTTCATTGTTTATTTTAATTTTGCTATTAACTTTTTTGACAGAAAATAGAGGTCTAGCCCCTATCTTATGATTAATTTAATAAAAGTCTTACAAATTTAGCCAGCGGCTAAAAAAATAAAAAAAAAAACAAAGAAAAGGAAAAGACTTAAACTAAAGGAAACGTAAAAAAAAGGAATTCAGAGACGTCGGAGATTAATGGCTCTGAACTGTTGGTGGAAGGGATCTCTACCATTCTATCTTTAACTGATCCATTAGTTGTTGCGGTGATAATTCTCTTTCTTGAAAAATCCTATTGCACCTTTCTCTCCATGCTAAGAAGCATATAACGGACATCAATTCTTTCTGTTCTTGTGGAGCTCCTTCCGAAATTAGCAACTTGTAAGAGATAGAGTTGAGCTCTCAGGAGATTGTGACGTTCTTCAAGTGAATGAAGTAATCACAGTCGTCAAATAAATGGTACACCGTTAATTTCTTCATTCTTCTTGCAAAGAGAGCACCTATTGGGCGGCTGCCATCCTCTCTTTTTTAATTGTCAAATGTTGCATTCTGATTTCTCAACATTTGCCAAATAAAAACTTTTATCCTGGGAGCAATTTTGAACTTCCAAATCTTGCTCAGGTCAGAGGAATGTTTCGGCAACTCCTTGATGAACCAGTAATATGATTTTGTGGAGAAGAAACCTTCTGAATTTAACCTCCAAAAAGCTCTATCATCAGCCGTGTCAATCAAATTGAGAGCAGTAATAAGAATAAGAGGGGTCAGAGAATGAAGTTGATCTACTGCAGATTGTGATGTATACAGTAGGTTGTTAAAAACTGGTACTCCTAGCAGAAAGTTGTCAACAAAGTTTTTGAGTGAAATATCAGGATGAGTGGTAAAAGAAAATAAATCCGATGAGAAAAACTAAGAATTCCTTGCCCCCAATTCTGGTGCCAAAAAAGAATAGATCGTCCATTTCCTATCTGGAATGGCAAGTTCAACAAAACTACATGAGAGATTTTTTCAAAAGCCTTCGAGTTGGGAGAGAACCTGGGCATGCACCAAAGCCGGGAAGAGTTGACCATATGCAACAGAGAGATCCTTAATGATATTCACTCGTGAATCATACCACTTCCAAAGAGTTTTTGCTAGCACTGCATCATTCATGACCTCGAGATCTATAACACCAAGGCCCCCGACTTTCTTTGGATTGCAAATCGTGGTCCATGCCGAGAAAATTATTCTCGAACTTTCTTGAGCAACCCCATGCCATAGGAACCTTCTTCTTGGCTCTGTTTGGATAGGTGTGGGAAGAAGAGAATAAGTATTGAAAAATGTATAACTTTGTGAAGAGTTTGGATTGTTTATAATTTATTTCTTTCCTTCTTTTTTTTCTATCTTCTTCTCAACGCATCCAAACGGTGCCCTTATTCTGTCAATTTCTCTAATTACCCATTTTGGCAACTTAAAACAAGACATGAAATAGATAGGTAAACTGGAAAGACATGCATTTAGCAACACCAATCTTCCCCCAAGAGATAACAATGCTGCGGACCATCCCGTCAACTTTTTATGGAATTTATCAATGAGTTTTGCATAATCTGTTCTTCTTAATAAAAAAATTGCTATTAATTTTGTTTAGTCACATTTTGTTAATTTGTAGAACGTTTTGTGACAGTTGAAAATACTAACTCAGTAACTATGTTAATTAATTATAATTAAAATTATTTTTATGTCAATATAAATACTACTTTGACTTCGATATATATTTTGTTTCTCTTTCAAATTCATTCTTCCAAAATAAATTAATACCTCATACTCTGGTACCAGAGAGTCATCACTTACTCTGCCTATGCCAAGCTCAACCATTATGCCCTTAAACATGACCAGGGGCGGATTAAAAAAAAGCAAGCCAGCCAAGAGTCTGGGTTAATGAAGTTTTGAAATTGTGCCTGGGCTTGACACAAAACCGTGCCAAGGCTTAATAAGCTGTGGATCAAAACTATAACCTAAGATTTTCCGCTAATCAAATTTTTTCCCCGCTTCAACCTGAAGCGCTCAACGGATCCGCAATTTTGTCCGGTCCACTCTATTTTGCTCCACATGAACCACATCCGAACTCACTGATTGATAGCAAATTAAACTAAAACAATATAAAAATATTTGGTAGAAAACGACAAATATTGTATTAATGTATTTCTAGGGTATTTTCCCCTTCACGGCTTCACCCATTCATGCCTCGCTCTTCTCCTTCTCTGAAAATCGTCCGTATCACTGTGTGCAAAATGCCCCTTTCCAGTTTATACATTGGCGTTGAATTTATTTACTCAAACTAATGCATTTCAAAAGCATTTTAATTTAGTAGACATGAACTGAACTTGGTGCTGCGAAATTGTAAATACAATAAAGGATATAAGAATTGCAAGAGTACATTTCATTTTTAGCTCAACATTTTAATTTAATTTGAGACTTAACACAATGAGAATTATGTTTGAAATTGAGAAAATTGCAAATATAAAGGAAATAAGAAGCATAAAAGCATCTCAATTAGCGACTCAACGGTATAATTTATTGTAGTCTTAACGAACCTATTTGAGAATTATGTTTGAAAAATAGTATATTGCTTAAGCATTACGGTTGAATTTGAGTCTTTTTTAGCATTAAATTTGAAAATGTTTAGGTCTAATTAGAAAAATATAGATTTTTGGGGTACAATTATGTAGATTTTAAATTTTTTTTGTTAAACTTATTATTTATTATAATTTTTAACATTAAATTTAATTATCATTTATTGTGTCTAGGCTTAAAAAATTTCTAAATCTACCACTAAATATGATTTCCAATAAGTGATTCTTCGAGTGATCTAATTCTTCTTCTTTGGCCTTCATTATATTTCTGATTAGGAATTACAATTGTTTATTGAAGCACTCATTTAAAGAATCCTATATATAAAGAAGTTAGATCATTGCTGAATTTAATATGTAATAGATTATTACCTGCAACAAGCCCTAGTATATGTCTACATTTGTTGTTGCTACCAAGCCAATGAGAAGAAAAAACATAAACCTAGCTAAAACGCAAGAATACAGTTTGTCAGTTGAGAATGATTTTATGTTCTCTCATCGTGTTGTTGTATTGATTTCCTCCAATATTTAATTGAGATGCATATATTGATTGTTTGAGTTTTATTTTGGGAAACAATGATTACTTAGGAGATGATTGAAGCAGTTGTATAAGTAAGCATTAGAATATGACCAATTGTATGAAGTTTAGTCACGAAAATTCTGCATGTATCTTCATCCAAAGTAAAATTAAACCTCATGCAAAGTGAGACCTCATTCGCATGAGATGAATTGATTGTAAATAACTAAACAAAGATTAATACCAGCGACAAAAATGGAACGGACAGTTGTCTGATTTTAAAATTATGTTAATTTAAACAATCTTTTCAATGTAAGCATAGTATTAGCTTCATATATATGCAAATGATATTTATCCGTTCTACTGCCGCCCGTGAAATAGAAAAGATCTTGTTCGTTATTAATTGATGCAGGGAGGTGTTATGAACCGTCCGATCAGACGAATTGCCAATTTATTGCTTTTCTTATTTACCTTTCCCAATAAATATCGTGTAATTTGTGTGGGTTACATTATTAATTGCATTGTAGATGGATGATATTAATTAGTGTCGGCCTGGCCAAAGCCGTTAATTCGTGTAGTTTAAAAATAGTATCGATTTGATTTTGAGCCTACAATAAATTTAATTTGGAGCATTCCTATGAACGTTTTCTATTTAAAAATTTATAAACATTAATTTGGTCATCATTTATATGCGACGTTTTATTCTAATGATTTTCATAAATCTTAATCTAAAATAAAAATATGAATTACAGTCAGTTTTAAGATTTAAACAAATTTACTGCCAATCGAATCTGTAAAACATGTTAGTGCATTTTTGGTCCTTGCCAATTTCTCGTATTATTATTTTTATGCAATTCACCGCCGTCCTCTACCAAGCCCTCAAATTCTGGCCTACAAAATAGGTGGCATCTCGTTCTACTCTTGAGTTGCCAAATTGCCATGTTCTGATGCCAACATATGTTTGGCATCTCGCTCCGCTTCTGGTGGATTATTTAGAGGTGTAATCAAGGCTGCAATCTTGGGCAAGCAGTCATCAATTTGCCAAGTTTCATTAAAACTAGTGGGTGCGTCGCGCGTTGCGCGACCTATTTTTTTTTGCCCTGTATTTTTTTGACAGTCTTATTAATAGTAAACATACGATGGGAAAAAGAGCGATAAATCTAAACTGAATTTGACAAATCGAGTTGTATAATTTTATGATCAGCTTGATGCGAAGTAATGACAACCTTAAATTATCCAGTGCTTAACCATATAGAATTAAAAAATCTTTGAGTTTCATCAAATCTGCAACTTGACCCAAATAAAAAGATAATTCGAACAATACATTGATATTGCATCTTATATGTACCTCTCGTCTCTGATTATGCCCAATTAACCAGAGGCTGACTTCATATCTGCTAAGATGGTTGATTTTAGGATCACCGTTGGAGCTTGATCAGTGTAAATAAAAAAAGGAGATCAGAAAATTAGACATTCTATCAGTTCCGAGACCTATTAATTTTGACTTGAAAGGAAAAACCTAATTATAGATAGTATCCAATTTTAAATGCTCTAATTGAAAAATTTTAACTTTGAACAAAGCCCAAAACATTCGGAACTAAATGAAAAATAATAATTGGTAAAAGTTATAAAGTGTACTTTTTTTTCTTGTCTTTTTGTTGAATTATAGTATTATAGCACATCTTATTTGTAGTTAAATATATTACATATATCAACCATAGTACAAATATATAAATTATGAAAAAATTAAAAATAAGAACATAAATGTTAATTCTTTCTCTCTCTTACCAGCTGCTTGTTCGTAAATCAACTTTCAACAGAAATTCTATAAAAGTTCCTTCTATCATAATGTAAAATCTAAGAAGAATAATATTGATAAAATAATCATTTAAATATTTTAGCAGATGATTCACTTGGGTATCAGTTTTGCATTCCATATAATTATTTGAAATGTGAAGAACTAATTTTATATTGAAAAATATCACTCAATATAAAATTGATATTTACATCAGTACATATTCATAAATTCATCGCGATGCTAATTTACAATAATGCAAAGAAGAAATTAGTATAAAGAAAAACATGTACTCTAATATGACCTGGAGCATTGCACATGGTCGAGTTCAAACTTACACTCCAATATACTAAGAAAAAAAGTTAATTACCTTTTATCTCTGAAAAGTAAAGGGAGGCGAGGAGCATTACATAGCTGTCTTCAAACTCCTCCTGAGTCTCTTCCTCTGGTACCTAATTTCATCAATTGAATTTATAATTATGCCAGTTGAATAAGTTCAAAAGAAATTATGGAAATAGTCTCATTGGCAAATAGTGGTAATAGATTAATAAGTAACACGTATGCCTAAGGACCAAAAACAATTAATCATTCGCCATTATAGTCTCATTGGCAAAGTAATCACGAATTATTTTATATACCAGCAAAGTAAATTTCCAATTAAGCATAATGCTAGGTTAATTGCAAAAGAAATATATGTACCTCTCTGTAGTAGCAGGTTTGCTTGACTGACGTTATTACAATCAATGCATTTGGTTAATAATAAAGTAGAGAATGTACGATTTGTTTTTTAGTAAATGAAGTACGTAATCCAAATCTTCACAATCAATATTAAAGAGTGCTTTAGTTTCAAAATCAAAAGCTCAAAAAACATGTTGACTAACTAAGTTGCAATGGCATGAGCCAAAGGTACTGTGTCTACATCATGTCAGACAACTGTTGTGTATCAACGGTTGTGTAGTTTAACAATCATCCCGACGCCATGCGACTATTGTGCTGTACATGACAACCTAAGCCCCTCCTGATACAACACAGTAATTAAAGATGCCTTAATCAATCAATTAATACTATGAATCAATTTAATATAATACTATGAATCAACGGGACCATACAAATTAACGGAGAATATTAAAAAATTGCATCTAACAATAAAAAAATTTTAAATCTGTTCATGTAGTACTGTTCCATTGATAGATGGCACAACCATATACAGAGATGGCAGTACATCTATATTTAATATTGATAGACGCCACAGCCATGTACAGTGCAAATAGATAAATTAGCTACTGAGGTCTTTTTGTGCTATTTGAAATGTAGAGATGGCAGTACATCTATATTTAGGATATACATATGCCATTTTAAATCATGTACATGTCTAAATTACCTGTTGATCTTGAAAAAGATATCTCTGGAGATGTCAGGCAAGGTAAAATCCATATACAGATGCGATTTCAATGAAACACCTGAGACTAATTAGAGAAATCAACAATATTAGATTAATGGAAAACCTAAAGCACTTGTAATTCTAAACGGACACACTGAAATTTTAAGAAATCAAAGATAAACTGACAACATTAGATGCATTCCTATTCCGATACACTTTGTGTATATAATCCTCCTCATTTCTCAATACAACAGAATTTGCAATCATATTTAAATCTCAGAACAATGATACCTGCAAATAAACAAAGGTGGACTTATATAGCAAGAAAGAAAACTGAAGTTTTATATAGCAAGAAACAAAGATGCATGTGATTATTTGCAATAAATTATACATGTCTTTGATATCTACAGAAGAAAATAATGCATGTCATGACCATAACAAATTATACTTATGTGTCAACCATACATTGGCAAACATTCAAAGAGAACTTAAATTTACTCTCTTGGTTTTGTAAAAATAATAATAATAATAAGTATGTCCATCTGACATGACATTCTCCAAGTAAAATTCAAATTAAGGAACAACATTAAATGAGGTTACATTCCTAGATTGATTTTATACAGACACAAAATAAAAATACTTTAATACATGTCCTATTCCATTAAATCTCAATTAAAGCCATCATCAGACAGTCAAATAAGAAAACCATACAAAAGGAGGTGATTAACATAATATACATAATATATGAGTAACACAAAATTTTAATTTACAAATTTTTACTAAAATAAGAAGCCACACCAACTAAAAGGAGACACCACAGAAGGAAGTGACTGACATGATGTGCAGAATATATATATATATATATATATGAACAACAAAAGTAAAAATGAAATTTAAATTTTTTATCAAAATTAAGATTAAAAAAAAACCAATATAGATAAGAATACTGGCTGAAACTGCATTTTCTTGAGAATTTCTAAATAGATATCAAAAACATAAATCACAACACATGTAACAGTACATACCTAGGCACTAAATGTGTAAAAAATTGCACCAATACTGATACTACAATTACTCTAGCTCATTGTAGTATTTTCAAACATGAAATTTCAGAGGGAGGGGAAGAAAACATTTGACATATATAAATTTCTGATTAATCTCAGCAAAAGGCACCAGTAACTTATATCATTTGAAGGGAATTAATGGCCGAATATAAGTTGAGCAAAAGTAATTGACTAAGTCATGAAGAACACAAACTGGAATCACCACTAAGTTTTTAGTTTAAATTGAACTACTTGATCTATACCTGATACATGCTTTCATAGAATAACTCAGGATTAAAACTATCACTGGTAGAACACTTATGACCTATCTTCCTTCCTTGCCACATTACTGCCAGCTTGCACCAGTGGCAGGCATTCTGGAATTCACGCAAGGAGATATTTTAGTATTAAGTAGACTATTGGCACCAGAAAAAGTAAATTGAAGAAAAAAAAAGTCAAATTGAAATTGAATAATATAAAAAACTGAAGCTAATATTGCAAAATCAGGCCAAACCTGAATGGCTGAACCTCAAAAATATGTGGGTTCAATCCAAAAAAATATTTTACCAAGCGAACTAAATGCTTGTTAATCTAATTATTGTGAGGATTGAGGAATGAAATAGAAATACTTACGAAGCACCACACCAAACAAGAGCGTAGAATCAACTCTCTAGCTTGAAGCACCAAACTTGTAGAGAGCGGAATTAAAATCAACAAAGTAAGATGCAAACCAAACTGGAAATCTCATATGAAATCAACGAAACTTAAAAACAAAAACTATATATATTGTTTACCTTAATTATATCTAGGCTCCTCCCTTAATCGTGATCAAAATTTCAAGCTATTGAGATATGCTATCATGCTGATATTTACCTAGAGCAAACAGTGCATCAGGAAAAAAAAAATCAATGAATCACCATATCCTAACGCCAACTTGCATAGGGGAAAAATGATTGTTTATTCCATAATGAACAAAATAAAAGAACAACTGGTAACAGTTATAAACCTGTCACTCGCATTGCAAAATATTGACATCCAATAAAACATTTTCTTGAATAAATTATTCACATCACACACATACAAATAAAAACAATCTAAATCTATATATAATTAAACACCATAATTCTAACTTATCTGGTTGTACAGTGTTGCTCACGTGCAGTGTCTGTGCTCAATTTCTCCTTTACCGGCATGGCATCATCACTGTAAAAAGTAGCTAAGAGAAAAAAACCGAAAAGTAAGAAATAAGAAAGGAAAATACATGCTCTCTGCCGCAATGACTCTCTCTTTTTTCCATACCCATGCTCTCTGCCGCCTTGATTGGATGGAGAGAGAGGAAGAGAGAGAGAGAGAGAGAGAGAGAGAAGGAGAGGGAGTACGGTGTACTTCGCTGAGCAGCTGAAAAGATGAGTGCTGCGCTGATGAAGACCAAATATACCAACGAAAGAGGAAAATAGTAGCAACCTATGTTACCTTGGTGCGGGTGCGGGTATCGTATCGGATACGATGCGGTTGCGGAAATACGACATTTTTCAAAAAACTCGGATACGGCTGTATATATAAAATAATTAAAATAATATATTTTTTTATAATTTATATATGTTGTAATAAAAAAAATAATTTATATATTTTATAATAACATTATATTATAATCTTTTAATTTTTTAATTTATATTGAAAAATTTAATGGTTAATAATATTATATTTAACAATATAATTAACATTTGGTACGGTTATGCCATTATATTATAAACTGTTAATAACATATGTTAAAAATATAGCGTTAATTTAACATCCCAACTATCACAATTTATGTCCATACGAAAATGTAGAAGTTGTTTGTACAGCCCAGCCCAATGAGTGATGTTGTTTATCCGGTTTGGAAATGAACTATTAGTCCCACAAGGGATCTACAAGCTATATATATATATAGTATATAAAGCATGAGCCATGTGAGATGGCAGCTGAGTTGAACTGCACGTGATTGCGCAGCAGAGATCAGATTCGGTGCTTCTGGCTCCCGATACGCGTGTCGGCGCCGTGTCGATGACTGTATCTGATGGTCATACCGATTAAAATATTCGGATATGCCAGATGGCGAATCCGTGTCGGATACGTGTCCAATTCGAGATACGCTGTTAATTTGTCGTATCTGCCTAATATAGGTAGCAACACTTACACCTTGGACTGTCGAAGATGTCTCTTAAAGAGAGAGAGAGAGAGAATGCAAACACAGGCGCATAAGCCTCTGGAAGGAGCCGATCCAACGGAGAAGGAGAATCCAATCAGGGTCACGATGGGAAGAGAGCAAATGGACGACCAGGATTCTACACTGTTCTAACAACTGTTTAATATATTCTACACTGTTTAATATATTAAATGATTTGGCTTCCGTCAATTGCTTTTAACAACTGTTCTAACAATGATTTGGCTTCCCACCAGGATTCTACACTGTTCTAACAACTGTTTAATATATTAAATGATTTGGCTTCCGTCAATTGCTTTTCACTCACTATAATTTTTGTTGTTTAATCTCCATATAAACTCTGATTCGAAAACACAACAAGTTTGTTTTTTTTTTTAAAGATAAATTGGAGGTCTAAGCCACCCAATTTATTTTTAAATTAAATGTCTATCAAAAACCCCCCAGCCGGGTTTCGAACCTGCGACCTTTCACTCAAGAAGTAAAGGTGCATTGCTCTTTGGGGGGTCTTTCATAGACATTTTTGTTGTTTAATCTCCATATAAACTCTGATTCGAAAACACAACAAGTTTGTTTTTTTTTTTTTTGAAGATAAATTGGAGGTCTAAGCCACCCAATTTATTTTTAAATTAAATGTTTATCAAAAACCCCCCAGCCGGGTTTCGAACCTGCGACCTTTCACTCAAGAAGTAAAGGTGCATTGCTCTTTGGGGGGTCTTTCATAGACATTTAATTAATTTAAAAATAAGTTGGGTGACTTAGACCTCCAATTTATCTTAAAACACAACAAGTTTGTTAAACACACGGCTTAAAAGAATACTATAAAATTAAACTAGGAAAAAGCAAAATAGATCATTGTTGAAGTACATATATTGATGTGTAAATGTGTAATGTGTTTGGGATGCAGCCGAATAAACTAATTCTTGAATTAGGGCCCAACAATACCTCACCAAACAGCGAACAAGCAATTGAAATAAGCTATTTAGCGCCTTATTCTAATTTCTTTTTTTGGGCGGGTGCGTTTGGTAAGGCTTGGGTTAGTGCTACCTTGCCACCTTGGGTAGCAAACTAACCTTGCTAATTAATTTGGGATGCCAAATGAATCAAGGTTAGTTAGATTTGCGACTAACTTTTCACTATCCTACTAACCGAGCAAAATGCTGACTTAGTATTTCCTCTTGCAATCACATGGAGAGAGAAATATATAAAAGTTATTCTTTTCAAGTTTTTAATGTTGGCTTGCCACCTTTAATTAATGCACCGCTTTTTTTTTCTATCCAATGAGGATTATATAAATTTAAATAAACTTTAATATAAATAAAATATGAATAATGAATAATTATTAAATTAATTAATAATTAATTTAAAAATAATTAATAATTAATTTAAAAATAATTAATATATTAATATTAATAATTATTGTAATATTATAATAATTAATAATTAATAATAGTTCTTGCAATAATAATTAGTAATTGATAATAATTGTATAAATTTAAATAATTTTTAGTATAAAATTATAATAATGATGATAATTAATAATAGTTATTATATAATGATAATAATAATTAATAATGGTTTATTTCTATTAATTAATTATTAATAATAATAATAATTAAATTAATTCATAATTGGAAATTCAAAATAATCAATATTAATATTAATAATAATTATTTAAATATTGCAATAATTTTAATATTTAATATTTTATAATAGTTATTGTAATAATAATTAGTAATTCATAATGATTGTATAAATTTAAATAATCCTTAGTATTAAATAGTAATAATGATGATGATAATTAATAAAATTTATAATAATATTTAACAATGGTTTATTTATAAAATTTATAATTAATAATAATAGTTTTTTTTTAAAATTAATAGTTATTAATAATTACTAATTAATAATAGTTAATAATAATAGCATTATGGAATGATAGAGAAAATTATTGCACTTGTTTGTTAGTATTAAGAATATTGTAATTTAATAATATTTTGTAGTTAATGAATGAATTGTATGTAATTTGGAACTTAATTATGTTTTCATTGTAGTTAAGAACGTTTTATTATTTACTTATTATTCAAAAGTAATCAATTCCAAATTAATAATGTTGTAATTGTTAATTATGATAAAAATAAGGTAATATTGTCAGAATCTATATACATTCGTCTAATAAAAAAATAATAAATAATTTTTGGAAGTTACATAAGTCCAATGTTTGTAGCAAACAAAGGCAAGAGCCAATACACGTCAATATACCACGTTTGTGTGCACTTTGATGACATTTATAAAAATCAAAACTAATCAATAATTTATTCATTTTTCTACATAACTAACTTCAACATACCACGCCAAACAACATTTTCTAACCTTAGACTACCATTAACATCTTCCAATCACTATCTCTTGCCATTCTATCTCTCTAATCTCAAAAAATAGTAACCTAAAGGTACTAACCCTACTAACCTTTTTTGTTTTGTCAAATGCACCCTCAAACCTTTTTGTTTTGTCAAATGCACCCTCAAAGAAAAAATAAAAGAGGAGAGAGAAACTCACAAATAAGCGGACAAATAGCTAATTCGTCCCCATGTGACTTCTCTAGCAAACGCACATGATATAATTCCTGCTGAAATTAAGATCTATTCTTCACTGAGCAATTATGTCCGTGGAAAATGATTGCGTCTCCTATCATGTTGTTTCATTGATTTCCTCTAATATTTAATTAAAATGCATATGTTGATCGTCGAAATTCCTTTTTTAAAAAAAGAGAAAGCAGGGATTAATTACTTTAAGTTTAAACTTATGAAAATGATGGAGCAGTTACATAACATATCTTAAATAGGCATAAGAATATGACCAATTCTTTGTAGTCATGAAAATTAAACTTCTACCTTCATACAAAGTAGAAACCTCATGCAAATTGACACTACGACATGAGATAAATCAATTATTAGTTGTAAATATCTAATTAAAGATTAATGCAAGAGATCAGGAAGACCAATATATGGGAAATTTCATGCGACAACACTTATTGTTTTAGATACTGATAGAAGTTGTAGGCCCAAAATAAATATAAATTGGTCCACTTATCACTTATGTGCAGCGTTCTATTCTGAAATTAATCAGTTGGGTGGTGATTCAAGTAAAGTAATCCGTTTTATTATGACGATTTTAATAAACCAATAAACCTACAAAAAAAATGATTTTTATTGCTAATCAATACCATACCATAAATAAAATACATCTGAGCTGTAATCATTTCCCCTTGTGTCAAAAGGCGAGCCTACTGCAAATTTCTGGTGCATTATTCTCCCATAATAGTTTATAATTTATATTTAGAACACAATGTTCTATTTCCCCAGTACACTGTACACCAAACTTTTGAATGAAATATGTTGCAGTTGACTGACTTGACTTGATGCCACTATTTTAACTTCAACCAATGGGTCTTGCCTGTTCATGGGCCCACTAGTCAGCTACATAAAACAGGAATTAATGAAGGGTAGATGAAACAAAATATCTAATAAAATTCACTTCGCAAAATCAGAACAAAGAGCACTTTGAAGCTCTTAACGAAACGAAGCGAAGCATGTCGTCAAGCATAGCAGCCATGGAGCAAGAGATGGAGATGGAGGAAGAGATACCAGAGGGGTACGCCGAGATCGTGGTGGTGCGCCATGGCGAGACCACCTGGAACGCTTCTCGCATCCTCCAGGTTTCCATTTTCTCTTTTTTTTTTTTTTTTTTCTTTCTTTCTTCATCCCTTTTCCTTTCCTCCCCAATTTTGCGATTGAGGTAGTAGACATTGTTGGGTTTGCTTTTACTAAATTATACACGATTGGGAGAAAAGTAAATTGTTAGAGGAGTAGATTTAATCGAGCATTAAATGATGTACCAATTCGTTTACTGTTTATAGGAAGTGTGTACCAGTTTTTAATTTAACTCATCCTCTTATAATCAGGGACAATTGGATTCAGTATTGAATGAGATTGGAAGACAACAAGCAGCGGCGGTAAGGTATGCTTTCAATTTTGTACTTAAAATTGCAAATCTCCCTTCTAATTTATGTTTATTCCCATTAATTTTCTTTCTAGGTTGCAGACCGCTTATCCAAGGAGCCCAAATTCAATGCCATGTACTCTTCTGATCTAAAACGAGCAGCCGACACTGCACACATTATTGCAAACCAATGTGGTCTGAAAGAAGTAAACTAAATCATGTTTTGTCATATTCCATTTTTCCAATGTTTGTTTGTTTGTTTGTTTGTATCTATTTTATCTTAAATTGTGCGTCTGTAATGTAAATAGGTTATTTTAGATGAAGCATTGAGAGAAAGGCATCTCGGCGACCTTCAAGGCTTGACAATGGTGGATGCTCAAAAGATGAAGCCTAGTGGTTATAAAGCTTTCTTAGCACACAAAAGAGATCAAGAAATTCCAGTAATTCTCTCCTTACCATGCTTCTTTTATGAAACTATGTCATTTTGTTCTGCAAAATGAAATATTGAAGATCTCTCCATAGATCTGATTAGTTTTGAAAGCTTATTTTATTTTTCAACTTTAGATTTTGTTTTTAGTAAGAATGCTTATGCTTATGCTATCATTTGTAATATTATTTGTGAAGGGTGGTGGAGAAAGTCTTGATCAACTACATGAGCGGTGTGTTTCTTCTTTCCGAAAGATAGCTAGTCAACACAAAGGTACAAAGCCTTAGCAGATATTTGCATTGTATTTTGGAAAGAAACTAATTTTAAGTAGGAATAATTTCTGTTCAAGCGTAGAATTATTTTATTTTTTACAGTATGACCCAAATCAGGTGCTGGTATTTACCATTTGTTGCCAAGCCCATGTCTCCTGTGATTAATTTTATTTGGTATGTGTGTTTATTTGGGACTTTATTGTATGTATAACTTTCTAGATTCTCGGACCTAGTATCAGTAAGTAGGTACATATGACTTGAAAGTTCAAACTTCAAAGTTTAAACTGAAAATAAGATAATTTCTCAGGTGAAAGAGTAATAGTGGTTAGTCATGGTGGATTTATCAGAGAACTATACAGAAAAGCGGCTCCAAATAGAAAACTTGAAGGCAAGATTCAGAACACCTCTGTTAGCGTGGTTCTCATTTCAGCTTCTAACAACCGTTGGTTTATAAAGAAGTGGGGTGACACCAGCCATCTCCAGGGAATAGGTATGCTAGATAGTGGATTTGGCGGGGATAAGACATCTGGTTAGAATTCTGGTAAAACAATAGAACTACTTATAGAGGATGAGGCATGATGATCGTCATTTCTAGGAGGATCATCTGAGATGATTTATTAGATGATTCAGTGTTATTGTTTGGGTATGTATTGTAATACATTTAAATTGTACACGATTGCCCATTCGTATCCAAGGATAGAGCAGATAATGTAATTTTCAGAATTATAAGCCGAAATTTGTTTAGTGATGAGTTGATAATTGGGTAAAACAAAAGTGATTTGTGAAAGATAGATTGGTTTTTCACCTCGTGCTTTATAAGTGTAGTTAAAAGCATATGTACTTATGTAATATAGTGTCGGATGGCATCAGCCCCATTTTTTTATTTCATTAGTTAGTACTTTTTGACAAATATACTCACATCCTCTTCAAACTATGAGTTTCGATTTTTTTTTTTTTTAGTCCGACATATTTGTCTGGTCACCGGAGCTGTATTATGTATTGACTTAAATTGAATTACATTTGAAAACATCACTACATCTGTCTTGTTTTCATTTCATTTCAAAACTCTTTTCGCACAGTTGGAAGATAGTATCAACATTGTAATTCCTAACTGATCTGTAAAATATGCAGCGGCCGACCGGCCGTAAATAAAATATATATACCTTGCTACTTAAAGACAAACTAAAACATCCATTTAAACATACCTTATGGAATATGTAAGGGGCACGTATCAAACAATCTCACGCAATTACACGCTTGTATTTCCTTCAGAACTTATGAAATTTACAGTGGGTTTTAAAATGACGGTCGATCAACTCGAGCCAAAAAGAAAAAGAAAATACCAATGGTTCTGTGTTGAAACGGTAATTTTATGGAAAATGTTATCACGAATGACAAATCTAACGACAGAATTCTAATATCTTGTTCTAACTCCAAAAACGCCCACATCAAGATCCCTGACTTTATCAAAATCCAAACCACCATCCTTCAATCTTCCAGCTAATTCTTCATTGCATCCATCAATGTCTAGAATCTCTAATGATTCTGGCAGCTCCGGAAGCCTGGCTAACCGAAAAGCATTATGTAGCACCAACATCTTCAAGCTCGTGAGGGTTTGCAAGCTATCAGGAAATGAGTCCACTGAGTTTAAACCATATAAACCGAGGGTACGGAGGGAGGCTGCATTCTGCTGTAACCATTGATCTGGGAACGTTGTCATGCTACTAAATCCTCTGATCTCCACTGATTTTGTGAAGTAAAGGTTTCTCAATGGCACTACAAACAAATACTCAGCCCGGTCTATGTCTAGCTTGTCAAGTGTCATTGACAATCTATTTCTCGGTGACTCTTCAGTTGGATCCAATGGTGATCCTATTGTGAGCATTGGACATGTTTTAATCATCAAGATCTTTAGGGATGAGATGGCTCCTAACCCACCAAGTGATTTCACCCTTTTGCAATTTCTCAGCTTTACCTCCCTAAGTGATGTTAAGCACCTTAACACATTTTCTGAGGGTAATGATATAAGATTAGAACAATCCTCCAACTTAAGAAGAGTAATAAAAGAAATATCACATAATAATTGGGGTAAAGATGCCACAAGATCTTCACAAGAGCTCAGCATAACTCGTTGAATGGATGGAGGGAAGAAGTTTTTGGGTACGAGCATAGGCAGAAAGAAAAATTTGCATTCTTGAATCCTAAGTGATTTCAGATTGACAAGCTCTCTAAATCCTTCTGATGGCAGTCGAACTAATTCATTACAGTTCCATATTGTAAGTTCCTCGAGAGATGCAAGTTGTTCTAGGTGATTGAAAAATCCAGAACTCAAGGAGACTAGTTTAGAGCATCCAAAAATAACCAAAGACGAGAGACACCGAGGGCCTTGATTGGTGCTACTTCCCTCATTCTGATATTTAAAATCAGGAAGTTCAATTATCTCTAAGGAGTTTAATTCAAGCTCTTCTAGAGAAGTCGGAATAGAGGGCAATTTCTTTAGGTTGGGGCAATCAAGTACTATGAGTTTTTTCAAACATGGAAACCACTTTTCACTTTGAGTATTCTCTGTCCACTCCTCTAACTGCATCAAATGTAGGAGCTTAAGTGTTTCCAATGCTGGAAAAGGGTCCTCAGATCGGCTGGACCTATAAAACTCCAGGCCAATTTTCTTCAATGCTACCATGTTTTCTAGGTAAAGACATTTAAGGCACGGAAGCTGTCCTAAAGGAGGAAGCCTCTCTAAACTGCAATAAGCTAAATTGATATGAGTTAAATTGAGAAGAATTTGAGCTTCCAACCAATATGGAGGATTGGTGCTCTGATAGCCATGTAATAACAGATCTATAACTCTAGGATGTGGCTGGAGGCAATCAGCAACTTCCTTGTGCGACTCATTCTTATCTCCTGTATTCCCAAAACCATGACCCCACATTAAAGCAATATGTCGAAGGTGTTGCTTTGAGGTTAGCTTGGCCTTAGAAGCTTCTTCTGAGTTTTTTACATTCTCAAGATTGGTAATTAACAATTCACGAAGCTCTAACATCATTTCTAGTTCACTTATATCATATCCCACCTCATCTCCAACACTATATCCTATTAGTTGTTGAAGAGCAGTAAGCTTTCCAATATGCTGAACCATTGATATTGCATTTGAGGGAAGATATAGTTTCTTCAATTTTGAAAGCTTGTAAATGTTGGAGGGAATGCTCCCTTTTGAATGATCAAAGTAGGGACTTGATGTGAACTCTAAGATTTGCAAATGATAAAGCATGCATACACATGGAGATAACTTTGGTATTTGTGTCCTATTTATGTTCAAAGAACGAAGGTGAACAAGGTTGCCTATTGATTCTGGAAAATCACGAAGATGTTTAGATGATAATCCTAAATATCGCAAAGTTTTGAACCCTTTCAAAGCAGTACAAATGACATCCCCTAACTCAGGATCCTTGATATGACAATATAACAAAAGAGTTCTCAAATACTTTAGTCCTGATAGGTTTTTAAGAACAGATATGCTACTTGTCCTCAAGGACAAATGACGAATGTTTTGTACAATTTGAATTGGACTATCGCTGGTAACACACAAGCACTCATTCTTTGAAACAAACTGAGCAACCTCGTGTAAAAGATCATGCATAGTGTAATAAGATTCTTTAGGTTCAAAGAAGGATTTTCCCACAAGAATTTCAAAGAAATTGCTGGCCACTTTCTCCTTTCTCTCTTCACCCTCAGGAATTAGGCCAATGGATACCCACATATCCACTAATTGTTCTCTATTAAACTTATGATCTTGAGGAAATAAGCTACAGAATCTGAAGCAGGGTTTCAACTCGGGTGGGAGGTGCTCATAGCTCAACCTTATAGCTTCCATTATGCCATCCATTTCTTTGTCAGAGTTGAGTGCTCCATCTTTCAAAACACTAGTCCAAAACTCATCATCTAGTTTATCGTTTAGCATTCCACCGATAGACTTCACAGCTAGAGGTATGCCACTTAGCTTTGTAACTATCTCATTACCAATCGATTGCAGCTTTGGATAATCCTTTGGGTCATAACCAACAAAAGCAGATTTCTCAAAAAGCAACATACTCTCTCTTTCTCCTAAACCATTTAATTTGAGAGACATCTTAGATTCACCAACCAATTTCGCAACCATATCAGCAACTGATTCCATCCTTGTAGTCAAAAGGACCTTGCTTCCTTCCCCACCATATCTCAAAGGTGCTATCAGCTTCTCCCACTTCCCTTTTTCTTTGTCATTCCACACATTATCGAGGACAAGAAAAAATTTCTTGGCTGATAATGCCTCAATTAGAGTCCTTTGAGCCTCACTGATAGTTTCAATCTTTAGTTCTTTGTCAGTTAATAATGACTTAACAATTTTCTTTGCAATAGTCTTTTCATCAAATGTGCGAGATACGCATACCCATATCTTAGTTTCAAAACAATCAAGTTTTTCAAATATGTGTTGTGCCAGGACAGTCTTGCCAACACCACCAACACCAACAATGGAAAACACAGATATTTCCTTTGTATCTGTGCTGGTCAACCAATCTATGATCGTTTTTTTTTCTTCTTCTCGACCAAAGAAGTTATTCCCTGTAAACAAGAAGCCGGTTTCTTGGCTCACATCTCCCCTCACCTTAGTACCAAAACGCTGATCAAACCATCTCAGAACCTAAAAATTGATTCCGCCCTGTCAATTAGTATTCTAAGTGGAGAAGAAAAGTCTGTGTTTCTTCAAGGAAACAAAAATGAAATAATATTAAACCCAGCAATATTAATATTGGATATGACATAAAACAGGCATCATCCTAATAAAATGGAAACACATTTGTTAAATTAGATAAAAGACTTTCTTTTATTAAAATTGTCAAACGAAAGTAAAAAAAAAAAAAAAAATCAAAGATGGACATTATAACAGAGATATCCTCAAATTCAATCCAAATTTTATGAGGCCATGAATCAAGCATCCGGTCCCCTTCTTCTACCCGTCCGTAGAGTCATGGATATAATTTACTATTCTGAAAGGATGGGACTATTTGACTCATTTTGGACCCGTTTAAATGTGTTATATTAATTAATTAATTGTTGTTAGTTGTTATTAATATTATTTGGGAAATTATGAATATAAATTCTGAACCATGCTTTGATTTCGGTCCGAAATTATCCTCTGGCTTGCGAAAGCACGTGACAGCAATGCTTCTGGAGCAAAACTAAATGAACCCGAAATCCTACAATATTTCTTTGTATCTGTTTTAAGTCCAAAAACATTCAAAAACACACAAAAATATTATTTGCACTTTAAATTATTATCTTTTTAAAACCGTAAAAATTCAAAAAAAAAAAAAAAATTGTTAGTTAAAAAAGTACGTACAGTCCATGTGGATCCCAACTGTTAGTTTTGTCCAATGACTAGTTAGGTATAACAATGTTTTTATTTGAGTCTGGTTCTAACCTTGAATCATTTACTTCAATTTTATTAATATTAGTCAATTAAAACATCATAGATCCTGACCATCAAATTTTAAAGACGGGTGTGTTTGACAAAATGTTGAATAAGCTGTATTTCGAATAAGGCTTATTTGGGTTGAAACCAAATGCGTTTTGAATAAGTCTTATTCTGAATAAGAACTTATTCAACTCTTTATTCTAATATCATCTATATGATGGAATTAGAATAAGAAATTGAATGAGTCTTTATTCGAAATAAAGCTTATTCAAAATGCGTTTGGTTTCATCCCAAAAGCAACTCATAGTCAAAATCAAGGCAATGATATGTGTAAAACATTAGAGATCCAGATCTACGTACCTTTGAGAGGGCGGCTCTAGAAATTAAAAGCATTTGAGGATGCTAATTTTAAATTCTTATAATTTGCGGGTAGTTGTTATATTTACACATAATTAGCCAAAATCAACCTAATAATTAAAGGGTTGATCTCAAATCTTAGGAACCAGAGACCTCCCGGCTCCACAGACAGTTCAATTTTGCATACCAAACAAGACAACCTTGACCACACTATCCTATAAAGACTTTGTATGAAACATGAAAAAATAAAATAAAAATTCCTAATTGAAAAACATAGAAATCCAAAAATATTTAAAAGTAAAACGAACGAAGAAATGAAAACAACCTGAGCAAAGGTGTCAAGGCCAGTGACAAGGTCATTAAAATTCTTCAGAATTTCCCTCAATCTCTTCAGCAAATCATCCTGCTGAGCTGCCCGCTTCACAAACTTTACAATCATCTTCTCATCCTTGAGACGGTGGTACTCCAATTCATCAAGCACATTGTCGGCATCCTCGACCGCATCCTGGAGCTTGGCCAGCCATTTATATAGAGGCAGGTTAGGGTCCCTAGGTAGATGGGCTCTCTCAGCCATGTAAATGATATTCTCGATCTGAGGCTCGAAACGCACAAGGTGGTCCAGGTCGGCCTTCATGCCGGACTGCCACGATTTATGGCCTTCGTAGTAGGAGAGTGCTCCATCGCGCAACTTGCTGAATACCGATGAGACAAACCATCCACTGATGGTTACTGCATCAGCCATCAAGGACGGAGAGAAATTAAGAGCGTCTGTGGTTGGAGAGGTTGGGGGTTTGGAGAAATTTGGGGTGTTGACTTGACTTGCAACTTGGAGAAGCTGGACTTTTATGATTGGGGTTTATACGGAGGGTTGACTTGACTTGTTACGTTGTTATTATGAGTTTATGACTAGTAACTTATGAGGGATTGAGGGGTGTCACTCCTTAGCACACAATATCCAGCAGAATAATAATATAGGAATAATATTTTGAAATAATGGTAAATTTTGAGATAACAGTTGGATCAATAATTATTATCAGAATTCTATTGCTGCTCTATAGCTTTTCCCTCTGCGCGAAATGGGGTTTATAAAGATCTCAAATCAATTGCTCCAATTAAAATGACTTCAATGGGACTTATGAAATATTAATATTGGGTTAGAGCAACGGTCCAATCAGTCGGTTGTGTAAAGAATTGGCAGCATGAATATTCCAACGGAAAATTTGATTAAGATAGTGAATTGAATGGATATTGTGCAACTAATACGAACGGGAAGAAATAAATTAAGATAGTGAATTTAAAAGATTAATTGTCATGTAGAATAAATAATTTCAAAATGAATTTACGAAATGAAATTATGAGTTTCTCAATACATGTTTCAACAGTTGGAGTTGCGGAGAGCGGATTCTTTTATGTTGTTAGTATTTTAGTCGAAATTGTTTTCCATCATCGATCCCTATGTCTTCATTAAACCAACGCGTCTTCATTATAAAGAAGTTCAGGAGATCATGGAATCATTCCCTCTTTTCTTTTTTTAGAATGCAATTTATGCAATTAATCCTCATCCTCTCCTTTTTCAGGTGGAACAATTTTCAGCATCCAGAGGCCAACTAGAACAATTAGTCGGACAACTAGAATAGTTAACTTACCAACAAGAACAGTTATTTGAAATCTTAAATAATTGTTCTAGTTGTTTTTGGATAATTGTAATGGAAAAAAAGATGTTAATTGTTATGTTTGGTAAAGTAATTGTTCTAGTTGTTCTGGAAAAAAAATTGTGTTGGAAAATAATGCTAATTATTCTAGTTGTTTTGGGAAAAAAATTTGTGCTGGAAAAAAATATTAATTGTTCTGGTTGGTAAGCTAATTTTTCTGAGAAAAATAATTTGCTGGAAAAAATATTAATTATTCTAGTTGGTAAGCTAATTGTTCTAATTTTTCTGAGAAAAATAATTTGCTAATTGTTCTAGTTGGTAAGCTAATTGTTTTAGTTGTTATAGAAAAAAATAATTGCACCGGAAAAAAATAGAAAAAATTGGAAAAAAATACTATTTGTCCGAGTTAATATTACTAACTATTCTCGAAAAAAAATAACTGTTCTAGTTGTGCACATGACATTTATTAGTGGAAACAGAGAGGGAGCGAAACAGAGAGGGAGAGGTTATCTGTCTCAGGCGATGATGGAGATGATGGAATATAATTGCATTCCGAAAATAAAAGTCTAGGACTTCATTATTAATAGAAAAGTCAGGGAATGATGGTTATGAGCCCTGATTTTTGTTTTAATTTTTTTTAGAAACTTGATGGTGTTCCTATTGACTAAGAGCACCACGACACAACAAAAAAATACTTAAAATACGAAACAAAATACTTAAAATACAAAACAATGCGCAGAAAGTACTAACCGACTTTTCAAATGGCAGACAGAGAAAAATATATATATTGACCACTTTAGTAAAATTTTATAGGGTGATTTAGATATATGCCACTAGAAAAATTTGAAATTAGAGAAATGCCACTACTAAAACACAAATTATTTTTATGCCATTACAAAATAATAAGAATTAGTTTTATGCCATTGAATGATTGATATGACCATTTAACCCTTTTAAATATGTCACTGTAAAATTAAAAAATTTAAAATATGCCATCGCAAATAAAATAACGAGTATCATGCAATTATAAATCAAATAGATGAAGATGCATGCCTTGAAATAAGTATACTTCGTTATTTTAAGATTCATATTTTCAAGAGATAAAAAAAAAAGAATGCAAATCCAAGTTGATAATGGACGCTATGCTACGCTGGAACGTTTAGTCATATTTTCACACAATCAATTAAGGTCATTATGTATTAAAGAAGATAATAAAGATGAACGAAAAAAATCATGATTGCAATGAACAGAATATAATGATAATTTTTTTTTACTGGCGCACATTCATGTTTCCCTCCAGCGCCGCCTTTTTATTTTAAATTAGGGTTTCTTTTGACGAGGACAATTTGGTCATTAATAAAAGTAATGACAAATTAATGATGCTATTTTTAGAATTTATTATGTTTTTTTGAAAAATAGTGGCATAAAACTAATTTCAATAATTTTATAGTGGCATAAATATAGATAGCAATCTAAGAGTGGCATTTTTCAAATTGACAAAATTTCTAGTGGCATAAAACTAATTTTTCCAATTTTATATGTACTAGTCCAAAAATTAAATTTCGAATTATTTTTAGACATATTAAAAAAATCCGATCATTTCTATTTCCCCTCAATCTTTCCCTTTGTGTGGTGTGAGTTGACATGACGCCACGAGCCCACGACACCTCACGGACTCACGGTGAATCTCTTGCCTCCCCACTTGTCGTTCCCATCCCAAACCACCTCAGGCACCTTAATTTCCCACCATACCCCGAGTCCTCCACCTCTTCCACCATTAAAATGTTGATTTTTATGACTCCGATCAAAATCATGAAAAGTCGGCTCGTTTCTCATCAATTCCGTTCTGAATCGGCCAACTTGGAAGTCATATGCACACACTTATGTTCTGAGAGCCGTTGAGTTGAGTTGAGTTTTTCAGCTCTAGAATCAGTTAAAATGATAGACGAAGTCGTAACGTATTCATTAACTCATATATCTACTGTAAGGGGGGGCCCAGACAGATTATGGAAACGGCGTTAGCAAAAGGACCACTATCTGAGCAGAAGACACGTGTCCTGGGGACCATCAGTAGAGTTTTACAGAGATAAAAGTTTATTTAGCTTAATTCTCTATCTTTTTACTAGCAGATCCTTTGTAATCACTATATAAGCATTTTTGCATTAGACATTAGGTTTTATGCGTAATCTCAGATCTGAACTCAACTTAAGACTTTTTTATCATGTATTTTCCACAATTTCTCACTTTGCTGTATCTTCTATTTCTGTAAGGATTAATATCCAACTTTATGTCAATCTAATCGTTCTTATTTCAATCATTCAATTCCAGTTTCAATTTTAGTTAGCTTATCTTATTGTCTACTTGATCTCATTCTTTGTCTATCTTGATCTCATTCTTTGTCTACCTTATTCCATTCTTTGTTCACCTTAAACAATTAGTTGTCTTCTTTACTTCCTTTACAAATTAATTGAGCGTATAGCTCAGTTTCAGTGAATTGAACATTACATTGGATCGGAATCGGCGATTTTCAAAACTATGATTTTCGGCTTTTTGCTCCTTCTTGTTTAGGACTATTAACCAAAATGTACAAAACCCTTTTACCCGTTAACGAATATACGACATAGTGTGGTTTAAAACTTTTGTAGTATTAACGAAATTCTTCAGTGTATTTATTCCCATCGTATAACATAAATCAGTATCAGTATTCCATACGAAAGTACGGATTCAAGTATTAAATTTCTAGAATCCAGATCTAGCGTATTAAAATTATTTTGTCTTGTTCGGTCGATTTGATCTTTGATTGAATATTATTAGAGGACAATTAACAGCACAATTAAACAATTCAGTTGACAAGTCAAATGGAGAGGAATGCACAACTTTCGATATGTAACAACCAGCCTATACTACAGCCAGTGCACCATTGTGGTCCTCACAAAGAATCTCTTAGGACAGCTGTAGTTATGTAATTAGTTTAGGAAATAAAGAAATAATCTGTAACTTGTTTATATAAAAAGTTTACAATAGTATTTCTCAGTTTTCTGATATATTCATTTACTGTGGTATTCAATTTACACTTTCAAATATCAATCGGCAGGTGATGAGATAAAATATTTTGGATTTTCATTTAAAACGAAAATAAATTGAGTGTTGGGCAGATAAACAATTTATTTTTGGAAGCATATCTATTTATGTCGTTGGTAGATTGAGTCACCTATATATCTTCATTGCCTACTGCTCTATATAAAACGAAAATAATATTTGTGTATGTATTGAAGACAACTTTTGCTAGTATAACTGATATACTCTAAAGAGTATTGTGTTTAACACTACTTGCCAGTGCAGCGATTTCAGAGCGTTTACTATCCTCATCACAACTAATTCTAAAACAAATTGGCTGTTCTAAAATAAGATTGAATAAAAATAACCAAACGAAAATGGCATTAGACGAATAAGCTATTCAATGTCTAATTCCAATTCAACAAAATGCTTGAATTGTGTATACTAGCAGTAGTGCCCGCTCAATGTGCCGGCGGACTTTAGTCGATCTGATTGTGGGTTGTTCACAGCTTCATGAACTACTGCTGACATTCTTGAAATTCCAGATCATTGAGATAAATGTACATCATGTATTATTGGACATTATAGTATGCATATTTTAGCATATTTATACCAATCATAGAATATGAAAATTATATTTCCTTATATATTCCAATGCTAATCAACGCTATCTTGATTGACGCTGAAGGTAGTACCAGTAATCACTGATTTAAGCAAAAATAGAATGAATAAAAGTAGACATGTGAACAACTCAAAAAATATTTCGATGAAAATAAATATGTTTCTAAATAAAAATTTCACATAAAGTATATCATCTCAAAAATAAAAAAATAACACAACATGACAAAATTCTTAAATCGCTCTTACTCCACTATTGTAACGAACAATGATCATACTCAAGACGGAGACCTGCTTCGTAAAAAAATAATAAATTAATTAAAAATATCTAAATTGTAGATCGTAAAATTAACACATTTTATTAACATTTAAATTCTTAAGATTACTATTGTCATTTAGAAATATATGAAAACCAAAGGGATGCATGATACTCTCAGTTATTATATGATTTTAGATATTCTTACTATATTTCAAACATATATATCTTTCAATGTTAATTGAAACCTGAGATGAGAAAAAAAAATGTTGTATATATGCCGTTCCTTTCACTTAAGTTTTAAATTATCAAATTCAATGTGCGAGAAAATGTTGTTTAAACATTGATATTAATTTTCGTATTCATCTATATGATTCATTTGTCACGTCCATGGTAGGAAAGAAATAACAACTTATTATCGAACTATTTTATATTTGAATTCAGAAGAAGGATATATCACAAATCTTTATAGATTGCAAAAAATCCTCAAATTTTCGGTTGATGCGTCCACTCTTTAACTAAATGAGATCGGGTTACCAGGTAGCTCTCATACTTAACCAAAAGTCACTTTACCAATAGGCCCTTGAATTTTTTTTTGTTTTACTCTCAATGTTTCCAACTCTCATCAAGTAATAAAGGGGAACCTTACCGGTAGACCCTTCAAATGATGCTTCATCTTAATCATGATAAGTATCAATCGACAATCGATTAGACCATCCATGATACATAGACATTAATTATCAAGAGAAATTGAAGTAAAACAAAAAAGAAATGAAATAAGGAGAATGGAAACGATGAGCTCTTCAGTTGCCACCTAAGGCAAACAAGTAAATTTAGTTAGTGAAGTAGCACATTAGCATATAAAATTAGAGAATCCATTTCAACTATGAGCGTATTGCTAATTGTTCATTATAGCCTTGTATTTTCCAAAAATTGTGTAAACTAAAAGTAATCGGTAAATCATGCACATTTTTCCTCTGTATACTTGACAAACAGTACTGAACATTCAACTTTATAGGGTTTTGGGAAATCATATATGCAAGCATCCCTTGGTCAACTGGTGTCAGGTCAGGTTCGAGGTACAACGTGAACATCATAGAGCAAAACTTTGGTAGCTCTTAATATTTATCCTTTTACAAAATGGCTAAACTATTTTACACAAAAATTTAGTAGAAAATCATATACTCCTTGGTAGGTACCTGAAAGAGAAAGAAGAAGCAAAGTCTGTATGTGAACATTGTATCAAACAATATATACAGATTCAATAATATTGTATTTTTCTCCTTTAACAAGTGATTTCTAGCTATCTACTATGTCTTGTATACTTTACACATTTTGTCAACTCTCATCTACAGACGACACTCAATAATAAATTTAAGATTTAGCACAAGTATGTATGTACCACAAGTTTAAGCCATACAAATCTGGTGTATTTCAGTTAGGCATTGGAGGTAAGGTAAACTCTACTGATAGGACCTTATAGTTCCACTTTATTACAAACCATGGTATTTAGCCAAAGGGGCAAGCACATTATTGAGGTATAAACCATGTTTGTGTCGAAGAATCTAATTAATACTATTTCATCACAACAATATGAATAGAGAGTAGGAGGTAGGAATTTACCATAAATGAGTGCAAAATTGCAGATCGACAACTGCCAAGCCAATCAACAGTAGTGAATAAAACGAAAAACAACTATTTATGACCTGAAAGGGAAAAAAATAGCACCATAAGTACAAATAAAAAATATTGAAATGAAACCATGCAATAATAATTTTTTTTAGATTGACCCCTATTACTTATCTTAATTTAGGATCCATATAAAATGTATGTTACTTTATTGTAGCTTGATGCAATAATCATATCCAGCAACAAGTATCAAACATTTATAT
The DNA here is from genome assembly GCA_028095005.1 of Rhynchospora pubera. Taxonomy (NCBI): domain Eukaryota; kingdom Viridiplantae; phylum Streptophyta; class Magnoliopsida; order Poales; family Cyperaceae; genus Rhynchospora; species Rhynchospora pubera. The sequence goes on along the minus strand of CM051462.1, from coordinate 84,397,289 downwards.
GCAAATTTTTTTATATTCATTGTTTTATTGTCTAATTAAAATGAAAGATCCACTGATCAGTCAACATTTTTTGAAGAACATTTAATAAATGATTGTATCATTATTATCAGACTCTAAGAAATATGAAATATTTCATTTGTAATCTAAAATAAGAAGGTTATAATACTAATCAAAGTTCCAGAATTAGCATACTAAATGTACTTGCTTTTCAAATAAGTAAATAGGAGAATATCTTGACCAGATTTTCATTTAAAAAAAGCAATCAACAATAGAAGGAGATATCAGAAACGATATCAGAAGGGCAATTGTAGAAAGGTTGGTCATTCTAATATTTAAAAAACCTACTCTAATATTTTGAAAATAAACCTGATATTCTAAAAAAACAAAGAGAATACAATATATTATATTACTTTTGAAGAAAGGTTGGTTTTTCATAAAAAAAAACACAACATAATTTGTGTGCCTGAAGCATGAAAAATAAACTAAATTTAAAAAATTAGAGAAGAACACGCATACAAAATGAAGAAAAAATGAAAAACAATTGAATTTTCAGATATTGTTGCATAGGTCTTTTTTACTATTAATTTGAGTTGAGTTTCGCATCTCGTAATTCTTAAAAACTGCCGACTACTACTTGCTTCATAAAAAGAGAATATAACAGTAAAATTGAAAAAATCGAAGTCGATAAGGGGAATAATATAAAATTCCGTTTTTTGAAAAAAAAATTACTCAACAGAGCAGCAGATTGAGATCCTGTAATCCTTCTTTATCAATGCTGGTGTCTCCATTTCCGTTTATTTCTACACAAAAATAACAAAATCAAAATTAGAACTTTGAGATTATAGAATAGGAAGAAGATATTAATATCTTAAATTCAAAAGAAAAAGAAAAAAAAAAGCAAGCAAATTAACGAAATTTAACAAATTCTGAAAGGTCTATAGAGAAGAAAACTTGGGAATTATGAATTTCTAAAGCTTGTGAATTGGAAAAAGATATTTGGGATTAAATTGCTCACCTTCTGCTTGAGTACTTGATTCTTGAATCCTTTCTCTTGGTCTACAACACTTCATAATAGCCATGGAGGCGAAGATGAGGTCTAGGACGAGGAGGGTTCCAGCGAAGGCAATAGAGAGCATTTCAGAGGCGACCAACTGATGAAAATCAAACAAAATGAAATAAGAAAAAGAAATCCTCTTATCCTTCGTACAAACAATGAACCGACGGCAACAGATAAGAGAAAGAGAGATAGCGGGAGAGGAGTTCCGTACCAGAGATCAGACGATCAACTAATCGACGGCGTGGTGGAGGTGGCATAAGTTCAGCGAGGTAGCATAGCTAGGCTCGTGAGGCAGAGCCAGTGTTGTAAGGTCTGGACTTTGGTAGGATGAGAAAGGGTCACCTACCACAACGTCATAATTTAAGGCTTCTCTTCTCTTGTTGCAACTGAACAATGCTTTCCCTGTCAGTACCGAATTCCTTCATAGCATGTGTTCACAACAAAAATAGAAGTGTAAAATATCTCAATAGATGAGGTGGAGATTAATTATGTTGTCTAAAAAAAATAGAGCACTGACTAACAATTCTGAAAGTTTATGAGGTAAACATGGAACTCAGCCAAAAAACAAAAAGCTTTGTTTACCTGAGAGTCGAGACCTCTCATGATATTGTCAACATTTTATTTCTTTCTGCTTTGGCCCTCCCCTTCACGTAATGACATCCCATTACTGACCCATCTTCAAAAGAGAAAACTGCGATCAATAATAAGAATGGAGAAATTAGGAGACTAAACAAAGTAAACATTCGAATTGAAAACTATCTTAGTGTAAACAAAGTTTAAGTATATGGCTGCAACACGAATTGTGATCGGGCAATGGGACGCTCCCATTTTACTCTGCACAATCCTTACAACCTTTAGACAAGATATTCAACAACATATCGCAAAACAATCCGTCTATATATAAAGAAAATACTGATATGCCTATAAACATCGATAACTGTACAAAACCAAACCTACCTACAATTGCATTTGAGCATACAGAAGAATTTTCCTTTCCTAGTTGCAATCATCAAATGGGAAAAACATGCGCCCAGAAACTAAGTCTATCTTACCTTGACTGAAATAACAATTGAAGGGATACTTGCTATGAAATTGCTTTTTGTAAATCATATTGCTTTCTCAATCAAATTGATCACTCAAAGGAAATAAAAAGAAAGAGAATATACCTTAAAGGAGCAAACCCGGTAGCCAAGGAAAGAAAATAGCCCAGGCACAAACGAAGCAACAACATGAAACGTAGAAGAGAAGCTGCAAACCAACAGAAGAAAACTTTTAATTCAAAAGAACAAAACATAAATGAGGGAAAAAAGGAGAAAAAAATATAGAATGAAAGAGGATGCAACTTTTTTTTACTTTCACATGTATTGTGGCACTAACATATATAGAAAATTCAAGCCTTATGATGTTTCTGGTTTTTATGTTACAGCACATGTCTGTATTTGGTGGCACTAACATATATAGAAAAAGAGCAGAAGCACATAACATTAAAAATCTATAATGCTTGCACACTCCTATTTTGAAAATACCCTGTATCGTTCCTTGTTGGACTTAAAAGCACATTGATGGCAGAGTAGTAATTTTGCCAATTCAAATTGGCAAGGAAAGTGTGATTAGTACCTGAAAATTCATTGCTGCATCTACTTTTATGGTTGTTTTTTTTGTATTAAACAGGTACTCAAAAACTGGTACGTACAACACCTAGTCTCATCCAATTTATCATGACTAAAATCACTACTTATACTAATGATTAATTGAACCCAGAACTGAACATATGCATAAAGAGAACCTTGATGTAAAATTCAATTTATCATGATCAAGGCTAATCATCAAAAAAATCCAATCTCATGTGCTTTAAGGAACTGTCTCACTAAATTTTGCAGTATCAGCTGCCAAGAAACACCAAAACAGTATTCTAAAGACCAAAATTATTGATTGAATTTACAGTATCAGCGCACCTTACTAAACTTTAAAACTTGTTCTTTGGCGTGATGTCTACCATGCATGGAGGAGGTTAGACCGGCGAAAGGGACGCTTGCTCGATCGGGAGCACCAAGTCATCGGAGGAAGATGACAGCAAGCGGGCTGACATGGAGTGCGCAGCAAAGGTTCAGCGAAGGGGATTTACTCTTCCAGTGGAGGTCGGCTAGGGTTACGAAAAGAAATTGAACCCTAAGATGAACAAAATGGAAATAGATGCATTTTTAGAAAGGAGAGCGGAGAGGAGATCTGATTTCATCATTGATCGGAGAGGAGATCATCGCTAGAGAATCTAGAGCGGAGAAATTTTCCATGAAAAGCAGAAGCATTTAAAGAAAGAGATCGGAGAAGGATCAAGGAGAGAGATGGAGCCAGAATACTCGAGAACTAAAAATTAAGAAACGTACACATAGAATCGAACTCGCGTGTTTTAGAAGCGAAACCACAGACGCATACCGTCTAGCGCCTTGACTTATTTGTGTGTAGAGTCGACTCCTTTATAAAAATAGCGATCCAAACCGTACATCATATTGATCAATGGTTTATAATGATGTTAACAATTGTGTTCAACCCCTTTGTGTGAAAAATGTTGACCTTGCTAAGGGTGCTTTATAAGTAGTAGAGATAAGTAAGGAGAGAAGAAAGAGAAGGCAGAAGAAAAAATAAAAACATATTAAACAATAATAATTATAATAATTATTAACATAATAATTGTTAGTATTATGATGATGATGATTATTATTATTATTATGAAAAATAAAAAGAGCCTCCATCATTATTATATTATAATTATTTTTATATCAAAATTATTATTAAAATAATTAGTTGAAAATGAGATAGGAAAATATAAATAATTATTGCAAAGCGTAGAAATTATTATTATTTTATATATTATGATTAAATAAGAAAATATTATTAATAAATATAATTAGATTTGTAATATAAACACATTTTACTGTGAGAAATTATGAAAATATACAAAAGTATAAATAACTATTAATTATATTCGCATTATGTGTTGTGTCTTGTTGTATTGTGTGCCAATACATGTGTTAAAACATGTAAATATTCAAGGGTCTTCAACACAATACGACACTACACGTTAACACGCAAGCGTCGTGTTAATTCGATAAACGTATTGTATCTTGTCGTACTAACACACATGTGTATCATACTAACACATTTATATCGTGTCATTTTAGAAAACACTATTTCAACCGCACCCATCTAAACAACTCATCCTTATTCGTAAGGGGTCGTTTGGATGGTATGGGAATAAGGAAGAATAGCTTCTTCCTAAGCATCCAAACAAATTAGGAATAAGGAGAAAAATAGCTTCTTCCTAGGAATAGCTTCTTTCTAGAAATAGCTTTTTCCAACAATTATATATACATAATTTCAACAAAATTAGCTAAATACTAATAGCTAAATGAAATTTTATGTGCTTTTTAATTAGTACTTTATTTAATATTAAAATAATAATTTTTAATAATTTATTTAAATTAATATTAATTTGTTTATTCCTAACTCACCGTCCAAACAACATTTCTTAATCCCGAAATAGCACTCTTCACACCCTTCCCAAAGTTACACTTTTCCCAATATTTTTTTTCTAAAATTCTTATTCCTTTCTTATTCTCATACCATCCAAACGAGTCTAATTTTTTTTTCAAATTTTTATTCCCTAATAGACTATTCATTTTTATTCACAATGCAACAACATTTAAGATATATTGTTTAGACATGGATCAACATTTTACATCTAAAATAAATACGACTTGGTCCATTAATTAATATCCAGCGTTCTATTCTTAAAATTAAACAATGTGGGGGTGGTAATTCGCATTGCTCAAATCGTTCCAATATAAAATATAAGTATATCTGACTAATTATTTTTTTGTGTTCCATCTAAAACGAAAATAAATCGAGCGCTCTGGATTGCTAGGTAAATAAAAAATTTATTGACTGTTGGAAAAATATCTATTAAAATTTATTTACTGTGTATCATTGGCAGATTGAGTCATCTATGTTTATTGCCTAATATTTAAAGTTAAATATAATTTATAAAACAAAAATAATATCATTTTTTTTATTTTTTTTTATTTGCCCTCATATTTTTGGGCCCGCTAGTCAGCAACGTAAAACTGGGATTTGAAGGGAAATCAAAATTCGCGTTGCTAACCGCATCAACGCACACAATGAGCGCTCTCGAGCTCTGACGAAGCGAAGCATGTCGTCATCCTTAGCAGCCATGGAAGAGAAGATAGAGATGAAGATACGAGAGGGATACGCTGAGATGGTGGTTTAAATATTACCCAAAAGTTTAATTTTTCATCAATCTCCTCTTTTAACTTGTTAGAGGAGTAGATTTGATCGAGCACTAAATGTATGAACCCGTGTAGGGATAAAAGTGTTGTATATGATGTACAAATTCGTTTACTGTTTATAGGAAGTGTGTACCAGTTTTTAATTAAACTCATCCTCTTATAATCAGGGACAATTGGATTCAGTATTGAATGAGATGGGAAGGCAACAAGCAGCAGCTGTAAGGTATGCTTTCAATATATTGTGTAGTCAAAATTGCAGATCTTCCTTCTAATTTAAGTTTTATTCCCATTAATTTTCATTCTAGGTTGCAAATCGCTTATCCAAGGAGCCCAAATTCAATGCCATATACTCTTCGGATCTAAAACGAGCAGCCGACACTGCACAGATTATTGCAAACCAATGTGGTTTGAAAGAGATAAACTAAATTATTTTTTTATCACATTCCATTTTTCCAATGTTTGTTTGTGTGTATATCTATTTTATCTTAAATTGTGCGTCTGTAATGCAAATAGGTTATTTTGGATGAAGCACTGAGAGAGAGGCATCTCGGCGATCTTCAAGGCTTGACAATGGTGGATGCTCAAAAGATGAAGCCTATTTCTTATAAAGCTTTCTTAGCACACAAAAGAGATCAAGAAATTCCAGTAATTTTCTCCTTACCATGCTTCTTTTATGAAACTATGTCATTTTGTTCTGCAAAATGAAATATTGAAGATCTCTCCATAGATCTGATTAGTTTTGAAAGCTTATTTTATTTTTGGACTTTAGATTTTGTTTTTAATAAGAATGCTTATGCTTATGCTATCATTTGTAATATTATTTGCGAAGGTTGCTGGAGAAAGTCTTGATCAACTACATGAGGGGTGTGTTTCTTCTTTCCGAAAGATAGCTAGTCAACACAAAGGTACAAAGCCTTAGCAGATATTTGCATTGTATTTTGGAAAGAAACTAATTTTAAGTAGGAATAATTTCTGTTTAAGGGCAGAATTATTTTATTTTTACAGTATGACCCAAATCAGGTGCTGGTACTTACCAGTTGTTGCCAAACCCATGTCTCCAGTGATTAATTTTGTTTGGTATGTGTTTATTTGGAACTTTATTGTATGTATAACTTTCTAGATTCTCGGATCTAGTATCAGTGACTTCAAAGTTCAAACTTTAAAGTTTAAACTGAAAAATAAGATAATTTCTCAGGTGAAAGAGTAATAGTGGTTACCCATGGTGGATTCATCAGAGAACTATACAGAAAAGCGGCTCCAAATAGAAAACTTGAAGGCAAGATTCAGAACACCTCAGTTAGCGTGGTTCTCATTTCAGCTTCTAACAACCTTTGGTTTTATAAAGAAGTGGGGTGACACCTAGGCCTGTCAGTATTAACAACCGTTCCGCTGTTCCGTTCCGTTCCGTCGAAACGGAACGTTAAATGAAAGCTGAAATGGATTCCGTTTTCAGAAACGGAACGGAAACGGAACCGAAATTTGTTAACGTAAATGGAACGGAATACGGAAATGGGCTGAAATCAATAGGAAATGTGAGGCGGAACGTTAAATGGAACAGAAATTTGTTACGTTTGTCGAAACGGAACGGAAATGAAACAACCATTTTGTTCCGTTACCGAAACGGAACATTAAATGAAAATGGCTGTTCCGTTTCCATCTCTAACGTTTGACAGGAATAGTGACACCAGCCATCTCCAGGAAATAGGTATGCTAGATAGTGGATTTGGCGGGGATAAGACATCTGGTTAAAATTCTGACAACAAAACTACTTAGAGGATGTGGCATGAAGATCGTCATTTCTGGGAGGGTCATCTGAGATGATTTATTAGATGATTCAGTGTTATTGTTTGGGTATGTATTGTTATAGCATTTAAATTGTACACGATTGCCCATTTGTATCCCAGGATAGTGCAAATAATGTAATTTTCAGAATTAAGAGCCGATATTTGTTTAGTGATGGGGTGATAATTGGGTAAAACAAAATTGATTAGTGAAAGACAGATTGGTTTTTCTTCTCGTGCTTTATACATGTAGGAGGAAGATTGTCTTTGCTGAGATGATTTGTCAAATGGTTCAATGTAATTACACTGTTTGGGTATGTGCTGTTTATTTTTCACTAGATTGCAGACGATGTTCCTGTTGAAAATTAAACTAAAAAAAACTGCAGCGCCTATTTTAGGAAATGTAATTCTAGCATGAGTCATAATTAATCTAATTATTTTAAAAAATTAGCAAATAGGATTATTATATTTAGTAGTGCTATATTTGTTAAGTCCAGCATTAGAATGTGGTTGTATGGCTATAAAAGAGTCTCATGTAACTTTATTTTATGCATGAGAGAAAATAATATGAAAGTTTGAGTTAAAAGAATTTTGTCTCTTCCTCGTTATCTCTCTATATTTTGTCAAATTGGTATCAGAGCGTTGGTTGAAAGATGAATCGGGGAAGTGCGTTGGGTCAAATAACTTTGTCAAAACTCACCAAGTTAAATTATGACAATTGGAGTATTCAGATGCGAGCATTGCTCGGTGCACAAGATGCATGGGAAATTGTTACGACCGGCTACCAAGAACCTACCAACAACGAGATTGACACTATGACTCTGGGTCAAACCAAGGCATGGAAGGAGAGGCGCATGAAAGACAAGACCGCTCTTTATCGCATGTTTCAAGCGGTGGATGAATCAGGTTTTGAGAGAATTGCTAGTGCGACAACATCAAAAGAGGCATGGGACACACTACAAAACGTGTTTAAAGGTGCCAATCGAGTCAAGCAAGTGCGTCTCCAAACTCTTCGCGGTGAGTTGGAGGGCATGAAGATGAAAGAGACAGAAGAAGTCTCAGATTACATTACACGTGTGCAAACGGTGGTGAATCAACTCAAGCGCAACGGTGAACCACTTACAGATGCAAGGATTGTTGAGAAAATTCTGCGGTCATTAACCGAGAATTTTGAGAACGTGGTGTGTGCTATTGTAGAGTCGAAAAATCTTGAAGAGATAACCATTGACTAGTGATATGCCAAAAGTCCTTGGCCCTTGGCCCGTCCTTCGGAAGACCGTCTTTAAACCCGAACCGGACCGGCCCTTCGAAAGATTTACAACGGGCTAGGACCTAGAAGGGCCGGGTTTTGAAAGGGCCGGATTTAATTTTCAACGAAGACGGATTTTGATGGGACGGACATCGACGGACTAGGTCCGGCCCAGCCCGACCCGATTTATTTGAAAGGGCCGGTTTACCGTATCAGACATTATAGTAGATTTGTACGTTACATATTCATGTTCATGTGCACAAAGAAATCAATCAATTAATTACTATTTAAATAATGATACCATGGAGATATGCGTTGAATATGGTAACAATTTCTTACTCGATGAAATTTCTCATTTAATTAACTACTATTTACCGCTGCATATCTTCTTCACAATGAAATTTCTTATTTCCTATATTTTCAGATTACATTAGATATCAAAATTTTACCAAGACTGACACATACTGATTAGTCTATATATACTCCACACATATATCTTTCATTTTTCATCCAGCTCTCAAATCTCAATCTCTACCATTAATTTGTTAGCTGAAAGTTTTGTTAGAAAATCATCAAACTTAGTTTTTTTACAGCTCAAATAAATAAAAATATGGCTAATTGGAATAATGAAACAATGAATCTTTTTCATGATTCTGACGATGGAGTCCCTACTTCTCAATGCCCTAACCAAATACCAATGTCTCAATCTAATGTTTCACCGACCGTGTTGACTCCATCCACACCTCAAATGACTCCTCAGCAAACTCCAGGAAATGCGCAGACAACACCAATAGATGGAAGCCCGGGAGCAACTCAAAATGAAGGGACTGAACCCGATTCGAGGGGTATTATTTTTTTATAAATTTTCTTTAAATTAAAATTACTTTATATTACTATTCAAGTATTATATATTATTATATTTCTTATATGTTGGTAAAAAAATAAAAATATCTAGAGTACCAGAATATAAATCATCATGGTGGAGATACTTCCGAATAATAAAAGACAACAAGGGACGTTGCATCCAGGCTATTTGCTTAGTTAAAAATTGTGGAAGTATCTTGTCTTATAGTTCTGCAAATGGTTCTAGTCATATTAAAAGGCATGCTGATAAACATGAACAGGAGGGCAAAGAACCTGAAAGTGTACCGACTAATGCACAGACACACCTCAACCACGATGGTTCAGGCTTTTTTAGTTACAATCCCAAAAAGGGTCTTGAATGGATGGCCAGGTATGTTGCTCATGCTGAAAAACCTCTTAACTTTGGAGAATGTCGAAAGTTAGAAGATATGATTAAGCATGCTCTTCAGCCATATTATAAAAAAAATTCTTACAAAAGAGTACGACGTGAGGTGCTAAAACAGTATAAAGAACGTTTGATTCATTTACAAGAGTTCTTTAAAAAATCTAAACATAAGATGGCTGTCACATCTGATGTTTGGACAGCCGGGGAACATGGTTTATCATACTCTTGTTTGACAGCACACTGGATAGATGAAAAATGGATGTTACAAAAACGAATATTGTCTGTTCGGGTTTTACCATTTCCCCACACGGCTGAGGCCATTTATAATCATCTCTTGGATCTTTTTAAAGAATTCCATATCAAAGATAGAGTCATCTCAATTTCTTTTGACAATGCAAGTAACAATAATGCCTCCATACCCTTCTTTAAAACCGCTCTTTCACTGATCATGAATGGTGAATTGTTTCACCAAAAGTGTGCATGCCATATACTAAATTTAGTGGTTATCGCTGGTACTAATGTCCCGGCATTGAATGAAATAATTATCAAGTACAAGCATGGGCTGAAACATATTGACTCTCACGGCAAAAAGAAACAAGAATTTAGAGATAAATGTGACCAGATGGGTTATAGAAAAATAAAAATACCATGGGATACTGAGACTAGATGGAACTCTACTTATCGTCTCCTAAAAAATACTATGGGACATAAACGTCCAATAGAAAGTATATTGGAATCAACTTATGATGGTCAAAAGTACTTGTTAAAGGATTATGAATGGGACATTTTAAACCGCTTGCTATCTTTTTTGTCCAAGTTCTTTGAGGCCACAGTAAGACTATCTTCCACCTATACTCCCACCTCATCATCGTTGCTAGTACAACTAGTAATGATTTCTGATTGGTACCATAACAACATAGATTCATTTGATAACCATCCTATATTATCAGAAGTAGTTCACCAAATGCGGGGAAAATTTTTGAAATATTGGGAAGAGAAACCGACGGTGGCAATAGTTGGAAGTGTGTTGGATCCCCGATATAAGGTGTCAATGACGGCTGCTATGATTGCAACTTACAATGCAAATATGGGGTTACTATCGTTCGATGAAGAACTTCATGTTAGAGATAAAATAGAAAAGTTGTTTGCTATTTATGCGGAGCAGCACAACTCCTCTACATTTACTTCTCGAGGTCCTGAACCTCAAAGACGGGGAGACATGAGCAACCTATTACGGGCCATCCACCGACGTCGACCCAACAAGGTTGGATCATCATCTAGTGAGAGAGCAAATGATGAATTCAAGAAATATGAGGGTTACCCAATCTCAACAGAAGAGTCTGACAATCTAAACTTTGACCTTCTAACTTATTGGGAGGCACATGAAAAAGTTTGGCCGATCATGTCATGTATAGCTCGGGATATACTCGCGATTCCTGTATCCACGGTACCATCTGAGTCATGCTTCAGTGCATGCAATAGGGTGCTCACTGATAGACGCAATAAATTGGGGAATAAGATGTTTGAGGCACTCGTATGCCTAAAAGACTGGTTTGATGTTGAATATAGACAACAGGATAGGTCAAGAATGTATGAAACTAGCCAAGAAGAAAATGCAACTTCAGGATTCGATACAGAAGGTACCAGTGAACAAGATGATGGAAGTGATTTTGAAGCACCAGAGCCAGAAAATTAGTGGAATCATTCGCAATATTATATGTGATTTTAAAAGCTAAAGGTAATATTCTCATGCATAATTTAATTTAATTATTATTCAATTTTAATCTAAAGCTATCTCAAATACTTATGATAATTTTTTCATTTCTAGCTAGGTTCAACAGACGATGTGCCAGATTAAAGTTTTTTTTATTAAAAAGAGGTACGTCTTATTTTTATACTAAAAAAATTAAAATTTTTTATTTATTTTCAATTATTTTATTTTTTTGATTAATATACTAACAAAAAAACAATTTTTTAACTCCGCCTATGTTGTTGTAACATAGCCGGTCCCAAGCCCGGAGTTTAAGGAGGAGGGAAAAATTGAAAATATTAATTTAATTATAAAAAAAATTAGAAATAATGATTAAATGTCAAAATATATCATATGGAATCCTTTGAGTCCTTTTAGTCCTTAAGCCCGGCCATTTGAAAGACTAAGGACTTAGAAGGGCCGGATATTCAAAGGACCGGGCTACCTATTTAGAAAAAAAATCCTTCAAACCCGGTCCTTTTTGAACCCGTACTCGAACCCGATCTGGTCCGGCCCCTATGTCAAACCCGTTAAGTCCGGTCCTTTGAAATCCGGCCCGGCCCTTTTGACTTTCACTACCATTGACGAGTTAGCTGGTTCACTTGAGGCGCATGAGCAAAGAAAGAAGAAGAAAAATGCAAGAGTCGCTTAATGAGGCGCTACAAGCAAATGCCACAACTAAAGAAGAAGAGGTTATGTATGTTAATTATAACCACTGAGGAAGAGAAGATAATTTTAGAGGTCGTGAATTTGGTCGCGGTAGAGGACGTGGTCGTGGGAGAGATGGTTATGTATATCGTCCAAATGTTGATTGTTACAATTGTGGTAAATATGGACATTATGCTAGAGATTGTAGATCACCGGAGAAGATAGAAGAGAACACAAATCTCATTAAAGAAGAAGAGACGAAGGATGAAGGCGTACTATTAATGGCATACGAAGATACCATCTCCAACGACGACACAACATGGTATCTTGATACTGGTGCTAGCAATCATATGAGCAGTAATAGACATCTATTTATGGAGATGCAAAAAATAGAAGAATGTTATGTCTCATTTGGTAATGCCTCAAAAATTCAAGTGAAAGGAAAAGGCAAAATCTATTTTGGTCATGGTGATAAAAGAGGTGCAGTTGAAAATGTATATTATGTGCCAGGCTTAAAAAGTAATATCCTAAGCATAGGAAAATTAATGGAAAGGGATTATTCGGTCTTTATGAAAGATCGCATCATGCATCTAAAGGATAAACGAGGTCGGTTAATTGCACAAGTGGAAATGAGCAAGAATCGAATGTACAAAATCGATTTGAGAAATCTACTACAATCTTACTTAAAAAGTGACTTGACCAACAAAACTTTGTTATGGAATAAGAGGCCAACAAAGATGCCCACACGACCTGTCACAAATGGATTGAAGAAAGTAAAGACTTGTGGCAGTAATAGAAGCAGCGAAGAAAAACATGTTGCACCTGTTAAGAAACTAATTTGGACACCTAAGGTTGCTCAAGTAATTGCTAAAAAAGAGTCCAATGATAATGAATATTATGGAAGTGATTTTGATGATGATTATGAAGATGAAAAGTTAAAATCAAAGATTGTTCCTATCAATATTGTGCCAACAGTTGCTCCCAAAAGGAATGAGGAAAATAAAAAACTGATAGCTACAGAGAAGAATGCGAAGCTTGCTGAACTAGTAGTCAAGGTGAGAGAAGAACTGAATTCAGGGAGCTCTAACAAAGAGAGTGATGAAGAGATTGCTAAGACGAATATGAAGAATTATATTGCATCAAATGGTATGAAAGTTTATGCTAAACATATGAAGAAAAGAGAAGAGCAAATGAGTCATGTGACAAGTCGGGATAAAGCAATAATGAAGATCGAAATAAAGGATGGAAGAGATTTGAGTTTATAGGAGGGATTTGTTGAAAATTAAACTCAAAAAAACTGCAGCGCCTATTTTAGGAAATGTAATTCTAGCATGAGTCATAATTACTCTAATTATTTTAGGAAATTAGCAAATAGGATTATTATATTTAGTAGTGCTATATTTGTTAAGTCCAGCATTAGAATGTGGTTGTATGGCTATAAAAGAGTCCCATGTAATTTTATTTTATGCATGAGAGAAAATAATATGAAAGTTTGAGTTAAAAGAATTTTGTCTCTTTCTCGTTATCTCTCTATATTTTGTCAGTTCCATTCATATCAAAGGATAAAATAATTACTGCTATTTCAGAATTACAAGCTGAAATTTTGATGAATTTATCATTGGATGATAGAAAACTTGATTGGTGAAATATTAATTAATTTTTTACCTATTGCTATTTAAGTGTAGAAAGTAGTATTTTGGATGCCATCAACAACATTACTTCGTTTTCATTAATTTTTTATTACTTTATTACTTTGTTACTAATAGTTTTTTACTGGAAACTACATTTTATATGGCCGTAATCTCTTCAAACTATGAGTTATATGCCGATATATTTTTTCCGGTTAATGTGGCTGCACTATTATATATTGACTTACGCTAAATTCTATTCGAAAAGTTATATTTACATCTCCCAACAGAACTATACCTTCTTTTCCTTTCATTTCTGGGAGGGTCGTCCTCTACTCTACACTAGAGGACCAAATCTGCTCCTCCTCTCTCTCTCTCGAGTTCACCGGAGCAACAGATTAACAGAGCTCAGGTGGTGGCCCCAGAGCGACAGACCCCACCTCCTTGTACCCCCTCTCCCTCCTCTACCTCTACCTCGACAGAGTTCAGGTGGTGGCTGACAGAGCTCAGGTAAGAACAAATTTGGATTGAACAATTATTTTGGGTTTACTGATTATTTTGCGCAGGTAAGAACAAATTTGGATTGCACCTTGTTCTCTCTCTAATTCGCTTTTTCTTTTGCTTTCTTTCCGATTATTTTTATCTTTCTGCTCTCTTTATTTTACTTCTTTTTCTGGGTTGAGCACACTGGTTATTAGATGATTTTTAGCTAGTACTGTTGTGATTTTGAAATTACTTGGTTATTTTGCAAGCTTAATTTGTTTGAGGGTTCAAATTGCTGGTTTTTCAAATTACTGGTAAAGTTAGGAAAACTGTTGTGCTTCTATTGTAAGATTTCTCATAACCAGTGACAAAATAATTTAGTTGATTAGCAAAGTAATTTAGTACTTGATATAGAAAATAGATACTTGGATAAATTGTGTTTTGTATTATTTTGTGATTGTCAAATTAAATTGTGTTTTGTATTATTTTGTGATTTGTGTTTTTTTTTTATAATAGCTCCCCTCAAGGGGACCTGCATTCATTACGAAATGCCAAAGAGTTCACAAAACAAGTCACTCAGAGTGTGACTTAAAGCTAAAAGCAAAGAAACGTTATTTTGTGATTTGTGTTATTTCTATATGTTTTGAGTTAAGAACATTTGAATATGTTTCCAAAATGAACAGGTACAAGCTTGGTAGTTGGCACCAGTTTGGTTTGTTTGGCTTTGTATAGATTATTTCAAAACAGTTTTGAGTAGATATCCTTTTATGGCTTAACTGGTACCAGTTTGCAAACTCTTTAGACACTAATTGCAAACTGTAGTGATTTTTGTTTTTTCCTTTTTTATTCCCTGGCCTGAGTTTTAGTTTCAGTTATTATTCTGGTAGGATAGTTTTTAGAACTAGTCAGCTTTACTGGTTTTCATTTTTCTGTCTTTTTTGGTATAGTTTCAGTTTAGGCTTTTTTCCCCTCAATTTAATTGTTTCTCCTTTTTTTTTTTAGCGAGTTGTAAGCGATATTGTAAGACATTGTATTGTTTGTTTTAATTAAGGTTTAGCCTACGAGCATCTCATAAAAAAATAAAATTTTAATTGTAAAAAGATTTAACGTTTTAAACGTTTTTTCCGTTTAAAATGACGGAACAGAAAACGTCATAAATTTTAGTTACGTTCTGTTAACGTAACATAAGCGGAAATCAAATTTTTTATGTGCAGCAGAACGGAACGTATCTATTTCCGTATACGTTCTGCACATTTTACAGCTCTATACACGATTGGAAATCTATAGTCTATAGTATTAATTAAACCCGTCCGTATCGTCTCCCGCTATTTTGTTGTTTTTGCGACACGGCATCTGAACCATCAAAATTTTTCGTTGATCGATCTGAGCTATTCACCTATTTAATTAACTTTCGCCTATTTCCTTCGTTCGCCTCTCTATTCTCTCCTCTCTCTCGTCATCGACGACAAAAAAAACGCTGTGGCCTCACTTTCCTCCATCTTCCCGTATTTCTTTCTTTTTTTTTTTTTCTGTTTTAACCTTTTAGACTTCGCTCCACAAGGAGAGAGTCGGAGCCAAGGAAAGAAAGGAGAGTTCAGATAGAAGAAAAAAATGGACGGAAATTGAAAATTAAAGAGAGCATACAGATAGAGAGAGAAATCGGTTACTCACAAAATCGCGGAGAGTACCGAGTACCTTCCTTGGCTCGAGTCTCCTTCTGGAGCGAAGCCTTAGGGTTTCGCCTCTCTCATTCAATCACCCAAGTCCTCTTAGCTTCCTCCTCGCCTCACTCCCTCACCTCATCTCTCCTCATCGTCACCTCGCCAGATTACTCCGCCTTTCCTTCTATTTACTTCCTCTTCCACAAACCCTCCTCACCCCATGGCCCTCATCCTTCTTCTCCAACGCCTCCTATTGAAAATCAAGGTGATAGCCAAATTCAAAATCCTGGTAGAGCGATTCCAACAAGGCAACTACGACCTTCCCTCTTTTCTTGAGGCTACTGTTTGTAAAACAGCCAGGAGATGGTGGTCTTAGCTGAGGTAGGAAGATCGTTCAATGATTTTCTTGAGCTTTTCCATCGATACTGATCCCTCTTGCCCTTCCATGGTTAAACTTACTAATCTTGATCTTTGACTAGGAATAATAATATTTTAAAGTGTTTTGTTGCAAAATGAAAGGATAAACATTTGCAATTTTATTTTCCCTTCGCTCATAATTTTCTTTTTGTTAATATAAAATTTGTGTTCTGATTTGGAAATTGGTGCTAGAAATTCTTTACTTGAAATTATTAATATGAACTTTTCACTAGATGCAAGAAATTAGAGTTATCAGATTTTAAATTAGTGCATATGGGATGCTTAAATACTAATATTTTGTTAATTATGTCATTCTAAAATATTATTCCATAAAAGAAGAAGAAGAAAAGGTCTATTGTATTCATTACTTGATTTTTTGCATTTCTTTATGTTGGTTTTCAATGTGTTATCCTTAAATTAATAGTGAATTCACAAATGCGCATTATGGTTTTGATTACCCTTGCAGCAGCATCCACTTGAGAACTATTCATGGCTCATAACTCAAAACTAAGCTCTGACGAGTCAGAACCCAAGTCTTCACTGGTCAAACGATCCAGATCAGGGTCTCTGTCCCCATGGTCTCGAGCTGCACTTCACATTGAAAAGACATACAGCAATAAGGATAATAAAGGGTGGGGCAAGGATCCTAATTCAGTCGACCCTTATACTTCAAGGCAGGTCGTTGCTTTTGTGGGTTTTTTTAATATTTTCTTTTGGAAGTTTACCACCGAAAGGACGTGAAACTAAAACATTTTTTATTCTACCTTATGGAATATGTAAGGGGCACTAATAAAAAAATCTCAATTAATTAAACACGCTTGTATTTTTTTTTTCAGAACTCATGAACTGTACAGTTGGTTGTCAAATGTAATTGATCAACTGAAGCCAAACGACAGAAAATATCTATGTTCCAATATTTTTTTTTCTTTCTTGAAGGTTAACGAAGATGTCATACAAGTAAAATCTATGGTCCAATTTTGAAAAGACAACTATATGGAAAAAATTATTATATAGGTACCAAATTTAACGACAGAATTCCAATTTAACATTCTAAGTTCTAACTGAACCATTGATTAATTAAGGATTCCGTTAGAACTCCAAAAATGCCCACATCAAGATCCCTGACTTTATCAAAATCCAAACCACCATCCTTCAATGTTCCAGCTAATTCTTCATTGCATCCATCAATGTCTAGAATTTCCAATGATTCGGGCAGCTCTGGAAGCCTGGCTAACCGAAAAGCATTATGTAGCACCAACATCTTCAAGCTCGTGAGGCTTTGCAAGCTATCAGGAAATGACTCCACTGAGTTTAAACCATATAAGCCGAGAGTATGGAGGGAGGCTGCATTTTGCTGTAACCATTGATCTGGGAATGTTGTCATGCTACTAAATCCTCTGATCTCCACTGATTTTGTGAAGTAAAGATTTCTCAGTGGAACTACAAATAAATGCTCAGCCTGGTCTATGTCTAGCTTGTCAAGTGCCATTGACAATCTATTTTTCGGTGACTCTTCAATTGAATCCACTTGTGGTTCTATGGCTAACATTGGACATGTTTTAATCACCAAAATCTTTAGGGATGAAATTGCTCCTAAACCACCTAGTGATTTCAGCCTTTGGCAATTTCGTAGTTGTACTTCCGTAAGTGATTTTAAGCACCAGAGCACACATTCTGCGGGTAATGACATGAGATTGGAACAATTCTCCAGCTTTAGGAGAGAAAGCAAAGAAAGGTCTGGTAATAATTGGGGTAAAGATGCCACAAGATCGCCACAAGAGCTCATCATAACTTGTTGCACAGACGGAGGAAAGAAGTTTTTTGGTAAGAGCATAGGCAACAAAATAAGTTTCATGCAACCTTCGATCCTAATTGTTTTCAGATTGGTGAGCCCTCTAAATCCTTTTGATGGCAATTGAACTAGTTCAGCACAGTTCCATATTGCTAGTTCCTCTAAGGATGTGAGTTTGTCAGGGTGGCTGAATAATCCTGACCTCAAAGAGGTTAGCTTTGAACAATAAATAATAAGCAAAGAGGAGAGAAACATGGGGCCTTGATTGGTACTACTTCCTTCATTTTGTTGTTTAAATTCAGGAAGTGTAGTTATCTCTAAAGAGTTCAACTCGAGCTCTTTTAGAGAAGTTGGAACAGATGGCAATTTCTTTAGGCTAGGGGATCCAACAACTACAAGTCTTTTCAGAAGTGGAAACCACTTTTCACAATGAGGATCCTCTATCCACTCCTCGAGATGAATCAAGTGTATAAGCTCAAGGGTTTCCAATAATGGAAAAGGGCAGCCAGAATGACTAGCCCCGTAAAACTCCAAATCAATTTTTTTCAATGCTCCCATGTTTTCTAGGATGAGACATTTAAGGCATGGGAGCTGTCCCAAAGGAGGAAGCCTCTCTAAACTGGAGCAATAAGAAAATTGGATTTCGGTCAAATTGGGAACAATCATAGCTTCCAACCAATTTGGAGGATATGTGCTCCTATAGCCATCTAAAAATAAATCTGTAAGATTACTGTGCGGTTGAAGGCAATCAACTACTTCCTTATCTGACTCGTTCTTGTCTCCTATATTCTCAAAACCATGACTCCACCTTAGTGCAATACGAAGAAGATGCTTCTTCGAGGTTAGGTTGGCCTTGGAAGCATTTTTTGGGCTATTCACATTCTCAAGATTGGTGATCAACAATTCACGAAGCTCTGACATCATTTCTAGTTCATTTATATCATATCCTGTTTTACCTTTAACACTATATCCATTTAGTACTTGAAGAGAAGTTAGTTTTCCAATATGCGGTACCATTGTTATCGCATTTGAAGGAAGGTATAGCCTCTTCAGTTTTAAAAGCTGGCATAGGTTAGACGGAATGCTTCCTTTTGAGCAATCCGAGGAGGTGAACTCAAGGATTTGTAATTGATAAAGTTTGCATACACATGAAGACAATTTAGATATTTCAGTGCTGTTTATGCTCAATATACGAAGGTGTATAAGTTTACCTATTGATTTCGGAAAAACACGAAGATGTTTAGCTGATAATTCTAAATATCGCACAGTTTTGAACCCTCTCAGAGCAGCACAAATGACATCCCCTAACTCAGAATCCTCAATATCACAATATAACAAAAGAGTTCTTAAATACTTATGTTCTGATAAGTTTTTCAGCACAAGTATGTTACTTGTCCTCAAGGACAAATGACGGATGCTTTGTTCAATTTGAATTGAATCATTACTGACAACACACAAGCACTCATTCTTTGAAAGAAACTGTGCTAGCTCATGTAAAAGATCATGCATTGTGTAATATGAGTCCTTAGGTTCAAAGAAGGACTTTCTCAAGAGAGTATCAAAGAAGTTGTTTGCTACATCCTTCCCTCTCCCATCATTCTCAGAAACTATGCCAACAGATATCCAAATATCCACTAATTGTTCTCGATTAAACTCATGATGTTGAGGGAACAAGCTACAGTATCTGAAGCAAGGTTTTACTTCAGGTGGGAGATGCTCATAACTCAACCTTATAGCTTCCATAATACCATCCGTTTCTTTGTCAGAATTGAGGGCTCCATTTTCTAGAACACTACTCCAAAACTCATCGTGTGGTTTATCGTTAAGCATTCCACCAATAGTTTTCACTGCAAGAGGTATGCCTCTTAGCTTTTTAACTATCTCATTACCAATCGATTGTAACTTTGGGTAATCCTTTGGGTCATAACCAATAAAGGCATATTTCTCAAAAAGAACCATACTTTCTCTCTCTCCTAAGCCATTCAAGTTTAGGGACATCTTAGGTTCACCAACGACTTCTACAATAATATTGGCAAC
This sequence comes from Rhynchospora pubera, assembly GCA_028095005.1. Classification (NCBI taxonomy): domain Eukaryota; kingdom Viridiplantae; phylum Streptophyta; class Magnoliopsida; order Poales; family Cyperaceae; genus Rhynchospora; species Rhynchospora pubera. The sequence continues at coordinate 84,377,233 of CM051462.1, read as the reverse complement.
TGACTCCATCCTCGTAGTCAAAAGGATTTTGCTTCCTTGCCCGCCATGTCTCAAAATTTTCATCAGATTCTCCCATCTTTCTCTCTCTTTGTCATTCCAGACATTATCTAGCACAAGAAAAAATTTCTTGGTAGATAATGTCTCCATTAGAGCCCTCTGAGCCTCACCGATAGTGTGAACTTCTAATTCTTTCTCTGTTAATAATTTTAGAATTTTCTTTGCAATAGCCATCTCATCAAATGTGTGAGATACGCATACCCACATCTTATTTCTAAAACACCTAAGTTTTTCATGATCAAATAGGTGTTGTGCTAGGACGGTCTTGCCAACACCACCAACCCCAACAATCGAGAAAACGGATATTTTGTTTGTATCTGAGCTGGTCAACCAGTCCATGAGTATTTGTGTTTCTTCTTCCCGACCAAAGAACTTATTCTCTGTACACAAGAAGCCAGTTTCTTGGCTAGCATCTCCTTTCACCTCAGCAACAAAACGTTGATCTAACCATGTCAGAACCTGGAAAATGACTATCGCCTGTGAATTAGTATTCTGAATGGAGAAGGATAATCTTTTGCATTTTTTGTGGAAAATAACGAGATAATTCTAAACCTCTAATATAAAAGATTATGATCATTGAATGAAACTTTGGATATGACACAAAATAGGCATCATCAAGATAAAATGGAGTCTTTGAAATATAAATGAACACATATATGAAATTTATTGAATTGTCACAAAAAAAAAGTCAAATGGACAAGAAAGAAGGAAGAGACCTTGAGACATGACACTCATACGTAGAATGAATACTGCTTAAATTCTGGAAAGTGCAAACAGAGAGGTCACAACAAAAAATTTATGAAACGGGACAGGAATTTCCTCTGATTTTTCTTTTCAAGTATTCAACTACATTACTGAGTTTACTTCAATTTATTATGTAAATTAAAGAATATAAATAGATCAAGACTGTCTAATTCAAAACAGTCAGAAAATGCCAAAGCAACTCATCATCAAAAGTCAAGGTCAATATATGGGAAAAACCGAAAAAGATTGCAGGTCCAGATCTACTTGTGACAATTTAGTTTTGCATACTGACAACCTCGACCTCACCATCCTATGAAGAATTAAAGACTACATATGAAAAATACAAGATAAAGTCCTAATTGAAATTAAAGAAATCCAAAAATATTTAATTTAAGATTAAAACGCATGAAGAAATGAAGAGAACCTGAGCAAATGTGTCAAGGCCAGTGGCAATGTCATTGAAAGTCTTCACAACTTCCCTCAATCTCCTCAGCAAATCATCATGTGGAGCAGCCCGCAATGCAAACTTCAGAATCTTCTTCTCCTTTTTGAGATGCCTGTACTCAAATTCATCGAGCAAATTGTCAGCGTCCTCGACCGCATCTTGGAGCTGGCCCAGCCATTTATATAGAGGATGGTTTGGGTCCCTGGGAAGATGGGATCTCTCTGCCTTGTAGATGAGAGTCTGAATCTGAGGCTGGTAGCGTGCAAGGCGGTCCAGCTCGGACTGCCAGGATTTCTGACCCTTGCAGTAGGAGCGTCCTTTGTCGATCAACTTGCTTATAGTTGATGAGGCAAACCATCCTGCGATGCTCACGTCTACCACAGCGGTCACCATGGTTCAAGAGAAAGACAGGATGTGGTAATTGAAGAGTTCGGGGGCTTGAAGAAATTTGGGGTGTTGACTTGCAAAAGGGTCGGAGAGACTGGAGTTATGATTTGCGGAGCTGATATGGGACATCATGGGAAAATGACATTCCATGACATCCCACGCCAACCTGGCCCAAATACAGGCACGTTGGCCCAAAATTAGCGCTAAACTTTCAGCGCGATTCAGCGACACTGACGTCACTCAAAAAGTGGGAGTACTTAAATTAGTGTAAAGGAGTATATAAATATGTTTTCTTATAAAAAAAAAAATTTAATATATTATTAATATATCAAATTCTGCCATCTGGAGCTAACAGTTGGAAATAGAAGGAAGTAAATAATTCTCTATAAAGGAGTATATATTTCTACATATAGAATGCAAAATTAGCATTTAAAAAAGCAGACAAAAAATGTGCAAAATCAAATTTGAAAATATTAAGGAAGTATATACTTTTTCTGGAAGGAGTACATAATTTTCCATAGGGGAGTATATAATGTTTGGTAAAAACGTTCAAATGAGCATTCAATATATGAATTTGAAATTAAGAATAATCATATAAAAATTGAAATATTAAGGGAGTAAATAATTTTTCATAAGGGAGTATATACATCTACATACGGAATACAAAATTAGCATTTAAAAAGCAGACAAAAAATATGCAAAAACCAAATTTGAATTTGAAAATAAGAATAATCCTATAAAAATTGAAATATTAAGAGAGTAAATAATTCTACATATGGGAGTATATACATCTACATGTGGAATATAGAATTAGCATTTAAAAGCAGACACAAAATGTGCAAATAAGAATTAAAAATATTAAGTATATACTTTCTCTGAGAGAAGTACATACTTCTTCTAAGAGGAGTACATATTTTTCCATACGGGATTATATAATTTTTGGTCAAAACGTTCAAATAAGCATTTAATATTTCAATTTGAAAATGAGAATAATCAAATAAAAATTGAAATATTAAGGAAGTAAATACTTCTCCATAAAGGAGTATATACTTCTACATATTGAATACCAAATTAGCATTTAATGAGCAGACAAATTGTGCAAATAAAAATTCAATACAATAACAGAGTATATAATTTTTAAAAAAGGGAGTATAAACTTTTCATCTAACCATTTCAAATAAGAGTTATTCCCCAAACGAAATTCACTCAACAAAAAACAAACAACACAAATTAAGTTATACTCAACAACAAAGTTTTGTAATCTTCTCAGTCAACCACTAAGTTCAACTTTCTTGCTCAAGATCAAAGAGAACACACTCACTTGCAGATCTAAATTTCAGCTTCACCTCATTAATAGGATCTAGTAGTAGCCGATAAGCAACAACACGTTTATCATCACTACCATTATTCTGCAAAACATAGAATTGTACAATGTTAGAACAAACACAACTATCAGGTTCTTGATATGTACTCCGTTGTTAGATATTATTTACTTCCTTATCATATGTTTTGTACTCCTTTAAGATTATACTAAAATACCAAACACACCTGTCAGGTTCTTGATATGTACTCCCTTGTTAGATATTATTTACTTCTTTATTCTATATTTTGTACTCCTTTCAGATTATGCTAAAATACCAAACACACCTGCAAGATTCTTGATATATATACTCTCTTGTTAGATATTATTTACTTCCTTATCCTATAATTTTGTACTCCTTTCAGATTATGCTAAAATACCAAACACACATGCCAGATTCTTGATATATACTCCCTTGTTAGATATTATTTACTTCCTTATCCTATATTTTGTACTCATTTCAGATTATGCTAAAATACCAAACACACATGTCAGATTCTTGATATATACTCCCTTGTTAGATATTATTTACTCTCTTATCCTATATTTTGTACTCCTTTAAGATCATGCTAAAATACCAAACACACCTGCCAGGTTCTTGATATGTACTCCTTTGTTAAATATTATTTACTCTCTTATCTTATATTTTGTACTCTTTTATGATTATGCTAAAATACCAAATACACCTGTCAGGTTCTTGATATGTACTCTCTTGTTAGATATTATTTACTCTCTTATGCTATATTTTTTACTCCTTTAAGATTATGCTAAAATACCATACACATCTGTCAGATTCTTGATATGTACTCTCTTATCATATGTTTTGTACTTCTTTAAAATTATGCTAAAATATCAAACACACCTGCTAGGTTCTTGATATGTAGTCCCTTGTTAAATATTATTTACTCTCTTATGTTATATTTTGTAATTCTTTAAGATTATGCTAAAATACCAAACACGCCTGCCAGGTTCTTGATATGTACTCCCTTGTTATATAATTTACTTCTTTATCTTATATTTTGTACTTCTTTAAGCCTATACTAAAACAGCAAACAAAACGCTTAAAGGAGTAGAAAAATTCAATACATATTATAATTAACAAATACTCCCTTGTCGCATACTATTGTTAAAAACATCAACAAAATGAATAAATATAAATAAAAGATCAAAATTAACTTGATGATGCCACATCAAAAAAAAAGAATGCAATACACTTGCAAGATAAATAAAGAATAATTGTCAAAAACAAAATTAATTAGATTTATAGATGAAACTATACTACTAGTATTTGAAATAAAAAATGCTATATGTTAATTCAAAATAAACGATATCAGTGATTTCAAATCTTTACTACTAATAAAATGAAACTAGTTAAACTTTATTTAAAACGGTATATAATTTGCTGGTTTATCAAATTGATCTACATCACACATTAAAATCAATTTATGATTTACGTTTCTAATATGTTCAATCATTGTTTCAACCTTTGCATCAGTATAAAACAATGGACATAGATTACATAATTGACACTTAATTCAATATGTACAAATCTGATATGGTGAATCTGTGCAATTTAGGTTCAGATTCATCGATTAAATACATGATCTACAGTATTGATATGCTGAACTTTTGCATCAGCACAAAATAACTGGTTTGAAATGTTCATTAAAAATCTAAATCTGATCTATAATAGTGATATGCTGCACTTTTACATAAGCAAAAATTAACAGATTTCAATAAAGGAGATCACCACGTGCATTGAGATTGAACTGTTAGGATGGAATTGATGAATTTTGTGACGTCACCACGTGCTTAAGTATAAAATTGGCGATGCGACAGAGGAGTACTTAATTTTTTATTATGGAGTATCTAAACGTAACATAGCAACTGAGACGTGAGTGTTTAATTCTTGATTGTAGAGTGAATTTATAAAATAAAGGAGTATGAACTTCTTCATAAGAAATTGAAATAAACCATACATATGATAGTACTTATTTTTACAACAATTGAAATGGAAATTCAAATAGAGATATCAAAATATCAAACATTCTAACAAAAGTTGCTAGTATCATAAGTAACTTCAACACAACCATCTATTCAAATCAAGTTTACACACATATATTATTAATATATCAAATTCTGTCATCTAGAGCTAACAGTTGAAAATAGAAGGAAGTAAATAATTCTGCGTAAAGGAGTATATACTTTTCCATACGGGAGTATATAATTTTTGGTAAAAACGTTCAAATAAGCATTCAATATAATAAGAATAATCATATAAAAATTGAAATATTAAGAAAGTAAATAATTCTCTGTACGGGAGTATATACATCTACATATAGAATACAAAATTATCATTTAAAAAGCAATCAAAAAATGTGCAAATAAAAATTGAAAATACTATGGATTATGGAAGTATATACTTCTTCTGAGAGGAGTACATACTTTTCCATACGGGAGTATATAATTTTTTATCAAAACGTTCAAATAAGCATTCAATATATGAATTTGAAAATAAGAATAATCAGATAAAAATTGAAATATTAATAATAACAGAGTATATAATTCTTAAAAAAAGAGTATATAATTTTTAAAAAGGGAGTATAAACTTCTTCATAAGAGTTCAAATAAGCATCTAATACTAAATTTTCTTCCAATCTTGTTCAACCACCAAGTTATACTCAACAAAAAACAAACATCAGCAACAAGTTGTACCCAACCACCAAGTTACACTCAAATTGTATAATTGCTGACTAACAAGTTACACTCAACCACCAAGTTTTGCAATCTTCTCGATCAACCACCAAGTTCAATCTTCTTCTTCAAGATCAAGGAGAATACATGCACTTGCAGTTCTGAATTTAGGCTTCATTTCATTAATAGGATCTAGTAATAGCCGGTAAGCAACAACACGCTTATCATCAGTGACATTAATCTACAAAACATAGAATTGTTCAATTTTAGAATAAAAATTCAATACAGTTTATAATTTACTCTCTTATCCAATATTTTGTACTCTTTTAAGCCTATATTAAAACACCATGATAGAATATGCAAATTACATCACAAGTTTGATAAACTCACCACTGACATCTCATCTTTTAAACCTATACTAAAATACCAAACACACTGTCAGGTTCTTGATATGTACTCCCTTGCTATATATTATTTACTCTCTTATCCTATATTTTGTACTCCCTTAAGTCTATACTAAAATACCAAACACACTTGCCAGGTTCTTGATATATACTCCCTTGTTAGATATTATTTACTCCCTTATCCTATATTTTGTACTCCTTTAAGATCATGCTAAAATACCAAACACACCTGTCAGGTTCTTGATATGTACTCCCTTGTTAAATATTATTTACTCTCTTATCCTATATTTTGTACTCTTTTAAGTCTATACTAAAATACCAAACACACCTATCAGGTTCTTGGTATGTACTCCCTGGCTAGATATTATTTACTCTCTTATCTCATATTTTGTACTCCTTTAAGCCTATACTAAAATACCAAACACACTTGTCAGGTTCTTGATATGTACTCCCTTGTTAGATATTATTTACTCCCTTATCGTATATTTTGTACTCCTTTAAGCCTATACTAAAATACCAAATACAGCCAGGTTCCTGATATGTATTCGCTTGTTAGATATTATTTACTCTCATATTATATATTTTGTACTCCCTCCAGCTTATTTATTTACTCCCTTAAGATTATTTATTTACTTCTCAGTAAATGACATCAAAGCAATTAGTGTTATTTATGTAGACAATTATCTTAGATAGATACACCTATATATATAATTAATTACTCACTTACACAATATATTTACTCCCTTGTTAGATATTATTTACTCTTATTCTATATTTTGTACTCAAGTCTATATTAGAACATCAAACAAATAACAAAGCTTCTTGATATGTACTCCCTTGTCAGATGTTACTTACTCCCTTATCCTTTATTTTGTACTTCTTCAATATATTTTATAATTAACAAATACATAATCCCTTATGTAAATTACCTGTGAAGATGGTACTGGCTTATTGAGTAACTTGCAAATGAGAATCTTAGGATGAGCAGACCACTATCTTCGTTAAGAATCAACAAATAAATAATCCCCTAAATAAAAATATATGAAGTTATGAACTCATATGAACAAATATGTAAAAATCTAGTTCTAATTGATCAGTACAATTGATTTCAAATGAAATGTAAAAATCTAAATTTGATTCCGAACAATTGATTTTCATAGAAGTTTAAAAGACCAGAATGGATCTGAATCCATTTCCAATTCCAAAACCACAACTCAAAAATGCAAAAAGCACAAATCAAAGACATAATTTCAAACTATAGGAATAAAAATTGCGATACTAACAAAAGCACGAGTGATGTTGGCAAAATATCTCAAGAAATACTGGAATTAGCCATAAGTACACATTGAAATATGATATAAAACTAAGCAGAAGCAATAAGTACGCCAATTAGTTAATTAATGAAAGATGAGAGAAGAATCTATTGAGACCTCACGAACCGACTCGAACTTTGCATGAGAAGAGGAGTTGAGAGACAATGTAATTCTGTGAAGGCACAATAAAATCGTTCAGATCTGCCAGTCGTAGTGCAGGCGAGAACTTCTCTGACATCTCCGAACCCTAATCGTTTAGATCTCTCTATCTCTGCCTCCTCTCAAGTTTCGTCATCGCCAGAGATTCGCCAAATCGATCAGCGATTGATTGTCAGACGGCGCTTGTGTTTCTTTCTTTCTTCCACCTGTCCTTGTTTTGTAGAGAGAAACATCACACTTGTTTTGGATCGGAGCGAGAGAGAGGGGTTTACGAAAATGTTTGAAAAGCAATTTCAAAAATCGAAAATAATTTTCTCGTGTAGCTCACGTGATTACGGACAGTTAATGGGCCTTCGAGCGTGAGTCCGTAAGGATGGCGAGGATGTCAAAATGTTAGGATGGTAGATAGGATATCCGTATGATTTGCGCTTCAAGAAATTCAGAGCGTTTACTTGACTTGTAAAAGGGTTAGACACTAGGAGAGATATGGTCTATTGCTAGATTTTTCAAGATAGACTTTTTTTATTAGTGTTGGATCTTGTTCTATTGCTAGATTTAATTGATGCACTAAATCTAGCAATCTTTTAGCAAGACTCAATTTTCTATCAATAGATGCTTAAAAATTAAGTCTTGCTAAAAGATTGCTAGATTTAGTTCATCAATTAAATCTAGCAATAGAACAAGATCCAACACTAATAAAAAAAGTCTATCTAGAAAAATCTAGCAATAGACCATCTCTTTTGTAATGAGAGTACAGCTGTCAAACGTGCAAAACGGCGGCACAAATATCTCATTTGATTTCCGTTCCGTTTCGACAACGAAACAATTTTACTGTTCCGTTTTCAATTTTACATTGATTTTATTCCATTTTTCGCTGATTTCAGTCTAATTTTCGGTAAATGAAAAAAGTAACATTTACCATTTTTTATTTCGTTTTCCGTTCTGTTTCAAAAACGAAACCAATTTTTTCTTCCATTTTCGTACGGAACGGAACGAAAACGTATGAAACGGATTTTGTTTGACAGCACTAAATGTAAGCAAACCGTTATTCAAAAGTAACAGTAGACACATATGATGTCATCTTTAACTATAAAATATTGGCCTTTTTATATATACAACATACGATATACGATATAAAATAGACGGATCTAACATTAAAAGTAAAATTACACAGAGATGATGTCATCTAATTTTAATATTCACTACTTTAAAAAAACGACCTTTTGCACCGTCTAACTAGCACCAGTTTTGTGGGTCCTAACTAGCACCAGTTTTTTTGTGGGTCCTAAATAGCACCAGTTATTTGAATAACAAATAGGGCTGTCAAACGTGGTCAATGGTCACGGAAATAGCCGTAATCGTTATCGTTATGTTTAATTAAACGGTACTAATTAATTTATCGTTAACCAAATCGTATATTTTACGACATAAAAATCAAATACGTTAATCGTTTCGTTTAAGAAAACAATATAAACAGATTAACGTTTATATTTGCCAACAACAACATAAATTTTCAAATCTCACGATTAGTCCCAGATCTAAATAGATATTATGGCCTCGAATGAAAAATAAATTTGTTTTAGAATGCCAAACAAGATAAATCATAGTATACTAGAAAAGAAATTTAATTTTCTCAAATTCTCAGAAAAGGAGGAAAAATAGATGAACAAAAATGAAATTAGATTTTCAAAATTATAATAATTGTCACTAATTTTGTACAAGAATCAAAATTTTCTAACTCTCCAAATCAAGAATATTCGACTAACTGATACAAAATAAATTGACACCTGCATCCCTAATAAATCACCTCTATCTATTTTCAATGCTGAAAATTAGATCTAGGTCAGGGACAGAGCAGCCATCCAAGAAACACCTCGATCCGAGATCCGCTCCATACCCCATCGTCGATGGTAGCGAAGGTGGAAACGCTCGGCGGAGAGACGATCCAGACGAAGGAGTAGCCGGAGGTAGGATTTCCACGGAGGCGGCGTTCTTGTCGTAGAGAAGCTTCCTGTAGAAACTAGAGAGGGATCAAGAGAGACCTTGATTTGCACTTTCTTTTCCTTTGTTTTTTCTTTTCCATTTCTCAAGTGGTAATTAAAGACGGAAGGGCTTAGGGGAACTGCATCCTCTAGATGGCCATCCATGGATGGCTTTCGATCTCATCCGTCTGATTTAATCTCAACGGCCATAGATGTCCCGTGCATGATACCAAGATTGATAGGCCCGAAAAAATATAACCGTTAAAATTAAATCGGACGGCTCGGAACAAAAGACGTCCACTGGATGGTTGTATTCAACCATCCAGAGGATACTCGCCCGGGCTTAGGAGCCTGAGGGCCTTTAGTGAAATGAGTAAAGGAACAATAATGATGATGCGTTAGGTGAGAGGAGACGAAGAAATGAGAAGACTCGAGGCGTCTCCTCGTTTCCTCCGTCCTCTTTTTCTTTCTCTGTTGTTGAACAATTTCAACTCCGTAGAATGTTAAACGCGAAAACGAAATAACAGAAACGACACACCCTATTTCGTATATTGTTCCGTTTATGTGTCTTATATACCAGCCGATTCCGTCTGCCGTTTCGTATTATTAACGAAACAAACTTTGGTTCCGTTATTTGTACCGTTTCATATAAACGAAACGGCATCACGTGTTTTCTTCTGTCGTTGACAGCCCTAATAACAAATGTAAAATAGATACAGTGGCTATTTTGTTTCAACATCTGGGACGTTACTGCACCCATATTTTTTTGTCAGTTGTTTTCTACCGTATACTGTTTTAGATTAGTTTTTTTTTTTTTTTTCCTTGCTTTGTCCTTTGGCTTTAACTACTAACTACCCGTAAAACTTTTTATTAATAGATACATGAGGGCGTGACTCCATTTTTTATTAAAAAAAATAGATACATGACATAATTGAAATTTTATTGAGTTCTATAGCACCGGTTTTTGAAAAAGGGGAGTTGAAAGTACATTCGAAAGATAAAAAAAAAATATTCTGGATACATTTAGCACCGGTTTCTATATAAAACTGGTGCAAAAACGAAATCACTTTAGCACAGGTTTAAAACATGTGGAGAACATTTAGCACCGGTTTTAATTAAAAACCGGTGGTATGTAAGAACCGGTGTTTGTGCTAAAAGAATCTCAAATTTATTTCTCATCCCTGTAAAATGGGAATTGATTCGAAAAGCGATGGTGGAGTTGGAGGAGGCGGTGCCAGACATCAATCTGTCGATCTATCGGGTGGCGATGCTTCAGTACCGCAATTGCAATTTCCTGTTATTCGCCTTCGAAATTCCTTCTCTGTTCTCCCCTTGAGAGAGGCGTGATTGGAAGAACGATGTGTTCTAGAAGATTCCAGAAGGTTCCCTCATTCTTCGCCATTACTTCCAGCGTCGATTCTTCGGAGAGCCCTTTTTCTTATCTTCTAGCTTCGCCAAGCGGATTGAGCTCGCTTGGCTCATCTCTCAGCCTCAGGTATTCTCCCTTTGAGTAAGGCTTTGGAGTCTCCTAGCAATTTGATTGATTAGTGGTGTATATATAAATAGAAGGAAACAATACTATTGCAGAAAGCCTTGATTTAGCAAATAAATAAAGTACACAAATTTAAACATTGTTAATTCTTGTTGAATTGTCATAGTCTCATGTGAGAACTGTTGCGATGATACAAAAAGAATAGTTCAAAAATGTGAAGCAATATTGAGACCGCCAAGATCCTCCTCAATCGCCTCTGCCAGTGCTACCGTGTCGAGCGAATTAACCACCACCAAAAGTGTCCCCACCTTGATGCGACTAATGTCAGTACCTTGTTTGCTGATTGATCTGTCTATGGATTTCTGATGCTAAAACTGTTTGTCAGGTCTGTTGTAGGATTAGGCTAATTGTTGTGTTGATTGGAAGTCTTGTACAGATTTAATATTTTTTGGTTGATTGCATGTGTCAAGAAGGAGGTGGATCTTTATTGGCGCCATCAGTAAAAAATGGTAGATTTGTGTCCTTGATGGGTTGTTGAAATTAGGTAAAGTTTAACTATATATATTAACTTTTAATTAATTTGTCTATCTTTCCTTGTTTTTTCTTAATGCAATAGAACTTAGAAGGCAACCCTCTATTCCTTGATACCGTTCCCTTGTGTATTTTTAGCAAAAGTTTGAACAGTAAACGTTACATTGTGTAATTATATCAGCCAGATTCTAATTATAAACCTAATATTCAACTCCAATTTCTTTAGCTTCAACTTAGTTTTTCTTTAGCTTTTACCTTTTAATTTCTTCTTTTCTTTATTTTATTTCCTTTCTTTTTTTAGGTTGTACAACTTTTCGACTTTTCCTTTTTTAATTTTTTGGTTGTACAGCTTTCTTCTTCTACTTGTAATGACTTTTTTAGTTCAATGAAACTGTCGGTGTGGTAATTTACCACCTGACCTTTTAAAAAAAAATATTCAACTCTAGTTTTGCCTAGGACTAAAATCTTGTTCCAACTCCAGAACTGGTAAAAAAAGTTGTTATCCTTATAAGATTTTGCTTTACAGTTTTGAAAGAGAATTAGTTTTATTGGGATATATTTAAAATCACGCTCCAACTCCAGTAATGGTGACAACAGTCGTTGCCAAACGCATACTGTCCTGTTGATCGTCTTTTTTGTTATGCATGCATTTATTGGGGATTTAAGAGTACATATAACCTTTTAGATTCTTCGGTGAAATCTCAAGAAATAGGTACATATTACTTCAAAAACATAGACTTAAAATAATTCAAGTTCTCAGGTGAGAGTGGTTACTCATGGTGGGTTCATCAGAGAATTACACAGACAAGCAGCACCAAATAAAAAACTCAAAGGCAAGATTCAGAACACTTCGATTAGTGTGGTTCTTATTTCATCTTCTAACAACCATTGGTTTACAAAGATGTGGGGTGACCCTAGGCATCTCCATGAAACAGGTATGCCCCATGAAATAGGTGTGATAACCTTAAAAAAAAAAAAAAAAAAAAAAAAAAAAAAAAAAAAAAAAAAATCGGAAATAAAAGGGGACCCAGCTCTCTCTCTCTCTCTTTTCTTTCGAACCAACAGAGAGGCTTGCGCCTCTCTTCTCTCCCAAACCGAGCCCCTCCCCTCAAACTCAATCCACCTCCATTTCTCCACCATTTCATCGGATCAAAGTACCCACACGTTCACCTCACTACCCTCTTGCAATATCTACCTTCGGATCGTCGATTGATGGCCTCTCCTCGTCGTATTTCTCGACGGAAGTTTTTCGGGAAATGGAGCGAACTCGTCGGTTTTGGCCGCCGTTCGACCTGGAGCACTCTGGGGTCCTCTCCATCGATTTCCAAGTGGTCTTGCAGAGTTCTTTCGAGGATTAAGTGGCGAAAATCGAGAAATGACGAATTCGACTCCTTTTGTCGCGTCGCCGGTCTTTGGCCGAAATTGAGTAAGTAACCTCTCTCCCTTTGTGTCTTGTTCTGTTTGCTTGACTGTACTTGACTGAGGCATGAAATATTTGAAATTGATTTGTGTTTGTGATGCCTTGAATTGAATGGTCGTTTGAGCTTTGTTGATCTGTTTGTGAGCCCGATTGAGGTTTTGTACTGCTTGGATTTGATCTGTTGTCGATTTGATGCCTCAAATGACTATGTGCTTAGCATCTGAACTGTTGTGAATGCTATTAGGTTTGATGCTTGTGTTGTTAGGGGTCTGATGTCTCAAATGTTCTATTAAATGGTCTGTTTAGTGGTTTAGAGAAATCCGTATCGATTTCGTGTTATTCCTTGGTAATCTATGGTACTTGTGTGTTGTTTAGCACTTGAGTTAATCGTTTAGGCTTACACCTTGTTGTGAGGCATGCACTCAATTTGTTATACTGCTCTGAAATCGCTATTTGAACTGTTGAGTCATTTGATTAAATGTTGAGTGTGTGCAATGCCTCTATTTGACCTGCTCCTACTTGTGTTTTGCTTGGGGCTTGATCTGATCTGTTAGGGATTTAAGGATGCTTGATTGAGGCTTTGTTTTGAACTGTTAAGTGTTGAATGTTTCTTTTAGGAATTTTGCTGCTATGAGTCTAATCAAAATTGTTAGATGTTATGCTTGATATTGGTTCAATCTAGTCTGTTTTGTCAATGGCTTGTTCAGTTGCTCGTTTGACTCTGTGAATGCTTGATTTAGGTTAATCTTCGATCTGTCAATTGAAAATCACTTCTGTTGGGTTTGTGCTTGTATGTTCCTTGTTTTTGTTGGCTGAATTTCCGAAATCAAAATTATTAAGTTGGATTTTGAGGAAATTAAGATTAGAATTAATTGAAGGCTTAAAATAATTATAACTTCGGTTTTGTAATTAAGTAAGAACTTAAGGTTATAATTTATTTTTATTAGAGTCAGAAAATCAAGTGTCAAGGTCGAGAAGAGTCAAAGAAACTGCTTGTGTACTTATTGATTGGATTATTTGGCTTGTCTTATGCTCTCGCTTGCTTTTGCTTTGGATTTGCCTAGCTATCAGGTACGGATTTCACTTGAGTTTTAATTATATGTGATATGTATTCTGATTATTGTTATTATTGTTATTATTGTTATTATTGTTATTATTATTATTATTATTAATATTATTATTATTATTATCATTATGCATTCTGAATTCATAATTGGAATTTTGCTTCATGAGATCATTTTGTGAAATTGTATATTGATGCATGATTGGAAAGTGGCATATTGAATGGTATCCGATTGAAATGTTAGAAAGTGACATATTGAATGGTATCCGATTGAAACGTGATTTGATTGAGGTAAGTACAACTTGTGTGGTTGAGATAGACACTCGTAATGTTTGGAGGTGGAGTCATGACCCATCCTACCAAGCACCGTGTAATAAGCGCTTATGTACCGGGACTCAGTAGGTCTAGTCTGGAATGGACCGGAGTGTGAGTGTTCCCAGCTTGCTTGTACATTTTGATGATTTAATTGATTGAAAATTATGTATGAATTGAATTGGCCGTTGGCATCCATCTATAGGGTGGTTCGCGGTATCTGAAGGAAATGACTGAAATGATTGACTTGTGATAAACCAGACTTGCATATTAGGTAATTGTCCAACCAAATGAGTCGGCTTTTGCTATACATTGATATTTGAATTGTTATGGAATTGATGCCGAGCTCACATTTCATATTGCATTGATTGAATTGATTTGACCTTGCTATTTCTATTGGAAACAAGTTATTAATTATTTGTTCAGGTAATTGAAATGATAATTGTCATATTTTGAATTCAAAGAAAAAAATTGATTTCTAAGAGTATTGAATTTATTTGTCTAATTGCATTGCTTGATTGAAAGTCTAGTTTTAATGTTATTGAAATAAAAAGAAATGAAATTTGATTTGGAATTGATTTGACTCAGTCTTGTATTTAGTTCCAACACATGATAATCAAAACTCAAGTGGCTGGAACTGAATACCGTACTGAGATAAAATTTATTTATCTCATTCCGTGCTTTTTGCATTGTTTTCCACTATTGGTTGTGGGTTCCAGGTTTCAGATCAAGTGCGGGACTGCAAGACGAGTAGCAAACCATTGGATATTGTGGTTAGTAATCCAAATATACCAGACCTTTATAGTATTTACGTTATATTTAAGTAAATAAATTATAAATTTCTAATTGATCGATATATTATTTGAATAGAATCAATATTAATTGGTAAATTAGGTATTAGTAAGCCTTGCGGGTGCAGCAGGCATCCGCGGCGGGCACTCCATCGTGTACTGTCCAGTTACAGTATTCGACGGGGTGTCACAAATGGTATCAGAGAATTGTTTAACAACCAAACCAGACCAATAGATTGCGTGAGAATGGGTACGTCTAAAGGGTTGTTTTGTAAGTAAGTTGATTTCTTACTATTTGTGCTAGCAAAATAATATTTGTCTAGCTTAGTTATAAGTATTATAGGATACAGATGCTTTGTATTTGTATATATCTAATATATTAATTGTTTATAGTTGCTTGATTATTTTATATATGTGTTGTAATTTTAAAAGTTATGTTTAATAGGTTGTAACAATTTTTGTGGATGAAATTAATAGAGCTTATTTTCTAATGTTTGAAATGTAAAGTGATTTTGATAAGTGCACAAAAAAAAAGAGTTGGTATGGCAAGTTAAAGGATTTTGGTTATTATAGTAAGCATGTTATATGTTATATTAATGCTAATTGGAATATTAAGGATTTCTGAATTTACTATAGTATGCACAAACTTTTGGAACTTATTTGAGTAAAGATTTTCTTATCTTTTGTTGGCACAAGGATCAAACAAGCTGACTGATCATCTGACTTGTTAATTGAATCTCAATAATATAAGAATTATTCTTACTTCCTTGACTGATCACCAAGGCAGTCAAGAATAATTTTGATATTACCGTGCTTCCTAAAAGATAAGAAAAGAACTGGATATTTCAAAATGTTACTAGTTACGAGAATTGAAAGATTTGTTTTTTTTAAATGATAACGTAAGAAGTGGTAGTATTTTCTGCTTGTAGTACTCTGTTATTTGAATTGTTATAATGTTATGATATGGAATTGTCTGAATTGAATATGGAATTGATTGACCGTTGGCAACCCTCTTTAGAGGTGATTCACGGTATCCGAATATCTGTAATCGCTGGTTGCTCTCAGAGGAAGAGACTCGCGATATCTGACTTTGAATTGATTGACTTGTAATTGTGACTTATGATTGTCATGCTTGCATTTAAGTACCGAGATTGGGCCGACATTCTTGTATTATCATTAGTATTTTAATTTTGAATTGAATAAAATGTCGGGCTGAGTTGCATTACATAAATCGATAATTGTTGCATAATATGTTTGTACTATTTGATTGTATTATTGATTGCATGATTGCTATGTACTTAGATAAATTTCGAGGTCGAAATTTTTTTTATAAGGAGGGATGAATGTGATAACCTTAAAAAAAAAAAAAAAAAAAAAAAAAAAAAAAAAAAAAAAAAAAAAAAAAATCGGAAATAAAAGGGGACCCAGCTCTCTCTCTCTCTCTTTTCTTTCGAACCAACAGAGAGGCTTGCGCCTCTCTTCTCTCCCAAACCGAGCCCCTCCCCTCAAACTCAATCCACCTCCATTTCTCCACCATTTCATCGGATCAAAGTACCCACACGTTCACCTCACTACCCTCTTGCAATATCTACCTTCGGATCGTCGATTGATGGCCTCTCCTCGTCGTATTTCTCGACGGAAGTTTTTCGGGAAATGGAGCGAACTCGTCGGTTTTGGCCGCCGTTCGACCTGGAGCACTCTGGGGTCCTCTCCATCGATTTCCAAGTGGTCTTGCAGAGTTCTTTCGAGGATTAAGTGGCGAAAATCGAGAAATGACGAATTCGACTCCTTTTGTCGCGTCGCCGGTCTTTGGCCGAAATTGAGTAAGTAACCTCTCTCCCTTTGTGTCTTGTTCTGTTTGCTTGACTGTACTTGACTGAGGCATGAAATATTTGAAATTGATTTGTGTTTGTGATGCCTTGAATTGAATGGTCGTTTGAGCTTTGTTGATCTGTTTGTGAGCCCGATTGAGGTTTTGTACTGCTTGGATTTGATCTGTTGTCGATTTGATGCCTCAAATGACTATGTGCTTAGCATCTGAACTGTTGTGAATGCTATTAGGTTTGATGCTTGTGTTGTTAGGGGTCTGATGTCTCAAATGTTCTATTAAATGGTCTGTTTAGTGGTTTAGAGAAATCCGTATCGATTTCGTGTTATTCCTTGGTAATCTATGGTACTTGTGTGTTGTTTAGCACTTGAGTTAATCGTTTAGGCTTACACCTTGTTGTGAGGCATGCACTCAATTTGTTATACTGCTCTGAAATCGCTATTTGAACTGTTGAGTCATTTGATTAAATGTTGAGTGTGTGCAATGCCTCTATTTGACCTGCTCCTACTTGTGTTTTGCTTGGGGCTTGATCTGATCTGTTAGGGATTTAAGGATGCTTGATTGAGGCTTTGTTTTGAACTGTTAAGTGTTGAATGTTTCTTTTAGGAATTTTGCTGCTATGAGTCTAATCAAAATTGTTAGATGTTATGCTTGATATTGGTTCAATCTAGTCTGTTTTGTCAATGGCTTGTTCAGTTGCTCGTTTGACTCTGTGAATGCTTGATTTAGGTTAATCTTCGATCTGTCAATTGAAAATCACTTCTGTTGGGTTTGTGCTTGTATGTTCCTTGTTTTTGTTGGCTGAATTTCCGAAATCAAAATTATTAAGTTGGATTTTGAGGAAATTAAGATTAGAATTAATTGAAGGCTTAAAATAATTATAACTTCGGTTTTGTAATTAAGTAAGAACTTAAGGTTATAATTTATTTTTATTAGAGTCAGAAAATCAAGTGTCAAGGTCGAGAAGAGTCAAAGAAACTGCTTGTGTACTTATTGATTGGATTATTTGGCTTGTCTTATGCTCTCGCTTGCTTTTGCTTTGGATTTGCCTAGCTATCAGGTACGGATTTCACTTGAGTTTTAATTATATGTGATATGTATTCTGATTATTGTTATTATTGTTATTATTGTTATTATTGTTATTATTATTATTATTATTAATATTATTATTATTATTATCATTATGCATTCTGAATTCATAATTGGAATTTTGCTTCATGAGATCATTTTGTGAAATTGTATATTGATGCATGATTGGAAAGTGGCATATTGAATGGTATCCGATTGAAATGTTAGAAAGTGACATATTGAATGGTATCCGATTGAAACGTGATTTGATTGAGGTAAGTACAACTTGTGTGGTTGAGATAGACACTCGTAATGTTTGGAGGTGGAGTCATGACCCATCCTACCAAGCACCGTGTAATAAGCGCTTATGTACCGGGACTCAGTAGGTCTAGTCTGGAATGGACCGGAGTGTGAGTGTTCCCAGCTTGCTTGTACATTTTGATGATTTAATTGATTGAAAATTATGTATGAATTGAATTGGCCGTTGGCATCCATCTATAGGGTGGTTCGCGGTATCTGAAGGAAATGACTGAAATGATTGACTTGTGATAAACCAGACTTGCATATTAGGTAATTGTCCAACCAAATGAGTCGGCTTTTGCTATACATTGATATTTGAATTGTTATGGAATTGATGCCGAGCTCACATTTCATATTGCATTGATTGAATTGATTTGACCTTGCTATTTCTATTGGAAACAAGTTATTAATTATTTGTTCAGGTAATTGAAATGATAATTGTCATATTTTGAATTCAAAGAAAAAAATTGATTTCTAAGAGTATTGAATTTATTTGTCTAATTGCATTGCTTGATTGAAAGTCTAGTTTTAATGTTATTGAAATAAAAAGAAATGAAATTTGATTTGGAATTGATTTGACTCAGTCTTGTATTTAGTTCCAACACATGATAATCAAAACTCAAGTGGCTGGAACTGAATACCGTACTGAGATAAAATTTATTTATCTCATTCCGTGCTTTTTGCATTGTTTTCCACTATTGGTTGTGGGTTCCAGGTTTCAGATCAAGTGCGGGACTGCAAGACGAGTAGCAAACCATTGGATATTGTGGTTAGTAATCCAAATATACCAGACCTTTATAGTATTTACGTTATATTTAAGTAAATAAATTATAAATTTCTAATTGATCGATATATTATTTGAATAGAATCAATATTAATTGGTAAATTAGGTATTAGTAAGCCTTGCGGGTGCAGCAGGCATCCGCGGCGGGCACTCCATCGTGTACTGTCCAGTTACAGTATTCGACGGGGTGTCACAATAGGTATGCTGGATAGTGGATTTGGCGGGGATAAGACATCAAGTTAGAACACTGGTAAAACAGTGAAACTACTTGTTTTGTATGATGAAAGATAAAGATTGATATGCCTAAGAGACTAATCTAAAATGATTTGTTAGATGGTTCAATGTCATAGGTTTGTTTTGGAACTGTGATACTGATACCTAATTTTTATTAGATTGTATACGATAGTCCATTCAATCCAAGGATCAACAATTAATGAAAATTTTAAGAATTATGAGCTGAAAATTTGTTGTGAGATGAGTTATGCGTGTGTATATATCGAATAACATCATCCTCGTTATTTTGTTCTATTTACTATTACTTGGTTACAAATATTTTTACGGGAAGCATAATACTGTGAACGTAATCTCTAAAAGTTGGCTTTTACGTTCTCACAACATATATCTTGTTTTCTTTTCATTCCGAAACATCTTTTCGCGCGATAGGAAAATGATAACAACATTGTAATTCCCAACGGACCCACGAGATATATATCCTCAAAAGTCAATTACGTTGCTACTAAAAGGACAGAAAACAAACTTCGTTTAAGATATACCTTATGGAATATATATGTAATGGTTTCTAATCAAACAATCTAATTTAAATACATGTTTTTATTTCCTTTGTAACGTACGTATTCATATGTACAGTGGTTGTAAAATGACAGTTGATCAACCGGACCAAAAAAGTCAGAAAATAGCTATGGTAATTACATGAAAAATTTTATGAAAATTGGCAAATCTAATGGCAGAATTCCAAAGTAATAATATTCTAACTAAGCAACTGATTAAATTGAGGAGTGCGTTACTCTAGAAACTGCCAATTCAAGATCCCTGACTTTATCAAAATCCAAACCACCATCCTTCAATCTTTCATCTAATTCCTCACTGCATCCATCAATGTTTAGAGTCTCCAACGATTCTGGCAACTCAGGGAGCCTTATTAATCGAAAAGCATTATGAAGCATCAAAACCATCAAGCTCGTTAGGCTTTGCAAGCTATCAGGAAATGACTCCACTGAGTCTAAACCATATAGACCAAGCATATGGAGGGAGGCCCTATTTTGCTGTAACCATTGCTCGGGGAATGTTGTTGTGCTACTAAATCTCTTGATCTCCACTGATTTTGTCAAATTTAAGTTTCTCAGAGGCACTACAAATAAATACTCAGCTCGGTCTATGTCTAACTTGTCAAGTGCCATTGACAATCTATTTCTCGGTGACTCTTCAAATGAATCTACTAGTGATTCTGCTACGAGCATTGGACATGCTTCAATCACCAAGATCTTTAGGGATGAGAGTGCTCCTAAGCCACCTAGTGATTTCAGCTTTAGACAATTTCGTAGCTCCATCTCCCTAAGCAATGTTAAGCACCTGAGCGCATTTTCTGAGGGAAATGATATAAGATTTTGACAATTCTCCAGCTTTAGAAGATAAATCAAAGAAAGATGACATAATAATTGGGGTAAAGATGCAATAAGGTCTTTACAAGAGCTCAGCATGACCCGTTGAACAGATGGAGGGAAGAAGTTTTTGGGTACGGGCATAGGCAGCCAGAATTTGCAATCTTGAATCACAAGTGATTTTAGACTAACAAGCTCACTAAATCCTTCTGATGACAGCCGAACTGGTTCAACACAATTGCAGATTGTGAGTTCCTCAAGAAATACAAGTTTTTTCGGATAGCTAAAAAATCCAGAACTCAAAGAGACTAGCTTAGAGCATCCAAAAATAAGCAAAGATGAGAGAAACCAAGTGCCATGACTGGTGCTACTTCCCTCATTCTGATGTTTAAATTCAGGAAGTGTAATTTGTTGTGTACGAAGCCAAATTGGGCCGTAGCCCAAAGAAGCCCGTATGGACACGGAAACAAAAAGGGTGCGTAGCAACAGAGAGAAAGAGGACTCTCTCGTATGCGCTGAAAACATAAGGTCTCTCTGTGTGTGCGTGAGCTCTCCGTCTCCCTTGGTGAAGCTATCTAGAGTTTGCTATTTCTCTTGTATCTCTTGTTAATTCCACCTCAAATAGTGAGTGAGAGTGTGAGTGAGAGAGAGAGGAAGGTTGATAGCTTGATGATCTCCATGTACTTGTAAGAAAACTCTTGATTTAGTGGATTTGCACCGATCGCTCCCGTGGTTTTTCCCTTTCGGGTTTCCACGTAAAATCTTGTGTCTCTTCTTTATTTTCTTGTGCTTGATTGTGCTATTGTTGTTGGTTTCTCAAGTGGTACCATCATAGCTTTATTCTAGCGGGTATTGTTTTATGCCCGTCACGTGTTTGTCGAAATTACTACCTCCTTGTTTACTTGGCTTCCGCTGTGCCTAGGCACCTGAGAGCGTGTCCCAACAACTGGTATCAGAGCGTGTTGGCTCGTTGGTGTCAAGAATAGGAGTTTGAGGCTTGGATTGGTGTAGGTCTAAGTTCTTGTGTATTTCGGTGGTTACACGTGTAGTAGTGATAGAATGGAAAAAGCTATGGAATTTGAGAAGTTGAATGATAGCAATTGGCCAATTTGGAAAATGCTAATGCAAGATTACTTGGTGGTAAGGGATTTGAATTTACCATTGATGGGACCGGGTGCACAACCTATTCATATGGAGGATCATGAATGGGAGTTGTTAGATCGGAAATGTTTGGCGGCTATAAGGCCGTGTATTTCACCATCTATCTTGTTTGATGTCTACCAATGCAAGACCGCTCATGAGCTTTGGACCACATTGGAGCGATCATATGAGCAACCTTCGGGTGTAAACAAGATGCATGCTATGAAGCGATTATTTCTCTTGAAAATGAAGGATGGCATTTCAATGAGAACGCATGTAAGTGAGTTCAACTCAATTGCGGCTCAATTGAAGTCCTTGAAGGTAAACCTTGATGAGGAGGTTTTATGCTTGTTACTTTTGAGCTCTTTGCCTACAAGTTGGGATACTCTTGTGACTACCGTTGCAAACACAATGGGCAATCAATTCAAATTGAGTGATGTTGTTGCTTCATTGATGAATGAGGAAACTAGGAAGGCCACAACCCAATTGGAAACCGGGCCTAGTGAGGCATTGACGGTTGATAGGGGACGGCCGGTGACTAGGGGCAATTCCTCGGGCAAGAAGGGTGGTTCTCAAGGCAAAGGAAGATCAAAATCTAAAGGCCGAAAATTTTCTTGTTGGCATTGCAAGAATGAAGGGCACTTGAAGAGAGATTGTCCTCTCTTGAAAGGCAAGCAAAAAGAGAAGAAGCAAGATGGTGAAGCGAGTATAGTTTCCGATGAGATTGGAGATGCGGTGACTCTAAGTGTGACAAGTTCCGAGAAGGAGAACATGGATGTTTGGGTATTGGATTCGGGTGCATCATTCCACATATGCTCGGATCGTTCTTATTTTGTCAACTACAAGGATGTAGATGGTGGGAATGTCTATCTTGGTGATAGTCGGCCATGCAAGATTCTTGGAGTTGGTGATGTTGAGCTTGAGCAAGCCAATGGAAGGCGATGTAAGTTGAGCAATGTGAGGTATGTTCCCAAGATAACCAAGAATCTTATCTCGGTGGGTCAACTTGATGATGGCGGATTTGTTGTATCTTTTGGTGAGGGATCATGGAAAGTATCAAAGGGTTGCATGACATTGATGAAAGGACACAAAGATGGGAGTTTGTACACTCTTCATGGAGCGCCTCGAAAGGGTGTTGTTGCTATGGCAAGTGAGCATGGTGATATGCACATGTGGCACAACCGCCTTTGTCATCTAAGTGAAAGAGGTATGAAAGTGTTGCAAAATGAAAATTACATTCCTTCTTTTGATTGTTCATCTCTTGAATTTTGTGTTCATTGTGTAATGGGAAAACAAAAGAGAGTGAATTTTAAGAGGAATGAGTCCCATAGAAAGGTGAAACCATTGGAATTGGTTTATTCCGATGTGTGTGGTCCATTTAATGTCAAATCCCTTGGTGGTGCTAGTTATTTTGTTACTTTCGTAGATGACTTTTCTAGGAAGTGTTGGATTTATCCCTTGTCCTCAAAAGATCGAGTTCTTGAAACTTTTAAGAACTTTAAATCTCGTGTTGAAAAAGAGAGTGAAAAATCCATTAAGTGTTTACAAACCGATAATGGTGGTGAATTTTGCTCTAATGATTTTGACAATTTTTGTGCGAGAAATGGCATTCGGAGAGTGAAGACGGTTCCATACACTCCACAAGAAAATGGGGTCATTGAGAGGATGAACCGGACCATTGTGGAGAGGATTAGAAGTATGTTGTCTCACTCGGGTCTTCCAAAATCATTTTGGGCCGAAGCGGCTAACACAGCGGTTTATCTCATAAACCGATCACCTAGTGTGGCATTGGACGGTGGCATACCGGAAGTCGTATGGAGTGGCAAGAAGATCTCTTATGGCCATTTACGAACTTTTGGATGTGAGGCTTATGTGAAAATTCCTAATGTGAAGAGGAATAAGCTTGATGTCAAGTCACGAAGGTGTGCATTTGTTGGCTATGGCGGTGATGATTTGGGTTATAGGGTGTGGGATCCTATTGAGAAGAAGACAATTAGAAGCCGAGATGTCATATTTCGTGAAGATGTGATGTTCATGGAAAATCATGAGAAAGAGCAAAATGAAGAAAGACATGTGGAGGAGCATGTTGATGCTAGTATTGCACCCAAAATGCTAGCGGATCCTCAAATAAGTGGTCATGATAATGAGGATGAGAGTGAGCCGATGGAAGCGCATGAGAATGAAGGCATTATTGAAGAAGAGCACACTAATACCCCGATACAAGAGTTGAGGAGGTCAACTCGGATTTCAAGAGCTACACAAAGGTATTCACCTTCTTTGTATTATGCTTTGTTTACGGATGCGGGTGAACCCGAGTCATTTCATGAGGCTATAAATTGTTCGGAGAAGGCTATGTGGCTTGGAGCAATGGAAGATGAAATGAACTCGTTGCATCTCAATGAGACTTGGGAGTTGGTTAAACTTCCTAAGGGAAAGAAGGCATTGAAGAATAGGTGGGTATTTGTGTTGAAAAATGAAGCCGATGGTTCTAAACGGCATAAGGCAAGGTTAGTAGTCAAGGGCTATGGACAAAAACATGGTGTTGATTTTAATGAGATATTCTCTCCCGTTGTGAAGCATAGTTCCATAAGGGTTGTTTTGTCATTGGTGGCTAACTTAGACTTGGAGCTTGTGCAACTTGATATCAAGACGGCTTTCTTGCATGGTGACTTGGATGAGGAGATCTATATGTCACAACCGGAAGGTTTTGTTGATGAATCAAACCCTAATCTTGTGTGTAGATTGAAGAAGGGGTTGTATGGTTTGAAACAAGCCTCTCGGCAATGGTACAAGAAGTTTGATACTTTTATGCAAGAAGAAGGTTTTGAAAGAAGTGGCTATGATCATTGTGTCTACATGAAAGGAAAGGTGGGTGGCACTTTCACCTTGTTGTTACTTTATGTGGATGACATGTTGATTGCTAGTAATGATCATGATGAGATTGAGTCTCTTAAGCTTAATATGTCTAAGAGGTTTGCAACCAAGGATCTTGGCGAAGCAAGGAAAATATTGGGTATGCGGATTCATAGGGATCGGGGGAGAGGAAAGCTTTGGTTAAGTCAAACGGAGTATGTTGATAAAGTCCTTGAGAGGTTTGACATGGTGAATTGCAAACCGGTGACTACACCTTTGGCCGGTCATTTTAAATTGTCTAAAAAGAATTCTCCAAAGAATGCTCAAGAGAGATTGAAGATGGAAAATGTTCCATACTTATCGGCCGTTGGTAGCTTGATGTATGCTATGGTGTGCACACGGCCGGACATTGCACATGCAGTGGGAGTTGTCTCTCGATATATGTCTAACCCGGGATGGGAGCATTGGCAAGCGGTGAAGTGGATACTTCGGTACTTGAAAGGCACTCGTGGCTTGCGGTTATGTTTTGGAGGAGATTCTAAATTAGCAATTGAAGGGTATGTTGATGCCGATCATGCGGGTTGTAGTGAGACAAGGAAGTCCACGACGGGTTTTGTTTTTACTATCGGTGGTGGAGCCGTTAGTTGGATGTCTCGACTACAAGACATTGTTGCTTTATCTTCCACGGAATCGGAGTATGTCGCATTGACCGAGGCGGTGAAGGAAATGCTTTGGTTGAAAAGGTTGCTTGCACAACTTGGGTTGAAGCAAATGGAGTATGTGGTGCATTGTGATAATCAAGGTGCCATACATCTTTCAAAGAATGCGGCATATCACTCAAGAACTAAGCACATTGATGTGCGATACCACTTCATTCGTGATGTTCTAGACCATAGGCAACTAGTCGTGAGAAAGGTTCACACGAAGGAGAATGTTGCCGATATGTTCACGAAGGTGGTGCCTCCCGACAAGGTAATATTTTGTAGGAGGCAATCCGGGTTGGTTGAATAACTCGGGTGTGTTTGGAGCGAGGTGCAAGGTGTTTGCTTGTGTGATCAAGTGGGAGTTTTGTCTTCGAGTGGGAGGTTGTTGTGTACGAAGCCAAATTGGGCCGTAGCCCAAAGAAGCCCGTATGGACACGGAAACAAAAAGGGTGCGTAGCAACAGAGAGAAAGAGGACTCTCTCGTATGCGCTGAAAACATAAGGTCTCTCTGTGTGTGCGTGAGCTCTCCGTCTCCCTTGGTGAAGCTATCTAGGGTTTGCTATTTCTCTTGTATCTCTTGTTAATTCCACCTCAAATAGTGAGTGAGAGTGTGAGTGAGAGAGAGAGGAAGGTTGATAGCTTGATGATCTCCATGTACTTGTAAGAAAACTCTTGATTTAGTGGATTTGCACCGATCGCTCCCGTGGTTTTTCCCTTTCGGGTTTCCACGTAAAATCTTGTGTCTCTTCTTTATTTTCTTGTGCTTGATTGTGCTATTGTTGTTGGTTTCTCAAGTGGTACCATCATAGCTTTATTCTAGCGGGTATTGTTTTATGCCCGTCACGTGTTTGTCGAAATTACTACCTCCTTGTTTACTTGGCTTCCGCTGTGCCTAGGCACCTGAGAGCGTGTCCCAACATAATTATCTCTAAAGATTTCAACTCAAGCACTTTTAAAGACGGCGAAATGGATGGCAATTTTTTTAGTTTAGGGCACCCAAGTACTACAAGTCTTTTAAGGCGTAGGAATGATTTTTCACTTCGAGCATGCTCTGTCCACTCCTCCAACTGAATCAAGTGAATAAGCTCAAGTGTTTCCAATGCTGGAAAAGGGTTGCTAGATCGGCTGGACCTGTAAAACTCCAATCCAATTTTCTTCAGTGCCCCTATTTTTTCTAGAATGAGACATTTAAGGTAAGGAAGTTGCCCCAAAGGTGGAAGCATCTCCAAATTACAGCAATTAGATAACTTGATCTCAGTTAAATTAGGAAGAATTCGAGCTTCCAACCAAGATGGAGGATTTGTGCTGCTATATCCATTTAATACAAGATCTACAACTTTTAGGTGCGGTTGGAGGCAGTCAGCAACTTGCTTGTCTGACTCATTCCTATCTCCTATATCCTCAAAACTATGATCCCACATTAGTGTGATCTTTCGAAGGTGTTGCTTCGAGGTTAACTTTGCTTTTGAAGCTTCTTTTGTGCTTTTCACATTCTCGAGATTGGTGATCATCAACTCACGAAGCTCTGACATCATTTCTAGTTCACTTATATCATATCCCACCTTACCTCTAACACTGTATCCTTTTAGCTGTTGAAGAGAAGTCAGTTTTCCAATATGCTGAACCATTGATACAGCATTTGAAGGAAGATATAGCTTCTTCAATTTTGAAAGCTTGCAAATGGTGGAGGGAATGCTCCCTTCTGAGTTGTCTAAATATGAACTCGGTGTGAACTCTAGGATTTGTAAATGATATAACTTGCATACACATGGAGACAACTTTGATATTTTTGTTCTAGTTATACTCAAACTACGAAGGTGGACCAGCTTGCTTATTGATTCGGGAAAATCACATAGCTGTTCAGATGATAATCTCAAATATCGCAAAGTTTTGAACCCTTTCAACACGGTGCAAATGACACTTCCTAACTCAGCATCCTCAATATCACAATATAACAAAAGAGTTCTCAAATACTTAAGTTCTGATAAGTTTTTAAGCACAAGTATGTTACTTGTCCTCAATGACAAATGACGGATGTTTTGTTCAAGTTTAATTAATGGATCATTACTGACAACACACAAGCACTCATTCTTTGAAAGAAACTGTGCTAGCTCATATAAAAGATCATGCATTGTGTAGTCCGACTCTATAGGTTCAAAGAATGACTTCCTCACGAGAGTTTCAAAAAAATCGTTTGCTATTTTCTCCCCTCTCTTCTCGCCCTCAGGAATTAGGCCAACCGATATCCACATATTCACTAATTCTTCTTTGTTAAACTTGTGATTTGGAGGAAATAAGCTGCAATATCTGAAGCAAGGTTTTAACTCGGGCGGGAGGTGCTCATAGCTCAACCTTATAGCTTGGTTTATGCCATCTGCTTCTTTGTCGGAATTGACTGCTTCATCATTCAAAACACTAGTCCAAGCCTCATCTTTTATATTATTGTTCAACATTCCGCCAATGGTCTTCACAGCAAGAGGTATGCCCTTTAACTTCATTACAATCTTATTACCAATTGATTGCAACTTGGGGTGATCCTTTGGGTCACCGACAAAGGCAAATTTCTCAAAAAGCAACATACTTTCTCTTTCTCCTAAACCAGTTAAGTTGAGATACACCTTAGGTCCACCAACCACTTTAGCAACCATATCGGCAACTGACTCCATCCTTGTAGTCAAAAGTATCTTGCTTCCCTCCCCACCAAATCTCAAAGGGGCCATAAGCTTCTCCCATTTCCCCCTCTCCCTGTCATTCCAGACATTATCGAGCACAAGAAAAAATTTCTTGGTCGATAAAGTGTCAATTAGAGCCCTTTGAGCCTCACTAACAGTTTCAATCTTTGATACTTTGTCCGGTAATAATGACTTCACAATTTTCTTTGCAATAGCCTTTTCATCAAATGTGTGAGATACACATACCCACATCTTAGTTTCAAAACACTCAACTTTTTTATATAGGTGTTGTGCCAGGACGGTCTTGCCAACACCACCAACCCCAACAATGGAGAAAACAGATATTTCCTTTGTGTCTGAACTGGTCAACCATTCTATGACCGTTTGTTTTTCAGTCTCTCGACCAAACAAGTTATTACCTGAAAACAAGAAGCCAGTATCTTGGCTCACATCTCCCCTGACCTCAGTACCAAAACGCTGATCAAACCATTTCAGAACCTGAAAATTAATTCCAATCTGTGAAAAGTACTCTAAATTGAAAATGAAAAGATTATATATGTTTTTTTCGAAGAAAAAAGAAAAAATAGTGTAAACCATATATAACGTACTGGCCATCGAAAGGAATATAGAATATGACAGAAAAAAGGTATCAGCATGATAAAATGGAAATACATTTGTGAAAAATAGACTGAACTTTCTTTCATTGAATTATCAAATAAAAAAGAAAAGAGAGAGAAAGGATAGAAGGACAATGTAACAGAGATAAGCCAAAATTCTACTTGACAACCACCGTCAAACTTTCTTTCAGTGATTTTTTTTTTTATCCTACTAACGATCCGGTCCCCCATCTACTTGACAGGCACTGTCAAGCGTTTTTTTTTTTTAAACAATTAATCCGGTCCCCATCTTCTACTAGTCAGACGAAATGTATCCCAACATCTGAAACGACGGGACTTCTGTATCCATTGTAGACCCGTTTACATGTCCTACTAATAAAAATAATTAATAGTTTTTAAAAATAACAATAAATAACAATTATCGTTACTATTATATAATTATTAAAATGCTACACTTAGCATAGATGAACCCGTATAAAGTGTCTAATATCAAATTTCATGCTTCAAACAATCAATCTAAACCATTAATTGTATTCTTGGTTTGAAATCTCATTAGAAAAAAAAATTCTGTTTATTTTGAAATATTTTACTATTTTCTTTCGAATTTTTTAAAATGGTTGTTATTTGCCTAGAACTAACTACATCAACGATTTTCTAAAATTTTAAAAAAAAAACCAAATGGAAAAACATATAAAAATTTTGATTTCATTTAAAATTTCATACGAAGATGATTTGAGAGATTATTTGAAGTATAAACTTTGAGGACGAACATATAGCACGAGATATCTCTGTGCTACACGTAGCGTTTTAGCAATTTCGCAATTATTATATTAATTGATTAATATTCTTCGCTAACAATTATGATCATCATTTAATTGTTTTTCTACTTTTTATAAATAATAATGATCATTTCCGGTACGTTTACATGTGTGTTACTAATAATAAATAATTCATACTTTATAAATATTGTTATTTATCTTATATAAATTATATTATTATAATTATTATTAGTATTGTATAAAAAACAATTATCCGCATTAATATTTTTATCTCTGTGATAATAATAATAATATCATAATTTATTACAAGTAATAGGTTTAATATATATATATATATATTATTTTATTATATACTATAATTAATGATAGATAAAATCGATCTGTTGTTAATTTATAATTGTTATTACCATTTTTATGTTGAATAAAAATAATTATTATATTATCATTAATTCATTATTTCATTATTATTATTGTTATAATGATATTATTATTAGTTAATTCTAATAATTGTTATTATTTTTAATATAATATTGTTATAATAATAATATTATTATTATCATTATTTTCTGCTAATAATAATATTTATTTCTTATAATGATTTAATGATAATTATGATTTTTATAATAGTTGATTATTGATTAATTATTATAGTATTTTAATTTTTAAAAAAAAACACCATATTCACCATATTTCGTTTCTGTTCAGCTAATGTAAATAAAATCTATTTCGTTTCCGTTCTGTTTCGTAAAACGAACAGTTTTCTATTTCGTTAATTGTTTCGTTCATCATTTTCTATTGATTTCAGCCCATTTTCCATTGATTTTAGTCAATTTTTCGGTAAACGGAACACTAACGTTTACCAGCGTCCATTCCACTTTCAGAAAAAAAGAAAACTAAAAACCCTTCCATTAGATGTTCTATTCGGACGGAACGGAACGGAAACGTGCGAAACAACACACTTTTGACAGCCCTAACGAGAAACTAGCTAGGAAAAAGAAAATATTTGGGGGATCTAATGTGAATTTTTTATTGTTGGGGGCGAAGAGGGGGAGAGGTTTGGTATAGTTGTTATATTGACACATAATTAACCTAATAATCGATCTAATTAACCTAATAATTAATGGAAACTCTAAGTTCTTGATCAAAATGTTTTTTTACCGGGATTTCATTTTATTTCAATTGATTTTTCAAAATTTCGTTGGATTTGATAATAAAGAAATTTCAACCAAATGATACTAAATCTGTTTATTTTGATAAGAAAATTCCTTTTGAAATAAAATCCCATTTTTTTAAAAAAATAAGATTTTTATCAGGCCTAAATGTTTGGGGGGACACAAGTCCACAACATATCTCCGCACTGAACACTTCAATTTTGCATACAGACAACCTTGACCTCACTATCCGATAAAATACTACATATGAAAAATACAATATAAAGTCTTGATTAAAATAAAAAATTTACAAAAGTATAAACTATATTAGTATAAAACGCACGAAGAAAATGAAGAGAACCTGAGCAAAGGTGCCAAGGCCAGTTACAAGGTCATTAAAAGTCTTCACAACTTCCTTCAATCTCTTCAGCAAATCATCCTGCTTAGCAACCCTCAATGCAAACCTCAGAATCTTGTTCTCCCCTTTGAGCTGCCTGTATTCCAATTCATCAAGCAAATTGTCAGCGTCCTCGACCGCATCTTGGAGCTGGCCCAGCCATCTATATAGAGGCAGGTCGGGTTCGTCCCTGGGTATGGCTCTCTCTGCCATGTAAATGAGAGTCTCAATCTGAGGCTGGAAACGTGCAAGCCGTTCCAGGTCAGCCTTCATGCCGGACTGCCAGGATTTCTGGCCCTTGTAGTAGGAGAGTCCTTTGTCGAGCAACTTGCTGAATACCGATGAGACAAACCATCCGCTGATGGTTATTGCAGTTGCAGCGGCCACCATGGACGAAGAGAAAGATCGAGAGTCTGCAGTTGTAGAGGTTGAGGGCTTGCAGAAATTTGGGTATTGACTTGACTTGCTAGGGCCGTAGGGGTTGGAGAAGCTGGACTTATTATGATTGCGGATGATGAAATATGGAGAGTTGACTGACTTTGTGATTATGACTTACGAGGGGGTCGGAGAGATTGGATTTTTTTTTTTTTTTTGCTGTTATTGGAAGCACGTCGACGGGCGACGGCACAACAAACCCGTTTACCAATGGGGGCACGTCGACGACGAAACGTTCTGGTTTAACTGTTTAAGAGTATTAACGAAGTTCGTCAACGTATTTATTCCATTCGCATCATATTTATTATAAAATGGGTTATGGATATAATTAATATAGTCAGAATAAAGCTATATATGGTGACAGCAGTGCAAAGATTTAATTTAATTTTTTTTTAAGATAAGCTGGGTTAAACTTAAACGTCACTTTCTATTAATCAGAAGAAAGAAAATATTACAAAGTACCAAAAAAAAAAAACAAGAAAATAAAAGACAACATAATAGAAATAACTGCATTGTACCGACAAAAATTAGTACCAATGGAATGGACCATCAGTTATCCAACCCCAGCGCCCTGTATTGGACCAAAATCCTCAAAACTGAACCGCTTTTTGCAGTTCTTCGTCACAATGACACGACCGTCAGAGCTAATTTTAACGGTTAAAATTTACAGATTGTACATATCTGATATTAATCACGAACACGCACCATTAATTGAAACTGCTCTCTGCAGTAACTGTAAGGATATTGATTCCCCTTCAGTTCCCTAATCACCCGAGACAAAAAAAAAAATACAAGTAATAATTTTAGCAAAATAAGGGCACAAAATATTATTAAAGACAACAAAACAAAAATAAAAATCTTTGGTAGTTCTCTCCGACAAAAGCCGTGAACATCCAAAATCTCTAGCCGTAAACAGAACTTTGAGAGGCCAGCTTTAGAAAAGACAAGCCACAATATCAGCTAAAAAAAAAACTTAGAGAGATCAGACTTTTTAAAGGGACAACCGGACAAGACATAGAGTGGTCAGGCTTAGAAAGGATAAAGACCAAGCTGATGAGGGATCATGCACAATCTCAACTAAGAGTTTTTTTTTTTTTTTGAACTAAAAGCTCCTCAAGAAGGGGAACCATCTTTTGATTAAGCAACGCAAGGATCCAGTATACATTACAAACCACACACAAACAAAAACAAGGTTCAGACGCCACTCAAAAAGTGGAAACCGTCTACCCAAAACAAAACCAAACAAGAGAAATTAGAGACAAGCTAAGAATTAGACTAGTCAGAGGAAGCATCGGTGACATGTCCCTCGCTGGTGTCCTGTCTCTCACTCCTCCTGGCTGCATTTTGAAGGGCAGTGAGATCCCTGAAGTTAGCTGCTAAGCCTGTGTTGGTACCTGTCCAATTAAGGAAGAGATGCAGAGTTCTAAAAATAGTATGATTGTGTTCATTAGTTTTGTAATCTCTAAAGACCATGTTGTTCCTTTCATTCCAAACTACCCAGCACCAAGTGGCTAGAATAGCTTTAGTGAAGGCCCTGTCATTGGACTTGAGATTGTTGATACTAACCCAGATACTAGACATATTAGTGAAATTCAAGTTAATGCCTCTGTCATTGAACAAGTTGAAACCAGTCCAAAAGTTGCTGGCAGAGGGGCAATTTAGAAAAATATGATCTACACTCTCTAAGTTATCACAAAAAACACACTTATTTGGGCCTTGCCACCCCTTCTTTTGAAGGTTATCTAAAGTTAGAATTTTATTGTTGATAATTAGCCAGAGAAGGAGCTTGGCTTCAATATCAACTAAGAGTTAGAGCCTATCTTATCCGATCTAGCCCAAACTTAACATTTTCAAATAATGTTAGAATTTTTTTCCACGATGATACTAATCCAAATTAACAAGGCAAAAATCTGCCGTATACCCTTCAAATATTTCTCAATCTGTCATACGCGATCTTCTAATTTTTAATATTAGTTATTTATCCTTCAAAACGTCATGATTATAGTTATTTACCTTTTTTTATTAATTTTTACTTACTTATAAAAACATCAATTCAAAGGTCTATTCAAAATTTGAACCCAAAAGAGCAAATAATTGTTTACCCAATACAATATGAATCATCCAGTTTTGCGATTTGATGGTGTAGATTTAATAATGAGATAAAATATTTAATCCTTTCGTTTAAACTGTTTTAACATCTGCTCAAATGGTTGTTTTCTTTCCTATTTTTTTTTAATTTGTGCGCATAGAAAAGGAAAGAGAAAAAATAAATCAAACATCTCTCATTATATCAAAATCGCCGTCTAACAAAATCGCCTCAAATTTTCTTTGTTATTCTCACACAATCGGATGGGCTTGTTTGCTAGTTTTAATAATAAATGATTTTTACATTCCGAAAAATTAATTTTTGAATTTTCAAACTAAACCTCATTGTCCTTTTTATCTCTCAACTTTGGATGGGGGTTAGTAGGTGGGAAGGGAAGAAAAAAGAGAGTAAATTCTACAATTATTCTTGTTTGGATGAAAGGAAATCAGAAAAGTAAACTTTTAGGGAGGGGAAGCGATTCCTTCGTTTTTTCCTTTTCTGTAGAAATATTTTCTCATCCGATTTGGAGGAGAATGAACGGGAAGGAAAAATTTCTTGCAATATCCATAGACGTTTGACAGTTGTTGTCATGTGCTTCATTTTTCTTACGCTTTTGTCCCTCTCAAAAGAAGGACTTATAAATACAAAGTTTATATTAGAACTTAGTTTAATTTAGAACTTGATATAAGCCAACGAATTTTTATTCACTATAAAGTTTAATTTGATCAGTACTTGTAAATTTGATACAAGCTTCATCTTAGATATGCGTAATTCAAAAAAAAAAAAACAATAACAGAGAAGTGTGAGTAATCATATATGACATATATATAAATATATAATTGAGATGACAATCACTTTATATGTAAAATTCAATTCTAGTAATTAACAAAAAGCACTGTTAAATACAAGTGGTACAAGAACGTGACACCGAGCCTTAAATTTTTATGGTTTGTGTTATTTACTAATGTTTGTTTGTATTTAGGCCGTCTTATTGAGATTGATTAATAATATGGCAATTAATAGGTACACATTGAAGACTATAATTAGTCTTCTTGGTTCGTACAATATATATTTTTAGCATTGTTTATTTTGAATTATACACACTTTAGTTTATCAGAGTATTCTATGTTTTGCTCAACGACATAAAGAGTCCAAGGTTAAATTAGTAAAAATTTATATTTTACTTTCACATAAATAATTCATCCAAACAAGAAATAAGAAGGAAACAAAAATTAATTTTACTTTCCCTTCATTTATTCATCCAAACAAAAAATGTACAATTATTTCACTTTTCATCCCATCCCGTTCCTTCCCTCTTTATTTTTTTCTTTTCTTCCCACTCTTTACTATCAAACCAAACAGAATGTTAGAATCATTTGAACAAGACTTGTTTGTTTCCAGCGATATACATATGCAATTAGGATATAAACGGATCGGATAATAATTTCTAAAAATCATATCCGACATATTTACGAAACAGATATCCGGATTCATGAGGTCATCCCTTCGGCGTAAATTGTTCGTCAGTGAGAAGAATGAAAAACAAAGAACACGGGAGGGATGAAACTGATAGGCGGGACCTCAATTAATTACGAATAAAAAAAAATTTAACACAAAAAATATTGGATAATTAAATCAAATATAAGTTTTTGCTCAGACAACTCCCGAGATCTATACGCAAGACAAAAAAAAATAGCAAATCCAGCGTCAAAACTGTTAACAATAGAAAACACAACACAACTAATGGAATCAGAAAATCTCAATAAAAATAAAAAGAATAATGAACGGCCACTAACTCATTCATTGCTTAATCAGCGGCCCTTATTAAGTATATCGGGCAGCCCGGGAAAAAGAAGATAAGAAACGGTTTGCGCGTTAATTATACGAACAAATTTGGATATATCCATCAAGGAAAATTAGCCCTATACTCCTCTAATCTTATTCAATTGGATATATCCCCTCTAATCTTTAAATTTGGAAATATCCCCCTCTAATTGTAATTTGTGTAGAAATATACCCTTTGGTTTATTTGAAATGCTTTTTTAGCTCTGAAAAATAAAAAATTAATTTTTCGGACAAAAATGTCCTCAATCCCTCACGATTCATCTTCCCGATTTTTCCTCACGGTTCACCTCCCCGTTGTTTTCTGCTTTGTGATATTGAAAAAAAAAAAGATTGCAATATCAAGCATTTTCTTGTCCTTTCAAACATTCCTTCTAATTCCTAGCTAGAGAATAACGCATCCTATCGTCCATTAAAGGGGACCATGAAACCTACGTGCTAGAGAAAAGAATTGTTGCTGTCCATTTTTTTTTTTATGTTAGTAATTTGTTAATTTGATAAAAAAGAAAATGATGTTCAAGTAGTTTTGCGCGTATGCTAATTGGTAAACTACCAATTCCAATGCTTTACTTCCCATTTTGATTTGTTTCGAATTCGAAATTAAAAATCCAAAATCCAAGCTCTTTTCTGCCACAAACGTTTTTATCGAAAGAAAAGAAATAAGCTATTATATGGTACAAAGTACTGTTTCAGCGGAAGCATCTAACAAATCTCCAGCTGGCAATATCAGGTTTGATACGAGGGGATTGTTTGATACAATGATATTGCATATTTTTTTACAACACAAAGGCAGCAGAAAATATTGAAAATAGCAGAAAGATAATGCGTCAAGGGCTAAGGGCATTGTCGTCCGAAAATTACAAAAGTATCTTTTCACAATTAAATAATCATTAGATTTAAACAGGGTAAATTTCTACACTGATTATGATTTAGAAGGGGATATTTTCAAATTTAAAAATTACAGGGGATATATCCAATTGAATAAAATTTGAGGGGTATATGGCTGATTTTCCCTTAAATGGAATATAAGTTTTTGCGATAGAAATTTGTTATACTAGCCGTGACTTCGCGCAATGAAGATGTACCATAAGACCAGCATGTAATTATTACAAATTTCATAATTATGATTGTAATTATTTGAATAAATACCAAATTATCTTGCAACTAATCTATAAGGTAAAGTTATGTCACATTTCCCGTTCTGAAGTGTTATGGCCTCAACTCACATCAATTTAAAAAATTCCAAAGTATAAAATTATATCACTAAAAAATTTTAAAAATTCCAAAGTATGAAATTATATCACTGGATTCCTTGTAATCGCTCTAAGAAGATAGATAAAAGTTAATCCAAAAATAATTTAGTAATGCCTTGCAAAGAGCTACGTACACTAAAATACAATATTTTAAGAATATTTGCACAGAAAAAACTATATCACTTGTTACCTTATAATTTATGTCGATTAATATACTGTAAAGAAAAAGATATCCTCATAATATAATTATAATAATAATTGACATTTTAAAATATATCAAGCAATGCTTGTAATAAAATGTTTTCGGATCTTGAAATATATAAAAGAATAGTAACAACTTAAAAAATAAATTAATGAATGTCCTGTAATTTTTTTTATGACATTCATAAATTGTCATACAAAAAAGCAATTAAACAAAAAACAATTTTTTCTTTAATTGCATATTTATAATAAATAAAAACAGAGGGTGTAACAAAAAATATAAGAAGTATATGAAACAAAAAAAAATGAGGGGCTATCTAGAAAAAGTGAATCAACCCCACACACGTGCTGTCCTCTTTTTCTTGCTTGTTTGACTTTATGTATATCCTCATGTACATATTTTTGTGTTGCATTTAAGCAAGAGACTCGTGTGATAGCCCATTACATAGAGAAGAATGAGAATTCGTCTCAAAAGATCAGATGAGAACTCACATGGCGGGCTACCTTTGTTTCTTACTTATTTACTGTAGAAGAATTGGTAATAACTCTTGCGTTGTTAGATGAAAGTGTTGTTTATAATGCATCCGTTACATAAATAATACTCAAAATGACCACAAAGTATCTACTTATAGTGTTATAGATATGCCCCTGTCAAGCAGGCCCCACCTGTCAGACATAATGATGCTGACGTCACCATAGTACCGTAGATAATATCTCTATAAATGGAGTATTTTTTTATGTTAGCATCAATAGAAACTCATCTGACGGATTAAATAAGTTCTAATAAGTACAATGAAGGAAAGCTATTATGATAATATTAGAGAATTAAATACCGTGGAATCTTAATTGATAGATGATGAGGGTATTTTTGTCAGTAAAACCTTATAGATGTAGGTCGGATCATTTTTATTGTTGCTCAGATCAACTCCCGAGATCTATACGCAAGACAAAAATAGCAAAATCCAACAATTGACGGTTAAAAATAGAAAACACAACGCGAAGAATGGAATCAGAAAATCTCAAATTCTCAATTAATAAAAAAAAAAAGAATAATGAACGGTCATTAACTCATTCTGGCCATATTTGGTTGAGGATTAAATGAGGAGTAAGCCTCTTAATCCATTTTTAATCTCCCAAACAAAGAGTAAAAAAGGAGTAGAGGGGAGTAAGGACCAAAATCAGGGGAGTAAATTACTCCTAAATAGGTGGAGTAAATTTAATCCATAAGGTCATGTTTGGTAAAGGATTAAAAGTGGAGTAACTCCTCCAAACATGATTTAAATTTGGTGGAGTAGTATAGAGTAAGGAGGAGAAAGTTACTCCACCATTTTAGGTGGAGTAAAGTTACTCCATGGAATTAAGAGATGGTTTTCATTTTTATTTACTCTTACTCTATATTTACTTCATGTTTTCATACCAAACATAATCTAAAATTGAAGAAGTAAAGTGAATTAACTATTTACTCCTCCTTAAGCTACTCCACTGTTCTCCTCTACCAAACATGGCCTTAAAGTAAGTCCTCCAATAGCGGATCCCACATTTATCTCTTTCCTCAAAATACTCTCATTCTTTGGCAAAAAAAAAAAAAATAAATAAAGGACATTTTGATCATTTTATAATCAGTAATTATATAATATTTTTATATCTCACTTACTCCTCTCTTAATCTTTTACTTTTCATACCAAACATGACTTACAACGTGTGAAATAAAAAAGCTTAACTACTTAATTCTTCTTAACTTTAATTCTCTTTTACTCCTCTATCAAACACAGCCTCTAAGCTTAATCAGCGTCCCATATAACTATATTGGGCAGCCCGGGAAAAAGAAGATAAGAAACGGTTTGCGCGTTAATTATACGAACGGCGTAGATTACATCCCTTCATCTGAACTAAATCAACGGCGTAGATTGATTCCCTTCCTTCCTTCTGTTCTATTTATCCCTTCAGAGTCTCATGGCGCTTGCAAGAAATTGCTCGATCTATCATCCATTCTTCCGATTCGGCACCGTTTCCACCCAGTTTCAGCACCAATTTCGTTCGTCCACTGAAATCGCGTAGAAATCCTCTCGCCTCCGAACGATCCCGCTCCGATTCGACCATTTCTACTAGGAATTAGCCGAAATTCGAAACCATGCCGCCTATCCTTACCCTATATAAGCCCCATCCCCTAACCCATCTGATGTACACCATACAATTCCAGCGTTTCGATAACCCTAACCCTAATTCGCGATTTGGCGGTTTTCGTTGCAACCATGGTGCGCGGCGACTACGACCAGCGAGCGGAGCTGCGCGACGTGGAGGAGGAGGACGGCGAGGAGGTGGTGGACGAAAGAGGTGGTCGGAGGAGAAGGCGCAAAAGAGTTGGGAAGAGAGTTGTAAGACGTGGCGGCGGTGTCAGAGATGAATCCGAAGAAGACGAAGAGGATGAAGATTGGGGTGGTTGCAAGAGAAAGAAGCCATGTGCGATGAGTTTCATTGATTTTGAGGCGGAGGTAGATGATGATGAGGAGGAAGAAGACGAAGAGGGAGACGAACATGGTTAGACAACAACAAATTTCTTATTTTAGTCTTTCTGTGTAAAATTCGCCATTTGAATTTGCATCTGGATATAAAATTTATGGCAATTTAGATCAATGATTGTTTTTTTTATTTTGAAATGTTGATTGACAATTCTTAGAAGGCAACTGAATATTTCTTGAAATTTATTATCTAAATTGAAATTGGATGATTTGGGCTTATCTATCTTGGTATATTCCCAAAACCAATTTTGAGACTTTTAGAACAATTTAAGGACTTGTTGTTATCTTGTTCCTGGTTTAACCTGTCCCATTTGTTAAATCTGATATTATAAGTTTCTTCCTGTGTGTATTGAATCGTTCTATCCAATTCACAAGACTAGAGATGGCCTTCGACAGAATTCAGAACAACTAATTTTTATTCTGGACCTTATTTACTTATTTATTTATTTCTCTTTTGGTGTTCACCAAACGTGATGCATCAAAATAAGTAAATTTTGATTGTAATTTGCCATGGTGGTGTGTCATACCCATTGCTTCTTTATTGCAGACTTGTAGCCTGATTGGCAATACCATTTGATGGATAGTTTTTCACCCTTAGTTCTGTTTGTAATACAACACTCTTTTTGTAGAAATAGATACATGATTTATGCATCTAATAAAATGTTATGTTGCTGCAGATTTCATAGATGAAGGAACACACCTTGAAAATGAGCCTCAGCAGAGG
Organism: Rhynchospora pubera; assembly: GCA_028095005.1. Classification (NCBI taxonomy): domain Eukaryota; kingdom Viridiplantae; phylum Streptophyta; class Magnoliopsida; order Poales; family Cyperaceae; genus Rhynchospora; species Rhynchospora pubera. Next base: position 84,337,107 of record CM051462.1, on the reverse strand, counting down.
ATGCATCGGCCCACATTTATTGCAGATGAGCATGAGGATTTGGATGAGATTGAGCGCAGGGTTAAAGAGCACTACAGCAGGACTGACAACGTTGATTATTCTGAGGATCCTGATGAGATGGAGCAGCAAGCGCTCCTCCCTACTTTCAGCGACCCCAAACTCTGGCTAGTCAAATGCGCTGTACGATGAATTCCTTTTCCTTCAATTTAATTTTCTGACATGTTACTTAGTGAATTAGCTTCTCTTGCTTAGCTGATGCATTCTAATGGATTTCTGAATTATTAATCATATAATGATATTTTTATTTGATGATGAATGCAGATTGGGCATGAGCGTGAGTTAGCAGTTTGCCTAATGCAAAGGTGCATGGATAGGGGATTCCGTATTTGTTCGGTTGTAGCATTGGACCATCTTAAGAATTATATTTATGTTGAAGCTGACAAGTTAGCTGATGTTAAGGAGGTCTGTATCAACTATCAAGCCTTTTCTCTCTATCTTTGTTCATGAAAATGTTTAATGTACTGATTACTGGATTCTTTCTTTACAGGCTTGCAAAGGTCTAAAAAATATCTCGTCTTCACGTGATCCTGAAATTGTCCCAATAGGAGAAATGACTACTGTTGTCTCAGTTGAGGGTAAGATTCTGGATATTGCTAGAGGTTCTTGGGTCAGTATGAGGCGAACAGATTATAAAGGAGACCTTGCTCAGGTTCAAATTTTTTGGCCTTAGCTCTGTTTTCTTTCACTATTGGACTTGTTCTGCTTATCCTTTTATTTGACTTGGCATCTTGGTGTGTATTGCAGGTGGTTAATATTGATGATGTGAATCGACAAGTGACGGTTAAGCTTATCCCTAGGCTTGATTTGCAATATCTTTCCGATAAGAGTGCAGCTAAAGAGGTGCACTTAAACTTTAATGATTTGCAATCTATCTCTTGTCAGCTCACTTCCCAATTCTCATGTCCTAAATTTTTATATGTCAAGTGTTGATCATTTTTTGTCCTATGTTCACTTCAATAAGCATTCACGATTTAGTTAAATATGAAGGAGATCCATAATATCATCAATCAAATAATGATCCTTGTATGTTAATACAAGAATGGTTACCATCAAATGCTATATGCTTAGCTTCATAGAAGACTTATAAATAAAAAAGTTTAGATGAACACAAATTTACATTTCACATTTCTTGTAACATTTTCAGAGAGGTGAGGTTCTGGAGAAGAAGACTTTTGTACCTCCGCCAAGATTATTTAAAATAGATGAAGCCAGGTGAGCTCATCATTTTCTTGATAATTTCTCATTGTCATCTCTGGAGAAGACAAAGGAGCTGTAGTTCTCTTTCTGTTCTAATTATCATGTTATACTTTGTCAACATGATTGCCATCAGGAAATTTAAGAACATCAAGGTTTACAATAAAAGAGACAGTACTTTAGGAGCAGAGTTCATTATAGTCGAAGTGACATCGTCGCCCCAACTGATGTTCAAGGATGGTTTCCTTTACAAAAAAGTGTCGACAACATCAATTAGCATCACCAATGTTGAGCCGACCTTTTCTGAACTGGAGAAATTCAAGGGACCAGATAATGAAGTGAGTGGGGATACTGTTAACCTGTCTGCTTTGTCTGCAAGCTGTAAGAAGGGTCAATTCATGAAAGGTGATGCTGTAATTGTCGTTCATGGTGACCTTAAACATCTTGAGGGATTGGTTCAAAAAGTGGATGGAGACATTGTCCACATCAGACCTAAGATAGAGGGACTTCAGGTAAGAGTTTACATGTATTTTAGACTTTTAGTATTTTTATGACCTATATCATGCCATACATCACCAGTACTAAGCATAACTCCAACCATTCCAACAGTCAATAATGCATAATCTCCACAAAAATATTCAAATAATTTTAAGTTCTTATAGGACAATATTTGTTTTTGCGGTAGCAATTTTATGAGTCGCTATAACTTCCATTTATGCAGGAAACACTTTCTCTTAATGAAAAGGACATATGCAAGTTTTTTAAGCCTGGAGAAAGCATTAAAGTGATATCTGGAGTTTTGGAGGGTGCAACCGGGACAGTTGTGAAAGTGGACGGTCGTGTTTTGACTGTCTTGTCCAATACAAACAAAGAACATGTACTGAAGCATTATGCATTTTTATTTGAAAATTTATAATGATAAAAGATGAGGCTGCAATATATATCTTTCCTATTTTGTTTTTCCAGATTCGTGTATTTGCAGACCATGCAGTGCAGAGCAGTGATTTTACAATACCTTTATCGAAAATTGGAAGATTTTGAGTTGTATGATCTTGTACAATTAATGTAAATATCCATCTGCTATACATTTTTTTGGGCAAAAGGATTATACTTATGGTATATGTATTGATTTGGATGATGTTATAATTGTGCAGGGACAGGACATTTGGGCTCATTATTCGAATAGAGAGTGAAGGACTTGAGGCAATAGAAAACTTGATTATTTCCTTCAACTTTTATCTATCTAACAATTGTGTTTTTTTCTAATTGTTGATGCTTTTACTTGTATCATAGATTCTTCAAGGGGTGCCAGATCGACCGAAGATTAGATTTGTGAACCTTAGGGAGATTCAACACAAAATTTTCCGGCGCACTAGTGCCAAGGACAAGTTAAATAATACTATTTCTTCCAAGGATATTGTCAGGGTTATTGATGGCCCACTCAAGGTGCGCTAGACTGATTTTTCTTTAAAACGATAAGCTCTAAAACTTGTATGAAATCATGTATTTATGGAACTCTTTTTTTCTTAATATGTAATATCAGGGGAGAAAAGGATCACTTGAGCACATCCACAATGGGATGCTGTTCATCCATGATCCATACCATCTTGAGCATGCCGGTTTCATTTGTGCTAGAGCTCAGTCATGTCTGCTTGTTGGTGGATCTAAACATGGAATTGTATGTCCAATAATGTTTACATTCCCAAATTAGACACAAGTAAAGCAGACACTGTTAAGTACTTGAAGAAACCTATCCTATGATGATGTGCTTTTTATAATCCATCTGAATGTCTTATCTCAGGGTGGTGATAGATCTGTTGTTCCAAGACCTCCCAGTTCATATTTCAGAGGGCCATTTCCCAGAGCAGCCCCCTCACAATGTAAATTCTCTTTCACATGATGGATAAAAAACCACTTTGGGTTAAATTTGTGATTTAGCATGCATAATCACTTATTATATTTTTTGCAGTTTCAAGAGGTAGTTCTGATGGTGGAAGCCAGAGGAATCGGAATGACTTGCTAGGGAAGCTCGTGAAGGTAAAAATAGGTCCCTACAAGGGTCATCGTGGCCGAGTTGTTGCTTGCAAGGGTGAAACTGTACGCGTCGAGCTGGAGTCGCTCATGAAGAGTGCCAATTGTATATTTCTTCTCTCTTGTACTGTCGCTCTGAAACCTAAGTTTCCAAAGTGGTGCATGCTTACGTAGTTGTTATTTGTAACAGTTGCCAAAGGCCAGATTGTGGAGGCAGACAGTTCTCCAGCTCCTCTTTGGTAAGTAACATTTCAACTCTACTTTTCTTCTGTCATTCAAATCTTTGCCGTGCTTTGAGCTTACCCCTGACATGCATTTACTTCTTCATTAGGGATGCAAAATCCTGGCATGATGCAAGGACTCCCATCCATCAATCGAGGACACCGCTGCGTCCAATGCAGACCTCAATGCGGGATGATGGAGGTTTAATTCTTTTTTTTTATTATTATTAATTGATTTGTTGTGAGTTGCATCATACTCTCTGTTAGAAGAAGCTTCTTTTTCCCCTTATTGATAAAAGTGACAATTGTCCTGAGTTTCTTTTATAGTAGAAACAGATCTTGAAAACAGAAAGTACTATAGGAGTAAGTGCTTAAAACATTTACTCGTACTACAGTTTTTATAGCCTATAAATATCAAGCCGATAACTGCCAACCTACCTGTCCATCTGAACCTACCAGTATGACTGATACTGATATACACAACTGACAAACGCGAAGTCATAGTCAGCAAACAATAACCAGCACCCCAATTGAACCCAATTATTAGAATGCCAGTTCAGTCAAACAACTGGCTCTAATATGCAAAAGCAGGGTTGAGAAAAGACAAGCTAAAGGTTTTAAGCCATTAGTTGGTTGTAGGAATTATCATCAAGATCTAAGGAGAAGTGCATTCTTGTTGTATTTTAATTTTATGGAGGAAATGATATCTGATTAATGTACGTTATTCATTTGGTTGTAGCAATGACAGCTCATGGCTCAGGCTGGTGTTAGACTTAGGCCCTGATCAAAATCTCATTTTTTTAGCGTGGGATTTCATTTCATTTCATTTCGTTGGAAAATTCTTGATCAAAATGAAGGGATTTGGTGTCATTTGGTTGAAATTCCTATGTAATTAGATCCAACAAAATCCTATGAAATCAATTCAATTGAAATGAAATGAAAAGAAATCCCACGTAAACTTCATTTTGATCAAGGCCTTAGGGTGATCACGAAAAGACAGCAACTGTCTTGGTGAGGCTTCTTTATTTTCCTTTAAATCTTTAATTATATATTCATGTATGTATGGTGTCTTAGAATTTGCTAATCGAACGGTGGCAGAAAAGTGCGACGTGAATGTATGTAACTCTGTATGTTTGAAATGTGTGTCGTATTCGTATACTAAGATCTGTTTTTGTTGCAATTTAGTGTCACATATCCTGAAGTACAGTGGCTCTGTAGAGTATCGCATCTAACTATTCGTACTGTTTTATCAGGGGGCACCATGAAACAAAGTAGGGTTAGGGATTAAAGTATTTTTTTTTGGTAATTGTAGGTTAAAAAAATATGTTTACTAATTTAGGAGGCGTTTAGATCATCCGAGAATAAAATTAGTATTAGTTATTCGGAGTAAAAAAGGATTATTTATAAATAATTAAGAATAATATTTTTGAAGATGTGGAGTGTTATTATTAAGTAATCCAACGTCCAGAATAAATTTTTAATCATAGGATGTTTGATCATTTTTTTTTAAATCTCGATTAAAAAGTGGTCCTAATAAATATTTAATCCACGTTAAGATCTAAACTCACTTAGAATAAAAATTTGTTTCGGATGTTGGACAATCTAAATATAGCACTCTAATAAATTCAAAAAAATTATTCTTAATCATTTTTTAATAGATAATATTTTTTTTTACTCTGAATAACTAATTCTAATTTTATTTTAAACTATCCAAATGCACCCTTAAAATTAGACTAATTTCATGTATGCTAAATATCTGCTGTAAGATGTTCCTGCCGTCTGCCGCCTGCATACCATGATGACTTGGTCTATGGAAAAGAATATGACAAATTGGTATCAACGTAATATACACCTTTGTAACTCCAACAGGCTATACATTTTTTACTCATTTGGGGCTCGTTTGGTAGTGCCAAGTTTAGCTTGAATTTTGGATCAACGAGCTAATCTATAAATCTTGCATCGCCAAATAATTTTGGGGTCAATGGGATTAGCACTACCTCTCTAACTTGGCCATTTTATATTTGAGCTTTCTTCAAACACCAAAAAAAGAAAAATTATATCATATATGAAAATTAAAACTTTGAGAAGAATCTTTAAAATTTCAAAATTTTATATTTTAAATTTTCAAATTTCAAAATTTCAAAATTTCAAATTTCAATTTCCAAATTTCAATTTTCAAAATTTCAAATTTTTTAAATTTCAACTTTTTAAATTTTCAAAATTTTTAAATTTCAAATTTTGAAAATATCAAGATTTTAAATTTTTGAATTCTAAAATGTCTAGATTAAAATTAATGTTATAAGTGAATGTAGTTACTTTGATCACTAATTTTAATCTTTCATGTCAAACAACAATTACTAACTTTAATTAAACAATAATCCGATTCAACTTGTCAAATCGATTGAACCATCGAACTAACAGTCTAACATCATTATCGGTTCCATGTACGGTTTGGTTTTCAGGACATTGAGTTGAAGCAATCAACTGGTCTAACTGCTGTTGAATCGGTCTAAATTTTTTTAATTTTTTTAATTTCAACTTTTTAAAATTTTAAATTTTGAAAATATCAAAATTTAAAATATTCTAATTTTAAAATGTCTAGATTATAATGAATGCATTCATTTTGATCATGACAAACAACAATTACTAATTTTAAATTAGTACTAATTTTTATTAATTTTAACCTCAAACACTAATTCTAAAATACTAACTTTAACCCTTGATCCCACTAAACTTTGATAGCTGGCTTCTTCTTGGTGCATCTGGAAAGCACGTAATAAGAAAATCTTCAATAGAGGTAGCCTTCATCCGTTCATGGCAATGGAACAGATTGATGAAAATGATGTGAGGTTGTGGCTTCAGCACGCCTGAGGGCTTTGGGACGTTGGAGTTTTCTTAATTAGTTTTTTTTTTTTCCCGTTTTTCCTCACTTCTGGTGAATTTGTTTGTAAATAACTTTTCCCAAAATTTGCCCCTGGCTTTTGCCACGGAGCCTTCAAAAAAAAAATATATATATATATATATATATATACTTTTATTTTAAAAAAAAAGTACAAACAACAAAACTGCCTATATATGCTAGCTCACTAGACTGGTGCAATCAAGGCAAGTGCCCTTCAATGAAATTTATTTAACAACAAATTTTTGACATGAATTATCATATTATATTATTATATTTTTTTTCTGTTTGAGATGAAGAATCCCAATCGGAAGTGTCCTTTTAGAAAAAAAATAATAATAAGAAGAAAGAAGGAAATTTTAAATATTTTACCAAATTGATCAAATAAAATTGAGAACTATATTAATTTTCTTTTGGATAGTCCAGTAATTAAATCATAAATTTAATTCTATTAATTCGATATATTGACATCCATAAATATTTAGAATGCAGATTTAGTACGAATTTGACTCGTCATTTTTCTTTTGCACTGAGTTCAATTATGGTAATGAAAGTCGCATACGTGTGATCCATGATCATGCCAATAGAAAAAGACGGTTACTATATTTTTCCCATTTATATTGATTTTCTCATTGAAAAAAAGGAAATGATTTTGAGTGTTAACAATATTAGTGCAACATAATCAGATAAACTGATAAAGATCATTATCTAGGGAAACTATAAAATATAAAAGATAACGTATAAAGTAGCTTTACAACTGGACAAAAATAATATAAACTTGTGTTTCTAATTGTTTGAGTTTCCGAGGAACAGATAAGAAGTAAAGAACACAGCTTTATTATGGTTTGGTTTGACATTCTCATCCATTAGAGCAACTGATGATCTCAAGAAAAAACAACAGATATGCAACTGCTAATTAAATGCATGTTCAAAACCTGAAACTCAACCATTAGAAAATGACAAGAACAAACTGTAACTAGTTCTTTTCATAACTTCCTCTTTTCATTGAGTTATTCTCGCTTTACCTTTACCAAAATTATTATTACAAAAAAAATAACAAGTTTATTATCAGTGGTGGATTTAGAAAAAAATTTGAGGTGGGGCTAGTGTTCTCCAAAATGACACGATACGATCGTGTTATTATGTCGTGTTGGGGCATTAGAAAGTTTGACACAATTCAACACGACATGAACACGACACTAACACGAATTTAGTTATTAATTTTGATTATTTAAACAAAATTAATAATTTAATTTCAATTTATAATACTACATCATATTATTCATCATCATTTAAATCATAATATTGTTCTAATCTAATTATTATTTTTTATAAAGAATATTAATAAAAAGTTTAAATTTAATCAAATAATAAATTATGACGGTTAGTAATTTTTCTATATTTTTAATTTTTTTAATTTTAAAAATAATAAAATAGTTCACACGACTAACACGACGTGTCAATACGACACGACACGATCGTGTCAGTCGTGTCGTGTCAAAATGCATGTCGTGTTGTCTTTTCTCACCACTAAACATGACACAATACGACACAATTAAAAAGGTAGTTCGTATTAACACGACACGACACGAGACTCTAACACAATCGTGTTTGATACGGCACGACACAACACAACACGCATGATTGGAGAACACTAGGTGGGGCTGAGTTTATAAGAACATTGGACCAACATAAGTTCATCGTATATTCTTCTCATTCAATACTAAAGATATAGTTTAAAGTCCTGGAGCTCGACGGCGTTAGATGGGGCTCTAGCCCCACCCGACCCAGTGGTAGATCCGCCCTTGTTTATTATGATGAACAAAACAATAATCTTAATTTACATTTCATCACAATTTTGACAAAAACCGCAATTAATTCGGTGTAGATTATATCACCATATTGAAGCCTCAATGGTACAAAAGTACAAACCAAATTATGTCCGTTTGTCTATTGGTAGACCGGCTTACATGTCTACTCTAAAGAGAGGGTAGCTCAATTTCCATCGGTAGCATCACTTCGGATCCAAATGTCAATGAATAGGGAATTGCTTGGATAGGGATTCTATGAGTTGTGTGGTATGCCCAAATTAGTACTTCTTGAAGTTTATTATCCTAATTTCTATGGTTGTCTTCCTCGAAATGAAATCCCGTCCTGCACGGGACTGTCCAGCTTGTGAGCCGTGTGATTTAATCTCAATGGCAAATGGAGCTCCGTACATGTAACCTGATTGGTAGGCCCGAGCCGTCTAGATCAGATCGGACGGTTCGTAAACTGCGCTGGACGGTGGAACAGATAAGGATTCGTCTTCCTCGGTCTTTCTCAAAAGCTTGAGATGCAGGATCCCATTCTGAAGTTTACTTTTAGAAAAAAAAGAAAAGGAAGGAAAATTTAAAAAAATTACCAAATTGATCAAATAAAGTTGACAACCATACTAATTTGACTTGTCATAAATTTTATTCTTTTCCATATTTTGACATCCATAAATATTCAGAATTAATGCAAATTTAATTAGTAAGAATCTGACTTGTCATTTTTTTTTTTTTGCAGTGCGTTCGATATTGATTTTTTAAGGTAATGAAAGGCACATGTATGTATGTTCCGTGATCATTCAAATTATACTATTTCTTTTGCCATTAATATTGTTTTTTTAAGGGGAAGAAACGAACTTATTTAAGTGTTAACAATATGTGCGACATATATTAAAATAAAAAATGTTTCGAATCAAAATAAAAACTATTGAAATTTTGTAATTTGATTTAGTGAAACATATTCAGATAGACAACATTATCTAGAGAAATTAAAATTATAAAAGATAACGTATAAATAAGATTTACGATTGAACAAAAATAATATAAACTTGTGCTCTAATTATTTGAGTTTCGGGGGAGAGGAAAGAACACAACTTTACTGCGGTTTGGTTTGATATATTATTTTCATCCGTTAGAGCAACTGATGATGAGAAAAGAAAGATATGCAGCTGCTGATTAAATGGATGCTTAAAACCCTAGAACTAAACCCTTTTAGTAAATTACCAGAACAGTACTGTTGGTTTTTCTTATGAAAGCTTCCCTTATAAAAATGCATCATCTGCGTCTCCCCACCGACACACTGTCTATGACAACAAAGCTTCTCGATTTCTCAATCTCTGAAATGTAACAAAACTATCATTAGAACAAAATAACAAATTTATCACAATGAAGGAACAATAATCTTTTTTTACAAAAAACAGCAATTAATTTGGTGTAGACTATATCACCTTATTGAAGTTCCAATGGTATAAAACAAATCTGATCGATTTTTGACGTTGGCATCCTTCCATCGTTGTTACGTTGATTTCCTCTAATATTTTAATTTTATATTGTGTGTATGTACATGTGTTCCTTTGTGAAGAGGTCTGTTGCAAAACAATTGTTATTAATTTGTCAATTTTAAGATAAGTTTTGTGAATAGAAAGGCTTGTGGTTTAAAAAATACATTTAAATAAATAAGCACACCACGCGAATAAGATGGTCGATACTATGGTAGTTTAGTCACGAAAGTTTTGATCCTGTCTTCATACAAATTGCAACTTCATGGACTGTTATAGGATTCTAAAATTGTACTGAATTAATTCTATGAACGTAATATAGTCTTTGTAGTTCCAATAAAAATATGAAAAAATTTAATATGTATTATATTGCATAGAATTTTCTATACGCGGATTTTTTATGGGATTATTTTTCTAAATTGTCAAATCTAGTTTAATCAATCTAATCTACATATTGAAATCTCATAGCAAATCAAATTTTACAATTTTTGAAATTTTATTACTATTTTTTTCGAATTTTTTAAAACATGGTATTTTTGAAATGTTGTATTGCATAACATTCCAAACATGACATGTTTTAAAAAATTCGAAAAAAATAGTAATAAAATCTAAAAAAAATATAAAATTTGGTTTGTTATTAGATTTCAATATGTAAATTAGATTGGTTAATTGATATTTGTCAATTTACAAAAATACTCCCAAAAAAGTCCGCGGTACATAGAAAGTCCTATGCACTATTGTGTATGTTAATTTTTTTCTAAAAATATATTCATATTTCGACTTTGTGTGCTCAATTATTATTTTTATATACTCAGTCCTATCTATTATGACAATTATTTTCTGAATAAAAAATAATTTGGAAATAGGCTATTTTATTTTTATTCTAATTTTTGAAAAAAAAAGGCGCATTAATTGAATGTATTATGAATTTATCATCATCTCCAGTGTCCAGTACTCTCCGTCAAAGTTTAAGTTCCCTGGTGCTTCATGCTGCATGCTTGGGAATCACATCCTCTACCGACCTTTTAAGGTTGGTAGAGTGACAACTTTCGATCTAAACCGTTAGATCTAATCTCAACGGTTAAGGGAGCCCCGTGCATGTAACTGAAATTGATAGGCCCGAAAAATCTTAACCGTCGAGATTAGATCGAACGGCTCGGATCAAGAGTTGGCCCTCTACCAACCTCAAAAGGTTGGCAGAGGATACCCTCCCGCATGCTTGCTACTTGCAAGCGTCTCTCATATTCTTCCTGCTTCCCTTTCTCTCTCTCTCTTCCTTCTTCTTTGATTATTTGATGTCAAAGAATCTCCTTCCTCGCATCAAACCTCGCCTTACTTCCCTTCCCAGACCCACCACCTCTCGCCTCACCCGCTCTCTCGCCATTTCTATTTCTCAACTCCTCGACTCCCGCCACACCAACCCCCACTGGCAACACTCCCTCTCCCACCTCCTCTCCTCCCACCCCCACCTTCCTCTCCCTTCCCTTCTCGCCTCCTTCCCCGATGCCCACTCTACCATTTCCTTCTTCCACTGGGCTCGCACTGCCCCGCCCCATTCGGCGCCTATCCTCACTCTCTCGCCTACTCTTCGCTTCTGCTCCAGTTGGCGAAGTGGAGGAGATTGGATGAAATTGGGATTGTTGTGGCAACGATGAGAGAGGCGAACATGGTCCCGACTCGGAATGCTTTGAGTGTTCTGCTAGCTCGGTTCTCGGATTCTGGAATGGCGAAGAAGGCAATGGAGGTGTATGATCTGATCAGAGAGAATTATGATGCGCTTCCTCATGTTGTGGATTGCAATTCCCTGCTTAAGTTGCTTGTGAAACGTGGGTCCTGGGATGTCGCAAGTAAGGTGTATGATGAAATGCTCAAGAGAGAGGGTGGAGCAGATAATCATAGCACGTGTATCATGGTTAATGGTTTTTGCATACAAGGTAAAATGGAGGACGCAAAGAAGCTCATAGAGGATAGATGGGGAGTCGGGTGCATACCGAATGTGGTTTTTTATAATGTCTTGATTGAAGGATATTTCAGGCATGAGAAGTTTCAGAAAGGTTATGATCTTTTCAGAGAGATGGAGAAGAAGGGGTTTTTGCCTACTGTGGTCTCTTATGGAATACTAATAAACGGTTTTTGTAAAAAAGGTGATTTTGACAAAGTCGTGAAAATATTTTATGAGATGAAGTCAAAAGGTGTGGCACCAAACGTACAAGTATTCAACAACATAATGGATTTTTTGTGCAAGCAAAGATCAGTGAGATGTGCCAAATCTGTGCTGAAGCAAATGATGGAGAATAATTGCCAACCTGATCTCATCACCTTTAATACTTTAATATCTGGGTTTTGTAGAGAGAGAATGGCTAAGGAAGCTGAGATGTTTCTTAGAGAGGCCATTAGAAGAGGATTTAGTCCTAATGAGAAGAGTTATACTCCTCTTATTCATGGTTTTTCTATTGCAGGAGAAGTTGTAAAGGCAACTGATTTACTAGCAGAGATGCTAGAAAGAGGAATTAGACCTGATTTGGTGACATTTGGGGCATTAATTCACAGCCTTGTAGTAGTTGGTAAGGTCAAAGAGGCACTGGCTGTTAAAGAGAAAATGGTAGTCATTGGAGTTGCCTTAGATTGTCAGATTTACAATTTTTTGATTGGGGGCTTGTGCAAGAAAGGCATGCTTTCTTCAGCCAAGAAGCTTCTAGGAGAGATGCTGTCACAAAATATTCTTCCTGATGAGTTTGTTTACACAACTTTAATTGATGGTTTCATCAGAAATGACAATTTTGAGGAGGCAAAGAAGGTTTTTCAATTCATGGAAGAAAAAGGAATTAGGGGCAGGATTGTTTTGTATAATGCCATTATCAAGGGCTATTGCAAAAATGGCTTAATGAAAGAAGCTGTTGCGTGCTATAATGGTTTGAGAAATAATGGATGCAATCCTGACGAAGTCACCTTCACCACATTAATAAGTGGATTTTCAAAACAAGGCAACCTAAAGGGTGCTCTATGTGTTTTAGGACGCATGATAAAGGGACAATGCAAACCAAATGTCATAACCTGCTCAGTTTTAATGGTGATGTATTGTAACAGAGGTGACACTGAGAAAACTGAGTTTATGTACAACTACATGAAATTGAGTAATCTCTCTCCCAACGTTGTTACTTACACAATTCTGGTCAGGTGTTTCTTTAAAACATATAATGTGATAAAAGCAGCTGAATGGTTTGAGACAATGTTAAGTAACAAATGTGCTCCAAATGATGCCACATTTCACTCTTTAATAAATGGATTGTTAAAATGTCTCCCAATTGAAAACCATGCAGGAATTGGGATTTTGGATTTGTATATGCAAATGGTAGCTGACAGATGGGACCATAGGGCTGCAGTGTATAACTCAATTATATTTACCCTATGTAGGTATAATATGCTTAGAAATGCTTTGGAGTTTAAAGATCATATTGCTGGTAAAATGTTTTCGGCAGATTGTGTTACTTTTCTTTCACTTTTGTATGGAGTTTGTGTAGAAGGAAGATCTAAAGAGTGGATGGATCTCATTGAACCTGAATTTATCAAGGTTGAAACTCAGATAGTTTGTAAATATAAAATGATATTTGACAGGTATATATGTGAATCTGTGAGCTCAGAAGTAAGTTCTGTTTTGGAAAATTTGCTTGAAGAGAGTATGGGTTCGTGCAAACCTATTTACCAGGTTGGAGGCCTATAAATTTTGTTTCTCCAGGAGGGGGTAGTTTGTAAATGAAAGTTTGCTTCCATAGAAAGCGTTCTGATTGGATGCTTAAAGAACTGCAGGTTTGTAAATTAGGTAAATTTATTTTTTGATGAAATTATCTTTATACAAATAGTGGCATTTTCTAAATTTATTTTTGCATTTTTAGATGATTGCTCCTTTGGAAGGACGAAAAGAATCTTCCACTATTTCTTTCTTTCTGATTGGCACATCAGGTAAAAATTGTTCTGTACATCACTTCTTTTGCCAAACTTTGAACTCATTTCTTTTGTTTAGCCTTTGAATTCATTATATGTATTTGGAAAAATAATTATTAAAGTGTTCGTTCATTGTTTCAGCTGGTAATTTGCCTGGCGCAAAGAGATCTTGACCTAGCAGATATGAACGATGGTTGCCTCACATACATAAAGGATTCTTGTACATATACTAAAGTGAATTTTAGTTTGATTACTTAGTATTCTTTTGTTTTTCTTCTTCTAAAGTTACTCTTTTGAATGAACTTGTAATTAACAATTTTGTTTAATACCTAAGGCTAATGGAGTAAACTTACTATGTCTATTCTAATTCTCATTTTATATGATGCCTGGTACTGTATTTAGACGAAACAAATCCTTGTCATGATATCAGCTGGTGCTGCGTAATCTCAACCAGCTGAGACAGCATTGCAATATTGGTAAACAATTTTGCACTGATACCAACTTTTTTTTTTAAATAAAATAATAATTATATTTTCTGATTACATTCTAATGTAGATAAGTGTGAGGCGGGTCAAAACGAGCAGTCTATCTATAACAGGCACATATAACTAAACAAGGGATATAATAGAGAATAAAATCTAGAAAAACAATCCATAAAACCACAAAAGGATACTTGCTGTGCAAAAATGTGTCGTTGCTCTTTCGACCATGCAGCAGTTGAAACTTGAAAACAATTCAGTACACAATAAACCATACAGAAATCGTGACTGAAGATGAAAGAAATATTGTTTCCTACGTTTATTCTACACAAAATAAAAAAGAAAAAAGAAAAAAGAAAGAACCTGGCTGGAACCTGGAAGTGTTTTATCCATTTAATGGGCTTTCATATGACCCAGTCCTCAAAAATGTCTTATGGGCTTAAGTTTCAGCCCAGAGTATCGGATTCCCTCTCCCTTCATAGACAGACTCAGACATCACAACTTGTCCGAGCACGGCCGCCGTCACAAAATGGAGTTCGACCCATCCTTGCTCCTACTCCTCTCCAACCTCCTCCAACTCCAAACCTACCTGGACCCCACCTCCGACCCTACCTCCCCTTCCCCTCCTCCCTCCCTCGCCTCCCCTTCCTCCTTCCCTCTCCTCTTCTTCGCTCTCGCCTCCGCCATCTCCTCCTCCCTCCTCTCCTCCTCTTCTCCTTCTCCTTCCTTCATCCCCAATTCCCTCTCCCCTCTCTCCTCTGACCCCATCTACTCCCTCGACCCCGCCACCCGCGACGCCCGCTTTCGCTCCCTCTTCGGCCTCTCCTTCTCCCTCTTCAACTCCCTCCTCAACTCCCTCCTCCCCCACTCCCCTTTCCCTCTCCACATCCCTCCCGACCGCGCCTTGTCCCTCGCTCTCTCCCGCCTCTCCCGCGGCGTCTCTTCCCGCCTCCTCTCCCGCACCGTCTCCCTCCCGCCTTCCCTCATTTCTCGCTGCACCCATTCCCTCACCCGTCTTCTCTCCACCACTCTCTACTCCCAATTCGTCAAGCCCTTGCCTCCATCTTCTTCCTCATCATCGTCCCGATATACTCCACTTCCCAATTTAATTGGATCTATTATCTCATCGCCTGTCCGGTTGAGGCTTGCTGCACCGGACTCGACTCTTCTCTCCCCGAACCGGCCTTTCCCGTCTGTTCTTCTCCAGGCGGTGGCGGATCACCGCCGGGTTTTCATTGATGCTTGTGTGCGTGCACCAGGTTCTGTTGACCCGGCATCACACCTTCGGGAAAGTAGCCTTTACCAGCGCGCTTCATCCGGCAAACTATTGACTGAGCCCATTGTAAACCTACATGGCCAGAAGATACGGCCATACCTTGCTGGTGACTCATCGTTCCCTCTACTACCGTTTCTCCTCACCCCTTTCTCTTCCTCTCCTGCCTCCTCTTCTGCTTCACATCCTTCCTATGAGACCTTCGACACAGCTCTCATCAAATACCGGGCTGAATCCATTGAGCCTGCTATTGCTCTTCTCAAAGGCCGGTGGAAAATACTTAGGAACCTTAATGTGGGTCTTGACCATGCAGCTCAGACAATCATGGCTTGTGTGGTATTGCACAACATGTGCCAACTGGCAAAGGAACCGGAGGATGATGGGAAGTACTTGTGGCGGGACCCGCCTGAGACTTTACAACCTGCATATTCACTTGATAGTGAGTGGTCAATGTACAATGTTGCTGAAAGCGTGAGAGAGGCTCTGGCCGAGGACTTGTATGACAGATAGCAGAGGACACCGCCCCATGCATGGTAAATTGTAAGTTGAGGTTTGAGTTGTTTTGATGAACCAACTGAACTAATTTGTATTAACGCCTTTGGTTTGTAGTTTGACCTAATTTTAGTCAGAAGAGAAGGATGTACTTTGTTAAGGTCTAGGTAAAGGTATCATGGCATGCTGTACAAATGCAGACCATGTGATTAAATGATTGGCAAGGTTGCATATGCCATTTCTAATTGTAAGGCGATATTTGGTCAGAACCAGTAAAGCGAAACCTCTCTTGGCTGTTTGATCAAATCAACTGTTTACATTTGGATACCACGGCCTTACTATGTGGGCATCACAAACAGCTGTAGAGAAAACCTTTAATTTGTAGGACTTTGATGTTCTTCATGTGTCAGTTGATTGGAGTTTTCTGGTTTAATGTAACTCTTGAAGTGTCCAATGATTTTAACTTAAAATTTTAGTTCCAATTTCTGCACACTGGTGCTTGGCAGTTGTTTTATGTATTGTACTGGTATGAGACCCATTATTTAGTAATTTACCAGTTGTAGTGCAGACGGAAGTGCCACTTTGGGGCTGCTGATTATAATTTCATTTGAATCTCTCCTCTGGAATTAAATGTCTCCTAAGTAAGTTACTAGTACCAATCATGGTACCAGGTGGCACTGTATTGGTAGGTATCATTTTTGTGTCGAACAGTTGCCAATTGTGGTAATTATACTGTGTTGAACTACAATCTGTAAAGTCTGAATATTTGACTTCATTCTGTTTTAAGTTGATTCAGCATTATTGCAGTTCATTTTTCTTTTTAAAATATATATATATATATATATATATATATATATATAGAGGTGGGATAAAGTGCCATAGATGGCAATGCCATAGATGTCTTTTTTGAGTCATTTTTTGAAGATTCGAAATTCAATCGGTCAATCCAAACCGTTCAAATTGATCAACATATTGAAATATCATTGGAGACCAAATTTTACATTTTTTTACATTTTTTTGGTATTTATTTTGATATGTTCAAATTGGAGGGTCTGAAATACTCCAATTATAACGTTTTTTAAAAATATCATAATAAATAGCAAAAAAATTCGAAAAAATATAAATTTGGTCTCCAATGATATTTTAATGTGGTGAATAACTTGGATGGTTCAAATTGAGCATTTGAATTTTGGATCTCGAAAAACGACTCTATGGCACGGGACCCTCCGTGCCATCTATGGCACATTAGCCATCCTCTATATATATATATATATATATATATAAAAAGGTAGTTCCTGATTCATGTGGGGATGCACACTTTTATGCTATATTAATATGCTGCTTATACTTGTGATGTCCGTTACTCTTTCATAACATTACATATTGGGCTGTTCATATTGCATCAAGACAAACAAATCAGGGTAGTTCATTTTGAATTCGTCGATACTGATCTAAATGCTTTAAATAAATTCTATGGAAATTCAATAATTTATGTTTCTCAAAAACAACAAAACCGAAAAAAAATATTGTCGTTTGAAATGTAAAAGTGATTGAAAAGAATTTGAATTGCTACAAAGCTCGCAAAATATTTCACATATCTTTTTGCCAACAATGGCTGGAAATTGATTCTTTTTTGAAATGGGTGGGTCTTGTTTGGTTTTTTTTTTTTTACTTTTTTTAAAAATTTATTTCGTTTTTATAGTTTGTTTCTTAAGTTGTGACATAGAAAATTGTTCATACTGTGTATACCAATTAAAAATGCTGTTTAGAATATATTTTATTTTTTCTGAGCCTGAGGTTCTGTTGCCTCGTATGTATGTCATTCTCGCTTTACCAAAAGAACAGAAACATACAAATAAACAGGTTAAGAACGGATATATCTAAATTTTCCATTGGTTGAAGGTGATGCGCACTTGCGCTAAAAAAACGGAAAGCACAGATCCTACCATAAATCAGTCCCATTGCTCAAAAGTTGAGGTTCAGTTCCGTATTTATAATTAATTAATTGTGCCGTTTCAAATTGATTTAAAATTATCATTTATTTTAGATCGAAAGTTCTTGATTGATTATGATGGGTAATGGAAAGAAGCAGTCTGCATAAGTTAGAATTGACACGAATCGTCTAATTAAAAATAGAAATTTGAAATTAAATAAATGGTCTTTTAAAATCTGAAAAAGTTGGCGAAAAGAACAACTCGATTTTTTTTTTCGCCTTATATAGATATTAAAACGGCATCTAAGTTTGATTCTGCTTTTCAAAAATTTGACAAGATTGTTAATAGTCTTGAAACTCAAAAAGCACAGTGCCGCAAAAAACCTAACTGAACTAAAAATTAGAAACCGGACGACTTTGTAGATGTATCAATTGTTGCACTCACAAGTCAGTGCTTGAGTGTTTTTTATTTTTTACTTCCTGAAATAAAAGTGTTCATTTGGTATGAAAAGTTATTTTCTGTTTTTCTTTAAAATATCTAGAACAAATATTAAGAAACTAAAAAGAAATGAATTTCTACCAATTCTTGGTCCTTAACCGCCGTACTGGCAACAATTACGTCTTTTATCTAATTATATCCTCATTTCATTTTCAGTGGAAAGTTAAAGTGATTGCGATATGCGATTCCATGAAAAGTTGACAGCTAGATGTGAAAATAAATGTCATCCTTCCAGCTAGGCAAACCCCTGTCCACTTTGGTCAATATGCCATTCCCAAGGTTTATTTAATTATAATGGTGTCAAAATTTTATGTTTAGATTATATTATAGGGGGAGTTTGGATCGCTTAGGAATTTGGGGAATTGGGAAAATTTGCTATTCCTAAGTATAAATTTATTGGAAAATATGTAATTTTGTGAAGAGTTTGGATTTTTATATTAAAATTTATGCCCGGAATTCGGGACGCATCCAAACGACCCCATAGTAGTTTCGCATACTTCCATTCATATTTGGAAGTCAAGATGAGAACTTAAACATAGGGGTTCATAATGTTCGAAACTTAGCATATATTGTTAGCGTTTTTTGCTATATTGTAATAGTAATTGTAGCAAGTCCTTTTTTGTGCGTCTTTATTTTTTAATTATTTTTACATAATTTAATATGTTTTCGGTAGCATTTAATTTCATTTATAAAAAAATGAAATCAACTTTAAAGTATTTATATGATTACATGATTATATTTACTTTTTTGAGATCTCAAACTACAAAATAGTTTTATATTTGAACATCCAAACTAACCTTCTAACATTTCATTCTTACTAGCAAATAAGTATAATCATTAAATTAGTACACCCTTAATTACTAGCAAATAAGGCATCAAAATGATTTTTACTTGGGATTTCATTTCATTTGAATTAATTTCATAGAATTTTGTTGGATCTAATTACATGGAAATTCCATCCAAATGACATCAAATTTCTTCATTTTGATCAAGAATTTTCCAACGAAATGAAATGAAATCCCAAGCTAAAAAAATTGAGATTTTGACCGGGGCCCAAGTATAATTAAAAGTACGAACGAAAGAAATTAATGCTTGCTCTCCAACTCCAATTCCATGACAAAATAATCACACTCAATGCAAATCGATGCAGGCTCAAGCTAAATTGATGAAGGAGAATCTCTACACATGCAAATGTAGAGAAACATGTATGCTAAGAGACCTAGATATTTTGCTTTGCACAGGCACAGAAATGAAAGATGCAATTTTACAAGCAGAGGACCTTGACACGCTTTAGCTGCCTCTGCCACACACTATCTTCTCCAATCCATCAAACCCAGATTCCACTGATCTCAGCACACTTATGTAACAAAACAAAACTCCAAGAAAATTGGAACAAATAAAAAGAAATAGATTTTGTGGTCGCATAAGTCCATATCAGAATCTCTGATTTGGGGACCGAAGGTCCAATTCCTGAGTCCAAGCGCTCTTATCCTGTGTGTGTATGTACCAATAATTTTGTGCTATTATATTAGGATCCATGCATGTATCTGTGCTTTGATCACCCTTGGAAGACCTTGAAACATAATATCTAGCTTTAGGAATCTTCAAATAAATAAAAATTACAAAAGAATATAAGTTTCTCAGATACCTAGTATCATGGATGGTTCTAGATTGTGTTCCTTTAGACAATTCCTGACAGATGAAAAGGGAAGAAAGAGAATTTCTCTTTATGCTGGCGACCTAGAACCTTCTCAATTTTATGAAAAGGAATCTCTTTTGATAAACCAAAAAGAATCTCAATCATTTTGGTAAAATTAATAAAATGCCAATCTTGAAACAAAGTAAAATTTCACAAAGATAATTAACTTGGAATTTAAGGAACTGAATAGTAGTACAAACCTTGGGTCACTGATTGCGCCATCAATTACTATATGCGCAACATGAATGCCGGATGCGAAGAATTCCTTCGCAAGGCATTGAGACAAACCCCTCAATGCGAATTTACCACAACCTATATATGAAAAAAGAATAATACTCTTATGGATAACAACTAATTTTATATTTATAATTTATGTCAAATATAATATATACAAAAGTTACAAGGGATTTGATTCATTCACAGATAAATAAAGTACTAAAGATTCAAAACCTTACTTAGTTCCAAATATCCAGCAAAGCCATTTAAGGAAGCCGAAGACCCCGTAAAGATAATGGTGCCCCTTCCCCTCTCAACCATACCAGGTATAACCTTTGCAAAATTGAGCAATAACAGATTAAATCAATGTATTTTTTAAAATAGCATTGCAATAGGAAAATTTGTTTAAGCAAAAGCATACTTGTTGGGCACAATAGAATGCACCATGAGCTGATCCGGCAAGCGAGCGTTGGAAGGACTCAGGGCTAATAGCCATGAAATTACTTGGTTGGCATGATGCCGGCTCGCAAGCATTGTATACTAGCACTTCCACTGATCCAAGTGATAGAACACCCTCAAATGCTTCTCGTACCGATTTGCAATCTGCACAATCGATTCGGATTGCAAAAACTTGGGTCTTTGCTTCACATGCAATTTCATCAGCCAAACGAGACAATTTATCTGTTAACACATGCAATTAATCGAATTTAGGTACGGTGAACGAATATATCAGCCTATGCGATCTGATGGTTACTAGCAGGAAGCAACAACATCGATAGAAATTCTCTATTTCGGGTCAACACCCAACAATCTTATGCTAACTTAGCATATGCCCTAGAAGGATGAATGGCTATTGAAAATCAAAATTATCAAATTCTATCATATTTCAAAAGGAAAGGTAACGTAATTATGTGACAAATTCGCAACTCAAAATCTCACGAATGATCATATTGAGCTTTTCCTTTGACCGTTAATAGGGAAAAATGAAAGGATATTTATGTATATACTGATTGTACCAAGGTCGCGAGAAAGAATGGCAATTGTGTAGCCTTCTTGTGCAAATTTGCGCGCAACTGAGCTGCCGAGCTTGGGGCCAACGCCAACAATGGCAGCTATGCCTTTCGTAGAAGTGGAGTTTGAAAAGGATCGCATTTTTTAAGAGTACTAAGAGAGTTTTACTGAGAGAGGGAGGTGATCTGGTTTCTATTGTGAAAAAGGCCAATTGTACTGATAAGAAGCGGGTTACGGGTAGCATTTGAAATTGACATCTCTCAAGGATTCCTTGCTGGAGTGTGGATGCCACGTGTCACTTACCCACCGAAGATGATGCCTGAATTAGCACAAGATTAAGTATGTTTGTTTGTTAGTACACCTCATGTCTAGAACTCTGCATGAAGGCATGTGGATTGTGATCCAACAATTTGTTGCAATCGTCCGATACAACTATCTTTTGACTTAAGTTAAATTTTTGTATTTCCTAAGCAGTTATGATTTCAACACTGCATTATGTCTGTTTGTGTAATCAAGTCACAAATCATGAAACAAAAAAAATGTATGGTAGTTTTGCTTGGCCACGAAGATACAGTGACCGCTTCATTGGCATCACCGAAGTTGGAGGCTTAGACGACCAAAAGTAAGAGAAATATGTATATATAGAGTTTTGCTACGGTGAGTTGCAACTCACCAAAGCGTCCGTGAGTCACGCTCAAAATTTCGAAATTAAGTTCAAAATGAACGATCCAAACTATCTAATACGATCTCCCTATTGAATTCTTCATGCAGACCAAATTTTATATTTTTTCGAAATTTTTAAGTATTTATTTTAGATTTTAAAAAATCATTAATCTAATTAGTTCTGAATCGTTCAAAAACAGCAGTTTTTAAAAAACTGAAATAAATACTTAAAAATTTCGAAAAAATATAAAATTTGGTCTGCATGGAGAATTCGATAGGGAGATCGTATTAGACGATTTGGATCGGTCATTTTGAACTTAATTTCGAAATTTTGAGCGCGACTCACGGACGCTTTGGTGAGTTGCAACTCACCATAGCAAAACTCTGTATATATATGGAATCATTATATATATATATATATATATATATAGTTTAGCTACGGTGAGTCGCGACTCACGGACCTTCCGGTGAGTCGCGACCAATACTTCTAGGGATAAGGATATATATTTTCCTAGCTGTCTACAAATGGTCTACGAACTAGGATGGACCATTGCCTATGTGGCGGATTACATCATGAGATCACCATATCCAGTGTCCGGGAGACTGATGGTGATATAAAATAATTTGCTTTAAAAAAGTCAATTTAGTTTTGTCATAATTGCATAGCCACTAGCCAAGTGATAGAGAGTCCAGACTCTAAATGATTCTAAAAAATCCATCTTTGATCTTGCGGACTTCTAAACTTTATTAATGCAAAATGGAAAAATAAGAAAAAATATAGTATAAAAAAATATTTCCCCCATTAAAAAGATTGTATATATTGTCCCCAATTCTATTGTTAGTTTTTAATTGAAGTCGAAAATAAGATAAATATTTGTGCGTCAAAAAAAACACAAGCAATATCTGTATTTTTCATAGTCCTAAAAAAGAAGTTTTTTTTTTCCTCTATGTTTTTGCCTTAATTAAAAGAAATTACCATCTTAAAAAGGTAAGTTTCTAAAAAATACTTGTCCGTGATACAGAACAGCATCAAGTATACTAAAAAAAGATGCAGGAAATCTGTAAATCGGACAAATTAATGTCGACTTCGTAAATAGAAATGAGTTTAGATGTTTATGAAAAAGGTTTGCATGACAGCCAGTCAGCCAGATATGGCATATACACGAAACCAAACAGCTTTAATTCTGGGATGATGATTGCATCTTTGTTCTTTTATGCTTGTGGTTCTCCAATCCGAATTTGCTCCCGCGCGGGACCGTCCAGCGCAGTCTACGAACCGTCCGATCTGATCTGGACGGTTCGAGCCTATCGATCAGGTTATATGCACAGGGCTCCCTTTGCCATTGAGATTAAATCACACGGCTGTGATTTATGCGCCCGACGGTCCGCGCGGGACTAGATCTCATTTCGCGGTTCTCATCAGTTCTCCTTTTACTATAAAGGTGTTAAGTTCTCTGCCACATTTCACCTGTGGCATTTTGTGTGGCAATTCAAATGCAGGGATGAACCTTTTTTTCTGTCCTTTAACGTCTCTTCTTTTGACTAAAGCAGTTTTGTTGAAAAAGACCGTCACTGTCCACTGAGCCGGAATTACTTATATAGTTATATTAATAAATAATTAAGTCCATTTACTGTGTAGAGTTTAGAAGAGATTGTTTTTATCCAATGCATTTGTTACTTATTTTCATCTTTCTTTCTCCCGACACAACTTGCTGTTTTTTTTTTAACCAAACTTTTTACATACTATCAGGGGTGGATCTAGTGGTGGGGCGGGTGGGGCTGAAATTTCTCTTTAGCCTCAATGAATTTTTTCAGTCATTGGAGCACTCAAAGGTGGGGCTGAAGAACAGAAAAAGAAAAACCGTTCGATCAAATGATTCATTAGAGCACTCAGTCCCACCTAAATATTTTTACTAGATCCGCCACTGCATACTATAAGCTATGCTCAAAAAATGAGTTATTCAATTTTTACGTTATCATCACTTATCATACAATCTTCTATAAATACTACACTTCTGGAGTCTTATCTACAGTAACTATGCTGACGTCATCAGAGCGAATTGGAAGTTTGAATGGATTTATACTGTTCCTTTCAAGGATTTTTTGTGATTAATTAGAAAGACTTTTAGCGTATCGACTTAGCTTTTAATGTATATGGTACATATATGTTAATTTGCAACATAAAATTTATATGGGATGTGATGCAAAAAAATAAGAACAGTCAAATGACATTCCATGTGCACAATTTTAGGATCCGGTGTGGAAACTCCTCACATAATTGTATGTGGTAATTGTCCTCCAAATATCTTTTTTATTAAACAACATAAAAATCTATACAACACTTTAGCAAAAAATCAATAAAAAAAAAACCAGGGCCATTGCTCGTCGAGAAGTATCGGATTTTTTTGTTAACACCCTTTGTTATCACCCTTTGTTATCACCCCTAAATATTTTATAATTCCATCCGATTTCTTTTTTACTTTTTAGATCATTTGTTATCTTTTATTACATAGTAAATAATTTTCAGAAATTTTAGTTTTTTTTTTGTTCACAAGAAATTTTTTAATATTTTCAAGTTTATTCCAAACTTTTTAAATATATGAAATTTCTTTATATTCTGAGATTAAAAAACTTTTATTACAAGCTTTTCTTAATACATCTTCATACTACTATTATTGATTATGCTTATCTTTTGTGAATATATTTTCCTATACAATATAATAATTGGTATAAACTTTAAAAATCAACTGATACAATATTTTATTTTTCAATTTTTTTTTTTTACTTTTGTTTTGTTGTTTGCAAATTAAAATTGTGGGACAATTGAGTTTTTGCTTTTTGTAGCCCTTCCAATTGTCCCTAATTTGAAACAGTTTGTTCTTCATTCTTTTAACCCAAATGTTTTTTTTTACTTCAAAAATTATATGTTTTCAATCAAAGCCTTTTCAAATGATTTTTGCATGAGATTTAAAGAATGTTCTGAAAAAGTTACAATAAATTTAGAGATATTTCTGCTACTTTAGATTTTTTTTATGTTTTCCTAATTTTCTTAAATTGAAATTATTTTTTTATTTCGGGACCTACAAAATTTTATTACAAGCTTTGCTTGATATATTTTTTTAAATTCATAATTATGTTATGATAAGAATATATTATATATATTTTTTAAATATGCGGTATAGATGATAGCGTAATGTTTATATCCATAAAGTTTGATTGAAAATATTATGAAGAAGTCTTCCAAACAACCAAAAACAAGTAAAATAAATGACCAAAATCTTTGAAAAAAAAAAAGAACAACATCTCTTTATTTATAGCAGAAAAAAATCGAACTTTTGTTGTGCTTTAATAGTATATGAAATATGTATGTGTGTGTGTATATAACAACTTAAATGATAATGACGCTTATTAGGTTAATTTATTTTTTGCATTTTAATGGTTTAAATTAATAAAATATTCTTAATAATTTACTTATTACATTTTTTATTTGTAATACTATTTTTAGAATGATAAATCTAATTTAACAAACAACATTCAAAATATATTAAAAAATTATAAGAAATAATTTTTACATTTTAACCAACTTATCAAGATTTTAGTCTAATAAAATTATTTATAAGTCTTTTCAAATCATTTTTGCATGATATTTAATAGATGCTCTTACAAAATATAAAAAAATTCAATGATATATTTTTATTTTTATATTTTTTTGAAAATATATTAAAAAAATAAAACTTAATCGGGCGAAGCTGGATGCTTCTGCTAGTATATATCAATTCCAGGACGGTTTCTACAGTACCCCAAATTTCTTTTCCTGGATTCATTGTGTTCATTTCATGGATTATTTTTGTGTAATGGATGCTTCTAAAGTTCTTATGGTTGTACAAGAAAATAGAAAACTCGTCCGACCCGTTTCATCCGGTCAACCCGACTCGTATTTTACCGGATTCAAACATTAATCGGGTTGGGTCGGATTTCAATTTTAGTAACCCGGTTATGTCGGTTCGGGGCTTAATTTTACACTTAGTAACCCACACCCGACCCGTGTAAATCAAATGTTGATAAATCAAAATAATCAAATATTCTGTTATTTGACCTATACTATCTGATTGAAGGAATAAGGACATTGAAAACATTCTTTTTTTTTCTACCCATTATTTATGGCAGAGATTCGGTTGAACCAGCGACCCAAAAATATTTTTTTTTATATCTTGTTAATGCCATGCACATAAAATAAAATCATATAAAATTGAAAACTGATTGTTGGCATAAATGTAGATTTGAATAGATAGCATAATGGTTTCCTCAATTTTTTTATTATTATTTTTTTTTGGATGATAGCTTTGTTTTTACACTCCATATTTTTTGGCGAAGCAGAATTCAAGTAGATTCTGGATCTTCAGGGTATTGGTAAAATGCATACGATGGGACCGGTATTAACCATGATTTATTTGCTTTAGTAATCTAGGAATATAAATATTTTTTAGTTTAATTAATATTGTCACTTTTATTTATGTATTATATAAATCATAACCCGTTTAATCCGAAAATCCGTAAAAATCTGTAGAAAAAAAAAATTATATGGGTTGGGTTGGATTACGGGTGGTTCAACTAAGAAATTTTTACAGCCCGGTATAATTGGGTTAGGTTGAAATATTGACAAAGAATTACAAACCCGTATGTTGTACAGCCCTACTTAAGGATGACAATGCAAAATGCTTCACAACAAACAAATAAAGTAAAGAAAGCAGCCATGTGCATCATTTTTCGATCATTTGTCACAGTGCCTCATATTATCTATACTACATATTAAAGCACGCATATCAAGAGGTGTAACACGCTGGATCTAGGACGTAAACAAATATTTTTGTCGTTCGATTGGTTTGATCTGTGGTTGGATATCAATCGCCAGCCGAAGCAACACCATTGCTTGATTTTTCATCTAATATAGAAATAAATTGAATAACACATCTATTTGTATCGCTGGTCAATTAAAAAATATATTTTTATTATCTAATATTATTTTTTTCTTTATTTACCCATATATAAGAGCATCTTATGCTAGTCATATGTAATGAGCCTCATAAAGATACGTATTTTACAATGCAACATGAAAAATTGTACATAAGGAAGTACATAAAGTCACAGAAGGTAAGGAGGAGGGGGCAGCGCATGGGATGGGTATTGTGTTCGACTTTTTCATGTTAGACCCTCCAATTGTTTTATTTAGTGCAACATGTTATTTATTGTTCTGTTAGACCATCTACTTTCATATATTATACGATTGGCAATTCCTTTTCAAAAATATTAATTCTTTTGCAAAAATTATTTACATCCCTTCCTAAGAAAATAAAATGAATTCAATGAAATTTTTTTCGTTTTCTATTTAATATTACTCTAGATAATTATAATTATAATTATATCGTACAACTTTTTTTTTCTATACAATACAGTAATCGGCATATAAAAAAAAATCATTATATTTTGGAAACATAAGAGACTATCAGAGTGCATACGGTTCCACCACGCCGAGTTCATTTTTATGGTCATATTTGTTTTGGAAACGAAACCTCTAGTAGCTAGTACCAAGATTGTCATTCTCAATTCCCTAAATAGTTTAAGGGATGTAAAACGGATGGGTTGATGATATTTTATTTGAATTTGAATCCAACTCAAACATATTGTGTTACAAAATAAATTTAGTTAATCCATTTATAATCTAATTTAACCTATCAATTTTTTTTATATACGTACGGATTTTTACAAGTTAAATGGGTTAAATAGATTTAGTGGGATAAATTTTATCAAATAAAAATGCACACAAAAATTATTTTGTGGCTATTATTATTTGAGGAAAGTTCTGTTACCAACATTTTGGTTGTCCTCAGATGCCAATATTTTGCTATTTAGTTAATTTTTCAAATTTTAAAATTCAGGCATTAAATTCAAAGTATTGATCTTATTTAATTTAATGAGCGATGCGTTTTCATATAAGTTTTGAAAATTAGAGTATTTTTGATACTCGATCAAAGACTAAAACATGAAAGTATTATAATGAAACTATCAGAGTTAACAAGCTTCGTTTGTTTTCTATCTCTTGATCGAGTGTCAATTAAATTCCAAAATTTACATAACTTATATGAAAACGCATCGCTCATGAAACTAAATAAGATCAACTGTTTAAATTTAATGTTTGAATTTTAAAATTAAAAAAATAATTTAATAGCAAAATGTTGACATTTGAGGGCAACCAAAATATTGATAGCGGAACCTTCCTCTTATTATTTAGTTCGAGACAAAATTGGAGGCACATTTGAAACATCTTTCAACTTTCGAGTTCTTGTAAAAAGTACAGAGGGAGTGCCTGTCTATGAAGGAGATCGAAGCGTCTTGAAAGAAGAGATCTTTGAGTAGGGACATAAGTAAATGTGAGGAGAAGAGTAAATTTGATTTTCAATAATATCTTTATATAGAAATCATATTGAGCGGTTTGAATCCAAGAAACAAAAATTTATTTCATTGTTGTATTTTCTTATTTGGGAATCGTAGTAGCAGCATCAATTTCTTTGGACAAAATACGAGTATTAAGTGCCAGGTTGAATTGGAAATCTGATATCTTATCTTTTTACCATATGTTGCATGGTTAGTACGTCAAAGGACTGATCAGATAATTTGTTCAACCTGAATCTGTTAGTACGTAGTTCACATTTATTCATTTGGCAATTTATTACATGAATGGTTGAGGTGATTGTAAATCATGCAAAATATGTCAATTATCTAATTTGTGTCTTGAGTAATTGTCACAGAGG
The DNA here is from genome assembly GCA_028095005.1 of Rhynchospora pubera. Classification (NCBI taxonomy): domain Eukaryota; kingdom Viridiplantae; phylum Streptophyta; class Magnoliopsida; order Poales; family Cyperaceae; genus Rhynchospora; species Rhynchospora pubera. The sequence goes on along the minus strand of CM051462.1, from coordinate 84,308,376 downwards.
ATTAGTCTAAATAAGCATTTGGGGCTAATTTTGGTAACTAATCCAGCGAAATGATACTGTTACAAACCAGAAAAATGATGAAGACAACACACAACTAAGATAAATTGCTATTAAATGAGGAACAACAGACAAAGAGAAGTTATATTCAACTAGAGGTTTGACAATTGAAACTACTCAAGACCTTTCATTGGCGAAAAAAAAAAATTGAAACTACCCATAAGTCAGAACAAGATGCACTATAAATTACGTACTGAGCATCTCCGAGTTACATATTCACCCAGTTCTTTCACTGAATTCTGACCCAACACATCAGAACATTCTAACATACACACGACACAGTCATTTCATCTAGAACTATTTATAGTTGTAATTTGTAAATAATTACATGCCTTTTGACACAAAATATGTAGCATTCCCGTTACAATAAACCAACATAATATGTAGCTAATTAATTAAAATGCAACTTGTCTACTGTCAAAAACCAGGCAATAGAAAAATCAATCAGTATCAGACTATATCAACTCTTGGAGGCCGTTCTTTAGGAAAAACTCTTGTAGGCCATTTACCATCTAAGGACTTCCTACATAATGGACAAGTCGAGTTGTGATGCAAATTCCACCGCGGATTGATGGGACAAGTCAAGTCCTGCTGCAAATTCAACCACGGATTGATGCATTTCTCATGAAAAAAATGGCCGCAAGCCGGCCACTGCACAACGGATTCTCCTTCCTGTATAAGCGGATCAAGGCACACAATACAGATTGGGATTGTGTCTGAAATGTTAATAATAATTGGTTCCCGGGGTAGGGGCCCAATCATCTGCAATTGGTTGGATGCATCATCATTTCTGGTTGGGACTTGATTCATGGATTGGCCTATTCTTTCCTCTTCCTCTTGCTCAGAAAAACAGTACCATTTGATGTAAACATATGCACAGAGAGTGACAAAACCAACGAGGACCAAGGAGGAGGTTATAACACCCCCTACTGCTAAGTCTCCATTATTAAGCGCTGACATTGTCATGTAATCGTTGCTGGACATGGTTAAGTTGTTTGCTAGGAAATGGCTTTCTAAAAAATTGTCAATTCAGTTGAAGGAGCGTAATGGAAGCAAGCATCCCTATTCTTTGGTGTATATATGAGACAGACCGACTTGCTCAGAAAGGAACTATATATGCCACCCAGGCAAATTTAGCAGCACAAATAAGGTCTTCTAAATTAAGCAATGCAAAATGGGTTTCCACTTTCCATTTTCCAAGTTCACTTAGGCCAAAATAGAAACATCCTTACCTTATATAGAAATACTTTCTATTTTTTTATGTGAATTCTTTGTACATAATTTAAAAAGGAAACTGATATATTAAATGTAAAAGAAACTGATGCCTAGGCTACAATAAACTGAACAATTACCTGCAATGAACTACGACTAGGTGAACAACTAAAGAGATATCTAAAATAGATACGAGGAGCTAATTTGAATATATAGTAAACACATTTATGGTGAACTCTTAAAAAGGTAATTGATGAATTGAGAATCAAGTGAACTTTAAGATTTACAACTGTCAAGACTTCGACAAAAAAAATTAAGATTTACATGGTTAATATATTATACACCCAAGTGACGACCAATATTATCTAAATTGAACACAAATAAAATAAACTCTTAAATTAATATGGTGATAACGGAAAAATACATTCTGTAGAAAATATTTTGTAAATTGAATACTTAATTGCAGTATATGTGTTGATTTTGTATCGTAATAGAGAATATATATATATTTTTCCATGAAAGAATAAATGTTTTTTTAAACTGAAAATTCAATATACTTCTTCCTACTTAGATGTTCTGTTGTTCAGGTTTAAGGAAGATGCTCTGTTTTGATTAAATTTAAAATGCATTCTCTGTTTTCATCATGTGTTTGTTTAGTAGTCCACACTGCATTATCGCCTGCATAACTGCATATCCATCAAGAGTCCATCCAGTAATTAAAACGAGCTTTTCACAATCACTTTTATTGATAACAAAGTCATATCAAAGTTCACACATTGACAGAAAAAAAATAATAAAAAAAGAGGACGGTATTATGAATTGATATTATCTTTATTTTTTTATGTGCATAAAAGATGGCAGCTACAATTGCTTATATCTCAAAAGCAGATGCATTGAAGCTTTCAGAAAGCCCTGTACCCGTCTTAAACGTAACCTTCCCTTTCGAAGCCTCTTCTATGTAAACCTCGACAACAGAAAGCCAGAGCAGCAACTCCTTTGTTTTAACTCCAGTTATCTTCTTCAACTTACCTTTCTCCACAAAAGCCGTCACTTCAAGAGCGTATGACACCACCTGCTTGATCTTCTTGAAAGTGTGTTCAACCTTTTTCTTCTGCACAAACCATATGAAACCGGCATTTCGGTTGTAACCGAACTCTTCTATGTTCTCAAGAGGAAAGAGACCTTTCGGGAGGCCGAGCTCTTGAAGTACTTGAAGGGACTTCTTCTTGCAGTCGGAATCGCCTTTGGTGATGTCGGCACCCTCACGGTGGTTTCTAATGATCTGAGTTGCCATTTGAATTTTCTGTGTGAGTCTTTTTTTTCTTTTGTTTTTGAAACTAGGTAGGATTTGAGATTGTGTTAAACTGCTAGTGTAGTTAATGAAGTGTTGCTTGTTATGATTAAGACAGAATGGCTGGACTTGCTTATATAGAAAGGTCTGAGTGAGGAGGGTTGTGACTGTGAGTTAATTGTATGCGTGGCGATTTTATGGATAAATTTGACTTGGTAAGGTTATGGTGGCATTATTTATTCATACAGATACAGTTCGCCATAACTGACTTCAGGCCTGGCTAGCCAGTCTGGCGTGTTACGTGTACAAGAATCTAGTCTTAGTCTAGTCCTCTTTTATTAGACCGTACAATTCACGGTTGACAGCCCCAAGTTGACTATTTATATGGACTTGAATTTATAGTGTCTTTATCTGGACAATATTTAATTCATGTATACATGCATGATGCATGTATGAGAAGGGAATCATGGGATAATCGATAATGTATTCAATTGCCTACGGGCTTTTACCTTTCAAAAAAAATAATTAATAATAATCTGCTCAATTTAGTTTAGTTTGCTAAAATTAGAAAACTGATTAAGTCATTTGAATTATTACTTTTTTAGAAGTTTTAGTTCACTAATAAAATTGAATCATCAAAGTATTAATTGCTGAATTGAAGATTATTTGATTTTCAATTTGCACGAACGTAGAAACTTGTTCCATTTATAATTTAATTCTAGCTCTATTCAAAGTTTCAAAGTACAAACACGTATCTGCAATATTGTTGTTTTAGTGAGTATTGCCATGTTGTCACGATTGTCATATTTGTGAAAGAAATCTAATGTCAATTTTTTTTCAAATTAAACAATATTAGTATTCGCTGAAACAAAAGAAATTAAAATAGGATCCGTTTAAAATTAATATATATCGGCATCTTTGCTCCAAATATAATATGTTTGACTCTTTATCCCAAGTTCTCTCTTGTCATTGCAAAAGGAATCCTAATATTCTCTTTTGTATTGAAAAAAAAGGACATTTTACACATTCTGTATTCTACCAAGGAAATTTGTTTCCTTAATTTTCATAAATAGAGCTGTTGGCCGAGGTGGACCATTTAGGCAAAACAGAAACCCCTAATATAATTAATTAGTGCAAAATTGACCAACTCGGTCAAACTCACAACTTAAATATACTACCAGTTATGCCAAGTGTTAACTTCGATTTCGGCCATGGATATATATATAAACATCCAGAAGTCTGAGTTTATCTCATCCCATTTCTTCACATCCTTCCTTAAATAGTAAAACAAAGCAACCTCGTACCAAACCAAAGCTTCACATCGACCTATAAAATTGGCATCGAAAACTATCGAGAACTACCGCCATGGTGCTGAAATGAGCAAAGGAGATGCAGAATGCAAGAAGAAGTTAGTTGAGCTACTGAAACAGCCCAGCCTCCCGAATGGTATGTTTCCTCTGGAAAATATAGAAGAGTTTGGTTACAACAAAAATGCCGGTTTCATATGGCTCGTTCAGAAGAAAAAGATTGAACATACTTTCAAGAAGATCAAACAGGTGGTGTCGTATGCCACCGAGGTGACGGCTTTCGTGGAGAAAGGAAAGTTGAGGAAGATAACAGGAGTTAAAACTAACTAAAGAGCTGATGCTCTGACAGTCTGGCTTTCTGTCGTCGAGGTTTGTATCGAAGAGGCTTCTAAGGAGAAGATTACATTCAAGACGGGCACCGGGCTTTCTGACAGCTTTGACGTCTCTGCTTTTGACCTCATTCAGTAACAAGCTGTGTATTAGGTTATTGTTTTGCGTTTGAGGTCTAAATATATGAACAATATATGTGTTTTATTGGATTTTCTTGTTATAATTAATAAAGAAATGACTTGTGTTCATATTATAATATTGGGCACTTGATCTTCTGCACATAGCAAAATTTGTTTTTTTTTAAAAAAAAATTGCAGGGCAGCGGCTGCCAAGCTTTAAAAAAAAAGCAAAAAAGAAAGAAAAAATAAAAATTAAAGTACAATTCTACAAACATAACATAGCAAAATTTGTATAATAGCGGGGTATAATGGGATTGGTACAACCTTGTCTTGGATTTCGTTTCTGAGCCCAAGCACATACAGCCCAAAATAGTTTTAGAAAAAATTAGTAAAACTACGATAGCTAAAGCCGGCTTGGCATGAAACAACTGCCCATTCTGTTGCTATCAATAAATAATTAGAGAGAAGCAAATGACATAACTAAAAGCTACAAAGGGCTGATAGAAACGAAAAGGTAATAGGTAGACTTACACTATTTCTGAAAAGTGCTAAAGTTTTTTTTTTTTTGAAAATAAAAGCATGGGTCATGCGCCCAATGCCTTTTGTATATAAAAAAGAAGTTCATTACATCATCATCATCATCTCATTTAATATGTTAATCTCTGCAATTCAACCCGGATCCGAAATTACTGTGGGTAAACAGTTGTTCAGACAGTATTTTGATTCTGGCCGTTCGTTTTCCTTCATTCGATCGCATCCGTTCGATTAAAAAAATCATGTGCGTACAGATCTCTTCTGGATACTTCTTTCTTTTTTTTTCTCCTGTCAGTGCTCTCTCTCCCCCCGTTGAGTTTTGCTCCACTATGTTCATCACTTTTTTTTCCTTCTGTTCGTTCAAAGCTGGTGTCAGTCTGGAAGGGATGAGGGATGAGATAATGAACTAAAAGAAGTGATGAACTTGAAGAAGAGATGGAGTCGCTCAAAGCTCTTCACCACCAACTTGCCAACGATCTAACCTCTTCTTTTCCATTTTTATTTGCATCAACTCAAGAAATTTTGAATATTAAACACGGTATTTTTCTGTACCATCCTTTTTGGTTGTTTTTGTTCCTTCCAATTTCACTTAATTTTTAGGTCTGATGATTTTTCTCTCAAATTTAACTACCAATGTATTATTCTATACCATCAATTTTCAGGTGAGGGTGAGGCATATTGTGCCATATATTGCAGTCTTAGTCATGAAAGGTTGCTATATATACAAGCATTACAGAATCCGAGACAAGATAAATCTTCTATGCAGCATCTTAATGTGTATTTTAATTCTTTCCATATGCTTCAAGGAATCCTTAGGATATCCGATCAACAATTGAACTTCATTTGAAGATGTTCAGAGATACTGGTATAGATGTATTCGAGAGACAGAAGATGTGATTCTGTGAACTTTTTTTGTCAATTGATTGTAATCTGATAGAGAGATGTCATGGATACTGGTTGGCAATCACTTTGCAATCAATTGTCAATGTAATCAGTATAAAATCTAACTCAATTTTAGAGGTAGGTGCACAGATAATGTTATCAATGTAATTTTTGTGCTGATTGCTTCTATGTGCAGGTAGCATTAAAAGTAATTGAGCAAGACTCCATAACAGCCACTCCTTCAATGTTGAACCTGTAAAGCAGTAAGGATGGGCCTACATGTAGGACCATCACCTCCAATTAACCTTGAGTATGAGTATTTTCCTTTTGTTATGATTTTATTTTCCTTTCTGATTATGTTCTTCCAATTAAAGTTAGTCATTGTTTCTTTATGTTGCTTTAGCCGCAATTATTCACAAAATGTATGGCCATTAGGAAGTTGTAAGTTATTAGAATATTATATATAATGCTTCAAGGTCATCTAGTCGGTGTAGACGGAGTCAAGCTGATGGGCCTGGATTAACCAAGGATGAAGCTGTGGTATGGGATCAAAGAGGATTGAAATGCAAGACTAAAAGTTACTGTGTTCTAATGGCCATTTCAATCACTTTGCCATTAGCAATTATTCACCTACTGCACGAGCTGACGGGCCTAGAATACAGTAACTTTTATTTGTTCTTAACTTACAGTAGCCTTGCTTGGGAGATATTATAAGATGTTTTTTTTTAAAAGGAAGTTTACAATCCTGGATTTGATATGATGAAGACAAAAGTAAATATAATCGCAAAGAAGGAATACTAAGGGTCTTTTGTTGTTTGGTGAAAAATTACTTCTTTTAAGAACAACAAGCATATTAGATGGCTAAAAAGAACACTGTCAATAGCGAATTAACAATAAAGGATTAACATGAATTTTTCTTGGTATTTCTTTTTGAAGAGCATATTTGTTGTCATATTACATACTGATTATGTATGTCCTCATACCTACTGATCTGTACTCATCTTCTCCGGCCGATTCTTCTATCGACTCCGGTGGTGTCTCTTTTAACAAGCTGCAAAATTATACTTAGAACAACGAGATCAACATTTAGAGATCCATCTCGACAGGAGGAGGCAATTTGAGATGAGATGTGCTTGATAGAAAGACATCAACCTTGAGGTAATCACGCTTGATATTATTAGATTTTTCGTTAGTCATTAAAAATTAATGTGAGAGAAACTGTTCGTCGTATTGTTGGTTTTAATTGTTTTACAATTATGTATTTTTTTTTGTTCTTTGATCGAGACTCTCACAGGAACAATTATTAAGGCTTAGCGAACACCCCTGTAGATTTTTTAGCTTTATCTTTGGGGAAAACGGAAAAGCTCACAAAATCAGGTTGATCGCTTTCTTTTCTATTTAGTATAATTTATATTTTGTTTCTTACCATTTTTTTCCCGATTAAATGCCTTTTCGCATCACTGTACTGATCGCAGGGAAGCTACTCAAATTGTTTGAACCTAAATTGTTGCAATGATACCTCAACTAGATTGTAAAAAGATTTGGTGCATGGTTTATTAGCAGTTGTATTGTTTTGGCCTTCATGGTTTTTTTTTTTCCTTTTTTTTAGAAGAACTGCAAGGAAGATATGACCACAAAAATCAGAGACTTTGTTCGCTACCCCATTCAGGTTAGTCTTTTTGTTTTCTCTATTTTCTTAGTTTACTATTCTATAAATAGAAAAAGTCATTAGCTCAAGTTATTTACATTTTATCTTGATGACAGATGATAGAAGCTGAATTAGCGTTTACTGATTTGAATGGTGATATGGCATGTACCACTACTTATGTCCAAATTGTGTTTATCTATTGTTTCATGATAACTGTGCATGACTACCGGTACATTAATTCCTTCCTCTTTCAGGAGGGTAGCAATTTAACTGGAACTTGAATATTCTGTTCTAGCTTGGGCGAGGGAGATTATTTAGCTTCTTCAAGCTTCATTCGGTCAATTGTTTGTGCCACAAAACTTCAAGCATGCATAGACCAAGTACTTGAAGAAATTACAAGAATTATAAGCCGAGTTGGATTCCAAAGATGAAGTGTAAAGGAAGCTCAAATCAAAGGTACTAATTATGTGTAAATTAATTTACGTTCAACATTCAGAATTGATCAATTACTCTGTTGTTGCTTTTTCTTCCTCAAGTAAGCAGAATACTTCTCTTTACCTTTTCTATTGTACCTTTTTCAGGTTGCTTTTGTGTTGTGCTTCTTCTTTGTCACCTTCCTTTCCAGTTAGGCTTTCCTTTATGCAGGTAATAACATCTTTCTTCTTCTTGTCTTTTAGATCGAGGTCGTTAATTGTTTGTCTGTCATCGACTTTTTGTTAGATTGGTGGTTATTTTCCCTTCTTTGGTTAAGTGGAGATTTTTTTTTTTTTTTTTTTGCTATCAGATCTAAATAAAAACAAAAGTAACGATGAAAACAGCAGTAAGCTGCTAGCTTAAAAAATAAAGAGATAGGCTAAAATCAGCTACGACCGACGGATAGACCCGTTAGCTATCATCAAATCTCCATTTTTGAGATTCTAACAGTTGATCCGAACCATGTAATGTGTTCTCCATATTGAAATTTCGTTGGAGACAAAATTTTATATTTTTCTGAAATTTTTTAGTATTTATTTGGTATTTTACAAAAATTCTAATCTAAACAATTCTGGACCCTTCAATAACTATGATTTTTTAAAATCACAAAAAATGTAAAATTTGTTCTCCAATGAGATTTTAATATGGAGAACATATTCAACGGTTTAGATTAGCCATTAGAACCTCAAAAGTTGAGATATAATAGCAGTTGTCAGTCGTGGCTGATTTTAGCATGTCTCAAAAATAAAAATAAAAAAAGGACAATTGGTAAATTTTCTATTGAACCGCAAAAATTCGCCATTCTTCAGTTACCCTTTTAGCTATGACCATAGGTGCGGAGATGGTATCTCTGAATACCCTGAAGCACCTCTCTCGCCTGAGGTAATAGCAAGTGATTGCCAGCAACTGCTTGTGAACCAGAGAATGTTCATTGGGAAGCAATGCAAGTTCAGTTATATAGAAGAGATGAAAAAAACTGATGCAAGGTTGAACACCAGTTGTATAGTAGTCGAGAAAAAGGGGCAGGAATTAGTAATGTGAAAGGCTGATTCACAATCATTGTAACAAAGACTGCATCTATTAACTAGATATGCATCCCTCTTTTATGTAAATTATCAATTGTTGCCAGCCTGTCTTGAAGTAGTAGCCAAAGAAAAATTGTGACTCTTGGTGAAATTTTAAGCCGTCATATGTGCCTGAGACGTGAGGGTATTTTGGGAAAAAGTTGGAGAAAATTTTAGAAGGCAGTAGAAGTGAAGGAGTCATTCTTAAAGAAGCAGTGAAGCTGATTAGGTTGTTGAGACTGTTGAGTCTCTGCAATTGGAAGAAAAGAGTTGATTGTTTGGATAAGTGAGGTGAGCTGGTCACATGCCGAAATTGAGAAAAGTATTAAAGTTTTAATTTGGTCTTTAAATTATTAATTAGTATTTTTACATTTAAAGTAGTAACTTTTTTATTGCTATATTGTTTCTAACTTGTTCCAATTGTCTTTAACATAATGTTTCTCTTTCTCAAGCAAATGAATATAGAAATGGATTAATTTAAAGATTGGCCGATGTTATTTTTAGTAGATACAAGTGGCATATCATAGTTGCTGACATATGCGTTCTGTCCAACACTGCGCATAGCATAAATGCAACCGCACAACCAATGTAGATGACATGAGACAAATCAGTAGGAGATCATCTTTTAAAGGCATCATGCGTGGATACCTTCATAAGCATCATGTCATCTTCTATCACCTGTCAACTAGAAAAAAATGTTTATAAATTTCTAAATAACTAATCTAATTAAATTAAAATATATTTCTTTGATGGATATTAACAAAATAAGAGGATTGCTAAAATGCAACGATTGCACGGATGCGTTCCGTGCAATGCATGTATTCTCAACTTTTGTACTTTAAACCACCGGTCGGAACATTCAACCTCTTTTCATATTGAAATCTTATTAGAAATCAAATTTATATTTTTTTCAAATTTTTTTTAAACTGTTATTATTGAATGATCTGAAACTAACTAATTAAGGAGGTTTTAAAAATCTGAATACAAATAGTAAAAATAATATATATATATATATATATATATATATATATATGTAAATTTTGATTTCCAACAAGATTTTGATATAAAGAAGAGAGTCAACAACCTGGATCAGTCATTTGAAGCATGGAATTTTGAGAATAGGTACTTGTGCGAGACACATCCGTGCAATGCTCTTAACAATAATAATATTATTAGTAAAAATTTGAAACGCTAAAAATAATAATGAAAGTTTTCGGAGACACAAATGGGAAAAGAAAAGTCATGTGCAATTTACTCAAATAAGTACTTTTTCCCCTTCTTTTTGAAAAAACCAATAAAGTGATGACTGAACTTCATATTTTATTGGTTTAACAATATATTACAAAATTTTGAATCAAAAAAAGATAGGGATCATATCCCAGTAAGTGAATGGCTATTTTCAGTTCTATTATGATCCCATTTGGAGCAACTTCATTTGGCTTGTGATAAAGCACAGACCAACCATTCAACAGGAGAGAATATACACCATAATCACAACATCTACCCCCAGCTCAGACAAAGTAGGGTCAAGTAAGACGCCACAACTTGTTATACGAATAGTCGCTATATGCAAATGATAGAGAAGGGACCAATCTTCCATAATTCCACTATGACACAAAAGTTGTATGTCCTTTTACTCAAGCAAACCGTTCTTAAATGTGCACACAAAAGTCGCAAAATTTCCGTACTGTAACTATAAGTCCTAATTGCAGCTGTAAAGGAAAATTAGAAACCCCGAGTTTGTTTGAGCATCATGAAAGGCCTGTAAACTTTGTTCATGGCAAAAATTTAGAAGTTCTTACAATCAAGTCAATCTGTCTTATTTCATATTTGTCAAAAATTAATTAATGAAAATTCTAACATGAGTTTTAAATTTTTAATCTTTCCAAAAAGTTAAATCATGTAAAAGGAACTACTGAGGTTTACAAAACAAGTGTTTGTAGGAGCAGAAAATTAATACTTCAACAAAAGACGTTAATGGCTTAATGCTTTCAAATTGTCAAATTATTTTGGCCAAGTACTTTTGTTGGATTATTTAAAAGTTCAGTAAACTGAGAAACTACTAAAAGTGAAATATATATTTCCGATAAATTTGTGACACGCATGGGAGACCAAATTAGAATTATGAAATTATCTTTGACAATTGACTTTAGTCAAGTAGTGAAGGACGGTGTACTTTAAGTGGAGGTTGCAAATTCAAAATTCGGATGGAGATCCTTTTTGTGAATATTAAATTTCAGTAAGTTGGAGGGTTTTACCCATCTGATATTAAATTGGTACCAATCCGTGGTGACTAATTTTATGCCACAGGACAACGCAATGCAAATTATGCAACGTACAACAAACAAAAGCAGATGTTGTACGGTGTTCTCCAAGATTCTTTAATCTTAGGTCCAGAATACACCAAACATATATTTGATAATAGATTAGATAATTCCATCCACAATGGACATTAAATAAAATTAAAATCGTCATTTCGTTTACTTGACATTTCAACGTATAAAGAATAAGGTCATCCTGACCCGACCAATTCACCATTGTAATCACTAATCAGTATACACTAGATAGTCTCTATCTAGTTTGTCTTAAAAAAAAAAATCACTAATCAGTAAGTAGGTAAGTTGTTACTTGTAACTAAGGCCATACCTGATCAATGCGCCATTGGAAGGATTTCAAATATGAAAAAGAAAATGGGGAAAAAAAATGAACGGTTACATGAGAGAATATTAAGTAGACATTTGAGGTACAGATACTTGTTTTATTTGTTTCTTCTATACTCTTCAATTCAGGAAGAAGGCAACAGGAAACAATCAAATAAATTGGGCCCAATTTGGATGAATACAGTAATTGGACCGGTGCAAAGTTGGATGTGAGCATTTAGTGGTTGAAAGAGACTTCAGTTCTTCTTAGTTGTCAATGTTCAATATTTATTGCAGAAACGTATTGAAAAATAAAATTTAACAATAAAAATTATATTGTAGAAAATTAGGAATTTTAATTTTGTATATATCCGCAGCTTTTGATATGTACGCTCAATCATTTTTACATATTTTAGTAAAATTAGAATCGAAATTAACTAAAAGTTTTTTCATAGAATTTCATATAGATCATAATGATTAGCCACAGATGTTATGTTCCGTTTAAATCTTTCAATTACTATAGTATGCCTTTACTTGGTGCACGATGGGTCGATCAGTTGCAGGCTTTAATTTAATTCTATGGATCGAAAGGAAAATCATAAGTACAATATTGATACCAATTCAGAGTCATAACATTCTATTCTTAGAAAATGTCATGTCATTTCCTGAAGGACATTGTGTCTTAATAAATGACACTTAAATTTATGAGTAGTTTAATTGTGTATTAGACAGACAGTACATTTTGGTGGACCAAATTAGTGTAACTCATTAGATTTTTAGGGTCCATTAGCATTCATAGTACAAAAGCGCAATAATTTAAGATACTGTTAGGTTAAAACATGCACACCAAATTAGCAACTCGTGCAATAATTTTGGTACTACCAACAAACACATGCCATGCCACTCTAGGTTTCTCTTTCATTATTATTTTTCAACTAACAAATTATAGAATAACTCTCGGAAAACCCAAAAAAAAAAAAAAAGAAAGAAAGAAAGACAAAGCCGCTATTCCATATCTATATACCCTCTTAATTTACAAAAACCCACCTCCGCAGGAAATCCAAATGTTCAGCAAGTCAAAACTATGAACAAACTCTTTTACACTTCACTTATTTCCAAATGCAATTTCTCCTTTTATTATATGGCCAGCAGATATCTGAATCTGAACTCGTAAGGCAAAACTTGTACCGAATAGGCATTACTTTTACTAATCTCAAGGCATCTAACCGCATCACCCGTCATGTGGTCTGGTAATTGCATGCAGATCCAGTCCATAAGTGACTCCATGTCTTTCGCGAAATCCAGCAAATACCAGTGAAGTAACTTGGGGATGGCGAGCTTGCTCGGGTTGGAGATGCCTATCGAAGCTTGCAAGAAGTCTTTCTTAGCTGTCTCCAACTGTTGCTCCACATGAGATGGTGTGTACACTCTTACCTTCGATGACAAAACAGAGAAGCAGGGGTCAGGACTTATAATTAATTTGAGTGGTTTTTTATGTTAGAGAAAAGTTCTGTTTTGATTGCAACTTATCAACATTTAAGACATAATAACAATGCCTGATTCATAGTCTAATTTTACATATGAAAAATGTCAAACTCATCGCATATGAACATATAAGGCATTGTAAATTATTGTAGGCTTATTCATCATATCATGGAATCTTGTAGAGAATAAGAGATGCATGACTAAAATAATTTTGCTAGAAGAAAGGACCACACAACTAACATTTCTGGAGCAAAGCAAATTCACATAAAGGATCCAATTGTGCAGGACTTTAAACGCTATATAATACAAAACTAAGCTGTCTCCAAACAAAATCCAGTAGTCCCCAGTAATGGTAGACGGCACCAGTGACAAACCTTAATTAGGTATACAGATCTTTAATAACCAATTGGTAGTTCTAAAGAACCATCTTATGCAACAGGACAAAATAAATCTAACTATAAAGGTACTTTGTGTGAATATCCGACAAATAAAGATAAATTAAAAACAAATTGACATGGTATTTCACATTCAATGCACTGTATAAAAGTTATTACTACATTAATATTAGGTTGAAGACAAGCTTGCTCTGTATAAATTTCAATGAACTGCATATAAGCACATAAAATTATTTTTCAAAAACCAAAATACTTACTGCTGGAGAAGACCAGCTTCCACATGAAAGAGCAAATGTAACCAAAGGTTCAGGCCATTCAAGCCCAAAAGTGCCCCTCATTGTCAAGTCATCCTTCATTCCTTTTGGATCAACCTATTGTTGTTTACATGTAAATAAAAAATTTTAAACTGGTTAATCTGAAAGAAGATTTGAACTAAAAATTTTTTAGCAGTTATAATAAAAGCAAACAAACACATTTCTTACGTGTTTTATATCAAAAGGCAGCCGCAGAATAAAATGCTCAATAGTCATGGCACTCAGCAATTGGCCGCCAATATTTATTGTTGCCTAGATACAAACACATCCAACTATATTAGACTGCAAATAACATCTCTATAACAAGTAATTCATTAGATGGATACAGATCATATAGAATTATTTTAAAATGCAAGCATGAAGGCAAAATCAGAAATGCCGTCAGGTTGTTGTAAGCATATGTCAATTCACAATTAAATTAAAACAGGTTTTAGGGGCCGGGGCCACAGATAATTAATTCTTTCCAAGATTAAATAAATTAATAAATAAGAAAAGTGTACAACTAGAACCATACCTTTGGCAGCAAAGCAACAAGCATCTGAGGAGTAGTAGGTATTCCTTGCTCAAGAAAAGCCTGAAATTTATTAAGTAATATATTGGAAAATTAATAAATGATGTAATTAGTTCAAGCAAAGCACATATTCTTTCCATTTGCAAGGTACAACCGAGCATACATGCACAATAGGCATGAAATTAGTCAAAGAGAGAGAAAGAAGAATCCTAAAAAAAAAAAAATCAAGAGAGAGAAGAAAAAGGTGAGATGGTTTGGTATAGTATTATTTTGCTTGTTCACATGGAGACAACATGATTTGTTATCCCACACTCTATAGTGCAAAAGCATGAATCGAAACAGTAAACCACTAGTTTATTAGATCGAGTATATTTTAGTCATGTCTTGACAACTAAAAGGTGCCAGACAAATTACTTACTAGATGAGGTATAAACATGACTATGGTAAATTAGTGTAAACGGCCCTTAAATTTTTGGTATTTCTACATTATTCCCTCAAGCCAGAATTTATTAGAATTACTCATCTCCGGATCGTTTCTCAAGTAAACTAACAAGGAAAACTGAGGAATAAATTATTGTATTAAAAAATTTATATCTTAACCACCCAAAATAAACAATGAATGTTTTAAGGAATATTTTATTTATTTAATTATGATTTATTCAGAATTTAAAATGTAGATATGATGATGACATTTGTCTTACATTCATCATACAAGCATTGTATATGTTTATCCAAAATGCCAGCTTTTGTTGATGAGTGAGCCCTATCAAGTCCACTGCTGCAAGCTTTCCATGCAAACCCCTGAAACAATCAAAATTATGAATAAATTAGGACACAAGAAAGATAAAATAATCAAATTAGATAAAATATATGCTGAATGTCCCTATATTGGCTAGGGTTGTCAGACAAGCAAATCTTGACTAACTAGTACCTACATTATCTTATGTGTGACAGATGCTCAAAGTTCTTATTTATGTTCCAAAATAGATCAATGGACACAATTTTCATGGTCTTCAGATTACTAAAAGAAACTAAATTATAATTTGAGTCCAAATGCACTAGTGGTCCAGACTTGAACTCAGATTAATAAAAGAAAGGTTAAAAGGGAAAAAGGGATAAACAATGATAGCATGCACTAAACAGAACCAGCAAAAGAAGTATCAACAGCTTTCTTTTGCACCCTTAACAAAGAGCAGGTAAGATGAAAGAAAGCTAATGGACCCAGAACAAAAACCAAACCTGGTATTTTATAACACAAAAATTTTCATCATTTTACAACCAATAATCTGGCGAAAAAATAAAAGGTTAAAAAAAATAAGAACCAGAATACAAGCTATAAGAAAAACTGAAAAAGAACAAAAGAAAATCACAATAAACAACAGCTGTGGTTTCCAAACTTACTTGAGCCTTTTTATTAGAAGGGAAGAATCTCCTACTAAATTGGGGTTGAAAGAACATCCATCCACTACTCTGAAACTCTTATAGGATCCGATATCCCTCTTTCCAAAATCCAGTATGCCATACGGGTCCCCCAAATCAGTACTATCTGAACTCGCTGATGAAGAACCTGAAACTGAAGGAGAGGTGTTCTGTTCCTCTTCAGTTTTCTCAGACAAACTCATCTGAGAGAAAATGCTCATCAAACATTTCAAACTTTCTTCTGACAATTTGTTTGGGTCACTTAAGCCATCCAATAAAGCATACTTGTCTGAATTTGGGATAATGTGAACATCCTCACCTCCTTTTTTGTTAATTACCGACTTCTCAACCTGAAAGATATGAAAGATAACATCAAATTTTATTTGTCAATGTCAAAAGAATTCAAATTTGGCTATGAAACTGAGAATTCTACCATATTATTTGGTTGCTTTTCAGTCCGAGTTTTTGAAATCGGAGCTTTCTTCACAGGAGATTGTCTTAAATTTCGAATTGAATTGGTGTTACTTTGGTTTTCTTTGCCCGAATTGGAGCTTGATAGCTTTCTTGGAACCTGCCTCCCATTGCTAATTTGATTCGATGAGGGCCCAATTGGCTCAGGATTTGAATGCAATTGAACTGGGATTGTGGGTTTCATGCTGACAGGTAATTCCGAGTTTGCTGTTTGACAATTCGATTTCAAATCAGGAGAACTCTCTCTGGATTTTTGAGAATTGGAGCTGATAATTGCCTCTTGATACAGTCCTTGTCTGAAATTCACCACCTGCTCTTCAAGCCTCATCACCTCTTCTTCCAAAACAGCCACCTCAGCTAACAACTCCAATGTCTTCATTATAGAGGAAATGAAATAACAAATTATAACTAAAATTTAAATACATTTGAAGATACTAAATAAATAATTGGAACCTTTGTGTGAAAATTACATGAGAAGGGAGGTAAGGAGGGAGGCGAGGTAGAGCGCCAATTGGTCGGGTAAAAGCTCTCTCCAGTGCTCTATGCACATTCTCTTCATGTCTGAGTTTCTTCTTTAGTTTGTCAACCTGTGTTGCATTATGATTAGAAGGCAAGAATTGGAATTGAGAAAGAAAAATTGAAACAAAAGAAGATGAAAAAAGAGAATGAATGTTGGTTACATCTTGTTGCAATGCAATCTTCCTCTCTCTTCTGGCTTGTAATCGGTTGAGAATTCTTTTGGGATTATTAACCGGCTTTTTAGTTATCTTCTCTATTTTTTTCTCCTTCTCCATTCCCTTCAATAATTAAAAAGAAGAAAACAGAGAATTGTCATTTGAGACTCGAAAAGGTTGGAAA
This sequence comes from Rhynchospora pubera, assembly GCA_028095005.1. Taxonomy (NCBI): domain Eukaryota; kingdom Viridiplantae; phylum Streptophyta; class Magnoliopsida; order Poales; family Cyperaceae; genus Rhynchospora; species Rhynchospora pubera. The sequence goes on along the minus strand of CM051462.1, from coordinate 84,291,366 downwards.
CATAAATGAGGGAAGTTCACAGTGTAATTTCTAAGGTTCGCTCCAGAAGGAGAGAGTCGGAGCGGAGGGAAGGGACTCGGTACTCTTCGATTTTGGAAGTAACCGATTTCTCCCTCTATCTGTCTCTCTGGTCTCCTCACTTTCCGTCCATTCTCTCCCTCTATCCGAACTCTCCTCCCTTCCCTTCGCTCCCACTCTTTCTTTCTGGAGCGAAGCCTTAAATGAAAACAAAATTAAGATACCCATCTCGAAATTGTCTCAGAAATCATTGAATTAGCCTGAAGGGAAATTAAAGCACCCATTTTGAAATATCACTCGAGAATTCAAGCAACAAAGCACACTCTCTGTTGTAATTAATTTCATCAAGCGACTTGAAAAATAAACCAAATGTACTTGCGTTAGCCTCAAAAGACCAATTGGGGCACTCCATTTCACGAAAAGATGAATCTTTTGTACAAATTGACCTCAAAACCAGAAGAAATGATAAAAGAAATAAAAAACCCATAACCAAATTGTCAAAATCTCTAACAAAGAGACCTACTTTATCGTGCCTCGGTGCCTCTCTCATGCTCCGCACCTTACTTCCTCCTCTCGTATTCATTTCCTCTCTCTCTCTCTCTCTCTCTCTCTCTCTCTCTCTCTCTCCACCCTTTGAGTAACACTGTTTTCGAGTTGGAAGCTCTTTGTTATATTAAAATATGCGCTCGCTGAAAAAGAGATGAAGTGTTAATAAAAGGCTGCCAAGCCTTAACAAACCAACAACGCTAACCCAAAACGCGCACAAGATTTAAATCTCACCACTAATAATTTAATGAAACCCGATAACCCAATAAACTAAGAAGGGAATGTTATGTTGTTTGACAATATAAAAAGTGAAAAATAAAAAAGAGAACCTGAGGTAGAACCGAGGAGAGGAGGTAGAGGAGAATTAGATTGAATTGAATTGAATGCGACAAGGGGAGAAAAAAATGCGTTGGAGTCAAAAGCACGAAACACAAACTGAGGAAGGCATTTTTGTTTTTTTACCACTCAATGAATAATTACAAAACAAAAATGTGGGTAGTAAATTAATGAAATTTTCTGGGGATGACGTGGAGGGATAATTTATTGAAGCGCTCTTGTCGTTCTCACTCACGCTCTCAACCAAAGCTCCAACTCCAAGCTTCTTTCATTGTTTGGTAAAAGAAACAGAGTGTGTAGTGAAGTGGTATGATATAGAGAAGGTGCCTTTTGAAAGTGAAAAGAGTGTTTAGTGGGTTGATAGAGTGAACCGGGAGTTGGTAAATAAAGGCGATTTAGATGTTATGTGGAATGTAAGGATGTTGTAGTGTGTGTAATGAGTCATTAAGAAATGGACTGATCTTGGAAAGTTGAATTTAGAAGGAATTAAGCTACTTCAAAGGTTGGCAGTCTTTTGTGATACGGTCATTTCCATTGTAATAACATTAGAGGATCTGGTCCCATGGTGTTTACTTTATTGTAAATGTGGGGCCAGATCATCTACAATGGGATGTATTATCTACCTTTGGTTAGTTTATTTTGGGAATGGAAAATCTACGTTGATTGTAGAGTGTGAAGCTTAATTAATTATTATTGATCAAATTCAGATGAAATAAATTATAACTGGCTCTAGATAACAGGCATGTCCATGGAAAACTATATAAAAAAATAAATAATTATTTAAATAATTATATAATATGAGGTCTGTTAAGCTAATAATTATTTATTAAGAGAAATTTTTATTTTCCTCAAAAAACGTTTACATGATTTTGCCGTTATTTTTTTTTTTTTTGTTTACTTCATACGTGAATCAAGTATGGAATGATATTTACGTACAATCTCAAGCTACAATTTTGACACGATTAACATTTTTACATAGACGACCCCCAGCCGGGTTTCGAACTTACGATCTTTTACTCAAGGAGTTAAGGTGCATTGCTATTTGTCAGCAGACCAAGAACTGGTTTTCATTGATGGACAAATTTAAACGATTTTTTTTTCCAAATGACAATTAGAAAATCAGATTGTCCAACAAGTACATATATTCAAAGAAAACTAGAAAAAAAAAAACAATAACTATACCATATTTGATAAATAAGATATGTCAATTGTTTTCCATGCTAATATGCGTATAATTTGAAAAGAAAAAGAAATTGACGAATTATGACTGTCACAGTCCAAAAAAAAAACTGCAATCATAATAAGTAAATGCATGCTTGAAAAGTTGTTTTTGTAATTTTGAATAAGACAAACGAAATACTGAATTCATGGGCTACCGTTATAACAAAATATAAAAAGTTTTATAGTTGTCATCTTATCATTATGATCATCAAGTCGGCACCGTCTTTCAGACATGTTATTGAAATAAAACTAGCAACTTATGCATAATTGACACGTGTTATCTGATCTCTCAAAATAACATGATTGCAGGGATATAGCAGGGTAGTATTGTAGAGAAGAGTGAAGTTAGTGGAAGGACGCCACGCGGCGAATGATGGGAGATGTGTTGCACTGGGGCGCACTTTCCAGCCTCCACGCCAGACTCTGACTCAGCATCAGTACTGTACCTTTTTTTTATCCATGTTTTCACTTTTCACTCTTTCACCCCTTCAGTTTTACCGTTTGTCCTGGTTCCCCAGTTGGCTGGATGATATTCCTTCGTTTCAATTATTCAGAGAACTTATTTGCAATTTTTTTCACTATAATAAAAATTCGCATAAATATTTTGTACTTCAATTAGCTAGTGTGTAAATTTAATGTAATTGTAGGTTAGTTAATTTGAAATTGTACCAAATGCGATACATAATTCATCTAAATTGTAAATAATTTATCCAAATATTTTTTTTCCGATTTTTAATAATTACTTTTCGAATATCAATAAATATATTGTAGATATAATCTGTCGATCAGTTTTCTACTAGGTTCTCTAAGATTTTTTCTTTTTTGTTGGAAGTTTCTATTTAACTCTTTACTCATGTCTGCTATATCATTTTTCTCCCAGTCACTAATTCATCAGCATGCTCTCTCATTTGTCATTTTAAATAGTACTTCATTTAAATAAGACAAAAACAGCATAGAATATATGGATTTTCTCTTAAGGACAACAAATTTTGCAGCATGTGGAGGCGGTTGCAAAAACATTAATTGTGCTTTTATTTGTTCTCCAACCAAGATAGGCAGATAGTGAAATTATTATCTTTTCGACCAAAATAAATGAAGCTCTAATATTGTTGTTCCAACTAGTCTAAAGATCGCCAAAAAGAAAAAAAAAAAAAAAACATATACTTCATACCAGCCAAGGGTTGTTCAATCTTCTTTAAATAATAATAATAATAGTAATAAAGGCTAAGGGTTGTTCACACATGCTAAAATATATCCACGTCATTACATTATGCAATTTTTCTGAACACGAGTGATTAGTTGATACAAAATTAAAACTAAGTAGTTTGCGTAAGAAATTGAAGTATATGGACCAACTTTTACAACAAACCGAAAATTAGCACCAAAGTAATCCAAAGACTCCAAAGATATGAACTAAAAAGTACTTTCCATATTCCCAGGCAGCTGATTCACATCTCTTACTGTCTTGCAAGTAAAGTTAGAGTAAGGTAAGTTCTTAATTTTTAAAGCACCAAATGGAAATAATTTAACTTGAGACTCCCATAAAAAAGATTAAAACTTTTTGTTTGAAAATTACTAGTTTTTTGATACTTCTTTTAATTAGAACTTTACTTTCTAGCTAATATACATGAAGACAATTTGATATTTTTCATTTGCCACTAAAAATTGATACTTCACCTCTATATTACATGCAGAAGTCTTGATATGTTTGCATCTTTTTAACAACTTTTCTTCTTTTTTTTTTCTAGTGCCAATGTATGGACTTCAATAATAATAATAATAATAATAATAATAATAATAATAATAATAATAATAATAATAATAGATTATATCAACATCCAGATAGGAAACCAAAGGAAGGAAAAAAAAAAAAAGAAAAGCATGATAGATTACTATAACTGAATGTTGGTTCAATATATTCAATTTCTTTCCGACGGTAATACAAGTACTAAGGAGAAATATAGGCCAAGCGATTTAAAATAAACGGCTAGATCTAAAACTCCAATCTGAATGTTGTGTCGCACGCCACACGGACCATCCGATCAAATCTGGACGGGTTATATTTTTTCGGGTCTTACAGTCTGTTACATATACGAAGCTCCCTCATTCATTGAGATTTAATCGGACGGCCTGTGGTGCGCTGCACGCTGTGTCGCGCGCCACGGGATTTGAATTTCTAAAACTCCAATAAATTTTCTTATTTCGGAAAGCAACTCAAGCTTTGATACGGTGCATAGCATCTAGGTACGCTTTTTATTGTCAGCGAAATGGATAACAAAAGCAATAATTGCATACAATTTTTTGTTTGCTTGTATCTAGCTTTCATTGGTAACATGAAAATTTCATGAAACCTTTTATGGGTTCACAACGACCGAAGTTAGCAAATGTTATGGTCAAATTGCATTTATTTCTGCATGTCCCATGGAATTTTGAAAAGCAAGTTTATAGTCTGTCAAAACTGAATAAAATTTTCATTAAGAGCTGGCTGAAGCAAAGCTTCAACATATATTTGTGGTCTTTAAAATTCTCAAACTAAAAAAATATTATAAAATCTACAACATTTAATAATATCATAAAATTGAGAGAGAATGTAGCGTACAAAATTTTAATGATATGCAATGTTTCCCCTAGAATGATTTTCATCTACATTATTCTTATGTAAACAAAAATCTTTATCATCATAACATTAATAAAAAATAATTGAATATAATATATGAATTAAAGATTGTGATAAACTAATTACAATGAAAGAAACCAATCTAATTTACTGTGTAAGAAACCAAAAAAGTTATTTATTAGGTAGAGTATTGATAACAAATTAATTAAATGGAGGTGTTTGGCAACGTAAAATTCTCAAGCAGAGAACAGCTCCTTATATATAGGTGAAAAAAAAATGTGGCATTGCCTCTCTCTTTTAGTTAATATTACCTGAAATATCTGACAGTCGCATTGTCTAGCAACGTTTCCATTTCACCACTTTGAACCCTTTTGTAGGACAATTCACTTTGACCCAAAATGGTTACCATACTGATGCAACATAATTAAAAAAAAAAATGAAAAAGTTTTGTTCAGACGGATAATGGCAAGTGTGCACATGTTTTTGATATTTTGATTTTTAACCCTCTACTCTTTTCTGTCATTATAGACTTATAGTAGATTATAGTAGATTAGTACGATACAAATTTGTACAGCTCGATACACTTCACCAATTTCAAATTGATATCACTCTTGAAAGTTGAAATTCAACTGACGCTTACAAATATCCCAAATTGAAATTTAACTATCAATATATTAGCAACATTTTTATTTTAAATCAATTACCACCTTTTGATGGAGTTCAATGCCGCATGCGGTTTAAATAAATATTTTGTTGTCGATCCTCCTCAGTAGATCTTACAAAATTTCCGGTGTAGATATCTACGAAACATTTTTTAATAAACTCGGAACAAAAAATAATTGCGATATAATTTCATAAGTGAGATTTGCATCGTAAAAATTTTTCAATGATTTAGAGGATGTCAAATATTGTCATTAATTCATGCGACCTAAGCTAAAAGATGACTAGTGAGTAGTGACTATTTTCGTCTAAATATGATATCAAGGGAAGCAAAAATAAATAAAATTCACGGTGAAAATTAAATATATACCTCAGATTGGAAGACATCTACTAATGATCACCTCTAACATATATATTTCTCCAAAAGAACAGAAAATAGATTCAAACACCACCCGTCAAAGCGGCGGGAATAATAGTGACAAAGTTTTTTAGGCACATTCATAGTTTTAAATATAATTTACCTACCTAAAGACTAAAGTACAAAATGCAATAAAACAAGTTCCCGCCAAACTTTCAAAAAGATTTGAAAGTTGGTTATACATTTAATATAATGGCCCTATGCAATTATGTAATTTACGTGTAATTAAAAGTGCTCGACCTTTTAATTTATAATATTATTTTACTAATTTCGAATATTAATACTTTAAAGTTACTTATTTCACTCATTTTTCGTCTCCTCCAAGATAAATAATATCTTGCACTTTTTTTGTACCTTAGATAAAAAGTCTTTTTTATGTATGATTAAGCGAAGAAAGTAACGAGTAGCGTGCTTATGTGCATGACCGAATTGACACGCAAATCAAATCACGCAGTGGATTTACCCAAAAGCTATAAGCCAAAAAACAGAGTAGCAGATTCTTAAAAAATAATAAATAAAAAATTAGAGGCAAAAAACAGAGACACCACTTGCTCATAAAAACTTAGGTAACTTTGGTTTCACTTTGTCCGAGTTATGAAGAGATGGTAAGGCTCCGTTTGGATGTGTTGAGAATAAGGTAGAAAGAAGGAAGAAGGGAAAAAATTTATTGGGAAGGGATAAATTTATTGGGAAGTGTGTAATTTTTGTGAAGAGTTTGGATGGTTAGAAATAAATTTATTGGTAAAAAGTGGTTATTCCTTATTCCTTATTCCGAAAAGAAGCCATCCAAACGAAGCCTAAAAGAATAATTTGCATCAGATACCAAAGTCATCAGGATCATAAATAAATAAATAAATAGCATTCCAAGCAATAATATTAATAATAAAGTCATAAAAGTCCTTTAAATTTTTTACTTGTAATTAACAAGTTGCTTTTGAACGTTTAGTTTTGTCAATTTTTTATAACAAAAAATTGAAGATAAATCCTTTGAACAGTTTCATAGACAGGCGATGATATTTTTAGATTTAAAAAAAAAATTCCATCCATCTCAAATAGACATATAACGAAATGTAAAGTCCAAAAAATGACGATAGTATAATGTAACATCAAACCATAACCTCCCTGACCTATTTTACATCACATCTCTCTCAAAAAGGAAGTATCAACTTAAAAGGATAACTTTCTCATAATAACTTACGAATAACTCAAAAACTAATGTATATCTATACTATATGTAAAAGTAAAAGTTGTTAAGATGTCAAACGTTCTAGTATTTTTCCTTAATTGTCATATTTTGTTCGTTCTGCAATCTGCATCGAGGTCAATATATAGATGATATCAATTGAATGGTCATGGTTTATTTTTTAAATTGAAAAATATCAATAAGATGCAGTGATTATATAACGAACAACAATAAATTAAAAAATGAGAACAAAACAACAAGTTGAAGTAGGCTCTTAAGAATATAACATTAATCGACATGTGAGTTTCCCCTTCCATTTAATGGCTCCATGCATTCAGTTTTACCATCATTAGAGGTTTTAGATTTTTTGCAACTATTTGAGTATTGTCATAACTCTCTCGACATATCAAACTCATCAGTTTTAATTAAATAGTTGTAAATCATTATCATGCACAATTAGGTAGTATAATTTTTAGCACTTTCGATATTGATCCGAGTAAAATTTATTGATCACAACAAATCTTAGCAAAACAAAAATTAATTACAAACTTGGAAACAAATTTTGGCCAGTATAATTTTTTTAATCTATCTGCGCTTTGTTTCAACTTTAAATCATGCCAAATTTATTATTACAAATGTTAGTTTATACTTTACAAGCAAAACAAGTCCAACATTAATAATATTGTTATTACGACGTGTTTAATTCTTTTCCACAATAAAACTACAAAATAAATTAAGAACAAAAATGTATATTACTTCAATCTTTTCTTCAACATCTATTTCTACTTTCAGAACAAATCTTGAAATAAACAGCTCCAGTATTGAAAGGCAATAAATAATGATATCTAAAGCGGAGCATCCTGCATCCAATGTGATTAATTAATTCTCCTACATTTATTTGATGCATCATTCAACAGAAAAATATTAACTCCTTTTGAAAGTACTACTGCGCTTTGTTCCAAGAGATATTAAAGCAGCATTTAATTTCATTTGTTAAAATTTCGTACCAATCACTAGTATCTACCAATTAGCACAATTAAAATGTCAATTTATTTTTAGTTTGTTAATTAAGAAGACCTGTTAGTTATATATAATTATGTGGGATTAAATTTCATTCATAATAAATCAATCGTTGCCCTCACAAGTCACATCATGACATATATACAAACATCTCGCAGCACGCTTGAGTAACCATGGACCAGCACCAGCCTAAAACTACTAAAGTTATTATACTTTTCACGCACTTGATGGCTTCGGAAGGAACTGATCATTTTTTAGTAGTTGTTTATGTCAGTAAATTTGGATTTGCTCGACTTAATTCAATGGCTTATTTCATATTCGATGAAATTAGATATGTCAAGTTGACAAAAATATTTCACAAGACTCCCGGTCCAACTCGAGTTTGTTGGGCGCTGTATGTATTGTTATTTTTGTTTCTCTCGTATAATTTTGAGTTACATTACATAGCAACATTAAATTTTGTGACAAAAAAATGCACAAATTATTATGGGGCCGTTTGAATCACTTAGGAATAAGATGAATGGTCTATTTTTAGAGGGAAATTTATTCCTAACCATCTAAACTCTTCACAAAAGTTACACACTTCCCAATATTTTTCGCATAAGAATAGACTATTACTCTTGTTCCTAAGCGATTCAAACGGCCCTAATAAGACCCTGATCGGAAAGGAAGAAGAGACCTAGGATTTGATTTCAACATAGTCGATCGGAGCAGATTCGATTTTTCAAATCTTCTCTGCTGATTGGAGTGGAATTGATTTGCACGGCATTCATTTGTGGCTCTCTCTCGTTCTGATCCAACGAACACACGAGCATGAAGACTTTATCCTACAATTTTCTTTTTTTTTTTTGAGAAAATTTGACGACGAAATTTCAACGTCTAGAACTCCCGCCATGTCCGATTTTCTCCACGTTCTCATTCGATCTGATCGTTGGATTTCCATAAAATGAATCTGATCCAAATCCGATCCCAACTCTATTTTTTAATTTCCAATCAGGAAATAAATAAAATTTATTTTTAATTAAGTTGTATTATAAGTTATGAGTTGGGAGAACTAGGTCTTGGTTTAGTATCAAAGAACAATACACCTTGAATGAGAGGTCGCAGGTTCGAAATCCGATTGAGGATCTTTCATGAATATTAATTTTAAAAATAAGTTAGGTGAATTAGACCCCAATTTATTTAAAAAAAAAAACTCATAAGTTGGTACAGGAGTTGATTTGCTAGCTTGCCGTGTCGAATGAGTCGAGTTTGAGGCTGCATTTAGTCGAATTTTTTCAATTAGCTATCCTCAAATAAACTGGATTATCTCTTCAGTTTAGGTTGGATTTAGTTTTCGAAAAAAAAAAAGTTTAGGTTGGATTTGCAATTAGGTTACTTTCTCATACAAAAGAAATTAAAGTCATCCATTTTAAATTTGAATACATCATGATTTAAAAACTATTTAAAGATCGGAAACTTTATTCTCATTTTAATTTTACAAAAATAAATCTATTTCATATATTGTCTTGCTCTGTTTCTCCTTTCTTTCTCTGTTGGCTGGGCTCACTCTTATCCGTATTGTTTACTAGCATTTGTAATAACATCTATTATTTTTCATTAATTCAACCTTTGTTTCAAATTATGAAATTCTTTCACTCTTCTGCAAATTCAAAAGGAAATCTTATTAATTACAAAGATTAATTAGAAGCGGGAATATCAATTGTCCCCCCCCCCCATATAATGACCGTTGTTGTGCAATGAAATTATAATAATAAAAAGAGTACATTACAAGTATGCCACCAAAGATAAAGAATGACGGAAATTTTTTTGAAACAAGAGCAACCCAAAAGAGGGTTACCAGCTTTTACTTAAGCCACAAAGTACACAAGAAAAACAAAGAGTAACAGTAAGAGATTACAGGGAGCCAAAGCATGGAAACCATCCCTACAGGAAAACTGAAAGAAAATACTACCAGCCCCAGCCTACAACTAAACAAAATCGATAACCTAAAAAGTCCAACAAAGCCACTAGCAGATTAAGCATTAGCAGAAGAATCCTCAGTGGTATGACCATCAACTTGATTTCTAGCACTGCGGTCTGCTGCAGCTTGAAGGTTGGCTAGTGATCTGAAATCAGTGGTTAGTTCTGAAGTAGTGCCTGTCCAACAGCAAAACAAGTTAAGAGCAATAAAAATAGAATTAAAAGCAGTGTTAGTAGTTTTATCCTCAAAAACAATCTCGTTTCTTTCTTTCCACTTAGTCCAAGCAAAAGCTGCAAGGAGAGTTTTGCTATAGATTCTATTATGCCTATCTAAAGAAGCTATATCTTGCCAAATGGAACTAATGGAAGAGCAATTGAGATGTATGTTTCTGCGATTGAACAAGTTGAAACCTGTCCAAAAGGTGTTAGCCCCTATACAGTGAACAAAGAGGTGATTAGTATTCTCTTCATTAGTGCAAAAAGCACACTTGCTGGGGCCCTGCCACCCTCTTCTCTGAAGGTTATCCTAAGTTAGAATTTTGTCATGGATGATCAACCATAACAGAAGTTTAACTTTAAGGGGAGCTTTAATTTCCCACACCATATCTGCTTCAAGTTTGACTAACCCCTCCGTTATTTAAGAAATTGTAAAAGGATCTAACTGTATAGCTTCCTTTTTTCTCAAATTTCCAAATTGCTGAATCCTCAGTAGACTGAATATCTATGTTAGCTATGATGTTAGAGATAATGCTTTTCTCTTCTCTAACAGAATTAGAGACGAAAATTAGAGATTGCAGTTTGATATCTAACTATCTAAGAGTTCATATCACATCTTAATTTCAAATTTAATATCTTTTTGATAGAGATTGTAATTACAACCAAACAATAGCGATAGGACACATTAAGCTTATAACATTGTAACATGTATATAAGAGGATTCATGTACTTCCACATCATGAAGAAAATGATTTTACATGACCCTTTACCTACCTAGTTTGTGTCCAAGAATTTGAACTGTTACACTCTTGTAGGAGCCAAAACTAGGTTGGTTAGTCGATCTATTTCTAATAAATATTTTTGTTTGCACTTTGAAATAGATTGTTAGCATTTCAACTTCCTTTTTGTACAAATTTGTTACGAACACATATTTATTCTAGAATAAGTACATATATTTTGAATTTATTATATATATTTAATTATTTGTACAATTGTACATGTTAATGAGAATTTTAAATTAAACATATAATTGTACCCTTTTTCCAACACCATTCATACAATATCTAATTAGAGAATGTAAAATTTATCCCCTAGATAGCGTTGCCTTAGTATGTATTATATGTAAGATTTAATTTTAGATAAGCTTCATAGTGGCTGTCAATTGATCAAATTTATTTGCAGCTTCGACGGATTGCCAAATTAATAGTAGTCTATCCGACAGTCAAAATTATTTAAATGATATGAACAACTAACCGAAAACCAAATTAATTTATAATTTTAAAACTAATAATAAAATTTCTGTCGTTTTCACCAAAATTTGAAGAATGATTTTATTTTAAATATTAAAATTGTAGAGTTTAAAAAGCATAGTAGTGAGTTGGCCTTTCTAAATTAAGAAAAGAGTCATAATGTACTAATGGCACATGTAGTATATACTTACATATGATACATAAACAAATTTTTGTCTTTTGCACCTAATCCATCAAATTTGTCTGCTTATTTAGGGAGATTCACTTTAAGCATCTAGCATTATTATGAATATCTGCTCTGTTAGACTATGCTTCTGTTAGTTTCATTGCTCCCACCAAAACATGTTTTTTGGTGACTTTTTGAAATTTGGAAACAATTGTGGCAATCAATCGTGTAGCCTTCGTATGATGAACTCATTTTGCTATCTAAAACTTAACGCATACATAAGAGCGATACCATCAATGGCCTGCATGACAAGGTCGATATATTATTTTAGTAAGCTAAGTAATTATTCGTTAATAGTGATATAAAAAATAAATTAATAAATGTGCCAATTTAAAAAAATTGGGTATTTAAATCAAGAGTAAAGTTCCGGTGTCCAAAGTTTAGGGTGCCACTATATACGACAACTTTACTACTTCGTTAATATTTTAAATTTTTAAATATAAATTTTGAATTTAAATCGTTAATATTCTTCTTTGTTTAAATGAGCGATGCATTTCCATATAGATTTTATAAAATTTTAAGTTGATTGATACTTGATCAAGATGTCAAACCATGAACTTATTATAATTAATCTGTTATAGTTAACCAAATTCATTTATTTTTTAACCGCTTGATCGGGTGTCAAATAAACTTCAAAATTTTTAAAACTTAAATGAAAATGCATCACTCGTTAAAACGAAGAAGATGAACAGTTTAGATTGGATATTTTACATTTAAAATTTAAAATATTAACGAAAAATAAAATTATAATATTCATGGCACTTTAAACTTGTGGCACGGAACCTTCCTCTAAATGAAATGTGGCCATATTTATTATCGGATTAATACATTCCATTCAGTTCCCAAAACAAACAATCAATTGTCCGTACGACAAATGGACAATGCTATTTCATTTGTTAATTTGGATCTTGGCATGTGATGGAACTGTGTTGCGAGTAAATAGTTTATATTTTGTGTCAACAATTTCGAGGCATTGTAATCTTTGATGGATTGATCATGCAATGTGGTGGTTACCTCAACTTATGCAAAGGGAGTTACGAATGCATAAAAATAAAGGGAACACTGGTCCTTTCTTTCCAAAAAGAAGGAATATAGATCAATAGACTAGCTTAGGGCAAAGGACAACCTTTTTCTTTCTTCTATATAATTCATGCGCAAATTATTGGTATTTATCTTAGATACTATATTGTCTCTATTATTATTAATTAATTAATTTCCTCAGCACTTCAACAAAAATAAAGTTTTTTTTTTTTTGCTTTTGAATGCAAACTTTAGCATCTTTTTCATTTCGCTTTGATGAGGAAGAGTTGAAGGGAAAAAAATTTCAAGGATATTCTTAAAAGAATTTTGATTTTTTTTCCTAATAATGACGCAGATAGTCTGATTTTGAACGACAGACGAGCGAGTAGATAATCAAAACTAAAAATCACAAAGAGGCATGAGTAGGAGAAGAGCAATTACAAAAAGATGCAGTACAAAAAAAAATAAAATAATAATAATAATAATAATAAAACAACAGTACCAAATTAGAGCAAAATTTTAGACAATGAATTTATTTCCTTTGCTAGGACATTTCTATTAGAAGTAAATTTTATATATGAATTTGATTGAAAAATAAAATTACTCAACATAATAATTAAATTAACTTAGAAAATGTTTATTCGGCACAAACAAAATATCGATCTCCAGTTACATACATCCAGTAATCCTGACACCAATCACTACTAAAATCCTACGGTTTAGTGGCTCCTAATGATACCAAACAGCGACGAAAATCGATTTTGTATTCCCAAATATTTTGATATTGAAAAGGAAAAGCACAATGATGCAAGAGAGTTGAAGTACTTGATTGATGCAATTGTTTAAAACTGGATAGAGGGCTTTTGAAACCTCTAAGCGTGCGGTTTTCTCTCTTTATTCTTTTTCTATGTATAAGATAAAATAGCAATAATATTCCTAGGCTTCTACTTTTTTTTTTTCTCACATTGCAACTCTCACTCATCCTTTTTCTTCTCCCTTGAAATTTTGTGAATCCGTTCCGGCCATCATTCCGTTTTTGGGCTCACTGGAACAACACAAGTCTTTAGTCAAGTTGCCATGTATTTACTTCAAATTAGCTGTCTAATTACATAGCATTATTGCTCAGTCCGAATTCTCGGACCTAAATCTAATATAAGTCAACCAGCATTGTTGAATTCTAATAAAGAGGAGCATTTATTAAATCCTAACCGTCAGAATTCAGTTGCATCTTGGAAGGAACAATAATGTACTTGTACTGTCATAACGACCACAACGAATGTGAGTTGTGAATTAATATAGCAGCTGTGCACCGACTTAATAATACATGACTTGATTATATAATTATTTTGTAAAGGGCGAAATTTATTAATAATATATAACTTGATAATATTGACAATATTTGTTTATTCAAAATAGTTAACAAACGAAAAGTAGAAATATTTAGACGCCTAAGTTTCTCTATTTTAATTGAGTTTTTAAATGCCTAGTTGTAGGTCACACAAGGGTGGTAGTTAATTTACAATACTCGACCTGAATATCATGACAATATTTCTAAGAACAGCAAAACAAATTTAGACATATCGTTGGCTTATAAATTAGTCATATATCAAATTTTATGCAATTTAAATATCATTTGATATTCGATCAAAGGTTTATTAAATTTAGTCCATTAAAAAAAACAAGTTATTTTTTTATGAACGGTGAAAAATATGTCAATGTTTATTATTTTTATGTACATAATATATGCACCTTAATGATATTTACAATATCAAATTCAATTTTTACTTTGTGTTGGTAATAAAAAAATATTTAAAAAATTGATTGTCAAGCGATCTTATTTCTTGAAATAGAAACGACAAAACACAGAGAGTGAATTAATTTAATCTTACGCACTATTGCTTGGACAGCAATTTCGCCACGCCAACACATGGCATTGAGGTACTGTTGAATCCATATTTTGCACCAAACCAGGCACCTTTTTGGGTTTGGGCTCCAGAGTATTTAAGGAGGTCGGGTCCACATGTCAGACGAAGAGGGGTAGATTTGTTGATATTTCTTGGATACATTGCGCAACTTCAAAGCAAGCGCTCATGTGCTTAAAGCAATCTATTTCTTTCCTTTATCCTGACAATTTTGAAGTGGCAATGGTCACTGTTATTAGACCCCAACTTGTGCCCCCCCCTATATTATTTGTCATCGTAATGATATTTTGTATGTATTGATAACATTTCACATAATCACATGTATGTTAGATGGTGCATTATGAACATTTATGCATGAAGAAGGATCCAATATAAAATTATTTTGCTGATGAATTAATGCTTATAAAATTAGATTTCAAGTTATGACCTTCAAATAAAAAAAAATGCTAGATGTGTTACTGGCTCATAGAATACAATCACAAAAATATTATACCATTCAACATTTTTTATGATAGATGTAACCAAATTATTCTATCAAACAAATTATAAAATGAACTAGATAAACTGAATTAATTCGATCACTTTTTATAATTTATAATGAAGTAAGTTTATTGCGCATCATGATGCATAGGGCCTTCTATGCATCATGATGCTTTTTCATTAATATATTTACAAATTGTAAATCTAATCTATTCAATCCAATTTATATATTGAAATTTTGTATCAAACCAAATTTATATATTTTTTATGTTTTTTTATAATTTTCTTAAAACAGGCTTTGTTTGAAATTCTTGGTATAATTTGTTTCCAAAAATGGTCAACTAATTTTTTTTTTAAAAATAGTAAAATAGTTTAAAAAAAATTATAAAATTTTCTTTAATAAAGATTTTAATATGTAGGTTAAATTAGTTAAATTAGATTTACATTTTGCAAAAATACAGTAAAAGAAAGTAGCATTATGCATCATAATGCACAGAAGGCCTATGCATCATGATGTATAATAATCTATCTCTTTATAATATAAATTATAATATGATCTTTGCTAAGGTGTCCTGCAGAGTAAAAATGGGTTGGTACTATTAATTTTTTTTTCCTTTGAAATAGAAATGGTCCATCCAAAATATCTCAGTGTCATCTAAATAGTAAATTTTTAAAAAAAAATTAAAATGTTATAATAGTAAGACTATTTACTTTGTTTCAAATATATATAAAAATTTATTGACTTAAATACATTATAAAAAATTTCTAAAAGAAATATTTAATTCGATTTTCAACAAGAATTCAATATGTACGCAAATTAAATTGTCCAAATCAATCATTTGAATTTCAAAAATAGAGACACGAACTGATATATTTAACATTTTCAATAGTTAAGTGTGTTTGGTTCGTTCTCAATTCTCGTCGTCAGACCTTAAATCTAAAACCATACGTTTATAATTATAAATTAGAAGCTAATAGGATAAATGGAAGAACAAAATCATTATATCAAAAATAAATTTGGTGCAATTAAACCAAATAGACCTAATCATCTTAACACCCTTACTTACCAAGCCGAAATTATTTTATACAGGAATTCAGACGCAAAAAATTTTAATAGAAAGAATTATTATTATTTTTTTTAATAAGAAGAAAGTTCGAACGCGTTTTATAAAAGCGTACAGTCTCTCTCCTTCGTACGCGTTTATAAAACGCGCTCGAAGGCTTCGAACGCGTTTTATAAACGGGTAAGAGGAGAGAGCTTCAGTTACGCCTCAAAAGGCTGGTCAGACCTTCGTACGCGTTTATAAAACGCGTTCGGAGCCTTCGAGCGCGTTTTAAAACTTTAAACAGGTATAACTTTTGATAGGAAGGTCCGTTTGGGGCGATCAAGCACAATCCGGAAAGCTGGCGACGAGATCTACACATGTTACTGGGGTGGAACCTCGTAACGACCATTTTCGGAGCTAAAAAACGCTCTCTAGACCTCCAAAATCCACTTTGAAAGTTTGCAAACCTAAAAACCGCTCTAAACTACTAAAAAAGTTTTTAAAATCATAAATTAATCATTAAAAAGAGAAATGCAGTAAATCAAGTGACTTTCTTGATAGTTATTCAAACAAAATGATATTAATGTCAAAATTAATATTCTAATGTCATTTTTAAATAAGATTAATATGAAATTAAATGTGATATTTTAAAAATTGTAAATTTAATCTTAATCTTAAAAATAAATTTAACTTAAATTTTCACATTAATTTTTCTATTAATTTTGAAAAAAATGGTAATAACTCAATGTCGAAAAATTTACGCCTTCGTACCCGTTTATAAAACGCGCTCGAAGGCTCCGAACGTGTTTTATAAACGCGTACGAAAGTCTGACCAGCCTTTTCAGGCGTAACTGAAGCTCTCTCCTCTTACCCGTTTATAAAACGCGTTCGAAGCCTTCGAGCGCGTTTTATAAACGCGTACGAAGGAGAGAGACTGTACGCTTTTATAAAACGCGTTCGAACTTTCTTCTTATTAAAAAAAATAAATAATTCTGTGTATTAAAATTTTTTGTGTCAAAAATTCTATATAAAATAATTTCGGCTTACCGAGTTAGTTATTTATGTTTTGTTCTATTATTTTACAATATTTAGAATTTAGATTCTTGTAAAATGATGGTATCATATTTAATTTAATTATGTGTAATTTGGTTAAACATTGAATTGTTTTTTTTTTTTTTTACTGCTTATCGAATCTATTGGACAATGAAACTTTCAATGCTACCCATATTTTTCTGCGACAATCAGAAGTTTGAGGGTACCAGAAAATATGATTTAAGATGGAAGATATATCAATTATTGCTCCTAACAATTCAAGCAAAAATTGTTGATATCCTTTCCGTTTATATATATGAATATAAATCAACCATTCACTCTGGGCCTTTATAATAAAATCGGAAAGAAACAACAATAATTATGTAATTATGCAGGACATGCGTACACTGGGGACACCATTTGGTGTCGGAAACCATTTCCATATAACAACCAGCTCAGCGTAAAAAGGGGCAGTCCAGTCCTTCCCACATCCAAGGACAGGAATTGGAAGCGACAGCACCGGAGCCCCATCGTACGGCTGAGATCCCACCGTGCTTTTCACGTGAATTCCAGCTGCTCATCTCTCTTGCAATTGCAATTGTATGCAGCTGTTCCTGTCGCAACACTGAATACCATTGGCGGTTTGCACGGTAAGTGGGGCTGCATGCAGGTTCACTTCCATGTAAGTCGCGGAAAGTCGAAGCAACATGGCAGAGCCCATGCAGCTTTTACAAAGAAGGTTCTGTACCTCGAAAATGAGATCCAATGGACAAGGGAGCCCCGTGCATGTAACCTAGATTGATAGGCCCGTAAAAAGTGAACCGTCCGATCAAGATCAGACGGCTCGTAGTGCGCTACACGCTGTGTCGCGCAACAGCAGAGTCGGATTGCTGTACCTCTCTCTATCTCTTTTTTTTTTTTGAAAAAAGAGGGAGGTTTTGTCATCCAACTTTTTTGAAATTAAAGATGCATGCGAGACTTGAACTCTTGACTTCATAGAGGCCAGCCTAGTGTTCTTACCACTGAACTACTAGGCCACATGCCTCTCTCTATCTCTTTGCTTTTGGTTTCATCTTTTAACCTCTCACTGTAAACATTTTTTTCCATAGATTTTAGGTTCCGTTTGGATGCGTTGAGAATAAGGTAGGAAGAAGGAAGAAGGGAAGAAATTTATTGGGAAGGGATAAATTTATTGGGAAGTGTGTTACTTTTGTGAAGAGTTTGGATGGTTAAAAATAAATTTATTAGCAAAAAGTAGTTATTCCTTATTCCTTATTCCGGAAAGAAGCCATCCAAACGGAGCCTTACACATGTAAGGTTGACATTTTACTGTGATAAAATCAGATCTAAGTTTTATCTATGTCAGCCAGAGCATAATAAGCTTTATTTCTGTAGTCAATTATTCCGTTGATGTTTTGAATTTCGCGGCATAATTGCTACTTTATATAGCAAACAAGATAAAAAAATCACACATGACATAGATTTTGCAGGATATGCATATTAGTGACGTTGACAAACTTTTGCAAGTAATGTTGCCTTGACAAGTTGTAAGCGTATTGTTTGAACTAATACCACAGTGTAGTATATAATTATTATTTTGGGAAAATATATAATATACAAAATTTTTCTAACATTTGTCATATAATCGTCGGCATTAACTAATTTGTTTCATTTATTTGGTAATTGAATAAAGTGATTCCGGACCCAAAAAAAGCAAGGTTTATTTTAGTTAACTAAATTTAGGTCTGGCGGTAGCCAGTCAACCTTAAAAAAATTAGTATAACAAAGTCAAAAGGGATGAGTACTTTGGTTAATACGAGAAATTTTATATGAAGATGGCCATATAACTATATAAGTAACAAATTACTATGATTTAACTTTATGAATCATGAGGATATTTTGGGTATTGTAAAAAAATTTGGAGTGTTATATCTCTAGTTTCCTGTATTTCCGGAGAATCAATGACAGTAAATTAATTTTAGTGATTTGAGAGTGACATATTTTTAATTAAATTATATTTTCAAATTGACGAAAATTGTGCTGGCATAAAACTATTTTTTTCTATATAAATATTATTGCTTGAAGCATCTCCAAGGAGGAATCAACGGAAATTAAACGTTATTGTACTAACTATTTACGATTCTTAAAAAATAACCATATTATTTGTCGATGATTTGCAAATTACGTGTAATTGTTTTACTTATACCTATATTATTTGCAAAATAAATAAATTTGTGTATTTGTTTTCTTAATATATTGATGTTATGGTAATTTTTTATATACCAAAACTACACCATTTTTCGAATTATATATACATGTGTGATGTCTGAAGTTTGTAGTGTAGACCTGTTTTTAATTGTACTCTAATCTACTTCAAAAAAATTGTACTCTAATTATGAGTTTATTACTAAGTAACAATATTGATACCCTGAATGGCATTCGTAATATTTCAACATTATCATGGCATTTTTGTTCCACCGTGACAGTAAGTCTGAATCAGGCAACCACGCTGAAATTTTTCAAAATAATATATTGCTAACTTAGGTATATGATCTCGTTCAGAAAAAAAATGATACAATTAATGTCTTACTCTTTAGGGAAGAATTATAATATTTTTACCATTTATATAATAATGTACTAATGGCTTTAGAAGTTTTGTTATAAGAAAAAAACTTAATTAGTGTTTTTTACGAAATGAATAATTATTGTTTAAATATCAAATGTACGATGAGTTCCAAACAAATTAACTCAATGACGCAATTAATGTCTAAAATCTGTGAAATAGGTCACTATTTATACCACTTTCTAATAACATTAAAATTTTTGTAATAAAAAAACTCAATGACCTCTAGGCAATGAAATGAATAAAAATTCACAAATATATGATCGCATTAATGAAAAATGATTAGGCTAGGGACAATTGGGAGTGGCCTTCAATCAAGGACTGTATGTCTAATTATAATATGAGCCTTTTTTATAATGTTGTAGGTAGGATTTATCATTTGAAAAGACGGAAGTTGGTTCATTGGGCATCCCCAAAAAGTTGCATCTAGTCGTTTGCCTACTATTAGGTGCGTTTGGATGAGAGAAGAAGAAGAGGAAGAAGGAAGATGGGAAGAAAAAAAATTATAAACAATTCAAACTCTTCACAAAGTTACACACTTCCCAATACTTCTTCCCACTTCTTCCCTTCTTCCCTTCTTCCCACACCTATCCAAACGCACCCATTATGCATCTCTGAATCTTAGGCTCTGAATGGTCCCTTTTTAGAGAGCACTTTTACCAATTTTATCTTAGCTGTTCATGTCGGATTACGTATTGAACTTTTTCTTTTCGTCCGTTAATCCGTTAAGGGGATCTATATAAAATAATAGTATTAATAAATTTTTATTTAAGATATTTATGAAAGTATGGATGATATATGACAAATATGTTACTAGTGAATTTTAAAGAATTTTTTTTTGTGTTGGAAACTCTATAAACTGATGCATTAATATTATTATTTTTTTTGGGATAAAGATGGAGGTCTGTGTCATTATTTAAAAAAAAAAAAAATGCATGTGGGACTTGAACTTTTGATCTTTTTGAAACTAGTCCAATGTTCTCACTACTGAGCCACTACAACGCATGCAAGACAAGGCTTTAAACGTGCATTTTAAATGAGTGCAAAAAATTTTGGGCTTTTTTATAATATAATATGGTTTTCATTTTTCTTTAATTTCGATTAGGTTTCGTAACATACATTTCAAAATTTTTTTTAATAAATCATGTATTTGTACTATTATTATGCAGTGTAAAAAATTACTCTTTTCTGAAAAATGTAAACAAAATTTGTTTTATTTGCTACGTAAGAATATTCAAGTTAGCTCATCTCTTAAGAGTTATGTAAAGAATGTTTACAAGATAGCTATCACGAGATAGTTATGTAGAGTTTGCGACTTAAAAGGAGTCATGATGAGCAAAACCTGCTAGAACATACATTACCAGAGATGCATATGTTCCCATATTAGAGCATTTAACATAAAATGAAGAATGTGGTCTCCTATTATCTTGCCAAAAAAAAAGCCCAAATAGGTATCGTTAATTCTGATTGTGGTAATTCATTAGTGGCCCAAAATATCTAGTCCATGTTTAATTCTAATTGTAACATATTTGGTCATTTATTTAAAAAAAATATATTGAGTCTTTAAAATAACATTTTGGGTTATAAAACACAGTTGCTGTATTCCAGTGATAAAATTTTGCAAGAAAAAAAATATGAATGCATTCAAAGAAGGCTGTGAATTGAGGAGTCCATATGGTTTAGCCATGGAGCATAAACGGGCTAGGAGTTGCTAAGCCCTCTAAGGCCCAGGACAGACGAAATTGTACCATTTCAAACTTTTCCTAGAAACCAAGCTTTTTCTTTATTCATTGCGTGCCCATGACTTGCTCAACGGAATGCCCCAAAAGCCTATCCCCACATACACTCCATGTGTCACAACACCTCACCGTTAACCTTACTCCTTTTTTAAATTTCCATGAAAATTTCTGCTCAGTGCTTACCTTTATATTCTCAATAGCATCACTTTCAAAGGAAACGAAACTGCGTTTGCAGCCATGTTATGCACATGAGATGTTTGATTATATGCTTAAGAGTGATTTTTAGGAACTACTATCTGACAACGAGAAGCATCCTTGCTACACGTTGATCTGAATATATGGTTTGTTAAACTGATCTAGTTTTAAGTAATGCTCCTACAGTTCCTGATTCCGACGGTTCATTGCTTAAGGAATTGACCTTTTGGAACAACAACTATTTCTGAGCCTGTACTGTTACAGTGAAATGGTTGGATGGGTTGTGGTTTCGTCACTAAAATTGTTACAAAGAGTTATGAGACACAGAAAGGGACTGCTAATTGGTTGTCACTGTACATGACATGCATGGCTGACTCCATCGAATAATGGCTTTTTCAAGGTTATCACTATCACACACTATTGGTGCAAGTGAGTTAGCTAATGGATAACTTCCGCACTCTGCCAATACATGATATTTTTTTTCTGAAAATAAATTGGAGGTCTAAGCCATCCAACTTAAAGACCCCCCAACCGGGCTTCGGCCAGTACATGATAGTTGATTTGAAAGAGTTGCATTATTTCCATTTGAATCTTGGAAAACTCTAAAACCACAAGTACATATATTTTTGAGGCATTGACAATCCCCCTTCATTGAGGCATTGTCTTTTATTAGACGAATTTGATCAGCATATATACATGCTTTAATTGTGGTTAAGTATGCAGGACAGTTGTGAGTCCAGCTCTGTGTGAGAAAAGACCTGGCATGATACAAGAAATCTCACCTTACTGTCCAATGCAGAGCAGCAACAAAAAAAGGGTGGAGAGGATTATTATTATTCCTATCGTGCAAGATATTCAAGGATATTTTTGGATCCTCTCAAATGTTTTAAACGCCTTATTGTTAGTGGCCAAGGAAAGAAGCTAAATATGACAGCAAGATGTATCTTCAACATAACTAATTAATTTGATTCCTTTGTTCATGCGGCATCAACTATTCCATGCAAGTGTCACACCCCAAATCAAGCCGTAATTCGAGGAGGACAACCCCGCCACGTGCACACATTATGTTGTACACACGAAAGGCTCTAAAACAGTGTCTCAGAAACAAGTAAATCACATAAATAAAGCCACGAAAATAATATCATGTTTATCTTTAACACGGAAGCGTGGCATCAACTAGCAACGGCTTGTGGTCTCCTAAGTCGAATCTTTGTCATCAGCCAAGCATGAACCTGTCTCCACAAATTAATTTGTGGGATGAGTACGCGAATGCTCAGTGTGGTAATATAATCTAGCCTATTTGGAATTTAGTTATTTAAAATATTAGAACTCAATTTATAAATTAATGTCAATTCTGTCTAGGAGACTTTTAATTGTTTTTATTTAAAAAAAGAGATATGAATGTGATTCGGTGTACTTTCTTGAGGAATATCATATAATATAATACGAGAGTATCCACCTTACAAAACTCCAACCCTGCGGGAATAATTCCCGTGCCAAATCCACCCTACATGTCACAATCCTTACTTACATCTGGGGAAAAGGTCCCGCACTAAGTCCACCATATTGTATTTCTTGACCGTACCTGTGCTTAATCGATCCTACCCATCGAGCGTATACCTAATGTATAGACACCCGACCCTAATTGCTCCTGCCCTCCACCGTGCACTAAGTGGGGGTTAGTATACACCAGTACTGGGCTACTATCTCGGAGTTCCGTGGGGTAGTCCGCTTCCACACACACCTAATGGTTCCAGCCAGTCCAACCAAAAAGAATATATACCAAATGACCGCTAATTCGCCTAGAGGCCGAATAACAGAGTAGATCAGTATACGTTACCCGTAATCGCTATCATAAGAAGACCACCGGCATTAAGCTGGGGTGCAATCTCCCAATAATGGAAACCACAGGTAAGACAACTTAACTACTCGGTCTCGTTCTGTTTCACTTTCATCATCCATTTTCAGTTATTCCAAATCACTTTTATATTTCATAATCAAATTTTTTAGTTCCTATCAAAAAAATAATACAATCTCAAAAAGGCATCCACATCTGAAATTGACAGATCTTGAAAAGTTAAATCTCCAAGACATTAATAGAGTCATCATCTCCAATCATTGTCTTGTTGTCTTGTTCTCGAAATAGTTCCGAGTGGCTATAGATGATGACCTGACGATTGGATTAGGACGTCAAAGTATATTCTAATGTCTATCTACGTTTGTCTGGTTTTGATTTTGGATTTACTGATGGGTTAAACCAGACCTAATGATTAATGCGAGAGGGATTGTGTTTTGAAACATATATTCTATTCATTTATTGAAATTTCTTACCATTGTTTGTCTTAAATTACGTTACAGATTTGTGATAAAGATGATTAGATCCAAACTACGATACTATGTGACATAATATATATATTAATATATTAATTAATTTAATTGTCTGATATTTATAAATTCCCATCTCATTAAGTTTAATGAACTATATATATGTATTTATCATAGTTGATGTAAATTCCAAAATCAAGGCACCGAAATTCGGGCTATATAATTGGTAAAATCATTATTAATAATTATTTAGAATTTTACTAGACATAATTATGTTTCATATTATATTATTTGGAAGGAATTATGATTTAATATTGTTTTATATGTCTAACGGAACAATTTACATGTGTATTTGTTTATAATTGTTAAGTAGTAACATATCATATTAAAATTATTTGAACTTATATATTGGATTTTAAAACAAGAATCCATGTCTTAGGTTTATTGCCTATGCTTATTTGTAACCGAACCTAATATTATCCTTTAGTTTAATCTAAGAAACCTACTTTTGTTACTTAACACATCTAAATGATAAAAACACATTATAGGCTAAATTAAGAGGACGTACTTGATTAGCATAAATCTTATTTCTTTAACACTTTTAAGTGATTACTTTGGTAGAGTTCAACTGTTAGAGTTATGTTCTAGAAATCAATAATTTGATGACTTAAATATTAGTTTATGTTATTGATTGATATTTTATCATCTGTTTCTAGGTTTATTATTGACAGATTATTCAGGTTGAGGATCTGAATTGTAAATCTCTGTGGATCATTCTTTAGAATGACAATAATAAATCTAAACGGTTCATAAACTTGATAATTAACAAGGAACATTAATTATCATATAAGATTAGTATGCAAGTTAAGTGATGATTAAGTTCTACTAATTATAAGTAAAGAGTTACCAACTTAATTGCATATGTGTATATTATGGAACATAGTACAGGACTTGACCCAACGAAATAAATACATGGATTGTGTTATGTGTCATTATTTATTTCGTTATGATTTTGGTTCTAAGTTTGAGATGTTTATCTTTTTCACATGAGAATAGGTTCAATAAATATTGTCTACCGCTGATTCCCGATAAGGGCTGCTATACGGACTTTATTTATGTTCTCTTGAATTGTGCGGGGAAAAACTAATCATCAAGAAAATTGTATGTCCCTTATTAATTCACTTAGTGAGTGACGATATCTGTTTGTTCCCCTTGATGGAGTTAGATCGTATGCGCGCAACTAAGCGATCAACTCTAGATCAAGAAACTTATAATCTGCAAGAATGACACATTTCTATCTTGGATTATACGATGATATCGTGTGACATAAGAATCAAAATAGAGAAATACATTTATTCTCTTATGCAGGATTTAAATACTGTAGCAGTAAACTATTTATGCGAATTGGAAATCATAACGTGTTGCTAGATACCGCTTATGATTATTGGAATTAAATAACGATTTAATTCCATGACCAACATAGTATAAATCCTCAAAGGGTCACACAAATAGGACTTTAACCATACAGTGTATTAATTGATTTGTTTGCATCAGAGAATGCAAAAATATGATGTGTTAATTAATTAATTATATACTGTTGCATTAATTATATCAAAAGGATCATATAGAAATTAATTTAATACATATGCTTATCCCAAAGTAATTATCATTAAATTGATAATTGATTAGGCTCAACAATATTTAATATAATTGTAGGAATTATATTGAATAAATAGGCTTAATTTAATTAGCCATTATGAACCGAAATAATAATCAATTGGATAGGCCCATTATATAATTGATATATTAGGTCTAAGAGAGATTAAACAATTAAGTGTAAATGGTCCATTTAGTCCCTTTTATTAGGCCGGCCATAGAGTGGCAAAAGAGTAAATAGTGAGGTAAGAATGTTGGACTTGATCTCTATATAAGGACCACTAGTTAGTGCCTTCCAATTCTAGTTCTCTCTCCTCCTCTTGCCTCCTTCTCTAGCCGCCATTTGCAAGAGAGAAAAATTATTTTCTCTTCCATTTTTGCTCTCTTCCATTGATTATTGTTAGGTCTCATATGTTGAGAATAGCTATTCCAAAATTAAATATTGGATTAATTCAAGAATAGCAAAGGGATTAATATTCCTCTAGTTCCTAATAGCATAGGACCTATGAGAATGATTAGTTTCCTTGGTGGACTCGAGGCCAACATGGAGGAGGCGCATGGAGGCACGCCACCAACTTCTAAACCGTTGGAACGAGCCTCTTGGTTGCTATACCAAGAGAGGTATAATTTTCCACCTTATTCTCTATGTGTCAAATGAACTTGAGTACTAGATCGTTTGTGTGTTGTTTTAATCGCTTAATTAAGAATAATTAGCACAAAAATTAAAATTAACACATTTCCTAACATCAACGTGATCCAAATAGTTTAGTTGACTTCCTACCACCCTATAGTCTAGCTATACATGGTGGAGTATAATTCATTAATAGAAATTATTACTTGACATTATAACAAGATAGTAATATATAAACGGTTCAATGTATATTAAATTATTTAAAAATTGTAATGCTCTTTTAGTACTTGTCCTCTTCCTCGATTATAGCATCTTAATTTTATGTTATGAATTTCATACTTGATTACTCTTGGCTTTAAACTTTTCAAATTTAGTTTATTTAAATTAACTCGCCATTGTATTGTATTGTGCTATATATTTACCGACCCCAGCTATATCAGTAAGTGAATCCAAGTTATTTAAATCTAACCTAATGCAATTAGGCTTCAATATGCGAAATTCAGTTTATTTGAATCATTAATCTAGCACCTACGTATACTCAGTTTAACTTTAGCTTTGCAAGGACTAAGGAATAATGGGTGTTAATCTGACAACAAATCAAAATGGGGAATTTAGGAAAAAGAAACCTTCTCAAAGGAACCATAGTTAATCTTCCTGGTACGATTACAGGATGGTAAATACTCCCAAGTCCCAACAACAACTCATCATAAATTTCCAAACGTAAATTAGAATTGAAGGGGAAATTGGTAATCAATATACCATGGATGGTCAAGAAGTGAAAGGACCGAGATTTATATAATCTTGTATGTATCCCATGACCGCTGGTGTCCTGCTTCCAGCTGCCTCAAATTACTTGACCTCTAACCAGAACAACTCTCAAATAGGAGGAGAAAAGGATTGTTGTGGCCAGTACCAAAGAGAGAAGAAATGAGGAAGGTCCTTTTATAGGCGAGATAAGTAGCACTGATTGGTGAGAAGAGAGGCAAGCGATAAGAACAACCAACGTGGCAGATGAGGTGGCCCTTTTAACTGAGTGGGACCCATTGATCAGGTCGGCAAAAGAGAAAGAGAGCAGCTTCGTGAGCTTGCTCAAAATAGTTAGTTAAAGAGTTATCCATACCATCTCGATCAAACGGAGAATGATTCTTATAGCTACGTCCGAACCAATCGGAAAGCGAGGAGACAGATAAGATCGAAGAAGAAGATGAGAACGGAGTTTACGGAGGTGATGGGTCGGTTCCGAAATGATGAGAGGAATTATATTAGGGATCATTCTTAGAACGATCGGACGGCCCAAATTAATTGAAATTTAATTTAGTTCATTTATAAGGTCAAAATTCTTCAAATCTTGGTAATTTTAGTTATCATAATTTAATATTTTTGTTAGCTGATTATAATATCTTAAACTTACCTTATTAGATATCTTAATGTAATTTAATTTGCTCATGTATAAGATTTTCATTACCTGATAATACTTATTAGATAAAGTGCCTTTATTTTAATATTAATTTCTTACTCTAAAATTACTGGATATCACAGCAAGAAAAAGGAAACAAAGTTAATTTTCAGTTCAATTTTTGGTGGCTGGTTGCATTATATTTTTATTTAAAGCGCTTCCCATGAATGTTGGTGGTGAGTATCGTGAATATATATGTCCGTTTTTGAAACTAACCTACAACCACAAATGTTTTTGTTCCACTCTGTATTTCTTATAATGATTCTAATATAACAGAAAATGTCCAGATTGATCCTTGTCCACGAGCTTTCTATAGAGGTCAGTTATATTGTGATCTAAAATCTCTGTTTATTTTTCCAAAAAAAGGAAAACTCTGTCAGCATCTATATATACATATATAACTATTGTGTCAATTTCAAAGATTACACAATACAACAAGATGAAAGCTATAGGGATCTCTTTGCTCCTCATCTCCATCAGCACTTTTGCATTATTTGGCACAAATGAGGCACTTAATGAAGCCCAAATGCTCCATAAAATTATTTGGTCACCTCGACAAGCTGAGTCTGCTAATCCTATGATCTTTTCACCTTTAGCAGCTGACACGGATGCTAATGAAATTGACAGTGAACCCCTTTCCCCTGAGGAACAACATAAACTTAGGAAGGCCGACCAGATCACGAAACTGCCAGGCCAACCTGAAGGCGTAAACTTTGCACAATACAGTGGCTACATTCCTGTAAACAAGAAAGAGGGAAGGGAATTGTTCTATTATCTTGTAGAATCCCCTCAGAATGCCTCGAGTAAACCGCTTGTTCTCTGGCTTAATGGAGGTCTGTATGCATATCTTAATAAACATGAACCTTCATTTTTTAATAAAAAGGGATTAACATTTCAATATAGGAAATTGAAGTTGGCAAGGGCTATCTTTTGCCATGTCGTTTGGTTAGAACCTATGAAGAAATTTATTCTTATATGGGTATAAGTTCTTAATTTTCCTTGTTATTTTCACAGGACCAGGATGCTCATCGCTTGGTTATGGAGCCTTTGAAGAAGTGGGCCCATTTAGAGTGAATGACGATTCAAAAACTCTTCAAATAAACAAGTATGCCTGGAACAAATGTAAGACTTTGTAACTCAATCGTAGCTAATTTTTTCTCCATTTTAGTACAATGTTTTCATTATTGCTTCAATCTCTACTAAAGCCTTTGCAAGAGCTATACTTTTAATATGATAGTTTTGTCGCTACGTATCCAATGATGTTAGGATCCTTTTAACATGATTGAGCCGAGGTATTTTGTAAAGTAACGGTGGCTCAAAATTACTAACATTTAATCGGAACACATAAACCCTTTTAGTATAGTTGCTTAAAATAGTAGATATATATTAATAAATTGTAACATACATGAAATTTTTCAGTGGCTAATGTTCTCTTCGTGGAGTCTCCGGCCGGGGTGGGATATTCCAAGGCAATAGATGGTCAAATAAATGGCGATGAACTAACAGCACTAGAATCACATGTTTTCCTTGTCAGTTGGCTTGACAGGTTCCCCGAATACAAGAACCGCCCCTTCTTTATTGCTGGAGAGAGCTACGCTGGCCACTATATCCCTCAGCTGGCTGACCTTATTCTAAACAAGAACGCAATGAAAAAGACAACATTCATAAACCTCAGAGGTGTCGCGGTGAGTAAATTTTGTCTTACAATATTTTTGGACGATCCTATCAATTGCCACGCGCGCACACACACACACACACACACACATATATATATATATATATATACTTGTGAAGTATATATCTATTTTTGTATATTTTTAATTTTTCAAAAAGTTTGGGAAATGCTGGTTTTTAATATCGTTTCATACAGAACGAACTTTTCAGTACATTGCTATAACTAGATAATTCGGGCAACATTGTGTAATATGACTAAAAATTGAAACATTTTAGAAACATTCTGTCCCAATTAAACATATATAATTGAGTGGCAATTAATCAGAGTTATCTTGTTTTATTTTCTTTTGCAGATAGGCAACCCATATATTGATAAAATAGACAACCGCCGATCCCAAGATGAGTATTATTGGCGCCGTGAATTCATCACAGATGAGTGTTATCAGGCGATTAAAAAGGACTGTGAAGTATACTACCAAACAGATAATTTTACAACAGCGTGTGAAGCAGCAAGAAATAGAAGTAATCTTGGCTCATTTGATGCCTACAATATATATGCACCACTTTGCATTTCGTCAAATGGGACAGTTATTAAAAAAACAGATGAAACGGTAAATGAATGCACATACTGTGCATTATATTGATTTTTTTATATCTCCACCGTTTTCATATTTTTCAGATAAAAAAACCAGATAATATCGCAAAAAGGTATAGAATTACAGTCTTCATTTTATCGATGCCTAATAATATATAAATGTTGTTTAATTTTATTCTGCTGAAAAGGAATAAAACGATTTTTGTTGATGCCTCCTTATATTAACAATTTTAACTTTGGACAAACATTTTTGGTAATCACTTACCCTACAATTTTAACTTCTCATATGGCTAAATATGAAAATGGCATTTTCTGAATGTATATGTTGCTTGGGTTTTATTCAGGAGATGGGCATAGATCCATGCATTGATAGTTTTGTTGAAGATTACCTAAACACTAAAGAAGTTAAGGAGGCCTTTCATGCCCAGCAAAACATTACTTGGTGGTCATGCAGGTAGAGCTTCTACGTCGTTAATTTGTCTCAATTTCAATACTTACTGGTTTTTCATATGTTTTGATAATTCCAAATGCTGAGATATCTCGTCTCTAGAGGGTAAAAAAATAATGAGGTTTTGTGTCGTATTGAAATATTGGTGCCCTTGTATAATACTGTATTATATCACATTTTCTTTTCAATTGTTTTAATGCCATGATTTTGTTTTGAATAATATGCAGTAATGTCAATTACCCTTATGAACCTGACACCACTGTTCCGACCATAAAGAAACTTATAACGAAAGGACTACGAATAATGTTGTACAGGTACTTCTATACCTTAATACTCGTTTACTTTTATTCCTCTAATTAGGGGGAAAAACCTTTGAAATGAAACTAAGACGCATTTTAATTTTGGGCTGTGACAGTGGGGATATCGATAGTGTCGTACCATTCACCACCACCAAAAAATCCGTCAAAGCAATGCAGCTTCCTGTCAAGAAACCATGGAGACCATGGAACTGCGATGGTCAGGTAGTTTATATACAAAGCATCATTTTCTTTATTAAGAGACAGAACGTAATTCCAATTTGTTTTAAGTTGGCTGTATCAGTAATTGAAGTTATGGGGGAAGAATTAAGTGTTTATGTTATTTGAAGGTTGGTGGCTTTGTGGAAGAGTATGAAAATCTGACTCTAGCGACAGTGAGAGGAGCAGGACACCAGGTTCCCTCCAACCAGCCAATGAGAGCATACTACATGTTCTCAAATTTTCTTCAAGGAAAACCCCTACCAAAATCACCATTTGTCCCAAGATATGATTAGATTTGGAGATTAATTCCAAGGCGAGATTTGTCCCAAGATATGATTAGTTCTGTTCATTTATGCTTTCTAAGTTCTTTTAATGATGAAATAATGTTTAGATTATTTTGTGCAGACGTGGGGAATGTGCATTTGAGGCAATTATAGATTCACAAACATAGTAGTTCAGGATCCTTTCTTTCTTTTTTTTTTTTTTTTTTTTTTTTTCCTTGGTGGTTGCTAGTTGGTTAAGAAATACTTTACTGTTGTCTCACTCTCCTCCACCTCCCTTGCTCCCTCTTTGTAAAAGAAGTGGCCAAATTAAGCAGCCACCATAAGTATGGGGAAAATGTTTGCAAATTGACTTTTTCTCACAGCATTCAACATGAAGCGCAAAAAGAAGACTGCATGCTTGTGTAAGAAAAGTGCACCCCAAGGATTTATCCTTGTTTTCAGTGGCTTCAGCCTTTAGAAAGCTTATAATTAAGAAATATTGCTAGTCAACCCCGATTATGTCAAGGAAATATTGCTACAGAACCATATATGACGCCTCACGAGAATAACTAAAAATCGTTCCTCAACAGCATAATATTACGTGTGTTCCTATTTGTGTTGTGTTAATGGATGATTATACAACAATGATGTACAATATTACGTGTTTTTCTTTTTAAATAATCAATGAAGGCTATCACCTCATTTTTGTGTGCCGCTCTTTCTTCTGTTAGATTTGTTTGTTTAGCACTTCCAAGAAGTGTTTCAATACTTTTATGACTAGAGTGTTATCACTTCAAATTATGGGATCTGATCTTGTATAATTAATTTAATTTTATTGGCTAATTGAATTTCATAATTTTTTACAAATGTAAAGCTCCATATAGATACCGTAGTTGTCCGTTGCTCATAAATATGATAGAACTTGACATATCCCACATTTATCATCTTATCTATTTTACATAAATAATAATTATTACATTATTGTACACCTCTGTTTAAGTTTTTGATAATGATTCCTCTGCAATTTATTACTTCTGGTTATAGGCTTATTTCTAGGTCCAGCAAAGAATTGGTCCTCTTGTTTCTGTTATGGTGTACATCTCTTCTATTACAGGTTTAGAGTTGAAGACTTAAATATGAGAGAGATTGGCAAAGATATCTTTTATGAGAGGAGGCAGATCGAGAGAAATTGTATGCTAAATTTGTTTCTCCATATTTTAATAGAAAAGTTTGTTGCTTCGTCTTTCATATTTGTTTGAAATGTTTCAACTAATTATAACAACTATTCATTTTCTCTCCTTTGCATGTTTGCTAGCTTGTGATTGATTGTATGTATTTGTATTCGTTTTGGATTTAATGTGGAAAATGGTTAGTAGTTGTCTATTGGAGATTTTTATTCTCTTGGGTTCAGAAAGCCTAGAATTAAATGTGATTTTGAGGGCTAAAAGATGTTCGAATAAATACTGAGATGAACACTTGTTAGGTTGAATTCCATAGAAGTGATATCAAAATCTTAAATTACTCGGTAGTTGGTACGGTTTAAATAAATAAAATATATGCAGTACCATCGTACCAATATAACCTCAACATATGATCTTAGTAGATCTAGGTTGTTTGTACCCAATTTTATATTTTCTTGGTTGGTGCGATCGAAATGTTATCTCAACTTATTTAATCATTCACCTTGAGCGAGAAAATGAGCTTCATCTTATAAAATAGTGATATACCCTGTTTAAGCATTGTATTCTTTCATGTTGTTCCAAGTGAACATTTGTTAGTCAACTCTGTTTTGAATGAAAAAAAAAAAACCAAATGCATCAGCATATCCATTTTGGTGTTCAATTGAGCAGCAAGGGAA
Source organism: Rhynchospora pubera (assembly GCA_028095005.1). Taxonomy (NCBI): domain Eukaryota; kingdom Viridiplantae; phylum Streptophyta; class Magnoliopsida; order Poales; family Cyperaceae; genus Rhynchospora; species Rhynchospora pubera. The sequence continues at coordinate 84,258,212 of CM051462.1, read as the reverse complement.
TGCAATAATAAATAAGTTAAACTAAATGTTGATTCCAAAATTGCGTAGGAGATGAGTACAGTGCATGAGCATGCTCTTGTGAGGAGAAACAACAACAGCAATTGGCCTGCTGCGGTTCTGTATTTCTTTTAATCATTCTAATATAACAGGGAATGTCTTCTGATCCACAAGCTTTCTTTAGGGATCAGTTCTGTTAGCTAGACTTCTTTGAAAGGTCTCTGTTTGTTTCTCTAAATAAAGGTAAAATCTGTCAGCATCTATATATGGAGATGAAAGCATGCCACCAAATTCACAGGGGAAAAGAAGCAATAAGATGAATCCTCTTGGGATCATTTTCCTCATCTCCATTAGCACTTGTGCGTTTTTGAAGACAAGTGAGGCACTCAATGAAGCCCAAACTCTCCAGGAAATCATTTGGTCGCTTCGACAACCTGACGAAGAAGACCAGCTATTTGATTCAAATTTAGAATTTGAAGATACCGATAAGATTGTCACTCTTTCAGCTAAGGCTCAACGAGCACTTAGGAAGGCTGACAAGATCGATTCGCTGCCGGGGCAACCCACAGGCGTAAATTTTGCTCAATACTCCGGCTACATTAACGTAAACAACCAGGCAGGAAGGGAATTGTTCTACTACCTTGCAGAATCCCCTACGAATTCCTCCACTAAACCGCTGGTTCTCTGGCTTAATGGAGGTGTGTTAACATTACATAATATATAAACATGATATACTTGTTTTGTTAATTTAATGAACATATTTTGATTATTCTTGTAAGTCATGAAATTTTCTCTTATTGCTTCATATATAGGTCCAGGATGCTCATCACTTGGGTATGGAGCCCTGGAAGAAGTGGGCCCATTTCGAGTGAACTCTGATGGAAAAACACTCTCGAGATTCAAATATGCCTGGAACAATCGTAAGACTTAAAGCTATTAACTCATTTATTTTCACTTCGTTTTACATTTTTTTTTTCAGTATTTTATGAGTCCCTCCTTTCTTGGAATTAGAAAAGTACTTTGCTATTCACACAAAAAAAATTTAGTAATTAATTAATAATAAAAAGAGAAGCTTATAGTGTTTTCGATTTGTCTTAAAAAATAATTTCCCTAGAAATATTTTTCTGTACATGAATTAAAAATTGTAAACAAAATTGAAGCAAAATTTACTTGAACAAAAATAAACTACAATATTGGTTTATAAACAATATATATATTTTTGTTTTGTGCATTAAAAGACATCTTAAAAGAAATTGCACAAATGAACCAAAATGTCATACAAACAAGTGGATCTTTATCTTTTCTCTAGAAATAAGAAAGGTATTGAGATTCGAGACCATTTGCTTTTACATTGGCCGTCTGATTGTAGTTGGCCTCTGTATTTATAGAGAAAGTGTGTGGAGCCGTTCTCTGCGGGTAGCAGGCTGGGCCTGCGGGCCGCAGATACTGAACGACCCAGTGGGTCGCAGGCAAGGCCTGCGGGCCGCTGGTACTGGGATCTGAACAGACGTGATCTGTTCAGATCAACTCCTATATATACCCCTCTAAACAGAAACGTCTCTCTGCTTCTTGGAACTGTTGTTCTGCATATTCCACACAGAAAGAGAGGAGAGTTTCTGAGAGGGAGGTAGCCATCCGATTGCTAGGAGTAATCGGATCACACACACGAGTCGAGACCGGCAAGTGGAAGCGTGGAAAGTGACGCCAAACCCTAACGTGAGGTTGTGGTGTACCGGACGCATACGGAGAGAGACAAGGCTGCAGAACCGAACTCCGACAAGCGGGTCTAGGCGTTCGATCATTTCCGCTGCGGTATATCTAATTCTCTAAGTTATTCTTATAGGTTAGATATGCATATAGGTTTATACCTAGTTAAACCTTCATTGGTATCAGAGCCATAAGGCTTCTTGTTGAAGTTATGGATCTGTTCAAGTCTTAGAACACCATGGTTTTGGTAGAACTAGATTTGGTTGTGACGTTTTTTACTCAAAACACACCCTAGATCCAAATTTTACGTGTTTTAACGCTAGATCTTAGTAGGAGTTCGTAGCAAAACACTGTAAATGGTCTAACCAGGGTTGAATAACAGTTCTGGTGTAAAGAAACCATCTGATGAGTCCCGGTTGCGGGAATACCAGATTTAGGGTTTCAGTTCGTCAGAATCAGCGGGCCGCAGGCTGGGCCAGCGGGTCGCAGGATTCTGTAGTAAAGACAGACAACGAAAGGTTGTTCTGTATAACTGTCAGACAGATCGCTTACTGGGTCTGCGGGTCGTCTGATCAGAAAATAGTCACCAGTTAAATCTGTCATTTTCCGGTGGGCCGCTGGTTTTTCCAGCGGGCCGCAGGTGTTTTCAGCGGGCCGCTGTTCAGTTCAGCGGGCCGCCAGACCTGAGGCTGACAATTGAAAATATAGCAACCAGAATCTGTTTTGACCAACTAATGACCTTCCTCTTTGTCCAACATGGTGTATTAACTATCCTGAAGATAGTAATATGGTTTAATACCTTTCTTTAAATGCATACTTGCATAGAGAGTGATGGTAGGTATTTATACCTCTCACAATTGTGGGCGTGTTTGAGTAATGACCCGGGGTCATTGACTCGCATGCTTAGACAGCACAATAGGGTGACTTTGGACCTAAAAGAACTGGGTTTCTTGTCCAATGTCTGAACTTTACGCCAATCGAGTTGATTGGGAGGGGATACTCTTAGTATATGAGACAGGATTGGTGGCCCTGGTTGTCATCTTTCGGTTATCATTGCTAAGATGTGTCATCTCTTGGATCGATTCAAGGATTGTGCGGTAAAGTGTAACCATATGTTATAACTTTCAAGTTATATCATAATTGATGATGCTAACATGCATACTTGTGCTTTGTCTCTATTTTGTAGAAAGATGTCGGCAAGTAAGAATATAATCGCTGATCTCAATGCTGGAGAGAAATTGACGAGTAACAATTACGATGTGTGGCATCGTAAAGCTCAATTTCTACTTGAGATGCAGGATTTGTTGGAGCCATTGACAAGGGAACTCACGGAAGCCGAGAGGGCCAATCCAAATAGAAATCGAGCCATTGAAGAGTTCAAGAAAAAGGATCGTGCCGCTCGCATAACGTTGCTGAGTAGCATGTCCAATGATGTACTCTTAAGGTTCGAGAGGTTTCGCACCACGAAAGAGTTGTGGGATGCGGTGAAACTCCAGTATGGTGGTACTTCAACCACTAGGCTGCGCCAACTCACTCTTAGACTTGATGGCTATAAGAAGCGTCCCGAGCATTCCATGCGGGAGCATATCTTAGCCATGTCTAATATGATAAGTGAGCTGACACAAGCAGGCCATGTCCTATCGGATGAGCAGCAAGTTCAGGCTGTGATCCGCTCTCTACCTCGCTCATGGGAGCATTTGAGAGTTAACCTCACTCACAATGACAACATACGCACTTTTGACCAAGTGGCGCGTCATGTGGAGTTTGAGGAAGACCGCTTATCGGCCGAGAAGGCTGAAAAGGCTGCTGGAGAGGCAATGATTGCCGCCTCAAAGAACTCGCAAAGGAAACCGAAGAAAAATTCTGGTTCCAAGAAAGGTGCGGGTGGCACTGGCGTGGCCAATGCAAAGATTGACAAGAAGCGCAACAAGAAGCGCGGAAAGGGGAAGGAGAAGCCCAAGGGGGCTTGCTTCAACTATGATCAGATTGGACATTTCGCTCGTGATTGCACGAAGCCGAAAAAGGTACTTTCTGGACTGAGCAGTGTTTCTGTCTCAGTATCAGCGGGCCGCTGGTCTCCCCTCTGCTTGTGATTCAGCTTTATATGTGTCCAGTTGTTTTATGCTTACTAATAACAATCCTGTTTGGACTGTTGATTCTGCAGCAACTGACCACATAGCTAGGGATCGAGCAGCATTTGTAGACTATCGTCGCATACCGGCAGGAAGCAAACGCATTTACATGGGAAATAATAGTAGTGTTCTCGTGCATGGCATTGGCACTTGTGAGCTAATGTTTCGCAATGGACATAAATTAGTTCTCCATGATGTGTTGTATGCGCTTGATGTGAGGCGAAGTCTTGTATCTGTATTAGTTCTTGTCAAAACTGGATTGCGTGTTGTTTTTCTTAATAATTGTGTTGAATTGTATAAGAATTCTGTTTTACTTGGTAATGGATTTCTTGAGAACAATTTCATGATTTTAGACACAATTGATGGCTGTTCTTCTTTCTCTTATGATGTTTCTTCTTCTAATGTTAGTTCTTATGTGAATGATAACATGTTAATTTGGCATGCTAGACTTTGCCATGTGGGGCAAGATAGGATGACTAGATTGGCTAAGGTTGGACTTTTGGGTCCCTTAACCAAGGTCTCCTTGCCTCGTTGTGAGGGTTGTCTAGCGGGTAAAGCTACCCGAAAGCCTTTTGGTAAGGCTGTTCGTGCCACAACTCCTTTGCAGTTGATACACTCGGACATTTGTGGTCCTTTGAGTGTTAGGGCTCGAAATGGTGCCTATTATTTCATCACATTCATTGATGACTATACACGTTTTGGTCATGTCTATTTGATTTCCCACAAGTCGGATGCACTGGGTTGCTTCCAAAAGTACTTGGCGATGGTTGAGAATCAACGAAATGGACTTGTTAAAGCTCTTAGGACAGATCGAGGTCGAGAGTACCTCTCGGATCAATTCAAGAGTTTGTGTGATGAAAAGGGAATCGTTCATCAATTGACAACTCCCTACACGCCTCAACAAAATGGTGTTGCTGAAAGACGTAATAGGACATTGTTGGAGATGGTTAGATCTATGATGGCACAAGCAAGTCTACCAATTTCGTATTGGGGAGATGCGCTGTTGACCGCCACATATGTTCTAAACCGAGTTCCCTCGAAGTCCGTGGCAGCCACCCCTTACGAGTTATGGACTGGACGAAAACCGAATTTGGGTAATCTCCATCCATGGGGTTGTCTGGCTTATGTCCATGATCCGTCTCACAAACATGGGAAGCTTGGTCCGAGAGGGAGAAAGTGTATCTTCATTAGGTACTCTGACACTTCCAAGGGCCACGTGTTTGTTGGAGAGGATCTAAGTGGGACAGTCACGAAAATAGAATCGAGGGATGCGACGTTCCTTGAAAGTGAATTTCCAAATAGGAGCGAGGTTTCTCAAGAGGAATGGCTATATGAGTCAATTCCTTTCGAAAATGATGGTACTGACCAGGATGTCGAGGCGAGAGGGGGGAATAAAAGTCCTCCTCAACCTCCTGAGGTCAGAACTATCGCGGAAGAGGTAGCTCAGCAGGTCAGAACCCCTCTGACGCCCAGTTTCAGCGGGCCGCAGGCTGGGCCAGCGGGTCGCCAAGACTGGCGAGACTTCCAGGACAGAGGTCCTGTCAATCTGCATCCAGAGACAGCGGGTCGCTGGGATGATCAGCGGACCGCTGAACCTATGACAGATATGCAGACTGAAGAAGTAATTGAACCTCGAAAGTCTGAACGTGAGAAAGTACCCCGCCGACGATTTGAGATCGAAGGGGGGGAAGTGTTCATGACTGCTCTTGATGGATTGGTCATGCCGAATGAGGATGATAAGCTCAAACGCAAGAAGGCGATCAAAGCTATCGATCCGGATGAACCAAAGAATGTGTGTGAGGCACTTTCTAGTTCTAAGTCTAAGGAATGGTTGCTGGCCATGCAAGAGGAGATTGATTCAATGGAGAAGAATCATGTTTGGGACTTAGTTGACTTACCACGAGGTCGCAAGGCTGTTGGGAGCAAATGGGTTCTCAAAGCCAAGCGTAAAAGTGACGGGTCAATTGAGCGTTACAAAGCTCGCTTGGTTGCGAAAGGATTCACCCAAGTAGAGGGAGTGGACTATGAGGAAACCTTCTCACCTGTGGTTAGGTTTGCCTCTATCCGCTTGATCCTAGCAATTGTCGCTGCAATGGATCTAGAATTATATCAAATGGACGTGAAAACTGTATTTCACAATGGAGAATTGCAAGAGGAGATATATATGGTCCAACCCGATGCATTTGTGGTTGAAGGGAAGGAGCACATGGTGTGCAAACTTCGCCGTTCCATATATGGTCTCAAACAAGCATCACGGCAATGGAACCTCCGATTCCACCAAGCTGTCTTGTCAAACGGCTTTAAGGTGATGGAAGAGGATCATTGTGTGTATGTGAAAGGGTCCAATGATTGTTTCTTGATCATGACATTGTATGTTGATGACATATTGCTTGCGGGTAACAACAAGTCGCTGATCAGTTCAACGCAGGTTTGGTTGTCCTCTATTTTTGACATGAAAGATATGGGTGAAGCTAGCTATGTGCTAGGTGTCAAGATAACTCGAGCACGAACCAGGAGGTTTCTCAGTTTATCTCAAGAAACTTATCTAAAAAAGGTTCTTGAACGATATGACATGGATGGATGTCGATCGGTTGACACTCCTATCGATAAGAACACAAGTTTGAGTAGTGACATGTGTCCCAAGACAGATGAAGAGAGAAAGAAAATGAAAAATGTGCAGTACTCTAGCGCAGTTGGAAGCTTGATGTACGCCATGTTGTGTACAAGACCCGATATTTGCTATGCGGTGAGTCTTGTCAGCCGATTTCAGTCGAATCCTGGATTTGCTCATTGGCAAGCAGTCAAGAGGATTCTGAGATATCTCAAGAACACATCGGATTATGTGTTATGTTATCAAGGCAGAAGCCTGGACCTAGTTGGCTATTCGGATGCCGATTGGGCTGGTGACTTGGATGAGCGCAAGTCCACCTCAGGTTTCATCTTCATGCTTGGTAACAGTGTGATCTCTTGGGCTAGTAAAAAGCAAACGTGTGTTGCTTTATCTACCATGGAGGCCGAGTACATTGCATGTTCTGCGGCGACCCAAGAGGCAATATGGTTGAGACGTTTCCTAAAGGGACTAGGGGTAGTCAAGGTGCCCAACGGACCTGTGACAATCTATTGCGATAGCACGGCTGCTATAGCATTTTCACGAGACCCCAAGTACCATGGAAAAGCAAAACATATTGACACGAGATATCATTTTGTTAGAGACAGACAAACACATCAAAAGATAGTGTTGAAGAACATTTCCACTGATGAGATGGTGGCAGATCCATTCACAAAACCCATCGCAAGGATGCAGTTCCTAAAACTGATTAGGGTTATGGGTCTGATGTCTGTCAGCGGGTCGCAGACTGGGATGCAGACAGATGGACAGATTTTCTGAGATTGTTTCAGAATCTCTTGAGTGGGTCGCTGGCAGGGCCAGCGGGCCGCTGACATTAACAATTCTGTAACATGTATCTGTTATGTATGTATGTATTTGAACAATTATATTTTATTATAAAATATTATAGAGACATGTTTATTCATTATTGTTTATGAATTGCTTGTTATTGTTCAATTAAATGTTAGCATGTTGGTAGTGTGTCATTGAACTTTAGATTGTCTCGCTCACACGAGCAATCGCCTCTAATGCCTGGGGCATGTAGAGATGAGACTAGATTGAGCTATGTGCGCTTAGTCAGGGACTAAGGAGCCATCTGGGATGGACGAAGCTCATTGTCGCTTCAGTCTGGGACTGAAATGAGGCTTGTCTTCTTTTAGGCGATCCGATGTGATTGTACCCCAAACAATCACGTAGTTCAATTAAGCCGAGGTGAGAATCTCCTTAGAACTCAGGGAGTGTCTAAGTGAAGAATCTCAGGATCAGTTGCAATAAGGAGTGGTCTAGACCATAGACACTTGGTTTGCAAACTGGATCTAAACTCGTACAATGAATGAGAACACACGTCTGCTTAGCAGATATTTCATTGTAACATGTGCTCATACCACATGTGCTAGGCGACTTTTGGAAGTGGGTTGAGTGGTTCCAGGACCAAGACCGTATGACTCCCCATGTGTGAGTTCCAAAGAGAAGTACCCTTTGACTTTTGACTATGTCATGAGAAATGGGGTCAGGGCTGCTACTTTAGTGTGTACCCTATGGTGATGTATATTCCGCCTGTCGGGGCATTGCTGGGCAAGCGACTGATTTCGTTTTGAGTCTCATGAGTTAAAAGGAAGATTCGACTCATCATGCACAAACGATAGATTTGTTGGTGTTCAGGATCCACCAAACTCGTCATATGGACTGAGGTTGGGAACATACAACAAACTAAGATTGAGAAGGAAAAGACATGTATCATTGAATGGTCGATAATGTCTGATCTAGTGCGGATTTGAGTGATTCTAAGGTACTAGTATACACATTAAACTGTATCTTATATAAAAGGGTAGATGCTCTCTGGTTGGCTTTGAATTTATTCAAAGTGAGGCTTTTGAGCTCCCGCATGACAGGTGTATGCGCTGGTCGCACGTTCCATTTGCCGTATGAGATCTGGCTCAGTGTTTGGTATAAACGTCTCCAAGAGGGAGATGTTGGAAAAAGTGTGTGGAGCCGTTCTCTGCGGGTAGCAGGCTGGGCCTGCGGGCCGCAGATACTGAACGACCCAGTGGGTCGCAGGCAAGGCCTGCGGGCCGCTGATACTGGAATCTGAACAGACGTGATCTGTTCAGATCAACTCCTATATATACCCCTCTAAACAGAAACGTCTCTCTGCTTCTTGGAACTGTTGTTCTGCATATTCCACACAGAAAGAGAGGAGAGTTTCTGAGAGGGAGGTAGCCATCCGATTGCTAGGAGTAATCGGATCACACACACGAGTCGAGACCGACAAGTGGAAGCGTGGAAGGTGACGCCAAACCCTAACGTGAGGTTGTGGTGTACCGGACGCATACGGAGAGAGACAAGGCTGCAGAACCGAACTCCGACAAGCGGGTCTAGGCGTTCGATCATTTCCGCTGCGGTATATCTAATTCTCTAAGTTATTCTTATAGGTTAGATATGCATATAGGTTTATACCTAGTTAAACCTTCATTATTATTTGGAGATACTAGATAGAGGCTATATCTAGTTTAGGATCGTTTATTATTTTGAGGCGTTATTTAGTTACGAGGGTATTTTACGCATTCTGCGCTTTTTTATTTGGAACCTCTTTTTGTTTAAACAGATTAGGATCAAACTGAAACTTCAAATTTGGCAGGCGTTTTCATGTTTGAAAAAAATAAAAAAATAAAAAATAAAACGCGAAGCAGAGTGCCCCAGGGTCCCGAACAAGATGCATTTCAATTTTAGTTTTTGATGAACTCAACTTTGTAGAGTTTGATGAAACGGTTGTTATTTCTTAGACCATTTAGAGCTGCCACATATTCGCGGCAGCGATGCAGTAGATTCTCTTATATGCCACTGTTTTATTTTAGATCTACGGTAGCCAAACTTGTGGCATTTTATATAATGTTACATTATATGATTTCGATATATATATCTTCAATTTTTTGTGTCCCATAAATTTATCTTTGTTCACAGTGTCCAAATGGATTTTTCTTTAAGAATGATAGTGCGGACATACATGTTTTTCAGTAATAATGGCGAACCAAAATATATTAACATTTGAATCAATGTATATGTTTCTATGTTTCTAACTTGCAACACACATGGTATTTGCAGTAGCTAATATGCTCTTTGTGGAGTCTCCGGCTGGGGTGGGTTACTCGAGGGCGAAACCAAATCAAACAAACGGAGATGTACAGACGGCAAAAGAAAATTATAATTTTCTTCTGAATTGGTTTGAAAGATTCCCGCAGTACAAGAAGCGGCCCTTCTTCATAACCGGCGAAAGCTACGCTGGTCACTTCATTCCTCAGCTGGCAGACCTAATTCTAACAAGGAATCAGCTTAAACCTGCATTTTTCATCAACCTTCAAGCTGTCGCAGTGAGTAGATTTCAATTGCACTATTTTAAGACCATCCTATTTGTCAGTAAGACAGTAACTACTTAATTTCTGGTTTTATACGTCAGAAATATGTTCTAGAATGACTGAATGAGAAAATTGGTTTAATTAGTAACTATTTAGTAGATTTGTACGTATACCTAACTATTTATTAGATTTGTTTTGATAAGTCATATATACTACTTGATGAAGGTCTTATTAATATATTTTTCTTTGGTGAAATTGAGGATTTTAATGATTTGCATAGTTTATTGGTATATAATTAAATCTTTTAATTTTTCATGTCCACCACTACCATAGAATTTCCATAATTTGTTCCTTTTTCCATTTTTTTAGTTATCCCAAATTGGAAAAATTCTCAATCGGAAACTAGCAATAACTTTTTCTTTTTTCCATTTCAGATTGGCAATGCATATGTTGATAAACTACAGAACCGTCGAGACCAAGACGAGTACTTTTGGCATCGTGATTTCATCACAGATGAGGGTTTTGCGGAAGTTAAAAAAAACTGTGAAGAATATTACGTTGATGAAAATTTTACCATGCCATGTCTATCTGCTAGAATGAAAACTTTTTATGGAGATGTGGATAATTACAATATCTATGCGCCGCTTTGCTTGAAGAACAAGGACGGTTCACCTAAAAAAACAGATGAAACGGTAAAAAGACCTGTGCATACTCATACATTAACAGATTTTATTAATTTTATTAGAAAATTAGTTTGATACAGATCTGCAAAAACTGCTTCAGAGGAAAGGAGCTGCATAATATTGGGAGTACAAATATACAAAAATTAAAAATAAAAATTTCAATCTTCACAGATCAGTTTGATACAAGTAATATGGCCTATCATTTCCTTATGGTAGAAAAAAAATAAAGTAATAGATCTTGTTGTTTGCCATATATGATGTATTGGACCGGAAACATTTTTACATCATTAATTATGGTGTCCATTACATTTTTCACATAACAGATGAAGATGCCTAACCATGAAAAGAAGGGATTTATACTCTGAAACGAACATAATATGGTTGTGTTTTGGACAGGAGCAAGGCATTGACCCTTGCATTGATGATTTTGTTGAACGATACCTGAACCTTCCAGAGGTCAAGAAGGCTTTTCATGCGGACCAAAACATTAACTGGGTGACATGCAACCAGTAAAGTTCTTAATTTGCCTCAATTTTCAATACTTTTGGTCATTTTTGTCACTTCTGATAATCTCACATGTCAGGGGCAGTTTTTTTCCTGCTAGCGGAAACTGATGTTTCCGATCATATTTTGATGGCCTTTCCTAATATTATATTGCATTCATTAAATTTTCCATTTTTTCTAATTCTATGAATTTTTGTTTTCACTAATTTTGTAGTAATTTAACCTACACTTTAAGAGATAATACAACCGTTCCAACCATCAAGAAAATTGTTACCAAAGGATTACGAGTGTTGCTGTATAGGTAATTGTGTTTCTTCTTTTATTCTACTTTATATCAAGAGTCTGATTGGGGATCATATTGTTCACGCAATTAAATTCTACTTTTTGTTTATGCTGTATCAGTGGAGATACTGATAGCGTTGTCCCAATCACCACTACCAAAAAATCTGTCAAATCTATGCAGCTTCCTGTCAAGAAACCATGGAGGCCATGGAACTGCGACAATCAGGTAGCATAATTATATAAAAAAACATCACTGCTTATTTATAGAGAACACAAAAATTTATAATGTGTGTGATTAAAGCTGGCTGTAGCTGGAATTGAATTTAAGGATGAAGATATTAAGTAATTTATACTCTGGCATTATTTGAAGGTTGGAGGCTTTGTCGAAGAGTATGAGAAGTTGTGGCTAGCGACGGTAAGAGGGGCGGGACACATGGTTCCCTCGAACCAGCCGCTGAGAGCATATAGTCTGTTTCATCATTTCATTGCAGGAAAACCTCTACCACTAGCACCATTGATCCCTTCGGATATGTCTAATCTTGACATTTAATTCAATTGATCACAATGGTCACGTTTTGATACTGGAATTACTTTTCTCCTTATGTTTTATGAAAGGTTCCTATCTTTTATCTTACGTTGACAAATGCATATGAGTTGTTGATGAGCAGGGTGTAGTTAAGTACCAGTTAATTATTAACAGGTACGTTACAGGACTAGCTTATTGTTAGTTTGTTACAAATAGAAAATCCATGATAACTGTTGGTAAAACTTTATTGTTCAATACACGACGGGCTATTGTTCAATTTTGTCATTCTGAATCTAAGGTGATTCATATTACAGGGACGGATGATAAAAAATATATATTTGGAATTATTTTATAGAATAAAGAACGTACCGATTCATATTTGGTGACATGTCTGTGAGACTGTGACTCTGTGGGGAATTTGGAGGGAACGACATAACAGAGTTTTCAGGGGTCATCTGAGAAATTTGGATGCCACACATAAATGGATATTGGTGTAATTATTATTAATCAATAATGCAAAAACAAATAGTGCATTTTTAACAAACTATATTTGGTGAGAAGAAGAAAATTGCCTCGGATTTTTCTTTGAAAGATTTTGTTGCCAGATTTCAACTCGACCATGGTAGGCCCTGTACATACAATTTTTGGATTTGGGATAGCCTGATAAGATTTGCGCTGGGGCCGCTTGGGATGGGTGTCTTTGACTTAAAGATCGAATTGACCAATCACACATCGAGATTCGAGACACGTAGGGATAGCCTGATATTGTTCAAATTTTGGATCAAGTCGATCCAGTCAACGAAACATTTTTTTTTTTCAGACTTTGTATGGAAAAGGTCTTCTGTTATTGTTAACAGAACACAAATAAATTCTCTTTGCAATTTACGTTGCACCTTAATTAGACAAATTAAACACATCCTCATTCAAAATGTTGAAAGAAAAAGACGATACATAAATAGTTTGATCAAGATAAAATGGCTCCGTTTGGATAGGTGTGGGAAGAAGGGAAGAAGGAAAGAAGTGGAAAGAAGTTTGTGAAGAGTTTGGATTGTTTATAATTTTTTTTCTTCCCTTCTTTCTACTTCTCAACGCATCCAAACAGAGGCACAGAGAAACAAAGGTTTTGAGAGAGAGAGAGAGAGAGAATGAATGGGGGAGAAAAGACAAAACAAATAATAAAATCATAAACTCGATATTGGTGTAATTATTTGTTTCGATTACTAACATGGCCTAAATCTGGCAGTACAAAAGTCAACGCACACAACATACATCACACTGCACATAAATTACACACACATGATTCACAATTAAATAGCAACTTGAAATGAGAACAGACAATTATTTTTTCTTAAGAAATCGGCAGCAGCTGCCAAATGGAGGAGAAACAAAATTATTGGAGATACGTCAGGCATAGGGCTGAAAACGGTAGCCGTTTCAACCGTTTTTTCGTTTCCTTTCGTCCGGAACGGAACGATAACATATAAGGATTTCAATTTCGTTTAAGGAACAGAACAACTAACGCAAATAGAAATATTGTTTCGTCTCAGAACAGAACGATTAGTGAAACTGGTACGTTTCGTGGTCGTTTATTTCGCGCATTTCGTCTAAAATTTTTTTTTTCTAATTTTATTATTAGATTGCAGAGGACCTCAGCAGAGAGATCGAGGGAGAAACGAGTAAAATTAGATTTCTGCAGCATCGCTCCGTCATTTCTCCGCCGAACACAGTCACATCTATCTCTCTTGCCTCTGCACCACCCAGTACAATCGCCGTCGAGAGCGAGAGGTGATGATGTGCCTCCTCCCCCTTTCCCGCATGACCTAACATGTCATTTCTCTATCTCTGTTTCATACAAAATGTAGAATAATTTATTTTCTTGCATCTTAATAAAAATGCAAAATAATTAGGTAGTCAAAGACGGTTATAACCGTTTTGATCGTTCCCATCAACGAAACGATCAACGCAACATGTGTTAAACGGGTACAACAATCAACACAATAAGTACAAAAATTCCGTGCATCAATGCAACGGTTAACGAAAATGACCACTTTCGTGATCGTTTTTCACGTTATGCACCCCTAGTCAGGCATGCAAGCTCATATATATTATTTGGCAAATCATTTTATGAACTTATATAGAGGACAATTCTAAAATCAATCAAGGGCTCTTTTGACGACAAAAACAAAGTGGGAAGCAGGTGTTATCACAAAGCAGATGTCGCCGGAACTTCAGTTTCAATGCTATTTTTTTCGTTCTCCTGATATCAGTAAACCGAAATCACGTAAACAGAAGCAATTATTTTCTTGATATCAATCATTTACTTTTCAAAACATTGCTGCAAATTATCTCGCACAAACCATCCTTGTTCAATCCTACAGCCAACTGTACCATGACAATTTAGCCATGGATCACTGATTCTGTGATCGGAACATGCTCCAAAGCGTACCTACGTGATAAGTCAAAGCCCAGTCCATTCTTTAAAAAAAACAAAATGCCAAAATTCAATGCAAAGTGATCGATGATCTGATGATTTTCGAAGTTCGACTGAATCAAGACCTACGTTATACGGTTATATACCGTACCGGATATCAGAAAAATACTAGGAAAACAGTGATATCCGGTTTTATGAGACAATATGGCAAATTTCAAAAAATACCAGAAAATATCAGATTTTGGTTGTCTGACCGGTATGGTATTAAAAACACTACTTATATATTTGCTACTTTTCAGCTCGACAAAAACTTCTAGACTAAAATTCAAACTCGAAACTGACCGGTCCTAAATATTCAAAAAGTTACACAATTAAAATACAACTTTATCTTATACAATTTATGATTGAATAATTCTTTAAAGTCAAATTGACTTAAATCTGAGCTGATTCAACCCGAGAATGACCTGACCCATCTAATTGTTACTCTCTGTATCAATATTTGTAAAATGAACACGCATGCTAGCTCCTTTGACTTCCTTTTAATGCCAAAAGTAAAATTATTTTAGAAAGAAAAAAACAGAGCATTTTATAGTTGATCAAAAGTGCGATTAAAATATGATTAAACCAAATAAATTTGTCTTTAAATTATCAAACCTTTAAATTAATTATCTGGTGAAAAATAGCATTCCAGTTACGTTTCTTTCTTTAAATGTTGGAATAAGCTAGTTGTGTCACTTTACTGTTATAATAGGTCAATTGTACTGATTAGTATTTCATTGGTGTTTTTTAGTAAGTTTCTGTCCTTTGGTAATATGCGAATATGGCATGATTTGAAAATCAGAAACCATGTTATATTTGCATCGTAGGTTTAAGTAAGATGTTTGTTTTTGGAATTGTATCTTAGAATTAAGATTGTATTCTTATTTTACAGAAAATATAAAAAGGGGAAAAACTCAGAAAATGGTGCCGCAATTTTAGCACCACAAATTGTTTCTTCTCTCATTAGTATTACTGTTCTATACTAGTTTTTTTGTTCAGATCTGACAATTGGTATCAGAGAAAATCCTAGGTTGGTGAAGCCATGGTTGACGACAGTGACACGAAAGAGACGGTGAAGACGCCAAAAGCAACGGCGAGAGGTGTCGTGCCTATCCAGTACCCGATGTTGAACGACACCAACTATGGTTTGTGGGCCGTAAAGATGAAGATCATCTTACGTTCTCTTGGCGTGTGGGGGGCAGTAGAAGGTCAAGATGAGGTCGAAGAAGACAAAGACCATGGAGTCTTGGCTGCAATTTCTCAGGCCGTACCAGATCCCGTGATGATGGCAATTGCGGAGAAAGAATCGGCAAAGGAAGCATGGGACGCCATTAAAGAGATGAGCGTGGGTGAAGAACGTGTCAGGAAAGCAAGGGCACAAGCGTTGAAACGCCAATTTGATTGTATTGTCATGGAAGATACAACAACTGTTCATGAATTCTCACAAAGGCTCACTAGCATGGCAGGAGAGATTCGATCCCTTGGAGGAGAATTGAAAGACAGCATAGTTATTGAAAGACTTTTTTGTGCTGTTCCAGATAAATTTCTGCCCATCATTGGCACAATTGAGCAGTGGGGAGATTTGACAAGTATGTCTGTTACAGAGGCTGTCGGGCGTTTAAGAGTGTTCGAGGAAAGTTTAAAGGGCAGGCGCCAGCATAAAGAAGAAGAGGAACAAGTGTTGCTTACACGAGCACAATGGGAGGCACTGTCTATGAAAGGGAAGAAAGGTGCTGAAGGTTCTGGTGGTGGTTCCAATCAAGGCCAAGTGAGCGGACATGACAAGAAGCCGCATAGGAAATTTGACAAGTCTAAAATTAGATGCTACAATTGTTCTGAGTATGGACATTTTGCATCAGAATGTCGCAAACCCAAGAAAGAAAAAACTTTTGTGGCAGAAAAAGTAGAGGATGAACCCGCTCTGTTGATGCTAGATGTACAACTTCACTTGGGTATGAAAGAGAATGAGACCCAGAATTTGTGGTACCTTGATTCTGGAGCCAGTAATCACATGTCTGGGTGTAAAGAAAACTTTACTGAGCTTGACACCTCGGTTGCAGGCACAGTAAAATTTGGTGATGGTTCAAAGGTATCAATCTGTGGTCGTGGAACAGTGTTGCTTCAAGGACGGACGGGTGAACATAAAGCTCTGACAGATGTATACTATATTCCTAAACTAACAAGTAATGTTATAAGTCTTGGACAACTCGAGGAGCGGGGATGTAGAGTGGTTTTGGAAAATGGCAAATTGAAGGTGTTTGATCGTGAAGAACAGCTCCTGATTCAAGTAAAGAGAGGAAGAAACAGACTCTACATACTCAACCTTGATGTTGCTCAGCCCGTATGTTTGATGGCACAACTGAATAATGACGATTGGCGATGGCATGCACGCTATGGTCATCTTAATTTCCAGGCCTTAAGAAAACTAAGTCAGCAAAACATGGTTGAAGGATTACCACTAGTGAACCATGTAGAGCAAGTGTGCAGCGGTTGTCTTGTCGGTAAACAACGTCGCTCCCCATTCCCTCAGGAAGCGAAATTCAGAGCAGAGATGGTACTGGAATTAGTACACGGTGACTTGTGCGGACCCATTATGCCTGCGACACCTGCTGGTAATAAGTTTTTTTTGCTTATGGTTGATGATTATAGTAGATATATGTGGATTGTGCTATTAAAATCAAAGGATATGACATTTCATGCATTTAAAGAAATTAAAATAGCAGTAGAGGTTGAGGCAAATGTGAAACTGAGAGCATTTCGGACAGATAGAGGAGGTGAGTTCCGATCAAATGAGTTCACATCTTATTGTAAGCAGGCAGGCATCAAAAGACACTTGACAGCACCTTATTCCCCGCAGCAAAATGATGTAGTTGAACGGAGGAATCAGACAGTTACTGGCATGGCACGAAGTATGATGAGAAGTATGAACGTGCCAGCACAATTTTGGGGAGAAGCTATGACAACGACTGTTTATATTCTGAACCGTGCACTCACCAAGAGTGTGGCCGAGATGACACCGTATGAAGCTTGGCATAAGCAAAAACCGAGTGTGCATCATATGCGTACCTTTGGATGCATAGCTCATGTGAAACAGTTGAATAATCAAGGTGGGAAATTTACAGCACGTAGTATTCCGATGGTTTTTATTGGTTATGAGAATGGGTCAAAGGCATATCGCATGTATGACCGGGTTACAGGAAAATTGCAAATATCACGTGATGCTATATTTGAAGAGGAGAAAGCATGGGATTGGAATACCGTACACAGTGTACAAAGAGAACAAGGTAGGGACATGTTTGAAATATATGAAGTTGCTGAGAACTGTGAGCAAGTGAATGAAGCAGAGCAGATATCCAACCCCACACAGCCAGTGAGACAAGTAGAAATTGAAGTAGAGGAGGACACAGCTCATGCAGCTCAGGATGAACCAGGAAATGCAACGTCCTTGGACCCAATTGAGGATTATGTTTCATCAAGGAATAATACAACTCGAATGCGCACACTGCAAGATTTGTATGATGTAACAGAACCAATTGAAATTGATTATTCTGAACTGTGCTTGCTAGGGACAGAAGAACCTGCTGATTTTCAAGAGGCAAGTAAGGAGGAAAGCTGGAAGTGTGCGATGCAGGATGAACTTGACTCTACACATGATAATAAAACTTGGAGTTTGGTAGATCGTCCGACGGATCAAAGGGTCATAGGGCTGAAGTGGATTTATAAGGTAAAGAAAGACTCTGATGGGAAGGTGATAAAACATAAAGCGCGATTGGTGGCGAAGGGATATGTGCAAAAACAAGGAATTGATTTCGAGGAGGTCTTTGCACCAGTTGCGAGAATTGAAACAGTGAGAATGCTCATTGCACTAGCAGCTCATGAGGGATGGAAGCTACACCATATGGATGTTAAATCAGCTTTTCTGAATGGAGAGCTAGAGGAAGAGGTTTATGTAAGTCAACCTTCTGGTTTTGAGAAGAAGGGAAGTGAGCATAAAGTTCTGAAATTGCATAAGACACTGTATGGGTTAAGACAGGCCCCGAGAGCTTGGAACTCCAAGTTGGATAAAACTCTTATGGCAATTGGTTTTAAGCGAAGTCCAGTTGAGTATGCAGTTTACAAGAAGGATAGCAAGGAAAATTCTGTTATTGTTGGAGTGTATGTGGACGATCTGATAATCACAGGAGATTGTGAAGGAGAAATATCTAAGTTCAAAGAAAAGATGAAAGAAAATTTTCAAATGAGTGATTTGGGTTTGTTAAGGTACTATCTCGGTATAGAGGTTCATCAAACAACAAGCAATATTACTCTGTGTCAAGAAGCTTTTGCTAGAAGGATTCTTCAAAGTTGTGGTATGGAAGAATGTAACTCGACTCAAGCTCCAATGGAAGCTAGACTTAAATTAAGCAAGAAAAGCACTGCTCCTCCAGTAGATCAGTCTAAATACCGAAGCATTGTGGGCAGCTTGAGGTATCTTCTACACACGAGACCTGACTTAGCCTATGCGGTTGGGATTGTAAGCAGATTCATGGAATCTCCCACGACTGAACACATGAATGCAGTGAAACACATCCTAAGGTACATTAAAGGAACATCTGGATTGGGCTTCTGCTATGAAAAGGGAACAGAAGAGGAGCTGAAATTAATAGGATACAGTGACAGTGATTTGGCCGGCGACTTAGACGATCGTAAGAGCACAACAGGAGTTGCATTTTTCTTAGGCAATAATCTGATCAGCTGGGTGTCTAGAAAACAGAAGGTGGTTGCATTGTCTTCTTGTGAAGCAGAATATATTGCGGCTACATCAGCAGCATGTCTAGGGATTTGGCTTCAGTCTTTACTCACTGATCTCTTGCAAAGGAAAACTGGTACAATAAAGCTCTACATCGACAATAAATCAACAATCTCATTGTGTAAAAATCCAGTGTATCACGACCGAACTAAGCACATAGACACACGTTTTCATTACATTAGGGAATGTGTTGAAGAAAAGAAGATTGAAGTGGAGCATGTTGGGACTAAAGATCAGTTGGCAGATATTTTGACCAAGCCTCTCGGCAGAATCAAGTTTTTTGAGATGAGGAAAAGAATTGGATTGTTTACTGTGAAACATACACAACAAGCTTAGGGAAGTGATTGTTGGAATAAGCTAGTTGTGTCACTTTACTGTTATAATAGGTCAATTGTACTGATTAGTATTTCATTGGTGTTTTTTAGTAAGTTTCTGTCCTTTGGTAATATGCGAATATGGCATGATTTGAAAATCAGAAACCATGTTATATTTGCATCGTAGGTTTAAGTAAGATGTTTGTTTTTGGAATTGTATCTTAGAATTAAGATTGTATTCTTATTTTACAGAAAATATAAAAGGGGAAAAACTCAGAAAATGGTGCGGCTATTTTAGCACCACAAATTGTTTCTTCTCTCATTAGTATGACTGTTCTATACTGGTTTTTTTGTTCAGATCTGACATTAAATATGTTTCATTACCTTTTTAATAGCCTGCTCTATTGATAGAGCATTTGTCTCTTTTGTGACAGACTGAACGGAACACTCAATCTCAGCCGCCGATGCAAGCAGCAACATGACGAAAATGAAGCAGGAGACCTTGTTCAACGCCATAATTTTGCTACAAAATTTTCAATTTCTACTTAATCTCACTGAATTTTAAGCTTTTAAAAGTTGTATGTACTTGCTTGTTGCAATGTTTGTATATCTGCGCTGTTTATATAGAGCCCCAAATGTGAGCACCTGCGCTAGGTAGTGCCAACCACTTGGAATAGAAAATTAATCGACAAGATGCAGAAACAAACAAAGGGGAAAAAATAATAAAAATTAGTTGGGATAGATGAGATAAAATGTACATTAATTCAGAGTCATTACGTACTATGCGTCTATGTTCAATTATTGGAGTATGAGTATCTATCGAGGATGCTTCTGGGGACAATATTCCGTAGCATAAAGTTACCTCTTAATACAGTGAGAAATAATTTGTAATATGTAAATGGGGTAATTTATTTAATTACGTTTATCATGCATGAGGTTAGTCTACCTTTTAAGTTGGTTAATTTGTTAATTTACAAAGAGATGTTTGAAATGCATGAGGTTAGTCTAACTTTTTGGAGTGCGTTTGGCATCCCTATATGACAGTGGTTGCTATGTGGCAATTTTTTGAGTTATACCGTGACAGTATTTCTATATATGTCGCAGGGGCTTTTTATAATTTTATTTGATTGATTCCAACTACCATTAATTAATGTCTATCGGAGGAATCTCCTATTTGTATTTCAGGGAAAAAACATATTATAGTTTAGTGATGTTTCTTACCCCAAAAAATATTAGTGATGTTTTGCCATTTAATGCGTCAAGTTATCAAACGTACAGTACAATCAAGTTATTGTCGAACTTTTAGTTCCTGATCATATAATGATTATTACACGGGATTTCATTTCATTGGAATTGATTTTACAAGAATACGTTGGGTCTAACAACATTCGGTCCAAATAACGTCAAACCCATCCATTTTGATTAAGAAATTTCTAACGAAATGAAATCACATGTTTTAAAAAAAACGTCATTCTGATCAGGGCCTGCATCACCATTTAACTACGATTGTTATTGTATTTTAAATTTTACAGAGACATCCTTTATGTATAAATTAATGGATTTTCTGCCAAGGTCTTGAGAGAAAGAGGGACAGTGCACAGTGGGGAAACAGGGGAAGCAAAAATACAATTTAAATAATTAAATGATAAATCAACACTGGTTTAATTATAAAATACTTTATATAAGATGAGAGTGAGTTCAAACATTCAGTGGCCTTTCCTATTATTACATTTACAAAAACAACGACACTAACAAGGATGCAGAACTCAAAAATGAATCAAAAGTGTACGATACAAATTAAGAAAAGGAAAAAAAAATATGAAAAAATTAAAAAACTATTATTTTAATTCCTCCTATCAATCTTTTACTTTCGAAAAAATAGTTGTGAATCGTCTCACATGATCTACCGCCAATTAGAAAATAAAAGGAAAAATATTGTATGCATACAAAACAACCGACTTGTAAAAACCCGTCCAATTCAATTGAAATTTAATCTGATCCGATTAGAACTCAATTTGAAATAACTTGTCTCAACTCCTGATCCGGACATTCACTAGGTAGCTTCTGCCTAGCATTTTTTTTAAAAAAAAAAATATCCTGATCCGGACATGATATGTCCAAAGCTTCACAACTAAAAATCCCACACAACAGTAACCTGATACATGATTTGATAACTCATTGAAGTCAAACCAACAAATCAAACCGGCCGGACCCAATAACTTCAATTACAACTGCTTAGACTAGGGGTGAGCAAAAAACTCGTAACTCGTGAGTTACTCGAACTTGACTCGAAAAAAACTCGATGAAAACTCGAATTATGCCAACTCGTTAATTTTACGAGCCGAGTTCGAGTTGGACCCAACTCAACTCGGTACAACTCGAGTCGGAATATACAGGCTGCAAAAAATAAAATGTTATCATATTAATATACAACCCAACAATTTTATTGATTTGCAATTCAATAACTTGTGCACTAACCCTAGTCTCCAAGTCTCTAGACTTTTTTTCCTCTCTTATACCCTCATGACTGCTCCTCTTTTTCTATTTTCGAGCAAAATTTTAAGGTGACTAGTACCTCAACACTTTCTCACGAGTTCATTGCCGAGTCACGAGTTGGCTCGAGTTAAAATGAGCCGAGTTCGAGTTAGCTCGAATAACTCGGAACTGCTTTGCTGTCGAGTCACGAGTTGACTCGAGTTGTGACGAGTTCGAGTTGAGGCTAACTCGCTCGAACTCGGCTTGTATACAGCCCTAGCTTGGACTCAGCTAAATAATTTTGTCTTATATGACTTGCTTTGAACCGAAACCTAATCCAACATGTCATGAATTTATATAGGCTCCGTTTGGATTTCATTTGAGAAGAAGAGAAGAAGAGAATAAATTTATTATAAACAATCCAAATTTTTCACAAAGTTACACACTTCCTAATACTTTTTCCCTTCTTCCCACACTTTATCTAAACGGAGCCATAAAAAGGTACCCAAACAAAAAAAAAAGAAAAAGAAAACATCCGATTTGACTCGAGACGCAAATATGATCCGAAACATGATAATCCGAACCGACTCCTGACTCAAAAATTCGACAAAATTAAACGTTGCCTACGGACTTATCAATTATCATAAAAAAAAAATTAAACTCACTCAATCGGACCCAATCCAATCTGGATCTGATCCGAACCGTCCGTTACCGCCTGAATATACGGGAGAATATGCAGACCCATTGTTTTTTTTTTTTTTTGACGTAAAAAGTCGAAGCATATTTCATGGCAATAAAACAAAGTGAAAATTAACGGATTAAACTGCTTTTAAGTTTTCAACTGATCGAAGAAATAAGCAAAAGACTAAACTGTGAAATCACATCACATTACTGTTCTATGCCCTAATTAAACTAAGTTCAAGATATCAAGGAGTGAAGGTATATATTGTTCAAAAACTCATGCGAAAAGTCTCTAATAATAATTCCTAAATGCAGTTAGCTTCCTCAAATGCTCTCCACGTGATTACCATGGATCAAGCTAGCAGATCAGTTAGCCTTATCTGAGTTAGAAAAAACAAAAAGAAGACAGCATCATGTTTGCCAGCTCATTTGTTATATTTCATTTAATTTTCTATAAAAGTCAATGGTTCAACCTGATCCCAATGGGGCAATTTGTTTGACATCCAGTGTCCAAATAATGAGTATTATATATTTAATTTAATTTAATTTCCAGTTGATTCGAATCAAGATGGGCCAACGGCCGGCGCACTAACACGAATTGACAAAATCAAGGAAATATGCCTGATTTCAAATTTCCAATGGCCAATTTTCCTGACATCAAGAAAATTGCTACCAAAAGGTGATACTGATTAGGGATGAGCAAAAAACTCGTAACTCGTGAGTTACTCGAACTCGACTCGAAAAAAGTTCGATGGAAACTCGAGTTAGAAGAACTCGAGTTATAACAACTCGTTAATTTTACGAGCCGAGTTTGAGTTAGGTCCAACTCGACTCGGCCCAACTCGAGTCAGAATATACATGCTGTAAAAAAATAAAATGTTATCTTATTAATATACAGTCCAACAATTTTATTGATTTGCAGCCCAATAACTCGTTCACTAACTCCAGTCCCCAAGTCTCCATACCTTTTTCTCTCCCTTACACCCTCATGACTGCCCCTCTTTTTCTATTTTCGAGCAAAATTCTAAGGCGACTAGTACCTCAATACCTTTTCACGAGTTCGTTGCCGAGTCACGAGTTGGCTCGAGTTAAAATGAGCCGAGTTCGAGTTAGCTCGAATAGCTCGGAACTGCTTTGCTGTCGAATCACGAGTTGGCTCGAGTTGTGACGAGTTCAAGTTCGAGTTGAGACTAACTCGCTCGAACTCGGCTCGTATACAGCCCTAATACTGATTACTGATAGTGTCGTCCCAATCACCACTGCCAATTGCCAAAAAATCTGTCAAGGCTATGCAGCTTCCAGTCAAACAACCATGGAGAGAATTGCTATTGATGAAGAAAACAAAATTTGTAGTTTGTTTCATATTAAAGATGACTGTAGCTGGCATTGATTTTAAGTGTGAAGAAATCAAGTACTTTTCACTCTGGCATTATTAATTTCAAGGTCGGGGGCGGCGACGGTAAGAGGGGCTGGACACATGGTTCCCTCAAACCAGCCGCGCGCTGAGAGCATGTAGTCTGTTTCATCATTTCATTGCAGGGAAACCTCTACCAATTGCTCTATTGATCCTTTCAGATATGTCAAAACTTGAAATTTAATTCAGTTGATCATATTGCATTAGTTTTGTCCTTTACATATTTTCTCAGAAATGCATTTACCTTTGCTCTTTTCAGTCTTATGATGACCCAATGCATGTGTTTACTGATAAAAATAGTAAATTTATGTCCTGATTAAAGTAGTAAATTTTTTTTTTGAGGATCAAATAGTAAAATTAAAGATAAAATCAGCATTGGATTTGAGATTCGTCCAATTTCCGTAATTGGAAATGAGGAAGATTTACAGTTGGAATGAAATCTCTGGATTTAAATTCACTGTCGGAGTCGATATGCGACCTCAGTCATGAAATCTCTCGATTCTTCTCTCTCTTTTCCAATAAACAAATTTGATTTAAAAAATGAAGCCCTCTACATCCGACTCCGCTGAAATAAACTTTTAATCCCTTCGTTCGCAATCCTTTTTCTATCGTGGCTTTAATTTTCTTGGAGCAGTTAGAATCTTGGATCAAATTGACAACCAGATTTTAGTGTAGTAACAAAAAACAATGCATTTCAAGTGAGAGGTCGTAGATTCGAAACTCGACTGAAGGATTTTTATAAACATTTAATTTAAAAATAAGTTAGAAAGTTTGACCCCAATTTATCTTAAAAGAAAAAATCTTGGATCAAATTGATCCAAATCTGCTTCAAGCATGGTTCTGGATGACTGGATTTCACTCCAGGACCCTGTTATTTATTTTAAGCCTTTTTTTAGAATTTTGATAGGAAAAAAATATTCCGCCACAGTGTAGAGAAAGACAGAGTGTGCACCAATAAGAAAATAAATAAATGTAATAATTCATAAAATGATGAATAACTGATGATTTAATTGCTTCCGATTACACAAACCTGCTCAAAGCAGCAGGCAATACAAAACATTATTGAAAAATTTAAATAGAAACGAGTACGTATCGATCCACAAATTAACGGAATGGATTGAGAGAGAAAAGGAAAATTAATTGAGAACTCACAATCAGGACGATTGAGATGATGCATACGATATAATTGAAGATAATTAAGCAAACTCAAGTATTTTAGCAGCACATTGCTACGGAGGACATTAATTTCAAGCATCATCAATTAAGGACTCTTTTGAAGACAATCACATCCCGGCCAGCACCACCAATCACAAAGCAGATGTCGATGGAACTTTCCTGCAGCTATTTCCTGGTATGCATCCATAAATCAAAATTAATGACGTCCGGCACAACATAATTTTTTTAAATTGACGCTACTACCCTCATATATAGCATACATACGGCAAAAATTAGAAAGCAATAAAAAAATTTATTTGAGTATGTGTATGTCCATTGGTGTCAAACTGTCAATTATTCACTTTTCACAACTAGGCCTGTCAAAACGGAAATTAAAAACGTGATGCCGTTTCGTTTTCAGAACCGGAACGGAATGTGGCACCAACTTTCGTTGTCGTTTCAAAAAACGAAACTGAAATGGAACATATAATTATATCGTTTTGCTGAAATGGGACAGGAAAATAAAAAATTACAGTGAAAAACAGAAACGAAATGGAATGTGGTATAAATTTTCACTACCGTTTCAAAAACGGAACGAAAATGAAACAGCTACTTTGATTCCGTTTCTGAAACGGCACGAAAACGGAAATGGGGTGTTCCGTGATCGTTTGGCACGTTTGCCAGGCCTATTCACAACACTGCTGCAATTCGTCGTCTTGCATGAAATACATGATCGGAGCAAATTGGGGGCCCAAAGAGGGTGTACTTCAACAATTAATGGAACATCTTACGTATTTATTTTCTTGTATTTTTTAGAAAAAATTATATAGTTTTTCCCTATCTCCAAATTAAATTGTTAACAATATACCTTATATATATATACACTCTTTCATAAAGGCCTGCATGTTATAGCGAAAAATGGCTCAATCCAAACTCTGTTCATTTTTTGTTTAAATTCTATAGTTTCCCAACTCCAAGTTTAAAATAGCAAATAATTTGTTTAATTATAGCGGACATTCTCCTATCGTACCGGATATATGATAATTAATGGTCATTTTGCAGCCATTAATCAATTTTTTTCAATAACATATATACTTATATTTTCACAATATTATTTAATTTTGATACTCTAATTATATTGATTCGGAAAACATATGCCTAAAACACAAATATTAATTATATTAACAAATTATAAATTGTGCAGCTATATTTTGAAAAAATTTGTATATATAATTCTGTTATTTGTCGCATTCTGACCACGGAAAGAACAGTTGTATATATGTTAACAAAATGCGTGCCCTTTGATTTCCTTTTCAAAATCCTTTAACTTTAGAATTTTACTTAAAAAAAAACTGATAAATAATGACATGCTACTACTGTTAAATGCCGAAAGCATTTTGAAACTTGGGATTTTATTATTTCCAGTTTCTTGTTTTCTATATATGGAATCATACGTTTTGAAAGTACTGTTTCACTAACCTTTTCGTATGATACAACATTAATTCGTCCCTTCAGCGACAGACTGAATAGAACACTCGCCAGCTGACGCAAGCAGCAGCATGACGATAATGAAGCAGGAGACCTTGTTAAACGCCATAACCTTCTCTCTCTGGATTTTAAGCTATATATTCAAATTTAAAAGTTGTACGTATGCACTTCCCCAATGTTTGTATATATGCGCCGTTTATATATAGAGCCCCAGAAACTAATTAAACTCCCTCAATTACACACTCCACAGCACCAGTTGACCAACAGCAAAATTTTATTAAGAAAAAATTTAAGGTTTGTAAGAAAAGCAGAAAAGAAATTAATTAGCAACATTCAGCAAATTGTAAGAACAGATTACTTTCTAAGTGCGCCGGAAGCTGTGAGCCTCGCTCCCAGCAGCTCCCCATTGAAAAGGACCTTGAGAAATGATCGAGGTTCATGTAATTTGCTCATAATTAATTTGTTTTTTTTATTTAGACAAGCTAGATATAGTGGCCATCTAGTGACTCATAATTATTATTTTTCTTTTTTGGAAACCGCTTGGTATATAGTGGCTACCAAGTGAACATTAAGACTCATAATTAATTTGTTAACTATATTATTTATGTAGCATGTCTTTACTTAATTACGGTGTCGTCATTTCTAATTAACCGATGAACCTATTTTAGTTTCTTCCAAACTAATGAGAGGAGTCTTCGATAATTTCTAATTTCAGCAATCCGATTCTGCTGTTGCGCGACAAGTCGTGTCACGCGGTACATCGAGCCGTTCGACAGATCCGATGGCTCAAATTTATTTTCTCTCACTGCCCCCTCGATAGGTAACGGGTCGGGTTTTATTCGATAGATCCGTGCGATAGAATCCAATAGTCATCAAAAATCAAACCACAAAAAAAGAAGGAATCGGAATTGGAGGGAAAATTGGAGAGAGGCAGGAGCATCGCGATAGTGCGAAGAAAAATTGCGAGAGGAGCACGGTCCAGTCTTGTCCAGCGATTTCTTTTGTCCAGCATTTTCCGACGAATTGAAGAAGTAGCAGGAAGGTATGTTGAGTTTCGTACTTGTTTGGTTCCATGGAAGTTTTATTTTGATATATAACTCGTCATAAATCATTCCTTACCAATTTTGCTGTACACTGGTACACTGGTTT
This sequence comes from Rhynchospora pubera, assembly GCA_028095005.1. Lineage (NCBI taxonomy): Eukaryota > Viridiplantae > Streptophyta > Magnoliopsida > Poales > Cyperaceae > Rhynchospora > Rhynchospora pubera. Next base: position 84,230,485 of record CM051462.1, on the reverse strand, counting down.
TCGAGTCTGGCAAGTTGAAAGTTGAATTATCAGATCCCAGCCCATTCTTTCCTTTTGTCTCGAGCATCTTCAACCATGGGTTTCCAAAGCCTAACGCGGGCATTGATAAACCAATTTGAGACCTATAGTTAATTTCGTACTTGTTTCGTACTTGTTTGGAACCACATCTATAGGCCAGTTACTCATACAAGAGAATTGCAAGCCAGTTACTCATCTGGAACCACATCTATTAGCGAACCATGCTAGAATAATCACATGCGTGTTGGCTTTCTTTTAGTGAATGTTTTGAGTTTATGTACATATCACGTCTTAATTACATATCTGGATTAATTATTTGCTTCCTGATTGGTATAATACAAGCCCGATGGGACCAAAAATGCATATGTGAATTGATATCTCATATTTATATGTGCATTTTGGCCGGACTTTACACTTAAATGGTAACTCAAACCCCTATATTCATTGTGCTTCGTGCTATATTTGTCTAGAATTGGGTACTGTTGTGGTTTTTGTATTGAATTGCAGGAACTCGGTGGATCAAACTCAATTAATGCATAAAATGGTGGACTTAAGAGAAACAATTGGTCAAATGGAATCAATAGCATTGAAGAGCTCATCCTAAGCTTTCCAACGCCTATTGAATCGCCTCAATCGGAGTTCGGGTGAAGGAATTATGGCCGAAATACTACCTCTCCTCGGTCTGGAGTCAACTCGGTCCGAGTTGGATCCATCTCGGTCCGAGTTGAAAGTCAGAAAACTGCTAAATTGCCATCTCGGTCCGAGTTGGAGCCAACTCGGTCCGAGTTGAGAGCCGACATAGTGCATTTGGCAAGTTTTCAAGCATGGAAACTCAATATTTTGGTATGAATTCTTGCCATGACGCCCTAACCTCCTTTCCAAGTCCAGAAGATCACTATTTATGCTCCCCTAAGTCAGAAGAAAAGGGAGAACCCACCATACACGAAATTTCACGATCTACCACGTTTTGGCACCTTTCCACCATCGTTCTCGCGCCGGAAGGCGTGGGATTCCACCTCTTGCATCATAGCACGACCATGACATAATCTTTGGAGCAATTCTAGGCGCGATGGCGGCAGAATCAATCCAACCACGGCTCTGGACGTTCGGTATTTTGAGTTAGAAGCGATATTTGGTTTATTTCTTCCATTCTCTTGATATTTGATTTGATGGAGTTTGTATCTTATTTTGCTTTCATGTTAGGCTAGATTTATGTTGTCTTAGGAGTAGGGAAGTAACTTAGGTTTCGATGTGTTGTGATTTGACTCAATATGATATGATATGTTTTGTTGATTTGTTTTGTTGAGAATTATGTTAATTGCTTGTTTTAATTACTTGGTTAAAGTCTGATTAACTTCTAGATGTACGGCCGCATTTAGTTAAGTTCTAAAGTTAGATTAATCAAGATAATTTAGATAAGTATTTGGGATAAATCGTAGATCCGAAAGGGGAGATTAGTTCACACCAAAAGTGTAACTTTTAGACAAGTCCAAAAGACCTCTAGATATCCTTATGAACTCCAACAAACAAGTTTAAGTTGATTGAATTCTATACCAAAAGTTGTGAACCAATCGAGTTAATTAGGTTAGGTTGTGATTAAACCAGTTTCTAGTCCAACAAGCGACAGCTGAGGTTTAGAATATCTAGGTTTGACCAACAAACCCTAGCACAAAGCATAAAATATCATAAAAGGTCAAAACCACACACTTTCACCCTCTGTTCGGACCAAACATATCCTTGTTCGGACCGAACAGAGAAGTGAACGCTTGAAAAACATAGTTTGATGCACGAAAGTGATAAGTTCTGTGTTCTAGAGTCCAAACCAAGGTGAAACATGAACCCTAAGACGCTTTTTATACTGTTTGAAAATTCAAAAACTTTACTTTAGTTGTTTACATTATTTTAATAGACAAAATAACCAAAAATATATACTTTACTTGCATCTTTACTTTTAATTCATCAAAACTCCAAAAAAATATTGTTGTCTAGCTTTTGAAAAAGGATAAGTCCGGTAATCAATTAAACCGTCCCTTGGGTTCGACCCTAAAGCTGTACTCCAAAAGACTAGTGAGGTTAGCTCTAGGTTTATAAATTTATTTGATTCCTAGGTTTTAAGCCTTCATCAAATTGGCGCCGTTGCCGGGGACGGTGTTGATTTTAGAATTTATTTTAGTAACGAGAGACTAGATATTGTATCTTTCATTTATTATTATTATTATTATTATTATTATTATTATTATTATTATCATAAAAAAAAGGAAAAAAAAACTGATGGTTGGTTTGGATTTTATTGTTGAAAATACAGGTTTTGACTGATTGTGGATGTCCTACTTGCAACTCGCGCTAGAGCACCACGGGTCAAGCAACTAAAAAACACACGACCCACGTACGACCTCATGTGAGTTGCATGCCACAAGAAAACTTGTCCCGTTGCTACCTCTGAACTCCTACATTGCTGCACGATTTACTCACGCTGAAGCGCTGCTGCCCCACGCCAAATAGAGACGAATTCATATGGAAATTCATGCCTTGATTTGGAAAATTTTGAGGAACAAATGAAGAAAGATGCGATTCGTGCTAGAGCACCATGGGTTACGTGAACCAACTAACCCCGATCGACCTCATACGAATTGCACAACAACTCAAAGAAAGGAGTAGAGCCATTTTGGAAATCGAGAGAACAAACTAGGAGCAAATCGAAATGGCGGAAGCAAAAATTGGCTAAGTTATATTTTCCTCCTATTTACTTTTCTTTGTGATTGAATACATTGAGGACAATGTTTGATTTAAGTTTGGGGGGAGGGAATAGGAGAAAAATCGAACTTTTGATTGAAATTGCTCATTTTTTTTTTTGCACTATTCATGCCTAGTTTTTGTTTGGAAATTGATTGGATGTGCCTAGTCTCTCTCGATTTGGATTTTAAATGATAAATTCACACAATTTAAACTGTTTTGAAGTCAAATAAATTTTTTTCTCGATGCACCCTAGAATGTTTTGATATCTTTTGTTGATTTTTGCACCAATGGGCCGAATTGAAAATATTTTACAAAAATGGAACTCGATTTTGGTTGCTTGAAATTGTAAAAACACTCTAAGTCGATTCTCACAAGTTTTTACCGAGTAAACGGATTTGTATTTGACAAATTTTTGTTTAAAAAGAATTTTATGAACTTCGGAAATTAAAAGATGAACCTTGTCTTGTTGAAAATGTTTTTAATCGCTTGAATCACCAACAAGCAAACTTAATGGGAAAATAAATCAAAATAGCTGTGAAAACGAGGACGCACTGAGGCCTTTTTCCACCAACTTAGTCACAAATTGGAGGGTATTGGGTTAAGCATGAATTGTTAGGAATTACAACTCAAAGAAAGCGAGAAATAATTGGATAATTCATGCTTAATTCTACCGGACCCGGTGCGAAAGCATTGGTAAAGGAGTTGTTGAGTATTATGGCCCAAGTGTACCGTGGCCATAGTCGAGCAACACCCGTCTAACCTCCCTAGCGCGACATGTGCTAGTAGCAAACTCAAGGCTGATGATACCGCATTATCCTCTAGGGTGTAAAGCCCCACGGCTCGACTTGCACAAAAAAATTGGTGAAAATTTGAAATTGCTTTTAAAAAGGGTTCATCATAAAATTTCTAATTTTGATAAAATTCTTTACAAACTTTTGTGAAATATGGAAAAGAACGGGTAACTGAAATTGAGATCGCATTTGAATTGACAAAATGAAGCTAGAGTTCTTGAATTTGATAAAAGATTTCATTAGGACCAAGAGATGCATGAATTAATTTGTAGAAAACTAAACTTGGTTCTTGAAATTAAATTTTTGTTTGACTTATTTGATTGAAGTGTGAAAACTTAAGGCGTAGCAATTGGTTTCACGATATTTCTTGGTTTGAGATGCAACTCGATGTTTAAGGTTTAAGTACAGTCCAAAATTATGAACTTAGGGCGTTGCTTGAGGACAAACAAAGTTTAAGCTTGGGGGGATTTGATATCTCATATTTATATGTGCATTTTGGCCGGACTTTACACTTAAATGGTAACTCAAACCCCTATATTCATTGTGCTTCGTGCTATATTTGTCTAGAATTGGGTACTGTTGTGGTTTTTGTATTGAATTGCAGGAACTCGGTGGATCAAACTCAATTAATGCATAAAATGGTGGACTTGAGAGAAACAATTGGTCAAATGGAATCAATAGCATTGAAGAGCTCATCCTAAGCTTTCCAACGCCTATTGAATCGCCTCAATCGGAGTTCGGGTGAAGGAATTATGGCCGAAATACTACCTCTCCTCGGTCTGGAGTCAACTCGGTCCGAGTTGGATCCATCTCGGTCCGAGTTGAAAGTCAGAAAACTGCTAAATTGCCATCTCGGTCCGAGTTGGAGCCAACTCGGTCCGAGTTGAGAGCCGACATAGTGCATTTGGCAAGTTTTCAAGCATGGAAACTCAATATTTTGGTATGAATTCTTGCCATGACGCCCTAGCCTCCTTTCCAAGTCCAGAAGATCACTATTTATGCTCCCCTAAGTCAGAAGAAAAGGGGGAACCCACCATACACGAAATTTCACGATCTACCACGTTTTGGCACCTTTCCACCATCATTCTCGCGCCGAAAGGCGTGGGATTCCACCTCTTGCATCATAGCACGACCATGACATAATCTTTGGAGCAATTCTAGGCGCGATGGCGGCAGAATCAATCCAACCACGGCTCTGGACGTTCGGTATCTTGAGTTAGAAGCGATATTTGGTTTATTTCTTCCATTCTCTTGATATTTGATTTGATGGAGTTTGTATCTTATTTTGCTTTCATGTTAGGCTAGATTTATGTTGTCTTAGGAGTAGGGAAGTAACTTAGGTTTCGATGTGTTGTGATTTGACTCAATATGATATGATATGTTTTGTTGATTTGTTTTGTTGAGAATTATGTTAATTGCTTGTTTTAATTACTTGGTTAAAGTCTGATTAACTTCTAGATGTACGGCCGCATTTAGTTAAGTTCTAAAGTTAGATTAATCAAGATAATTTACATAAGTATTTGGGATAAATCGTAGATCCGAAAGGGGAGATTAGTTCACACCAAAAGTGTAACTTTTAGACAAGTCCAAAAGACCTCTAGATATCCTTATGAACTCCAACAAACAAGTTTAAGTTGATTGAATTCTATACCAAAAGTTGTGAACCAATCGAGTTAATTAGGTTAGGTTGTGATTAAACCAGTTTCTAGTCCAACAAGCGACAGCATAAAATATCATAAAATATCATAAAAGGTCAAAACCACACACTTTCACCCTCTGTTCGGACCAAACATATCCTTTTTCGGACCGAACAGAGAAGTGAACGCTTGAAAAACATAGTTTGATGCACGAAAGTGATAAGTTCTGTGTTCTAGAGTCCAAACCAAGGTGAAACATGAACCCTAAGACGCTTTTTATACTGTTTGAAAATTCAAAAACTTTACTTTAGTTGTTTACATTATTTTAATAGACAAAATAACCAAAAATATATACTTTACTTGCATCTTTACTTTTAATTCATCAAAACTCCAAAAAAATATTGTTGTCTAGCTTTTGAAAAAGGATAAGTCCGGTAATCAATTAAACCGTCCCTTGGGTTCGACCCTAAAGCTGTACTCCAAAAGACTAGTGAGGTTAGCTCTAGGTTTATAAATTTATTTGATTCCTAGGTTTTAAGCCTTCATCAAATTGGCGCCGTTGCCGGGGACGGTGTTGATTTTAGAATTTATTTTAGTAACGAGAGACTAGATATTGTATCTTTCATTTATTATTATTATTATTATTATTATTATTATTATTATTATTATTATCATAAAAAAAAGGAAAAAAAACTGATGGTTGGTTTGGATTTTATTGTTGAAAATACAGGTTTTGACTGATTGTGGATGTCCTACTTGCAAATCGCGCTAGAGCACCACGGGTCAAGCAACTAAAAAACACACGACCCACGTACGACCTCATGTGAGTTGCATGCCACAAGAAAACTTGTCCCGTTGCTACCTCTGAACTCCTACATTGCTGCACGATTTACTCACGCTGAAGCGCTGCTGCCCCACGCCAAATAGAGACGAATTCATATGGAAATTCATGCCTTAATTTGGAAAATTTTGAGGAACAAATGAAGAAAGATGCGATTCGTGCTAGAGCACCATGGGTTACGTGAACCAACTAACCCCGATCGACCTCATACGAATTGCACAACAACTCAAAGAAAGGAGTAGAGCCATTTTGGAAATCGAGAGAACAAACTAGGAGCAAATCGAAATGGCGGAAGCAAAAATTGGCTAAGTTATATTTTCCTCCTATTTACTTTTCTTTGTGATTGAATACATTGAGGACAATGTTTGATTTAAGTTTGGGGGGAGGGAATAGGAGAAAAATCGAACTTTTGATTGAAATTGCTCATTTTTTTTTTGCACTATTCATGCCTAGTTTTTGTTTGGAAATTGATTGGATGTGCCTAGTCTCTCTCGATTTGGATTTTAAATGATAAATTCACACAATTTAAACTGTTTTGAAGTCAAATAAATTTTTTTCTCGATGCACCCTAGAATGTTTTGATATCTTTTGTTGATTTTTGCACCAATGGACCGAATTGAAAATATTTTCCAAAAATGGAACTCGATTTTGGTTGCTTGAAATTGTAAAAACACTCTAAGTCGATTCTCACAAGTTTTTACCGAGTGAACGGATTTGTATTTGACAAATTTTTGTTTAAAAAGAATTTTATGAACTTCGGAAATTAAAAGATGAACCTTGTCTTGTTGAAAATGTTTTTAATCGCTTGAATCACCAACAAGCAAACTTAATGGGAAAATAAATCAAAATAGCTGTGAAAACGAGGACGCACTGAGGCCTTTTTCCACCAACTTAGTCACAAATTGGAGGGTATTGGGTTAAGCATGAATTGTTAGGAATTACAACTCAAAGAAAGCGAGAAATAATTGGATAATTCATGCTTAATTCTACCGGACCCGGTGCGAAAGCATTGGTAAAGGAGTTGTTGAGTATTATGGCCCAAGTGTACCGTGGCCATAGTCGAGCAACACCCGTCTAACCTCCCTAGCGCGACATGTGCTAGTAGCAAACTCAAGGCTGATGATACCGCATTATCCTCTAGGGTGTAAAGCCCCACGGCTCGACTTGCACAAAAAAATTGGTGAAAATTTGAAATTGCTTTTAAAAAGGGTTCATCATAAAATTTCTAATTTTGATAAAATTCTTTACAAACTTTTGTGAAATATGGAAAAGAACGGGTAACTGAAATTGAGATCGCATTTGAATTGACAAAATGAAGCTAGAGTTCTTGAATTTGATAAAAGATTTCATTAGGACCAAGAGATGCATGAATTAATTTGTAGAAAACTAAACTTGGTTCTTGAAATTAAATTTTTGTTTGACTTATTTGATTGAAGTGTGAAAACTTAAGGCGTAGCAATTGGTTTCACGATATTTCTTGGTTTGAGATGCAACTCGATGTTTAAGGTTTAAGTACAGTCCAAAATTATGAACTTAGGGCGTTGCTTGAGGACAAACAAAGTTTAAGCTTGGGGGGATTTGATATCTCATATTTATATGTGCATTTTGGCCGGACTTTACACTTAAATGGTAACTCAAACCCCTATATTCATTGTGCTTCGTGCTATATTTGTCTAGAATTGGGTACTGTTGTGGTTTTTGTATTGAATTGCAGGAACTCGGTGGATCAAACTCAATTAATGCATAAAATGGTGGACTTGAGAGAAACAATTGGTCAAATGGAATCAATAGCATTGAAGAGCTCATCCTAAGCTTTCCAACGCCTATTGAATCGCCTCAATCGGAGTTCGGGTGAAGGAATTATGGCCGAAATACTACCTCTCCTCGGTCTGGAGTCAACTCGGTCCGAGTTGGATCCATCTCGGTCCGAGTTGAAAGTCAGAAAACTGCTAAATTGCCATCTCGGTCCGAGTTGGAGCCAACTCGGTCCGAGTTGAGAGCCGACATAGTGCATTTGGCAAGTTTTCAAGCATGGAAACTCAATATTTTGGTATGAATTCTTGCCATGACGCCCTAGCCTCCTTTCCAAGTCCAGAAGATCACTATTTATGCTCCCCTAAGTCAGAAGAAAAGGGGGAACCCACCATACACGAAATTTCACGATCTACCACGTTTTGGCACCTTTCCACCATCATTCTCGCGCCGAAAGGCGTGGGATTCCACCTCTTGCATCATAGCACGACCATGACATAATCTTTGGAGCAATTCTAGGCGCGATGGCGGCAGAATCAATCCAACCACGGCTCTGGACGTTCGGTATCTTGAGTTAGAAGCGATATTTGGTTTATTTCTTCCATTCTCTTGATATTTGATTTGATGGAGTTTGTATCTTATTTTGCTTTCATGTTAGGCTAGATTTATGTTGTCTTAGGAGTAGGGAAGTAACTTAGGTTTCGATGTGTTGTGATTTGACTCAATATGATATGATATGTTTTGTTGATTTGTTTTGTTGAGAATTATGTTAATTGCTTGTTTTAATTACTTGGTTAAAGTCTGATTAACTTCTAGATGTACGGCCGCATTTAGTTAAGTTCTAAAGTTAGATTAATCAAGATAATTTACATAAGTATTTGGGATAAATCGTAGATCCGAAAGGGGAGATTAGTTCACACCAAAAGTGTAACTTTTAGACAAGTCCAAAAGACCTCTAGATATCCTTATGAACTCCAACAAACAAGTTTAAGTTGATTGAATTCTATACCAAAAGTTGTGAACCAATCGAGTTAATTAGGTTAGGTTGTGATTAAACCAGTTTCTAGTCCAACAAGCGACAGCATAAAATATCATAAAATATCATAAAAGGTCAAAACCACACACTTTCACCCTCTGTTCGGACCAAACATATCCTTGTTCGGACCGAACAGAGAAGTGAACGCTTGAAAAACATAGTTTGATGCACGAAAGTGATAAGTTCTGTGTTCTAGAGTCCAAACCAAGGTGAAACATGAACCCTAAGACGCTTTTTATACTGTTTGAAAATTCAAAAACTTTACTTTAGTTGTTTACATTATTTTAATAGACAAAATAACCAAAAATATATACTTTACTTGCATCTTTACTTTTAATTCATCAAAACTCCAAAAAAATATTGTTGTCTAGCTTTTGAAAAAGGATAAGTCCGGTAATCAATTAAACCGTCCCTTGGGTTCGACCCTAAAGCTGTACTCCAAAAGACTAGTGAGGTTAGCTCTAGGTTTATAAATTTATTTGATTCCTAGGTTTTAAGCCTTCATCATGAATGATTAGAATAATTATTTTTGAGGTTCTCTTTTCTGGAGTTTTATTTGGACTATTCTATGTCTCTCAATAATCTTTAAAGTGAAATTAATTGTCTCAGATAATCCATTATTTGCTATGGAACAACCTATAAGCCTTGATGGAGAAGATATTCAGAATGAAAAGGTTTTTTTTATTTTTTCAATTTCAGCATTTTAGCATCAATTTACTTCCTAATTTTAGCATTTCAGCATCTTGAATAATCTTTTCAATTGCAATTTCAGGATCAACCACATGGAGAGAACGATTGGATTCCTCAATTGGGAATGGTATTTGAAACAGAAGAGCAAGCGTGGCAATTCTGGAATACATATGCAGGAAAGATTGGATTTAGTGCTAGGAAAAGTTATTCACATAAGAGTCGGACTGATTCTGTTGTCACGTCAAGAGTGTTTGTATGCTCAAATCAAGGTGAGCGTAAAGAGAAGAAAGGTGAAAACCCCAAAAACCCTAGGGCAGAAACTCGAACGGGTTGCAAGGCTCGTTTGATTGTGAAATTCATTAGAGAAAACAACCACTATAGAGTATCAGATTTCAATTCTAACCACAACCATCTTCTTCAAAAGTCTGAAGCTTTTCACATGATACGTAGTCAACGTGAGGTCACAGAGCTTGCACAATTTGAAATTGATTTGACCGATGAGTCGGGTATTCGGCCAAAACAAGCATATGAGTTAATGGGTAGACAAGTTGGTGGTTAGAGCAATCTTTCTATGACGATCATGGATTATAGAAATTACTTGAGGGACAAACGACGGAGAGTATTAATTTCTGGTGAAGCTATGGCAATGTTGAAGTACTTCAATGATCGGACTTTTGAGAATCCTTCATTCCATCATGTTGAGAAAGTAGATGAGTTTTAAGAGATTACTAATATTGTTTGGGCAGATGCAAGGATGATTGCGGATTATGCCCAGTTTGGTGATGTGGTTTCTTTTGATACCACATTAGGTATAAACAAAGAACACCGACCTTTTGGAGTATTTGTCGGTTTCAACCATTTTAGAGAATGTGTGATATTTGGAGCAACTCTACTGTATGATAGCACCAAAGAATCTTTTGAATGGGTATTCAAAATATTTGTGGAAATACATAATCAAAAGGCACCAAAAACTATTTTCACGGATCAAGAGGCAGCAATTGGTGGAGCCATTAAAATCGTGCTGCCGGAAACAATTCATGGCTTATGTACTTGGCACATATGGAGAATGCTACTGCACATCTTTTGAGCTACAATAGGAATGAGTTTAACATGCTTGCAAAATTTAGTGCTTGTATGTATGAATATGAAGATGAAGCTGAATTTGAGGAGGCATTTAACGAGCTCAAGAGAAATGTCAAAGATGATAATGAATGGCTACCAAAGATATACAAAAAGAAAGAACAATGGGCATTTTGTTATATGAAGAATGTTTTGAGCTTAGGGATGAGAAGTACACAATTGAGTGAGAGTATTAATAGTGACATAAAGAATTACTTAAACTCAGATTTGGATATTATTCGGTTCTTCGAGAATTCTGAGAGGGTTGTAGATGACAAACGTGAGAATGAGAAAAAATCAGAATTTGATTGGAGGACACAACCAAGAATGAAGATTAATGTTCCAATCCTTGTACAAGCTGGATCTATATATACACCAAAAATTTTTGAACTTTTTCAAAAGGAGTATGAATTATCTATGGCAGCTGAAATCAAAGTTGTAACAAGTAATGAATTCATGGTTGCAACTTGGAGTGCCGACCATTCTAATTTCTCTAAGAAATTCCATAAAGTTCTTTGGGATCATGCGAATACAACGGTTTCGTGTGGATGCAAGAAATATGAGAGAATGGGAATCTTATGTTGGCATGCATTGAAGGTATGGACATGTTTCTATAGATCATTTACTTTTTCTATTTAGCATTTCTACAAATTAGTTTCTGTCTACCAATGAAAAGAAGCTACTGAAATTGCTTTCTGTTTGGTAATCAGATTTATTCCCTGCTATCGGATTTAAAGTAACAATTTACTTCTTTATATGATTCAAATTGAAATCGATTGGCCTTATGTTTTAATTTATATTATTAATTTACTTCTTGTCAAATTTGATACTGTAATGTGATCCAAATAGGAACCTTGTATGTAATTGCTCAACATGATGGAATGGCAGGTCTACTTGCTCAACTATACTAATTCTAATACATTTAGTCTACTTGTCTGTACTGATGATGTATTGTGCCAACTACTTGTCTAATACATTTATTATTGAAATTGAAGGTATTGGATGCAATGAATGTTAAAACTTTGCCAGAAAAATATATTTGGAAGCACTAGACAAGAGAAGCTAGAGAGGGAACTATTGAAGATCAGAATGGCAGGTCGGTGATTGAAGATACAAGATTAGACATGGCTCGTCGCAATAGAGATTTATGTCGCAAGTTCATGAAAATAGCATCTCAAGCATCCCCTGACGAAGAAATATCTCTATTTGTTAATGGTGCATTGGAAAGGCTAGAGCATCAAGTTGAAGAGAAGATACAAAAGAAAGCGACCACTGCTATTAGTCATCAAGCGCCTCCTGTGTCTGACTTCGTTTCTGATAGTCAACCTCGTCTAAAGAAAAAGAATGGTACAAAAGGTAGTAAGAGACATCGAAGTGGGGTTGAAATTGTTAGAAAGAAGATTCAAAAGAAAGCAGCACGAAACTCTACGACAAAGATTAGTTGTGCACTTGCATAATATCAGAAAATCAGCACTTGCATAATACCAGCACTTTCTTTATTGTGCACTTGCATAAAATTAGAAAAATCAGAAAATCAACACTTGCATAATAATATTCAGTGAAAATCAGCACTTGCATAAACCCTAAACCCTAAAATTAGCACTCTTTGCATAATAATATTCAGTGAAAATCAGCACTTGCATAAACCCTAAACCCTAAAATCAGCACTCTCTCATTAGAAGCCTTTATTGGTGTCCATGGCATAATGGTATTCAGTGAAATTTTTTTTGTGGTCTGGATTTGTAAACGTGGACTCAAAAGTAGAAACCAGAGCAACTTGCATAATATCAGCACACCTACTGAGTTATGCTCCAGTGAATTTAAGGTTAAAATCGATTAGTGTTTACACCTACTGGTATTAGGTCTAGAGGACAAAACTGGATAATAAATCTTATGTGACAATTTTGTCCTTTTTCCTAACTCTCTTTTCCTTCAATTTTAGGATATATGAAAGGATAATTTAACTCCTACATTAACCCAGAATTCCCAACTTGATGACAACGCTAGTTTTTTAACACTGGAGTCACAAGTGGATGACTATGTTAGTTATGCATGATTGTTAACGGTTAGTACTTCTAGAGCCAAAATATATAACTTTTTGCATCGATATTAATAATTTTGTTAATGTTAGTCTTTTTTTTAATAGGAGAACTCTTCATTTGCTTTGCCTTCGCCTCGTTCTGAAATCACCTCTATAAGTCAAACTATGTCTCTATTTGACAAGATGAATATCTTATTGTTATAGTCAAGAAATGTTTCATTTTGTATAGCTTTTAAAGAAAAAGCTTTATTTTGTGATAGCTTAGTGTTATAGTCAAGAAATATCTCATTTTGTATAGCTCAGTGTGATAGCTTACTGTTAAACAGTGTCTCATTTTGTATAGCTTAGTCTGATAGCTTAGTGTTATAGTCAAGAATGATGAAATGACAAGCTGTTACTTGGGCATGATTTTAGTTCTGATACAAATGCCGCCTGCAGTTTGTTGGATTATGTAAATATTTAAGTCCAGAAAGTTTAAAACAATTTTGTTCTCTGCACCCAGTATCCCATTTATTCCTCATCATATCAGCTGGCGATCCAGGGATGGTGTCAGGTTCGTGTCCAATGATGTTTTGGTAATGACAAGCTGTTAAACATATAGCTAGTTACATCCTTTTATTTTCTGGTACACATGGTACACATGGTACAGGTACAGGTACCATGTTAATTTGCTTGTACACATGGTCCGTTGCATTCTTGGGACCTATGTCTCGCCTTGTCGCCACGTGGTGGGCTACTATGTGGGGACCATTAGTTCCGTATAATTGACTGCTATATATATCATCACATGGTACAGGTAGGTACTTCACATTATTAAGGATATTAACGGTACAGGTACACATGGTACCTATGGTACATTACCTAGGGATGTACTTCACATATTTAGAAATGATTAACAAGCAAACTGAATTAACAAAGCATGAGTTTTAAATAATGGTAACAAGCATATTTAGAAATGATTAACAAGCATGAGTTTAAACCATTATGTAAAATACATAGCAAAAACACAAACATCTAAATAACATAAACAACAAAAACACATCTTATAATTAAAAATGAGATATCAATACAATTTAAAAGTTCATGCCAAATATCCATAGCAAATACTCAGACTAGATCAATACTAAAGATCTATAGCAAATACAAAATACCACCAAATATATCTTTTCAACCTCCAAATTACAACTTACAAATTACAATTATCAAAAGAGAAATAAAAAATAGTACAAGGTATTGAATTATTTGGCTTCTAAGTTCTTCCAAACGCTTATCAAATCTCTCTTCAAGTTCCTTAAATTTCCTATCAAATTGTTCATTGAAATCCTTGGCTTGCCTTTCTAATTGTTGCTTCAATGATTCAATTTTATTTTCAAGGTCTATAGGACTAAAGCACACCTCATCTACTCATATAATAAACTTATTACATCGTCGACACAAGTAGAAAGATCGACCCTTATTCCTTGGTGTGTTTGCAACCAGGATAACTACATGCTCATTGTCATTGCATCTACTACTGCAGTAAGGTAACACTCCATTCAATTTACATCCATTGTATGGGCTATTTTGAGAGCTCATTGTTATCTAAAAAAAATAGCATCAAACATCATTGCTATCTGCATTTTTCAATTTATTACAAATAATTAAAGTGAAAAAGTAAAGATACTATTTTCATATAGACTCTAAACCTCAATATAAAGGGTCTGGTAGTCTAGTTCCATACTTCCATACCAATAAAATGATAAATCCTCAGAATTGAAAAACTAGCAGCCTAACAAACACTTTCAATTGTTGAAATATCTTTCGACATTGTAAATTAGAAAATATGCAATACTTGAATACAATGGATAAGTACAAAGATAACATTTTTCCATATTCAAAAGATATTTCAACACTTTCAGTTTCAGCACTTTGTACAAAGTGACTACTAGTTCAGCAACTGAGAATGCTTTTGAGATATAAAAACTCTTTCCTGTTCTTCCATTGTACATATTTTATTGGATGATTCCAATATAACTTAATTATTCATATGCAGAGGCAATTTCTCTAATAAATGAAGCAAAATCAAAGAAAATAGGGTTGCAAAGAGGTTACCAACAGAAGGGAAAAAGGAGAATCCTGCAAATTGCTTCGATCGGTAGAGAAGAGGTGGAAGAGGAAGATCAGAAGAGAAAGTTCGCTTCGATCGGCTTCCACGACGCCTAGCACCCTCGATCGCCTCCGTTCTCTCTCTCTCTCTCTCAAACTCAACAGAAGGGAAAAAGGAGAATCCTGTGAATTGCTTCGATCGGCAGAGAATAGATGGAAGAGAAAGATCAGAAGAGAAAATACGCTTCGATCGGCTTCCACGACGTCTAGCACCCTCGATCGCCTCCGTTCTCTCTCTCTCTCTCTCTCTCTCTCTCAAACTCACGGAGAGAAGTATTATTTTTAATTTTCATGGCTATTGGATTTCTATTTTGATGGCTCACGGAGAGGATCCGAAATAAAACCCGATAACAATGCGTAACTACACGATTCGTATAGAGGAATAACATTTGAGCCGTTCGATCGCGCGAACGGTGGAATGTGCCGCGCGACACGGCTTGTCGCGCAACAGCCGATTCGGATTGTAATTTCAGTTAGTTTGCCCAATTTTCTCAACGTGATATGCGTGGATGGCAGACCGCGATGTGAAAGGCATCAAGCAGATCAATTAGCTTAATTTATCTGAGTAACGAAAAAACAAAATGAAGACAGCATCAAGCTTGCCAGCTCATATTTTATATTTAATATAATTTTCTATACAAGTCAATGATTCAAGCTGATTCCAATGGGCCAATTTGCCTGTTGCCATACAAACAATTGCAAGTAGATCTTTTATCTTTGCGCTAGGAACTAAGGTTCCGTTTGGATGGTTTTTTCCCGGAATAAGGAATAATCACCTTTTACCAATAAATTTATTTCTAACCATTCAAACTCTTCACAAAAGTTACACACTTTCCAATAAATTTACCCATTCCCAATAAATTTCTTCCCTTTTTCCTTCTTCCTACCTTATTCTCACCGCATCCAAACGGAGCATAAGATAGTAATTGAGATTAGAGACCATTTGCTTTTACATTGGCCGTCTGATCGTAGTTGGCCTCTGTATTATAATCTAATAATGCGTAGAGGATCGTCCACTATTTTTAGGCTTAATTTATTTAATTACGAGGGTATTTTTCGCGTTCTGCGCTTTTTTATTCGGAACATTTTTTGTTTAAACAGATTTTGGCTATGTATAGTAGAGGAGTAAATAGTTAATTCATTTACTCTTTTAAAATAAAATTATATCATGTTTGGTATGAACATGTGAAGTAAATAAAAAAAAATAAAATTAACTAAATAATGATAATCATCTCTCGATTTATGTAGAATAACTTTACTCCACTTAAAATAGTAGAGTAATTTATTTTTTCCTACTCCACACCATTCTACTAAATTTAAATCATATTTGAAGCAATAAAAATAAACTAAATAAGTTACTCTACTTTTAATCCTCCGCTCAACATTAGAATTAAACTGAAACTTTAAATATGGCAATGGTTTTCATGAAATATTTGTGGAAAAGAAAAAAAAATGAAAACGCGGAGCAGAGTGCCCACAGGGTCCAGGACAAAATACATTTCAATTTTAGCTTTCGATGAACCCAACTTTGTAGATTTAGGTGCACCGATTATTATTTATTACTATTCTGACCCATTTAGATCTGCCACATATTCTCGGCAACGATGCAGTAGATTCTCTGAAATGCCACTGTTTTATTTTAGATCTACGGTAGCCAAACTTATGGCCTTTTATATAATGTTAGATTAGATGATTTTGATGA
The DNA here is from genome assembly GCA_028095005.1 of Rhynchospora pubera. Classification (NCBI taxonomy): domain Eukaryota; kingdom Viridiplantae; phylum Streptophyta; class Magnoliopsida; order Poales; family Cyperaceae; genus Rhynchospora; species Rhynchospora pubera. The sequence continues at coordinate 84,213,977 of CM051462.1, read as the reverse complement.
ATTAACAATAATATTTGTTTTAAATTTTACTATTCAATATAATTAATACATTATTTTAGATCTACAGTAGCCAAACGATGCAGTAGATATTTGGATCGGTTATTTAAAGAAGATCGAAGAGTTCGGATCAGTATGTACCGAAACACTAGTACATTAGTATGCATCATATGTTTTCTTTTAATAATTTATGTATATTGAAGTATATTTTATATATTATATAATAAAATAAATAACTATATATCTTCAATTTTTTTGTGTCGAATAAATTTATCTGATTGTTCAGAGAGTCCAAATTGATATTCTTTTAGGCCATTATTGGCAAGGAAGGCGAACTATCTGTCCACAAACTAGTCCAGTTCGCGCGAACCAACGCGATAGCAAAAAACACGAACATAGAATAAATAACTTGTTTGAAATCCCATCTATTTGTGCGAATTAAGAACAACGAATACGAGCTCACCTGTCCCTTGTCCTTATCCCTTCAATTTTGAAAAAAAAAATATAACGAATAATAAAAATTTAGATAAATCTATAATTTATTTTCTAGAAAAATTCTAATATGAAAAATTATTCGAATAGTTCAGATGTTTGAACTTTTCATTTTGAAAAAGGTGTCCAGATTAAGTAAAATGTTGGATATTTTGCGAAGTAATTGATAAGCTCAGTTTTGGATAGAGATTAACAACATGAGAGGATTTAGAGATGAGAATGAGTGGAAAATGTATTTTTATTGATTATTTGAGGATTACAATCTGTATTCTATAAGCTCTTTTCTCTACAAAAATGCCAACCCCCTGTACAATCGTCTACCCCCTCTATATATAGACCTATTTCCTATAACAGAATGCTGACGTCACCCGACAGCCGTTAGCCAACTTGGTGCCTCCAGATTCTCCCGAGTTATGTTCGGTGAGGCGCTCCATATGAGTTTGTTAGAGCTTGTCCTCCAGACTTCATTTGGGCGCGCTGTTTAATTTTACTTTTTTCCGCTTCTTTACCTCCATTGCGGGCCTCTTTTGGGCTGGGTTCCATATTCTTCTATTTGGGCCGAACTTTATCAGGCCGGCCCTATCAGTAATATATGTGCATATTTATTGAAATTATTTATTGGCAGAACAGGTTGTTAAATCACTTGGGCCATGTTTGGTGGCGGAGTAAATTGTGGAATAACTTAAGGAGGAGTAAATAGTTAATCCACTTACTCATTTAATTTTAAATCATGTTTGGTATGACAAGATGGAGTAAATATGTAGTAAGAATAAATAAATAATAAGAACCATTCTTAATCATGTGGAGTAACTTTACTCTACCTAAAATGGTAGAGTAATTTACTCCTCCTTACTCCACACTAATTCACCAAATTTAAATCATGTTTGGTGAAATAAAAGTGAATTAAATGAGTTATTCCACATTTAATCCTCTACCAAACATGGCCAGGATTTTAGCTTACTCTCGTTGTTTATTCTTTTGTTTTTATTTATTTATTTTCAAAGTAGATAATAGACCGATGAAAAAGGGTGCTATATATCTTAATTTCGGCTATGCGGGTTAATAGATCTCATCGTAAATATTTGTACTTAGATCTGTCAAACGTGGTAAGTGGCAACGGAATAGGGCAATTCGTTTGCCGTGCCACTAACGAAACGGCACAATTTCGACATTTCGTTTTCCATTCCATTTACCATTTCGTTAAACGGCATGTACAAAATATACGATTTCAATAAACGGCATGTGCTATTCCGTTCCACTACCCATTTCGTTTATTGTTCCATTATCGAAACGACACGATCCGCGCTGCCACTAACCGTTCCATTTTTGCTTAACGTCACGGCATAACGCATTAACGTCTACCGTTGACGGTCCTATTTGTACTGTTTAGCGAGAGAGAGTGCGCGCTAGAGAGTGCGAATGACGGAAAAAAAAGAAAATGAATAATATATTATATATATGACAAACTCAACATTGGTGATTAAATTTATTTTTTATTACATAGGAGGCAATAGTACAACAACAATGTACGTACGTATGCGAGTACATAAAGTGCATGCAGAATCGATTCTACACAAATGATTGAAAATACAACAGCAATGACAAGCCACAAGCTAGCTAGCTATAATTGAAGATGTTAACATTGAAAACTCAAAACAGGACACAAATTAACATAAAAAAGAAGTGCAGAAAGATACATCAGGCATGATTTCTCAAGTCCTTTAGCAGCCCATTTTTATGCTTTACGAAGTAGAACTCTAGTAGCAATAGCATCGCACTCCCTTCCATACGCAATCCGGCCGAGGACACTTTATCAGAAGTTGCCGGGACATCGGTTTCGATATTAATGCTGGTTTCTCCTAATACCAATGAATCAAATTCATTACATACTTAAGATTAATTAATCAGGTTCAAATCATACCATAGTTAGTACGGAAAAACGATGAAAGAAAAACAAAAAAGTAATATTAAGACAAATATTTATTAGAATATCACCATGGATGTATAAGTTATCTAGCAACGCTGCAAATTATCATTAATGAACTATATATATCCCTCAAAAACCCTACCCGACCCAATTCGAATTCAACTCGTTATCCAACAAGACCTAATTAAAAATTTAACAATTAATGCAATTAAATTATGATTAGACCAATTAATAATTTTGTTTTCTAAACCCTGACGTCATTTCAATACCATATTAACTTTTAATGCTCGAGAGCAATTTAGAATTTCATTTTCAAGTTTTCCACTAACCTGCTGAATAGATATAGTATTTATTTCTTCAGCGACAGAGTGAACAGAACACTCAGTTGCCGACGCAAGCAGCAGCATGACAAGAATGCAGCAGAAGACCTTGTTCAACGCCATAATTAACCTTCTCTCTTTGCTTTTTAAGGCGTTTGAAGTTGTATACTTGCTCGACGTTATGCTAATTTGTATACTTCGCTGTTTATAAAGAGCCTCAGAAATGGCAAGTAGGAATTAGTAAACGACTTGGAACTGGAAAAAGAGCCGACCAGATCCAGAAAGAAAGGAAAAATTATTTAAAAAAGAAAAAAACTGAGAAAACAATATATACTAGCTAGAGATGTAGAGTCCCAATTATGCAAGTAATATTGTTAAGCTTATTTATAATTATCTTCGCAATCAGCCAGTCACTGTTAAGCTTAATTAGCTAAAAATACTTATTTATAATACATAAAGAAAGATATTAATTGTTGAATTATAAAAAATATAATAAATTTGATTTTTTTTCCTTTTTTTTAAAAACTTGATTGGATATGTATACAGTTTAATTACGGGTAATATTCTTTTTTTTCTCTTTTAAAATACATATTTTAAATTTAAAAATATACCAATAAAGTTATTAAATTTAGCTGGCTCCAATAATTTTTAAATGCAGTTTGCGTGCTGAACTTTGCTGCACGGGATAAGTATGGGGTGTGTTTGGATGAGCCGGGAATAGGGTATAAGAATAAAAATTTTTGGTTTGCGTGCTTATTCTTATTTCTTATTCTTATACCATGGTTTTGTTAGTATAGAAATAAGGGTCCAAATTTTTTATTCTTATACCGTTTGTTTTGCATAAAAATAAGAATAAGCACGCAAACCAAAATTTTTTATTCTTATATTCTATTCTCGGCTCATCCAAACACACCCTATACATGACAGATAGATCACGATGAAAAAAGCATCAAGCTTGACCTGAGGGGGGAAACAGAAAAAAGGAAGGATGTAAAAAGATACAGCACCAAGCATATTGCTCTTGTAAATTACAAGTTATATGGTGACTTTGGAAAGTTTTTTTTTTTTTGACAAAAATTTTATGTAAAGTTTATATGGCGATTTTCTGTGGCAGAAATTATAAATTTGAAACTTATAAATTTTTGTCTAGAAGTTTTGACATGTTTGACGAAATAAATATTGAATTATTCTCAATCTAAACAACATAATTTTAATTCATTTTAATTTGCTATACAATACAATATATTATTGTAGCTTAACCAACAAAGTTCGTGATATCAAGCGCGGAAGAAGATATGCATTCATCCCATCCAGACCGCCCGGAAAAGTTTTATTTAGATGAAAATTTACTTAACTTGTTGAGAGTGTTTTAATAAGTAGTATAGATATAACTTTTTTTCTTTCTGACAAGACATATCAAATGCCAGCTCAGGTTTAGGTATGCGTTAACATTTAACGGGTTTAGTTTTCCGGGAAAACAAAAAATGAAGATTCCAATTTTTTTCTTAACGACCAATATCAATTTGTTAGTCGATAGATTTCCTGTAGCAAAATCAACTTGCTGACATTTCGCATTGTTCATTTTTTTCTTTCAACATTTTGTTTTAATTTATTTTTGTGCTTCGGTACATGCGCATGGCTTTTTTTTTTAGGATGCGTTTGGATAGGTGTGGAAAGAAATGAAGAAAGGAAGAAGTGAGAAGAAATATTGGGAAGTGTGTAATTTTGTGAAGAGTTTGGATTGTTTATAATTTTTTTTTCTTCTTCTTTCTTCTTCTTCTTTCTTCCAACGATCCAAACGCACCCTTAAAGCGTAGAAGCCGTTGAATCTGACCTACTTATCCATCCTTCTTTAAAAATTAGGAAACGTGTCTCTTAATGGACAAACAAGTCAACTATATTATAATTTGCGTCATTTTAGAAGAAATAAATATACATTACAAATATTTTTTTTAGCTAAATTAGCCATCAATTTAATATTTTAGATGAAAAATAAATTGTTAAATAATTCTAAATTTAAAAATAATTATCTAGAGTACTAAGTAAATCAAACTTAACAATCAATGATCTAGATTATACATATAGAATTGGATACAATATAATAAAAATATTATTTCATAAGAAGTACGGACAGAAATAAGGATTAGTTATGAAACTTGCTCGTAACTAATATAAATTTTGGTAGAGAAAATTTAATATGCACTATATAGTGTATTGACCTCTTTGTGTACTGTAATATGAATAATTGGATCCACTTTAAAAATCATATTGTTGATGTCGCTGCATATGATGTCCTGAGCACTCATCCTATTTCGCTCTCTCCATCTCTTTTTATCGATCTAGAACAAAAATAAAACCAAGCTTTCTCACTCACAATCGCTCCTCCCCTCTCTTAGATCTCGTCTTTCTCGTCTCCACTCTAGCGACCAATAAGATGCGACGGAAACTTTGCCTTTCCTCCTCTCTTTGTGATTTAGGCTGTGCTCCAGAACGTGAAAGCAAAGGGGTGACTAGGCGAGAGGAGATTAGGGGTGTCCGGTGAGACTCACCCCCAAATCGGAAAGTAGCAACCGCGAGTAAACTCTTCGTAAATCTATCTCTTATCTCACTTTGTCTCATCCCTTTTCATCCCGTCTCATCCTTCGTTGTGGAGAGAGTAAACTCGCTCGGTCAGGGTCAGAAATCAGTTTCTCGCCTCGCGTTCTGGAGCACAGCCTTAGGGTTTCGCCCCACCCATCAAAGCCGCAATACTTAGCTAGGGTTTCGCCTCTCAAGAGAGAAATTAAACTAATACAAGTCTTCAGCTATTACAACTAAAATGCATTGTTTATATAAGAATTCACATTCTCAGTCGCATGACACGTTGCCGCATTTTCATCCCAACCGTCCGATTTATGATGGATGTCCTGTGAACAATACCATTTAGATAGGTTCGATAAAATTTATTCGTCGAGTTCAGATCAAACGCCAAACGGACTGAAATCGCGGCAGTAATTTGTAGCATTTTTAAATCGCTGCTTAGGATTTTGGTCCATTTATATAGAGCCCCAAAAATGGGCACATGGACAAAAGCGAAAGACTCGAGAAGTTAAAATTAAATAAAATACAAGATTCAGAAAGAAAGGAATATTATAAAATAATTAATTGGGAAAAGTAAAATGATATATATTAAAAAAAAATTAATGCAGATTTTAGTACTCTATCGGATACCAAATCATCGATCCCGGTATTATCGAAAACTGGTATAGAGGCCGAAACGGCAATATCGATTAAAAAAAAAGACATAATACTGGAAAATTTCAGAAAATTATTTAATTGCAGCCAATGGTCAGTGGAGGTGCTGGTAGGATATTTAATTAAAAACAATTAATGCATGGTTCCAATAACGGGAGTATAGGCCAACCGGCTAACCATTGAAGTCAGTTTTAGAGTGAGATTAATTTATATATACATAAAAGAAATAAATAGTCAAATCATAAAAAAAAATATTTAATTTAATTTACTTTTTATGCTTTTAAACGTGATTCCGTATAGCCGTATATAGGGTGCGTTTGGATGAGAGAAGAAGAAGAGGAAGAAGGAAGATGGGAAGAAAAAAAATTATAAACAATCCAAATTCTTCACAAAATTACACACTTCCTAATATTTCTTCCCACTTCTTCCCTTCTTCCCTTCTTCCCACACCTATCCAAACGCACCCATAGGTAGTTTACGTAAGTGTCATATTTCTTTCTTCTCGTTTTAACAAACAAGTATTTCCCATTTGGAAGAGGAAGCTCATGTTTTAAAAAGAGAGAGAGAAAAAAAAAAGTCATCTCTTAAAACCTGCATTCGCACGCGATGCACGTAGTAAGTTGATGATATATCTCCCTGTGTGGATAGGCCTGTCAAACGTGTGAAACGGAGACGGAACAGACAGTTTCGTTTGCCGTTCCGTTTCTGTGACGGTACATGCCGAAATTTCCGTTAGTCTTTCCGTTTCGACGGAACGTAACGGAACGTCGAAATTTAAACTGTATTACACTGGAACGTATCAGTAAATTCATTCCGTTTAACTGTTCCGTTTTTTAAACGAAATAAATTTCTGTTTCGTTAGCTGTTCCGTTTCGATGGAACGGAACGGAACACGTCGAAACGGTATATCGTTGACAGGTATATGTATGGACGACAGATCACCCCGAGAAAGGCATCAATATTGATCTGTGCGCGGGACAAAAGGGGGAAAAAATAATAAAGAAGAGTTATTTTTTATAAAAACCATAAAAAGTTAACAAATTTAATTCAATTCATAAACTACTTTTTATTTTAATACAAATTATGAAATAACGCTGATTAGCAGCGCGTCACTACTGCTATCTATTAATGTGCCCACGACCGCACCAATAGGTTTTTAAATTTTGTTCTGGCTTTTGATCAACTGAAATTCTGAATCCATTTCCTATTAAATTTAAAAATATTTTATCGTCATATTAGATATTTAACTCTTTATGATTTTTATTTAAAAAAAACTCCCCAAAAAAATCTGCATCAAAGCACGCTTGTTAAAGTTTTTTTCTATTTAATTTCGATTTGCTAGTCAATGCTCCCAGCTGATCCCAATTGGCCAACTACATCAAGCGTGGAAACAAATGTTTTTGTTAAAACCTAACATTATTTTTACTACCATATTACATGGCATAACCAGCTCTGTTTTAATTTTAATTGGCCAATTGCCTAGTACGAAGCGTAGAAACAATATTTTATTTAAACCTAACTTACTTCCATATGACCATGGTTATCACAATCGAATCTAAATGAGTTCATATAGATACAATATTAAATTTTTTTTCTGAGGTGTATATATATAAACAGAAAGGTTAATAATTTACCCGACTAGCATGTTTGAACCTTTCTGTTTACATAGTGTATAAATTTTAAATCGAATAGTTCAGATCGATGGTTTGAAACTTTCATTTCAGAAAAGGAGTCCAAATTAAATAAAATGTTGGATTATTTTGCGAAGTAACTTTTACATATTTAGTTATAAATTAGTTTTTGGGGGAACGGTTTGTTAAATTACTTATTGTTTTTAGCTTACTCTTGTTATATACTTTTTGTTATTATTTTTTTATTTTTTTAATGCAAATGATAAACTGATGAGGAATCACATCCTCTGCCAATCTTTTAAACCTTAAAAGATTGGCAGAGTCAATTTTGATCTGAACCATTAGATCTAATCTCGATAGTTAATGGGAGCCACGTACATAATACCATATTGATAGATCCGAAAAATTTTAACCTTCAAGAGTAAATCTAACAGTCCCGACCGATGATAGAGTGCTAGCTATCTTAATTCCGGGTATGACGGGTTCTTTTCATCGAATATTTTGTACCGAGGTATTGAGAGAGACAGTGCAAAAGGCGGAAAAATATTAAGAAAATAAATAATATATAAAATGCCAAACTGAACATTGGTAATTAAAATTATATTTAATTACAAACAAACTCAAAGCAGGATCTAGTACAAGAGCAACGGTATGCCAGTACTAGAAAGTTGAAAGGGCATGTAGAATAAATTCTACACAAATGATTGAAAATAAAACGGCAATGACTATACACAAGTTGGCTACAGAATAAAAAACAAGCGGGAATGGAGTGAAAATTAAACTTTTGTTTTGTTTTGTTTTTTGTTTGTTTTTATTTTTGGATATGCTAGATAGAGAGGCTATATATTTAGTTTTAGTACTAAAAAGAAAAAGAAAAAAAAAAGCAGAGATTACAACGATGAACAGAGCAAAAACTAAAAGTTCTTAAAAAAAAAACCGTCGACTCCGCCACAATCCAATCTGTATTGCATCCAATGATCTGAACTCATTGAAAAAAACGTTCGGTTGTGAAAATTAAACATTGGAAGCTTACAACAAGGACAAATATAAAATAGAAGTACAGAAGATATCAGGCATGACTTCTCAAGTGCTTTCGCTGCCCATTTTTATATGTATTTATGGAGGAGAATTCAACCATCAACTATGGCTTGCCCCTTAACGCTGCATAAACATGCACCTCTAAATGGAAAGCAATCTGGAGGACATGATGGCAGAAGTCGCCAGGACTTGGATTTCGATGCTAATGCTGCTTTCTCCTGATACCAATGAATCAAATTCACATACTTAATACTGATTAACCAGGTTTTCAGGTTCAAATCATACCATAATAAGTACTGGAAAAACAATGAAGGAAAACAAAAAGGAAAAGTAAGACAAATATTTATTCTGATATCTCCATAGATGTATCAGTTAAGTTTCCAATAGACCAATACACCGCCTGTAAATTGTGTCTTACATGAACTATACGTCTATACCACAAAAAATTCCACCCCACCCAATTCGAATTCAACCCCTTATGATCATCTGACTCGACTGGTGATCCAAACAAGATTAAAAGTTTCTAAAATTGCACTTAAATTACGATTAGAACAATTAAATATTGTTTTTGAACTCCTGATATTCATTGAATGCCATAATCATTTCTAATGCTCGAGAGCATATAATTCAAGTTTCATTTTCAAGTTTTTCACTAACCTGCTGATCAGACAGAGCATTTGTCTCTTCAGCGACAGACTGAACGGAACACTCGGCTGCCAGTGCAAGGAGCAGAATGACGAGAATGAAACCGGAGACCTTGTTCAATGCCATAATCTACTCTCTCTGGTTTTCAAGCTAATGAAAGTTATATATAATTGCTCGATGTGATGTTAATTTGTATATCTGCGCTGTTTATAGACAGCCTCAGAAATGGCACGTGGGAATTTGCTAACGACTTGGAACTGCAAAGGTAAGAGAGTACATATTAGAGAAATGCAGTCCCAATATCGGCTATCCCAAAAACTCTGTTTTAGAGTAAGAACTAATTTATAATAAATAAAAGAAAATTATAGTTGAATAATAAAAAGAACTCTGTTTTAGAGTGAGAACTAATTTATAATACATAGAAGAAAATGTAGTTCAATCACAAAAAATATATATATATTTGATTTGAATTGTTTATATGCTTTTAAACTTGATTGGATATATACAGGTTAATTACGGTTCATATTTCGTTTTCACCGTTTTAGAATATATAAGTAATAAAAAATTAAAAATAGATATAATTGATTGGATATATAGACTCTGATCGGATCACCCCCATAGACGATAGATAACGGTATAAAAAGGAATGTTCTCAATAACGTACCGGATATTAAAAAATCCGGTAATACCGGAAAGTGGAACAGTGACTGAAACAGCTGTCTCCTGTACCGAAAAATTTCAGAAAATATCGGATTTCGGACCCTGACCAGTAGAGCACTGGTAAAAGTCATCGATTATATAAAATTAAAGTCAAAGCTCTAGCTGATCCCATAGGCAACATGCATGGAAGAATATATATATTTTTTTACTTAGGAAATCCAACTTTCTGACACTTCGCATTATTCAATTTTTCTGTTCACTTTTTTTTTCAAAAGTTTTATGCTTCGGTCGTGAGCAGGGTAGGGCAGCCTTTTTAACACGTAGAAACCGTTGAATCTGGCCTACTAATCCATCCATCTTTAAAATTAGCAAACGTGCCTCTTAATGGACAAACAAGTCAACATTATTATAATTTTTGTCAATTTAGAAGAAATAAACGTTCATAATTTTTTTTTAAAGTTTCATTGGCCTTCTATGTAATATTTCATATAAAAAATCAATGATTAATTTTTTTCGAGATTATCATCTATAATAGTGACTAAATCAAACTTAAAAATCAATGATCTAGATTATATATAGAGTTGGATACAACATTTAATTGTTTTTTTTTAGTTGTGAAAGAAATAAAGATTACTTATGAAACTTGGCTGGAACTAATATAAATTGGGAGTGGCTAGTGTCAAATATATATGACACATGCACTTTTCCATCATGATAAAATTTAATTTTTTTAGATTATAATGGCCGATTTAAACCGCTCAAATTGTTCTACATTATAAAATCTCCATGGAGATCAAATTTATATTTTTTCAATTTTTTTACTATTTTTTTACAATTTTTTAATATGCTCAATTCAAAACGTTATGAACCCTCCAATTTTGAAAATTCAAAAAAGTAATAAAATTTGAAAAAATATATAAAATTTGTTTTTCAAAGATATTTTAATGTAGAGATCACATTGAGCAGTTTGGATCAGTCATTTGAAATTTAAATAGTCCACATTCGAATCATGTTTAATGTCCTATATATTTGATTCTAGCATTACTCATATAAATTTTGATATTACAAAAGTTTTCAACAATGCTTACTTCCTTTTACCAACTAATATATTATTTTTTTATATATCGAGATTTGTTACGTTGACAAATTTTGCTTTGGACATCAACACTAATGACAATTTTGAACTTAAGATCTCTATTTAAAATAATGAATTTCTGTAGGGCCTTTGCTCTTTGGGCCGTTGTCCGTGGGTTTGATTCTTATCAATGACTTCGTAGTTTTATATTCAAATCTTATATTAATTTCTATCTATGCACTCTCTAGATGCGAAGTTAGAATTTCGTGTCAGCATGATCCATAAATTTTCTTTATTGAAAATATATGTATATAACGTCTAATATAGACATAATATAATAATAATAATTTTTAAATAAAAATTCTAAAATAATGCTACATAAAAAAATCATGAGAAATGAAATGTATATTATAATAACAATAGAAAATCTAAAATAATATATTTAATATACAAGATATTAATTCAAAAGTCAAGATAATAATAAAAAGTACAACAATTCCGTATGAATTTTTATTTTTCTCATAATTTTACATAATAGGTTTATTAGAAATTTCATTGAACACTTATTTTTCTATATTATAGATATATACGGATGGAAGGCATAAAGAGGAGTTCGGCCACTATTCAAATCACAATATTTCTGATTTTTTGTGGTGCTTGAAATTTTTTGACAGTAACAACATTTAGGAATTTTTGTGATGTTGTTTATATAATATCCGAATTGTATTTTTTATCTTTTGTGGTAGCTTTTGTTTATAATGTTCTAAAATTCACAAAATATTATATAGACAAATTACGCAATGCTCAAGATTCGTGCTAACATATATATGCTACAAATAATTATTCATCCAAATATTTCATTCTATTCTAAACTTTGTCTTAATAAGATTTATTGGGGAGGAAGGAAGAAGACGATTAGTCCGGAAAAAATGCTATCTGGGTCCTATGTGATTTTTTAGACTTCGTTAAGCAATTCGAATCAAACATGACATTTTTAGCGGGGTCTTTCAAAATTTTGAGATGGATCCCTAACTTCTTATGATTTTTTTAAAATAAAAAACAACTACAATATCAAGTACTTTTTTTTCTTTTGAGGTGGGTCCAAAACATACATAGCTTCGCCAATGACGCCTTCCTTCTCTCCGCGCCATTGTCTTGCTCCATTTTTCTTCCCTAACCCTGATGCGCTCTCTCATCTCCCTTTCCTCATCTTTTTCTCCTCCCATGCGCATCTCCTCTTCCCTAATTTCATTTCCTTGCACCTCTTTATTTTAAGAATGCTTACAACAACAAAAGCGAAAAGACACAAAATATTGGTTAAATAGAGAAACAAAATTAACATATACATCAAAATAAAACTGAACATATATACAAATTTGTTAAGTAAGAAATAAATGATCATATTAACATACAAAGTGAACACATAAAACAACTTAGTTAACAGATACAATTTTTAGTATTGCTGACTTAGTAAATTTTTTATATTCTCTTGTTATAACTAAATGAATTATTACTTCTATTAGATAATCTCTTCTTATAGCTAAATGAATAAATTTGCCCATTAGATAGTCCTTAGCAATACTAAATAAGTAAACATTATATATTCTTTATCATAACAAATTGAAAACCCTTATGCCTTATTAAATAATTCCTTAGAACTACTAATTCCTTGGAATGAAGAGGAGAGGCACGTTGAAGGAGAGATGGCAGAGGCACGCTAAAATATGAGGGAAGAGGAGGAGAGGGATTATGAAGCACATAAAGGAGGGAGGGGAGGGGCGCTGTGAAAGAGGAGGAAAGGGAAGTGAGGGAGAGGCGCGAAAAGAGGAGGGAAGGGAAGGAAGAGGAGCGCTCCTTCTGGATAGTGCTGGCGTGGGTGGATATCAGGGGTAAGAAGCGAGGGGAGGGGAAACGCAAAAAAAAAAAAAAAGACGATAACGTCGAATGGTTGGATGATTATTCACAGATGGTTAATACTAATTATCTATTATATGAATTATCAGGTGTGAAGTATGGATCAGGCCTCTTAGATTGAAAATGGTCTAATTACGGCTAAACACTTGTGAGATCTCGTGGTTCAAAGCAAGTAAAGATATACAAGAAGGGGTTTAACCAATAAAAATGTGGCTTGATACAATTGAACAAGAACCTTGAGCTGAGAACCGGGAAAGAATTGTATATGTACTTCAGTAAATTGAAACTTTCTTTTTTTTTTTTTAACTTCTCAGTAAATTGAAATTCAAAACTAATATCATGGTGTCAAACTAAGTGCATGTCGATCCTAAAGATCTTAAAAGAACAATTCATGTAAATATGAAATTTAAATCTGGTTTTGATTCTTTAATTGCATAAGAGCAATATTTTTTTCCCTGAATGCCGAAATTTGATAAATCAAAATCAAATAAAAAATAAAAAAATATAAATAAAGATGTGTGCGTGTCGAGATCGCTTTGTTAAATCTAGTCCGACACTCCATACATTGGTAAATAACATTTTTTTTTTCAATCTCTGCAATGGGATACTATGTAACTATTCATGCGTCGAGTTTTTTTTTTATTTTATAAAATTGACATGATTCACTGGTTGACGTTTATTTGGCGGTGCATTATTTTTTCCTTAATTTTTGAGTCCCCTTTCTATTTCCATTGCCATATTTATTGTTGAGTATTTTCTTTCACGTTCATCAAAGATATTTTTTTTCTTAATACCCAACATATTTCAATATTTAATTTATACATGACCGAATTTATTAGTTATTTCAATTGTTTCTAAAATTTATATTTAATAAATATTGCTATAATTTAAATTTTGAAAAGGTGATGACATTGGGAACAAATTTTTGTTAGCAAGGTTTGTATAAAAAATGTGAAAATTTTCTTCTTCCTTTTTTTTTGTTTAGTAATAATGAAAAAGTATGGCCATGAAGGAGGTTTATAAAAATATCGAATACTTAATTATTCCCCTTTTGTTTTATATTGGCAATTGGTTTAATGGTTGTTAATTATAATTAATTGCTCTAATTAAATTAGTGAGAATTAATGAGTCATGTGTTTACAAGTGCATTGGGCAGCGGTGATTTTTCTACGTACAACATTAATTTTGTGAAAATGACTAAATTGTCCTATGAACAACACCCTCATTTCATTAGGTCTCTTTGAACACTACTCTTCCAACTACTCAGCCGCTCCTCAAAGTCATCAATCTCCAGATAGCCATTAGCGATTGCAATTTCCATAACCTCCAATCCATTTCCATTTTCAATAAAAGAGAATTTATTAATCTCAAAATTTAAGATAGATATACCTACTAATTCAATAGAAAAAAATAATTTTAGCACTGACATAATAATAAAATTTTAGCAGTATACCTTTTAAGTTTTAGCAACTGCAAAACATTGAAAACTTATTAAGGAAAATTTCATTTAAGTAACCCGTTGTTAACAAATCAACAAAATTAAATTTCAATGGAGGGTATTTTCGTCCATGAGATTATCTAAATGTTGCTCTAACGAAAAAACTATGTTGTCCGAAGGAACTCCCTAATTACCGGTCCAGACCAGTGCTCCTGTCATTCAAAGCAGACAGTAAACTTAAATGAAAGCCATTCTTCAAAGATCAATTTTGGTAACTTTAGATTGTTATCTTTATGTACCTTAATTATCATTCTAAATATATGTAAAATAGTGCGATTCTCCATTTAATTCATGTCCTATATTTTCTATATACCCGAAATATCCGAAATCGGAGTGGCATCTAATCAGGTAATAAAATCTGAAGAATATATGTAATTAATGTGTATGCATTTTCAATAGATTGAACTATGAATTAATAGGCATGATCATCTTTCCTCAAGTACAATGATTCGTATCTGTCAATTATATTTCATATGAACAATTTCCTTTTTTCTTCTGTCAAATAAAAGTCATTTATAGGGTGCTTTAGTTGCTGGCAATATACGGTCAGACGAACACCATCCTATATATATTTTGAAATGTGTAATAATTTGTAAAAACCTAAGCATTGAGATTGAAAAAAAAAAAAATGAATGTTAAGTGTGAAATCCCAGATGGTAAATCCTTCACCATTGAGGTTGACTACACCGATGATCTGACGGATATCCATTATAAAGTCATGAATGAAAACGGAAATATCCCTTACGGTCATAAGCTGAAGGTCAATGGAAAAGAGCTGCTAACAGATGATGATATCAAGTTGCTTTCTGAAGATGTAATAATGAAGGTCGAATATACACCCAGGCCTCCTCCAAATAAGTTGTCTTTGCGGGTTTCTAGAAAGATTGATCTGTGGTTTCTAAAATGATGTCAAGTTAACAGAGAACTTATATATTTTTATATTTTTTAAGGCATTGATAGAATGATTGATCTGTGGCACAAACCCATGATGCAAATTATAAAAGATCATCTCTTAGCTCTGGTTATGTATTTTTCTTGTACCGTTATCTTGATATATCTTCATAAAGGCTCCGTTTGGATGGGTGCAAGAATAAGGAAATAATTTCTTTTTACTTCCAAATTTATTATAAACAATTCAAACTCATCACAAATTTACACACTTCCCAATACTTCTTCCTTTATTCCTTTTATTTCCACACCATCCAAACGGAGCCAAAATAAGTATATGATCTCGTCGTTCAAAACTTTAAATTTTTTTTGTTAATTAGATATTTTTTTTTGCTTAATTTCCTTTTTTTTTCAAAATCATAATGAAAGTATGTGATTTTGAAAATATGTATGATTCATGACTTCATGTGTACCGATTAGATTCTCTTAATTTGCATAATTCTCTGCTATATACCACCACAGAGTATCAAGATCTCCATCAACTTGCAGTTCGAAGGCGTTAGGTCTCCTTGAACACTATTCTCCCAAAGAAATGAAAACAGAATTTACTTTTTTTCAATTCCGTCGATCGGAACCGACAAAGGAGATGGGGGAATTTTCTTCTGATGAGAAAATTTTGGTCCTGTTAACTCATTTGATGACAAAGTGTGTCGTTTCTATAATTTGACTCTTTTGGATGCTGGACTGTTAACTCATGGACTGGGCCTTTATGATTAATAAAGTGCGTCGATTTAAAGCAAAACAGTTATGGTCAGCTTTCGGCCCGTAAAGATCCGGAATTAATATAAGCAAACCACAGGACGTGCAATCCTTGCAAATTCCAATTCCATATTTGATATATCGATCTCCCTCGTTCGCCCTACTTTATCCATACTCAGTAGTCAGTACCTCACTTAACTCTCCCTTCCCTCTGTCATACACTGATACACCCCCTACGCTCTTACTTTTGTCAACGATGCAACTTGTTTTGATGATTGTTATTATTTGTCTAAATGTCTAACTCTGTACACTTTGATGATTGTTATTATTTGTCTAATGTATAATTTCTTAATTATCATAAATGTCCAACTCTATACACTTTTATTGAAGGAGTAACTTTGGCTCCGTTTGGATGAGGTGTGGGAAGAAGGGAAGAAGTGAGAAGAAGTATTGAGAAGTATGTAACTTTGTGAAGAGTTTGAATTGTTTAATAATAAATTTCTTCCTCACTTCCCTTATTCTCTTCTTCCCATCCAATCCAAACACAGCTTTTGATTTTCCAAAATTTTGCAATAGGTGACTCAAGTTCCAGGGTATGTGTCATCAAATGAGACCATGCTCTGCTCCTATGTTTTCATCATTATTAAGCAGTATCTCTTTGAAAAAGTGTAACTAAGGACTGGTGCTGATGACATTGAGGGGACCAGCGCATATGATTTTGAACTTTTGACATTCCCTTTCCTCCTACAAAAACTGCCTCTCAGTGGTAAACTGATTTTTTCTCTTGAGAATACGCAGACCCAGATGAATTCAGGTTGTGGTCATTCAATGTAATACTATTTTTCAATACGCCTTCTCCAAAAATAAGAAAACATAGAAAAAGCTGATCACTAGTGTTTTCAACCTCATATATCAATCAGTCGCTGAAGATGAACAAAATAATCCATAGACCAACATTCCTCTACAGAAAAAAGTGATTGTTTCAAATCACTCATTAACGTGGTCCCATAAATCAAGTATCTTGAGAAATAACGGACCAAAAGAATCAACAACAATGACAAGACATAAAAAGTCTTAAATAGTTTTTACTTTCCCACCAGGTCAAAATTTTTGAATGAATATAACAGATAAACTTAATAGAAAATTCCCTAGAAAGAAAGTACTAAGTTCAGGGAATGGATGTACTTTACACAACCACCACACGCTACATCTCTCTAGCTTCACCTATTATCCAATTAAGCTCACTATAACTAGAACTAGTCTCTGAGGGCCCATTCGACAAATATCGATTCTTTCCCCTTATCTCTCTTATTTAACCTTCCTTTTTCAGTTCACTTGTTGCTGGTTCCCATAAAATGGGTAACTGCCGTAGGCTGCTGCATACATTGATGGGTCTGGGAAAGGTGCACCATATCCATACCCATTATAAAACTGACCTGTGTAGTACATGCCATTCCATTGATTGCCCATATCACCTCTCCCCTATAAAGAAACAAAACAAATATTTATACACAAAGGTAAGATGATGGCAGATTAATTAACAAGCCCTTTGAAATTGCAGACTTAGTACCTGCTTATTTGCTGGATTTCTGCCCCAGGAAAGACGAACTGTTTGCTTTCCTATTGCAGTTCCATTTAGACCTTGCAATGCTTCTTCAGCACTTTTTCTGGAAATGGATAAATAGTTGTGCACAATTACAACCTTGATAAATTACAATTATAACCTTGAATTTAACATTGGTTAAATATTATTCCTGTTACCAATTGGCGAGAAGGTAGAATGGGCAGTGCGCTAAAGGAATGTGGTCAAAGTTCTCCAATTTTCAATTCTTCGCAGAAAAAGGGAAACCAAAAAAGTATGACTCTGTTTTAGTATTACCTCTGTGCAAATTGAACAAAGCCGCATTGTTTACCAGCTGGGACCTTAACAGAAGATATCTCTCCAAACTTGGAAAAGGCTTGCCTCAAATCGTCTTCACTGACCTCTGGGTCTAGTCCGCCAACAAATACCTACAAAATTTTACAATGGAAAAATGATGTCAATTTAAAGGATCATTAATAGCTCAAGGAGAAGAAAATGCACTTACAGTAGTGTTTGTAAGATCTCCCCCATCAGATGGTGTCGTATTTCCATTAGATCCAGGACCTCCTAGACATGATAACCTCAATTAATTAAAGGGCCAAAAATGGAAATCTTTGTCTAAACATTAAACTAATTTATTATCTTAATCCAATTCGACTAATTAGTTAAGTATTCAAATATTGCACAAATCTTTACGAAAAAACTGGTAATCTGACTATGTTCTTTCCCTTACTGGGGATTTGAAACCAATTTGTGTAAATAATTTGCAAAACAGCTGAACTTAATTGAAGAAAACACATAGCAATAGAACAATATAACTAGCACAATATACAACAGAAGATACAAAACACACAAACACAAAATGTAGCAAACCTGAAGATTTTCTAGGAGTAGCAGGTCCTATACGCATGGCCCTGGTAGAACAATATTTGCCATTCATTTCATTCATAGCTTGGGCCTTCTCATCATCATTACCAAACCGCACAAAACCATAACCCTTAGATCGTCCTGTGTTTGCATCAATAACAACTTTTGCACCCTTCACTGAAGGATACCTGCATTGACCCAGTATATACGCACATTATATAGTTGCTGCAATAGACGTTATTTAATAATACAGCCAGTGTTACTTAACAAAAATTTGTGACACTCATTTCAGCGAGATTTTAAAACAAGGAGAAATATTGACAGCACTTAGGACATTTAAAATAATAAATGGTAGGAAATGCTTCAGGTATGTACTAAGTACCCACAACAATTTCCTATTTTGTAAGGAACATTTGAACATTCTGACACCAATCCTAACCCCCCTGCAGGACCCCTTCTCTTCCCACTAATCATAAAAGAAAACAAACAAAAATGTTCACAGTTACCATGACTCACCTAGCATATATCTGCACCTAAATTCAACAAACAATTCTAACAACCAAAAAGGAGAAAAAGAAAATCATAATCTAACAATAATTGAGACCATCTCAATTGAACAACAATCAATTATATTGCTGACCATTTCAGATATCACAAATAACAAATCAAACACAACGGCAGCCATCAAGTAAAACTAACAACTACCTGCTAGCGAAGGTCTCAAGCAAAATGGCATCAGTGACATCGGCAGCCAGATCACCAACAAAGATCGAATGATCAGAGGCAACATCAGCACGGCGCTCGCCCATGCTGAACGAGGCCCAGTTTAATCGAAAAGGTTGGTCGGTGTTGGGCATGATGTGGCCCCCAAATGTTTGCAGCACCTTCTCTGCCGCTCCTCGTGTCTTGAATTCCACAAATCCATACCCTTCTGAGTGCCCCGTCAGTTTGTTCCTTATCACTTTTATATTGTGCACCTGCATCCAAAAGTAACCAATCAATGATAAATACAAATCATCTTCATTTTCTTTTTCTTTGAAGTAAATTAAGGAGACGGTTCTCCATGTATCAACCTCAACCACATCCTGATGGGTCCCAGATGTTTCAGAGTTCCTATTTTATTCCATCTTGCATTTTTCTTTATGACAACCAATATGTACATTATTAATTGTAGTGTTTTCTTTTTTCCTGTTAAGTTGTTTGTAGGAAACAAACAGCGAGTATGAAATTAGGTTGACGAAGAAATTTGCCCGACTGTTCAAAGGACGAAATAATGCTAACTTGCTAAGAACTAAAATGGCATAATCCAGATTTGTTTACGAATAAAAAATAGATTGAAACTCAAGGATTCAACTACATAATAAAAAAATACTTGTAAGGACTATTTATGTATTACAAGGTTCTTAATCAAAACAGAAGTAAATTACTATATTTTTGAATTAATTTTAAATCTTAAATAACTTCGTCAATTTAAAATTCAAAATTATGTTATAAATCAAAATGCCCTCAATAAACATTGATACAAAAGGTAAAAAGAGAATTAAAGAGCTCACAAATTAGAAGTTGGCATAAATAGAAACTTTGAAATGTTGCTATAGTGACATATGTACTTAATTTATGATGCTGGAAGCTCAGGTCGGGTTGATGTAATATAGAGCTGTAGCGTACGGAAGCTCACAAAATAGAGCTCCTAATTAGTATTCTATAAATTTAATTAGCAAGGTTATATGTATTTCAAAATATAAAACCTAATATCTGCTAAATTACTTATAGTGTATTTGCTTACTATTTGCTGAGATATATACATTTCATCTGAACAATCAATTGATGAGGGGGAAAAAATAAATGTAGCAAGAAAGTAAAGTACAAAACAGAGAGGAAGAAACCGCTCCTGCAGGCACATAAACAGTCAGAATAATACAAGTCAGAGAACATGAATAAATTAACTAATATAGAGGCACCAATATCTAGCTATGTTGACAACAATGATCGATACAGAGATAAATAATTACTCTAAAACTATACATTATGCTTCAGTTACTTTTATCGACAAGCCTTTTTCTTTCTTTTCACAACTTGAAAATTGAATCAAAACCTGAACAGAAAAATACATGTTATGTGCTATAATCAGAGTCGAACTCTAATGAACTGTTTATGCACTTCTTCACAAACTCTAAGCCCACAACACATTTAAAATATACAAAACAACCTGTACATATAAAAAAATATCACACCAGCAAAAAAACCTATGAAAATTACATCAGTCACATTTGAGTACTTGATTGCAAAACCCACAATAGAATAAATAAAAAAGACAATTGTGATCATATTTTTAAGAGCTAATCTCCAAGATCAAACATGCTGCTTACGTTCTTATCCCATTTAGACCAATAAGAATCTAACAACGTAACCATATATAATGAACACACCCAGTTACACTTTTATATTTATGTGTCGGAATTACAATCATTTTTTACTACAAAGTAAACAGAGCCAACAAGTGAATTAAATTGTCACATCCAAATGCAATTATTAGATCCCTCCAAACAGCTCACAAGCACTTGTCATTATCCAGTAAAAATAATTAGCATCCATTTATTCCTACAACTCTTCTCAAGATCTAACAATTCAAACGAGAATAAACCAACTCCGTATCCGAACTCTCCCGATTTACACTATTTACTCGTGAATTAACAACGACACAATCTCAACTCATGAAGATCTACATCAATCTATCTACACAAAAACAAAGAAACCCAAGTTAGAAACATACCTCTCCAGTATAAAGGAAGCAGTTGGCGAGATAATTCTCATCCATCCAGTAATGGAGATCCCCAACCCAGATCGTCTTGTTATCCTCAGCACCACCACCTCCATTAGCGGCAGCCGGAGTGGAGGCCGGAGAAGACGCGGCGGCGGCGGCAGCGGGAGAAGAAGCAGGCTGAAACTGAGGCCTAGGAGGCGGATGGAAAGGCATGAAGTGCTGAGGAAACTGAGGCGGCGGAGGTGGTGGAGGCACGGCCGCCACCATCTGATGTGGCATTACCATGTGTGGAAACTGCATGTGAACCCACGGTTGCTGTTGCTTCGCTTGCGGATTCGCGTCAGATGCCACCGTCGCAGCTTGTTGCATCCCGCCGCCAAGAGAAATGCGTTCGAAGGAGAGAGAGAGAGAGAGAGAGAGAGAGAGGTGGAGAAGAAGTGACGAGGAAATGAGAAGAGAAAGAGAAGGCGAAAGAGAGAGAGAAGAGAACAAAAGAAAAAAAAAAGAGAGAGAGAGAGAGAGATTATGGGATAGGTTGAGAAGGAGACTAAATAGGGAGGCGGCTTGGGATGGAAGCGGGGATCATTACAGCCGTTGGATTTTCAGATGGGATCAGTTGACGGCCGTCGATTCCACATCCCAGGGATTTCAGATTTGACCCAACCGAACGCACGTTCATGTCGGCCACTGACAGGTGGGGTCGACAACAAGCCCTGCTGCTTACACGTTCCGCTGCCTAGGGTCTCCATTTGAAAAAACAAAAGTAGAAATTTTTCTTTTGCGCTTTCGTCCTCTTAAATGTTGCAAATGTTGCTTTTATTGGGTGTTCCTATGAACAATAATGTTTGTCCCGGTCAGAATAAAAGCTGTCGTGACATACTATGTTGATAGATAGTTTAGCAATGTGTATATATATGTCATTGTATGATGTTGTCGTGATGTACTATTTCAAAGGAAGTGTAATAAATGTTTAATGAGGCTTAACAAACCAATAAATTAAGTCATTTTGTTGCTTCTTACGAGGTTTTTTCTTACTTAAATTAACTTCTTAAAATAGGTAAATTTGCCATTCCACTTAAAATAGCTCCTTAAAATCCACTTCCCTTTGGATATGCCAATGATAAAAATGTGGAGAATTTTCCATATAATATTTAAATTTAAATACTTATTTAAGAATAATATGCATCACACTAAACTATAATTAGTATCACCTCATTGTTCAAGTTTTACTCAAAAATTCATATCCTTTCACTATTAATGCAAATATGTTATGGGTGAATTAGATACAACAATTATTTATTGTTATTATTTTTTTTTTGCCATATGTCCCAATTTAGATAATATATGTATTAGTGATATTCCTTTGGCAATGACAGATGTAAGCTATCCGAAGCCCTTAATAAGATTATGAAAAAGAAAACACTGCAAGGATAAAAATAGAAACTTCCCTAAATATTTTTGAACCAACCAGACAACATGGTATCAGTTCACTAACCATGTTCAACAAAAAGGGTTCAGAATTTCAGATGGAGAAACAAAAGCTTGTAGGAGGCATCATTACACCTCAGGTCACTGGTCTGCTTAGCATAAGTGTTTGCACTACAAAGACCTCATTAAACAGTGATGATAAAGAAAAGATTATTTAATGCTTCACTTTACTTTACTTTAGTAAATGTGCACAAATTTACCTGGAGTAATTACTGCCTAGGTAGCGCTACAATTAAGAATTGTGTAAATTTATCATTATAGATTAATTGCAGAGGATAAGGGACAGAAATGGCAGGCCGTTAGGGCACCATTTCCAAGGGGGCATTACATAGGACTGGACTGGACCAGGAAATAAATGTAAGTAAAGTGACTCTGAAATCTGGGCTTTTTTAGACTCTAACTTGATCAATCGATATAAGTTTATGTCATCATGTGACACGTCTCCAATAAAAAGATGCCATCAATTATGGGTGCAAATGGGTAGTATTTTACTCGACAAAGCCCAATTTTTTTTGCGTTTTGAATTTTAGAAATAACTCATTTGAGTCGTTTCCATGGGAGATAAATTTGTTGCAATTTTTGGAGCCTTGTGATGAAAGCCCAATAAAGAAGTTTAAGCAAGAATTATTATGAATGGCCAGAAAATTTCTGCAATAAATTAGAACCAACCAAAATATTGCATAAATTGAGGTAGATATATTTTTTAAATAGACCTCTAAGCAAAGTCAAGCATGAGATTTATTTTAAATTCCGCCCCAAATTTCCAAAATAACTAGTTTGATTATTTTCTTCACAAAAATAAATAAATAAAGATTCCACCAAAAGTAATACAAAATAGACTTTTCCTTTGACCAGTAAGCCGTAATTAATATGTTGATTTTTAAAATACCACGCTTGAGAAATTGGTTGGTTCCAGAGATGCTGGAGTTTTGGCTTCCACACACCAAAAGAAAAACTCCAGTATTCTCTAATCTTTTCGTAGTGTGCGTCTCCAAATTTGTCAAAAATTATTGCATTGTTTTGACAAATGTCACAGCACCTGATTAAGTGCTAGTATTATATGCCAGCAAGTGAAACTAGACCTTCAGCTAGAAGTGTAATTAAATGCAATCACTTCTTCTAATCAACGGTTCCAAGTAGGAATCATCAAATTAAATTATAACTCTTTACCTTAATCTCGGTTTGACTGGTTGTGTGGCGGCTGATGGCCAACTACCAAAAGTTGCTTAGTCGTAGAGCTAAGAACTATCATGGACCGTCTTTTCTGTGATCATAACTTCTGCAATTCTGCAAATTAAGGATGACAAGATCAAAATTAATTTGAACATGAGTTTTCAAAAGTTTCTTCCTTGATATATATGCTATGGGGAAAAAAGTACAAAAATACAAAAATTTCTTAAATAGTGACTAGGTAATGTTTTGTTCACTTCTTTTTCATGTTTTGTTCACTTCAATTTATACTTCTAACTTTTATCATCTACCGTTGGTATTTAATTTTAAGAACTCAAAACATTTTGAACCAATGGAGCTAAGTAGTATAGCATTTTAATCATGGGCCTATATGACACATCTTTCATTAGCCCAATGGAGGCTATTTTATAATGAAAATTGTTGTTATGTTACTTTTCATGGTTTAAACTTCAAATTTCCGTTTTTATAATATTACAGCCGTTTTATAGTTTATAGGCATCTTTTAATGCAAAACTTGGCTCGCTAATAGTAATATATAGCTTAGTACAGCAAATGCTATTTGAAATCGTAATTAAATATACCATTTTAATTTAAAACTGTTTGTAAATTGTAAGGATGCATTTTGTAATGAAAAATAGTTATAAAATTTAGCTGGCTAATATTTTCAGTCTATGAAATTGCAGAGAAAAAAGAATCTGTTTGGGACTTTTCTTGGGTCTTTTGTAGTTGAAGACACTCCCCGGACCATCAATATAGATATCACTTTCATAAACTCCGTACAGGTTTAGTATGGAAAAGTTTTATTAAAGAATAAGGTTCAATATTTTCTGCTTGTGGTTCAATATTTTCTGCTTGTCCTTTGGAACCTAATTAATATGAGAGAGGTCAAAGGAATATAATCTCAATTTATATATGTTTGCGTACATCGACAACTAACAAATTAATGTTAACACTTGCAGGTTGTGAACTGTACACGTTGAAAGCAACTGTGAACATATAGAACTGGCTTTTGCCTTTTTTGTATTATTTTTCTTTTCTTTTATTCAGATTTGATACTGTGGTATAGACTAACCCATTTAGAATTGGCAGGATACAAAACTTTTTCGATAAAACTTTTTCGATAGAAGTAAAGAATTGGTACTAAAAGAATCAATCTATGAAATCTTACTTTTCTTGTTTGTTTTATTTTAGTATAAATTAATGATTAACGATTGCTTAAAAAAAATATGATTATTTTTTTGGAAATTGCGAACCAAAATAAGGAAAAAATTTACGAAGTTAAATTCTGCATTCTTTTGAATAAAATTATTTCTAGCATGCATTCTTTAATTTGTTTTGAGGGTAGGGTGGCAATCACCACATGACAATTTTATTAATAAAAAAAAAATATGTACAAAAGAAGAGAAAAAACAATGACTATACGATAAACTCTAGAAAATAAAAACAAAATTGTGATTCCTAGACAAGTAGACATTATTCGGACAGGATTGCACAAAAAGTAGTAATATATGTAGATTAGGTGGAATGTCAATCCGCGCTTGAGAAACATAAAAAATAAAATAAAATAAAATAAAATTTCTAGCATGCATTCATGTATCTTCTAGGAAAGAACATTTCTCCCTCCCGGCTAATTCTATTAGTAGACTAATTAAGAAATAAATTGCATGAAGCCAGCATAAATATCTTAAAGTGTTAATTTCTTATATAAGATACACTCAGTTCCATAATGTCATCATAAATGACATTTAGGCTAGCAGAATCAAATTGGGTATATAGAAATACACTCAATTTATTTTAATTGTGAAAGGAAATTCTTCAAAGGACAATATATACATAATGTTCTACTGTTATATTTTCAACTTGAGAAATATTAAAAATCATTTCTTTATGAAGAAAAAGGATATTTCGGTCCATTTAGTTTGTCAGTATGTTGGAAAAAATTCTGCATTAAATATAAGTATCTTAAACTATATTAATTTTTCTTCTATAAAATATACACAATTTGATACTGCTATCACAAATGACATTTATGATGATAGTATCAAATTGACTATACGATATGTACCGATTTAATTTAATTGCGCTATTGCTATTAGTATTAAAGTAAATTCTACAAAGAATTAATGGACATTTATTAAGAAAGCACTTAAAACCAAATGTGGCAGTTACATATACATTATCAATGTCTTGTCCGTTAAATAGCAACGAGACATAGAAAACGATCGTCTCCGTGCAGGATTATGCAAGAAATGGAGCAGTCACGCTGTCTTAGAAAAGGAAGTAAGGCTACATTTCAACAAACATAAATATCCGACCATATATATAATGATGAATCGATAGTTACAAGTGGGGAAAAAGAAAAAAAAAAAAAGGCATTTAACAACACCTAGCTATCACAACTGTGTCAACAGAAAATTCAAACAAAGCCACAGTCCTAGCTAGAGGTTATTCTTTACATTATCAATTTACCATTTAACAATTTAATGACCTACACAAAAGGAAAAACCACAAGAGCCTAGAGGTTCTTCTTTACAATCTTTCCTTCAAAAACTTTATGACCTACACCAGGGCTATGTCCCGGTGAGGTCGGCCGGTTGTCATCCATTGTAATCATCGAACTGTCGATGTGATTTGGAGAACTCTTCTTCATGCTGAAATGTGCACTTCTCTCTAGAGGAAGCTTCCTTGCCTCAGTACATGAGATTATGATTGTCAGACAAAATAGGAGGATGTAAGCGGTTGTTTGTCTGCAGTTTGCCATGAATATGTAGTGTATAATTGTATACACTTGAGAGAGCAAGTAGGAGAAATTATGCAATAGCAGTTTGGCTGGGTTAGGTTGTTGGTCTTGTGATGGTATCTGTATAAATAGAAGTTTGGAGTGGACAGTTCTACGCCAAAGTGTGGAATCCTCTTGTGGACCGGGGCAATAAGAACAGAATCTGTGGGTGTTGGCTAAAGATATTCTGTGGCACTAGAACTATTAACCAAAGGTGAAATAAAATTACATAAATATTAGCATGAGAAACTTGAAATTTTTATACTATTTGCTGGTTTTGTTGTGTTATTGGTTATCGATCTTACATGAAAGGAATGACAGAATTACAGAAAAAATAATAAATTATGTGGACAATAAACAACATAAAAAGGAACAGGTTGGTGGTAAGTATCAAAAGAAGAAGAGAGGTATATGTACTGCGCAAGCGAGAATTCCGAACGATTCCAGAGTTGAAAGAGAGAGAGAGAGAGAGAATTTATAAAGCTGTATTGTGATCTACGGCTCAGATGAATTGGTGAGTCAATACGGTAAGGATTACATTATACAGTTTTTTTTTTAAACAAGTGAGCTTACACAGCTCACCGCTCTTTTCATTAAAAAGAAAAAAAGCAGTCTGTTACATTATACATGAAGTAAATAAAAAATCAATGAACCATTGCATGCAATTAATGTGAATTTAAACAATGCCTGATTCATGCTTAATGCCTGAACTTGCATCCAAAATCTATGTAGTATGGTGTGTGGTACGGACCAGTCTGCTGACCTTAAAAGATCAGCAGTCAAAGAGTGCCAACTTTCGATCCGAACCATCTGATCTAATTTCGAGGTTAAAATTGTCAGGCTACCAATCTAGTATTATTCACACGATACCCATCATTGATCGGATGGTTCCGATCGAAAGTTAGCACTATGCTGTCCTTTTACTTTAAAAGGTCAGCGCAGAGGATGTGAATATGTGATTATTCCTGTGTGCTACAGTGTAATTTATAGTAAAGACAATTTTGCCCCTCTCTTTAATTAATTGTAGTCTGTGCATGCTAATATGGGGCTACTATTCTTGCAATGATGCGATGACTGAGGCCACAGCGGTTTAACTGGAATTAACATTTATTCTGCTGAAGTCATTGAAAAATTGTGTTGGTAATTGGTTGGTTAAGTAACTGGCGTCGTGCAATGGTGTGGCCAAAGCTATTTTTTCTGTTCTGGCTTAATTTCCTTACAGGTTTGTTGTTTGCTCTGTTTTTCTTATCCATTTTTACATTTGTGTCTCAAGTGATAATACAGTTACCAATGTTTTGAATGCCATACCACAGCATCTCTACCGGCCAGAAACCGAAATCCTGTATATATATTTTTTATATTTCTTTCCATTTTCTCTCGTTTTACCAGATACTGTCATACCAGCTACTGTTTCGGATTTTAGTTATACCGGAATTTCAGCTGCAACATTATGTTATTGAACACACTGGCAGGTATTAAGACTGGTACCTGCAGAGGAGGTGCGGACATGATTGAAAATTTGAAACTTTGAAAAGGATATAACTATGGCGATTGATGGCGCACTAGATGATTTCATGCCTTCTTTTCAATTGTACTGGGTTGTGTTGTAAAACTTGTCAAGGCTACGTCGTGATTATAGAATGAGTGCAAAAAAAAGTGCAAATTCGTACAATTTTTTCATGCAAACAAAAAGTACTCATACAATTTGATTCATCTTCGGAAAGTGTTTTGACATTTTCCAAGGTGGATAAACTTTTTATTCAGACTTTATTGACCGTTATGGTCTAAACAGATTGGGTACTTTTTCAGGATACTGAGGTCTGAGGAGAGGGGCAGGCATGACGCATCGGGAAATTTGTACTTGTACCAAGTCAAATTTACATTTTATCTGGACATGTTCCCTACGTACTAGTCTAGAAAACAAGCTTTCATAGAAGAGAGCTAATATTTCTTGTGATGAAGCAGAGGAGGAGATAAGAGATTGTCCTTTGATTTTAATCGAATCATCTGATGATGTTCATTTATTGAGTAGTTAAGCTTCTATTTGTAGTTTTATTTGTTGGTTTTTAGAGGCTACTTTAATTTTTGAGTTATATCTAGTAGTATTTGCATTTTCAGTATGAATTAAGGCACCAACTATCTTAAAATTGAGTTACATTAAAAAGAAACTACTATATATTATGCAACACATTATTAATCAAACGATCCATTGCAAGCAGAGACAATTGCATTACTGGAAGCAGTCAGAGTTGCAGAAATTAAAAGGAGATCATAGGAGGAATATCAACACAATTTGTGGTCTTCTAAGATTGTCTCCAGCTGGTACAAGCAGTGATTAAGGAGGATACAGAAACTTTGACATCCTGGTGGTCAATCCCAGCAGTGCAACAGGTTATCCAGATGGTGAAGAGAATGAACAGGGCCATAAGAATTTTACATGTAAGAAGAGAAGCAGTAGGACCTGCGCATTTACTGGCAAATGTTGCAACAAAGCACGAAGATAGCTAGGGTAGAGAATTATTGAAGACTTTGGGCGTACCAGTCTCTTTGGATACCAATTATTTTGACATAATAATCTAGTTGACCCACTAGTTTTTTCCTTTCATTTATGTTTTTCTCTAAATATCTTTTTGGAGTTTTTTTTTTCCCTTTTTTTTTGTTTTGTCGGGCAGTCTAATTTTTAGATGTAGTCATGTAGTAATCAAGGGTGTTTTCTCAAGGACAGGAACTAGATTGTGTACCGCAACAAATGTATCTGCTTGAATTTTCTTTAAAATTAATGAAAGTTTGCCAACGGGCCCGTTCTCGAAAAAAAAAAATACAATTTACCTTTTTCAGAAGAATCATTTTTATTGGCTAATGCTCCGGTCACCATGGGAAAGAAAAGTTAAGAGCTATAGAAAATTAAAAATCATTATCTTTAAAAAGGAAAATAATTTCTTATAAGCGGTCCAACATCCAACATGCATGCTGCCTTTCAAATGTAATCATTGTTTAAAAAATGTTGTTATATTGTCATTTGTCAAGACGATTATGCAGTATTATTTATTAATTGGTTTGTCGCATAATTTTTTTTGCACTTCGATATAACTTTTTGAAATTTTGAAGATAAATTGCACTTCGATATAACTGTAATCAACAGTCCGATGGGCCGAGAATCAGCTTTTGATTTATTGAGTGGAAGGTCACAGGTTCGAAATCTGAATAATAATCTTTTATAGATATTTAATTTAAAAATAAGTTGGGTGATTTAGACCTCCACTTTATCTTAAAAAAAAACAGTCCAATGGGCCTGGGGTGTATTTAAAGTAGGCTATCAATGGTCTTGGAGGGATGATTAATCTGATCCATTAACAGAGAGCTAATACATTAATTGGGATTTCTTAATGGGTACCTTTACCCAACTACATTGTCAACAAGCAGAAAATCAGTGTTGACTTTTGACCTTCTATGTGCCCTCATTGTTTTATTTGTATGTTTTAAGTTTCTCTATAGCTGGTCCCAAAAACAGAATAAAAAGAAAGAAAAAAATCAACCACAATGGCTAATTTCGTAATAGTTAACACACCTCTTCGATCATTTTTAGTGTATATATGGTGTATTTGTAGGTAATAAAACTCAATATAATCCATATTCAAATCCAACCCGACTCTATCTCCACCCAATATGACCTGAAAATCAAAACAATTTAAAATCAGATTAACCAAAAGTTGACCCCACCCAAGACTATTGAAAATGCAAAACAATCAGTCGATTGATTTAAAATCCAGCCTAACATATATTCTTATTGTCACATATACATTGGGAAGACCTGATTAAACTGACGAATTCATCTGATCTGATTGAAAACTCAACTCTACAAGATCCTGTTACTTTCAAACGTGAAACTAACTTGAACTTGATCTAATCTAACGCGAGGTGATTTAAGATTACTCATACCTGAACAAAAGATATAGCCAAAAAGAAGAAAAAGCCAAGGAACAAACCAGTGGAGAAGAGGGTAGCAAGAGGAAACTGACGGAGAATAGTTTGATAAAGTTCTAGTAGTTTATTGTAGCATGATTTTATATTCTGGCAACTGCTTGCAATTTTAATTGTACCAGTACTTCAGATATTTGGAGCCCTTGTGTTAATTTAATTTTAATGGTGCCATCAGAATCTACATTTATCCATCGTAATCAAGTTTATGATTGAAAGATTATTATCTGTAGAAGCTAGAATCATTGCCATCATCATCACAATCTGAAATAAATAATCAAAAATTCAAAATTCATATTAGTAAACTCAAGAAAAAAAAAACTTGGTTCTACTAACTTTTAGAATTTCATTATGAAATGCAGACATAATTAATTCGTGCACTTTTAATTTGAGGTGAATTATTTGAACGACTTCACCTGCACATATATAATTCTTTTCATCAAATTTGGTCACATGTACTTCAATTTATTATTACCACGGCTGTTGTTCTATTCATTGATGTTTTCACTCTTCGTGTAGTTTCATATAATTTTGTGGATATTATAATCTTAGCAATTTTGCATGATTCATTGTAATGCTTATGCCGCATTAAGAAAATAGTTATCAATAAGAAGTTATAAACTCTTCGTGTAGTTTATATATAAAGTTTAATATGCACCATAATGCATAGGGCTTTCTATACACCACGGACTTTTTCGGGGGTATTTTTGTAAATTGTCAAATCTAATTTACATATTCAAATCTCATAGCAAACCAAATTTTTCAATTTTTGAGATTTTATTACTATTTTTTTTCGAATTTTTTAAAACGTACTATTTTTGGAATGTTATACTATTTACAACATTCCAAAAATGACATGTTTTAAAAAATTCAAAAAAATAATAATAATAAAATCTCAAAAACTATAAAATTTGGTTTTCTATGAGATTTCAATATGTAAATTAGATTGGTTAAATACTTAAATTAAATTTGTCAATTTACAAAAATACCTCCGAAAAAGTCCACGGTGCATAGAAAATCTTGTGCACTATAGTGCATATTAAACTTTCTATATATATATAGAGAGAGAATGGCTATACTAGAATGCATATACAAACACCTCTTGTAGGCTAGTTTTTTAGACCGTCTGATTTCTTCAAGGTTCGTGCCAAGATGATAAGGAGCGGCTGAGATAGAGGCGCTGATCTCTCCTTCACTTCTATTTTTCCGTCTCCTCTGGTGTTAATTCTCCGTTTCTCGTCTCTCTCTCTCACATTAATCAACATCACTCGGCTGAAACCCTAGAGAAGCTCTCGACTTGCCTCTGCTCCGCCTCCTCCCCATATACGGAAAAGGAATCGCCTGATCCAAGAGAAGCTCTTGACTTGCCTCTACTCCGCCTTTTCTTCTTCGAAACCCTAGCCTCAGCACCGTCGTCGACACCCTTCGCGTGAAAGATTAGAAACCCTAGGTTATCGAGCAGTACTTGGATGCAAAAAGGTAACTAGAGCTCTATCTTCCTCTTAAACCGATCTAATTTGGGTCTAATTTGTGTTATTTTGAACTGATTTGGGTTCAATTTGGTTATTTCGAACTGATTTTTAACTGAGTTCGGATGCTAGTAAACCCTAGGTTATTTCTCTTTTTTAGCCACAGCACTTGTCGTTGATTTTTTTGGTCTGATTTTGTACTGTATGAACTGATTTGAATTGATTTGGGTTTGATTTTTAGCCACAGCACCTATCTGATTTTGGATCTGAATTTGAACTGATGTTGTTAGTATTTTTATTAATTAGGTTTTACAAACTAGGAACTGTTTTTACAAACTAGGAATACTGTTTTTACAGACCAATTAGATTTACACATTTATTGTTGCTTATAGCACTTAATTGTGTAGTTTGATTGAATGCAATCATAATATGTTTTCTATGAATCCAGAATGAGTAATCAAATTGTGTCCTCTGATTTTTATTTTGCAGATACATAGATGGCTTGTTATCTTGTGCGAGGTGGCAAAGTTTGAGAATGAAAACTAGAGAAGCTCAATTATAGAGAACAAAATCTTTGCATGTGCTGTTAGGAAATAAAGATGTATGTGAATACAAAAGAATAAGTTCCAGTAGAGAGAAAAGAATCTTTGTTTGTGCTTTACAAGAATGTATAAACAATTATAGATATAAATTGCATATTGCTTGTACCGAGCTGTTAGGAAATAAAAATGTTTATAAATTGCATATTTTTGTTTGTGCTCGCACTTTGCATATATCAAGTGATATTTATTTTGTTAGTTGTTTATCCATTCCTCTTTTGTTTGTGCTTCTTTAGGTACTGAAACATGTAAGCTATTTACAATATCATTTATCAAATCATACGAGTGTTTTATGATTTATTTTTTGTAGTGTTTGAATTTTAAAGCATGTCTTTACCGTACCATTAAAATCTAGTATAGGTACAAGTATAGACATCTGGCACATGTATTTATCATATCAATTATCAAACCATACTTTCATAATTTAGTAAGCTCTTTACTGCCACGTCTTTACCAGACAATGTGGTACAGCAGGTACTGGTACAGGTAAAAGTATAAAAAAGGTGTTACAACTAGTGGATAGTTTAAATGGACATCATCCATTAATAGAAAGCATGAAAAAGATCTAACTCAATTACTACAAACAGAATTTACAAATTGCCAGCATAGATTACAAGCACGATTTACAAGCATCACAAGCATATCTTACAAATAGAATTGAAATATGCTAAAGAATAGTTGACATTCTATCAAAAAGTATAGAGATTACAAACCTTTTCACATATGCTAAAGAATAGAAATTGACCTTCAATCTGACACAACTAAAAAGCATATTTAAAAAATGTAAAGCAAAACTATGATTTAAAGGAATTATAACCAAAATTACAACTATATCTTAACTACAAACTATAAGAAGAACCACAAGAGGCAACCTTTCGGGGCATTTAGCTACTTGAGACCACCAAAATGCTCCATATTATAAATCCCCTGAAAATAAAAAAAAGGAACAATTAACATCTATATTAAGGCTTGAGCATGTAATTAAGCAATAAGCATAAAGTTACTTGTTGTTGATATTAATGAATCAGGCTCTAAGTTCAACAATTTGTTTCCGTAATATTATAAATTCAATCTTTTTGTTTTGCAATTCATCGCCCATTATTTATCAGCTGAAGGAACTTCGAAATTATTTAAAACTAAACCTTAATCAAATACTGTCACTGATTGAGAGGAGGAGGTGGTGAACTTTTGACATCTGTAAATTATTCATTTTGATCCAGAAAGTTTAAGTAATCATATTTCACTACTATACTTTTGACATCTGTAAATTGTTCATTTTGATCCAATTGAACTTTATCCCTCTGAAAGTGAGCTTTTGACAATTTTTGAAAAGAATACGAACTAGAAGAGAAATGAAACAAGAGAGACGAAACAATTTTGGGACTGCAGCAATTTTGTCGTACAGAAGCAAACCAAGAGAGAGAGAGAGATAGATACCTATAAGAGAGATTTAGACTGCAGCAATTTTGGAATCAGTTGAGAGAGAGGTGAGACAGGCGAGAAGGAGGCGATATGTTGAGAGAGAGGCGATATGTCAGTCGACTAGGGTTTGCCGAGCAACTTTGAGAGAGGCGATATGTTGAGAGAGAGAGAGAGAGAGATGGACGGAGGTTTAGTTTGTGTGAGAGACGGAGAATTAACACCAGAGGAGACGGAAAAAATAGAAGTGAAGGAGAGATCAGCGCCTCCATCTCAGCCTTTGCTTAGCATTTTGGCACGAATCTTGAATAAATCGGACGGTCTAAAAAACTAGCATACTAATGTACGGAAGCTTCGGTGCATACTGATCCGAACTCTTGGATCTGTTTCAAAATGACCGATCCAAACTGTCCAATATGATCTCTCTATTAAAATCTCCTTGCCGACCAAATTTTACATTTTTTCGATATTTTAAAGTATTTTTTTCGGATTTTTAAAAACTGCTATTTTTTAACGATTCTGAAAAAATTAGATTAGCGATTTTCTAAAATTTGAAAAAAATACTTAAAAATTTCGAAAAAATATAAAATTTAGTCGGCAAGGAGATTATAATAGAAAGATCATATTGGATGGTTTGGATCGGTCATTTTGAAACAGATCCAAGAGTTCGGATCAGTATGCACCGAAGCTTCCGTACATTAGTATGCACCATAGGTTCTCTCTCTCTCTCTCTATATATATATATATATATATAGTTGTATTTGAGAACAACTCTTTTATTTTCTGAAAAAAAAAAGAGCAGCATGTCAGCGCAAATTGATGCATTGGACCAAAGTAGCAGATCCAGAGTCATAAAAGCTAAAAGTGGCAGCGGATTGAGGTAAATGGCACAAGGATCGATCCTCGACGGTACCAAACAAACAACCATTTGCTTTTAAAAAAAATAAAAAATTTGAAAAATTCAAATGTTGAATCTACGACGCGTTTTTATATAAGTTCTATAAATTTTAGAGTTAATTTGATACTATATGAAGTGCTCAACAAATAAACGAACATGGTTAACTATCACTGATTAATTCTAGTACGTTCTTAATTTGGTCACTTAATCAAGTATCAAATCGATTCTAAATTTTATTAAACTTATCTGAAAATGCATCACCCGTAAAATTTAACAAAATCAGCTATTTAAATTCAACATTTGAAATTTCAAAATTTTAAATTTTAAAAAGAAAGACAAATGGTTGTTTGGTACAGTCTTTTTTAAGGACTGTCGAGCATCCTGGTCCGAGGTAAATGTGTCAGCTTGATTTTGGGAAGTACGGTTAGGTAGAATCTAACTAATTTTAAGAATATATAAACCCAAAAACTAGTATCGGTTTTCAAACCGATATTGCAATACTATTTATATAATTCTAATTATTTTGAAATATTTTCGAAATTCGTGAATATTTTAATATTGCTCTTAATTTTGTGGGACAAGCAAGCTCGGATTAGGCCCGTAAAGGCCCCATGAAAAGGACTTGATTCGTGAATTGAGACTTTACAGAGATCCATGCGGGCATAAATTGTAGGCTTTCTTTTCCTGTGAAGAATAAATCATACAAAATGTATCCGAACCCGATTTGAAATTTTGGAGAAGGAGAAACATTCATTTTTCAATTTGGTCCTTTAAATTTTGTAGTCTCGCTTTTGTCTTGCAATTTCTAAGTTAGCTGTATATATATTATAAGTTCATGGAAATCCACCTCAGAAGACAGCAAAGTTTAGCGTATAAGTACCCGAAGAGAATTTTTAAGATAGCAGCAAATATATTAATTCATTAATTCAGCTCACCAAATTTAATTTCTAGTGGAAGATGTGCTTGACGCACTTCAGCATTTGTCGGATATAAAATTTTAAAAAAAAGTTTCTTTTCACTTAATATCTAAATTATTATATATTTATTCTGTAATCAATCTTTACTTAATTTTCCCTTGCATCCGAAGATTAAACTACTTATATACACTAAATATGGCCTTTTTTAATTACATAAACATATATACTTGATATCATTATCTTATAGCAATTTTTTAGATATATGACTTGTACATTCCAGTATGTATAGCTTAGGAAACATTAGTCAATTATGGAAATTGATTACTGCCATTGCAGTTAGCGTTCGCTGAGCAGCGCTCTATCTCCTCTACTCACCCAGCGCGCATTTTTTGTTCATTTCGTTATTATAAGTGTTCACTTTAGTAGATATAAATGTTCACTTTGTAGTAGAATTGTTCACTGTTTTATAAGTGTTCGCTATGTTCACTATGTTCATTTTGTTCATTTTGTTTTTTTTTTTTTTTGCCAAAAAGTTCAGTTGGATAAGTACAAATGTTTTGTTAATTGAGTATAAATGTTCAGTTAGTTGCAACAGAAAATATAAATGTTATGAGCAAACATGTTTATTTTATTAAGTATAAATGTTTAGTTTAGTAAGTATGAATATTCAGTTTAATAAGTACAAATATTTAGTTATTTAAATATAAATGTTCAGTTAGTTGCAACATGAAATATAACTTTATAAAAAAAAACCAAGCGAAGGGGTCTTGAACCAGACAAAAAACACATGAAAAAATTAAAAGGAGTCATGAACCGATCCGGTTCAAATTTCTGACTCTACCCCTGCCTCCTAGCGCACCTCTTGACCCACGCGCGACTCTGACTCTGGTGCGACTCTGACGCATTTAAGTGAACACTTCTTATTATTAAATTGGACACTTGTTATTATTAAACTGAACATTTGCAACATACAACAACGATGACATCGATGGTTTATTTAGCGATAGCAGTTATAATAGCTGATTAAAACCAATTAGATTAGAAAATTATTGACTGTTATTTACAATTTTGTCATCACTTACCATTGCTTGAACAAAATGAATATATAAAATAGACTATGTGACCATATAAAAGATCAAATCGAATACATACAACAAATAAGTTTTGTCATCGCTTGTTCAGATTTATATATATATATTCAACTTATTTTTATTGAACTTATTTATTTTATGTGTTCACTTTGATCTACTATATGTACACTTTGTCTATTTTATGTGTTCATTTTGTTCAAACAATAGCAAAACTGTTATCATTTCTGTTTAGATTATATGTGTGTATTTCAGCCTATCGAGTTATGTGAGTTTAATCCTAAGCGTTAATTCAATATTGCTGCGCTGGAGATTTTGTATAATATAAACCGAAGCACTTTTTTTGTAAAGTTGTATGCCCTATATGACCATATAACTGTCAACATCAAGCTTTTTTGTTTTTCCCTTCTTATTTGAACTTTCTATTGAGAATATTATCTTCTATTAATTATATTATCATTATTATGTATCGAAACTTTCTAAGTACCGACGACACACAACTGACAGGGAAATTCAACAAAAGCTATGATTTTCATATGGTTTATTGTGGTGAGGGTCTGAGGGACACGTATATTAGAACCTGATATCAGCAGAAAATCATATATATATATATATATATATATATATATATATATAGTTTTGCTATGGTGAGTTGCAACTCACCAAAGTGTCCGTGAGTCGCGTTCAAAATTTCGAAATTAAGTTCAAAACGACCGATCCAAACCTTCTAATACGATCTCCCTATTAAATTCTCCATGCAGACCAAATTTTACATTTTTTCGAAATTTTTAAGTATTTATTTCGGATTTTTAAAAACGGTTGTTTTTTAATGATTCAGAACTAATTAGATTAATGATTTTCCAAAATTTCAAAAAAATACTTAAAAATTTTGAAAAAATATAAAATTTGGTCTGCATAAAGATTTCAAACGGAAGATTGTATTAGACGGTTTGGATCGGTCGTTTTGAACTTAATTTCGGAATTTTGAGTGCGACTCACGAATGCTTTGGTGAGTTGCAACTCACCATAGCAAAACTATATATATATATAGAGAGAGAGAGAGAATGGCTAACGCGCCATCGATGGCACGTGCCATTAATTTTCTATCGGCTTGTTTTTTGAAATTCAAAAGTCAAACGGTTGATCCAAACCGTTCAAGTTGATCAAAATATTGAAATACCTTTGGAGACCAAATTTTTCATTTTTTCGAATTTTTTTGTTATTTATTATGATATTTTCAAATTGGAGGGCCTGAAATACTCTAATCATAATGTTTTTAAAAATATCATAATAAATAGCAAAAAAAATCGAAAAAATATAAAATTTGGTCTCCAAAGATATTTCAATATGGAGAACAACTTGAACGGTTTGGATTGACCGTTTGAATTTTGGATCTCGAAAAATGACTTGATGGCACGGGACCCTCCGTGCCATCGATGGCACGTTAGCCATTCTCTCTCTATATATATATGTATATATATCTTTTTGAAGAACAACAGATAACCATGACTTGAAAAGAGAGAATTTATGTTTATATACAATTAATTTGCTTGATATTATAACATTCTATGAGTTTCTATCTAATCTAGCTATTTGCGATGATACAGTTACCATTCCACCCTACTTGTCTTTTCTTTTTCTTTTTTTTTTCAAATTTTATGCATTCTCATGTATCATGTTACATATATATTCTTTCAATCTTATTAAAATCAGTTCAACTTTTAGATGATGATTCTCTTGACCGGAAAAGATTCTTAAACTGAACATTTGTGAGATATATATATATAATGAAACAAGAAATAATTACTTCAAATTAAGCCTAATAAATCTGGTATCACATTTGTATGATATCTTCATACTTCATCAGTGTAAAGCCGACAATGCTTAAAAGAAATGGAAACTCCTATTTGCCCTCTCTATCTGCGCAACAATGATTAATTTCAAATTAAAAGGATTCTTCAGAAAAGCAACGGGAATATTTGAAATCAAGCTGTCACAAGATCTTGTATTAGGAGGTGGTTAAGTGTACTTTTCTGATCTTTCATGCAAACAAGTGTATTGGTACTACAAAAATTCATGAAACCGAAAAAGCTTAAGTTTCCGTACTCCAAGAACAGCCTAAAAGAATCTCTTATTTCATACAAACTTAGCATCAATTTCTATTGTCTTTTTTCTAAATTCTTGCGCCCAGAAAGGTGACCTACTCCTGGGCTATTCCCTGGTGTAGTCGGCCGGTTATCAGTAACTGCGACCATCGAATTAATGCCGTCATTTAGAGACCTTTTAGCGTCGGTAGCATGATCACCTTGAATAAGACTTCTCTCAGCTGGGTGTAGTTTTCTCGCCTCACATGAGATTACCATTGTTAAACAAAACAACAGGATATATGCGCTTCTGACATTGGATTTGGCCATGAGTATTTCTGTTGTTTGAGAATAAGAGTGGGTATACCTGGGATAAACTTACAGTTGATTAGTTAGTTGTCTTTGTGACAGTTATGATCCTATCTCTATTTATAGCGAGAGAACTAATTTAACATTTCCAATGACCACACCACTGACTAATATTAAAAAGTGGAAATAAAAAGGTAAACTGGTAAAGGTAACGTGATGCCAACTTGATGCGACTGTTGGACGTTAAAGTAGATCTTTTGAGAAGGAATCTGAAGATATAAGAGAAGGTTCTGAAAATATCATGTAAAACAACATAGAACAAGAAAAGTCTATAACGTAAGTTGTAACTGTATTGCTCATGCATGTATATATTAGCAGTAATTAACTGCTTAACAACTGACAATTATATAATAGATAGAGAAGATGTCAATATATGACAAGTAAAATAGAAGGCATATCTGTCATCACTCACTGCA
The DNA here is from genome assembly GCA_028095005.1 of Rhynchospora pubera. NCBI lineage: Eukaryota > Viridiplantae > Streptophyta > Magnoliopsida > Poales > Cyperaceae > Rhynchospora > Rhynchospora pubera. The sequence goes on along the minus strand of CM051462.1, from coordinate 84,173,991 downwards.
GCTAAATCATCATAATGGCTGAAATATTGCAGTTAGATGTGCAAAACCTCTTCCTTAGTTCTATAGAAATGTTTTTTTGAGGGTCAAAAAACTTTTTTTTTTAGGGTCGTTCTATAGAAATGTTTACCTTGTGATTCCTTCCATCTGGTCAATCATGGCTAAAAAGCTAAGAATAAACTTGATGTGGTGGCTCCACAAAGAAATTCTAATTAATTTTCATTAGATACTATTGTAATGATGTTTACTTTTCAATGTAATCATATCGGACAAAAGTTCTTTTGACAAATTAGTTTATGTGATCTGCACGCTTATTACAATATTACTATTTATAATGATACAATATTTGTATAGATATATTTATTTATAACTGTATACACTTGTCAAGGGGACCATGTTGTATGCCGTCATGTAAAGTAGGAGTCAATGGTTTAGGATTCAACTTCACTCAGAGCCATTAACAGCCCACTATACATGCACCTTTGTAGAGTGTACGTACATGCTAGCTAGGTAGGCAGTAGGCACTATGCAAATGGCTGTTTTTTATATGAGGAAGAGCATAGACACCTGACGTCCCCAATACTATCTAATTTTTTCAAGATTTTTTTTCAAATTTACTTCAGGTTTTGGTCTACATGGCTAGCACAACTGGATCTTTGAATGTAAAAAAGAAAATAGTATGAATAACATATATATTGTGTAAAGGTCAAGTTGTAATATGAAATGACTTCCATTGGCATGCACCAATTGGAATTGTATTGTTGATCTTGCAATTCTCCTCTTGTGCTGTTACACTATTTGCCACTCAAAAGGGAAGAAATGCGAGTACTGTAATACAGTGATGCAGTAAAACTTTGGACAAATTAATTGTTTTTTGTTGTTTGCATTTATAATTGATGCAGTAAAACTTTGGACAAATTAATTGATGCAGTAAAACTTTGTAATACAGTGATTCAGTTAAAAAGTATTTATTGGATTTTTTCTAAAAATAACTTTGGAATCTTCATTCATATAAGTTGCATGATTTCCAAAGATTTATAATTTGGCAATAATTATCATGTTGCTAACAGCACGAGTACTAGATATAGTTCAAAATAACTATATTGGAAAAGCGTTTTTTTTTAAGATAAATTGGAGGTCTAAACCATCCAATTTATTTTTAAATTAAATGTCTATGAAAGACCCTCCAGCTGTATTTCGAACCTGCGACCTTTCACTCAAACTTGGAAAAGCGTATTTGACTGCCCTGAGCTATTAAGGCCACTTTCAAAGATGCCAATATAAGAAACATTAAAAATTCTGATGACTATATAAAACCTTTATATTGTGACCACATCTCTTGTTGGCCTGAAGGTATAACAGAGCTTGAAGCAGAAGCATGAAGAAGCAATTAATATTAGGTTCTCTTTGGCAAACAAAACAATTTGTGAACTATTGTAGTAGGCAGGTCTCCAAAATAAGAAAGGTGTCATTGAACTACTAGAGGATTTATAAATTTCATGAAAGTGCTATCAGGCACTTATATTCAAGCAAACAAATATTGTAGATCAATTTTTTGTGTAATTTTCTGATGTAACATTAACTTTTTCCCAATGAAATTGCAGCCTGGGGGCACCTTCGCCAGTCGCCCCCTGGCCATCAATTAACAAACCTTTTACCAAAAAATAAAATTCAACATACCCAACTTTTCTCGCGTTAAACATTCATTAGAGAATCACATCACTTTATTATAGTTCTATATATATATAGTGATTAGATCGAGTAGAGGATTGATGCCACTATGGTAATGTTTTGATTTGTTTTATTTTTTTCGCTTTTTTCATATAAACAAATTAAAAGGGTGAAAATAATTAATTAAATAATAGATAGTATCCGCACTCCAGGATCAGATCCCTTAAAATAAGGTAACGTGCATGGTTACCTGGTACTTTCTACTTTCGAAGAAATTAAAGATGAAAATAATTTGTTAATATGGAAGAAGTTTTTTAAATCCATAGTAAACATAATTTTCAGTCAAACAGCCAAAATATATATTAATTTATATGATGTATCAGCATTAACATTAAGCCTTCTAGGTTTAATCATGGTGTGTTTGGATGACTAAGGAATAGGGTATAAGAATAAGGATTTTCGGTTTGCGTGTTTATCCAAATTCCTTATTCTTATACCATGGTTTTGTTATTATAGGAATAAGGACCCTTATTCCTTATTTTTGTGTTGTTTGGGTTGCTCAAAAATAAGAATAAGCACGCAAACCGAATATTTTTATTCTTATACCCTATTCCTTAGTCATCCAAACACACCCATGTGAATATACTGGTTCATCTTGAACTTCGAGCATTGTATTTTGGCTCATGTATAAGTTAAATGTCATTAACTATTAAAAATTTCAATGGTTAGTACATCAATGTTATTTATATGTTGTGTGTCAATGTTCAACAGTAGATATAGGGATAGCAGAGCATTTCTGATTTCATTACCAATTTCTAGCCTCCAATTGCTAAACAGTTACATGTCTACAGTCACGCACAATTAAGCAAGGCTAGTACATCAGCAGGACAAAGGGAAAAAATGAAAAAGAAAAATGGTTGGATGCTCTATAGATTTTTCTCTACAACTTTCATTCCAAAAGTATGTCCTACACCAGGGCTATGGCCGGGCGTGCTTGGCCGATTATCATCAGTTGTCATACTCGGCTTGGCAACAGTACTACGAGACCTCTTGGTTCTGCTAGTATGATGAACTTCTGTAGCACTTATCTCTGGAAGTAGTTTCCTTGCCTCACATGAGACTATGAGTGCTAAACAAATTACAATGATGTATTTACTTGTATGTTTGACGTTAGCCATGAGTGTTTCTTGTTCGAAGGAGAAAGACTTAGAGCTAGGTAGAGGTAATGAGATGTTTGTTAATTCAATATGCAACTGTTGCAATGAGATCATTATATACAGCTCAGAAGCTCTTGCACTATTAACTAGATATATAAAAAAACCAAGAAAAGGAGAAATAAATAAAACCTGGAATATGTGGGACCATTAGCTAACATTAATGTACGGATATAAAAAAAGTATAAGTTTATCTTTAAGAGCTAACTAATCAAAAAGAAAACAAAACGTAACTATAGCTCTAGAGAATTATCACTGTTTGCAGTGGATCAGAACTAGTGCTGGAAAAAGAAAATGCCGAGGTTACGTACAGATTGTTAACTTGTACTCGATATAATTGATTGTCGTCGCACACACATTCAATTAAACGAGTTACAATATGCACTGTATTAGCATGTAACATCTGATGACCTCAGATGTGTTAATTTTCTGATGCTCATGCTAGTACAACTAACTAGTCAACAATTACTAATATAGTATCATCATGAACCTAGCTAGATCTTCTCGTCTCAATAGCACCACAGAGGGAATCATTTTCCCTTTTTAAAAGGAATATTTCAGAACTTGTTCACGTATGGCTAGGAGAAAATCTGCACCGTCTCTTCAAAGTTGAAGACTAATATTTCATTAGCTAATTTGGAATGGAAAGGTTTACATTCCGAGGTATTCATGAAAAGTCCTCTTTTTAGATAGTGTGTACTGTCAGCATGGTCAGTTGATTGCTGCATTATTTGCTAAAGATGCTCCATTCACATAAATATAATTGTTATTGTTTCTATTAAGTATATATGAACTGAATCTAACTACTGAACAGGCATATTAGGATAATCAATGGTCTAGCAGAGGTGCTCATTCTGAGCCAATAATACAGCCTACTGCTTTTGTGGGAGTGTGTCACTTATATTCGTTAAATATGCATGGCAAAAAGTGCTGACATTTGACCTTCTCTATGCCTCCCTTTCTTCTCATAGTTTATATTTTCTTTTGGGTTTGGTGCTCTCTACAAAAGTGAAGCTGTCAAAAAACAAAACACTTAATTAATCAATTAGAAGCCAACCGGTATTGTACCAAGGTCCAAGGTCCATAGTCCATACTGTGGGTATGGTGGCCATGTTCTCGTCATAAGTATGGACTTCTCGTCGATTTAATTTGGCAAGTGCCATCATGCATGTTTTTGCACTTCAACTTAAAGCAGTCCAAATGCACGCATGCATAAGCAGTGATGTCAATTGATAAACAATATTATTATACATTGAGTTTTATATTGTGCGTAATAAAAAGGATATATTCCAAGTGGATATTTTCAATGCACAAATGACATAAGCTGTGATGCGACGCCTATACAGTTTTTTTAAAAGTAGCATGTTTGACTGCAAGAAAGCTTTTTGATGCCTCCGTCAAAACCAATTTGCCACAAAAAGATTATTCCGCCATGATCAATTTGCCACAAAAAGTAGCACGATTTCTGAGTTTAATAAACGCACCAAGGTCATAGAGACAATTTGGGTCTAGTAATTGAATCCAAGGATGCGGCGATCATAATCAGCTGTGAAGACCCTTTACTGTACCGCCTCTCTTCTGGGAATTAGGAAGAAGTAATCCGCAGGTTTGAAAAAATATTGTTAAAATTATGGCCCATGAATAAATATTGAAAATGTTCTCGATGCTGACTAAAAAATCCACCGAGACTTTAACATTGCCAAAATCGTTTTTTTTTTATTTTTTTTATTTTTCTTGAACACGCATCAGACCACCAAACAGAAGTTCTGTATTTTAAAATTTTAAAGATGCTGGAACAAGAAATCAAGATAGAAGCTTAACAAAAAGACTGATAGGATAATAACGATCCTGTTTTGCTTGTTTCTTATTTATTATTATTTTTTTTTTTTTGAAGGAAGTAATTTTATAAAATTGATTGCATCATTAATTTTCTTTAGGGGATTATTAGCAGCTACACCTCCATCAATTATGTTAATATCTCATGTTGCCCCAGTTGTCTTTTGAAGTAATGAGACGGCATGAAAGTTCGAGCTGTTGACATGCCAATAATTTATGTGAAAGAGGTGCATTATGCTTTTGTTGATATGCATATATTGAAGCATGCCCACAGCTAAATTAGTTAAAATAATATGTTGACAGAGAGAAAAAGAGAACAATGTACCTCATGGCTGGAGAATGGTGGCAGTATGTCAATATTGGTAAGGCTCTGGTGCAGCCTGTTTCCCAAGTTCTTCTTGGATAATATTATGAAGGTACTTGCCATCCTAGCATAGATCTTACATGGAACATTGTAACTTAAATGCTCTGCCTACTATTCCACTGGCAAAGTAAGAAGTGAATAATACGTACAAAATCACGAAACCTGGCTGGGGGGTTTTTTATAGACATTTAATTTAAAAATAAGTTGGGAGGCTTGACCCTCAATTTATCATAAAAAGAAAAAAGTACAAAATCACATAATCATCATATTAATACAACGACATGGAAGGATCCATACCAGTACCAATTGGAACCAATGTTGTACTTGTAATGGCAGGAGGCACAACACAGGCTTTGGTAATTGGCAATTAAGCACCACGCACCATAAAGGACAGCGCTGAAAAATGTTGTTTATAACAACAACTGTGATTGACAAAATATCTTGTCAGCGTTCTCCAAGTAGAAAATTTTAATCTTTGGCTGCAAAAACAGGTCGGTTCCTTTTAGTTCTGAGCCATCAGCATTGCCATCGTTACAACTTCCTCATCCTAAAGTAGTTCACAAGGTTTTAACGTGAAATTTTAACCTGACTGCTTACCATACCACTTGCCATATAAGGGTTCAAAACACGACCTTTCTCTCCCCCATGTCTAGGTAATTTTTTTTTTGTCCCAAGGAACTTTTTTAACTTAATGAAAGCAGACAGGGATAGGACTATGATTGAAAAGAACAAAAGCACTGTGTGCTGTGATGAAGCTGATCCACTAGGGCTTGCTATATATATACAGATTGTGAGAACAAAACCAGTATGCTCAGGCTAGTAAAACTTATGCAATATAATTTTTAAACAACAACAACAACATTCATTAATTCTTATAGTCTTCCAAGCTTTTTGAAATCTTAGGACCTCCTTTCTACGAAATGTTATAAAATATCAAAAAAAAAATGCACTTAATGATCAATATAGACCTGGTGATGACCATCTTAGAAAACAGATATCAGATAGCATATATTAACTCTTCAACAGGGTGCCAGTTTCTTTCTATATTACAGTTTTATACTTTTTCATGCTTCTACAAGACTTTTCTTAAGTTGAATTTGTGTACCATTTGGTAAGTGAATTTTAGAGAAACCTAAGTTTAGTGACAACTAGATGTGCCAGATACAGCAAATGAAACAGTGTGTGCTACTGGTAAACTAAGGAATGTCAAATGCCTCCACTTGTCCTTGACACACTCACTTGAACACTGATGGCAAAAAAATTACAAACTCAGAATAATGAAATAAATCATCTCATTTGCTAATATCACTCTCTCAACAATTTGATGTTTGGACATAATCACAGCTCAAATACTACTCTCTTTAAAAATTGTTCAAAAAACCATTTAAAAAAATCAAGTCATTTGGAGCCAAATCCACATTAATTGATCCTTGTAAAAATTGAGCCCAAACATGCCTGAGATCAGAATCTACCAGAAACACTACAACCAAATTATCAATCTACTAAGAACCCAAAGCATTCTGATTCCCCACCTAACAAGGAATTATAACCCAATATTTATATCACTCGGACAGAACCCATGGTTAAGCCACCTGACAATTAACCACATCTAGTTACATTAGTTACAGAAGTTAGTATTAATAAAGAATAGTAGAGTTAATGAAGACAAATCTGTATTTTGTATTTTTCACAGAGAATTAGGAACTATTTAGCAATAAGAGGATGAATATCACTTAATCTGGAGTATTGCATAAACTATATAGAAACTCATTGCAAAATAGGAGCAGAATCAATTTGGATAAAATTAATTAAGAAGGAAATTTTACTGAACGTGATTACGCAATTAAATCCCATGAAGGCTCCAGAACAGGAACCAGCGCTTCATGCATCCAACCACTACCACCACTACCACATTCCTTCTCAACCGAATCTGCTGATTCTCTCATACAAGGAGAAAGAAGGGGAAGTTTACTTGGGCTGTAGTTTCAACTGAATTGAGCCCAATGGATCGAATCATTTAGACAGCAGTTATATTCCAAAAATGAATCCATTGCAACCAACTTTTTGCTTTTCATTTTTCTTGTTTCCTTGTAATATGCAAACTATATATCAGGTACTTGCAGTTGTTTCTACGGTGTAAAAAACAATTCTACCGGAAACAATTATGGCACATGTTACTGTACCACGTTTTAAGAAAGATGAAACAAGTTTTACACTTGTTTGACAAATATTTACTCTTTAATCCATCTATCAAGTTCAGTAGAAATGCACACAAGAGCTCATAGCAAAGTCTAGTCATCGTCCAATGATCAAAGAGACCACCAATATAAAGATTTGCAATTTAATATTTCTCAAATACTAGACTAGACAGGGTACCATGCAACCATCAAGATATAAAGGAAAAGCTAAGACTTTTATTCAATTTTTACAAAGAACAAAGAGCACAAATATAATTACAACAAATAAGACCAAATGCTATGAATTAGCTTACACTTTATTTGATTTATGTAATACAATCATCATTGGTATAACACAATAAAGAATTCCATGGTAGCAACTGGGCAAATCAGATGCTTGAAAAAGATCGGGCAACTCTAGTTTGAGGTGATCGGGTTTCACGCAGTCGCCTTTCAGCAGATAATAACTTTGCAAATCTGCAAAATAATAACCAATTTTTAAAACAGGAGAAGATCCAAATTAAATCACGATATTCTTTTTAATAATATGAACTTACCTTACTAAAGCTTGTGCATTGGTCCCTTCATCAGTGGGCTCCACACGGCCGGTCTCGAGATTTTCCCTCGAGACTGGTTTGTTCAATAACGACTCACCCACCTTGACCAAATTCTCCAAGTTCTCCTTTGTCGCAACATCAACTGAGGCTACCGTCCCAGTCAGCGTATCATCCTATTTACACAATTTCTTTAAGACAACATGGCAACCAAAGTAATAGAACCAACTTGGAATATAATAGAAATACACCCTTACTTGGATTCTGAGATAATTTTGCTTCGAGTGGAGAGCCTGGAAAGTAACTGAGATGTGGATGTCAACCATGTCGGCACTTGCTTGAGTGAAAACATCAACCAAAGGAGTTGATCCCTTGCTAAGCAGCCAACCAAAGACTCCCCACCCTTTGGCGAGCTTCGCATCGTACCTGTCTTCTCCTTGCGAGGAGCCAGTGCCAATCGAGATGACCAGGAACCGGCGATAATCCATGGGTTTTATTGGGAAGAAATCTGGATTCTCTTTTATCACCTGCTTCGACACCTCTCCCATTGCAACCAAAGCCTGAGGAAGAGAATTGAACTCCTCTTTAATAAGTAAATAATTTATAAAATGCAAAAAAAAGTCGCAGAAATTTATGGGACAAAAATTTTGTCCTTTAGAAGTTCATGTAACAATTCTGTTTTGCTAATTTATATTTGTTTCCCAGTACAGACACAACCTGGACCAACCTGAAAACACCAGAACAAGAACATTTCAGGCTTGAAATGGCAGCCCGTAAATCAGAGTTACAACCCATTTTAACATTAAAAAAAAAGAAAAAAAATTAAAGTCAACCATGATATGCAAATCATGTTTGTCAGGTAAAATCCCAAATTGACCCAAGCCTCCAACCAAAATTAACCTGATATGATAGCCTAACCCAATCCAGTAATAAAAACTGAAGACCAAGCCAGCTGGACATCAATAGACCAGATACCATAACAACCCGCCCATTTGCTACCACTATATTTTACCAGCCAGTAAGAAAAGAAGTCAATTCATCCTTTCTTCTCTTTTGGTTCCTACTTTTTTTTCATATATAGTAAACATACCATATCATATCAATAAATTATTTTATTATATTAATTTCAGGTTCAGCCAATTTCTTACTGGGTTATTAGCTGCTACACCTCCATCAATTAGGTTAAATTCTCTCATGTTTCCATGGCCGTCTTCAGTTGTGAAATAATGTGCTGGCAGATAAGTTGGAGCAGCAGATGTGCCAATGATGATGTCAGATAAAAGTGCATCTTTTAGGCTTTTCTTGTTGCGCACCTATGAAAAACAAGTCAACAGTTTCATTAACATGGAGAATATGTTTTGAGAGGGAAAGAAAGAGATAGGTTGTTGAGGGAGCCAGGGAGGGAAGGACAGAATTAGAAATATATGGATATACCTCATAGGTGGAGAAGATGGTAGGCTGAAGGTGTTTAATATCAAAGGTGGGAATGACAACATTAGTAACAGTCTGATGTAGCCTAGTGTTTCCTAAGTTCTTTCTGATAACATTATGAAGGTACTTTCCATCATATCGTGGGCCCCAAGTGGCTCGGAGCAACTTCATCGCTGTTCCTACCATTCCACTGCCAACAAAAGAAAATATTAATATGACAAAAAAGTACACAATACATGATCACCAAATTAAACATAATAAACAGCATGTGGTGGAATCAGTCATCAGAGTGGCATCCTAGTACCAGTCGGAATACAGAAACTAATATTACTAATAGTACCTAAATCAGCACAATGCATAACCAGTGGCAGCGGGTAGTAGCAATTTCACTTCACACAAACTATAGATTCCTAACGCCAGTACCAAATATTCATAGAGAAACCAACCAGGTTTGAGGAAATATCTTGCTTGAGTTCTCCATGTAGAATGTCTTGATCTCCTTGGCTGCAAAAAGAGGCCGATTTTTTGTGTCTGGAGCGGTCAACATGGCTGTTACTAGCCCACCTGTGCTGGTTCCTGCTATCACATCAAAGTAATCTGCTATCCTGGCATCTTCTCCATCCAGTTTCTTCAAAACAAGTTTAGGACAAAAAAAAAAAAAAAACTAAGTTAGCGACAAAACCATGAGCACAACTCAAGACTTGGCTCTTCAGTGGTGCCTGACTGTTTTGTGCACTTTGCTAGTACTAATAGTAAGCCTAGCTCAACATAACGAAAACTTTTTTCTCTATTCCTGGCTGGCTGGCTCCATTATGCCAAAAACAGAAAACATAGGCAATCATTCAACATACTCCTTTTAACAATTCTGGCATAATATAGTTCACATGCAAAAGAGTACAGAACCAATATTGATAACCTGACTAACAAACAAAGTACCACTTGTCACTTGATGTATCACAGTTAAGTGGCAATACCTGCAACTCGGATTCAAGGAAAGATAAAATAACAGCTGGTATAATGCCTCTAATCCCACCACCATCAATACTCAGAATGGTGATTAGATTGCCATAAGTTGGTGCCTGGAACTGCAATTTTGTGCCAGATCTCTCTACCATTTTTATATCTATTAGTTTCTTTTTTGATTCGTCCGAGAAATTTTTTTCAGGCTTACAATTAAGAGGACAGGTATAGGAGATCACAAGAGAAGTTAAAACTACTTTGGGTTTGATGAAATTGGATGGCTAGGAGTCGATACATATATATAGATGGCTATTCAAACACTAGAAAGTACAATGAACCTTCGCTTGTCATACTTTGTTTACAGAAATGAACCTTCACTAGTCATACTTTGTTTACGGAACGCACACCACAAAAAACACGTGCAGTCTTTTTTCAAATGGTAGACTTGCCGCCTTTAGTCAATATCCACAGCTGGCCTTTGGATTTTGCATAATCTTCCGTGCACTTTAATCCTCACATTACTTTTATCTGTACAGCATTATTTTAAGATTAACTATGTGTTTCTATTATTGAGAATGGCATAATTTTAAATATTTTTGTTGGTTTATGCATGTGTAATTTCAGATATGACATAGTAAAATAAAGGCAGATCAACTCTGCTATACTGTCACCAAATTTTGTATCAGGACAAAATTACTTTCTAAATATTAATATAAAAAATAAAAGATAAGAGCATCAGAAGTCATAATCTATATCTACATCTAAAACAAATTAGTTGATTAGTCAGTGCAATTCACGTTCACCCCATCAATGTTTTAGGCGTTTACGCAAATGAAATTACGTATTAAAATAAGTAGGATTTATCCATACAAAGAATTTTCAAACAGACATGTATTACCAGCAATAAAATTCTTTGGAGGTTCCGATTGAAAAGATAAGTCCTAGCAGTCATGCTTATTTAAATTTAATGTGTGGAGCCATATAATGGAAGAGCCCTGAACTGAAGGTAAGATAGGGACTGATAGTTTTGATTGTTAGGTAGCGTCTTAATCTTACTTTATACAATTCAATACCACATTTAGAATAGATAGTCTATTATAACACAGCAAAAAATAAAGTTCCCATAGGAAAGTTGGTTCAAATCAACTCAAACAAATTGAAAAATAGCCAAACTAATGTACCATTTACTTGTTTCAGTTAGTTCTGTAACTGACAAAGTTAAGGATATTACATTTTCGTATGATTGATCAAATGTAGCAGTCTGCAATCTTCAAAAGAGAAAGAATGTAGGAGCTATAGCAATATTCTTACTTATTACTACAATACATTCCTAGAGGATTAGCGATGCACTTCTTAAATAGCAGGCTCAGACATGTACTAGAAAAAAAAATGAACAAATACATTAATCGGAAAATTGTATAATCAGTAAAAATTGTTTTTCTTTATTTATACCATGTATTATCACTTATCAATACTATTACAAGACATGAACAAGTATTGTTGGTCGATGGCCAAAGTTAACAACCAACTAAAAGGCATATGACATAAACTGTTACTGCACCCCTCAAATAAGTTGCACTATTTCATTATATTTTTATTATTTTGAATATTCCACAAGTGTTTCTTTTGCAGTTCAATTCAAAACTTGTCAATTCTGCTTTTTATTTGGTTGTGAATTCTATAGAGCCTTGTTAAAGTTTGGTGACCACATGACAGGCTAGATAACAGCTCATAGTGTAATACTCAAATGCTAACAGAGTAACAGCTAAAGTAAGCATATAACTTTTTTTTAATTGAGGGCTTCAATACCTCCACCTTTGTGCATCTTTCTTTGCTCCAGTTAAAAAATGACAAAATGAAAATTCAAAACTATGTTTCTTCTTTATTTTGTTTATGATTGTGCAAATGCTTGGTAACAATTAGGTTGAGGATAATCATTTTATTTTCAGCAAAAGCCACAATTAATCTACTGTTGTACAATAGGCCGAACAGACCGAATCTAAAATCCATCCCAAAATGAGACCAGAATGAACAAAGTTCATAAACAATCTGAAACACAACCAACAGACAATCTATTGAAAACCCAAAGCAACCTGGTATTTTACATAATATTATCTTAACATAACTAAACACAACCAACTGAACCATTTGCAACGTCTAATTACACAATAATTACGTAAAAGATAGCGATAGTGAAGGCTATTTGACACCATGACATTCTTCCCTATGTTGCTGGGCAGATAGCACTCTATTCAGTTCTACCCACAAAAGTGATACAGTCAACTTTTCCCTTTTAACAGAGAACAGAAAAGTGTTAGGTAATACATGTACAAAATACCAACTATTCAATCAACATTCTAGTACCTGAGATAACATTCTGGATTAATATCTGTTTGTATATGACAAAACAGCATCAGCATCTCCTGCCTAGCTAATAGTCTACCTAGAAATACCATATAATAGCCGCCGCCGTTCTGGAAAGGATTGTTCTGAAGAATCATCTTACAAAGGCACCTATCTATCACTAGCGAATCTCTCTTGACCCACTTACCAGAAATTTATTCCAAGCACAGTACACCCAATAATTACTGATTAAACTTACAAAAGGGAGTGACCCAACAACAAACAGTGCATGGATAGATAAAATTACCTCGTATTATCACGAGATCAGTTTCCACAGAGGATCTAGAAAAGGAGTCAGCGCCTCAGTCATGCCTCCAACAAATGCCACGTTTCTCCTCAACTAAATCCGCTAGTTCGCTTAGGCATGAGACGTTACCAGGATTCGTAATGCTTTTAATCAAGAGCATTGTGGAGGGAGAACTACTCCAGGACCACGAAGGAAACAAAGTTGAAGTGTAGGGTTTCACCGTTTCAGAGGTTTGAGCCAAGGAAGAAGCGACCGCTCTCGGTCTACTTCCACTTCCAGTGTTTTTTATCTTTTCTTTTTTTCTTTTTGAGATAAAAGAAGGACCGTTCGATTAGGATTAGAGTCGGAGGTATAGATGGGAATTGCTAAGGACACTTCCATCTTAATCACTTCCAAAATGACTAAAATATCTTCATTCAAGTGCTAAAGTCTGAAAAAAGAAAAAAGAAAAAACAATATAAAAGAAATGATATTTTGGTTATTTTTTTAAAAAATTGAGAGTGGATGAGCAAGTTATGCGTGACCTGAACAATTCCCGACATAGTGCCCAAACAAAGGAACGAGATCCTTTTGACTGCAGTCCAACGGATCATTTTTTAATATTATCCGTCCGATCAATAATGAATGTCCGGAATTAATATCAAATTAATAGGTTCGAAAAAATTTTAACTGTTGATATTAAATTGAACGGGTCTTAGTCATTTTAAAAAAAACGACAAGACCATCCGAGTCCCCAAACAAAAGGCTTAAAAGCTGGAGTTATGAAACTATTGCTTATCTACTATTTTGATCTTTCAAATTTTAGTTTTTAAATTCAAATTGAAGAAGATATCATGTTCTATTTGTCAGTTTTACCATCGTTTACGATTGCAAATAATAAAAATGTTGTTCGATAATTGGAAAAGTAAAAAAATTTTGCATGAACATTGAGGAAAAAGAGAGAATAAAATACAATTGTGTAACGGAATTGCTTAGAATCATTCTAACGTTTCTATCATTCGCATCATTCTTTATAGATGTGTTCATTTTTTTACAATTTTAGAAAACGCGTTTGAAATTTATCTTCCATTTTCGGATGTCCAGGAGATGAGAGGATGAGCGCCAGAGCGAATCAGAGGAAAGGGAAAGGGAGAGGGGAGAGGGGGGAGGGACGCGTTTAATTTTTTTTCTATTTTCAAAAATAATTTGTCTAGCGACTCCATGTTGATTCTCACTCTCATCTCCATCGTCTTCTTTCTTCTCAGTACAACAATTACTCATATTAACTTCAATAGTTGAAGTTCGGATACTAACTGTTGAAGTGAATATGATTAATTGATGTAGTTCGAATACTAACTGTTGAAGTTAATATGAGTAATTATTGTAGTTCGAATACTAACTATTGTAGTTAGTATATGCAATTGTTGTAAGTGTGGCTCGGATAATAACTATTGAAGTTAATATGAGTAATTGTTGTAGTTCGGATACTAACTGTTGTAGTTAGTATTAGTAATTGTTGTTGTTGTAGTTCGGATAAAACTGTTGAATTTAATATGAGTAAATGTTGTAGTTCGGATACTAACTGTTGTAGTTATTATTAGTAATTATTTTAGTTGTAGTTTGGATACTAACTGTTGAAGTTAATATGAGTAATTGTTGTAATTCGGATACTTACTGTTTCAGTTTACTGGCGTCGGGTGAGAGGAAAGAGGGAATGGGATATCGCTGGATGGGGATGAGCATTTTTTTCCATTTTTAGAAAACGCATCTCCTATAAATAAAGTGTCGCTGGGAATGATGGGGATGATGAAATACGGGAATGATCCTTATCACCCTCGATTGTATAACGGACGTATGGGGTCCGTGTAATTGCATTTGATCTCCATTTTTTCAATTTCAATTGACTCGTTTGAATCATTTTTACAATCTCCATATTTAAATTTTGTAAAAAACAAATTTAAGAATATTTTTGTCCAAACCTTTACTAATATTTTTAAGTTCTTAGAAAATTAATTAATTTAATATGTTTGCATCATTCAACAACAAACGATATTTTAAACAATTGCTAAAATAGTATAAATAATTAAAAATATATAAAATTAATTTCTTACAAAGATTTCAATAAAAAATGAACATGGAAGACGTCACATATACATCATTGAGGCTCCAAACAATTATATCGAACACAATCATATGGAACCTTTTTATTTTACATTCAACCATATTTCAATAGTTGTATGAAGTATGAACAAGTTATTATTTTTATTTATTTGCATCATATCTGGCTCTTAGCCCACGGATGAATTGGTCCAGCACCAGCGCTACTATCTATTTACTTTTATAATGCATAATACAATATATTTTCTTATTTCTTCTTGCTTATGTTAATGGAAGTGCAAGTTGCAATGTTTTGATTCTTATTAATTATCTTAAAATAAATAAAAAAATATAAATTTCAATATCTTCCAATATCTCATAACATAATGAAAATTATACTCATAACTATTCAAATGGTTTGTGTTGTTGTGCTTTTGTTTTCAAGTCTTCTCTCACTTTATCCAGGGCATTAAGATAAGTGGCACGTTAGGAATTTTAATTCATAGCTTCTGCATTGACATTGTGCACAAGCACAATGTATGTGATGAGTACTTTTTATTTAACTTTACATAATTACATCTTGTCATTGTTATGTAGTAACCTATTTGCAAAATCATCCCAAGTATTGATCATTTGAAGGTCACGATAGAGAAGAAATAGCAAAAAAAAAAAATAAATAAAATAACTGGAACAAAGATAACTACAACTTCATAACAAAAAAGAAATAAATAAATATTGTCCCAACTTAATGTTTTGTCAGGTAATCGAAGTACATGAATATATATAGAGATCCAATATAAATATTTAACTTTTTTGTTGTCTACTTAATTGACTTTTATTAGAGGCGCCGGGCGCCTAGTAACTAAAAACGCACACAGACCCTGATTAAAAATTTGAATATCATGAAGAATAAGTAATATAAATTAAAAATTCAACTAAGAACTCTAACTGGAATTATAATATGGTATTATATTACATGACATCTAAAAGCTCACACTTATAACAACGGAATGAAAAAAAGTGAACATTTATACTTAATTAACAGAACATTTATATCTAATAAAGTGAACACTTATAACAACGGAGTGAGAAAAAAAAAAACCAGACGCGCTACTTAGCGATGGCGCGCGTTGGCAAATGAGTCGCTAGGGGCAGAGTCGAAAATTTTTTTATTTGAACCGGACCAGTTCATAACCCCTTCATATGTTTTTTATCTGGTTCGTAAACTGAAGGTAAGTGACCCCTTCGCTTACCGTCTATTAAAAAAAACTAAAAAGTAATACTTAATAAACTTCACATTTATATATAATAACCTGAACATTTATACTTACTAAACTAAACATTTGTACTTATCCAAATGAACATTTTTGCTTATAACATTTATATTTTTATTGCAACTAACTGAACATTTATACTCAATTAATATCACAATTGTATTTACCCAACTGAACATTTGTACCTACTAAACTAAATATTTATAATTAATAAAATGAACAATTTTATTTATAATATTTATAATTTTTATTGTAACTAACTAAATATCTATACTCAGATAACAAAATATTTATACTTATCTAACTGAATATTTAAATAAAAAATAAGTGCATATGACTATACGAGGGACCATTTATCCATCGATGGCTTTAGTCAATTTTCCAAAAAAAAAAAAAAGTAACAAAACAGAAAGGACCGGACATAAAAGGCCTTTTACCTTTACAATTGGGCCTTATTTAATTTCAGCAATCCTTCGTTTGATCGTTTCTTTGGAATATGGAAATACCGAACGATGGAACCCCCATCTTATTCGGATATTTATACGAGGAATTTTATCAGATTGGGAATTATATACGTAACGATATTTGTACAATACAAATTAAGAAAAAATGGAATAATTCACTTGAATACAATTATCTTGCTACATAATGATTTTTTTTAAAAAAAATCTAATAATGTTGGAAATAATTAAAAATAAATTCTGGCTGTAATATTCGACATAAAAAAGCTGAACAACCAAATTTCATGCGAATAATTAAGTCTTATTGACGATGCATCAAGGCATGTTAAATTCAGCATTCGACAATCTAAATCAATTGATGAATGTAATATCTATGCGTTTCCTATATATCCATGCATTATTGTGTCAGATCTTTTTATTCGCTTCCCTATGCTATCTTTGAATCTGTAAACTTTAATCTTGTACACGTCTTTTACAAAAAATAAATTATAGACAGAATGAACAATTTTTTGAACTAATAATCTTATGTGATGTAAAAAGAAATTCTTTGAATTCTCAAAATAAAAATTATATTATTTTGATGCATAAATTAAAAACACAAAAACAACACATTTCTAAAAAAAGGTAAGTTATTCTCATCTAAATAGGATTCAGAAAACAATTTAGTAATTTAGCATTTTTGCTTCGTTAATTAATTTTTATCATGTAATTGGGCTGGTGATTTGGTGCAAAAGACCTAATTAAAATAAGAGTGTCTTGTATCAAAGGGCATTTATATACCATCGAAAAGACGAAAACAGAGGAATTCACGTTTCTTGCTTATGGATCGGATTTAAGACTATTGAAATATCAAAGTGACCAGCAACTAACAAGCGGAAACTTGAGTTCCACTTCCTATATTTTTAACATCAACGCGAAAAAAATTATTAAGTTATTTGATTTTTATAGTTGCCGTCCATTTTGATTTTATTCAAACTACTCGTTAATTAACATTAGGTCTCTGGTGGTTTTCTTAACGATTAATATTCACTGTCTATTTTATGATTTGAAGTAGATAAATGCTTTGTAGGTACACCAATTTGTCAACGTCATTGTCCTTTTATTTGACAGCTCAACTAACATCCGTGAAAACAGATCTACATGTAATCCTCCGAATTGTTTATACCAAATCCATCTGTAATGTATTCCCACAATGCTTGCACGAAGAACATTGTAATTTATTAATAAGAAGTAATCCATAAATGATTCTTTGCAACTAAAATTCAAATAATCATGTTTTACCATAATGACCTCTGAAAAGATAAAATTACAAACATGAACAACTGACCACAACTTTTCACTCCTTATTCAGAAATTCAGCAATGATCTCATCCTGCTCCAGCGCCATCTCCGATACCGGGTTCCCCAGGAAGAAGCAGTGCCCCTCTCCAACAGCTTCCCAAATTTTCACCTCCCCTTTCCATTCACTCTCCTTCAACTTCTCGTAATAAGCCCGGCCTCGACCATTTAATGCATCCATTTCTGCAACTGTGATCAAAATTCGTTCACACCCGAGCTTCCCAAGTGGCGGGGCTGCCTCGCTGAGTGGATTGATCAATGGATCATCCAATCCACTTGTCTTTGGGCACACTATTTTCCATATGCTCTTGAGGTTCTCGGCTGCCACTGGATCCTTCTTTTCTGATTCGACCTCTTTCGAGGAAAGGAAGTATGGATGGAGCAGCAACGCACCACGGATCTTGGCACCTCCATACATTGCCACATGGTGCACAATGTTGGCACCTGCGCTTTCTCCAAGGATAAAAAGTCGGTTCAAATCACCATGGTTTGCAAGCAAATGCTCAGATCCACCATCCGCATGAGAGATGACCCAGTCGAATGCGGCATATGAATCCTGATATGCAATGGGAACAGGATGTTCTGGAGCAAGCCGGTACTGAACAGAAATAATGATGACATTTGCTTTAGCGGCTAGAGCGGTGGCGTAGCTATGCCAAGGTATGTCAAATGCCGAGCCGATACAAAATGCACCACCATGATAGTACACTAGAACCGGGACTTTTTTGTCGGCGTCTAGTTTGGGGAGGTAAAGGCGAGCCGAGACGTTTGGTGTGATTGTAACATCTTTGGAAGAGACGCCAGTAGTCGGATCAGTTGATGGCGGTACAATTTGGGTTGCGACGAATCGCTCAACCCGACCGGAATTGTATATTTTGATGACATTCTCTATCTTGTATATAACTTCGTCCATTCGATCAATTTGTGGATATGGTGCTGATTGAGATGGGAAGGTAAACGGGATGATATCTGATAATGAGATTTATTGAAGAAAAGTCAGGTGTACCTTTTCTACATATATTAGCTGGGCTGGACGGAGCTATTAAGAGGCAAGCCCAGGCACTTGGCTTATTTTCCGAAAAGCAAAGACTAGTTATACCCATTTAATAATGTGCCTGGGTTTCAAATTTGATGGTGCCTGTGCTGGGCCTGTTGGCCTGTCACTAAATTTATATTTTTGCCTGGTCCCTCTGACCCTCTCCGTGAGTTTCCTCTCTTCGTGAGATTTTTTTTTCCCGTGCTCTTTCGTAACCCCTAAAGATGCTCTCAAAACATCCCTGCACCACTGGCACGAAGGTCTACTGCAAGCAACAGCACGCCTGAGTCTCTTCTGCTACACGCAGCACACCTCTTCTGCCCTTCCCCTTACAGTCCTACAGAGCCAAGGTAAATTACCATAAAAATTTCCTTTTGTTCATACAAATTTGAACTGATTCAAACTTCAAAGGAAAATAATTTGCAATTTTTATTGGTCAGGGACGGATTTAGAAGATCAATTTCATTGGTCTATGGATGTATTAGTAAATAAATAATTTGTCCTCTTATTCTAGGTTATAATTTTCCACCCGTACCAGTAGGCAGTAGCCAATTACCTTGACTTTCCATTAAACTTGTGCTCTTATTAATTTCATAAATTCATAATTTGTTTTATGTTGATTACTAATTGTATGCTAATTCTCCATAATTGTAAATATATTTGTTATTTTTTGTATATAATCCAAACTCCAAAAACCACACGACACGACCAGTGATTGAAATTGTCAAATTGATCATTAATTTGTGTGCCTATAAATATGAATTTTAATTTAAGAGACCTCTTGTGATTTAATTTGTAGTTATGGAGAGGTTTTTCAAGAAAGCAGCCACACCATTAGTTGGTACTCAAGGACAAGAAACAAACCGTAAGCGAACACGTTTGGATCCGAACTCAAACTTTGAGGTCCCTTCTGATCCGGGCCTTCGACCGCCAATTAGCAATTATGATCCTAATGATCATGATTTTGTAAGGAGACAATATCTACTAGTTGGCCCGAGACAACCCATGTTGCAAGATTTTCCTCAAACGCTCTTCGTCGATAAACAAAGGAGATTCAACAAGGCATGGTACAATCAATATCCTTATTGGTTAGAGTATAGCATGCAAAAAGATGCTGCATATTGTTTATGTTGCTATCTATTTAAGGCTGAAAATCGGGAGGGCGGCGGAGATGCTTTTACAAGTGTGGGGTTTAAAAATTGGAAGAGTAAGAAAAGTCTTGATGAACATGTTGGTGGATTGAATAGTGCTCATAATATTGCTGTAAGCAAATGCCAAAACCTCATGAAGCAAGAACAAAGCATCCAAACTGTTTTAGAAGGACAAAGTAAGCGTTCTCAAAATGTATATCGACTGAGATTGACTGCTACAGTTGATTGCATTCGGTTCATCTTGAGGCAAGGTTTAGCTTTTCGTGGAAATGATGAATCAGAGGGTTCGAGTAACCGAGGCAATTTTCTGGAGTTGCTTAGGTTCTTGGCTGACCATAATGTAATGATTGAAGGTGTGGTTTTGCAAAATGCTCCTAGCAACATGAAATTAGTAGCACCTGAAATCCAAAAGGATATTATTGCTGCTGCTTCTGTTGAGACTACCAATAAAATTATGGAAGAACTTGGAGATGAGTTATTCTCTGTGTTGGTCGATGAGTCCCGTGATGTTTCTGGCAAGGAGCAAATGGCCGTTATCTTGAGGTTTGTTAACAAGCAAGGCAACATTGTTGAGAGGTTTCTAGCTGTTGTGCATGTCAAAGAGACTACATCATTGTCACTTAAAGCAGCACTTGAGGAGCTCTTTTGCAAGCACAAGTTGAGTTTTTCTCGTCTTCGTGGGCAAGGCTATGATGGGGCTAGTAATATGCGAGGTGAGTTTAATGGGTTGAAGGCATTACTTTTGAAAGAGAATAGCTCTGCATATTATGTCCATTCTTCATAGAGGTAGTGCTTCAGACTTGTTAGATTCTCTTTCTTCTTTTGAATTTGTTTTTAGTTGTTTGTTTATGAAGAATGTATTGGCCATAACTAATGAATTATCACAAGCATTGCAAAAAAAAGAACAAGAGATCATAAATGCCATTGATTTGGTTATGGTAGCTAAAAATCGTTTGCAAGACATGCGGGATAACGGTTGGGACTCATTGTTGGGTGAAGTTCACTCTTTTTGTGTGAAGCACAATATTGATGTGTTAAATATGGAGGCTGAAAAAGTTCTTAAACGGTCAGAACGTGCAGCTAGAGGAATGACAAATGGACATTATTACCGCATTGACTTATTTAATTCGGTGATTGACTTGATACTTCAAGAGCTCAATGATCGGTTCACAGAAATAAACACCGAGTTACTTCGATGTATGCCATGTCTACATCCTCGTAGTAACTTTTGTGCATTTGATAAGGTAAAATTAATTGAGTTGGCTCATTACTATCCAAGTGACTTCTCAAACAGTGAGCTTTGTATTTTGGAGTCACAACTTGATTGTTACATACATGATTTGAGAGCTGATCAAGAGTTCTCTCAATTGAATGAGATGTGTGTTCTTGCTCAAAAATTAGTTGCAAAGAGAAAAGATATCGTTTATCCTTTGGTGTATAAATTGATTAAATTGGCTTTAATTTTGCCAGTTGCAACGGCAACTGTTGAAAGGGCATTTTCTGCTATGAATATTATTAAGACCCGTTTAAGAAATCGAATGGGGGATGACTTTTTGAATGATAATTTGGTTACTTTTATAGAAAAGGATAAGTTTCGAGAGGTTCCTAATGAAGTTATTATGCAACGATTCCAAACTATGAGGCCACGTAAAGGATTGCTGATTGCATTAGAAAACTAAAATTACATTTTGCTTTTTTTTTTTTGTACTTTTTGATGGTAGATATAGCTATATTTACGGAAAAATTATGGATTCTGTAATGGTGTAGTTATATATATGTGAATTGATCTTTTTTTATTAAAGTTATTGTTTTTTTTATATTTTTTCTTTTAATGTTGAATTAATTATATTGTTAGTGTGCCTATGCTTAAAATTTGGCTGGCTCCGTCCCTGGCTGGGCAGCTTGTTGACAAGTTTATCTAAGGGGGGGAAACATAAACTTTTTCTACATTTATAAATTAGAAGTGTTAGATGGATGGAGAAATATAAAACTCCCAACGTCAGATGTTAAAGAGAGACGCTTGATCGTTGATAGTTGCGGAAGCCTGCCTAAGAAATATAAAACTCAAAGGTCAGTGTACCAGCCGTAAGGTAACAATAAATATATATGCATGTATATTCTGACTAATCAAACACTTGATAGGCAAGTGGGCTGCTAGTGGGACAGGTGCGTTCTGATATTTGGGATTTTGAAAATTTGAAATGGTGGATCTTGGAAATTAAGTCGTAACGCCTAATTAGGTAGTTCAAAAATTATAACTTGGTCTTATGTAGTTCAAAAACTGCAGCATTTTATTCTGTAGCCTTGAGCTTCAAACTAGCTATTTTGTAGAAATTAGTAAATGTTTTTTTTTTCAAATTAATTTATGATTAACTTTGGTATTTGTAAATTTAATAATATTGTCAAAGGTTATATACTTTTTGTGAAGTATAGCCTTTTCATTATATGAAGAATGGTTTAAAAAAATTTGAGAAAATACTATTAATGGAAGAAGTAATACATCATTGAGTGCAAACAGTAATATTTGTTATATGAAACACGTAATGGTGCAAATTTGTCCATAAATTTTGAAATTATGTACATATCACTTAGAAGTATTAGTAGAATGTTATGAACAATCAAGCTTGAATATAAATATCCTAACAATATACAAGAAAATACAAGAAAAAATATGCACAATTCAATGTATATTTTTTGTTGTATTTTCTTTTTTTGTTGATGAACAATCAAGCTTGAATATAATAAATATCCTAACAATATACAAGAAAATACAAGAAAAAAATACTTAAAAATCATCCGTCCTCAACGTCATCCACATTATTCCCTCTTCACCGTCATTTTCTTTTCTTTTAATTTTTTGGAATACTTACTCAGCGTTATTCTCGTTCTTTCTATCTTTTGTTGTTAAGCTTCATTCAATGCGTACCCATCCCTACTACAATTCAATATTAGAATTTTGATTATTTGTATGGAAACTTTACGTGGGTATTCATGTACTCTTGATTATAATAAGGAAATCTCACTGCTAGATTAACGAATATAACTTTTTCATCCGTATTACCATGATTTTTTGTACGCACGATTATAACATTTCACTCTACCGTCGAAAGTGTGCTAGAAACACCCATATTTATATTGAACTGCGGGTATGGATGAAAACGGTGCGGATAAAGTTCGCACCGAACCGCATTCGAATCCGAAAAATATGCTTAATATTCGAACCGTATTCGAATCCGAACATATCCGTATCCGACAAAAAATATGGATGCGGATATGGTTTGACTACTATCCGATCCGTATCCACATCCGAGAAAAAAATTCATTATTCTATTCATATTTGGTCTTTATCCGAACCATTTTCACCCTTAATTAAATTAATGACACAAGATAATAAACCTAATTACTCCTCTAGCACCTATAGAAAAGACTTTTGATTTAATAAACTAATTTTTTCTAGTTAAATTCACTTTAAAATAACATTTTGGCAATATAATAACATAATATGATGATAATATAGAATTAATTAATTATTTTTTCTTAATTTATATATATTTGTTTTAATATCTAAAATATATTCGTATTCGTATCCGTATCCCGTAATATCCGATTCGTATTCGTATTCGCTTAACATCCGATCCGTATCCGTATCCGAACATATTGTTAGAGATATGTCCTAGAAGCCAATCAGTTGGTAGCTATTATATTAGTTTATGTTATTGATGATACTTGATCATTTGTTCCTAGAGATTATTATTGACAGATCATTTAGGTTGAGGATCTGAATTGTAGATCTCTGTGGATCATTCGTCAGAATGACAATAATATCTCTAAAGAGTCCATAATCTTGATAATTAATAAGGAACATTAATTATCATATAAGATTAGTATGAAAGTTAAGTGATGATTAAGTTCTACAAATCATAGGTAAGGAGTTACCAACTTAATTGCATATGTGTATGTTATTGGAACATAGCACAGGACATGACCCAATGAAATAAATATATGGATTGTGTTTTGTGTCATTATTTATTTCATACGTATTTGATTCTGAGTTTGAGATGGTTCAGTTTCTCCACATGAGGATAGGTTCTATAAATATCGTCTAACACTGATTCCTGATAAGGGCTGCTATACAGACTTTATTTATGTTCTCTTGAATTGTGCGAGGAGAAACTGGCCATCAAGACAACTGTATGACTCATTAGTTCACCTAGTGAGTGATGATATCTATTGGGCCCCTTGATGGGGTTGGATCGTATGCGCACAACTAGGCAATCAAGTCTAGATCAAAAAACGTATAATATGTAAGAATGACACATTCCTATCTTGGATTATACAAGGATATCATGTGACATAGGAATCAAAACAATAAGATACCATTTCTTAGGCAGGATTGAAGTACTGTATTGGTACAGTATTTATTTATACGAATTGGGAATCATAAATGGAAATAAATGGTGATTTATTTTCCATAGCCAATATAGCATAAACCTCAAAGGGTCACACAAATAGGACTTTAACCATACGTGCATTATTTGTTTATTTGCAGTAGCGAGTATTGCGAATATATGATAAGTTGATTGATTAATTATATACCGTTATGAACCGTTATAATTAATTAACTCAAATGGATCATATAAAAATAATGTAATGCATATGCTAATTTTAAATTAATTATTAATATGTTAATAATTAAATTCGTTCATCGTAATTTTATTATATTGAGCTAATCGGTCTTTTGTTTAATTAGTTAATTAAAAGTCCGATTTGAGATGGATTAATAGAGTGAATTAATTGGCCATTATATCATGTGGATTAGCCCACAAAAACTCTGAAAATTTCGAATTTTGAGAGGTATTTTTTGTCCAGACAAAAATTGGAAAAGTTAAAGACTGCAAGTTAATCTTGACCTAATTCTCTTTCTCCTCCTTCCTCTAGCCGACGGCTCAAGCAAGGACAAAAATTCAGTTCTCCTCTTGCTTGCGCCTCCATCCATCTCTCTTGCTCATGAGTTGAGCGCTTCTTCTTCTAATTAATCGGTTAATCGCGCGAAGAAGAAAAACAGAAAATTAGCTATCGTCTCGGACAAGCTAGCACTTGTCTTGAGACTTTGGTTAATCTTCTAGGTGGACTCGAGGCAACCGGAGACAGTCACGAGGTGATGAGCACGCTACCGATTCCAAAAGATTGGATTCGAGCCTCCTAGATACGATTTCAGAAGAGGTAACATCCTTCGCTTCTCGTTTTAAGTGTTAAATCTCTTGAATAACTAGATCCAGTTTTTTCGTGCGTGTTTAATTGCTTGTTAAATGTTAATAAAAATTAAAATTGCACGTGGACTTCATAACACATATCCGTATTCGTATCCAAATCCGAAAAAAAATATGAATACGAATATGATATGGATATCCGATCCGTTTTCATCCCTAACGTAGAGTAGTCAAACGACCCATGAAAGGATATGTTCCAATTTCTGAATCTTCTGATAAATTCATGTGGCTTTTGACAGAACATGGTAAATATTCAACAAAAAAAAAGTATGATTGGTTAGAAGGAGGATATGTTACAAACATTTCTTGTGGAAATTGAAATTGCCCTAAAAATATAAATGTTCCTGTGTTTATTGAGTAAAAGAAGAATTTTAACCAGAAATATTTTACTACTTAGAGGTTATGAATGAAACTATGGATATAACTATTGTTCACATTTAGAAACAGTAGATCATCTTATGTTTAGGCGTATTCACTCTTCTAAGATATGGTGTTGTTTCATGATTTTTTTTAGATATCAATATCATTGCAGATAGGCTTGAAAATTAATGATTTGTGACCAAACATGCCTTGAATTAATTAACTTTTGAAAAAAAATCACTAAAATTGATTACAATCTTATATTTGGCACGTGCCATCGATTTTCTATCGACTCATTTTTCAACAACAACAATAACTAAGTATTTTGTCCCAAGCAAGTTGGGGTATCGACTCATTTTTCGAAATTCAAAATTCAAACGGTAGATCCAAACCATTCAAGTTGATCACAATATTGAAATATCCTTGGAGACCAAATATTTTACATATTTTTCAAATTTTTTTGGCCATTTATTATGATATTTTCAAATTGAAGGACCTGAAATACTAAACATAATGATTTTAAAAATATCATAATAAATAACAAAAAAATTTGAAAAAATATAAAATTTGGTCTCCAAGGATATTTCAATATGGAGAACAACTTGAACAGTTCGGATTGACCGTTTGAATTTTGAATCTCGAAAAATGACTTGATGGTACGGGACCCTCTGTGCCATCGATGGCACGTTAGCCATCCTCCTTATATTTACTTTTAGTAAGAGGATTGCTAAGTTTGCAACTTCACTATGACTTGTTTAGCAATTATAGATCGAAGTGAAGAAATAATAGGATAATTTTTTTTTTACCATTTCACCACTGATAAAATTAGAGCTAATTTCATTGTACGGTATCTTTATGCATCTTGACGGTCGAAGGGCCCCAAACAGACAAAAACTTCGTCTCCAACAAAGTCACCACCAAAATCATTGCAATGTCTGGACCTTATATTAAATATTAAATAGTCTAATTAAACTTTATTATAATATAAAATACGGGGCTAGTAAGAATTATCCTCTAGATTCATCATTCCATCATCCCCTATTAGTTAGATTAATTGCATTCCAAAAAAAAAGAAAGAGGGACTGCGGGTGATGGGGATGATTATTAATGCGGTTTCGTTTACTTCATTCCATCATCCCATCATCCCCTAACGCCATTTACTTCATTCCCTCCCTCCTCTCTGTTTCGTTTCTTCTCCCCTTCCCTGACACATTTTTTTATGATAACTGTTCTAATTAAGTAGAGCATTAACTAGAATCGTTTATATTTTTTTCCAGCACAAATATTTATTTCCAGAACAACTAGAACAGTTAGTAATAACTAGAACAGATTACTAACTGTTTTATTTGATATATCTTAACTGTTCTAATTAATATATATAACTATTATAGTTAAATATCGTAACTGTTCCAGTTAATATATATAACTAGAACATTTATATATATTAACTAGAACAATTATATATTAATTAGAACAATTGCTATTTAATTAGAATAGTTAGTGTTTTATTTCGAACAGTTAGTATTCACAGTTAGAATAGTTGCTTATTTGATTAGAATAATTACTTATTTAACTAAAACAGTTAGTATTCATAAAATAAAACTTGTTAGTAGAAGGGGAGAAAGAGCGAAACAGAGAAGGCGCTGGATTTAATTGCATTAATGCGGCAATTAATGAGGTATGGTTGAGGATGAGACAGTTATTAACGCGTTTTTAAAGAAATTAAATGATTGAAGATGCATTATCTATGGAATGATAGAGATGATAGAATTTAAGGCTTCGCTCCAGAAGGAGAGAGTCGGAACGAAGGGAAGGGACTCGGTACTCTCCGATTTTGGGAGTAACCGATTTCTCCCTCTATCTGTCTCTCTGCTCTCCTCCCTTTCCGTCCATTCTCTCCCTCTATCCGAACTCTCCTCCCTTCCCTTCGCTCCCACTCTCTCCTTCTGGAGCGAAGACTAAGAGATGATGGTAAGCAATTTCCTATAAAATATATATAATATAAAATAATTTTTAGAATAGGGCTGAAACATAGAACGCTACTTAAGTTTCGAACCACAGAAAACCAAGTCAGGCAGTAAGAATTTCAGCATCTTTCACTACTCTTCGCTCATCCACAGGGGAGTCCCGCCCAAAGGTTGGAATCGGGTTTAATTCCATGCCTGCGATTGTTGGCCACGTGACAACCCGATAGAGCTCTAATTTGTTAAGGTATGCAGCGCTCCTTCTTCCCTTCCCTCTTTTTCGTATCAGATAAGTTCTGATCATGGCCATTGTTCTAATTTCCCAGTATTGGGTTGCTCCTCTTTGTTCTAACAGCGGTAAAGTATAGTTCCTGTCTTGTTCACCTTAATTTCGGATTTTGCTAATAATTTGGAAAATGATGTAAAAATGAGGGGTCTTGTTGATTCTGGGACTGACCAGATTGAACCAAGTTTGAACAGGTATCAGTACTGTATAGGAATTTCCAAAATAGGAGACTATAATGTATTGAAATAGAATAAGATTGATTCTAGCTGTCATGATCTTTATTTATATTAATAAGTTAATGCATGAATGTCTTAAATTTTCCTCAACTATCAAATAAAATTTGTTTATTTAAAACTATGCTATCTCCATTGCAATCTGAAACTGGTTTCAGACTGGTACAATAGCTTATACCTGGTACTGAAGCTGCTCAGTGAAGTGCTTCAGCAAGGTTCTATAGAGACAATAGTGGTAGAATCAGGAGGAATGCGTGGAGGTCAGGACGGGAGGTAGGAACAAAAGAATGATAAAAAGGAAGGTAGGATAAGTACTTTTGAGTTTTGAGGTTTATTGGTGAATTTTATTTGGATAAGTTCACGGAGGATAGTGGTGTTCGTTTGTTTTTTTCTGCACATTCAGTTATTGTGTACGTAATTGTAGACATAGAAATCCTTATCCAGGATCAAAATTTCTGATGCACCATCGTATTTGTTTGTTTAAAATATTAGATTTATTTATCATACTATTATTATTGTTCTCCAGTTCAGCTAGTCTGTTGATTTGGGTCTGATTAAATCAGATATGATCTTACCCAATCATGGGCTATTAGTTACAAAAAAAGATCATTGTGATCGTACAATATTACATAAATTAAAAAGGGTCTTCATAGTCTGTTTGAAAATTTTCTGACGAATAGGGATCATGGCATGCACCAATATGATAATACACTCATGCATTCTGGTAAATGATACTGGTATAGCCTTAACACAACGTGGGTTTAATTCCAACATTAAATTTTCAGCATCTTAATTCCACTAAAACAAAACAGAATTGTCACATTTACCAGCTTAAATTATTTATATGAAATGTGTGAAAACCCGAAAATATTAATGTAATTAATTAAAAATCTTCAAGTAAGCAAATAAATATAAAATAATAATACCAAAAATCACACTCAGATTAATTAGCGGATTATCAACTCCCGTTAATTTAGAAGTCAATTTCATTTCGAATCTGATTTAAAAATTAAATTTCGGCCATGTACAAATATTTTCAGAAAAACTATTTAATCAAATGTCTAGTTTATACTATGGAAAAGTCAAATATCTATTTTTATAAATTATTATGAGTTGAAATTGGTGTTAAAATCCATTTCCTACTACTGTTGTTATCAATTTCCTAATATTCCTTTGTTCTGGACCGTTTGATTGAGTTTAGGTAATCTTGATTTATCTGAGCCGTCCGATCAATTTCTTTTTCTCTCCTTTATCTCTTCTCTCTTCCCTCTTCCTCCGACAGATCCGCCCCCACCTTCTTCTTTCTCCTCTTCTCCTCTCGCGATACGCCACTGGCGATCTCGCGTGGTCCCTCGACCTGTCCGTTTGGGACTTTTCTCTCTCGCCCCTGACAGAGGCGTTCGACCCCACTCGATCTCCTCTTCCCCCACTCACTTCCTCTCTGCCTAATGGCTGAGGGCCATGCCCCCAGTTGACCCCATCCTTCCTTCTCTCCTCTAATCGATTGAACCCCACAGCACCCCATTTAAAACCCCTGGTTTTCCGCTTCTGGTTTCCCCAAGCCGAATGGGAACCTGCCACTGGTCACTCTCGACTTTGACCTAAATCTTACCACCGCCTCTCTTGCCCTCTCTCCCTCTGCCACCTCAGCAACTCGACCCTCATCCTCTCCATTCCCTTCCTATATGAGCCATCCCTCTCTCCTCTCTCTGCTGAGACCCATTACAATTGGATAAGAACAGAAACAAAGAAAGCAATAGAGTGAGAGAGAGGTGGAGGCTAAGGAATCAGAGTGGAGTAAGAGGCAGTTGACGGGGCGAGGTGGCGGTGCTGACAGTGAGGCGAGGTGGTGCTGATGACTTAGCTTGCTTCTCTTCCCTATTGGCTTCCTCTTCTTCCCTCAGTTTAGTAACTCCTCTTTCCTTGCTCACTTGTTTCTGTCGTACCTGACTGTGTGATGTTTGAGGCATTTCAATGCTTGAGTTGATCTGTGATGTTGTGTGATGCCTCAGATTGAAATGTGTTTCTATGGTTTGTTGAGTGGTGAAACTTGATTGTATGTAATTGCTCTCAAAAGTCGAATATCTGACCTGTGCTTTTGTCTTACATCCTTATGAGGAATTTTTTCCGTGAGTCACATGGCTTGCATGCATGTTGTTGATCTGTTGAGGATGGCTGTTAAGTTGGAATCTTAGAGTATTTGGTGTCAGTTCTGTATTTCCTTCTTAATTTATGGTGTTTGTGTGATGCTTGAATAATGTCTATGATTGTGAGGCCTTTATGAGGCTTGTATGAGCTTTCTGATGCCTTTGGTACACGGTACAGGGCTGGTACAGGCCCTTGTACCAGTCTGGTATGCATTCTGTTATGTACAGGGACCTTTTTAGAAATGTTTTTGAACTATATTAGGGCCTGTTCATAGTAAAACCTGTTATTAGGGTCTGTTTGTTAATTTTTAAGAAAATAAATTAGATCAGGGACTTTAGTGTAAAAGTTCAGAGTTATCGGATCGGATTCCATTTCTGATGTTGGGTTTCGGATTTGATCCCCGAAACCCATTGGCTCCGGATCCGCTTGGATCCTGTTTTGTTTCCATGTGGGCTGTGTATTTTCACTCCGGGCCGTCAGGCCTGTTTCCTTCTGGGCTCGTCCCTCTTTTCTAATCCGTGTGGATGTCTTGTGGGCTCTGTGATTTATTTGTGCGTGGCCCATTTGGTGTTGTTGGCTGTTGAAGTTGTAATTTGAATTATATAAGTTGGATTTTGAGAATAAAACTAGAACTTGGGAAAATAAAGCTAGAACTAATTGATGACTTGAATGAATGATTCGAATATCAAAGTGTGAGATTTTGGCCGAAAAACAATTATGTCGGATTCGAAATTTTAACTCGTTGGCTTTTAAATGGGAGATGATTAAAATGTCCGCAAAATAATACTCTATATGTACTATGATATAATCGGACAATATATGATCCCAAACCCAAATCAATTAAACTAAGTTTTCTTTTCTTTTCCTTATTACTTAGTTAAAGTCTTTTAAATAAAGTTTAATTATTTTAGAAAGATTAATAAGGGAATTTAATATTTAATTAAAACACTGTTAGAAATTAATCAAACTTTAGCAAAATTATTTCAAGCATATTTCTCAAAATAACGTTTCTCCATAATTAGTTTCAGATGAAACTCCGTCCATTTGTTGTTAGAAAATAATTACTTAACTTAATATATTTTAAAACAGAATCCCTTTCAGAAGGCTTGAGTCCAGCTCCTTTTTAAATCAGAATCCGAGTTCCTTTGTAAATGTCTAGGATTTAAGTTTGGTTTTGCACACAGTAACCAGAATGGGGTAGATCGTTAGAGTAGATTTTAACGTGTGAGTTTCGTTCGCCAGGTGCACCACAGGACTTCTCTGGACCGGTGGACGACTCCTACCCTGAGCACGAGACTGCAGTAGTTGGTCAGGACTTCGTTGACCATCCTGAGGAGTAGCTCTGTCTTCGACTTTCCAGGTGTGGTAGTCTTTTTATGACATGTGTGGATGCCTTAGGTTTTGTTTAAACCTTAGTTTAAGAATTAGATCAACAATTAATTGTGTGCATGACATGTCATTGACATTAAGCAAACACCTAAGTGCATGGCATTAACTCAAGATTAGTTGATATTGTGCATTCATGTTATTAAAAGTGTTAACTTTAAAGTGCCTTAATCAACACTCGCATTGGTGTGGTTCAGGATAGTGAGACCGAGTGGTATGACCACTCTGCAGGTCGACTGTTGGGCGACTCTGCGGTCACATGGTTATTTATTATATGTATAGTTGTTATTATATTTCCCTTGATCTTTGTTATGTGCCATGATATATATTGGACTGCCTCTCGACCTCCTCGTGCAGTTTAACCGGTACCGTGTTTGCTGTCCCATACTCTTTCGCGAAGAGATATGGGCTTGGAGCCCTGTTCGTCGAGCCACGTTCGGGTTGATCTTGATATATACTTATTAGGCGTAATTCTTGTCATACTGGGATTTGTGAGGATTGATTCTGGATTTTATCTTACATATATATGACCATGAGATTGGGTGCTTGACTCTATATTGATACTTCGTATTATCCCTATATTACTATCCTCTACTATTCTCAAACTTCTTTCTTTTATGGGGCATGGATTATCAGGTAGAATGACTTCATTAACACTTTAAGTACACTTAGAGATTGCACAATAGGAATTTAAAAGTGACTATCTTAAGTCTGGTTTAGTTCTAGCTTTTGTTTAACCAAGACCTTGTTGGCACTTCCTTTTGCCACCACTGAGTATTCGCGTACTCAGCCCACATAATTGCTTGTGGCGCAGGTTCAGGTTTGGTAGACTTAGCAGAGGAGTTTTAGCCAGAAGACCAAGCCGAGCTGGAATAATAATTATCCGCTGTGCATTATTCTATGTTTTGTTTGTATGATGACTGGAGATTTTGATATGTGTATATTTTACCAGTCTTTTGTTGTATGAACAAACACTGCCATTAATATGTGATATTATTTGTGATTATTTGTTTCTGTGACACTGTTTTATAGCCTTACGTGTGTACAGTAGAGTGTACACGCGTGGCGGGGCTGTCCATCTCGAATTATGGCTTGGTTCGGGGTGTGACAAAATGTTTAATATTAGTAGCTTGAAAAGGAAAAATAGAATATTAAAAAAATAAAGTTGGTATATTGGATTATTATTTGTGCTGTATTAATATGCATTAGGAATAGGAAACACCAAAACTAGTCAGTGAACCAATTCTCTTTTAGAATATCCATGTTGCTGGCAATGCCATCGATTACTGATGATGAGACTCTTTTGATCCGATTGTACGCCAAATTCAAAGAAACTACAGTTCCAACTAAAAAGCCCTACAACTGTGTACGCAATATATTTCAATAGCGATTATGCAAAACAAGTTCAACAGTCCTTAATTCCTTCCTGTCACTAAGCAATTAAGTTTTCTTACTAGATCTATGTAAATTGGTAGCTTCTCCAAAACAAAAGAACTTCAACTTTTAGAACCGAGCTTCTCCAATCACACCTTGTTCACAAAATCTGCAATGATCTGATCTTGTGCTTCTGAAAGCTCAGACTTAGGTTTGAACACAAAAAATCCATGTCCCTCACCAGGAGCCTCCCAATATTTCACCTCACCTTTCCATTCACTCTCCTTCAATTTCTCATAATATGCCCGTCCTCTATCCCTTAATATGTCGGCACCTCCAACCAAGATTAGAACCCGCTTGCACCCAAGAGTATCAAGTGGCGGTGCCTCCTCTGCTAACGGGTTGATCCATGGATCATCCAAACCAGTTGTTGATGGACATGCTATCTTCCATAGTTGTACCAGCTTCTCTGCTAGTGCCGGGTTGAACTCCTCCGCTTCATCCTTTTTTGAAGAAAGGAAGTATGGGTGGATCAGAATAGCACCACAGAGTTTGGCCCCTCCATACATGGCCATGTGGTGTGCAATGTTAGCACCGGCACTCTCACCACTAGTGTATACTTGGGAGAAATCTGCATGGTCTGTTAGCCATGGCTCAGGCCCACCATTTTTATGAGAGAGAACCCAATCTACTGCAGCATATGAATCCTCATATGCTGCAGGAAGATAATTCTCTGGAGCGAGCCGGTAGTTGACTGATACGGCAATGACATTGGCCCGAGCGACTAATGAGGTGATATAGCTATGCGCAAGTGGCTCAAATGAGGAGCCCATGCAGAACGCACCACCATGAAAGTGGACAAATATTGGCAGCTTCATTTTGGAGTCAATTTGGGGAATGTACAGGCGTGCAGTTACACCTGGTGCGACAATTGCATCTTTGGAGGAGACGCCAGTGGCCAAGTCAGTCGAGGGTGGTACAAATCCCGTAAGAAAGAAGCGCTCAGCATGACCACTCTTGTAGATTTTGAGATAACCTTCACTGTCAAAGATAATTTCATCATTGGAATCCATTGTAATTGAGGGGGAAATTTTAACAATGAGATGGAAAGAGAATTGGAAGACAGAGAGGAGATGAAAAGTGCAAGGGCCTTTGAATTGGATCTGAAATAAAGAGTTGACCAAACTGTTAGAACATTGTCATGTTAGAAGTCCCTGAATTCGCGTCATGGACGTGGGGTTTATAAATTTTGTTGCTAGGAATATAAAATATTAATTTGTCAAATCATTTGTCTATGATCTGTTTGGGGCCGTTTGAATCGCTTAGGAATTTGGAGAATTTCCTATTTCTAGGCATAAATTTATTGGGAATTGTGTAACTTTGTGAAGAGTTTGGATTGTTTATAATAAATTTGGGTGTATGAATTTGAAATTCTCCAAATTCCCAACACATCCAAACAGCCCCTTTATGACTTGTGAAGTAACCAGTTACCAAGACAAGTGTTATACTATTTTGCTAGGCAAAATCCC
The DNA here is from genome assembly GCA_028095005.1 of Rhynchospora pubera. NCBI lineage: Eukaryota > Viridiplantae > Streptophyta > Magnoliopsida > Poales > Cyperaceae > Rhynchospora > Rhynchospora pubera. The sequence continues at coordinate 84,139,251 of CM051462.1, read as the reverse complement.
ATAACTTAAGAGCTGAGTGGTAGGGAGCAACCATTTAGATATTGGTACCAATAATTCTTTAGCAGCATGCCAGCATGCTAGGAAATCCCCAGAAAAAGATAAGTTTTTTTTTTTTTAATTCCATGTTTAGTCTTCTTTTTTTTTTTTTGAAACAGAATATCCATCATTATTCTTTTAAGTTAAAAGCCAAACCAGACCCATCAAGCTGCTCTTATGCCTGATCGGCCAATCGATTAGTCTAAACAGATTAGAAAGTACAAAAATTTACAGAATAGCGCATGTGAAACTTACAAAATTTGCATTTGAGGCATGATGTCATGAGTTCGTCCATCATGTCTCCTTTTTCCATTTCATTAACAGATATCAATGCAAATATCTTGGTTAGAGAACTACAGTTGTAAGTTTAAAGATCACAAAAATAAATCAGCAAGGAATGTACTTACCTATGTTCTATTGCCTGTAACTTTAGCTTAATCTTTAGTTCTGTAATTGTAGTTTATCAGAAGTGTAAATAAGTTTATAATTGTATGTTGCTTATTCTTTTTTTATAGATTACTGGAATGTAACGGTGTAATTACATTAGTGCAGCAAGACCATTCCAAACTTTCAAGATCTTCCATCATATAATTAATGAACTCAATCTCACACAAAACCACTATTTTGTACATATTTATGCCGACAAAAAAGAGGATTGCTTTAGTGCCCCACCTTCACAGTTAAGTAGATTGTCAAGTATAAGACAAATTTTTGTTAGAGACAATGTTACCTCAAGCACCAACGAGAAAACATTTCCAAGTTTGACCCGTGTATGGACATATAATGACTAGTAAAAACTTTTCAAAGAGATGCCTTTGATTAGGGGTGGGCTCGGTATACCGCGAAATCATTCCGTTCCGTCCATATGGGACGTGTAACGGAATGGAATTTTATTTCGTTTCGCAAACGGAACAGATTAACGGAATGCATTTCGTGATTCGTTTGTGCATTTTATAGTGTAAATATAGCCGTTCTGCCACGTTCCGTCGAAAAGGAACGAATCACGAATCATTTTGATTCGTACCGTTACTGAAACGGAACGGATTAACGGAATGTATTTCGTGATTCGTTTGTGCATTTTATAGTGTAAATATAGCCGTTCCGCCACGTTGCATTGAAAAGTAACGAATCACGAATCATTCCGATTCGTACTGTTATTGAAACAGAATGGAAAACGGAACGACCCATTCTGTTTCCGTGATACACGTTATCCACCCCTACCTTTGATCAGTAAGATACAAATTAGAACATATTGATTGCATAAATCACACATCTTTTGAAATGCTCAAAACATAAATAGGAATTATAAAGATTATATAATTGTTGAGAGTATATCAGTTCATCACTCATCAAGATTATATAATTGTGGTGACAATTATCTAGTAACGGAACAGATTAGACGACCTTGTTGAGTATATTGGCGCGCTCATCACTCATCAAGATTATATAATTGTCACCCGATTACTCTCAGATTTTTCTTTTTTTTTAATTATTATGGAAGCTCAGCTGTTTCTTTTATTGTCCAGGACAATATGCTTGTTCGATCCAGACTCAAGACTGGATTTACCAGCAAAATTTGAAAAAAAAAAAGAATTCAAACAAATGAGATTTATTGTTTTATTTAGCCTTCCCTAAAACTTCCACAATTTATCTATTCTATTAGCAAATAAAAAATTACAAAAATTAAAAAATCCAAAATTAGTTAGCTTAATTTGCAACAATTTAAATAATTAAATTGAATAAACCAAGCTTAATTCAAAGGGGGTTGCAGGCATAGCAGAGTTCGAACCCTCCCCTATGTCAGTAAACCAAAATGGGGTTCGTTCTCTTTTCACTTTGTAAATAACATTTCTTTTAATACAATTCTGTCGGTGTTGTAATTGCCACCTGACCATAAAAAAAAAAAAAAAACCAAAATGGGGATCTTCTTGGATTGAATTGACCTTGACAAGGCTGTCATTCTTAATTCTAGAGTCTAGACATCATATTTACTTCTCAAATAAAACGAGCTTCAAGTGTGTTGCGTCGTTGGGGTTTTTTCCTATACTAGCTTGGAAGCTTTTATGGCTACAATCCGGGAAAGTTAACGAAGAAAACATCACATAAGAGCGTTCAAGTCTTTATTTTCATAGATAGACAGAGCCACAACAAACAATAACTAAATGATTTGGAATATTAGAGTACTCTTTGTGCTGTATTAATATCTAGTTATCTATAAAGTATTAATATGTAAATTGCTAACAGTGCGATTGATTTATTGTATGAGGACAATCTTCGAATCTGATTGCGCGACAAATTCCAAAAAAAAAAAAAACACAGTTCCAACTCGAAAGTACCGCAAGTGTGTATACAGTTTCAATAGTGATTTTAGATTATGCATGCCACCAATTAAATAGAATTTTTGGTTGCTAAACATATATAATTTGGTAGGTTTTCCAAAATAAAAAAAGCATACATATTTTCTTAAACAGAAACTTTCTAATCATATCTTGTTCACAAAATCAGCAATGATCTTATCTTGCTCTTCAGACAGCTCAGACTTCGGTTCGAACACATAGAAACCATGCCCCTTGCCGGGAGCCTCCCAATATTTCACCTCCCCTTTCCATTCACTCTCCTTCAACTTCTCACAATACGCCCGACCCCTATCCCTTAAAGTGTCGGCACCTCCAACCAAGATTAGAACCCGCTTGCACCCAAGGGTGGCAAGTGGTGGTGCATCTGCTGCTAACGGGTTGATCCATGGATCATCCAAACCAATTGTTGTTGGACACACTATCTTCCATAGCTGTACCAGCTTGTCTGCCAGTGCTGGATTGAATTCATCTGATTCGACCTTTTCTGAAGAAAGGAAGTATGGATGGATCAGAACTGCACCACAAAGTTTGGACCCACCATACATTGCCACATGATGAGCAATATTAGCACCGGAACTCTCGCCACTAGTGTATACTTGAGTGAAATCTCCATGGTCCGTTAGCCATGGCTCGGGCCCATCGTTTTTATGAGAGAGAACCCAATCCAGTGCAGCATATGAATCCTCATATGCAGCTGGAAGATAATTCTCTGGAGCAAGCCGGTAGTTGACTGAAACAGCAACAACATTAGCTCGAGCGACTAATGAGGTGATGTAGTTGTGTGCAAGTGGATCAAATGAGGAGCCCATGCAGAACGCACCGCCATGAAAGTGGACAAGTATCGGGAGCTTCTTATCGGAGTCTAGTTTTGGCATGTAAAGGCGTGCAGTTACACCTGGCACAACATTAGCATCTTTGGAGGAGACACCAGTAACTGGGTCAGATGATGGTGGTACGAACTCCAAGCCATGGAAACGCTCGGCACGGCCACTCTTGTATATTCTGATATAACCCTCGCTATCATAGATAATTTCATCATTGGAATCCATTGTAATTGAGGGGAAAATATTAACAGTGAGATGGGGAGAGATGGAAGAAAGAAGAGGAGAGGAAAAGAGTCGTCTTTGAACCGGATCCGAAACTACCTCATTTAATAATTTCAATTTAGTAATTTACATAAAGAGTTGACCAAACTGTTAGAATATTGTCATGTTAGGAGTCCCTGAATTCACGTCATGAACGTGGGGTTTATAATTTTTGTAGTTAGGAATAAAAAATATAAACATGTCAAATCATTTATCTAGTGATCTTTTTGTGACTGTCACGATAAGCGTTGTAATATCTTGCTAGGAAAATTCCCATCTCGTGTAAAGAAGAAACATTTTAGACTGGCAGTATGGTACCAATAATTTTCTAGCAGCATGCTAAGGGGAATTATTTTTGAAAAGATAAAAGACTGTTTAGTCTGTTTTCTTAATTTCCAGTTTTGGTATTATTTTTGAAAAAGTATCCATTATTATTATTTTAAAGTCAAATTCAAATGATACCCATTCAAGCTCTCCTTATGCCTGATCGGCTAATCGACAACTCTAAACAGATTAGAAAGTACAACGTCATAATGTAGCACATGTGAAAGTTACATAATTTGCATTTGAGGCATGATATCACGACTCACGAGTTCGTCCATCATGTCTCCCTCTGACCCTCTCCCATTCCATCAAAAGTTATCAACGCAAATATCTTGGTTACAGAACTGGCATTGAAAATTCAGAGGTCACATAAAAAAATCAGCAAGGAATATACTTAGCTATGGTGACTGGCGAGAGGAAGTGTAAATCTTCATTTCTTTGATGTGGTGAGAGCAACCATTTACAAAAAAATATATATATATTAATAATAATAAATCTGTTAACTTTAGCTCAATATTTATTTCTGTAAAACCATTCATTTCAGAGGTGTAAAGAGGTCCAACACATTTGTTGAGCAAGACTATTGTGAACTCTCAGGATCTTCCATCATTGTACTCAACCTTACACAAAACAACTATTTTGTATATATTTATGTCGACAAAGGAAAGGATTGATTTAGTGCCCCACCTGCACAGTTAGGTAGATTGTCAAACAAAAGACAATTTTTGTTAGAGACAATGTTATCTCAAGCACCAACAAGAAATCAGTAAACTGACCCCTGCAATGAACATATTATAACTAGTGAAAACTTTTCTAAAGATATGTCTTTAATCAGTATGATATAAACTAGAACATATTGATCGCATAAATCACACCTCTCATGAAATTCTCAGTAAAATTGTCTCTAGTAACAGAACTGATTAGACGACCTTGTTGAGTATATCAGCGCATCATCACTCATCAAGATTATATAATTGTCTCCCAATTACTCTGAGAAACTTTATTTGATTAGGAAAGCTCAACATTCTGCTATTGTCTAGGACAAATATGCTTGTTTAATCCAACTGGTTCAGTACAGTTTCTCATCAGACCTTGCATGAGCAATTCATTTTACTTGGCTAGCTAAACAAACTTTATCACCTTACCACATAACAAATCCAATAAAAAAGGTTCTGTGAGGAGCATCATGGAAAATGGTCATTTTAACTATTATTTTCAATGCAAATTGTACATAATATCCAGCTATTAAGCATTAAATTTCAAATTTAAAATAACCAGAACAATTAACAAATTAATTAAGCATAGCAAACAAACACAAAAAAAAAAAAAAATTAAGCCGATCTACCTCAAGTAGAAGCACCAAAACTCCACAATCATATATGAACTAATAATTGAGAAAAGCACTGATGGCACGATCTTGCGCAACTGCCTCCTCACTGGTTGGGAAAAGCAAATGGAAGGTGTGCCCTACACCCGGTGCTTCCCTGAGCTCCAATTCTCCATTCCACCCACTCTCCTTCAATTTGTTGTAATACAACTTGCCCCGATCTCTCAGCGTGTCCTTCCCGGCAACACAAACCAAAACCCGACTACTGGCTAATCCATCCAACTTTGGTGCACCAGCAACAAATGGGTTGATGAATGGATCGTCAATGCCGGTTGTTGTCGGGTTAACAACCTTCCAAAGACTCGCCAAACTCTCGCTAGCTGCCGGATCTATACTATCAGACTCCACCTTGTTACTCCCCAAGAAGTAGGGATGGATCATGGCCAATCCATTGATCTTCACTGGTTTCCCAAGACCACTCGACCCTACTTTCATTGCTATGTGGTGTGCAATATTGGCACCAGCACTCTCTCCACCCAAATAGAGCCGGTCAAAATCAGCATGCTTATTGATCCACGGCTCCTGACCGGCACCGTCAGCATGAGAAACAACCCAATCAAGCGCCAACCAGGAATCCTCATACTGTGCCGGCACGGGATGCTCCGGCGCCAGCCTATACTCGACCGAAACAACTAACACATTTGACAATGCAACAAACCCATTAAAGTAATTATGAAAAGTTGGGTTATAAGCCGAACCGAGACAGAACCCACCACCATGGTAGTAAACCAAAATAGGGATCTTCTTTGATTCATCACTCAATTTGGGAAGATAAAGCCGGGCACCAACTCCAATCCTGGAATCAATGACAACATCCTTGGAGGTGACACCAGTAGTAGGGTCGGTGGAAGCCGGGGTGAACTCGGAGCCGAAGTAGCGCTCGACAAGGCCGCTCTTGTAAATGCGGATGCAAGGAAGGGATTCATAGACAAGCTCTTCATTGGCCTTGGCAGGTGGAATGACAGGAAGAACCATGGCAGAGGAGTTGGAGGGGGTAGTGTTGGAATCAGAGTCTAAAGAGGAGGAAGCCATGGGAGGAGGAGGAGAAGAAAAGAGAGAAGTTGTCCAAAACCAGAGGAAGAAGAGGAGAAGAGGGAGGAGGATGACAAGGCGGGGACGACGGAGGAGAGGTTGGATTTGGTTTTGGGGCATTTAGACTTTTGGATTTTGGGGTTTGATGAAGAATTATTAGAGGCAGTTGAATTGAATAGGATCTGCACAAAGCACAATAGTTGGGTTGAATTTTCTCTCTTGTTGTCTTGGTATCTCTGTTGTTTCTCTCGTTGTTGTGTGACTTCTTTTTTATTTTTTTATTTTTTTAATGGTTGTGTTGGGAGTGTCATTGAGATAATGTTAGAATGCATGAGGAAGTTGGTGTTGGTGGGGTTGCTTAGTGTTAAAATGATGTTGAGTGGTACTGTGATGGATGGTGAATTGTTGAGTGGAAGGTGAGAAGACGACAACATTGGATTTTAAAGGGTAACAGACTTGTCAGATGATTATGCTTATTATAGTACTTGCTCTTTTTATCTATCTAAAATTCTAAATTAACAACAGAAGTATAAGAATTGGGTAATTTATGACTAAGCTGTTATTTTCTTTATAGGATTTTTTCCCTAACTAACTAATATAAATTCTAAAGTAATAAATTAGGTTGATTGTTTGGCGTGAATTAGATAAAGTTCATCTTTGATTATTTTTTTAATTCATCGAACACGTTTATTGTAAATTAATCAGTCTAAATCAATCGAATGTATTTATTTTAAATCAAACAGTTTAGATTCAAACAATAGAAAATAATTATATTCATAATTAAAAGCTATTGAATGTCAACTATACTCATATTTTTAAATCGAATTATGAATATTGGGAAATTATACAAGAACAAGCATCAAAGCCATTGCATGTACATATGTGAATACATGTACTTATTAGATCATAAAAATCACCAATTTTATTAAAGAAATGGAGTAGGTGGTGGTTTTTTTTTTTTTTTTTTTTTTTTTGATGTGTTGTGTATACTTTACGTTCTTTAGATCTTTGACTGTCGCACAAACATATTTTTTTTATTAATTTACTGGCTGTTTAATCCTAGGGTCCTCATTAAGCCGTGTTTGGATAGAAGGTTGAATAAGAAATTTCGGAATGCGTGTTTATCTAAATTTTTTTTTATATCATGGTTTTGTTAGAATATGAGTAAGGGTAGGGGTGTCTAACGTTTACAACGGCAACGGAATGAGCCATTCCGTTTGACGTTTCGTTTCAGTAAACGGTATGCTATTCCATTCCGTATTCCGTTCCGTTTCAGTAAACGGTATGCCATTTCATTCCGTTATTCGTTTCGGTTGGACGGAATGGGACGGAACAACGTATATTTACATTATAAATAGATGTATTTGTCGAAACGGAAGCGAAATGATTCGTTTCGTTTACCGTTCCGTTTCAACAACGGTATGCTCTATTATTCCGTTTACCGTTCCGTTTCTAGAAACGAAATGCAAATTCGTACCGTTATCCGTTCCGTTGGAACAGAACGGAACGGAAAACGGCGAAACGGTATATCGTTGACAGCCATAAGTAAGGGTCAAAATTTCTTATTCCATGATTGTTTGAATTGCACAAAAAAATAAGGGATTTGAAACTTGTTCTTGTCAGGATCTTTTTTTTTTAATTTCCTCTTTTCATTTTTTCTACGGGCCCTTAATAAAATTGTCAGCTAGAGAGTTCTTATCTAACTTCGTATATAACTTCGTGGAATAATGTTCTTTCCTAAATCATTAGCACTGTTTGATTATTTTTCTATTTGCACTACGGTGTCAAGTTTTAAAAGATAGGTAAGAATCTGGCAATTTATCATTTTGAATATTTTATTTTAAATTAATTTAAGTTTTAATAAAATATTAATAGACATATTGTGTGTCTTATAAATTAGTTTTGCATTAGTACTACATAATTTAATATCATTTGATATTCAGTCGTAAAGCCACTAAATCTGGATTTGTAAATTTTGAGTGTTTTATCAAAATAGTATAACTCAATTAAAATAGTTATCATTTTTGACGTGAGTTATATTAATATACAATATAAATCACATTTGAATTATTGAATTTCGTAAGAAATTCTTTTCAATGATAATTAAAAGTGTCAATTTATCATATTATTAACAATTTCCATCCTTAATAAGTATGCCTTTCTTGCTCCATCGGAACTTTTCTAATGGGCATGACAAATATACTAAATAATATTTATGACCATTGGCTTCTTGATTCACTTCATTAATTGTAAAAAATATATTATTATATTACTCGTCCTTTATTTATTTGAGTAATTGCTTTTAATTACGTTAAGTTATATGGTACGTAGTTTCTAATAGTTCATTTACAGTTTGTTGATAAACAGCTTAAGCGTTAACACGTAACAAGTTCAGAGTTGGCACTTTAAACTAGTTAAGGTTTGTACTTAGGCTCCGTTTGGATGCCTTGAGAATAAGGTAGGAAGAAGGAAGAAGAGAAGAAATTTATTGGGAAGGGGTAAATTTATTGGGAAGTGTGTAACTTTTGTGAAGAGTTTGGATGGTTAGAAATAAATTTATTAGTAAAAAGTGGTTATTCCTTATTTCTTATTCCGGAAAAAAGCCATCCAAACGGAGCCTTAATTAACAAGATAACTGTTGCTTAGTCCTTTAGTAGCAAGTAAGCAACCACAAATTATCTTTAGTTTTTCTTACGAGCCATACAAATATGTAGTTTTTGTAGGTAAATATAAAAATTGTAAAGAAGATGTGATGTCACATGGCCCATGGGGTATCTCATCTCTCGGAGATTTTTAGGATCTTTGAAGATTCATTGAGTTGACAAAATGACAAGCAATAAGCCGACGGGCATTTATTGATTTATACTCTAAAAAAAAAATTACCAGAAGTAAATCACGGAAAAAAAGGAAAGAGAAAAATAAAGAAAATTATGCTCACTTTGCTCACGTGTAACGACTTTGTTCTTACTGAGCCTAGAGAAAGACCTGCCTGACGGGGGGGGGGGGGGGGGGGGGGGGGGAAGCAACCTTCTCCGTCTAGTTTGAAAATTACAAAGGCCAAAGTTTTTTTTTTTTTTTTTAGAAATACCAGGTAGAGGCTACAGGTTACAAAAGGCCAAAGTCGCATCCAAACCGACGAGTCAGAGTTAAAAGTATAGAGTTTTACCGATTCAATCGGTTGTACCGTTTTCAGAAACCGGATGACATTAATAAATATTTTGATAATAAATAAATTGTCTGCATATATAGATCTTCATAAGTATATTAGTATAAATAAGATTTTTTCACGTTTAATATTTAGAATTTATGTATCATAATTTATTCTTAAGTTTGATTTTTTGCACGTATTACTTTTATAATTTAATACATAGTAATTTATAGTTAAGTCTTTTTCTGATTGTTATGCGTTTCTTTTTTTTTGTTAGTTTAATGGCTCCTATTTATGAAGGAAAGTCCAACGTTATAAATAGTTTTTTTTTTAAGAAGGATATCAAATTTATAAAAAAAAGGTCTTATTTAAAAATATCACTTTGGAAATATGAAAAGCTGTGGAAATGTGTTTTCCTCGGGAAGCGAGAGCGGTCTTCCATCAAAAAGTGGATTGACCGATATTTCATTTTTTCCGGTTTTCACCGGTATTTACCGGTATTGAAAGATAATTAGCCCTTTTTTTTTCCAGCCGGATCAGGATCCGGTATCCAGTGTTGCTGGGTATCTGATCTGGTATTAAAAACATAATCAAAAGGGTTCAGGTTAATCAACAGATTTTTTAAAAAAGGTTTACAAATATTTAATTAAATTGTGCAAGTTTGAAAAAGTATTAGTTAACTTCACACGCAAAATTTGAAACCAAATTGACAGAATTTAGCAGCTTTCGAGTAGTTTTTGCAAATTATAATAAATCAGGGAAAATGTCACAAAATGAATGAGAGGCTGCCTTAATCTAAGCCCTAGTTCTGTACATCACTGTAATGCAAAATTAAGAAACCTATTTTGTACATGTGTTGTAACTTGTAAACAGAATAAAAAAATTTATGCGTTTCACTTTCTGCAAAGTTGGGCTTAAATTAGTAATTTTCTACATTATTTAGAATCAAATAGCAACGATACGAAATTCTCGAAATTAAACCAGAACAATATAAAATTATAAATTAATTTGTTTATTATGTTTTTTTTTAAAGTGCAATGAGGATTAGATTTGCTTGTAAGTACGTCACCAGATATTGTTTTATAATAAAATAAAGCACGTTACCCTATACACTACGATTTCTTTTACCGTCTACAATATTTATAAACACTATAACTAATATGAAAAATGTTCTAGAGCACTATAAATAGTGAATATTATTTCTTTACTAATAATGAATATTATCAAAATGACAAAATGTGTAAACAAGTGTAAATCAGATAGCAAGAGCCCAATTCCACTTAATGGGCCTAAAAGTTCTATCACAGTGGCCAGTGGGTTGCTTCAATTTTTGAGATGCCTTTTTCCCTTTCGTGCTAACTTTTTCTATTTGTTCCTGCTCAGAAAATTTCACGCAAAATTTGATGATGAGGTTGTACTTGTATCTAATTAGCAGCGTATTTTGTTCCAGAACCGCATGATATTTGGGAATACTTATACAAATCATTGTGATGTCCTATGATTAACGTTTTATTTTGTTATTCACTTCTCTCAAATCATAGTCAAACCATTGCACATCATTTGTTTTGCGAAATTAGTTAAGGATTTTTTTTCCCACATCAATACAAAATAAACAAAAATACAGCAGTTGCGGTCTTCTGGAAAAGTTTGAATAAAACAGATTCCAAGTTCAAAAGAGAAAAAAGTTGATGACATAGTCAACAAAAATATTTCCAGATAACACTGTCAGATCCAGCTAAATAAAAAAAGTAATAATAAGACGGCTATAACTGATAAGTAAGCTGAAAGCTAATGTTCCAAATAAAACCAGTAGAAATGAAATGAGTAAATTAAAGCATCAAAAGTAATAAGAAAGAAATCCAGAAATAACAGATGGTACTGAATAATGAATAAATAAACACCAATCCATGGATCCTATCCACGGTTGATGAATGCTAGCAAACGCCGCATCATCTCGTGCGCTGCCTCAGAATCGGGCTTCTCAAGGAAAAAACCGTGGCCCTGCCCTGTCGATTCGAGCAACTCGGCATTCTCTCCCCACCCGTTCGCCTCGAGTGCTTCATAATACAACTTGCCTCGTAACATCAGACGATCCTCTGCTAAACAAACCATCACTCTATCACAATTCAATTCCTTCAAGCTCGGGGCTCCGTCGGCCTCTGGATTTGCCCTCGGATCATCCAAGCTGCTCGTGCCTGGACAAATGTACCACCAGAGTTCTTCCAATTTTTCACTTGTGAGGTCGGTTGGTTCCGAGGGCAATTTTTTACTCGTGATAAAGTATGGATGAATCAGCACCAATCCTTTGAAATGCACGTCTCGTAGTGCCACGTTGTGCACCACGTTGCCACCAGAGCTAAATCCAATCACAAAAACATTAGTGAAATCACAGTAATTTGTCAGCCACAGCTCAGGACCGAAATCGGCATGTGAAGTGACCCATTTCAAGACTTCTAATGTGTCATCATACTGTATGGGTATTGGGTTCTCAGGTGCAAGGCGGTACTCAACTGAGACGGCTATAGCTCTAGCTTGGGAAGCGAGACGGTTCATGAAAGCATGGTCCGGGGAGTCAAAGGCGGAGCCTGACACAAAGCTTCCTCCATGGCAATAGACAATAATAGGAAGTTTCTTGTCTTGGCAGGAAATTTCTGGGAGATAGATCCGTGCCGAGACGACAGTTGAAGGATTGATTTTGACATCCTTGGATGTCACACCAGTTTTCGGTGTCGATGCGGGGAGACACTAAAGTAGTTTCAGATAATCGCACGGCACCGCCGCTCTTGTATATGCAGATTACACCGGGGAACTCAAACGCGATTTCACTGTCTGGATTCATTTTTTTTGAAAGCTTATTTGCTAGTATGAAGAGTCTAAGGGGAAGCAAGATTTTGTAGCTTACAAGAATTGGTAATTGATCTGTTCAAGCAATAATTAAGAAAATTCTGTCCGCGGACGACAGAAGATCTGATTAAGTCAAATTCCCCAGATGGTGTGTGGATGCGTGGAAAATGGGGCAGCATAATCTTCTTAAATAAATTGTGCGATCCGTATATAAGTTTTCTCTCTCCATTTTCAATTACATTATTTTATATAAGAGGTTCTTATTTAAAAAAATAGAAAATTGAAGAAAAATTCAGTATTAAATTCGATCATAAGAAGCAAAATAGCTATAATACTTGACAAAACTTACCCAAATCCTTATTTATTTAGCATTAGTGAAAAAAAAGAAGTAAGTACAGTCTCCTGATGCTGAGATACTTAATTAAGTGGAGATCTTCTAACGCAAAATATGAAATCGATTTGTTGTTGATCACACAATAGCACTGTGAAATGAAACATTAAATAGGAATACACAGGGAAACCAAAAAAAAAAGAAAAAGGTTTCGACATCTAAGCACTCTTGATAAATGCAACCAAACGACTCATCATCTCCTGTGCCTTTTCACAATCAGGTTTTTCTAAGAAAAATCCATGCTGCTCCCCTTGAGATTCAACAAATTCCACATTCTCTCCCCATCCACATTTCACAAGGTGTTCATAGTAAACATCTCCTCTAACTTTTAGTTCCCCCTCATCCGAACAAACCATCACTCTCTCACAATTCAAACCCTTCAGATCTGGTGCTCCCTCGGCCAGTGGGTTGATAGCTGGATCATCTATACCGCTTGTGCCGGGGCAAATATATGACCATAATCTTTCGATGCCATCACGCAATTTTGGATCAGTTGGTTCAGATGGAAGCTTTTCGCTTGCTAAGAAGAAAGGGTGCATCACCACTAGTCCTTTGAAATGCACATCTCTTAGAGCAATGTTGTGCACAATGTTAGCACCTGCGCTGAAACCCACCAAGAAAACATTGTCGAAATCGCCATTATTAACTAGCCATGGCTCGGGCCCACCCTGGGCATGTGAAACAACCCAATTGAGCACCTCAAAAGAGTCATCATAAGGTATCGGGATCGGGTTCTCTGGAGCTAGTCGGTACTCTACCGAGACAGCTATGGCGCCGGCTTGTGCGCTGAGACGGTTCATAAAACTATGGTTAAAGGAATCAAAGGCAGAGCCCTCTACGAACGCTCCACCATGGCAATACACAATGATAGGAAGTTTTGTACTTTGCAAAATATTTGGCAGGTAAATTCGTGCCGAGACACCAGTTGAAGGATTGATTATGACATCCTTGGAGCTGACCTCAGTTTCAGAGTCAAAGCCGGCCGGCACATCCACAAAAAGTTCTGACAACCGCTCAAACCGGCCGCTCTTATAGAAGCGAATGACCGGAGGAAAATCAAACTCGACCTCTTTGTCAGGATTCATTTTTTTTAGGAAGTACCAGGGTTAAGGGAGAATTGGAGCAAGAGAAGGTAAGGTATTAAGTACAGAGTATAATATATATAGTTAGAGGGCTCTGCTTTTGTGGGTCTGGTTCAGACAACTTAATTCTACCTCAATTATTGTTGGATGATTGGGGCATCAATAGGTCGGGTTGTATTCCAGTTTACTTTCATATCGTTTTCTTGCTGTTCAGCTTTCATTTCCTTATTTTGGTTAGACTTATATTTTGGTATAAATCGGACTTTTCCGATGGTCATGACTGATGACAAATATTTTTTTCATTTTTTAAGGCCGGTGAAGAATTGGAGCAATTTTCATCAAAGAAGAAAACAACAAGTATTACAAATTCATCTTAAAAGCAAATGAAATCCCAACATCCACACCGTCATACCGATACACAATAAGCCCCTGGTCCATACCGATAAAATTCCGGTACATAACGCTAAAAAGAAAACTAAGCAAAGATTTTTTTTTTTTACCAAGTTTAACCCGTGCCCTAACCACAGGCACGTGGATCATGACAAATTTCACTGTAGGCAAAAGCAACGAAATAAACCTTTATACTATAAACTTTTATTTTGATTTGTATCGATTTATCCCTTCGATCTGGTAGTCTGTCACATTTTCTCTGGTCTCGTATGGTAATCTATTGAGTTACTTTGGAACTAGACTTTTCTCAATTTCTATATCATGATGTCAAACAAAGACAATTAGAATTTTCTTATTTCAAGTCTTTTTCATCTTTCCTATTGAAGTTCACAGATTTCAAAGTATTAGGTAGCAGGTTGCCGTTCATGCAGTTTCAAAGATATGGATTCATGCAGAATTTTAATAAACTTTTCTGGAATGTCATCCTTTGACTTTTAGGAAAAAACAAAAAAGAAATACAAACCAAAGATAGGTTCATAGTAGAAGGTTTGATAATTGCACATGGTTGCAACGGCATGACCACATATTGATAGATTTGTTGATAGGAATGCCCACTCATTCTGGTAGCTGCTATCCCATCCAATCATTTCCAGTTGTATCACCATCATCATCATCATCATCATCACCGTAGTAGTAGTAATAATAATAATAATAATAATAATAATAACGACGACAATGATAGTGATAAGAATAATAATAACAACAGTACTAATAATTATAATAAAATAATACATCCTCAACAATAATAAAAATTTAAGATAGAGGGACTCCGTCCAATGCACTCTTTCTCGGATTTCGAATCTCAAACGACCAATTCAAACTATTTAATGTACTCTATATTGATAACTAGTACAAATGAAATTTTATAATTTTTCACTATTTTTTTCTGATTTTTAGAAAATGATTGATCTAAAAAATTATCAAACGTTTAAAATAACAATTTAAAAAAAATATCTGAAAAAATAGTAAAAATTTCAGGAAAAAATGGAAAATTTAATTTTTATACTCTAAGGCTCCGTTTGGATGGCTTCTTCCCGGAATAAGGAATAAGGAATAATCACTTTTTACCAATAAATTTATTTCTAACCATCCAAACTCTTCACAAAAATTACACACTTCCCAATAAATTTACCCTTTCCCAATAAATTTCTTCCCTTCTTCCTTCTTCCTACCTTATTCTCAACCATCCAAACGGAGCCGTTGAGTCATTGTTTAAGTTCAGACATGCGAGAATTTTAATTTTATTAACATCATTAGCAAAAGGGGCTACTGTTGCATTTTTCCAATTCCTTTTTGTTTCCCTTTTCGTGTTGTATCTTGGCCCTTGTTATAAAGACCATAACGGTGACTTTGTTTGTTTTTTGCTTCAATGCAGCGCGCCCCCAAATGGGGACGCTCCTTTTTCATCAAAAACATCCTTATTCCATCCAATCCAACAAACTGCTAAATGGAAAAGACAAGTCACTTCTAGGATGGACATAATAGCATACTAATACTTTTAAATAATTGCTTTATTTATGTATTTTGAGAATGCTTACTCTTAAATATTCTTTGTACCCTCCCATAACTTTTATCTAAACAGAGTCATCCTCCACTAATCTCTACTTTTATCTAGAAATTAAAGCCAAATTGAGAAACTGTACCAACCATCAACCGTTTATTTATAAATACCTAAAATAAATAAATATTAACAGAACTAAGAACTATTCAGAAAAGAAGCCACAAACGCCATCTCCTTAACAGCCTTCTCACTCTTGGGCTGATACAAGAAATAGACATGGCCTTCCCCTTTGGTCTCATACATCTTTGCCTCTCCTTTCCATCCACTCTTCTTCAACCCCTCCACATAAGCCTTTCCTCTTTCCTTAAACTCATCCAGCTCCGACAACGTCATCAACACATGCTGGCTTGACAACCTCTTCCACACAGATGGCGACCCCATCGGGTTCACAAGCGGGTGGTCTATACTGTATCTGTTATTGCAGACAAACTCCCATGTCACCTCCAACTTGCGCCTTTCTTTCGGGTCTGTGGTTTCCATTCCGACTGGTTTTTTACCCCAAAAGTATGGGTTTAGTAATGCTAGCCCTTTTGCTTTTGCCCCATACATAGTCATGATATTATGAGCTATGTTTCCACCAGCACTGTCGCCCGCTAGAAACAACCGGTTCAAGTCTCCATATTTGTATAGCCATTTTTCTGATCCAGATTTTGAATTCCGAACGGTCCATTTGTATGCTTTGAAGGAGTCCCTATATGCAACTGGAAGCCAGTACTCAGGTGCACGCCGGTAATTTACTGACACAGCCACAACCCTGGCTTTTGAGACTAAGACGTTTAGATAATCGTGATATGTTGGCGAGAAAGGCGATTCGATAACAAATGCTCCACCATGAAAGTAAAGAAGGATCGGGAATTTCTCCTCCTTTGAAGTGTTTAACTTTGGCAGGTAAACTCGTGCACTGAGGCCGGTGGTAGAATTGATTATAACATCTTTGGATTTGACCCCAGTGGCAGTGTCTAATCCTGCACTGACAATTTCCGTGCCACTTAGTCGTTCGACTCGGCCGTTTTTATAAAGACGGACATAAGGGGAGAAATCAAACTGAATTGTGGTGTTTGGATCGTAGGGTGTAGCATGAGGTGGCGGTGCGGGGTGTGCCGATAGCGGAGCTGCCGGGCTCCGCCCGAAGTGCCAATGGTGCAATTGCGTAATTAATATCAAAATAAGAGCAGCTAGTAGGAGAGCAGATATTAGGAGCTTTGCATAGAGAGGGGTAGAGGAGAGTAGATTTGAGAGCTTATTTTTTCCCATTTTAATTTTCTGTGGTGGCTGTTAAAGTGTTGACTGTGGTCTGTGGTGGTATGATTTGAAAGAATAATTGGGAAGGGTGTGTAAAATACTAGATTGTGATTCCGTTTTGGAGAAAGAGAGTAAAGAAGCAGAGACAGCGACTTCTCACTTTATCCCACTTAAAAGAAAACCATTACTAAGACTGCGTTTGTGTGGCTTTTCTTTTAGTTCAATAATATGGAATTAGGTTAGGAAAACTTACAGCAATCTAACCTTGAGAGCAGGTTTATGAAGGATTTGTTGATCTCACCAACAACACGTGAATTAGAGGACAAGAGAACTTTAATGATCACAAGCTGGATGGGGGCTAATAGGCCTTGTACCATGTGCGGTAGGTGGGACCTGCATCCGAGAATGGGCCCAGGGAACGGTTTTGTACCAGCAGATGATTGATAGAACCAAAGCAGCTTTAGCCTCTGGAGGAAAGATTGGTGCTGTTTTGTGGTACCAAGGGGAAAGCGATACTGTGAAATATGAAGATGCATATTCATATGGTGCACGGTTGAAGAAGCTTATCAATGACCTGAGGGTCGATCTTAACTTGCCACATCTGCTATTTATTCAGGTCAATTTTTTTTTTATTTTATTAATTCATTAGATTATATTTTTTAAAGAAAAATGGATTAGAATTCCTTGCCACTATTCTAGAGACTTAGCAGCAAAGACGTAGTTTAATTTTAGCAAAGAAGTGTCATCCCTGCTAATTCCAGTAAATGTACCAGCCATTGTAATACTGACTGATGGAAGGGCACGAGTTGTTAGTTTGTTACCTTATGGTTCTATGTCCATACACTTAAATGTAATTAGTGAAAACAAATAAACAAATATGCCAATAAATTGTTAATAATTGGACTACAAGCAAGTAAAATAACAACTGCATAAATGCATGCTTTAACTCAGATCCAGTAAGAAAGAAATACAAATGACAAGTGATGGAAAATAGGCACCAGTTTTATTTATTGGCATCATTAGTTTCAATGCATATCTCCTCGAAATTTGATGAAACATCATATATATAGGTTGGATTGGCATCAGGTGAACGGCCCTATATAAAAATTGTCAGGAAAGCTCAAAAAGAAATAAGACTTCCAAATGTAAAGTATGTGGATGCACTGGGGCTAAAATTGGAAAGTGACCATCTCCATTTAACAACGCAATCTCAAGTCCAGCTTGGTATAATGCTCGCGGATTCTTATCTAGATTCTGGTTTGAATGGTATTTGCTAGTTTATTTCTAGTTTAGGATTAGTTCTTCGGTTATATTTAAAAAGGCAGAGAGAATTGAAGAAACGAGCAAAGCTCTAAGTTTGCCATGTTACTGTTAAATTTTGGTGCAGATTAATTTCCCTTCTAATTTTTCAATTTTCATTTGTTGGTCATTTTCATGTTAGCTATCTTTGACATTGCAAATTTTGTATCCTAGATCGAGTTCAGTCTTTTGTGCTAGTGCTACATCTAATCTCATCGAAAAAATAGTATAATAAAATTTAATACAACTAGATCTCTCAGTTGCGCCTCCAGCGCAACATTAGCTTCTGTAGGAGAGTTGCTAATTTTTTCTGTTGGTTAGAGCTTCTGTTTCTGTTTTTGTTGAATTTTTTTTCCCTTTTCCTATAGTGGTATATTGAGGTGCAACAAAAATCTTGGAGGCACATCACACTGTTCTATTTGAGTAACTGATCAAGTAGCGATAAAAAATGAGGTTATTGCTTGAATCGCAGTTGCAATATCATTTATTGGTCATTGGTTCTAATAGTACTAAGTAATCACTGGTACAAGGACATCAATACATACAAGTGAGGCATATATGTACGACATTTCTACGCAATACGAATTTACCCTGGTACACAAAGAATTTAAATACATAATTAACCAAGTTAATCATCGTAAAAAATAGATGAAAAATAAAATAAATGAACAGTGAAGTGTAAAAAAATAATATTTTTCTATTTTTGTTGACTGCAATGGATTCTTATTACAATTTTTTACCATGATCTGCTATTGATTCATTAAGGAGAATAGCTTTCTTTTTCTTCAAAAATAAGTTAAAAAAATCAATTATTAAATCCATAAATCAACTAAACTATGGAACTAATACAATTAAGAAAGCCTGCTGCTGTGGCTTTAAATTTTTCAGAAAAATATAATTTAAAACTATTAAATTGAGATTTCATAACTTATATATAAAAAAACATGTTACATGGAAAACAAAAATTTATCATAACAGTGTGGTTGTTCAACAATCTTAATATATGAGTTAGGATTTTTTAGCACGAAATTTATAATTTGTCCATATATTATGATTGTTTTTTAGGTCAAACATCGTTTTTCGTTTTGTTTTAAAAATTATAAGCACTTGTGAAAATCTGAACCGTTCGGCCTTCAAAAAAGAAAATCTGAGCCGTTCAAAGTTGATTAAAATTTGGAACTGGACTTTGGACATGTCCATTCAGACCATTCTTCTCCATCTCTATACAACTATGAATCCACATCCTCTCCAGCCGCTTTATGTGGCTGGACGGTGCAGCCAACCACATTTTTTTTAATATTTAGAAATTTTAAAATTTAAATACAGAATTTAAACAGTTGATCTTGTTCAATTTTATGGATGATGTATTTTCATATAAGTTTTATAAAATTTGGAGTCGATTTAATACTAAATCAAATGGTCAATAAATGAACGAATATAATTAACCAGCACTGATTAATTCTAATACGTTCATAAATTTGCTCACTTGATCTAGTATCAAATCAACTCCAAAATTTATAAAACTTACATAAAAACGCATCGTCCATAAAATTGAACAAAATCAACGGTTTAAATTCAGTATTTAAATTTTAAATTTTTTAAATATTACAAAAAATAAAGATAGCTGCACGGTCCAGCCGGTTTATACGGCTGGAGAGGATATGGATCCATACAACTGTACCCCGTCACCGTCAGAACAAAAAGGGGCTGAATGCCCCACATCCATGGCAGCCCGTGGTGCGTCCCCCGGCCTCCCCTCGTGGTTTCCCCACCCCTAGCCACCTCATACGCCCTTTCCCCACGCTTCTCCACCTCTCACAGTTGATATACACCATTAATGGTGTTCCAAACCGGGGAAAATGGGCTCGTTGTCCGCCTATTCTGTTCCCAGTCGGCCGATTCGAATTGGTATGGGCCGATTTTCTGAACCATGAGATCGTATCATAGTTTCTGTTATGGAAATCCTCAGAAAATAAATGATGAGAGCGGGATGCCGATCGACGATGAGCAAAACATATGCAAAGTAGAGGTCGACTTTCTTCCTTAATTTTACGGTCGCTGGGGAGAGCTGAGCTGATGAACCAGATTCTGCCTTCTGGGGGCTTCAGTAGTAAAAATATTTTCACTGTTAGTTCGTATTACTCCTTCCTTAATAACACTGGCATCACTATTAATCTTAACAATTCTGTCTGGCCAATAAAGGTGCCCCTTAAGGTTAAACTCTTTTTATGGTTAGTACTAAATAATAGAATTTTAACTCTAGACAATTTACAAAGGAAGGGGTGGCAAGGGCCCAATAAGTGTGCTTTTTGCTGCAATGAGAAAATTGACCATCTTTTTCTTCATTGTCCTGCAACCAAGGACTTTTGGATCGGAGTTAACCTTTTTAACTCAAGGGGATTTAGTCTAGACTGCACCAACACCAGCTCCTTATGGAATAGTATTAATAACTTAAACTCAAATAATAGATGTTTTGCTAAAACTTTGCTAGCCATCTGGTGCTGGAGTGTCTGGAACGAGAGAAACTGCAGTATCTTCACAGATACACGCAAGACCTCTACTAGTTCTTTATACTTTAATGCACTTAGTCTCTTTACAATTTGGACAGGTCAAAGCAGTGGTATGGAGAATAACTTCAATGCACTAGCAGGACTACATGCAAAAGTAAGGAAGAGCGAAAAGGAGGAGGAGCAGATTGATGGCCACATCACAGACAACACCTCCTCTGAAAACTGAAGAACTCTAAAACTCTTTTCCTTTGTTTCCTCTGTTTGTTAATACTGTCTGTAATAGTTGTAGCTAATTACTGGGCTAGCTTCCTTTCTGAGGATGGTGCCATTTCAGGCATCCTCAGTTTGTTTGTTTTTTTCCGATGTTCAACTCGGATGTTAAACTCTCTTCGTTAGCTAATGAAAGCTCGGCCCCCCTGCTTGGGGTGCTTTTGGTTCAAAAAAAAAAAAAAGTCGACCTCTACTTTTTTTTTTGTCCCTTCACGATGGGGAAGAGAGAGAAGGAATAAAATATAGGTCCAATTTATTTACATAGGAGCGGCTCGCATTGACACCCACAAACCACCCATTTTTCATAAAAAAAAAAACAAACAAACCACCCATTAAAAGTTCAAAACACATTTGAACCGAGAGAAATTGGTAAACGACGGACAGGGACCCGAATAAATTTCGTGCACCAGGCTCACAGTAAAAAACTAAATATAGCAGCAGTGGTGGGGCCCAAACTCGTAAATTATCGCGCTGTATGACAATAGCAAAAAAGTATTTGGTATTGCTTTCTAATGCGAGTCCCCTGCTATCTGGACCGGTAATTATCCCTCCAAAGGCTCTGCAATTTGCAGACGATACCTTAATCCTCATGGAAGCGCTGCCGCGTAACTTGAGGGTCATCTCCGCAATCTTATCCCACTTCTCACAGTTATCAGGGCTCATTATAAATAGCCAGAAGTCTGTATTTGTTCCCATTGCATTATCGCAATCGGAGATACAGATAGCAAGGGAGATCCTTGAGTGTTCGAACGGGAATTTTCCTCTAACCTACTTAGGCTTGTCGTTATCTTACAGGAAACCTAAGAAAATTCACTTCCTTCCCTTGATCCGATCACTTCATGATAGGTTGCAAGGTTGGAAATCAAAGCTCCTCTCACTAGGGGGTCGCCTGGTGATGATAAAGTCAGTGCTTACAGCACTCCCTTTGCATTTTATGCAAGTTTTTAAGCTACCAAAGTGGTTGCTGAATGAAATAGAAAAAATTTGTCGAGCATTCCTGTGGAAGGGCTCAGCTACTTGCCATGGAGGAAAATGCTTAGTAAATTGGGATAGATGTTGTCTTCCAAAACAGTGCGGAGGATTAGGGATATTACACCTCCAGACACAAAATGACGCGCTATTGATTAAATGGTTGTGGAAACTTGTAGCAGAAAGAAACTCTGCTTGGTCAACCCTGATAAGGACACTTTATGGCACGGTGGATATAGAAGCTCTCTCCACTGTGGACAGGATGTCTGTTGCGCTAAAGGAAATCCTTCTGGCAAAACAGTTCTTTTTGTCTTCGATTGAATTTCATCCTGGTGATGATATACCACGATGGAGATGGGCAAGAAAAGGTGCTTTCACCGCAAAAAGTGCTTATTCTATCTTGCGGGACCCGGGCATGAGATCACCGTATTACAATCATCTCTGGAAGGCTAAAGCGCCTTTAAAGGTGAAGATTTTCTTCTGGATTGCGCTGCTAGATAGGCTATTGACACGTGAAAACATGCACTATAAAGGTTGGGCAGTTCCAAGGGATTGCGTGTTATGCCAAAATAATTTCGAAACTGGATTGCACCTGTTTGCACAGTGTCCTTTCGCAGGTTACGTTTGGAACTGCTTCATCCATCCAGGGGTCAGTTTGCAAATAGGGGAGAAGCTGTGTGATGTATGGTTACTCAATAGGCAGCTTCTAAAGACAAACTACAAGGATAATTGGGACACAGTATGGTTGGCAGGTGCTTGGAACTTATGGAAGATGAGATGCTCGGTAATTTTCGAAGGAGCTTTGGCGGATGCAGACGAAGTGATTCGAAAGACCATTCGAGATTGCAAAGATTGGATTTCCTACTGTTAGTGCCGATACTACTGGGTTGTCCTAGATAGGTTTTAGGCATTTTACGTCAATATAGTGTGTCCCTTCTTGTAAATCCTCTCTCGTTTTCTTAAACTTTTTTTACTTGTACCTATTTCTTTTGGTTCAATGAAATTGTAGGAAGACTATCGTCTACCTACCATCAAAAAAAAAAAAAAAAAAAAAACGGATTCATATTAATGGAAATGTCATCCATTACACCAATGATTATATGAAAAACAAACTCTAAAATGTGGCACATCTCCATCCCTGCGATGAAAATCAGACAAATTTCAGGCCATATGTGCACCGTTTCTTCGCGTTCGTCATCCCACGTCACCGATCAATCAACTTTATATATATAGAATATAATGGAGTCCGCATCCTCAGCAGTCCAAAAAGGACTGCTTGGAGCAGCCATTTTTTTTCTTTTTTAATATTAAAAAATTTCAAAAGTCAAATGAAGAATCTAAACCGTTGATCTTATTAAATTTTATCGGCGATGCGTTTTCATATAAGTTTTATAAAATTTGAAGTTGATTTGATACTTGATTAAGTGACGAAATTATGAACGTATCAGAATTAATTAAACCAGAGTAGTTCATTTGTTTACCATTTGATTTAGTATCAAATCAATTTCAAATTTTATAAAACTTATATGAAAACGCATCGCCGATAAAATTTAACAAGATCAACGGTTTGAATTCTCCATTTGACCTTTTAAATTTTTAAATATTAAAAAAAAAGAGAAATGAACACACGATGGGGAAGACACCGGCCATGAACACACGATCGGAGTCCCCGTGGCAGGACAACCATGGATCAGGACCAGATTGGCAATTAGACAAAACCCATTTAAGAGCTGTAAATGAGTCGTCATATGCAGCCGGAAGCGGGTGCTCAGGGGCGAGGCGGTAATCAACCGACACAGCTAGTACCTTGGCCTTGAAGATGAGGGAACTAACAAAGCCGTGGTAGAAGCTTGAAAAGGCAGATTGGAGGACAAAGCCTCCACCATGGATGAATATCAGTACTGGAAGCTTTTTGGTGTTAGTTTGTTGAAGGTTTGAGATATCTGGCATATACAGGCGAGCGGTGAGGCCGACATTCGGATCGATGACTACGTCACGGGTGGTGATGCCGGTGGAACGGTCATGAGAAGCTGGGACAAAGTCAGTGGGGATTAGACGCTCGACACGGCCACTCTTGTACTGGAGGAGGAATGGTGAGAAGTCGTAGAATAACTCAGTGTCTGGATCCATGGAGGTTGGTTCTAAGATGTGGAAATGAATTATTGGTGTTTAGTTGATGAATGGGTTTTGTTTGTTTTGAAACGGTGGCAGTAGACACATGGTACACGACAAACAAAAATATATAGCCTTGGAATTTAAGATAAAACTTGCAACTATATTTTAATTGAAAGAAACCAAAATATTTAAGCTATATTTACAAATAAGATAAGAAATCCGAGCATTATTTTATTACAAACGATTCATAAAATTTATTGTTTCTAGTAACAACAGTTGTTGTATAATAATAATATTACTTCCTGAAAATTGTATGACAATAAAATTGTGATATATAGAGGATTGCTAAAATGCTATTCATAGCACGGATGATTTTTGTGCTACAGATTTGTTCTTGCATTGCATGCTTCAAACAACTGATCCAAACCGTTCATTATCTTTTACATATTGAAATCTTATTAGAAACAAAATTTTACATTTTTTTTTTTTTTTTACTATTTTTCTCAGATTTTTGAAAATCACTGTTATTGAAGGGTCCAAAATTTATTAGATTAAGTAATTTAAAAAATCTCAGAAAAATAATAAAAAAATTCAAAAAAATGTAAAATTTGGTTTCTAATGAGATTTCAATATGAAGAAGATAATGAACGGTTTAGATCGGTTGTTTGAAGCATGAAAGTCAAGCACAAATCTGTAGCACGAAGGCCATCTGTGTTATGCATAGCAGTTTAGCAATCCTCGTGATATATATGGGTTAAAGCATTATAACTTGTCAGTGCAAATTAGAGATAGGCTAAAATCAGTCGTGACTGACGGATAAGACTGTCAGCTACAATCAAATCTCAATTTTCGAGATTCTAACAGTCGATTTGAACCATTCAATGTATTCTCCATATTGAAATCTAGTTGGAGACAAAATTTTATATTTTTCTGAAATTTTTTAGTATTTGTTTGGTATTTTACAAAATTCTGGACCCTTCAATAATTATGATTTAAAAATTTCAAAAAATAGTAAATAAAATCAGAAAAATGTAAAATTTGGTCTCCAATGAGATTTCAATATGGATAACACATTGAACGGTTCAGATTAACCATTAGAATTTCAGAATTTGAGATATAATCGCAGATGACGGGTCCATCCGTCAGTAATGACTGATTTTAGCCTATCTCTTCAAGTTATCATTATTGCAGTTTCTAATTTTTAATAATCCAGTCTAATGATAGCAATATATGCTAGGATAAAGATGTTCTAAAATGAACTTTACATCAATTACCAGGATAATTTTATCATCATGATATAATTCTTCAAATGGCATGAGAATACTTAATGATGTAAAGATCAAAGCCATGTTATGTCCAATGTATACTACAATTGAGTTTATTAGGTGTTTTTCTTTATAAACAATGGTACGTATGGCTGCATAACGTCTAAAACGA
Organism: Rhynchospora pubera; assembly: GCA_028095005.1. Classification (NCBI taxonomy): domain Eukaryota; kingdom Viridiplantae; phylum Streptophyta; class Magnoliopsida; order Poales; family Cyperaceae; genus Rhynchospora; species Rhynchospora pubera. The sequence continues at coordinate 84,113,712 of CM051462.1, read as the reverse complement.
TCACGAAAACGGTCGATTTCGTTAACCGTTTCGTTTTAAAACGAAATTGATCATCCATTTGCGTTAACCGTTTCGTTCAAAATGAAACGGTCAAAATTACGAAAATACCACGAAAATACACATGGACGAAACTGTTCTAAGCTTTCGTTAACCGTTTCGTTTATAAAACGCAACAAAAAATCTTATCTGTTTCGTTTCGTTTTGAACGAAACGAAACGAAAGGACGATCGAAACGGTGACCGTTTTCACCCCTAATGGTACGTGAGATTCATAGTCAAAAAGAAAAATAAACAAACAAAGAAAAGACACATCGGAGAACTCCAAAGATCCAGCCCAAACCGATAGTATTCAATCCTATTTATCGATCCAATTCAGCCGATGTAAAGGCCCTAAATTGAATTGAAGAAAGTGTCATTCCAGTCCAAAACATCAATTAACCAACCTAGAGGGCAATGCACTTCTCAACTTTTAGTTTTAAAGGCAAATCCTATGATCTGATGGCTCCAGCAATGGGGAATCGAGGAAAGGAAATAGTAAACAGTAGCTAGCTTGTCTAGATAATTACATTTATTGCAATTGATCTTTTTATACGGGAAAAACGATAAAGATTTGAATTAATGACTTGTCCAATAGTGATTTGTATAAAATAACTTACAAGCCACTTGGCACTAATGAGACAGAATAAGATTCCAAATACTTGGGCCGTTGAAAATAGCGCAAGAACCTCATATTGCCATAGGTAATTTATTAAAATCCTGAACTGTAAATTAAGAGATAAGAACAAAATATGGCAAGGAAGTGCTAAAAAAATGTCTATATTACGTAAGTAAACAAGATGTGACCTCCACGTTAATTAATTGATCCTTCTCCAATAGCAATTTCAACCCAGGCCAAACCAATCTCTGCTTTGTCATATCTCCATGGATCCTGACAATGAGCTAGAATATGAATTTCCGGGTGTCGTCCGCTATTACAAGAGCGGTGACATAGAGCGATACGACGGCACTGTGACTGCTCCGGCCACCATTGACCCCACCACTGGCGTTACATCAAAAGACCTAGTCATCGACAAATCCACCGGTTTATCTGTCCGTCTCTACCTCCCTGATGGCATCTACTCCGATAACAAACTGCCAATTCTTTTCTTTATCCATGGTGGAGCGTTTATGATTCATACCGCCGCCTCTCCTGTTTACCACAACTTGATCAACTGCTTAGTCAGCAATGCTAAAGCTGTCGGTGTTTCAGTAACTTACCGTCTTGCACCAGAGCATCCAGTACCAGTAGCATATGCAGATACATGGGATGCATTAAAGTGGGTCGTGTCGAGTTGTAAAGGCGGTGGCGACCCATGGCTTAGCAAATATGGTGACCCAGATAACATAATAATGGCAGGAGATAGTGCCGGTGCTAACATAGCACACAATATAGCTGTGAAATTTGACAGGGATGTACCAGAAGATTTTCCAAAAATAAAAGGGTTACTGCTTATGAATCCTTATTTCTGGGGCAAGGAACCGATTGAATGCGAGACACTGGAACCGGATTTCAGAACTTGGTTGGACAATACATGGCATTTTATCTGTGCAAGAAAATTTGGTCTTGATCATCCATTTCTGAACCCAATGGCAGCAGCAGAAAAGGAATGGATGATGCCGAGGTGCGACCGAGTGATGGTGACTGTGGCGGAGAATGACATGTTTAGAGAAAGGGGAAGGAAATATGTGGAGGTGTTACAAAGCAATGGATGGAAAGGTGCAGTGGAGATGTATGAGACGTATGGGGAGAGGCATGTGTACTTCTTAGCTAAACCCAAGTGTGAGAAGGCCATCAGAGAGATTGAGGCCATGGCTACTTTTATCAGGAGAAAATGGTAAATGAATGTGTTAAATTTGGAACAATTGGGGGTTAGAGGTAAGAATTTAGGATTTTGTTGCAATTTTATATAATATTGCCTGAAGTTTACCCGTGATCCAAATTATTATCTGGTGTGTAATTCTGGCTAAATAAAATTATGTTCTTGTGCTGAAATAGACATTGTAAACTAGAAATTCTTTTTTTTTTCACAATTAAACTCACATACATGTTTATGTAAACAATTGAAATTTTGTGAAACAAGATGAAAAACCACTTGTTTCCGAGTCCTGTTCTCTGTTTATTGGGCTTGGTCCGGGTTTGAAACTCTGTTGTTGTATTTTTTGACAAGAGAACCTGATCCCAATTTTTGAGTTAGAAATAAGAGGCACAATTGTAGTTTATTCTACAAGTCTAAGTAACTTTACCAAAATCTGTACTTCTGTTTCTGTAGTTCTGTAGCAAAGATGTCTTTTTGTAGATTCTTAGAATTTAGCCTAATTAAGACTAGTAGCTTTCTCAATCTATTTTTTCTTATTTCATGGTTTCCGATGTTTTTGACCAAAAGGCTGATTGAATTCGGCAAGGCAATAAAATATTGGATATTTTTTTTTTTTTGGGTGAAGAGAAGATTGGATATTTTTTTCCATTACAAACTATACTGTACATATGCATATGCATTGGGTTCAATTTCTTATACACCAACATATGTGACAACGTTCATAAAAAAAAAACATATATGACAACATGTAAAAGTATGAGTGGAGAAGGAGAGTCCACGTTACATTGTTGAAAGAAGTAATAAAGAAAAAATTAGCCTATCTGGACTTATCTGGAAATGAGGCAAAAACCAATGGGTTATGATATATTTGAAGCACATACAAAGCCGCAGAAGATCCCGGCAGGAATAACAACACTCTAACTGGCGAATGGAATCAAGCCACGTAATATATTAGTAACTTATTCTATTTTGACATTAATGCTGTCAGTTTATCATTCATTTCCAAAGTGAAATTATGCTCTGCTTTATTCTTGCTTTCTTTTAGCATCCAATGAAACAAAATATGATCCAGTATATTTGGAGATCCAATCAATTATCATCATAAGCAAAAGGAAAACAAAATTATCATAAAAATTTATCAATTAATTTCTGACAATTGTATTGAAATTATGTAGGCTTAAACAACACCACGTGCGCATTAAAAGACTTCTTAACTAACCCATATTTTTTTTTTACTGACATCTATTACTTTAGTTGTCTAATATAATTTATAAGTTCACTGATCACTTGAGCAGCTTTCCATGCCTCCATTACCAAACCACAAAGCTTCCATGATCTCTAATTAGTAATACCCAATTAGAACTTAGAAGTCAATGACAAATACTCTCTTCAAATTTCTCAAAACAGCTTTTCCCTATATTATCCTCTTAATCTCTCTCTTCTACTCCTACAATTTCCAACCAAAACCCACACCAAATCCAGGCGCCATGGATCCTGACACCGAGCTCCAATACGAGTTCCCTGGCTCCTTTCGCTACTACAAGAGTGGCCGCGTGGAGCGCTTAGATGGCACCGAAGTGGTCCCCACTGGCACCGACCCAACTACTGGTGTGATCTCTAAGGACATCACCATCAACCAATCCACTGGTCTCTCTGTGCGCCTATACTTTCCAAGTGGAATCAATTCAGACAAGAAGGTACCCATCATTCTCTTCATTCATGGTGGAGCTTTCATTATCCACACGGCCGGGTCCCCGGCCTATCACCGGTATTGTAATTTGTTGTCTTCCAATGCCGAATCGGTTGTTGTGTCGGTGTCGTACCGTCTTGCCCCTGAACACCGGATTCCGGTTGCATATGATGATACATGGGAGTCTTTGAAATGGGTTGTGTTGAATTGTAGATCGGGCTCCGAGCCATGGCTTGCCAAACATGGCGATTTGAACCGTATTTTCTTGGCTGGAGACAGTGCCGGTGCGAACATAGCACATAATATTGCGGTGAGATTTGCAGAGGAGGGGATTGATGGTTGCCCCAAATTAAAAGGGGTGTTGCTGCTGAACCCGTATTTCTGGGGAAAGGATCCGATCGGGAATGAGAAGACGGATCCAGGTTTGCAACCTTGGATGGAGGAGACATGGAGTTTTATATGTGGAGGTAAGTATGATATGAATCACAAGTTCGTGCATCCAATGGGATCGCCCGAAGTGTTCAACAAATTGGGATGTGAGAGGGTGATGGTGACAGTGTCTGAGTTGGATTTGTTTGTAGAGAGAGGGAAAGCATATGCAGAGGCATTGAAGAAGAGTGGCTGGGATGGGAAGGTTGTGTTGTATGAGACGCCGGGAGAGAACCATGTGTATTTCTTGACTAAATTTGATGAAGAGAAGGCTGTGAAGGAGATGGAAGCAATGGTGGCATTCATTAACAGGGATTAGATTGTGGTCGAGATTACAGATATATAATATTGATTTTGCTTATTGTCTGAATTGGAGATTATATCATCATCTGCATTTGAAGAGGGCTAGATTGCAGTCCGATATTGGAGAACTAGATAAAGGTAGACGTGTTGATTTTGTTTATTGTCTCAATTGGAGGTTATGGGTCTTTTATCTTGATTTCATTTTCTTTTTTGGCTAGTGTTTTACTTTTGTTTTGTGTTCAAAATATAATGTTCTTCCTTGGAAATAAAGAAATAAAGCGTAATTCGCCATCATAATTGATAACTGCCACATACATGCTTGACTGTGGCCCCTGTGTAGTATTTGTCTTGGACAAAAAGTTTTACTGGTAGGCCTAGATCAGTATGGAAATTGTTTCTCCCTATAATCGGTTATTCTTTTGTTCAGCCTATGTTGCTGGTTGGGAAGATGAGAAAGAAAGGCATTGATAAATTTAACAAAGGTGAGAAATAACTATGTTCTACTAATCATGGTTCAATACATAGACTACAAAACCAACACGTAGACTACAAAACTAGCTCTAAAATTATATACTTAAAAATGGAGAGAATGACGAGCTACCCAACAGTTGGAACGGCCATTATGACATGGTTTAATGTGTAAGGCTACTAGTCCTTGGGGGCAAAAAAGAAAGGGAAGAAGAAGATGCAATGAGTGACTAGTGTGGATCAATAGGTATGGCTTGTACCCTTGAAGAAAGGAAAGTATCCCTTGAAGGTGTTGCCAGAATGGTCAAGGGAGGAGAAACAATGTGATGTAAATTTATATTTTCTTCTTTCTTTCTTGTACATATGTTTACTTTTATTTAATGAAAATGCTGGAGGAGCGGCCTTCACCGCCCTACCATCAAGTCAGGACAGCACAGACAGTAATGTGCAATCAATTGGTACAGAGTACAGACTGAACCAAGGTACCAGTTGGCTCATCTTTGTTATATGCTTCCGCATTTAGTTCGATTTTACTGGTATCATACTATTGAAACTATTTTTGGTTTTTACAACTTTTGGTACTTGACGTTCTTACAATCTCATTTTTTTTTTTTTTTGTACCGAAATGAATAATTTAGAAGAGTAATTTGGTTTTTAAGTTGCAAAGGGCTTCAAGCCTACTTCAAAAAAGCCCATCTTGTATAAAATAAATTCCATTATGATCCATTTATTGTTCAAAACGTAAACTAAACCTGACAAATAAACAGACAATCATAAATGTTATCAAAACAATTCAAAAAAAGGCCAAGTACATAACCGTACGTAATAACTGTATTTGGATATTATAGTAATAAATATTCTAACTTCCAACCACTAACATCATCTCCCTGAATTACCATTTATTTGCTTGCCCATATAATTGCCAACCTGACATATGAAAAAGACTTGCAATAACTGAGAAAAACAAACAACTGAAAATAGAGAAATTGAAAAATAATAATCATGACTCAAGTCTCAGTTCTTAGAAAAAAAGGAAGCCACAAGATCCATGAGCTCCTTTGCCTTCTCCCTTCCTGGTGTAGTTATATGAAAGCAATGTTCCTCCCCTTCACTCTCACACATCTCCACCTCTCCTTGATGCCCACTATTCTTCACTGCCTCGTAATATGCCTTCTGCCATTCCTTCAACCCGTCGTTCCCAGCCCAACAAACCAGAAGCCTCTTACAATTAAGACCTGTCAAACTCGGTGCATCCTGTGCCATCGGATTAATCCTTGGATCATCGACACTATCTGCTGAAGGACAAGCATATTTCCATAGCATGTTGGTGACAAACCTTGACTTCATATGTCCTTCATCAGTGACCTTCGGTTCAGACCCACCAAACCATGGGTGAAAGAGTATTAATCTTTCTATTTTTGTTCCAATTTCACGCAATGCCATGTTGTGGGCAATATTCCCACCGGCACTATCTCCTGCCATGAAAATCCGATTGAAATCACCAAATTCAGAAAGCCAATCATCTTTGCATGACAAAACCCATTGTATCGCTGCAAGAGAGTCATCGTATGCAGCTGGAACACAGTGCTCAGGTGCAAGACGATAATCAACCGAAACAGCAAGGACATTACAGTTGGAGGCAAGGGATCCAACATATGCATGGTATGTCGGGCTGAAGGCAGATTCTAGAATAAAAGCACCACCGTGGAAGTATATGAGGATCGGAAGCTTTTCTGATTTTGAGGGGTTTGGAGGGAGGAAAAGGCGTACCGACAGGTTTAAATTCGGATCAATCGTGACGTCTTTAGATGTGGCTCCGGTGGTCGTGTCCTGACCGGCTGGCACAAACTCAGTGCCCACGAGGCGCTGAATGCTTCCATTTTTTAGGATCCTGAAGTAAGGTGCAAAGTCGTGGAGGATTTCAGTGTTAGTATCCATGAGAAAAGAGGATGTGAGAGGTGAGAAGGTGTTTTGTTTGGGAGATAGAGGAGAGAAAGGAGAAGTTATATATGCCTTTCTTAACGATAAACTTAAATCTCTAAATGTTTACGGCCTCAAAAAATATCTATCTAGTAAATAAAAATCTATAATAGTAAGCCTCCTTTGGGAAGAGCTGCATATACGATGTATATATAAGATCTTTAAATAAATATACTGTATCACTGAAATTATAGGGGATCTAGTAAATAAAAAGAAGTCCCTCAACTGAAAATATATAGATAAATATATACGCACGCATTTACACAATTTTTTTTTTTTACAAAATTATATCTACATATAGACCCACTGGTGCTGTCATAGCATATCTGGTCTATATATATTGTGTTTGTGTCTTTGTGATGATAGTGGATGATCTGAGCCGTTCAATATGACAAAAGCACAGAAAAATCATATAAATATAACATAACACTTTTTATATATAAACTAGATTTTTTAAGTCATATTTATTTAGTGCCCGATAAACCACTCGAAAGCTTTCCGAATTACTAGTCATAATCTAAATTAGTCTGTCCAAATATCACCAGAAAGCATATATCTCTAATCTGTAACCTAACTTCGTACCAAAGTGACTTTCATATCAATCAATTAAAAACATAATAATTACTAATTACTATGATAATTAAAATTTACATATCCATAGAAGCGATAGCCAAGTAGATGATAAATCTGTCAACTCCGGAACAAAATGAAAGGGTTTTATTTTTTTCCTTTCTTTGCATCGCTCTTTTGAATAAATATTAGTTTAAATAGCAAACTCTCAGAACATAATTAACTAAAATCTGCTAATTGTCTAGCGCATTTACTCAGCTGCTAAAGTCGCTTGGTAGTTTGACAGGTGCAAATAAAAACCAACTTACAACAGCATTGATTGGACACAATAGAGGGTATCATTATTAATAATAATATATGCTTCTAGATGAAAATGTTACGAAACATGTCAAATGCATTGTTGAAGTTTATTATGTGTTGCCGAAAGGTTGTAATATGACAGTTGTATTAGCATTACTATTTACTTGTAAGAATAATCAACCCAATTACACTAAGCAACAACAATACAATGGGACGGAGCTAGAAGCAAAACAGAATATCGTTCCAGAGAATAAGTTGTAATTAATATTTAAAATTGAATTTACTCGTCTATTATTGAAAGATTCAAAAACACATACAAATCTTGAATAATTTACTATAGACATGTTTTATTTATCAATTTTCTATTAAAGGGTAAAGATATATTTATATAAAAATATGCTAGCAGTTTTTACTCTTGCTCTATATTTGAGTTAATATCATCTAGATGCATAAGAAATTATTAAATTAGTAAATTAGTAGCATGCTAGGTTGCACCGATACTTTTGAAATATTGCCGCATCCGCACCGGATTCGCACCCGATACCGATACACCTCCGATACTTGTGCGATTCGCACCCGATAGTCCATGTGGTGAATCCGATTATTTTAATCCGTTTGACTAACCGATACTCGTGTTGGGTGCACCACGTGGCGAACCCGATTATTTTAAACTCCAAAATATTACAAATTTGGTGAAACTTTTAATGAAAAATCAAAATTTTCATATAAGCGCACCAATTCTAACTGATGTTTATATATCATTAATTAAATACTTGATTGAAAAAAAAAATTAATTTCATATACATCATTTGTCATCATATTTAAAAAAGTGAAAATATGTATATATATATCGCCGCACCCGTATCGAAAATTTAATTTTTGAATCGCCGCACCCACACCGCACTGGATACGGTTCTCGAACCCGAATCCATGCAACATAGGTAGCATGTATGTGATTCCTTGCTGTGGTTAATGTCTCCTTAATTCCGTAGATAGTAGAATTAATTGTAGATATTTGGCAAAATAATATGAATTAACTAATGATAATTTGCATCAGAAGCAGTGTAATAACTTTTATCTGTTTGCACCAGAATATGTTGAAGCTGCTTCGTTATCTAGTAATAAGTCATCGAATGGGAATTTTCCTCGCCTCTGTATAAAATTGAAATCATGGCTATGCATTTAAAGTTGCTGCTGCTGTCAGTAAGAGAGGCATTTAAAGCTGTGTACTGTTCGCAACAAGCAGCAGACCAGCTTGACTGGAGGGTTTACCATGATCTTATCAATGTTAATTACATTTTTAAAGGCCAATCCAGGACTCGCTTGTTTGCCACGTTTCTAGAGAGCAACTTGTCATTGTAGATCACTTAGCTAAGCTAGAGTAGCAAGGATAAACAGGATAGCTTATGAGGGATATACATATCCCTTGTTCTCAATAAGTAATGTCTACTTCTGTCCTCATTTTTTTAAGTGAATGAAGCACCTACGGGTTTCCAATAAAAAAAAAAATACAGTAGGGCAAGCAACAAAAATAGATAGGTGGGAAACACGAGGAATTGAAGTATTTGAGAACGCAATTGATCTCCCCGAAATCTGCTGCATAAATAAAGCATGACCAAATTTCTTCTTTTACACATCTAGTAGGAACTAAAAAGACAGAACGGCATGGAAAATTCCTGTTTGATGACTTGTTACCAGAAAACGAAGGAGCTAAAACATTTGAAGCTTCTTTGCATCTAAGCATTGATGGCACGGCAGGTGATAATAATAAGATATACAATGTACAAGGCGGAAAAGCAAAAAATGCTAAAGCTAATCACAATAAAAGAAAAATATCGGGTTGAATAGGAGAACTGGGAGTGTGGTTGTCTGGCTGTACATAGGAACAATCACACTAAAAAGGGTTCAAAACTACTATTCTTTTCTTTTTTTTCTTGAGCTGACATCAAATTTATTGCACCGCTAACCGCCTGAGATGGTCCATGAAAACCTCGAAGCTGACATCATCAGTGAAAATGACATCTCCACCAGGCGGAGGTGGATTACTGGAATTGTACGTCACCGATGGGTTTAACTTTGCCAACAGAAATCGAGCCTGCAAAAAATAATAAAGACAAAAGAACATGATTGCATAACACAACTGTCAAAAGTGTAACAGCTCCTGTCGACCAAAAATAACACTAATAATAATAATAATTACCTGGGAGCCATATTGATCGCAGATGACCAATCGGGGTACTGGGAACCGCTCCTTAATTATAGCATCAGCATCATCACACGGGGCTTTCAGTAATTGTGCAAAAGCCTTTGTAAAATACAATTGAGCTGGTTAGAAGCCTTAACAATGTATAATGCGGTGTCTCAAATTATGCACAGGAAAACTATGTTACTCACATAAGGAATGTGAGCATGGCAGTGTTACTCACATAGAGCACCTCAAAAAAAAAAATAAACAATTGCAAGATTGACAGTGATTTCAGAAACTCACCGCATGCTCAGGTTGGTTGTGGTAGCCAGCATTGCGCCATTGTGCAATGCTGGTGCCATGGAAGACAACAACAGTGAAGTAAGAATCGAGGAGAAGAATTCTATCAACTGCAATTGCAGTTACATCCAGCAGCACTGGCTCGGCAGCAGACTGGAAAGAGTAAGCTATAAGTGAAGGTTGTATCATCACAACTGCACTAGCTACATTCTCTCTGTCGAGGACCATTCTAAAATAAGCAGTTTCGTCTGGACTATTATTGAAAACCTGATAAAATTGAGTTTTATTGTTAGCACGTTAGCATGGAAAATAAACTACAACAGCAATCTAAGTTTTGTACTAAACACATTTTATTTTTATTCAAGTGTATCTTTCAAATCAGTCATGCTTTATGTTGGTGTGGCATAAATTGAAAGATGACACACATAGTAGTAAGGTTGGTGACATTTTCTTTTTATCCAACAGAAGCAACAGACTGAACCAATAAGTACTTGGACCCAGTCGCACTCAAAACAGATCCAGAGGCACATTAAAAATGAAAATGTTCAGGAGGCATCTCTGTCATTACTCTGACTATTTTCTTCATATTTTTTAAATTAAAAGGAGAACTAGTATTTTACCTGAACAAATTGAGAGCGTCTGAGATTGAAAATGAATTGGGGAAATATAGACAATCTAGGAGATAAGGTAAAAGACGAAGGGTTTTCCTTCTGATAATCGCCAAATTTGGAGCACAACCGGATCAATGAACGATCAAGCCATCTGATTGGATCAAAGTCATCCTAATGAAAAGCAAAACAAAATTAAATAGAATGTCTCCAAAAATTAAATAGATCACATTGAGCGGTTCAGATCAGCCGTTTGAAATTTCAATAGTCAAGCCTTTGACCGTGTTTGACTCTAGCATTACTCTATAGTCTTTGCTTTCAACTAAAATAAAACAAAATAATCATCCATTGGCAAGAATCAAAATTAAACAATGCAACTCTATTAAACATCAAAGACTTCAAAATGAGAACTTTTTATGAACTTCAGGTCGAATATTAACAGTACCTCATTTTCCATTTTAAAGGAGACTAGGCGTGCCATCACTGCTGCAGCTGCTTCTTGGTCAAAACCAGCTGTCAATTCCTACACAAAATGGAAAGGAATCTGGAGAACTTAGTTGCAAAAGAGTAATCCAACGTTAACAGTACTTGACGCAGCGAGTAGCGCGAGTCAGTTATTTCCTCAACAGAGAAGAAAACTCAATTTAGAATTTTTCTTAATTTCTGATTAAAACTGAAAGATACATCCTCTTTTAAGAGGTTCTGTCTACAACATAGGAAATAACTGCTAGGAAATTAAAATAACTGCTAGGAATTAAAATAACTGCTAGAAAATAGAAAAACTGCTACTTCTTTCTTTCTTTCTTCTGATGGTCCATCTGGACCATATATTTAGTAGCAATATGCTCTGCATCAGTACTAGACATTGGCGACATAACAGTTACGAAGGTAATTTATGGTTGTAGGGTTGCAATTTTTTTTTAAATCATAATGACTAAACAACAACCAGATAGATGTATGCCTTTGGAATAACCCAAAGATATCACTAAATATGGCAGACCAAAATCCATAAGATCCACTACATCAAATGGGCAAAATTAAGCTTAAATTCAATTATACCAAAATTCAGGTATTACCTCCACATTTCCAGGGCCGGCTACCCATCTTCTAGAAAGTGTCGTAACTCTTAATCTCATCCGACCATCATGATGCTGATAACTGCAACATATCACTCTCCTGAGTTTATACTTCTTAAGAGGGATAAAAAAGAAGAGAGAGAGAGAGCAGTAACATAAATGAAAAAGAAAAAAAACAGTCATACTAGGTCAAGAATTGGAAGTAAAACTGATTGCTGGCAGGTGGACCCAGCGCCTCAGGTCCACCTTGCCTTGCTATATCAAAAACTAGACACAGTGAGGTTTTCCGATCCAGACCACACATCTTCCATGCAGTTGTGCTTCCCTGGCCAACAACCGTGTCAGAGCAGAGAGGACCTTTCTGTAAATGTAAAATTTTCATTTATTAGAAGGTAACTAATTTGCAACTCTCTAGATGAATCAGACGATGCAAGTTATTGAACCTTTTCAAGAGATGCACATGGTCCAAGTATGCCTTGAATCTTCATATCCTTGGAGCAGTTAACCTCAAAAATACCACTGCAAAAGAAGACACAAATAATTAAACTGCTTTTCTGATATATGAGTATTGACATAATTTGTGATCAGACCAACTTTTCTAGTAAGAATAAAGATTTCTTTGAAAAATTACTGACTTGATATCTGTGTTTAAAGGTCGAAAGGTTAAATGTGCTTATATCAATTTAACTTTTGGGGTGCACAAAAAACCCCAAAGTCATTGAGATATCTACCTATTAAGAATACCGCTAATAAACATGGGAATCTCATATAACCTAACAAAACAATGAGAATCTCAATAACCCACACTCCCAATTCAATTTTTCCGGTTCACAAGATCTACCTATGATATATACCACCAACAAACATTGAAATCTTCCATTACCTAACAAAAGGTTGACAATCTCGATAAATCACACTCCCAAAGTTCTTCCCGAAGTTGCCCACTACCCTCTTTCCATTAAGCTCCCCACAAAAGGACAATCCCAGGGTAGATTGGGTGTTCATTGACAAATTCTTGAAGAAGTGAAAAGACCCTCATTTTAATGGTCAGACAAAAAATTAGCCAAAACAACAAAAAATATATGCTTACTTGAAACACAAACCAAGGTCATGTTCAGCCGACTGGAAAATTCTCAGGAGGGAATCTTTGAATACAGCATGGCCAAAGCTCTCAGCAAGAACCACGATTCCTCCCGTTCTCTCAATAGCCACTTTCATTTCAGCCACCCCAACCTGTTTCATAAAAATTAGTTAAGTACTAAAATCGCATATGTTTTGCAGCATCTGCAAATAATAACCAACATTGTTCCTATCCATATGCAATACCTAAAACTTTATAACCAATTTTTAAGAAAGGAATTAAAAAGAACAAAAAAACACCAAGATGCCCCAAAAGGAAAGAACAATTTCTTCAAAACTTGTCGTCATACCTGCAATGGAACACATATACACAATTTGCCAACTTTTTACTCACCCAAACAGGAAAGAAAGTGGCTCAACAAGAAATAGGTGAAGTTTTTTACATTTTATGAGACAGACCTCCTTTGCTCTACTACAGTAGTTTTGGTTAAAAAGTTTTTCCGATCACAAATTTTATTTTAGAAAACTGCCCCTATTTGCACATCACAAAGCAATGTCATATATGGCAAAAGACTCTGTAAAGAAATGAAATATAACAACCGACAGAACAGATAATGGCGGAGACAGTGGACAAACCTGATCAAGTGCACATGCAAACAAATCTAACACATGCCCTTGATGCACGAGCTGCTTTGAAAGTTCCTCGTAGAATTTGACAGCTTTATCAAAAAAAGGAACAGATCCTTTATCCAGGTCCTTGTGTGAACGGATTGGATCTGTCAATGTTTTCGATACAATCTGCAAACATTGTACCATTGTACCAAAACATCAGCAATATTCATAAATAATGTAATAGGAAAGTTCCAATCCAATTCAAGAGTACAAAAAAATATAGGCATCATTACAAGAATTACTTTTACAGAAAGAAACAAATTGACATATTCAGCCAGGCTAACCATGCCAATGCTATAAATATTTTGGGAAAATTCTAAATTTATTCTATTATTTTCATTCTTTTATATCTGTCTGTTTGAGATTCTTAATTGAATCAGGATATAATTCTTTATTTGACACCACTACTTAACCTAAGTAATATAAGAGCAGCTCCTTTAACAAACTGATGATGTAACCGAAAGAAAGATAAATAGAAACTTACTGCACCAGGTCCTTCAGTGGATGGCCCACCTACAAAAGCCATAATCCTAGCTCCTGACCCAGGAACACAAACACCCAAAATAGCAGCAGCAACACTTAATGCTGCACCTGTGCATCGAGATGAACGGAGATCTGCTGGGACAGGCCATGGGTCTTTCTGTAGCTCCTCTATGACCTAGCATACAGTTTTAAGTAAAACCTCATAAGCAACATAGCGGATTTTGCTGCAAAACAGATAAGAACCATAACAGTACCAACCACAAGTTCCTTATTAAAGCAGTCCCAACCAATAACTAATATTAATGTCAAATAAATCTTCAGATTATCCAGGATTTGCTAGCATAGAGCCCATGGGAATAAATTGGAAAATTTTCATGGGTAGCTAAGTGATTGTGCATAACAGTATAGTACTGATTCTTGGTGTACTTGTAGAGCAGGTGATGATATGTTGCAGGTTTAAGCATCAACTGACTTCTCAAATACCTCTCTTTTACCATTACATTGTCTCGTTAAGTGCTAAGTTCAGTCAAACTAAATACAAAATAAAATTATTACCGAATTCAGGACAAACTCGCATTCTGACGCTGGCAATAGAAAACGGGAGATGCTCTCAGCTGGAAGCCCATCTCTTGAACCAGCAATAACTCCTACAGTGGGTTTTTTCTTACCAGAAAAGAAACCCATCTGATCCAGGATTTGTTCCTTGGTCACCTCCTTTGTCCCCTTGAAAACATATGACTTTGGCAAGATCCCAAAACCCAACTCATGAACCTACAAATCAATATACAAAAACAACAAAAGTAGATTTCTAAATATGCAACATCAATAATAAAGCGACCACATATTTTATCGAAAATTTGCAAACTGAAGCCAACCAATAGATGGTTCTTCACAGGTCAGGTAAACAACATTAGAAATTAATTCAAATGAACACTTCTATCTTCTAATCAAACCCAATAAGACAGGAAATCGGCTTTTGCAGTTTACACTGACTTGTTTTCAAGAGAGTTAATTTACCCACATTATAAACTAGGAACCATGTAACCACAACTTACAGTTAGAGTTGCATGAAACTGATAATTGAAAAAAAAAAAAAAAAAAACACTTTGCTACATGAAAAAATTACAAGCAGGTAGTGTTTTTGCAAAGCAGTATTATACATTGCTGCAAGGAAAAAAATGAATCATGGACACCACTATACCAATGTTTGCAAAGGCAGTTAAATATGTATTGTTATTTGCTTAGGCCATATCTGTACGGTACCTGCACAAAGGTTCCAAATGTAATCAACCCAACAAGTGCTTTCTCAGGCAATAGCTCCACAGCCTGAGCTAGAGCCGACTTAAGATAGCCAATCTCCTCCTCAATCATGCATGTGTCAACCACAAACATGAAAACCGGTGGCATGATGGGGCTCGTATCTGCTACTGACGCATACTCAATGGTGCTGTATTGTGGGAAGAGCTCAGCAGGGAGATTCTCTTCAGAGATACTGAAGTAGTGCTGTGGGAAGTGGTTTCGCTGGAAGCAGAAGGGACAGCCCCATATCTTAGCTGTGTAGTCTACAACAGAGAACGGGCTGAGCACAGCACGACAAATTCGGCACCGCAAGGGTGCGTATGGGAGTAGGGGTATATCAGGGATGGGTTTTAGAGGGGTGTAGATTGCAGCTGCTGGTATCACACAGGCAGCAGCATCTTGTTTTGTGCCTGGGAGCACATTCCATGTCATACGCACCCCATCTTGTGCCTCAAGATCGAGAAACTCTGACATTTTGTCTGATTCCAATCAGAAGAAATTCTGGAGAGACAAGCAAGTGATGTTAAGGTAAAAAAAAAAAAATCACCTCATCGTGATTGTATGAAATTCATACATGCGAGTAGAAATTGCATGAATATGATCAAATCTTCATGTGATTTTCATAAATGTATCATTTCAAGTCAAGTTGTAGTCACCCATAAATGTATCATTTCAGATATTGAACATCATTAATAGATAGTCCTACATAAACATATTACAATAACAATATTCTAATTCATGTATGACTGGAAATTTGAGAATGTAACAAATTTGTGCAACGGAAAATACATAACAATGTGCAAGTGCCCACTAGATGTTTTAAATTGAAGAAAAATGTATATGCATAATTTGAATCATTCAAAGTTCTAGTGTGACTCTTGCAAGGTGTTGATTGGTTGGTTGACTCAAAATTTTATAAACGCAGGCCCAAAATTGTAACTAGAGATTCAGCAAACATGCTTCACTTTTTCAATTTTCTCTCTTCCAATCAAATGCAATTATTATTCCTAGTACAAAAACACTCCTAAAACCTCTACTTGTCGCCAATTTCCCTTCTGATTATACTCTTTCAAAATTCCAGTAACGTCTGAAGTGCATGGATATTTAACTATTAATTTGCCTTATTCATCACAAAAGAATAATCACAATTGAGTCCGAAATTCATAGAATTATAGTTCCGTTAATTAAATTCAGCTCACTGATGCCAAAAAACCTCTAAAATTTTCTAAAAATCCAAAGAATCATAAACGATAAGTTCTATTTCTCAGATCGAGATATAGAATTGTAACGCAAGCAATCAAAATATTTAAAAAGCATACAATTTACACAAAATAATCTGACGAAAAACAAAACCCACTTTCGATCTAAGAGAATTAATGAAAGAAGAAACCTTACCAACTTAGAAAATCAAAATATTGAATCGAAATTTGCTGACTCCTTGATCTCCTCTTCGAGCGATTTCAGACAGCGCAAGGTTCTTCACACAAACCGAAGTACAGAGAGAGAAAGAGAGAGAGATGTTGTCGGATTGTGGTTCTTAAATAAAAATTTAATTCGTTATTTCCTTTTGCGGAGACGCTTCACAGCTTCCAGAGTTTTTGTTACTTTGTTTTCTCGCGTTAACGGGTTTGATTTCATCCAACCCAAATCAAACCCGTTAACACTAATCAAGCGCTTGTTGGATAATGGATACATAAGCAGAGGAAGGCAACTTAAAAGACTAGGTTTTGGAAAAGAAAAAAAAAAAGCGAAACAAAAAAAACTCCAAAATCGAGTGCCACCACCGGTGGGAGAGGCTTAGGCCTCTACTCCGCCCTCATCTCTTTAATTTAGATTTTCTTTATAATTCTTCTTCGTCGTTTGATATTT
Source organism: Rhynchospora pubera (assembly GCA_028095005.1). Taxonomy (NCBI): domain Eukaryota; kingdom Viridiplantae; phylum Streptophyta; class Magnoliopsida; order Poales; family Cyperaceae; genus Rhynchospora; species Rhynchospora pubera. The sequence goes on along the minus strand of CM051462.1, from coordinate 84,096,545 downwards.
GTTCCATTAGTATTTATTTTTTTATTTTTTTTATTTTTGTTCTCTTTAATTTTTCTTTTTTTTTCAAAGATTTGTTAATCATGTTCAATGATGTCTTTTTACTCATTTTCTATTCTCAACGTTTCTCCTCTCCTCTATTATTTTTTGGCTTCTCACTTTTCTACTCTTTTTTTCTGATATTCTCTCCATTTCTTACCTAAACAGTTTAATAAATATATAGTTTGTGATTATATTATGGTTTTGTGGTTGTTTTTTTCAGGTTTCTTAACAATCACGAAATGATTATTTTTATTTGACGGTGAAGCGACATTAAAAACAAGAAGCCTATGAAGAAAAAGATATTTCATGTTGGAAGTCTTTTGAATCTTCATTTTTTTTCTTTTTTTCTTCCTTTTGATTTTCAATAATTGTGTGATGTAATTATAGTTTTATTTGCTTATGTGTGTTTTTATGTGTGTATTAATAGGTTAGTTATTTGGATTGATATTGTATGATGTCGTAAATTAAAGAAGTGTATATGAGTATGTAATATTGATCGTAAGATTTTTATTAATAAAATATTTAGCCTAGGGGGCTTTTACTCAAAAAAAATAAAAGACTAGGTTTTTTAGTTCAAAAAAAATAATAATAAAAGATTAGGTTTTTTAGAAGCTGTGAGCTGTACAGCTGGCCTAAGTAAGTTTCTCTGTTTTTATTTTGGTATAGAATTTCCTGCGATTGTGTAGAATGATCCGATTAGGATGATTTTAAATTAAATATATATGGATTCTAATAGTTTGGTTTTGTGTACTCCCATGTTGACGTTTAGGATCACTTTGAAGTGCGCTTATATATAATTAGCAACCAAGCAAGTTCTTCTACGTGGGAATTCTGTTTATATTTAAAAAATAATGCAATTAAAATTATCCCCAATGAGGTTACTTCAAACCTAGTTAGTTATAGTGTGATGTTTTAAACAAAGTTTGACATTATTTAATTAATTTTTACATGTTTGTCTAGAACTAGATTTTTCCATTTTAAACTTTCTCAATAAACCAGGAAGAAATTGGATACGTGCAAGTTGCTAGGATGGCAAAAATATCATATTTTATTATTTGTCAACATTGTCATGCAACCTTAAAAGGAGACATAAATTGTGATACATTTATGTAAATTACACGAATGCATTTTTTAAAAGAAAAACTTCCTTGAGTTTTTTTTTAGTTATATTTTTTTATCTGGAAGAGTATCAAGGAGATTATGGTTTATGAAATTATCAGCAATAACTCAGCTTTCTTTTTGAGATCCGGGCTACTTAAGTTCCCTTAAGGGCCATTTGGATCGCTTAGGAATAATAAAAATAGTCTCTTTCTAGACGGAAATTTATTCTTATCCATCCAAATTCTTCACAAAGTTACACATTTCCCAATATTTTTCCCCTAAAAATAGACTATTCCTCTTATTCCTAAGCTATCCAAACGACCCCTTAAGATATTGCACATTCTCAAAACTACTGCCACATTTAATTAACCTTATAAAAAGAAAAAAAAATACCGTTAATACCTAAAGAAGAAATAAGTTGTGGAGCTTCTTTTTAATAAGATCATCCATGCAAAATTTTATATTTTGTATTTTTTTTCGAAATCGAGAGAATAAAAGATGAACACACTAAAATTTTATTGTTCAGATAACTAGATCTCTTTTGTTCTTATTATTGGCTCCGTTTGGATGGGTGCAGGAATAAGAGAATAGCTTCTTCCTACTCTCAAATTTATTATAAACAATCTAAACTCTTCACAAAATTACACACTTCCCAATACTTCTTCTTTTATTCCTCTTATTCCCACACCATCCAAACGGATTGACTTCACTCTTGTGCTAAAAAGAGTTCCAAGATTTTTGAGTCGTATTTGGATGCATAAAATAAGAAAGAATTAAGATCAATAATTCGGACCTGTCCTTTTAATTTTAAATTTTAAGATATGGGTGATCTTTTTTTTTTTTTTTTGTTGAAGACTAAGAATCGTGCAGCACGTCCTGTATTAATTACATTAAATGGCTAAAAGTTGAACTCGACAGATATAATATTTTTTCTAAAGATATTTTCATCAAACAACACGAAATTGTGGGGATCAAAGACTAGTACTAAGAGATCATTTTCAATTACTGAAAGATCAAAATTTTGGAGATTAGAGATTTTAATAAACTAATTAATGAAATTGTGATATAAGTTTATAAAAAACTCAATTTCCGTTTATTAAAGATCTTGATATGAAACCAACGAAAATAAATTATGGCAATTAATTATAGAAAAAAAATTATGGCACTGCAGTTACCCTTAATATTACAATAAATAATAGATATTGAGCATAGACGATGGATCTAATTTGAGAATTATCGGGTGCAGTACACCATACATGGGGAATTATTTTTTTTTTCAGCAATTTGGTTTGGCAGTTGCTTTGCAAGTAAAATAATTTTAAAATAATAAAGAGAAGGCGTAGTTTCAATTGCATTTGATATCTCAAATTAATTATAGACAAACTACTAATCTTGTTATATCCAAAAAGCACAACTTCAATAATACGATTCTGTAGAATATTAAATCCCCAATTCCCCACAGGTTGAAAATTGATCCCAAACAACAACTATAGAAGTCTCAATTTTTCTCCTACCATCAAACCTACTACATCAGAACAATTTACTGCCAGTGCTAAGCATAACAACATCAAATCCACTCATCCTCGTCAATTCTTTTTTTGTTTCTTTTTGGGAACATATGATATGCATCAAGTCTGATACCTCTTCAATTAGCAACATTAGCAGATTTAGCCTCAGAATTCCTCCTCCACATCCATGAGTCGGCAGGCATGCTGGGCAGCGGAGGCAGAACAAGAGGCTGGCGGCACAACCCGAAAGGCCAGCCCTCCAAGTTCCTGAATTCCTCCAAGGCTGAGCGATAAGTTGTCACGCCTTTGTTACCATCCCATGATGCAGTTGCTCCTTGGCTGGAACAGCGCGAGAAATTACTCTTTACTGAAAAGAAGGCTTCACTTTCATCTTCATTGTCAGTGGCATCTAGAAACTCCTCTTTTGGATTGTCGGCACTATCAAGTGGTGGTGGGAAGACTGACAAGTTGAGGTTTCCTGAGTAGAAGTCACTTTTGGCTTGGAGCTGGTTCTCATGGCCCGGCTTTTTAGCTCCTTCAGTATCATCTGAGGATACAAAGTCACAAAAAGCCAAAAAAAAAAGGAAGTTATCTACTGAAATTTTTTTTCATAGTGAAACCTCTTTAAGGGCATTAAATATATATGACCCACTTGAGTTGGCTTTTTTACACGTAGGTGTTAGTTAATCACCGGTTCTAACAAAAATATATGAAACGAAAGAAAAAAGAGAGGGAGAGATTTAAGGTACATGTTTGGTATCGAGATCATAGTATGTATCTTCATCTTCTGAGCTCAAATCTGTTGGAGTGCTGACACAACTCCTTATCAGGCTCGGCAGTGATTTACAATGGAATGAGGGGAGCTTTATTTGAGCCTCATTTGTTAAGCAAGGCATTAGGCTATTTCTTATTACCTCTCTCTAAAGCAGCACAGGATATGAGTGGGGATTTATATAAGGATATGCTAATTTGAATTGTTGTGGATGGATAATGACATGCACAACAAGGGCTTCTCAACTAAAAGGCCTTTGAATTAGAGTTGCAACCTTTGGGGTGAAGACTAAGACTATCATGTTATCATGATTTTAAAAATGGAAGTAGGAGAAAAGGTCTCTTCAAGTGTCATCACCAGAACTCTTAACATCAATATTTACAGAGATAGTCATATGATATCATAAACCGGTTTCAATAGTTGCCTGATTGCCCCCTTTTACATTTCTTTAAAAAATAGTGCAGTACATACATACTGATAGGTATAACCATTTTGCATTAGGTGTGCCCTACAGCACCTTAAAAGATTGTTCTCGCGTATAAACAGAATCTGATAGCTCTTAAGGTCAGGTACCTCGCATATAATATAATTGAGAAGGTACCAAGCTACAGTCCAATCATTTAATCAATTAAAATATTAATAATAATAATATTCAGACTACGTTGGACCTACCTGATTCTAGGTCACAAAATATTGACCTGCAAATCTGCAATTGGTGGATCAGGACAAGTTTTGTTGGGTTCATTTCAGAATTGCAAAATAATGGCTCATTGGTAAATTACAACTTAACTGATAGAGATTGCAAAATAACCATCAAACTAAATAAATCAACCGCTGCACCCAACTAAAATTGCTTCATGTTGTACATTAATGTTGATAGAGATTTTCCAGAAGGTAAGAGGTGAGTACTAATAGAGGAAGAGTATTGTTTGCATATGATGTTCCAAACAAGCCAGAGAAGTAAGATCAACAAAGATGTCTAAATTTGTGTGTTTTTTTGTTTGTATTAGAGAGGCCTAACTGTTTTAATTATATGGATAGAAAATGAAATGACTGGGAACTCGGCTTATTCTTTTATTTTCAGCAAAAATCTTTGGTCCAAGAAATTGTATGAACAGTTGTTATCATTTTTATCTTAAAGCTAAAACAACATCTCACCTTGATAATTGACAGAAGAGAATCTGAGTCACATCCTTCCAAAATTCTAATTTTGATTTGCCACGTTGTTCTGTCCCCCATATCTTTTTAAGACAAATCATGATTAGTGGGGCTAAGAGCACCACTGAATAAAGCAGATCAAAGCAGATTCTACTTCAGGCATAAACCATTTGTTTAACTAATTGATAAGGTTTATTATCAAAAAATGCCCATAAAGTTTAGAGAATCCATCATCAGAAAGATCAAAGAACAGTTAAAAACAAATTAATAAATATAACAGAATAAAAGAAAGAAGAAAAATTAAAATAAGTTGGCATTGACAACCAACAAAATTGACAAAGAACCTTGCAATAAAACTCGGCATAGTTTTTTCCATTAAAAAAAATAATTACTTGCAAAATTCTTATGCATTAGCCTGGATTAAAAGTCGTACTTTAAGTGAACACGATCCACACAGCAAAATAATTGAAATAGGTAAAAAATTAGAATCATTTATTTCTACCTCTCCATTCTCCCCTACCAAAACTCCCATCGCTTTCAACTCCACTGAACTAATCCCAAAATAATCACCACACCTACAAGGATATAGGAATTCATGCTCACCATCATTACTATTTTCCAAATTCATGTCTTCTAATTCAATCTCATTGGCTACGACATCGACTTTTCGCCTGGAGGCAGCTAATTCCTTATCATACTGAGATCTAGTCTGGGAATTGCTAAGTACCTCCCATGCCTTTTGAACAACAAGAAACTCTTGCTCATTATCGTCGGACACAGTTAACTCGGGCTGTTTCGGTAATTTGTCAGGGTGTGTGTTGAGCAAAGCGGCTTTGTACCCGGTACGGATGTCATCGATACCGGCATCTTCCTCCACTGATAAAATTTCATAGTATGTCTTTTGGGTTGTATTGCTGCTGCTGACAAGCATAGATAGAGTTTAATCTGCCACCTATAAAGGCACAAAAAAAAAAGGTATTAACAATAATCATCATGAATTTTAAAGACTAGTTACCAGTACCCAGAAATTGTTTGATTAAGCCGTGATTTAAGCCTCAGTTGACATAAACAGTGCAAACAGGCTTCAATTAGCCCATCAATTGAGTACATACAAAAGCGAATTTCGGATGGATTAACCCTAAGTGCAGAAAATGGGTACAAATAATCTGCGAATTCAAACTTAACAAGAGGGGAGAGAGAGAGAGAGAGAGAGAGAGACGAACTTACCTAGCGAGCGAGAGAGAGAGAGAGAGTAGAAATTGCGAGACTGGTTGGCGGAGGAGAAAGCAGCTCCGGCCTGGAATCAATATCCTCTGATCTATGATGGTGGGCTCCATAAATCACAACCGTCGATATTAGAACGGGCGGACGTGATGAAACCACTGCAGGGTGCAATGGGAACGTTGAATGGACCTCGTTGCAGGGTTGAACCGTCCATCTGGGATTGAACGGTGCAGATAAAATCTGAACAAAGCTCTCTCTTATTAAAATTAGTATTACCGGTCAACTCAACTCGGCCGTCCGATCAAATATCAACGCAAGGATGTTTGCCTTTTCATCCATTGAACGCTATTTGTTTTTCTCTTCCTTTTTTATCCGATCAAATAAGACTAGAGAATGTTAAGTATATCATTTTATGGAATTCCCTTTTAACCCGGCATTATATTTATATTATATACTAAACATGCATTTTCAGCTTCGTCCTAGAAAAAGGAAGCAAATGTCTAAAACAATTTAGGAATTTTTTTTTTATGATCTATGATTTTTTAAATAATTTTACTATAAAAAATAAGAAATATATTCTTTTATTTTAAGTTTTGTTGAAGTAGAAATGCTTCGTAAATTTTTATTTGCCCTCGCATTTGGATAGCCTGTTTTCTAGTGTCCAATAATCAACTTGTATAAAAAAAATATATAAACATTCAGCAAAATTAAACAAATAAATGGCTTCTATAAGTGGATAAAATTCGTTATTGAAAATAATAAATTGCTGTCAAGGTTTCGAAAAATATTTAAATTGCTCATACAGAACATATCTAAATTGTAAACAACTATTTATTTTTTATATTTTGATCTTAACAATAGTTTGTCGACTTGCGACGGTTGTAAAACTAATTTATTAATTGTTATCATATAGCATATTTCACATATACAGGCATCCTTGTTATCCATCATATGCAACTTGTATGAATTTCGTATTCTGGACGTAAACTGCACACATCAAGTCTACAGAATCTGATCAGAATTTGTATGCTTCTGCCAGACAATTATTAGAGATCCTTCCAACAAAACCCGTTTAAAATTACAACTGCTAAAGTCCAAAATCAATTCCAGAGAAGTTAACCTGTTGCCCAAAAAATGTACTTTCGTGACTTCAAGTAAAAATTGTCGCCGAATAGCCCTTTTCATTTCACATTTAGGCCATGTCTGTGTACAAGTTTAATAATCATCCCTGTTTCTCATATTTAAAAATCCTTAAACACAGATGTAGTGAGGTTGCAAGGCTGTAACAGCTGATCATGTTGTGTCTACATCAGATTAGCCCATTAACAACTTATTGTACCGGCCGTAAAAGCTGTGCATGCATTTTACATCAGATTAACCCACTAACTACAACCGCTGATCTTTTATTGGAATTTAGCATCTCTTTATTTTGGTCGAATTTTATTGACATATTTTACTTTGAACCACTTACAAAAAAGAAAGATTGGAAGGCAAGTTTTTATAGCTTAGACAAGGTCTTGCTAAACACTGGATCGACACATACTATAACCTGCACATATAGAAAATTATTGAGTGCTGATTAACTTGGTCAAGAAAAAGAGACACTAGAGAATGATTATCTGAATTTTAAGGCACTTCAGACAGGTTCAGTTTACCTTGCCAACACTTTTACCAGAATGAAGATACTCCACTGCATCAGCAACTGAACTGAGACCTGAAAAATTGGTGGGGTCTAGAGCCACCTATATTAATCAAGAGGCAGATTCATTAGCAGAGAAATTAACCAAGATAGAATTGGCTAGAACTAATCATAAGTAAATCCAAAGCATTCCCTGGTTCTAAAAGAGGTAACATAGGACATAACTCCTCACAATAAGTGCACTCAGGCATAAAAAAGGTTCCTAGGTATTGAGAGGTCTAGCCAAGCAAAAGGTGCCCTCATAAGATACATGATATGATTGTAGGCAGAAAAAGAGAGTACCTTAAGTTTACCAGTAGCATACAGGTCAAACAGTCTATCAAGATGTTCTTGATACAAATGAGCATGTTGGATAAGGAAAAAGCCAGCCTGAGGCAAACAGAGAGCAAAATTACCATCAAGATACATAACAAGAGCAAAAAAGGAGAGCATGATTGTCAACGAAATTTACGCACTCAAAATGACAACTTCATTAATATTAGGATGTCGACTGGAGTGAAATAGTAAAAAAGCATTGACCAGAATATACTATATTAAATTCAGTGCAATTTAACTTGGGACCTCATACTGACATAGCTACTGTACAAGACCAATATGTGGACCGATTTTTTTTCTTTTTTTGTTTGGCATTTCTTCGCTAGGACTTTGTCCAATTGCACAAGCAACAACATTAAAAAGGGGTGGAATTGGTTACAACCAGGAAAAAAAATATTACAAAATGTATTGCTTATTGAAACTTCATGTCAGAACTAAGACCTGAATGCCAAATTAAGAGTCGAGACTCAATTAAGCTTATTATTAAGTTGGTGAAACCAGTTGTTACAGGCTCTGTCATTTCCACAGCATGTAGACACCACTCAATATAAGTATTGATTGATTGTTCCATATGCAGAAAAAAAAAAAGAGGCATGATGGAGACAGTTAATGCTTTGGAAAATCATTTAATAGATTTGTGTCAAAAAGCATACCACTGTCTGGGATTTTGCAAGGATCTTCTCACACAGCCCAGGATAGGTCAATGGCTTCCATCCATGCTCACCTTGATACTGAAAGAAAATAGATCATTCCAAAAAATTAGAGGTCCACCAGCATATCATCAATCAGGTGAACAAAAAAAATAAGGATAAGCAATGTGCTTGATTTCTGGTTTTACTTATATATATTCTATGACAATTTAATTGTGAACAATAATTTTTATTGAAGGTTTATTGTGAGTAATAATTACAACAGAAAACAGCTCTGATAAGGACAATCACCGCTATTGCAATCACTACAATCACCTTCTGTTTTTGACCAGTTAGTCCAGAGGAATGCTAACCACCTTTTTTTTTCCCTCACCCAACGACATGTCCCCTCCCTTCCCTCCACTGACACCTCCCCCCTACCCCCTTCATCACCCCTCCCATACCGCTCCGCTCAACCCCAAATAAGACAAATTATAAATTTTACCCAGACAAAAAGAACTACCAAGACAAATAACACAAGCATATGGACCAATCTATATTGTACATTTGTCTTACTATTTCTTTTGTTTGTTCTTATAGTGTCTTTATTTGTCCACCTAGCTATATTGTATATTTGTCTTACTAATTATTTTATTTATACACCTATATTTTATATCTGTGTTATGTCTTACTATTTATTTTATTTGTCCACATATATTGAATATTTGTCTTACTATTTATTTTATTTGTCCATATAGTAATTTCTTGTTGAGTTCAAGAGGTGCGGTGGGAGACAGGCGGACGCGGGGGAGGTGAGGGTCAGACAAGGGTCAAGGGTATCCACACGGGCAGGAGGGGGTAGCGGAGGGGTGAGGCATGGTCAGCAAGAGAAGGGCTGGGATGAGGACAGGAGACAAACGGTGGGGGTAGGAGACGGGGGATGGGGAGTAGGAGACAGGGGATAGGGTGTAGCTTGGTAATTGCACTAAGCAATTCTAAATAGAAAAGAGTTGAATGTTTTTGGAACAAAAATGAACACAGCTATTCCAATTAGAGCATCAAGCAGTACAATAAATAAAGTACTCTAAGCAGGAGCAGGTATAATTCTGGCCCCATCAAAACAATACTTTGTTTATCTGTACAATTTTTTTTTAAGTTACTAATTAAATTAGCAATAGATGAAAGTTCAAACTTCCATGACTTGTATCCCATCAAGGGTTTTACATGCTTGTGCTCTACTGATTGACATTGTTACATTATGTCATCAGTACAGATAAAAAAATGATACCAACCTGAGACATCATCCCAATCACAACAAGCCGCCCATGAACTGCAAGAGCATTTAAGCACATATTGAACATGTCTCCTCCCACTGATTCGTATACAATATCTACACCCTTCGGATACTCTGTTTTCAGGACCTGCAAAAATATGCATAAATATTAAATAGTTAAGTCTCTATATACATGGAACAAGGATGATAATAAAGCAATTATAGAAAGTGAAAATATCATATAAGCAAATGCATTCCCAAACAATCAGAACAATGTGCTTCCAAACTAGTAATAGAACACAGCTATTTACACCTCAAACTCACCTTAAATTAACAACATATACACAAGGAATTGATTTGGCAGGTGTAACTTAGTAAAGCTTGAGGGACAAATGTGTACACTTTAATTTGCAGAACAGACAAAAAGATTACAGAGAATCGAAAGATGAGAACTTTATCCCAAAAAAAATAATAATAAATATCTGAACAAAGCTCCATATCAGATATTTTGAGAACACGTCCCAATAATTCTGTGGGTGTATAGTGGGCATATAGTATTTTCACTAAATGCTTTTAACATGGACTTTTTTACTTATTTATTTCTATAATGTGAAATGTCATAAATAGATAGTGTACAGTAATGGTAAATGACTAGTTATATCAAATTCTAAGGAAAAAAAAAGGAAAAGCAAATCCAAAAAAATAGCATACGTCTTTTATTTTTTCAATTTTGTAGTCAATTACTCGATCAACACCTAAAGATTTCAGCAGCACCGCTTTCTGCTGTCCTCCACAAGTTGCCACTACCTTGTTTCCTCCCAGTTTTGCCAGCTGTCACAATAATTTCATATTTTATTATTAGGTAAAAATGGAAAGAATTTAAACAATATGAATGCTCCAGCAATCAAAGAAAGCAATCCACAAAAAAAAAAAAAAAAAAATTGTGCTGGTCATTGATTAGATGTTAAATAAGTAGAGAATATTACTAGCAGAATAATTTGTGACCTTAACTGACCTGAACAGCAAATTGGCCGGTTCCACCAGCAGCAGCCGTGACTAAGACTGTTTCTCCAGATTTCATATTGCCCGACTGTCAGAGCAAAGAGGGAAAAAAATAAAAACTAGAAGAACTTAATTCAAAATATTTACACAAATCAGATTTCTCTAAACACAGTGACGTAAGCATTTCTTCACCTCCTTATAAGAAAGCATGTCTATGTCACATACCACTGCCGTTTCTCGTGCCGTAAAAGGAAATATTTTACAAAAGGGGCGCATATGATGTACCTTTTCAAGAGCAATTGAGGCAGTTAGGCCAGATGTGAGCATCGCCACGACCTCAGGGTCTGGCCTGGGAACAGGAAGCAGATACTTAGCAGGAATCTGCAATTATTTTAGAAAATAAATACAGAGATATATACAGCTTTTTTCTTTAATTAGTTGCAAAAACTCACAATGCCATCTACATCCCTGCTACAAGAATGTGTGTGCATGCACATGCCAACAACTATAGGAGATAAGGATATGCAAAACAAGATTGCATTCAGTACAACTTCCAATTCCCTATTTCTTCAAATATACCCAAATTACCCTATCTTCTCACTGTTCTTCCTAAATGTTCTGATATTTGGCGAAAAAACTACTCTTGTAATTATTTGGGTAGGCTAATGTCTTTTGCGAGCATAAATCAGACATTGTTATTTAGTCTTATTGTTGTTCATGTTGCTACTGATGTTGCTTTTCTGTTTCTGACATAAATATCCCATAAGTTTGCAATGAAGTCTATATGTTATAGCATGAGGCTTTACCAATGAAAACTCGGAATAGCCACCAAAAGTCAGAAATGCAGCAGGGGACCCCACTTTCACATGATGAACTGCATCTCCAACTGAAGCCACAATGCCCACAGCCTACAAGAAAAACAAGTAAAAGTTAAATCAATATATACAATAATAAGGAAAAGATATATTAGCAACCGAATCGTCTTTACTACCATGAAAACTGATGTCGCTATTGAAAGCAATTTGTAACATAAATTACAAATCTCTTACAATATTATTTAACTAAACTGTGTGTCAAATTTGGTACAAATTGAATCAGTCGATCACTGATCAAATGCGGATAAGACTGAACCTTAAATGTTCCAACTTCCAAATTGTCAAAGGATGACAATTTGAAAATTTTAGGTACTGAGCATCTAAATCATAAAGAAATATGTACAACTTCTAACATTTTTTTAAAATTTTGGTAAGTGATGAGCCTGCTGTCATGGTTGTCAAACCAGTTTGTTATCATATAACCTATCTCATGAGAATAATACTTTATAGAAACTGAAATGAAGAGCATAAATATTTCGTGGAGAAATATAATCTCCTTACAAATGTTTGCCTAAAAGAAATACCAGAATAACAATGATAACACATAGAGATAAGTTAAAAAGTTACAGACCTCGAAACCAGCATCAAATGGAAGACGTGCCCCTGCTTCATTGCCTTTTCCCCCAAAATAACGCCCAGAACTGAAGTTTACCTGCAGAATACACAGATGATCCAAATAAAATGAACAAAAAGAACAATGGGGTAAATAGACAGACACAACGAATAACACAAACTAGTAATCGTGCATGAAATACATGTGTCGTGTGCAATGCCAGTACAATCAGACCAGGATAAACTGCCAGAAGTCTACCAGCTTGGCAATTTTTTATTGCAATTACATGATTAGGTCGGAACCACCCATGGGCAGGAAAAAGGATACAACATATTAGAATACTGGGTCAGGTCAGATCAGGTTTGAAAAAAAAAATTGGCGTTGCCAAATAAGTCAGAAGTATCAGCCCATTAATTCATCGTTTCTGCCTTACCAAGTGAGGTTGGGAGTTGGGACCACATTTGCCCACTATACTCAGTTAAATACAGTTGTTGAATGATACATTCCTTACATTTTTCTTTTATTTCTGGTTCGGGAATGAAGAAAAAAATAAAGCTTAGCATTATTATGTACTCACATCACTTGCATTAACCCCAGCATATAGGATCTTGACCAGAGCAAAATTTGGGTCAATTGGTAGTCTCAAAGGAGTTCGTATAATTTTTGTGGCAGAACGAAAATTATGACTAAGTGTGTGCACAACTCTGCATCAAAAAGAGAAAACTTTAGTGCATCAGTTATTTCTTCTTTTTATCTTTAGAGATCATAAAAAAAAAAATAACTTTACATTTTCTCAAAAGATTGAGGGATGGTAATGCTTGAGAAGTTAGGACTTGTGAAGTTTCTTTTTGATCGTCTAATGAGATATTTCTTTTCTTCTTCTGGTGTTGGCCAATATTCCAAGCCCCTTCGTTTTGTTACCCACAGGCAAGCACCAGCCCTGGTGTCATCCTTTATCAATTCAAACATACCTGGAATGCGAAAAATCTTGAAAAATAATATCAAAAGAGGAACATAAAAGAGACATTATTTTTGTTATTATCATCTAAAGTCGAGCTCATTTTAGTGAAGTAAATTTACACCAGCAATGATATTTCAATGTGCAAAAAGATCATTATTTGACTTTATATTTCTAAGTGTCCTGATTGAACTGTACTGTTTGTAAAAGCGATCACTACTTCCCAATAGCTAAGCAAAATCACTTAGAAAGTGCCTTACTTCTAATATGAGGGAACTATCCTCGAAACAAAATCAGATCAAAAGTCCTCTTATTTCATTTTGTGATGAGCATCTGATAAAGGTTTTTGGTTTCTTACCTTTTACAACATCATCCATTGCCAAAAATCCACCAGTTGATTTTACAACCTTCGGGTTCGCTTGTAACCCTATATCCGTTTGTACAAACTGCATTAAATATTCATATTTAATCATGACAAATTAAGTATATTCGAGATTAATCAATAACAAAAAGGAATTTCACAGACAAAGGAGGGGTAACTCAAAAAACAAGTAAATATGCTTGTGGAAGTACGGGTTAATTCCTACTAATACACAAAATACACAGACAAATTGCTACATCAAAGCAGTAGTCCAATCCAATGAACACAATTTAAGCAACAAAAAGAACGCCAGTACAAACACATCCTTATCTGTACTAGCATAATATTCGTTAAGGTGCACAGTATAGATAGAGGCTGTTGCTGGAAGCAACATGGTACCTCAGGGGATAACACGTTGACACGAATACCAAAACGTTTTAAAAAAGCGAGTGCTCTGGTGAACATAACAACGCCACCTGCAAAAACAAAAATAAATGACAAGATTAAATTTACAATTTGTAAAGTGGTGTCATCATCTCAAACCCTATCCATCATGAGTTGAACACAAGTACACAACAACTCTGGAAAAATAATTGTGAATCACTAAAATAGTACTGTGTACACAAGACTTATTTTTCCAAACTCAACTCATTACTCTCTCTCTCTCTCTCTCTCTCTCTCTCTCTCTCTCTCTCTCTCTCTCTCTCTCTCTCTCTCTCTAAGCCTTTTATCCCAAACAAGTTGGGGTAGGCTAGAAATGACACCCCGACCCTGGTCATTTCTTATATATATGGCTGAGTTTTTACGCGGGCTCGCCAAGCCTATCGCAAGCATGCGGGCTTGAACCCTGGACCTCTTAGAAAAGAGCCAAGTGCTCTTACCACCTGAGCTACTAGACCACATGCAAAATAGAGAAAACTATTAAAAGGAACAAACATAAGAAAAGGTACCTTTAGTGCCAGAGTAGACAGGGTCAGCATACATGGGATAAAGACCAGCGGCAGATCCCATATTTACTATAACACCTGGCTTTTTCTTGGACCGCATTATTTCTACCTGTTAAAAGTTCCATTACAAAAGAGCATTTTTCACAAAATTTTCATGCTATCACATCACATTGTTTTATCAATAATATGATCAATATACAAGTACAAGTAAATAAGATTACTATTGAACCTTTATGCTTACACTACGCATTGGATATGGAAGAGTATACAAGTACAAGTAAATAAGATTACTATTGAACCTTTATGCTTACACTACGCATTGGATATGGAAGAGAGTACAAGGCATGCCACGGTTTACCAAAACTACCATTTCATTTCTTTTAATGCAACCCCCCCCCCCCCCACCCCCAACCCCCACCACCACACCCCACCCCCTTCTCCACTTTTTGTGTTTTCTTTTTATTTATGGCCAAAAAATTGCAAATATTAAAAAGGAGTTGAGCATTGGGATGATTGTAAATTTAAACAATTCTTAATTAAGAGAGTTGTATCCCATACCGCTATGCGGGTACAGTCCATAAGTGCAAGAAGGTTCACATTTACAGTTCGTCTCCAGGTTTCAGTTCCATCTGTAGTATCTTCATAGAATAACTTTTTAGTACCTATACCCGCACAGTTGATGCATACATCAAGCCCTCCATACGTCTCCACATGCTTCTCAAAAGCACCAGCTACATCACCTGTTTATGAAACCATGCAAAGTTGCAAATAACTCAATATCTCATTAAATCCAACAGTCACACATTTGTTCCAGTACCATTAAAAGTTCAGCATCAAATTTACCAGTATGGCACTTTATATAAAAAAATTATTACCAATAAGCCTCAAATTTAAACTTTTTGTCTTATAATCATCTTCTGGTTATCAATTACTTAATCGGAGCTTATATGATAGCTTGATCTAGGCTTAATTTGTAAGTTTAACCATTCCTGGTAAACGAAAATCAGAAATTCACATCAATCTTACTTGGAATAGTAACATCACACTTGACAAAAAGAGCAGAAGGCACAGTAAGACTAGAATAAAACTTGGTATTCTCCTTTTCAACTAATGAAGCGGCTTCTTTTCCTCTCTCCTCTGAGAAATCAACAATTGTTACAAACAGACCTCTCTGAGCGAGTGCAAGACTAAGCGCTTTCCCTACAACCACAACAAATACGAAAGTTTCAAATTGAAAGTTCAATTGATTCTGTTGATTGTTGGTTTGATTATGAGGTGATTAGGGATATGAGGAGATTACCAATGCCAGAAGCACCACCCGTGACGAAAGCTGACATGCCTGGTTTCAGCTCCATCTCTTAACGAGGTTGGTTCAGTGATGGAGATTTGGAACTGGATATCCGTTTAGGAGTTCAGAGAAAAGTGGCAACGAGAGAGGCAAAAGGATTTATTTGATGGAGTTTGAGACGATATGCTTTTCTAGTTTTCTATCACTGTTCGTTCACACGTGCCTTATACGGAAAGACTTTTTTGTTTTTTGTTGTTTTTTTTTTTCTTTTTGTTATTAATATTGTCCTTCAGATCCGATTTCAAAAATAAATAATTATTCAGATTTCAAATTATCTTAAATTTGTAATAGCTTTTTTTTTAAAATAAAAATGTATTTGTAATATTTTTTTGTTTTAGCCTACATGACATTTTGTGGATAAATATTTGAACTAAATTATAGTTAATGTACTTCTGCATGATTTTTGAAGTAGCATTTTCAAACTGGCAAAATAAAGTCATTTCGGAAAATTCTTCACAATATTTCAAAATAACTTACATAATTTCACAATTATTAAAAAAAGTCATTGGTCCTTCTAATTTTCAATTGGTATTAAATTAGACCTATTATTGTTACATTAATGAAAATTCACACCAGCAACATGTCCCCATGTATATATTAATATTCCTTGTACTTTTTTTTGTATGACATGAAGTCATGAACTGGATGTTAGTAATCATATGATCGATATATGATATTGTGCATAATATCATATATTATTAGTTCTCATGTTTTTTTTATTATTAATTCTATGACAACATTGGCACAATGTATCAATATTAGTTATGGTGAAACTAATGAATTAATTTTTTTTTCAAATTTCAATTGAATTTTAAGGCACATATAATAATCTTACGAAAATGATACTTACGAAATTTCAAGGCTTCGTTTGGATTCCATTTGGGAAGAAGAGAAGAAGGAATAAGAGAATAAATTTATTATAACCAATTCAAACTCTTCACAAAATTACACACTTTCCAATACTTCTTCTCACTTCTTTTCTTCTTCCCACACCTTATTCAAACGGAGCCCAAGAGAAAAAAATGTTACATAACTACATAAGTAATATTTTAAGTATGATTAAATCATTAGTGTAAAATTACTCTTAGTTATCTCGAAAAAGCTGGGACCATATCTGTGGAATAAATGTCATGTCAGTTCTGTTGATGTTATAGCTTCAAATCGGAACGGTGCCCAAATGAAGTGGTTTGGTCGAAAAGGTTCAATTCAAACTTTCCACTTTTCAATTTCAAAAAAATATATTTTACACTTTAAATTCTAAATTAATTAGTTTGGTGCAGCTTGGATCTTCAAATCTTTAGTATTCTTAAACAAAAATTATTTACTTCTTTATAAATTCGAGTATAATTTTTTTTTTTTTTTTACAAGGCAGTGTACCACATGTCTACACAAAAAAATTTGACATCAGGACAATTTTTCATGTATTCGTGAAAGTTGACATCATGAAAAAAATTGCATGAGAGAGTGGATTTTTGCGTGATCTATCATGCATTGTGTTACTTGATCTTGATTCAAGTCTCTTCTCCTTGTAACCAATTATACTTGTTTTCATTTGCCATCAAATAATTGTTTTTTCTTACAATTTAAAATCTGGTTAAAATTAGCTCAATCTAATAAATAATTTCATGATTTATTACGTTTTTTAATCTTACAATGAGATATTAGAGAAAATCTATAAATATACTTCGCAAATATAATTGTTTGCAACATTAATTTCTTACAAGTTTGATCTCTTCCATAATATTTGTGATTACCTAAGGATTTCTTGCATCGGTACAGCTGAACAAAAATAAAAAAAGTATACAAAGTATTTATTTTCCTTATTCAATAAAGCATGGTTGATATCGCCGCATTTAATAAATAGTTTGGATTCACTAAATATGAAGATGTTTGTCGCGAGTTCAAATGCGATGACAATTTTCCTAAACAAAAAAACAACCTTAAGAATTTAAGTAAGTTTCATGATCGCGATATCTTACACCCCACGCTCCCGATTATAGTCCAGGTTATAGCCCAAATCATTTATGCACAAGGTGAGACTACCCGATACCCATGTTAGAGATATGTCCTAGAAGCCAATCATATTTGGCTACTTCTATGGTTTTATGTTATGGATGATTTTATATCATTTGTTCCTTGATTTATGTGTTGGCAGTTCATTCAGGTTGAGGATCTGAATTATAGATCACTGTGATTCATTTAGTGGTAAATGACAACAATAAATCTAAAGCGTCCATGATCTTGATAATTAACAAGGAACATTAATTATCAATAAGATTAGTATGCAAGTTAAGTGTTGATTAAGTTCTATAAATCACAGGTTAAGAGTAACCAACTTAATTGCATATGTTTATGTTAATTGAACATAGTACAGGACATGACCCAACGAAATAAATATATGGATTGTGTTATGTGTCATTATTTATTTCGTTATGATTTTGATTCTAAGTTTGAGATATTTATCTTTTCCACATGAGGATAGGTTCAATAAATATCGTCTACCGCTGATTCCCGATAAGGGCTGCTATACGGACGTTATTTATGTTCTCTTGAATTGTGCGGGGAAAAGCTAAATAGTCAAGAAAACCGTATGTCCCTCATTAATTCACTTAGTGAGTGACGATATCTGTTTGGGCCCCTTGATGGAGATAGATTGTTTGCTAGCAACTGATACAATTATCTCTAGATCAAGAAACGTATAATCTGCAAGAATGACACATTCCTATCTTGGATTATACGATGATATCGTGAGACATAGGAATCAAAATAGAGATATACTTTTATTCTCTTATGCAGGATTGAAATATTGTAGCTGTACACTATTTATGCGAATTGGAAATCATAACGTGTTGCTAGATACCGCTTATGATTATTGGAATTAAATAGCGATTTAACTCCATGTCCAACGTAGCATAAATCCTCAAAGGGTCACACAAAATTGGTGTTTTAACCATGCTTGCATTATTTATTTATTTGCAATAATTGGTATTGCAAAATATGATAAGTTGATTAATTAATTAAATAACGTTGTAGACCGTTATAATTAATTAAATCAAAGGGATCATATAGAAATAAATTAATGCATTATCTAATCCCTAAATAATTATTATTAAGTTAATAATTATTTATTTCAACACATATGCAAATTATAGGGCTTTAATTAAATAGTTAATTAAAGGCCCAATAGGGAGTCAAATTGGGAGCAACAAGAAGGGCCATTTAATAGTTGATTAAGTGGACCCAAGAGGCAAAGCACATAGCCCATAAAGGGCCCATAATGTGGCCGGCCATGATAGGTGGTAGGTGGGTGGCAAAATTGTAATTAGATGGTGTGAGGTAGGTAGGGTTTGTGCTCTATATAAAGAGGTATATGGTAGCAAATCCCCTCTCTCTCTCCTCCCACAAACCCTAGCCGCCCCCTCCTCTTGTGGCCGGCGCCTCCCCTCCTCTCTCTCTCCATTAGCTCATGTGTTGAGCCCCCTCTCTTCCTCAAATTCCTTTGTTGATTTTCTAGAAGATTGGGAAAGCTAGGGATTAGTCATTTCCTCCAAGTTACTAGCATAACTTGTTGAGGATTTGGTTAATACCAAGTGGACTCGAGGAGATTCGACAAGGAGGCCGAAAGAGCAACCACCACCTCGATCCTAGCCGCGGTTCAAATCCCCTTGGTTACGATATCAAGGGAGGTACATCTTTGAACCCTTTTCTCTTGTGTGAATGGCTTAATACTAGTTCCTATGTGTGTGCATGCTTAGTTATGGGTAATTAATAGTAATTATCCTTGAAAAATTAAAATTGTGCACTTAACTAACAGTGGTATCAGAGCCAGGTTCGTACTTAAGCTATTTTGACACTTAATTAAGAGAAATTGGCTAATTAACGGATTAGTAGAGATGATGCGTTTGTTTGCTGTCTGGAAATGGTATTTTCTGTGTTGTTTCGCGGTTTTCGCTTTGATAAGTTCTCTGGAAGTTTTTTCCATCTACATGAAAGTTGTAGATCTGTAGATTGTGATTCTTTTGGCGTTAGATTCACATTTTTCTGAATTAGTATGGATTTACTGTGAATAAAATGGAGACAGTGCGCAGAACCAGTTTCTGCTCGCACTGTCCTGTTTGAATGGCTTGAAAGATTTATATTTTGAATATAAGTACCAGTGTTCTATGGCTAGATTTAAAGAGGACTTGAAGCTCTTTCTGAGCATGTATAAATTGTTGCATGACTTGGATTAATTTGTGGGTTTTCAAGTATGAAAAGGAAGATCTCGTCAGATCCAGTTTATTGAACAAATCGATTGTTCTAATAAACTGTACCAACTGAGAACTCCTTTAAACATTCTGTTTAAATGGAGTTGTTCTTTTTTGAGTTAGGATTCCAGGAAAATTAATTTCATAATTTTTCGTGGAAGTTTGGACCTTCAACTAGGTTAGAACTTTTCAATCGACTGTCTGTTTCAGTACAGAATTTGTTGATTGTTTAATTTGTAACTCGAACTTTTTGAACTAAACTTGGTGGTTTTCTTTTCATGAATAGCTAGCCTATAGTCTAAACTAGTTTTTCTGTGCATATTGTATATATAAAAACTGATTAGAAGGTGGTCTAACAGACCAAATGGTTGAGAGGATAATCTGAAAGTCTCATAACGGTGTTTCGTGCACTTGTAAGAGATTTGTCATTTTTGATTCTCCCAGATGGTTTAAGATCTCTTCTTGAAATTATTACTGGTAATCACAACTATGATAAGGAGCTTAAGTAATTTATTTGAGAATTTTTGGAGACCTAAAACCTTTGTTTTTATTGGATTCCATTAGTTACGTTTTTAATAAATTACTGTTTTTCTAAGTATTCAAACTAGTTGAAATTAATTAGAAAACTCCTTGTTTGATCTCCTTTCTGTTATGGGATGTTGAAAGAACTTTCTAAATGAGTTTAAACAAGTTTTGTTGTTTAAAATTGAGGATTTGTACACGGAATTTACTTATGGCAAACGATACGCAAAGATGCTTGAAAATCGTTAATTGGAAACAAAGTGCTTATATGTGCTAACTTTGTTTTGTAGGTGGATAGTGGGTTTAGTATGGCTCAAGACTCAATGCCTTGTGGTTGTAATGAATGCATGTGTGGATGTTTGTAATGCGGCCTTTGGTGCCATTAATTAATTAATTTTGTTGATTAATTTTTGATGTAACTTGAGAGGCTTGCATGCCCCTAAGGTTAGGATGGGAAGAGGATGTTTTCACATGTATTTTGCACATTTATTTTATATAGGATTTAGATCCTTATAGAATTTAGTGGGAGGGCAAGTATTAGATTAGTTTTGCTCCATGGACGATGTGGCGAAACTAATGCAAGCGGGAGCCATACAAACCCACAACTATGAGATGCTTATATGATTATTTTGTTAGGTTAGGTATGGGTGTATACTTACACTGTTAGAAAGTGTGCTAATTTTCATTTTTATGCTAATTACCAATTAATTAACCAAGCAAACATAGCACACACAAGATCTAGTACACAAGCTATTCAAACACACGAGAAAAAGGGGAAATTATACCTCCCGCGAAATCGCATCCGCGGGGCTCGATCCTACGGCATGGGAATCGATGGGGTGCTCTCCTTCGCCTCCTATTCGCGGCGCCTCGAGTCCACTATGGTATTAATCAAGTTCTTCTCAATTCGTGCTAGCGAAGAGAAGAACGAGTCTAATCCCAAGCGTTCCCTTTCTTCAACCAACGAACCAATCGATTTGTGGGAGAATGGGATGCTCAACACATGAGCTAGAGTGGAGAGGAGAGAGGGGGGGCGGCGCACCACAAAGGGGGGGCCATGGTGGCGGCTAGAGAGAGGGGAGAGAGAAGAAGGGCCAAAGGAGCCACCATATGGTGCCTTATATAGCCTCTTAACCCTAGATAGAAGTTCACACTATTTACAAGTGTGCCACTCCCACCTACCACCATGCTAGGCCGGCCTACTAGTGGGCTTCCTTGGCCCACTAGTCCATCTCCTATTTGGTCCCTTAATTCTATTAATTAAAGGCCCACTCAAAGCTATTCAATTTGGACATTTAATTTACCAATAAATTAAAGCCCAAATGGCTTAAATAAATTAAGTGTGTTGTTTATAAATAATTATTAACTTAATAATAATTATTTAGAGATTAGACAATGCATTAATTTATTTCTATATGATCCATTTGACTTAATTAATTATAACGGTCTATAACGCTATTTAATTAATTAATCAATCTATCATATTTTGCAATACTCAATATTGCAAATAAATAAATAATGCACGTATGATTAAATACCAATTTTGTGTGACCCTTTGAGGATTTATGCTATGTTGGACATGGAATTAAATCGCTATTTAATTCCAATAATCATAAGCGGTATCTAGCAACACGTTATGACTCCCAATTCGCATAAATAGTGTACTGCTACAATATTTCAATCCTGCATAAGAGAATAAATATGTTTCTCTATTTTGATTCTTATGTCGCACGATATCATCGTATAATCCAAGATAGGAATGTGTCATTCTTGCAGATTATACGTTTCTTGATCTAGAGATAATTGTATAAAGTTGCATGCAAACAATCTATCTCCATCAAGGGGCCCAAACAGATATCGTCACTCACTAAGTGAATTAATGAGGGACATACGGTTTTCTTGATGATTAACTTTTCCCCGCACAATTCAAGAGAACATAAATAAAGTCCGTATAGCAGCCCTTATCGGGAATCAGCGGTAGACAGTATTTATTGAACCTATCCTCATGTGAAAAAGATAAACATCTCAAACTTAGAACCAAAATCACAACGAAATAAACAATGACACATAACACAATCCATATGTTTATTTCGATGGGTCAAGTCCTGTGCTATGTTCCATAACATACACATATGCAACTAAGTTGGTAACTCTTTACCTATGATTAGTAGAACTTAATCATCACTTAACTTGCATACTAATCTTTTATGATAATTAATGTTCCTTGTTAATTATCAAGATTATGGACCGTTTAGATTTATTATTGTCATTCTAAAGAATGATCAACAGAGATCTACAATTCAGATCCTCAACCTGAATGATCTGTCAATAATAAACCTAGGAACAGATGATAAAAACTCATCCAAAACATAAACTAATAATTAAGTCATTAAATTATTGACTTCTAGGACATAACTCTAACAATCTCCCACTTGGCCTAGAGTCAATCAGTAGTGACTTCTAGCCAACGAAGAATTGAGAACAATGTCATATATCTACATATATAAATGTCTCGGACCTCAAAATAAATAATACTCTTATAGCTAGTTACTCATACGTCCACCACGTATGGATGCATAACTGCATCTCGTATACTGCTCAAGGTAGAGGTCGTGCTAGAGTGTTCGCTGTGTTCGCGAACCTATCCAAAAATTATTTGACTATATATATATATATACTCCTATATATATTCTTGATCACCATCATATGATATCAAGTGATATCGTTATAGATCATATTTGAATCTCCAATGTAACATTGGGCTCTTAGGAGTAAGTTATGGTTCGAGATGCTTAGAACCATAATAACTCAACTAAGAAATCGATCCGAAATAAACTTCTTTTATTGCTTCACAAGTTGCTATGTATTTTGCTTTGGTGACGGAAACGGTTGTAATATTTAGAACACCTTCTAAATTTACAACACCACCTTTTAGCAAAATACGTAGTTCAACTGTGATTATATCAATTTTTCGAAAAACTAGCATTAGTGTAATTAACTTACACGAGCTCCTTTTAAGAGATGAAACATTATATCACTCTTTCTCATAAGGTACTCGAGGATATCCTTGACTATCGTCCTAATGTGTCTCTCTTGTATCCATTCGACAACTGTTTGTCATATCTTTTGGATACTACACATTGGGGCATATGCATAAATATGGCGTACACAATGAAACTCATAATGAAGGAATGCTTGAACTATTTCATGCACTTTCTCGAATCGAGTTGCAATAGACCGAGTTAAAACACTCAAGTCATGCCATGTGACGTATAGTTAGACATCCTTTCTTGGAGTGTAACTTTCGTGTTTCTAGAACACTTCGTCAATATATGCATATTTGCTCAAACCTAACATCCATCATAATCTATCTTTATAGATTTTGTTTCCTAGGATTAGGTGACTTCGCCCAAGTTCTCATTTGAGAGAGCATTCTCCAAAGAGATCTCGACAATATTCATTTTCTTAATGTTATTCCCAATTTAATGAATTGTTATCTTGAACAATACAAGTAATACAATTATGCTCCCACTGAATATCTTGTTTATACAAGATACTTTTGACGAAGTTCAACTCCTTGACTTCCTTGTCAAAACTTTTATTCCAATCTCCACAACACTTGCTTTAATCCATTAATGGATCCTTGAAGCATGCGTATGTTTTTAGCAATACATAAAACCTCAATTTGTGTCAAATGCACAACATCATCCTTCATTCATACGAAGAAGGCGGTTTTATGTGTTTTTCCATATATCAATATATATGAAATACAACTATTGCTAGAATGATCTTTATTGACTTTTACATAGCCACAAGCAAGAGGTTGTGCTTTGTACGTAGTCAACTAGTCATCGACTTAGACATAGCTACAAGCGAGAAGCCGCGCTTTGTACATAGTCGATTTGTTATCCATGTCGATCTTTCCTTTTGAAGATCTACAACGTTCTTGATGGATTGCTCCTTCATGAACGTCAACCAAGGTCTATACCTTGTTGTTATACATGGATTTTATTTAAAGATCATATGAATTCAAACCATATATGTGGAATCGGATCGTTCCATCGTTTTTCTTGTTTATCAACGGATTCTCATATGCTAAGTTTGAGAATGTCGTGAAGCCAATGCACCAAACGACTTAGGCAATCAACTCTCGTTGATCTTTTGTAGGACTGGTACTTGAGGTTCATGAACTGCTTCCACAATGAATTGTTGAACGAGTTCTTGACTCCTCATATATTTCATGAGTTTCTCAAATCATCATCAACTCGTGATATGGTTGAGTCCTCATTGGAAGGAGCGTACTATTAAACTTCTTTTCAAAACAACTTGTGAATGAAGTTTCGCTCAACTCCCACTAAGTACCATGTATGGAGTGACAAGTTTCCCATAAGAGTACTTCTTGTAGTGATGCATAAATTATTTTAATGCTCACTTTACTCCCACTACTTCTTCTTGAGAATTTCAATTCATCAAGACTACATTATGATTAGCAACAACTACTTTGTTCTTATCATATTCGTGGAAGTAGTGCCTTTTAATATAAAGCATCCTACAAATATTACAGTGTCTTATTTGGTTTAAGCTTACAAGTCGACAATACTTGAAATAAGCTTCTCAACACCAAATCTTGAGAAGTATTATACTTAGAGATCAAAATCTCGTAAGATATCTTCTTCAATAGACTTTAATGGAACACCATTCAGTGTAAACAATATTGTCCTCAAACATAATTCCTTAATACGAGTTGAATAAGTCCATTTGAATTATTATCGATCGAACAAAATATTGTTCGATACCTCCATTCTTGGACATATTATTCCTCATGGAGCGAGTTATGAAACTACTTTCATACTCTTTAGATAATATTTCAAATCATGTGACTTAACTACTTACCACAATTAATTGTAAGACTTCCATTTTTCTTGAACGGTCTTATAAACTTCACTCTTGAACTCCTTTGAACTAGTCAAAAGGTTCATACTTATACCTTATCAAATAGATATGTTAATATCTACAATGATCGTTGGTTAAGTAGTAAAGTATCAACAACCTTTCATTGCACAAGTACTTATAGGTCTTTATACATCGATATGTATAAGTCCTAATCAAGTCACTTGTCCTTAAACCTTTGTAGGTTAAAGGCGCTTTTGTCATTTAACAAACATGATTCGCATATCAATCGATTTGAAATCGAATTGAATTTCGAGCTCTACGTTATGTAGACTCTCATAATGCGGTTCTCGTTTATGTATGTGACTAAGCGGTTATATATAACATGAAAGTCAAATACTTTATATCAAGTCTTACGCATCCTATTTGTCATTCAAAACTTGTTTATCTATTTCAAGCAAATTCAATCAAGATGCATGAGATCATATAAACAAATCTATAATAAAAGATCTTGTCTTTTACAAAACATAATCATCCATCATTGAATTATGAAATGGAGATATTATGAGAGGTTTTAGAATTAAGGTATGCAACCTTCAATTCCTAAACAAACTCTTAATAAAGATAACTCTACGTATTCAATGGTAATGACTTAGACGAACAAGTCATTTCCTATACGGAGTTTACTTTACATCTCTCGAACATTCTCTTATTCTTCATTGCTAACACATTTCGTTAGATGCGAGCATATGAGCTAGTATCAAGTTACTAGTGTAAATTAGAGATAGTGAGATAATTTGAACGACAAATACACTTTAGGATTAGAATATTTCTAATCGTCACAATCATGGTACTTCGGACAACCTTTCAAATGCCTCCCATAAAACGGCAAATGAAACATCTCATGTGACACATGGTCATCAATGAGAGTCTCGAAATTTCAACTCATACCTTGGTGAAGTATTTCTTGAATACTTAACCAATCACCTCTTTGCATCAACAAGCGTGCATAAAGGTAATATTATATCCTTCATAATTCCAAAGAGATCGAATGACAATATCAACAATCCTTGATATCGGAGATTAACATCTCTAGTCATCAATTAGCTACTTCAATCTTTCGATTTGTAAGCTAATGAAACATTCATATAACTTCTTTTAAAAGAATAATCTCTTGGTCAACTCATATTCTTTATACTCAATCATAAATGATGGAGTTAATATCTACTTTCTCCAAGAACACTTTCTTGAGTAAGCGGATGAGAGCGTACGAGTTAAATCTAGTCCATATGAATTCTCTAATTCAAATGTCTAGAAATTTTGAATGAGGATACTAGCCATACGCTTTATTGAATAACTTTTCGCCAAAAGTCAATCAATCATCGCGATGCTACGTTCGGGTAGTTTGAGGAAAGTTTTTGGGAATTGACATACTCAAGTTTCTCTTCACTAAGATCGTGTCTTAGGAATCGGTATTACTTCGTTAAGTGAATACTTTTAGAAACGAGTTTGTTAATTTTCAAAGATTGATCGCAACAAAATTAACAATTTAAACATCTATAACAAAATCAATTTACGGTCATTTAGTTTATGCAATTGTTTTATTTATAACAAATAAAACTCCCACTATATTTATTTAATGTCCCTAATATAGTAGGTTTTCCAAGATCCCTATTTTCGTTGAGATGGTGCTAGCGTCGGCGTGACACCAAAACAACTAGATAAGGTAGGTTCTCCAACCAATCATTCCATATGATTCTTGGTTTGTGAAATATCACATGTACATCCACAAACTTTGCCCCGATGTCCAATCCGATTAGAAAACATCGTTAAGTAACCTTTCTCTATTTGCTCCTAGTAAATCCGATTTACACCCCGACACGGATGATGGAACACGATGTCCCGCGTCGGCGAGAATGCATCAATGAACGATCATACACGTTAGAAGGGGATAGAGAGAAGGAGGGCGATTTAACTTAATCATGTTTTGTTTGGGACAATAAATTAAGTGACACTTGTATGGTGGTCATGTAAGCATACACCCATACCTAGCCTATGACAATTCATAGCAATCACAAGCAATCACATATAAGCATCTCATAGTTGTGGGTTTGTATGGCTCCCGCTTGCATTAGTTTCGCCACATCGTCCATGGAGCAAAACTAATCTAATCCTTGCCCTCCCACTAAATTCTATAAGGATCTAAATCCTATATAAAATAAAGGTGCAAAATACATGTGAAAACATCCTATTCCCTTCCTATCCTTAGGGGCATGCAAGCCTCACAAGTTACATAAAAAATTAATCAAAAATTAATTAATGGCACCAAAGGCCGCATTACAAACATTCACACATGCGTTCATTTACAACCACAAGGCATTGAGTCTTGAGCCATACTAAACCCACTATCCACCTACAAAACAAAGTTAGCACATACAAGAATTTTGTTTCCAATTAACGATTTTCAAGCATCTTTGCGTATCGTTTGCTATAAGTAAATTCCGTGTACAAATCCTCAATTTTAAACAACCAAACTTGTTTAAATTCATTTAGAAAGTTCTTTCAACATCCCATAACAGAAAGGAGATCAAACAAGGAGTTTTCTAATTAAATTCAACTAGTTTGAATACTTAGAAAAACAGTAATTTATCAAAAAAACGTAACTAATGGAATCCAACAAAAACAACAGTTTTCGGTCTCCAAAAATTCTCAAATAAATTACTTAAGCTCCTTATCAAAGTTGTGACTACCAGTAAAAAATTCAAGAAGAGATCTTAAACCATCTGGGAGAATCAAAAAAGACAAATCGCTTACAAGTGCACGAAACACCGTTATGAGATTTTCAGCTTATCCTCTCAACCATTTGGTCTGTTAGACCACCTTCTATCCAGTTTTTATATATATAATATACATAGAAAAACTTGTTTAGACTACAGGCTATCCATTCATGAAAAGAAAACAACCAAGTTTAGTTCAATAATATTAAGTTACAGCCTAAACAATCAACAAATTCTGTACTGGGACAGACTGTCAATCGAAAGGTTTTAACCTAGTTGAAGGTCCAAACATCCACGAAAAATTACGAAATTAATTTTCCTGGAATCCTAACTCAAAATAGAACAACTCCATTTGAACAAAATTTTTAAAGGAGTTCTCAGTTGGTACAGTTTATTAGAACAATCGATTTGCTCAACAAACTGGATCTGACAAGATCTTCCTTTTCATACTTGAAAACCCACTAATTAATCCGAGTCATGCAACAAATTTTACATGCTCAGAAAGAGCTTCAAGTCCTCTTTATTTCTAGCCATAGAACACTGGTACTTATATTCAAAATATAAATCTTTCAAGCCATTCAAACAGGACAGTGCAAGCAAAAACTGGTTCTGCGCACTGTCGCCGTTTTATTCACAGTAAATCTATACTAATTCAGAAAAATGTGAATCCAACGCCAAAAGAATCAAAATCCACAGATCTACAACTTTCATGTAGATGGAAAGATCTTCCAGAGGACATATCACAGAGAAAAATGCGAAACAACACAGAAAATACCATTTCCAGACAGCAAACAAACGCATCATCTCTACTAATCCATTAATTAGCCAATTTCTCTTAATTAAGTGTTAAAAATAGCTTAAGTACGACCAAGGCTCTGATACCACTGTTAGAAAGTGTGCTAATTTTCATTTTTATGCTAATTACCAATTAATTAACCAAGCAAACATAGCACACACAAGATCTAGTACACAAGCTATTCAAACACACGAGAAAAAGGGGAAATTATACCTCCCGCGAAATCGCATCCGCGGGGCTCGATCCTACGGCATGGGAATCGATGGGGTGCTCTCCTTCGCCTCCTATTCGCGGCGCCTCGAGTCCACTATGGTATTAATCAAGTTCTTCTCAATTCGTGCTAGCGAAGAGAAGAACGAGTCTAATCCCAAGCGTTCCCTTTCTTCAACCAACGAACCAATCGATTTGTGGGAGAATGGGATGCTCAACACATGAGCTAGAGTGGAGAGGAGAGAGGGGGGGCGGCGCACCACAAAGGGGGGGCCATGGTGGCGGCTAGAGAGAGGGGAGAGAGAAGAAGGGCCAAAGGAGCCACCATATGGTGCCTTATATAGCCTCTTAACCCTAGATAGAAGTTCACACTATTTACAAGTGTGCCACTCCCACCTACCACCATGCTAGGCCGGCCTACTAGTGGGCTTCCTTGGCCCACTAGTCCATCTCCTATTTGGTCCCTTAATTCTATTAATTAAAGGCCCACTCAAAGCTATTCAATTTGGACATTTAATTTACCAATAAATTAAAGCCCAAATGGCTTAAATAAATTAAGTGTGTTGTTTATAAATAATTATTAACTTAATAATAATTATTTAGAGATTAGACAATGCATTAATTTATTTCTATATGATCCATTTGACTTAATTAATTATAACGGTCTATAACGCTATTTAATTAATTAATCAATCTATCATATTTTGCAATACTCAATATTGCAAATAAATAAATAATGCACGTATGATTAAATACCAATTTTGTGTGACCCTTTGAGGATTTATGCTATGTTGGACATGGAATTAAATCGCTATTTAATTCCAATAATCATAAGCGGTATCTAGCAACACGTTATGACTCCCAATTCGCATAAATAGTGTACTGCTACAATATTTCAATCCTGCATAAGAGAATAAATATGTTTCTCTATTTTGATTCTTATGTCGCACGATATCATCGTATAATCCAAGATAGGAATGTGTCATTCTTGCAGATTATACGTTTCTTGATCTAGAGATAATTGTATAAAGTTGCATGCAAACAATCTATCTCCATCAAGGGGCCCAAACAGATATCGTCACTCACTAAGTGAATTAATGAGGGACATACGGTTTTCTTGATGATTAACTTTTCCCCGCACAATTCAAGAGAACATAAATAAAGTCCGTATAGCAGCCCTTATCGGGAATCAGCGGTAGACAGTATTTATTGAACCTATCCTCATGTGGAAAAGATAAACATCTCAAACTTAGAACCAAAATCACAACGAAATAAACAATGACACATAACACAATCCATATGTTTATTTCGATGGGTCAAGTCCTGTGCTATGTTCCATAACATACACATATGCAACTAAGTTGGTAACTCTTTACCTATGATTAGTAGAACTTAATCATCACTTAACTTGCATACTAATCTTTTATGATAATTAATGTTCCTTGTTAATTATCAAGATTATGGACCGTTTAGATTTATTATTGTCATTCTAAAGAATGATCAACAGAGATCTACAATTCAGATCCTCAACCTGAATGATCTGTCAATAATAAACCTAGGAACAGATGATAAAAACTCATCCAAAACATAAACTAATAATTAAGTCATTAAATTATTGACTTCTAGGACATAACTCTAACATACACGACCACCAAACAAAGTGTCATATGAATTGTTTGTCCCAAACTAAAACGAATAAGTTAAATCGCCCTCCTTCTCTCTATCCCCTTCACGCCGATTGTCACTCATGGCGCGGTCCGCCCAAGCGGACGTCATGATTGCCAATTCGGTAGTCGGGGTGCAAATAACTAAGATTTGCAAGGAGCAAATGGTGAGAAATGATTTTTCGATGGACCCAACTAGAGTTTGGACATCGGGGCGAAGTTCGCTTATGCGAACCAAGAGTCATGGTAAGATGATTGGTTGTAGAACCTACCTTATCTAATCATTTTGGATGACGTGCCATAGCAGGTCCATTTTGATGAAAATAGGGATTTTGGAAATCACTATACTTAGGGACTTTAAAAGTGTAGTGAAAGTTTTACTTTTGTTAAAACTAAAAACATAAAACTAATTGACCTTTAAATTCGATAATTGTTGTAGATGTCTTCCTCCTCTTTAACGCTTCGTTCTCTTCTTGAGAAAGAGAAACTCGCCTTTAACGGTGCTAATTTCTTGGATTGGCACCGCAACCTAAGGCTTGCCTTTAGGTTTGAGAAAAGGGAGTACCTCCTCTCCACTCCGATTCCCTCTGCTCCTAAGGACACCGATCCAAAGGATAAGCAAGAGGAATATGAGAAGCACGTCAATGACGACATGGAGATGTCGGTCTTGATGGTTGCGGTCATGGAATCGGAACTCCAAAAGGAGTTCATCGATAGTGGTTATGGAGTGTTTGAAATGATCACTCGTCTCAAGAACATGTTCCAAACCAAGGCCCGCACCGAAAGGGCCCGTCTCATCAAGGCCGTCGCCAACACTCGCTTGGCGAAGGGTCATGAAGTCGGGCCACACGTCATGAAGATGGCGGGGTTGTTTCGGCAGCTTGAAAAGCTTGATACGCCCTTTCCTACGGGTGCGATTCAAGATTTCATTCTCAACTCCCTCCCTCCAAGCTTCACCGGTTTTGTTGTGAACTACCGGATGAATGGCATGGACAAGAGCATGGATGATCTCCAAAACGTGCTCGTTGAGACGGAGGATAGTCTCAAGAAGGAGAAGGGCCCAAAGGATGTTCTTGCCGTGAGTGACAAGAGCAAGAAGATCAAGAAGCGAGGCCGTAAAGCCAAGAAGGGCAAAGGCCCGGTGACGCCCCAAGGTTCGGCCAAGGGTGCTCCCGTGGGTTCCAAGAAGAAGAAGAACCCGGCCACTCCCGAGATCGTTTGCTACTATTGTAGCAACAAGGGTCATTGGAGGAGAAACTGCCCCAAGTACCTTGCCGACAAGAAGGCGGGAACCGTCCAACCTTCTTCTTCAGGTATATTTGTCATCGAAACCCTTCTCGCTACCTCTAACACCGATTGGGTATTCGATACCGGTTCGTGTGCTCACATTTGTCGAAATGTGCAGGTCCTAAAGAATAGGAGGCGGCTCGAGAAAGGTGAAGTTCAACTCCGCGTCGGGAATGGCATGTGCATCTCCGCTATGGCCATTGGGAGCGTGGATTTAACTTTACCTTCCGGTTTTGTGTTGGAACTAAAAGATGTATTTTTTGTTCCCTCTTTCACTCGAAACGTTATCTCTATCTCTTGTTTGGACATGGATGGTTTTGATGTTGTAATAAAGAACAAGTTGTTGACCTTGTTTCGAAATGATGTTCGTTTTTGTGATGCGCATTTATTGAATGGTCTTTATATGCTTGATTCTAGCGGACTTATCTTGAGTGTTGAGAATGACAATAGGAAACGTAAGATTTCACATGAGAATGCAACTTTGATGTGGCATTGCCGCTTAGGTCATATCAATGAGAAACGCATCAAGAGATTACAAACCGTTGGTCTCTTGGATCAATTCGCTTTCGAGCCAATTGACACATGCGAATCTTGTTTGATGGGAAAGATGACCAAAGCGCCTTTTCCTAACAAAGGAACAAGGGCAAATGACTTATTAGACCTTGTACATACCGATGTATGTGGACCTATGAGCATTTGTGCGCGTGGTGGTTATTCATACTTCATCACATTCACCGATGATCATAGTAGATACGGGTATATCTACTTGATGCGTCACAAATCCGAATCCTTTGACAAGTTCAAAGAATTTAAGAATGAAGTTGAGAACCAACTTGGTCGAAAGATCAAGGTCTTACGATCCGATCGAGGTGGTGAGTACTTGAGCCATGAGTTTGGCAGCTATCTAAAGGAGTGTGGAATCGTTCCGCAACTCACTCCACCCGGAACACCACAATGGAATGGTGTATCCGAAAGGAGGAATCAAACTTTGCTTGACATGGTTCGATCAATGATGAGCCAAGCCGATTTGCCTATGTCCTTTTGGGGATACGCCCTTGAAACCGCAACTTTTACATTAAACCATGTTCCATCAAAGTCCGTTGAGAAGACGCCCTATGAGCTTTGGTTTAAGAAGAAACCAAGCATGTCGTTTCTCAAGATTTGGGGTTGTGAAGCTTATGTGAAAAGGCTAGTGAGCGATAAGCTTGGACCCAAATCGGACAAATGTCATTTCGTAGGATACCCTAAGGAAACGAAGGGTTACTACTTCTATAACCGCAACGAGAACAAGATAGTTGTTGCTCGTTATGGTGTGTTCTTGGAAAAAGAATTTCTCTCAAGAAGAAGTAGTGGGAGCAACGTGGTGATTGAAGAAATTCAAGAACCGCAACAACAAAGCATGCCTCAAGTAGGCAATGTAGTTGTTCCCAATATGGTGCCAAATGAGGTTGCACAAAATGTGGATGCACCGAATGAGATTGTAGCCGAACCCATTCCACAAGTTGTTGTGGAAGAAGAGGTTCACGAACAAGCTCCCTCAAATGAAAACTCAAACATATCGCGAGTCGATGATGTTGAGGAAGCATCTTCACTTGAAGTTCAAGAACAAAGTCCACAAACCGTTGTGGAACAAGTTCAAGAACCTCAAGCATCTACCCTACGAAGATCGGCAATGCCAAGTCGTCCACCTATAAGATATTTAGGTTTGCACGATGTTCTCGTCATGGAGAACGATGAGCCTTTGACCATTGATGACATGAGAAAGAAACCCGACTCCAAGGAATGGCTAAAAGCCATGGAATCCGAAATGCAATCCATGTATGACAACAAGGTATGGACCTTGGTTGACCTTCCCAACGGAGTAAAACCCGTTGAGAACAAATGGATCTTTAAGAGAAAGGTCGACATGGATGGCAACTTGACCATTTACAAAGCACGACTTGTAGCGAAAGGTTACAAGCAAATTCATGGTATTGACTATGAAGAAACCTTCTCGCCCGTCGTCATGTTCAAGTCAATTCGGATCATGTTAGCAATTGCCGCATTCTATGATTATGAGATTTGGCAAATGGATGTCAAAACCGCCTTCCTAAATGGAAATTTGGAAGAGGATGTGTACATGACACAACCCGAGTGTTTTGTGGATCCAAAGAATGCTAACAAAGTATGCAAGCTTCAACGATCCATTTATGGATTGAAGCAAGCATCAAGGAGTTGGAACAAGCGCTTTGATGAGGAAGTCAAGAAATTGAACTTCTCTCAAAGTGAAAAGGAACCTTGTGTCTACAAGAGGTTTAGTGGGAGCGTGGTTGTGTTTCTTGTTCTATATGTTGACGATATACTCTTGATCGGGAATGATATTCCCGAATTGAATGCAGTCAAGGATTCATTGAAGAAAGTGTTCTCAATGAAAGACTTGGGCGAAGCCGCCTACATCCTAGGAATCAAGATCTATAGAGATAGATCAAAAAGGATGTTAGGTTTGAGCCAAGATGCATATATTGACAAAGTGTTGCAAAAACACAACATGGCGAATTCCAAGAAGGGATTCTTGCCTATGTCACATGGCATTTACTTGAGCAAGACTCAAGGTCCGACAACGGAGACAGATCGGGAGTACATGAAGCGATTCAAGTATCCATCTGTAGTCGGATCGATTATGTATGCCATGCTATGCACTCGCCCCGATGTGGCACATCCGATTAGCGTGACTAGTCGATACCAAGCCAACCCAGGCATGGCACACTGGACCGCAGTCAAGAATATCCTCAAGTATCTCAAGAGAACCAAGGAGAGCATTCTCGTATACGGTGGAGACCAAGAGCTCGTTGTAACTGGTTACACCGATGCTAGTTTCCAAACCGATCGAGATGACACCAAATCACAGTCCGGCTTTGTATTTCTGTTTAATGGTGGTGCCGTAAGTTGGAAGAGTTCCAAGCAAGATACTACGGCCGATTCCGTCACCGAAGCGGAATACTTAGCGGCTGGCGAAGCAGCAAAAGAAGCCGTGTGGATCAAGGAGTTCTTGACCGAGCTAGAGGTGGTTCCAAGCATCTCGGGTCCAGTGGATATCTACTGCGACAATACGGGAGCCATAGCTCAGTCCAAGGAGCCTAGGTCTCACCAGAAGACTAGGCACATTCTACGACGATTCCATCTCATCCGTCAGTTGGTCAATGACGGATGGGTCAAGGTCAAGAAGGTGGACGGTGCCGCGAACACAGCGGACCCTCTGACAAAGTCTTTGTCTCGAGCCGCGCATGAGTTGCATGTTGCATCCATGGGGATTAGGCGTATGCCTGATTGGCTTTGAGTTGTATCTTTTATTTAGGCGTTAGTATGAGACATGTATATTTGGATATTACATTGAGTACTATACACTGGCTAGAAGTCACTATTGATTGACTCTAGGCCAAGTGGGAGATTGTTAGAGATATGTCCTAGAAGCCAATCATATTTGGCTACTTCTATGGTTTTATGTTATGGATGATTTTATATCATTTGTTCCTTGATTTATGTGTTGGCAGTTCATTCAGGTTGAGGATCTGAATTATAGATCACTGTGATTCATTTAGTGGTAAATGACAACAATAAATCTAAAGCGTCCATGATCTTGATAATTAACAAGGAACATTAATTATCAATAAGATTAGTATGCAAGTTAAGTGTTGATTAAGTTCTATAAATCACAGGTTAAGAGTAACCAACTTAATTGCATATGTTTATGTTAATTGAACATAGTACAAGACATGACCCAACGAAATAAATATATGGATTGTGTTATGTGTCATTATTTATTTCGTTATGATTTTGATTCTAAGTTTGAGATATTTATCTTTTCCACATGAGGATAGGTTCAATAAATATCGTCTACCGCTGATTCCCGATAAGGGCTGCTATACGGACGTTATTTATGTTCTCTTGAATTGTGCGGGGAAAAGCTAAATAGTCAAGAAAACCGTATGTCCCTCATTAATTCACTTAGTGAGTGACGATATCTGTTTGGGCCCCTTGATGGAGATAGATTGTTTGCTAGCAACTGATACAATTATCTCTAGATCAAGAAACGTATAATCTACAAGAATGACACATTCCTATCTTGGATTATACGATGATATCGTGAGACATAGGAATCAAAATAGAGATATACTTTTATTCTCTTATGCAGGATTGAAATATTGTAGCTGTACACTATTTATGCGAATTGGAAATCATAACGTGTTGCTAGATACCGCTTATGATTATTGGAATTAAATAGCGATTTAACTCCATGTCCAACGTAGCATAAATCCTCAAAGGGTCACACAAAATTGGTGTTTTAACCATGCTTGCATTATTTATTTATTTGCAATAATTGGTATTGCAAAATATGATAAGTTGATTAATTAATTAAATAACGTTGTAGACCGTTATAATTAATTAAATCAAAGGGATCATATAGAAATAAATTAATGCATTATCTAATCCCTAAATAATTATTATTAAGTTAATAATTATTTATTTCAACACATATGCAAATTATAGGGCTTTAATTAAATAGTTAATTAAAGGCCCAATAGGGAGTCAAATTGGGAGAAACAAGAAGGGCCATTTAATAGTTGATTAAGTGGACCCAAGAGGCAAAGCACATAGCCCATAAAGGGCCCATAATGTGGCCGGCCATGATAGGGTGGCAAAATTGTAATTAGATGGTGTGAGGTAGGTAGGGTTTGTGCTCTATATAAAGAGGTATATGGTAGCAAATCCCCTCTCTCTCTCCTCCCACAAACCCTAGCCGCCCCCTCCTCTTGTGGCCGGCGCCTCCCCTCCTCTCTCTCTCCATTAGCTCATGTGTTGAGCCCCCTCTCTTCCTCAAATTCCTTTGTTGATTTGCTAGAAGATTGGGAAAGCTAGGGATTAGTCATTTCCTCCAAGTTACTAGCATAACTTGTTGAGGATTTGGTTAATACCAAGTGGACTCGAGGAGATTCGACAAGGAGGCCGAAAGAGCAACCACCACCTCGATCCTAGCCGCGGTTCAAATCCCCTTGGTTACGATATCAAGGGAGGTACATCTTTGAACCTTTTTCTCTTGTGTGAATGGCTTAATACTAGTTCCTATGTGTGTGCATGCTTAGTTATGGGTAATTAATAGTAATTATCCTTGAAAAAATAAAATTGTGCACTTAACTAACAACCCAAATGTTCAGATTTGACTATTTTACAAGACATGTTGTCTCTAAGTTACAAACTGATCAATTGCCCTCCAAAATGATCAAGGGATGGTACAACATTCATAAGAGTAAAGCATAGAATGTCACAATGAGCGGGTATATGATGTTCATCGTTGAATAGTTGGGATTGGGCCAATCCTTAGCGGCTCACAAATTCACAGCAAATACTATCTCAATAAAGTTAGCATCTTACATTGTGATAGGAACTTGAACTCTTATTCGCGTGTCATTGGCAAAAATCAGTTTCACTCTCCATTGATGGTCTGTTTTTTATAGGAGAAAAAAGATACTAGGGTATATTATAATATAGTTATACATTTTCTTTGTAAAATTAAAAAAATTGTGATTTTAAAGTCTTAGCTTAATATTTAGTAGATAATTATTGTAACTATATCATAGTTAACACCAACACCGTTTATTACCGAATTGTATTGTATACGAATTAAATCACAAAGCAAACAATATGGGTATGTATGTTTTAAAATAATTTACTAAACTTGATATTGTTCATTTCAATTATTGTATAGCAGTATGTGCTTCGATGGATATTTTCGAATACTTTAATAAATATTTTAAGTCAATTACGAACATAAAATATAACAAAGCAATAAATTTATGACTTAAAATAAATGTTAAATATTTTAAAAATATCCATAGAAGTACATATTGTGCTGTACATAGATCCTGCTAACATACTTTTGCATAAAATTTGATATTGCAATTTTCCAACCAACAAAAAAATAAGTTATTCGGCAAAATATTCATCCTGCTAACATTTAGGTCGCAGGTTCGAAACCCGGTTGAAAATCTTTCATAGATATTTAATTTAAAAATAAGTTGAGAGGCTTGATTCAAATTTATCTTTAAAAAAATTATAAATTTTTCGAAAAAAAAAGCTGTCAATTTTCATAATTATGTGACACAAATTGGGGCCTAAATTTATCAACACAAACACACACATATTCCTCCAGGTCAATTCTGCAAAAAAAAAAAAATTGATGTCCGCTAGAATTAGCACAAAAAAGATTAATGGAAAAATTACACAGATGTCCTGAAAGTATTTCTCATTTACCAATTTAGACTTTAATTATATTTAAGTTTTATTTTGGTCCTTGTAATTTTCATCTTGTATTAAATTTGCCATATTATTGTCACGGGTTACAATTTTCGATGAAAATTCACACCAGCAACACATGGCCCGTTGATATTAATGGTGACGTGTATAAATATCAGCTTGTAATTTAATTTTGATGATATGAACATGTATGTTAGTAACCATTTTGATATTGAAGTTAAGGTACATATTTGGTATAAATAAAAAATCTTAAGCACAATACTTAATGACATGCAATTTGAAGGACAAAATTATATATTAGTGATATTTTAAGTATCGTTAATGTAAACTTAGTCTGGGGTGTTTGGATCGCTTAGGAATAAGAGGAATAGTCTATTTTTAGTCGGGAAACATTGGGAAGTGTGTAATTTTGTGAGGAGTTTGAATGGTTAGGAATAAATTTACGTCTAGGAA
The DNA here is from genome assembly GCA_028095005.1 of Rhynchospora pubera. Taxonomy (NCBI): domain Eukaryota; kingdom Viridiplantae; phylum Streptophyta; class Magnoliopsida; order Poales; family Cyperaceae; genus Rhynchospora; species Rhynchospora pubera. The sequence continues at coordinate 84,057,646 of CM051462.1, read as the reverse complement.
TAGGCTATTCCTCGGGTGTGTTTGGATGAGCCGGGAATAGAAAATATGAATAAGAAATTTTGGTTTGTGCGCTTATCCATATTCCTTATTTTTATACCATAATTTTGTTAGTATAGGAATAAGGGCCCAAATTCCTTATTTTTGTGTTGTTTGAATTGCACAAAAATAAGAATAAGTACACAAATCGAAATTTCTTATTCCTATTACCGGCTCATCCAAACACACCCTTCCTAAGCGAAATTTAGTTATTTAAAAAGTCGGAACAATACTTTGATAGCTTGAAACGGGAACGGTGCGGTGCCCACCTACCATTTGATAAGAAAGAAATAAAATAACTTGAATCCAATGACCAAAGGTTAAGGAGATTCAAGTTTGGGCCGCTAGCGGTGCGGCCTAGTGCGGTAGTGCCACCACCAGCGCAATTTGTGCGGAAGAGATGACTCATGACTAGTTCCACCGTGATTATTTTAAATCGAAATAACTAAAATTATATTTTTTAATATAAAACCTCTAACTTCTCTAATTTGAACAATGAACATGTCAGTGCGCAGGTGACCTGCGCAAGCTCTGACGGCGCCAGTGCCACTGGCACAGGCACATAGAAGCCAGTGCTACTGACGCAGGCAGCCCGCTCTGGTTGTTAATGGCGCACGGATGCATTGATAAAAATGTTTTCCGCTAGATTTTGTCAACCAGAATATCAAATCTTTTTCTTTTACTATTTACCGGACGTACTAATTAATTGTGCATCAGTAGATGTGAGATTGTAAGCACATGGGACATACATAGATTTTCTGTGCCTTGATATTTAATATGTGCGAACCAAAAATCATCTATTCAAAGATAATATAAGTTAAGATTACAAGGGGCCGTTTGGATCGCTTAGGAATTTGGAGAATTTGGAGAAGTTGCAATTCCTAGGAATAAATTTATTGGAAAGTGTGTAATTTTGTGAAGAGTTTGGATTGTTTATAATAAATTTATGCTAGGAAGATGAAATTCCCCAAATTCCACTTGGAATCCAAACAGCCCCACAAAGATGGTATGTACTTATAAAGAGACATTTTTTTAATTACTGATTACATACAAGTATAAAAAATGAAAATTTTAATATGTGCAACACGTGTTAGAATTTTTATATCATTAATTAATTTAATTTAATATAATGATAATCACCTTTTTGATACGGTTCAAAAGATTTCTAAATGAAATTATTGGATCAAACTGATTTATCTTTATATTAAATTAATCTAAAAATTTACCAAGTTCTATAAAATTACCGAGCGCAATAAAATTACCAAAATATGGATTTATAGAATTTAAAAAATTATCAAGAATAAAAATTTTGTACCAAACTCTATAAATTTGCAATCAATTAATCTATATAAATCACAATTATGTCAAAATTATCGGTTTGTAATAATTTTCCAAGCTCTCCTGTGAATCAATTCATTAAAATGTTTGGAACTATTTTTCAAAAAAGAGATGGGCCTATTGTTAACCTTAAGTTACCTCTGCCCAAATATTTTTATTTTTCAAGATATTGTGCTGACTGTTGTTTGAAACTGTGCTCCTGATATAGGCTCCGTTTGGATGGCTTCTTCCCGGAATAAGGAATAAGAAATAACTATTTTTTACCAATAAATTTATTTCTAACCATCCAAACTCTTCACAAAAGTTACACACTTTCCAATAAATTTATCCCTTCCCAATAAATTTCTTCCATTCTTCCTTCTTCCTATCTTATTCTCAACGCATCCAAACGGAGCCATAAATGCTAAAAAATAGGGTTATCCTACACTGCGCCAATAGTAAAAGAGAAAATTCACTCTGCGCAGTATACTGTATACACCCATGTGCTCACCTCTATCGATGCAATTTATTAGCATTTTTTTTTTGAAGAGAGTAAAAGAAGAGAGAACATTTTTCTTCTCAATTTGTGCTGCCATTGACAACCGAAGTAGCTCGCACATAGGTGTTCCCGCGCCAGCGGCACTGGCGCCGTCATAGCCCGTGCACACAACCTGCGCACTGACATGTTCATTCCTCTAAATACTGTAGTCAAGATTTGTTATTAAAATAGTACTTTTAGTTATTTCTGTTTAAAAAAATCACGGCTAGTTCCACATCCCAGTCCAATCACAACTCAGAAGACAAGATTTACGCTAACGCCGTCATCTACTCATCTCACGACGCTTGGGTAACTTAGGCTCGGTTTGGATAGTGTGGGAATAAAGGGTGTGTTTGGATGAGCATGAAATAAGGAATAAGAATAAGAAATTTCGGTATGCTTGTTATCCAAATTCCTTATTCTTATACCATGGTTTTGTTAGTATAGGAATAAGGGCCCAAATTCCTTATTCTTGTGTTGTTTGGGTTGCACAAGAATAAGAATAAGCACGCATACAGAAATTTCTTATTCTTATTCCTTATTCCATGCTCATCCAAACACACCCAAAAGGAATAAGGAAAGAAGTATTGGAAAGTGTGTAATTTTGTGAAGAGTTTGGATTGTTTATAATAAATTTGGGAGTAGAAAGAAGCTATTTTCTTATTCCGTTGCTCATCCAAACGGAACCTTAGTGAGTGGTGATCCCAGATCCCCTGGTTCAACCAATCATACGATGACAACTGGAACTGAGTTTTCTATTCCAAGAGTTCCAGCTGTGAGAACTTATATTTCCTCACTGTGATTCTTGGATTATTGCATCGCCTCCATGGCTCCACCTCTCCCTAACTCCCATGCTCTAGATGTGAACTCCGATTTATGAGGAGAAAATTTAAACTTATGTTGGGTTTTTCTTTGTTTTATTTTTTAATAAATGGAGTTTGTTATGCACTTATGCCGTGAAGAATAATATATTGCCGTCCAACCTGTAATTTATGCATGTGCATGCCTGCCATAAACAGCCAAACAAGGGAAGAATATAAAAGACAAGGAATTCTAAAATTCTATGCCTGATGCGTAGTCTCCACTTCAGGGATTGACTTGGTCGTTGCGGATCATGTATTATGTATAGACCAGCTAGGCTTAAAATATTTTTTATACTAAACAAATAATTAGTTATTTAATTAGTTGTGAAAACTGCAATAATTTGTGCACATTAACAAAACAAAATGGAGATGGCACATGGGGATGTGAGACATTGAGCCTTCTGTAATAAACAAAATAATAACGCTAGTTAATTAACCCAAAAAAAAAGTTACATAACTGCACGAATAGATAATTCTTATAAATACAGTTGCAATGGTAGTTAGATGAAATGTCTTTCCTATTTATTTTCTTCATATGGTTTGATAAGTTGATCAAGTCAAATCTCAACCAGACTTATATACATACAGTATTTTGCCAATTACTATATAATATAATCACAATCAAATTTCGATGTTACAGATTTAAAAAACTGATTTAAATCAATTAATGTGATATTTTATCACAACCGAATTTTATATTTGTATTTTTTTCTGTTCATTTTGATAGAAAGAAAATCCTTACTGTTAGTTGTACAAAATTTCTTAGATTAATAAATATAATTCACTATCTAAACACATAGTAAATACTTTAGAAAGTATAATTCGACCTCCAACAATACTTTCAGTATGTAAATCACTAAGCATCTCGAAACAACCATTTAACTTTTGAAAATCAAGCTATGAACATGAAGTGTGTGTGTGTGTGTATATAGATGTGGGCTAAAGTGCCATAAATATCTTTTTTGAGACATTTTTTAAGATCCCAAATTCAATCGGTCAATCCAAACCGTTCAAATTGATCATTATATTGAAATACCATTGGAGACCAAATTTTACATTTTTTTTAATTTTTTTGCTATTTATTTTGATATGTTCAAATTGAAGGGTCTGAAATACTCCAATTATAACGTTTTTTAAAAATATCATAATAAATAGCAGAAAAATTCGAAAAAATGAAAAATTTGGTCTCCATGGGTATTTTAATATGGTGAATAATTTGAACAGTTCGGATTGAGCATTTGAATTTTGGATCTCGAAAAACGAGTCTATGACACGGGGCTCTCTGTGCCATCTATGGCACATTAGCCATCACTTAAGTGCCATAGATGTCTTTTTTGAGATATTTTTTTAAGATCCGAAATTCAATCGATCAATCCAAACCGTTCAAATTGATCACCATATTGAAATACCATTAGAAACCAAATTTTATATTTTTTTAAATTTTTTGTTATTTATTTTGATATTTTCAAATTGGAGGGTCTGAAATACTCCAATTATAATGTTTTTTTAAAATATCATAATAAATAGCAGAAAAAATGTAAAATTTGGTCTCCAAGTGTATTTTAATATGGGGAATAACTTGAACGGATCGGATTGAACATTTAGATTTTGGATCTCGAAAAATAACTCTATGGCACGGACCCTCGGTGCCATCTATGGCACATTAGCCATCCTTTATATATATATATATATATATATATATATATATATATATATATATATATAGAGAGAGAGAGAGAGAGAGAGAGAGAGAGTTTTGCTATGGTGAGTTGCAACTCACCAAAGCGCCCGTGAGTCGCGCTCAAAATTCCGAAATTAAGTTCAAAACGACCGATCCAAACCGTCTAATACGATCTCCCTATTAAATTCTTCATGCAGACCACATTTTACATTTTTTCGAAATTTTTAAGTATTTATTTCGGATTTTTAAATACTGCTGTTTTTGAACGATTCAGAACTAATTAGATTAATGATTTTCCAAAATTTCAAAAAAATACTTAAAAAATTCGGAAAAATGTAAAATTTGGTCTGCATGGAGATTTCAATAGGAAGATCGTATTAGACGGTTTGGATCGGTCATTTTGAACTTAATTTCGGAATTTTGAGCGCGACTCACGGGCGCTTTGGTGAGTTGCAACTCACCATAGCAAAACTCTATATATATATATATATATATATATATATATAGAGAAAGGATTCAATCAAAGCGCTTTGACCGGAGTCCCGGTTAAACCCCGTCAGTTCTCAATTTAGAAAGTTCAAATGACCGATCCGAACGTCAAATATGATCTCCATATTGAAATCTCCTTGCCGACCAAATTTTTCATTTTTTTGAAATTTCTAAGTATTTTTTCGGATTTTCAAAAACAGCAATTTTTGTAGGGTTCAGAACTAATTAGATTAACGATTTTTGAAAATTCGAAAAAATGCTTAAAAAATTCAAAAAAAATGAAAATTTTGGTCTGTAAGGAGATTTTAATATGGAGATCATATTTGACGGTTTGGATCGGTCATTTGAATTTTCAAAATTGAGATCTGACGGGGTTTAACCGAGACTCCGGTCAAAGCGCTTTGATTGAAGGCTTTCTCTATATATATATATAGAGTTTAGCTACGGTGAGATGCATCACAAAAAGTCCTCCGTGAGTCGCGCTCAAAACTCCTATATTTGATTCAAAATGACCAATCAAAATCATTCAATGCGATCTCCTTATTGAAATCTCCATGCAGATCAACTGTTACATTTTTTCCAAAAAATTCAAGTATTTTTTCGAATTTTAGAAAAAATCATTAATCTAATTAGTTCTGAACCGTTAAAAAATAACAGTTTTTTAAAAATAAAAAAAAATACTTAAAAAATTTGAAAAAATATAAAATTTGGTCTACATACAGATTTCAATAAGGAGATCATATTGGACGGTATAGATCAGTCATTTTGAACCAGATTTAGGAGTTTTGATTGCGACTCACGGAGGATTTTTTGTGATGCATCTCGCTGTAGCTAAACTATATATATATATAGAGTTTAGCTACGGTGAGTCGCGACTCACGGATCCGATGGTGAGTCGCGACCAAAATTCCTACATCTAGATCAAAATGACCGATTCAAACCGTCCAATATGATCTCCCAATTGAAATCTCCAAGTATACCAAATTTTTTATTTTTTCGAAATTTTTAAGTATTTTTTTGAAATTTTAGAAAATCGTTAATCTAATTGGTTCTGAACCATTCAAAAATATCAGTTTTTTAAAAATCCGAAAAAAATACTTAAAAATTTCGAAAAAATAAAAAATTTGGTTTGCACGGAGATTTCAATAGGGAGATCATATTGAACGGTTTGGATCGGTCATTTTGATCTAGATCTAGGAGTTTTGGTCACGACTCACCTGAGGGTCCGTGAGTCGCGACTCACCGTAGCTAAACTCTATATATATATATATATATATATATTGAGGTGGGCTAAAGTGCCATAGATGGCAATGGCATAAATGTCTTTTTTAGACATTTTTTTAAGATCCGAAATTCAATCGGTCGATCCAAACCGTTCAAATTGATCACCATATTGAAATACCATTGGAGACCAAATTTTACATTTTTTTTGAAATTTTTTGGTATTTATTTTGATATGTTTAAATTGGAGGGTTTGAAATACTCCAATTAGAACGTTTTTTTAATATATCATAATAAATAGCAAAAAAAATCGAAAAAATGTAAAATTTAGTCTCCAAGAATATTTTAATGTGGTGAATAACTTGAATGGTTCAAATTGAGCATTTGGATTTTGAATCTCGAAAAACGACTCTATGGCACGGGACCCTCTGTGCCATTTATGGCACATTAGCCTCCTCTATATATATATATATGCGTACACTTGTCCAAGACGATAAAAATTTAATTTTTAAAATTGGAATGGTCGATCCAAACCGCTCAAATTGTTCTATGTTATAAAATCTTCATGGAGACCAAATTTTATCTTTTTTCCAAATTTTTTACTATTCTTTTCAAATTTTTCAATATGCTCAATCTAAAAAATTCTGAACCCTCCAATTTTGAAAATTCGATAAAAATAGTTAGAAAATATGAAAAAATATAAAATTTGATTTTGAAGGATATTTTAATATACAGATCATATTGAGCAGTTTGGATCAACCGTTTAAAATTTTAATATTCGACGTTTGGATCGTGTTTGACGTCCTATATGTTTGATTCTAGCATTACTCGTATATATATTGCTATGGTGAGTCGCACTCACAAACTCCTAGATCTGATTAAAAATAACCAATTCAAACCGTCCAATATGATCGCCCTATTGAAATATCCATGAAGACCAAATTTTTTTTTTTTGAAATTTTTATGTATTTTTTCGGATATTTAAAAACTGCTTTTTTTTAACGGTTCAGAACTAATTAGATTAACAATTTTGTAAATTTAAAAAAAATACTTAAAAATTTTTGAAAAAATATAAAATTTGGTCCGCATAGAGATTTCAATTGGAAGATCGTATTAGACGGTTTGGATCAGTCATTTTGAACCAAATCTAGGAGTTTTGAGCGCGACTCATGGACCCTCTATGAGTCGCGACTCACCATAGCAAAACTCTCTCTCTATATGTATGATACATTTTAGTTTGAAAGTTTTGTAGAACAAATATAATAATAAAACTATGTGATGTTTTTTAATTCAAGTGTATAGAATAATTCGTGCAGCCATTTCCCCCCCTAAAAACTCGGACTTTCATATCTTGAGTATTGTTAACGTGAAATTATTTTTTCTTTACAATTTCGATATATTTTTTTAACAAGGTAATCTAGCATGCAGTGACGGAGCCAAAAAAAAATTTGAAATGGGGTTCACTTAAATATTAATGTTTATAAATGAAAAATGCTACAGTCAAAATAATATGGACAAAGTGTTTCGTCAAATCCGACCAAATTTCAATTCGAAAGTTTAAATGACCAATTCAAACCGTTCAATATGAACTTCATATTAAAATCACTTTTTAAATCAAATTGTACATTTGAAAATTTTTATACTATATTTTTAAAATTTTTGAACAATTTCGATCTAATTAGTTTTACAATTTTGAAAATCCTAATAAATACTTTTAAAAAAATAGGAAAAAATTGTTAAATTTGTCATGCAAGAAAATTTCAATATGAAGAACATATTGAGTGGTTTGGATTGATCAATTGAAGTTTTGAATTTGAGATCTAATCGAATTTGACGGAGCTATTCATCAAGTCGCTTTGACTCTATATTTTTATTTCACATCCATTACTTCAAAATTGAAATATTAATCATAATAATTAAACAAAATACATGTTTCCATCAAACATCCATTACTTAAAGTTCCAAAAAATAATACAACTGCACATATTTTTTTATTTTAGTCAACTGTCATAAAAATGAAATAATACGAACTAAAATTGGATATGTTTTAGATTTGTTATAGACACGAATTTAACTTTCAAACCAAACTTTCAATATAATATAGCTAAAAAAAAATAAAAGAGAAAATGATGATCAGAGGAGCGAAGTTTTGGATAAATTTTTTTTCGATTGTTCTCGCAAGTCACAAAGAGGAGAGAATCGCTAGAGTTTAGCTTTCACCAGGTAAAATAAAAATTGAGGAAAGGAAGGAAGCATCGCTGGATAACTTTATATTTTCTTTTCTTTTTCGATTGTTTTTTTTTATTTACTGAAGTGATTAGGCTAAATTCCAATTGTTACCTGGTTGGGCTACGAGGCCCAAAAACGACAGCCGAAGTAACAATAAGTGCAACTAATTCCATTTTATTATGGTAACATATCACTTTTGCAAATAAATTGTTAATATTCCAACAAATTCTCAGAAAAATTATATTATAAAATACATGGGGTTCAACAATGAAAAATCATCTAAATATTTTTGGGGTTCAAACATGTGGTGCATATAAAAAATTTATATTTTTTAGCAAAAAAATATTAATATTAGTACTATTATTTCTAAAAAATAGGGGTGACATTCACACCCATTTAATGAATGTAAATCCGTCCCTGCTAGCATGTATATGCATATTTGACATCAAGATATTTTTGCAAATATTCACTGAAAATTGACATATGAGAGATTTTGCATGCGAGATAATGAGAAGAGGGGGGGGGGGGGATTTTTGCATGATATATCATGCATTGTTTATCTGATTCATGATTTAAGCATCTCCTCGTAGTTTTCAGCGATACTTGTTTTCGTTGTTTTCAAATAATTATCCGTATAGTATAAAAATTGATATAAGATTCTAAATCTAATAATGAGATAGTAGAGAAAATCAATAAATATATATTGTAAATATTAATTGTATGTTATAATTTTATTTACTTACTAGTGGATTTTGAAGTTCCTATTTTTCTTCGATTTATTTGATATTACTTATGAATTAAATAAATTATTAGAGCTAGATTTTAATGTTTTTTCCCTTCAGATATTTACTTTAGATTTTTAATAGATATACGACGATAAATTATATATGTATTTTCTCTCTAAGGATGATGCTAATAAATCTGAAGGGAAAAAATGATGAAAAACTAATAATTTACTATATCTCAATGTGAATTATGAGACAATAAAATCGTGAATAAATTTTATCCTAGGGTTCATGTTAAGACATATGAAGAAAAAAAATTGAAATAAAAAAACAATTTATCGTATTTTTTTAAGAGAATATTTTTTTTATCATATGAAGATCCATGTACCAGAAAGATATTGCACAATTATTACTATTATTATTTTGCAACTACTTTTAGATTAGATCTAATATTATTATGTTATCATTATGATATTATTTTATGAATTTGAGGTTGTAAAGTGATCGTATAATAAATTATCATATTGGGTTTAATTTATACTAATGTTATACTGTAAATAATCGAATTGTGCAAAACAAAACGATTGCTTTATGTCTCAAGTTGGGGAGATTTATGATGAAAATTTTATAGATACTCAATTAGAATTGTAGTTTCTGAATGTACGAGTGAAGTTTGTGGTACTATAAATTTGTAGAAAAAAAGTTATAGCTGAATTACTGACTTAGCAGCACACGATAAAATCATGCATCACCCTCTAACATTTAGACTTGAGAATTTTTTACAAATATGCGGAAAATCATTAGGCAAGATCATAGGAAAAAGTAATCATAACGGTTTCGTTTGGATGGTGTGGGAATAAAAGGAATAAGGAAAGAAGTATTGGGAAGTGTGTAACTTTGTGAAGAGTTTGGATTGTTTATGGCTCCGTTTGAATAGGTATGGGAAGAAGGGAAGAAATGAATAAGTGAGAAGAAGTATTGGAAAGTGTGTAACTTTATGAAGAGTTTGAATTGTTTATAATTTTTTTTCTTCTTCTTATTCCTTCTTCTTCTTCTTTCTTCCAACGATCCAAACGCACCCTATAATAAATTTATTTTCTTATTTTCTTATTCCCTTATTCCCACACCTCATCCAAACTGAGCCAATATGAACAACCACACGCACCAACACATGGTCGCAAACTGCCATACAGCTCCTCCTTTAGTTTCCGTTCTTTCCCTTTATTGTATAGTTTTTGGAGCACAACCCAAATATCACAACTTTACTCTTTTATTAATATTTTAATTTTTAAAATGTAAATGTCGAATATTAACCGTTGATCTTCTTCATTTTAACGAGTGATGCATCTTTATATAAGTTTTTATTAAATTTAAAGTTGATTTGATACTCAATCAAGAGGTTTAAAATGAACGAATATGATTAACTATGACAAATTAATTATAATACGTTCATGGTTTGACCTCCAGATCAAGTATCAAATCAACTTAAAATTTTATAAAATTTATATAAAAATACATCGCTCGTTAAAACGAAGAAGATCAACAGTTTAGATTAGAAATTTATATTTTAAAATTTAAAATATTAATAGAAAAAATGATATTTGGTGACATTCTAGACTTGTGACTTCGGTAATTTACTCATTATATAAAACCCAAATTTCGGTAATTTACTTATTATATAGATGGGTACACTCGATACGTTTATAATTTCACATAACAGCATTTTCAATTGTAATAATTATTATAACTTGTTTTAAATTTCCTTTTTTATCATTATCAGTGTCCGCACTGCATAAATTTTTGTTTCCGATATTATTCATTAAAGAAAAAAAATAAAATCCATCTAATTCATTGGCATCATGTCCACATCTTAATGTAAATTGAAGGATTAAAAAAATTATAGAGAATTGTATTAAAGTTAGAATCTATAAAATAAAAAAAATTATAAATCCGCTGCTATTTTTTTTTTTTTTGTAGGATGCGAATAATAACGGAAACGTTGCTTTTATCCAGAAAATTTGCCACTTTCTTTCCGTCTCATATGCCTAACTAAATCCAGCTGTGTAAATATAGCCGCAAAAGGCGTCAACGACCCATACAATTATTATATACTCTAAAATTCTAAAATAAACATTTCACGGCCGATTAACGGGGCCCACAGCGACTTGTCCGGTCTCCGTCCGTTCGGTCTTGTCCGTGCTCACCTCTTTTCTCCACTTCCCTCTTAAAATATACAAAATATACGGACTTTTTTCCAAAAGGGCCGAAATTGATATTGAAATTTCCAACAGGGCTCAACTCATTTTAATATTATCTAAAAAGGCCATAATTCAAAAAAAAAAAAATTATCTAAAAAGGCCTTGAGAAGCTTATGCGCCGTAAATATATTTTTGTCTTTACTCTCGGAGCACAGCGGAGCAAGTCACCAAAATATCCGAATTCCGAAAGTACTATAATAACTGAGTAAATGAGTGAAAGTCCGAAATGAACTGAAAATTCGTACAGACCGATAGAGTTGTTACGTACATCTTTCGATAATAAAGTTACGTACATCTTAATATGACTTTATTTTGTTGGACATTGTACAACTGATTTTTATGTATGAATGAAATGCCCATCGGCCAATTACCAAAAAAAAAAAAAAACTTAGGTGGGCCACACGAAGAATTGACAGACCACATTTTTTTTTAATAAATTTAGGCTGTTTCCTCCATGTTTGTCAAGATAAGCGCAACAAACATAAAAAATCTTTTATTATTAGTATATGTATAATTATGTCTCTAATATAGTGGAGATAAGTATGTCATTAATTAGGTATGATGTTTCTGAGAACTATAACTATAAACGTACTTGGCCTATATACTCAGGACCCAATTTAGTACCTGATCCTAATTTGTACAAGATCAAGAAGGGTCGGCGTCAAACGGTCAGAATTAAAAATGATATGGACACAATCAGTCAGCCACGAAACAAATGCACTTGTCATCGCTGCGGCGGTAAAGGACATAGTCGGAGGACTTGCACTGCAACCATTGAAAATGACGAAGGTTATTCGTATTATCTTTTTTAACATGTATTATATTTAAATTATAATTATAATTCTTTTAATTTGTTTAACTTAAAAATTTTATTATTTTTCTTGCAGCAAACTAAATCATGAACTCGTCATTGTGCTTTTAATTGAGTAGTTATTTCAATTTTTAATATATTTTCAATGAATTTTTCTGTAATATTTGTGCTTGTTGTGGACTCAAGTTGATGATAGTGTGTAATGTCAACAATCAGTTTAAGCTTTAATTACAAGTAGTTGTTAATCATGGTTTCATTGGTTTACCATTAACACAGAGAAAAACATCTGTCATCGTCAATTCTTCGTGTGGCCCACCTAATTTCTTTTTTTTTTGTTGGTAATCGGCCCGTGGGCATTTCATTCATACATAAAAATCAGTTGTACAATGTCCAACAAAATAAAGTCATATTAAGATGTACGTAACTTTATTATCGAAAGATGTATGTAATAACTCTATCGGTCTGTACGTAACTTTATCGGTCTGTACGAATTTTCATTTCAATTCGGACTTTCACTCATTTACTCAGTTATACAGTACTTTCGGAAAATTTGGTGACTTCTATGCTCCGCTGTGCTCCCAGAGTAAAGACAAAAAAATATTTACGGCGCATAAGCTTCTCAATGCCCTTTTAGATAATATTTAAATGAGTTGAGCCCTATTGGAAATTTCAATATCAATTTCGGCCCTTTTAGAAAAAAGTCCAAATATACCCACCACTTCTACTTCCTCTAGTCAATGGGCCCCACCACCATCCCGCGTAGTCACGTCTCCTAATCTGTCACCGCGAAACACCACACCGCCTCCCAGTCCTGCTGTAGTAATTGCAAGTCCAGAGCGAAGAAAATTCGTCAAACAAAACTCGGCCACTGCAATTTCACTATAATAATAAATAAAAAGAAATTAAATTCCATCCTTTTCCTCCTCCATTTCCCGAATGCGCGTGCTCGTAATTTGAGATTTTGATCTACCTACTAGTAACAAGGAGGTGGGAAGAGAGGAGAATTAAGAAGAAGAAGAAGAAGAGCGAGACATGGCGGTGCCCCTTGCGGTTCTGTTGAAGAGGGAGCACACGAACGAGCGGATAGAGAAGCCCGATGTGTTGTATGGCCAGGCCAGTCACAGCAAGAAAGGCGAAGATTTCACGCTCTTCAAGACCGAGTGTCAGAGAGTTCCCGCCGATGGATCCACCACATTCTCTGTTTTCGCCGTATTCTCTCTTCTCTTTTCTATCTCCGAATTCTCTGAGATCGAATCTGTACTCAGTTGCTGACTTGATCGCTCTACATAGATCCGAATCAATTGGACTGGATTAGAATTTACTATCTACAATTTTAACTATTGTTTTTTTTTTTTTCCTTTTCTCTTTTTGACCGCGTTACTGAATTTAGTTAGTGTAGACAATTTATGCAATATATGCTAAATTTGCTCTCGCAAAGCGGTTTATTCTCTCAATTAACACAAAGTTAATAGTCTGTTAATATTTTTTTTTGTGTAGCTATTTGATGGGCACAATGGTACCGAAGCTGCTATATATGCAAAGGAGCATCTGCTGAACAACGTTTTAGGTGCAATGCCGTCTGACCTCAGTCGGGATGATTGGCTAGCTGCCCTTCCTAGGGCTTTGGTTGCTGCCTTTGTCAAAACTGATAAAGATTTTCAAAACCAAGGTATTTATTTACTAGTGCTAGTGGTTTTTGCCTCATGTAACTGCTATAATAGGTATGGTGTCTATTGATGGAAAAATTAACATACTTGCTACTTTATTTTCTTTTCCATTGTGGGGCTGATTCCCAGTAGTTTTTATGGATACTATGGTTTCATTCCCTAGTGGACCAGTAATTATTTGTGACACTTGTATGTTTATACAATCGTACTTGGTACTGCTTGTATGTTTAAACAAATGCTTAGTTAGGTGTGTTGGAGGCCTTATTGGTTATTGCACAACTGACAGTAATGCATATTCACATAATTCGTTTCAGTTTTTTAGTGTAGTTTTCCTTGATTTGTGCTATTACTGGTAAGGTACACTGTTTTGGCAGAACATTAGAATCTTCTCTTCCAATAAGCGAAAGTCAAACAAAAATTTGGAAACTTAAGTGTCATAAAGCTCATTTGGTTCCTAACTTTTAATTCCTAGCATAATTTAGATAGCATTATATGGTAATAAATCCTGCTTCAGCATTCTTTTGTGTTATTTTAAATATGGTGAAAGGACATTAACTTTAGTATTTTTTATTTTCTGTGGTAACTTAGCACATTCATCGGGGACAACTGTAACGATGGTGATAATAGATGGATGGGTTGTTACCGTAGCATCTGTAGGTGATTCACGGTGCATTCTTGAATCAGCCGAAGGTTCCATATACCATCTCTCAGCTGATCATCGGCTGGATGCAGATGAAAAGGAGTAAGCTCTCTCTCTCTCTCCCCCCCCCCCCCTCTATGTGTGCGCGTGTACTAGTTCCCTTGGATGTCTCTCTCTATGTGCAACTTTGTGAAGCAATTTCTAGGGCACCAAACAGAAAATGTCCCAGATGCCATTTAAATTCAGATTATAAGACCTGAAATGTGAAAAATCTTCTCTAGTCAAAGACATGAGAGCTTGTTTTGCTTTTTCCCTTCTTTCTTGAGAGGATGGAATTATCTATGGAGCATCAACACTGAAACAGGCGTCTGACATTATGTGGTACACACATAGCGATAATGGACTTTTTAAATTATTCCCTATTAGAATTTGGAACATGAGTGCCCTTGTTTTGTCAGACATGGATACAATACCACAATAGCGAGAATTTTACCTGTTATATTGGAAATATTATGTTTTTTATTGATAAGAAGGATATTGAAAACTGTTTTGAAACATTTGCTTGAAAAATTTATTTGCATGGTAGCCAAAATGTAAAAGTACTAAAATGATAATTGTACTTTGACTCCCTATTTTGATTATTTTCTTCTTTCTCCCTGTTATGTTCAGTTAATGATGATGAAATATTTCAGGGTAGAACGTATTACTGCTAGTGGTGGTGAGGTTGGCAGACTAAATGTTATAGGTGGTGCAGAGGTTTGTTTGCTCTCTCTCTCTCTCTCACACACACACACACGCACACACACACAGAGTGGAGGCACTTAGATGTCCTTACCCAGTAATGCTTTTTCCGTGAAAAGCTAATACTATGGTGTGTAACTGACTCCCCCTTTTCTGCTTCTTACAGATTGGTCCACTTAGGTGTTGGCCTGGTGGTTTGTGTCTTTCAAGATCTATAGGTGATTTGGATGTTGGCCAATTTATTGTTCCTGTCCCATATGTGAAACAAGTCAAGGTTTGTGAAGTTACTGCCACGAGTTATATCAAAGAACTCATTTTATACTTATAATTTTTTTTTTGTACAATAGCATAATGTTTTGCATGTTTCAAAAGCGTAATACAAGAAATGGCAATAATGCACTAATTTTGTTTAATCTCTGAGATTAGTTTGTCCATTTCGCTGCAGTTATCCAATGCAGGAGGGCGCCTTGTAATTGCTAGTGATGGTGTATGGGATGCATTGAGTTTTGAATCTTCTCTTAAATGCTGCCATGGTTTACCTGCTGAGTTGGCAGCTAATCAGATCGTAAAAGTACTTGAATTTCTCTGTTCTTTGTGAATTTGTGTTCGTTGCCTGATAAACACTATGATCGGACTGTGGTTTGTGTTGCAAAAGTGAAACCCCAAAAGGAAGAGCCATTTTCAATTTCAATATGGGAAATTAGTATGTTAACTGCCGGTGGCATTGTCATTGGATATGATTAAGTTAGATTCGAATCACCTTTGGGTTCAGATAAAAATTGGTTTTGGAATATCTCAGGTCTCTTGTTTATATTAGTTTTGGTCCATCATTTTATTTGGAAACAGATTCAGTCAGCAATCGATTCAGGTTCAGATCATATTGTACTGTGAACAATCTAGATCTGGGTATAAACGGGTTTTTTTGTAAGCTTGCCCTAAAATGTCAAATGACATATTATATGGTTAATGTTCCTTTTGGTTAATTGTTGCAATGAATATGTTAGTAAAACAAAATTTTGTTCAGCTTGTAATTTTATTTTCTTCAGGTCAAGTTTTGCCTGGTCTAGTTTGATATTATTGCAATGTCGGAAACTGGTCCTGCTCATGCCTAACTGTAAAATGACAATGATGCAATTTATGTGTTTTAACATGATTCATAATCAATGGTTCAGAATTACATAACTGTTGGTGATATCCAAAACTCCTGTTTATATGTGATGCAGATTGACTCTTGATTCATGACAAAATGAAAATCTCAGATTTATGGTTTGAAAACTCATTTCGGCAGCAATTTATGCTTTTTTTAATAATTCAATTGTTTCGTTATTTCTCAGGAAGCTGTACATGTGAGAGGCCTCAAAGATGACACAACCTGCATTGTCGTAGACATATTGCCTAAGGAAAAAGCAGTCCCTGCTCCAACTCCTCATCCAAAGAAGCAAGGAATGGGAGCATTAAAAAATATGTTTCGTAGGAAACCATCTGTCAAGTCAATCAATGTGAAACAAGAGACCTCAGAGCCGGATGTTGTGGAGGAAATATTTGAGGATGGATCTGCAGCACTAGCTCATAGGTTCCTCTTTCTTCTTATTTTAGAATCAGCAGGAGCTGTAGTGTTTGTTACCAGTTAAGTACATGTAACTAGGCGACTTTTGCTGGTGATTCTGGTTAGCTTTTGTCCAGCACATTCACAGGAGCCTTTTGTTAGCTCTGCTACAATTTCAGAAACCCAAATAAGATACATTTTTCCTGTTTGTTTTCTTTTAAAACTGAGAGAGAAAGAGAGAGAGGGGAGGTGCGGTCTGGTTCTCAAATCATGTGCATTTCGTACAGAGTTCAACCTGACCAGCTATGTAACACTTTAGAAAACCTTAATTAGATCAGCACTCATAGGAAAGATAACTAACTTGTTGTTGTCTGATTAGCAGCATTAAAATTTCATCACTTTTTAACTTATGCATGCCTTTTTTTTCTTTTTTTTCATATGAATAACTCAGACTAGATACTGGAAATCCCATACAAAACATGTTCAAGATATATGCATGTGCGGTTTGTCAAGTAGAGATAAAGCCAGAGGAGGCCATTTCCTTGCATTCCTGTCCTTCCCAGCAAAGGAAATTTGTCAGTCCATGGGATGGTCCCTTCCTGTGTCTTAGCTGTCAACAAAAGAAGGAAGCCATGGAGGGTAAAAGCTGTTCTCAAGGTACTGAAAGTTTTCTTCTATAATACACCTCTTAGTTGCATTTCTGCTGGCCAGGCTTAAATCTTTCTATATAATATGCAGACCTATTTGTTTTTTTTATCTTTCTTGAGTTGTGCAGAGAGTTACAAACTTACAATGAGGGTATTTTGAGAATTGGAAGGGTTCTAGAGGAATATTTTTTTTTTCAGTATTTACTCTTATGGGATTTATTTCAGGGCATGCAATATTTTCTCATTATTATCTGGGTGTTTCAACATGCACTTGGCCCAGAACATTTCTGGCATGAGAATCTTTCACAAACGTTTTTAACATCTAGACTTCTGTTTTGTTGTCTGAGGGTTTCGAGTTCCAAATAAGGAAATTTGCTTTGTTTTGTTTGAAAAGACCTTTTGGGTTGGTAGTTTGTTCAGATCACTTTACCTTCGTCCCAAAGACTAACTGTCACCATGGACTTTCTGTATTTTGCTAAGAACAGGCGCCAGATTCTGATAAACAGCAAATAAAAACTGTAGGAACTTTTGGTTGTAAAAGCCTAACTCATTGGTTGGTCAGTTGAGGAAAGAATTTATCTTCACCTTTTGTTGTTCTCTTCAGATTTCTCATCTTCTTCAAAAAGTGCTTCAAGTGATTCTTGGGAGTAATTAGATCAACAACTTGGCGACAATACAAATTTTTCTGATTTGGGTCTTACTTGAATTCTGGAGCAGCATGATAGTGTTGCTTGGTGCATTCACAAATGGAGCCCTTCTTCTTTTTTTTTTTTTTTGGCTAAGATAGTGGTGTACATACGCCATTGTATAGAGGCTAGATTTTATACCTAGAATTAGGTTTAGGTGGTTGCACTTTGTTCTTTTTGTTTTTTTTTTTTAGTTGAACATTGATTAAGTTTCTGAAAGTGCTTATTACTTGTCTATAGGGAATTGTAGAGATCATTGATTCTGCCTCCCTCCCCCCCCCCCCCCCCCTTGTACTACGATAAATCATGTTTCATAAAATATAAGAGAATTGTGTTATCACATAGTGGCTAGTGTCAAACATATAGGACGCGTGTACTTGTCCAACGCGATAAAATTTTAATTTTTAAAATTGGAATGACCGATCCAAACCGTTCAAATTGTTCTATGTTATAAAATCTTTATGAAGACTAAATTTTATATTTTTTCAAATTTTTTTACTATTTTTTTGGAATTTTTCAATATGCTCAATCTAAAAAGTTCTGAACCCTTCAATTTTGAAAATTCGAAAAAATAGTTAGAAAATATGAAAAAATATAAAATTTGATTATCAAGGATATTTTAATATAGAGATCATATTGAGCGGTTTGGATCGGCCGTTTGAAATTTTAATGTGCGACGTTTGCATCGTGTTTGACGTCCTATATGTTTGATTCTAGCATTACTCCACAAATATATGTTATTTCTGCGTGTCACAGGATTCAAACTTGTATTATAATTGTTTTCGGATGTACTTGTACAATATAGCTTGCTCACTGTCATCACTGTGGATATTTTCCTTATATTTTGCAATATTCCAGTACCATCGTCCAAGAATGGTTATTATTGGGAGTATTAGAGATTCTTTGCTCCATGTTTGATTGGTGGGATGTGGGTGGAAGGGAAAGAGAGAAATAAAATAGGATGGTGATATGGCTCTTCATACTCTTTCATAAAATGTTTAAGAGAAAGAGATCATAATCTAGTTACATGTACGAGATCATCATTCTTATATTTCCAAAAAGTAGCCTTATTATTATTCTATATATAGGCTCCATTTGGATGAGGTATGGGAAGAAGGGAAGAAGAAAAAAAGTGGGAAGAAGTATTGGGAAGTGTGTAATTTTATGAAGAGTTTGGATTGTTTATAATAAATTTCTTCCTTTCTTTCCTTCTTCCCACACGGTATCCAAACGGAGCAATATATATATATATATATATATATATATATATATATATATATATAGATTGGCTAAAGTATACTCCAGCATATAGATAGCCCGTATGCTGGAGTCGTTTCTCACAATCTAAAATGCATACAGTCGATCCGAAGCTTTCAAATTGTTCTCCATATTGAAATCTCCTAGGAAACTAAAATTTATATTTTTTCTAATTTTTTTACTATATATTATGCTATTTTAAAAAAACATTATAAAGGAGTTGTAATGGAGTATTTCTGGCCCTTCAATTTGAAAATAGCATAATATATAGCAAAAATATTCGAAAAAATGTAAAATTTGGTCTTGAAGGATATTTTTACATGGAGAACAACTTGAACGGTTTGGATCGACTGTTTGAATTTTAGATTTTCAGAAACGACTCTAGCATACGGGTTTGATCCGTATGCTAGAGTATACTTTAGCCAATCTCATATATATATATATAGAATAGATTCAATCAAAGCGCTTTGACCGGAGTCTCAGTTAAACTCCGTCGGTTCTCAATTTTGAAAGTTCAAACGACCGATCCGAACCGTCAAATATGATCTCTATATTGAAATCTCCTTGCCCACCAAAATTTTTATTTTTTTAAATTTTTTAAGTATTTTTTTCGGATTTTAAAAAATCGTTAATCTAATTTGTTCTCAACCCTACAAAAATTGCTGTTTTTGAAAATCCGAAAAAAATACTTAAAAAATTCAAAAAAATGAAAATTTTGGTCGGCAAGGAGATTTCAATATGGAGATCATATTTGACGGTTCGGATCGGTCGTTAGAACTTTCAAAGTTGAGATCTAACGGGGTTTAACTGAGACTCCGGTCAAAGCGCTTTGATTGAAGGCTTTCTATATATATATATATATATATATATATATATATATATATATATATATATATATATATATATATATATATATATGAGAAAAAAGTAGCCTAATGGAATCGATGAACTAGCTCTTCAACCAAGCGGTTGTCTTTAATGCTTCATTTAATAGCTTGGGCTGTTCAGACTTATTAAACTTAGGTTTAATGTTGTAGAATGTATTTAGTTCTAAGATATTTATGGCTAAATTTATTGTTTAGATTATTTCTTGGTTTTCTAGGTCTTGCTACGCAGTTTTGATAATTCAACTAATTCTAATTCCTAATTCGTAAAATTAGTAATGTAATTTCGATAATCAAACTTTACTATTAGTAATTTTAATTTGACCTACTATATCCTTCCATTTTGTCGGCTTTTTTACTAAATCTTTAATTTCATGCCCTGTAGTCCTAATCATTTAACAGTTTAACTTGGCATATGACTTTTATCGAGGGAATAAAAGCAAGGAGCACAACAGTCTTTTTATTGCATGCGGTGTTTTATAGGGATTTTTCTTTCTTCTAAACGTAGTAATTTTCTTGTTTGTATTTTTTTTGGACAGATATAGGATGTGCGTTTTCCTATCACATTGCTCCACAAAAATATATCACTTTAATGCCTGGAAAATAATGGAGCTAGACAGGAGATACAGTTTAAACATATATATTCGGAAAATAGGTACATCTGTCATTTTTTTGTTCTTTAACTGAAATGTTGCACTCTCCATAACTCATGAGGTTACAATTATATGTTCTCTTTACTTGAAAATGGCACTGGTCATCGAGTCACATTTATTCACTTTCTTTACTTGGATAAATTAAAAGTAATAAAGCTATAAAGGTGTGGTCGCTTTCTTAATTCTATGATTATATATGAATCACATGTTCATGCATTTTTTATAGTACAACCAAGCTTTTAAATTTCGGTTTTTTCGGTATGACGGTCCATGTCCCCATGTTATTTCGATGTTATAACGGCGATATAACGGTGTAGTGTTTTTTTCAAAGTTTGACACACATTAATTCTATAACTATCAATTTATATGTTTATACATCTCCAATACTCCATACAAATAGCATACTGCCATACCAAATTCAATATACTGCCATACCAATATTGAGTAGCAGTAGCAGCTTGTACCAATTTAACAATAGTTCAATATTGAATACACAATTTAACAATAGCAGCAATAACAGCTTGTTATTTCGCCGAAATAACTGAAATAACGCGTTATATCGCCGAAATAACTGAAATAACGCGTTACGTCATTTTCTCAATTAAGACTGTAACGTTTATGCGGTTTGACACAAAATACCGCTATTTCTGTTATTTCGCAGAAATTTAGAAGCTTGAGTACAACTTATATTAATAGTCCTCAATACTTCAGCTCTTACAAAGGTTTAAGAAGAAGCTAATAGATTATTCATTATTCATAGTTGTATTAGAAAATTTAATCCATGGAAATAATACGATTAAGACTTTGATATGTCTAAAGATACGGGGCAATTCAACGTTACCGATTTTTTTTTTTAAAAATACTAACATATTATTAAGAGATGGGCTAAAATCAGCTACGACGGACAGATGCAATCATCAGCTACGATCAAATCTCAATTTTCGAGATTCTAACATTCGATCCGAACCGTTCATTGTGTCCTCCATATTGAAATCTCATTGGAGACCAAATTTTACATTTTTTCTGATTTTATTTACTATTTTTTTGAGATTTTTAAAAATCATAGTTATTGAAGGGTCCAGAATTGTTTAGATTAAGAATTTTGTAAAATATCAAACAAATACTAAAAAATTTCAGAAAAATATAAAATTTGGTCTCCAATGAGATTTCAATGTGGAGAACACATTGAACTGTTCGGATCGACTGTTAAAATCTCGAAAATTGAGATTTGATCGTAGCTGACGGTCATCCGTCAGTCGTGGCTGATTTTAGCCCATCTCTATTATTAATATCGAAATAATACTTAAATAATCCGATTTATAAATGGTATTCTGATCTCGGTCATTGAAAGCCAATACTAAGGTTGGCTTCTGAAAAACCGATCTAAGCTAAGTTTGTTCTTCGGAATTCCAGGTTATTTTTTTATATATATTTAATTATAATTTATTTAGATCTTAGTATTATTTAATTAGTTTAAAATTACAATAAATTTATATTTAATGTTTTAAAAAATAGAGTTAAATTTCATTTAATATCTTTAATATATTTTAACTAGCGTTTCTTAATAGCCACCAAATTATCCAACATGTTTCTTGTTTGAGGACTCATCGTCTCCATGACGTCTTCACTTTTATAATTGTATCATCTCATCAAAATGTCAAATTTGAAAATATAAAAAACTATATGTATCTACTTCGACTTCCATGCAAACGGAAAACTTATTACTATTTTATTTTATTTTGTTCTAATTAATATCAAATGTTGCAAAATTTTCATTAAATTAATGTGACTAATTTCTAAACGTAAATGTTAAAAAAATTTCTTTCATTAATAAAATGTTGAATACTTTATTTAATTTTTATGTACACGTCAGACTAGAGATAGTACATAATTAAGGATCACATACGGTGATCTAATTAATCTAATTTATTATTTTGGATTTAGTATTTTTTTGTCTCCAAAAATTTCATAAATGGGGGCATGCATGCATAAAATATTGTTCTTTAGATGTAGAAATTGTTTCGAATTCTGTAAAATTAATAAATGAACCGTTAGCTTCTATATATATATATATAGAGAGAGAGATTGACTAAAGTATACTCCAGCATATAGATAGCCCGTATGCTGGAGTCGTTTCTCAAAATCTAAAATACATACAGTCGATCCGAAACTTTCAAATTGTTCTCCATATTGAAATCTCTTAGGAAACCAAAATTTATATTTCTTCGAATTTTTTTGCTATATATTATGCTATTTTAAAAAAAACACTTTAAAGGAGTTGTAAAGGAGTATTTCTGACCCTTCAATTTGAAAATAGCATAATATATAGCAAAAAAATTTGAAAAAATGTAAAATTTGGTCTTGAAGGATATTTTTACATGGAGAACAACTTGAACGGTTTGGATCGACTGTTTGAATTTTAGATTTTGAGAAACGACTCTAGCATACGGGTTTGATCCGTATGCTAGAGTACACTTTAGCCAATCTCTCTCTGAGATTGACTAAAGTATACTCCAGCATATAGATAGCCCGTATGCTGGAGTCGTTTCTCAAAATCTAAAATACATACAGTCGATCCGAAGCTTTCAAATTGTTCTCCATATTGAAATCTCTTAGGAAACCAAAATTTATATTTCTTCGAATTTTTTTGCTATATATTATGCTATTTTAAAAAAACACTTTAAAGGAGTTGTAAAGGAGTATTTCTGACCCTTCAATTTGAAAATAGCATAATATATAGAAAAAAATTCGAAAAAATGTAAAATTTGGTCTTGAAGGATATTTTTACATGGAGAACAACTTGAACGGTTTGGATCGACTGTTTGAATTTTAGATTTTGAGAAACGACTCTAGCATACGGGTTTGATCCGTATGCTAGAGTACAGTTTAGCCAATCTCTCTCTCTCTCTATATATATATATAGAGTTTTGCTATGGTGAGTTGCAACTTAACTGTTTGAAGAACATATATATATATATATATATATATATATATATATATATATATATATATATATAGGCAAGTACTAGAAAACTTATATAATTATATTGAATTAACCTCACTTAACTGTTTCTTCTCCTCCAATACCTTAATAAATAGCAAAGCTGTGTTGAGTTTAGTAAAATCTGTTCGGTCTTGGTTATATTTTATGGGGTTCAATTGATCTTTGATCAATACATGTAATTTGAAGAACGTCCTAATTTTTGGGCTCTAGCACTATTGGAATCGTGCGATCATCTATTGATTAATTTGAAGTATTATATGTATGTAGTGTTCCTTAATTTATGCTTTACCCTCATTATAAATATATACAAAAATTGTTTCATTATATTCTAATAATTTTGATGTAATCATTATTTAAAGAGACTTATGCCAAACTCATGTGCCACTTGAAGCACTCATGCATGATGACTTCTATTTTGATTGACTGCATTCTGAGTTGAAGGCCCAACAGTGTTTCCCCAAATCTGACATGTATACAGCGACATCAGAATCTGATTTATGATTTATCATAACAGTACAACAATAATGCATTACATCACATGTTGCCTTGCAATTCTAACCCTGTTAGGCTACTCAAATAGCCAAGTAACTCTCTGGAAAATTACCATTGTTTTTAATTATTGAACGAGATTCAGAGGGGTTTTCAATGGTACGTGACCAGCATTAAATTTTCAAAAATTATCTTAGAAATTATAATAATTTAGGGTACAAATGTATAAAATGAGTAAATGTCTACTGACTGTCGTTGTAGAGAATTTCGTAATTATGAAAAAAAAGCGTCGTTAATTGAAATGATTTTCATCCAAAATTTTGTCCATATGTTCCAAAGTGTCGTTGAACCTCATCTTTTGAGAATGCAACTTAGATTGTTTAGCTCATTAATTGAAAAAAAAATAACCAGACCTTTTGTATTATGTACAGGATTTTCATAGGATTTGTGTCTGTGCGTGTGAGATTTTCTGGGGCTTTTTTTTTATTATTTAGAGAGATAGGGATGCGTGTTTTGCTAGCTACAGAACCACTAAATTTAGAGCAGTAGGATATTTTCTTGTAAGCATGAGAAATGACACTAGAAGATATAGTTGAGATGTATATTGGATAATGACGCACAACGTCATTTTATTTGTCTTTTCTACTGAAAACTAGCACCGGTCATAATTCATAAGGTTCCAATTATTTGCATTCTTTACTTGGAAAAAAACGCTAGCAATAAAGGTGTAGTGGCGTTTTTATTTCTACGATAGAAACCACATGCCAATGCATTGTAATATTTTTGCAAAAGGATCTTTGTGTTATAATGGTCCTCTAGTAAACGCATATAGAGTTGCTTCCGATTTTACCAAGACAAAGAAACAGATAATGTCGAATAATAATAAAATGTCAAATGTTAGCGAAATTAAACTACATCGGTAACAAAATTATTTAACACAAATTAAAGTTTATACAATAATTATGAAATTATAAAATAAAATTTAAGGTATTATAAGTAAGTTACGCATAAAATTTGATTCCTTTTGAAGTAATCTATATAAATAATATAAACCATATTTATTTAATTTTGATAACCATAGAATCTGATTTTATCTCAGGTAAACCGTAAAGACATTGTCCCAAAGCTTTTTATTACAACACAAACAAACAAAACAAACGCACGCACAGACACAAAGAAGCCATGTCAACTACATACAGAGATAATGGAGATGTTTGTTGAGCAATGAAGAGCTCTTAAAATTTTCTTCGTCTTCACCACAGCTGAGAGAGAAGAAAATGCATCCTTTACATAATTTTGTACTCTTTCTTTTGGTCATTTACACACTTCCAGTGTCAGTGCAAGGCTGTTTCGAGCCAGAGAGAGAGGCACTGCTGAAATTCAAGGCTGGTGTGAGCGATCCAAGCAACCGTTTGGCTTCATGGAGTGGCAATGAATGCTGCAGCTGGGTCGGGATCAAATGCAATAACTGGACAGGTCATGTTATCCAGCTTGACCTTTCAATTCCCAATTCTTACTTGAAAGATCCTGGTTATAAGAACCATGGTATACAAGGTAACATCAGCCCATCTTTGCTTGATTTGAGTGGCCTGGAGTACTTAGATCTCAGTTTGAACAATTTAAGTGAGAGTACTAGAGTACCAGTTTTTCTTGGCTCCTTACACAAATTGAAATACCTTAACCTGTCTGGTATGTGTTTCACTGGCCTAATACCTCCCCAACTAGGAAACCTTTCTAGGCTACAGTACCTCGACCTCAGCAACAACGATGGATTAATGGCTTCGGCTGATATATCATGGTTATCTCATCTTAAATCTCTAAGCCACCTCGACTTGTCTCAAGTTAATCTCCAGGATTCAAAAGAATGGGTACAATCTTTGAACAAGATACCTTCACTAGAGGTGCTGATTTTGGATAACAACAGTCTTACAAATATTCAACAATCAGTTCCTTTTGTGAATTTCACCTCTCTCAGAGTACTTCAGCTTTCAAATCAGGATTTCAACACCAGCATACCTGATTGGATATTCAAACTACATGGCCTAAATGTACTCAACCTTGAGGACAGTCATTTTGTGGGCACGTTTCCTGTTGCCTTAGGAAATTTAACATCTCTTAGTAAACTTGACCTAGGTTGCAGTGGATTGCAAGGCAAATACCCACCACTCAACAAGCTGACCAAATTGACCTATTTAGATTTATCATGTATCCTCAATGGTAGACCTTTTGATATATCAGAAGTATTTAAGAAACTTTCCCCTGAATCCAAGAGAAGTTTGGAAGTATTGATCCTTTATGATACACATTTGAGTGGTAATTTACATGGGTTGGCAAGTGAGATGCCCAACTTAAAACATCTTGATCTCAGTATAAACCTCCTCACTGGTCCTATACCCAGTGATTTTGGGAACCTGACCAACCTTGTTATACTTGACCTTTCTGTGAATGCCTTATCAGGATCTTTAACCAATGCGCATTTTAATCATATGTCAAAACTTGAGAGTTTGATATTGGGTGGGAACCAGCTTGGAGGAAAAATTCCATCTCTGCCATATAGCGTCTCCTATGTTGATCTAAACAATAACAGATTTGAACAACTCCCAGATTTAATTGAAGCACCACTACTGCAGGGACTCTATCTGTCAAACAATAGAATTAGTGGTACAATAAAATTTCCTCTTTGCAAGTTCACTTCTTTGAGAAATCTTTTCCTTTCAGACAATAATATATCGGGTTTTCTTCCAAGTTGCTTGACAGATAATACTGAAGAAAATAACATACAAGAACTTGATCTTCACAATAACAGTTTGACAGGAGAGTTTCCTTCTCCTCTGCAAATTTTTAGAAAATTAGATTATCTCGATCTTGGTGAAAACAATTTTTATGGGGAAATACCACACTGGATAGGTGAAAATTTGAGTGATCTGACGTTTCTTAGAATGCACTCCAATTTTTTTGCAGGCAAGATCCCCTCAAAACTGGCACTACTTAAAAAACTTCGTGTCCTAGATCTAGGTAATAACAATCTCTCGGGACCACTCCCAGAAAATTTGGCTGGCTTTACTGGAATGAGATTCCAATATGATTCAAGGAATCAGGAATATTCGACAAGTATTGATTTGTCAAGCAATCATCTAACAGGTGAGATACCGATGAATATAATTACTCTGAGAGGATTGGTTAATTTAAACTTATCTCACAATCACTTGACCGGAGAAATCCCAGCAGAAATCGGGAAGATGAAATCTCTGGAATTTCTTGACCTTCATTTGAATAACCTGTCAGGAAGAATCCCACAAAGTATCTCAGTTTTAAATTCTCTAAAGGTACTCAATCTTTCTTACAATAACCTATCTGGCAGTATTCCAACCTGGCATCAGTTGCATAAATTGAATGCCCCATCCATCTACGTCGGCAATCCATATCTCTGTGGTGCACCACTACAGAACAATTGCAGCAGTATGGGACCCTCATCGGGAAGCAATGACAGTTTGAGGCAAGTCAGACACAGGAAGAACCGGTGGTTTTACTTGTTCGTGGAGTTTGGGTTTGTGATTGCATGTTTGGTAGTGTTCTGTGTCCTATCATATCTGTTGGTGGCATCAATATTCAAGCCATATGAGAAACAATAAGCTTGCAGACAAAGAGAGGGTGAAGTATGGTAGTGTTATTAGTAGTGTAATCTATGTGCTTGTTCTTAATTGTTTCTTTGCATCTCCCATTTTCCTTTGGTTTGGTCCCTTTTTATGTTTTATTTGTGTAAATCTGTTGCTGTTAAGTGGTTGTCATGATATAAGTGGATCTTTTAGCTTTAACTTACTACCACTACTAGAATTTGTTGAAGAATTATACTTCTACATATGCATTAATGCAATGTGCTTCAATATAATTTTCAGAAACATGTTCATATGATGTTTGCTAGCGAGTGTGACATGAGATACAGCAATTGTCTGATTTGCCTAGTTGTTACAATGAGATATCCTATAAACATAAATGAGGCATAACATAAAGTAATAGATTTGCAAGTTCTGTGAGATAAAATAATTGGCCTTAATAATAAATAAAGAAGGCTTTAATGACCGAGGTATTGTGCATTTTCTGCATAATTGAACTTAGGTAGCGCCGGTTTGAAAACAGATCAAGGTTTAATTGGTTGTCATGAATTTTAGTGTCATCAGGTCGTGCATAGAACTAGAGTTCAGGGGACAATGAAAAAAGTTATAAAAGTGTTCTTGGTTCTATGTAGAAATAGAAGCATGAATGTAGCTGTTACCTGGGTAATGAAAAAAGCTGTTAAAGCTCACTTAGGATTTTCGTCGAACACCTCGCGTGCAAACAGTTTCATAAGACGTACTGCCTTATCAGTAAGGCAACATTTGTTTAGGAACAAAAGATGCATAACCAGACACAGTCGGACACAAAAAAAAACCAGACACAGTCAGACACAAACCCGGTACTTCCTCATATTTTGTTTTCTAAATCAAATGTTCTTTCAAAGCCGAGAAAACCAATTACACGATAGCTGCTCACATAATTGATTTCCAATCATATAAACCAAACTATTTATCTAGATTGCCATGCTGCACGCATGCTAGATGTTCGACGAAATGTCAATTAATTTTACAAACTGGCACTGCGAGGGGAAGAAGATTACGGTATCATTCACTCCCTGATTGAAATTGGACGGTCAGATTTTTTTGTGACCTTTCACATTTTTTTTGTTACGCAGTGAATGTCAGTCCCTTAATTAAAGCAAGAATTCTTGTACAGTTGTGCCTTATTGACGATATATTCTGGTGAAGGCAAAATGACGAACAATGTCTTTCTTTTTATTATTGATTAATACATGAATATATATAATTTTTTAGTATTATATATGTATTTTTCTTAATTTATATTTAACTCTTGTAATAAAATTGTTTTATTATTGACTTCCATAATTTTTTTGTATTATATATTATTGTCATGCAGTGAATTCCAGTTTTATTGAGTGTTTGCACTTATTACGTCAGTTCAAATATATTGTTATCAATAAATATTGTGAAAGGAACTTTTGCCAAACTCGATCATGTGCCACTTTGAAAGTTTTCATGCATGAATGAATTATCTTTTAAATGGCAGCATACTTTATTGAAAGACACGACAAAGCTTCCCCAAATATGGCATGTTTAAGTGACCTGACCTCTACAGTACAATTTATTTGCACATGATTCAGTTTTAGCTTCTGATCCATTTTAGGCCACTCAACAATCCAAAGTGATTCTCATGAGTCCCTTGCTTTCTAATAATTAACTGAGATTAAGCTAGAGCGTTTAATTTAATGGTGACCAACATTCAAAAACTTTTGAAATTTTAATTATCAAATTTTAACAGAAATATGTGTAAATAACAATGTATAAAATAAATAAAAACCTACGAATCCTTATTTTATCTGTGAATGCAAAATAATTAGATCAGATGTTTCTTGAGGGAATAAAAGCAAGGAAGCACAACAGTCTTTTTATTATTTGCGGTGTTTTATAGGGATTTTTGTTGCTTCTAATGTAGTAATTTTCTTTATTGTATTTTTTTGACAGATATCGGATGTGCGTTTTCCTATCACATTGCTCCACAAAAATATATCACTTTAATGCCTGGAAAATAATGGAGCTAGATAGGAGATACAGTTGAAATATATATTCGGAAAATAGGTACATCTGTCATATTTTTGTTCTTTAACTGAAATGTTGCACTAGCCATAACTCATGAGGTTACAATTATATGTTCTCTTTACTTGAAAATGGCACTAGTCATCGAGTCGCATTTATTCACTTTCTTTACTTGGAAAAATTACAAGTAATAAAGCCATAAAGGTGTGGTCGCTTTCTTAATTCTATGATTATATATGAATCACATGTACATGCATTTTTTATAGTACCCTTTCAAAAGGCTCTACAACTTATATTAATAGTCCTCATAGTAAATTTTCAGTGTTACTTCAGCTTTTACCAAAGGTTTAAGAAGAAGCTAATAGATTATTCATAGTTGGTGCTACCGGTAAATTCATACTATACAAGATTATTCTTCTTATTATTGACTTTTAAATTATATAGTAAAAGTTGGAAACTTTGTAATAAAACATCAGTTTTTTCTTTTCTTTTCTTTTTCTAGCTTTTTTTTTTACAGGATACACTCGTATATGGCAACTGAGGTAAGCAGTAAAGGTGTGGTCCAAAAAGCTTTTACTAAAAAACACACACACGCGTAATATTAGCTATGTATTGATGAGATAACGGGGATTTTTTAGGATTCTTATATTTTTCTTCATCTCTAGCTACTATGCTGAGAGCGAAGAAAATGCATCATTTACATAAATTTGTACACTTCCTTTGTCCTTTACACACTCTCAGTGTCAGTGCAAAGTTGCATCAAGCAAGACAGAGAAGCACTGCTGAAATTCAAAGCTGGTGTTAATGATCCAAGCCATCGTTTGGCTTCATGGAGTGGCAACGAATGCTGCAGCTGGGCCGGCATCAGATGCAGTAACCAGACTGGTCAAGTTGTCCACCTTGACCTTTCAATTCCTAATCCTTACTTGCAATATCCCAGCTATAATATTGATGGCTTAAGAGGTAAGCTCAGCCCATCTTTACTTGATCTGAGCGGTCTAGAGTACTTAGATCTCAGTTGGAACAATTTTAGTGAAGGTACCAGAGTTCCAGATTTCCTTGGCTCCTTAAAAAATTTGAAATATCTTAACCTGTCTGGTACGTGCTTCTCTGGCATGATACCTCCCCAACTAGGAAACCTTTCTAGACTACAGTACCTCGACTTCAGCAACAACGATGGGTTAATGGCTTCGGCCGATATATCATGGTTATCTCATCTTAAATCTCTACGACACCTTGACATGTCTCAAGTTAGTCTTCAGGATTCAAAAGAATGGGTACAATCTTTGAACAAGCTACATTCATTAGAGGTGCTGATTTTGGATAACAATAGTCTTACGTATATTCCACAATCACTTCCTTTCGTGAATTTCACCTCTCTCAGAATACTTCAGCTTTCAAATCAGAATTTCAGCACCAGAATACCTGATTGGATATTCGAATTACATGGCCTAAATATTCTCAACCTTGAGTTCTGTTACTTTGAGGGTGCATTTCCTGCTGCCTTAGGAAATTTAACGTATCTCAGTAAACTTGACCTAGGTTGCAGTGCATTGCAAGGAAAATACCCACCACTTAACAAGCTGACCAAATTGACCTATTTAGATTTGTCGTGTGTACTCGATGGTAAACCCTTTAATATTTCAGAACTATTTAAGAAAATTTCCCCTGAATCCAGGAGAAGTTTGGAAGTATTGATCCTCTTCGATACCCATCTAAGTGGAAGTTTGAATGGGTTGTCAAGTGAGATGCCTAACTTGAAACATCTGGATTTCAGTGCAAACCTCCTCAGTGGTCCTATACCCAGTGATTTTTGGAACCTCACCAACCTTGTTAAACTTGATCTTTCTGGCAATGGATTGACAGGATCTTTAACCAATGTGCGTTTAAATCGGTTGTCAAAACTTGAGGAGTTGATATTGGGGGGCAACCAGTTAGAAGGAAAAATTACATCTCTTCCATACAACATCTCAATTGTTGATCTTTCTAGTAACAGACTCGAGCAATTCCCAGATTTATCCAAAGCACCAAGACTCAAGGAACTCAATCTTCATAGTAACAGTTTGACTGGAGAATTTCCTTCTTCTCTGCAGACATTTAGAAGATTAGAATATCTTGATCTTGGTGAAAACAAATTTTATGGGGAAATACCACACTGGATAGGTGAAAACATGAGTAATCTAATGTATCTTAGAATGCATTCCAATTTGTTTTCAGGTAAGATTCCCTCAAAATTAGCTTTGCTTACGAAACTTCAGGTCCTAGATCTAGCTGATAATAATCTCTCGGGACCAATCCCAGAAAATTTGGATAGCTTTGCTGGAATGAGATTGCAATATGAATCTTGGAATGAGGAGTACTCAACAAGTATTGATTTGTCAAATAACCATCTAACAGGTGAGATACCAAGGAATATAATAGCTCTGAGAGAATTAGTTAATCTAAATTTATCTAAGAATCAGTTGGTCGGAGATATCCCGGCAGAAATCGGGAGGATAAAATATCTGGAGTGTCTTGATCTTCATTCGAATAACCTGTCAGGAACAATCCCAACAAGCATCTCAGATTTAAATTCTTTGAGAGTACTTGATCTTTCTTACAATAACCTTTCTGGCAGTATTCCAACCTGGCATCAGTTGCATAAACTTGATGCACCACCCGTCTATATTGGCAATCCATATCTTTGTGGTCCACCGCTACGGAATGGTTGCAGAACCAACGGACCCACACCTGGAAGCAATGACAGTTTCATGCAAGCCAGACACAGGAAGTGGTGGTTTTACATATTCACTGAGGTTGGGTTTGTGATTGGATGTTTTGTGGTGTTCTCTATCCTAACATATGTGTTGGTGGCTATATTATTCAAGCGATATAAGAAAAAATAAGCTCAGAGACTTAAGAAGGACTGAAGTATAGTACTGGTACTAGTAATGCAATCTATTTGCTTGTTATTGTTTCTTTTCCATCTACTTTTTTTCTTTGGTTTGGTCCTGTATGTTTTATATTGTGTGAGTTCTTGCTACGCTTGCCATGATATAAGAGTATCTATTAGCTGTAATTTACCCCTAGTACTAGAATTTGTTGAAGAGCTATTCTTCTATGCATTATTTCAATGTGCTCCGATATGATTTTCAGAAACATGTTCAAGATAGACGTATATTCATAACATCAATAATAGATTTACAAGTTTGATGATTTACATGACTTCCTTAAATAATAATAATAGATGAAGAAAGATTATTGACCCTTGTATTGTACCTTTTCTTCTTGATTGAAAATCTGGTCCTGTTGTTTTCCAAAAACAGATTGTATCAGGAACTTGACATCTGCATACAACTAGAGTTAAAGGGGATGTGAATGATAAAAGGATTTTAGTTTCTAACTTTCTGTGTAGAAATTGAAACATGAGTGTAGCTTTTTCCTGGATAATAACAAAAGCAGTTAGGAACTTAGGCCTCATCTTCAGAGCAGATGGCTGTAATCTAGCGAGACACAAGAGTTCTTTCTCTGTGTAAAAAGAAGAACCTCATTTAGGATTTTCATCAAACAATTTGAGCGCCAACGGTTTAATAGACCGTACCAACAAGTATTTCACTACCAATTTAAGGAAAGTAACACAAAGAACTCCCTGAACATTTGACACCAAATAACCCTCAAATTTTGATAACAGGAACAAAAAATGCAGGAAAAGACGCACACAGCAGTCCCTCCTCTCTTAATTAAACACATACTTGATGAAAAATGGGTGGCATTTAAGAGAAATTATGTTAACTTTGATGCAGAGCCTAACGCTAAAGCACAACGGTGCTTCTTTTTTCAGTTTCGTCTTTTCTTTTTTGCTTTTGATGAAGTAAAATATTGTGTCTGTTTATAAAGTACTCTAAAAAAATAAAAAACTAATCGTAGAAAAGAATAAAAAATTGAGTGCTTTAGAATTGAATACTTTTTCATTTTCAAATGATGTAACTTGTAATTTTCTACTTCTTCCTTTTTTTTTTAATTTCCTTCTACCTTTATTGTGTAACACATAAACATTTATTGTGTTTGTTTAATGAAAATTGAGGACTACATACTCATTTAGTCATTTTCTCTTTGAAAAAAATAAAAATGCGCGTCCAACTTATGGGTTTCTTTCTGCTTTAAAGATGACAGTACCCAAGCCCAATAGAGCAACCAAGATCGCATATTCGCATCCAATTTCAAGCCCAATCAGATATTACCCTATTACTTTTTGTGAGCCTTCTAAATATAGGGTTACAAAATGGTCGAAACGGTAACGAAATTAGAGTGTTTCGTTTCATGTACGGAACTAATCACTAATTTCGTTTCCAAAACGATCGAAATCAACAAAATTTTTGTGATTTGCACATGGACGAAACCGTTGATTCGTTAACTGTTTGAATCGCACGCCTACAAATGGGTGCTAGATCCAAATCCTTAGCAGCTGAGTTTTGGCTGTTCTAAGCAGCCAAAATTTATATTTTTTAATATTTCAACATTTTAAAATTCAAATGTTAGATCCAAACCATTGATCTTGTTCAATCTTATGGGAGATGTATTTTCATATAAGTTTTATGAAATTTGAAATTGATCTGATACAAGATCAAGTGGTTAACAAATAAACGAATCTGATTAATTATCACTGATTAATTCTAATACGTTCATAATTTAAACAATTTGTGCTAGCCATAGGCGTGGTCCCCACGGTCCCACGGACATGTCCAGTGTCGATTGGCACAGCAGGTAGGCCCGTGGACAGATTCTGCAATGAACATTTTCTCTAGCATACAAAATAAATTATAACAAAGAATTCTTGATTCTTGCCATCGAAAGAATAACAAAAACCATGTTTGAATATTTCTATCTGAACGCATTCATTCATATGATAAATCCTTACAAAATATAAGTTTGAATATTTTTGTCTAGTGTTATTTTGTATGCTTTTTGATTTTGGACTTCCATATTTCATACCACACTATACAATTAATGTATACAAGTGGCGTACTGCCATTGCTTGTACATTTTATCTTAATCTCTTTATTTCAGTTGGAAAAGGCCGCCTTATCCGCTCGCATGGCCTTTCTTTATTATTTTCTTTGAAGCATGGATAGGGGTGAAAACGTAATGTCGTTTGAACTGTTGATCGTTTTGTTTCGTCCCTTTGAAATAATTAACGAAATTATTTTTCTATTTCGTTTGTTAAATGCAACAGTTAATGAAACTGACGTCTTTCATTTCGTTTATGTTTATTTAATTGTTTATATCATTTTTTATGTATTTTTTAAGTATTTCTGAATAAATTTTGATGAACCGGGAATACTGCAGTATCAGATATGCATGCGAAATAGAGAATGTGTATAAAAATTAATTGTCAAGGCAACAAATCAAACAAAGTTACATGCGAAATAGGATATAAATATATAATATATAAAAATTAATTGATAATAAAATTGATGGTTTCGATCTTCATTTGAAACGAAATGGTTAACGAAAATAAATTTTTTTTTTGACATAAAATGAAACGGTTAACGCAAGAGTTTATTTTCGTAATTGTCATACACGTTATGCACCCCTGAGCATGGAGCTATTACCTCATACAGGTTTTAGCCCACAAACTAAAAAAGCTTACTTTCGTGACTATATATACTTGGTATGTCATCTTATGGTCACACCCCCACCCCCTGTTTACTTAAGAGGTAAATAAAAAAGGAATGTGACATTCTTATTGGGTTTGCCAACGATTGGTAAATTGATAACACGACATCCAGATTACGATCGAAGCATGCATTACCGGAGGGTACGTTAGACGCTGATGTTAAAAATTGCTTCAAGAAGCAAAACAATACCCACATTTCCATACGAGAGCTGTGAAAGTGTAGTGTAAACTCAAATTAAAAATACCGGCACAAGTATAAACATGCTTGGTCAAAGGTCAAATTTTGTGGGTAGCAAATTTGGATTGAAATTGATATGTGCCGATTAAGTGTGAAATGTAATTTTGTTTTGTGTGTAAAAATCGGTTAATAGAAAACCGACTCTTCTGAGCCTATATATACATAGGTCATGTATTGTAATGAAGAGAGAGATATATATTGTAACTTCATATTTGAGTTTATCCTCCTTTATTAGTGTTCTATTTTGAATTCTATTTGCAACAAATTGGCATCAGAGCCTTGTCGAGTGTCTCGTTCAAATGGCAACCAGAAATCCAAATATTTCTTTCCAATATCCGATTCTTACCAAAACCAATTATGATCAATGGTCGTTGCGAATGAAAGCTATTATTGGTGCTCATGGCTTGTGGAGCATCGTTGAAAATGGCATTGAAGAACTTGATGATGATAGCCAACTCACAGTAGCTGAATTAAAGGCGTTGCAGAAGAAAAGAAGTGGAGATCAATGTGCCCTGAGTATCATCCATCAAGGATTGGATGACGACATGTTCGAGAAGATTGCCAATGAGACGAGTTCTAAAGATGCATGGAAAATTCTTAAAAATTCGGTGGTTGGAGTTGACAAATTGAAGAAGGTTCGACTCCAAACTTTAAGAGCCGAGTTTGAGACAATTATGATGAAGCAGAGTGAGTCCATAGGAGAGTACTTCACTCGAGTGTTGGCTATAGTTAATCAAATGAAGAGGCTTGGTGAGAAGATGGAAGATGTAAGAGTTGTAGAAAAGATACTACGCTCTCTCAATTCAAAGTTTAGCCATGTGGTGGTGGTGATTGAAGAATCGAAGGATACAGAGTCCATGTCGATCGACGAGTTGAATGGTTCGTTGATAGCCCATGAAGAGAGAATGAAGAGAATTCAACAAGAATCTCTTGACGAGGCGCTACAAGCAAAAGCGACAATTAATGAAGATAAAGCGATGTATGCTGAGCACAACCACCAAGGAAGAGGAGGCAGATCTGGAGGTCGTGGCCAGAATCGAGGTAGAGGTCGCGGAAGACAGAATAATTATTATCAAAGGCAGCAGCCAACTAAATTTCAACAGAATCCTCGTGGTAGAGGACGTGGCCGAGGAAGAGGTGGCCGTGGATACCGCCCCGACGTCGACTGTTATAATTGCGGTCGGCATGGGCATTATGCGCGAGATTGTTGATTACCAAAGAAGGTAGAAGAAAACACGAATTTCGTGACAGAGGAGACAAAAGACGATGGCGTTCTCATGATGGCACATAATGATATCATTTCCGACAGCGACACGGTGTGGTATCTCGATACCGGTGCTAGCAATCATATGAGCGGGCACAAATATTTATTCAAGGAGATGCAAGAGGTTAAAGATGGTCATGTTTCATTTGGTGACGCATCAAAGATTCAAGTAAAAGGTCGAGGTAAAATCAACTTTTATCATAATGGCAAAGAAAGTACAATTGAAAATGTGTACTATGTGCCAGATATGAAAAGTAATATTCTGAGCGTGGGACAGTTGATGGAAAAAGGCTACTCGATTTTCATGAAAAATCGGGTGATGTTTCTGAAGGACAAAAGAAACTGCCTACTGGCACGTGTGGAGATGGCCCAGAATCGCACGTACAAGCTCAATTTGAGAAACGTGCAAGAAACATGTTTAAAAATTAATATGACGGATAAAGCCTCGCTATGGCATTTACGATTTGGGCATTTGAGCCGAGATGGCCTAAAAGAGTTGGCGAAAAAGGGCATGGTCCATGGTTTACCCGACATAGATTACCCTATGCAATTTTGCGAAGGATGTGTAATTGGCAAACAAACAAGAACCTCATTCCCTCGAAGTGCAGAGTATCGTGCAAAAAGAATTCTCGACTTGGTACACACTGATATATGCGGTCCGATCACACCCGAATCATTTGGAGAAAGGAGGTATTTTATTACCTTTATTGATGATTATACAAGAAAGACGTGGGTGTACTTTCTTAAAGAAAAGTCTGAGGCGTTCGAAATCTTTAAGAAATTCAAGACGATGGTTGAGAAGAGGACCGACCATTATATTAAAGCATTGCGATCGAATAGAGGTGGTGAGTATGTGTCAACTGCTTTCATAAATTTCTGCGACGAACACGGCATAAGGAGATTCCTAACAGCTCCCTACTCACCTCAGCAAAACGGTGTAGCAGAAAGAAAGAATCGAACTATTCTCGACATGGTACGATCAATGTTGAAGACCAAGAATATGCCAAAAGAGTTTTGGACAGAAGCGGTACGATGTGCCGTATATGTGCAGAATCGATGTCCGCATGCTAAGCTGATGGACCAGACACCACAAGAAGCTTGGAGTGGAATCAAGCCGACAGTGTCACATCTTAAGATATTTGGTAGTGTGACTTATGCGCACGTACCAGATCAAAGAAGAACCAAGCTAGATGATAAAAGCAAGAAATATGTGTTTATCGGGTATGACGAGAAGACGAAGGCTTTCAGACTCTTCGATCCAATTGAAAAAAAGGTGATCGCAAGTCGAGATGTGCAAGTAAATGAAGAAATCGCATGGGACTGGAACAACCAAAAGGAGATGGCGAATGAAAAAGAAGAACCGTCAACCTCTACACCGACAACAACAAACACAAGTCACGAGAGCTCCGATGATGAAGATGAGCCAAGACAAACAAGAACGAGAAGCTTGCAAGATCTGTATGAATCAACACCTGAGGTACATTTAGTATGCCTTTTAGCAGATGCCGAAAATATTACATTTGAAGAAGCAGTGAGAGATAAAAAGTGGCGAGATGCGATGGATGAAGAGATCGCTGCTATTGAAAAGAACGACACTTGGACGCTGGTAGAATTGCCAGAAGAATGTCAACCCATAGGAGTTAAATGGGTATACAAAAAGAAGATGAATGCTGAAGGAAAAATTGAGAGATATAAGGCGAGACTCGTCGCGAAAGGATATCGACAAAAGGTCGGAATTGACTATGATGAAGTCTTTGCTCCGGTTGCGAGAATGGAGACAATTCGACTTCTCATATCTCTAGCGGCTCAATTCAAATGGACAATATATCAGATGGATGTAAAATCAGTATTTTTGAACGGTGTGCTTGAAGAAGAAGTATATGTGGAGCAACCACCTGGATACATGAAGCCTGGCAAAGAAACACAAGTGCTAAAATTGAAAAAGACACTCTATGGCCT
Organism: Rhynchospora pubera; assembly: GCA_028095005.1. NCBI lineage: Eukaryota > Viridiplantae > Streptophyta > Magnoliopsida > Poales > Cyperaceae > Rhynchospora > Rhynchospora pubera. The sequence continues at coordinate 84,018,499 of CM051462.1, read as the reverse complement.
GAAGCAAGCACCTCGAGCATGGAATTCTCGAATCGACACATATCTCAAGAAGAACAAATTCAAGCAATGTTCATATGAACATGCACTGTATGTGAAAGAAAAGGAAGGTAATCTACTATACGTTGCTTTATATGTTGATGATGTCATATTCATGGGGAATGATGAGAAAATGATAAAAGAATTTAAGGAAGTCATGACTCGTGAATTCGAGATGACAGATTTGGGGTTGATGAAATATTTTCTTGGATTAGAAGTTAGACAAGAAAATGCAGGGATATTTGTGTCGTAAGAGGCGTATGCAAAAGAAATTTTAAAGAAATATAAAATGGATGAATGCAATCCCGTGTCAACACCGATGGAGCTCGGTGCAAAACTCTCCAAGTTTGAGGGAGGAGATCGAGTAGATGTGAGCAAATACCGAAGCTTAGTGGGAAGTTTGCGGTATTTGACATGCACAAGACCCGATATTGCATATAGTGTCGGCGTGGTGAGCCGATTCATGGAAGAGCCGAAGAACTCACATTGGAAGGCGATCAAGGGAATCTTGCGATATATCAAAGGAACTGAAGCACTCGGGTTATTTTATTCGAATTCAGAAGAATATAAATTGATGGGTTACTCCGACAGTGATTGGTGCGGAGACGTAGATGATCGCAAGAGCACATCGGGTTATGTGTTCTATATGGGAGACACGGCTTTTACGTGGGCCTCGAAGAAACAACCAATAGTGACATTATCGACGTGCGAAGCAGAGTACGTAGCAGCATCGTGGTGTGTTGCCCACACAATCTGGTTGAGGAATTTACTTCGCGAGCTAAAACTTCCGCAAGATGAGGCGACTGAAATTCGAGTCGACAATAAATCGGCGATTGAATTAGCTAAGAATTCGGTGCATCACGAAAGAAGCAAGCACATAGATGTTCGATTCCATTTTATTCGGGAGCATATAAAGAATGGAAATGTGCAAATGAGCCATGTAGCAAGCTGTGATCAAGCAGGCGACATTTTCACAAAGGCATTGCCGATGGAACTGTTTAATAATTGCAAGATGAAAATCGGAATGAAAGACAAGATATTTGAGTTTAAGGGAGGAATTTGTAGTGTAAACTCAAATTAAAAATACCGGCACAAGTATAAACATGCTTGGTCAAAGGTCAAATTTTGTGGGTAGCAAATTTGGATTGAAATTGATATGTGCTGATTAAGTGTGAAATGTAATTTTATTTTGTGTGTGAAAGTCGGTTAATAGAAAACCGACTCTTCTGAGCCTATATATACATAGGTCATGTATTGTAATGAAGAGAGATATATATATTGTAACTTCATATTTGAGTTTATCCTCCTTTATTAGTATTCTATTTTGAATTCTATTTGCAACAGAAAGAAGTGGCGAGAAGTGCCAACAGAGAATTGCTCAGATGATGAGCTTGATAGGTACATAGGTGCGTGGATGTTGGATATTATTGGCACCACATTATTTCCGGACTGTTCAGGGACTGGAAAACACATTCTCTGTTTTCCCGGTATTTTCTTTTTTTTTAATCTCGAAATTCTCGATTCGTGGATCTTTTTCTTGTGTTGAATTGTGGTTGTTTATCGCGATTTCTCTGAGATCGAATCTATAGTGAGTTGCTGACATGATCGATATGAATGAATCGGACTGGATCACAATTGTCGTCAAGTTCAATTAACGGCTGCAAATAATGCTCTATCAAATTAATACAATTTTGAGTCGACAACTATACACGGTTAATAACCTGATTGATGTAACTGCTATAATACATAAGGTGAAAAACTTAACATACATGATGCTTTATTTTCTTTTCCTTTATTTCCCAACTCCCAGGACCATTAGTTATGTGTGATACTGGTATGTTCAGACAATGTAAAAACTACTGCTTGACCACAAATAATTGTTTTATTGGTTGTTTGGTCTTTAATTGTACTCAAATAGATAAACTAGTGCTTATTTAGGTGTGTTAGAAGCCTAATTGCACAACTGACAGAAATGCATATTGCCATAAGGCATTTCAGTTTTATTGGTGTAGTTTTGCTTGATCTGTGGGGTTACTGATAAGGTAAACTGTTTGGGCAGAATATTGGAATCTCTTATCTGCCAATAAGCGAAAATCAAGCAAAAATGTGGAAAACGTGGTGTTTTAAAAGCTCATATAGTTCCTAACTTTGAGTTTCGACCATGATTTAGACAGCATTATTTGGTAATTATAAATCCCCCATCAGCATTCTTTTGTGTTATTTTAGATATTGTGAACGAACATTAACTCTAGTATTTTATTTTTTTTGTGGTAACTCAACGCATTCATCGGGGACAACTGCAACAATGGTGATAATAGATGGATGGGTGTGTTACCGTAGCATCTATCACGGTGCATTCTTGAGTCAGGCGAAGGTTCCATATACCATCTATCAGCTGATCATTGGCTGGAAGCTGATGAAAAGGAGTAAGCTCTCTTTCTCTCTCTGTGTACTGGTTCCCTTGGAGGTCACTCTCATGAGTTGCTCGAAATGTAGTGCAAATTTGTGGGAAAGTTCTAAGGCACCAAACAAGAAATGTCCCAGATGCCATGTAAAAATTCTGATAACAAAACCTTAAAAATGTGAAAACTTCTTTACTCAAAGACATGAGAGCTGGTAATGTTCTTTTTCCATGTTCCTTGAGACGATGAATTGATCTATGGAACATTAACACTGAAATAGGTGCTGACATGATATGGTACATATAATGAACTCTTTTTGGAGAAATGTCATCTGACCTGAGTCGGGAAAATTACTTTTCTATTGATAAGAAGGATGCTGAAAACTGTTATGAAACATAATTGCTTCAAAAAATTATTTGAATGGTATAGCCAAAAATGTAAATTTACTAGTGATGATTGTATATATATTGAACCCTAATTTGATTATTTTCTTATTTCTCCCTGTTATATTCAGTTAATGATCATCAAATATTTCAGGGTAGAACGTATTACTGCTTGTGGTGGTGAAGTTTGCAGATTAAATCTCATAGGTGGTGCAGAAGTTTGTTTGCTCTCTCTCTCTCTCACGAACACACACACACACAGTGGATGTATCTTACATGTTCTTATTATGGTCTTCCTGTCTGGTTTTGCACTTAAATTTAATTGATCTTTTTAAAGCAAGTGTATCATTTTCTCCTAGGATTGTACATCATGTGTGTTATTGGGTATTAAGAATGTTTCCTCAACAGTAATGCTGCCTGTTCGATTCCATCCAAAGGACTAAATTAGATCGCTTAAAAAAATAAAAAATAAAAATAAAAAAACAAGAGTGCTGCCTGCGGACTAAAACCGTTTCGTCTCCTCCTTACTGAATTTCCCGTCCCTTACTCCTCTTCCACCTCCCCTTGCTCCATACCTTCCCTTCCGTCCCTTAAAGCTGACACCCCTCGCAACTCTCTCCTGCCCTCATACCGTCCATCACTCTCTCTGCATCAAAGTCGGTTCTCTCTGCTGGGGTTTGATTCCACGAGATATGATCTTGTTGAGAATTTGCTACTTGTCTATTTGTTATGATCTTGTTGATTAATTGTTTGGTGTTATTATCCCCATCTAAAAAACACTTCAACTTACTCCTTTGAAGCCAATATTCTTGTTAGTATCATAAATTTTATCTAAATCCCTCAAAGTATCATTGAAGAGATATATTTCCTCATCAGTCCAGTCCCTATCTTCTTGTATTCTATTCAATTCATCTATAATCTTGAGATGGGACATTTTGTTTCTTTTAATCTCACTATAATAGTTTTTCACCCGGCCCTTAATTTTTTTCCTCACATTTTTTATGTTTTTTTTCCATTGACCAGCAATGTCGAAATTATGAGAAATATTAGTCCACCATCTAGGGACTAATTTAATGAATTCTTCATTACCACACCAAGTTTTATCTAATCCTAAATATTTGTTCAGAATTAAAGATTGAATCAACAGAAAAATCTATCTAGTAATAATCTAAGAATTAAAGATTGAATCAACAGAAAAATCTATCTAGTAATAATCTAAGTTACTCGGATATTTCATTTGACCACCGTATCCGCGGATACGTGTGCGATTTGCGTGCAATACACACCGGACACGCCAGGTACTGTATTATTTAAATCAATTTTGACTGAGAGATACGGTTCAGGATACGGATAGACGCGCCCAATCTTGCGTGCCAGCAAGGACAGTAAAACAATTCCCTATTGTGTGTAACGCATTCTATATATACTACCATTAGTAACTTGTTTTCCCCATGTGGGACTAACACCCACTTTTAAAACCGGACAAATTCACTGGGTCTAGGGCCTTTAATGGATCGTTGGCTGTAATATGTGAATTGTGATTTATAAAAAAGCAAACAACAAACCAATCCGAATCCTCTGCGAAGGTGTTTTGTTTTGCAGGGTGCAAAGGTGTTTATCTGGACCGTTCGATTCCATCCAAAGGACCATATTAGATCGCTTAAAAAAATAAAAAACAAAAAAACTGAAAAAAGCAAAAATGCTGCCCGTGGAAAAAAGCCCCTTCGTCTCCTTCTATTTTTGAAATTCCCCGTCCCTTACTCCTCTTCCACCTCCCCTTTCCTCGATACCTTCCCCGCCGTCTAGCTAAATCCCTCGCAACTCTCTCTCCATTCAACAAGATCATATCTCGTGAAAATTAGCAACCAAACAATTAATCAACAAGATCATAACAAATAGACAAGTAGCAAATTCTCAACAAGATCATATCTCGTGGAATCAAACCCCAGCAGAGAGTACCGACTTTGATGCAGAGAGAGTGATGGACGGTATGAGGGCAGGAGAGAGTTGCGAGGGGTGTCAGCTTTAAGGGACGGAGGGGAAGGTATGGGGCAAAGGGAGGTGGAAGAGGAGTAAGGGACGGGGAAATTCAGTAAGGAGGAGACGAAGCGGTTTTAGTCCGCGGGCAGCACTTTTGTTTTTTTCAGTTTTTTTTTCGATCTAATTTAGTCCTTTGGATGGAATCGAACGGAGACAAACACCTTCGCAGAGGATTCGGTTTGGCAATTAAGGGGATTTCAAAATCAGCACCAATTGTCTGTTACAGTCTCTAACTATAATAAAAATTTGACATATCATTAGCACCTAATTGAAATAAACTCATGTAATAAAGATTAAGTGATCCTCTTTCAATATCTGTTCTAGGTAACTATCATATCTCAAGAAAAAAAACCAAATTAAATCAAAATGCTACTAGATCCGTGTCTCCTTCTTTCAGATTGTGGAGAGAGTAAGGAGAAGAGGTGAAGAGGCAAAGAAGAGAGGCAGTAAGCTTCGGTTTCGAGGCGTTTCCGACTTTCAACATGCTACCAGATCCGCGTCTCCTTCGGTTTCTCCCTCTCGAAGATATTCGTCTCACTCAGGGAAACGAAGCCATGGACGGAAAGCGAAAACGAAGAGAGGAACTACGAAGACGTATACCTGTGTTTGTTTTTTTTTTTAGATAGAGTCTGAGATCTTACCGTCCGTTTAGATCGAACGGTTCAGCTCATGAAAAATCCAGTGGATGTTTTTTTGAAGCCATCTAGAGGATTCGAGTCGTTCGATCTAATCTCGACGGTTAAAATTTTTCGGGCCTATCAATGTGGTTACATGCAAGGGGTTTCCTTTATCGTTGATATTAGATCTAACGATTCAGATCAGAGGTTGGCACTCTACCAACCTTTTAAGATTGACAGAGGATGTGATTCCGACAAAAAGATACTATGTTAAAATTTTTAGATTTTCGAAGGGGGCGAATTGAATGAATCGAACATAATAGCATGTGATTTTTGCACTTCATGGGGGTTATTTTGAAAATACAGGGGGACATTACCTAATTTTGCTAACATGTAGCTCCGCCTCTGGGACAAGAAGAGACGGAGGAACAGAAAAAGAGAGAGAGCGTGGCTGTGCTGCTCCTTCCTCATCGCCAATGCCCGAACGAGAAAAAGAAAGAAAGAGATTGAGGCAGAGAAAGAAAGAGCGGCGCCCAAAACTTAATTTCGTCCTTCTCTTCGCCTTTTTAGTCTCTGCAATCAGAGACAAATAGCAATAGAATGTATAACGAAATAAACGATCTTTTCATATACAAACCTAGTTTCTATTTACACCGACTGTTTGTTTCTGAAGCAAAATAAAAAATCTTGACTTGTTTTGGACGAAATGAAACGACAGAATGGTTCAAATGATTATCATTTTCACGTCTAAAACCTAATTTCGTCGTTCCAAAAACGGGATGTAACGAAGAGAACCAACAATCAATTTCTTTCTTCCAAAAATATCCTTATTTTTAATCCACAAAATTCAATCTCAATTAAAACAGAAGGACAATATTGTCCATCTATAAATTAGATAGGAGATTATAACCATCAATCCTACACATGTATTTTTGGACTCTGGAGCAAGGTATTTAGATTTTCCTATACTTTTTTCATCTTCTTTTCCTTACCCTTCCTTTCCTTAGTCCAGGTTTACTTCTTTTGGAGCATATCTTAAGTGGAAGTGTTGCTCCTATGTGATAAGCGGATTTCGTTTTATAATTGTTAAAGTTATTGAAAAAATGCCATAGTTCAATATATAGGATGAAAGTGTTAGTTAAGTGCACAATTTTAATTTTTCAAGGATAATTACTATTAATTACCCAAAACTAAGCATGCACACACATAGGAACTAGTATTAAGCCATTTGCACAAGAGAAAAGGGTTCAAAAATGTACCTCCCTTGATATCGTAACCAAGGGGATTTGAACCTCGGCTAGGATCGAGGTGGTGGTTGCTCTTTCGGCCTCCTTGTCGAATCTCCTCGAGTCCACTTGGTATTAACCAAATCCTCAACAAGTTATGCTAGTAACTTGGAGGAAATGACTAATCCCTAGCTTTCCCAATCTTCTAGCAAATCAACAAGTTATTTGAGGAAGATAGGGGCTCAACACATGAGCAATAGGGAGAGAAGAGAGGGGAGGAGGCGCCGGCCTAGGGAGAGGGGCGGCTAGGGTTTGTGTGAGAGAGAGAGGGGGGGATTTGCAACCATTCACATCCTTATATAGAGTGCAAACCCTACCTACCTCACACTATGTATTTACAATATTGCCATCCCACCTACCACCATGTATGGCCGGCCACAATAAGGGACTTTATGGGCCAATTGCATTGCCTCATGAGTCCACTTAATCATTCATTAAATGGCCCCTCTTGTTGCTCTCAATTTGGATCCCTATTGGGCCCTTAATTAACTATTTAATTAAAGCCCTATAATATGCATATGTGTTGAAATAAATAATTATTAACTTAATAATAATTATTTAGGGATTAGATAATGCATTAATTTATTTCTATATGATCCCTTTGATTTAATTAATTATAACGGTCTACAACGCTATTTAATTAATTAATCAACTTATCATATTTTGCAATACCAATTATTGCAAATAAATAAATAATGCAAGCATGGTTAAAACACCAATTCTGTGTGACCCTTTGAGGATTTATGCTACGTTGGACATGGAGTTAAATCGCTATTTAATTCCAATAATCATAAGCGGTATCTAGCAACACGTTATGATTCCCAATTCGCATAAATAGTGTACAGCTACAATATTTCAATCCTGCATAAGAGAATAAAAGTACATCTCTATTTTGATTCCTATGCCTCACGATATCATCGTATAATCCAAGATAGGAATGTGTCATTCTTGCAGATTATACGTTTCTTGATCTAGAGATAATTGTATCAGTTGCTAGCAAACAATCTATCTCCATCAAGGGGCCCAAACAGATATCGTCACTTACTAAGTGAATTAATGAGGGACATACGGTTTTCTTGACTATTTAGCTTTTCCCCGCACAATTCAAGAGAACATAAATAACGTCCGTATAGCAGCCCTTATCGGGAATCAGCGGTAGACGATATTTATTGAACCTATCCTCATGTGGAAAAGATAAATATCTCAAACTTAGAATCAAAATCATAACGAAATAAATAATGACACCAAAACACAATCCATATATTTATTTCGTTGGGTCATGTCCTGTACTATGTTCAATTAACATAAACATATGCAATTAAGTTGGTTACTCTTAACCTGTGATTTATAGAACTTAATCAACACTTAACTTGCATACTAATCTTATTGATAATTAATGTTCCTTGTTAATTATCAAGATTATGGACGCTTTAGATTTATTGTTGTCATTTACTACTAAATGAAACACAGTGATCTATAATTCAGATCCTCAACCTGAATGAACTGTCAACACATAAATCAAGGAACAAATGATATAAAATCATCCATAACATAAAACCATAGAAGTAGCCAAATATGATTGGCTTCTAGGACATATCTCTAACAGAAAGTGCATGATTCAAACCATTAGATTAAAAGAGTTGTACTTACAAAACAACGTGTTCCAACTTCCAAGCCGAAACCTAATTAGGCCTATCGAGTTAAACTATCGGTTCTTTATTTTACAAGTCATAAATTTTGACCGGCCCAAACGGGTGTGATATACACCATCCAACAAAAAAACATCCAAAACATCCAACATCACTACAGACAACAAAATGGACTTTCTGGAAGCCCATAACCTGATTTTTCGCTCTTTGACGTCATCATTTTCGGGTGATGACGTCATAAAAATTTTTTCGAAAAATATTTTTCGAAATTTTTTTATAAATTTTTTGCACGCTGACGTCATCAAATGGACGTATTTTTATGTTCAGTTAGATGCGTTAATGGATGAATTTAAAGTGTTTACGTGTTTAGTTAGTTGCATCAGAAAATTAATTTTGTAGTGTTTTGTGCTCAGTTTAGCACGTTAAGGGATGAATTTAAAGTTTATATGTTCAGTTAGTTGTAGCAGAAAATTGATTTCGTAGTTTTTGTGTTCAATTAAACTGGTTAAGGGATCAATTAAAACATCTCAAGGGATTAGTTAAATTGAGTTACGTATTCAATTAGATGCATTGGTAATATGGCATTTTAGTTCTGATATAACGTAAATATGAACATTTAAAACAACAAAACAAACACTTACAACAACAAAATGAAGAGACAAATATTAATTAAATAAAGAAACAGCATAAACAAATAGAACAAACAAACCAAAACGCTTACAACAACTATGCGAATATTTACAACAATAAAATGAACACATATACAAAAGAAATAATCTGCAACCAATTAAAATATTTTTTAATTCGAGCCACCTTTCTCTTCCAAGCAATTGAATTCAACTACACGGAAATCGACAGAAGCACTCATTATGCGGCTGAAAAACTAAGCCAAGATGCAGGTTGTAAAACTGCCACTCATATTAAATTTTTCATTAACATTATTCTATTTTTCAGTTAAGTTTAAAAAAAAAACGTAATGAAACAAAATGGTCCCTTAGAGATATTAACTTAACACATATGATGACTAACTAATCTTCCGGATCCTCCAAACCACACTGGCATCAACTCTTCACTACAAGAACCAGTATGCAAAGGTAGCAATTTCTAATTTCCAACAATGTAGTTCACTCCATGTATACAATCAAATTACTAATCAAATTTGAACATGAACATCTAATCACTCCCGTAACCCTTCAGTTAAAACTCAAAAAAGCCTCAAAATCATCATAATTTAATAAAATTTTCTATCAAACTAGAATCCCCAGACCCAAATTGTAAATGGAGGACGTCATCAAGAGATTTTTTTAAAATTCTAAATGGAGGAGACATCAGATAGGCAAATGCTGGAAATCCGTGGGACAAACATTACAATTAACCAATAATGAAATAAACAAAAATATATCAAGAATCAAAATCTAAGAGGAACTGAGGAACAACCTTTAGTGGATTGCAAATCGATCTGGCCTGAACAACTTTTTTCTAGGTCGGCACAATGGGTGCGTTTGGATCGTTGGAAGAAATAAGAAGAAGAAGGAAGAAGAAAAAAAAAATTATAAACAATCTAAACTCTTCACAAAATTACATGCTTTTCAATACTTCTTTCCACTTCTTCCTTTCTTCTCACACATATCCAAACGGAGCCAATATAAAGCAAGCAAAGGAGGAAACGTGAATCCCTTGCTTCTTTTTTTCTGGCAACAATGTCAGAAACTGACGAAACATGCGGCTAGAGTTTGAATGGGAATTAAATACGGCTCGAGATGAGAGAGAACCATGTAAATTAATTACCGCGGCTCTGGATGCTCGGATGTTCTTTTGTGGGATGCTATATATCAATTTCCCTTGTTTTATATTGGAATCTCCGGAGAATTATCATAGTGAGCCAGGGGTGACAAAAAAAACTCGTGGCTCGTAGTTCGCTCGAGAAAAATTCGACTCGATTCGATATTGATTTATTTTATTTGGGCTCGAAGCAAATTCGACTTGCTCGAAATTAATTCGAAATAGGCTTGAAATATAATTTTGTTAACTAATTTATATATATTTATACATAATTTGATATATAATATATTTATTTATTATATAGAAATGCTATTTTATTTAAAATATTATTACAAAATGAATAAAATATTAGTTTATAAATAAAAATAATATTGAAATTGATAAATATTAATTAATTTGTATATTACTTACTTGAAAATATATATAAAAAATAATATAATTTACAGAAACTCGATTCAATTCGAATTAATTTCAAGCTTGAGGTTAGATCAGCTCGACTCGGTTGCCAGTCAGAGGTGAAAAACGACATGCGGCCATGTGGGACCGCTTTTTTTTTTCCCCTTTGTTCCCGTCTTTCTTTTCCGAATTTTCCCACACCTCTGACCTCTAGCCTGCCTAGCCCTCGGGATTCTTTTCTCGGCGACCCTCTCTCTTCCGACACGGCGACGCGTCGACCCCCCTCTTCTCACTTGTAATATTAGGATTTTATTCTTCCAATGTATCGCTTGAAACTTCCATTGGGTCAAATTGGGATCCCTAACTATATCTTTGAGTGAAAACTAACTCACTTGTCTTGCAATCTTGGCATCATTACCCACAATTGGTTCAACCTTGGACTCTTTTATTTGTCAGTGATATGTTGGGTCAAGTTTCTTCTTTTGCAATTTTGATACCACTTCTTGCACTGGACTACTGGAGTACAATTTTCATTTTCCCTTCTTTATGTCGTTCCTGTTTAGTTCTTGGTAATAGATAAGCTTGGATATCTTGCTAATGGTACAGTGAATTGTAAAATTTTTCATGTATCTCAGATTCTTAGTAATGAAATGGGTTCTGTCTGTCAACATACTACTTGTTCAGATTATAATAAATTTCCATGTTTTGAAGTCCTTAATATGGGTTTTGAACCCATTAAGCATCTTGTCATTATGTGTAACTAGGTTATATTTAATGCCTTATCTTACCATGCATGGTAAAGAACATAAATTTTTTATGTACAGTTTATCTTTGCCATACTTCTTCCTGCTGATTGCAAAATATTTTATATATCTCAGTAATGAAATGGATTCTGTTACATGTCAACATACTAGTAATTCATGTTATATACAAATTTTCCATGTTTTGAAGTGTCTAATATTCTTTTGTTTCCAATAATCCTCATGTCATTATGGGTTATTAGGTTTCATTTAATGCCTTATCTTTTGCAAGTATGGTAAGAGCTTAAAATTTCTTTTTCTACATTTTAGTCTAGTGAAATTACTGATTTAAATGTTTCCAGGATCAGATTAGAATAACTGTAATGATGTCAGCCTCAACTGCTGCAATCCCAATTTCAACGCCCAACAATCACCAAGCAAGCCTGGACTCAAACACGAATATTGAGGCAAGAAAGCGCATCATTGCCATAACCAAGAAGCCTGAAACAAATGGGACCCCACAAAGTGACAAGAGAAGGGTTGTCTCTGGACGTGATCTGAGCCATACAATCCGTGGTGAGTCTGTCCTTGAACGCCCACGAGGCATCAACTCTCCTGAATTGAAAAAGCAAGATGTTTTGCGGCGCAAGAAACCCTCATCCAGACAAGTGAAGTCCATGTGGCTGATGGTCGTTAATTTAATGTTTAAGGTCTGTGTTATTATCGTGGTTATTTCTTGGATCAGCAATGCTGCATGGAAATTGAAGGAAGGGAAGCCTCTGTTTGGTGGACCTGCCACCCCTGAAGAGCGTATTTCTGAAGTTGAGGCTTCTCTGAAGAAAACTACAAAAATGCTTCAAGTCCAAGTAGATCTTGTAAATAAGAAAATTGGAACTGAGATTGAAAAAGCCCAAAAGGATCTGTCGACTCAAGTACAAGAAACCACTTCTGCTTTACAATCTGAGATTAGGAAGCTTGAAGGGCGTACTGACCGGCTGGACCAGTTTATGAACGAGTTTCCTGACTCTGATATTGTTTCCAGAAAGGAATTTGAGGAATTTATTCAAGAATATAGAAACCACATTGGTATGTCAGATTCGACCGAGTTTAGCCTGAACAGGGTCTCATTGGATGAGATGAAACTGTTTGCTAAGGAAATGGTGGAGAGGGAGATTGAGATGCATGCAGCAGATGGCTTGGGGATTGTGGATTATGCATTGTGGTCAGGCGGAGCCCGCGTCGTCAAGCACTCTGAGCCATTCACGGGAGGCAAGACGAATTGGTTTGCAGCAAACGGGAGGGGCAGTGTGCACTCCAATGCACAGAAGGTGCTCGAGCCTAGTTTTGGTGAGCCAGGTCAGTGTTTTGCCCTTAATGGAAGTAGCGGGTTTGTCGAGATTAAGCTAAGATCAAGTATTGTGGTTCAAGCTGTCACCTTGGAGCATGTTGCTAAGGTAATCATTTGTCAGTTAATTCTTCTTGTTGGTAATATCTATGTCTTTTTGAGATGTTAAACATAAGTAGATAAATAAAAGAAGACAGTTTTGAATAACATTCATCGTGTTTTCAATTGACATCCCAATTGTTCATATCAAGCAAAAGATGGCCGAATTATACCCAGTTTTTTTTTTTTTTTTTTGGCATCAACATCAACAAATTTGGTTGCAATTCTCTACCATTATTTAGGTTATATGCATCTGATTGGCTTGCTTTGTTCTGTTTATAAATGTTAAACACTTTATGATTCGTGTTAGAGCAATCCTTAGTTTTCTGTCAGGGACACACTAAACATTGTTTAGTTTACTGCTAACATCTCTACTTTTTTTCGGAGTTGGCTGCTAATTTAGAAATTATTGCTTGTTATTTGCACAAATGATTATATACAAAAAAAAAATAGAATATCACTATAGTAGCTGTAATCAGAAGAGTTTTGAGATATTTTAGGTTTGCAAGAAAGACTGCATTCTGCAATCTGTGTGGATGCAGTCAGATGATCAGATCTAGTAGCAGTAGTGGTACTGTCCTTCTCTCTGATTTATACCGATAGTTTGTACCAGTTTATACCATAAAACTATGCGTAGAAAATGAGATCTTCATACTAAGCATGGCATTGTAATACAGAGTGTGGCCTATGACCGTTCTAGTGCACCAAAAGATTGCCAGCTGGCTGCTTGGCACGAAGGTCCTGATGCATCCTTGAGGGCCCAACGCGGAGTGGCCATGGCTGAGTTCACTTATGACCTTGACGAAAGCAATGTTCAGACCTTCACAAGCGACTCAGATCAGCCGTCCGTAAACATGGTGCGGCTGTCTTTCTCCTCCAACCACGGCAACTCTGCCCTTACCTGCCTGTACCGCTTCCGGGTTCATGGGTTTGAAACTGGCACACCTAGCTCTCTCAACCTTCAGACTTGACTGGTTCTGTGACCAGCGACAGTATGATCCTTCCTTTTCATACAGTTGTCCTTATAGTAATTTCAGAGAGATTTGTACTTCAACAGTTTTAGCTAGCTGTTTCTATTTCCAACAGTTTAGATAGCTGTTTCTATTTCCTTATTTTTTAACTGATTTTGTATTGTGGTGAAGCTTTTGGTTAGGATTGGTTCTCTTTGTATTTTATTGTTGCTATGCTCTAGTTTTTTTTTTCCCATTTTTAGTGCACAGTGGAGACTAAAATTTGAAGGTGGTATTGCCTTTTGATTAGTTGAACTAAATGCAATTTTAGGCATGTATGCAGTATTGAATTGTATACAATTTTTGGTGTAGTTCTACGGATCCATATCTTTTGAGAGGAATCCGTATCCTCTGTTGTAGTTCAACAAACCAACAACTGTAGCACTTTTGTTTGTAGCCACCCGATCTAAACCAACGGCTGGATGGAAATACAGCCTCAAAAAAAAAAAAAAAAAACAAGAAAAAGAAAAGCCTCTTCTTCTCCAAAGGACCCGTTGTATCTACCATTGCATGCAAACCCTTTTCTTTGTCGCCTCTTCTTTTCCAAAGGACCCGTTGTATCTTCCATTGCATGCAAACCCTTTTCTTTGTCGATGTCGATGGTGCACTAACATGGCATCACTGTGTTTGGTTTTCCCTTGAGACTGATAGAGAAAAAGGTTTACACTTTGACCCTTATTTGTATGTTCTTAAGCGTTCGCTTTACTCTCAACCGCTGGAATGTACCAGGAGACAAGAACGCCATGGAGATGTGAACATTAGAATGATAGAGAAAAGGTTTACACTTTGACCCTTATTTGAACTCCAACCATAATCTCATTCATCAGGCAAACTTTGTCAGTATGTGTTGAAAATAAAAATGATTAAGGAGCAAACTAGCCTCAGAATAATTATCATCATAGGCTAGTTTAGGTTGCCATCCAACCTTTTTTATATTTATATAAAAAGGGGTTGCAACTTTTTCTATTTTTAGAAATTAGAACGTTAAGAGTCCAAACGATAAATTTTTTACCGTACAATTTTACCGTTACTTTTCTCAGCTTATTTATAAGCTTGTACAGTACTTGTAAAAAAAGAGAGAATATAGAAAATATTATTCACCACAAATCCGACTCAAAAATTAACATGGTATCAGAGCCATTCTGTTAACCAAGCTTCCGCAAAAATCAGAAAACCGAGTTAACTCTCTACAGTCAATATGACTGATGAAAATTCCTCAACAACAAATCCAACCAGAGATCAAATAACCACCATCATAAAACCAAATGACTTTAATACCTCACAAAAACTTACTAATGCACTGCTGAATGGAAAAAACTACATTCCTTGGGCAAAATCAGCCAAAATAACTCTCAAAGGCAAGGGGCTGCTGAATTATATCAATGGGAGTAGACCGAGACCTACAGATAATGCTCAAGCTCAAGAAGATTGGGACATGATCGACAGTCAAGTAATGACTTTGATCATGAACTCCCTTGAGCCAAGCCTATCTGAGACCTTCTGCTACTGTGAGACAGCACAAGAACTGTGGCTGGCCATCGAAAAACAATACAGCAATCAAAAGAGCCATGCACAGATCTACCATCTCAAGCAAGAAATTGCAAAAATAACCCAAGAATCAAGAGACATACCCGAGTTGATCGGGCATGTCAGAGCCAAATACGAAAAATTAAAGCTGTATAGACCTCCAACCACTGACCTTAATGTGCTTCAAGAGAGGGAGGAGACTGA
Organism: Rhynchospora pubera; assembly: GCA_028095005.1. Taxonomy (NCBI): domain Eukaryota; kingdom Viridiplantae; phylum Streptophyta; class Magnoliopsida; order Poales; family Cyperaceae; genus Rhynchospora; species Rhynchospora pubera. The sequence continues at coordinate 84,002,983 of CM051462.1, read as the reverse complement.
TCGGGTCTTTACCTTTCTGGCAGCCCTCGACTCTAGCTATGACGCCATTAGAGCTCAAATCCTCCTCTCAACAGATAAGCTGTCCTTCGATGATGTCACTGCCCGTATTCGTCAGGAAGCTACAAGGCGAGTTGCGATGGGAACCTCTGAGACGAACTCGAAATCAGAGGCACACGCCTTCTCAGCCCAACACCTCCATGACGGAAAAGGGAAAGGAAAGGGGGAACAAGTGAAGTGCTCTCACTGTAAGAAAGAGGGTCATCCTCAAGAAAGATGCTGGGTACTTCACCCCCACCTGAAACCTAAGCGGGGAGACAGAGGCCAAGCAGAAACGGCGAAAAAGAAAGACTTTGGGAAAACCCCAGATAGAAGAGAGGGGGAGCGAGCGGCGTTTGTTGCGTCGAATAGCGACTCAAACGAAGGGGGGGCAAAGGGGTCAGCTGGTGCGAGTCGAAATGAGTCTGATCGAATTGATCGACTCGAAGCTATGTTAGCCTCGCTCTTGAATCAGAAAACGGGCCAACAAATGGGCCAAGCAGGTTTATTTGAAACTCAGCTCAATTTTCTCTCTAGTATTAACAATTCCAGCCTAAAAAACGTGCTGACCAAATTACGTACAGTTTCTGGTGATATTAGTAGGAATGCTAGACCTGAATTTGAATTAGTTAATAAATGTCTTAATGTTGGACTCTCTACCAAAAATGCTCCTCAAATGTGTACAAAATGGGTTCTTGATTCCGGAGCTACCGACCACATGACCGGAAATAAAAACTTGTTAAACACATACCGGCCTATTCATGATAACCAATATTTTACCGTTGCTAATAATGAGAAAGTAAAAATTATTGGTTGGGGAATGATTAATATTTTCTCTAAAAACTTTATTCAAGATGTTTTTTATGTCAAGGATTGTTCCGTTAATTTACTTTCGGTTAGTAAACTTGCAAAAGATTTGAATTGCGAAATTATTTTTAAAGGAAAAAATGTTATTTTTCAGGATTTAATCACCAAGGAGAAGATTGGTGAAGGTCATTTAGAAAATGGATTGTATTTTTTGGATAGCAACAAGTCTATTTTCAATACTAGAAAAGACGAGGATTTAAGCAAACTTTGGCACAAGCGTGTGGGTCACCCTTCCGACAAGATTTTAAAGTCTATGTTTAATTTTACGATGATTGATTGTAGTGATTGTAGTGTTTGTAAACTTGCTAAGCAAACTAGACTTCCTTTTTGTAACTCTAATTCTAGAAGTAATGGTATTTTCGAACTTGTTCACTCCGATGTTTGGGGTCCGGCACCCGTTGTTTCTCATAATGACTTTAAGTATTTTGTTACTTTTATCGATGACTTTTCAAGAACAACTTGGTTTTATTTAATGAAAAATAAAAATGAAGTGTTTTCTCATTTTCAAACTTTTTCAAAAATGGTTGAAACTCAATTTGACAAAAAGGTTAAAATCCTTCGAACCGATAATGGAACGGAATATATCAATCAAAATTTTTCGAACTTTATGAAAGCAAATGGAGTTCTTCATCAAACTTCTTGTATTTACACACCTCAACAAAATGGAGTTTCCGAAAGGAAAAATCGCCATTTACTTGAGGTAACTAGAGCTCTTCTTTTTAAAATTAAGTTCCAAAACGTTTTTGGTCGGAAGCCATACTCACCGCTACTTATTTGATAAATAGGTTACCTAGTGCCACCTTGAATTTCAAAAGCCCGTTAGAAATTCTTTATGGAAGAAAAATTAATCTTAATCACTTACGAGTTTTTGGTTGTACTAGTTTTGTTCATAAAATTAGAAGTGATAAATTAGATGCTACATCTATTAAAACTATTTTTCTAGGCTATTCTTCTCAAAAGAAAGGTTACAAATGCTTTGATCCTAAAAGTAAAAAGTTTTTTATTTCAAGGGATGTTATTTTTTTTGAAAATGAGCCGTTCTTTAAAAATAATCTTGAAGAACCTAAAGATAGCTCTACCTTTGATGATTTTATAACGTATGGTACCACTAACCTAGAAACAAGAGAAGCTCTTGTAGAAAATGCAACTCGTGTAGGTAGTCAAGATGGTGAAGAGGATGAGACACCTCAACTTGAACCTGAGCATGAGGAGGCCGATCATCAAGAGGAAGCTCCATTGAGAAGATCAAATAGGCAAACTCAACCTTCCACAAGACTACGAGACTTCATTACGTATTCGGTACAATATCCGATACAAAATTACATCTCTTATGATAATATCTCAAAAGAACATTTTGCCTTTATAAATTCTTTATCAAAAATTGAAGAACCAACGAATTATGAGATGGCAAAAAATGATCCAAAATGATATAAGGCTAGATTGGTAGCTAAAGGTTATATTCAAACCCATGGTATTGACTATCATGAAACCTTTGCACCCGTTGCAAAAATGAATACCGTTAGGATACTACTTTCCATAGCGGCAAATAAAAATTGGACCTTGCACCAAATGGATGTAAAAAACGCTTTTCTTCAAGGGACACTTGAAGAAGAAGTGTATATGTCCATACCTCCCGGTCACAAAAAAGAAGGTATTCCTAATCTTGTTTGTAGGTTAAAAAAATCTATTTATGGATTGAAGCAATCTCCACGGACATGGTATGACAAACTTAGTCATTTTCTTTTATCTTGCAATTTTAGAAAAAGTGGAGCCGATTCATCTCTCTTTATTAAACACAATACCTATGGTACCACTGCGGTTTTAGTTTATGTCGATGACATAATCATAACCGGTAATGACCAAATGGAAATTGAAAAAATTAAGACGAGTCTAAAACAAAAATTTGACATTAAAGATTTAGGCAAATTAAAATATTTTCTTGGAATAGAAATAGCTCACTCATCAAAAGGGCTATTTATTTCTCAAAGAAAATATACTCTTGATTTGCTTAAAGAGACCGGTAAATTAGGATGTAAGCCGGCCAAAACACCAATAGATGTAAACGAAAAACTTGATAATGAAAAAGGTGAACCATTAAAGAACATAAGTCATTTTCAAAGACCTGTAGGTAAATTAATTTACCTAACCGTTACAAGACCAGACCTATCATTTGCCGTAAGCCAAATTAGTCAATTTATGCATGCACCAAGAACACCTCACTTAGATGTTATTAATAGAATATTAAGATATCTAAAAGGATCACCCGGAAAGGGAATTTGGATGAGGAAAAATTATACTAATACAATATGTGGCTATTCCGATGCAGATTGGGCCGGAAGTTTTGATAGAAAATCAACTACCGGTTTTTGCACATTTGTAGGCGGAAATTTAGTCACATGGAAAAGTAAGAAGCAAAATGTTGTGGCACGATCAAGCGCGGAGGCGGAATATCGAGCCATGGCATCTACCGCAAGTGAATTGACATGGATCAAGCAATTGCTAGCCGACTTGAACATCAAACATGAAGCACCAATGAAGATGTTTTGTGATAATCAAGCGGCAAGACACATTGCGGCAAATCCCGTCTTCCATGAGCGGACCAAGCATATTGAGGTGGATTGCCACTTCATTAGAGAGAAAGTTCAATCAAAGGAAATTGAAACTCCTTTTGTTAAGAACGAAGACCAATTGGCGGATATCTTTACAAAAGGATTGAGCAATAAGACTTTCGACAATATTTCGTGCAAGCTAGGATTAATAGACATTTACAATCCTCGCTTGAGGGGGAGTGTTGAAAATAAAAATGATTAAGGAGCAAACTAGCCTCAGAATAATTATCATCATAGGCTAGCTTAGGTTGCCATCCAACCTTTTTTATATTTATATAAAAAGGAGTTGCAACTTTTTCTATTTTTAGAAATTAGAACGTTAAGAGTCCAAACGGTAAATTTTTTACCGTACAATTTTACCGTTACTTTTCTCAGCTTATTTATAAGCTTGTACAGTACTTGTAAAAAAAGAGAGAATATAGAAAATATTATTCACCACAAATCCGACTCAAAAATTAACAGTATGATTATCGAAAATGAATTTCAATTGAAAACAAATCAAGGAAAAAAGGGACCTATGCACTGTGCTTAATTAGAGACATACTATTATACTAATCATTCGTGATGGAAGATATGTTTTCAACCTTTGTTAAGCTATTTACTCCATTGTCAAGTATAGAATCTTAAATTACCACATTATTTCATAGTTAATAGAACATTATATCTTTTCTACAATTGCAATGAACCACAAAAATCACATAATTAGTCTTTTCCGTTTTGAGGACTTGTATGCCTCTAGCAACTCAGATTGGACCGACGAGTTCTACGATTTCGTACTATTCGCTAATGGGGGCAAAGAAGAGAGTGAGAGAGGGTTTTCCTTCATAGGACCTGCGTTTCCATCCAGCCGTTGGTTTAGATCAAATTTCAGTACCCTCTTAACTTATTTGATGACATTTGCAATGCTACCAATTTTCATGTGATGATGGAACTGGAACAAATTCATACAATCGAGGGATACTGGTTTAAAAATCCAATATGGGCTAATGCGAAATTGGAACAATTTTTTTTTTTTGAACAAAGATGGGAGCATTACCAAGTTTCATTTTGAAATTGAAGCAAAATTAGCATAACGATGAATATGACAAATTTACTTCGTGAATATCAGCAAATATCAAATGGTCAAAGTTTGGTCAACTGAGAGGAATACCTTACGACAAGTCACAAGTATTATTCCAGCCAATTTTGTGAGATGCGATAAAAAAAATATATATATATATATATCATTCGGTGCACGCGAATACACGCCATTTGGACTTTGGAACGCTGCAATTTTGAAGGAAACTCTGTGAAATGGAAAACCCGTGTGATCATAATCTCGCACTAATATATTTCCAATCCGACGTTGCTGAGCCTCAAACTCTGTAAACGGAGACCTCTGGCGCCGAACGCTATTCGAGAAGTAGTTGATTATAGATTGAGATGAGACCTGATCCTAACTAAAACCTCAATTGAACACCAAAAGGTCTGACCATATCTATCTAATTTTTAGTGAAACAAAGAAAGGAAAGCTTCGTATATCAGGAAATATTTATTAGCGTATTAGATCCTGAACTTGATATATTTAGCTAAAATTGGATCTTAAGAATTAATACGCAAAAGATTGCATATTGAACTTTTCAATATGTATCATTTAGAATAGGATATTTCTGTATTTTTAAATTTATAAAAATGGACAACTTAAAAATGTTGTATTATATATGAATGCTTTTGTAATATATAGTAATAAAGATAGTAAAAATAATAGAGATTATGGAATAAAAAAAATAGGCCGGTTGTTTAAAGGAGAACTTAAAAAGCACGGCTGTTACACATTTTGGCCCACCAATATTAGTCCCAATATGTAGATCAGCTGGCTTATTTAATTTTGAGCTTTTGAGAAGAGAATCAGGTCTGCTCAGAGGTTCAAGCCAATTGTTTGGTTGTTTGTTTTAGAGGTAAGACAATGCTAGAATTTTGTTTATTTATTTCCAAAGTACGTATATTAATTTGATTCAATATGTAAAATGAAACCAAACAATGTCTAGCGTGCATCAAACAACTGATGGAGAAAAGATTGATTTAGAATTTGTTTTGCAAAATATGCCCTTCTGTTTTTCAACAGGAAATTTATGTTGGTAAAGTAGGTTTTCATTTTTTTTTAGGCTAACAATAACCACATGGTTAATCCATGAAGGAGCAAAATTTGGGTAGATGTTTGTTTGTTCATCAACCTTGCTCTCTACCTGATTAGTGCTTTTTATTGCGTGTAAAACTGTCATCTAATTAAAAGTTTAATAAACTGTAGATAACCCCGATTAGGATGACCATTAAACCCCATTATCCAATTTGCTTTCTTATCCTAATTGTTGTTGTACCTTTTTTATTTTTTATTTTTTGAATTTAAATATCTACAAGGGATCCCTATTGGTTTAGTTAATTATTTCAGACCTTGACGCCTATGCTGGCAAAGAACTGCTCTTGTATCCATATCCATACCAGAAACGCATCCAATATGGTCCAAAACCAATCAACCTGCCAGTTCAGTGGGGTGGTATTCGGGTCTGGTGTGCAAACAAACCAGTGGTGTATCAGTGTTGGCTTAGATAGGGAGAAATCATTTTCTCTAATTTTTGCCATTCAAATGAAATTGTTTCTTAATAATACATAAAGTGGACATGACATGATAGGGATGGAAGGGCAGAGAAAGGTTGCAATAGGAGAGGCCACCAATCCGGCTCCAGGAAAGCCTGCATTTATGAACCTGTATCAGGTGAGGGAGGACCAGGTTCAAAAGGCTGTTCAGTAGAAACTTGATATTTCCAGATTACAAAATTTATTAATATCCCTCTCCATCTCTTCACTGCACACACAAGCATGAACGTATTCCCTCCTCGCCTCCATCCTCTAGCAGTATCATCAACAGCTTTCTACCTAATTTATTAGTATCCCTCTCTATCTCTTCGTAGCAGCCATATATTTACAAATGTGTAAATTTGTTAAAAGCACAATCTACAGCCATTTATTTCCAATAAAGACTATACTAGTTGGTACAATCCGGCATCTGTTCAACAGAGCCAACAAAACCCGATATCAATTAGGATTTAATCTAAAACAATTTTAACTTAAATTATATGACAACAAATTGAGAGATGACAGGCAAGGGCGGGTGGCGTTGTCATTGGATATGATTAAGTTAGATTCGAATCACTTTTGGGTTCAGATAAAAATTGGTTTTGGGACATGTCAGTTCGCTTGTTTATATTAGTTTTGGTCCACCTTTTTTTTTTTTTTTGGGAAACTGGTTCAGTCAGAAATCGATTCAGTTTCAGGCTATATTGTACTATGAACAATCCAGATCTGGGTATAAACGGGTAATTTCTGTAAGCTTGTTCTAAAATGTCAAATGACTCAGTTTCAGGCTATATGGTTAATTGTTGTAATGAATATGTTAGTAAAACGAAATTTTATTCAGCTTGTAATTTTAATTTCTTTGGGTCAAGTTTTGCCAGGTCTAGTTTGATTGTAATGTTGGAAACTGGTCCTGCTCATGCCTTTTAACTGTAAAACGACAATGATGCAATTTATGTGTTTTGGCTTGATTCATAATCAATGGTTCAGAATTACATAAGTGTTGGTGATATCCAAAACTCGTGTTTATATGTGATGCACATTACTTCTGAGGAAGCTGTTCATGTCAGAGGGCTCAAAGATGACACAACCTGCATTGGGGTAGAGATATTGCCGAAGGAAAAAAATACAATCCCTGCTCCAGCTCCTCATCCAAGAAAGCAAGGAATGGGAGCATTTGAAAACATGTTTCGTAGGAAACCATCTGTTAAGTCAATCAATGTGAAACAAGACACCTGAGAGCCGGATGGTTTTAGTCCTAAGCATTTAACTTGGCATAATATGACATAACTCGATAAGTCTCGGATGTCTCCTGTGTATCTTGAGTAAATCATATTCTTGATATATAGATCAACTTTTAGAAGCTTATTGCTAGATATTTTTTTTCTATATTGTTCGTCTCAAGTATTACAAATTATACTAGCGACTATTTTGATCATCTGTACGAGCTAGCAGTTGAGCTAATAGAAATAGAAAAAGGTTTAGCTTATGTTGACCACCAGGTTTGTAATTTCTTAAGATAATCAATTGATTGTAGCACTGGTGCAAACAATTATTAGACAAATAGCAGCACTTTATATTGTATAAGCTTCCAAAAATAGTACTTGAGCAGTTCAACCCACAATAGTCTGATCGAATTACTTTCTTGAGTTAGTAGTTTGTCATTTGCCCCACATGATTTGATGATAGATTTTAGTCTCTCTACAACCTTTCCATACACAGATGGAGTTGGCTTTTCTCTTTCATTCGGTAATATTGGGCATTTCTTAGTCAGTTAAAAAGCAAAGTGCACTCTCAGATTATTTTTAATCTTGAAAAAAGTAGTATAAAAACGAATAAAAGTTGCGACCAAACTTAATAATAGAGCCTAATCAAGTTAAATCATAAATAACCAAGAATGAGCAGGGAAATAAGATGCTGAATGCAACCAAATTTTGAGGCAATGCACTTTGGTTAAATTCAATGTTAATTTTTAAAAATTAGGCTAGCTGCATAAAATTTTGACGCAATGCACTTTGGTTCACCCATCAATCTAGGCCGACGCGACCAAAACTTTTTTATTCTCCTATCCACCACGATCCCGTAGACCTCTTCCTCCGAGGTTGTGGTGGCCGGAACCGTTAGCAGATTCACACCCGTTATCAGTGTATGCTTTTGATCCGTTATCGGGATCCATTCTTTCGCATTGGATCCGATATATGAGGGAGCGGAGAGGGAAAAGGCTTTGTCGTTGGATTACACATATATCAAAATCATCTTGCCATTTTTTACACATATAACAAAGCTTAGGTTCAGAGCATATAATAAGATGCAAACAATTAACTTTATTCTTCTCTAGCTTTAAAAATTTAAGAAAAAAGATGGATGCTAAAATGCACGCAACAAATAACTAACGAGCACACTAACAGTCATAATAACACACACAGCCATAAACGTCTGGTTTTCCTTCGATACACTTTCCATTCCCATACTGTAGCCTATAGCGTTTATAGCATTGTTCTCCGCACTTTGACAAGTCACATCCGTTTTGGCTCAAAACTATTTGACATCTTCCTGTTGCAGTTTCTATTGATGCCTTTGACATCATAATCTCAACTATATATTGACAAAAAATAATATAAAAAATTAGAGAAGTAATTTCTATCAAAAGATAATACTAACAGAAAAAAACCAAATATAATTTCAAATGTTGAAATGTTGAAAATTTTATAAATTCTGCTGATCTGATGTGTTCTGTTAATTCAAGCATATGACCGAATGACATAAAAAAAAAAAAAAACCTGATGCTACCATGAGAAGGGCAAAAACAAGGACACAAGATAATTTGGCCATCTTTTTATATTGAAACTTCTTCTTTCTTGATAATTGGTGTACAAAGGCTTACCTGCATACAATTGGGTCTTAAAAGGTTTTTATAGTGGGATTGTACTTTAATTCGTTTCAACAAATTTGATCATTAATGGAAATTCACCGCTTGCTGGAGGCCGAAAGATATGTAAACCGGTATCTAACAATATCTTTGTTATTCAATAGAAGGAAGCTAATATCTTATCAGATTTTTACAAGCTAACTGTAAGCTAACAAATTATTTTTTTCAATAGATGATTATATCATTCATTAATATAGATCTTTAGTTTCCTTAAACTTCTAAATCCTATGAATTAACCGAATCTATGGTACAATTTTATTTATAACATCATATCATTTGAATTTACTTAATTTATTGGATCTTTCTATATATTTCAAACTAACAAAAACATTGTAAAAAATTAATATTTTGATGTATTAATATAATGACATGATATACATATTGCTAAAGTCGACAGCTCGTTACTCAGATAAGGAAATCGACAACTGAAAAGTATTTCATTAGGCTCAAAATGAACTTAAAATAAATAAAGTTTTGATTTCTGAAATAAAAATATTCAGAAAAACGGAAGATTTTAAAATAAAATAAACAATTACTTGAATATTTTAGCGACATGTGTTAGAGATATGTCCTAGAAGCCAATCATATTTGGCTACTTCTATGGTTTTATGTTATGGATGATTTTATATCATTTGTTCCTTGATTTATGTGTTGACAGTTCATTCAGGTTGAGGATCTGAATTATAGATCACTGTGATTCATTTAGTAGTAAATGACAACAATAAATCTAAAGCGTCCATAATCTTGATAATTAACAAGGAACATTAATTATCAATAAGATTAGTATGCAAGTTAAGTGTTGATTAAGTTCTATAAATCACAGGTTAAGAGTAACCAACTTAATTGCATATGTTTATGTTAATTGAACATAGTACAGGACATGACCCAACGAAATAAATATATGGATTGTGTTTTGGTGTCATTATTTATTTCGTAATGATTTTGATTCTAAGTTTGAGATATTTATCTTTTCCACATGAGGATAGGTTCAATAAATATCGTCTACCGCTGATTCCCGATAAGGGCTGCTATACGGACGTTATTTATGTTCTCTTGAATTGTGCGGGGAAAAGCTAAATAGTCAAGAAAACCGTATGTCCCTCATTAATTCACTTAGTGAGTGACGATATCTGTTTGGGCCCCTTGATGGAGATAGATTGTTTGCTAGCAACTGATACAATTATCTCTAGATCAAGAAACGTATAATCTGCAAGAATGACACATTCCTATCTTGGATTAAACGATGATATCGTGAGGCATAGGAATCAAAATAGAGATATACTTTTATTCTCTTATGCAGGATTGAAATATTGTAGCTGTACACTATTTATGCGAATTGGGAATCATAACGTGTTGCTAGATACCGCTTATGATTATTGGAATTAAATAGCGATTTAACTCCATGTCCAACGTAGCATAAATCCTCAAAGGGTCACACAGAATTGGTGTTTTAACCATGCTTGCATTATTTATTTATTTGTAATAATTGGTATTACAAAATATGATGAGTTGATTAATTAATTAAATAGCGTTGTAGACCGTTATAATTAATTAAATCAAAGGGATCATATAGAAATAAATTAATGCATTATCTAATCCCTAAATAATTATTATTAAGTTAATAATTATTTATTTCAACACATATGCAAATTATAGGGCTTTAATTAAATAGTTAATTAAAGGCCCAATAGGGAGTCAAATTGGGAGCAACAAGAAGGGCCATTTAATAGTTGATTAAGTGGACCCAAGAGGCAAAGCACATAGCCCATAAAGGGCCCATAATGTGGCCGGCCATGACATGGTGGTAGGTGGGATGGCAATGTTGTAAATACATGGTGTGAGGTAGGTAGGATTTGCACTCTATATAAGGATGTGGATGGTTGCAAATCCCCCTCTCTCTCCTCCCACAAACCCTAGCCGCCCCCTCCTCTTGTGGCCGGCGCCTCCCCTCTTCTCCCTCTCCTTTAGCTCATGTGTTGAGCCCCCTCTCTTCCTCAAATTCCTTTGTTGATTTGCTAGAAGATTGGGAAAGCTAGGGATTAGGCATTTCCTCCAAGTTACTAGCATAACTTGTTGAGGATTTGGTTAATACCAAGTGGACTCGAGGAGATTCGACAAGGAGGCCGAAAGAGCAACCACCACCTCGATCCTAGCCGCGGTTCAAATCCCCTTGGTTACGATATCAAGGGAGGTACATCTTTGAACCCTTTTCTCTTGTGCGAATAGCTTAATACTAGTTCCTATGTGTGTGCATGCTTAATTATGGGTAATTAATAGTAATTATCCTTGAAAAATTAAAATTGTGCACTTAACTAACAACATGTTCTCTAATCATTTAATACAACTAAAATCTGAGAGATTGATTCAAAAATATGATATTGGAGATGCAAATATCTTAGTACTAAAAAAATGAAATCTAATATCATATGAATCCAACAAGAACCGGAAATTTTGGATAATTAATTAAAGATTTAGATAGTTTGATGCTCTATATAATATCTAATAAATATATATATGTTTCTATACATATTGATACCAACTAATCTTGGGTTTTGAGTGACGCAAAGTGAATAGTAACTTTTATTTTTTTTTTTGTCTGGAAATTAAATATAGCCTTTGGATCTTGATCAGACGGCGATGCCCTGAATAAAATAACATTTCTTCTGACGTCAGCATATTTTTCCAGATTATCACTGCACTTTTCTATGGCTAAATGTGCATCGACCCGTAGAATGGTATCTCAAATGATCCGGTTTTGCCTCCTGCACGGCGAAATGAGATCTGCTGCCGCGCGACACCGCATGTCGCTCGGTTTGCTGGTCGTCTGATTAAGATCCAATGAACAAGAGAGCCCCGTACATGTAACCTAGATTGATAGACCCGTAAAAAGTGAACCATTCGATCAAGATCAAACGGCTCATAGTGCGCTATATGCTGTGTCGCGCAACACCAGTCGGATTGCTGCACGGCTGCACCATATTGTCCTCATGATCAGCCATAGTATTCAATCGATCTGCGTGGGTGGGCCCTACAGGAGAGAGCTTTGTTGGGACTTGGGAATAAAAAATTCAATCGGATCGGTCTGAACGCGGCGTCTGAAATTTGTTGTGTGGACCGTGTAATAATTTGCACTACAACTTCTACAAGTCTACAAGTCTACAAGCCCTGGTCCCTGGATATTCGTTCTTAGACAAGGTGTTCGTAATAAATGGTGTGATGCCTTTAGTTTTTTCCTTCTGTTGAAATATCTGACTTTATTTTTGTGGAATGGCAATCAAGTTATTAGTCTTTTAAGATGAATATGGCCTACGGGCAGTTTCTCAAAAAAAAAAAAAAAAAAGTTATTAGACTATTTTTCTTGTAATTGAAGTTCATAGTAACAGATATACCTTCAAGTGTTATTATTCCCACCTCTGTTGTTTAAGTTGCAAAATTTTCTTATTTGTGTTTACAAGTACCGGTAAAGTTGAAATAAAAAATGGAAATAAGAAATACACCTATGCTGAAGTACAACTGTACAAAGTCTAAAGGCTATTAAAAAAACAGTAATTGGAACAAGAAATGAAATAAAAAATGTGGTATTTTTCCACTTAATTACATTTACACTCACATTGTTTTTCCTTTCGGATTAATTCTCTTCGATCAAATTCTTTTGACGCATATTAAAATACGAACCTTTATCTTTCAACCAAGAAGGATAAAGGGCAAAAGAGGAAGGAGTGAGATGCCACAAGAATTGTATTTTGCAAAATTTACCTTCGACTTTCTTTGTGTAATCGATATATATAGTTCATTTTTTAAGATCAAATTTTCATAGAGATAAACCCGTGGAGTCACGAATTGTATTTCTTGTATTAGTCTGTTCGTTTTACTCCTTTAGTGATCTGTAATTCTGTATTATTTTTTTTTTAAGATAAATTGGGAGCCTCTTATTTTTAAATTAAATGTTTATAAAAAATCTCCAGACTCGGCATCGATTTATATTGGAAGGCACCAAGTAGCACGAGTATAGTTTTCTTTCAGTTAAAATTATGTCTGATATCCTTTTGATATATATTTTTTATTTCAAATATCAGCTTCAATAGGACTGACTTTTAAAACTCGGTAATAATTTTTTTTTTTTGGATTGAGAACTAGCTCTTGGTCTAGTGGCAAAAAACAATGCATCTTGAATGAAAGATCGCATGTTCGAAATCTGGCTGGGAGGTCTTTCATAGACATTTTAAAAATAAGTCGGAAGGCTTGATCCCAATTTATTTTTTAAAAAAAAGTAAGAGGTTGCAGGTTCGAAACCCGATTGGGGGTCTTTTATAAACACTTAATTTAAAAATAAGTTGGGAGGCTTGACCTCCAATTTATCTTAAAAAAAAAGAAATAATACAGAAAGAACCAGCTCTTCGTCTAGTGACAAAAATCAATGTGTTTCAAATGAGAGGTCGTAGGTTCAAAATCTATTGGAAGATTTTTTATAGACATTTAATTTAAAAATAAATTGGGAGGCTTCACCTAATCTATCTTAAAAAAAAAACTTTTTTTTAGATTGATTATTTTTATTCTTTAGAATTATGTTCTGCAATTTAAGTTTCTTAAAGAATTTGGCCAATAAATAGTTTGTTTCTTTTTTGTTTAAAAAAGAAAGTTGTAATCGCTTGCAAATGAATGAGTTGTAACACGCCAACTAGAAGGTTCAACTTAGTAGAGGCCAGAACAGGTTAATACTGACAAGTAGGGCTGTGAAACGTGGCCGGAATATACAGAACATGTCGTTTCGTTAAGAAACACGGTATAAGACATCATTTCGTTAACCGTTTCATTTTTCAAACGGTATAAAATTTTATTTCGTTATTCGTTCTACTTCAGAAAAATACACATAAAACGGTTTGAAATGAGGTTGAAACGGTACAATCTGGTATTTCATTTTTTGTTTCGTTATTGAAACGAAATAAGAATTGTTATTGTTATTCGTTCCATTTATTTTAACGAAACGAAAACACGTGATTTTTCTGACCGATGACAGCGCTACTGACAAGCCAATGCGAATTAATCCTTTTACCTAGGAAATATATTAAAAAAATAAAAGATAAGACATACTTCGCGATAGCGCTGCGACAACAAAGAACACTAGTGATATCTAAATACTACATGTAGAGGTGTCAAACGTACTGAAACGGAACGAAACACACTAATTTCGTTTTCGCTTCATTTCTGGTAACATAACTCATATCAGTTTCGGTTCCTTTCTGTTTCATAAAACGAAACAATTTTTCGTTTCGTTTTCTATTTTGTTCTCCATTTTCCTTTGATTTCGGTCTAATTTTTTATAAATGAAACACTAACGTTTACCGATACGCGTTTCGTTTTCAGAAACGAAACCAATTTCTCTTGCGCTAGTTGTTCCGTTCCGTCCGACATTCCTTTGACAGCCCTAACTACATGGACGATACCGATAGAGTTGATTTGCAATTTATATTTCACTTTTTATGAATAAAATTGAAAAAAAAAGGGTTTCTTAGGTTCATTGATTTTTTTTTTATATAAAAAACCCGTAGGCTTAGGTTCACTGATTTTCATTTAACAATGGAACAGTAACTGTCTAACAGGAGCCAAGCTGACAACGTGACGTGGAGGCCGAAAGACATGTACATGTGTGCGGGGACCAGAAAGAGGTGCGTGTTTGTTTGTCCAGTTCGACCAAACCATGCACACGTGTACTCCGGCTTCTCTAACCACGTCTTCATTTTGGATTCCTTCCTGAGTTCTCAGTTCTGACTGGTCCCGTCTCATGTCTCATCTAATTTTATTTTATTAACCAGAGAATCATATCAAGAATTCCGAAGGGAAATGCTAGGTTTTAAATTGACTTTAACTATCGTTGTTAAAAAAAATTATAACACTGTCAAAAGCCGTTCAATGCAATAATCACGATTTTTATGTATTTAAATACTATTTGACCTGTCCGATATGTCGAAAAATATTCAAATTTTTTTGGTAATCTCAATTAATTTTTCAAATCTCGTTATTTTTTTCAAGTTTTTATGCATTTTAATTGTAATATAATGTTATTACGTACCATAATATTTTTCACTTAAGCAAAGTATATTTAAAAGTTAAGGAGGGTTAAATTCTTTCGTAATATCTTCACTTTTAAAACTTTAATAACTTAAAAACTAAAACTTAAATATTAAAAAAGTAAAATTATTATATATAATATAATCAATATTATTTTCTCAGTACACACCTAAATATTTTATAATTTTGCTTTCACTAGAATCATGAGTTTGTTTGAAAAACTAATGAGACAATTTTTTACGCTCTTCTTTTTAGTGCACTTATGATATCAAAGCAAAGTAAAATTATATCATCAATTCGTATGTAAATGTAGGTAACATATTGATACACGTCTGACGATTCATTAATTCATTTTATTAGTTAGTTAAAGTTCAAAAGTTTTGAAAAAAATAAAAGATATTAAAAGAATAAAAAAGTGAAGGCATCATGGAGCAATGTTCAAAGTTTTGCAGCGTTCAAATTTTCTTCCAATATTAGTTATATATATCAAATATAATTTTTATAAAATAATTTTTAACAATATTTTTTACGTGACAGTATAAGTTTACATTAATCACGATGTTTACGTACTAAGCTAATTTCACTCTATGAATTTAATCAGTATATTGGGTTTCAATCAACAAAAATAATTTTGTTTCTTTTTTTATATATCACTATCATATTTTAATTTGATGTTAAATTGTGAAAGCAACAAAACTACCATCTGCTCAATACTTAATTTAAATTATAAAATCAATTTAAAAACGAATTGGGAAATTCTACCTGTTAAATTCTAGTGGAGCCAGGCTGAGCCTAATCCTAATGGGGTTAGATCCAACCTGGCATTTTCAATTGAGACAAACATTGAACGACAAACTGTGTGTTTAATTGATGCGGAGAGGCTCTTGGAATCAGATGAATTGGTTAAATAGTCGCTATATATTTAGACAAGGACCTGAACAAGTCTCGTTTGGGTGCTTCTTTTTATTTTGTTTTATTCTTTTTCATATTTTGTTTTATTCTTTTTCATATTTTATTCGTGCATACTAATGTACGGAAGCTTCGGTACATACTGATTCGAATTCTTGGATCTACTTCAAAATGAACGATCCAAACAGTCTAATATGATTTCCTTGTGATAATCTCCTTACCGACCAAATTTTAAATTTTTTTCGAAATTTTTAAGTATTTTTTTCAAATTTTCAAAAATCGCTAATCTAATTTTTTCTGAACCGTTCAAAAATAGCAGTTTTTAAAAATCCGAAAAAAATACTTAAAAATATAAAAAAAAAATGTAAAATTTGGTCGGCAAGGAGATTTCAATAGGGAGATCATATTGGACGGTTTGAATCGGTCATTTTGAATCAGATCCAAAAGTTCAGATCAGTATGCACCGAACCTTCCGTACATTAGTATGCACCCTAGTTTTATATTTATATTTTGAAAGATTATTAACACTATGGTTTGATAATGACCAATCGTTGTCATTGACTTATTTTTTGTCAGAAACCTAGGGTCAATGGTAATAATTCTCATTCTTTCTTGAATCATAAAATATCTTCAGATTGATTTAGGATGTTTTACCTATTAGAATTGGGTCAGGACAAAATTTGTTTTCATTTTACAAATTAGTTTGCCAAGAAAGCTTACTTTTTGAGTCCAAAACTACATTTTATGATATAATGATGTCAATATACATATGACAAGTGGTAAACAATTTAAAATCAATATAGTCAATACAGAATTTAAAATCAATGAGCTTTGTAGTTTGGCAAGTTTGATATAGTGCATTGAATATGCGGAATTCAAGTGAACGGATGATTGGATGGGGTTGGAAGAAGGAAGAAGGAAGAAGGCCAAAAAAAAAATTATAAACAATTCAAACTCTTCACAAAATTACACACTTCCCAATACTTCTTCCCACTTCTTTCTTTCTTCCCACATCTATCCAAACGGATAAGAGCGGTAAATTTTGACTTCATTGCATATGTTCACTCGATTATTTGTACACAAATTTTAAATTGAAATCTCATTTATGATATAAATTCTTGCTTTTGACCGTATATATTTTTACGGCATTTTGATTTATGCCAAACCAAAAATTTAAAATTCGAGATATTCCATTACAAAATAGCTAATTAATTTTATGTCACTATGAAACAAGAAATTAGTTTTATGCCATCGATCAAATAAAATGACCATATTATTTTTTAAATATGCCATTATAAAATGATTAATTCATTTTATACCACAAAATAATTAAAGCACAGAGTAAATTCTTTGTGATCAGCATCCCTTAAACAAAATCTGACTGATTATCAGCAATCAAGAAGCAAATCTGACACATAAAATAAGTTTTAATATGTTTTAATTGAAAATAGTGTCATAAAACTAATTTGTGTTGTTTTATGATGGCTTTGTTGTTTTGTGATGGCCTATTTGAAATTGTATTGTTTTGGAGTGGCATAAAACTAATTTTCTCTATTTTTTTTTTGGGGCACTTTCAAGGGCTGGTCACGACAACTGTTTACGCTTTATCCCAATATTTTCATAAAGACATAAAGGTATTATACTACGAATTTGTTTTTTTAAATAAAATATTATTTCAATTGCATTGAAAATAAATTATTAAATTGTCTTAAATTTCATGTTTATTATTATTTCCGTCTAAAATATATATATGATTACGACTTGATCGATTATCAATACACACAACCGTACTCTTGTGAAAACATACAAAAGTTTTGAACATAATATTTGTCAAAATTTGCGAGTACATCTGTCTATTGGAGAAGGATCACAATCGCGAATAAAACAATTCGCTAAATATAGAGGTCAATTTGTCGAATAATTCCACACGCACGCTTCATGTTGCCCATGTCAATTTTACTTGATACAATGCCTGAGAAAAGACACAATGGACTACATCAACTTGTCTAGCTTGGCCTTTCAAACATACTTGATACTTCCAGTGTGGAAATTTATTTTCACACTATAAGTTTACAATTTTAAATGAAAACCAAAGAAAATAATTTAGTATCGTAGATAATTTACATTATAGGAGATATCATGTTTACATAAAAAAGAATATCAATTGTGAACCATTGTGCAATATAACTGAATAAAAAGAGAATATATATTGTGAACCATGGTGCACAAAGGGTTTCGGACACTATGATCGTTTGATCTGTAATTTTACAAATTGATAAATTTAAATTAACCAATCCAATATATATATTGAAAACAACAAAATTTTACAATTTGTGAAATTTTTTTACTATTTTTATTTTTAATTTTTTAAAGCTAAGTTAGCTTGCCATTTTTGCTATAAATTAGTGTAAGAATATTTTAAAAATGGCAGGCTTTATAAAATTCGAAAAAAATAGTAAAAAAAATTTAAAATTTGTAAAATTTTGTTTTCGAGATTTCTTTTTGAGGGCTAATTTTCTATATGAGATTTCAATATATAGATTTAATTGGTTAATTTAGATTTGTTAATTCACAAAATTACTGAGCAAACGATCATGGTGCACGAAACCATGTTTAACAATAGATATTCTCGAATAAAAATTACGTAAGTTTCTAACCTATGGATTAATCCATTAAACAAATGCGCCGTGTGCCGGGTTCTCTTGAGTCTTGATTGTCTTATTTGTAGCTCGGGGTCCATTTCCAAAAAGATATTCTCATTATTATCACAATTTTGAAGAAAATATCCTAATCTCAATACATGCGAAATACATCATAACTAAAGAAAACCATTCCATTTATACATTAATAAACATTTAATTTATTAGATCGCATCTAATATCCTCATAAATAAGGACACTATAACTTTATATATAGAATAAACTGTGGCACCGTTTGGATGCGTTGAGAGGAATGAAGAAGGGAAGAATTAAATTATAAACAATTCAAATTCTTTACAAAGTTACATATTTTTCACTTCTTCCCTTTTTCCCACGTCTATCCAAACGGAGCCTATCAGTCTATCATCTAATTTACTTCAACCTTGACGGTATAATTTGAAAATAAACTAATACCCTTTATGATTATTTATACTTCTTCAAGTACCTCCTTTCTTCTAATTTTATAGTAACTCGAAGAAAATCATGTCAAGTCACTTCCCACTACACAACATCCCTAGCCCGCCATGTAAATTTAATTTGCAAATCATGATATTCAATATAAATCATAAAAAATATGAGTGCCATGTTATTTATTTGTTATTTTTTTGAAGAAAAGCACGGGTGAATGCCATGTTACCAAATAATTTCGTCAAACTTATCACATTTAATTGTCATGACTCATGTCATAATATCACAAAATGTGTCCTACTGTCAAGTTGCCTTTGCAATACTATAGCTTACATCGATATGATAATATATTAAGTATAGAAAAACAAAATATGATGACACTCCATGTAAACATCTCTCTTCCATTTAAATGAGAAGATAAGGACTGGACCCTATCTTTTCTTAAAAGAATAACTACATGACGTATATATATTTTCCAATTTAAAAGAAAAAGATAAATGGAGGCAATATTTCTAATTCTTCCCAAAATACGAGAAGATATTTCAGGAATTATAAGTGCAATCGGCAAATATACCATCCCAGTCATCGCTGCTATGTGTTACAAATGTTCAGTTTAATAATAAGAAGTGTTTAGTTTAATGCGTCGGAATCGCGCTAGAGTCAGAGTCGCGCGTGGTCAAGAGGTGCGCTAGAAGATAGGGTAGAATCGGAAAAATTTTAATTTGAACCGGATCGGTTCATTTCCAATTCTAATTTTTACATGTATTTTTTGTCCGGTTCGTGACCCCTTCGCTTGGTTTTTTTTCTTATAACAGTTGTATTTTTGTTGCAACTAACTGAACATTCATACTTATTAAACTGAACATTTGCACTTATTAAACTGAACATTCGTACTTACTAAACTAAAAATTTATACTTAATAAAATGAATATGTTTACTCATAACATTTATATTTTCTGTTGCAAGTAACTGAACAATTCTACTCAATTAACTGAACATTTGTATTGACCAAACTGAATTTTTGGCAAAAAAAAAAATCAAAATGAATATATTTGGTCTAGCGAACACTTATAAAATAATGAACAATTATACTACAAAATGAACATTTGTACATATTAAAGTGAACACTTATAATAACTAACTGAACAAAAAATACGCGCTGGATGAATAGAGAAGTCAGAGCGCTAGTTGAGGCGCCGTGACTCGGATGTCACGGAGTGCGATGGCACTAATCAATTTCCAAGATATTTGTTTATACAAAACAGCAAAGGATGTAACACTTCTCTTTATTTTCCTCATATTAAGGCCTGTGGGCCGTGTTATGAATACCTTGGTGTGTCTATATGAGCTGTATGAAAGGAATATTATATTCACTTGACATGTCTTTGGTTTTCATCTACAATGTTCATCAGACATGGACCACTTTTAAATCATTTTCATACATTGGTTGTTCCATCCATCTATCAAATTATGGATCTTGATTATCACTATGCCAAATTGCTAACTGTATCTGAGTATAGTCATTGAGACAAGATCCTAACTATGTAATACTGTTTTTACTTTTCTTCTAAAATATTTTTACAAAGGATAGTTAATTTTAAAAATGAATTGAATTAGGTGGCTAATTAATTAAAATTTGGCCATAATTAAGAACCATCTCTTAGTCTAGTGACAAAGATCAATGCAACTTGAGTAAAAGATCGTATATTCGAAACCCGGTTGGAGGATCTTTCATAGACATTTAATTTAAAAATAAGTTGTACTGCTTAGACCCCAATTTATCTTAAAAAAATATAATAAAAAAACATGGCCATAATTGGTGGTCATACCATGGAGCCAATGTTTCCAACTAATCACTCTCCAAGCGCTTTTTACATCACTGATATATTAAAGTTTGAAAGAAGAAATATATAATATTGAAGTTTTTGAAGAATAAATGAGAATCTCTGATATTAATAATTTAGAAAAAACCGTTAGTACGTTAAATAATTTTAGAAGACAATATTATGACAATTAACTGGCCTACAAAACAAAATGAATAATATACTATCAAAAGGGCTTTTCTTTACGGAATTGCTCAAGACCATCTCTAATATTCTATCATTCCCATCATCCCTAAACTTCTATTAATGAGAAAATTAGTTAATTAATGAGAATTCCAGAGATGATGAGGATGATAACATGTTTTTTATTTTTGGCAAGGATCATCCACACGTATTCCAGCGCCTTCTGCTTCGCTTCTGTTCCCACTCTTGTGCTTCGCTCCTAACTTCAACAATTACATATCAACTTCAATCATTACATATTAAGTATCATTAATTATCCAACCCCTCTGTTTAAGTAATATACATAACTGTTGAAGTTGATATATATAATTATTGAAGTTAATATATATAATTATTTTATTTATATATATTAAATGTTAATGTATATAACTGTTGAGGTTAATATCCTAATTGTTGAAGTTATAATTTATAATTGTTGAAGTTAATATCATAACTGTTGAAGTTAATAACGTAACTGTTGAAGTTAATATCGTAACTATTCTAGTTATATACATTAAATGTTAAAGTTAATATATAATTGTTGAAGTTAATATTTATTGAAGTTAAGTGGCTCTGTGTCGCTCTCTTTGTGTAGCTCCCCTCCGCTCTCTCCGTCCCCTCATTCCCTCATTCAAATAAGAAAAAAATGCGTTAATCATCCCCTCATTCTCACTCATCTCTTTCTTTTTCTGGAATACACTATTCTAACTATTGAGGATGATGAGGATGATGAATATTAGAGATAATCCTTATCAGCCCCTTTCCTTTATTTTAATAATTTCACATACTTGTCTTCACAAATCCTTCCTCAAATAAGTAAGGTGTTGTGTTTGTGTGTGTAGAGTGTAAGTTAATTGTTGTTTCCAAACTTCCAATCGACAAGTAAAAATACGAACTTTTATGGACCGTTGGAGGACACTTGGAATCATGAGTGCCTGTTCCTTTTCCTTTTTTGCAATTCTCTCTCTCTTTATTTCCTCCTGTTTCCTCCTATATGTGGCTTGCTATGTTTAGAAGAACATAGTCTCCTTAGAAACCCGCAGTATTCTTTTCCCACTGAGAATCTATCTGCTTATGATCGATTCCTAACTCCCGCTATGCTATCTTGTAATTATTAATATAAAATGAAACTAAGTTTGTCTCGTTTACTGATGATATTATTATAAGCAAAAAAAAAAACATAAAAAATCATTGCCCAAATTGTCACCATGGCTTTTGCAATGATACCACAGAAATATATTCCTGCCCAATGGGGCTGTTTGGATGTGGCCGGAATTGCAAATTTCAAACATTTTATATGTCAAATTTATTATAAACAATCTAAATTCTTCACAAAATTACACACTTCTCAATAAATTTATGTCTAGAAATTGTAAATTCCCCAAATTTCTACAACATCCAAACGGACCCATTATTCAGAAGCAACTTGAAGGTCTGTATCTAGATGTTGTTTAAACTTTACAAACTGAAATAGAAATGCCGTATAGCAACACAATATTGTTTGACCATGGCAACTCATCTAAATAAGCCAAAAAAATTAATTGTCAATTGGATCGCATTCAAGGAATATTCATAATATTAAATTAACAAAAAACAATTTGCTATAAATGCTTTTCGTAAATTGAATGTTATGACAAGAGGTGACAAAATCAGACTCTATCTAACCTGAAATTTAAATAGATACAAAATCAGTCAAATTGAAGTCCAATACGATTAAATCCCACTGGAACAAAATGTTTAAAAACAAAAAGTATATATTACAAGCGGGACGCGCGATCTAAAATACAACAATGATCCAAGCTAAATCAAATTAATCCAAATCCAATCTAACTTAACCCGAAAATACGACCTATCTGATCCAAAAATTGACTAAATCTGAAGGACCTGTCCAACCCAAAGTTAAAAAAAAAAAAACACTCGGACCTGTCCAACCCAATGTTAAATATTATTTTTCAAAAGTAAAAAAATAAATCGAACTTATAAGTTTGAGCTGATTTGAAATGTACTACTGAAATTGAATGATCGCGCGATACAAAACTCGAACTTAATTAAGATCCAACCTGTAATGATCCGAGAGTAAATTTAAAATTATATCTCAAACTAGACAATTGTAAAAGTCAGAAGGACAAACATCAGATCCGAAATTTAATCCGAATTCAACCTAGAGTTGCCCAATTGCCTCCGCTAATGAAGGACAAACATCTGAACCGTTTGTTTCTTTGTTAATTACTTTTCTTTATTGAAAACCAGCTAGTACACCGTTTGTTGGGCATGGATAAATGATAATTGTAGACGGAATCCAAAATGAAATTTCAGCACCGTCGAATTAAAGGAAGCACCCATCAAAATATGACATATACTTGAAGAGATATACATTAGATAAAAACAATTTGAATTCTTCAAACATTTCATACGTTGTCCAAATCTTCCAATAATATTACGTGATACCATGACCTCTTCGTTGGCTGCGTTATGGGGTTAACTAATACTCACATGGCTTGGCCGTTTTCATCCCTTGTAATTTTTTTAATTTCATTTGTGGTGCGTGATGAGATCAGCAAGGAGGATTTAGCCAATCTATCTTACATAAATATATTTTAATAATCGAAATATATGTGCCATGACACCTAACTGATTTATATAATACCAGTTACCTAATATGCTAAAATTTAACAAGTCAAAATTCTCTAGATTTGCCATTTAGAGGTTGATTAAACAGTATAAGTTACTACTATTGTTATTTAACTTGCACAAACATTCCACTTATGAAAGGGATAGTTGTGAAAAGCTACCTTTTTGGTAATGGTTTAAGTACTTGGAATTTATTATTTATCTGAAACATAAACAGTTAAATCATCACATGTTATTGGCAAACAATGGTGACCAACATGACGCAAGTTAGAAAAACAAAAATAAAACTTAAATATGCGACCACAATTCCTGTTCATCTTCTTCCGCACAATGCCACATTGAATGCTTCACCTTCTAAAGAACTAATATCCAATAACTACCTATGTACTAACCACAAGTGAGAAAAATAAAAAAGCATCCATCTTCTCATCATATATAATATATTCCCTTGTCTCCTCCCCCACACATCATTCTCCCAAAAATTCCATGGAATCACCAAATCATGCACAAATAAGAGAAAAAGGGAAAGAAATAAAGCATAAGGTATCATCTCCTCCACCCCCTTCATCCTCTTCTTCTCCCTCTCTTGACTTCTCTTTTACAACCTCTCTCCATCCCACCAGTCCCCCTCTCACCCCATTACTAAACATAACAAACAAGTGCACCAACAATGCATCGACATCTTCTCTTGCAACGATTGATCTTTCGCCGGCTGACAAAATATTCTTGGGCGATCAAATTCTGCCTCTCCAAGCTGTTCCCCACACAAAAGTGTCGCCTCGCAATTCATGCTCGTCTGCAGAAAACTTTACACTTCCTCTGGACCGCATAGAGAGCGATCTCAGCCAAAGATACAGAATAGCTAACTATAGTAACAAAAATGAAACACCAAGAACAAAGCCCAATCCGTTATCCGACATATTAAGAATTGGCAATTGGCGTGCCAAGACTGAACAGACCGAACTAAGGAATGAAAATAGGACAAAAGCAAGCAAGAAGAGATTGGAATTGGGTCAAGTGTTGAAGAGGTTCATGAGCATGGTTGAGAACATATTCTCATACAATAGAAGGGAAAAGGAGCGACGTGATTTGCAGAAGCGACCGCATTCCTTTTCTGTTCATTCAAACCCGAGAGAAAGGGACCGATGGAGGAAGAGAAGGGGGCAACGGTCGGCACCAGCCTCTATGCGAGGCTCACCTTCACACAGTGGGCATTTCTCCATGGGCTCAATAAATAAGCTTTCATCTTCCTCGGACGAGAGCACGATGGAGGAGCTTCAGAATGCTATAGAAGCGGCCATTGCGCATTGCAAGAGTTCGATTGGGGCCAAAGGAGGGCAAGTATAGATGGTAAATGTCATTATAGGTATGGATGAAAATTTTTTGATATATTGGTTTATATTCTTTTACTGAGAAGTTAACACTAAGGGAAAAAAGTGATAAAGAAAAAATGTTTACAACTGTTGATATATATTGTGTAGGTCAATTGTAAGATAGGATCTAGTAATCAAATTATGGATACAAGTTTTGTTCTTGTGTTGGTTAGATGGGACAGTCAATAATGTTGCTGCTGCTTGGTGGTTGCTTAATTATGAGATATCTTGCATATGCCTCTGTTTGGATGAGAGAAGAAGGAGGAAGAAGGAAGAAGGGAAGAAAAAAAAATTATAAACAATCCAAAATCTTCACAAAGTTACACACTTTCCAATACTTCTTCCCTTCTTCCCTTCTTCCCACGCCTATCCAAACGGAGCCTATAAGAAACACAAGTTATTTTTAACTTCTTTTCTTTATAAAAATAAAATAAAAGAAGAACATTTCCTGTAACCAGCGGATAGTAATAACTGGGGTTCTAATTGAAAAAAAAAAATAGATCTCAGAAAAACACAACAAGACGATCATAAATATGCTAATACAACAAAATCCGAGGCAATTTTTTTGCATTAATGCGTTGAAACAAGATCTTTCAGAAGGAAAAGATACTATGAATAGTTTTTTTTTTAAATGGAAGATACTATGAATAGTTGAATAAAAAAACAAATAAATAATAAAATTAGAGGTCCGAGTTCTATAACCCGGCAAGTTTAATTAGTATCCTTTTTAAATTTTTTTTTCTCATGCAGCGTATTTGTTACATAGTTTCTGTGCTGCAAAATTTTGTTGACCAATTCTAGGAGATATTTCTCTTTTCTGTTCATATTGTATTGGAAAGTTTATCAGTTTAACTTTTTTTCCCTCAAAAACAAGGAATTTTCAAATTATGCACGGAAATTGTCAAGGTTGATTGATTGTAGTGTGCCAAGAAAAATATTTGGTCACATTTTCTTCTCCAATATTTAATTATTATTTGTATGAAAATAATTGTTCTTCTGGTGGCCACTGGCCAGTACAAATCCATGCATACAGCTAATCAATAACAATTAATTTGTTTCTTAGGAAATTAATTTTCTGGTCAACAGTTGCCATTTTGGTACCTCCTGATTAGAACTCTTAATGGTTTGTAGAAATTAGATATATCTGGGTCCTTGTATGGGCTGGTTGTGGGCCCATTAGACGACCATGTTTAGTCACAGTCTGTTCTGAAATTGACCCTGTCTTTACCCACTAACCAAACTATCCTGGGCCCATATTATGTCACTATCTCCTATTTTGTTGCTTTATATTGAAAATTTGTCTAGGAGGTTTTATAATTGCAAATTGATTACAAGAGAAGCCGGTAAACTTATTTTATTTGAGATTAATGACTGTACTTAGGCCCATTGGCCATTGTAGATGTATATCTTATCATTCTAGGTGCTATTGTTATGGAAATTGTAAATCAACAAAGCCTTAGGAATTTCAAATGCCACTTGCAATAAGTTATATCCATAATATAGCAATAAGTTATAGCCAAAATATAAAAACAACGAAAAGGACAAAATGGCGAAATGATTCCATAGGGGAAAAACGTTTTTTTTTTTTTTTGACAACTGTTCGTTGACAAGTGAAGAAAACTAATTAGACAAAGTTCGGTAACAATCTATTTTCATCTTTCTTTATTTTCATGGACACAGCGACTAAGGTATATATATGAACACAAATGACAATTTGTATTTTAATATACGTTACGGATATGGCAATATGTAAGAGTACTAAAGCAAATTTATAAGTACAACACATATTTTATACATTTATTTTCTTATTTTTATGAATAAATTTAGTCATCTTATTTTAAATTCATGAAGTTTAAACATTTTTTACTTGTTAAAATATAATAAATTAAAACTACAGAAATATACACATCCAAAGTTACATTTATTTTTAAATAACTTTTGCAAAATATATTAGAAATTAAATAATCTATATATAAAAGGTACATGTTAATTGACATATGCTTTTGAGTTCCTTTTTGTATGTATACACAGGAGTATGTGCGTCGTTGAAAAGTCAAGCTATTTAAAAAGATTTAGATAAGTCTCTTAATAAGCATAGACACAAAATTCTATTATTTATGTAATGAAATATTGTTTTTCAATTTGAACAACGTTAAGATACCATATATACAACCAAAAAAACTGCATATATTATATTTGTTCGAAAAAAAAAAGAAAAGCGGAATAACTACATTTCAAAATTATAAACCTAGCTAGCTCTAAATAATCCTCCCTTGCTAATAATAAGCAGCATATATTATATAATCAAGTATCCTTTTTAGGTAAATTAATATGGAGAGATTTACTTAGTGCCATTTACTTGTAGTTTTTATGGGACTATGGGAACAACGTAAGAAATAATGAGGTCTTGCTGCTACTCGTTTATTCAGAACAGCTATGATTTCTCTGGTCGAATTATGACAATACACTATGCACGTACTCCAGTATTATAGCTAATCTGTTGGATTGCAACCTCGCATCTATAACTAATTGTCTCTTCTTATTACATGCATGTGCTCCAGCCACCATTTTTGAAACATATATATGTCGATATACATTGCATCTTGTAAGAACCATTCAAATTTGTACTGGTATGTATGTATATGGTCCCTCATCAGGGTTAGTGGGAAGAAGGGAAGAAGAGAAGAAAATATTGAGAAGTGTGTAACTTTGTGAATAGTTTGGATTGTTTATATTTTTTTTCTTCCTTCTTCCTTCTTCTTCTTCTTTCTTCCTATATCCAAACGTACCCATAGATTAAATGGCAACAGTTTATTTTGTTAAATTTTGGAAAACACATGAAAACCTCACGAGGTTACTCCATATTAGTAACAGGTTTCCTTGTATGTTCTTTTATGCATTCACATATAATTTTGTTTCAATTAATTGTTCTGTTATTTAGAAATATTTGAGGTGAGATCATATGTAGTTACTAAAATATAAAAATAATTAGGGCTGATACTTTCTCCAATGTTTAGGAATCAGACATATTATTTTAGAAAAATTCATTTGACGGACTCATCTCAAATTTCGAGTTCCAAATGGCCGATTCAAAGTACTTACAGTACTCTTCGTACTAAAATTTACTTGGATATCAAATTTTATATATATATTTTTTAGATTTTTCAAAATTCATTGTTTCTTTGACATTTCATAATATTTTGTTCAGCGATTTTTTAGAAATCGGGAAAAAAAAGTAAAAAACAAATATACATAAAAAAAATTTAGTCTTCAACTAGATTTTAATGTGAATGACGATATATTCAGACCAATAATTTAGAACTCGAGATTTGAGATCTAATCGTTTTTTTTTTTTTTTTTGACAGGGGACAAGTGTCAAACAAATTTAATTCATTCGACATTTCAGTTATTGCGAATTTAATTCGAACTATATCAAGCTAAAAGAAGATTTCAATTTGCTATTTGTTAATACAGAGGAGCCGTTTTCAAATATAAAAAAAATCAGCCGATGGAGCTCTAAAACATGTTCAGACTAAAGATTTAAAAGAGCATTGAATGGTAATACATCAGCAGGAAGTAGACTACCCTGAAATTAAGGAAAGTTATAATATAGGTGGTCACATGACAGCTAGGGCTGTCAATATATCTCCGTTTCGCACGTTTCCGTTTCGTTTCATCTGAAATGGAACATAAGTGGAAGGAAAAATAGTTTCATTTTCAAAAACGGAAACGGAAATGGAACGCTGAAATGAGAAATTTCAATGTAAAATAAATGTGGAAGTGAAATTTTCGTTCCGTTTAACGAAATAGAACGGAAATGGAATAATTTTCTGTTTCGTATTTTGAAACGGAATGGAAACGGAATGATGAATTTCCGTTCCACATTACACGTTTGACAGCCCTGATGACAGCTGCATGCCTGCATATACTCGTACCACTCTACAAGTGGCTGGAAATCCTCTACTGTCCTTACAAATCTTATTTATATTTAAAAATTTTAAAATTTAAATGTCTAATATGAATCGTTTATTTTATTTAATTTTATGAGCGATGTTTTTTCCATGTAAGTTTTATAAATTTTGGAGTTGATTTAATAATAGATCAAGTGTCAAGTGGTTAATAAATAAACGAATCTGGTTAACTATCACTGACTAATTCTAATTCGATCTTAATTTAATCACTTAATCGAATATCAAATCGACTTCAAATTTTATAAAACTTATATGAAAACGTATAGTCTGAAAAATCGAACAAAATAAAAAATTTGACTTAAACATTTAAATTTTAAAATTTTTAAGTATTAATAAAATTCTGAGGAGAATAGACCCGGAAGATTTCAGCCCGCGCGGCAGGTGGCTCTGTATCTAGGCCTAAGAAGAACATATATATTGGTCCTAACCAGGACATGTTTTCCTGAGTTCTTGATTTTTGATACCACCACTAAGTGCATGTCATGGTTAGTCCAAAAAATTAAAGTTTGATTTCCCATATCTAGTACATGGATGATAATTTTAATATCAGGAAATTTTTGGGATGCCGAATATTACACCTTATTTTTTTTTCTTGTTCAAATAAAATTTTGAAACATTGAAGTCAACTTAATTATTTTACTCTTTTTCATTATAAATGCATTTCCGTTGAATTTTATGATCTTAAGGTTTGCTTCTAACAAAGGTTGAGAGATCACAAAATGAACAAATCTAGTTCATTATAATAGATAAATCGAGTTCCTTTATTTTTTTGGGTACCTTGCTAGGTTGAAAAGAAGCTCAAAGCTTATGAGAACCAATATATATATATATATATATAGAGAGAGAGGATTGCTAAAATGCTATGCATAGCACGGATGGCCTTCATGCTACGGATTCGTTTTTGAATTTCATGCTTCAAACAACTGATCCAAACCGTTCATTATCTTCTACATGTTGAAATCTTATTAGAAACCAAATTTTACATTTTTTTTAAATTTTTTTACTATTTTTCTCAGATTTTTGAAAATCACTGTTATTGAAGGGTCCAGAATTTATTAGATTAAGTGATTTAAAAAATCTGAGAAAAATAGTAAAAAAATTAAAAAAATGTAAAATTTGGTTTCTAATGAGATTTCAATATGAAGAAGATAATGAACGATTTGGATCGGTTGTTTGAAGCATGAAATTCAAGAACGAATCCGTAGCACGAACACCATCCGTGCTATGCATAGCATTTTAGCAATCCTATATATATATATATATATATATATATATATATATATATGAAGATAAGATGTGAATCAAGCTCTTCAATTTATTTTTCGAAATTAAATGTCACAAGAGACCTCTAGTCGAGTTTCAAACCAACGACCATCACTGAAAATGTGAGGACCAATATCTTGAGTTAACACATTTGGATTTTAAAAACTTTCAATAAATTTACAAAGAAAATTTACGCCCTTTATGATAACAAAAGTTTGTCACACTTGAACCATCCTCTTCGAAAATCTAGCGACTAGTCGCATCAATACAATAATGTTATAGTTGTAAGTTTTTTCAAATTTCTGCGAATTGCAGAAAACAGCACAGTTCTTACAATTTTGATGATTTGATTGTGCTGATCAAGTACAAATGACTTATGAATAAAACGGTCGTAATTAAAAGATATTGTTTATATTTATTTATAAGAATCTTTTTTTTTAAGTTTGACAGTGGCGTACATTTTATTCATATAAGAAGTTATTTAGTTAGATTTCGAAACTCACGTTTCTAACTCGCAAAGTAATGTTTTTAATCACTAAATTGTGTGTCAAATGCTGGTTTTTAAATGATCTAATTATATATTATGTGGGAATTTTATGTAACCTGTTTTGTAATATTCATGAGGGAAACTTTTACATCCTCAATAAGTAGTGAGGTGGCAATGTACAACTTTCAAGTTACTTCTTTGTTCCGTTGTTCGTTTTATTTATTTTATTGAATTTTTTGGTATCACTTTGTTCGTCAATCAGGGGCAAAAGGGAATCATGGGCTTTCTGTTAACTAGTTCTAGCTTTTTCAACAGGTCCAAAAAGTAATCATTTTATTGGAAACTCAAAGCAGCCACTAGTGGCCCGTTCTTTTGATGGACTTCAGCCCAGCAAATATGTCGTCAAATATTTCTTCTCTCATTCCGCTCCATCTCCTATCTCCTCGTGTCTAGGCCTGCATAACGTGTAAAACGATGACGAAATAGGACAGTGGCGTTAATCGTTGCATTATTGCATGAAATATTTTTGCTCCTTGCGTCTTCCGTTCGGTGGAAGAAAAAGGTCTAGCGTTAACCGTTACGTTAACCAAAACGATTAAAACGATTTTAACCGTTTTAAATTTTCTAATCGTTTTTAAAAAGAAAAATAATAAATTTCAGCAACAATAAAAATGAATGAACCATAATTTTCTCTAAATGATTTATGAACATAAAAAATGAAGAACCCAAAAGAGTTCTTATGAAATTAAGTAATTAACAGATAAATTATCATTATATTGAAATAAAATTCTACTGGCATAACCCAAAATTATTACCTTATCAACAAAATAGTGTAACAGAAACCATCATAAAGACATTTTCATTAGTTGTCTCACATGATGCATTAAGCGACATCAAAATATGATATAGATACTAAATTAGAAAAGAAATATGGCAAATTCATCTATTGTATCAAAGGCGATGCTAAATCTCCACTCCCAATTACCTACTCACCTATCTATTCCACCTCCATTTCCAATTACTCACCTATCTGGATGAACCTCGATTTCTCTCGTACCAATTCCGGTCTCTACCAGCTTTTTTCCACCTTTGGTCGAGGTTATCGTATCACTGTCTTGAATGATCGCGATTCCCGCCTCAGCAAAGGTTTTGCGTTCATTCTATTAGTCTCCCGGCATGATGCCGCCAAGGTTGTCTCAGCCATGCAGGAGAAGATCCTCAAGGGCTGATAGATTATTGCTTCTATTGCATCTGACAATGGCCGGGCAAAGGAGTTCATTCGTCAAAGGGTGTACAAAGGCAAGTCGAGATGTTATGAATGTCGTGAATTGGGGAACTTGTCGTAAGATTCCCCAAAGAATCAATTGGGGCCAAAAGAGCGGCTGATGTCCAAGAAAAAATTGAGAAGTAGGACACAAAGTCAGAGAAAGAAAGGTGATGAAGTAGAGGTTTTTGAGGTGGATGGCTGGGCCTCGGTAGTGGATACGAGAGGAGGTGATGAGGTGGCAGCTGAAATGAAGGATAGAGGAGAGCATGTGACAACCAGGTTGATCGCTTGTCTAGGGTCTCGGAGAGAGGAAGGGTATCATTCAGGGAGGTGATCGGAGAAGAGATAAACACCTCTGATCGGAGAAGAGAGAGGAAAGACAGAGAGAGGTAAGAGAGGTGATCAGAAGAAAGAGCGGCGCAGATTTAGGTTTTCTCAATACTCTTGTTTTGTCAGCCTTCTCTCTCTATAGAGGCGTGCGAGACAGGAAATAATGGAGCGGCGCTCAAGACCAAATTTTACGCCTCTCTCGTTCTCTCCGCGAGATGATTTAGGTTTTCTCAATACTCTTGTTTTGTCAGCCTTCTCTCTCTATAGAGGCGTGCGAGACAGGAAATAATGGAGCGGCGCTCAAGACCAAATTTTACGCCTCTCTCGTTCTCTCCGCGAGATGATTTCTGCAATCAAATAATAGCAGTACGGTAGAATTTAAGACGAAACGGACGAAATAAACGATCACGAAACAACTCCGTTTCGTTAACCGTTCCATTTTGAGACGAAACAGTATTTTTATTTGCGTTACCGTTCCGTTCCTTAAACGAAATCAAAATTCTTGACCGTTACCGTTCCGTTTAGGACGAAACGAAATGAAATAACGGTCGAAACGACTACCGTTTTCAGCCCTACTCGTGTCTGATCCATATCTGATCTATATTTTTCTATTCAAACATCCTTTTTTTATATTATTATTCTCTGTAAGGAAGTAACTAATGTTTCTAAGGGAATAACTAAATATTCGAAAGGAGTATCTAATGTACATAATTAAACTAGTTATCTAAAAGATACAAGGGAGTAACTAAGAAGTTTTAAGGGAGTATCTAATATTTTTATGTTGTAAGAAAGAACATTAATGTTTGTTATAAAGAAGTATTTTATTTGTATTACGGGAGTACTTAGATTTGACAAGAGGGTACCTAATAAGTTTAAATGAACAATTATTTTTTGTTTTGTTATGGAAGTATATAATTGCAGGTAAGGAAGTAACTAATAAGATGAAGAGAGTATCTAATAAATTTAAATGAACAATTATTTATATGTGAATAAGTAAACAACATAAGGGAGTAATAAATTTGTTCAACAGAGTATTTTAATTAGACTCAGTGGGTACATATATTGTACCTAATAAGTTTAAATGAGCAATTATTTTCTATTTTGTTATGGAAGTATATAATTACAGGTAAGGGAGTATAACTAATAAGACGAGAGAAGTATCTAATAAGTTTAAATGCGCAATTATGTATGTGAATAAGTAAATAACATAAGGGTGTAATTAATTTGTTCAAGAGAGTATTTTGATTAGACTTAGTGAGTATATACATTTTCATAAGTGAGTATTTTATATAAATCACATGGGTGTATATATCATAAGGGAGTATTTAATTTGTATTAAGAAAATATTTATGTTTGACAAGTGTTATAAGGGTGCTGAAAAAAGAGAGGTGAGGCGTAGAGAAGATAAAAGTGAGGGAGAGAGGCAAAGAGGAGATGAAGGAGAGATGGGGTGAGGTGCAATAGAGATGAGGGAGAAAGGTAAGGCACAGAGAAGATGAAGGAAAGGGAGAGGGGGATGCAGGTGAGGGAGAGGAGAGACAGTTTGTATTTGGTACGGAGAAAAAACTTGGTTTTTTTCTTTTTTAGAGTTTGATTGCACTTATTAGCACTGATAAGATATTGTTCATCCTAAAAGTTATTAGGATTGAAAACAATGAAAATTACTACTTACCATCCAACCAATTATCATCTAGTGCCAGCGAGAGCGCTCACTCTTATCTCTCTCCTCCCTGTCATCCCTTTATTTTTCTTTGCTCCCTCCCTTCAGCGAACTAATGCCCTCACATCCCTCGCATTCGCGTCTCTCCTCCATCCCTCCCTACCCTCCCTCACTCGTTCTATATGCTTCATACTCTCTCTTCCTCCTACTTTCTTCTTTTTGTTCCTTTCTTTGTTCTCTTTTGTTTTTTTCATATTTTCGCTCCTTAAATAATATTGTATTCTCAGATAGTTAGCAATATTAAAGTATTATTTAATATGAACAAGTTTTTAGTTTGTTATAACAAAGGAGTATACAATGTTTAGTTAGATGATATTATTTTGGTTGCATCTAATGGGTGTAACTGTTCATTTTGTTACAAAAAGGAGTATTTAATATTTAATACGTCAGTATATTGAAGCAATTATCTAATGATGTATTTTATTCACTTTCTTTATTGAATTTGTTCACATTCCTTTGTGAATATGTTCATTTTATCTTTTTAGTATGAGTTCACTTTATTTGTTTTATGATTCTTATATATGTTCACTTTGATTCTTGTTGTTCATCTTATTATCGTATATGTTCACTTTGTGATTGTATCTATTCAGCTTAAGGAAAGTGAGACAGAGTTCAAATGATGGAAGGCGAAGGAGAGTAAAGTTGAGGTAGGGATAGAGATGTAAGAGAGAGAGAGAAAAAAAAAACGATGCGAAGGGTGGTATAAGGGAAGATACAGAAGGTAGTGGAGAAGAGTAAAGGAGCTAGAGAACAATAGAGCCGAGGAGCGAAGAAGGCAATGCAGAGGAGGGAGGAAAAGGAGAGAAGAAGGCGCCAGCAGGAGGAGGAAAGAGGAGGGGAGCGAAAACTTGTTCTTAAAGTGTCCTTTTTATTTTTGGCATTGGATGACGTGAATGACATTTTTGTGGATGACGGTTATCACTTCTAAAAAATAATTATCTGTTATTTATTCCTCATAATTTAATTAATCTCAATATGGACAAATTTAACATTGCTTGCTTAATTAAGTTATGCCTCAAGAAGGATGTTTTTCCCCCTCTTTTCTGACTTTTTGTAATGCAATATTTTTCTTTATCACTTAAGCCTCATGTATTTCATGTACGAAATCCTAACTTCTTTGTTAGTCATCACTTTGCATTAGATACATTTCTCGTTTTCCCCTGATTCCACATCTCTATTGGTAATCACTCATAGGTACATTTCATTTAAGAATCCTTTAAATTAATTCTAACCGAGTTTCTGTCAAGATTTTTGTTCCTGAATACTCATCATTAAAGATTATGTCAGTTTTGCCTCATCATTAAAGATTTTGTATTGCTCAGTTTTCGGACTTGAAAGGCAGAATTAAAATTAAAGACAAAAAGAAACAGAGATATAATTAGATTTCTGTCGGGAATATGTATTGTCACATAATTTTGGTTAGTAGTTTGTTAATTAGGTAAAATTTATGGAGATTGGCTAAAGTATACTCTAGTATACAGATAGTCCGTATACTGGAGTCGTTTCTCACAATCTAAAATGCATATAGTCGATCCGAAACTTTCAAATTGTTCTCCATATTGAAATCTCCTAGGAAACTAAAATTTATATTTTTTCGAATTATTTTACTATATATTATGCTATTTTAAAAAAACATTGTAAAGGAGTTGTAAAGGAGTATTTCTGACCATTCAATTTTAAAATAGCATAATATATAGCAAAAAAAATCGAAAAAATATAAAATTTGGTCTTGAAAGATATTTTTATATTGAGAACAACTTGAACTGTTTGAATTTTAGATTTTGAGAAACGACTCCAGCATACGGGTTTAATCCGTATGCTGAAGTATATTTAGCCAATCTCAAATTTATGTATCCTCTGTTTCGTCTCTAATAGCGAACTCCACGCGCATTGAATAAAAAACTATGCACATTTCCCTTACAACAAACGTACACCGTGGTGTTACATGAATGATCAACAACAAATTAAATACCAAACTTGTTCCTCTCGGAACATTATTAAAGCTAATTGACTGATTGACTAAGAATTCAAATATTTAATTAGCGATTTATGTATTAATTCTAATTGGTAATGCACTCTTCTTCTCAATAAATGAAACATTGTACTGGCCGGGAGCTAGAAAAATATGCACAATTAAGGCGTTTGTCATGTACAAATGAATTAACCCAGCAAACATAATAACTACAACAAATAATAGGCAAATTTCAAACATGCTAAAAAGCCATTCCATATTGACTATTTTTTTTATTTTATGGAATTTCCTATTTGGAATGAATTTTTAAAGTTTTGGTTGATTTGGAAATTTTGTATTGGTTCCCATCAATGAGGAAAGACTGAAATGACTGCCACGTAGATTCACGTTGCTGTTTTTGCGGGGGGATATTGGCCGATGGGTTTCCGAAGCACGTATGGTGCAGCGGGTTATGTTGCATTGTTGCTGACCCATCAATTTAATTTTGCATTTGTTTTTTCACGGTAGATCCAAAAGAGTACGGTGCAAGAAGTTCAATTCCAAATTGTACAGTAGGAAAACGGATTCTGTTTTATTTGTGTACGGGCCATTTCATAAAAAAAAAAATGGAAAACGGATTCTGTTTATTTTATTGGACCATAGACTTCGGGGGTGAACCCGTTAATATTTTTGCGGAAAAATTGCATCGTTTCAGTCATGTATGGCAAATTGACAACACATGGGACTGTGTTCTTTTGTCTTTTTTTTTTTTTAACAAATATGTTCTTTTGTTATTTTTTCAGATTTTTAAACATAATAAAACAATAGTAATGGAGATAAAATTTTCGTCTACAAAAAAGGGTCGGCCTTTAATATTTGAAAAAAAGTAAATTTTCGTCCATGCCACTTTTACTAGTGTTATTATAGTGCATTGTGAATAAACTTTTTTTTTTGGGTTTTACGAAATGATCAAATTTCTGATCATCATTTTTTCAATGTTTTATACAAAATTTGGCATAAAGTAGCAAATTCTATATTTTTCAATAAATAAAATAAAATATGAACCGAAATCTATAGTATTAATTAATTTCCCTGAGTGTCGTGGACCGTTTTTTTTCAGTCAGCGACACGGCAATCTGACCGTTTATTTTATATATATATATGTAGCCTTCATTCTCTCTCATTCGCGTTCCTATCGGAGTCGGATCCTCTGGTCGTTTTCTACAAACGACCACTGGTCGTTTTTCGATCTGGACCGTCCGATTTAATCTCAACGGTTAACGTTTTTTCGGACCTAGCAATCGTGGTACTAGCACGGAACATTCATAGCCATTAAAATTAAATCAGACGGCTCAGATCTGGTTCCCGTTCCTATCTCCTCCTCCGCAAACACTAACCCTAGCCCAGACCTTCCTCGCCTCTTCTCTCTCCCCATCTCTTATCTCCATCTCCATCTCCATCTCCTTCACCTCCTCCTCCTCCTTCATCAGAACCATCACCTCGAAGCACCTGTCTCAAAAGAGGCAGGACTACCAATTCTGGCGTTGGCAGCCCTTCGAGTGTGACCTTCCCAGGTTGGAACCAAAAGCACCCGTCGATGTCTTCCTCCTCCGCCAACACCCAACGGGCAACCCTTCTCTCCTCCTCCGTTGACTTCCCCCAACCCCAACAACAGGCGTCCATATCTTCCTCAACGCATCCCTCCTCCTACATCCCTGTCTCTCCGCCTCTCCACCTCCTGCTCCCCGTCTCTCCTCCTACCTCCCCACCTCTCTATCTGAATTGAATGGAAAACGAAGAAAGGAGGAGTTTCAGATTCTCACTTGATTTCATTGGCAACAACTTTAATGTACAATATTGACTATTGAGGTATTAGTCTTACAATCGTCTGTCTAATATTTACAATATATTTTCTGGATCTGTGATTTCAAGAATTTTGATGAAAATGAAAGTTCTTAGGGGTTTAAGTCTTAATTAGGTTATATCATGTACGTAACATGTAGGCAAATTAAAGCATGAACAAATTTAATAAACACATATGTTGATGTTGACAAATAAATATTAGAATTCATTCAGTAATTTGATAGTAAAGTGATACCCATTATGCTACAGTACCAATATGAATTGTCACTTATTGTTTTCATTCTTCTTTTATGGTTTGGTTTAATTGGACTTTTCAACAGGTCTAATTCAACGATGGGGACTGATAAAGTGTTTCTCGGTAATAGTTCCTATCAGAAAAATTACGGACTTAAGAGGTAAAATACTTGAAAATTGTCTTTTTTAGTTGTTTTTTTACAAATTTTTTTTTTCATTGTCATTAGGATCTGTTTTTTTTAAATAAAAAAGTGCAAACCTTGAATGTTTTATGCATCAAGAGTACATAGGCAATGTTAGTAATTGGATGTCAATTTATTGGCACCTATCCTTTCTCATTGTTCTGTCACGCAGCTTACTGGTATAGAAAATTACTCTTAAGCTATAATCTGTGCACACCTTTCTTTTTTCTTTCTAATTGCAGTAATTGGTACTCCAAAAGAGCTGGTGGTTTAAAAAAAAAAACTAGATCTTTTGCAGCGATACCATTTCTATAATTAGAATTGCCATGTATTTTTTTTTCCAGAGACTAAGATATGCCATGTATTTTACTTGCATATTAAAATGGAACCTTTAAGCTTTTTTTTCAAATAATAATTATTAATTTGAAGTGCAAAAAGGATCCTATTTGCAGTGATTGTGAAATTTGTTTGATAGAGTTAAAATGGAATATACTATGAGCTCCACTGCATATTAATTTAGGCATTGTAAACTGGTATGTTTGGTGTCAGGATATGAGTATGCAATTTTAAAGGCTCTCAATTGTGTAATGTTCTGACATTGTATAAATCTGCCTTACTTTGTGGTTGATACTGATATGTAGTGTTCAACCATGATTGTACATCAAAAAGAGGAGGCGCTTGATGGAGGCCAGCCATAGGTGTCTGATCCAAAAGAGAGAGAGAGAGAGAAAAAAAAAAGAAGCACAAGGAGAACAACAACAAGGACACCAAGGATGAAGTCAAAGATAATGGTAGATTCTCTTTCCAAATTAATGTTTTCTTTTTATTTTTTCTTTTCTCATGTGTCCCTTGAATATTTTTATAAGCATAGTCCAGTCCAGTACAGGTTAAAAGTAAGAAACTGTTATGGTGTCAACTAAAGAGTGCAAGCTTTGATAGCCAGTAAAACCTAGAGCATTGTTATAAATCTTTCTTTTGTAGTATGGCATTTAGAGTATTTTTCTTTCATTTTTCCAGTAAATCAATTATATCATTATTTACAAATATATTAGGTCACTATTTTTTTTTCACTAAAATTTACTTGCTCTGAACTTACATTTTTATATTTAAAAGTATTTGATAACATGTGCTGGCACTTTCTCTGAACATGAGAATACCCTTGGTTCTTCTCCATCATGTTTCCACATTGAAATATATAATTACTCAATATAACTACATGGAAGACATTTAAGTCTGACCATTTGGATGCCTAAA
Organism: Rhynchospora pubera; assembly: GCA_028095005.1. Lineage (NCBI taxonomy): Eukaryota > Viridiplantae > Streptophyta > Magnoliopsida > Poales > Cyperaceae > Rhynchospora > Rhynchospora pubera. The sequence continues at coordinate 83,963,276 of CM051462.1, read as the reverse complement.
ATGTATATGTTTAAAGTGTACTCATTATAAGATAATAATCACTGCACAGATAAAATCAGAAAAGTTAGAAGTGAATGGCATAGTGTAAGTACAATAGGAATTTGTTCTACATGACTTTTATAGCAATAATTATTGACGTCAGCATGAAATACCAAAATATAGTTGTCTAGAGATATATAACTAAATTATATCAGGTCATGAATATCTAACTTATATCAACAAATTGATCCTGCCTAAATTGACCTTTTAAGTTAAAAAAATCATAATGCCCTTAAGTAACTCATCTATAGTATTAATTAAATTCCGTGGGCGTCCGATCTCACTATTTTTTTTCAATTTCGACACGGCTATTGCTTTCGTTAGCGAAAACAATCTGAGTCGTTTTTTAGTTTATGCTAAAATCTGATCGTTTGTTTTTTCTCCGAACTATCAGCGCCTCGCCACTAAGGACTCCTCTCTATCTCTCTCTCCTCCGTCGATCTCGCGCACCCCATCATTCCTTTCGAGCGCCTCTCTCTCTGCCACCTCTGTCTATCCCGCTCCAACTCCCAATGCTGCACATCCGCTTCTCTGTCGAATTCGCGCCACCCCAGAACCCTCGACGGATTCTTGGTCGGATCCTCACCCCCTATGGTCTGCCCCCACCGCCTCCATTGACCAGCCTGTCCAACCACCCTCTCTCTCTGTGCATAATCTTGGTTCTTTTGTTTTTAAACTTCTTTTGCATTTTTTTCTAATTTATCTTTGGAGCTGGTCTTTTTGTTTTTGTTAATCTCTTACATTATACATATTTTTTTTCTTTATTGTAATCGGTCATTCTTTTATCGAAACCATGAAATTTACGTTTTTTATTATTTTTCGTTCATATTTTTTTTTGTAAAGCTCTAGGTCAGATATCTTTAATTGGATCACATTTTTATATGTAGATTGCATTGGTCAGATATTTTGTTGTTGATTATAAGGCACAATACTCCATGAAAAATTAAGATGGAATTGGAGGGTACCATGGTTTTTGCATGAAATTACTATCTTACGATCATTCTACTTGGAGTTGTTTGTGAATTTTGCATCACCAAAGAAGAAACAGTTGAATAGTTGCAATTTACTGTCAGATGAAATAGTTCCTATATTGTGTGGTTAAATATTAAATTAATCCAGTTAATTGTAGAGTTGAGACTCAATTAATGTCTAATTTAGAAAAAAAAACTCAACTACAGTGACGATATTGGAGCTCGGGCAGGGAAGATTGCTTTGACCGCTTTAAATTTATGTCTATCAAGAAAGGTACATCTCATCCGAAGGTCACTGTTTCATGTCATCAACCAGTATAGTTGCAAACTCACTGATGACAGTGTGCTCAGCTACATTGATCAGGTACGTCTCTAATTTTGAAATTAGTTGTGCTAGATTTACCAGAGGTACCATCCTTCTCTTTTCCTTCACTGTCTAATGTGTGCCATGGAGTTCATTGTTGTTGCAGATGCAAATAGATTTCAAAATTGTACAGACATTAATAGAGAAGAAAATACTAAACATCTTTTCTTTGTTGTGTCCTAATATTCAAAGAGTGTAGTATTGGATGGATTATTGTCAAGAGGTGTTTCTTTCTTGGCATAATTTGTAGGAGGATATAGAATTTGCTTTAAAGCTACAACAGAACAACAAACATGTTTTTTTTTTTCAGGGCCCTGTTGCAATTACTAAACATGATTTTTTTTATCTTTTATAGTGCTTTATGTTGGACTGCTTGGTTAGATAGAAATAATAGAATTTTTAATAATAGTCATCCCAAAACCATGAGGCAAACACTAATAGGTATTCGTGCTTTGATTGATTACTGGGCAGGGTTAACCAAGCAGGAAGTCCAAAGCTATATCAAGAACTGGATACCAGCCAGTTGGGATTTGATACCGATTCAGATGATAGAACCAGGGGGAAGGCTGCCAGCAGGGACTGAAGATAATTAAGCATCAGAAGGGGCAAATATAGAGAGCCAAGGCAGTGCAGGGTTGGGGATTCCAGTAGCAGTAGCAGCATGAGAGTTTACTGCTTCATGGGAATCACAAGGAGCTGTTTTTACTATTTTGAAATTGGATTGCACTTTGTCTGTTTTGCGTGCAAAAATAATGGGTTGTATTTTTTAAAAGGCAGAAACACAGAAAAAAAGATGTGTTTTGCTAAGTTTAGGATTAGGTTTATTGATCGGCCTAAGTTTAGGATTAGACAACTGTTTAGTTGAGTAGATGAGGTAGCCTTTGGATTTGGTTTTTACGTTACTGACTTAATTTGTAGTGCCCATGTAAACTTAGGTATAGCACTTTATTAAGCTGGTATTGAGCACAAAAGAAACATTACTTGATACTGTCACCTGGCACCTCTATGGCATCGGACCTGGCTACTTTCTCTTATTCCTCTCGATTTTCTCATATTTTTTAGGTTGGGGCTACATTCTTTTAATTATGTATTATATTGTAGGCACATTTTCTGACCAATTTATATGACATTTTTTATAAAAAAATTATGTCATCGAATTTTTCATAAATGGCATGCTACATTTCAGCTAGAAGGCTTGAACCTTTTCACATGTCATTTAGGCAGTTACCTTTTATGTTCGCCATGTCCAAGAAAATTTTCTTTGTTAAGTAAAATTTTTAGTAAACAAATATTTTCTTGGGAAAATTCTTTATTTGCCACCTAATTTTAGCGAAATTAGGAAATTGCCATCCAGTTTTTCCAATTTCTGATTTTGCCACTCAGTAACTAGGGGTCCTTTCGTTTTTGCCACTTTCTGTATTTTAAAATCGATTTTAATATAAAAAAATTTCAAGGAAATAACTGTGACGCTATTACCCCTATCGATTAGACCCAGTCGACTATGCACCTGATCTAACCAAACCAAGTCGACTCAGTCAGATTTTTTTCTCTTCGTCTCTTCTAATCTTCTTCACATAAGATGAACCTTAGATAGCGATTTTTTCTCCTTTTATTTTAGCAGTACTTTCAGTCATTACTAATTTATATATTTTAAGCTTCCTCCTTTTAAATGGGTGAAAGTGTTCAAACGGAGAGAGAGCACGGAACTATTTTTCAAGGGAGCAAGGTACTATGCCACTGTGCGAAACTGGGTGAAAGTGTTCAAGGGAGAAGGTACAGCTACGTTGGGAGAGAGAGCAAGTGAGAGAGTTCCGTGCAGATCGATGGAGGTGGTGGAGAGTTTCAAGTTCTGTGAGGTGGTCGACAGTTCCGTGCTCGCTAGGGTTAGATCGACGGAGGTGGTCGACAGCATCAGCTAGGGTTCATGCTGTTGTCAGCGCGAGAGAGAAATGTGAGAGGGAAGAGATCGAATGGGTAGGTTCGACTAAATCGGTTGGTTAGATTGGGTTCTGCTTGGGTGCGAGGGCATATTTGTCAATTTTTTTAATTTTTATTATTTAAATGTTAAATAAATTAAAGAAATTGAAAAAGTGGCAAAAACGAAAGGACCCCCAGTTACTGGGTGGCAAAATCAGAAATTGACAAAATTGGGTGGCAATTCCCTAATTTCGCTAAAAATGGGTGGCAAATAAAGAATTTTCCCTATTTTCTTTGTTAGATAATAATACTAAAATCATTTTCATTACTCTCTTATGAAAATTTTATTAATTATCTAATAGATAACTTAAAATAAGTTAAAATTATGAGCGGGGTCTGTATATTTGTCATCTTATATGGAACATAGCTAAATTATGTCTCTAAATTATAAAAACATAATATGAAAAATGAACTATATATCAAATTGATACCGATGCTACTGTACTGACAATGAAAGATGAAAATTTAATCCTTTGCAAAAAAATTTGGTTTTACTTTAATAGATTAAGATTAAGAAATTTGGAAGAAAAAAATTTAGATAATTTACAATATAAAAAAAACATAGCGTAGCGAAACTGCAACAATCATGACTAAATTGTATTTATATTTGTTTGGTAATTGTGTAATCCAAATGCAAGAACAAGTACCTAGACTAAACACACATATTTTGCTGTTGATTTATCCAAAAACTAAAAATTGTTCCTCGCTTTTTGCCTGAAGGAATGGCTAGGTTTATGAATATTGATCAAATGTATGATGGCTCTATTTGGGTCTCTTCAATTGCTTATATATTTTTATAAAATTCAATGTATATGGATGCTAAAGTAGCCCATGTATGATGCGTATGCACTTAATTTTTTACAACTCATGTGAAAAGAAAAAAATTATGGCATTTTGCCTTTGCACTTATATGTCTCTCGCACACAATTTAGACTTATTGACAAATTAATAGTGATTCTTAAATTTAAAATACAAAAAAATCGCTAAGGCGCGACGAAGCTACGCTTCCCCACCTAGTATAATTTATCATCCGTATGAGTTAAGTATAACAGTAATTTTCACATTTATGGCTCAATGATAAATTTAATCCATTTCACTTGAATTGAATATCAAATGAAAAAGTAATGTTATCTTGTTTTAAAATTTCGTTATGGATTACCAATTAACATGTTTTTATTTTTCAGGTTAGAGCTCTTAAATCTTGTCCGTACATAATTCAATTATTACAAATATTAAAATTTAAAACCTTTACTATAACAAATGTTACCTCGTCTATTAGTAGATGCACTCGGTTTACAATATGTAAGCGAGAGCGAAACGGTGGTTCATAATCTCATAGTCCCGGTGTACGGATCAGTTATCCGTTCTAACAGAGAATATTTGTCGTATAGTCCACGTCTCCACACAGTGCGAGACGGTTTCAATTTAAGCTCACGAGGCCTGAGACCATCACCTTTGTGCTACTCTTGCATTTCTTTCTCTCTTCTTCCACTCTGATCTCCTCTCTCTCTCCCTCTCAATCTTTCTTCTACTCTGATCTCCTCTCTCTCTCCCTCTCAATCTTTCTTCTACTCTGATCCCCTCTCTCTCTCCCTCTCAATCTCTCATTTTCTATTTCACCTCACGCACTTGTTCTTGCTCTTGCTCTCGATCGTAGAAGAACTTCGAGGTATTATATTCGGATTCTCTCTTTTCAGATCTGACCAGGACATTAGAGTAGAGAAGAGAAGTGTTATGGTAAATTGATTGTTATGGTAAATTTACTTATCCATTCAGTATAAGTTACAGAGTAGAAAGAGTAGAGAAGTGTAATGGTACATTGATTGCATTGCATTCAGTGTAAGTTATAGAGCGGAAAGATTAGGGAAGTGAACTTTCTGGTAAATCGATTGGATTGTACCTACTGGTTCTTTCTAGCTTCTTTTTATTGATTGTTTTTATAGATCTGGCTTACTTCTAGTTCTAGCATTTCTACCTCTCTGAATGATACTTCTTTTGGTTGATATTTTTTGATATAGTTGAACTAGACAATTTAAATGATTTATGAGGTTTTACAGATTTGAGATATGCAAACCAACAGATTAGAGATGAAAACTATAGCAATCAGTTTTTCCCTTTATAATGGCCTAACCGTAACTGCTAAGTTTCACTCTGTTTTTGCTACAGTTTCCTATGACAATTCTCTGGTTCTTGTTGCTGACCTTTGCATTTATGCAAGCTCCCACCATTGTTTCATCCTCTCCACTGTCTCTTTGTGTTAAACCTCCTGGATTCGGTTATTATTTTCTTGGTGGATTCAAGTATACAATCAATTTAACAACAACTCTACTTGGATTGTAAGATTTCTTTTATTTCTATAGTTGTATGGAAATGTTATTCATACTGCCTGCTAGTTAGATAAATGTTTGATATCTTTCATACTTTGTTGTAGATATATTGTGGTGATGTTTGTCTCGCAGTATAAAACCCAAGCCTATTTCAGTATCGTGACTTACCTTGTGAATTCTAATTCCGCTCTTGTGGACCTCGTTGTGCTCCCAACCAAAAATGTATGGGAGACAACCAAAGTATACACAAATATCATTGCATATTTTTTCGGCTGTTGGTGCCACTGTGCAACATATTTGATGGTGTGTCATACTTTGGTACGTAATCCTTAACTATTAATTGAATTTCAAGTTTTCAACACTTTTTATAAATATGTCCTGATCTTCTATTTATGGATTAAATTTATAACAATAGGTTGCGGCGGGGCATGTCATTGGAGGATGCATCATTCTCTTTATACTGAAGACTGCTCATGTTCATATCCCAATAGACATAGTAACAAGTGCATCCAAGTTACTTTCTGTAACCATTCTGATTATTGGGTACATTCGTTTTCCTCAATGGAATTATGTCACATATGAACTGCATAATGCTCTTCTTGGAGGCCTTTACATGGGATTGAATATTATCGATGAATGCAATCCAACAGCAAGGGTAAATTCATTTAATACCAGGTCATTGCTAAGTGCTAACACATTTTCTAATATCAGGTTTTCTGTTATCATATGATTAAAGTTCATAAATTCTTCAGGTTTTGTCCATTTTCGCATGCGGAGGTCAATTTATATAGGCCATTCTTTTGGGACATTACTTTAGCTCAAAAGACATTCCAGTATGGACATTCTCATCAGCTATAGACCGTGCCGAAAACCGGGAATACAGAAACTCATTGAAGGATTTTCTATTAAAAATAATAAATTGCTGCATCCCGTCGACACCGCCACTGCCAGAAGCAGCGGCGGCGGCGGCGGCGGCAGAAGCAGCAGCGGCAGCAGCGGCAGCAGAAGCAGAAGCAGCAGCGGCAGCAGAAGCAGCAGCAGGAGAAGCCGCAGCGGCAGCAGAAGCAGCAGCAGCAGAAGCAGCAGAAGCAGAAGCCGCAGCGGCAGCAGAAGCAGCAGCAGGAGAAGCCGCAGCGGCAGTAGAAGCAGCAGCAGCAGAAGCAGAAGCCGCAGCGGCAGCAGAAGCAGAAGCCGCAGCGGCAGCAGAAGCAGCAGCAGCAGAAGCAGCAGCGGCAGCAGAAGCAGCAGCAGCAGAAGCAGCAGAAGCAGAAGCCGCAGCGGCAGCAGAAGCAGCAGCAGCAGAAGCCGCAGCGGCAGCAGAAGCAGCAGCAGCAGAAGCCGCAGCGGCAGCAGAAGCAGCAGCAGCAGAAGCCGCAGCGGCAGCAGAAGCGGCAGCAGAAGCAGCAGCGGCAACGGCAGCAGAAGCCGCAGCGGCAGCAGAAGCAGCAGCCGCAGCGGCAGCAGAAGCAGAAGCAGCAGCGGCAGAAGCAGAAGCTGCAGCGGCAGCAGAAGCGGCGGCGGCAGCAGAAGCGGCAGCAGAACCTGTGCTTGAGGGGGAGCAGCAACCAGCACCAGGTCTACCTCTGGAAGCAGCAGCAGAACCAGTGATTGAGGGGGAGCAGCAAGCAGCACCAGGTCTACCTCTGGGAGTAGCCCCAGGAAACCCGCTGCACACAGCCCAACCGTAAATTGCTCAGTAATTCTTGACATGTTGAACCTTTCAGGTTAACTGTTTGTGGTTTAAAGGTGAATTACCTTTGTGCTTTTCTTGGTAAAATTAGAGTCTTAGACTTTGTTTGAGTCCTTTATAAACTAGCGTTACTAGTATGTTTAGAGAATGATCGATCTATGAAGCTGTCACAAGTAGGCACTAACCATTAGCCAAATCCTGTCTCTGTTGTTTTGTTTGTGAACTTACTGGATGCTACTGTTTTAGCGCATGCGGAGAATCATGCAACTGGTACGCTTGTATATCTTTTGTTTGAGGTTTTTTTTTTATGTGGTATTCATTTGATTATAGTCACCTATGGTGCTATCAGATCTGATTAATTGTTTTGGGTCTTGTGGAGTTATGGTTGCTCTAATTCTATAGCCTAATGCGTGAATTTTTTATTTGTGGGCCCTGGCCGTTGCTTGTGCGTGGTTCTGGTTTCTATTTTTCCCTTTCATTGGCTGAGAATAATTTGGGATTTACAAAATAAAATTGGAACGAACTTAACGACGAAACTATTTTAGATATGGTTTTTCTCATGTTGCTAATTAAGATTTGATAAAAGCTTACTTATAGGTGATTTTTACGGGGACAAGTAGACCAATTTTGGTAAAATGAGGCCCTTTTTTAGTTTGTTTATACATTGTAATTCCGAGGTATCAACTGATTCTAGATTATTAACGGAATCTGATTTATAGAGTGTAAACACAGTGCAGCATAAGAAAGGTGATCCACCCAATAAAGTTAATTTATAAGAAACCGACAAAGATGATTAAATATAAACTAAGAAATTCACATAGAGTTAAGCTATATGGTGCGAGGAAATTAATTGTAACTAAATGAACTCATAACTTAGGAACTTTTTTTTTTCCTGATGCACGTCGACAGGAGGACTCGTTAATTACGGTTCAATTATTATTTGGAGATGACGTTATGGCCGTTAATGATTTGGCAGAAGGAACTATGTAATCACCTGAAATAAATAAATAAACCCATAATTTAATGGCACAGGATATATTTTTTGGGGGAGTATAATGACGAAAGAGATCAATTTCGGTCAACTATTATTTGGAATAAATGTTATGTTCCTTAATGATTTGGAACTATGTAATCATCTCGAAGGGAAACATGTGTAAAGGTGATGCAGAAAATTCTGCTGTCAGAGGCATAGGCCCAATTATGTAATTGACTGTAAGGAAATATAAATTGTCCATACTGCACAGTTAACAGGATTCAACCGGTATGCTTCTTTGTAAACACAGAATGTTATACACGTACTGCACAATTAACAGGAGTACAGGTAAATGACACTTCACATAAACCGCATTGTCCTCCCAGGGGTAAAGAAATGTACATGTAAATGCCTCTTCCCTGCAATGTTTTCAAATTACATGAGATATATTGTTTGTGAAATTGTTGCTGGCAGACCAAGACAAAATCACGGAGCTTATTTATGGCAGGAGGAAATACAAGAGAGAAGAAACATGTGTAGTAGTTTTATAACGAAAGTGAGGAAAATACGATTCCACCTTTTCTTTTAAATTAAGCCCATAATGTGGGCCACTATACAATGCCCAATACCATCAACCGAAGCAAATACATATTGTTCAATGCACATTTTTGCCTATGTCAATATGTGTACCATGTACAGTGGCAGAAAATAATGCAGACGGTCCTTCAAAAAAAAAAAACTACAACTGAGAGGCCATATATATTAAAATAGCAGCTGCTGCAATTATTTTAAGCAATAAAAGTCTTGAGTACCAAAGCACTGCTACAAACAAACTGTACATAAGAAACAGGAAATTGTTAACAGAGGCTAAGAAACTCCTCAAGGAGTGAGATGTGCCGAGCTTGCATCTTCAGGTTCCTCCGACACACTGGGGAGATGCACAAGGAAGAAAGAACAATATAAACAGTAAATACAATGCACTAACCATAATAAATGAGAGAATTTTAATTCATATAGAACTGGAAAGGAGAAATAAATACTAATTGAAAAAGAAAATAGCAATAATTGTACTGAAATACCTAGCATCTGATGTCTCTTCCTTCATTCATATTTCGCACTTTCTTTTGGTGACACATGATGATCATAAATTGCGAGACATTAGAATAGGCATATTATCTGTCTTAGGAAGAATGATTCTGTAATTTATAAGGCTCACATACGTAAAACTCATATTAGCAGCCTGAGGAGTTAATCCTGTATGCATTGCACCAGAATTTGGACCAAAGTCTTTACCAATTCTAGCTGTGGCGACTTCTACCTGGTAGGATGAAGGCAGACCAGTCACCGCAGGCTGGGGGAGGGGGGCGCTGGGAGAGGATTTGGCAACACCGGTGCAGCAGGCACAACCATCTCAACCTTGTTGATATCGTATATAATTTTGCCCTTGTTGACATTGTATACAATTTTGCCCCTGTGAAGCTGGCTAATACTAATTTCAAGTTTTCAACTGTGAATGCGAAAGCTATGCCAATTATATTTCTAAGTGCAACCGGCAGCATGCCAATTGTTCACCTTGCCAATCCATACAGCATCTCAGCTTTCATGCCAACAACATGTTCGGCTTTCTTGCCCATGGCAATAAATTCTGCCACAGAAGAACCGCTGCTAACTTCCAGCACCAAGCTGTACCTGATAGGGAAAAGAGTCAAAGCTTATTTTTAAGGTTGATTAGATATTGAAAATTACAGTAGAACTTATAAGCAGGCTCGTTAAAGTGTTGCTGTGTATAATAGACTGTCGCAGCAACGGCATACAAGGGAAGCAGTGCCTGAGAAAAGATGGCATGCTTTCATGTCAAAAGAATGATGTTCACACATTCTTTCAGCAGTGCCAAGCTGAAAGAATCAGTGGTGATCTGTGACAAAACTGAACATGTTATAATTAAACATATCTTTTTTGGTGTGCAATAAAAATATTGATGCTGTTATAATACTGTAGTAGCCTAACAACAAACATTACTTAGCAGAAGTAATCAGTAATTAATAACACATCGGTACCACACAATATGCGATAGGCACTGCCATGAGGGAAATTTGACAGAAAGGGAGGAAAAGTGTGCAAAGAGGAAGCAATATTTGAAATGAAAATTGAATCTAAGACAGTAGCAAAGCCCAAAGCCTAACCATTGTATTGAGGAATTTGTCGAAAGCTTGCAATTACGACAAAGAACAAGAATATTATCATCACATGACAGTGAAGCTGTACACTCTGGACAAGCAGAATAAGGCCAACTATTTTTGTTGAGAATATCCTTGACAGTTGCATTGCAGGTGAAGAGTTGGTCCTACAATTCAACATGAAACCCAAATATGAGCACAGATAATAAGAGTGCAAATAATTTCAACATATACACTCGTACACTCGGCACCAAGCAAGGGCCCAAGCCTGTATATGTATTTTTTCATGGCCCCAGGACTGGTAATGCATGTTTATAGCAACAGGCAAATTCAACCTATGAAAATGAGTATTTCACAATGCGTATCATACAGAAAAAAGTCAATTTCGAAGTGCCACAGGAAATCAAAGTAGAAAGCAAGAACACGAAAACTAACAACTTTTTTTACACTCATCCAATGAAAAAGAAAGGTACATAAAATAACTGACCTTATTTGTGTAAGGTTCCAGGTCCACCAATCCATCTAAGGTCGCATATTTTGGAACAGTACGGCGAGAAGGACTTGACGATTGAAAGACCTGCTTCTGCATAGTTTTGATCTCATGCTGTTTTGGTTCAAGCCTACAATTGTAATCCAGATTATATAAACAGATCATTCTGAATTCTGAAAATTACATAACAGCATGAGGCTCGCAATCAGGATAAAAGAAAAATTTCAGCATTTGATAACATCATTTGTAACAACAACACATACAATTAACATAGGAGATAATGGACTGGAATTAGCAGCATGCACTGGGTCAGAATCCTCTGGATTTCTTTTAAAGAAGTCCAGTGGACTTCTTTTGATCTGAGAAGTCCGATTTAATTTGAATGGGCTGATTTGTACGAGCCACACGAATCTCAATGGATCAGGTATTAATCACGAGGCATCCATTAATGATCGGACGGCATAGATCGAAAGAAGTCCACTGGATTTCTTTTAAATTGGAGCAAGGAGCAGGACAACTCAATTTTCTGCTCCTTATGTACTTGTGTGGCGGTAGTGATTTTGGGGGGTGGGGGGGGGGGGGGTTGAAGAAAAGTGTGCTTCGTCTCACCAATTGATATAAGAACAATAGAAGGGTGATCCTGATTACTGAATATCTGGCTCCCACTGAAGGTCTTCAGAAATGTTTCTGCTGCATGCTATAAACCAAGGTCAATAACACTATATGCCTATTGTGCAAGCAAATTAAAGAGTAAACTGGATACTAGCTATCGAGGGTAAAAATGATAGCCAACACTTAATCTAGCAGTCCCTGAACTGATAGATGACAATCACATACTTACATCTGTACAATTTCAATTCCAAGGAGCTGCATACATGCAATTGCATCAATTTGACGTTTGGACAGCTCTCTTAGTCTTGTTTCATCTATGACAGCTACAAAATTAGTCCAAAGTGTCGCTCTTCCCCTGCAGACATGAGGTGAGTTAATAGGCTGCAACTGAACAAACCAAAAAATTGATTCCTATAATACAGTAGCGCTGTTAATAAGGTTAAATCTTGCCAACCTTTCGTTCAAGAGCAGTATATCTCTAATCTGAACAGGGCCGCTCGGTGTTTGAATATGCTCCTGAGCTCGTATAACATCTGGAATCAAATTATAACCGTGAAGAATCATGGATTAGGAGGAGATCTGAGATATCAGCAACCTGTTACAATTTTCAACAGGTCATTATATCAGAATGCAATGATAGTTATCAAAGAGAATCCAAACAGTAAAGGTAAGAGAAAGAATATGAATTCAATGATAGTTATCAATGAGAATCCAAACAGTAAAGGTAAGAGAAAGAATATCAACCAACAACAGTACGTGGGCCTCTAACATCTTTGCCAAGAGCTTCAAATTCTGCAAAATTGAAATAATACATGGGGGGTTCCAGTTTAGCATGATTCACTCTAAACTCTAAAGCCCTCTATCCCCCCTACTGAACTGTACAATGAACTCATGCCCTGTAGCATTATACCCTCCAAGTAGAATGCCAACATCAAACCGATGGCACACGTAAATGCTGTTGTCCATAGGTTTAATGGCCATGAGGTTGTACCCAGACTTTATCATCTCCGACTCAATTGCAGTACCCTGCATTTAAAAAAAAATAGCAGTGATGAAATATGGCTTCTATAAAATGTGATGCACAAAGATTGGGCCCATTAAACTCTTTAATAAGACAGGCCAAAAAAATTCAGCAAGGATGCAATCACCTCACTATCAACCAAGGTAATTCTGACTTTATGTGTGGTCAACCTGAAGATATACATCACCTGTTTGTAGTGTGCCCTTTTGTTCAACATATGGTTTTGGTTGGGTTAGTAAAAAAGGTAGACAAGGGGAAGATAGCACAATTGATTTGTTAAAGCAAACAAACCTTTTTGGAAGATGCTTTGCTTTTGGGAATGTCAGCAGCTCACACAAACTCGCACAGCTTATGTTGGCATATTTAATAACCTTCTCCTTTATCTTATTCTTTTTTATTGTCCTTGAAAAAAGATCACAGCAAGTATTAATCTAAAAAGGTTGTAAAGGAATGAATATTGAACCATTCTTGAGTGAACGGAGAATTCTGGCACACAGAATTCCGGTGATTAAGTGAGAAGATTAATATTTGATTTAAAGGTAGATATAAGCTGATAGCTCAGTTACCCGTATGTCAGCATAGCCCAGCAACCATGCATATCTAAAATTTTAAATTTGTTGGTACATAAATGAGCTATATATGAGATAAAAGAAAATTTTATATCTTTCATTATATTTCCTTTTATTTTTGTTTTCTTATTTTAATCTTTTGCTTCCTGATATAAATCATTAGTAGCCTGAGGTATTACGTATGAGAAAAACATGGTGTGCGTGAGTTGTAATTTTTCTGATAATCCTCTAATAAAAATTGTGTGCGTTGAGTAATCGTGGAGTGCGCTTTAGGCGATACCACGTTAAATCTCTGTGTCATCTTCTTATTACTGTTTTACGACATGGTATCAGAGCGGAAAAACAATTGATGGTGCTTGTTTGCTGATGGCTATGCCGAAGGTGAATTAAGCTTCCACTTTGTTTTTTTTTTCTTTTTCTTCTCACATAGTTTCTTGCTTGTCGTTTCAGATCTGTCTCTCTAGTTCAAAGTTTTTTTTTCCGCTGCTTGTTTTTGCCTATAATTGCTATTATGGCTGACACAAATTCAAAGGGATATCACAACCAATCCCTTACCAATTTCCTCCTGGATGGTACTAACTACCGACCTTGGGCCCGAGCAATGAAAGTTGCAATTGGGGGGCGGTTAAAACTGGAACACATCCTGGGCAAATCCTACTCCATCGTCCCACCTAGTGTTGTTGCTGATCCAGTGCAAGATAGCGATACTGCTTCAACAGCAGTTAAAACTGGTACACCTACGCCTAAAAAATCTGATGCATCTACGACTCAGGTAACAACTCCAACTCCTGAATGGATAGCCAATGATTTTTGTGTTATGTCTTGGATATTCCATTCCATGGAACCTGAAATTTATAAAATCTTTGCTTATTGCAATACTGCTCAAGAACTCTGGGATTCTTTGTTTGAGATGTATGGCAATACTAATAATGCTTCTCGAGTGTTTGAAATTCAACGGAGCATTATTGCTCTTAGACAGGAACCAAATCAAACGCTTCTTGCTCACCTTGGTTCCTTCAAACAACAATGGGAAGAACTCCAGCAATACCGACCTGTTGCAGCCACAGTGCATGAGTACATCAAGAGGGAGCAGCAGGATCAAATACTATTTTTTCTGGGAAGTCTCTCATCTGAATATGATGAAACTCGGCGAGATATCCTCATGAGGCCTGAACTACCCTCTTTTACCACTGTGTGCTCCATTCTTCAAAGTGAGGAAACTCGTCGACGGGTGATGGGAACAAAGGTAACTCACTCGCCACAAAATTCTGAAAATTATGCTCATTTTTCTTTCAAATCTGGTGATAATAGTCAAGGGCACAAAGGAAAAGATAAGAAAGTATCCAAGTTCTACTGTGATCATTGCAAAACCACTGGGCACACCAAGGACCGATGTTGGGTGTTGTATCCACATCTCAAACCAACCTCGGCCAAAGGGCGCACCTCAACTGCAAACTTGGCAGTGAATTCAGATGATAATGCCATGAACAGCAAGTTGGACCAACTCTCTAAACAACTGGAGTTCTTGATGAGTCAATATTCCCCTGGCAAGGCGCTGGCAGCAAGGCCGCAGGGAGAAGTTTCCACCAGTGCACATCATACAGGTACAACCTTTGCGTTGTCTAGTTCTCATTCTTCAATCATCGTTGATTCCGGTGCATCTGATAATATGTTTGTTTCTAGTAACTTGTTGACAACCGTTAGTTCACACAGTAATTATTCACATGTAACCATGGCAAATGGCTCAACTGTTCCAACAAACGGATCCGGCATTACTCAGATTTTCTCAAAAGAAATAGATGTTACAGTTGTTCCTGATCTTAAGGCCAATCTTTTATCAATTAGCAAGTGTACTAACCAAATGGACTGCAATGTCATTTTTACTCCTCAGAAAGTAATATTCCAGGAGCGAGCTTCGGGGAAGATGATTGGTGAAGGAAAGTTAGTAAATGGTTTGTATGTGGTTCAACCAGATTCTGTGGTGCTTTCGGCAACTGGCAGTATCTCTCCACAGCTTTGGCATAATAGGCTTGGACATCCTTCTGATCGAATTTTACAGAAATTGGATTTATTTTTTGACAGTGACTTTTCATAAGTGTGATTCTTGTCAATTTGCTAAATTTCATAAGTTGCCTTTTCCTGATCATATTGATAGCACTTCTACATGTTTTGAGTTGGTGCACTCTGATGTGTGGGGTCCTGCACCCGTTATTTCTAAGGATGGTTTTAAATATTTTGTCACCTTTATTGATGATAAATCTCGTGCTACTTGGTTGTATTTGCTGAAATCCAAAAGCGAAGTGTTTTCTACATTCCAAGTTTTTTGCACGATGGTTAAAACTCAGTTCAATAAAACCATTAAGAAATTTAGAACTGACAATGGTACTGAATACATGAATCATGATTTCCAACACTTAATGAGCAATGAGGGGATAATTCACCAAACTTCCTGTGTTGGCACACCTCAACAGAATGGTGTCGCAGAAAGGAAGAATAGGCATTTGTTAGAAGTTACTCGTGCGCTTTTATTTTCAGCTCATTTGCCTAAAACTTATTGGTCAGATGCTGTTCTGACAGCTTGTTACTTGATAAATCGTCTTCCTAGTCGCATACTTAACTTTCAGTGCCCAATGAACATTTTATACAATAGAAAGTTTGATATCTCACATTTAAGAGTGTTTGGTTGTGTTTGTTATGTGCATATGCAAGATGCAGGCAAACTTGATCCACGTGCACGCAAGTGTGTTTTCGTCGGATACTGCTCCACCAAGAAAGGGTACAAATGTTATGATCCCCAGCTTAGGAAATCTTACATCTCACGTGACGTGCGCTTTGATGAAACACATATGTTTTATGAAGTTGCAAATCAGGGGGAGAATATCACATATGATGATTTTCAACTTGTGTACCCTCTGGATAATGATTGCAGATCAGGTGTTTTTTCTGGCGCACCTCCCACCTCTGCACTTGACTCTGGATTGGATGCAACTCCTACGCCCATGCCTGACTCCTCTGGTGCCATCTCAGATGAACCTGATCATCCAGTTGCGCAGTCACCTTCAACAATTGAGCGCAGTGGGACTGAAGGTCCAGCTTTGAGGAGAACATCGCGTGAGACTCGACCACCTGCATACCTCCGTGATTTTGTGACATATCAAGCAGTTCGATATCCAATCCAAGAAAATGTGAGGTATGATAAACTTTCAAATTCCTACTGCTCTTTTCTAACCAAAATTGAAGATAATAAAGAACCGAACAGTTTTGAGGAAGCCAGCAAGCATAGTAAATGGGTAAATGCTATGAATGAAGAATTAGATGCTTTAAATAGAAACCAAACTTGGGAACTGATGAGACTGCCAAGTGGAAAGAAAACAGTAGGATGCCGTTGGATTTACAAAGTCAAATATAAAAGTGATGGATCAATTGAAAGGCACAAGGCTAGATTGGTTGCCAAGGGTTACACACAAACCTATGGGACAGATTACAAAGAAACATTTGCCCCTGTAGCTAAGATGAATACTGTGCGCACCTTGATGTCTGTTGTGGCTAACTGCAACTGGTCATTATTCCAAATGGATGTAAAAAATACTTTTCTTCAAGGGGATTTGGAAGAAGAAGTATTTATGAACATTCCTCCTGGATTAGTTGTGACAAATCAAAATGGTCTAGTTTGTCGACTTAGAAAGGCTATATATGGACTCAAACAATCTCCTAGGGCATGGTATGGAAAGTTAAGCTCGGCTCTTGACATGGTAGGGGTTTAAACGAAGTGATGCAGATTCTTCAATGTTCACCAAGAAGTCAAGCTCAGGTATTGTTGTTATTTTAATTTATGTGGATGATCTTGTCATTACAGGAAGTGATGAAAATGGCATACATAACCTGAAATTATATCTTGGAAAAGAATTTGATATCAAGGATTTAGGGACCCTTAAATATTTCCTAGGAATTGAAGTTGCTCGGTCACACAAAGGTCTCTTCCTCTCACAAAGAAAGTATGTGCTGGATTTGTTGAGTGAAACAGGAAAATTAGGAGCTAAACCTGCGAATATACCCATGCAATACAATCAAAAATGGATCTCAGATATCGAGCCACTTAAGGATGCTGGTATGTTTCAAAGGTTGGTTGGTAAGTTAATTTATCATACTATTATCAGACCCGACATTTCATACGCAGTGAGTTATTTGAGCCAATTTATGTATAAACCTATGAAGGGACATTTTGAACTAGTTACTCAGGTCTTGAGATATTTGAAGGCTGCCCCAAGAAGAGGTATTCTAATGAAAAATCATGGCCGTGTTGACTTATTAGGATACTCTGATGCAGATTGGGCAGGAAGTCCTCATGATCGAAAATCGACTTCAGGTTTTTGCATGTTTGTCGGTGGAAATGTGGTCACATGGAAGAGTAAGAAACAAGCAGTTGTAGCTAGATCAAGTGCAGAAGCTGAATATCGTGCTATGGCTGCTGCTACCAGTGAGATTATTTGGCTCAAACTTCTGCTTCGAGAGTTAGGACATAATATGGATGATGTGCCAACTAAACTGTTTTGTGATAACCAGGCAGCAATTCACATTGCTTCCAATCCTGTATTTCACGAGAGGACCAAACATATTGAAGTAGACTGTCACTTCATAAGGGAAAAGATTCTGAATAAAATCATCGAGACACCCTACATTCGTAGCTCGGATCAGATTGCGGATATCTTCACCAAGGCTCTGCCAAGAGGAATATTTGAAGACATAATGAACAAGTTAACCTCTGATAATCTCTTTGGTTTAACTTGAGGGGGAGTGTTGCGAGATATGCTGATAAGATTCACAAATCTTCCAGATTGCGTGTCATATCTAGCATGATATTTGATGTATCTTTCATTATATTTCCTTTTATTTTTGTTTCCTTATTTTAATCTTTTGCTTCCTGATATAAATCATTAGTAGCCTGAGGTATTACGTATGAGAAAAACATGGTGTGCGTGAGTTGTAATTTTTCTGATAATCCTCTAATAAAAATTGTGTGCGTTGAGTAATCGTGGAGTGCGCTTTAGGCGATACCACGTTAAATCTCTGTGTCATCTTCTTATTACTGTTTTACGACAATTTGTATTTTGCATGTATCGTGCTTGATTTTATTTATTGGAAAGGGAAGCAAGAAATTTTTTTAGACTTCATAGGTTAATTAATTGAGTTGCTTTGTTTCATAGAACAAGTATGTTGCTTTGTAAGTTATGATGATCAATAATGGCTTTCATTACACTTCTGATCCCTTAGTAGTGGCTTTCATAACACTTCTGATCCCTTAATAATTAAACAATTGCAATGACATTATCTTAAATAACAGTTGATGATGGCGGCTAGCCTCATGTTGTTTTTTGCTAAATTGAGTTTAATAAACCAATGATGAAGCAAATAGTTTGTGTTTAATGAACTAGAAGTGAGCTTGATGCAAGTTGAAATCAAATGCCTGACTTAATGAATTTGTAATTTTGAATTTAGGGGCTTTGGAGCTTTGTGGTTTCCTTGATTCTAGGCATACAAGATAAAATTATTTTACCTTTTGTGCTTCTTTATCTAATTTTTTTTTTTGTAATGAGTTCTCAAGATAATATTTTTGTCTATTCCAATTCGAAGAAATAGATTGATTACTCGCAATGTCAAGGCAGCAGTTGATGTATTTCATAAAAGATTTCAGGTATGGCCTTTCTCTCAGTCTTTAATCTATTCATTTGGCTAAAGCAAGACAGTAGAAACTTTTGTTTGTGTTCTTCGAG
Source organism: Rhynchospora pubera (assembly GCA_028095005.1). Taxonomy (NCBI): domain Eukaryota; kingdom Viridiplantae; phylum Streptophyta; class Magnoliopsida; order Poales; family Cyperaceae; genus Rhynchospora; species Rhynchospora pubera. Next base: position 83,944,295 of record CM051462.1, on the reverse strand, counting down.
CATCTGGTTTGAGAATGTGTGTAGACGATCAATCTGATTGTTATCTGTACTCCTGCTGATTACAACACCCATCCTTTGGTACAATCTATAGCATCTTCATTCATGCGCTCCTTGTGGTACATTTCAAGAGCTTGAATTATCTGAATTGTGATTGGATTAATTGTACGCGATATCTATAATAGATATTTTATGATTTAATTTGGGTAAAAGTCTGCTCTGAGAATGGCAAGCATCTTATTCACTTTTTTACTTGCGAAATCTATGGCAAAACTACAAGTAGCTTCCTTCCTAAGGATCATCATTTGCGTTAGGTTTGTTTTCTTCTTCTTCAATAGTTTAAATTAAAGTAGGGAAAATTTTTCTGTGCCCTCCAAAACAGAGGAAATTGAGGATTTGCCACCCAAAACTAAAATCTTCTGTTTTTTCCCCTAAAGTTCAAATTTTTTTGTTAAATGCCACTCTGTCCTTTTTTATAATATAAATAATATTTAAATAATAGAAATAAAATTTTGTGACCATTGTGCTCTCGTTCGAATCTAACCCAGACCATGAGTCCATGACCCAGTCGATTTCTTCTCTTCTCTCTCGATCTGTTCTCTTCGTCGCAAACTCTGTCTCTCAACCGAACGTAACTAGTCGACCTTCCTCTCTCAACCCTAAAACTCCACCCTCCATCGTCTCTCAACCCTACATAAAACACTCAATTGCTTTGTAAAATAAAAGAAAGGGAAAGAAAAAAATTAAACAACGGAAGCGGAAAACCTCCGATGGCTCCTCGGGTCGCTCTCCTCGACTCTCCCTTTCTCTGGCTTTTTCTTCTCCGTCATTCAAGCTCTCTCCTCTGCTCTCGCCTCTACCTATGCGACTCTGATCTCTGAATCCTAGATTCGCCTCCACCTCACTGTACTCGGCAACTGCTATCAAAATTATTTTTCCATGTCAGGTCTCTCTTACATGCGTTATTTGTTCTCTTATTTTTACCATTTGCAAGCTTTCATTGTGATATTTATTAATTTAATTTAGTTAATAGGAGTTATAATCAGGCTGGACATTATTCATGAACGAACCAAATTGGGAGGTGGAAGGTGATAGGGCCGGCCTGATATAATGCGGCCCAGAGAAGGAAATACAGAAAGAACATGCCCAAAAAAGGTCCATAAAAGGAGAAAAGAAGCGGGAAAGGCTAAAAGTCAGGAGATATTCGGATATATTTCGGGAGAAATGGCCTTAATAGATGGAAGTGGGGTGCCGAATCGGAGACATCTCGGGAGAATCCAGGAAGACAAGTGGGCTAACGGCTGTTGGATGACGTCAGCAGGCGGTTGTTGAGCTCATAGCTATAAATAAGAGGGGTAGATCACTCTGTAAGGGGTTGGCATTTTAGGAGAGAGAATGCTCATGTAATAGCATTTTGTACTAAATCCATAATCAATAAAAATACCTTTTTTCTCTAAATACATTTCTCATCTGTTGATCTCTACCATAACTGAGCATATCAACTGGTGCCCACCTGAATCCGGCCATTAGCAGTCCACGATTGCGTTTGGCAACTTGAAAAATGAACGGGAACAGAGGCATGATTCAACCCCGGAGGTTGGATCTCGAGTTTACAACCAGTAAACTGGGGAAAGAGAAGCAACTCGCTCCCACAGAGGTCGGATCTGAGCCTCAACCACAGATCGACCTCTCCACACCAAATGCATCACATGAGATATCCTCTAAACTACCGATACAACCAAATTTTCAAGAATCCGAACTCACACAAAGCAAACACACCACCGAGATCTCAGAACCACAAAAACTACAACCCGAACAGAAAACTTACAGTGGTTCAACTTCACAATAAGTCAACCCCGACCAAGCAAACCAGCTTATGCCATCAGATCTGAACCAGGGGAAGATAACACCAAGTGTAACACACCCGATCCTACAAGCCTTACAACAACCTCGAGAAGGACAAGGAAGGACACCACCAGTAGCAACACACCCGATTTTGCAGGCTCTACAACAGCCTCGTGAAGAAATCAGATCTGAAAGACCAGAGGTTTTTATCACAAAACAGAAAAGCACAGCAAGCTTGGAGAGTCAAAGATCCTTTTCTCAAGCAGATCTTACAAATCTTGTAGAACAAACTCTGCAAGCAGCCTTTACAACAACCACTCTGATCCCAACAACGGGATCAAATCCACCAGGAGTAGAGCACCAAAACCAAAGACAAGTTCCGCACATCACACCATCGCCTCACAATCTCGAGTATGTAAGGACATACTCAACCAATTCCCCAATGGCATCCACAAGGATACATTCAGCAAGCACCACTGGTCAATATGACAGATTGGTACTCTTTCCAACACAATACCTACGGACATGCAAGGTCCGAACCTCCGTATGGTTATTACCAATGGGGCCCGCCACCTCAGTGGAATTTACAAGCTCAATGGGGCAATAACAACCCTTACTCGTGGACAAGAACACCTCAACAACCCGAACCTCCATATTCTCAACCCATTCAAAGACCTCCAGAAAACATCATCCCAACTAACCCAAGTCCATCTTTAGCAATACCCAGAGCAGCAGTACCCATCCAAGGACCAGTGGTTCAAGAGCCTTCGGGATCCCGAGTAGTAAGAGAACCAAGAGAAGCTGAAGACAGAGAAGTAATATCGAGAAGAGCACCGAACACTGATCGGAGAGGAAGAGAAGAAAAAAGATCCCCAAGAGGTAGGGCGAAAACGCGACAGTGTCGCGAACATTGCTCAGACAGTACACGTGAATAAGAAGGTTCGGGATCACCTCCGGTGGGTGCTCTAGCGCGACGTCTTTATTAAGGTGCACGGATAGATATGAAAAATTACCCCCACCTCGATAGATACCCAGGAGGTGAAGCCAAGGACGCCCAAGCGTTTGTAAACAGTTTTCGCGCCATGATGGCTATTACGCATGCGTCCGATAGGGTGATGTGTTTGGTATTCCCGACAAGATTAACAGAGAATGCATGGGATTGGTATTCACAGTTACCTCAAGGATCAATCCACAGTTTCGATGATCTCACCGATCAGTTCTTAGGCAGGTTCGGAGGGTTAAGGGCACCAACAACGAAATGCACAAGTCTCATCACCTTGAAACAAGAACCATATGAAAATTCGCGAGCATACCTCACCAGATTTTCTGAAGAGGCATACAAAGTCTCTGATTTTGACGAGAAATTGGTTTTGGCGGCAGTGTTACAGGGACTTCGAAGTAAAAATTTGAGGTATGAATTGATTAAGAGAGATTGTGGATCTTTTCGAGAGTTCAGGGAATGTGCACAACACGTGATACAAGCAGAAGAAGATGCAGAGAGAATGGGTTGGCACGATGTCGCAGAATGACAAACTTCAACACCAACAAGAAGTTGTTTTTCTTTACCTCAACCTCGCCATGGATCCCCACCTGGCAGAAGAAGAAACCAAAAAGTGATAAAAGGGGCCACATACAAACTGCACAATTACCGAAAAATAGGAGAAGCCTATGCCCTCTTATATTCCACTTACCATATATGCACCAAACCGAGGGAGTGATTGTTTTATGTCATTAAAGATAGCAAGGAGCTGCAACAACCTGAGCCGTTAGTAGAGGCAGAGAAGTTCGACAAATTAGCTTACTGTGAGTATCATCGCAGTTCAGGACATCGTACCCGAGATTGTTTGAAATTGAAAGATGAGATAGAAAGGCTGATTCGACATACCCACTTTTTGGAGAAATATATTGAAAAAGAAGGGTCCAAAGATACTCGGAGTAGGGAATCTTTCAACAACCAGTGGCAGAAGAAACCATGCAACAACCAGTAGAAGAGAACAGACAACTGAAACAACCCCAACTACATACCTGTCCAGCGACAAAATGCTCCTAATAAAGCAAAGGAAGAGAACAAAGGTTCTCTTGTCGTAATGTTCATCGCTGGAGGAGACAAACCACACCAACGAGCTTCCTACGCAGACCCAAGAAGATTATCTCAACCTTCGCGTTACGAGGTATTCCATTTGCACGCTGAAGGCTCCCTAGCCAATACCCGAATATCATTCGGACCTGAAGATTGTGCAGGAGTGCGATACCCACATGATGATGCCATAGTGTTGATTTTAAGGATACATGGTAGGTGTGTCAAAAGGATTCTGGTAGATACTGAGAGTTCGACAGATGTCCTGTATTTCGAGGCTCTAAGACAGTTGAATTTGGCTTCTTACCCCCCTAATTCCAATGGATACACCGCTAGTCGGTTTTTCAGGAGATACCGTGATACCTCTGGGAACAATCGATTTAGAAGTAGAATTTGGGGAGTCCCCGAACAGCGTGGTATCAAGAGTGAAATTCATTGTGGTTAATGCACCATCCGCATACAATGTGATTCTTGGAAGAAAATCTTTGAATGACATCGGAGCAATTGCTTCGACAATGCACCTCATGATCAAGTTTCCTACTAGGTTTTGGGGTAAAAGGAGATCAACAAAAAACGAGGGAATGTTACCAAGCAACAGTGATTGATCAGGTAACACAAATAGAGCAAGGAGTCGCGGGAAAGAAAATACGATTATCCAATTCGGGTGCCCCAGGAGAAGACGTGGAAGAGGTAGAGTTGGGTGAGGGAATAATTACTAAAGTGGGAACTGCTCTCGGAGCAAAGGATAGAGAACTGGTGAAGGATTGCCTGCTACGAAATAAAGAGGTCTTCGTCGCAGAAAGAGATCATATGCCGGGTATCAAAAGGGAAATAGATGAACACAGAATTAAGCTTTTTGCGAACGCTCGGCCAATACATCAAAAGAAGAGGAAATTTGGACCAGAAAGGAGGGCAATCATTGAAGAGGAAGTTCAGAAATTGCTCGCATCAGGGTTAATTCGGGAGGTAAAATGTCCCATGTGACTTGCTAACCCAGTTGTAGTCCCAAAACCCAACAATAAATGGCGAGTGTGCATTGATTTTACCGACCTCAATAAAGCCTGTCCGAAAGATCCTTTCCCATTACCAAACATTGATGCGTTGGTCGATTCAACGGCGGGATTTTCTCATTTAAGCATTATCGACGCGAATGCGGGTTATCACCAAATCAAGATGCACCCCGAAGATGAAGAAAAAACCAGTTTCCTCACAGAGAAAGGGATACATTGTTACATAGTCATGCCTTTCGGCTTAAAAAATGCAGGCGCAGATTACCAGAGTATGGTAAATAAAATGTTTCAAGAGGAAATCGAAAAAATCATGGAGGCATACATCGATGACATGGTTATAAAGAGCTGTTCAGGGGAAGAACATGTACTGCATCTGCATCTCAATCCTGAAATTGATGACACAAGTACCTCTCTGCATCTCTCAATATGCTCAGGAGCCTATCAATTCACTCCCTGTATTACCAGAGGGCTGTATAGTCGACCCACCGCCATGTCAGACTTTGAGTGAAGCGAAACACCATGTCGGCAGTCCCCAACTCTCTAATCAATCATACACTAAGCTCTTTAAAGGCTTCATGATGCTACCTGGTCATTCAATTTGAAGTCGGCACCACCAGGAGGTGTCCAACCACTTCTACGCCCACTTGAAACCCTATCAGTGAAGAGGGAGGCCGATTACAGCGGAAGAAGAGCTTATACAGATGACAGATGGGTCCCACAACAGAGTATTGTCGCCACGACGCTATGCAATCCCTCCATGGCGCTTGGCTAGCGCTCAAGCACCTCAATTGAAGCAGTCATGGCAGGATAACGAGTGACAACTTGGAAGAGAGGGGAGAAAGGAGGAATAAGATCTCTGTTATGTTTGAAATATGCGTAAACTCGGTGCAAGAAGGAATGGTCACTGACAATGGGTCCTACGAGTCAAAAGAATCATTGGCTCACAACAAACATGGTTCATGGAGTAGGCAAATCATTTTAACGAATCCCGTCCCTTTTCCTCTGATCTTCTGTGGCACTCATGTGTAGCGAGTTGCTGACAGGCGACAAGAACCAACCATCTGCCGACACCTATCCTTTCTGTTAGGGGACACCAAAGAAGCGCTGACTCCCTCTCTGTGCTGATTTGGCCCAATAAGATTCTGCCACGTGCCCTTCTACGCTGATTTGGACCAATCAGATGGCTGGAAATCTTTAAAAATTAATAGAAAATCAACCGCAGCTCAGAAAAATACAAATCCAATTTCTACGGATTCAAAAAATTATGAGGAATTTAACCATGCTAAAACCCTGATCAAACTCATGCTAAAACCAACTCAGAACATTTAAAAAGGAGAAATAAAAAATTTGACCAATCAAAGACTGCCACGTCACTTCCAGGATTATTCTAAAACCCATAAAACTTCCAAAATTCACCAAAAATCCTAGGAAGTTCAGAAAAATATGAGGAAAATTCCTGTAAATTTAGAAAATTACAAGGAATTTAATTATGCTGAAATCGTGGCCAAAATCAGAACCAAACCATTTTTAACCATTTATATGGCCAATCACAACTTGCCACCTCAGCAGAAGCCTTGAAAATCCATTAAAAATCACAGAAAACTCAGAAAATTACATGGAATATACCTGTGAACTCAGAAAAATATGAGGAACCCCCATGGTATCAAGGATCATTGCTGAAACCCCATAGGAAACATACTTGGTACCACAGCTATACCGGAACCACTGCCAAAACCAGGAAACCACATACCCTAAACCTTTCAGATCACATCGATAAAGGGATGGACAATACTCTAATGCCAAGCCAAGACTCAGAATTCAGTTAAGGCCCATAAACCAATCCTTAAAATGGTGCAGTGAAACGAAACCCGAAATTGTCTGAGCAGGACCGAATCGGGTAAAATTCTGAAACCCCACGACAAACTCTGATGACCCTCAAAACTCAAAAAAGATTAAGTTTAATGTTGAGAACCCGATTAGGGACTCAAAATTCCTTTTCAAAAGATAGGAATAACCCAATTCCACCAAAAACTACCCTGTACCTCGGTAAACCCAAAGCCTGACGAGGCCGGAACCCGTCAACCGAGGAACAAACTAACTTAACAAGGTGCACCAATCAACAAAAACCCCAACATCGGAATACCCAGAATAAAAATGAATAGTCTTGTACCACGAGTAACCCAGATCCTGACAAGACTGGCACCCTATTACCCGAGGAACAGACCAACCAAGGATCATCAAAATAAAAAAGGACATGCCAAAAACAAATACCAAGATAGCACTGAACCCCGGATAAATCAAATCCTGACAAGACTGGAACCAAGCAACCGAGGAACAGTCCTACCTAACTCAACGAAAACCCAACAAAACAAGCAATCATTGGTCGTAAATAAAATAGGTCGAATTGAGACTACACACACATACTGATCGTATCTCGCCAATGCGGTCAAGTGACCTCAATCTGAGAGCAACCAATAAGGAAGCTAAGGCAAATATTTCATTTGGGAAGATGAAATTACATACGATGTAAAGTTAAGTTCTAAGCATCTGAACCAAAACCTTTCGACCCCCGATTACCCAAATTGACAGTGGATTCGACTTGGATAACCACCCGACTAAAAAGAGCATTAAACCGGCCGTCTGGGATGACTTGAGGAACCATTTCAGATACTATCAGCCCCGGCTATTTAAGCAGCAGCCTTGAATAGTTTTGAGATAGAGTAAAGATCCACTCAAGAACCCCTGATATTCAAGACTTTCAATTGAATAGACATATAACAGGGATATCCCAGGGGAATAACTCAGGAGTCCTTCCTAAAACTCCAACACACCTATCTTTGTCTTTCAGAACCCTAACCTAATTGACCACCTTCCAAGACTCTGGCGCTCAACCAAATATATCAACCAATTTTGGGTAGCTACATGAGTCCCCTCTTCAGAGACAAGCCTCAAATTGACTTCATGAGATAGTTCGGATATGTCATGACCCTTGAACCAATCTCAGGAGACAATTTGAACAAGTCACCGGCCCCTCCCGATTCTGGCGTCCGGCCAAACATATAATTCAGTTCCGGATGACTACTCGAATCTTCCTTCAAAATATGAACTTCATATCGCTCTCATGAAAGCAAATCGGGAAATCTGCGACCACCAAGTTGTCGGTAGGAGACGATCTGAACAGTCAACACCCAAATCATGATGCTCTTAAGGCTGGTCAGATCAACGAAGAATTTGATCTGGGGAGCCGCCCCTGCGCATAATTAGGATTGAGTTTCGAATAAGCCAAGGCCCGCGCTGAATCTTCAGAACATCAACACGCCAAGGCCAGATGTTTCCATCCAACTTGACACCAAAGTTAGAAACCAGGAACCAACTTATCAACATCTGACTGGCAATCAGATGGACCTTCCAATGATTCGATTGATCACCGAGTTATCTACCCTTAACTAGACCCACCTGGCCGGCAACCAGGTGCATATTGCATTCTTCTCCACCTTAACTCCAAACATCACGCTCGTATCTCTGACGGGCGGCTAACTCTGCATTATACTACATCCACCCCAAATTTTCGGTTGGCTACCGAAGTGCTTACCGACGGGTCGAGGCACATCAACTCTAAGTGGGAGCCGGACCATGATATCTTGATGAAGTGATCAAGGTGTCTGCCATACACTCTATGCCAACGGATGAGTGCAACCTCGATGTGCGAGACTGCCAGAGCGGTTCTGTCTCAAGCGTCCCCTGCGCACCTCAATAGCGCCTTCTACGGTTAGGCATTAGACTGTTATCAGGAACAATACTCAGGGACATGATGATAACAGATAGAATGGCCGATATTACCGTCGCCGACTGGTATCGAGTCATTCACCCGTTCTCAAGAAAACGACCAACCAAAAAATTTCCAAACTGAGCCTTAAAACCAACCACATTGAACTTTTCTTTCCTAAAACTTAGATCTGTTGACCCTAAAAATTAAGCCCTGAAAACCAAAGACAAAACCAAATTGCGAAAGCCAGAAGTTAAACAGCGAAAACCAAATTTCCAAATTACCAAAACTCAAAACCAAATTATGAAAAATACCAAACAAACACCAAAAATCACCAAAAAATACCCAAAAATTCTTTGAGAATTATGGTGAATTATCATAATTTTTAAATCCCAGAAATGCCCACACAAATGCCAAATTTTGCAAATAAACCCAAAAACTTCACAAAATTACTAAAATAAATCCATGAGGAATTTACTAAAACCAATTAAACCATTAAATTCCTTATATTTTTCGAAGCTCCTCCATAAAAAATTATCCAAAAATGACCAAGAGAAGGTCCCCAAACAATTTATTTTGGTTCAGCATCAATGAAAATATGAGAAATTAAAGAAAATCAAAGGAAATTCATAGAAAAATCGACAGAACTATCGGCTGCATCCGTTGGAGGGGATCCAGGGGTGGCCGAGGATGTCGCTGCCCCAAAAAGAGCAGCCACCATTCTAGGTTAGGTCTAGATAGCTTGTACTAAGGAAAGGAGATCAAATTGAGGCTAGGCATTAGATCGAGCAGTGAGGAATAGAGAGAATGAGGTGAAATTGAGAGTCTCCATTTTGTAATTACTGTCTTTGAGATAAAGAAATCCATCTTGAAATTCCAATTTGCCGTTTTGTTTCTTCTCTTTCCTTAGCTCAGCCACCAAAACAATGGTGTGCTCGAGCCTTGTAAATACATCTCTTATGAGCCATGGTCTGAAGCATAGCATCAGTCATGGCCATGAGAAAGGTTCCATTAGAGGTGCCCATGAAGGTTTGGAGCCTAGCTCCTCGCTTCATGTGACACTCTCATGTTACAAGTGAAATTGGCCATGGCTACCATGCTAGGGTTTGTAGCATAGCTCAATCCTCTCATGGAAGTCTTGACTTGACTTGGTATGGATCCAGAGCATAGCACTGGTCCAACCATGTTAAAGGTGTAAACAAAAAAACTAAAAATGGCGAAAATAACAAACCAGTGCATATTGGTTTCAACCAGCCCACTTATGTGTAATTAGGATGAAAATCAGGGTCTTCTCTAGCAAGTGTATGACCTCATGGATCATAGGGATTAACTTTTCCAACTTTCAGAAATTTGTTTGATTTTATAACAAATTAATTAAAGTGATAAGGTTATTTCATGAAATAAAAAGATGTCGTTTGGACTAAAACTTCATGCATAAAAAGCTCATAAACATATTTTCAGGGTTTTTTTAATAAACATGTATAAGTAAGTTTGCATCTACCTTCAAAAGAAGTTAAAATGGCATAAATACATGTGTTTGTAACAAAAAATAATAAAACGTTAAAACTGTCTTCAACAGCTTCAAATGCATTTTCTTATGTCTAATGTAACTAGTTTTCTTGCATTTTGAATAGCTTAAGTAAAAATCACCTCAAAACAGTAGTAAAGTTGCTTAAATACAAAAGTTTCAAATTATGACAAATGCTAAGTACTCCCTACTGGCCTTCTGTGCTAGTTTAGACACTTAAAACAAGTTTGAATGGATCAAAATCGTGTATTAAACCAAGCTTTTTGTTGTAAATCCACTTGCATGTAAATTGAAATTAACAAAGGTAAGTGCAATTCTGCCCCTTTGGTTCTCACACCAAATTACAACGTCTCAAACCAAATTGATTGTTCAAATAAGTTGAATCCGATCCCTTCAAGCTATTCAAAGGGATAGCAAAGTGGGCCCTACAGCGAAGCTTCATCTTTGTTTAAATTGAAGCCGAGTGACCTCAGTCAAGTCCGCCTCCTTCTATGCTCCTTCATGACCAAATAATCCTACAATCGTCTTCCATGCATTCCCACGAGTATAACAAACCTAATACTGGCAGAAAAAGATGGTCAAAAAGCTTCGAACACCATTCATGGCCATCCGAAGTTCCTCAGGTCTCACAAGGGGGTACAAGCTCCTAGAGCTCTACTTGATGACACCAAACTTCTCTCCTCAGCGTCACGATTCCAACACACCAAGTCCCAGCCAAAACGGTGGTCGGAGTAGCCACAATTTCGCTGGAGAAGAAGGAGGGACTATTCTGCAAAAAGATCAGACTCTGGCGGAGAAGAAAGGTTTAAATCCGCGCCACACGCGATCCTCTGCGACAAATTCATCTGAGGCGGGTCACTGACAAGATGATGACTCTCTACACAGAGCAAACAAGAGAAGCCAGCGCTATACCACGTCATCAGGCCACGTCAGCGCCAGCTCAAGCCCAGTCATCGTCAAGTTAGATTTCTCGGCTGACGTGGACTAACCAGAAAATTCCAAATAAGCAAAAAACTTCAAAAATTCATTAAAAATAGTAAAAAACTCAGAAAAATTCAAATAAAATATCCATAAAATCCTAAAATTCCAAATAAACCAAATTCACTGATTTGATATAAAAATCTGTCAAATTATTTAGTATCTCTATTTTTGAAGTATTTTCAATATTAAATAAATTTTATAAAATTCTAAAAGGATATTTAATAAATTTTGTAAAACTCCAAAATGATTTTAAAACTCAATAAAACTCTCTTGACAAGTTTTCAAAAATAGATATTGAGAATATAAAGGAAATGTATTAAATAACAAATATTTTTTAAAATAAACATAACTAAAAATATAAAAAAAATATTTTAAAAGTATAAAATAAAAAAATAATAATAAAAATAAAAGGGAACTGTAAAAATCGTAAAACCCAAAGAGAAACTTAGGAAATTAAAATCCGAAACACGAAACCTGAAATTAAGACCGAAATCTCTCCACTTCAAGAACGAAAACTTTTTAGCAGATCGGAATGTCTCAATTGGGTTCCGTCAATTAGGTTTGGTACACCAATCGAGTCCAGTTTAGGCCAAAGAAATTAACTCAAGATAAAACATGAAACAAACGATTTCCCTAGCCTTTACATATAATTCTTTGGATCTCTTAATCAGAGGTTCTCGTGAGCGATCACGAGGTAATTAACAGTAAGGACTTGCGCCTACTGGAAAGAAAGGACCCACGAAATCAAGAAACCTCTTTAAGAAGCGACTCGTGTTTTGGTTCTCTTGTCGTAAAGAGATACCCGAACTGAGATCGAACCTTAAGGGGGGTGAATCTAAGGCTATGTTTTCATTTCTCGAGGAAACCAAATTCCATTCTTCGAGGGATGACGAAAAAGCCGCGACAAGATCCAACCAGGGTATCTGTGAAACCTCTCCAAGTCATCAGAATCCAAACAGGAGCCCAATTCAGATTCCTCATATCCTTAAACTCCATATTCCTTATAATTTCCTCATGTTATAAACTCGAGTGGCAAGAAACCAAATTCCTCATAACTAAAACCCGAAATCCCAGACAATTCCCAGCAGTCAAGGATCCGAACCAAACAGAGAGCACCAGGCCAACATCAATTGAAAGGTCATCGAGCCGAAACCTCTACAAAGGCAACAACCCGACATCTACCAAGGCAACTCTAAAACCAAGGGCATGGAACCAACTGTCCTACAATGAAATTCATTGATATGTCAGAAAACAACAAAAAAGAGAAATAATCCTAAAAAAAAAAGAATAACCCCAAAACAACAAAAACTTAGAAAACCTCAAAACCCCAAAAAATAAAATAAGCCTTTAACCCCCCGCAAACACTAATTGTGTGTAACACTAATTCCCTAGCTGTTTAAGACGTAGAATCCATCGATATCCCTTTGAGTTTCCAAATCTAGAGGTTCTCTCGACCATGTCAGAGGTAATTAACAGTATGGGCTTGCGCCTACTGGAATAGCTGACGAACCCATCCAAATAATAAACTCTCGTGGGAAGCATTAAGGCTGCACAGTTGTCTCGCCTATAAAGGAGACGGCTGTATTGTGACCTTAAGGCCCGTGAGAGGTATCTAATCCGCATGCTTTTTCCGCCATAAATGGACACCGTCACCCATCAACCCGGGAGGGCCGCAGGAGGTGCGAGACAACCGTATAGCAGCCCTTATCAGGAATCAATGTTAGACGATATTTATAGAATCTATCCTCATGTGGAGAAACTGAATCATCTCAAACTCAGAATCAAACACGTATGAAATAAATAATGACACATAACACAATTCATATATTTATTTCATGGGTCATGTCATGTGCTATGTTACAGTAACATACACATATGCAATTAAGTCAGTAACTCCTTACCCATGATTTGCAGAACTTAATCATCACTTAACTTACATACTAGTCTTATCTGATAATTAATTTTCCTTATAAATTATCAAGACTATGGACTCGTTGGAGATATCATTGTCATTCTAATGAATGATCCACAGAGATCTACAATTCAGATCCTCAACCTGAATGATATGTCAATAATATACTCTAGGAACAAATGATCAAGCATCATCAATAACATAAACTAATATAATAGCCACCAACTGATTGGCTTCTAAGATATATTTCTAACACCGTCGAAGGTTTTGGTTTTTGCTTGTGATCAGCGAATTTCATGCACACATTTCAACCCTAATTATGTTTTTAAATTAGTTTAATATTGCATATTTTGATGATAATTTGTTATTTTTAGGTGGAAGTTAGGTACTGTTATTGCTCCATTTGTTTACAGGTTCTCCACGATGATTATTCTGCTTTCTGTTGAGTTTTAGCGATTTTGGATCGAGATTTAGACATGGGCCCAGTCAGCACTTCAGCCCAGCTTAGACTACCGTCAGACGACCCGTCTGGACCACCCAGACGGTCCGTTTGGCTGTTCCAGAACCGACATAATCAGGGCATTGCTATTTTTGCAAAAAAAAAACTAACTCTAAATCGAGTTCCTCCACTTTGGCACGTCTTCAGGCAGTTACAACCGACTTTAGTAAGGGTTTGAAGCTTACAAAAGGAAGGTCTGACCCCTGAGTTGAGACAAGTTTGATTAGAGAGAGAAACCTTCAAACTCTAGTCAAAGATCAGTCCAGACGACCCGTCTGGGTGCCACAGACGGACCGTTTGAAAGCGCCAGATTGCAGAACCAGAAAGAGAAGTTAAATTTTGTTGTAATTATTCTTTTAAACTCTATGTTGCTGAGAAACCTTATTTTATTTTGCAATTGTTTGATACTATGTTAGGCTAATTTGTATTTTAGGGGCAATGGTAGGGAACCTTATATATGTTGTTGCTTTGGATATTGTTTAGTCGGAGCTTATGATATTTTCATATGATTTCTATCTTTTGATTTCTTTTTGCTATGTGATTTCATGAGTTGCTTAGCTAGAATTGATTAGGATCTGTTAGATTAAGACCTTGTCTAATTTGATTTCAATAGTCTATACCTTTGTTGATTTGTGATTGACCTAATTGAGGATGGAAGTAATTGATGAATGAAACTGGGATTTAGTAACCGATATGTGAACCCTTCTTGTAACGATGGTTATAAGATATCTTTTGTATGGAAGATATAATTTAGAGACCTTAGGTATTGGTGATGACCAAACTTAATGTTTTAATTGGTGAATAGGCTTGAACTTAAGAACCAGAACTGAACGATAGTTAGAATCTGACAATTAGGGTTAGGTCATGATTCTACATATGAGATAGCATAAATTCCTCTAATAATTCTTCTGCATGAGGTTCAGACGGATCGTTTGAGATATCAGACGGACCGTTTGGAACCTGCTACATAGTTAATTACCTTGACCTGAACCCCTATTTTCTCTCTTAATCGCTCAACAAAACTTAGAATTTAGACGTAATTTAGACTTTTTACTTTCCGAACTTTTGCTTAGCACTTTAAATTTTGTTTTAGATCCGATTTTTATTTTTATAACTTAGACTTATTTGAATTAGTTAATTAAGGATAAATTAATTGTATTCGTCCCCGTGTTCGATCCTTAACTTTACTACAATAGATTAAATTGGGTAAAACTAGATTATTTTGACTAGGTTTGCACCCGATCAGCTTGTTATTATTATTTTCTTTTCACATAACGATACATTGGAAATGATTTGATCTGGACCGTTTATGAAGTATTGATCTAATGGTTTAAAATTGGTGACATTTGAGGCAGCGGAATATTGTGAGCACCGGAATCGTGCTCTTAACTTTATTAATTGACTTGGTTATAAGTTTTGATCAATTTTTCAGCAACATAAAAGTTTTACACTACCAACTATCGGCAATAACACTTCACAAGGGCCCACAAATGAAGAGGACTTAAGTGCAACATCAACAAGCAAATCAAATGCTATAGGGGATTTCACAGCGTTACTTATTGATTCTTCGCTCAAGCAAGTTGAGCATGATTATAAGAATTTTAACTAGATAGACTATTCGTCGCGACATTGTAGATCTTTGATTTTAGGTGCTAAAATTTTTTGTGCAGACTGATTTAAATTTTTATTCTCTTTTACTTAGAATTATGGGTTATATCAAAACATATGCAAGTTTGTTATTTTTACTGGATGTATTAGATGTTAATTTGCAGTTCAATGCATAATAAATATTTATGTGATTTTTTTATTCAATGTGAATATATGTATGCTTGTGAATTCCAAAAAGCTGTAAATAATTAAAATCATATGAATAAAATAATGGTGGTACCAAATTGGTACGGAAATAATTGAATGGCTATATAGCAACGTATAAATACACAAATATATTGTGGGCCCCGATATATTATGACAATATATTATCTGGGTCGGTGAGCAAAGGCATCGCTATACTGACTATAATAGATTGTGGGCCCCCATAAATTATGACAATATATTATCTGGGTCACTTGATTAAGGCGTCGGTATACCGACATAGTAACCTCTAAATAGAGACACGCTTACTGTTTGAATAAACGATTGGAGAACATGGTATGCGTCGTTATCCCGACACAGATATAGGGACGTGTTAAGTAATCCGCGTCTGTGACATCCCTGAATTTTAGGACCTATTTGCAATACATCGAATTCTAAGGTCCTATTTGAAAAATGTCCATGTTTATCCACTTTGAAAATATCTATTTGATCTTATCCACATTCTTAGTAGCTAAGTAATTAGTATTTATATAAATAATTTTTGATAATTAATATCTTTATAAATAGTATTAATATTTTCAGAAATAACAGCTAAGTAATTCCTTTCTGCTTACATAGCCATTAAGTAATCTAGAATATTTACCATTTTAGCTAGACCTCCACTATAAATATATCCCAGCCTCATTTCATTTCATTTCATTTCGTATTTCATTTATGTTCCTCTCTCTCCCTAGCAACTTTGAATACCGCCTTGGGTTTGAATAGTCGGCCATTTGGAATTCGAGTTATACGTCGCAGTTACCATCCTCCCGATTTGTTTGTGCACTGGATCGCTCGGTCAGGTAACCGGACTTCTCTATATTTAGTTTCGTATTGCTTGATTTGATTATCGCTTGATTTTGTTTGCATGTATTCGCAAGTATATGGTATGTTTTGCGGGATATCAGATTTAGAATCTGGATTCTGAAATCGTTGTGTATGAGGATTTGAAGCTCCCTTTTGCCTGCCCAGGGTTAGAGATGAGTCTCTTTTGCCTGCCCTCGGGTTAGGGAGAGGTCTCCTTTTGCATGCCCAGCTAGTTGGGTTAGGAGACATGACCATGATATGACTAATCTAGACCCGATTATCGCCGTGAAATGTATGGTTTGTTATGTGGATTAATCCAGTCATGTTTAATTTGTTTTATTAACTAATATAGAGAAGCTACGTCATTAAATAACCGGTTACTGAGCTTTGTAGCTGACATCCGTTTTGTTCTTTTTCTGCTTGCGACGTAGGTTGACGGGCCGTCGGATGGATGCAGAAGATACCGCCCCACCGTCGCGCCCCGTGTGTCGGTGTGTCGGCGCGGGGTGTGACAGCGTCCTCGCGATACAGATGTTTATTATTAGCGGCTAGAGTATCGGAGTCACTTAGGTTAGGTAGCGTCTTTAGGTGGACGCAGATAGCTTTTTGTGTCGGAATAGGGACGATTTTTTGCGAAGGAAATAATTAACATTCTAGTAGTGATTGGAGGCTACTTGCATCAATCCTACAAGTACTGGTTATATATGTCTCAATTCAGGTGAAAACTTGAGTTATACATGATATGGCGAAATTCACTGTTATGGAATTGTTTGTTCTTAGACGAACATTGCTTATCAAATTAGAATTCATGATAAATTGTCAAGTGTCAGTATATACTGAAGAGATTATAGTGTTGACCCATATGTATAAAAGATATATGATTCTAAGAATATTGAAATTTGAAATATTAAAAATATATAATTGGAAAATATTAATATTCTTTTTGGTGAAAATCATATAATTGGAAAAAAAAAAGATGTATTTTAACTTGATATGAATGTAATAATATACATAGGCCCAACTAATTAATTAAACCAATAGGCATAACGATACTGCCATTTAATTTAATTTTTTTTTCTTGATCTTGCATTTCATAGTAACCTTGTATGGAGCCAATATACGCCATAAAGAATGTCGATATTTCTATGGGAAGTGAAAGCCATAGAGGGACGACGTGATCTGGCATGTTGCACACCAGCATTAAAACAAAAGACATTATTAGTGAGTAACTTGTGGAAAATGTCTTTGCGTAAAGAAACTCTCTGCTGGGATCGGCTTCATGAGTTGCTCGCCACCATGACCAAAAGCATAACATTCCCAAGGGTATAGGAATACAATCCCATGCTATCAAAATGAACGAATTGTGCCTGTGAAGATAAATCACCAGAGGGAAGAAAGCAAATGAGATGCATACGACTTGTGTCAGTATTACAGTTGCAAAACGAACTTGCTTGCTACAACATTTTGGTTCAGGATTAGCTTCGTCTTCCACAGGAAGCTCTTCAAAACCAAATAAAAAAAAGGAGAAAATGAATAATTATTTTAATTTTTGGAAACTTCAGACTGCCATGAAAATTGCATAATATATTGTTTCAAATAAAAATTACTTGATTGTCCCGTGAAGTCCTTTGGAGTTTCATTAGATGGTATGGTGTTAGCTTCAAGATCCATAAACCTGAAAAAAAAAACTTTTTCGTAATGCAAATGATCGCATAATAAGTTTCTATTAAATTTCACTAAAAAAAATGCTGACTAATTAAATTGGAGAGCGTAAAGAAGAGATTAAACAGAAATTATTTTTATTTTCTTCGATCTCCTTTAAAATACCATGTGGAATTGTTCTCATTCGTAAATAAAATTAAAAGCCAATCTCTTTCAGAGACAGGAAGGAAAACTAAACAAACAAATGGTTCTCTAAAGCCAATATTTTTTCGTAAATAAAAAAATTCTTTCGTAAATAAAAAATTGGTTGTCTACTATTGCAAAGCAAAGATCTCAACAGCCTAGACTTTGAGAATTAACAGGGCTGAAGGGAAAAAGCATAGAATTAAATGAAATTTGCATACCTCCAATGAAAAAAAAAGCAATGAATTATGCAAAGAATGTTTATCCCTAGAAGAATATTGAGATAGCACACGTTTGGGACAGACCTTATAAGTTATAACTGCCTATTACAGTCTAATTTTAGTCGGCTTTTTTTAAGTAGAGATAGCAAAAAGAAGTTTTTACTTTTTATAACCTCAGTTTCTCATTCTTATTCAGGGATTCTTTGAATTATTTCTATTTAATTTATTCACTGTATCATTTATATATTGAATGCTAATTAGGTGAATGCTTTTTAAAGATCTGTCTAATTGATGCCCTGAGTTCTTATTAATACTAACATTTAAAACTTTGCTTGTCATTGTACGTTTCCATGCCCATTATTTTTGAAGATCCAAAAATATTACTGCTGACAGCAACTAATTATAAGGGCAAAAAGCCAAAATTAAACCTAGGCTTGTTCCCTTGCTAATAAGCAACATATTTATATAATTAAGTAACCTTTTCTGTAAATATGGAGACATTTACTTAGTGCCATTTACTTATAGTTTTTATGGAACTATGGAGAAAAATATAAGAAATAATTAAGGAATGAGGTCTTGCTGCTACTAGTTTATTCAGAAATCAGAACAGCTATGATTTCTCTGGCCGAATTATGACAATGTACTATGCACTCCAGCTATGATTTTTATGCAAAGTATATGTCGATATATACATTGCATCCTGTAAGAACCCTTCAAATTTGTACTGGTATATGTATGTATGGTCGGTCATCAGGCTTAGCGTGGTCCCTCATGCCAGCAAGCTAAGAGTCAAAGATTAAATTGCAACAGTTTAGTTTGTTAATTTTAGGGGAAAATATGTTGGAGTTGTGTCCTAAAAAGTCAAAATAGAAAAATACTTTTATTCTCTTAAACTGGATTTAAATATTGTAGCAGTACATTATTTATGTGAATTGGGAATCATAACGTGTTGCTAGATACCGCTTATGATTATTGGAATTAAATAACGATTTAATTCCAGGTCCAACATAGCATAAATCCTCAAAGGGTCACACAAATAGGACATTAATCACACAGTGCATAATTTATTTATTCACAGCAGTAAGTTCTGTGAAAATATGATAAGATTGATTAATTAATTATATACCGTTGCGAACCGTTATAATTAATTAAGTCAATGGATCATATAGAAATAAATTAATGCATTAATTAATTCTAAAATAATTATTAATGAGTTAATAATTAATTTAGTTCAACACAATTTTAATATAAACGGTTATATTAACTAATTGGACCGTTATTTGGAAGCAAATAAATAGCCCAATTAATGAGCAAATAAATGAGGCTTTAATTAATAGAATTAGAGACTAAATTGAGTGGATTAAGTGGCCCATATAGGTCCATTTCGTGGCTGCCCAATATGGTGGTAGGTGGGATGGTATAGTTGTAATTATGCAAGAGGTCAATTAGGTTTTGTGCTCTATATAAGGACCACTTATGAGAGCCCCCACCTAACTTTTCTTTCTCCTCTCATTCCTCCCACGGAGGCCGCCACTTTCATCCTCTCTTTCTCTCTTTTGCTCATGTGTTGAGCTATTTTCTCTCAACTAAATCAAGATTGTTGATTGATGCAAGAGAGAAAACTATAAGGATTAGGCTTGTTCTTTGGGTATGCTAGCACGTACCTTGTAGATCGTGATTAATGCTCCTTGGTGGACTCGAGGGCGGCTACTAGACGTGGTGAAGACGGTGGAGAAGGCACGCCATCGATTCTCATGCCTTGGTCGAGCCTCGCGAATACGATTTCGCGGGAGGTACAATTCTTATACCTTTCTCTTGTGTCGAATTGAGTTTTAGCACTAGATCTACTTTGCTCTTTGTTTAATGGAATTAATTAAGTGTAATTAGTCACAAAAATTAAAATTGAGCAATTTCCTAACAGTGGTATCAGAGCACAAGGTCGTGCTTAAATTAATTTGACACTTAATTAAGAGAAATTAGCTGATTAATGGATTAGTAGAGATGATGCGTGTGTTCGCTGTCTGAAAATGACATTTTCTGTGTTGTTTCGTATTTATCGCTATTATATGTTCTCTGGAAGATTTTTCCATATAAATAAAAGTTGTAGATCTATGGATTGTGATTCATTGGACATTAGATTTACGTTTTTCTGAAATTGTATGGATTTACTGTGAATAAAACAACAACGTTGCGTAGAACCAGTTTCTGCTCGCACTGTTCTGTTTGAATGGCTTGAAAGATTTATATTTTGAATATAAGTATCAGTGTTCTATAGCTAGATTTAAAGAGGACTTGAAACACTTTCTGAGTATGTGTAGATTGTTGCATGACTCGGATTAATTTGTGGGTTTTCAAGTATGAAAATGAAGATCTTGTCAGATCCAGTTTATTGAACAAATCGATTGTTCTAATAAACTGTACCAAATGAGGACTCCTTTAAAAAAAATCTGTTTAAATGGAGTTGTTCTTTTTGAGTTAGGATTCCAAAAAAATTAATTTCATAATTTTTCATAGAATTTTGGACCTTCAACCAGGTTAAAATATTTCGGTCGACAGTCTGTTCCAGTACATGATTTGTCGATTGTTTAGCATGTAACTTGAATTTATTGAACTGAACTTAGTTATTTTCTTTTCATGGATTGTTAGCCTATAGTCTAAGCTAGTTTTTCTGTGTATATTTTATATATAAAAACTGGATTGAAGGTGGTCTAACAGACCAAATGGTTGAGAGAATAAACTGAAAATCTCATAACGGTATTTCGTGCACTTGTTAGAGATTTGTCTTTTTTTATTCTCCCAGACGGTTTAAGATCGCTTCTTGAAATTTTTATTGGTAATTACAATCTTGATAAGGAGCTTAAATATTTTGTTTGAGAATTTTTGGAGACCAAAAACTATTGATTTTGTTGGATTCCATTAGTTACGTTTTTTGTTAAATTATTACTTTCTAATCATTCAAACTAGTTGAAAATCAATTAGAAAACTCCTTGTTTGATCTCCTTTCAGTTATGGGATGTTTGAAAGATTTTTTAAATGAATTTAAACAAGTTTGGTTGTTTAAAATTGAGAATTAATGCACGGAATTTGCTTATGGCAAACAATACGAAAAGATGCTTGAAAATCGTTAATTGGAAACAAAGTGGACTTGTATGTGCTAACTTTGTTTTGTAGGTGGAAAGTGAGTTTAGTATGGCTCATGACTCAATGCCTTGTGGTTGTAAATTAAATGCATGTGTGAATGTTTGTAATGCGGCATTTGGTGCCATTAATTAATTAAGTTGTTGATTAATTTTAATGTAAGGCTAGGATGGGAATAGGATATTTTCACATGTATTTTTGTTTCTTTATTTTATATAGGATTTAGATCCTTATAGAATTTAGTGGGAGGGACAAGGATTAGATTAGTTTTGCTTCATGGTCGATGTGGCGAAACTAATGCAAGCGGGAGCCATACAAACCCACAACTATGGATGAGATGCTTTTATGTGATTGCTTGTGTTAGGATCGGTATGGATGTATGCTTACACGGCCACCAAACAAGTGTCACTTAATTGATTGTCCCAAACAAAACTCGATTAAGTTAAATCGCCCTCCTTCTCTCTATCCCCTTCTCGTCGATCGGTCGTCCATTGACGCATTCTCGCCGACGCGGGACGTCATGGTCCACCGTTGAAGTTGGGGTGCAAATCGGATTTACTAAAAGTAAATAGAGAGAGGTTACTTATCGATGGACCCTAATCGAATTTGACATCGGGGTGAAGTTTGTGGATGTATATGAGATATTTCACAAACCAGAAATCATATGGAATGATATGATTGGTTGGAGAACCTACCTTATCTAGTTGTTTTGGTATCACGCCAACGCTAGCACCATCTCAACGAAAATAAGAATCTTGAAAAGCCTACTATATTAGGACATTAAATAAATATAGTGGGAGTTTTATTTGTTATAAATAAAATAACTGCATAAACTAAATGACCTTAAATTGATTTTGTTATAGATGTTAAAATTGTTGCGATCAATATTTGAAAATGAACAAACTCGTTTCTAAAAGTAGTTACTTGAAAGAGTAATACCAATTCCTAAGACACGATGTTAATGAAGAGAAATGATGTGTGCAAACTAATACCCTAATTGGTCCTAAAATGTACCGCAAGCGTACGGTATATCGTTGAATATGGTTAGGGGTCGAACCACAAGGACGGATTAATTGAGTATTAGGCTTTCCCTTTCACAAAATCTAGACAATCAAATGAGATGTTTTGGTTTAAACGAACAAATAACAAAAGCGAACAACTAAAGTAAAACCATACAAAGACTATTCTTGGTATTTTGGTGGTGAAATATAGTATAAAAGAATCCTAGGGTTTCAGTTATCACCTTAGTTAGGCTTCGGGCTGTTAACGCGCGTGCTGTCGCACGAAATGCTGACTCGGGTTGCACCAGACTGGCCCTGTGCAACCCGCACGGGATCTCATGCGACCCGCACAGGTAGTATTTGGTGCTACACGACCCTTAGTTGATGATGCAATACATGGTGAATTGATCTCTAACTGGTATGGGGCAGATCTAGCCGGACTTGGACTCCCTAGACCTCAGCCGTCGCATGTTGGTCATGGTATCGTGACACGAAACCTAGTCTAATAACCCCCATTAGGCTAATTAACCCTCACTTTCGCTTGTTGGCTTAATTATCCTAAGTTCACAAGTTAGTTTATAAAGGTATCTAACCGACTTTCGCCTAATTAGAAATCTTCCCCTTTTGGGGTACCAATTGGTCACCTTTCGGCTCCTAACCTACCTCAAGTTGCCTACTCAATTCAATCAACTAGTCTACATCTTTGACCAATATTAGGTGTGCGCATTCACCTAATAGGAGGTTCAACACAATTCATCGAACACAAAGCAAGCATAAGCAATAAACAACCAACAAGTAATATACCATAGAAATCAATAATCCATACATCACATCAATCCTAACTTTGGTTTAAACATGACCCTAGAACAAGATAAACTAGCTAAGCATAATAGAAACACAAGCAAAAGACAAGAAGAGAAACGATACAATCTCCATGACCAAAGATAAGAAAGAAGGAAGGCAAAGCCCCTGTTCAAGCCTCTTCCTCGCCTCTGGACTTGAAATATGGCCACTTGGGTCGAACGGCTGTGGAACGGTGGTCGAAACGTGGCTCGAAGGATGGAGTAACTCTCTGTGCGGGTCGCACAGGGTGGCTGTGCAGGTCGCACGGGAGAGGTGGAGTGGTGGATCTGGAAGATTTTCGTGGAGGCGCCACCCCCAAAAGGAGGGAAGATGGAATTGCCTAATTTCGGGGTTTCGGG
This sequence comes from Rhynchospora pubera, assembly GCA_028095005.1. Classification (NCBI taxonomy): domain Eukaryota; kingdom Viridiplantae; phylum Streptophyta; class Magnoliopsida; order Poales; family Cyperaceae; genus Rhynchospora; species Rhynchospora pubera. The sequence goes on along the minus strand of CM051462.1, from coordinate 83,920,615 downwards.
GGTTTTATATAGCAGCGAAACTAGGGTTCGAAGTCACGTGCGGGGCGCATGGGATTTTGGTGCGGGTCGCATGGGCCAGGAATGAGTCGTCTGGCCCATGTCGCTTGTACTGGATTTAAATAGAGAAATATTTTTATTCTCTTATACTGGATTTAAATACTGTAGCAGTACATTATTTATGCGAATTGGAAATCATAACGTGTTGCTAGATGCCGCTTATGATTATTGGAATTAAATAACGATTTAGTTCTATGTCCAACATAGCATAAATTCTCAAAGGGTCACACAAATAGGACATTAATCATACAGTGCATTATTTATTTATTCACAGCAGTAAGTACTGTGAAAATATGATAAGATTGATTAATTAATTATATACCGTTGCAAACCGTTACAATTAATTAAGTCAATTGATCATATAGAAATAAATTAATGTATTAACTGATCCTAAAATAATTATTAATGAGTTAATAATTAATTTAGTTTAACACAATTTTAATAAAAATGGTTATATTAATTAATTGGGCCGTTATTTGGTATCAAATAGATAGCCTAATTAAAAAGCAAATAAATGAGACTTTAATTAATAGAATTAGAGACTAAATTAAGTGGATTAAGTAGCCCATATAGGCCCATTTCGTGGCTGCCCAATATGGTGGTAGGTGAGATGACATAGTTGTAATTATGCAAGAGGTTAATTAGGTTTTATGCTCTATATAAGGACCACTTATGAGAGCCTCTACCTAACTTTTCTCTCTCCTCTCATTCCTCCCATGGAGGCCGCCACTTTCATCCTCTCATTCTCTCTTTTGCTCATGTGTTGAGCTATTTTCTCTCAACTAAATCAAGATTGTTGATTGATGCAAGAGAGAAAACCATAAGGATTAGCCTTGTTCTTTGGATATGCTAGCACGTACCTTGTAGAACGTGATTAATCCTCCTTGATGGACGAGGACGGCTACTAGACGTGGTGGAGACTGTGGAGAAGGCACGCCATCGATTCCCATGCCTTGGTCGAGCCCCGCGAATACAATTTCGCGGGAGGTACAATTCCTATACCTTTCTCTTGTGTCGAATTGAGCTTTTGCACTAGATCTACTTTGCTCTTTGTTTAATGAGATTAATTAAGTGTAATTAGTCACAAAAATTAAAATGAAGCAATTTTTCTAACAAAATAATCAGGAAAACCTCACAAGGTTACTAATATTAGTAACAGGTTCTATTTGGATGTTCTTTTATATATTCACATAATTTTGTTTCAATTGTTATTTTTAGAAATATTTGAGGTGAGTTCACGAGTAATCAAGTAGTTCCTTAGATACCCCCGGGTCATTTTGGAAATTAGTGCCGCAATATTTAGAGTGTATTTGAATGTACTTTAATTTGGTCTTAAATAGCCTGTTCATTGTCCAAATTAGTAGTCATATTTTTTGTTCCGACAAAAAAACATGAAAAGAAGGACAAAAAACATCTCTAGTGTTCAACTTTCAAAGTTTTGCGAATTTAATTCCAACATTGCAAAAGCTAAAAGAAGATTACAACCTGTTGATACAAAGGAGCCGTTTTCAAACATAAGAAATCAGTCGATAGAGCCCTAAAACATGTTGTCACAAAAATTCTAAAAGAGCATTGAATAACGATACATAAGCGGAATTTGACTACCCTGAAATTAAGTAAAGTGATAATATTGGCGGTCACATTACGGGTGAGCAAAAACTCGTAACTCACACATTATATAGTTTATAAATAATATAGTATAATTATTATAATAATTATAAAATGACTTATAATTAAGAATTATTCGATATAATATGTATAAATAATATAGAATAATTTACACAAATTAATGAATTATAGATATGAAGAATGACTATACTACTATTCATATGCAAATTGCTCTTGTAGACTAGATTTTTAGACCGTTAGATCTTCTCAGGATTCGTGTTAAGATTTGAATGAGCGATTGAAATAGTGCGCTGAGTTCCTCTTCCATTTAATATTTTCCGTACTATCTCTGTTAAACTCTCTGTCTCTCTTCACAAACTCTCGTCCATTAATACTTAGATGCCGTCTTCTCCATCTGAGCCGATTTTTACACCTCCGCCCCCGCTTCTCTCAGAGCAACTTCACCATTGCCTTAACCATCACCTCCACCTTTTGACATTCGAAACACTAGTCTCAGCACCCTAAGGATGAAGGAATGAAAATCCTAGGCGAGCTTTCTCTAGATCGAGCAGCACTGCTGCAGCAGTCTCTCAGACACGAGAAGGGTAGAAGGTAACCAAGGTAACCAGATCTCTCTTTTCCTCTCCTAGACAAGCTCTTTTTTTTTTGTTTTCTTCTAGCAGAAAAATCGAAGTTGTTAAGCTCTATCTTCCTCTCTCGTTGAACTGATTTGGGCTTACAGGGATAGCAAAGCTCTCTCTTCCTCTCCTTTCTTTTTTTTTTCCCTTCTGTTTTTGGGGGATAACAGGACCAAATTTGACCTATTTTGAACTAATTTTGGGATAAGAGAAATTCTATTTTTCTGTGTATGAACTGATTTAGGCTTGTAAAATTATTTTCCCTAAAAATATTCTTTTCAAAAATTGTCAAAAGCTCATCATTTTCAGAGGGATAAAGTTCAATTGGATTTTAGACAACAATTAATAACAGCGCAATATGATTCCTTAAAGCTTGGATTTTATAACTTTCTTTTAGTACTTGTGAGTTCAAGTCTTTTACCATAAAGCTTGTATTTCAGTTAATTACTTCAAAATTAGCTGAATTATTTGCTTAAAAAATATATTTTCGCTCATTTCAGCTTAATCTGGTATCTACTTCTTTCGCATTGCTAGTACAAACTTAATTGCCAGGGTCCTTTTTGTGAATTAAACCAACCTTACTAGTAAATTAGTAATGACATATTTTGTACATCTCTCAATGTAAATGTTTCATTTTCTTAATTTTTGAGAAAGCATGTACTTAAATTTATTATGCATTTTGTTTGAGGAATCTTATTGGTATTATCTTGATTGTGTGCTGTGTGCAAATTTCTTGAGGTCTTTTGCAGCACTAATTTGATCCTTGGTTAATTTGCTCTGGTAAGGATGCCTAAAATAATGGAGAAACCATGGTTCAAAAAATCGGCCGATTCCGATTCGAATCGGTCGAATCGGATCGGAATCGGGGAGTGCCGAGTCGATTTTAGGTGGTTTGGGGCGGAATCGCGTTTTTCCATTTGGAATCGGCTGGAATCGGCCAGAATCGGCCGGAATCGGCTGGAATCGGCCGAATCAACCGAAATAGGTCTGAAAAAAATGAAAATTGAAAGCAAAACTAACCGTCTCTCTCAGATCAATTATTGAAGCCAAGCCCATCAAAATTATTGGAGGTCGAGTGGAGACTGGAGAGAGAGTATAGAGTGAAGAAGAGAAATTGGAGGAGGTCCATCGCTGATTGGAGGTCTCTAGAGAGTGGCTAGCCGTCTAGCCCATCGCGATATCGCCCATCGCCCATCGCTGAGCATCGATGTTTCTTCTTTTCCTTTTTCTTTTTCTTTCCGCCAATTGGGTTTGGGTCTGGTAGTGGGTAATTGGGTTTGGGTTTGGTTTACTGGTTCCGTCTGTGTAAATCATGTGCTAAGTTAACAATGCACAATTATAGACAAATAGCACACTGTATTTTTTTTTTTTTGAAAGAAACCCGTAGGTTTTGGTAGCATTAATTAAAGTAACAAGTCTTACCAAGCTGGCATAAAGCATACTTAAAAACATACAATTACCGAAAGATAGCACACTTCATAAATGTATACTTTTTTTATTTTTATTTTTATTTTATTCTCCAAACATATGTTGAGTGTTTTATACATATTGTAGGATGATTTGTGTAGTCCGCCTACTTGACTTTAAGACATATTAAATTATTTTAGTTAATTTTAAGACTAAACTTTAATTTTTTTGACTTATTTATGAAAACATATTTTTTCCCTATTTTTTCAGATTTTTTTCAGATTTTTAACGGCATAAAAATATGTTTTTAAACAAATTCCGATTTTTTAGCCGATTCGGCCTGTTCTTCCGATTTTTCCGATTCCGGGTTATGATCCAACTGTCCGATTCCGATTCTGATTCCGAGTTTCAGAACCATGGGAGAAACCACCTCGTCACTTGTCAGCTTATTGGAGTGGAGAGAGATGTAGTTGCTTTAATTTATAGTTTTATTGTAGTAAATTAAGAGGGTACAACCGTACAAGTGACAAAGAAAGTTTTAGTTTCATTTAATGGTTGTTCAGTAATGCATATTGTAATGGATAATGATGATTGTATAGATCAAGTGATAAAGAAGTTTTTATGTGGACCAATATGATGCTTGTATTATAAGATGCTGTCCTATACTATATTCTGTACAATTACAGGAAGGAAAATGATCTTTCCTTTGTCATTTATAAGTTACATGTTTTGATTTTGGATTGATGGGAGTATACGTCAGCTTTGATTGACAAAATCCAAAGTGACCAGCTTTGATAACATCCAAAGCAACCTAAAATGACCAGCTACAGATAGCTACCTTAGATATCAAATTAGATTTTAATGGTAAATCATTAAAAGGCTCCTTATAACCTATACTTACAGAATGGAATTTATCTAAGTATAAACACATAATGAACTTCATTTGTAAAGCACTTTGTCGTAAATTTAACACTGCCAAGGCAGAGATTAGAAGAAAAGAACAAAAAAATAGGGTCAACAAAGCAAAGTATTGCAGTAATGGATACTGACAAGGAGACGCTACAGGTGGTGGATTTCCAACTGGCACAGTAATGGTATGTTCGTTGGGAAACATGTGCTCCAGGCTACATTTCAATTTCAAGAAATATGTTAGCACAGTTGATATCAAATCACACTGAATACAAACCCTGAGGTATCCATACCGGCCTCCATTCAGTAAGTACAGGTTATTATTGTACTGATATCATACAGTATTAGATCATTTATCATTTCATCTTTGATTTGTGGGAACGAATTTAGCAAAGGAAATAAAGGTATAAACTCGCAAGTATTTGAAATCTACCTCCACAGAGTAATAAAAATTTTCATTAGAAACTCCAAAATTCAAATATTGCTCAAAAGTTAAAAAATGCACAAAATTACCTATCACAACAATTGTTTTGGCTTCGACGGCACCAGTCCCAACTAATGAAGCTAGGGTTAATTCCAAAGGCGAAGCTCTCATCTTTGGCGACCAGCAAACGGCAACAGAGTGCTAATCCCGGGGCGGACACTTTTCTTTCTCTAAGGGCGAAGTAGCTCTACTTTGAAGTGGGCGAACACTCGGTCCAGCGGGCGAACATGCCCGCTCCGGCTCCGCGCACCTGCTGACGAGTGAGTAATGTCATAAGAGGAAGAAAAAAGATAGGAAGTGCAGTTATACCTACAGTGCAGTGGAACAGCCTATTACCAGAAATTATCTTCCGTGCTCTTTGGGAGGTAATTTGCAAAATGCATTTCTTAACGTGTGATAAGAGTTTGGACTTTATAAGTCTTTCCGTTTTTTCGACCCCTTTAGAAGGGGCTCTTTTTCCTACGATCTGATAGTTGGGTCAGGGTGAGAGCAGAGGTCCGACTTGGATCCGAGAGAGAAAGGTAGAGCCCCGCTCCTGGGAAGGAATGCTGCCATTCTATCAAAATTTGGATATCTCGCAACTTGACAAGGCTCAACCTGGTCTGTTATGCATACCCCCCGGGATATTCAGAATTGGTATCCATAGATACTGAATGATACTGAATGTTAAGTGACAATCCTTTCCCTTGTACTTCACACTAGCAACCGCCTTTACAAATGTGAATTAAATGATGGATGCCATCCTAAAGCTCTTCAAGACGACTCGATAATGCAACCAAGAAAAAACATAATAAAAGAAATAATAATAAACACGTAAATTCTCTATGCACGATTCAATTCACTAATGTGTTCCATTGCCCTAAAAATAGAAAAAGCTCGCATCTTCTCGCTATCGTTTCCCTCCCTTTTGCTTCCCTTTGCTTCTCTCTACTTCTTTTTCCCTCCCCTGCACCTTTCCTCTTTATGGTTTCCCCTACCATGTGCTCACCGTCTTTCTCACAAATTTTCCCTCCCTCCTCTTGCTTCAGCCTGACTTTCCTTTGCTTCCACCATGAATAAACTTTGCATTGTTTTTTAAACAGAGTAAATAAAATACAATAAATAAAGTAAACATATGCAATAAATAAAGTAAACATATTTAACAATAAAATTAACATGTATAAATGATAAGTTGAAAAAAATAAAAAATAAAACGAACAGATTAAAAAAATAAAGTGAACACATATAATAATAAAATTGAACAGATAAATAAATAAAATGGACATATATAACGAATAAAATGAATTAGTACAATAAATAAAGTGAACACATATGACAACAAAATAACCAGATATAAATATAAGCAAAATAAGGATACAAAGAGAGTTATGAGGTTCAGTGAGACAAAGAGAAAAATAAAGATGGAACGTGAGAAAACACGTAGGAGACGGGAAAGGAAAAGGAGAGGGGGAAATTGTTAAAGAAAGGGAGATAACACGTGCGGAAGGAAGAGGGGGAAGAAAAGGATATGCTGGACTTACATGGCGCTAGATGGGTCGTCTAGGAAAGCACTCAAATATTCGCTGGATGGAATTTTTGCTGATGATAATACACAATTAAGGTTGTCAATGAAACCCGTTTATTCTACCCGTATCGTATTCGATAAGGCAAGTATGAGTAAGGTTTTATTTTCGTTAGACTCAAAGGTATGGATATGGGTAAAGAAAATTTTTTGTTAACTTTTCGGATACGGATACTGAGAATGGCTATTTCGTACCCACTATCTAACGAGTAAAATTTTACAAACATATATGTATATAAAATTATTTTATTAGCATATTTTTTAAGATAAGGTATTAATTTTGATCTTATCCGAATTTGTTTATGTTGATGAAAAACTTAATTTTCACTCTATTATATTATAAGTTATAATAAGTTATATAAATTTTTTTGAATGTCAATTGACATAAGAGTAAGTTTCAATATGAAGTATTAACTAAATGTTGTACATTATTTTTAAAATTATTTAATATTATCTATTTAGCACATTATATATTCTTTATTAAAATAGTAATATTATTGGTATCCAGTAATTCTTAGCTGGTACAAATAGGGTATGGGTTAGATATGGGTAAAGAAAATTTTAATAAGTAAGAGTATAAAATACCTTCTTACAGTATCCATTGACAGTCCTATAAGTATTTTTTTTATGTATACTTAGAAGTAAGAAACACTCAAAACGGCCCAATATTTTTTTAGAGTTTAACTACAGGTAGGGCTGAAAACGGAAGTCGTTTCAATCGCTAAGGAATATGGTTGTGTTTCAAAAACGAAACAATTAACAAAATAATAAAACAATTTTGTCCATGTATAAATCACAAAAAATTTACCGATTTTGATCTTTTCGTCCAAAACGAAAAAGTTAACGAAACACCCTAGTTTTGTTACCGTTTCCACCGTTTTTTCAGCCCTAAAGGTATGCTTAGACGGCCCAAATGAAGATTTTGACCGTTCTTTTTCTTTATTCTCTCTTTATCTGCCAATTTTGCCTAATTTCTGATTCTGTAAGGTTTATTAACATAATCACACCAAGTTAATGTGACAAGATTTGCAATCACACGGGGTTATATTATTTGCACACGGTATTATTAAATTCCTATCATCACATGACGTGAAATTTATAATAAATCTTGAGAACTTTTTACTTAATTTGAAAAAAGATATTGTTCTTTGAATTGTTATTTTTAATTACGGATCAATCTATCATTTGTTTTTTAATTTAGAAGTGAACATTTCATTTAAATAATTATTACATGTTATATATAGGTGTTCATCTGTGGTATTTAGTTCCCAACAATGCAGGAATTAAAATTTACAACAGCAGCCTCAAAACTTTTTGAAGCAAAAAATAATTACCAGAAGAAGCATATACTTTTCAATAATGAATTAGGAACCATCTATTCTGTAATCCAAATTTTAACAATAAGTGATTTGTGATTTGTTTATTCTCATTTTAAATTATTTGGAAATCATCATTTACCTAGTATATGATATATACTGGACTGGACTATTAAATTAGGAATTAACTTTATATATATATATATAGAGTTTTGCTACGGTGAGTCGCGACTCACGGACCCTCCGGTGAGTCGCGACCAAAACTCCTAGATTTAGATCAAAATGACCGATCCAAATCGTCCAATATGATCTCCCTATTGAAATCTCCATGTAGACCAAATTTTTCATTTTTTCGAAATTTTTAAGTATTTTTTTGAAATTTTAGAAAATCGTTAATCTAATTGGTTCTGAACCATTCAAAAACATCAGTTTTTAAAAATCCGAAAAAAATACTTAAAAATTTCAAAAAAATAAAAAATTTGGTTTGCATGGAGATTTCAATAGGGAGATCATATTGAACGGTTTGGATCGGTCATTTTGATCTAGATCTAGGAGTTTTGGTCGCGACTCATCGGAGGGTCCGTGAGTCACGACTCACCGTAGCTAAACTCTATATATATATATATATATATAATGCTATTTGTGACACTTACCAGCACAAATCTGACCTGAAAATTAAAAAAATAATATTAAAATAATATAAAATATTAATAATATTATTTATATAATCAAAATTATTTAAATAGTATCACAATTACGGAATCCCAAATTCCAATCTTAATTACGGAATTTAAGATTCCTAACTAGGTCAGAGAAAGTTTTTCTGTCATTTTCAATTATTTTAATGATTGATAATTGTATATTAATTTATTTGATTGTATTTTTTTAGTTGTTATTATGGTTTTTATTTTAATTAATTTTCAATTATCTAAGCTTTTGTAGTTGTTACCTTAATAATTAATTTATAGTTTCTCTTAGTCTCTCTTTCTAATACATATTTTGTAAAAAAAATTTTGTAGTTGCTAATGGGTCCTAGGCCACACCAAGTTTCAATTACGATTGATTTTTTTTTTTTATCCTCCTTTTTCTATGAAGGGAACGTCATGGAACAAAAGAGATTTTTTATATTTTTCACTTGAAACTCTAAACACAGTCAAGGGACAGACATGGAACAAAGGATTTTTTTTTTCCAAATTTCAATTTTTATTATTACGACTATATAATCAATACAAGTTTTGTAAGTTAAAATTTTAGTAGCGTTTGATATTTGAACAAATATGATATAATACACCAATGACAACTAATATGATATAATACACCAATGATTAAATTATCATCATTACAACTTGATAACTCATAATAAAAAACCTCAAATCATTACAATGACAACTAACTTACTAAACCATAATAATAAAACACATAAATATTAAAAATATATACTTAGAAATTTTGACTATCTACATATTGCAGAATTTCATCCCACCATGATTGCTCATCTGCCCCTTTCATTTCCTGTAGATTACTCACACCAGCGTTGTCAGCGAACTAAGCGGCTTCGTTTCATAAAGCCGCATCAGCTTCTTATTTTTCTATCTCTTTCCATTCACATACAATCATTCACTATTTTTACTATCAATTAACTATTTTTTTTTTACAATGAACAAACTATCCACATACAATCATTTACTGGTTTTACTATTCATTTACTATTCATTAACTAATTAAGTATTTAAATTAATAAAATAAATAAATATACATATAGAAAAACTAACCTCGAGTAGAAGCGGTTCAAGTCTCTTTTCAACAATTTTTTCCTACATTTAAAATTAATCTTATCAATTTTTAACAATTTTCTTTAATTTTTTAATATTTAATTATCAAAAACATAATTATTAAATGTAAACAAAATTCCAAAATAAATTTGAATTACATATAAAAATTATTTATATTTTTTCTGATTTTTGTTCATATTTTTTTAATTATTTTTACAATATATTAGCTATTTTTAAAATTAATTAACTAACTAAGAAACTAAATAAATTAATAAATTAAATAAAAAAATTTATCGGCAGAGAGGAAAGTGTCGTGCGAAGAGGAGAGAGGGTGAGGTCGAACCAAAATAGGTGCTCACCCCTAGTTACAGAATCCTAGATTCCGATCTTAATTATTGAATCTGGGATTCCGTAATTTTGATACTATTGTGAATAATTTTGATTATATAGATATTATTATTAATATTTTATATTATTTTAAATTAATTTAATATTATTTTTAGATTTTTTGGCAAATCTGATGAGGTCCAGTAAAAATGAAAGTTTCTGATGAGAGCACCTTAATCTGTCTTTTCTTTCTTTTTCCTTTATTTACCTTTATTTGGTCAAGGACCCTGTAACCACTTTCCCCGGTAACCTACTATGTTTTGACTATTACTTTTCTCGCAATTTACTTGTAATTATTTAAGTATCATTAAAAGGCCGGGGCTTGACCAGTTGACCCCTTCTTTTTGTAATTTTGTTCAAAGAAGTATAAATAAACTTCCACTTCTGTCACGGTGTCACCTGAACTCGAAGATATATGCTATAGCCCATTCGGCCTCTAATTGTAGTCTTTTTAATGGATGCATGTCCTCCACGAAGGGCTTAATTTATAGGCTTTTCATGGGCCTTCCACAAAAAAAAATGTCAGGATTACACACTAATACAACTAGAGGAGATCGTTCATTACTCAAATTGGACGATTATAATATGTACATTCAATTATACTACACGAGTTATGGCAATATATATATATATATAGAGAGAGAGAGAAAGGATTCAATCAAAGTGCTTTGATCGGAGTTCCGGTTAAATCCCGTCAGTTCTCAATTTTGAAAGTTCAAATGACCGATTCGAACTGTCAAATATGATCTCCATATTGAAATCTCCTTGCTGATCAAAATTTTACATTTTTCGATATTTTTAAGTTTTTTTTTAGGATTTTTAAAACTGCTATTTTTGAACCGTTCAGAAAAAATTAGATTAGCGCTTTTTTAAAATTAAAAAAAAAATACTTAAAAATTTCGAAAAAGTATAAAATTTGGTCGGTAAGGAGATTATAACAAGGAGATCATATTGGACGGTTTGGATCGGTCATTTGAAGCAGATCCAAAAATTCGGATCAGTATGCACCGAATCTTCCGTACATTGATATGCACGATATGTTTTATCTCTCTCTATATATATATATTCATCCGTAATAAATAGTTCTGACATATTATTTTAAACTAGAGTATATATTCTTTTAATTACGTCCGTGATTTTCCAAATTAACGTGGTAAGATCAGACAAGTTGGGTGAATTTTAGATAATTTGTACACCTAAGTTGGAAAAGACGGAGATTGCAATACTTTTAGCCCCACCATGTTTATGTTTAATTACTTAAAAATTTAAAATTAAATGCGTATTCTTTAAGGCATCGAGATAAATTTATGTAAACCGTACGGCAGATAAAAAATTTTAACACGAGCTCAAAACAATAGTAACTCCATAAAATCCGCTGAAGAATTCCCACTTCCATATACCAAACTAAATTATTTTGTAGTGCTTCTGCACCCACAATAAACGCTTTGTCTTTCTTAAATTTCAAAACTTTAGTTTTAACAAGAAAATTGCCTCCTACAACAAACAGTTCGTTGAAATCATGGGAAAGTTGATAGCTAAGTCCAATAAATAAGTTAGCACTGCATCTGATTAATAAAAAGTAAAAACACAAAAACCAAGCATAAATGTTTTATAGTTTGCGACCCACCTTTTCTTTTTAAATTCAAAGCCTGTATAAATCATTAATTCTGTCCTCTGTCCCAGTGTCCCTTCTACCTCTTCCACTAGAAGACAAATTTAGCACTGTTTCCAACCCCAAAGAAAAGATCCAATAATAAAAACGCTCCATCATATATCAGTATGACAGTATATCACTCCTCCAGGACTCCAGGCTTTGAATTCAGAGGTCAGAAACATTATTAATGCCATAGCCACAAACATTAATTTGTACAACAAAATATGGGGGGTCAGAGATAACAGCAGTACATTACAAAAAGCCCATCTAATCACTAACTTACAGGAAAAATACTATTTAATTTCATCAAACAAAACCCTAGCAAACTCATTTAAAAATTAAGTTAAAACCCATCCATGCTCTTCTCTCTTAATTTCATACAATAAATCTTCAACTAAGAAAAAAAAAACAAAAAAAGATTGAAGAACAAGGAAAGAGGAAAGGAAAAGGAAAAACTATTACTTGAGCCATAACAAAAGTAAGGCATTAACACTTAGGTGATGAACAGCAAAAGATGTACCGCTCCACAACACCATTACAATTACAGTCTCATTTCGTTATATTTCATTCAGTCCAATTGTCTTGTCTTTGACTTCGCATTCCTGGCTCCTACAATGAATAAAACAATTCATTATAAAATGGAGTAAAAGTTCCTTATGGATTTATACAAGTTAGCAAAGTTCCTTTTGGATTCTTAAATCTGAAGAACTAATATCATATATTCTTTCTTTCTTTCTTTCTTTTGAAGTTTGGTTTTAAACCAAACAAATATATATCATATATTCGAACATCAAATATAATGTTTGTTTATGAAATGGAGTAAAAGTTTTGGCAGTTACCTAAAGTACACTTTACAAGACAATTTAACAACTGTCAAAACTCATAACTCATAATTAAGATATTAAGAGAAACTGACTGATAAGGAACCACAATTCTATACATTCGATCGAAATCTCCCTCTTCCAAAGTCAATCAACTTACATTCAAATAAAAATTATAACAAAAATAAACAAGAAAAGAAAACACATGCCTACTATATATGAACTGCTCGTCTTTAAAATGTTATGTTAACCAAAAAAAAAGTTTCGGTATTTAACGAATTAGTATGGGATATTGCTAGTTAATAACATAAAATCAGCAGTACTGGAAGGAAGTAAAGAGAGAAAACTAACCTGAGTACTAAACCTCCTGAAATTCACATCAGTACTCTCCGACTCTGACACAGACTCAAGCTCACTCTTGCTCTCTCCTCTCTTGCTATGACCTCCTTTTCTCAAACCAAGAAGCTCCTTCCACCGTATAGCCTTCGGAGGCCTCTCACTACTCCCTCGATCCTCCGTTCTAAGTTCATCGCGCAATGTCGTTACCCGGTGACCGTGTGCATGGCTTGTTGAGTCCTTCAATGGAAGAATGCGGCCTTTGAAGAAGAGCTGATCGGCTGCCATCATCTGATGTGACCCCACAGAGAACTCAAAGTCAGGGTCGCTGGATCCTGCTGTGTTGCGGTGAGCTGTCGGTGGCGGGCACTCGAGGGAGAAGTCGCTTGAGAAGGAAATGCGCGGGCCGGCAATAGGGTAGTGCGATTGGTGATCTGGATTGTACATTTTTATACATTCCATATATTGGTGAAAACTCACCTCTATGTATTGATTTCCTTTCTATCTAGCACTCTCTATTCTTTTTTTTCTCTGGTTTTTTAATTTAATAGATCCTCTCTATTTAGCGCTCTTAGTTGTTGTTTGAGAGAAAGGAAGCAAATTGATATCAATTGCCTTTTGATTGAATGGAGTACTTTGAGATTAATGGTTGGTCAGGATATATATATTGAGGGAGTGCACTAGGAAAGCTGGATGAGTTTGGAGTGGTTTATCAATTAATTGTCGCTTTGTCAGCTAGATCCATAGCGGTCAAACCGCTATAGTGCTACAACTCTCCGAGTATTCATCTCCTGGATCTTCGAGAGTAACGCATACGCATTCAATACATTACTGTTGTCTAGGTAAACAGGTTAGTCAGTAACATTAAATAATTTGTCAAGTGCAAACTTAACCCCTTTTGTACTGTAGATTCATATGCACATAGGCCTGTCAACGATAGGCTGTTATCGTTTGCCACCACGTTTCAGTATGAAACGGAACGAATTACGAAACGCTGGAATATTTCGTTTACTGAAACGAAACGGTAGACGGAACACTAGATTATATCGTTTCGACCGTTTCAGTCTCATTTCAAACCGTTACATGTGTATTTTCTAAAGTGGCACGGTCAACGAAACGGAATTATGTGCCGTTTCGAAAACGAAACGGTTTACGAAATGATTGTTTATACCGTTTTTTTTAACGAAACGGAAACGGTTTCATACCATTCCGTGTTTTTTCAACACGTTTGACAGGCCTATATGCACATCCTCCAACATGCAAAACATTTACTCATTTTTCATTTTCATAAAATGTAAGTAAACATAACTTTTGGCCTTTCTTAGTTCCTTAAAATAAACATATATAGTACAATGATGTTATCCAGCAAACAGTAACGATTTGGTTTATTAAAAAAAACATCTCTGATTGATGGTTTTCAATAGTGCTAAATGACCATTGTCCTAATAATGTTTTAGATATAATTATGACACTTTGGTGTTACTGGTGATATCGTATGTGTATTCACGGGTGTCAAACGTTAACATCAGAAGCGTAACAGGGGTGTTTCGTTTCTATTTTGTTCCAGCACACGTAAAGAAAATCCATTCTATTTAATTTCGTTCCGTTTCGTAAAACGGAACAGAAAACTGTTTAGTTAACCGTTCTATTTCTCATTTTCCACTGATTTTAGCCTATTTTTCATTGATTTCACAGTCATTTTTTGGTAGAACGAAACACTAACGTGCAGTACAACCTGTTCCGTTTCCGTTTCGTTTCTGAAAACGTAACACATTTACCATTCCGTTTTTGTTCCGTTTCGAACGGAACGGAACGAAAATGGCTGAAACGGCAGACTATTGACATCCCTATGTGTATTACTCTCACATATGAAGATTGTGAAGAAGGTTTTCTCAAAGGGTGCGTTTGGATCGTTGAAAGAAAGAAGAAGAAGAAGAAGAAGAAATAAGAAGAAAAAAATTATAAACAATTCAAACTCTTCACAAAATTACATATTTCCCAATACTTCTTCCCACTTCTTCTCTTCTTCCCTTCTTCCCACACCTATCCAAACGAAGCCAAAGGAAAGTCTTGAGTGTTAAGAAGAATATTATATTAATAAACAAGTAATTTTGACGTGCATGGGATACAGCTTTTGAGATTAAATATGGATAATATATTAATATTAATTAGAAAATGTAGTATCTCTGGATTCCATTGATATTTGAATGATAGTGTACGTACATATATCAAAGGAATGGGTCCCACATAGTACATAATGTGTATTGTACCTTGGTAATCTTGTGCACGAGACGTGTTCTGAAGTGCCGAGTGCGTGATATATTGCTGTAGACGTCCATGAGAATACTGGTTTGCCGGAGACATCCTATAGTACGTAGTCGCCAAATTAACTTGATCGTTATAGATATATGTTATGTATAATTAATGTGTTTTTATTGATAACATGGGATCTCCAAGATGAGCAAGGATGGATATCTAGACATTAGTGGATATATATATTAAATGAACTGGTAATTAATAGATATGATTTTCACTAAATTTACTCGAAATAACATAAGATCTCCAAAATAATATAGTTTAATTCAATGAGCAAAAAAAAAAACAAATCTATCGCAAATTTGTCATGAGTCATCGAGGACATTCATATATATATATATAACGTACACTCGTACAGCCTCCCAAGACTCAATAGCTAGCTAGCAACCTTTTTCTCAAATAAAAAGACGATTTTTTGATTATTTTAATTGACGATCTATAAAAAAGAACATCAATGAATCAAGGTATATATATAATATACGAGGAAAGAATCTTCATGTCAAGGTTGCTGAATTATGGCGGTACAGAAATTTACTGTTATATAATTATCTGTTTTTTAAATATAATTAAAGCCAAATTATTTTCATAAAACAGCTAGCATAATAATTGTTATAATGTACTTCCCAATTCCCATGCGTTTACTATGCTCTTGTGGTCCTAAAAATGTTCAAATGATTCACCAATATCACTGTTTGCACACAAGGGATCCCTGACACAGTTTGTCATACGAATTTTGAATCCAAAAACATTAGGAATTTTTCGTGGAGAATATTTAGAGGTATTCAAACTCTATAATTAAAGAACCAATTGTGAGCTATTATGAATCAATTATGTGTGAATACGATGTGACAAAAAACTTTAATTTACATGGGGAGGGACAAAACTGCATGGGCACTAGGATAAAGGTGCAGTCGTCCCATAAAGCACTACAAGGCTCCACGACTAGAGCGTCGATACCGTGCCGTTTAGACCTGTCAAACGTTAGAGATGGAAATGGAACAGTAATTTTTATTTACGTTCCGTTTCGGTGACGGAATGAAATGACTGTTTCATTTCCGTTCCGTTTCACCAAACGTAACAAATTTCTGTTTCGTTTAACGTTCCGCCTCACATTTTCTATTGATTTCAGCCAATTTCTGTGTTACGCTCCATTTACGTTAACAAATTTCAGTTCCGTTTTCGTTCCGTTTCTGAAAACGGAATCCATTTCAGCTTTCATTTAACGTTCCATTTCGACGGAACGGAATAGCGGAACGGATGTTAATACTGACAGGCCTAGTGCCGTTTCGTACGTTCTAATGGAATGAAGAATTTATTTTCGTTTTTGAAAATGGAACGAAAACGAAACAGACACTGGTAAACGTTAATATTCCGTTTACCGAAAATTTAGTTGAAATCAATGAAAAATAGACAACGAAACAAAATCAAAACGAAAATTATTCCATTTTACGAAATGAAACGAAACGAAAACAAAACATACCAGTTTTATTCCGTTCTTGCATGTTTGACACCCTGCGGACCAAGACAACATGGATTAATTGGATTATTGTTCTTGACCCTATAGATATGCTTGTCAGAACTACAATCCACCCAAAAATTAAATTTGCTTTCTTGACTGAATCTTTGGTTAAATAAGCCGCTTTTTTAACATTTCTATTACTAGTTGCCATTTGTTAAATTAATTAAGATTTCCCCGCTGTAAAATGTTCATGCGAGAGATCAGCCGAAGGCGCCTCGTACTTTCCTGATTAACAAGTGGCATTAAAAATATATTTTGAAGACAAAAAAAATTATATTACAACAAGTATATATTTATATAGTGGCATTCCAAGAACAAAATTTCTGAATTCTGATCAATACCCCAATACACTTATTTTAGTTACACACTTTCTAATATTTTCTTCTTAAAATTTTCATTCATTTTTTATTCTCATACCATACAAACGACCCTTAGATAAATAGCATCTGAAAAATCATTCGGCTCAAATCTTAAACCTATCCGACCCCTATATATAGATATATATACACCTATTTCCACGATAAACTTTTAACCATTTCAAACGTAATAGTTGCTGCAAGAATTTCTAAAATTTACAAAACCTGTTCTTTGATGTTCATTCTAATTAAAATGTTGTTGGAAGCAAATTATATCGTGCTTAAATTTATTTTTTTAGATATTAAAAATTACTTATTATTGTTAACCATTTTGTATTCTCAGTTTATGGTTAAAAGCCCAACTAGCTATGCATATACAAATATATAAGGGAGATGGCGAGTATATTTTAACATTATTTATTGCAATAATTTACTTTTAGACAAACTTTTAATAAACTCTATTTTATTATTTCTGTCACCGTTTTATCTAGATTTTCATTCATATACAGCACAACCATTAATTTATCGTTGTTTTATCACTTAACTCACCATTCAATTGCTAAATCGTACAAACCTTGGTTTTAGATTATTCATTTAAGTTTACCGTATCAAATCCAAAGATTTAAATTAAAATCGTTTCACATGATCACAACAAAATGGTGAACAAATCGTTGCTCGCATGCCGGTGAAGAAAAGAACCACCAAAACAAAATAATAAATAAAAATACAAAATAGTGTGGGGACATCTTATAATTTTTAATAAATTTGTAACGTATACTTTCTTAATTCTTTTGCAATTATGTTGTATTACAGAATACAGGGTATGGTGAAGACAGAATCAAAGTGATGGGAAATATTGGATTCGGAGCTGCCACCCCTAGCTACTATTATTGTCCTCAGGTTAGCAAGGTCACACCATGCCCCAGATAGGATTCTATCAATTCCAGATCCACTATTATCATTTCCTATATAGTATAGTATGTATCTCCTCATTCACACATATAACTATAGTTTTATTTATACTGGGTCCCATTTGTCAGTGAAATGTTATAGATTTTGATTGAAGGATATGGAACAGAGAGTTACAAAAGACTTGGTTTTGAGTAAAGGATGGACAGAAGGAAAAAGGCATGAATCATTTTGACTAGTATATGACCGGCGCTGAAAGGGTGAGTGCTTGAACCTGAGCTGGCAATCAGGAGTTCAGGACCGCTCCATCTCAGCACAGCACGTGATCCCTGTATTTATTATATTAACTCTTTTTTTTTTGGTAATTAAGCAAGTTATTGATCTTACACTGTGATTAAAGTCTTCTTGCACTTGCACCGTTGCACGTCAATATACGTCATGACACGACTCGTAACGTACGGAATTTTACTTGAAGCTCTTGACTGATCAGAATTTACTTAAGTTATATAAAATAAAAAAAATGAAATAGAAATAATTTCTTAAGCACATCAACATCAACTCATCAAGTACCCATATAAATAATCATCTTAAATTTATAATACTAATAATAATAATAATAATAATCATCATAACAACAACACTACTACGTACTATAACGACAGCGACGATAATATGGGAAATGAAGACTAACCTTGAGAAAGTTATAATTACACTCACTCGATCACACTCCCTCAAAAGCAGTGGCGGATCTAGAAAAAAATTTTAGGTGGAGCTGAATTTATAAAAACATTGGACTAACATAAGTTTATCATATATACATCTCTAGAAAAAACATTGGCTCGACGACGTTAGATGGAGCTCTAGTCCCATCCGACCCAGTGCTAGATCCGCCCCTGCTCAAAAGAATTACGCTAGCTCACACACTTGACAGCCTCAGCCAAACTTTCAAATAAAAAAAAAAGAACTACTCTTTACAATTTGACAAAATGCTGTAATTTATGAGTACTAATCATTGGTGGTGATACAATAATTTTAAAAAATTCTTAATTATACAATGCATATGTGCAATAATAAGTTCAATGTAAATTAGATAATTTGCTTGACATTATTTTTAAATCCGACAGCAACAAAATTAACCTAATAGTAGAACTCTTTTCTGACTTATCATCATGAAATTTTCTGTAACAATTTATGAATACAAGGTCAAGTTCAAGGTGCTTTCAAGTATATCTTGAAATTAATTAAATACCTTTTGAGAATTAATGCTTTGAAAGAAGTCCCTTTGAATGTCGACTATAAAACAGGACAGCAACCCAGATCTGGTTTCTTGGGGTTTTGTTTATCTAAACTTGGTAAAAATTTATGGGTTTGGTTGAAGTAAGCTTTCCGTTCATGGAGAACTCCATGTGGCACATGTACCGATCTTTAATTTTCCTGCCCTATCGCCTTCTATCATCCCCTTTTTGTAACTGTTGTCAATTTTGAATGGTTAGAGGGATTAGGCTCCACATCATCTCTATATATGAAACTATTTTTTTTTAATATCTTAGATAGCGACTATGTAGTGATATATGAAACTCTTTTGAGAGCTTCAAAATTAAGACCATTTATTTGAAATTATACTATTCAGATTAAACGTAATCTCCTATTTTTCAAATTTTAATGCATTGGAGTATTGGACATTGAACAAATTGTGTATTGCACAAAGAAAGGAATGTTGCATATGCTTCACATTAGATGATTAGATTGTGAGAAATCAATTTATGTGAAGATCCTTGTTCAAAATTTAGTGATGTTAATGTAAGTTTAAAACATAAATTACATACTTTACTCATAAACTTTTCTTGAAAACAAAAATGAAGGGCAGCTCTTCAAATTTATGTTTCTTAATCAAGTAATTTTTAACTGGGTTTTGGAATGACATGCAAAATAGAGAAAAAGTTTGTTTTTAAATGTTAAATTTTGAGAAGCATGTCCTAATTTTACTGTTCTGAGATAAAATTAATTTAATGTTCGTATATCTATTTTATTAATATTGTTGCTATTCTTAGTGGTCTTACAGGTTATGTACGTGTCTATAATTTCCTCATTGTACAAATTAAAAAAAAATGAAATCTAACTAGAAAATATATTCAACACGACATAAACATGATCTTTTCATCATTGAAGTGTCGTTTTGTATATGAGTATTGCATGTTCATCCAAATATTTACGTCAACAATCAATCTTTTCATAGCCATCATGCATGTATGTTGGTCTTTCTCGCAACATTCATGCAACACATATTTTAGAGGCAATTTTTTCCCCAAGGTACATGCAAAAAAATTTATATACTTGTGGACACGAGAGACAATAAAGACACTTTCATACGTTGGATAATATTATTTCTTTCATTCTGTGTAGAGGTCTGTCCCTCATGATTTTAACTGCTCAGTACTCGCTACATCACTCTTAGTGTTGTTTTAATACCAGAGTTAGTGAAGTGTACCAATTTTATTATATAGTAATAGTACACAAGCGTCAGGGGAGAAGCCACACTTCAATTGGTGGGTCCAGGGACCCATCTTGAAAAAAGTTTTTTACTTCAAGTAGTACTTGTATGTGAATAAAAAATTTTACATGGACCTATCTAAAAATTTCATATGACCCATTTTAAAAAATCAGAAATTGATTTGTTTCTTCCTTTTCCGAGTCACCTGTTTGCCTCCCCCCATCTTTGTCGCGAAGCGGCAAGGGACTAGCGAGTACCGAGTATCAACTAATTTTCATCTTGATTCTTCTTGCTTCGAGCCTTCAACCAATCGGACTTCCCCCTTCTTCTTGCTTCTTCATCGCAAAGGGATCTAATTTTCAATTTTTCATCCATCTTCACTATTTTTTTTTTTGAAAATTAATAGCCCAAAGGCTATCTTCACTGCTTTGTTATTCGATGCATACACGGTCTATGTTAGAAGTTGACCATTAAGAAAGAATGTTAAATCCAATCAGCCTTACTACCCAATTGGCGATTAAATCATCATAATTCTCTTAATTAAAAAGAAATTATTAAAATAATAATTTCGCTCCTACAGTCGTACTACCCACCTGTCTCTTTAATTTTTGGATTCCTTTGATGCCTTTATTTTTTTTGTTAAATTAATTGCTTTTATATTTCAATTCATAGCCATGACTTCAATCAAAAAGGAAGATTTCTAATTTTGACTCTTTTATCTTTTTTTCTTAATTATTTTATTTATTTCAATGCTTAGACAACCTGGAAATAAAGAGGTATTGTGGCACCTAATTAAAAACATGTAAAACATTGTTAGTCTAAATTTATTTGAAAAGTATTGTAATACTATATCTGCATTAGACAATATGTTATATATATTTTTTCAAAATTTTTTTTATGGACCCTGCTAATATCAAAATCCTAGCTACTCCCTTAACAAGCGTGCAAATGTTTCGCATTGTTTCCATGGACTAAATTGCATGTCTCCTAATATAAAAATAATTTCTGTTCATAAAGAAAATATCCATCCCACTAATCCCAGATATGGTGAGATATCATAGTGTGTTTTGGATTAGCCATGAATAAGAAATAATAATAATAAATTTTGGTATGCGTGCTTATTCAAATTTCTTATTTTTATACCATGGTTTTATTAGTATATGAATAAGGGTCCAAATTTCTTATTCTTGTGTTGTTTGGATTGCACAAAAAAAAAATAAACACGCATACTGAAATTTTTTATTCTTATTCCTTATTCTAAGCTTATCCATACACACCAGAAATTTAGTAAATTATATTTAGACAACATTGAATCTGAAATAACAAATAAATTTTGCAAAACGTTCAGTAGAGCACTTGTGATGACATCACACAAATGAAATGACAAAATATATACTATAAAAAATATATATTTTTTATATATATAAGATCATTGTATGAAGATATTGTGCGTTCTGATCTAATCAAACATACCGTGCCAATCCAAATGATGTGGGTACTGATATATAATTTAAATGCAAAAAGCCGAGGATGGAACGACAAAAATGGTGGTATTAGGGGTACTATTGTGGCACATGATGCCTCTGACAAGGGTCTAGATGGAAAAACTGAGCCCCTGCCTAGCATTGCATTTTGATTTTGATTTGTTGCATATGAACTGAACCATACAGACTTCTACTTTGTTGGTATTTCCATTGGACGGCCTGGATCACTGCTCCTTGTGGGGTCCATTGCCTGACATTTACCGACGCTCTGCTTTTCCAAAAGTATGTTACAACTCAATTGATCCATTATTTTCTGCTTGTTTTATAAGGAGAAGAGAAAGGAAAACATAATAAGCTATTTACTACTATGTCAGACTTCAAAGATATATATTTGTTTTTTTCTTTTTATAAATGAAAATGCATGTCCCATTGATTCGGACAGTCATTTGGAACTTTTCTTCTAACCCCTTGTACTTATGAAAATTAAGAAATATTTGAAGCTGCTCGTGGGCTCGTGAGTCGTGGGCTCGTGGCTCATGCGCAGCGTAATGTGACTTATGTGAGATGCTCATTGCTCAAGATATGAAACTTTGCGTATAAGCCCTTCATAACAATAATATTAGAAAGTAGAGTAAATCTATTGTGAACCATAGTTCATATAAGTTTTCGTGCACCATGACCGTTTTGGTTGGTGATTTCACAAATTATCAAATATAATTTAACAAACCCTATCTATATATTGAAATCTCATAGTAAACAAAATTTTATAATTTTTTGAATTTTTTACTATTTATTTCGAATTTTTTAAAACTTATCATTTTTTGCTATAAATAAACTAATTTGTAAGTAAAAAATGGCAAGTATTAAAAAATTCAAAAAAAATAGGGAAAAAATTTCAAAAATTGTAAAATTATTTTCTATGAGATTTCAATATATAGATTGGATTGGTTAATTTAGATTTGTTAATTTGCAAAATCACCGATCAAAACGGTCGTGGTGCATGGAGCGCTCTATGCATCATGGTTCACAATAGATTTACTCTAGAAAGTATATAAAACTGATCATAGATACAGGACTTGTTTGTAACACATCGTTTAAATTTAATAATTAAAATAACTTGGCCATAGTTGTAAGTACCCACTTATATTAAAAAAAATCTTATACATTCTATGACACAGTGCAAAAAAAAAATGTATTTAGTTTTTTTTTTATGTTAAATTAGATAAAATAATGAAATATTATCCCATTTAACTGTCTTGTCATGCCAGGAATAAAAATTCCAATTTTCAAGTGTTGCTTGACATTAGACCATACCATGCCATGGAAATATGATAGCTAAGAATGTAAATTAAAGTTTACGACGATAATTAGCAACTAGATGATATATTGTAGACATAAGATCAGTGATGATATTGCATTGAAATAAAATGTATGAATGGCATGATACATACGTACACACATGTTTACATTTTTTTTTTTGAGGATTGGTTTTATACTGTTTTACATAATTTCAAACCGTACGATTGTCGCATGGGATATCACAATGCATTATGCATATCTTAATTCAATCATTTTTTGTATCTTAAGTTTTCCATCTTGGATACAGCAAACCTGAACTTTTTTGTTTAATTTATTGATTTATTTTGCAGCTTTTTTGTTTTCAAATCTACAATGTCGTAAGGAGAAAGTTTAATATGCACTATAATGTATAAGACATTCCGTGTACCACGGATTTTTTCGGGGGTATTTTTGTAAATTAATAAATTTAATTTAACCAATCTAATCTACATATTGAAATCTCATAGCAAACCAAAATTTACAATTTTTTAGATTTTATTACTATTTTTCGAATTTTTTAAAACATGACATTATTGGAATGTTAAAAATAGTACAACATTTCAAAAATGGCATATTTTAAAAAATTTAAAAAAATAGTAATAAAATCTAAAAAATTATAAAATTTGATTTGTTATAAGATTTCAATATATAGATTAGATTGGTTAAATTAAATTTGTTAATTTATAAAAATACCTCCGAAAAGATCCGCGGTGCATGGAATTCCCTATGTACTATGATGCATATTAAACTTTCTCATGTGTAAGATCAAATGTACAAATTCTGTCAACAATTTAACTATTTTGTATTGTGATAGTTCAAACTTAATATAAAATTAAATGAGTGTTTTTGTGAATCACGTAACTTTCATCTATTGTCTAGTAAATGAAATTATTATTTTTTATATATAGTTGTTTATGCAATGTTAATGTTTATTCTACGTTAATAAATAAATTCTTTCTCCTTCAAAAGCCGTGCATGTGCACTCGGAGCCCGCAGCACAAGATTGACTGTTCAAATATATTTCAAATAAAA
This sequence comes from Rhynchospora pubera, assembly GCA_028095005.1. Taxonomy (NCBI): domain Eukaryota; kingdom Viridiplantae; phylum Streptophyta; class Magnoliopsida; order Poales; family Cyperaceae; genus Rhynchospora; species Rhynchospora pubera. Next base: position 83,896,220 of record CM051462.1, on the reverse strand, counting down.
AAAATGGAACTTAAGTCCTCCAATGAAAATATCCATAAAAAATTTCTTCATGAAAGTTCGAATCTACGTACGTTCTCAAAATTTCTTTTATGACCACTATTTTTTAAGACTAAATTTTTGTAAGTTTCTAGTTAGTATCAAATAATTAAGGTTAAAATTTATGTCATTAACTGTAATAAATTGTGTACCCTAACAAATAAAAAAAAATTAGAAGTCTATTTTGCAATGCTTTTTACCCATGAAATGACTAGCCAGTAAAGGATTGTTTGAGATAAATCTCAGTTTTGGCAAGTACACCATCAAATTAATCAAGTACAGAATTATATATGGTTGAATTAAAACAAAACATAGCCGACAATAATTTTTGAGAAATGCTAGACTTCAATATATTGGACGGATGTGGTCCGTCCAATACGATCGTTTTCACGTTTTTAAATTTCAAATAACCGATCTGAACCGTTCAATATGTTCTACACACATCCGTCCAATACGATCATTTTCACGTTTTTAAATTTCAAATAACCGATCCGAACCGTTCAATATGGTCTACACACATCCGTCCAATACGATCGTTTTCACGTTTTTAAATTTCAAATAACCGATCCGAACCGTTCAATATGTTCTACACACATCCATCCAATACGATCGTTTTCACGCTTTTAAATTTCAAATAACCGATCCGAACCGTTCAATATGTTCTACATATTGAAAACTTATAAGAAATTATTTTTTACATTTTTCAAAATTTTTTACTATTTTTTTGTATTTTCAAAAATCTTTGTTATTGGACGATCCATAATGTTTATATCATGGATTTTCAAAAAATATCAAAAAATTTTAAAGAATTTCGAAATAATGTAAAAATTAATTTCTGGTAAGTTTTCAATATAGAGAACATATTGAATAGTTTAGATCACTCATTTGAAATTTAAAAACATGAAAAAAATAATATTGGACAGACTCATTTGTCCAATATATTGGACCGTAGTATTTCTCATAATTTTTAAATATAACTATATAAGTATATATTGACAAGTAGCACTTGTTAACTAAAAGCTCAGAGTCAATAGTTAGTAGTTTTTTTACTAAATCGATTTTCTTGATGGTGGTTTGTTTTGTTACATACCATTCGGATAATTTAAAGTCCCTTTGACTGCTTTCCGGATAAGAAAGCAAAAGAAACAGAGCTACTATAAATTTGTTTGTGTTAGCTAGCTGTGCAATGTGCATGTATCCATTTTTAATTGGCCTAGAAAGCAAGATCTCTGCGGGAAGCGTGCATTAAATTGCAACTGCGGTGGCTTTAAGAGGCTATAAAGTTACATGTAACATGCTAGGCTGGAATCATGAATTGACTATTTGAAATGGGAGGAATTCAATACTGGTATGGTGTAAGCTTTTACTGCCCCATAAGGTACCGGTGTCACTCAATCTTTCAAATTTATAATTAACTGACACGTGTCTACAAGCTTTTCTTTGGTTTTACACTCATGCGTTGTGCGACGGCAAATAGCGTTGCACAACGCTCTGACAGACCAACGGCTATATTAAAGAGCCGTTAGAATTTACAACGGTCATATTCCAGCGTTGTATAACGCTATTCAGCGTTGTACAACGCTGTGGCCTGTTTTTGCTGGGGAACTGCTCATTTCGAGCCCTATATATATCCACCCCGTGTTCTCTCTCTTTGTGTGGCTTCACTTTGCAAAATTAGACCAGAATTGAGCCTTTGAGCATAGGGATACTCTCCCACTTGAGTTTTTCATAGCTAGACCATCTTGAGAGATTTAGTAGCCTCAAACACCACCGCCCCGACATTGTCGCTAGGTGTAGGTTGGAATAGATTGAGAGCTCTTCTCCTTTGAGGCCGTTGTGCCATTCGAGTTAGGCCGATCCGCGTCCAATAAAATTTGCAAAATCAAGAAAAGAAAGTTTTTGTTCCAAAGGCGTCCAATAAAATTTATTTTAGAGGACCCGATGGATGGTTTTATGAATTTAAAGAGCAACACTCTTCTCAAAACCACAAAGCTCAATCCAATGGGCATAAAAAGAATGTTTCCCAACATTTCCAAAAGGATCGCAAAAAGGATTTTAATGCCTCATCCTATGATCCTAAGAAGAAGGCCGAATACCTTAGAGCCCATTACTATTCTCATTTTGTCAAGGGTTCTACCATGCCTAAGCCAACCAATGCATATTGCAACTATTGTTGTCAAAATGGTCATATCTCGTTGGAATGCAAACTTAGGAAACCAAATGGTGAGTCCAAAGGTAAGTGGGTTCCAAAAACTTGTACCTCTAGTGGTACAACTAGTGGTATGGTAGTCCCAAAAAGCAGCTGTCAGGAACTGTCGCAGTGACAAAAGGCTCGATTGATACAGAGGAAGAAACATCAGATAGCATCAGCTCATTCAGGATAGCCTTTAGGAATAATGGTTGCCTCCAGCCCTTTTCATTCAAATCTCTTTGAATACTCTTCCATCTTTATTAATTTGCAGGGGACTCTGCTCAGTCCAGTGGCTATTTTTATTCAGACTCTAGTCATGGTGCTGATTTGGAAGAGGATTCGGTACATGACGATGCAAAAAGCAAGGAGAATTCCAAGCAAGGATCCAGCCCCCATAGATGGTATTTAGCTCGTTTTCGTTCTTATAGGGAAGGGATATTTCGCGCCTTACCCACATCTTTTGACCCAAGATTTAGATGATACTGAGTGACTGCATCCAGTATCAATCAGTACGTAAGCAAAGCACCCAGAAATATTGAAGATACCTGCTATCAGTTCTGTGGCCACGGTAGTGTCATATGTCTGATCCAGTCTTAGTAGACCTGTAAGTGGTAGTCCAGGTGTTACTACTAGAGCACAAACTAGAAGGAGCCTGGAGAAAGGTGTGAGTTTTTCTGAACCTCTTTCTGACAAGTTTGATGGCAGTGAGGTGGTTGGAAAGGGTAAAGGTGTGGCCATTGATAAAGAGTTTGAGAGGCAACAACTCAAGAAAGCTCTTAAAGATAGCAAGTTAGCCGCTAGCAAGCTGGGTCAATTTCTTTTTTTCGAAAAATCTTTTTTTTTTGTTTTTGGTATCTTTTTGAAAATCTTTTCAAAGATTTTTTTCATTCTTAGGAATTCGGTGGGGAGAAAACAAGAACGGCCTAAATACCAAGTTTACCCCCGGTCTTATAAGCCAAATTTTTAGGAGGAGCCTCTTTATTTCTATCTTATTTTTGTTTGAGAGGTTAAATTTGGTCACACTACTTTGAGTAGTGCTCTAAATTGGTTCTCCAATTCTTTTTCTCCAAAATTAAGGGGGAGCCATAAATTTAGGGGGAGCTTTGGTACAATTTTCACTTTTTGTCGATTTACAAAAAGGGGGAGAATTGTAGTAAAGCTTGTGAAATGCCAAAATTTAATCGCTTTACTAATGATATTGTTTTGCAAATCGTCAAAAGGGGGAGATTGTTGTACTAAACGTCTCTAGGTTTGTCGATTGCAAAACAATATCATTTGGCATTTAACAATCTTCTTTGAGTTTTATAGGAAGAAGATACAATTTATGAGGACTTGGATAAAAGCTTTAAGAAAGATCAAGATCAAGTCATTAGAGAGCTTGTAGGCTATTTTAGACTAGGATAGAAGGTATACTTTAGTCCTTGTTTATCCTTAAAATGGTCTAGATAGCTAAAAGCTCAATAAACCAGCAAAATCCTGTCTTCTGTGACCTAGCGTCGTACAACGCTAGATAGAGTTACACAACGCTAGAACAGCTAAATTCATACTTTTGTGAATCAACGTTGCACAACGCTATATAGAGTTAGGCAACGCTGAGTCACAACGTTGTACAACGCTCAGTAGAGTTGTACAACGCTACAGTTAAAAACTTGGAAATTTTCCTGAGTACCATCGTGCAACGCCACAAAAATCCCAAGTTAGCTGTGCTGTTTTTACATGCAAAGTCTCTGGAGACGTTAGCCAACGTCTTTCAGCGTTGGGTAACGTTAGCGTTGTGTGACGGCATATAGAGTTGTACAACGCTCTGTTGAATCTGTCAGAGTTGTTCCTTTTGTCTCCCTTTAGCGTTGTGTAACGCCATTCAGTGGCAAGCAACGCTCTGACAATTTCCAACGGAATTGTCGGAGCATTCCCTTTGGTTTTACACTCCTGCGTTGTGCGACGGCAAATAGCGTTGCACAACGCTCTGACAGACCAACGGCTATATTAAAGAGCCGTTAAAATTTACAACGGTCATATTCCAGCGTTGTATAACGCTATTCAGCATTGTACAACGCCGTGGCCTGTTTTTGCTGGGGAACTGCTCATTTCGAGCCCTATATATATCCACCCCTTGTTCTCTCTCTTTGTGTGGCTTCACTTTGCAAAATTAGACCAGAATTGAGCCTTTGAGCATAGGGATACTCTCCCACTTGAGCTTTTCATAGCTAGACCATCTTGAGAGATTTAGTAGCCTCAAGCACCACCGCCCCGACATTGTCGCTAGGTGTAGGTTGGAATAGGTTGAGAGCTCTTCTCCTTTGAGGCCGTTGTGCCATTCGAGTTAGGACGATCCGCCTCGAGTGTCCTTGTGACGAGGTGATTCGGTTCGAAGTTGTAATCCCGTTCTTGTTGGAATTGAACGGAGCGCGCCCTTTCGTGGTAGCGGAACTCCCGGAGACGTACGACTAAGGCTAGCTTCTTCTAGCGGGTCGGAACTCCGTAATCACATCGCGTGTTCAATTTCTCTCTCTCTTTCTCTCTTTCTTATCTTGCTATACTTGAATTGATTGTGTGCTTGCTTGTATTGGGTACCAATTGAATTGTGTTAGGGTAGTTCATACCAAACCAGTCCAAAACCTCAATCGCTTCCGCTAAACCTTATTTAAGCCGCCTCCTTAGGGACAACAACTCTCATGTACACAAAAGAGAAGAATATAATAAATTTAATCTAGTTCCTTAATCTTAATATACCCATTAAGATAACATGTCATTTTTGGGGCATGATATGGATGTTTGTTCCAATTTAATGCATAAAGTTAAAAAAAAAAATCAGCGCCAAATGCTATTATGTAATTGTGCGACTCTTGTATCATTACTTTCCGGAGATGCGAAAAATAATATCATGCAAACATATTTTAAAGTTGCCAAAAAGAATTAAAAGGGCATCTCCCTCATTTACTGTACTGCTAAAGGGGCTCTATAAAGTGATCTACAAGTACAACAAGTCATTATTATCTGATACAGCCTTTATAATTAAGGTTAAATTTGTTGAGATGATTGAGAGGTCAATTAGTATTGTGATGATTGCTGGATTTTAATTTGTTGTTGTAATTCTATTAAAGTAATGAAATTTGAAGTAAGTTTTTTTTATTTATGAAAAGTTTTGAATTTTATGGCTGTCCAAATTATTGGACTTTAAGAAAATCCCATATAGTATTTTGTTTATAAAATAAAATATTTTGTTTTGATTGTTTTAAATTGACAAAACTGACAATGATTCCTCACCTATTTTTACAAATGTATGTTACTCTTATACGAATTTCAGACAACTTGCTTAATTTGTTGACGTGGATGATGGCATCATTATTCATTTAGTATCAACTTTGTTAAAGTAAAAGAAAAAAAATATAATTGACAAAATAAAATTGAAGTTGAAAAAATCTAAGACAAAATTTTTGGCAATGACTTGTAATAGATTTGGAACTATTGAATAATTACATTATTTATGACACACTTGCTAATTATATAGTAGAAGGCTTAATTAATCAAATTTGTATTGTTAATTAGTGGGCTTCATCTAATAATTGGAGATGCGACTCAAACTTGGTCTCCTCCAAAGGCAGCAACGCTTTCACCGCCTGCCATGTAGTTTTTTATATTGAGTCGTGCCACATAATCCGTCCAATGCAATCTAATTTTTATCCCATACGCTGATATGCATCATGCATGCGACTATGCAATTCTACTCTTTACATGCAGCTCCTCCCAATCAAAAAAGAAACGCAAATTAAGGCGACCAACCTTATATATTCTTTCATTTCATTTCTTTTCCTTTCTGTGCGCGTCTTATACGATAAAGCTATTTTGTTTTTAGGTCACATGCATCGCTTTTGCATGAAAAGCGACAAAATGACGACACAGGGAGTCGGTCGTCGGTCGTCGGTCAAATTAATGGATGGACAACGCACCTAAAGTTGATGTTGGATTAAGGGCTAATTGATCCTTAATTAATGGTTTGAGCCCCAAGCTAGTCGATATAGTATAGTATAGACTAGAGGAAAATTCAAAGGAATCCTCTGTGGTGTGTGGGGTTAATTCTTAAGAAATCAATTTGGTGGTCGGTGAAGTAAATATATAATTAGTGAACTTTGTTCTAGGCTTCTAGTTAAACTTGCATACATTTTCCAAACAAAAAAGGAAAAAAAATAGAGAAAAGGAAATGGTTGGTGTTGGCATACCATCAAATGAACATGGTAGAATTGATAAGTGTGCCATATACATGTTTGCTATTTACCTTTCATGTAGAGTAATAACAGTAATAGCAATAATTGCAGTATAGTCTCAAAAACCTTTTGCTGTCGCTAATTAAATCTTTAGCCGACATACTTCATTTTGCATTCAAGCTATACACAGTAAGCATTGAAATAACGAGAGAAGATCCTAGTGAACATTTTCTCAAAACTTTTTTTTCATCAAGTTCTCTAATAACTAATATTAAAAAAATTAATTTATTGTAGATGAGCTGTTTCATCCCTAGATCAGTTTTGACTCCTAGGGGGACTGGCCAATTCTGTGCTGAGCTGTTTAATCCCTAGATCAGTTTTGACTTTTTTTTTATATTTTATGTTCAATTTAAAATTGGGTTTGACTTCTATTAATATTTACCTCATAATTTTGATACATGGACTTTGCATTGCAAGGATATATATATATATACTTCAATTAAAATCTAAGGTTTGACTGAAATTATTTTTATTTAGTACTGTTCTTCCCTTGTTTAGCGGAAATCTAGCAACCACATAGAAAGTAATATTCTACGCGAATTCTTGGAACTATTATTCTGTATATTTTTGGCATAGACTATCCGATTCAAATCGGAGAATTAAAGTTGATTGCGCCATATATACCATGAAATAATTCTAACAGAGGAAGGAGGGTCTGAGCCTCTGGTTTTATTATTTATTTTTGTAGAATAATATAAAGATAAAATTAAAATGAGATATTTTTTGGCATAAACTATCCGATTCAAATCGGACAATTAAAGTTCATTGCGCCATATATACCATGAAATAATTCTAACAGAGGAAGGAGGGTCTGAGCCTCTGGTTTTATTATTTATTTTTGTAGAATAATATAAAGATAAAATTAAAATTCGAAAGCAGCGAATGGGGTATCACCTGAAGGCTTATAATATAGAGTTCTAACAATAAACAAATATTAAACTTATAGAAGCAGTTTTTCTATTCAGCAATAATTGAAGTAAAAAAAAAATAATAAAAACTAGCTATAGTATCGCGCTTCGCGCGATATATGATTATTCTAAGATGATTGTATTATTGATTTAGGTTTGTTCTTTGGTTATTCAATTATCAAGAAACTTTATTTTCTCTGCTGATTTGTGGTAGGATTGGCAAGTTTTTGTAAGTTATGGAACGGATCTCGATCTATCTCTATATATATATATCGCTATGGTGATCGAATTTTTTTATCCTGAGAGCATGAGATAATTCAGATTTTTCATGGCAGGAGGCCGTGTTTGGGTGTTGTGCACCTGTGCTTTTGCAAGGATCTTAAGAAAAACAAAGGATTGCATCTGTTTATCAAAGATGTACATAGATAACTATATAGTATTTACATACATACAGAGGTGCATGTGTGGATACATGACAGCATAATTCAGTAAACTACTAAGGTGTTATAGAATTCAACTGTGTACACTGGCGATGAATGCTATTTTTAGGTGCTGACCATGCACAGTTTTTAGGCGCTAACCATCACGTGCACAGTTGATATCCTATAACCCGATACAAAAGGATCATCAAAAGCAGAACTATTGTTAAGAGAAGAGGTCTGTTGTTTCTAATCTATTTAAACAGCCTAAAATAGTACAGAACATAGAAAATACCGATCTATTGATCGGCAAGGACGAAGCTATAACCAATCGTCTCTAATAGATCAGTGCCGCTGAAGTTGTTTGTGCAAAATAGGCTGTGCTTGGTCATCAGTGTAGGGCCCTAAGGATGATGGCTAGAATTAAACCAACTGTATTATTGACTGCGATATATTGTTGTTGTAAAATTTATTGTATTATTGAGTACCTGGATGGGTTTTTTTCAGTGTTGGTCCTTTACTCCTGTCTCGTCTCGAATATGGAACAGCTTTTTATTTTTTGGCTTCATCTGCTCTGGCAGAACCATGTCTTCAATCATGTGGTTGCTGGGAAGCTCGCTAAAAAAATATACAACATTGTGATAGAATTATTTTTTATGATCCTGGATTTTTCTATAATTAAGGCAAGAGGAAAATCATTGGTCGTCAAAAGTGCTGAGTCTGCTGACCTTTTGAGGTTCATTGCTTCTGTATCCGAAAAGAGTCTTTTTACGGCATTGTTGGGTGTTGCACGGTCATGGTCTTGATGAGCAGGTTGTTTTCTATATTAGAGACGATGAATTTGCAGGTGAGTAATGAGGCAGGCATAAGCAAGAACTGCGCAAGTATGAGCAATCAAATTTTTTTTTTATAGCACGATGCATTTTCTTTCTTTTTTTTTCTGGCCAAATAATTAGATCTATATGAAATTATAGTGCATGAAATAATTTCAGCATAGCATGATTGTGTAAGAAAAAGAACCCTTTTGGATCTGTCAAGGCTCCCTCCTTGTCTGAAACTGGTGTGGTGCTCTGCAGTGTTGGTGGTGGATAATGCTGCCGATCCCGGCAGGCTGTGTGCTGACTGAGTTGCTTGATTTGTAATGAGTTCATCTGGCGGGACTTTACTGTAATGACAACGTAATACTAATTAAGGAAGATAGTGAGCACATGCAACCTTAAAGGATTAGCTAGAAACTTTCTACAACAACAGCAAGATTATTTTTTTCTGAAAAATAACTAAAACTCACCTTTATATTCACTTCCAGACTGAAAGGATCAGCTAGAAACTCTCTCTTTGTAGCTGCTGAACTCTTCTACAACCTAAATCACAAAAAAAAAAAAAAGAAACTGTTGCAGACATGAAAAAGTAAAATATAAGCAATTCTAATAAGAGATAAATTAACACAAAGGTAGCTCCTCTTGCAACAACCTTAAACATGAATCAAAGATAAATAAGAGTTGCATAAAAATTTGCTAAGGTGAGGCACCTCAATTTAACAGACGATTTTAACTAAACCCAAAATGAGGCCAAACACTTTACATTCTCATTCGAATCCTTGAAAGCAATCAACTAACGTAAAGTAGCGAAATACGATAAAAAGTTTGCAAAAATATTTCATGGAAATGCATTCAAACTGCAAGCGCAACAATTTTTTTCATTCTTTTTGTTAGAGTGATGGGATGCTACTTACAAATAATATAAGTTATTAAGTCTAAATAGTCTATAGCTTGCATGTGCAACAATACTCCTCAACATTCAGCTACCCCACAATGTAAGATTAGCAAATTGATCTTTAATTAGAAGTCCTGTTATTGTGCAGCCTGCAAACAAATTAATTTAGTCAGCGCATAGAGCTCATAGAGGAAGCACCAACTCTAAACAGAGAAGGACTAAACCTTAATAGATGAGTATTAACATTAATGGTAATTTACCTCAAGAACTCCTCTCTTTGCAAAATTTCACCGAAAAAATTAAAATTAAAACTTGGATGATGCTTCTTTTTTGAAGCATTTCAAAAAAACACAGACACACTTTAAATATCGAAACCACCACAACTGCACAGTTCTAGACATCTATAGTAAAATGATCCTTATCCTAGAATCACAGTCGGAGAAAAATGAAAAAATCATCAGTCTCTTTTCCTTGACAATGAGCCAATTTTAGGACCATAAAGCATGGTTGATGGTGCCAGTTTTGTGTTTATCATGACCTAAAATCTATAAATTAAGCTAATTTGGATCAAACACCAAACAAATACCTTAAGGATGCAAGGAAATACCAAAGACACTCATCAATAGCAGTTCAATCAAACTTAAAAAATGAAATATAAAAAATCAACAAATCAACAGCTCAGCATACCTTATGGTTTTTATAGTATGCCTCATCCCCTAATCAGTCACTGATCCCTTGCTTCGTTGTTCCGTGCACCCTTCTTACATGAGAGATCTGATCATGCAGGTTAAACCTGTAAAAGCGACAGATAGTGGATCATAGAATAAGAAATAAGAACACAAAAAACAGAAATAAAACTCTAAAAAGAGGATAATAAGGAACTAACACAAGCAATCGAAGAGGTTTCCAGTATGCCCCAAATCCACCATTTCTGATTGATTTCGTCAAAGCATCTATCATATAAAACTTTAAAACAAAATTCATTATTTAATTTTTTTTATCTATCCATTAATAAGCCTCATCCCATCAAGGACAAACGGAAAGATAAAAAATCAAGTAAAATTCAAGGAGATAAAAGCTTATCCGTTTCTCCTAAAAACAAAATTCATTATTTCGTTTCTCCATGATTTTTGGTTTTTGCTCAAGACACTGTCCAGACCAATAAAAACCACCACGGCTGAAAAAATAAGGAAAAGAACGCCTGGTACCAAGCAAGACGAAGATAAAAGCTTAGAGCAAACCAAGAAGGGAAAAAGTGGAGGAAAAAAAGCACCTGGCAGAGAAAACCGACGGGAAGAATACAGAGAAGAGAGTAGCGGAGGAAGAGAGAATGAAAGAAAGGCGGAAGCTTCTGGCACCGTAAGTGGTGTGAAGAGTCTCTCGAAGGATCCATAAGGTACACCAGTCGTACACCTCCGAAAGACCGAAAGGTACAGAAAAGAGGAGAACCGGATCTGTTGCGCCAACCAAAAAGCAGGCGGCACAAAAAAGGAATAAGGAGGAGGCGAAGACACAGAATGAGACAAAGAGAAATGGCAAGAGAAAATCAAGCAATATCCCAGCCCGAACGCTAAGTGGAGACGGACGAAGGAGATTGAGATCCACGCAGCAGACGAAAAAACGAACGGTCCAGATAATTGAACAGTAACAACTGTTTGAAATTGAAGTATTTAAGATAATAAATAAATAAAAGGAAATATCACAGAATATCCTTGTATGAACACCTTTATTTTAGTTCGTCATCACCTATTTATTTGGAAATCTACTGTACACATGAGATCTCCAGATCTCAAACTCCACACAAGAGTACACTCAGATCGAACATTTTTTATCCCTAATTAAATCAGTTTGACTTTATATTTTTATTGCCAATTTTAAATTAAGTTTTGACATTATATTAGAACCTCCTCGTTAATGTATCACGTTTGACTTTCTTCAAGTACTTCCATGATAAAAATAATGTTTGACTAAAATTAAAATATAATATTCTTTGCTTCTTTTGTCCTTTGTTTTGTAGAATCTAGTAAACGTATGGTGAAGTGAAGACTATAATCCAAGAAATCTTTTTAGCCTGATAACAGTGCTGATAAGTAATTTGTATATATTTGAAAAAAAAATTAGAATTATATAGTAATACCAGTATAATCTGATGTTAAAATTTCATTCATTCATCGAACATTACTTAATTTCTGAACGGATCTTTCTCAGTACTTTCTCAAGCTCTTCATCTATTATTAGTTGACTTCCGAAATTATTCGCGGTCCTGTAGATCCAGAAAAATATATCCAGCACCGGCGTTAATTAGGTAAACATTTTTTTTTAATATTTGTCCAGTATTTGGGTAAAATTACGAACATGCATGTTTGATGGATATTACAAAATGAATGGCTCGTCGTGGTATTGAACGGACAAATCAGCATAGTTAGAGCATAATGTACCTGTTTCGTTGCTAGTATTCATGCAAATTTCCGTTGAACGGTAGCGCCGTGGCCACATAAATTCTCTCACAAATTGGGGGACAAATAAATTTCAACTCTGCCTAAGGGCTGTTAACAAAAAAAAAAAAAAACAATAATAATTAGTTTCAACTCGCTTTTCTTTTTTTTCTTTTATTTTATAATCTGATAGCCTCTACTAGGTCTCTCTAAAAGAAATAGGAAATTGATTACTGCCATCTGCAGTTTTGCCATCCCTACCATCGCTAAATATAAAGTGAACATATACAGCAAATAAAGTGAACATATAGACGATCTAAGTGAACACATACAGACAAATAAGTTCAATGAAAATAAGTTGAATATACATGTAAACTTCTGAACAAGTGATGACAACACTTATTTATTTGTAAGTGTTCACTTAGATCTTCTATATGTTCACCTTATTTGCTGTATATGTTTATTTTGTATTTAGCGATGGCTGAAATGGTATATTTACCGATGGCACTTATAGTTCCTGAAAGAAATATACTACAACAGTTTGCGAGGAAAATCAATTAAATCTAGGCTGTTTTCCAAGAGGAATTATGCCACAAAGCCTATTTTGAAAGAGCAAACTCAGGCCCAGCCCAAAAAGGTATGAAACAGGCTCATCAAGAAAAACAGATCGTACTTTTTGGATACTCATTTGATGATTCTATACAACAACAACAAACAAACTAAGCCTTTCGTCCCAAACATTTGATGATTCTATAGCATAAACAAAATTAAAGAAATTCAAGTAGTACAGCTACAAAAGTAAATCACTGTCAAGCACTCACGCTACAGAATTCGGTATCATTTTGTAGCTGACATGTGGGTCACACTCAGCAGAATTTAGTTATATGGAAACGGATGTAAACTCACCGAAAAAGAGAACAAGCCTGTCCAAAGAAAAATTCATATGAGCATCGATACAAACATTCAATTCTGGAGAAAAGTTTGAAATTATCACAATTGGACCTAGTTCCAAGGGACCATCACAAATAAGACGAGATAAAAAGGTGCTCCAATATGTGACTTTTCCAAATTGTTGATCACCTTCACTTTCTTGTCTTAAGCTTTCTCTTGAATTGGCTACTGCATATAGCAGTGAACATAGAAATACCAAATAATCACACCACAGTTTCAAATTCGAGTATAGAAAGACAGTACTGGCACACCATCTTGGGCTTAAAAAACTCCGCTCTATAATCTCATAGTACACTAATTGGCATATAATTGACATTGTGTGATGATAATCACAGATGGCAGACACATGGATCTTCTGTTAAATTATCTCAAGAAAACATAATCTCCATACTAAATCTTAATTTTGATATAACCATCAACTAATTGAAGCCTAAAGCAAGAACCATACATAGAAACCCCAATATAGATGCAAAAGAGTACTCGTAACAAAATGAAAAATAGTCACATATACATCATTTTAATGAAAATAAACCTGCTTATGGACTCAGATCAGCACACAACAATGAACAAAATGAAAAAGGAAGCTCTGGACAGTAATTATTAGCGACCTTTCTTCATTAAATATCAATCTTATTTCTGCTTCCTTCAATTTAAGTGTGTTTAAGGCAACAATACAGACCAGTCCAGTGTGACACGTAGTGGCATACTAATAGGCAACAATCCTGAGACCTAAACTCTTTTGTGCAAAATCAATGAGATAATCAATCTCATCTTCATTGACATATCCGTCACCGTCAATATCAGCAGCACGGATCCCACGGCTGCTCTTCCAGCTACTGAAGCGGCCACGAATGGCCTTGATCGCACGCTGGAGCTCCTGGCGGCTGATTCTGCCGTCCTTGTCCATGTCAAAACGCTTGAGCCACTCCTTGAACTCATCAACCGTCATATCTCCATCGAGTGCCCTAGTTGCCGTTGTCGTGTTCTTTACTGCTGCCGCATTCATGTTCTTAATCGCCATCTTGAGGAAAATCACCAGGTGACTGATAGTGTGTGCCTTTTATGTCTTGATTGATTAAATGGTTGAATGAGCAGTATAATACAAGCAAGTTCTGTTGTCTGTTTATATATATAAAGCAAAAGGAGCAGTGCTTGTTGCCTTTATTCTCCCTTCTGAATTCTGATATTCTCCATTAATTTTCTCATAGAAAATTCTGAAAGGATCTTTTTGAGAATGAAAATCGAGAATGCTCTAACATGTAACTTTTCTTTAAATATATAGAATTATCTTCTACTTTTGAAAGAGGTCCTTACTTGTTACTTTTGTTTTTGTCAGAGTGACGTTGATTTGTATTAAGAATAAAAGATCAAGCAGTACCTGTTAACTTGATTTGTTTCATGACCACACCTTTTTGTTTCAGAATCATCTTTTATCTTGTTCTTTTTCTTAATTTAGGACATAAACAACCATTTTATTAATTGTCAAAATTTTAATTTTGTAATTTGTTTCCAAGATTACAAGCATAAAAGCAAGGTATCTAAGAAATTCACAAAAGAAGAGTATATATTTCTTTTTGAAGAAACCAAATGAAGAGTCTTACTTTCCTCATTAAGAATTTATGATTTTACATATAATTTTAAGAAAGTATATATACCACCGGTTTAGTGACAAGGAGCTAGAAAAAGGGCACCGAATGCAGGGGAGGGCTTTGTGCTCCCCAAGATTTGAAATATGCTGCAATTATAAAGTTAATTATATATAATTATGTATTAATATAGCAATTTGCACCCAAGAAAAAAAAATCAAATTAGTCCCCTCTAAAATTTATTTTGAGTTCCATTCCTGTCGTGTTTACATCAGTACTGGCACGCAATATGTACCATGACAAATAAAAAAAGAAAATAAATTGCACTATTGTTTGGAATAATTTGGGGCTCTGTGTTTCACTATCTTCAAGAAAAAGTCATTGTGGCGAATATATATGTGGTTAGGCGTATCTAGATATTTGGTCTAAATAGATATCTTATTCAGTAATATTGGCAACAGCATATAGCCTAGTTTGGTAGCTTTCTTGAGTGTATGGAAATAATTGGATGAGCAAGAATCCATCTATTGCTTTGTAGGAGTGGAGGTCGGTTAAGACTAATATGAGTGGATCATACAAGAAGAGAATCACATAAAGCAAACAATGAGGCTTCATTATTTCAAAAAGATAGCCAACGAATGAGATTCCATTTAACAATGATCTTTTTTCTTTTTTATTTTTAATCTTGTTTCCTTGCTATAGTAGATCATCACACACAATCAATACTAGTAAAAAATAAATGCATGTGATTGTGAATTATTAGAAAGCACCAGGCTAAAGCGAGTCAATTATAATTCGTAATTTGCAAAAATCACGAAAGTAGGCTGCCTAACTTCGCTATCCTAGTCAAATTTCTCGGCCATATATTGTGCTCTTCATTTTCTCCACGCAGTTCATGAAATTTGTGTTGCTTTATTTAACTATATATCTTTCTGGTGTTTGAAGTTAGGTCTAATTTAGAGAAATAGATGTGCTATTGAATAACAAGACCGATCTGTTTAGCTTACTTCAGGGGAAAAAAAAGGGATAGAACTCTTTTGGGCATTGATTGACTATGTCTCTATATTGTATAGATCAACATGTTTTGAGGAAAGGAAATAAACTCTATAGCACGTCACTATAAAGAAGATAAAAACTTTTTTGAGATGAGAGAACTGAATTTATGACTTTTCAGTTAGCTTCTCATCAACTCCAAGAAATTTTAGACGACATTTGGATAAAAGAAAACAAAAATTTCCTTTCAAAGTTGCAGCACATTTTGTGACAATTACCCTGATTTGAACTTCTAGTTAAGAAAATGTAAATTAATTATTGCATACCACATACATATAGTTCAAAATAAAGAAAGAATGAGAAATAGTTGGTTCACAGGAAAATGGGCTGTGAAGCCCAATGACATGTTGTAATGATATCGAATTTCCAATTTTCCATGGATTTCTTGATTTGATATGGGCCTTAAATTCAAACGGGTAAAGTTTTGAGTAAAGAGGATCAAATGGATTACGGATTTCGATCAACTTCTGTTGTATCTATGGGTGCATAACGTGTAAAACGATCACGCAACTGGACTGTTGCGTTTTGAACACGAAACTGATTATTATTTACTTTAATCGAAATCACGAAAATACACATGGACGAAACTATTTCATACTTGCGTTAACCATTTCGTTTTTAAAATGCAACCAAAATCTTTAACCATTTTATTTTGTTTTAGACGAAACGAAACGAAAAGACGATCGTAACGGTCGCCGTTTTCAGGCCTAGTTGTATCCACTTTTGTTAAGAGTTTTTGGTAGCTACTTCTCAATAAATTACGGCCTGCTACTATAACCCAAAAATTTCATTAGAATTTTGTCCATTGCATTGTGCACTATTTCTTATGGAAATTGATTATTGTCATATGTTATTTTGTCATT
Source organism: Rhynchospora pubera (assembly GCA_028095005.1). Lineage (NCBI taxonomy): Eukaryota > Viridiplantae > Streptophyta > Magnoliopsida > Poales > Cyperaceae > Rhynchospora > Rhynchospora pubera. Next base: position 83,879,800 of record CM051462.1, on the reverse strand, counting down.
TTTCGCTAAACAGAAAATGAACACATAAAATAGACGAGATGAACATATATAGTGATAAAAGTGAACACATACAAATAAATAATATCAATAAAAATAAGTTGAATATGTATGTAAAAATCAAAACAATAGATGACAACACTTATTTGTTGTAAGAGTTCAATTTGATCGTTTATATATTTATCTTTTCTGTTTTATGTGTTCACTTTATATTTAGCGATAACAAGTGATGGAAAAATTACATATGACAATTATCATTTTTTATTTCTTATGCATAGAAAATGTAAACCGGAATAGGGATGAAAACGGTGATTGTTTTAATCGTTCTTTCATTTTGTTTCTTCTAAAGTGAAACGAAACGGTTGAAGATTTTGATTACGTTTTAAAAATGAAACGGTTAATGAAAGCTTGAAATAATTTCGTTCATGTATATTTTTGTGGTATTTTTGTGATTTCAATCGTTTCGTTCAAAATGAAATTGTTAATACAAATGGTAGTCAATTTCGAATCCAAAACGAAACGGTTAATGCAACTGATCATTTTTATGGTTGTTTTAGACGTTATGCACCCAAGATTTGTCGCAGCAGAATGTCCCAATATTTCGTGGTCGTTTTAGTCGTTTTAAACGAAACCGGAACTCAAATGATTGGGCCGACTAACCAAAACCTGTCGCAGCAGAATGACCCAAGATTTGAGAATCATATGAAACCCAAATGAAATCGAACCTAACCTTACTTGATTCTACCTCTAAACTGCATTTATAGACAAAAGGTGTTCAACCTATGCTATTCTTGTCACAGGACATGAAGATCTGGAATTTCATGTTACCCCAGTACTAATGTGGGTTTTTTTCTTAAACGGCCTTGACGAAAACAATAGCTCAACAAAGCACCATGTGCTATATGATATTTACATAAAGAGCCAAGGCGCAAGGTGTTTGTACGCCTTATTTTGAGTCCCTAGTAAGGCGCAAGGTGTTTTTGCGCCTTATTAGTTAGGCCCCAAATCAAACTACGCCTTACCTGTTAGGCCCCAAATCAAACTACGCCTTACCCCTTCATTTTTCTGCCGACACTCCACGTATAGCCCTATTTTAATGGAAAAAAAAAGAGTAAGGCACACATCTAACATGCGCCTTATCCCAATTTTCTAAGCAAGCAAGCTTATCTTATTATGTTGAGAATATGTTATTTCATATATGTCACAATTGCATCCGATATCAAAGCTTATTAAAAGCTAATTGATCCAATTATTTGACATTAATAATAATAAAATATCGTAGTTCATTATTGAAGCATCTTCATTAGTCAAAATACATTAACAATCCCTTAAAAGTTTATGTCCCAGTAAAAACTCGATTGGGCAAAAAAAAATAACGAATTTTTTGTTTGAAACTAAGAATTACGTTAATAATGAGTCAATGCCAAAAAGATGGTGCTTACATGTTGGCTGATTGAATAAGATTAGAGGGGTATATATGGCTGATTTTTCTTTAAAAAAAGAGTTCACTGATAAAGAAAACTAATTAAAACACTAATCAATATAAAGGCATTGCATTAATCAAAGCACTAACATTACATTACAAATATAAAGACATAATACAAGTTCAGAATTAAACTAATCTTAGCAGAAATAACATTACAATACAAATTTAAAGGCATACTACAAGTCTATAATTACACTAATCAAAGCACAAATAACATTATATTATATATTTAAAGGCATACTAGTCTGTCTTAGTTCTCTGCAAGAATAACATCATAATCAAAGTTAGAAATTTACAAGTGAAATAATAAAATTAGAGATTAAAAATGCAAGAAATAAAAAAAATACAAATAACCTTCATCATTTCTCGTAGCTTAGAAAATTGGGGTAAGGTGCGGGTTAGATGTGCGCCTTACTCTTTTTTTCCATTAAAATAGGGCTAAAATATGTGGAGTGTCGGCAGAAAAATGAAGGGGTAAGGCGTAGTTTGATTTGGGGCCTAACTAGTAAGGCACAGAAGCACCTTGCGCCTTACTGGGGGCTCAAAATAAGGTGTACAAGCACCTTGCGCCTTGGCTCTTTATGTAAATATCATATAGCACATGGTGCTTTGTTGGACTATTTTTTTTCGTCAAGGCCGTTTAAGAAAAAAACCACCAATGTACCATTGATGAATTTTACATTACATTTTTTTTTTTTGAAGGAAACCATCGTTAATTGCTTTTTTTTTCGCAAACATGGCTGAGATTACAGGATGATCGATAAATGTGATAAACAACTTTATGATTGTACACTCTTAATAGAGTTATGGTGGATATTCTAAGGGTGAACCAAAAGTTTAAGGTAAACAAAGAGTTAGTCGCATGATTAATTTTTAGTGGTAAATCAATATGCTCACCAATAAAAGTTCAATTGAAGCTATAAAATTATCTTGCAAAGCGGACAAAGAAAAATGTATAATTCCAATCATCTTGGAAAAATATTAAAGTTACCTTTTGAGTCAATGTTCATCTTCTTTTGGATCGACAGTGACATCCAATATCAATTTTGCCACGCCTTTATTGAATTGCCCACTATGCTATGTGCTTTCGGTTAAAGACTTTGATGCCGCGGGACCCAATACAGAAAACCTTGTCCTATGTTCTACTGTCCATCACAAAATCATCTCAAGTTGTGGATATTGCTTCATCAATCTTGATTGAATTCATATATCTTGATCGATTCAAAAAATAAAAATTGAAACTATAGATAGGCTTGATCCAACTTCTAGATAAGACATAAGCTTGATCTTTTATGGCCAGGTTTGTTGGATAGAAATCCTGTGTCGCGCGGCAAATTGTGTAGCGCACAAACGACAAAGGTGTAGAAATAGTGTATTCTAGCCCAAGTTTACCATGAGTTCATTCTTTTTATAAACATGGTACGTGGGGCCTATTAACTTTAGTAATTTGGATTTGAGAGTGAATTTAACAACTGTATAATTTAGATTTGAGAGTGAATTTAATAGAATATTTATATAGTTACAACTGTATAATTTGTTTTTGCAAATGCTTTATTGACCTAATCCGCTATTTTTTTTTTTGCAAAAAAAAAATAAGTAAAATTCGTTTTCAATGCCTCGCCAACACAAAAAAAATTTATTGATAAAGAAACTTTTTCAATATCGAAATATAAGCAAAGCAACTGATTTTGATTCTTTCTATTACGAATTTAGTATAATTACTAATTCTTTATATATATAGCAAAAATAATGTTCGACAGTGCTTTAATAAACTTGGATTGCTTATTTTTTAATTAAGCTCGGCTAATAAATTTATTTCTCTAAATTTAAAGTAAATTTTAATTAATTTTATAAAAAGCTCTCATGAATTTTAATTAATTTTATCAATTGTGACTTTATAATTATTCTATTAAATTCACTCTCAAATCTAAATTATACAATTGTTAAATAAAAAAGCCGTAACTTGACCCCCAGTTGTTAAATCCAAATTATGCAATTGTAACTTTATAAATATTCTATTAGCAATTTAGATTGATGACGTTACTGGGTCCCACATACAATGCTCTTGTTTTATAAAAGAAATAAATTTATAGTGAACATGGGCTATACTACACTGTTTTTACACCTTTGTCGTTTTGTGCGCTACATAATTTGCCGCGACACAGGATTTCTATCCAGGTTTGTTGCGTCTTTTGATGGATTGCAGATTGCAATGCTCTATGCGTCATATGTCCTGACATTAAAAGACCTGTATCTTCTTCAAATAATTTGAATATATTTGAAGCAAAGTTTTAGATATTGTGTATGATTTTATTAGGTAAGAGAAAAAGAAGAGAAGTCATTTAGCATGATTTTTTTTTTAAAAAATGTTTCACTTCTTCAATGAACAAAGGTATGTCATCTGATAATATTTTATTGTACGGCTCCGTTTGGATAGGTGTGGGAAGAAGGAAAGAAGGGAAGAAGTGAGAAGAAGTATTGAAAAGTGTGTAACTTTGTGAAGAGTTTGGATTGTTTATAATTTTTTTATTCTTCTTCTTCTTCTTCTTTCTTTCAACGATCCAAACGCACCCGTAAGTAAGAATTTTACCTGAAAATCTCAGTCATCAGTCAAAGGTATATTTTCTAGCAGAAAAGATATAACATCTTTAGATTATTTACATGCATGCACCTTTAATTTCAAAAAGTTGGATGCCAAAGAAATCCATATTTCTTCGAAAAAAAGGACTTTATAGGGATGTCGAAAATATAAGTTTAGTTACAGAACTCTGCATAAGGACTGTGTATGGAAATAACTTTGTCATATACTTGTTTTTTTTAAAATCATGGAACTTCACACACTTTGAGAGCAGAATAATAAATTAAGGACCTTATATTTATACTGCTATTCTGATCACTTGTACTGATTCTCATGGTCCCCTGCTGTTAAATCTATGTGCCCGCAGTTTTGATTCCTATACTTCTAAATTTGGAACATATCTGAACAAAATAAAAAAAAATTACGGTGCTGAAATTCAAGGCTTGATGTGAGTAATTGGAACATATAGGGACTTTAAATTCTGCACTGCTTAAATTAATGAAAAATTGTACAATATTAAAAGCGATTCTGATAATATTCATTTTATGAATCAACCATAGTTGCCGATTACTTTTTTTCATGTTCATTCCCTTAATTATCGTTTAAATGACAGGAGAGTAGAATTTTATATTTCTTAACTTTGACTATGGTTTCACATTTTTAATCTAATAAGTGTACAGTGTACTGAATACAAACATTGGTAACTTAACATTATTACAGTACATATTAGCTCCGACCACAAGTCTGCAACAATTTTTGATGTTATTGGGAGTTGAAATAATTACGTACGTACGTTTATAATTTTTTAAATAGTGTGAGTATGTAATATTCTAAATTATAATATAGGTTTCTAAGACAGATCAACTCTGGTTCAGTGGAGGTTCCAAGGGCCCCAATTCATCTTTCTAATTCTGACTTCATTCGCCCCCAGGAATATTCTTGGCTGAATGATATATATTACTTTAGTGAAAGATGCACGTGTTGGATAGAACCTCTATCTGGAGATATATGTTGTTGACATAAATTACATTAACTTAATCGTCTGTTTCCATGCACGATTTTGATTAAAAATTAGAATGTGGATGTAAATAAGATTGCCTTCTTTTATTTATTTATTTATTTATATCTGTTCTCTTTGGTAATAGTAATTCTTTTACCACTCTATTGGATACTGTTTGATGTAATAATTGCATTGCTCCGGATCAGAGCAATTCGAATTACTACACTGTATGGTGTATACTCTGTGTTTTTTCTCAGATGCTGAAACCTGACATTTGTCATCATCTTTTGTAAAGTAAATGACATGTAATTATGTGAAAATGAAGAGAGTACACAATCGATACTTCAATTTAAATTTTAGAAGAAGTGAATAGGCCTCATTTGTGTGCTTATGATTGAAGACAGGAGGATAATAGAACTTTCGATTCGTATGGGAGTGTGAACAAAACGTATGTTTAAGATTATTTGAAGTCTAGAAATGCAAAATAGTATTTATATTTTCTTAGTGTATGCTACTATGCTAGAACATAGCACTTGATTGATGTGCCATTAAACACAACTGGATCTCAAATTTAGAACTCCAAATGATCAATTTGAACCGCTCATTACGATCTTCACATTGGCTTCGTTTGGATAGGTATGGGAAGAAGGGAAGAAGTGGGAAGAAGTATTGAAAAGTGTGTAACTTTGTGAAAAATTTGAATTGTTTATAATTTTTTTTCTTCTTCCTTCTTCTTCTTTCTTCCAACGATCCAAACGCACCCATTAAAATCTCACTTAAAAAAAAATACATTTTTCTAAATCTTGCACCAGAAATATACTTATGATTTACAATCCGTGTTATCTGTGCAAATTAAGAAAGATGGTGCATCCAATAGGGAATGCACTACTGCAACCAGCTAGGTTACCCCGGTACGTCAATATAAGAAAGATGGTGCCGTTTGGATCACTTAGGAATAAGAGTAATAGGCTCTTTTTAGACGAAAATTTATTCCTAACCATCCAAACTCTTCACAAAGTTACAGACTTCCCAATATTTTCCACCTAGGAATGGACTATTCCTCTTATTCCTAAGCGATCCAAACGGCCCCGATGGTTTTTACATAGATTTTTCTAAATAATTTTTTTTATTTATGTTGGACCTTGTTCTATTGCTAAATTTATTTGATGCACTAAATCTACCAATCTTTTAAAAAGACTCAATTTTTTATTAATAGATCCTAAAAAATTTAACAATTTGTTTTTGATAGATTTTTTTTTTTTTTTGAAAGTAGGGAGACGATAGTCTCGTCCTACAATTTCATTTAATAATTTTTTTTGATAGATTTTTTTGAATCTTTAATGTAGCAATCTCTAAAAGAATGGTAGATTTAATGTAGCAATCTTGCGTCGTTGACTCGTTGAAAGTTTATACCATCATTACCATGTGTCGTTCATATTATTGCTTTTAGGGTGTGTTTGGAAGTGGAGTGAATAAGAATGAATAAGGAAATTTATGAATAAGAATCTTGAATTAGAATTAAGAGAATTGTCTATTCATGAATAAGGAGATGTTGTTTGGATAGTGTGTTGTGAATAAGAATAAGGAAAGAAAAAAATATAATAATGATTTGATTTTGTTTTAAATAATTTGTCATTACAAGAATGGATGAAAATAATATAATAATAATTTATATTCATAATAAAAATAATATAAAAATATTAATTAAAAACAATAAAGTAATAATTTAGATAATATTAATAAATACAATAATTATTATATTTATTATTTTAAAATCAATAAATAAAATTTTTAAATAATTATCATAATAATAATTGATTCAAAAAAATGAATAAAATAATACTAATAATATTAATGATAACGTTTAATTATAATATTTATTATGATTACTATTAAATAATAATTATTATAACGTTTAATAAATAATTATTATAATAATGATAATAATTAATAATTCATTACTAAAAGAAATAATAATTAATAAATTATTATTATAAATCATTATTATAATGTTTAATAAATCATTAATAAATAATATAATTATTATAACGCTTATAAAATCAGTAATAAATAATAATAATTAATTAGTAATAAATCATTATTATAACGCTTTGTTAATCATTAATAAATAAAAATTAATAATTCATTGAAATAATAATTGATAATAATTATCATAAATAATTATAATATTTATCATAATAATAATAATAATATTATTATTATAACATAAATAAATATTTATAATAATAATTATTATTACAATATATTAATTATTATTATTACTATTATTATTATTATTATAAATCATTAATAAATAATAATTATTAATTATTAATAAATCATTATTATAACGTTTTGTAAATCATTAATAAATAATAATTAATAATTCAGTGAAATAATAATTGATAATACTTATCATAAATAATTATAATATTTATCATAATAATAATAATATTATTATTATTATAACATAAAAAAATATTTATTATAATACTTATTATTACAATATATTAATTATTATTATTACTTTTATTATTTTTATAAAATCATTAATAAATAATAATTAATAATTCAGTGAAATAATAATTGATAATACTTATCATAAATAATTATAATATTTGTCATAATAATAATAATAATAATAAATATTTATAAAATACTTATTATTATAATATTTTCCTAGCATCATCAAGCCATTCCAATTCTAATTCCTAGTTTTGGCTTGAATAAGAATAAGATAGTGAATAGGGTATTATTCTTATTCCATTGTGTGTTTGGGTCACCTCACAATTGGCTAATTCATGAATAAGACTTATTCAACTCATTCCAAACACACCCTTAATAATTTGTCCTATCTGTGGCTGCCAACCAAAGATAACCAGTGGTTCGACAAAGTGAAGTTTAGGGATGTTGAATTCATTACATCGAAAACTGGTGTACTCTCATGTCATTGTTAGGGGTGTCAATTTGGTACCGTTTCGAACGTTTCCGTTCCGTTCCGTCCGGAACGGAACGGAAACGGAAGGAAAATTGGTTACGTTTTCAAAAACGGAACGGAAACGGAACAGGTGGTATTGCACGTTAATGTTCCGTTTTATCGAAAAATGACTGAAATCAATGAAAAATAGGCTGAAATCAGTGAAAAATAAGGAACGGAACGGCTAAACGGAACAGTTTCTGTTCCGTTTTACGAAACGGAACGGAAACGGAACGAATTTCATTTCCGCGTGTTGGAACGGAACGGAAAACGGAACACCCTGTTCCGCTTCCGTCTTTAACGTTTGACACCCCTAGTCATTGTCTTAGAAGAAGTACACCGCCACTAGCCACTGGCTTATAAATAGCGATATGGTTCTTGTACAACACACTAGCAATTAACCTTAACATATTGTCTACAGCTAGCTGACTAGTAATACTGCCATTTCTCTCAGGCTAGCCAAGATGGGCATTGATAATGGAAATCCCGGTCACTTTTCATCTGTTTTACATTCCAATAAGAAGATGACGGCAGAGGAGTTTGATAAGTGGCTTGATCAAATTGATTCAAACGGTGATGGTAGCATAAGTCGGAAGGAGCTCCATGGTGCACTTAAGGAGTTGGGTCTCAAGTGGAAAACTTGGAAGTCATGGTGGGCCATAAAGAAGGTTGATCTAAACCATAATAAGGTCATTGATGGAAAAGCTGAGAGGAAATTGCTTTATGACTATGCTGCAAGGTACTGGGGGATCATAGTCACTGATAATTAGTGTCTGATTAATCTGAATGTCTTAGAATTAATATGTGCAATATACATGTATGGCTCATGTTGTGTGTGGTTTGCTTTTGGTTAGTCCTTTATATTGTACGGTCATATGTTTGTGGCTACCGTATTGTATTGCTAGCTTTGATGCATAATGTAGCAGGGTTTAAGAGTGTGTGTTGACCTGCTTTTATATATTTTGAATAATTTATAAGAAAATATAACTGTACATGACATGTTTTAGGTCTGATGATTTGATTTCCTTCTATCAAAGCACTTTGGTTTCTTTTAATTTGGTTTTTGAGATAATTCATATTTGTTTAGCCTAAATAACTTTTATATATACATAGAAAGGTATCAAGTTTATTTTAGGGCTATATTTTCAAATGTTCTGTTTTTTTTTTCTATATTAATTAGGCAACACTCCTAAACCGCACTATTGTATTTGTGCCAAAAGATTCAAACTTTGATTGCCTCTTGAATGCCAACCTAATGGGTCCAACCCATTAATATCCTAGGTTCCTAGGTAATTTTGTGTGTGTAATTTATTTATTAGCAAACTAGTTTAATTTTTTCCAGCTCCAAATTTATAATTCTTTATTTTTACTTTTGAGAATTGAGATACCAATTATTTGTTACATTGCAAACGAAATAGTGTTGTATGAGTGATCTAATTAATCCATACAGACTATTTTTGGGAATATCCAATTTGATAAACAAGCTTGAAATAAATGCTTCTAGTCTCATTCTGTTAAAGCTTAAAATGATTTTATTTTGGGAAATTTTGAAGTTGATGTTGTCGAATGCACGTGTTACTAAAATGTGTGCCATAGAAAAGCAGCAGCACAGATGTCCAATTTATAAACTTTTCAGAAAGATAATATGAGTGCATAGTTTCTTAAAGAAACTGATTGAAATGGATCAAGTGGTATTTATTAGATTGCATAGTTTCTGGAGACCTATTGGAATATCAGAACCACACTAAAAAGACACTAGGTCAATTAAGTTTGAATTTGTAAAAATTTAACCACAAACTTTTGTAATATTTTATATTTGTCATCCCTAGGTTTTGGAGTATGTTTGTGCTGTATAAACCTATAACTCTGTTATTATAAAATCCTTAAACACCTAACCAGAACTCTATGATCTATGCAGCTACTAAAATAAATTCAAAATGTACTCCCCTGTAGCAAACTAATAATTATTGTTCTACTAGAAAAAAATATTTCTCTTGTAATTTTGTAAAGACTGAAACAACCAAGCAGAAGTCTATTTGAAATTATCTAATTGTGATATGTGCAAACAAAATGTGTTTTGAAATTTTCATATTATGTTACAGGAAAATCAAGGTTATATTGCTATATATATATATATATATATATATATGAGGTTCGGCTAAAAAGACAACATCTGTACATTTCTCCAACACTTAATGCCTCATATGCTTCTTCAACACTCAAACAATAATTAAATATCTTACCAGTTAGGAAATGGAGCAAAATTGAATTAAAAAAGAGAGGAAAAAATGGGTGAAAACAGAGCACAAAGCAGAGAGAGAAATCAGCTTGCTCTGAAGTGTCTTGGGGGTTATATAAGCAGCGTGCACAAGAAATAAAGTGACAAACTATCATTGTATATATGTTAGCAACTGCTGAAAGAGGTATAACAGACAACTGAAGCTGTGACGTGATCAATTTCTTTTGGTAGAATAAAGAAAATTATGAGCTGTTACAAGCTCAGATGTTCAGCTGAATAAACTAGCCCTTTAGCTGTTTCTTTGGAGATTAAGATAAGCCGTATTTTATCACTTGGTAGCCGCAACAAGTCTTATTCTAAAAATAAAATAAGCCGTATTTTTGTCTTCTCTGTTGATTTTGAATAGCTGTACTGTACTTATTGCAATGCCTACCAACTTATTCTTTCATTTCAAATCTAAACATGTAATATTGTTGAAGAAAATGGTGCTATATATTTATTTAAATCATTGATATTCGATTTCAAAGTTACCAAAATGTCCAATGAAAATCAGTACAATTATAGTATGCATATAATCCTTAATGCGTAACATGTCAGCAACAATCAGCCATTGCTTTTTGACAGCATAAGTATCAATTATTACTAGCAAAGATGGCTGTTACTGTAATACTGTTTTGGATTGTACCAGTACAGCAATCAGCCCTTGCTTTATGACAGCATAAGTATTTCTTACAACGTAGGAAGAGCTGGCAGGGTCTTGAAAAATGTATTGGCATATCCTCTCAGCATCAAGACAGATGTAAGGAATCCATATACACAAAAAACTATATGGAGATGATAAGATGAAATAGTGTTATCCTGTTTTGGAATAAAGAGGCACACATTCCTTGACCGAAAGTAACCAGTGCTTTTGGGATAAATTGAATCCAGATATATCCCCAACAATAGAACTATCAATCAAAGTTGCAACTTTCAAGCTCATGAGGGGCAGTCCAAAAAAAAAAAAAAAAAAAAAAACTGAATAGGACAATTAAATTTAGGGTGCATTTTGTTCATTTGAGAATAAGATTATGATAAAATATTTAGGATTATTGGTTTAAGAGTGTTATTTATACATTGTCCTCGATTTACAATAATTTTTTTAATCTGTTTTGATTTGGATATATATTTTTTAATTTGAATGTACAAGTTAATCTAGAATAACCTCTTATTCATACACATCCAACACATCCTTAGTAATTTAACTAGGACGCCACACTTATAGGAGCACATATTCTTATCTATAGTCTTGAGCCCTTATAGGAGCACATATTCTTAACCTATAGTCTTGAACCGTTTATGCCACTACAGTTCCCTATGCATGCATAATGTTCCTCCTTTTTTGGAGGCATACTGTCCCCAAATTTACAGCCTTATAAATAGGAAACAAGATGTCATTGTCCTCCGTACTAACCCAAACATATCTAATTTGATCTCTCTACAAAACACAAGTATACAAGAAAGAATGGTGTTAACTGCCACCGGCCCAGGACAGAACCCTGCTTCTAAGTCTAAGCGTACGACAAAGATGACGAGGGAGCAGTTCAGGCAATGGCTCGACAAGATCGATCTGAATGATGATGGTTTTATAAGCTGGAATGAGCTATATGCTGCACTACTGGTGCTTGGTCTGAAATTTAAAACATGGAAAGTGTGGAGAGCCATGAGAAAGATTGACTTGAACCATAACAATGTCATAGACATTGGTAAAGAGAGAGATCTGCTTGTTGAATATGCAGAGAAGCACTGGGGTATTATACAGGCTGATTAAAAATTATTAAAGATAGCTTGTGTCATGTCCTATATATGTCATGCATCATGCATGTGTAAACTATAATAAAGAAGCAGAAATGGGCATAGGAAGAATGTTTTAGACTTTCAGATATAGTATTTTTTTTAATATTTTGTGAAATAGTTAGTGTGTAATAGCGTGGCCCATGCTTTTACCTTTTCTTTTATTTTTTATTTTTTTAAGTTTGAAGTGTCATCTCACCTTATGTAATGTTATAAGCAGTTGTCAATAAATGCATGATTAGCACTGCAAAGCGCATATTTTGCATTTGTACATATCATATCCAATAGAATATAAACAAAATATACTTTTCGATGTATATTCTTACAATTATTGCAAAATTACAGTTCAAATTGATATCTTTTAATTCGTAGTCACTAGTCAGAAAAGAAAAAGAAAATATAAGTATAACCTTAGAATGTATTAATTGATGAAACAAGTTTTCTTAATTTTATAGAGAAATGCTAGAGTCCAATATATGGGATGGATGAGGTCCGTCCAATACAATCGTTCTTATACACATTTTAAATTTCAAATGATCAATCCGAATCATTTTTTTTCGTATTTTTCAAAATTATTGTTATTGGAGGGTCCATAATATGTTTGTATGATGTAGTTTCTAAAATACCAATAAAATAGTAAAAAAAAAATATATAAAATTTTGTTTCTTATAAGTTTTCAATATAGAGAACAAATTGAAAGTTTTGAATTGGTAATTTGAAATTCGAAATGTCAAAACGGTAGTATATTGAATGTACCCATCCGTTCCCTACATTAGACTTTAACATTTCTCAATTTTATATGTCTAATTGATTTTAGCTTTGAAAAACTATAGTCTGTTACTAGTACGATGTAATATATATGATTTTATCCATGTAGCCTTGTGTCGCATATATCTGTTACTAGTACGCTGTAATACAGTGATCAGAAACATGGATCGATGATATATTCATCCTCCATCAGAGTAGAGAAATCAAGATAAGGTGGAATAATTCTTTCCAGGAGGAATCCAGGTATGATTCAGCCTTGTCATTGACTCTTAGAAGAATCATATGGAAACCTGCCCCCACACATCTGTTTTCTTTCCAAATGGACCATATATGGCCCACTCTAACCGCCCAGCATGCCAAGGATAAAATCTAAATCTAAATGATTGCGTTTAAAAAGAGAAAAAAAAAAGATTTATTAATGATCAGAATTCTCTGTCTATTAAACTAACATATGCATAATTGTTTCTATTTGGATGGTATCATCTACGTGTAAAAGTTTAATAATTAAGCTAAGTTGCGCATGCTGACAGAGTTTAGCAACATTAGTTGGGATCTTCTACAAAAAAAAAAAAAAAAAAAAAATTACTGGTAGGAAGTGACGCATCCAAATCTGTTCGTCTACTTTAAGCTTCATGTATTTAACTTATTATCATGACCATCCGGATTGCATCATTAACTAGAAATCTTTCAAGCTAGATAACAAGTTAACATAAAAAGTAATAAACCTCCAACTTAGTAGGATAAAGTACTCATTCTCACAATTACTACAAGTTACCACTAATGTATATTACTCGGCCAACTCGCTATGTTTGGATCATATAAGAATAAAATTAGAATAAGTCGGAATTAAAATTTTTAATCCTAAACGATCAAAAATGAATTTTTTGTGATCTAGAGTGTTATTTTTAAATGGTCCAACATCTAGATTAAATTTTTATTTTTAGAGCGTTTGGATCATCTTCTTAATGTAGATTAATAATTAGTTGGAACCACTTTTTAATTCGGATTAGAAAAAAAATTTAATCCGGATGTTGGATCACTTAAAAATAACACTATAGATCACAAAAATGTTTATTCTTGGTCATTTAGGATTAAAATTTTAATCCCGAATAGGTAATCCTACCATTATCATATGATCCTACCATTAACTGACTAGTGTTGCTTGTTCTATAAATAGCCCTTCTGTCATTGCTACTCACCGTACCAGCCCAGACATACCTAGATTTTACCATGGTACTATACACATATGACCCTGGACACTACCCTCCTCCACAATCTAGAAATATTCGTTTCAAGAAGATGACAAGAGAGCAGTTTGAGCAGTGGCTCGACACTGTTGATTCAAATCATGATGGCTACATAAGCCGAAAAGAGCTTTATGCGGCGCTAGACACGCTAGGATTGCATTTCAAAACATGGAAGTCATGGCGAGCCATGAAAAGGTGTGACAAGAACCATAACCATGCCATAGACCTAGGATTGGAGAGGAAGAAGCTGATTGATTATGCTGAAAAACGCTGGCATATTATAGTCACAAATTAAGTGGCAAGGTAGCTGTGTCATGTCAGTTGTTGTACAAGTAAAACTACGTACCAAGTATTGGTTTGCATGTTTGTGTGTTTGGGTCACCTTTATGTCTACTGATCCATGAAATGTTTTATATGAGGTTTAGTAGCTCGAGGCGAAGAACTAGCTAGCTTCTTGTAGGCTCCGTTTGAATGCGTTGAGAATAAGGTAGGAAGAAGGAAGAAGGGAAGAAATTTATTAGGAAGGAATAAATTTATTGGGAAGTGTGTAACTTTTGTGAAGAGTTTGGATGGTTAGAAATAAATTTATTGGTAAAAAATGGTTATTCTTTATTCCTTATTCCGGGAAGAAGCCATCCAAACGGAGCCGTAAGTAGATGGGGGTGTGATATGTATATATAATGAAACTATGTTGATGCTTTTGTATCTATCGTCAACATGTCAAGGTTACAAGTAGCGTACGTGCATCAATAATGGATATTAAAAAGTTGTCTTATATTCTCTGTTTTTGTACTTAGGCTCCGTTTGGATGGTTTCTTCTCGGAATAAGGAATAAGGAATAAGGAATAACCACTTTTTATCAATAAATTTATTTCTAATCATCCAAACTCTTCACAAAAGTTACACACTTCCCAATAAATTTACCTCTTCCCAATAAATTTCTTCCCTTCTTCCTTCTTCCTACCTTATTCTCAACGCATCCAAACGAAACCTTAAAGACTATGTTTCTGCTTTCATGAGTTGCTAAAGTTGTTAGCCACTTTGATCGTTGCATTAGTTGTTTATGTTTGAAAATTGTTAGTCACTTCGTTTTGGGTGTATTTGGATTGTTGGAAGAAAGAAGAAGAAGAAGGAAGAAGAAGAAGAAAAAAAATTATAAACAATCCAAACTCTTCACAAAATTACACACTTTCCAATACTTCTTCCCACTTCTTCCCTTCTTTCCTTCTTCCCACACCCATCCAAACGCACCGTTTAGTAGCTACTAGCTAGATAAGTGAAAGAGTACTGAACTGAGGTCTCCAACAAAAGTTCCTGTCTTGATCTTCTTAAAAGTACAAAAAATCCTGAAAGTGGTTCCATTATTTTGGAATCTGATATTCGTTCAAATTTGCGAGGTAGTCATTCTCGAAAAAAAAATTGCGAGGTAGTTAAGATTCTCACTAAATGAGGTTGAATACAAAAGTTTTGTTGCTTTTTGTGTTTCTTTTTTCTTTTTTCTTTTTTCCTATTTTATGCGTGTTATGTGATATGAGGTGGGCGTAGTGTTCTCCAATCGTGCGTGTCGTGTCGTGTCAAACACGATTGTGTTAGAGTTTCGTGTCGTGTTGACACGACCTACTTTTTTAATTGTGTCGTGTCGTGTCGTGCTTAGTAGTGAGAAGAGGCAACGTGACACGCATTCTGACACGACATGTTGACGCGTCGTGTTAAATCGTGTCATATTATTTTATTATTTTATTAAATTAAAAAATTATTAAAAAAAATTAAAAGTAAGAAAAAAATTACTAAACATAATAATTTATTTTTTATTTAAGTTTAATCTTTTTATTAATATTTTTAAAAAAATAATAATTAGATTAGAACATTATTATGATTTAAATGATGCTAAATAATATGATATAGTATTATAAATTGAAATTAAATTATTAATTTTGCTTAAATAATCAACATTAATAATTAAATTTGTGTTGAGGTGTCGTGTTAATTCGTGTTCGTGTCGTGTTCGTGTCGTGTCGTGTTGAATCGTGTCGTGTTGAATCGTGTCAAACTTTCTAATGTCCCAACACGACACTATTATGACACGACACGTTAACACGATCGTGTCGTGTCAATTTTGTATTCATGTCGTGTCGTGTCTTGTCAACACGCACATCGTGTCGTGCCAACACGATCGTGTCGTGTCATTTTGAAGAACACTAGGTGGGCGTCTCATGTGGAAATATGCAAACTAAAATTAAGATTATTTAATCATACAGTAATCTAGATTAATGATTTTTACCATTTAAGATAATCGCAAAAAATCTAAACAGTAAACTTATATATTTATAAAAATATAATGTGCAATTCAATATAGATGGTCAGTATACGTTGACTCCGCCGTTTTTTAAGAAGAGGGAATGGCTTCGAGTCCTATATGGTGCAAAAGAGAAATTTATTAACATTTGATTCATGCTTTTCTAAATTTAAGTCTATTGATTAAAAAAGCACATTTTCCAAAAATCTAAATACATTTACTAATATCTGTTTGCATCGTTATTTTATAAAAAGGCCTCAGTGTCGGTTTATATATATATATATATATATATAGAGGTGGGCTAAAGTGCCATAGATGTCTTTTTTTAGACATTTTTTTAAGATCCGAAATTCAATCCGTCGATCCAAACCGTTCAAATTGATCATCATATATGAAATACAATTGGAGACCAAATTTTATATTTTTTTGAATTTTTTTGGTATTTATTTTGATATGTTCAAATTGGAGCGTCTGAAATACTCCAATTATAACGTTTTTTAAAAATATCATAATAAATAGCAAAAAAATTTGAAAAAATGTAAAATTTAGTCTCCAAGAATATTTTAATGTGGTGAATAACTTGAACGGTTCGAATTGAGCATTTAGATTTTGAATCTCGAAAAACGACTCTATGGTACGGGACCCTCTGTGCCATTACTGATACATTAGCCATCCTATATATATATATATATATATATATATATATATATATATATATATAGAGTGAAGAAACATATATGAGATGCTACTCAAGATGTTTGTTAATATATACCAACATATTCAAATTACTTATTTGAAGAAAGTATACTATCAAATTTAATGAACAATATACACTACCACAAAAACAGGTTTTTGTAACGGGTCATTTATAACGCTTTCTTTAAAACCCGTTACAGATCTGTCAAAAATAGATGTATGAAAAAAAGCAGATCTAATCTGTAACGTTTTTTATAAATAGAGCGTTACAAATTTTTCATAAAAAAAATATATATTATATATCAAAGCTTCTGTAACATTTTTTATATAAAAAACGTTACAGATCTGTAACGTGTTTTATATAAAAAACGTTACAGATTATCATTTTTCTTCTGTAACGTTTTTTCTATAAACAATGTTACAGATTTTTCTGATATTTTTGTTAGGGTTTCTAGCTTTATCCTCTCTCCTTTATTATTCCTCATCAAATGACAGCCGCAACCACACCAAAGAAAATCGAGATTTTCTCTCTCGTTTCCTCCCTCTTGGTTACTTTCCGAAAAATCTCATAAGTCCCTCTCTCGACTCTCACACTCTCTCGACCCCCACTCGTTGCCGGCCTGATCTCGACTTCCCCTCTCGTTGAAGCTCCTCTCATTGTTTTGGCCGGCCAACTCGAAGCTCCTCTCGACAGCACTCAAAGTTCTCGTCGGCCTCCTCTCATCTCGACAACACTCGAAGATCCTCTCGCCGCCAACCTATCCTCTTTCTCTCACTACCTGAAACCCTAGTCGACGGCACCGACTCCTCTCTCTCTCTCCAGCCACCAGAGAAGGTATGATTTTCATTTGAATGTACTGAATAGAAATCTTCCACTGCCATTGCAATGTTGGTTTGAGCAATTTTGCTGACAAGGGTTTGAGCAATTGTGCCTGTAATCCATATTACTAACAATTAAATTGCAAATTCTGAAGTTTTGTTTGTGAAAAGAGAAGTATAAATCGAGTGAATTAATGTTTTGATATTTGATTCGGCATGTGTTATGCTTAGGTTGGATATGTAGATGCATAAAAAAGAGATACTTGGTGTACACAGCGGATCTTATCAGAGTGCAGTAATCAGGTAAATACCAGTAGGGCTCCTATTTTTTGTTTTGTTTTCTTTTACAATTGTCATTAATGTTTTTATTATTTTGTGATCCCTTGACTTAATATTAATTCTTTAACTATTCTCACAGATCCTCATATCATGGAGAACCTGTTTCCTTTGCCCATAACGTCAATGGTCAACCAAATGTGGCACTTCCATTATTTTCACAAAGTTTGGAGGTTTGCATTGAATTTAATATTATTAAAAGGTTATTTAATTCCTTAATGGCAACCAGATAATTGTAATATGAAGCTTTCAATTGAGAAAAGTCGCAAGTAAGATGTGAAAATAAAGGAAACAGAATAATAGTATGACCAGTTTTTTTTTTTTTTTTTTTTTGCAAAGAATAACAACCATAAAGTTCTTTTGAGTGATATTCAAGATTGTTTCAAATAGTTATAAATCAGGGAACTAACTAATTAAATTGCATATAACTACATAATGCAGGATTCAATGCAATTTTGCCGACAAGGGTTCGAGCAATTGTGCTTAACTTATGTAATTTACAAACACAAAATCGATCCGGTTGGATAATCAAATAATTTAGAGTTTAGAGTTTAGGGTTTGCTTATAATCAAATGCAGAAAATCGATCCCGTTGGAAAACCATACACGAAAGAAGACATTGGAGGGGTCGTAGATGAAGTCAAGGAATTCATATGTATAGTAATATATTCGGATAATTAATTTTAAATATATCATGACTCTTGTAAATAAATTGATATATATTTGTTTAACTTAATTTTTGTTTTCTCATTTACATGACTTGTTTGTTATTTTGATGTGTATATGAATGTGTTTGATATAGATGTGATATTGTGTTTGTGATATGCATGTTAATTATATGTTTGGTACATTAATGTACCAGTTGATACAGCTAGCAACATGGGCTAGCCACATAATACCAACTATATATAAAAAAAATTAAATAACTTTGCAACGTTTTTTTAAAAAAAATGTTACATAATCCTATAATCTGTAACGTTTGTTTCAAATAGAACGTTACAGATATATTCAGAAAGCTGTGTAAAAAATTAATATAATAAGGTTTTGTAACGTTTTTTTTTAAAAGAACGTTGCAGATTTGTAACGTTTAATACTTTTTGTAACGGGGCCTACTGTAACGTGCCCATGAACGTTACAGACCCTTTTTTTAGAACGTTACAAAATCCCATTTTTCACGTAGTGATACAAATGAAAAAATATATCAAATAATGTACATTACAATTATCCCAAAAAAAAATGTTACTACAATTTAACTATAAATATTTGAAGTTTTATCTAGTTGACCTGTTCTTATGAAGTAGATGTACAAACCAGCCTTGTGCAATACACCGTTTTAGTATATATCTGTAAGTAGGATATTGCTGCAAATAGTGCAACATTTGTGTATTCAACAATCTAGCTAGCTATTATAAGAAACTCCGCTCGGCCATATTTCATCTGGACCAGATTTGAGAATTTTTTTTTGAGAATTAACTAAGATAAGAAGGAATATATCCATGTACAGATCAGTCTGATTGACTCAAGGAACTATATCTGTTGCTGGATACCAGTTCTCTCTCTTCCAATTGGACCAGAGAGACAGTCCCACATGCCAGCACTCCAAGGATAACAACCAAATCTAAATGATTAGGTTCTCCCATCAAAATGAAAATAAAAGATTGGAAAAAGTCTAACTGATGCCTTCCTTCTAATGTACGCATCATTGTTTTGGAAGGTTTAATTGATATACGTATATTAGTATATTAACCATGCCAAACATTTGCTTTTTCGTCACACTAAAATTAAATAGGAATATAGTGGAACTCTAACAACCTAGGATATATATAAAGCACTCACACTGACGATTATGCATGAGTTGTTAAGCACTTACTTAAGCACATAAATTTACTTAATCGGACTATTTGCTAGTTGAGAATACCACAAAAATGGAACTAAAGTTTCTGCCTTATCTCAATATCTTTATACTATTATAAGAGCATAGATGGAGGAGGTGTTACACGTTAGATATAGCATATAAACAGGTATTTTTTGCCGTTCGATCGATTTGATCTGTGGTTAGATATTAATTGCCAGACCAAGTAACAATATATTTTGATTTTTCATCTAATAAAAAAATAAATTTAATAACATATTTATTTATATCGATGGTAGATTAATCAATATATTTTTATTATCTAATATTATTTTATTTCTTCATACCAGTACGAAGCTAGTTGTGCTAAAAGATTGAAGACGAATGGAATCTGATACTACTGCCAAGTTGGTAGGTTAATTACTATATTTTCACGAATGAGGTTGACAACTAGATAAATCCTACATGAAAACAACGACCGCTGTAATATTTATTTTAAGTCAATAATTTTGGTCCATTAATGTTGGAACTTAAACTGAAACAAGGAATAAGATTGAAATATGGAATATGATTGACCACTGCTTTTGCTTCAATACTAATTTATTTCCCACGAAAAAATAGAAATGATAACAACAATATGTAATTTTTGTCATCACTTGAATAAATAATAAAGTGAATATTTAAATAACCAAAATGAACACATACAAATAAATAAGTTGAATATCTGAACACAACAATACAAAAAAAAAATAATAATAACAAAATCTAAGCATAATTAAAAAAAAATGAACACATAGATAAATAAAGTACTGATCATATAAATAAATAAAATGAACAAATACAAACATGATTGTATGGGATGGCGCATGGAGAGATGATAGATGATAGGTAGATAGTAATTAAAAAAATGTAGGGTTGTTATCTTATGTTATTTGTTTATACTTGTTTAATAAAATCCCGTACTTTTGACCAGCTTTGACTGGAAATTGACCAACCATATGAACCTTTGACTAGGGTGTCAATATTGTTAGAGCTGTCAACGACAGTGCCACCAACGTGGTGCCGTTATGTTTAACTGAAACGGAATGAATAATGGCACCAGTTTTTATTTCGTTTCAATAACGAAACGGCAAACGGAATAAGAAATTGTGCCGTTTCGAACCGTTTCGCCTCTTTTTAAATCGTTTCATGTGTATTTTCTTATGTGGAACGAATAACGGAATGGATTTCTGTACCGTTTTGAAAACGGAACGGTTAATGGAATGGTATATCGTACCGTTTTTTTAAACGAAACGGTAAACGGTAAGGGGTGTTCCGTGGTATTTTCTCACGTTTGACACCCCTAAATATTGTGCGGTTTCGCTTGTTTTCTGTTCCGTTCTGTTCCATCCAAACGGACTCCGTTTCAGCAAGACCGAAGGCATAAATCAGAAATTACAATGAAAAATGAACGTGAAAATGAAACGGAACGAAAATAAAATACCATTTTTGTTTCGTTACTTAAAACGAAATTGGTATGTTTCGTAGACGTTTGCCACGTTTGAGACCCTGCCTTTAACTAGTCATTTGCCAATTAAAGAAAAAAAAATCAAGCTCATTAATATATATGATGGTGCTGTTCATTTTTCTTCATATTTCCCATTTGACCGTTTGTCCAGAAAATAAGAACGAAGCTGATACAGTGATACCTTCGTGTCGTTATTTCACCACTCTGATACGTTGACGTGGCAAAATCCCATTTGTTTCCTTATTTGTAAAATAGCTCGCTACCTCAAATCCTCCCTTTTAGTTGTAAACTTATAACATGAACTTCTCTATATAACGTGATTTATTTCCTTCCATCTCTCTCTCGGCTCTACAACCAAAACAAAATGAATTGATTTTTGGAATATTATCTTTTTTTTTTACAAAAAAAAGAATATTAAATATATATTGTACCTATTATATTGAGATTTTTGGAATCTTATTTCCGGTGAGATTGCATTGGTAATTTGTATGATAGCTCAATATGGTGCAAGCGAACTCGAACTGGTTGACGGACCCATCGCGTCGTCATATATACGAAGGTCGGCCTTATGATATGTACGATGCAGCTCTCTTCAATACCATATCAAAAGTCCCAATGGACATTCCTGTACCAAAATTTTATATATTTATTCAAATATTTAAGTGTTTGATCGTTCTCAATAAATAAAGATGGAGCATCTCATGGATATAGTCATATAGTCATATGTATGTTGTAGTTTTGAAAAATAAAATTTATTCCTCATTCTTTGGTTACCAGTGGTTATTTAAAGTTTTAAAGATTGAGTTATTAGTTGTAGATGTATGAACATGGATGTTCATAAGCCTATGTAAGAATTATTGGATGTCGTACGTCTTTAGGAAAAAGTACAGGATGTAGAAATATCCAAAATATTTTCAAATGTTTATTCTCTTAAATATAACCCAATTTTTTTTTAAATCAATGTATATGGATGCTAAAGCAGCTCATGTATGATACTTATGCACTTAATTTTTTACAGCTCATGTGAAAAGAAAAATTATGGCATTTTGCCATTACATTTATATGCATGTCGCCCACAATTTAGACTTAATGACTAATTATTAGTAATTCTTAAAATTGAAATACAAAAAATTCGTTAAGACGCGGCGAAACCGCGCTTCCCCCACCTAGTAGTATATTGATCGGGATATTTAATTGGTGCACCAATTGAAAAATATGATAAATCGGTCATTTGAGATTTTGGATTCTATATATGTCGCAGTTATGATCGTTCTATTATATTCTTAATTTATTTTGGATTCTAATTCGCAATTATGATCGTTGCTATTCTATTCGTGATCACTACTAGAATTTCGTTTATCTGTGTCGGTACACCAACATATTAGAGTCGCTAAATCAAGTAGCGACGCAGAAAGGAAAAAATAGGCGGGAGAACATTTACTAGGTGTCGGTAGGCCGACACAGATTAGTTAGGACGCATAAATATTCTAAACTGAGACGCTGTCAAGTTTTGTACATGGACGCGAATATCCTGAGTGTAATTGATGTCGGTATACCGACACATATAAACATGAACACTAATATTTAAGAGAGGCTTTAGATGGTGCCAAAATTTTCCATGAATGATTAAATTATTTTCATAAATGGCGTCAAATGTTTCAGTGAACGTTTTTTAGATAGCACCAAAATTTTTCGCCAAAATTAGTTACCTAATTTTTATCGTACCAATTAAAGGAAATAAATCTCAATAAAAACTAGAAAAAGAAATAAGTATAAAAATAAAAAAAACTTCCCACCACTATGTAAATAAATACTACTTATAAAAAAATAATAATAACCACCCATTCATCAGTTTTATTATTTTATAAATGTAATTAACATGGTTGAAATCAATTCTGAAAAATTTCTAATGATTAAGTTTTACTCAAAATAAAATACTAATGAAAAGAATGAATATTTAAAATAAGAAACATGATTAGTTTGAATAACACATCATTAAATCCTTTGATTTTCAAAATTAAAATGACATATATTGACTCGTAAAATTATAATAGAGTTGTAGAACATTTTACAAGTTTTCGAACGAAATAAAGTTTGCATGAAACCAAATGGAATTTCAGAATTTAAAAAACAAATAGAGTCCTGGACCAGGAATCGAACTCACGAATCAGGTTGTGAATCATTGCAGTCCCTAGCGGGCCAGCTGGGCTACAGATATTATTCGAAATAATGACAAGTGGTTATTATTTAAGTTCTTTTCCACCAATATTTGCGCGGAAAAGGAAAATCAAAAGTGGCGGGCCAAAATTAATACGACAAAATTATTTCGTTGATCATATAATTTATATGCTTATAGAAATGAATATAATATTTGAAAAATAAATATAATAAAAATGGTAAAAGAAATAAGAAAAGAACAAAGGACAATAGCACACTTCAATCCTTTTTCATCCAATTAATTCGTGCGACTTCTATTGTTTTCTTTTTGCTATATACAACGCCAAATTACCTCATAAATTTTTTTATACATAGCGCCAAATTTTAGTGCCAAATTTGTTACCCAATATTTTTTTCGTACCAAGAAGATTTGATAAAAAAATTTTCCCTCTTTTTTATAACATGGATGAAAGGATGAAAATAGAAATAATAAATAAAATGAAAGGGTCATTTTTTTCTTCTCCCATAAAAAACGACATTTTTTTATTTAATAATTTTTCATATATATTGATGGTTGGCATCAATTGTTCGAAATAAAAAATTTCCTTGGTAATAATAAGATATTACAAAACCGACTATTAAGATAAATTATTGTGTTACTAATATAAGAACTATTAAAGGTACATGACAAGAGTGTTCTCCAAAATGACATGATACGGGCATGTTCGTACGAAATGCACATGTGTTGGCATGACACGGTACGATATATTTATGGAGTTAGCATGACATGTGCGTATCAGCGTGTCGTGTTGGAAATTTTCAAACATTGACGCATCTTAACACGACACAAGTTGACACGATATACAACACAACACAACATGTGACACGACGAGAATTATTATTATTTAGAATTTATTAAAATATATTGAGTTTATATTGTAAATTTAATAACTTTTGATTCATAATCATTTCATTCGATCAGCGATTTTTAATTTAATATATGAAATTTCAGTAATTTATTACCTTTTTCTATTTTAAAAATTATTTAAATATTTTTAATAAATTTTTATTGAATAAATTATAATATGTCTTAACACGTTTAATCCATCTAATACTTTTATCATCTATATTTTTTCCTAATATTTTTGTTGTAAAAAAATTTATATTTTTATTTAAAATGTTTCCGATAATATTTTTATAAATCCTCATATATCATTAGGATTTAAAATAATAATTTTGAGAAGTGCAAGTGCACCTAATCAATACAAATTTTTTTCATGTTTAATGTACCTAGTGTCAACGTGTCGTGTCGAAGTCATGTGGTGTTGGAGATTTTCAGACATTGACACGTCTTAACGTGATACGAGTTAACATATGACCCAACTCGACACGACACATGACACTAGTTGACACGATAAAAAAATTTTATTATTTAGAATTTATTAAATGTATTGAGTTAATATTATAAATTTAATAATTTTTCTTCTTAATATTTTTAGTTAATCATTGTTTTTTATTTTAATATATGAAATTTAATCATTTTATTATATCTTTCTATTTAAAAATATTAACTCGTGTTAACACGACACGACATGTCACGTTTACGATATCATATTATGTAACCAGTATGTAACATATGCAATTTCGGTTTGCGTGTCTATTCTTATTCTTGTGCAACCCAAACAACATAGGGTGTGTTTGGATAGGGCGGAAATAGGGAATAGGAATAAGAAATTTCGATTTGCGTGCTTATTCTTATTCTTGTGCAACCCAAACAACATGGTAATAAGGAATAAAGGCCCTTATTCCTATACTAACAAAACCATGGTATAAGAATAAGGAATAAGGATAAGCACGCAAACCGAAATTTCTTATTCTTATTCTCTATTCCCGACTTATTCCGTTGCATCCAAACACACCCATAGTGATCAAAATGTACTCATTTATTTTATTGGGATCCCTCGAATTGAAAGCTTGAAATTGTACATACGTCCATTTATATACATAGATACATATTTTCTTTTGTATGTATAGACTCTATTTCAAATTTTTGTTCAAGTTAAAAAAAAACTTTTTCGGTTTTCCAAGAAATGTTATAAATTTCAATGATTAGGAATTTTATATTTTGTACATGGATAGACGTCAAAAATATTTTATTTTTTTTAATTGAAGTGCAATTAATATTTCAAGAAAAATTATTGAAAATCTAAGACACAGATTAATTTTTTGTAAAAGTATCCGGGAGTGAAAATTCTATAGCGAGTCAAGACTACGTAAAAGTGAACGAGAAAACGACTCATTGCACCAATACACATAAAAAGAAAGATACTGAAGAACGATCCATTCCCTAATTTTCTCCGCATCCCTCCCATTGTTTTTCCCCATTACCTCCCATTTTTCCACCAAGTCAAGCCAGAACCCTAGCAGTTTCTAATTTTCTCATCTATCCCTCCAATTTTTCGCCATTCCCTCCCATTTTGCTCCAATTCGCTAAACCCTAGCCTCGATGTCGCAACCCCCCTCCCGTGCCTCCCTTCCTCCAGCCAGTCGCGCCCCCTCCGACGCCTCTCTTTCTTCGCCGCCCTCGCCGACAAGCACTCGTCTCTCTAACACCCCCCTCGAAGCACCGCTCTTCTCGACTCTCGGCAGCCACATCCTCTTCTACGTTTCTCCACTTTCCTTCTCGGCAGCAGCCGCCTCCTCTTCCACGTTTCTCCACTTCCCTTCTCGGCAGCCACCGGTAAGTCTCCCTCCCCCCTCTCTCTCTGTCTATTGGACTTTGTAGGTTATGTGGATTATGTTGGATCTCGGATTTGAAGCCATGGCAGGAGATAGTCGATCTCTGCACCAGATATCAGCATGGGGTGATACAAACAAATTTTCTGTCTGCATGTAAAAACCGACGATCTGGTATTATTTTTATTATTTTAAAGTTATTACTTTGGATTAATTTTGAACTTTAATTTGGTAAACAGCCATCATAATATCTGGAGAGATGCTCGGGTTCCACAAAACACATTCCGCTACTACCACGCTGAGACAAAGGGACTTGATTTTACTTCTCTGATGGAGGATATTAAGGTCAAAACAGCATATGCATGGGATTGTACTTTCTGCCTTTTATTTTTTTTTTGTTTAAATGTAAAAAGTCGGAGTTTCTTCCTCATTGCCTAAAACTATTAAGTTTATTGCTTCTGTCTACTACTATTATTTAGCCTTGGCAACTGGGAAATTATAAAACTGCTTTTTCTTATAATTACATAATTCATAATTGCTGGGTTCAGTTTTAATGTGTTTGTTTCCTTTTGTTTGGCTTATGCTTGGTAGTTTCCCTGATTTCCTTAAAATTTGTTACTAGAATGCGCCAAATGGATCCTTTTTCTTGCTTCATGCATGCGCACACAATCCAACTGGAGTGGATCCTTCAGAGGAGCAATGGAGGGAAATATCTCATCTTTTCAAGGTAGAGTTGACCGTGTGATTAATACTTTCTGGTTATTCTAGCTTCCTCTCTTCATTTTTACATGGCATACCAAGGTTTCGCTAGTGGTGACCCAGAGAGAGATGCCAAAGCGATTAGAATATTCCTTGATGACGGCCATTTAATTGGTTGTGCCCAATCATTTG
Source organism: Rhynchospora pubera (assembly GCA_028095005.1). NCBI lineage: Eukaryota > Viridiplantae > Streptophyta > Magnoliopsida > Poales > Cyperaceae > Rhynchospora > Rhynchospora pubera. Next base: position 83,852,386 of record CM051462.1, on the reverse strand, counting down.
CAAAAAATATGGGTCTTTATGGCCAGAGAGCTGGCTGCCTTAGGTAATCACTAGTGTTCACTTTATTTTAAAAATAATTAAACAGATTCATAAGAGGACGAGTAGGTGTTGGAAGATTCATTATCAGTTAGTTTCACTAATTATTTGCATTAAACATGATTCTTTTGGTATGATGATAAATGAAGGATGTGACACCCCGTCGAATACTGTACCTGAACAACATGCGACGGAGTGCCCGCCGCGGATGCCTACCGCACCCGCAAGGCTTAGAACCACTCATTTTACGAATTACTGTTAATTATACACAATTAATATACGTGTCAATTATAAATTTATAACTAATAACTTCAATATGAATTAAATCCTACAAGGTCTGGTAAATATAGGTTGCTAACCACAGTATCCAATGGCTCGCTACTCGTCCTGCTGTCCAGCACTTGACCTGAAACCTGGAACCCACAACCAATCGTGGAAAACAATGCAAAAGCACGGAATGAGATAAATAAAATTTATCTCAGTACGGTATTCAGTTCCAGCCACTTGAGTTTTGATTATCATGTGTTGGAACTAAATACAAGACTGAGTCAAACCAAATCCAAATCAAATTTCATTTCTTTTTATTTCAAATAACATTAAAACTAGACTTTCGATCAAGCAATGCAATTAGACAAAGAAATTCAATACTATTCAAAATCCTTTAAAATTCAGAATATACCAATTGTCATTTCAATTCCTTAGAAAAAAAATAATTAATCGTTATATATCAATTACCGTGTAAAAACATTCATCTCTTGTTCAAAGCAGAATAGCAATGTCAAAATTAATTAAATCAATGCAATATGCAATGTGAGCTCGGCATCAATTCCATAACAATTCAAATGTCAATGTATAGCAAAAGCCGACTCAATTGGTTGGGCAATTACCTAATATGCAAGTCTGGTTTATCACAAGTCAATCATTTCAGTCATTTTCTTCAGATACCGCGAACCACCCTATAGATGGATGCCAACGGCCAATTCAATTCCTACATAATTCAATCAATTTAAATCATCAAAATGTACAAGCAAGCTGGGAACACTCACACTCCGGTCCATTCCAGACTAGACCTACTGAGTCCCGGTACATAAGCGCTTATTACACGGTGCTTGGTAGGATGGGTCATGACTCCACCTCCAAACATTACGAGTGTCTATCTCAACCACACAAGCTGTACTTACCTCAATCAATTCACATTTCAATCGGATTCCATTCAATATGTCACTTTCCAACATTTCAATCGGATACCATTCAATATGTCACTTTCCAATCATGCATCAATATACAATTTCACAAAATGATCTCATGAACAACATTCCAATTATGAATTCAGAATGCATAATGACAATGATAATAATAATAATAACAATAACAACAATCAAAACATATGTCACATATAATTAAAACTCAAGTGAAATCCGTACCTGATAACACAATAACATCAGCTAGCCAACAATAATCATACAGACCCTCAGTTGTACCAGCCATATCCGGCTCGAAAATCTGCCCAGACTCTACATTAACAATACTAGGCTAAGTCCTTATTTAAGAAAGCAAACAATAACAATTCACATTCAACAAATTCGTAGATAAAGTGACGGATTTGATTTGTTCCTTTGATTACCTCATACAATTATAATACACCTTATTAGTTGTACTAGTAGATGATTTGAAACACTAAACAGTGATTAACAACTATAGAAATCAATACACAACAGTAAAACAATAGTGCTAGACAATTTTCTGGCACCACCCGTGAAGGGTATTTTCGACAGTTTACAAAATCTTTTTTTTATTTCAAGAACGGCTGAATGGAATCAAATGAAAATTTAACTGTGAATGAAACATGATAGGACTCATCTACTGTAAAAATTTCATGATGTTTGGACATACAGATTAATTATAGTGAATTTTCGAAATCAGACAGAATCAGGTTTCAGAAAATCTGTTCCAGCAAATCGTGCCAGCAAATACGTCTGAAAGTTCCTGCCTTGAAACCCATCAAATAAATCTCTAAAAATTTTGTAAAATTTACAGCAGCTACCTCTAGATGTCTAGTTTCAGACCTAAAAGTTTCAAGTCCTAACTGCAAACAGAGAATAAATGAAAAATCAAAAACCGCATTGGGGTCTGTCTGTTCCAGAAACTGATTTCCAAAAGCTGCCCTGGTTTCAGAAATCTTGTAAAAATACCAAATCAACTCAAAAAAATTCATATTAGATACCAAAATTTTTGTATGGAAGTCTAGTTTTAAACAAAATAATTTTCATGTCCAACTTTGAAACAGAATAACAACAGTTACTTAAAGACTGATGCAAGGTCACAGCGGTAACAGAAAAACTGCAAATGACTTTATTCAATTTGGCCCTTTGAAATTAATTTGAGTAACAAAGGGTAGAAATCTAATACAATCAACAAATTTACTTACTCAGTCAAGATGGTACTTGGAGAGGATCCGAACAAAACTCGATTTCAAACAATTCCAGTTTCACTAAAAGCTCGGAGAGAGAGCTTGTTCTCAATACCTAATCGAATTCTCTTAATAACTTTCCAAGGAATTTCTTCTTCTTATTTACTATTATTTTTTTTTTGTGTCCAAGTTGGAAGGCAACGAGTGAGCTGTGTTTGTGATTTTTGGTAAAGTAGGAGATGAACAGAAAATGGAAAAGAGAAGTATGGAATGCGCTAGCTAACCAGGTCCAAAAGTCAAAAAGATAAGTTTCTCCATGTTCCAACTTTACCGCCCCAATTAGACAAGGTGCATTAATAATTCATAGACTACATACTTGTCTTGACAAGTGAGGTCCACATGTCACAAGTGGAAATAACCATGAACCAAGAGTTTCCAACCATTGAGATGAAATGAACTTTTTCCCTTTCTTACCAAACGTCGGCCAAAACAAAATGAAAAGTTCTAAACATACTGTATATATAAAGACTAATATTCCACCTAGTACATCAAATTCATTATTGTTTGCACTAACATAATTATACAATAGAAGGAAAAAAAAAAAAAATCATAAATAGCAAAAATTTCATAGCGTCACATTCCTCCCTCCTAAAAAAAAAAATTTCGTCCTCGAAATCATCTAAACACATTGCAATTATGCAACCAATAATACAAGTAGATAGCATGTACATATTATGCAGCAATTATCGAGCAATTACAAATTTATGCAATGCAAGTGAGCCCGACATTTTATCCAATCTAAAATTCAAGTACTAATGATAATACTAGAATGTCGGCTCAATTTTGGTAAAAATATATATATATATATATATATATATATATATTTTAATACAAGTTTGGTAATCACTAGTCACAATCACAGATCAATCAATTCAAAGTCAGAATCGCGAGTCTCTTTCTGAGAGAGCAACAGCTATTACAGATATTCAGATACCGTGAATCACCTCTAAAGAGGATTGCCAACGGTCAATCTATTCCATTTACAATTCAGACAATTCCTTATCACATCATCATAACAATTCAAATAACAAAGTACTACAAGCAGATAATACTACCACTTCTTATGTTATCATTTTAAAAAAAAATAAAATCCTTCAATTCTTGTAACTAGTAACATTTTGAAATGTCCAGTTCTTTTCTTATCTTTTAGGAAGCACGGTAATATCAAAATTATTCTTGGCTGCCTTGGTGATCAGTCAAGGAAGTAAGAATAATTCTGGTATTATTGAGATTCAATTAACAAGTCAGATGATCAGTCAGCTTGTTTGATCCTTGTGCCAACAAAAGATAATGTCTTTACTCAACTAAGCCACTGAAGCTTTAAAATAACTCAAATCTATTTTTTTTTGATGTTCTTATCAACATGAATTGCTTACAACTTATGTAAAAACCTCATGCAAAATATATATCTTTACATCTTTAGGAATAGCAAAACTACATTTTCAAAATATCAATGGAGTGTTTATGCAACTGCACCAAGAAAACTAGAATTTAATAGATTACAAATTTTCCATACAAGATCCTTATGTTATCTTAATTTAAACTATGCACGATAAAATGATTTATGAAAATCAAATTTATGCTCCCTTTAACTAAAATGAGTCGTACTCGACAAACAATGTTCGCCAAAGAGTATATTTAAATATAATAGAAAATATCATCTTGAGTTGTGACTTTAACTTGAAATTATAACATATCACACCAAATTTTTAGAACCAACATATACAGTCAAACTATCAAATAGTTTCGAACCACCTCATATAAAATATTAAACTATGAATTCAAATATATATTATAGTTTAAAACTATGCAATATAAGCATCCAACTTAATTCAACTATTCGACACGCAAAAAGAACAATCTTTGAGGAAAGTTTTCAAGAATCCAATTTTATTGCTAAAGTAAGCACTAGAGCAACATGGTAATCAAATATAAAACAATCAATCAATATATATATACTAGTATATATACAAATACAAAGGATCATTAGTACATCATATCATAGTTATAAATAAGTCAAACAAATTTTAAATCTACCGTCACAAAAACTATGAAATAAAATCTACTTATAAGAACAACCCATTAGACTTACCCCACTCACGTGTTCTATTGGCCTGGTTCGGTTGCTAAACCATTCTCTGATACCACCTGTGACACCCCGTCGAATACTGTACCTGAACAACATGCGACGGAGTGCCCGCCGCGGATGCCTACCGCACCCGCAAGGCTTAGAACCACTCATTTTACGAATTACTGTTAATTATACACAATTAATATACGTGTCAATTATAAATTTATAACTAATAACTTCAATATGAATTAAATCCTACAAGGTCTGGTAAATATAGGTTGCTAACCACAGTATCCAATGGCTCGCTACTCGTCCTGCTGTCCAGCACTTGACCTGAAACCTGGAACCCACAACCAATCGTGGAAAACAATGCAAAAGCACGGAATGAGATAAATAAAATTTATCTCAGTACGGTATTCAGTTCCAGCCACTTGAGTTTTGATTATCATGTGTTGGAACTAAATACAAGACTGAGTCAAACCAAATCCAAATCAAATTTCATTTCTTTTTATTTCAAATAACATTAAAACTAGACTTTCGATCAAGCAATGCAATTAGACAAAGAAATTCAATACTATTCAAAATCCTTTAAAATTCAGAATATACCAATTGTCATTTCAATTCCTTAGAAAAAAAATAATTAATCGTTATATATCAATTACCGTGTAAAAACATTCATCTCTTGTTCAAAGCAGAATAGCAATGTCAAAATTAATTAAATCAATGCAATATGCAATGTGAGCTCGGCATCAATTCCATAACAATTCAAATGTCAATGTATAGCAAAAGCCGACTCAATTGGTTGGGCAATTACCTAATATGCAAGTCTGGTTTATCACAAGTCAATCATTTCAGTCATTTTCTTCAGATACCGCGAACCACCCTATAGATGGATGCCAACGGCCAATTCAATTCCTACATAATTCAATCAATTTAAATCATCAAAATGTACAAGCAAGCTGGGAACACTCACACTCCGGTCCATTCCAGACTAGACCTACTGAGTCCCGGTACATAAGCGCTTATTACACGGTGCTTGGTAGGATGGGTCATGACTCCACCTCCAAACATTACGAGTGTCTATCTCAACCACACAAGCTGTACTTACCTCAATCAATTCACATTTCAATCGGATTCCATTCAATATGTCACTTTCCAACATTTCAATCGGATACCATTCAATATGTCACTTTCCAATCATGCATCAATATACAATTTCACAAAATGATCTCATGAACAACATTCCAATTATGAATTCAGAATGCATAATGACAATGATAATAATAATAATAACAATAACAACAATCAAAACATATGTCACATATAATTAAAACTCAAGTGAAATCCGTACCTGATAACACAATAACATCAGCTAGCCAACAATAATCATACAGACCCTCAGTTGTACCAGCCATATCCGGCTCGAAAATCTGCCCAGACTCTACATTAACAATACTAGGCTAAGTCCTTATTTAAGAAAGCAAACAATAACAATTCACATTCAACAAATTCGTAGATAAAGTGACGGATTTGATTTGTTCCTTTGATTACCTCATACAATTATAATACACCTTATTAGTTGTACTAGTAGATGATTTGAAACACTAAACAGTGATTAACAACTATAGAAATCAATACACAACAGTAAAACAATAGTGCTAGACAATTTTCTGGCACCACCCGTGAAGGGTATTTTCGACAGTTTACAAAATCTTTTTTTTATTTCAAGAACGGCTGAATGGAATCAAATGAAAATTTAACTGTGAATGAAACATGATAGGACTCATCTACTGTAAAAATTTCATGATGTTTGGACATACAGATTAATTATAGTGAATTTTCGAAATCAGACAGAATCAGGTTTCAGAAAATCTGTTCCAGCAAATCGTGCCAGCAAATACGTCTGAAAGTTCCTGCCTTGAAACCCATCAAATAAATCTCTAAAAATTTTGTAAAATTTACAGCAGCTACCTCTAGATGTCTAGTTTCAGACCTAAAAGTTTCAAGTCCTAACTGCAAACAGAGAATAAATGAAAAATCAAAAACCGCATTGGGGTCTGTCTGTTCCAGAAACTGATTTCCAAAAGCTGCCCTGGTTTCAGAAATCTTGTAAAAATACCAAATCAACTCAAAAAAATTCATATTAGATACCAAAATTTTTGTATGGAAGTCTAGTTTTAAACAAAATAATTTTCATGTCCAACTTTGAAACAGAATAACAACAGTTACTTAAAGACTGATGCAAGGTCACAGCGGTAACAGAAAAACTGCAAATGACTTTATTCAATTTGGCCCTTTGAAATTAATTTGAGTAACAAAGGGTAGAAATCTAATACAATCAACAAATTTACTTACTCAGTCAAGATGGTACTTGGAGAGGATCCGAACAAAACTCGATTTCAAACAATTCCAGTTTCACTAAAAGCTCGGAGAGAGAGCTTGTTCTCAATACCTAATCGAATTCTCTTAATAACTTTCCAAGGAATTTCTTCTTCTTATTTACTATTATTTTTTTTTTGTGTCCAAGTTGGAAGGCAACGAGTGAGCTGTGTTTGTGATTTTTGGTAAAGTAGGAGATGAACAGAAAATGGAAAAGAGAAGTATGGAATGCGCTAGCTAACCAGGTCCAAAAGTCAAAAAGATAAGTTTCTCCATGTTCCAACTTTACCGCCCCAATTAGACAAGGTGCATTAATAATTCATAGACTACATACTTGTCTTGACAAGTGAGGTCCACATGTCACAAGTGGAAATAACCATGAACCAAGAGTTTCCAACCATTGAGATGAAATGAACTTTTTCCCTTTCTTACCAAACGTCGGCCAAAACAAAATGAAAAGTTCTAAACATACTGTATATATAAAGACTAATATTCCACCTAGTACATCAAATTCATTATTGTTTGCACTAACATAATTATACAATAGAAGGAAAAAAAAAAAAATCATAAATAGCAAAAATTTCATAGCGTCACATTCCTCCCTCCTAAAAAAAAAAATTTCGTCCTCGAAATCATCTAAACACATTGCAATTATGCAACCAATAATACAAGTAGATAGCATGTACATATTATGCAGCAATTATCGAGCAATTACAAATTTATGCAATGCAAGTGAGCCCGACATTTTATCCAATCTAAAATTCAAGTACTAATGATAATACTAGAATGTCGGCTCAATTTTGGTAAAAATATATATATATATATATATATATATATATATATATATATATATATTTTAATACAAGTTTGGTAATCACTAGTCACAATCACAGATCAATCAATTCAAAGTCAGAATCGCGAGTCTCTTTCTGAGAGAGCAACAGCTATTACAGATATTCAGATACCGTGAATCACCTCTAAAGAGGATTGCCAACGGTCAATCTATTCCATTTACAATTCAGACAATTCCTTATCACATCATCATAACAATTCAAATAACAAAGTACTACAAGCAGATAATACTACCACTTCTTATGTTATCATTTTAAAAAAAAATAAAATCCTTCAATTCTTGTAACTAGTAACATTTTGAAATGTCCAGTTCTTTTCTTATCTTTTAGGAAGCACGGTAATATCAAAATTATTCTTGGCTGCCTTGGTGATCAGTCAAGGAAGTAAGAATAATTCTGGTATTATTGAGATTCAATTAACAAGTCAGATGATCAGTCAGCTTGTTTGATCCTTGTGCCAACAAAAGATAATGTCTTTACTCAACTAAGCCACTGAAGCTTTAAAATAACTCAAATCTATTTTTTTTTGATGTTCTTATCAACATGAATTGCTTACAACTTATGTAAAAACCTCATGCAAAATATATATCTTTACATCTTTAGGAATAGCAAAACTACATTTTCAAAATATCAATGGAGTGTTTATGCAACTGCACCAAGAAAACTAGAATTTAATAGATTACAAATTTTCCATACAAGATCCTTATGTTATCTTAATTTAAACTATGCACGATAAAATGATTTATGAAAATCAAATTTATGCTCCCTTTAACTAAAATGAGTCGTACTCGACAAACAATGTTCGCCAAAGAGTATATTTAAATATAATAGAAAATATCATCTTGAGTTGTGACTTTAACTTGAAATTATAACATATCACACCAAATTTTTAGAACCAACATATACAGTCAAACTATCAAATAGTTTCGAACCACCTCATATAAAATATTAAACTATGAATTCAAATATATATTATAGTTTAAAACTATGCAATATAAGCATCCAACTTAATTCAACTATTCGACACGCAAAAAGAACAATCTTTGAGGAAAGTTTTCAAGAATCCAATTTTATTGCTAAAGTAAGCACTAGAGCAACATGGTAATCAAATATAAAACAATCAATCAATATATATATACTAGTATATATACAAATACAAAGGATCATTAGTACATCATATCATAGTTATAAATAAGTCAAACAAATTTTAAATCTACCGTCACAAAAACTATGAAATAAAATCTACTTATAAGAACAACCCATTAGACTTACCCCACTCACGTGTTCTATTGGCCTGGTTCGGTTGCTAAACCATTCTCTGATACCACCTGTGACACCCCGTCGAATACTGTACCTGAACAACATGCGACGGAGTGCCCGCCGCGGATGCCTACCGCACCCGCAAGGCTTAGAACCACTCATTTTACGAATTACTGTTAATTATACACAATTAATATACGTGTCAATTATAAATTTATAACTAATAACTTCAATATGAATTAAATCCTACAAGGTCTGGTAAATATAGGTTGCTAACCACAGTATCCAATGGCTCGCTACTCGTCCTGCTGTCCAGCACTTGACCTGAAACCTGGAACCCACAACCAATCGTGGAAAACAATGCAAAAGCACGGAATGAGATAAATAAAATTTATCTCAGTACGGTATTCAGTTCCAGCCACTTGAGTTTTGATTATCATGTGTTGGAACTAAATACAAGACTGAGTCAAACCAAATCCAAATCAAATTTCATTTCTTTTTATTTCAAATAACATTAAAACTAGACTTTCGATCAAGCAATGCAATTAGACAAAGAAATTCAATACTATTCAAAATCCTTTAAAATTCAGAATATACCAATTGTCATTTCAATTCCTTAGAAAAAAAATAATTAATCGTTATATATCAATTACCGTGTAAAAACATTCATCTCTTGTTCAAAGCAGAATAGCAATGTCAAAATTAATTAAATCAATGCAATATGCAATGTGAGCTCGGCATCAATTCCATAACAATTCAAATGTCAATGTATAGCAAAAGCCGACTCAATTGGTTGGGCAATTACCTAATATGCAAGTCTGGTTTATCACAAGTCAATCATTTCAGTCATTTTCTTCAGATACCGCGAACCACCCTATAGATGGATGCCAACGGCCAATTCAATTCCTACATAATTCAATCAATTTAAATCATCAAAATGTACAAGCAAGCTGGGAACACTCACACTCCGGTCCATTCCAGACTAGACCTACTGAGTCCCGGTACATAAGCGCTTATTACACGGTGCTTGGTAGGATGGGTCATGACTCCACCTCCAAACATTACGAGTGTCTATCTCAACCACACAAGCTGTACTTACCTCAATCAATTCACATTTCAATCGGATTCCATTCAATATGTCACTTTCCAACATTTCAATCGGATACCATTCAATATGTCACTTTCCAATCATGCATCAATATACAATTTCACAAAATGATCTCATGAACAACATTCCAATTATGAATTCAGAATGCATAATGACAATGATAATAATAATAATAACAATAACAACAATCAAAACATATGTCACATATAATTAAAACTCAAGTGAAATCCGTACCTGATAACACAATAACATCAGCTAGCCAACAATAATCATACAGACCCTCAGTTGTACCAGCCATATCCGGCTCGAAAATCTGCCCAGACTCTACATTAACAATACTAGGCTAAGTCCTTATTTAAGAAAGCAAACAATAACAATTCACATTCAACAAATTCGTAGATAAAGTGACGGATTTGATTTGTTCCTTTGATTACCTCATACAATTATAATACACCTTATTAGTTGTACTAGTAGATGATTTGAAACACTAAACAGTGATTAACAACTATAGAAATCAATACACAACAGTAAAACAATAGTGCTAGACAATTTTCTGGCACCACCCGTGAAGGGTATTTTCGACAGTTTACAAAATCTTTTTTTTATTTCAAGAACGGCTGAATGGAATCAAATGAAAATTTAACTGTGAATGAAACATGATAGGACTCATCTACTGTAAAAATTTCATGATGTTTGGACATACAGATTAATTATAGTGAATTTTCGAAATCAGACAGAATCAGGTTTCAGAAAATCTGTTCCAGCAAATCGTGCCAGCAAATACGTCTGAAAGTTCCTGCCTTGAAACCCATCAAATAAATCTCTAAAAATTTTGTAAAATTTACAGCAGCTACCTCTAGATGTCTAGTTTCAGACCTAAAAGTTTCAAGTCCTAACTGCAAACAGAGAATAAATGAAAAATCAAAAACCGCATTGGGGTCTGTCTGTTCCAGAAACTGATTTCCAAAAGCTGCCCTGGTTTCAGAAATCTTGTAAAAATACCAAATCAACTCAAAAAAATTCATATTAGATACCAAAATTTTTGTATGGAAGTCTAGTTTTAAACAAAATAATTTTCATGTCCAACTTTGAAACAGAATAACAACAGTTACTTAAAGACTGATGCAAGGTCACAGCGGTAACAGAAAAACTGCAAATGACTTTATTCAATTTGGCCCTTTGAAATTAATTTGAGTAACAAAGGGTAGAAATCTAATACAATCAACAAATTTACTTACTCAGTCAAGATGGTACTTGGAGAGGATCCGAACAAAACTCGATTTCAAACAATTCCAGTTTCACTAAAAGCTCGGAGAGAGAGCTTGTTCTCAATACCTAATCGAATTCTCTTAATAACTTTCCAAGGAATTTCTTCTTCTTATTTACTATTATTTTTTTTTTGTGTCCAAGTTGGAAGGCAACGAGTGAGCTGTGTTTGTGATTTTTGGTAAAGTAGGAGATGAACAGAAAATGGAAAAGAGAAGTATGGAATGCGCTAGCTAACCAGGTCCAAAAGTCAAAAAGATAAGTTTCTCCATGTTCCAACTTTACCGCCCCAATTAGACAAAGTGCATTAATAATTCATAGACTACATACTTGTCTTGACAAGTGAGGTCCACATGTCACAAGTGGAAATAACCATGAACCAAGAGTTTCCAACCATTGAGATGAAATGAACTTTTTCCCTTTCTTACCAAACGTCGGCCAAAACAAAATGAAAAGTTCTAAACATACTGTATATATAAAGACTAATATTCCACCTAGTACATCAAATTCATTATTGTTTGCACTAACATAATTATAAAATAGAAGGAAAAAAAAAAAAAATCATAAATAGCAAAAATTTCATAGCGTCACAAAGGAGATCTTACATTTTGAGTTTGTAAATCATGTTTGACATGGAGATGAATGTTTGTTGTATATTTTTGTTTAAATTTGGCTTCATTTTACTTTCTGAACTAATGGAGGCTATATGCAATTTAATGCAGCATTTTGTGTGACAATGAAATGGAGGCGGTGGCTGTTAAAAGCCAGTTACAACAGCTAGGCCGGCCAATGTACAGCAATCCTCCTGTTCATGGTGCATTGATCGTTTCAACTATTCTTGGTGACCTTGAATTGAAAAAGTTGTGGCTGCAAGAGGTCAAGGTATGCGAAGTATTTTTTTTTTGACCAGGGTTTCTCAAGGACTTTGGAAATCTCATTGGAACCTGATCTTTCTCACTGTCCCATTTAATAATACGGAAGAATTTAGTTTTTGAGAAAGTGTGATTTATGAATGATTATTGTGATACATTATTATTATTATTATTATTTGAAAACTTGACGGAAGCTGCCAGGGAAATTTGTGATACACTTTTATAGTGCCTGCTTGTGATTTTATCCTTCTTATCTTCCATTTATTTATTTATTTATTTTTGGCTTCAATGTCCTTCTTTTTCTTATGATCCGTACTCCTATTCTTAGGGTATGGCTGATCGTATAATTGGAATGAGAACAGCACTAAGAGAGAACCTTGAAAAGTTGGGTTCACCTCTGTCTTGGGAGCACATCACCAATCAGGTCAGTGTAGCATTTGTAGTTAATGATAAGTTGTAGTAGATAGATATCATATGTGGTTTCTTTAATGAATGTTTTTCTTTAATTTTCTGGACAGATTGGGATGTTCTGCTACAGTGGTATGTCACCTGAACAGGTCGATAGATTGACAAATGAGTACCATATTTACATGACTCGCAACGGCAGGATAAGGTAATTTCTCTGCTTCATCTACCGGTCTACCACTCTTCCTGCCTTGTTGGAATTTTAACAAGCTTTAGTGCATTATTAGTTAATTTTTTTGTACTGATATTTTACTTGACTTGCATGCTATAGTAATCAACTGGGAATCAATACCTAATTTGACCGGTACAATGTCTTTTATAGCATTTTACATTATACTATCAAATGCTGACTCCCTCTCTCTCTCATAGTATGGCTGGCGTGACTACAGAAAATGTTGGTTATTTGGCTAATGCTCTCCATGAGGTGACCAAATAAGGTTTTCAGAAATTCTAACTTGCATGGATTCACTCTTTTACTGGATGATCATGTCAGCTCATGCCGCCTGTAAGAAGTCCTAAATGGGAGTTTCCATGCTCTTGCAGAATGATCATGTTTACTGATCTATCGATGCAACTCACATGAACAAGTACTACACTATATCTTTCTTTGTCTCTTCTGTACATACAGGCATGTTTTTTGTAATTCTCAGAACCAGTAATTATGTTAACCCGTTTAATTAAATGATGTAATGGGCACCAGCACACTAGTGTAGAATAAATGAAAATGAGGATTGTTAAGTAAATTATTGTATTAGATGGTCGGTTTTGTTGGCTTATTGGATGAGGATTGGCGCTATTTTTAATTGGATCTGCTCCTTTATCATTATGGGTTGTACATTACATTAGGTTAGTTTGACTTGTGAATTATTTTGATGAATTGTTCATCTGAACTGCTGGACTTAAATACGATTGTGGGCTCTGATGGAGTATAATTAGTTCATTGCTGAACTGCTTGACTTGAATAAGATTGTGGTACAATTAGTTTACTGTTTTGGTGACTTGAAGTTCCAACTAAAATTAAGGTCTGATTACTAAAAAATTGAAAGAAGTTTGTAGGAGGAAATGTGAAAATAATCTTGATTGTATTTTATTCGATAGTTCACCACCTTTAACCTGCATTAAATAGGTTAAAATTTAATATTGGATTTGGTGTCAACTTTTTTGTTAAATTAACAGTAAATGATTAGAAAATAACAAGGATAAGCATCTAGTTGAGCTTATATAGTTTCTGGTTTGGATATTAGTTTTGTTTAACTTTATTAATGTGCTTGCTTGCTTTCATGTTGTGGTCAATTTTTCAGCAACATAGAAGTTTGGCAATATTATCAATGGACAACAACACTTCACAGGGACTCACACATGAAGAAGGCTTAAGTGCAGCATATGCAAGCACGTCAAATGCTATGGGGGAATACACTATGTGCCTGGATATGATAATTTAAGCTAGGTAGACTATGAATTCTGGTTTACTTTGAATTCCAAACATATGAATAATTTTTGTTATTTGTATTGGATGATGATTTTCAATTCAATGCACAATATATATTTGTATTTTTTTTGTTTGATTCAATGTGAATTATGTGTATGGGTGAGAATTCTAAAATAATTGTGATTAATTAAAATCGTATGAATTAAATAGTGTGGTACCAAATTGGTACCGGAAAGAATTGAATGACTGTATAAATGTAATTGATGTGGCCATCAACAGTAGCGTCAGTATACTGACGTCTCTGATCTAATATACAACAATGTACAAAAACGCGGATACAGTGGACCCCACTAAATTCTGACAATAAGTTTTCTGTTTCGGCGAGCAAAGGCGTCGCTATATTGACTCTAATAGGTTGTGGGTCCCGCTAAAATTCTGACAATATATTATCTGGGTCGCTTAATAAAGGCGTCGGTATACCGACATAGTAACGTCTAAATAGAGACGCGCTTACTGTTTGAATAAGCGATCGGAGAACATGGTAAGCGTCGTTATCCCGACACAGATATAGAGACGCGTTAAGTAATCCGCGTCCTCGCGACACAGATGTTTATTATTAGCGGCTAGAGTATCTGAGTCGCTTAGGTAGCGTCTTTAGGTGGACGCAGATAGCTTTTCGTGTCGGAATAGAGACGCCTTTTTGCGAAGCAAATAATTGACATTCTAGTAGTGGATTTATGAATCATCAATCATCAAATAATCAAATTTCTCTATAATTTAATTATCGTATTGATATATTGATTCGAATATAATTTGGTTAATTTGATTCAATTTATTTGTTGAAATCGTGATTGATATATTTTACGGAATATCAAATTTTGTTGTAATCTGAAATAGATGTGGTTAATTGAATTAAGTCAATGATCCATGTTATGGAGATGTGGTTCTTACTTATATGGGAGTTGTCCAGGGGCGAAGCCAAAAAAACAATATAAATGGGGCCAATCTATAAATTTTATTTGTTGAAGGGGCCATTCTACATATTTGTTCATACCTTTATGCAATTTACCTTGTGATTTTTAGTAAAATTAAAAAATGTGGGGAGGCCAAGCCCACTAAGGCCCCTGCCTTGGCTCCGCCCCTGGAATTGTCGATGATTCTGATCTTTGCTTACTGGAAGGAACTGAATTGCTTGGATTGTTATTGTGAAAAATACAAACTCTTTTTAGTCTGAAAAATATATACTTATTTATTTCTGTATAATATATTATTTGTATTGTGTGGTTAATTCAATCGTATTGAAAATATTGTGATATAAATTAATTACAGTGAAGTTGTATCTTTAAATAATTGGTACTGAATTTTATACCCGACTATTTTATTTTTTGTTATTATTATTTCTTTTTGTTGCGACATTCGTGACGAACACGAAGAAGATATCTTACCCTCACACGTTCTTTAGTGCGGGGAGTATAAGCATGGGGTGTCGCATTTATTATCTGTTATTTTTTTAAAGGTCATTGGCAATTAATCACCACACCGACAATAAAATTTTATTAATAACTTTTCTAAATTTTAACAATTAGTAGAGGAAGAGACACTTGACTTCAGAAAATATTTTTTAAACAATCAATATTACATTATTACCGCTTAGAATGCAAAATATATTTAAAACTGCACTATATAATCATTATGCCAACTATATCTCCTATGCAACACATAAAATGACGAATTTTTTATTTTCTAAATAAAAAAAAGAGCCTTAGAGTCATTACATAAATTAAAATTAACAATTCTAACATTATCACCATTAATCCGTGATAATATGTTATTTTTCTAAAACGAAATTTTACTATATTAATTGCTCATAAAAATAGACAAACAAAGTGAAAAAAAGAAAAACAAAATAGAGTGCACATGAATTTAAAAAAAAAAGGTTTCCATGAGGACTGGATATTCCCATAATAAGGTAATAATTAATTAATCAGACCCGTAATGATTAAGTATCCAAGAGGCTGCGAGTTACATAATTTTTGTTCCTAGCAATTAAATTTCAACAATAGAAAAGCAACAGAACATCATATTCAAAGAATATGCCATGCCGGAAACGTACCTTGGATTTTTATTTTCTTTTTTGAAAGATAAATCAGGATCAAGTCTTCCAACTTATTTTTAAATTAGAAAAATTAGATATGAACACTTCTAATTATTTCTATTCGGATATAAACCCCTCTAATTTTCAAAATTAATTGGATATAAATTCCTCTAATTCGATTTTGTTTGGATATAGATTATTTTCATTATTTTTAAACATATTTTAAATATGAAAAATCAGATGTTAAATATTATGATCAAAATATCCCTACATGTCTACATCTCTGCTCGTTTTGTGCATTATCAGGACCTCAGACTTGCCCTTTTGTCTCCTTCTTATTCCATTTTCTCTGACCAACCATTTTTTGCACTTTATATGCGTAATTATCATATATAATCCAATCTTTTTGAATAAATAACATATGAATCATATTATAGACAGTACAAAGAGTTTAAATGTAGATTATTGACATGAAATGAGTTAGAATGAATGCATAAACGATTGAAATTCTCAAATAATACGCAGAATTGCATTATTTGCACTTTATATGCGTAATTAGTATAATCCAATCGTTTTCAATAAATAGCATGTGAATCATATTCTGGACAGTATAAAAAGTTTCAATGTAGATTACTACGATGAAATGACTTAGTTAGAATGAATCCAAAAACGATTGAAATGCTCAATGTTTATTCAGAATTGCATTATTTGCATTTTATATGCGTAATTACCATGTATAATCAAATATTTTTGAATAAATAATTAATGAATGATATTCTACACGGTATAAATAGTTTAAATGTAAATTATTGAGATCAAATGACTTAGAATGAATCCAGAAATGATTGAAATGATCAAATGATACTCATAATTGCATTATTTCCACTTTATATGAGTAATTACATTGTGTAACCCAAGCTTTTTGAATTAATAACATATGAATCATAATCTAGACATTATAAAGACTTCAAATGTAGATTATCGTAATGGAATGACTTAGAATGAATCCAGAAATGATTGAAATTCTCATATGATACGCAGAATTGCATTATTTGCACTTTATATGCGTAATTACCAAGTATAAACCAATTATTTTGAATAAATAACATATGAATAATATTCTAGAAAATATAAAGAGTTTAACTGTAGGTTATTGTGATGAAATAACTTAGAATAAGTCCAGAAACGATTGAAATGCTCCAATGATACTCAGAATTAGATTATTTGCACTTTATATATGTAATTACCATTTATAATCTAATCTTTCTGAATAAACAACATTATAAATCATATTCAAGGCTGTATAAAGAGTTGAAATGTAGAATATTGAGATGAAACAACTTAAAATGAAACCAGAAATGATTCAAATGCTCAAATGATACTCATAATTGCATTATTTGCATTTTATATCCGTAATTACCATGTATAATTCAATATTTTTGAACAAATATCATATGAATCATATTCTAGAAAGTATAAAGAGTTTAAATGTAGATTATTGTGATAAAATAGCTTAGAATGAATCTTGAAATGATTCAAATGCTCAAAGGATACTCAGAATTGCATTATATGCACTTTATAAGCGTAATGAACACTTATAATCCAATGTTTTGAATAAATAACATATAAATCATAATCTAGACAGTATAATGAGTTTAAATGTAGATTATTGTGATGGAATGACGTAGAATGAATCCAGAAACGATTGAAAGGCTTAAATGATACTCAGAATTATATTATTTGCACTTTATAAGCGTAATTACCATTTATAATCGAATCTTTTTGAATAAATAATATAAGAATCATATTATAGACAGTATAAAAAGTTTAAATGTTTATTATTGGGATGAAATGACTAAGAATGAAATCCAAAACAATTGAAATTATCAAATTACACTCAGAATTGCATTATTTGCAAGTTATAAGCATAATTAACAATTATAATCCAATATTTCTGAATAAATAAAATATGAATCATAATATAGACAGAATAAAGTGTTTAAATGTAGATTATTCTAATGAAATGACCTAGAATGAATAAGGAAACGATTTAAAAGCTCAAATATATTCAAAATTACATTAAACACAATTTATATGCCTAATTTACTTTTATATTGTAGACAATATAAAGAGTTAAAAATTAGATTATAAAAATTAGAATCTAGAAATGATTGAAATGCTCAAATGACACTCAGAATTACCATATTTTCAATTTATATTGTAATAACCATGTATAATTCAATTTTTTTTGAATAAATAACAGTGAAATGTAGGTTAAATGTAGGTTATTTAGATTATTTAGATGTAGGTTATTTAGATTAAATGACTTATATTGAATTCAGAAACAATTGAAATGAATATGTAATATTTGAATCATATTCCAGACAGTATAAAGAGTCTACATGTAGATTATTGTGTTGAAATGAATTAGAATGAATCCAGAAACAATTGAAATGCTCAAACGGTGATCAGAATTGCATTATTTGCATTTTATATGCATAATTACCATGTATAATCAAATCTTTTTTAATAAATAACATATGAATCACATTACAGATAGTATAAAGGGTTTAAATGTAGTTTATTGTGATGAAATGTCTTAGAATGAATCCATAAACGATTGAAATGCTCAAATGACACACAAAATTGCATTATTTGAAATTTATATTCGCAATTACCATTTATAATCCAATATTTCTGAATAAATGACATTTGAATCATATTCTAAACAGTATAAAGATTTTAAAAGTAGATTATTGAGATGAAATGATTTAGATTGAATCCAGAAACGATCGAAACGCTCAAATGACAATCAGAATTGCATTATTTGCACTTTAAATGTGTAATAACCATGTATAATCTATTCTTTTTTATTACATAACATTTGAATCATACTATAGACAGTAAAAATAGTTTAAATGTAGATTATTGTGATGAAATGACTTAGAAATGATAGAAATGCTCAAATGACACTCAGAATTGCATTTGTTGCACTTTATATGCGTAATTACGTTTTATAATCCAATATTTTTCAATAAATAATATATGAATCATAACATAGACAGAATAAAGTGTTTAAATGTAGATTATTCTAATCAAATGATACTCACAATTACATTATTTTCATTTTATATACGTAATTAATAAATGAATCCAGAAACGATTGATATGCTCAAATGACACTCATAATTACATTATTTGTACTTTAAATTTAGATTATTGTGATGAAATAACCTAGAATGAATCCTGAAACGATTGAATTACTCAAATAACACTCAGAATTGATTTGCATGTTATATGCGTAATTACTATGAATAATCCATTTTTTTAGAATAAATAACATTTGAATCATATTCTAGACAGTATAAAGAGTTTTAATGTAAACTGTTGTAATGGAATGACTTAGAATGAATCCTGAAATGATTGAATTGCTCAAATGACACTCAGAATTGCATTATTTGCACTTTATATGCGTAATTACCATGTATAATGAAGTCTTTTTTGATAGATAACAGATGAATCACATTACAGACAGTATAAAGTGTTTAAATGTAGTTTATTGTGATGAAATGAGTTAGAATGAATCCAGAAACATTTGAAATTTACAAATGATATTCAGCATTGCATGACTTGCACTTTAAATGTGTAATTACCATTTATAAACCAATCTTTCAGAAGAAATAACATATGCATCATACTCTAGAATGTATAAAGAGTTAAAATGTAGATTATTTGGACAAAATAACTTAGAAATAATTCAGAAACGATTGAAATGCTGAAATGATACTCTGAATTGCTTTACATGCACTTTATAAGCGTAATTACCATTTATAATCCAATCTTTTATGAATAACTAACATATGAATCATATTGTAGACAGTATAAAGAGTTTAAATGTAGATTATTGAGATGACGGGTGTGTTTGGATGGAGTGGGAATAAGGAATAAGGGACTTATTCCTTATTCCGGTGAAAAGTAAATAACTAAGGAATAGGAAATTTGGACTTATTCTGGCCCTTATCCATATTCTAGCAAAACCAAGGAATTTGGATAAGGAATAAGGAATAGGCTTTTCTCTATTCCTATTACCTATTCCCACTCCAACCAAACACACCCGAAATGAGTTGGAATGATCCAGAAACAATAGAAATGATCAAATGATACTCAGAATTGTATTACATTCACTTTACAAACGTAATTACCATTTATAATCCAATTTTTTTGAATAAATAATGTATGAATCATAATCTGGACAGTATAAAGAGTTTAAATGTAGATTATAGTGATGGAATGACTTAGAATTAAGCCAGAAACGATTGAATGCTCAAATAACACTGAGAATTGCAGTAGTTGCACTTTATATGTGTAATTATCTTTTATCATCCAATCTTTCTGAATAAATTACATATGAATCATACTTTAGACAGTATAAAGAGTTTAAATTTAGATTATTGAGATGAAATGACTTAGAATGTAGATTATTGTGATCAAATGACTTAATATGAATCCAGGAACAATTTAATGCTCAAATGACACTCAGAATTGCATTAGTTGCACTTTATGTGCGTAATTACCTTTTATAATCAATATTTCTGAAGAAATAACATATGAATCATACTTTAGACAGTATCAAAAGTTTAATCTTAGATTATTGAGATGAAATGACTAGTAATGAATCCAGAAATGATTGATATGATCAACTGATACTCACAATTGCATTATATGCACTTTATTAGCGTAATTACCGTATATAATCCAATCTTTTGGAATAAATAACATATGAATCATAATTGTGATGAAATGTAGATTATTGTGATGAAATGAGTTAGAATGACCCAGAAACGATAGAAATGATCAAATGATACTCAGAATTGTATTACATTCACTTTACAAACATAATTACCATTTATAATCCAATTTTTTTGAATAAATAATGTTTGAATCATAATCTGGACAGTATAATGAGTTTAAATGCAGATTATAGTGATGGAATCACTTAGAATTAATCCAGAAACGATTGAATACTCAAATAACACTCAGAATTGCAGTAGTTGCACTTTATATGTGTAATTATCTTTTATCATCCAATCTTTCTGAATAAATTACATATGAATCATATTTTAGAAAGTATAAAGAGTTTAAATTTAGATTATTGAGATGAAATGACTTAGAATGAATCCAGAAAAGATTGAAATACTCAAATGATACTCAGGATTGCATTATTTGCTTTATTTATGCGTAATTACGATGTAAAATCATATCTTTCAAAATAAATACCATACGGATAATATTCTAGACAGTATAAATAGTTTAAATGTACATTATTGTGATGAAATGACTTAGAATGAATCTATAAACGATTGAAATACTCAAATGATACTCATAATTGCATTATTTGCATATTATACGAGTAATTGTCATGTATAATCCAATATTTTTTTTATTAACAACATTTGAATCATATTCTAAACAGTATAAAGAGTTTAAATATAGATTAATGTAATGAAATGACTTAAAATGAATCCAGAAACGATTCAAATGCTCAAATGATACTTAGAATTACATTATTTGCACTTTCTAAGTGTAATTACCATTTAAAATCCAATCTATTTTGAATAAATAACATATGAATCATATTATTGACAGTATAAAGAGTTTAAATATAGATTATTGAGATGGCATGACTTCGAATGAATCCAGAAACGATTGAAATGATCAAATGATACTCAGAATTGCATTATATGCACTTTATATGCGTAATTACCATTTATAATCAATTTTTTTAATAAATAACATATGAATCATAATCTCGACATTATAATGTGTTTAAATGTATATTATTGTGATGGAATGACTTAGAATGAATCCAAAACAGATTGAAATGCTCAAATGTCACTGAGAATTGCATTAGTTGCACTTTATAAGCGTGATTAATATTTATAATCTAATTTTTTGAATAAAAAGCATATGAATCATAATCTAGATAGAATAAAGGGTTTAAATGTAGATTATTCTTATGAAATGACTTAGAATGAATCCTGGAAAGGTTGAAATGCTCAAATGATACTTAGAATTACATTATTTGGAGTTTATATGCGTAATTACCATGTATAAACCTATCTTTCTGAAAAAATAACATATGCATCGTATTATAGAATTTATAAAGACTTTTCAATATAGATTATTTTGAAAAAATGACTTAGAAAGAATCCCGAAACAGCAGAGATGCTGAAATGATACTCAGAATTATATTATTTGCACTTTATATGTGTAATTGCCAAGTATTATACAATATTTTTGAATTAATAACATATGAATCAATATATGAACAGTATACAGAGTTAAAATGTAGATTATTGAGATTAAATGACTTAGAATGAATCTAGAAAAGGTTGAAATAATCAAATGATACTCAGAATTACATTATTTGCACTTTATATGCGTAATTATCATTTATAATCTAATCTTTTTGACTAAATAACATATTAATCATAATCTGGATAGTATAAAGTGCTTAAATGTAGATTATTGTGATGAATGACTTAGAATGAATCCAAAAAAAATTGAAATGTTCAAATGACACTCAGAATTGAATTAGTATCAAATTGACTTAGAATGCAAACTATACTGTCTAAAATATGATTCATGTGTTATTTAATCCAGAAACAATTGAAATGCTCAAATGATACTTGGAATTGCATTAGTTGCACTTTATATGTGTAATTACCTTTTATAATCCAATATTTCTAAATAAATAACACATGAATCATATTTTAGACAGTATAAAGAGTTTAAACGTAGATTATTGAGAAGAAATGACTAGTAATGAATCCAGAAACAATTGATATGATCAAATGATACTCCGAATTGCATTATATGCTTTTTATAAGCGTAATTACCATATATAATCCAATTTTTTTGAATAAATAACATATGAATCATAATCTGGACAGTGTAAAAAGTTTTAAATGTAGATTATTGTGATGGAATGACTTAGTATGTATCCAGAAACAATTGAAATGCTCAAATGATACTTAGAATTACATTATATGCACTTTATAAGCGTAATTTCCATTTATAATCCTATCTGTTTTTAATAACTATCATATGAAGCATAATCTGGTCAGTATAAAGTGTTTTAATGTAGATTATTGTGATGGAATGACTTAGAATGAATCCAGAAAAGATTGAAATGCTCAATTGACACTCAGAATTGCATTAGTTGCACTTTATTAGCGTAACTAACATTTATAATTCAATCCTTCTCAATAAATAACAAATGAATCATAATTTAGATAGAATAAAGTGTTTAAATGTAGATTATTCTAGTGAAATGACTTAGAATGAATCCTGGAAAGGTTGAAATGCTCAAATGATACTCTGAATTACATTATCTGCATTCTATATGCGTAATTAATACGTATAAACCTATCTTTCTGAATAAGTAACATATGCATCGTATACTAGAATTTTTAAAGTGTTTAAATGTTGATTATTTTGACAAAATGACTTAGATAGAATCCAGAAACGATTGAAATGCTGAAAAGCTGAAACGATTGAAATCCAGAAACGATTGAAATGCATAACACAATATTTTTCAATAAATAACATATGAATTATATTCTAGACAGTATAATGTGTTTAAATGTAGATTATTGAGATGAAATGTCTTAGAATGAATCTAGAAACGATTTAAATGATCAAATGATAGTAAGAATTGCATTATATGAAGTTTATAAGCGTAATTACCATTTATAATCCTATCTTTTTGAATAAATAACATATAAATCATAATCTGGACAGTATAAAGTGTTTAAATGTTGATTATTGTGATGAAATGAATTAGAATGAATCCAGAACCAATTGAAATGCTCAAATGACACTCAAAATTTCATTAGTTGCACTCTATATGCGTAATTACCTTTTATAATCCAATTTTTCAGAATAAATAACATATGTATCATATTTTAAACAGTATGAAGAGTTTAAATATAGATTATTGAGATGAAATAACTTAGAATGAATCCAGAAACGATTAAAATGCTGAAATGACACTCAGAATTACTTTAGTTGCACTTTATTAGTGTATCTAGCATTTATAATCCCATCTTTTTCAATAAATAACTTAAGAATCTCATCTAGAGAGTATAAAGAGTTTAAATATAGATTATTTCGAAAAAATGTCTTAGAATAAATCCAGAAAAGTTAGCTATGCTAAAATGATACACATAATTATATTATTTGCAATTTATATGCGTAATTACCTTGTATAAACCAATCTTTCTGAACAAATAACATATGCATCATATTCTAGAATGTATAAAGAGTTTAAATGTAGATTATTTGGACAAAATAACTTAAAAATATTCCAGAAAATGCTGAAATGAAATTCATAATTGCATTATATGCACTTTATAAGCATAATTACCATTTATAATCCAATCTATTTTGAATAAAAAACATATGAATCATATTATTGACAGTATAAAGAGTTTAAATATAGATTATTGAGATGACATGACTTCGAATGAATCCAGAAACGATTGAAATGATCAAATGATACTCAGAATTGCATTATATGCACTTTATATGCGTAATTACCATTTATAATCCATTTTTTTAATAAATAACATATGAATCATAATCTCGACAGTATAATGTGTTTAAATGTATATTATTGTGATGGAATGACTTAGAATGAATCCAAAAAAGATTGAAATGCTCAAATGTCACTCAGAATTGCATTAGTTGCACTTTATAAGCGTGATTAATATTAATAATCTAATTTTTTGAATAAAAAGCATATGAATCATAATCTAGATAGAATAAAGGTTTTAAATGTAGATTATTCTTATGAAATGACTTAGAATGAATCCTGGAAAGGTTGAAATGCTCAAATGATACTTAGAATTACATTATTTGGAGTTTATATGCGTAATTACCATGTATAAACCTATCTTTCTGAAAAAATAACATATGCATCGTATTATAGAATTTATAAAGAGTTTTCAATATAGATTATTTTGAAAAAATGACTTAGAAAGAATCCCGAAACAGCTGAGATGCTGAAATGATACTCAGAATTATATTATTTGCACTTTATATGTGTAATTGCCAAGTATTATACAATATTTTTGAATTAATAACATATGAATCATATTATGAACAGTATACAGAGTTAAAATGTAGATTATTGAGAAGAAATGACTTAGAATGAATCTAGAAACGGTTGAAATAATCAAATGATACTCAGAATTACATTATTTGCAATTTATATGCGTAATTATCATTTATAATCTAATCTTTTTGAATAAATAACATATGAATCATAATCTGGACAGTATAAAGTGCTTAAATGTAGATTATTGTGATGAAATGACTTAGAATGAATCCAAAAAAAAAATTGAAATGTTCAAATGACACTCAGAATTGAATTAGTATCAAATGATCCAATCATTTTGAAAAAAATAACATATGAATCATAATCTGGACATTATAAGCGTAATAACCAATAATAACCCAATAGTTTTGGATAGATATCATAGGAATCATATTTCGGACAGTAAAAAAGTTTAAATGTAGATTATTGTGATCAAATGACTTAATATGAATCCAGGAACAATTTAAAGCTCAAATGACACTCAGAATTGCATTAGTTGCACTTTACGTGCGTAATTACCTTTTATAATCAATATTTCTGAAGAAATAACATATGAATCATATTTTAGACAGTATAAAAAGTTTAATCTTAGATTATTGAGATGAAATGACTAGTAATGAATCCAGAAATGATTGATACGATCAACTGATACTCACAATTGCATTATATGCACTTTATAAGCGTAATTACTGTATATAATCCAATCTTTTGGAATAAATAACATATGAATCATAATTGTGATGAAATGTAGATTATTGTGATGAAATGAGTTAGAATGATCCAGAAACGATAGAAATGATCAAATGATACTCAGAATTGTATTACATTCACTTTACGAACATAATTACCATTTATAATCCATTTTTTTTTGAATAAATAATGTTTGAATAATAATCTGGACAGTATAATGAGTTTAAATGCAGATTATAGTGATGGAATCACTTAGAATTAATCCAGAAACGATTGAATACTCAAATAACACTCAGAATTGCAGTAGTTGCACTTTATATGTGTAATTATCTTTTATCATCCAATCTTTCCGAATAAATTACATATGAATCATATTTTAGACAGTATAAAGAGTTTAAATTTAGATTATTGAGATGAAATGACTTAGAATGAATCCAGAAAATTTGAAATACTCAAATGATACTCAGGATTGCATTATTTGCTTTATTTATGCGTAATTACGATGTAAAATCATATCTTTCAAAATAAATACCATACGGATAATATTCTAGACGGTATAAAGAGTTTAAATGTACATTATTGTGATGAAATGACTTAGAATGAATCTAGAAACGATTGAAATACTCAAATGATACTCATAATTGCATTATTTGCATATTATACGAGTAATTGTCATGTATAATCCAATATTTTTTTTTTAACAACATTTGAATCATATTCTAAACAGTATAAAGAGTTTAAATATAGATTAATGTAATGAAATGACTTAAAATGAATCCAGAAACGATTCAAATGCTCAAATGATACTTAGAATTACATTATTTGCACTTTCTAAGTCTAATTACCATTTAAAATCCAATCTATTTTGAATAAATAACATATGAATATAATTATTGACAGTATAAGGAGTTTAAATATAGATTATTGAGATGACATGACTTCGAATGAATCCAGAAACGATTGAAATGATCAAATGATACTCAGAATTGCATTATATGCACTTTATATGCGTAATTACCATTTATAATCCATTTTTTAATAAATAAAATATGAATCATAATCTCGACAGTATAATGTGTTTAAATGTATATTATTGTGATGGAATGACTTAGAATGAATCCAAAAAAGATTGAAATGCTCAAATGTCACTCAGAATTGCATTAGTTGCACTTTATAAGCGTGATTAATATTTATAATCTAATTTTTTGAATAAAAAGCATATGAATCATAATCTAGATAGAATAAAGGGTTTAAATGTAGATTGTTCTTATGAAATGACTTAGAATGAATCCTGGAAAGGTTGAAATGCTCAAATGATACTTAGAATTACATTATTTGGACTTTATATGCGTAATTACCATGTATAAACCTATCTTTCTGAAAAAAAAACATATGCATCGTATTATAGAATTTATAAAGAGTTTTCAATATAGATTATTTTGAAAAAATGACTTAGAAAGAATCCCGAAACAGCTGAAATGCTGAAATGATACTCAGAATTATATTATTTGCACTTTGTATGTGTAATTGCCAAGTATTATACAATAATTTTGAATTAATAACATATGAATCATATTATGATCAGTATACAGAGTTAAAATGTAGATTATTGAGATAAAATGACTTAGAATGAATCTAGAAACGGTTGAAATAATCAAATGATACTCAGAATTACATTATTTGCATTTTATATGCGTAATTATCATTTATAATCTAATCTTTTTGAACAAATAACATATGAATCATAATCTGGACAGTATAAAGTGCTTAAATGTCGATTATTGTGATGAAATGACTTAGAATGAATCCAAAAAAAATTGAAATGTTCAAATGACACTCAGAATTGAATAAGTATCAAATGATCCAATCATTTTGAAAAAAAATAACATATGAATCATAATCTGGACATTATAAGCGTAATAACCATTAATAATCCAATAGTTTTGGATAGATATCATAGGAATCATATTTTGGACAGTAAAAAAGTTTAAATGTAGATTATTGTGATCAAATGACTTAATATGAATCCAGGAATAATTTAATGCTCAAATGACACTCAGAATTACATTATTTGCACTTTATATGCGTAATTATCATTTATAATCTAATCTTTTTGACTAAATAACATATTAATCATAATCTGGATAGTATAAAGTGCTTAAATGTAGATTATTGTGATGAATGACTTAGAATGAATCCAAAAAAAATTGAAATGTTCAAATGACACTCAGAATTGAATTAGTATCAAATTGACTTAGAATGCAAACTATACTGTCTAAAATATGATTCATGTGTTATTTAATCCAGAAACAATTGAAATGCTCAAATGATACTTGGAATTGCATTAGTTGCACTTTATATGTGTAATTACCTTTTATAATCCAATATTTCTAAATAAATAACACATGAATCATATTTTAGACAGTATAAAGAGTTTAAACGTAGATTATTGAGAAGAAATGACTAGTAATGAATCCAGAAACAATTGATATGATCAAATGATACTCCGAATTGCATTATATGCTTTTTATAAGCGTAATTACCATATATAATCCAATTTTTTTGAATAAATAACATATGAATCATAATCTGGACAGTGTAAAAAGTTTTAAATGTAGATTATTGTGATGGAATGACTTAGTATGTATCCAGAAACAATTGAAATGCTCAAATGATACTTAGAATTACATTATATGCACTTTATAAGCGTAATTTCCATTTATAATCCTATCTGTTTTTAATAACTATCATATGAAGCATAATCTGGTCAGTATAAAGTGTTTTAATGTAGATTATTGTGATGGAATGACTTAGAATGAATCCAGAAAAGATTGAAATGCTCAATTGACACTCAGAATTGCATTAGTTGCACTTTATTAGCGTAACTAACATTTATAATCCAATCCTTCTCAATAAATAACAAATGAATCATAATTTAGATAGAATAAAGTGTTTAAATGTAGATTATTCTAGTGAAATGACTTAGAATGAATCCTGGAAAGGTTGAAATGCTCAAATGATACTCTGAATTACATTATCTGCATTCTATATGCGTAATTACTATGTATAAACCTATCTTTCTGAATAAGTAACATATGCATCGTATACTAGAATTTTTAAAGTGTTTAAATGTTGATTATTTTGACAAAATGACTTAGATAGAATCCAGAAACGATTGAAATGCTGAAAAGCTGAAACGATTGAAATCCAGAAACGATTGAAATGCATAACACAATATTTTTCAATAAATAACATATGAATTATATTCTAGACAGTATAATGTGTTTAAATGTAGATTATTGAGATGAAATGTCTTAGAATGAATCTAGAAACGATTTAAATGATCAAATGATAGTAAGAATTGCATTATATGAAGTTTATAAGCGTAATTACCATTTATAATCCTATCTTTTTGAATAAATAACATATAAATCATAATCTGGACAGTATAAAGTGTTTAAATGTTGATTATTGTGATGAAATGAATTAGAATGAATCCAGAACCAATTGAAATGCTCAAATGACACTCAAAATTTCATTAGTTGCACTCTATATGCGTAATTACCTTTTATAATCCAATTTTTCAGAATAAATAACATATGTATCATATTTTAAACAGTATGAAGAGTTTAAATATAGATTATTGAGATGAAATAACTTAGAATGAATCCAGAAACGATTAAAATGCTGAAATGACACTCAGAATTACTTTAGTTGCACTTTATTAGTGTATCTAGCATTTATAATCCCATCTTTTTCAATAAATAACTTAAGAATCTCATCTAGAGAGTATAAAGAGTTTAAATATAGATTATTTCGAAAAAATGTCTTAGAATAAATCCAGAAAAGTTAGCTATGCTAAAATGATACACATAATTATATTATTTGCAATTTATATGCGTAATTACCTTGTATAAACCAATCTTTCTGAACAAATAACATATGCATCATATTCTAGAATGTATAAAGAGTTTAAATGTAGATTATTTGGACAAAATAACTTAAAAATATTCCAGAAAATGCTGAAATGAAATTCATAATTGCATTATATGCACTTTATAAGCATAATTACCATTTATAATCCAATTTTTTTGAATAAAAATCATATGACTCATAATCTGGACAGTATAAAAAGTTTAAATGTAGATTATTGTGATGGAATGTCTTAGTATGAATCTAGAAACAATTGAAATGCTCAAATGACACTAAAAAAATTTATATGCGTAATTAACTTTTATAATCCAATCTTTTTTAATAAATATCATATGTATGATATTTTAGACAGCATGAAGTGATTATATAGATTATTGAGATGAAATGACTTAGTATGAATCCAGAAACAATTGAAATGCTCAAATGACATTCAAAATTGAATTAGTTGCATTTTATATGCGTAATTAACTTTTATAATCCAATCATTCTGAATAAATAACATATGTATCATATTTTAGATAGTATGAAGAGTTCAAATATAGATTATTGAGATGAAATGACTTAGAATGAATCTAGAAACGATTAAAATGCTCAAATGACACTCAGAATTGCATTAGTTGCACTTTATTAGTGTATCTAGAATTTATATTCCAATCTTTTTGAATAAATAACATGAGAATCATCATCTAAATAGTATAAGTTGTTTTAATGTAAATTATTTCGATGAAATGACTTAGAATGAATCCCGAAACAATTGAAATACTCAAATGATACTCACAAATGCATTATTTGCTCTATATATGCATAATTACCATTTTAAATCCTCTCTTCCAGAATAAATACCATATGAATAATATCTAGACAATATAAAGAGTTTAAATGTACATTATTGTGATGAAATAACTTAGAATGAATCTAGAAACGATTGAAATGCTCAAAAGATACTCAGAATTACATTATTTGCATTTTATATGCGTAATTACCATGTATAATCAAATATTTTTTAATGAATAACATATGAATCATATTTTAGACTATACGAAGAGTTTAAATGTAGATTATTCTGTTGAAATTACTTAGAATGAATCCAGAAACGATGAAAATGCTCAAATGATACTCACAATTGCATTATTTGCACTTTAAATCGGAATTATCATGTATGATCCAATTTTTTTGAATAAATAACATATGAATCATATTCTATACATTATAAAGAATTTAAATGCCTGTTATTGTGATGAAATGATTTAGAATGAACCCATAAGTGATTCAAATGATCATATGATACTTAGAATTGCTTTATTTGCACTTTATATGCATAATTGCCATGTTTCATCCAATCTTTCACAATAAATAACATATGCATCATATTCTCGACAATTTAATGAGTTTAAATTTAGATTATTGAGATAAAATAACTTAGAATGAATGTAGAAACAATTGAAATAATCAAATGATATTCTGAATTACATTATTTGCAGTTTATGTGCAACATTACCATTTATAATCCAATCTTTTTTAATAAATAAGACATGAATAATAATCTAGACAGTATAAAGTGTTTAAATGTAGATTATTCTGATGAAATGACTTAGAAAGAATCCAGAAACTATTGAAATGCTCAAATGATACTCACAATTACATCATTTGCACTTTATATATGTAATTAATATTTATAATACAATATTTCTGAACAAATAACATATGAATCATATTTTAGACAGTATAAAGATTTGAGATTGAAATTATTGAGATGAAATAACTTAGAATGAATCCAGAAACGACTGAAATGCTCAAATAACACTCAGAATTCTATTATTTACAATTTATATGCGTAATTACCTTGTATAATCCAATCTTTTTTAATAAATAAATTTGAGTCACATTATAGATAGTATAAAGAGTTTAAATATAGATTATTGTGTTGGATTGACTTAGAATAAATCTAGAAACGATTGAAATGCTTAAATGATACCGAGAATTGCATTATTTGCAATTTATATGCGTAACTATCTTGTATAATCAAATCTTATTTAATAAATAACATATGAATCATATTCAGGATACTATAAAGTGTTTAAATGTACATTAGTGCGATGAAATGGCTTAGAATGAATCCATAAAAGGCAGTATAAAGAGTTTAAACGTAGTTTATTGTGATAAAATGACTTAGAATGAATCCATAAACATTTGAAATGCTCAAATGATACTCAAAATTGTATTATTGGCACTTTATATGCGTAATTACCATGTATAATCCAATCTTTTTGAATAAGTAACATATGAATCATATTCGGGATACTATAAAGTGTTTAAATGTTCATTAGTGTGATGAAATGGCTTAGAATGAATCCATAAATGATTAAAATGCTGAAATGATATTGAGAATTGCATTATTTTCACTTGATATGCATAATTACCATGTATAATCAAATATTTTTGAATGAATAACACATGAATCATATTCTAGACAGTATAAGAGTTTAATTGTAGATTATTGTGATGAAATGATTGAGAATGAATTCAGAAATGATTGAATTGCTCAAATGATACTTAGAATTGCATGTTTTGTAATTTATATGTGCATGTACCTTGTATAATCTAATATTTTTTAATAAATAACCATTGTATTAAACGCCTCTAGGTTTGTCGATTGCAAAACTATATTATTTGACATCTAACAATCTTCTTGAAGTTATCATTATAGGTATTGACTTAATATGAAACTGGTACATGAACTCAAGCAAGATCAAGACTATGTTTTCCTCATGCTTGAACTAGTTTAGGCTAGGTTAATAGATTTTGAAGCTCTGTATCTCTTATAATGACCTAGATAGCTAGAAAAGCTCAAGTTTCAAGTGGTAAACTAAGTAATGGTACTTAGTATTCCTTAATGGTAGTAGTTGATCACCTAAATACTGTGTTTGGGCACCAAAATTGCTCTGGAGGCGTTGCACAATGCAGCTAAGCGTTACACAATGTTACTGCTGCAATCTTCCTACTGCACTACTCTTTCGAGCCTGATTTGACCACTTTATGTTCCGAATTTGAAGAAACTCAAAACATGAAAGTTGTAGATCTTTTTGTCTGGGTTTTGAATCACCTCAATCAGAGTTCGGAGAAGAAAGTTTGAGTCACATTACTAAACACTGTCTGCTGAAACTGGCAGCAACGTTGTGTAACGCCCTGGAGCGTCAAGTAACGCCCCAACGGCTAGTTTTGCTACAAGACAATTTCAACGGTCATATTCCAGTTTCGTATGACGCCCAATAGTGTCAGGTAACACCCAAACTAATTTTCGCTGGTAAAAGGGGCTGTTTCATGGCCTATTTATACAACCCCTTGTCCAATCACTTTAGAGACTTTTGTTTAGCCAAAACCAGTCCAGATTTGAGCCTTTGAGCACTAGGAACACTTGATCTTTTCATAGTTAGATCATTTTGAGAGATGAAGTAGCCTCAAACACCATCACCCCGATATTGTTGCAAGGTGTAGGTTGGAATAGGTTGAGAGCCATCTCACTTGAGGCCGTGGTTCTATTTGCTATTCGAGGTAGCCCGATCCGCCTCGGTTACTTGGTGTACAAGGTGATTTGTTTCGAAGTTGTAGTCCCGTTCTTACTGGAAACAAACGAAGCGCACACTTTCGTGGTAGCGAAACTTTCGGAGACGTACGACTAAGGCTAGCATTTCTCTAGCGGGTCGGAACTCCGTAATCATATCGCGTGTTTAATTTTTTCTCTCTTTCTCTCTTTATTTGCTATATTTGAATTGCTTGTGTGTTTGTTTGTATTGGGTACCAAATGAATTGTGTTAGGGTAGTTCATACCAAACCGGTCTAGAACCTTAATTGTTTCTGCTAAACCTTGATTAAGCCGCCTCTATTAAGGTCAACAATAACATATGCATCATATTCTAGATTGTATAAAGAGTTTAAATGTACATTATTGTGATGAACTTACTTAGAATGAATCCATAAACGATTCGAATGCTCAAATGATACTCAGAATTGCATTATTTGCCTTTATATGCGTAATTACCATGTATAATCCAATCTTTCTGAACAAATAACATATGAATCATATTCTTGAAAGTATAAAGATTTTAAATGTTGATTATTGTGATGAAATGATTTAGAATTTATCCATAAATGATTGAAATGCTAAAATGTTACTCAAAATTGCATTATTTGCACTTTATGTGCGTAATTATCATGTATAATCCAATCTTTTTTTGAATAAATAATATACGAATCATATTTTAGATAGTATAAAGAGTTTAAATGTTGATTTTTGTGGAGAAATGACTTAGAATGAGTTCTTTATCTCAATCAATACAAGCTTTTATAAAAAGAATCAATTAGCGACTTTAAATATTGAAAATGTTATTTTTAAGCATTAAGATCACACTTGGTTAATTTTAGTGACGAGTACACTATTGTAATGCATATTCATGAAGTTCGTCATATTGGGCAAGCAAAAGAATTAGATCTTTTTGGATTTTTTTTTTAAAAAAAATTGTATTTGGGAGATTTATAAAAGCTAATACAAACATATCATAAAAAAAAAATAAACTACATCAATTTGATTTACTTAAAAAGAAAATCACACTGATATTTTTTTTTTCCAAAAATGACATTGTTTCAGGAAGAAAGTGAGGAAAAATTTTTACTTTTCGAGAGAGAGAGAGAGCGAGAGATTAGAAAAGATAACTTAGCAATGGAAAGAAATATGACTAATAAAAATTTTCCTTAGTGATTTAAAAAGAACATCATTGGAGATGGAAAGATGGGGGCAGTACCGAAGAGCAGTGTCTTAAAATAATGTTTTTTATTTAATATATTTAAAATATGTTTAAAAATGATGAAAAAGGTTTATATTCAAACTAGACAAAATTAGAGGGCTTTATATCAAATTTTAAAGATTTGAGGGGTTTATATCTGGATAGAGATGATTAGATGTGGTTATATCCGATATTTTATTTTAAATTAAATTTCTATAAAAAACTCTTAGTCGAGTTTCGAACCTGCGATTTTTTACTCAAGATGCATTGCTTTTTGTCACTAAACTAAGAGCCGGTTCTCAATATCCTAGGATATATTACTTATTTTATTGCTTCTATTTCATTAACCTCGTTGTTGTATGGACTTTTGTGACGGGCTCTTTTTACTTGGTTATTGTAATCTGGTTTCTTGCTCAAGCACTTTTGTTCCAAAAAAAAAAAATAATAATAAATAAAAATATAAAGTTTTCTTTAAAAATTAACGGGGACAAAAAAATATTGTATTATATTCTTTTTTTCGCTCTGAGATCAATTATGTACATTCATACTCTCGTGAAGTTCTGTTCCAAAAAAGGAAACCTATATAGTGTTTTCTTCTTCGTCAGGTGGAGTTAATGAGAGAGAAATTAAGAATATCACGTCACTAAGGCCCACAATTTCTAATGCATGGCACGAAACAAACGCCAACACTTAATATATCTACACCCATATTTCCTCTTATTTGTTATGATGCTAATTAATTACAGAAGTAACTATGAGATAAATACATTTATCAGACAATTAAACAACACAACTGGTGCTGGAAAGCCTCTCCATGGAGAAATGTCGATCTCATGTTTTTGCCTTCTTCACCGGCCTAGTCATCATCAACATGAAATCATCCATCTCAACATATTTATCATGATTCCTGTCGATCTGCTTCACCATCCTCTCACATTCCTTCAGCTCACACGACTCGCCAAGCATCCTAAACGTATGCTGAATATCTTCAGCACTTAGTCGACCGTCTCTGTCTCTATAAAATACAGAAAATGCATGTCTTATCTCACGAAGCATCACACCATTCTTGTGCAAATCTAAGAAGCACTCGAGATCGATAGCTTTTTCTTTTGAACCAATGGCCTTGATCATCCGTCTTGCCTCAGCTGCTGTATTCACCACACCAAGCTTTGTTAGCAATTTGTTGAGCTCCTTGTATTTTATCTTCTTATTATCTGACCCTGCAATTTTATAGAACACTCGCTCAAGCTCCTTACGGTCGGGCTCGTAGTTTGGCTCACCAATCAAGTCCGAAAGCTGCCGTTCTCTACCAGGTCGCCACTTTGTTAGGTTGTACTTGAAATTTAATATGCGCAATTGAGACATCTTTATATTTCTTTTATTTGTAGCTTTTTGAGATGTTATATATGTAGATACAACCATACAATTTCAGTAGGGAAGGCGATATAAGGAGGCACAAGTTCTTTACTTTTTGGAGTTATGATTACCAAGAAAGATTCTTAATGGAGGGAATGACAAGAATCTCAGATTGCTTTAAATGAAAAACATCACAAAAGGAAGTAAAGGGAATGATGGGGTTACATCCATGGAGAAGCAAAGCAATCACTAGTGCGGTTCACAAGTTAGAAATGTTTCCTTCAGCCTCTTTGTTTGCATCACTTTGATGTCAAGGTATATGTCAGAAGACAAAAATAAATAAATAAATAATACAGAGATTCAAAAGAAAATTGCTCAGAAAGTATAACTTCTTTCTAACAGCTAGCCGAATATCCATCAAGCTACATGAAGCAACAGCCGCATCTGAAGTCAAATCCAATGATTAATGAATCATAATTTCTCTGGTCAGGTAAATCAAACCTAGATGACATGAATCAATTCTCATATTAAGGCGGCTTCCCGTTGTCTTCATCTTCCATTAAATTGATATCCTTGCGCACAGTAATTTTATTCACATAGCCTTGAAAATGAACAAGACAAAAAGAAGTGGTCAAGGAAATAATTACAGTCTTGCATAAGCAAAAAGAAAATGTCAAATCACACTTAACAAGTTGTAAAGAGCATACAACAAATTGAAAAGAATTGAAAATATAGCACTTTTATTCCCTCACTTACAGGTTGTGTGATTCATATTACCAGTTAAACGCACAACGGCACGAGTGAAATTTGTTTAACCATCAGAAATTATTCAATTTCTATAGGCATGTTACTCCTAACAACAAAGTTGTTGAAAAAGTAAAGTCAATAGGAGCTTAAACAACTTATTAAGTAGTTTGGTTAGCACAACCATAGATCAAGAAGGATCTTTCAGACTTCCAACTAGTTCACCTCCAAGATTTTAACACTATAAATAAGGTTTCTGCTGTTGTTAAAAGATTACACAACTCTGAAATATTTATAGATCCATATGACACTGATCAGATAGTTATTTCAGCATAATTTGTATTTGCTCAGCAAGTGCAAGTGCAAGTGAAAGGTAGGTACCAGCATGTACAAGGCCGTAAAATTAACTGAATCAACTGAATGTTTTGAATTAAATTCAACATAAATAAATTTAACGTCAGATCCAAAATTGATTCAGCAAATCAGCATCATCCACATATGAATAACCTAAAAATTTGCAATTTCAGCTCACCTTTCCCTTCTAAACAGTATATCTGTACCTCATAGTTTGTTTAAGCAATCATCTCTTAACTAACTCCAATAAAACTTAAGCACAAGAAAAGAAAAAGAATCAGAAAATAGAGAACGCACCTATACCCATGCAAGGTATGCACTTGCAAATGGTCTCTTTTCCCTTTTTGCTGTAATAACTAACCAAGCCTGTCCCCTGACAACTCCTACATTTCCCTGTCCATTCATAAGCTACCTCTCTGCAATCCTTCAAAACCAAAACAGGAAGTTTATGAATAACATTCATTATTTCAAATAAAATGATAACAATTTGATGATGTTTTTGAACCTAATAGAATAGTATATTATGCTATGTAACCTACCCTTTCTGTCAAAGGGAACACATTACAAATCCATCTTGGACCAATTCTGAGTGGAAAATCTGTGCCATTACACTCCTAAATATCCACTAAAAATGGCATCCAAAGCAGAATGTCAGACTAATTTAATGGAAACCACAATTAAATTCCAGCATTTTGGCAAACTAAGGTACGATGTATCTTACCAGGACCCAAGAAATTTATACAGATTTTGTTTTTCTATATTTAAGAAGCATCAGGATTAAAGTATATCATTCATTACAGATATGTAATTGGTATTTTGAATAAAAAATTCTGATGCCAATTTTAAGGGCAATTTGATATAACTTTTAGCCAAGAAATTAATTCATAGCAAATTTGTTCTTCCGAGATCATAGACACACATACCTCAACCTCTGGGTCACACCTGAGCCGGCGGTCGATCTCCTCAGGCGTGACGGGTGCCGTATCAGGGTACGTCATCGGCAAGGGAAGCGGTTCGGAATCATCGACAAGATAACTCTCCTTATCCCCAGACCACCACCACCACTTATTCCGCTTATTCCTCTTCTTATTCTTCCCCTCTTCCTTCTCCTCCTCCTCCCTGGCATTCACACGCACGTCAGGAGCCCGCGCAGAGATCCGCCCGTCGGATTCTGGGTTCCGTCGGAACCAACCAGGCGAGGAGGCGGCGTCGGAGGCCTCGGCGGCGGCGCGCAGTCTGTGGAGAGGAATGCGCGTGGGAAGAGGGAGGAAGGAGGGAGGTAATGTTGGGTTGGGAAGAATGGAGAAGAGAGGAGGAGGAGGTGATGGATTCATTGTAGAGGAAGGATTGTAGAGGAGGAGGTCATGGCCTCCGACTACGTAGCGTAGCTTAGTCGGAGAAGAGATATGAGAAGATAACGCAACGCAACGCCGCTACAAGTGTCGAGTGTGAAACTAGAGAGGAGAGGTGGTTCGGGGCTGCTCCTCAAAAAAATTAAAAATAAAAAAAACAAATTTAATTCTTGTTTCTGTGAACAATTTCTATAGGTATTCGTGAGGCGAGTCTATTTATATGTGTAGTGTTACCGTTTCATAGATTTACGGAAAGTGTCGTCGCAAAAGAACAGATATTGGAAGTTTCACCACCGGAACTGGAGTGTCGACGAGGTGGGACTACGGGATATTTTCTTATGTTGAAGTTGAACTGGTTTTACCATGCTCTGGTCCTCTCCAGTCAGGTGGATATCATTCCACAAGTTTATGCAATCTTAGCCGTTTATTTTTGACCAGACGGACGAGATTGAGATGAAAAGTAACAGGACTTGTGCAAGCGAGTAGGTGTGGTCTTTTCTGAACGGTTAGATCTGAAATAGACGGATTGATTTACTAGTATATCCAACTTTATGGTACAACTCAAGAATAGATGATCATGGATTCTCCTGAGAGTGAGGTTTGGCGAGGATCCGGTTGGCGTAGTCGAATTGGACTTCGACGCCTGTTTCTCAACTCTTTGCTAAAAAATATAAATTGATATTTTGTGATTTACTACTCCATGGATCCTCTGCGGCATCAGTTAGGATATCTTTGTGAGGTTTTGTGGTGTATCTCACAGATTCAATCTCATTGACAGTCCCTGATGCTGTTCAATTTCATGATAGCTACTAGCAAGGAGCTATGTTTCTGTTGATTTTGTTTAAAGAATGTTATGTTTGGAAAAAAAAAAATTAACTATATAGTTGTTTAGCAGTGAAACTTTTAGAAAACCTGGAAATGATAACGGGCCCAGGCGTCAGAAATTAATTATTTATTTTTGGGCCTAAATATCATTCCTAAAGAAAAAACAAAGTTATAAAGTGATCAACTGGATCCTATATTGTACTTTTATTGGGGTATTGCAGCAACTTTTTTGTTGTTAGAACAATGGAACCAAGTGAATATTTAACTTAGCTCAAGGAATCCTTGTCTATATACATGAACATTAACTTGCTTTTTTTTTGTTTACTTTAATTACCAAGTGTTCATTTAATGGCAATAGGAGAATCACACTAGAGACGTTTACTTGGTGCAACATATATTTAAGTGTAATGAAATTCTCAGTTAAAGTGAAACATTTGTATGCTCAGTACAAAATGAATTAAATAATATTGTCATGGGTGTCGTTAAGGCAAACACAACTCTCCCACCTGTATCACAAAAATAAAGAGAAGCAGATATAAAAAAAAAAGCTAGAATCATTGACACAGATACATATATATAGGTACAAAATTCACAGGTGAGGAAGAAGCAGCATGCAAGATATCATCCATTCAATTTTTGTCAGCCTATTTTCGTAGATATCATGAATTTCACGGAGAAACCCTGTCAGTAGAACCCAATGTGTTATAAAATTTGATTTATATAATACTATCAATAATCTTGTAAAATGTAACTATATCAGAATATAAAAAAGGAATCAACAATTAGTAATTTCTAGAGACTCACTGAAGCACAAGCCCAGTTTTATTCTTGAGATTGTCTGGTATTGTGTAATCGAGATTGTTGTTTTCAATGAATCTGACATAAGTAGGAATTGAAAGTTAGAATAAATAAAATCATATAAAACCCTAAAAGACGCAAAATTATGAAAATCTGAGCTTACATTTCTTGGATTTTAGGGAGGGTTCCAAGAGATTGGGGTATTGATCCAGTGAGCTGGTTGTTCTCCAAGTGCCTTCAATTCAAATTGAAAAAAATCCAGATTACTGTCAATATTATTTATATATAATGTTATGCAGAACATAAAAGAATAAAAGTCAATTTAGCTTACAAGAAAGCCAACTGCCTCAGAGTACCCATCTCTGGAATTGTACCAGTAATTTGGTTCCCAGGAAGCCAACTGCAAGTATTGATTATCAAACTTTATGAACTTTATTTATTATTGACACACATATGAACGAGTTTATTGATATTTAAAGTTGCTTACATGCTTTTAATTCCAGTCAAATTGGCAATGTTCTCTGAAATTGAACCTCCTAAGCCGTAGTTTGTCAAGTTCCTAGGCAAAGCAACATTATTTCTTAGCAATTAGTTAAATAACTAGGGTTGATGTTTCTTTTTCTTTTCCAAAATAAATTCATTTTTTGAGGAGCTTACAGTGAGATGACACGAGCAAGGTTATCTTCCGAGCAACTCAGCCCTGTCCATGAATTTCCAGCTGGAAGACATGGGTCTCCACTCCAATCCGGAGGTGTTTTCCCAAACTCTTTAGCCAATGCCATCATGCCAATCACTGTAATAGTACATAATAACAGTGGATGTCTAATTGGTTCCTGGTTTGTTCATCTCTGGTTCATAATATGGTGCAACAGGGGAGAATTCATAATTGTAATTGGTTTTACAGAAAATTAGTACATCACACTCTTTTACCATAGTAAATCCAAATTGGGCAGTCATATGACAAAATATCATAACTTGCACATAATTGGGCTTTTGGTTAAGAATTTTATTGTTTTGTTAAGGATAATCTTTTTCTCCGTTTGTTCTGTACATTTTCTTATCTAACAAAGGTGTTATTTGGTCTTTCATAAGTATACTAATATCTAATCTACAACAATAGAACTTACCATCTCTTGGATGGGTTCTTCCACCCAGAGGTACAACCATGAGCAACTCGGCTGCATTTATAATCGGTCCAATAGGAGAATTAACATCAGGCACCAGTGTAATTGTTGTCAGGCCTAATAGCGGCCAGCTCGCACTATACACCATTGTCCCTCCAGTGGAGACATTCAGGCCCTTATAAAACACCTCTCCATTTATCAACACATCAAAAGTTCTCCAGCTGAACAGGGAGGGGCTGCGATCGTCTTGGAAGTAAAGTGCCACGTAGTAGTCAGCGGGTGGGAGAGGCATTGGCGGCCACTGAACGGTTAAGTTATCTACCCGACTCGTTGTAAGACCCGTTGAGAAGACTGCATCTGGTGGAAGGTTCCAGAACTCAACAGAGGTCGTGTTGGATTTGTTCGTAGTTACCGAGTTCTTGTCTGTGTATGCCTCCCAGTAGCGGTTGAACTGGTCATCTGGATAACTAGTTATATAAATCACATTATTTTTTTCGTATGCACAAGTTATTATTAGTCGCGTTAGGTCTCATTTTTTTACTTATTATGCAGTTACAGAAGTGTGAGAACTGTAAAAAAGGTTCTTAAAGCTAGCACGTTTTAGATACTTCTAAAACGTCCAATTGATCTGGTCCAGAGAAAACAATATACATGGGCTTAATGAAATGCTTAGATATATGCAACTGTAACATAATTTAGCAAAATTGTAAGTTTGACAAAATAAATATTACCCGACCATTGGACCATCGTAACCGAACCGATGCCTGGCTATCGTACTGAGAGCGTACATGGAAAAATCAGTCGCATTGTACACTGAATCCTCCAATCGCATCAATTCAAAAGCGGATATAAAGGGACTTGATGTAGTGTTCTCATTCCTTGCCAAACACACACTTAGAGTCCTTCCTGTAGCCCCCACTATGACCTCATAGTAGGATGCCATGTCCTTTGCATAATTTTCTCTTGTGTCGACCAAACTCCATTTCGTACCCTCAATTATCTGATCAAACACCGGTGGCACGTCCCCAGCATCAAATCCACCATAGTAATATGTGGTCCGTACCAAGTAATTGGCACCCTTGGTGACAGGAACCATGTAACAGTATTTTCTTGCGGACATGTCGGGAAAATATCGCAGTGTTGCTAGCATCGGCATGAGATCAGGAAATTTTATTGTCGACACATTACCGACATTTATGTAGTCTCCATCTGGAATCCATGTTACATCATTGTAGGTCTTCTCCTCAGTTGAACCACAGTTTATCAGAAAGCCTACATCAAAACTCAAGTTGAGAAAGATGACAACAATGTATTGTACAATAAATTTATTCAGATTATGTCAATGCAATTAATTTACCTTGTGGAGGGGAAAGGGAGGCAAGGATATGCAAAGGAAAACCCAGAAGGAAAATTGTCAGAACGGATAAGCGCACCATGAGGCCAAATTAATGGAGAAAACCGCTCAAAATTATTGAGCAACAATTGGAGTCAAGGAAGGTACATTTGAGGCAAACAACAGAGAAGCCAAAGGAAACAGAGATGAGGAGAGGGAAACTGATATAACGACTTTAGAACAGTACATGGCCGGCTCGTCACTTTTCTTAGTAAAGAAATAAATATTTTTTA
The DNA here is from genome assembly GCA_028095005.1 of Rhynchospora pubera. Taxonomy (NCBI): domain Eukaryota; kingdom Viridiplantae; phylum Streptophyta; class Magnoliopsida; order Poales; family Cyperaceae; genus Rhynchospora; species Rhynchospora pubera. Next base: position 83,809,341 of record CM051462.1, on the reverse strand, counting down.
TGTGATAAAAAAAAAGGTTAGGGTTGTTTTATGAAAATATGTTGGGCTCCAAGTTTGGATCAAATACCTTTCTTGTAGCTCCCTCGAAAACAAGTATTTTCTTGTGCCATTTAATATGCAGCGATGAAAGTAGCGGGTCATTCTGTTGTACATTAGAAACTTCGGCCTTGCATCCTACTAGGTGCTCAGCAACCCATATAAAAGCTTATTTGACAACAATTTGATATAACATCTAAATAAATATATTCTTGATATATTATACATTATTTCATGTCGATATTTTATTTATTATTATTTTTTATATAAATGACATAAAAACATATTGACGTAATAAATGATTAATATTATAATAAGAAATTTCATGTTTTCATTGTTTTTCTTTTTATCTAATAATCATACATATATATCAGGTGTTTTACCAGATTAATTATGTCCCAATTTCGCGAACAATATAAAGCTTTGTTAATTATTAATGAGAAAGTTTAATATGCATCATAGTGCATAGTCATACATTGCGGACTTTTTCGGAGGTATTTTTTTAAATTGAAGAATCTAATTTACATATTGAAATCTCATAGCAAACCAAATTTTACAATTTTTGAGATTTTATTACTATTTTTTTCGAATTTTTTAAAACATGTCATTTTTGGAATGTTATACTATTTTTAACATTCCAAAAATGACATATTTTAAAAAATTCGAAAAAATAGTAATAAAATCTTAAAAATTGTAAAATTTGGGTTGCTATGAGATTTCAATATGTAGATTAAATTAGTTAAATTAGATTTGTTAATTTACAAAAATATTTTCGAAAAAAATCTGCGGTGTATGGAATACCCTATGTATTATAGTGCATATTAAACTTTCTCATCATTAATATATTATGTGGCAAAATACACAATCTCTATTTGGTCCCCTTTAAGTTTGCAAGTTTTGCCTCTATAATCATGTTGTGTCAATGTGTGTCAGAAACATATATTACTTGTATCGGTTCGATCAAGCATCTGACCTGCTACATGTTTTGTTGTAACACGAGAACCACTTAAGACCAAGCTCTCCCTTGACGTGTTGACAATTTATTCTTTTCTTGCATCACTCTTTAACTTTTGTAGTGACCATTTTCAAATTAAAAAGATTTCTTCATTATAATATCTTTATTTTCCTTTTGAACGTGCTTGGATGAAACTATCCAGCTCGTTAAGCTCGAGGAGAGAAATAGTATAATGTATGACGAGTATAAAATAAAGGCCAAGGTTTGGTATGGAATTTGATTTCGTAATAATTTTTTTTGCAGTTTGGGGTACTGTTTTGAAGTCATTTGGGTCAAATATTATGAGAAATTTGGGTAATTTTATGTTTTAAGATGAAAATTCATTTTCTAGAATTTTGCATGCTGTTATTTTTATCTTAAAAGAGCTAACCGTATTCTCGTATATATATATATATATATATATATATATATATATATATAGTGGATTGATAAAATACACTCTGGTGTATGGATCGTCTCCCGTACACCAGAGTCGTTTATGAAATCCAAAAATCAAACAGTCGATCCGAACCGTTCAAGTTATTCTCCATATTGAAAAACTCTCGGAGACCAAATTTTACCATTTTTCGAATTTTTTTGCTATATATTTTGATATTTTCAAAAAACACTACAATTGGAGTATTTCAGGCCCTCCAATTTGAAAATATCATAATATATAGCAAAAAAAATCGAAAAAATATAAAATTTGGTCTCCGAGAGTTTTTCAATATGGAGAACAAGTTGAACGGTTCGGATCGACCGTTTGATTTTTGGATTTCAAAAACGACTCTGGTGTACGAGGACGATCCGTACACCAGAGTGTATTTTATCACCCCTCTATATATATATATATATATATATATATATATATATATATAGGATTGCTAAAATGCTATGCATAGCATGGATGGCCTTCGTGCTACGGATTCGTTCTTGAATTTCATGCTTCAAACAACCGATCCAAACCGTTCATTATCTTCTTCATATTGAAATCTCATTAGAAACCAAATTTTACATTTTTTTTTTTACTATTTTTCTCAGATTTTTTTAAATACTTAATCTAATAAATTCTGGACCCTTCAATAACAGTGATTTTCAAAAATCTGAGAAAAATAGTAAAAAAATTAAAAAAAATGTATAATTTGGTTTCTAATAAGATTTCAACATGTAGAAGATAATGAACGGTTTGGATCGGTTGTTTGAAGCATTAAATTCAAGAACGAATCCGTAGCACGAAGACCATCCGTACTATGCATAGCATTTTAGCAATCCTCTATATATATATATATATATATATATAAAGAGAGAGAGAGAGAGAGAGAGAGAGAGAGAGAGAGAAAACATTCAATCAAAGCGCTTTGAACGGAGTCTCAGTTAAATCCCGTCATATCTCAATTTTGAAAGTTCAAATGACCGATCCGAACCTTCAAATATGATCTCCATATTAAAATCTCCTTGCCGACCAAAATTTTCATTTTTTTTAATTTTTTAAGTATTTTTTTCGGATTTTCAAAAACAGCAATTTTTGTAGGATTCAGAACAAATTAGATTAACGATTTTTGAAAATCCGAAAAAAAATACTTAAAAAATTAAAAAAATGAAAATTTTGGTCGGCAAGGAGATTTCAATATGGAGATCATATTTGACGGTTCGGATCGGTCGTTTGAACTTTCAAAATTGAGAACCGACGGGGTTTAACTGAGACTCCGGTCAAAGCGCTTTGATTGAATCCATTCTCATATTAATTCCCAACACGTCCACTTACGGATCTGCAACTTCACCAACCACCCTCCATCCAAACAGTGTGAGAGAAGAAGAGAGTTACCTGGAAGCTTGGACTTGCTAGGGTCAGTCGGAAGAGTAGAAACGAGTATCCAAATCGAACATCGACTTGCTTGCTTCAACGGGAATGCGACGGAGACGGAGAGAGGCATGAGAGTGGGTTCGACAGACCTAGGTTTTCATTGTTGTCGTGAGAGAGAGAGTAGTCGGAGTCGGAGATTAAGAGATGTGCGACTAGGTTTTCAATCGTCGGAGACGAAGAGGAGTTTGGAGCCGGAAGAGAGAGACGAGAGAAATTGATCTAGGTTTTCATTTACGTTTGAGAGAGAGAAGAAGAAGAAGAGGGGAACACTTTACGACAGATGAGCGGAGCAGAATAGAGAAAGGTGCATCTTAATTTTTTTAATCTGGCGTCTTGATCCGCACGGATCTTGAAGCAGATCCAATGATCTAAATTTGTATGCATTGAAGCCTCCATACATTAGTATGCACAATAGGTTTTCTCTATATATATATAGAATTTTGCTATGGTGAGTTGCAACTCACAGAAACTATGGTGAGTCGCAATCCAAGCCGTTCGATTGTCTTTAATATTCGTGCAGATCTGCGCGTCGCTGAGCGATTAAAACTTCCTCCATTTCGTCTGTTTTCTCTCCGTCTCCTTCCTTATCTGTACACTTCGCATCTCTCTCATCTCTTCCAGTCCAAAACAAAGCTGAGGCGCAGGCCTCCTCCTCAAACCCTAGAAAATAGAAATAGCGGATCGGAGCGCCTCCTCAGCTATCGGAGAGCACGACTTCGATTTTGCGCTCTCTCTCCTCTCAATTGTCGCCTCCTCTCTCCTCTCGACAGTTGCATGCGCCTCTCTCTCCTTCGTGAACTGGTTCTCTCTTTCTCTTGCCTTTACTAATTTCTTTAGTCTGTAATGTTTGTGATTTTGAATTATGGACAAATTTTTCTTTAGTCTGCAATGTCAGTGATTTCTCTTGCTTTTGTGATGGACTTAGCTGTTATTTTATTAGAATTTGAATGAAGGGTTTAGAACCTAGTTCTTCTCGATCGATCAAACTAGAACCCCTCCTCTCCACTCAATCAGAGAAAAAACCCTAGTTCTTCTCTCCTCTACTCCCGATCAAACCAAGAGAGAAGCTTCTCTGTAGCACGAATCACTGTTTTTCTCTCTCTTGCACGAATTGTTGCTCCTCCCTTGCATGGAATTAGTCTCCCACGCAAAAACCAGGTTCGTCTTTCCTTTCTTTTCTTTTTACCAAGTATGTCTTTTGATGTCACATATATGTAACAAAGTTATGCAATTTGCTGTATTTTCTGTCTACAAGCTGTCATTTTTTTTTTTGGTCGGATAGCATGTGTAGATAGGTTTTTGAATTAAATTTATGTCCTGATTTGTGTAACTTCAGTAGATAGTTCTTTAGTTGAAAGAGAGAATATTTTGTTGTATTGGTTCAGTGTACATCATTGTGTCTCAGAGAGACCTTACATGAGTATATGTAGGTACAGAGTCTTAGTAGGAATTATTGAAGATCTCAAACCTTCTAATCCCTATACATGGTGTACAGAGGTTCTGGTAAACCAGTGGTACACCGGTACACCTTATAATGTTTAGCCTTAGATAATGCATGTGTAACTTCTGTCATTTTTTTTTTGTGGCCGGATGCAATTTGTGTTTTTATACACCACTATTACCAATCACTGTACTTTAGTAATTAATTTTGTTCATGGCTTTATTGCAGTGAGAAGAGAAGAAAATAGACATTTTGCTTTGATCCAGAGACTGCATGGCTTTATTTTGTTCATGGAGGATACTTGGTGCAGTAGAACTGAAAATAGTGAATATGTGTTGTTTCTTCACTGTTTAATATGTGACAAATTAGAGATTTTAATATGTACTTTTTTTTTTGTTGTTCTATTGTTCGTAATGTTAATTGGTACAAAATTGAGTTGTTTGAGAATGTTGCTTATTTATTGTATTGCATTTTGTAACAAATTGATTGATCTTGATTTATTATCTTCATTATTATTGGTACCCAATTGAATTGAATTCAGTTTATTGCATTTTATAGTTAATTGGTACCAGTGTATGTACTTTCTTCTTTTTTGAAAGATACAGTGAATGAATGATATAGAGAATTGCAGCAATGTTATATTTGAGTAATTGAGTGAATGTATTATTAGTGTTGTTGTTGAATAATTGAGTACTATTTTTTTTTTTTGAAAGATACAAACTGTACCAGTGTTCCTCTTATAGTACAATTAGAAACAACTTGGTACCATGTACATGTCATGTTTTTACTCTGCTTAATTATATTACACTCCATGTACCATGTACCATATTACACTCATATATGTTACTCTGCTTAATTATACAGATTCAAGTGTATAGATTCTATCCAAATTTGTGTACTTAATGAAATTTGAATAACATCCACATGGAACTTAAATAACATGAATCAAATTATAGCTTCTGTGTAATATAACATATGTTCAGCAATCCTTTTTTCACCTGTACCATACCCATGGTACCACTGTACCAATAAAGAAAAAAGTAGCATAGTACATTGAAAAATTTGCATAGCACTTCAAAGTTACATTCAAGCAAAGTTAATATGTTCATATACTAACTTACATAGTACTTCAAAAGCAACACTACTGCCTAAATCCTAATTACAAATAATAAAATTCCAACAAGAATTACAAATAATGCAATCACAACATAAATAGCTTGATAATCTTCTTAATCAACATATTTTGTCTTCTCCCATCTTATGCAATAAGGAGTTGCTCCACTGTATCCATGATGACTGCTACTTGATGTACTCATTCTGATATCCTATAAAAAAATAAACTATAGTTGATAATGTACTACTTTAATGCTCAATCTATCAATTTGATATCCTATGCATTTAATACTGGTCCAGTTTGATTTATGTCCAGTGAAACTTATTTACCTTAATTCACAACATGTTCAAAGCTGATGACAACTAGTACCTTTTTATCAAAATCCTACTAGTACATACTACTACTTTTTATCAAAACTTTACTTCAGTTTTATGCTCCTGACAACTCATTGCACAAATGCATATCGTACTTTCTTCAATGCTTCTAGGTCCAAGTAAATGAGATAAATTAATCCTAAAAGCATCTCGAAAGTGTGGCTAAATTTCTAGTTCTATTCCTTTAAGATCCTCTAAGTAATTTGAAAAATTGATACCAAATCGTTGCACAAACCAAATCTAAATAGGTCTAATACTGGAACAAGAGAATAACATTTGATCTAAATGTTCTTCCTTATCACAATAACAACAATTAATATCCCCTTGCCACCCTCTCTTTGCCAAATGTACCCTTGTTAAAAGCGACTTCTCCATGTTGTAAATAACAAGTATTTTTTTACTTTCATTTTGGGTAGCTGGATAGGTACAAATTAAAAATCAAACAAGCAAAACCAGGACAAGAGTACTAGGACATTCGTAGGAAAAGTCAAAAACAGAAATACCATAATGATTTTTGGCCATATAAAATAATTATGCACATATGAACTCAAAAAATAATCACGATAAACAACAACTTTGGAAGTAATCTAAAACATAGATGAAATGGCCACGACAAATTCAAAGTAATTATGCAAGATTTTCACTTGAAGTTTGGAGTAGCTTGCAAACAATTTAATAAAAGAAAAAATTGGTAAATAAAAAAAATGATAGTCATAAAATTAATAACATAAGTCAAATTAGGATGACTCAGAATTGACAATATGTGGAGCAGATGCAAAGAACTCAAGGCGAGAGAGAGAGAGCCTGTTCAGGCAGCATAAAAATCGAAGGCACTGAGGCAACCGTGAGTATGACAGAGGAGTCGAAGGCATGCGGAGGAGAGAGACAGAACGGATCATAGAATCAGAGGCGCTGAGAACAAGTTCGCGTTGAGGTGTTGAGGATCTCTCCACTCTGCCTCCGATTCACTCTCACAGTTTTCTAGGGTTTGAGGATGCGCTCAGTCTCTCAGATCTGAGTGATTTGAAAAAAAAGAAGAGAGACGAAATAAAGAGAAGAGAGATACTAACGGAGAGACGGGACGGAGAAAATAGTCGATCCAGCGCAAATTCAATCTCAGCGATCTGCGCGATTTTTGATGCAGATCCGAAGGTCTGGATTGCGACTCACCAAGAGCCCTGTGAGTTGCAACTCACCATAACAAAATTCTATATATATATATATATATATAGACTAAAGTATACTCCAGCATACAGATAGTCTGTATGCTGGAGTCGTTTCTCAAAATCTAAAATGCATACAGTCGATCCGAACCTTTCAAATTGTTCTTCATATTGAAATCTCCTAGGAAACCAAAATTTATATTTTTTCAAATTTTTTTCTTAGATATTATGCTATTTAAAAAAAAAACACTATAAAGGAGTTGTAAAGGAGTATTTGACCATTCAATTTGAAAATAGCATAATATATAGCAAAAAAATTCGAAAAAACGTAAAATTTGGTCTTGAAGGATATTTTTATATGGAGAACAACTTGAACGGTTTGGATCGGCAGTTTGAATTTTAGATTTTGAGAAACGACTCTATCATACGGGTTTGATCCGTATGCTGGAGTATACTTTAGCCAATCTCTATATATATACGAGAACTGGATCATCTGGACGTTTTTTTATCGGAGTTGTAACTTCAACGATTAAAATTTTTTCAGGCCTATCAATTTGATATTTATCACGGAGCATTTATTATTGATCGGATTGACATAATTGAAAAATGACCAGAGAATCTAAAGTCCAGAGGATCTCGTTCCGTTGTCACTAGTAGGGGTGCAAACACAAAACGATTAAGGAAACTGACCCTTTTGTTTTGTTTATTTTTGTTTAATCATTTATATCATTTTTTATGTATTTATGAATAAATGTTGATGAACCAAGAAAAATATAGTATCGAACAGACTGGTTATGTATGAGAAATAATAAAATATGTATAAAAATTAATTGTCAAAGCAGCCAATTGAACACAGTTGCATAAGAAATAGGAAAATAAGTATGAAAAATAATTCATAAAAAATTGATCGTTTCGATCTCTTTTAAAACGAAACGTAATTTTATTTCGTGACATAAACCGAAAACGGTTAATGCAAGAGGTCAATTTCGTGATCGGTATGAACGTTATACACTACCCCGGTCACAAGACATCATAAGCTCTTCCTGTTACAGGCTCTTTTAATCTCACAACTTCTGGTCTAATTCAATGTGGCCCATCATACGATTGTCAAAATAGGCCGAAACCTGAATAGTAAATATGAATAGACCTTTGATAATTGGGCTAATAAAACCCAGACGGCCAGACAAGACCGAAAAAATTTAAACTAACATTATTGTTTACTCGAATTTCGATAATAAATGTAAAAAATTTAAATTTTAAAAATAACGTTGTTGGATCGTATCGAATGAAATGCGAACCGCTTGGATCGTCGTCTGGGATACCGATCCAAGCTTGGATCGGAATTCCAATTGACGATCCAAACCAAAAACCAAAATTTGTGCGGTGCATTGAGACTTCACGTGGGACCCAGCAGTAGATTAATTGTTGTGCAACTTTTTGGGCGTTCACACTTAGGCCTGCCGACGGTATGCCGTGATTCGTGTACCGTCCACGTTCCGTCCATATGGAACGAGTGGCGGAACGAAGGCACATTCCGTCGGTAAAAACGGAACGGAATACGGAATGAAGTCAGATACCGTTGGTATTACGGAACGTCAAACGATATCGGCTGTTCCGTGCACGTTTCAGATTCGTTCCGTTTAGTATTCGATATGTTTGCAATCCTAAATATAACAGAGGATCGTTTGGGGTGAGATATGTCGACATAAAGTCGACTCCGCAGCTGAAAATGTTTACCTAGGTTATTCCGCCTCCTTCGTTTCTTCTCCTTTTCCATGATTTCCTCCCAATTTTCTTCGTCCTTGCGCCAAATTAGCCTCGATAATCTCTTCCTCGCCTGACTAGATGGCCTCTCTCATACCTCACCTCAGTCATGCACTCTCACTGTCTCTCAATCGCTCCTCTTTACACAGTTACACGCCGACACAGGCAGTGTACTGTTACCTCCTTATCTCAAAACCAAATGATTATATCTGAACTCAATTTACCCTATAAATCACTAGCTTTTGTGGCTGTGTATGCATTTGGCAGTCTATTTGTCACAAGTTTCCACAAAACAATGACGATTTGGGAACAGATTTGACGGATTAGAGGCTGAGAAAGTGTGAGACGGTGACCTATCTGATTACCAAGGCAGCACAGCCATTAATTGCTTGTAGGGTTTGGATCAGTGAAATGATGAGGCGTTTGGTTATATATTGCTTGTTTGAAGGAAGAAAAAAGAGAGAGAGAGTTAGACAAAGGCTGAGAAAAAGAGAGAGACGGCCACTGAGAGGAAGAAGAAAACAAAGGTTATTTTCATTATTTTTTCTCTATTTTTCTATTTTTTTTTTCTGTTTCGTTGATTATGGTTCTCTTTTTTCTCTATTTCCTTGTTGAAGGTTATTGTGATTTTTGAGGTTGCAATTTGCAAGGATGACAGAACAACAAATTGATGAGCCTGACATGTCTTCAAGTGATGAGTATGATTTTTAATTTGTATACTTTTGCTACAAATTGATGAGTATGATTTTAAATGCATTTAATGTGCTTAATCATTGAAATCCAGCACTTAAAATAGCTTCGGTTAAATAGCTTAATCATTGAACTGATTTATGATGGTCTGCATTAAATGCATTTATTAGCTTTTGTTAATAGCTTAATCATTGAGCCCCAGCAGTTATTTGAACTCATTTATTACCTTGAACTGATTTTGAGCCCCAGCAATTAATGCCTATAATGATTGAAAACGTGTTTTTCTATTAATGGAGTATTGGTAACTGTTAAATATTAGTTTTGCATAAAAAAAATTAGTAATTTATTTTGTACAACGTCTATTTATTCAGTAAAACATATAAAATGAATTAATTTATTGCTTAAAACTATTTAATTACTGTTGATGCATGCATGTAATTAATACGTGAGTCTTTTGTAAAATTTGATATCTGTTAGTGTTTTATGTTGTGTAATGCATGTAAAATGTGATATCTAGTAGTGTAATTAATACATATGTTGTTTCATAATAGCATGGGGCCTGGGTTGCATGGTGAAACCCATGAACATATACAAGAGATACAAAATGCTGCTCAAGCAGGAGATGCTCAAGCTCCTCCTCCTGAAGTAACCATTAAGAAGAGGAAGACAAGGGAAAACCTAAAGGCAGCTATGTGGGCTCATTTCAAAAGAGGTGTTCCTAAAGAGGATGGTAGTTACACTGCCACTTGCCTCTATTGTGGCATTGTGTATCCTATGGGTAACCAAAGGGGTACCGGCAATATGCGAAATCATATTAAGAGGGGTTGCACGAAAATACCTCCATCAAAAAGGCACAAACCTGATGCTTTACAAAAGCTCTTGCAAGCTGGCAAACTTGAATGTTATTTTGACATCAACATGTTAATTTTAATTAGTTATGTTCATTGACATGTTAGTTTTAATTATGTTCATTTTTATATTGTAACTTATTAGGTGGTCAGCCAAGCATTGCAGCTTGGGTGTTTGATCAGATGAGGTGTAGAAAAAGCCTTGCTAGGTGTATTGTTGCGCATGATTATCCATTCAATTGTGCAAATCACCACTTCTTGAAGGTATTCTTAAGTGATTTGTGTCCTAACTTTAAATTACCATCAAGAAGTACGATTAGGCTTGATTGTCTCAAAATTTACGAGGAAGAGAGATTACAATTGTATGAATTGTTGGGTAAGATTGATTCAAAGGTGAGCTTCACTAGTGATTTATGGAGTAGCAAAGGCAGAGATAGGGGTTTCATGTCCTTGACAGGCCATTATATAGATGATAGTTGGGTGCTCAGAAAGAGAGTTCTATGTTTCATAGCATTACCATCGCCACATACTGGCAGGCATATTGGTCAGGCAATTTATGGAAAACTAGTGGATTGGAACTTGGATAAAAAAATAATGTGTCTTGTGTTGGATAATTCCTCTGCCAATGATGTGTGTGTGAGGGAGTTGTTGACCACAACCCCAATTAAAGGTGGGCTGCCAGCAGATGGTGCCATTTTTCATTTGAGGTGTGGATGCCATATTTTGAATCTCATAGTGCAAGATGGCTTGGATGTTTTGAAACATGAGATAAGAAAAATAAGAGAAACTATGAAATACATAAGGCATTCACAGCAAAGGATGGAGAAGTTTGCCTTGGCTGCATCTCAGGTCATATGTTTATCTTAGTTGCTTGCTTAATTTAGATTGAAAGTTGGCACTATTTTAATCTACGTTAATTGTACATTTTCAGGTTCAAGCCCCTAACAAAAAACCTGCATGGGATGTAGAAACAAGGTGGAATTCCACCTTCTTGATGCTTGATCTTGCCTTGGAATTAAAGAATGCTATTAGTAGGTATTCTGTGCTTGACTCTAACTTTGAATTGTACCCAAATTATAAAGACTGGGAGCATGTAGAAGCATTGGTATGCCATCTGAAAGTGTTCTATGATGTGACAAATAAATTGAGTGGTACAAAATACCCTACATTGAATCTGTTCTTTGCTGAATATTGTGAGGTGTACCTTACTCTCATTAAAATGTCCAATAGTCCCTATGCTTTTGTTGTTAATATGAGCCATGAAATGATGAAAAAATGGGACAAGTATTGGAAGGCTGGAAATGTGGTATTGGCAATAGCTTGTGTTCTGGACCCTAGGTTCAAACTTGATGTAGTTGAGTACTACTTTAAGATGTTGCATCCAGAGGAATGTCCAAGGTTCATGGATAACCTCAAGGCTTGCTTGAATAAATTGTTCAAAGAGTACTTAGATTCATACTCAAAGGACACACAGAACCAAGCTAACACCTCGACAAGCTCATCTGCACAAATGAGGTAATGACATCAACCTAGGCAAATTAAACTTTTGATATATTTTTTTGACTTGTTTAAATGTCTCATTAATATGTTATTTGATAGGACAAGTGACATTAGTGATACAAGGGCAGGGTTAAAAAGTTTTTTAAGTGGTAAGAGGAATGCGGAGCCGCCAAAAACAGATTTGGAGGAGTATTTATCTGATGCCCTAGATGGAACAAGTGTGGATGTAGATTTTGACATCCTAGCTTGGTGGAAACTAAAGGCCCCTAAGTATCCTGTGATGGCTCGATTGACAAAGGATATCTTGGCTGTGCCTATTTCAACGGTGGCCTCGGAGTCTACATTTAGCACATCTGGTAGAACTCTAAGTCCAACCAGAAGCTCTCTAAATGATGAGAGCTTAGAAGCGCTTATATGTGCACAAGATTGGTTGAAGGCCTCAGTTACAGGTGGGTTGATATGTGCCTTCATATACATTTTAATTGTTATGTACTTTTGTTATATGACTTGTTATACACTTTATTGCAGAGAATGGTGGGTGCTTTGGAGATGTTGTTTGGTCAAGTGATCCCTCTGATGACACTATCTGTGGCAGTTCTAGTGGCAGCCAACCATGAGGTTGTATGGCCTTGTTACTTGCTTAAACACTACCTTTGGCAGTGAACCCTCTCAAACACTACCTTTTATGTTATTATGTATGCTTCTTTAGTTCTTTTGTTGGCTGGCAGTGGGCAGTGGCAGTGTGACACCAAGTGTTGCCTCATTTTGTTTGAAGTATGTGTTGGTGTTGCCTTATTTTGTATGTGTATGTGTTGCCTATGTTGAGATCACTAAGTTGAGACAATATCAATGTGTATGTGTTGCCTTATTACACTTGGCGCCTTGGATCCCAAAAACTGAGTTTCTATGATGATACATGTGTATATTCTAGCTTTAATGGCTGAGAAAGGTTATTAAATTCTGAGAAACATCCATCAGTTCTATGGGATCCAAGTGGGTCAGTGTAACATTTGACATTTCTGTCTGTTTGAATGTTGTATTTTGTAAGTTTATGAATGCTTGTGTTTGAATGGTGTATTTTGTAACTTCTGTGAATGTTGTATTAATGCTTGTGTAATGCTTGATCTATGAAAAATTCTAAGTTTTTTAAGGTATTATGTAATTCAAATGTTAGAACGTTCATTTACGTTCACCGAACGGAACGTGAACGGAACAAAATTTAATACCGTTCCTATAACAAAACGTCAAATGTAAAGTAGCCCATATATCGTTTAGCCAACGGACCGGCAAATGGAATGGCTAATTCCGTTGCCGTTATACACGTTAAGCAGGCCTATTCACACTGCCATCAGTAGATATTGTCATTTGACTATAATAATGCACATAGAGTGCCCAGCTAGTCAACTACATATGAAGTGAAATGTGATGATAAATGAGAACAATTGTTTATAACAGGATTGACCAGGCAACATAATTAATTGGGCTCCTGGTCATAATAATTTGCTACTAAAATTAGATAACAAAAATAGGAAAGATGCTGACAGAGCCACAAAAGAAAGAATTATTATGTGTGTGCTACCTGTAGCTCAAACTAATTGTAAATGGCGATTGTGTTTAGATTGACAAAGATTAATGCTAATATGATAATATCCATTAGCAATTATTCCGAAACACTATTCAATATTTTGGATGATTGATAATTGTGCGCAGTAGCTATTGTTCCTCTGTTTTAATTATAAGTTGAATTAGCAATTATTTTAAAATGAAATTAGTGTGTTAATCTAGCTAATGTAATTCACACCGTACCCAATAAGGATTTACATAAAAATTTTGTGTCTGTATTGTAGAACGAAACTTGATGTAAGTCACAAGTTGATACATCATATTCATATTTTGTCAACATTTTTTTTTTCAAAAAACTACAATCTAATGCTAAATTGGAGCAAATAGAAGTCAATAATTTAAAATGAGTTACTACACTAGTTAGAAAGAAAAAACCAACAATCTTCCTAACCTCTTTAATTTAAAAAAAAATTCCGATTTTACCATTGATTTTCGGACAATGTAAAATTAACACTTTTATTACAAAGATAAAACACAATGCTCGAGGAAGAGAAGGCTTGCTTGTAGGTCTGCAAACGGAATGAAAATTTTCGTTAAATCGTTTCATTTCGCACCTCCGAAACGGTTAACAAAACTATCTTTGTCACGTTTGTTAAATAAAACAATCAACGAAATAGATTTAGTTTCGTGAGATCAATGAACGAAGCAACTAACAAAACTGACTTCTTTCGTTTCGTTTATTTTCATTTAACTATTTATGTCATTATTTTTTTATGTACTAATTAAACATTCATATATTCTTAATTACTACAGTAAACATGCAAATATAAAATTTTTACAATGACTGGTGCAAGGCGAGGAATCATATTGGCCATATACCTTGATCGGCACCATTTGTGTCGCAAGTGGTCTGAGCTACGAAGAAATTCATGTCTGATCGGCATTGTGTCCCATCTCGGATAGCAGTTCATGCAACTTTGGAACATTTTGCTCAATTGCATTATGATTTTGGGCCAGAAGACGAGACCATGAATTGACAAATTAATTAAAAAAAATTAAGAACTTTTTTTTAGTTTGCTAGCATATCATGGCAATGCAAATAATATGTGAAATTTAAAATTTTCTCAATGCGTACATAGTATGCAGTCTTATCTTGCTGAATGAACCGTGGCATTTTATATTTTGTAATTGATACTTCAATTTTTTTGGTTTACAATAATTTGATTTTGTCAATCAAATTTTCAAAATTTGGGTCAAATTATTTTTAGAGCATCTGGTAGACACCAATCGCAAATTATGCATATTTCTCACATTCATTTTTTGAAAATTGAAGAGGTTCACAATAATAAATCACAATAACAACAAAATTCAACTTAGAGTTGATAAATTTCAAGTTGCCAATACTATCAGTGGAGATTTGTTGAGAAAGAGGAGAAGTTTTCTCTCATTTTTCATATGTTCCTTTGCTCCATGAGAAAAGTGGGAGGGGGAAAAAATGTAAGAAGGAATATTTTTTATTTCTATTTTTAAGGAGGACGCACTATTTATTACCGAAACTAATTATAAGCAAATAAGTTCACCCATACAAAACTGAAAATAATAGAAAAAAAATCAACAGGTTTACCGGCCAGTATTAGAACTGGAGCAGCTAGAAAAAAAGAAAACGTAAATGTTTACGAACCCCCTGCCATGCAGCCTAACCTATAACGGATCACAATAATAATAAATTTCGACTTACAGTCATTCAGTTTCTCACAAAATCATTGGACACAATCAATCCGAAGAATGTAAGCCTACGTGCAAATGGACACAACAATATATTAAATTCATAGACAAGAGATGCATAATAAACACAACTGCGTACTGTTCATTCCACATAGTTTTTACTAGTGTTTACCAAAAACCCGCCGGGTCGAACCCGCCCCGCCCCAAACCCGCCCCATGGACCGGACCGCCCCGGACCGTCCATGAACCGCGATGGACCGAAGGGTTAGAACGGGACGAGTCTTCGACGGGTTTGGGTCGTCCTTTCTAAAAATATCCGTGTTAACCCGCCCCGTCTTAATTCGTGAACCGGACCGTCCCGCCCCGTCAACCCGTGCTAAACCCGTTCAAAATCCCTGGACCAAACCCGCTAAAAACCCGTCGAAAAACCCCCAAAATCCATTAACTTTTCCCCTTTCCCACTACCCCACGCATGACACCCCCTGCCCCCTAGGCCCCTACTCCCACCCACAGGTGGACACGCGTCCCACACCCCATCCCACACCCCATCCCACCCAACCCCGCCACGACACGTGTCCCTCTCTTTATTCAACGGCTAAAATTCCCAGACCCAACATCCGAGACCGAGACCGAGACCGAGACCGAGACCGAGATACACAAAAAAAGAAAACAGCAAAAAAAAAGTTATAGTGATTATATATGTAGTTTAATACTAACGAAATATAAAAAAAATAGTAATAAAATAAATGAAAAAACCGGCGGACCGGACCGGACCGGACCGTCATAACCCGTGCGGGTTATATGGGGCGGGTTTAAGAAGGGTTAGGGTCAAGATTTTTAGGATGGACCGTCCTAACCCGTCCCGTCTTAACCCGTGGACCGTCCTAACCCGTCCCGTCCTAACCCGTGGACCGCCGCGGGTTGGACCGCCCCAACCCGCCCAGCCCCGTTTGGTAAACACTAGTTTTTACAAGGTTTTTACAATTTGTTACGTGGCACACAAAGGACCAAAGACTCAAAAATGAAATAAACAGTAATAACTCAATTTGAAAAGATTTCTCTAATAATGCGTTCATAAAACGAATTATTCGACTAATAACGCGTTTTACAATGGATTTGTTCCTTTAACGTATTTTATGAACGCCCTTTCTTTCCAACCCAACTTGCAATTCAGAGAACACAGCATTCGAATTATTCGTTCATAAAACGCGTTATTAGCCTGTTTATGAACGAATAATTAAATGAGACTATGAGAGAGATTAAAGCATTTTATAAGTGGATAATTGCTTGGTTTTTATTAAAATTAAAAATAAGTCTTGATTTATTTTAAAATTTTTTAATAAAATATTTTTATATTAATAATTACGGCATTATTCCCCTCCCTCTGCGCGACCGCGCCTCATTTTCTCTTGCTCACAGCCTCAGTCCCTTCGTCCATCCATCAGGTTAGTTTTTTTTTTTTTAAAAAAAAGGGGTTAAATATATATATGTTGTTTATTACCAATCAATATAATTATTTTTTTACAGATTGTAAATAAACAACAAACAAATACTATTGTTATTGATTTTTTTTTTTTCATTTTCAATCGTCCAAAGTTCAAACATATTGGCAACGTTAGAAAACGTCAAAAATTGATTTTTGTTTTTGTTTTTATGGGTATTTATCAATTCGGAGAACATGGGATTTTTTTTCATTCCGCTCTGTGCTTTATAATTGTTGGTATTTGAAAATTTTCTGTGTAAGTTCACAATTATTTATACCTAAATAAATCAAAATATATACTTACCTAATTTTCTTCATCTTTTTTTTTAGATAGGCTAAAATCAGTTACGATTGACGGATGGACCCGTCAGCTGTGATTATATCTCAACTTTTGAGTTTCTAATGACTAATCTGAACCGTTCAATGTGTTCTCCATATTGAAATTTCAGTGGAGACCAAATTTTATATATTTTTTATTTTATTTACTATTATTTTGAGATTTTAAAAAAGAGTAATGGTAGAATCAAACATATAGGACGTCAAACACGATCCAAATGTCGATCATTAAAATTTAAAATGGCCGATCCAAACCGCTCAATATGATCTCTTTATTAAAATATCTTTGAAAATAAAAATTTATATTTTTTCGAATTTTTTAACTATTTTTTTTCGAATTTTTAAAATTGGAGGGTTCAAAACTTTTTAGATTAAGCATATAAAAATATTCCAAAAAATAGTAAAAAAAATTTGAAAAAATATAAAATTTGCTCTCCATGGAGATTTTATAACATACAACAATTTGAGCGGTTTGGATCGGCCATTCTAATATTAAAAAATTAAATTTTATCATGTTGGACAAGTGCTTGTGTCCTATATGTTTGACACTAGCCACTCCCTTTAAAAAATCATAATTATTGAAGGGTCCAGAATTGTTTAGATTAAGAATTTTGTAAAATACCAAAAAAATACTAAAAAATTTCAGAAAAATACAAAATTTTGTCTCCAATGAGATTACAATATGGAGAACACATTGAACGGTTCGGATCGACTGTTAGAATCTCGAAATTTGAGATTTAATCGTAGCTGACGGTCTCATCCGTCAATCGCGACTGATTTTAGATTTCTATTAAAATTGAGTTCTTGTAACAATAGTTGCTGTAATATGACTCCTAAAAAAAGTACAAAGCGGAGGCCAACGACACAGGCGTCGGACCGATGCTGGACCATCTCAGAAATTATTGTATTTACAACTAACTGAACGCTGTGCTCCTGAAGTAAGCTTTTTTTTTAAATTATATTTGCAAAATTTAATTTAAATTGTATAATGTATATTGTTTATTTAAGATTTATAATTCTATTGGATTCAATAATTGCAGGATTGGGAACTGGTATTTCATAAACCAAAATTGATACAAACACCAACAATGGATGATCGCATCAATTACGCTGCAATGGGGCATATGCGGTTACACACAAATATATACCTATATTAATCGGGACCAATTAGATCCGAATCCAACACTGTAGCTAAGCACTGTTGGTTAACAGTGTGGCTGACAAGTGGATCCCATTCATATTTATCGGGATCTGTACAAAATTCAGCCCTGCATAGACATCCGGATTTTCTATGATAATCTGGACGAAATTAGTACACAACTATAGACTATTTTGTCACAGAAAATCTGCTGTCGCAGCCATCCATGTGGGTGGGGTCCACGCGTTTTCTGTACTGGTGGTGTTGATTAGTTTTTTGGGATTTTCTATGAACATCAAAGCAAAAATTCAGTTATAGCTTATAAATTATTTCACAGAAAATCCAAATCAGATGCGTCAGTTAGCACCTGTGTATGGCTTGCACATTTTCCCAACCGCAGGAGGCACCACCTTGAATTTTGTTTTGTTTTTTCCGGTTTTACCCCTCCCCTGAGTTGTTAGGTTCGTTTATTAACATTGTTTCTTTCATGGTTTTTATAGATTTTGTTATGCAAGATAAATTATATGAATGCTATAAATATCATATTCAGTTTATTGATGCCAAAGCTTTTATATTTTGAATTTTGAAATATTTTTTATGGTTTTAAAATTATATTTTATTTTTGAAGTAAATATTATGATTTTGGATCTTTTTTACAAATTTTAAAATATTCTAAGTCATCCAATCCATATCAGATACTTTTCTATAATCCAATATATTATAATGCTTATTTATTATTACAAATAACTGTACAAACAAAGAGTAGATAAAGAAAATATACATCGCGCAACGCGCGAGACCCCGCTAGTGTTTTTAAAATTGGACCGGTCATTTAACTGGCTGACCAAACGGTTTAGTGTTTTAACCGGTTCAACCTGTGAGAAAACCGGACAATTTGTTATCTTTGAAAAGTAATATATAATATCAAAATATGCTAAGGAAGTTGGAGAATTTGGGGAAGTTGCAATTCCTAGGAATAAATTTATTGAGAAGTGTGTAATTTTGTGAAGAGTTTGGATTGTTTATAATAAATTTATAGTAGGAAGATGAAATTCTCCAAAATTCCATGGGGATCCAAACGGTTCCTATATTGGGCCAAGTGGCTAAACTACTTCTTTGCTAGTATGAGGTTTGTGGTTCTATTTTTGCTTACCACAGTTAAATATTTCCTATATATTTTTTATACAGTTTCCAAATTAAAAAATCGCGGGTTTTATTTGTCAAATGGACCGGACTATTGTCCGGTTCGCAGTTAAACCGATTGAAACCGGTCCAGTCCGGTTTTTAAAACGTTGGTTACACATTTCACTGTTAAGGGATCTGACCATGTTTTGAGGCAAAAAACTAATAGCTTCCATTGACCATTTTCAGGCTGACGAGATGGCTGTCACAGGTATTCTCATCTTCAATTAATTGACTATTTGAATAAGTAATTGGCTATTATATATTATTATTGACTATTAGAATAATTAATTAACTTTATTTATTATTGACAATACAATATGTGGCATTCTTATTGGGTTTGCCAACGATCGGAAAACCCATGACAAGAATTACAAATTACGACTACACGAATTTATTATCGGAGCTAGCATTATCAAAGGGTATGTTAAATGCCGAAGTTAAAAAATGCTTCAAGAAGAACAACAAAAAGTCAAATTTCCATGTCAGAGCTGTGCACCAAGTGGCAAGAAGTGTCAATGGAGAATTCGACAGATGATGAGTTTGAGAGGTACACAGGTGCGTGGATGTTAGATATTATTGCGAGCACATTATTTTCGGACTGTTCAGGGACTGGAGTTGCTGCATTTTATTTGCCATTATTTGAGATGATTTTTTTTTTTACAAATATTTTATTTGCCAACACATTTTTTTTTACAAATATTACTTGAGGTAAATTTGTTTGCCATTTTAGTTGCTACATAGTCTGAAAATGAGGAACATGGGATTTGTACGCATGGTCTGAAAAATGTTGCCTGCATTTTTTTTACGCATGGCCATTGTGCTTTAAAAGTCGGTGCATATTTTTTTCACGCATGGTCTGAAAAGTTGGTCCTATTTGGTGTTAGCTAGAAAAGTTGCATGGTCATTCAAATATGCATAGTCATTGAATCTAGCATGGTCATATTCTAATCTTAAAAAAAAAAAAACCTTGGTCATTCAAATATGCATAGTCAAATATGAAAAGTTGGTGCTATTGGAATCTAGCATGAAAGTTTCTGCCATAAATTTTATGCAATAAATTTGTACATTAAATTTGGTTAATAAATTTTCTAGGATACTGCCATAATCTAGGCTACGGGCATTAAATTCGTACAATAAATTTTGGTGCCATAATTTTCTGTCATAAATTCGTACAATAAATTTGGTGCAGTAAATTTTGTGATATTTTCTGCCATAAATTTTGTACGGTAAATTTTGTTGTCAATTCTGTTATTGCGATTAATTTCGTACAATAAATTTGGTGCATTAATGCTTTTATTTCATTACTAAACATTAAACAATCATGGACCAGCTGTAAGAATTAAAAATTAATCATGCGTAACATGTAATTGTTTGTCCAGATAACATACGTTTGCAACCAAAAAAGAATGACCCCACAGGTAAGAAATAAAAGTTTATCATGGGTATACATAGGCTTAAAAGGAGCCGTTTTAACCGTTTTTCATTTCGTTTTGTCCGGACGAAATGATTAATGAAACAATAAAATGATTTCGTTTGGTTGGACGAAACGGTTAACGAAAGAATGAAACGGTTTCATCTATGTGTAAATCACGAAAATTTTGATCATTTCGTCTGGACGAAACGATCAACGAAATAAAAAATATGTTCCGTCGCATAGGATGAAACGATCAATACAATAGCTCATTTGCGCCTTCGTCTCGATCATTTTGCAGCCCTAGATATACAAAAGCAACAGTAACACTACGTTTACACCACAGAATACTCTCGCAAACAAACATTAGATACTCTTGCAAATATAAAACATTGGCCCACGTGTAAGAAATAAAATTGAATTATGTATATAGTATACGATTGTAAGCGTTTACCAAGTGGATCCAATAAAATACTCTCGCAAACAAACAATAGGTACATTTTGCAAATAGAACACATAAGCCCCGCATATAAAATCATGCGTATAATATATAACCGTAAGCTCTTGCAAAATAAACATTAAGTCTAGTAAAATACGCTTGCAAATAGGGAATTGATTTGCACACCCCCTAAATTGATAAAACACTAAAAAAAAACTATATAAAGACTAAAATACCTGTTTGATGAGAATTCTAATGCATGATGCTACAATTAAATTAAGGGTATGTTGGTCTTTATATAGTTGTTATACAAGGAATTCCTATGAATTCTTTTGTGGCACCTCAATTCGGACCGAATTCTTATGCGGTTGGTACGAATTCTTATGAATTCGGTCCGAATTGCTATACAGGTAAAGTGGTCAGCTGCAAATCTAGAGCATTTTCTCTTTATGGAAGGCTCAAATTTCGGCCTAGATCAAGGGAAACACATGCCAAGTTGTCTAGGAGCTAGAAATGAGTGATATAGGCGTCTTCCATCTTTGGAGAAGGTCATCTTTCATTCCACATTCCACTTTCTCTCTCAGCAGCTCTAGATCTGGGTTTTCTCTCTTGGTGTGCGACTTGGGCAGGGGGTGAAGGACGAATTGGAGTTGTTTCTTGCTATTCCGACGAGTTCTCGAGGTTCTAAATTGTTCCAAAGTGCATTGACAGTGGTTTATGACTTGAAACTTGGTTCTATTTGTTGTATTCCTTATACTTTTCTTTATTCTCGAAATTTATGGTTTGTTTGAACTTATCTATTATTATTTGCATGACTTGTACTAGTATGTTAGGGTAAAAACCAAGCTTTTAAATTTCGTTTTTTTCGGTATGATGGTCCGGAGTTGATATAGCGGTGCGGCGTTATTTCGGTGAAAAAACGGCGAAAAAACGGTGTGCATATACGAACATATGTGTCAAACTCATATTATACAAATAGTCAAATACTATATTACAAGTCGAACTTCTATATTTTTTTGAATGTGCTAATAATCTAATTATAATCTATATACGATTGGTACTGGATCTTCTCTTTGTAACTTGCACATTCTATTTCCTACTAGAAATATAGGTAGTAAAACAAATAATTCCTCTAAAGCTCAACAATACGACAATAGTACAATACTAATTAATTAATCCTTAACATCCAAATATCCAACTTAACAACAATTCATACGACAATACAATAGTAATCTCTAAAGTGATAAAGTCTAATCCATACGACAATAGTACAATACCAAATACCAAAATGATTAAATTATCTCCGTTTTTTCACCGCAAAACGAAATATTTTCGCCGAAATAACGGTGTTTTTTCAAAAATAACGCGTTACGAATTTTTTGAGTTTGAAACCGTAACGGTGGTGCGTTTTTGTCCGAAATACCGAAATTTCCGAAAAAACGGCGTTATTTCGCCGAAATTTAAAAGCTTGGTAAAAACTCATGTTGCTTTACAGTCTGTTTGGTTTTTGGAAAAAAGAAGGAAAATGTCCGGAGGGAAGGAAAATTTCAACTTTACCCTGTTTGGATATCAATTTTTCTGAAGAGAAAAAGTTAACCTACGGAACTTTATTTCCTTCGCTATTTTTCCTTCCTATACAAAAATATTACACTCCGATTTGGGGTGTAACGAAAGGGGAAAAAATCGAAGATTTTCGTTGGACCTAGGTGCCCTCGTAATTCCTCCTTTTTTTTAGCTATTCCTCTCCGAGCAAGAAATCCCTCCTTTCTGCCATTCACAACTGCTATGGTTTGCTCTCTGGTAATTTTTTATTTTCAATTCACTTTTTCCTTCTAGGTTTTCCTTCGTTATTACTTTCTTGGTCTTGTCTACAACTCGATTGAGTGAAGGTAATAATTGTAAGCTTATACATCAAAAAGAATATACCGAGAAGAAGCATCAATCATTTCCGTTTCTTTCTTTTGAATTTGACATACTTAATTACTTTCATCTCCCAGTATCTTATTCTTTATTCTTTCACTTTTTCTCACGTATTTCTTCTTAATTTAATTGAAAAATTCACAAACTTTTTTATGCACCCACGTTTCTTTATTTTAAAAAAAAATTAACATGAACTTATTATTTGCAAAGACAGTTTATCAGTCTTACTATCAATCATATATGCTTGTTGATTTCCATTTTCTTGCTTTTTGCCCCGTTATCTCTTTTAATTTTGTAATAGGTTATTTTTGAATAATTGATTATTGAATACTAATTTGCTGACTTATTGCATGTTTATTTATTATTTAGTCCTGAAGAGGTTTGGCAACTACAAGGCATGGAAGGCTGCAAATTCTCTTTTTTACTCAAAGGATATTGTTCTTGAGCAAGGAGTCTGGTACAATTGCGTGACTCACTTTGCTGGTACAACTCAAATGAATGTCCCTGACAAATTGCTCTATTGAATTTGATTTGCTTGACAAGCCTAATAATTAGTTAATTCAAGCGATATTTATTTTTTATATTATTGTAATAATAGTAATGTTAATAATTGTCCTGCAGAAGTGCAGAGGCCTCCACCTGTTTGCGTTTGTGTTTTTTTTTTTGATGATTTGATGTATCTAATTATAGGCTACAGATAAGGGTGTAACACTGGTACAGTACTATAGTTATATAAGGGAGCGTCTTGTCAAAGGCAGGGATTTAAATATGAATTGAAATTGTTTCATATTGTTAATGCAAATCGGACTTTAAACATTTCCTTGGGTATATGTCAAAGACATCTTTCTGTCAATTCCTCGGGCTAACCGGGCTTTAAGGTTGGTATAGCGGTACAAGTCAAATGTATACTGGTATAAGTACCATGAATAAATGAACAACAATGACATATTTTGATTCATGCGTGAGGTACAAGGTTATGATATGAATAAAATTACATGTATAATCCAAGAATTACGTTTTTCAATTGAAAAATTAATATTCATTTCTTTACACTTGCGTTCTGGTACACTGTACCTATACGGTACAAAAATATCTTTTTGGTTTACGTAATAAGATTTCTCAGTTTGGTCCGAACAAGCTAAGGAGTCCAAGGTCATAATGGTCATTTATTTTTTAATTAACCATATTTTACCTCTATTTAATTAAAACATCCAAACAGAGAAAAAGAAAGGAAGAGAATTTTTTTTCTTTCCTTTCATTAATAAACCAAACAAATAGATGGAAACAATTTTCCATTCCATCCTATTTCCATTCCTTTCCTTTTTGCATTTTTCCTTCCTTTCCATTCTTTTTCCCAAAACCAAACAGGCTGTTAGGGGTAAATGTAGCCTAAGATTTGGTTTGCTACAACTTGCTTGTTTTGTTGATGAACTAAGTCAATTACTACTTGGAGATTTTTATGAATTGCTTGTGTTTTGAGTTGGTTGTTATTTGAATTGCTTGACTTTTGTACGGGCGTACTTGGCTACAATTCAATTTAACAATCGAGTTTTGCATAAGCATTTGAGGTATGTTAAGGGAGAAAGTCGATCAGTTAGTAACCAAAAGTAAACGCTTCTAATAAGGCAACGGTTCAAGTTAGATACCTCGTAGAAAACCAATCGGTAAACTCGAATAAGTCCACCAACAAGCGAAAGTTGAGGTGCAATACATTCGATGAAGGTTAACACTAGATTCCATACTTAATACCGTACCCAATAGGCAAAAGCGGAGTGTTAGGGAGTTTAGGTATGGCTAGATGGACTTTTGACTTGAATAAATCAACAAACGAGTAAATTATATCATTTACACAGTGAAATTCAGACCGAATTTGCACCCCTGTGACCAAACCTAAGTGAAATCGAACCCTAAGACATTTTCCTCATAATATTCAGAACTGTTAAAAACCCCAAAAATATTTACTTGAACTATTTTGTATTATTTCTATTCTTGAAATTGCATTTCTTTATTTCTCTTTTATTTATTCGATTTGTGTCTTGAAAATTTTTCTAAACTTTTATTGTCTAGATTTAACGAACCAATAAGAATAGTAATAATTTCCATCTCTGTGGGATCGACACATTTACTCTACTACAAACGACTAGTCAAGTACAAAATTAATTTATTTGACATAGGTTTATACCTCGAGCAGTAAAGGATCATTTAATTGCATAAGAAATCTGATTTTGTCGTTTTCAGTAAAAAATGATAAGAGGGATGGAGCGATCAGAGGGGAGGGTACGCGATCATAGTAGAGGGGAGTGTAAAAAATAGAAAGGGTGTTGGGATGGAAAGGATGCTTCCAACGCTCTTTCTATTTTTGGTTGGAATGGTACAGATGGTAAATGAAGGAATTGCACTTGTAACGCTCGAAATTTAAAGCCAAAATATTTAGTAGTAATTAGTAAACAGCTAAAACAAAAACATGAGTCATGATAAGTAAAAAAAAGAGATAATTAGATTTATTTCATTAAAAAAGTTGTTAATTTGAAAAATATCATTATTAAATAAGAAATGCTAGAGTTCAATATATTGGACGGATGGACTCTGTCTAATATGATCGTTTTCATATTTTTAAATTTTAAATAACTGATCCGAACCGTTCAATATGTTTTCCATATTGAAAACTTAAAAAAAACTAATTTTTACATTTTTTTTGAATTATTTTACTATTTTTTTGGTATTTTAAAATATCGTTGTTATTGGACGATCCATAATGTTTATATCATGAATTTACAAAAATACCAAAAAAATAATAAAAAATTTCGAAAAAATGTTAAAATTGATTTCTTGTAAGTTTTCAATATGGAAAACATATCGAACGGTTCGGATCGGCCATTTGAAATTTAAAAACGTGAAAACGATCATGTTGGACGGACCCATCCGTCCAATATATTAGACACTAGCATTTCTCTTATTAAATTGCTAATTAAATTTATGCCATTATTATTTTCTATAAACATAATAATTTCTAAAATGTCATTTTTCAATTTGTCATTATTTTAATAATTCCTAAGATACCCCTACTTTGGCACGCCGTCCATCTATTGCTCCATAGCAAGGTGAAATGTATTTCCTAATTGAAACCTACTTTAATTTGTTTAGATTTTGTTACCATTTTTATTTCGATTCTTTTTATTTCCAATTATTAGGTGACGTATGCATAACAGTCAAAGTCTTTATTTATTTCCAAGAAAATAAAAATTTTTCTTAATAACAGTGAATCGGTGAAATTATTGTTAGATGACTAATTTAAGATAGAGATATGGCACAACAAGATTGCAAAAGTTGTATTTTATACCATTATTTTAATTGACTTGTGGCCTAAGACTAATTTTTATATTTTTATATGGCATAAAACTCATTTTTTTTATTAATTTGTAGCGGTATAGAACTAATTTATCATTTAGTGATGACATTTTTCTAATTTCAGATTTTTATAGTGACATATTTAAAATGGTAAAATTGTCATATCAATTGATCATTGGTATAAAACCATTTTTTACTATTTTGTAATAGCATAAAAATAATTTATTATTTAGTTTAGTGATGATAATTTTTTAATTTCAATTTTTCACAGTGGCATGAAACTAATTAATCCAAAAAAAAAAACAATTGGAAAGCACAAAAGATGCAAGAAAAGTAATAATCTCTGCGTCAAATGAGACAGCCATTTTTGGGCGTTGCTTTATGCACGACACAGAATTGTAATACACGACAAATTTTATAAATGAGAAAATTATCCTTACTTTTGAACTCTCCGCCATACCACACATCTATCTAGTTTTCAGTCCTACTAAAATCCTCACCAGCCTTTCGTCTCTCCATCTCTCCCATTTCCTCTTCTCCCTTCTCAGTTCTGGCAAAAATCGCTCTCTCCCCCTTCGATTCCTCACTTCTCTCTCTAACAGAGTTCTAAGAACACTTATCCATCTCAACCGTCGACCCTCTTTCCTGCCTCTCTCCATCTCAACCCCTTAAAACCCTTAACCCAAACCCACCTTTCCTGCCTTCCGCCGATAATTGCCGCTTGACTCCACCTCGACCAGCCCATAGAATCGTTCACCCTCTGGAGCCAGCGGCAGAGGCGGTCTTTGGCCCACATAATCGTTTCACAGCAGATTATTGCGTAAAATAACATAAAGATATTTTAGTCTTCATTGAAAAATTTGTCGTGTATTGCAATTCTGTGCCGTGCATAAAGCAACGTCCGCCATTTTCTTTTTCTTAAAAATAAATAAGGAAATTTCACAAATAAGGTGCATCTTAATAGAAGTAGATAAATTACATAAATAAGATGACAATAAAAGAAAATTTCTTGCAATGGGAAAAACACAGACATGGAATGCAGGTACAATTAGTGTTCTAAATACATATTGTGTCGTGTCAAACACGTCGTGTTCGGATCATTTGTCGTGTAGTGTCGTGTCGTGTCTAAATTCTAAAAGATGGACACGACACACCTAAGGACACGACACGCCTCGTGTCCTTGTTCAGTGTCATCTTTAAACGTGTCATGTCGTGTCATGTTTGAATACGTTTGAATTTTATAAAATATAGTTATATACTTATATTTATGGATGAATTGGACATTCAAACTATGAACTTATCCTTAAAAAATAGACAATATAAGAATTGTTTTCTTATTATTTCATAACATTTACTATCTTTGATTCCGATTATAAATTTATTATGTCCTTTGGTTGTGTCGTGCCGTGTCTAGACAATTCACGTTCCGTACCTTGTCGTGTTTATGCCATCAAAGTTGGACACGACACGTCTAAAGACACGGCACATTTAAGTTCTTGTGTCGTGTTGTGCTTGTATTTTACCGTATCGTGCCACCTATGTAACATGTCAGGTCGTGCCGTGTTCAGACACGCCGTTTTTTTTTCTTTTTTTTTTCAGAACACTAGGTACAATAAACAACAGGTACCTGGTTCAAAATACCAAACTTTAGGTGAGAGCAAACAGGTGCGCTAAAAAAAGGAAAATTACCATCGCCTGTTTACATTAGAAACGGTTTTGACATTTAAATATAATCAGAAGTGTTGTAAAATAAAGGTGGAAGAAAGAAATAATGAACAATATATCAAGAGTAAGACAATATTCTCAATCACAAATTTCAGAATTTTATTCTCTCATTCCAACCATCCATAAAAATGTACAATGCCTCTATTTATAGGCTACAAAAATAATATCTCACATAATGACAATAAATATGTAGTGGAGATCATGGATATAAATGTGTAGTGGAGATAAATGCTTAGTGGGAATATGAAGATGAACAATCCACATAATTATTTAATTTCATAACAAGAAGAGATATATCAATTGTGAACTGAATATTTTTTTACGGTTGAGGTAGCGGGGATCGTTATCTATTTATTTTTGTAATCAACTTTTTTACGGCGGTTATTAACAAAACCGCTGTATAATTTTTTTTTTTACGGAGGTTCTTTTACTAACAGCCATAAAAAATCAACGAAATTTCTTTTTAATTTTCCTGCACTTTTGACGGCGCCCACTGCTATTAACTGCCGTAAATAAATTTCTTCCTATGCCATTCAGCATTTTTTACAACAGATTTCAAAAAACCTGTTGTAAATATGGAGCCGTTAAAAATCTGTTGTAGTGATGATACTACTATATAAGACACTTCCGATTCCCAATTTTACTGTTCAGACATGAAGAACTGGGCTACTGTGATCAAGTACCAAATGAATTGCAATTGCATTGCCTCGAGGCCTCTGCTTTGCGCTCTGTTTGTTCTTGTTTCACTTCTAGTTTTGTCATGTTTTGATTATCCACTGATTTCATCCAAAGTTTGGATTTCAGGAGTTAAATTTATTAATGGTGGAGGTAATGTTTTAGACTATCTTTGATATAATTTGTCCATACAAATCCTTCAAATCTCATTTAACTGGTCTTAGAATTACTACTCTCTTGTTTTTACTTGGTTAATTTATTAGATGCGATCAGAAACTATAGTTACACAGTTTAGGCATTATATCATTGATTAACTTTGATGCTACATACAGCTTAATCCTATAAAACCAATTTGGTTGAGGAAATTATTTAATATTTTTTCTTATGCTTCCTGAAACACAAAATAACAATTAATTGTTACCAATAGAAGTAGTAAATTACCGTTTGTGTAAGTAGTTAATAAGAAATTAAATTCATCATATGTTAATTTAAATCTTGCTATTTTGTATGCCATTCAGCATCTCATTTGCTGCCCTTTCATAGTATTTTGTTTTTCTTATCTAATCTTGTAATTTGTAGGTTCGACAGAAGGTACAGAAACTGGTACTATACCAAATGATCGGCTTTTAGGTGGATTACTCTCACCAAATTTCAATGAACAATCATGCGTAAGCCGATACCAATCCATGCTATACCGCAAAGCCTCACCATACATCTTGTCTTCGAGCTTGATCAACAAATTACGCAAGTATGAAGAACTTCACAAAAAGTGCAGTCCAAATACTCCACTTTTCCATCAATCACTGCAACAATTAAAGGCCAACCATAGCACGGACCAGCTCAAGTGCAATTATGTACTTTGGACTCCATCTGGTGGCCTCAGCAACCGAATGCTGGCACTGGTCTCCACTTTCCTTTATGCTCTGTTAACCAACCGAGTCATGTTGATCCATCATGTAGATGACATGGTTGATCTCCTTTGTGAGCCATTTCCTGGGTCAACCTGGTACTTACCTCCTGATTTTCAAATAAAAAATTTGGAAAGTTATAATCTATATTCTGAGAACAGTTATGGTTATTTGGTCGAGCATAACATGATCAATAATGACCCTAATTCTCCTTCATCAGC
Source organism: Rhynchospora pubera (assembly GCA_028095005.1). NCBI lineage: Eukaryota > Viridiplantae > Streptophyta > Magnoliopsida > Poales > Cyperaceae > Rhynchospora > Rhynchospora pubera. The sequence continues at coordinate 83,779,476 of CM051462.1, read as the reverse complement.
AGTACCTTCATTCATATATTTGCACTTGCAGTGTGACTATCTTTACCATGTCTTACACAAACGTTTCTTTTGTGAAGAGGATCAAGAAGTGATTAACAAGATCAATTGGGTATTGTTGAAATTGGACAACTATTTTGTTCCTGGACTGTTCATGATACCAAAATATGAGCAAGAATTAGAGCGGATGTTTCCTATAAAGGAGACAGTATTTCACCACCTTGGCCGGTACCTCCTCCACCCAAGCAATTCAGTTTGGGGCATGGTCATGAGGTACCACAAGTCTTACATGGCTAAAGCAAAGGAAAGAATCGGCATCCAAGCAAGGATCTTTGATTCGGCACCAATATCAATAGATGACTTGTATAAACAAATTGTTACCTGCACACAGGAGGAGTCAATCTTGCCGAAGCTAAATCCTGAGCAATCCAAAAATTCTTTTTTGGAACTAAATGAAGCAACCCCACGTGCAGTCCTTTTGGCTTCTCTTTATGGGGTTCTCTATGACAGATTAAAGAACATGTACTACCTGCACTCAACAACTACCAGTGAGATCGTGAGCGTGTACCAGCCGAGCCATGAAGAGAACCAACAATCTGAGCAGCAGTTGCACAATCAAAAGGCATTAGCTGAAATTTGGCTATTGAGTTTCTCAGATGTGTTGGTCACAACTGCGGGTTCTACATTCGGTTATATGGCTTACAGTCTAGCCGGCATTAAGCCATGGTTTCTTATGAGGTCAAAGGACCAGAAGATTCCAGATCCTCCATGCCGTCGATCTGGTACAATTGATCCGTGCTTCCATTCACCTCCTGCTGATTTAATTTGTAGAACAAGGAATATTACCAATGCAGGGAAGGTAGTTCGGAATGTGAGGCATTGTGAAGACTTTGATGGTGGTGTCAAGTTGTTTGATTAACTTTTTTCTTCCATTCACACTTTGTATTCCATCCTTTAGCTGTCCTATGTGGGAGGGAAGTCACCGGCCAAAAATTAATAATGTATTAAAAATTTAAGACAGTTTTAATTTTTGTTAATTCTTAGATGTACTAAATATTGCATTGAGGCTGAAACAATCTTGCATTGATTACAATCCTAAATTAACTCATGTTCCTTTAGAAAAAGTTTTGTATTTGAGCATGACTCACTCCCACTCCCACTCCCACCGGTCCCTTCTCTACCTGAGTATCTTGAGTGAAAACGCTCTCTTCATTAAAATCGTTAATTAGCTCCGTTATTTTTAATCCTCTAGTCCAACAGGTGTCCGTGTGGGAGTCGTATCCTCTGGATGGTTAATAAAAACCATCCAATGGACGTCTCGTAATCTTAGTCGTATAATTCAAAACGGACGGCTGGATCTCAAATCCATCCCAAAAAAAAAAAAAAACGCAGGTCGTATATGTATACGGCTTCGTATTCTCTTCCCCTCTTCGGATCCTCTCTCTCTTCTCCTACCAGAGAACTTTTGGAGAGAAAATTCTAGTTTTCGTCTCTCCATTCCAATCCGTACCCTTTCTTGCTCTGGCCCCGCCTTGTTCTGTCCTCGATTGCCTCTCGAAACATACCAGTTGGGTTTGAAACTGGTACAAAGAATTGGTACCTGAAACATATATACCAGTTGGGTTTGAAACTTACGATCATGGACTCCGGGTGCTAAAACCACATGACCGGTGATATCACAAAATTATAAGAGAAACTTAATTATCTTTTAACAAGCACAACTTGCAACAAAATTATATCTCCCTTGATTTCACTTAAGACTTAGGCTTCGCTCCAGAAGGAGAGAGTCGGAGCGAAGGGAAGGGACTCGGTACTCTCCGATTTTGGGAGTAACCGATTTCTCCCTTTATCTGTCTCTCTGGTCTCCTCCCTTTCCGTCCATTCTCTCCCTCTATCCGAACTCTCCTCCCTTCCCTTAGCTCCCACTCTCTCCTTCTGGAGCGAAGTCTTAAGTTAAATTCACTTATGACTTGCTGAGTTTTGCTTTATAGCACTGTGATTAAGCTTATTTTAACACCAAAATGATCTTTACTTATTTATACTTTTACTAATTTCATTTGCAAATCAGGCTTTCATTTTCAACAGATCAAGAGTATTTTTTTTCGACGCATACAACACATGTAATAAGATAATTAAATATAATATGAATGTTAATAAAACAAGTTCAATTAAAAATAGAAATGCACATATATAGTTACAATGAAACATAAAGAAAGTATAATCTCTGTAATATAGCACAAGTAGCATTGATCATTTAGAAAGTATATTCTTAAAAGTCAGAAAGTATGGAACTTTACAAACCAAAAATACAATCTCTTAATAGCAAAATATTTCTATACCAGAATGTAACACATTCATCGACTTTTAACTCTTTAAGAATAACACAATCTTGAATTTTACAAACACCAATTTTACAAATTCAATAAAATTTCTAATATCACAAGTGCCTAAAACCAATTTGGTTCTTAGCTTATGGCGCCTTGCTGTTTTAGCTGATCTCCTAACAAGCTTACGGTCCCTTACAAGCAAAGATATCTCACTGATCTCCTAACATACTACACGTCTTCAAATTCATCCAGTATAACCAATTCGTCATCAGTTAATCCCTTGATTACCTAAATAATGACAATCAAGAGAGATACCATATTGCAGATTACCAGAAAGAAGTAGTAGAATACCTACTCAGCTGTATATAGTTGCAGATGATAATAATATTGCAAATGAATGTTGGTTCTTTTTTGAACATCTGTTCTGATCTCCAAAAAGCCTTGTAGCTTGTATTCCCTTAACAAACAGGATGGGTCATTATTAAGGTGTAGCAATTTAGCCATACTGGCTGATACCAAACATGTCTTTTTCAATTAGCACATTTACCAAGCAATATATTAGTGTCAAGTTTTAACTTCACATTACACCAGAACCACTTGCCTAGTTCACTAGGCTTTTTGTGGTTTAGAACATCAAGGCTATTTTGAAGCACAGAAAATAGTCTGATCATCGCCTTCACCTTCTCAAGAATCCGTGTATTGGTTAAACATAAAATTTATACGTCAACAACAGTATCTATCAAGGGAGTCAGCCCCAAGCTTAGAAAATTCAGATTCGGACGGTTCATCTTACGAGACGTCCACTGGATGTTTTTTATTAACCATCCAGATGATACGACTCCGTCCGTGTGTGTGTGAGCCTCACACTTAACAGATTGCCGAGCTCCGTAATATATATATACTCCAAAATGATCTATGACACGGCCCTTCTGGCCAAGGCAATAGTAATATGTCTAACGTTGCTTACACCGGATGCTAGGAGGTTTCTTATTTCCTCTTCATTACTAGCAGATATTTGATCTTAGGAAAGGATGTGAGTATTAAAGTATCATTAAGCCGACTGATTTGGAAAAGCAATACAAACATGGATTTCCAAATTAGTTTTCTTATTCCCTCTTCAACCATGTTCCGAGAATTAACAGTTCATCCATTATTACGAGAAAAGCAATAAATTCTGCTGTTAATTCAACCATGGAAAAGCAATACCATGAAGAATTAACAGTTCATCCATTACGAGAAAATAAGTTAGAGAGTTAATCCGGCATTGTAGATTATTGAAAATAATGGATGAACTGTTAATTCTTCAACATATTACTATAAAAGTGTCGCATCAATAATTCCGAAAATCTCGTCAGCTTAAAACACAAATCACGCTGAATTATGTTTGAACCAAATCACTTCCGAATAGTTCCATCGGCTCACATGAAAATATTTCATTAAGAATTAAATTCCATAACCAAACATGAAAATATGTACTTTGATTTTATATATACTCATAACGTAATTGTAAAACAATAAATGGTCAACACGGAGAAACTTATCTTCAGTGGCGCTAGAATTGCAACAAAACATGTAGCAGGTCATACCGGCGGATCGAACTTAATCAAATATTATAGGCTTCTAACACATAACATGAATACACAGACATAATTTGCAATCTACCAATACGATTATATTTAGACGTAATAATTAAGAAAAGAATATTTATATAATAACAAATTAAGCTTTGTACAAATACACGAGAGCTGCAATAATAATTTAAATTGGATCCGTATGATAACTTTTATTTCTATTTTGCAAATTTATTATTAACGCAATATAATATATTTTCATAGTGGCAAAAGAATTACAGTGGTTATAGTTTTCTGCTTGTATTTACTCAATATTGTTTGGAAATGTTTTTGTCATTTCATGACTGTTTATTATTTTTAATTTTATTAATGTGCTTTCTCTATTTCAAATCATATATATATAGAGAGAGAATTTCATTGTTGACTTAAAGTCAGTATTAGAGGATCAATTGAAAAAATTAGAAGGGATGGAGATGGACGGAGCTTGGCAATCTGTTAAGTGTGAGGCTCAGACATGTGGGACCAGAAATTAAAAATAACGGAGCTAACGCTTTTAATGAAGGGAGCGTTTTCACTTAAGATGCTCAGGTAGAGAAGGGACCGGTGGTTGTGAGTCATGCACTCATGCTCAACTACAAAACTTTTTCAAAAGGAACATGAGTTAATTTAGGATTGTAATTTCTCTCTTTTACCTCAAGTTATTTTCTTAGTAGTATTTAAGCGTGGTCGTAACTTGTAAGTTGCTAGGGTTATGATGTTGAATCTGAGATATACAAAAATACTCTAATAGCCAATTTTTACCACTTTGTAGATGAATAAATGGATCAATAGAACTCTTGTATCTTCAATTACTACAAGTTTACCTCCGATTATAAATTAAATCTTGTCCCTTCTAATTCCTCTTTATGAATATTCTTTCAATTTGGTTCAATTTCGTTTATTTGAGTTCAATTTTACTTAAAACTAAAAGTTGGTCTTACAAATTAGCTGTTGACTAGATGAGATCTCTGATTATGTCCAAATTGATATCTTTAGACAATAACAGCCGGTTAATGTGTTGTACCTTGTTGTAAATGCTAAATGAATAGTAGTCTGGCTGGCATTAAACACACTGTAGTTCATTACACTGAAAATATGGTAAAACAAATGCAAGATGGTTTCAGGCTTTCAGCCTCAATGCAATATTTAGTAAATCTAAGAATTAACAAAAGTAAAACTTTCTTAAATTTTTCTTACATTATTCATTCTTGACCGATGACTTCCCACATAGAATTGCTAAAGGATAGAATACAAAGTGTGAATGGAAGAAAAAAATTAATCAAATAACTTGACACCACCATCAAAGTCTTCACAATGCCTCACATACCGAACTACCTTCCCTGGATTGGTAATATTTCTTGTTCTACAAATTAAATCAGCAGGAGGTGAATGGAAGCACGGATCAATTGTAACAGATCAACGGCATGGAGGATCTGGAATCTTCTGGTCCTTTGACCTCATAAGAAACCATGGCTTAATACCGGCTAGACTGTAAGCCATATAACCGAAAGTAGATCCCGCAGTTGTGACCAACACATCTGAGAAACTCAATAGCCAAATTTCAGCTAATGCCTTTTGATTGTGCAACTGCTGCTCAGATTGTTGGTTCTCTTCATGGCTTGGCTGGTACACGCTAACGATCTCACCGGTAGTTGTTGAGTGTAGGTAGTACATGTCCTTTAATCTGTCATAGAGAACCCCATAAAGAGAAGCCAGAAGGACAGCTCGTGGAGTAATTTCATTTGGTGCAGAAAACGAATTTTTGGATTGCTCAGGATTTAGGTTCGGCAAGATTGACTCTTCCAGTGTGCAGGTAACAATTTGTTTATACAAGTCATCAATTGATATTGGTGCCGAATAAAAGATCCTTGCTTGGATGCCAATTCTTTCCTTTGCTTTAGCCATGTAAGAGTTGTGGTACCTCATGACCATGCCCCAAACTGAGTTGCTTGGGTGGAAGAGGTATCGGCCAAGGTGGTGAAATACGGTCTCCTTTATAGGAAACATCTGATCTAATTCTTGCTCATATTTTGGCATCATGAACAGTCCAGGAACAATATAATTGTCTGATTTCAACAATACCCAATTGATCTTGTTAATCACTTCTTGATCATCTTCACAAAAGAAACGTTTGTGTAAAACATGGTAAAGATAGTCAAACTGCAAGTGCAAATATATGAATGAAGGTACTGATGATGAAAGAGAATTAGGGTCTTTATTGATCAAGTTATGCTCGACCATATAACCATAACTGTTCTCAGAATATAGATTGTAACTTTCCAAATTTTTTATTGGAAATTCAGGAGGTAAGTACCAGGTTGACCCAGGAAATGGCTCACAAAGGAGATCAACCATGTCATCTACTTGATGGATCAACATGACTCGGTTGGTTAACAGAGAATAAAGGAAAGTTGATACCAGTGTCAGCATTCGGTTGCCGAGGCCACCAGCTGGAGTCCAAAGTACATAGTTGCACTCGAGCTGGTCCGCGCTATGGTTAGCCTTTAATTGTTGCAGTGATTGATGGAAAAGTGGAGTGTTTGGACTGCACTTTTTATGAAGTTTTTCATACTTGCGTAATTTGGAGATCAAGTTCGAAGACAAGATATATGGTGAGGATTTGCGGTATAGCATGGATTGGTATCGGCTTAAGCACGATTGTTCATCGAAATTAGATGAGAGTAATCCACCTAGAAGCCGATCATTTGGTATAGTAACTGCTGCTGTACCTTCTGTAGAACCTTCAAATTACCAGATTAGATAAGAAAAACAAAATACTATGAAAGGGCAGCAAATAAGATGCTAAATGGCATACAAAATAGCAAGATTTAAATTAACATATGAACAATTTAATTGCTTATTAACTAATTACATAAACGGTTATTTTGCTACATCTATTTCTCATAATTAATTGCTATTTTGTGTTTCAGGATGCAGAAGAAAAAAATTTAAAGAATTTCCTCAACCAAATTGGTTTTACAGGATTAAATTGTATGTAGCATCAAAGTTAATCATTGATATAATGCCTAAACTGTGTGACTAAAGTTTCTGATCGCAACTAATGAATTATCTAAGTGAAAACAACAGAGTGTTAATTCTAGGACCAATTAAATGAGATTTGAAGGATATGTATTAATGTATGGACAAATTAGATCAAAGACAGTACTGTAAAATTTTACCTCCTCCATTCGTAAATTTAATTCCTGAAATCCAAACTTTGGATGAAATCAGTCGATAATCAAAAGATGACAAAATTAGAAGTGAAACTATGGCAAACAGAGCACAAAGCAGAGGTCTAGAGGCAATGCAATTCCAAATCATTCGGTACTTGATCATAGAACCACAGTTCTTCATGTCTAATTAGCAACAATTAATGAACTGTGAACGGGAAGTGTCTTATAGTATCTTTCATGGCGGTATTCCCTGTTGGATTCAAATGGGCACGCAGTTTTGAGGTAAAATTATTGCATTTTTGTGTTTGATTATTTGAATTGTATATATTAATTACTAGTAATCTTCTTCTTCTACTATTATAGTACTATGTATTACATGGTACGGAACAGTGCTACTTTAATAGCATGAGATTCCTTATTTTTTATAATATTTATTTTTTCGAGTAAATGCCTAGCAGATACAGAACAAATACAATTAAATTTGATCAGCTCTTCTGCCAGGTATCAAAAACTGAAAACAAGGAGCTGAAAACCGAATTTGAATGAATAATATGGTGGAAAGAGGAACGTGCATGCACACGTCGTCATAGCCACATCTCTAAAGCACCTTAAATGAATAATAAACTTTTTTGCATGTTCTCCACCAAGATTTTAATATAGTACTTTTTATCTTTTTATCATTATTTTTATTTATTATTAATTTTTTATTATTTATTTGTTTATTTATTTAGTTTTGGGTTACAGTCGAGCTAGCATTAAGCCATGGTTTCTGCTGAGTTCGAAGGACCAGAAGGCTCCGGATCCAACATGCCGCCGAGCTGTTACACTTGATCCATGCTTCCATTCACCTCCTGACTTTATTACAAAAGATAGTAACATTACAGGAACACTTGCTCGGTATTCCAGGCATTGTCAAGATTATGCGGAAGGTCTCAAGTTGTTTGATAATTAACTTCTCTTTTGAACCTGTTTCTGTTTAGTTCCCTCTGTGTATTCCATCCTCTAGTTTTCCTATGTGGGAAATGGGTTGTCGGCATAGAATTATTGTACGGAATTTTCAAGATAGTTCTAACTTTTCGTTCATTCTTAGAAGTACAGAGTGAGACTCAGACATTCTAATTTATTTTTTATGAACAAAAGATATGTTAACTGTTAGATTATTTTTTCAACACTTTTCTTCGCTCCCTTCCCTCACTGAATGTCTTTTCTTTCTTTCCGCGTCTCCTCTCCCTCCCTATCTTCCATCTCCGGACGCCTGCTCTCTCCCTTCACTCGCGCGTCCTTATGTCTGTATTTGTTGTATTTATTCAGTTTTTTTTTTGTTATATCTGTTCATTTCATTTATTTTTTAGCTATTTTTATATCTGTTAACTCTGTTTGTTATATCTATTCACTTGTTTTCAGTATCTGTTAATTATATTGTTATTTGTATTCATTTTGTATGTTTAATATGCCAATTTAATTTTTATATATGTTACTATTCATTTTGATGTTGTATCTATTCATTTAGTTTCTTTATTAAGCAAATATTTGTATCTTTTCACTTTAGTAAAGTATGTTCATTTTTCTGTTTATATGTTAATCTTTAAAAAAAAAAGCAAGCAGAGTCTGTTCATGGTGGAAGTGAAGGGAAGTGAGGCATAGGCAAGAGAAAGGATGGAGAGAAATTATATAAGAAAAGAGGTGCAAGGAAGAAAATTGGATGAGATGAGAGGTGCAGGAGAGGAAAATAGAGAGAGAAGAAGTGCAAGTGAGGAGAGAGAGGCGAAAGGGAGAGAAAAAGAGAAGAGGCGGAAGGGAGCAGAAAAGACACCAAGAGGATGAGGGGAGGCAAGGAAAAGAGAAGTGGGAGGGGAGAGAGACGAGATTTTTATTTTTGAATCAGTCATATTTCTATTTTTAGTGCTAGATGGTATGAATGGCAAATTTATGAACTAGAAGTAAGAACTAAAATAAGTTTTGTTTTTGTTCCATGAATTTCTAAGAATTAGAAACATAAGTTTGTTTTTTGTTTATGTCTTGTTTACTGTCATCTGCAGTTTTGTCATCTCTGCCATCACAAAATATAAAATAAACATATAGAGCAAACAAAGTGAACATATAGTAGATCTAAGTGAACACATACAAACAAATAATTTTAATAAAAATAAGTTGAATATGCATGTAAACTTATGAACAAGTGATGACAATATTTATTTGTTTGTAAGTGTTCACTTAGATCGTCTATATGTTCATCTTATTTACTGTATATGTTCACTTTGTATTTAGAGATGACTGAGATGATATATTTGCCGATGGCACTTATAATTCCTGAAATTTGTTGGGAACTGTTCAGGGGATCCAAACACACATTCATTTCCGGATGTTTTATGTTAATTTCACTATGGCCCAAAGTCAACCATGTTGATCGAGAAAATGGCTTGCAAAATAGATCAACCAACCATATTTGGAATTTCAGGTTTGGGCCAAATTTAATCCCAGCAAATATGAGTGGGCCTATTTCTGGATTGCTCCTTTCTCGACTTTCTCGACATACACAAATAAGTGTTGTCATCACTTGTTCAGAAGTTTAAATACATATTCAACTTATTTTCATTCAATTTATTTATTTGTATGTGTTCACTTAAATCGTCTATATATTCACTTTGTTTGCTGTATATGTTCACTTTATATTTAGCGATGGTAGAGATGACAAAACTAAAGATGGCAGTAATCAATTTCCCTCGACATATATTATTTTGTTCGTGGCATAAATGTATTTTTGTCTATTTGATGATCATGTAAAATCCATTGGATAAGTAAATTTTAAGTCATACTTATAGGTTATAGCAGATATATAATATCATTAATCTGCCGGTATCGAGTACAAGAATTTGCAAAAAAAATTCAAAAGTTCAAAACAAATTTAGCACAAAAAACTGTAATAATATCTCAATTCCTGGTCTTGTGTAAACAAAGAAATATTATACAGTTTTAAAAAAAAGGAGAGGATTTATTGGACAAGACGCTGTCACTTTTGAATACAAATCTTCTGCACGTGAATTCATGTGCTCCTTCACAAGTTGTAAGGTCAACGGGAATTTGTTGCCCCAAAATGCTCACACTTTAAATCCAGGCACTCTAGGTTTCCCAAATGACTAATTAAGGTGTTTTATTTTGGAGTTCAAAATTTCTTTTCTTCAATTTTGTCAAGAAGAAAGAAATTTATTGACGACAAATTGAATGAACTATTTTTGTAACAATTTTCTAAATTGTGATATATGCCATGCCATATGTATTTATTTAGAAGTTCAAACTTCCTTTTCTTCAACTTTATCTAGTAAAAATTAATCGACCACAATTTGATTGAACAATTGTTTAAGATGGGATATATATTGTGTCATATGTATATAAAACATATATACAATGAAATATGACAAAAAAGAAATTAAGATTGACAATTCATATTTGATATCAATAAAAATATAAAAAAAAGCAATTTAATAGTCTAGATCAATCCGTTGAGGAGAATAATAATACCTCCAGTTTACACCTTTCTTTCAAGGAAATTTAAAATAAAAATCATGTATAAAATTCTTATCTGAAAGGCTTGTCAGAAAAGCTAAACATTTGTACGAAAAAGTACATAATCTTAACCACGGAAAAAAAAATAGCAAATTATAGATGATGCTGATTGTAAATAAATCAAGCAGATTGAAGTCATTCCATAAATGCTCATTTGTCATATCGAGTATTAATATTCATTTTTATAGGAGTCAAACCATTTTGTTTAGCTGTAAATTAAATAAACAAGATTACCAGATCAAATGCTGGCGATAGATAAATAATAAATAATGATATAAGATATACTTAGCATGATATAAGGAATCTCTTTCTTTAAAATGAGGAAGACGATCATTATAATATTTCCTCGTGAAAGGTTTCTAGAACAAAATTTAACATTTCAATAGTTCAACTTCCAAACTGCGGATTCCAACAATTTTTTTTTAGAACAAGCACGGATTACATCATACAAGATTCAACGTGCTTCCCAGTTACAGCTCACAATCACTGGTATTCCTCAGGCAAATTTGCTCTGTACCTCTATGAATTCAACTGGGAATGCCACCAAATTTGGAGATAAAAGAAAAAAGAAAAAGAGTATTTCCAACATTGCTAATTAGATAGGCAGATTTGAGCTTTTATGATGAAGCACCAAAAGAAGTCGACTTACGTTGCCCCAAGGCCTCTACATGTGCTCTTTGCTCTGATTGTATTTGTTTCGCTTCTAATTTTAGCATCTTGTAGTTACCGACTGACTTCATCGAAAGTTTGGGTTCGAGGATTTAAAGTTGCTTTTGGAGGAGGTAATTATTATGTGGTTTATTTTTTATCTAGCACTGGTATTATTTTTCAATCTTTAAAATTTTTTTTTTGTTTCCCCTAACATTGCCTTTGCGGAAACATTTGCGCACCCGTCCTTGAAATGTAAACTGAATGTTCCTTGATAAAATCATTCTCTACTTTTCAACTATTTGGTCAGTAGTATCAATCAGAACCTTAAAATTACCCCGTTTATGTGACATGCCATTGATTAACATTGAACTACATACAGTAAAGCCTGAATAAATCAATTTGTTTGGCAAAATTCTCAACATTTCGTCTTCTGCAAAACCTGCTAAAAAGAAGTAATTAATTCTGAGAAATTAGTAAGGTATTACTTCATAATTCATCGAAGTCTTTCTATTTTAGCATCTCATGTCCTGGTCATCTCAATTTATTTTCTTTTTCATTTGCAATAACTTGAAGGTTCAACAGAAGGTACAGCCAAGACTACTGTACCAAATGATGGACTTCTAGGTGGATTACTCTCCCCTGATTTCAACGAACAATCATGCTTGAGTCGGTACCAATCTATGCTACACCGCAAAGCCTCACCATACGTCGTCTCGTCTCATTTAACATCAAAATTACGGAAATATGAGGAAATTCACAAAAAATGTGCCCCAAATACTCCGCTTTTCAAGAAATCACTCCAGCAACTAAAGAAGAACCAAAGCACGGACCAGCTTGAGTGCAACTATGTACTTTGGAGTCCAGTTGCTGGCGTCGGCAACCGAATGCTGACATTGGTTTCAACATTTCTGTATGCTCTGTTAACCAATCGAGTCATGCTGATCCACCAAACGGCTGACATGGTTGATCTATTTTGCGAGCCATTTCCTGGGTCCACCTGGTACCTACCTTCTGATTTTCCAGTTAATATCTATGGTTACGATTTACATTCTCAGAACAGTTATGGATACATGGTTGCACATAACTTGATCAATGCTGACCATGATTCTCCTCCGTCTGCACTACCTCCATTCATGTATCTGCACATAAAATATAATTATCGTGAACAAGATCTGCACACACGTTTCTTTTGTGCAGATGATCAAGAAATGATTAACAAGATTAATTGGATTTTGTTGAAATCAGACAATTATATAGTCCCTGGACTGTTCAAAATTTGAGAAAGAATTAGAGTGGATGTTTCCTCTAAAGGAGACCGTATTTCACCAACATGGTCGGTACCTCCTCCACCCAAGCAACTCGGTTTGGGGTATGGTTATGAGGTACCACAAGTCATACTTGGCCAAAGCAAAGGAGAAAATTGATATTCAAGCAAGGATATTTTTCTGGGCTCCAATTTCAATTGATGAATTGTATAAACAAATTGTTGCCTGTACACAGATAAAGTCAATTTTGCCACAGCTAAATCATGGACATTCTGAAAATTCTTCTATGGCAACAGATGAAGCAAACCCACGTGCAGTCCTTGTGACTTCTTTGTATGGAGAACTCTATGACAGAATAAGGGACATGTACTACATGCACTCGACAACCACTGGGGAGATCATCAGTGTGTACCAGCCGAGCCATGACGAGAACCAACAATTTGACCAGCTGGTGCATAATCAAAAGGCATTAGCCGAAATTTGGCTATTGAGTTTCTCAGATGTGCTGATCACAACTTCGGGATCTACATTCGGCTATGTGAGTTACAGTCTGGCTAGCGTTAAGCCATTTTTTTTGCTGAGCTCAAAGGACCAGAAAGTTCCGCATCCTCCATGCCGCAGAGCTATTACACTTGATCCTTGCTTTCATTCGCCTCCTGATTTTATTTGCAAGACTAGTAACAAAACAGATTCAGTAAAGCTAGCTCGATATTTGAGGCATTGTGAAGATTATGGGGAAGGTATCAAGTTGTTTGATTAACTTCTTTAATATATGTATTCCATCCTTTAGCTATCCTATGTGGAGAATCGATTGTTGGCATAGAATTAGTGTAAAGAATTTTGAAGCTTATATATAGTTTAAACTTTTCGTTCATTCTTTGATACTTTATTAATTCGCCATTGAGACTTAAACCTTATTGCATTGGCTTTACGATATTATAATTGTTAGATTACTATATTGTACCGGCCGTCCCTGGCATTGCTAACTGAGGATATAGGTTGCGTTTGACTAGTGCTTCAGGTGCTTTTTGGTACCGATTTCAATTGATTAGGCAAATTTCAATAAAGCCTTTTCTGTAGCTCTTCTCATTTACCTGGGTTTTATACGCACCGGGTGCGTAAATGTTTTGATGTAATTGCAGTTGACACTTTGTATATTTGTTGTTTCTATTTGATGGAAACTAGTAATCTTTTTCATTACTTCTTTTTTTTTTAAAGAAATCGGATCAATAAAGTTAAGAAAAATCATTAATCAACACAGTAAAATATAATATATTAATATTCACTGCTAAATCATAAAACAATGGTCAAACTTACAAATTCACAATGTAATGTCATAAAAATAATATCATAAAATTATAATCTCCCCTTTCTTTAATATAAATAATTCAATCTGGGCCGTCGATATTTGTGGACTCAATACCTAATAGCTGGACTCTCTTATACCAAGATTCGAACAATAACAAGCTGGAAATACTAAGGCAAGGCCCGCAAAAAGTTTGAGATTGGGCTTAAACCTGTTTGGGCACGTTTTCCAACTGGCAGATATGGCAAGCTCCAATCTCGAACCGATTGACCGTTTCGAGTGCTCGAAATGAGAAATGACAATGCATATAAGGTGGATTTGTCAAGTGAATATAATATCTCGGGGACCTTTAATGTGGCAGATCTTTCCCAGCGCATTACTGACAGCGAAAAAGAGACATCTGAAACCAAGGATGAAGTGGCAGATTCGAAGACGAATCTTTTTTTTAGGGGGGGGGGGGAGAATGATAGACGAAGACAACAAGTATGGGCCAGCGGGTCTTGACCTTGTATCTTTCCTTTAATTACGGTTATTGTTTCCATATTACTTAATTTACCCTAATGTACTAAGAATAAAAAACACGGAGGCGGCAAATGAAAAAGAACAGAAAATTGATTAGTATTCGACAGCAACTACTTGTTTAATTTGAAAATATGTGTGATCTCAATAAAAAAAATTTCTTATTTGTATTTTTCCATAATATTTCTCTTTTTGTTCGTGCATCAGTCTGGCCTTTATCTTTATATTATAAGAATAAAAAGTAATAAGAAGTTACATAAACAAGGGTCTCAATAAATTTTTTTTGAAGATAAATTAGAGTCAAGGCTCCTAACTTATTTGAAAATTTTTAAATTAAATTAATTAAATGTCTATAAAAGATCCCAGCCAGGTTTCGAACCTGCGACCTCTCACTTGAGATTCATTGTTTTTTGTCACTAGACCAAGAACTAATTCTCGTCTGAATAATTTCTTAATCCACATTAAGAGGAATATTCAAACACGTTAGGAATAAAAAAATTATTCTAAATAATATTTTATACTCCAAATAACAAAAAAAAATTTGAAGGTCAGCCGACGAAAAGACGACGACGGAAATTTTATTAAAATCAAGAAAATAATTACATCATGAGATGGAAAAAAAGAAGAAAAATTACTCTAACTCTGCCCCCTACCAAGTCTATGTTACTTAGGTATTTATGTTGTTGGTAGGATCCAATGTGCTATCGTAGATTCAATATCTAAGATGAGTTGGTCAATGGACGTTGGCCGGTTCTCAAAAGTAAGGACACATCGACACTTTCAAATAGACCAGCAAGTAGCCGCCTAAAGAGTAGACCAAGTCTTCCTGTTCCTTGGAGGCAATCCTTTTAAAGTGGATTGCCAAAGAGGTAAAGAGCTAGATGATCTGTGCTAGTAGTTTGGAACCTGAAGTTATTCTGGTGAAGACTTCCTTTGTAAAAGGACATGAGACAAACAAGTGGTCAGTAGTCTTTACTGCTTGCAATTGGCACAATTTGCATGCTTGAAATTTTATTCTTAAACAACACAAACGCACTCGCGCATTTACAAGAAGGCATGTATACAGTAGGTAAGAATGGAGGGGTTGATATTGTTGAGATTAGAGAGAAGATGGTACCGTTGGTATAGAGAGATATCAAAGAGAGAGGGAGTGGATTTCTGTTTTTCTCACCCAAGGGCTCACGCACAAGCAAACAAAGAGAAAAGCAAAACAAAATAATTTGGTGGGGAGCAAAAGTGACAGTCCCGATTTTTCATTTTTTTCTTATTAACCAAAGTTTACACTTTTACACAATTAACCCTATAACATTAAATTATTACAAAAGGTATAAACATAGAAGGAAAAGCTATATGAGGAGGGACCCAACAAACTCCTCCTGCCGACTCATGGAGCGCATCCTTCTACCAAACTCGCCTTTTCACGACAAGCTTCAAGCTTCAAAGACGGTACCGATTTCGTCAACATATCCGACCCATTCTCACTTGTGTGGATCTTCTCCAACACCAATTTCTTCTTCTCAAGCAAATCGCGCATCCAATGATACCTCAAATCTATATGCTTAGACTTATAGTGAAATGTCGGATTCTTGCTCAAATGAATTGCACTTTGACTATCACAAAACAACACATACCTCTCTTGCCGAGCACCTAGCTCATGCAAGAACTTCTTCAAACAAATTATCTCCTTGTATGCCTCCGTAATAGCTATGTACTCGGCTTCGGTAGTGAAGAGTGCAATGTATTTTTGCAACTTAGATTGCCATGACACGACTCCATTTCCAAAACACACCAAATAACCGGATGTAGACTTCCTCGAGTCTATGTCATCGGCCCAATCGGCATCTGTATATGCCACTAAAGTTGGGTTCTTACCACCAAAACAAAGACAACGGTTGGTTGTACCCCTCAATTACCGAAGTATCCACTTGACGGCATTCCAATGATCTTTGCCGGGGTTAGAAAGAAAGCGACTTACCACACCAACCGCTTGAGCAATATCCGGTCTTGTGCACACCATAGCATACATCAAAGAGCCAACAACCGATGCATATGGTACATCTCTCATCTCCTCCTTTTCCTTGCCACTCTTAGGACAACCATTACGTGACAACCTAAAATGGTTAGCAAGAGAAGATGAAACACCGGTTTACACTTGCTCATGTTGAATCTTTCAAGTACCTTCTCAATGTACTTCTCTTGTGACAACCAAACCTTGTGTTCTCCACGATCTCTAGTGATTTTCATGCCAAGAATTTGTTTTGCCGCACCTGAGTCTTTCATGGCAAATTCTTTTCCAAGACTCTCTTTCAACTCTTTGATCTTTTCTAGATCATTTCCAACAACCAACATGTCGTCAACATAGAGCAAGAGAATGATGAAATCACCATTAGAGAATTTCTTCACAAAAACACAATTATCGGAGATGGTTCTCTCAAAGTTGTTGTCACACATAAAAGATTCAAACATTTTATACCAATTCCGAGGTGCTTGCTTCAAGCCATAGAGGCTCCTCCTCAATTTGCATACCAAGTGCTCTTGCCCTTTCATCACAAACCCTTCAAGTTGTTTCATATAGAGCTTCTCCTCCAAATCGCTATGGAGGAATGCGGTTTTGACATCTAGTTGCTCAATCTCGAAATTCAAACTAGCGGCCAAACCGAGCACAACTCGAATTGAGAACATCTTGAACACCGGCGAAAAGATTTCTTCAAAATCAATTCCATTCTTTTGGTCAAATCCTTTCACAACTAGCCGAGTTTTATACCATGGCTTTGCCTCTTGACCCTCGAATTTCACACGATACACCCATTTGTTCTTGAGCACCTTCTTGCCTTTTGGCAACTTCACCAATTCAAAAGTGTTGTTCTCATGCAAGAATTTCATCACATCTTGCATGGCTTCCAACCACTTATTTTTGTGCTCCGACAATATAGCTTCTTCATAACATTCGGACTTACCACCATCTACAAGTAACACAAACTCATTAGAAGAGAACCTTGTATTAGTCCGTCTTTCCCGACTTGACCTCCTTAGTTTTTGCACTTGAGAATTATCACTTGAAGAGGTTTCGGTTTGAGAATTATTCTCTTAATTTTGTGGGATATTGGTTTCAGTTAATTGGCTAAGATTTGGGTGATTGGTTCTGGTTCTTAGGTTGTTGCTTGAAATAGGAGTTAGGTCAACATGGCTACTTGAAGAGGTTTTGGCATTGTCGAGATTACACAAATTTTCAATGGTTTCTTGTTCAAAGAACATCACATCTCGACTTCTCACTAATTTCTTTTCAATTGGATCCCACAACCTATATCCAAACTCACCATTTCCATACCCCAAGAAAACACACTCCTTAGTCTTGCTATCAAGTTTTGACCTTTCATCCTTGGGTATATGCACAAAAGCCCTACAACCAAACACTCTTAGATGGTCATAAGAAATATCTTTACCTTTCCAAACTCTCTCGGGTATGTCACCATCCAATGCATGCGAAGGAGAGCGGTTGATCAAATGAACCGCGGTGTTCAAAGCTTCACCCAAAAACCTTTTGAAAGCTTGGAATGAGAGAGCATGCAACGAATTCTCTCACAAATGGTGCGATTCATCCTCACGGCCACACCATTTTGTTGTGGAGTTTTGGGCACGGTCTTCTCAAGTTTAATACCATTGGTCTTGCAAAACAACTTAAAGGACCACGGTATTCTCCTCCATTATCCGATCGGATGCACTTCAACTTTCGACCGGTCTCTCTTTCAACCTCCACAACCCATTGCTTAAACACTTCCAACACTTGATCCTTCGTCTTTAAAGAAAATGCCCACAACTTTCTTGAATGATCATCCACAAAAGTGACAAAGTAAAGAGCACCGCCAAGAGTTCTATCTCTCATAGAACAAAGATCGGTGTGAACTAAATCAAGCATACCCGGGCTCTTACTTGTTGGATTTCTCTTGAAGGCTACTCGATGTTGTTTGCCCGCTAAACAATATGTGCATGAGGTAAGTGAAGTACTATCAATAAGCACATACTTCTTTTTAGAAATAATCTCAATACCCTTCTCACTCATGTGACCCAACCTCAAATGCCACAAATCGGTTGAGTTACACTCGTGGCATTCACCTCACCACACACCTTTACTTGAGTAACATAGAGTGAACCGGATTTGGTTCCTCAAGCAACAACCAAATGACCTTTCAACAACTTCCACTTCCCACCAACGAAACAACTTTGATACCCTTCATCATCAAAGGCACCCACCGAAATTAAATGAAGCCTCATATCCTGCACATGCCAAACATTCTTGAGAGTAAGCTTGCATCCTAAACTAGTCTCCACACAAACATCTCCAATGCCAAAGATTTTGTAAAGTCCATCATTCACCATTCTAACAACACCAAAATCATCTTCCTTGTAGGAAGTAAACAAGTCACGTCTAGATGTGAAATGGAATGAGGCGGCGGAATCAACCACCCAAGTGGAGTCTTGACTAATAAGGTTCACAAAACCCTCATCGCAAGCTATGAACACTTCATGATTTGTAGCAATTGCGGTGATATTTTCTTTATCATCATCTTCTCTTCTTCCTCTAGATTGATCTCTCTTAGAGTCATCATTCTTGGCTTTCAACTTCCGGCATTCACTTCTCTTGTGGCCGGGCTTCTTGCAATAATAGCATGTAATCCCCTTTCTTGACTTAGACCTCCCCTTTGACTTATCCCTATCATCATCACCATGAGCATTCCTTTGTGTACTCCTTCCACGATTTTCGGTGACAAGAGCATTCCTTTGACTCACTAGTGATCCCCAACTCCTTACGCCTCAACTCTTTATCGAGCATGCTATCTTTAACCATGGCTAGGGTCACAACACCATCGGGTGCCGAATTACTCAATGAAACCACTATAGTCTCCCAACTATCGGGTAAGGAACTTAACAAAATCAATGCTTGCAACTCCTCATCCAACGCCATTTTCATGGTAGATAAACTGTTCACACAATCTTGGAACCGACTTAAATGATCCGACACTGAGGAACCTTCTTGGTATTTCATGTTTACCAACTTCTTAGTATAAAGGGCCTTATTTTGAGCGGTCTTGCGCTCATACAAGCTTTCAAACTTTTTCCACAACACCATGGCATCGATTTCGGATGAGATATGGCGATAGACGGAATCATCAACCCATTGTCTAATTATGGCTATTGTCTTCCTATTAGACATTTTCCAAACATCATCGGTGGTATTAGCGAGTTTGGTACCCGAAAGGGATACATATGCATCCTTGCAATACAACAAATCTTCCATACGAGACTTCCAAATGGAGTAATTGGAAGATGTAAGCTTAACCATGGTACCACTATTACTCTCTTCCATTTTGGACACAAACCCTAGATCCCAAATGCAATACACCGGTCAAAGAGAACCTCACCTCAATACGGCGGAGCAACGGCCACTCGCGACTCGACGGCAACAACCCGATCGATGTTGGAAACGGAGGTGATCAACGGCTGCGGCTCGGCAGCGGCTAGGGTTTGACGGCAGTGACTCGACGACTAGGGTTTCCGCAATAGCGACATAACGGCGACGAATCTTGCTCTCTGATACCAGTTGTTGAGATTAGAGAGAAGATGGTACCGTTGGCACAGAGAGAGATCAAAGAGAGAGGGAGTGGATTTCTGTTTTTCTCACCCAAGGGCTCACGCACAAGCAAACAGAGAAAAAAGCAAAACAAAACAATTTGGTGGGGAGCAAAAGTGACAGCCCCGATTTTTTATTTTTTTTTATTAACCAAAGTTTACACTTTTACACAATTAATCTTATAACATTAAATTATTACAAAGAATATAAATATAAAAAAAAGCTATATGAGGAGACCCAACAGATATTACACAGCTGAGAGATTACCTAAAAAAAATCACTCTAAAAAAATGGAGTATTGTTTGCTGAAGAAGGCTTGTTTTCCATTTTCTTGTTAGGGAAAAAGGAAAATCTTAAATACATATGTTACGTTGAGAATTTCAATCAAATTTTTTTTGTTTGCTCATAGATATACTGAAAAAGTAGGAATCACAAAAGTACCTTTGACTTTAAAAAAAATTACCAAAAATATACAACCTCTATTGACATTGACAAATTATTGTAAAGTCTGAACAACTAACAAAGCTAGCAGCCCTAGACCCCAAGGACTTACAAAAAATGTTCGTCTGTGTCGAGACTCGAGAAGAAGAATGTGCAAATGGCCGGTGACAGGTAATTTTCTTCCTTCTTTTACTCCAATTATGTGTATTCTTTTTTGGTCAATTTTTCCATTATGGTTTGATTCTTTTCCTTTGTTGCAGAATGCATTTTATAGGAGACTAATTCTTTGAGCGAGTACGAAATCCCCTATGTCTCGCCTTTTACTTTTTTTTAAAGATAAATTAGAAATTTAAGTCACTCAACTTATTTTTAAATTAACTATCTATAAAAGACCACCCAGCTTGGACGAGTCTACGTTCATGGTATGGGTGTCAATGTCACCCATTTCTTTTGAAATAATATTTTTAGGGATTAATATTTATAGTTATATATAAAATATAATTTTGTCATGAGTTCTACCTATTTGAACCCATAAGTAGAGTTTTGCTATGGTGAGTTGCAACTCACCAAAGCGTCCGTGAGTCGCGCTCAAAATTTCGAATTTAAGTTCAAAACGACCGATCCAAACAGTCTAATACAATCTTCCTATTGAAACCTCCATGCAGACCAAATTTTATATTTTTCGAAAATTTTAAGTATTTTTTTGAAATTTTGGAAAATCATTAATCTAATTAGTTCTGAACCGTTCAAAAACAGCAGTTTTTAAAAATCCTAAATAAATATTTAAAAATTTTGAAAAAAATGTAAAATTTGGTCAGCATGGAGAATTCAATAGGGAGATCGTATTAGATGGTTTGGATCGGTCGTTTTGAACTTAATTTCGAAATTTTGAGCGCGACTCACGGATGCTTTGGCGAATTGCAACTCACCATAGCAAAACTCCCCATAAGTATTTGAGTAAAATTTTACTATTGAATCCCATATATAATATATTTCCTTTTCTATGGTAAAACTATCTACTACTATTTTTAGTTGTTGATTGTGCAAGCTTTATAATTAATTATTAATTAAATTTTAAAGAACGTAAATCCAAACGACTAAATTAGCAAGATATCAAATAATTTAATTTGTTTGCCTTTCCTAATCCCATCATCCGTTTCAAAATTCAGAAAAGACAAAAAAAAAAAGAAAGTTGCAAACATATAATAAAGAATGGAATAGAGCCTACCAAATACTTTCCCCTTTTTATAATTTTATATATACTCATATTTTCATTTGTCAAAATGAAAAAAAAAGAGATTCGAATAGTTGAGCACTCCTCTGTTGTGAAATAAATTATTCTTCGGCTTCTCTCTTTTAAATTTCATTCGAAGGACAATTAGAAAAAGGTACTCTTACTCAAATTGATCCTTTTATATTTGTCAAATCATTCTTTAATTTTTAATTTATAAGTAGAATATATCAAAATTCTAGTTTGCAACACAAATTGTAGTTTGAAACGCAACTTGATTTTTTTTTTTTACTCTCTTGATATTTGTTTATTAGATTAACTATGAAGAAATTCTTAAAACGACAGTGATGATACTTCAATCTCTCAAACCCCTGAACGGGTTCAAATTAATCCAAAAAATTATCCTTCTGATCTAGCAAAGCGACAAAAGATTTCTTTTAGTACCCCAAATGAACAAGATGAAATTAGAAGATTTTATTTATCCAAATCAATCGAAAGTATGCAAGTTTGAGCTAGTCAAAATAGCATGCAAGCTTTATATTTTTTTATCATAATATTTCGTGATTGTTAGAGTAATGAATGTACGATATAGTCTAATTCAATTTATATTTTATCTGATAATTTAAATATTATAAATATAGGGTGTGTTTGGATGACCATGGAATAAGGATAAGAAATTTTGATATGCGTGCTTATTCTTATTCTTGTGCAACCCAAATAACACAAGAATAAAGAATTTGGACCCTTATTCCTATACTAACAAAACCATGGTATAAGAATAAGGAATTTGGATAAGCACGCTTACTGAAATTCCTTATTCTTATTCCTTATTCCATGCTCATCCAAACACACCCATAGTGAACTCCAGTATAAAAATTCCTGGTCTCGCCCCTGCCCCCTAGTTTGATTACGAACCTGCGACCTTTCATGTCTCGTCTTTTACTTGTTTTACTTGTCCTTTGATAGACGCAAACCGTAGTAAGTTTACCTGATCTTGCCTCAAATTGTAATTCATTGATTGTTGGTTTTGTTCAATGATTTAGGCTTGTAGAATATCTGGTTAATTTTTTCTTAATTTGTGGCTAATTTTGATTTAATCTCCGAGGTCCATTTTTTGACCACGTACATGTTGATACCAACATGTACCTCTGAGTACTAGAAAATAAAAAGTTAATAGTTTTCTGAGTACTAGAATAAAAAGTTAATAGTTTCTAATTTACAATACCAGTGGCATTTTCTATTTTCTATAATTTTTTGGATATGAGCATAAACCAATTGTTTGTGTCTGTCTCGAAAATCGTTTGTGACTATCTGTAATAAACATGCTGTTACTTTGGTCAAGTGTGAGAGGTACATAATTATTCATGGGTGTGTTTGGATAGTTGGAAGAAAGAAGGGCTCCGTTTGGATCGGTGTAGGAAGAAGAGAAGAAGAGAAGAAGTAGGAAAAAGTATTGGGAAGTGTGTAACTTTGTGAAGAGTTTGGATTGTTTATAATTTTTTTTCTTCTTCTTCCTTCTTTTTCTTCTTTCTTCCAACGATCCAAACGCACCCAAGAAGAAGAAGGAAGAAGAAGAAAAAAAATTATAAACAATTCAAACTCTTCACAAAGTTACACACTTCCCAATATTTTTTCTCTTCTTCCCTTCTTTCCGCACCTATCCAAACGCACCCCATACGAGATAACTTGGAATGGTCAAGTGAGGGAGAGAGATGGAGGTAAAAGGAATTGGGGTCACATTGAATGATTTGGGGCTCGGTTTTTTTAAATAAGCTTCGAGTCATTTAGTACTGTCGGCTTTATGAGTTGTTGAATGTTATCCGACGTTATGGTTTAATGTTATGTACTTTTTTTACTTTTTTACTAAGTTTTTACTAGTGACCCCGTCATTTAATTGAAATTGAAATGATTTGCACCAAAATTAATTTTTAGGTTTTCTTTATAAACTTTCTGATTTTCACATCAACTCTAATAGTAATAGGACATATACAAGTCTTTGCTTTATAAATTAACCTTTCTCTGTTCGAAGTCAGAGAGCTGTAATGAAGTTTTAATCAAGTTTATAAAGTAACATGTATCTAGTTAACCAAAAATTCCTGAATCTATACCAGAGCCTCAAAAAACTGTACATGTAGCTGGCAAACGACCTGAACCCTAACCAAACACTTGGTTTGATTTGGTTTAATTTGATGCTATTTGTAAATATGGTTATAGTGATTTAAATAGCGTCGTGATGAACCGCAATAGCCTCGCTATAACTGTACGACTTGGTGGACCGCTACGGTGCTAAACTAAAAGTGCCTATGCCGCTATAGCGGTGTTCATTGGTATATAGTAATATTAGTAAAAATTATAATTATTTTTTGCCTTTTATTTCTTATGGTGGCTATAATGGTAAAAATTAGCAAAATATAGATACATTATAATGGTATTTTAGAGAAGTATAACGACACAATTTATTACTTGCTAGTATAGAGTATTACAAATATATCTTTGGCATATAAATTCTGACTGACTTGATATAATATCAAGTACAATGAGATTTGTCTATTGCAATAATGGATTGTAAAGTATATGCGTTAAATTTAACTATCATAACATGCATATAATGTAATATGGAGAAAATTTAATATGCACTATAGACATAGTGCATAGGAATATCTATGCACCGCGGACTTTTTCGAGGGTATTTTTATAAATTGAAAAATCTAATTTAACCAATTTAATTCACATATTGAAATCTCATAGAAAACCAAAATTTATAATTTTTGGGATTTTATTACTATTTTTTTCGAATTTTTTAAAACATGTCATTTTTGGAATGTTGTAACAACATTCCAAAAATGACATGCTTTAAAAAATTCGAAAAAAATAGTAATAAAATTCTAAAAATTATAAAATTTGGTTTGCTAAGAGATTTCAATATGTAGATTAGATGGGTTAAATTAGATTTGTTCATTTACAAAAGTATTTCCGAAAAAGTCCGCGGTGCATATTAAACTTTCTCATGTAATATGATATTTAATTTTTAATTAAAAATATGTATATGATGTAATAAATAAGTATATTTGTACATGTCCGTTATGATCTCTTAGCGGCCGCTAAATGACCGCTACTCGCTATCCGTTATGATATGAGGTTGTCCGTTACCAACCCGCTATCCGCTATTTAAACCCTTATACGGTTTAATTTATAAAATAAGGATCGATCTTGTTACTTATGTGATAAATGTGATTTTTTTTAAGGATAATGTGATCAATTGAGATTTAGGCTATAAATTAAGAATTCGAAGAGCTGAGGCAACAAAAGAATTCCGACATTTGCTAAATAGATAGGCAGATTTGAGCTTTTATGATGAAGCGGCAAAAGCAGTCGAGTTACATTGCCCCAAGGCCTCTGCATGTGCTCTTTGCTCTGATTGTAGTTGCTGCGCTTCTAATTTTAGCATCTTGTAGTCACCGACTGACATCATCGAAACCTTGGATTCGAGGAATTAAAGTTGCTTTTGGAGGAGGTAATTATTATGTGGTTTATTTTTTAGCTAGCACCGGTTTTTATTTTTCAATCTTTTAATTTTTTTATCGTTTCCCTTAACTTTGCCTTTGCTGACAGATTTGCGCACCCGTCCTTGAAATGTAATGAATGTTCCTTAATAAAATCATTCTCTACTATTCACGTATTTGGTCAGTAGTATCAATCAGAACTACATATAGTAAAATTAATAAAATTACCCTGTTTATGTGACATGCCATTGATTAACATTGAACTACATATAGTAAAACCTTGATAACTCAATTTGTTTCGCAAAATGCTCAACATTTCTTCTACAAATCCTTCTAAAAAGAAGTAGTTAATTTTGAGAAATTAGTAAGGTATTACTTCATAATTCATCGAAGTCTTTCTATTTTAGCATCTCATGTCCTGGTCATCTCAATTTATTTTCTTTTTCATTTGCAATAACTTGAAGGTTCAACAGAAGGTACAGCCAAGACTACTGTACCAAATGATGGACTTCTAGGTGGATTACTCTCCCGTGATTTCAACGAACAATCATGCTTGAGTCGGTACCAATCTATGCTACACCGCAAAGCCTCACCATACGTCGTCTCGTCTCATTTAACATCAAAATTACGGAAATATGAGGAAATTCACAAAA
Source organism: Rhynchospora pubera (assembly GCA_028095005.1). Classification (NCBI taxonomy): domain Eukaryota; kingdom Viridiplantae; phylum Streptophyta; class Magnoliopsida; order Poales; family Cyperaceae; genus Rhynchospora; species Rhynchospora pubera. The sequence continues at coordinate 83,753,607 of CM051462.1, read as the reverse complement.
AATGTGCCCCAAATACTCCGCTTTTCAAGAAATCACTCCAGCAACTAAAGAAGAACCAAAGCACGGACCAGCTTGAGTGCAACTATGTACTTTGGAGTCCAGTTGCTGGCATCGGCAACCGAATGCTGACATTGGTTTCAACATTTCTGTATGCTCTGTTAACCAACCGAGTCATGCTGATCCAGAAAACAGCTGACATGGTTGATCTACTTTGCGAGCCATTTCCTGGGTCAACCTGGTACCTACCTTCTGATTTTCCAGTTAATATTTATGGTTACGATTTACATTCTCAGAACAGTTATGGACACATGGTTGCACATAACTTGATCAATGCTGACCATGATTCTCCTCCGTCTGCACTACCTCCATTCATGTATCTGCACATAAAATATAATTATCGTGAACAAGATCTGCACACACGTTTCTTTTGTGCAGATGATCAAGAAATGATTAACAAGATTAATTGGATTTTGTTGAAATCAGACAATTATATAGTCCCTGGACTGTTCAAAATTTGAGAAAGAATTAGAGTGGATGTTTCCTCTAAAGGAGACCGTATTTCACCAACATGGTCGGTACCTCCTCCACCCAAGCAACTCGGTTTGGGGTATGGTTATGAGGTACCACAAGTCATACTTGGCCAAAGCAAAGGAGAAAATTGGTATTCAAGCAAGGATATTTTTCTGGGCTCCAATTTCAATTGATGAATTGTATAAACAAATTGTTGCCTGTACACAGATAAAGTCAATTTTGCCACAGCTAAATCATGGACATTCTGAAAATTCTTCTATGGCAACAGATGAAGCAAACCCACGTGCAGTCCTTGTGACTTCTTTGTATGGAGAACTCTATGACAGAATAAGGGACATGTACTACATGCACTCGACAACCACTGGGGAGATCATCAGTGTGTACCAGCCGAGCCATGACGAGAACCAACAATTTGACCAGCTGGTGCATAATCAAAAGGCATTAGCCGAAATTTGGCTATTGAGTTTCTCAGATGTGCTGATCACAACTTCGGGATCTACATTCGGCTATGTGAGTTACAGTCTGGCTAGCGTTAAGCCATTTTTTTTGCTGAGCTCAAAGGACCAGAAAGTTCCGCATCCTCCATGCCGCAGAGCTATTACACTTGATCCTTGCTTTCATTCGCCTCCTGATTTTATTTGCAAGACTAGTAACAAAACAGATTCAGTAAAGCTAGCTCGATATTTGAGGCATTGTGAAGATTATGGGGAAGGTATCAAGTTGTTTGATTAACTTCTTTATATATGTATTCCATCCTTTAGCTATCCTATGTGGAGAATCGATTGTTGGCATAGAATTAGTGTAAAGAATTTTGAAGCTTATATATAGTTTAAACTTTTCGTTCATTCTTTGATACTTTATTAATTCGCCATTGAGACTTAAACCTTATTGCATTGGCTTTACGATATTATAATTGTTAGATTACTATATTGTACCGGCCGTCCCTGGCATTGCTAATTGAGGGTATAGGTTTGCGTTTGACTAGTGCTTCAGGTGCTTTTTGGTACCGATTTCAATTATGTTGATGGGATATTGGGATTAAGCAAATTTGGATAAAGCCTTTTCTGTAGCTCTTCTCATTTACCTGGGTTTTATAAGCACAGGGTGCGTAAATGTTTTGATGTAATTGCAGTTGACACTTTGTATATTTGTTGATTCTATCAATGGAAACTAGTAATCTTTTTCATTACTTCTTTTTTAAAGAAAATCGGATCAATAAAGTTAAGAAACATCATTAATCAACACAGTAAAATATAATATATTAATATTCACTGCTGAATCAGAAAACAATGGTCAAACTTACAAATTCACAATGTAATGTCATAAAAATAATATCATAAAATTATAATATCCTTTCTTTAATTTAAATAATGGTTCAATCTGGGCCCAACGATATATGTGGACTAAATGCCTAACAGCTGGACTGTCTTATCCAAAGATTTGAACAATAATATGCTGGAAATACTAAGATAAGGCCCGCAAAAAGTTTGACATTGGGCTTAAACCTGTTTGGGCACTTCTATTCATGAGACTCATGACCATTTAATTTGACCGAAAAATTTAAAAATAGTATTAATTTAATATTTTTTAAAATAGTATCACGAGATCGGAATCCCAGATTCCGAACGTAAGATCGGATTCCTGGATTCCGATCTTAGCTAAGATAGGAATCTCGGATTCCGACCTTAGCTAAGATTGGAATCCGAGATTCTGATCTTAGCTTTTTAATTTTTTTATATATTATTTATTTATTTATTTAATTTATTAATTAGTTAAATAATTAGAATAATAGATAATATATTGTAAAAATATTGAAAAAATATGGAAAAAATCAGGAATAATTAAATTAAAATTTATATGTAATTAAAATATAAATTTGGGGAAATTAAATTTATTTTCATTTTAATTAATTTATTTAATTAAAATATAAATTTTTATAACTTATTTAATTAAATGAATTGTACCATTTAGAAAGGATTATAAATTTTCAGAATTTGCAGGGATACAAAGGCATAATCCTTTCAGAATGTTCAAAGTTTTATTAGTTCTTTCTGCATTTGCAGGGATACAAAGGCATAATTTGAACATTAAAACTTTAAACATGCTTAACTTTTGATAGGAAGGTCCATTTGGGGCGATCGAGGACATTCCGGAAAGCTGGCGACAAGATCTACACATGTTACTGGGGTGTAACACCGTACTGACGATTTTCGAGGCCAAAAAACGCTCTCTGGACCTCCAAAATCCACTTTGAAAGTTTTCAAACCTAAAAACTACTCTAAACTACTAAAAATGTTTTTAAAATCATAAATTAATCATTAAAAAGAGAAATGCAGTAAATCAAGTGAATTTAGTCTTTCTTCTCCGTCTCAGTAAAACATCAATCTCGTGTGATTCCTTTCTAACGCAATCCAAAAAGTGTTTCCTTGATCATGAGACTCGATATGATGGTTTAATATATAATATGAAAATAATATATACAGAGGACGACATCCGGGACGCATATCAAATGGTTGTTTAAATTAATTAAAAATTTATACTTAATTATTCATTTTTTAATTAAATAAATTAATTAAATTTATATTTAATTAAATAAATTAATTAAAAGGAAAATAAATTTAATTTTCCAAAAAAAATACTAAATTACATATAAATTTTTTTTAATTATTCCTGATTTTTTTATATTTTTTCAATATTTTTAGAATATATTATCTATTTTTCTAATTAATTAACTAATTAATAAACTAATAAAAGGAAAAAAAAATTTAATTTTTCCAAAAAATACTAAATTACATATAAAATTTAGTTTAATTATTCCTGATTTTTTCAATATTTTTTACAATATATTATCTATTTTTCTAATTATTTAACTAATTAATAAATTAAATAATAAATAAATAATATAAAAAAAATTAAAAAGTTAAGATCGGAATCTCGGATTCCTGTTAAAACGAAATAAAAAAACGTGTTGTCCTTCCTTTTTCAGAAATGAAACAGAATGTAGCATCAATTTTTTCTGTCGTTTCAAAAAACGGAACAAAAATGAAATCAATATTATACCATTTTACAACACGGTAATAAAGATTTATAAAGAAAAACAAAAACGAAACAGAATGTGGAACCCATTTTTCCAGTTGTTTCAAAAACGAAACTGAAACGAAACAGTTATTTTGGTTCAGTTTCTAAAATAGAACAAAAACGGAATGTGGCACTTCCGTGTGCGTTGGGCACGTTTGCCAGGCCTATTGGAATGTTGAGGCGAGTTTGAACTCTGTTCTAACATGTTACTGTACTGGGTTTATCCCTCATAACATTTCTCACAGTTCAGCTACCTATGTTAATGCCAAACTATGCAATGCATGTATGGTTAGATTTCACTAAGCAGTACTCTGCCGGTTCTAATCCCATTCATCGCCGGACAGATTAGTCCTGTTCTAAACAAGACCAGACATTTTGCTGCCTGCTTGCCGTCTCGGATTTGCAACCCGACCGTATATATTGCAGTTACTTGTCCCACTGCACAGGTATCATTAATATAATTGTTTTAATCATTCATGCGTTACAACCTGATAACCAATCCAAAATGAGTAAGAGAGTAATATTTTAGACAAGAACGAATCAGATCATATTCCGGGGCGGAGACAGTAGGGAGCTTGCCCCCAACCCCCCAGATTTTAAATTTACGGGAAGAGCTTTTCAATTATATATTAAATTTTGTTAATAAATAACATATTGCACCCCTAATAAAAGAGTTCAAATACAATCTAGTCATGTTTGTTCAAACTAGTTTAATTATAATTTTTTTCTTTTAAAGCTAATTTAGAACTCAAAAAATCACAAATAAAACATTGCTTAAATATGAAAATTTTTTCTTCTTAGTTTTTTTAAAAAAAAATACTACTTTATTGCATTTGATTCAATTCATGTTTAGAAAAATTACTACTATAAAATAATACAATATTGTTTTTGTTCTCAAATTTTTTTAGATTTTTGAACTTTCAAACTTTAATCTACCTAAGTCGAAATCCTAGCTCCTCTGATCATATTTGTCAGAAGCGAAGGTCATTAAAGGTTTTGACAGGAAATTTCTTGACATACTAGGCAAGTTAACTCAATTAATTCGTTCCAATCCAAATTGAGGAGGCATTGAGAATAAAAATAAGAAATTAAAAAGATTAGACTGAAAGCTGTTAGTTTGTGTCATTATCGGCTGATCTAATCCGTCTGGCATTTGAGGCAAAAAAAGCAGAGCCGTACCTTTCTCTGTTTTTAGAATGTTAACGTTACATGTATAGAAAAACATTTAACTTTTAGAGTAGGCAATGCTCAACTCCATCACTTCTATAAAAATACGGAATTGCTTAGGATCATCTCTAAGATTCTATTATTCCCATCATCCTCACATAACTACCTCTTTTCTTCTCACGCGTACGTTATCTCCCGCCTCTTCCCCCTCCTCCGTACACTATCTCCCATCACATCCATTCTCGCTCCACCTACGCCTCTCCTTCATCCATGGGCCCATGGCCTCTCCCCCAGTATTGACGCCCTCCCATTCCTCTTCTCCCTACCACTAGCATCTGCAGCTTGACAGATTCCCTACTTTCCCAGTTCTGTCCTATATTTCTTTGAAGTTAATATATATAACTGTTAAAATTAAAATGTGTAACTGTTGAAGTTATATATGTAGTTATTGAAGTTATATATGTAACTGTTGAAGTTAATATATATAACTGTTGAAATTAATATATATAACTGTTGAAGTTAATATGTGTAACTGCTGAAGTTATATATGTAGTTATTGAAGTTAGATATGTAAGTAATATGTTATATATGTAACTGTTGAAGTTAATATATATAACTGTTGAAATTAATATATATAACTGTTGAAGTTAATATGTGTAACTGCTGAAATTAATATATATAACTGCTGAAGTTATATATGTAGTTATTAAAGTTATATATGTAAGTAATATGTTATATATGTAACTGTTGAAGTTAATATATATAACTTAATATATATAACTGTTGAAGTTAATATGTGTAACTGCTAAAGTTATATATGTAGTTATTAAAGTTATATATGTAAGTAATATGCTATATATGTAACTGTTGAAGTTAATATATATAATTGTTGAACTTCGCATATTTAAATGTTGAAGGTAATATTTGAAGTGAGAATATTTAAATTGTTGAAGTTGGCATATCTATTAATTTCAACAGTTATATATATTAACTTCAACAGTTAAATATGTTAACCTCAACATTTATAATCAATATATATTGTGTGTGTGAGAGTATGATATTACCAGAGGGGTTGGGGGGGGGAGGGGGAGGGGGGCGTACGCGGAAGGGTGGGGGTTGGAGAGCGTACGTGGGAGGGTGGGAGGGGGGCGAGCGTACGCTGCAGGGGGAGCGTACGTGGGAGGGCTGGGAGGGGGGACGAGCGTACACGGCAGGTAGGGAAACAGAGCAATTTCCAGAAATAGAAAACGCGTAGAGCCAAAAATAGAGAAAATGCGTGAGAATGATGGAGATGATCCTTATCATCCCGTATAAAAATAGAATTATGAAAAATTATACTGAAAAAAACTGTAAAGAACTTAAAATATAAAATTTATTAATTCTCTCATCATATCCTTCAGAGTTTTTCAGAATTCCATCATCTGGATTGCCCCAACTCCTTTCTCTGTTTCGGTCCTTTCTTTTTCCTTTTAATTTGTCAGATCCTATTTCATTAAATAATATACAAGAAGAACTCCATGTACATTGAATAATTTAATTTAAAAGTTAGGATGATAATTGTTATATCATTAATCTGCTGATACCAATCTATAATATAAATCATGTGTCACCCTTTTTTGTTTTAAAAGTTCCGTAGGTTGACTTGGAAAACTGCTACCAATTACCAAATCAATGATCTCCCAACTATGTTTGTTAATAAACAAAGGAATCGTGTATCTATTCTTCGCGTGATAGTGTCGATTTTACGATTTAGATATCTATCTGCCTTCAGAATGAATATTTTCTGAATTACGGAAGAAGTAATATAAAAGTACGAATAAAAAGAAAAATTAATATTCGCTGAATTACGGAAAAATGTATATGTTCTGTCACCTTTTGAGGACCTTTTGGGGAAGACCTTTACTTTCCCCTTTTTCTTTTTTTGGATCGATGTCAAGTAAATAGAGAATTGATCTTTGATCTAGTATCATTTAGTTAGAATGTTGATTTGAAACTTGATTATATTTTTGTATTAAAAAAAACAGACATTTCGATCTAAATAGTACCTTTATCATTAGCATTAATATTTATCCGGTACTTTTACCATAATTCTCTAGAATTATGACCAATTCTATTAACCCTTGTTTCTTTAAAATCTGATATGCACAGAAGTCATTTACTTAATTTAAGTAAACATTGAGGGCCATAACTTGATATAGCCGTTCCAACTTTGCCTGCAAATAATTGATAAAGTAAAACTGAAACAACTATTCCCGGGAAAAAGTGAATAACTTGCCCATAACAGAATAGACAAGCACACAAACATACATTAGTAACAACTCACATACACTCAAACTTCTACTTTTCAAGCAAAGGTGCATATATAATTAGCGTTAGAAATTGGACACTTCCATATTCTTTAGTTGCTAATTACATAGGCAGAACTGCGCTTCTATGATGAAGTACACGAATAAGTCCAGTTTTATTGCATCAAGGCCTCGCCTTGTGCCCTTTTCTCTGTTCATCAGTATTACGCTTCTAGTTTTGGCATATTTGAATTATCGACCGACTTCAACGACAGTTTGGATTCCAGCAGTTAAAGTTACTATTGGAGAAGGTAAATATTTAGTCTGGTTAATGATCTAGTACTAATTTCATTTTTCTTTCTTTTCATCTTAACTCTGCTTTCGCCAATGGAATTCTGCATATAGGTCCTTCAATTCTAATCTTTTTTTTTTGAAGATAAATTGAAGGTTTAAGTCACCCAACTTATTTTTAAATTAAATGTTTATGAAAGACCCTCCAGCCGGATTTCGAACCTGCGACCTTTCACTCAATGAGCAATTCTAATCTTTTTGGTCTTGATAGAACTTTTGTTAAGAATTTGGTCGGTCTTCGTAGCGGAATTTCATTTTCATCAGATCGGTTGGGGAGGCACTGTCCGAGTGCGATTTGCAAACGAACCGGCACTAAAGATTGTATTTTTTGCACTGGTTAATAACGAAAACCGGTGCTAAAGTTCAACCCTTTATTTTTTTTTTGTAATTCTTTAGCACCGATTTTTTTGAAAAAGCACGGATCAACTCTGACAAATATGACATTACTACTGATTATTTTTAAAATCGATTTTCTTAATAACAATTGTTAATATGTAATGAAAGATGGGTGTTCGACCACCATTTTTGTTTCAAAAAAAAATATTGTTAATATGAAATTGCTAAATATCGTCTCTCTTGTAGTGCAGAATAGCTCTCTTAGATATCACGTTCACAAAATCAAATAAAAGTACTCAACAAGTTCCTCAAAATGTGATTGCATAGTTTCTACCCGTTTAGTTTCGAACTAAAATCAAGTTTGGATAGGTATAGCCTGAAGCGCTAGTACTTGCATTTTTTAACAACAGCCAACATACAAATTAGAACAAAAGATTCGTTCTGATCGGACACTGAACAACAGGTTACGTCATAGCATCTCAGGTCAGATTAAATATATTCGTTCCGAATTACACATATAGATAATCGATTCAGGCTGATCGATACGTATGAGAATTATGCATTAAAAATTATGCATTACGTCATAGCACCATATGAGAATTATGCATTAAAAATTGGAAATTAATATTAAAGAAAAAGACGTTATTGACGACACAGACCAATTACTCCGTGCTAATTCTCCTTGATACCATCTCAGCAAAATTCAATTTCAGTCCATTTCGTTGCCATATTGACTTGGTAATATTATATAAATCAAAATTCAATTACTGAGTTTTTCAATTATTGTAAAAGAATTTGTATCCTGATTATTAATTTTTCTTCATAATTTAAAATGAAGGTTCTAATTAAATTTAAATCTAATTATAAAATATAGTCAATAATACAATTTGCCTTACAAAATATACCATGATACAAACTCTACTAGGGTATTTTTCTTTTTATTATTTTTTTAAGCTTGTACAAATATAATAGATGACACAATCGTGTAGATCGGAGGTTTTAAAAAGTTGACCGTTAGATCACAATCTGACTTCGTTTATTGTCAAGCAGGATAAAATGCGTAAATAAAAATAAAAACAGCGTAAGGACGAAATTTTCAGAGCTATAAAACGGTGACAGGTCAGTCGTGTTTTCAGTGATATCTGTAAAGGCCTCTCTGTTGCCTTTGATGCGGCAAGCAACAATGTCTTTACAATCAAAGCTCTTTCAACAGATATGACATACAAAGGTTACACATTGGAACCCGCATCTTCTGCTGCTTTCCGTTATCACAAGTCACAGTCACAACCCACAACTACTCACAGCTCACAAGTCACAATTCATCCAAGATTCCAAACAAACTGTCAAGTATTTTGAGTGATTGTAAATTTGTAATTGTTTCCTTGCTCTCCTCACAGTCACAGTTACACTGACTAAAGACCCAAAAAAAAAAAAAGGCTATGTCACGATAACAACAACAATGGTAGTTGTAGTAGCTGGTAATAATAATAATAATAATAATATAATTTGTTATTTTCATTATAAATATCACTGATATTAAAATTATTATTATTATAAATATCACTAATTATAAATATTGCGATTAAAAAAGTCAGTTATAATATTATTAAATATTAAATTGACATTTATTGTTATTAATTTAATACTAACTCTGTGTTTGGATCGGAGAGAATGGGTGGGATGGAATGGAAATGGACGGGAATTTCATCTATTTCTCGTGTTTGGATGAAAAATAAAAAAAATTAGCTACTAGGGGAATTGTTTTTCTCGAACAATTTACTTTCTATACAAAATAGTTCTCCTATTTGGAGTGTACATGAGGGGAAGAAAAATCGGAGATAAGATGCTGAGGCGGAAAGACGCTGATGCCCTTTGGTCGTGCAATTGGTTAATTAGCATGAAGAGGAGATACAAATTGGAGCTTGAAATGTTGAACGAATCTGATATTTTTATCTCCATAAGACTATTGTATATCTTATGAGGATAGTGTCACAAGTCGTGACTATTAGTTGAATCATTCGCTCAAAATCATTATCAGGATGTTCTGTACACGTGCAGACATGGTAATTGGTAGAATGGTAGCTGCTGGTCAGTATCCAAAAAATCAGATTGCTCTTTGCCAATTCGATAGGCAGATTTTCCAAACCATGTTTGTAGGCCCAGTCGGATCAGAATTGGTCCATATTCCAAACCATATTATCCGAAAAATTTTAAAATAATATTAAATTAATATAATATATTAAAAATAATATCAATATAATAATATTTTTTTAAATAGTATCACAAGATCGGAATCTGGGATTCCGATCGCAATTACGGAATCCTGGATACCGATCTTAGCTAAGATTGGAATTCCGGATTCCTATCTTAGCTAAAATCGGAATCCGAGATTCCGATCTTAGCTAACTACTCATTTAAATATTATTTTTAATATTTAAAGCTAAGAAATAATATTTAAAATAATATTTAATTAATTTATTTAATTAAATATAAATTTAACTAAAATATAAATAATTATTTTATTTAATTAAAAAATGAATAATTAAGTTATAATTTTTTTTAATTAATTTACATTAAAATTATAAATTTTTTAACAACCATTTGATTTGCGTCTCGGGTGTCGTCATCTGTATAGCTAATAAAAGACTCGGGAGTTTGTTGTATGAATCTTCTCACGATCCGAAAAAATGTTCGATTGCTCTCTCTCTCGCCCATGCCAAATCTTGTTATAAGTGGGTACCACATTCGGGTATTCTTTCTCCAATAGAGATTTCACGTCCGGTAAGGAAATACCGACATCTCACTTTACTGTATTTCTGATACAGTTGGCAATAACTTCAGCCGTTAGATTATCATGCGTGAAAATTTTCGGCCCTTCTCACGTATGTAGGGGTGTACAAAAAAACCGTGAATCCATTCAACCCATCCGACTCGAACCGTTTTTTACCGGGTTAGCATGATGTTGGGTTGGGTACGGGTTCTAAGTTTGACAAACCCGATACTTCGGGTTGGGTTGCGGATTTTGTACTAGTAAACCCGTGTATAGTTCAACCCACCCGTTTATCATTATTTATTCCTCTTTGTCTCACTTTTTCTCATGTCCTTACTCAAATATCTCTTATTTCATGAAGTTTTGATGTCCTCCATAGGCATGCACGTCCTTTATTCCTCTCACAATGACTCGAAAGTTGAAAAATGATTCAAATGCGTCTCTAATTTGCCTCGAACTAAATTGTAATAGCCACAAAATGATTTTTATATGTATTAAATAAATAAATTAAATTTATATTTAATTAAATTAATAAATTAAATATTATTTCTAATATTAAAAATAATATTTAAATGAGTAATTATCTAAGATCGGAATCTCGGATTCCGATCTTAGCTAAGATCGGAATCCGGGATTCCGTAATTACGGTCGGAATCTCAGATTCCGATCTTGTGATACTATTTAAAAAAATATTATTATATGATATTATTTTTAATATATAATATTAATTTAATATTATTTTAAAATTTTTCGGCCATATTATATTATCTTTGGGCCAATTCAACCATAGGTCATTGTCATGTCATTTTCTAGAATTGAACAACGTGGATAAAGTAAACTAGTTTTATGTTTGATCCTCTTCTTTTTTGAATTCTGACAACGAAACCCAGGGAGAAAAGTCTATATGATAACACATAGGATTGGTATGAACTATAATTATGCATTATCCTGAAGTTGGAGCAGACCTAGTATCTGAAAGGTTTACTTTTCTATTGAGTATTTTATTATTATTATTTACTTTAAAAATAGTTATTTGATACTGTCCGACACGAAGTTAATTGTTAGACTCGACCTAGTCATCCTGTACCTACTGCCCTAGTAGCGCTTTAAGCCTTTAATACTTTATTATCAGAAGAAAAAGCCCGGTCAAACTAATTCTGCGCCACTCGTTATCAATAGTATATAATAATTATCAATCGGCCATTTCAACATTTTACATAGAATTAGCGAATCCTTGCAATTCATTAAAGCTAGGCAGCAGTGACGAAGCAAGAACTAAATCATTGAAAGCAGAGTATAGCCACACATGATATTATGGGGGCAATGATGCTAATCATCATCCAAGTTCTTCTCCTTATCTCGCCGTCCATAACCAAATCATCAGCTCAATCTGATGTCATCACTCTGCCTGGATGCCCAGAAAGCTGTGGTGGAGTTACAATTCCTTACCCTTTTGGTATCGGGTCCAAATGTGCCATGCCGGGCTTTGAGCTCAATTGTAGCGCAACTAATGCTGGTACATCTACTCCTTACCTAGGTAATTATACGCTTCTGAATATAAGCCTATCTTCGGGCCTGGCACGTGTTAACATGCCTGTTTCTTACCAGTGCTATGGCAACACTACACGTACAAACTTGAGTTCTACTTATACTGTGGACTGGAGTGGTACGCCCTTCCAGCTCAATACTGAGAAAAACATAATCAGAGCTATTGGGTGTAATACACTCGCCAGTCTTACTATTGCCGATAGTGGAAACTCTTATGTCGGAGTGACTGGGTGTGCTCCTCTGTGTGAAAGCTTAGAGAGCTTGACTAATGGTAACTGCTCAGGAATTGGGTGTTGCCAGGCAACCATCCCAGAAACATCAAACTATTTTTTAACTTCGTTTTCTGATTTGGACGCCGACCTCAACACCTCAATATCATACAACTTTACTCGTTGCGGTTATGCTATGCTGATGGAGAATAGTGACTTCTATTTCAAGACCTCGTACATCACAACTAATGAGCTAATTGGACAAAACACGTCAGCTGTAATTGATTGGTCCATAGGAAACACAACATGCAACATTGCGCAGGGTAACAAATCCACCTATGCTTGCAGAAGCGGGAACAGTCTTTGTTTGAACTCAAGCACTAGTCATGGTTATCTCTGCAATTGTTCAGATGGTTATCAAGGCAATCCATACCTCGAAGGAGGCTGTCAAGGTTTCTCCCTCTCTCAAAATCTAATAATTTTGTTAACATTCAAAGCATGTAGCATCATAAATTTGTTAATTTATACAATTGACATTTGATACTAAATATTTGGCATGGTTTTGCAGACATAAATGAATGCCTCAAAAATAATCCCTGCTCTGCGCCAGCAAAGTGCCACAACTCCGAAGGAGGATATAAGTGTTCTTGTCCTTTTGGCAGGCGTCTTAATCATGACAATAAGAACGAATGTGAGCTCAACTTGGCACTTGTTTTAGGTATGTATGTTTACCTTTTGGAAAATTAAATATCCTGAAGTTATCAATGCTGCTAGAAGTATGGAAATTAAGAATTAGGATAACTTTCAGAGTACAAAATAGTGTAAAATATAGAAGACAAAAACTATTGCATCACTTTTTAGATGTTTTTGAAATGTCTAGCACCAACTTATAACACTTAATGGGAGCTTTTTGAACTTTTCAGTTGCTTATGTTGTGAAGAACTATGGCACTGCAAAAATAACTAGAATTAAGTGTAAAAGAAAGAAAAACAGCTTGCTGAAATTCAAATGTTGTTAGTTAAAAAAAAAAAGCTTGTGATCAATGTCAAAATTTACAAATCCTGCTTAAAAATTAAAACCTGATCATTTATTTCTATTGTTTTATTTTTTTATTTTCGGAAAGGTCAATACACGAGCTATAGGAGTCAATGTTTATGTCCGCATAAACCATCTATTTTGTAAATTTTCTTTCACATAGAACTGAAAAAGGTTTGCTCTAATTATTCCAGGAGCTTGTGCTGGTGTTATAGTACTATGTTTTCTGGTGCTCGGGGCATATGCTCTGAATGAAAAGAGAAAACTTTCTAAAGTAGAAGAGAAGTATTTTCAAGAACATGGAGGACGAATTTTGTTAGAGAAGATTCAATCAGATCAGGGATTTGGTTTCGCTATCTTCACAAAGCAACAAATCGAACAGGCAACAAACAATTTTGATAATGCAAATATAATTGGGCATGGAGGCCAAGGTACGGTATACAAAGGATCTCTACGAGGTCAGATGGTGGCTATCAAAAAGTGCAAGATAACTGACGAGCGAAAGAAAAAAGAATTTGGTAAAGAGATGCTTATTCTCTCCCAAATTAACCACAAAAACATAGTAAAAATCTTAGGCTGCTGTCTAGAGGTTGAGGTTCCTATGCTAGTATATGAGTTCATCCCAAATGGCACCCTGTTTCATCACATCCATAGCAACAATCGGGATAATCACATTTCCCTCTCAATACGTTTAAGGATCGCTCATGAATCAGCTGAAGCACTTTCCTACTTGCATTTTTCGGCATCTCCTCCAATTTTTCATGGAGATGTGAAGTCTTTAAATATTCTATTGGATGAAAATTACACTGCAAAGGTGTCTGATTTTGGAGCCTCAATATTATCTCCAACAGATGAGGCACAGTTTGTCACATTTGTGCAAGGAACATGTGGGTACCTCGACCCAGAGTACATGCAATCTTGCCAACTAACAGACAAGAGTGATGTATACAGCTTCGGTGTTGTTCTTCTCGAGCTTCTGATCTGCAAGCCTGTATTTAATTTTGATGCACCAGAAGATGAAAGGAGCCTTTCATCTTGTTTTCTATCTGCCATGAAGGAGAATAAATTGCATGAGCTTCTAAATGATGAAATCAAAAGTAAAGATGATATAGAAGTAATTATGGAAGTTGCTAGACTTGCTAAGGAATGCTTAAATATGAAGGGAGAAGACCGACCCACAATGAAAGAAGTAGCTGAAGAACTTGACCGAATCAGGAAACTTACGCAGCACCCCTGGAGTCAAGGGTTCCATCCAGAAGAAACAGAAACTTTGCTCAATGAAGCATCCCATTCTATAGAGATTGACCATACTGATTATTTCAGTTTGGAGAAGAAAGCAAAACAGAACATAGCTGCTGGCCGTTAAAAATGCCATCATTGCTAACATCCTGTTATGCGTAAAATATATGTCATTTTGTTTATGCTGGTTCTTTTTAAGTTTTTTTCATTTTGTAAATTTTATACAGCATGTAGTCATATATGTTGTTATGAGGTTTTATATTTGTAATTTTTTGCAAAATTTGAAGGATCTGTATATGATTAATCCAATTAAATTGTAGCTATATACTGATAAGTTATCCAATTGATATTAAATTATTAAGGAATGATTTTAGCAATCCAATGTGGTAATTTTTTTTTTTTTTTTGGGAAAAAGAAGCATGGTTTAGGTGAAAGTTCAAGCCTCCATATGTCATATGTGCCTGAGATGTGAGGGTATTTTGGGAAAAAGTTGGAGAAATTTGTAGAATGCAGCAGAAGTGGAGGACTCATTCTTAAGGGAGCAGTGAAGCTAATCAAGCTGTTGAGACTGTTGACTTTCTGCAATTGAAAGAAATGAGTTGATTGTTTCGATGACTGAGGTGAGCTGGTCAGATGCCGAAGTTGATGCCAGCAAGGATGGTCTGAACAAGCAGAAGATGTTATCTATGTTTGCAAGGAAGGTTGCAACTAGCAGGTGCTTATCTATGCAAAAACTAAAGAGATCAGTATGTTAGTAACACAGAATTCCAAGGCCCCAATTATGTGGCCAGAAATAGGAAGAAGTGCCAGATGAGATTGTAAAGCATGTGACTACTGTGAAAGCCAGCATCAGTTCTTGAAATGTGCCATAAAGAGGGCTATCTGAAGGAAGGTCCTAGAAGTGGCTTCTAGATTAGTAACCAAGTGTTTCCAAGGAGAAAAGGAGGGATGATGCCATTTCCAGAGCCACTTAGCCTGCAGTATTAGATTGAAGGTGTTCAAGTCAGCGACACCTAGCCCTCTTAACTTGTTTTGGTGCACAGACCTTTTGCCATGGGACAATAACCAATTTCCTCCCCAATCGCACTTAGCCATCCAAAGAAACTTTAAATTGTCAGCCTAAATTTAGTTTAACGAAATCTTAAGATAGTTTTCACATTTCACTTCTCCTTCAATCTTAGACCAACTTTCCAGAGTGAGACACAAACAATATGGAAAATGTCACATAACTATTCTTTTAGCAATTACAGAAGTCAAGTTTAAACAGTAGGTACCGGCTGTTGTAGGCGTTAATTAATATAGAGAGCATATACATGTTAATTTATATGACGAGGAGGTGAAGGATGGATGGATTGATACTGTTCAGCTGAGAGATTGCCTCGGTTAGTAATTAATATGGTTCATGTAACATTTGGTAGTCTTTTTTTTTTTGACATATTGACAGTGGCTGTCAACAGAGAAAGAAAGAAAATAAAAATAAAAATAATTTGTCTGCATATATAGATTTAAATTTATATATTTCTAAATTTCCATGGAAAGTTAAATTTCGTTGGCCTGTTCTGGCCACATAACCATGCCTAAATTTCCAAGGAAAGTCAAAAATCAATATCATCCTCTTTACACTTACAACTTCACAATTGGACCATTCAACCGCATCAAGTTACCAAAAAAGAATAAAAAAAATGCATAGAATCTATAAAATTGTTGCAGAGTTATTACTACTAAATACATCTACTTCAATAATATTTTGGAAAACAAGCCATTAGACTTTCCGCATTAAAACATATTCTATATATAAAAAAATTTTCTCGTATATTAGACAACAGACAAGACATATAGTCAAGTAGGCTAATCACCTATAACTATAAGCATAATTAGAGATGATTGGAGCGTGGAAGAAATCTAAAAGCATCAATATAAAAATCAAGTTTCGCTACCTTCTGTTCCTCTACATAGACTACAAGGTACAAATTTGTCCAGACAGATGCATACAAGATTGGTGGGCATTAATTTCCTGAGAGTTATACATGTGTTCACATGATCTTCAACAAATTCAACACAATATCATAATCAAGCATCTGTCAAGAATCTGCCATTCAGTCTTGCAAAAACTGGCGAATATATATTTAGCGAGTGGCACAGAAAAGATATATTATGTGTTCCTACTGGATGACTTTTCAAAAATATATTATGTCATTTTCTAGAATTGAACAACAGAGGAACAAAACAGAGTTTTATTCCTGTGAGAATGAAAGCTGGGGAGAGAAGTCCACATGATAATAAATGGGATATGTGTGAAGTACTAATATAAGGCATATCCTGGAAATGGAAAGGAGCAGACTAAGTATCTGATAGGTTGATTCATTGAGTAATTTTAGCTATTATAAAGTTCAATAAATTTATTTAATGCATTCCAACACGAGGTCAATAATTTGTTAAGAGTCCCAGTCATCCAGAATACTGCTCCAGTCTTTATAAATAATTTATTATTAGAAAAAAAACACCTCCCGATCAAAAATGCTACACCACTCGCTAGTCGAGGACAAATATACTGATTTGAATGAGCATCCAGATGTCCGATTAAAATGTTGCCACTCCTTAGACAAAAATTTCTGCAGTAATTATCAATCGGCTTTTTTACATTTTATATATACAGAGGCCTAAACTGCAGAATTGTTGAATTCCTTGTCATTGCTATACAATTCTTTAAAGCTAGGCTAGCTGTGACGAGGCAAGATCTAAATCATTGAGATCATGGGGGCAATGATACTAATTATTATTCAAGTTCTTCTCCTCATCTCGCCATTCATAACCAAAGCAGCTGAACATTCTGGAGTCAACACTCTGCTTGGTTGCCCAAAAAGCTGTGGCGATGTTATTATTCCTTACCCTTTTGGCATCGGCTCCCAATGCGCTAAGCCGGGCTTTGAGCTCAACTGTAGCACAACTAATGCTGGTACATATACTCCTTACCTAGGCAATATCACGATTCTGAATATAAGTCTATCCTTGGGCCAGGCACGTGTTAACTTGCCCGTATCTTACCAGTGCTATGACAACAGCAACACTACAACCACGAGTTTTTCTTATACCGTGGACTGGTCTGGTACACCCTTCCAACTCAATTCAGAGAAAAACATAATCAGAGCTATTGGGTGTAATGTACTTGCCAGTCTTGGTCTTGGCGATAGTCAAAACTCGTATTTGGGAGCGGCTGCGTGTGCTCCTGTGTGTGAAAGCTTAGAAAACTTGACTAACGGTAACTGTGCGGGAATTGGGTGTTGTCAGGCAACCATCCCAGAAACATCAAACATTTTTCTATATTCTTTTACCGACATGGAAGCCTACGTCAACAGCTCCATATCATATAACTTTACTCGTTGTGGCTATGCTATGCTGATGGAGAATACTGAGTTCTATCTCAAGACCTCGTACATCACAACTAACGAGCTAATTGGCCAAAACACGTCAGCTGTTATTGATTGGTCCATAGGAAACACAACATGCAACATTGCACAGAGTAATGACTCCTCCTATGCTTGTAGAAGCGATAACAGTATTTGTTTGAACTCAAGCACTGGTCATGGTTATCTCTGCAATTGTTCAGATGGTTATCAAGGCAATCCATACCTTGAAGGAGGCTGTCAAGGTCTCTCTCTCTCTCTCTCTTGCTCGCTCGCTCCCTATTTCAATAGCAATTAATTTCAATTTCATTAACATTCAAAGTATGTAGCATCATAATTTTGTTGGTTTATATAATTAACATTTGGTACTAACTATTCGGTATTGGTTTTGCAGACATTGATGAATGCGCCAACCAAAGTCCCTGCTCCATGCCAGCCAAGTGCCACAATTTCCGAGGAGGATATCGGTGCTCTTGTCCTTTCGGCAGGAGTCTTAAGCATGGCAATAATAACGAATGTGAACTCAACTTGGCACTTGTTTTAGGTATGTTACCTTCTGGGACAAATAAAATCTCCAAAGTTATAATGCTGCTAGACCTAGAAATGTCGAAATTAAGAGTTAGCATTAATATCAGAGTATAAAATACTATAAAAATATGGAAGAAACTATTGCATCACTTCTTCGTAATGTTTCAATTTGGAATGTCCAGTGTCAAAGAAAAAGTACAAAACACCAAAAATTGAGAGTTTTTGAACATTTTTCATTTTTGTTGCTTTGTTTATGAAGAACAATGGCACGGAAAAAATAATAATAAGTGAGAATTACAGCTTGTTTTTAGTTCAAAGGTCGTTAATTAAAAAAATTAGCTGAAGATGCCAATCCAATCAAATCCTGCTTAAAAGTGAAAACCTGATCATTTGTATAATTTTGTGCGAGCGTGTGCGTGTATTTGCTTTTGGAAAGGTCAACACATGAGTTTAGTGGGTCAATGTTTATGCTAGCATGGACCATCTGTTTTATAAATTTTCATATATCTATGGATAACTCAAAAGGTTTTCACTGATTATTTCAGGACCTTGTGCTGGTGTTATTGCACTATCTTTTCTGGGGCTAGGGATTTATGCTGTCCATGAAAAAAGAAAAGTTTCTAAAGTAGAGGAAAAGTACTTTCAAGAACATGGTGGACGAATTTTGTTAGAGAAGATTCAATCGGATCAGGGATTTGGTTTCGCTCTCTTCACGAAACAACAAATAGAACAAGCAACAAATAATTTCGATAATGCAAATATAATAGGATATGGAGGCCAGGGTACTGTATACAAAGGATCTCTAAGAGATCAAATCGTGGCCATCAAAAAGTGTAAGATAACCGATGAGCGAAAGAAAAAAGAATTTGGTAAAGAGATGCTTATTCTCTCCCAAATTAACCACAAAAACATAGTAAAAATACTAGGTTGTTGTCTTGAGGTCGAAGTTCCTATGCTCGTATATGAGTTCATCCCGAATGGCACCCTGTTTCACTATATTCATGGCAAAAAGTATGAATCTCACATTTCTCTCTCAACATGTTTAAAGATTGCTCATGAATCAGCCGAAGCACTGGCCTACTTGCACTTTTCAGCATCTCCTCCAATTTTTCACGGAGATGTAAAATCTTTAAATATTCTTTTAGACCAAAACTACTCAGCAAAGGTGTCTGATTTCGGAGCATCGATACTATCTTGAGGCGCAGTTTGTCACGGTTGTGCAAGGAACATGTGGGTACCTCGACCCGGAGTATATGCAATCTTACCAACTAACAGACAAGAGCGACGTATATAGTTTCGGTGTGGTTCTTTTGGAACTTCTTACCGGCAAGCCCGTAATTAATTTTTTTGCAACAGAAGAAGAGAGGAGCCTTTCATCTCACTGCCTCTATGCTATGAAAGAGAATAAAATGCATGAGCTTCTAAATGCTGAATTCAAAAGTGAAGTTGATGATATAGAGGTGCTCATGGAAGTTGCTAGACTAGCTAAAGAATGTCTAAATATGAAGGGAGAAGATCGACCCACAATGAAAGAAGTCGCTGAAGAACTTAGCCGAATCAGAAAAATTAAGCAGCACCCTTGGGAACAAGAGTACCACCAAGAAGAAAAGGAAGCTTTGCTCAATGAAACTTCCCATTCTATAGAGACTGAGCATACTAACTATTTCAGTTTGGAGAAGAAAGCTCAGAAGAGCTTATCTATTGGTCGTTAAAATGGCCGCCATTGCCATCATGCCATTGAGTACAATATACATTTCTCAGTTTATGCAGGTTCTTTTTTAAAAAAAAAAATTATATGCCAGATAGTTGTGTTGTTAAGAATGTCCTTTTTTTATTTGAGTTGAAGTTTCTATACAATATGTGTATATCTTTAATTACCTTCTTAAATTAAGGGATATTTATTGAATTCTAGGAAATATATTTATAGAGACTTTTTACTTTGTTGAATCCTAAATCCTACACCGTGAATATTTATACTTTGTTGAACTCTTTTTATGTACTTACTATTTGTATTGATGGAATCAGGTTATCATTATTTTGTTGGAGTTTTTTAAGAAAAAATGAATTTTATATAGTAAAATTATACCATTAGTCAACAAAGTGGCATGCAATATTCACTGCGGAACCACAAAACCATGAACAAAAGTTTTTCCTTCATAAAGTAATGTCAGTATATAGTATCAAAATAATAATAATAAATAGAGTCTCCGCTGTTTACGATAAAATTATGTTTTCAATCAGGGCTCATGAATATACGTCAACACTCAACAGCATTTATTTTTCAATTATAGCCCACCAAGAGATACAGGCCCAAGATCAATAATCTCAGCCGAAAAAATTAATACTAACATTACTGTTCATATTAATTTTGATAATAACAGAAAAAAAATCAAAATTTTAATACTAACGTTGCTGGATCGTCATCCCAGTTGACGAAAGCCCAATACCCTTGGATCGTCATCCCAGTTGACGATCCAAGCTTGGATCGTCATCCGAGATGACGATCCAAGGAAAAAACACATATTAAAAAAAGATTTTGAATTGTTTTTCGTTTGGATCGTCATCCCAAATGACGATCCAAACAAAAAAATTTCAAATTCTTTTTTTTAATGCAAATTTTATATTTTAGTCCCAAAGTTTTTATTATTACAAAATATATAATTTATAATTAAAAATTAAACATAATTAAAACATCTATTATATTTTATTTACACATCGTGCGTGCCGTGTCATGTCGTGTCAAACACGATCGTGTTAGAGTCTCGTGTCGTGTTGACACGAACTACTTTTTTAACCGTGTCGTGTCGTGCTTAGTGGTGAGAAGAGTCAACATGACACGCATTCTAACACGACACGACTGACACGATCGTGTCGTGTCGTGTTGAAACGTTGTGTTAGTCGTGTCAAATCGTGTCAGATTATTTTATTATTTTTTTAATTAAAAATAAAAATTAAGAAAAAAATTACTAAACATTATAATGTATTATGTAATTAAGTTTAAAGTTTTTATTAATATTTTTTATAAAAAATAATAATTAAATTAGAACAATATTATGATTTAAATGATGGTAAATAATATGATGTGGTATTATAAATTGAAAATAAATTATTAATTTTGCTTAAATAATCAACATTAATAATTAGATTTGTGTTGAGGTGTCGTGTTAATTCGTGTTCGTGTCGTGTTGCGTGTCGAATCGTGTCGTGTTGAATCGTGTCAAACTTTCTAATGTTCCAACACAACACAATTATGACATGACATGTCGTGTCGTGCCAATTTTGTATTCGTGTCGCGTCGCGTCGTGTCGTGTCAACACGCACATCGTGTCGTGCCAACACGCACATATTATTATATATAATTAAAATTTATTCGCCGATGACACTAAAATTATTATTTTTACATAGTAGTCCAATAAAAAAATTTGTTATACATTAAATGTAGATATTAATATATAATTTTTTTTAATGTATAAATAAATATACATAGAAATATATGTACATAATAATATGTATCATATATTTTAATTATATACAATAATATGTATTAAATATATAATATACATAATAAATATATGTATCTAATTTAATTATTATTTTTTATAAAAAATATTAATAAAAACTTTAAACTTAATTACATAATAAATTATAACGTTTAGTAATTTTTTTCTTAATTTTTATTTTTAATTAAAAAAATAATAAAATAATCTGACACGATTTGACACGACTAACACAACGTTTCAACACGACACGACACGATCGTGTCAGTCGTGTCGTGTTAGAATGCGTGTCATGTTGACTCTTCTCACCACTAAGCACGACACGACACGGTTAAAAAAGTAGTTCGTGTCAACACGACACGAGACTCTAACACGATCGTGTTTGACACGACATGACATGGCACGCACGATGTGTAAATAAAATATAATAGATATTTTAATTATGTTTAATTTTTAATTATAAATTATATATTTTGTAATAATAAAAACTTTGGGGACTAAAATATAAAATTTACATTAAAAAAAAGAATTTGAAATTTTTTTGTTAAAATTTGCATCCCAAATGACGATCCAAACGAAAAAAAATTTCAAAATCTTTTTTTAATATGTGTTTTTTCCTTGGATCGTTGGATCGTCATTTCGGATGACGATCCAAGCTTGGATCGTCAACTGGGATGACGATCCAAGGGTATTGGCCTTTCGTCAACTGGGATGACGATCCAGCAACGTTAGTATTAAAATTTTGATTTTTTTTCTGTTATTATCAAAATTAATATGAACAGTAACGTTAGTATTAATTTTTGTCGTAATCTCAGTATACATTTCAAAACAGGTCAACATTATGGTTTCAGCGTTAGGAATATACATCAACGCAGCCGAAAAATTTAAAAATAATATTAAATTAATATAATATATTAAAAAATAATATCAATATAATAATATTTTTTTAAATAGTATCACGAGATCGGAATTCCGACCTTCGCTGAGATCGGAATCCCGGATTCAGATCTTAGCTTTTTTAATTTTTTTATATATTTATTTATTTATTTATTTAGTTTATTAATTAGTCAATTTATTAGAAAAATAGATAATATATTGTAAAAATATTGAAAAAATATGTAAAAATTAGGAATAATTAAATTAAATTTTTTAGTATTTTTTGGAAAATTAAATTTATTTTCTTTTAATTAATTTATTTAATTAAAAAATAAATAATTAAGTATAAATTTTTAATTAATTTATAAATTTTTATAACTTATTTATTTAAATGAATTGTATCATTTAGAAAGGATTATAAATTTTCAGAATTTGCAGGATACAAATGCATAATCCTTTCCTTTCAGAATGTTCAAAGTTTTATTAATCCTTTCTGCATTTGCAGGGATACAAATGCATAACTTGAGCATTAAAACTTTAAACATGCATAACTTTTGATAGGAAGGTCCGTTTGGGGCAAACGAGCACATTCCGGAAAGCTGGCGACGAGATCTACACGTTTTAGAAACCCCGTAACGACCATTTTCGGAGCCAAAAAATGCTCTCTAGACCTCCAAAATCTACTTTGAAACTTTGCAAACCTAAAAACCACTCTAAATTACTAAAAAAGTTTTTAAAATCATAAATTAATCATTAAAAAAAGAAATGCAGTAAATCAAGTGAATTTAGTCTTTCTTCTCCGTCTCGGTAAAACATCAACCTCGTGTGATTACTTTCTAACGCAATCCAGAAAGTGCTTCCTTGATAATGAGACTCGACATAATTGTTAAATATATAATATGGAAATAATATATGCAAAGGAAAATACATTAAAAATTATTTTTTACTGTAAATTAATTAAAAGAAAATAAATTTAATTTTCTAAAAAAATACTAAATTACATATAAATTTTAATTTAATTATTCCTGATTTTTTCATATTTTTTCAATATTTTTACAATATATTATCTATTTTTCTAATTAATTAATAAACTAAATAAATAAATAAATAATATATAAAAAAATTAAAAAAGCTAAGGTCGGAATCCAGGATTCCGATCTTGCGTACGGAATCTGGAATTCCGATCTCGTGATACTATTTAAAAAAATATTATTATATTGATATTATTTTTAATATATTATATTAATTTAATATTATTTTTTTGAAATTTCGGTCAACGCAGCAATGCTGAAACCCAATCTGGGCTCATGAATATACGTCAACGCTCGTGCTTCATAGTTTATGGGAGATGTTCACCTATAATTAGGAGTTTTTCCTTTTCTTTTTTCTGTAATTTTTATTTTCTTTTATTGTACGGATTTTACAGTTTAGTGAAATTGTAGGAATGAGACCATCGTCTCCCTACCTTTAAAAAAAAAAAATCAAACATGTTTTAGCGAAATACGTAGGACCCTGTGTGTGGCCCTTGATGTGGCGAGCACAATAATATGTTTACAAGTCACTGTCGACGGTTTTCACCAGACATGACATACAAAGGGCAACTCTGCTTTAGTTAAAAAAAAAAAAAAAAAACTTCGTGGACTCCCAAATTGGCAACTAAGCGCTGATCACTGTATCATATTCCTTGCACACTGTTCAGTTGGGGGCCATTTGGATCAAGTGAAAATTTGAAACTTTTTTTTATTTCTAGACATAAATTTATTATAAATAAATTTAAACTCTTCACAAAATTACACACTTCTCAATACTTTATGCCTAGAAATTAGAATTTACTTTTATTCCTAAGCGATCCAAACGGCCCCGAATAAGTGATAAAAAAATTAGCAACTCCTAACTTATATCACGAAATGTAAAAAGGAATAAAAAAAATATAATATGGTATAATAAAAATTAACAACATTTATATTTTGTTATCTAACAAATTCGGAATATTACATGAATGAATGTTTTTACGGGGTCTAGCATCCATCCATATATATACTGAGAATTAAATGGCCACATGATGGGGCCGTTTGGATCGCTTAGGAAGTTGGGAAATTTGGGGAAGTTGCAATTCCTAGGAATAAATTTATTGGGAAGTGTGTAATTTTGTGAAGAGTTTGGATTGTTTATAATAAATTTATGGTAGGAAGATGAAATTCCTCAAAATCCTATGAAGATCCAAACGGCCCCGATGATTGTTAATATAATGCTTGGAAATACATAATTAATCAGTGCCGTTAATTCCGGCACAATGTTGAATTAAATAATAATTTTTGTGGATATATCTTTATTCGATAATACTTAACGACTTACAAATTGGTTATTTGCATTAATTAATTAAGTTTAGAAAAGACGTAACGAGATGGCAGATGCCCTTCGGCATTTGAGCTGTGGCCACGTGCACCCTTTACGGGTTCTTCAATTGTCCAATTTATTTCTCCAGTGCAGTCTTACGTTTTTGCTCCGTTTGATCCTTTTGGAAAGTGAAGAATATACAATGTAAAATGGAGAGAATCAGAGGGCTGTTTCGCGGAGATATATTTTATTCCCTGGGCTTATGAAGACGTTTCTGTGGCAGTTTTTGTATATTCTTTTGTGTGCTGACTGCTGATGAGTTGATCAATTTTATTAAGGCATACCTTTGTTATTTTGCCTACACACTTAAGGAATTAATATTCTTCATTCATGAGAAGCTTTTTAGTTTCAATTTGTAGTATTTGTATACTCTTCATAAAAATGGTCTTTTACAATATCCATGCATTTTTTTTCTCTTTAAATATATTGAACATAAAAAAACATGAATAAATGTCAACATTTTTCTCTAATGATTCGTGTTTCCTACTTTCTAGTAATATATGTTTCCAATTAAACAAAAATAAATAAAAAATGTAAATATATAGCTTAAAATTTTTCAATTATTTTTTCCCAACGCCAGATTTTCTCTTCTTGTTTCGGGACCTAAAATACCTATTGTCAATATCCTACCGAGACCCCTCAAAACTTGAAAATCATTCCCAGTAGCATTTCAACTTTTCCAAAATCAACCCACAACGGTAAGCCTTTTTTATTTTCAGAAACAACATTTTTCACATTATGAAATATAAATATGGCAGTGTTTGGATTGGGGTGGGAAGAAGAGAACAAAAGAAAAAAGAAGGGCCCAAATTTATTATTAAACAATTCAAACTCTTCATAAAATTACACACTTCCCAATACTTCTTCTCACTTCTTTCCTTCTTCCCACACCTATTCAAACGGAGCCTATAATATTTTTCACATTTCCTTGATTTTTTGTATTTTTTTCTTTTGTGTATTTAATTAATAAAAATTTGCAGCACTGATCAGTTATCCAATTGATATTAGCAAGGAATAAATTAGCTACATAAATCACTGATCACATAGAAATCCTTAAGCGATCCAATGTGGTAATCAGTTGTTAGTGTAAGAATATATTTAACGAATCATAAAGATTGTTTCACATTTCACTGCTCTTTCATTCTTATGACACCGTTTGGATATAGGAAGAAGGAAGAAGGAACAATATCCAAATTTATTATAAACAATCCAAACTCTTCACAAAGTTACACATTTTTCAATCTTTCTTCCCTTCTTCCTTTCTTCCCACACCTATCCAAACGGAGCCATAATAAGTACTTTCAATAGTGAGCTAAAACCTTCTTGTATTGCCTTTAATTAGGATATGTTAAATGTGTAAACTAACCATATGGAAATAGAGGTTACATATGTTGATTTTAGACGATGAGGAAGGATGGATGGATTAATACCATGTATTGCTTTTATTTTGCTCACGTATTGCCTCGGTTGGTAACTAATGGCTCATGTACCATTTGGTACTAGTTCATATTATGCGATGCCATGCCACTGTTGAGAGAACTTTGGATGAAGACTTTATATTGTTGAGACCATCCTTCCTCATCACCCAGAATTTTAATTAAGGAGAGGCTCTGAAGCAGGTACTCTTATTTTGTATTTAATGGGGAAAAAAACAGAGTTGATGGGAAAAATGTACCATTATTCAACTAAGTGACATGTCAGTGCTGAACCAGAAAACCATGCACAAACTTAATTTTGTCTCCATAATATAATGTCAAAGTACTTATACTCTCTGCAGAAAATATAATCATCCATCTTTATTTCCGATAAGATTGGGTTCAATCTGGGCCCATCAATACATGTTAACAGATTTTTTTAAAATTGTAATGTAGCTCACCATGAGATATAGGCCCAAGATTTAAAATCCCAGTTGCTATCCCGGAAAAAATTAATACTAAAGTTACTGTTCATATTAATTTTGATAATAACAGAAAAAAAATCAAAATTTTAATACTAACGTTGCTGGATCGTCATCCCAGTTGAAGAAAGCCCAATACCCTTGGATCGTCATCCCAGTTGACGATCCAAGCTTGGATCGTCATCCGAAATGACGATCCAAGCTTGGATCGTCAACTGGGATGACGATCCAACGATCCAACGAAAAAATAAATATTAAAAAAAGATTTTGAAATTTTTTCGTTTGGATCGTCATCCCAAATGACGATCCAAACAAAAAAATTTCAAATTCTTTTTTTAATGTAAATTTTACATTTTAGTCCCCAAAGTTTTTATTATTACAAAATATATAATTTATAATTAAAAATTAAACATAATTAAAATATCTATTATATTTTATTTACACATCGTGCGTGCCGTGTCATGTCGTGTCAAACACGATCGTGTTAGAGTCTCGTGTCGTGTTGACACGAACTACTTTTTTAACCGTGTCGTGTCGTGCTTAGTGGTGAGAAGAGTCAACATGACACGCATTCTAACACGACACACTGACACGATCGTGTCGTGTCGTGTTGAAACGTTGTGTTAGTCGTGTCAAATCGTGTCAGATTATTTTATTATCTTTTTAATTAAAAATAAAAATTAAGAAAAAAATTACTAAACGTTATAATTTATTATGTAATTAAGTTTAAAGTTTTTATTAATATTTTTTATAAAAAATAATAATTAAATTAGAACAATATTATGATTTAAATGATGTGGTATTATAAATGTAGACTTCCAATTATAATATTGTTCTAATTTAATTATAATATTGTTCTAATTTAATTATTATTTTTTATAAAAATATTAATAAAAACTTTAAACTTAATTACATAATAAATTATAACGTTTAGTAATTTTTTTCTTAATTTTTATTTTTAATTAAAAAAATAATAAAATAATCTGACACGATTTGACACTACTAACACAACGTTTCAACACGACACGACACGATCGTGTCAGTCGTGTCGTGTTAGAATGCGTGTCATGTTGACTCTTCTCACCACTAAGCACGACACGACACGGTTAAAAAAGTAGTTCGTGTCAACACGACACGAGACTCTAACACGATCGTGTTTGACACGACATGACACGGCACGCACGATGTGTAAATAAAATATAATAGATGTTTTAATTATGTTTAATTTTTAATTATAAATTATATATTTTGTAATAATAAAAACTTTGGGGACTAAAATGTAAAATTTGCATTAAAAAAAGAATTTGAAATTTTTTTGTTTGGATCGTCATTTGGGATGACGATCCAAACGAAAAAAATTTCAAAAACTTTTTTTAATATTTATTTTTTCGTTGGATCGTTGGATCGTCATCCCAGTTGACGATCCAAGGGTATTGGGCTTTCGTCAACTGGGATGACGATCCAGCAACGTTAGTATTAAAATTTTTATTTTTTTCTGTTATTATCAAAATTAATATGAACAGTAACGTTAGTATTAATTTTTTCGGGTTGCTATCACACTCACACAGTATTAGGGGTGCATAACGTGAAAACGACCACGAAAGTGGTCATTTTCGTTAACCGTTGCATTGATGCACGAAATTTTTATACTTATTGCGTTGATTGTTGCATCCGTTTAGCACATGTTGCGTTGATTGTTCCGTTGATGGGAACGATCAAAACGGTTATAACCGTCTTTGACTACCTAATTGTTTTGCATTTTATTAAGATGTAAAAAAATAAATTATTCTGCATTTTGTATGAAACAGAGATAGAGAAATGACATGTTAGGTCACGCGGAAAAGGGGGAGGAGACACTATAATCACCTCTTGCTCTCGACGGCGATTGTACTCGGTGGTGTAGAGGCGAGAGAGATAGATGTGACTGTGTTCGGCGGAGAAATGACGGAGCGACGCTGCAGAAATCTAATTTTACTCATTTCTTTCTCGATCTCTCTGGTAAGGTCCTCTGCAATCTAATAATAAAACCATAAAAAAAAATTTTAGACGAAATGCGCGAAATAAACGATCACGAAACGTACCAGTTTCACTAATCGTTCCGTTCTGAGACGAAACAATATTTTTATTTGCGTCGGTTGTTCCGTTCCTTAAACGAAACTGAAATCCTTATCCGTTATCGTTCAGTTCCGGACGAAACAAAACGAAAAAACGGCTGAAACGGCTACCGTTTTCAGCCGTACACAGTATCTAAATCACGCGCTTCAGATGTCTGAGTCTATGACATGCTCTCAATTCATTTTATGAAAAAGAAGATCTCAATGGTTTGAACAGTAACAACTTTAAATTGACTTATTTGGGCTAAACTTTTCTAGGGTGTGTTTGGATAGGTGTGGGAAGAAGGGAAGAAGAGAAGAAGTGAGAAGATGTATTGGGAAGTGTGTAACTTTGTGAAGAGTTTGGATTGTTTATAATTTTTTTTCTTTCCATCTTCCTTCTTCCCTTCTTCTTCTCTCATCCAAACGCACCCCTAAAGAAAAAAAGAATGACCAAACACATCCTAATTTTCTACATCATTACATTTAATTATTTTATTTCCTTTGCAGTTCAAGTCTTCTACAATATAGATATATATATACAGCCTCAAGCCCCAAATGACAGAGGTGATGGAGGGACAGCGTAACCTGAAACGAGAAAAAGAAAAAAGAATTTTGTTAAATTCTCCAATGCAGTTTATTCATATTTCATAAATTTAATTTAAATTTAACTAAAAATTACTGAAAGAAAAAGGGATTATACACCAGCGAGTTCCTTCTCCTAAATATATCACGTTCACATAACCAACATTGGGTATTACAGAGCTTCTACCGGTTTAAACTAGACCTATTTATACAAAGAGTACAAATTAGAACAAAAAGGTTCTGATCCTAACTCGACCGATTAAAACCAAAATTAATTAAGTGCTAAGCTTGTCAGATCAGCTAACAAATCATCAATCCTAATTATACATATATAATATTGTTTCAAGCCAATCAGCACTAAGAGCAGCACCTTAATTAATTGATAAATAAATATATGCATGAAAAATTAATATAAAAAAAAATAGGTTGCATACTTCCACATTTGGTCCCAGGAGCAAGAGGCAGACCACATTTATCGGCTACATAGACCAATTTCTTCATGCTGATAATCTGTTCCACGAAAGGTGGAACAAATTCGCATATCCCCGGCGACATGTTCTCCTTGATACCATCACAGCAAAATTCATTTGGTTCCATTTCACCTCCTCCGGCTTGAATGTAGGGTCTGTTGGAACATATTCATAAAACTCAAATTTTTCATTAATTAATTTTGATTAACATTATTTATTTGGAGGAATTAAATATTTGATGACCATTACATCTTTTCCCGTTGCTATCAGTTATCAAAATTAATTATATCTTTAATACATTTATCTCCCACTACACATGAGTTTTTTATTAGTCCATTAAGCCGGTTAAAGGAAATTTATTTATTCCATAATCACAAATAATTGAATATGGTTGTAGTGGCCATAAATTTATTTGCTATATAATCGAGCTCATACTTGTTTCGAATATGAGAGTTGAGACAGAAAAAATAAATTTGATCAAATTCCTATAATCCATATTGATATTCCTCTTAGTAATTTCTAATTTGATTAGAATATTATTTCGATTGATTCTGCTGGATATTCTGGAGAACTCTCATCAGTCACTTCTCCGGTCGTGCCCTAAGGAGTGACATTTACCCGTCTTATCTTAGTTGCGGTTCCTCTTGCACGTTGAGGACAGCGCCTAGCGCGATTCGGGTAAAAATATTTTGATTACTTATTTTATTTATTTTTATGCTATCCGAATTTGTTTATTTAATTTTGCACCAATAATCTTAAGCGTATTTTCCGTGATTCGGATAGTTCCTCAATTATCGTTGATATATTCTTGATATTTGAATAAATTAGTCAGTAAATTTAAAGAAATCAAAATAAAAATTTGTTGACGCGGCTTTGTTGTAATATAAATGAAAAATGAATTATAACAAATTATTAGAGCACCGTTCCATATATAGTACTATTTTGTTTTTCGTATATTTTGATTAAATTCGTTACTGAATATTATAGATGCAATTTCAATGTTTTGAATTAATATTGTTTTGGCCGATATTTCCTTCTGTTTACTATAACGCTAATTGATATACAACTGTCATTTGGTTCCATGAGTAATCTTATATAAAAAAAAAAACCACAATTTAGTATTTACAAGTTAGAATATTTGTTGCGTATATTTATCTGATTTTCCTTCAATTAAAATCTTTCTCATAACCATATGTCATAAATTGTGTTACTAATAAAACGGATACTTATGCTCATATATTTTGTGCCATTTAATCCATGCAAGTTAGCTTATTTTGAAGAAAACAAAAATGGTTAGATATACTGCTTTATATCTATAACATGTATATATCCTATGTTCATACGTGCCTGTTTATAAAGTATTTTATACCTTTGCTTTGCATGGCAATACTGATTAGATCTAAGTTCTTTAGAATTAAAAAATATTATTTGCTATTTAGCTATAGCTTTAATCAGTAAAATATTGACATATATAGTCAATGATTTCTGGTAATGATTGTCGTTATATAATTATACTGATTATATTTATTAAATCTGCTGTAAATTAATTACCAAAATGGCGTATACATGAAATAAAGATTGCTGTTAATAGACATGCTAAAAAGAAAAATGGAGTGTTAATATTAACATGTAAGGGGAGTTGCAAACCGAAGTTGTTATAATCATAATAAATCTTGGTCCATTAACGTTATTGATCTTTTGCTCAATTGCAAATAAATGTAGTTATTTGAGAGATATTTTATATCAGTAACTGTCCAACTTTATGAATTGGATGTGAGAGAATTATTAATGGTTAAGAGGAAGCCATATAGAAGTAATCCCTCATGGAAGTCTTCCGTTAAAACATGGTTTTATTTTGAGATTAAATTAAATTTAAATACCAGGTAGTTGAATTTTATGATTGAGTTTTTTAATATTACGTGTGATATATACTTGTAGCCTTGATGATTATTAATTGTGATTTAATCAAATTCCGAGGAAAGAAAAATCAAAAGGAAATGTGGGGGTATAAAATAAAACCCAACTGATATATATGAGTTCATATTTTGCTTATTAATAATAACTGATATTAATAAGAATGCATAGAAAATTATGATATTCATATATCAGAAAAATGTGGGGGTCACGTTAAAAAAAATTGACATGAGATTATAAATGGATATTATTGTATGTTATTATGATTTATTTCATTAGCATGATGCTATTATGAAATGCTTCGGAGAGGCTTATTACTAACAAATTTTTGTAGAATTTATTTTCGGAAGTTTCTTTGCAGGAAAAAGAAATAAATTGAGCTCAAGTATCAAAGCGACTAGTCAACATGAGAAAGTTAAAAAAAAAAATATTGTGATGAACTTAATGAGAAGTTCTATATATACGAACTTAATGAGAAGTTCATATTTCATCGAGGGGGATGGATTTTAGCCCTAAAGGGCCACTTGCGGGGGCAACCCAATCTCCGAAAGGCAGACCCCTGGAAAGAGATTCAATGGGTAATAACATTCCGACAAGTGGTCGAAGAGTACACACTTTTTAGGAGCATAGACTCCAACCCCATCCCTATGGTGAGTGTGCTCTATGTAGATGTAAGGTTGAGCATATTAGCTCTTAATGAGGACCAAAGCGGTAATTTCCGTGGGATGTGCATCTACACACATCCTTGGCAGGAACTCACCTATATGAGAGTGTCTGTATACGGCCGCGGTGCGGGGCATGGGTAAGCCCTTAAGACTCTCATGAAAAATCCAAGGTACATGCGTATGGCCATTAATGCGCACCCCGCGATGATTGTTCTCCGTATTACGTGTATGGTGTCGTAGAATTTGGGTCCAAGGAACGAGTTCA
Source organism: Rhynchospora pubera (assembly GCA_028095005.1). Taxonomy (NCBI): domain Eukaryota; kingdom Viridiplantae; phylum Streptophyta; class Magnoliopsida; order Poales; family Cyperaceae; genus Rhynchospora; species Rhynchospora pubera. The sequence continues at coordinate 83,720,467 of CM051462.1, read as the reverse complement.
AGACATAAGTTCTCTCTGTCTCCTCCAAATTTAATGCACCTATACTAAGTGAAGTTCAAAGTTTGAAAACTATTTCATGATGCGAATATAAATATCCAGCAATTTGTTATTCACCATTTTGATTGTTCCAAATTCCTAACTTTATCCAATTTGCTTATATATATTTTATGTATTTGACAATGATCATTTTGCTTCAATGAAATCCCCGGCGACATGTTCTCCTTGATACCATCACAGCAAAATTCATTTGGTTCCATTTCACCTCCTCCGGCTTGAATGTAGGGTCTGTTGGAACATATTCATAAAACTCAAATTTTTCATTAATTAATTTTGATTAACATTATTTATTTGGAGGAATTAAATATTTGATGACCATTACATCTTTTCCCGTTGCTATCAGTTATCAAAATTAATTATATCTTTAATACATTTATCTCCCACTACACATGAGTTTTTGATTAGTCCATTAAGCCGGTTAAAGGAAATTTATTTATTCCATAATCACAAATAATTGAATATGGTTGTAGTGGCCATAAATTTATTTGCTATATAATCGAGCTCATACTTGTTTCGGATATGAGAGTTGAGACAGAAAAAATAAATTTGATCAAATTCCTATAATCCATATTGATATTCCTCTTAGTAATTTCTAATTTGATTAGAATATTATTTCGATTGATTCTGCTGGATATTGTGGAGAACTCTCATCAGTCACTTCTCCGGTCGTGCCCTAAGGAGTGACATTTACCCGTCTTATCTTGGTTGCGGTTCCTCTTGCACGTTGAGACGGAATACGCTTAAGGACAGCGCCTAGCGCGATTCGGATAAAAATGTTTTGATTACTTATTTTATTTATTTTTATGCTATCCGAATTTGTTTATTTAATTTTGCACCAACAGGGTCCACAGAAGACAAGCAACCTCTTGAATACACCTGGAATCTTCATGCCAGGTGGAACCTTGTGCCTAATTCTATCAGGTGATTCATCGCTCATACTGTATTTCTGTTTTTGACATGATACTGGTACATGTACCAGCAATGCCAGTGATAGAATGACCACGGTGAGAAAAAGGTTTTTGGGCAGCATTGTAATATTATGTTGCGAGTTCAGAAGGAAATTTGTTTTTACTAATTAGTTAAACGATTAGGAGCTTTTCCATATAAATAGAGGTGAGAACGCCCGGTGTTTTCAGGATTGCTTGAATAAAACAACTGGCGTAATTAATAAGTCTTTAAATAATGCTTAATGAAGTAGTTTCTCGAATATCTTGTTAGTTACAAAAAAAAATGAATGTACATCCATAAATCCTTCAACTATCAAGAATTTGTTAGTGTATCCTTACTAAATTTTATCTTTAATTAGTTCTGTCACATTTCTACTGGACCATTATCTTTTAAATTATATTATATAACATTAAAATTGGAGTGGCCATAGTGAGATATACATATATTAGCAAAAAACTTAATGACGAGCCAAATTTTAATCGGCGTCTTATGGTATCAACAATTTTTTTTTTTTTTTGATAATGTGATGTCACCATATCTTCAATAAATATTAGTCAAATTAAAGAGTCACTAACTATTTATTTTTAATATAAATTTGAAAGAGAATCGCTTCCAATAGTCTTTACCCCAGGAGCAGGACCTGGAACCATGAAAAGTGAAAATCTATCAATCAGAATATGTTATTTTTTTTAAAAAAAAAAAACAGAAAATGACACATGGGGACCACTGCATATGTCCTTCGGCGAATGAGCAGTGGCCACGTGCAGCCTATACGGGTCCTTCAATTGTCCAATTTATTTCTCCTTTTGTCAAAAAAAAAAAAAAAAATTCTCCAAGGGCTTGTGAAGACGTTTCTGTGGCAGCTTTTGTATATTCTTTTGTGTGCTGACTGCTGAGTTGATCAATTTTAAGGCATAACTGCTGACCTGATCAATTTATTTCTCCAATTTAAGGCATAACTTTGTTATTTTTCCTACACACTAACGAATCAATATTCTTCATTCATGAGAATATATGGTGATCATAAGAAACTTTTTAGTTTCAAGTTGTAGTATTTGTATACTCTTCATATATAAAAATGGTCTTTTACAATATCCATGCATTATTCTTTTTCTCTTTAAATATATGTTGAACTGTTCATATTTCCTACTTTCTTGTAATATATGTTTCCAATTAAACAAAAATAAATTAAAATAATGTAAATATATATAGTTTAACATTTTATATTATATTTTGCCGATACGTACCATATTTTCTCTTCCTGTTTCGGGACCTAAAATAGTAATATGCCTATTGTCAAAATCCTACCTAGACCCCTCAATACTTAAAATCAATTACAATGGCATTTGAACTTTTCCAAAATTAACCCACAACGGTAAGTCTTTTTCTATTTTCAGAAACAATATCTTTCTCAAATCTATAAGACGTACAAAAATATTAACTTTTAATTGCAACAAAGTACGTTTTAATTTCATTATACGCATGGATAATTTAATGGTCAAGGTACGAAACTTAATATTAATTAGTATTAGTATATATGATGTATCAAATGGAATTAAAACGTAAATCATTTTATAACCTAGATTGCATATTTCGTAGAGTATCCACAATCGTAAAATAAAAAGTATTTGAAGAGATTGAAGTCATGTGTTCTGCTGCATGTGGCCTAGTAGCTCAGTGGTAAGAGCACTAGGCTGACCTCCATGAGATCATGGCCTAGTAGCTCAGTGGTAAGAGCACTAGGCTGGCCTCCATGAGGTCAAGAATTCAAGCCCCGCATGCACCTTTAATTTTAAAAAAAAAAGTTGGATGGCAAAAACCTCCCTCTTTCTTCAAAAAAGTCATGTGTTCTGCTATGGCAAGCAAAACTTTTTTTGCCAAAAAATTATCGGTTTTTCTTACTTTTTAGCATGAATATTCCAAACTGAACTTGAATAATAAGTATGGCAAAGATTATAACATTCAATACCTTAAAACAGTTTTTTTTAACCTGAGAAAAAAGTATCAAAATTTAAATTAGTTTTTACTTATATATTGAGACTTCAAAAAATATTAAATTAAGTAAACTCAGTGGAGCTGCACATCAGACCTGCTCGTCAATACTTGTTACGTTTCACAAATTTTCAATCCCGGATCCAAATTGAATCCACTCCCGCCTCCCGGGTGGGTTTTAATTAGTCAAATGCATATCCATTTAGTAATGTTACGTACAACATTTCAACAATTAATAAGGAATAAATATTGTACCACCATAACAAGTCAAGTTAACAACAATATCTTCAGAAGAGACTAGAGAGAAGAATACAACTCACTGTCTTGTTAGAATTTCTTCTAGAAAAAGATATGTAAATAATTTTCACCTCATATATTCATACCTCTGTTGTGTATATTCAAAGACGTCTCTTTGAGAACTACGACCATGTACTCCTAGAAAAAGTAATATTTTTGGAAATCAAAATTGACGACTTTTGATAAGGAAAGATCAAAACCAAAAAATAAACAAGTATAGAATCATGCACTGACGACGGTGCTTGATTATAAGCCTTATAAGTGCATGACAGCACAATATACTTTCCTTTCATACAAAAACCATTTAGTCTATATATGACAAAGAAAAACAAACCAAGGGGATTTGATTTGAAATGAAGAAGATGTGGGGTTTCATGACCATGAGGCCTTTGTTTCAAGTTCTTTTTCTAACCGCCATGGCGTTTCTCATTTTGCACTTCACGAATCAATTATCGATTTCTAGAGCTTCGTCTCGAAGAAGAGAAACGAGATTACATAATGGAGGTAAATAATTATTTTAGCTTGTGTTAGGAAGTGGTTGCAATTGATTTCCTCTCATCGGGTGCGTTTGGATAGGTGTGGGAAGAAGGGAAGAAGGGAATAAGTGGGAAAAAGTATCGGGAAGTGTGTAACTTTGTGAAGAGTTTGGATTGTTTATAATTTTTTTTTTCTTCTTCCTTCTTCTTTTTTTTTCTTCCAACGATCCAAACGCACCCATCATCCACCCTCTTGTTCTTTTGTTTTTCTTCTCTTTCTACCATTTACGTAGTTTTTAAATATTTGGCACGTCGTTTGGACGTTTAAATCTCTTATTGCAATTTGTTCATTTAACTAGTAAAGAAATGAACATAGATTATAGAAAAACTATAAAAGTGTACAAAAAGAACGTGCAAACAAAGGTGGGACCCCAAAATAGCAACATGCGTTTTTCCCTTTTTTTTAAAAAAAAAAATTCGAGTTCTTTTTAATGTGCTAAACAATAGCGTCTCTCTCAAGAAGTAGTTAGTACTATTTTTCTTTTCATAAAGTTATCATTAAAAAAATGTTTAGAATGTCATAATTCAATACTGGGTGAAAAAGATGCATAAAAGAAGCATAATGGGTTATTTGGTAAAATAGTGAATGAATAAAGCTAAATTGTTGGTTTATGCGTGCGAATTTTTGACCGCATGTGCTACACTTGACCCTCAGGATTTTAAAAAAGAAAAGATTCTTTTAAAGAAAAGGATTTAATGGTAAAAACTATTAGCTAAATTATCAAATAACTCGATATCAATATATACCAATTATTTAAGTAAATAAAAAAAAAACTAACTTTCCTTGTGGGCAAACTTGATATAAATTTTTTACCAAGATTAAAATTTGAAAAAAATTGAGTCACGCATCATGGGTCAGGTTTGGTTTGGGGACATGGGGTTAATACTGGCTAATACTTGATCTTTGTTGTTATTGTAACTTCTTTTTTATTAATATAAGTTGGGCTCTTGAACCTTATTTTTCTTCAAAAAAAAAGATATTACTTAATTTACTTTCTGTCATAAATTAATCAGAAAATAGAATTTGCCTTAATTATGAACATCTAATTGAGTTCAATTAAATAGCTTTATAAAAAAATAATTATATTACAAAAATCAGATACTATAAAGTTTGCTAATTTTCCATTTGAAAAAAAAAACATTAATAACAGATGCCCACCTTATTGGAATTTTCTTTTGTTGGGGGGAAAAAATAACTAGTAAGACGAGGAGATAAAAACAAAAATTAAAAAAAAAAAGAGAAAAACAAAGTGGGGTTTTCGTGATGATTATCCCCTGCCTTATGTTGACATGGCAATTAGGTATGCACCAGTCGCACGTTGAACGTCCATGGTACGTGAAGTTGACCTGACAAGACCGTGGTGCATTCCGTTGTTTCACACACAAGGCGTCTGATGAAAAGTCTGAGAGACTATTTTGTTGGTTTTTCATATTTATTAGATTGGATGCGCGCAAGTATTATGTGAACATAAGCTTATCTGAAGTTAAGTTTGCATTCCAATGCAATAAACCTGGAAACTGGATGCGCCCCAATTAGCTAAATTAAAGGTTAATATCTTGGTACACAAGTCCACCGTTTATTAAGAAAAATTGCCTTTCTATACTTATTATATTGTTGTGTATTAATCCTTTATTCTTCCTATATATAATTGCAGCGTCAAATCAATCTACAACATCAAAACTAGAAGACCGGCTTCTTGGCGGGCTTCTTTCACCAGAATTTGATGAACAGTCATGCCTAAGCCGGTACCAGTCCATGTTATACCACAAGACCTCTCCCCATACTCCATCCCCTTACCTTGTTTCAAAATTAAGAAGTTATGAAGCACTTCATAAGCGTTGCGGGCCGAATACTCCACTGTTTAACAAGTCTGTTGAGCAGCTGAGAACAAACCATAGTACGGATCAATCAGAGTGTAATTATGTAATATAGACACCACTCGGAGGCCTTGGTAATAGAATGCTAACTCTGGCCTCCACATTCCTCTATGCTCTCCTCACAAATAGGGTCTTGTTGGTCGATCATGCAACTGACTTTGTAGACCTATTTTGTGAACCATTTCCTGGTTCATCTTGGGTCCTTCCTTCAAATTTTCCTGTTGGTAATTTGGATAGCTACTATGCTAGTTCAGAGAAGAGTTATGGTTATTTGTTAAAGTATAAGTTGATATCTGAAGACCCAGAGGCACGGTCGGACATTCTACCGGGCTTTGTATTTGTTAATCTTGAGAGTTCTTACATTTGGGATGTGTACGACCAGTATTTCTTTTGTGATGAGAGCCAGATTACGCTAGGCAAGATCAATTGGTTGCTAGTGAAATCCGACGTTTATTTCCTGCCTGGATTGTTCATGCTCTCTACATTTGACGAGGAACTGTCTCTGATGTTCCCTTCAAAAGAAACAGTTTTTCATCATCTTGGCCGGTACTTGTTCAAGCCAAGCAACTCAGTTTGGAAATTGGCTTTGCAATATTACCATTCTTATGTTGCAAAAGATAACCAAGTGGTGGGGATTCAAATTAGGGATTTCCCTTGGTCACTCATGTCCAAGGAGAACCGATTCAACCAGATCATGAAATGCGGATTGAAGGAAAATATATTGCAACCTATTATTAGGGATGGTAGTCGTAAAACTCGTCATTTGACTGAAGATCGAACAGGTTCAAAGGCTATATTAGTTATTTCATTGTACAAAGACTATTATGATAGGATGAAGAGCTTCTATGCAAGCTCTACTCGTCTCAACCGACCTGTGAATGTATATCAACCAACTCATGAAGAAGCCCAACGACTGAAGAATCTGTCACATAATGAAAAAGCTCTGGCAGAGATATATCTCTTGAGCTTCTCTGATGTAATGATAACAAGCGCATGGTCTAATTTTGGTTATGTTAGTTATAGTATCGCTGGAATCAAGCCATGGATATTGCTTAGTTCAAAGGTTTCAAAAGAAGTTGACCCACCATGTCGTCAAGTTAGGACACTGGATCCATGTTTTCATGTACCTCCAACAATCAATTGCAAAACGAAGAGAAGATCCAAAACAAACTGGGTAGGTCCACATATACGGCAATGCGAAGATGTCAATGAGGGAGTTAAATTAGTAGACTAATTTAAGTTATTATAGGTCATTCCCATTTTTTTTATCTTGCCTATTCAGTTAATTTTTTTCGTTTATTTAGATGAAAATAGCTAATTTTTAATTATGTATAGCTTTCATACGCAATTCCATAACAAAAATATGTTAACAGCCATTCTTTTTGATATGGTAACTCTTGTTTATACTGGAGCCAAGGATATTTCATAGATTTCGAACAAAGTTTTCAGTATGGGACATAATTTCATAATTATGCTTAGTTTAATTATAAAATATTATTTTATTTTTTTTATTGCAAAGGTATAGAAAGCGGGCACCTTTTGCGATTTTTTTTTCCTCGGGGGAGCCTCCTATGCAACACTGTTTCATTTTGTGTATATGGGTGTCAAACGTTAACAACGGAAGCGGAACAAGGTGTTCCGTTTTCCGTTCCGTTCCGGCACACGGAAATGAAATCCATTCTGTTTCCGTTCCGTTAGCCGTTCCGTTCCTCATTTTCCATTGATTTCAGCCATTTTTTTATTGATTTCAGTCATTTTTCGGTAGAACGGAACACTAACGTTCAATACAACCTGTTCCGTTTCCGTTCCGTCTCTGAAAACATAATCAATTTTCCTTCCGTTTCCGTTCCGTCCAAACGGTACCAAGTTGACACCCCTATCTGTGTCCCATCTTTTTTTTTTTGGGCCGGGTGTTACTGCCACTCCAGCAAATTGCATCCAACTTTTATAATACAAATTCATTTGATATTTGTTAAATATTATTTAATTAAAAAATAAAATTAGAGATGTGTGTAGTCTATCCTTGGCACGAAGCTACTGAAATAACGAGGAACACATTTCCAACAAAATTTTCTAGTCTGAACAAAGTTTATTTTAAAACATTTAAGTAATGGATAACAAAACTGAATGTTTGTAAAAACGATCGTTGAGTTGATTGAACTCCGACTTCAGATTTACAATTACAATGTGAGTAACAGTTCCCAATTGTAGATGGAAAGTCTGTGGGCTAAGTTTCAAAGGTGAACAACTTTGGGTTTTACTTTCAGTTAAAATAGTCCACAGTTAAGCTAGTTTAAGTCCATGAGAGAGCCCAACAAATATGGGCTGAAATGATTGAGAGTATTTATAGTTTTATACGATAGTAAGTTACAAAATACAAAAACAACCATAAGAAAATAAGTGTAATGAAAAGAAGTAAAATATAATAAAACTAGAATTGTGATGTGGTCAACGACTTAACCTAGAAGTCAGATGATAAAGTGCTTTCTTTTGAGATAATCAAAGTAAAATTATTTTACTGTGGAAGAAGCTGCACATGGAAAAATAACTAACTTTGCTTCACAAAGCAGCCATCTGTTGACTAAAATTCCCTTAGAGACCAATATTTTCCTCTAACTCGAGAGAAGCTGAGGAGATAATTAGAAAGTACAATGGACACTATCAAATCTAACAGAGAGAAAACATCCTATGATCATCTCTCTGTTTTTGGAGAGATGAAGCCACTATTACTTCTTGTCTTTTGTTTAATTTCTCTGCCAGTCATGTTTTATCTCTCGGAACACCGCTCAATGTCATCGGTTGTTTGGTTACAGGGCATTAGTGTCACTTTACATCAAGGTAAGCATATTTATGTTAAATGTAACTAATGCTCCTGATTGAGAGAAAAAAATTGCAATGTGATGTTGCTTGCTATAATCTATCAAAACTGTGTTATTAATACACTTAGTTGGGAATAATATGTCAATTTAGAAAGTTATTTTCAGAATGTAATTAAATTCTTACATGTTCCCCCCCTTTTTTTCTTAGAGGATTCAAGAACACCTAACAAACTAACGGACAAGTTCATAGGCGGCTTGCTTTCTCCTAGTTTTAACGAAGAGTCATGCTTGAGCCGCTATCGATCGGCACTTCTTCGTAAGGAATCACCTCACTTGCCATCATCTTACCTGATTGAAAGACTACGCAAATACGAAGAACTCCATAAAAAATGTGGCCCAAACACACCTTTGTACCACAAATCGATAATTCAATTAAATTTGGGACAGAGCATTGAGCTAATGGATTGCAACTACTTGGTATGGACACCATTTAACGGCCTTGGAAATCGAATGCTAACAATTGCATCCGCCTTCCTTTATGCAGTCCTCACAAATCGGATTTTGTTGATTCACCAAACTGTAGACATGGTAGATCTATTTTGTGAGCCATTTCCAGATTCAACCTGGATCCTGCCTTCAGATTTTCCTATTAAAAATTTGACCAAGCTCTATCAAGGTTCTGAAACTAGCTATGGCAACATGCTGAAGAATAAGCAGATAAAAGATGATGTTAATGTTCCGTCAAACTCATTGCCAGCTTATGTTTATCTCCATCTGGAGCATGATTACCAACACTTGGACAAACTTTTCTTCTGTGAAAAAAACCAAGTGGTCCTTCAGAAAATAAACTGGTTGCTACTGCAATCTGATATTTACTTTTTACCAGGCCTTTTCTTGGTACCACAATTTGAAGATGAATTGAGGTGGATGTTTCCTGCAAAGGAGACAGTATTCCACCACTTGGGAAGGTACCTTTTCCATCCTACCAACACAGTATGGGGAATGATCACAAGATACCACACAGCATACCTTGCAGGATCTGATGAGAGGATAGGTATCCAAGTCAGGGTTTTTTCTCGATACCCCATATCAGCAGAGGACTATCTAAAACAAATCCTCATGTGCTCTCAACAGGAGAGCCTTTTGCCAGAAATAAACATCAATGGAACTTTAAATCCAACTAAGAGTACAAAGAAATCAAAGGCGGTACTAATAACTTCCCTCTACCCCGAGTACTCTGAAAAGCTGAAATCAATGTACTACGAGCATACCACTGTGACAGGTGAGACAGTGAGTGTCAATCAGCCAACCCACGAGGTACAACAACAAACCGAGAAACAATTCCACAACCAGAAAGCACTTGCAGAAATGTATCTACTAAGCTATTGTGATGTGTTGATCACTACTGGGTGGTCTACATTTGGATACATAGGCCAAGGTCTAGCAGGTTTGAAGCCGTGGATCCTGTTGACACCCAGAGATCAGAAACCTGCTGTTCCACCGTGCACACGAGCTGTGTCTATGGAGCCATGCTTCCAAGTACCCCCAACATATGATTGCCGAGCAAAGAAGAATGCCGACTTGGGGGCACTTGTACGGCATGTAACACATTGCGAGGATGTAGAGCAAGGCATTAAGTTAGTTGACTAGGCCTGGATCATGATTACTTTATTATTTTTTTGTTTATGATAAAATGCACCATGGCTCGATTCCAATTCATGTACCTTACTAAATTTTAGAATAATGTACTATATATACAAAACAGTGTTTTCCAATATGTATTATTTCAAACTCATATTCTCCGATGTTATCAATTGAAGTAGCAATGCAAATAGTAAGATTTTGGTTTTCATCTAATAGAAAGGAGCCTGCTATATTTTCTGGAACCAACAGAAAATATATAAATTAGATGTGTCAGCTTCTGAAAAAGAAAAGGAAAATAACAATATTTACCATATACATATATTAAATCTTTGAGGAGTCAGCTATTATCTGATAATAGTGTTCCGTTTATTTGTTTACTCTTTCACTATTTTACAATAATAGGCCTGATTATCATACACAGAAAGGGGGAAAAAAGTTAATTGTACCCCAAAAAAAAAAAATTTGTTACAAATAAAAGAAGTCCATGTTTCATGTCTTCAATGTTTGAACCTTCTTTCTTGCCAAGAACATGATCAAGCGTGGAAAGAATGACCTCCTTGCCTTTGAATCGCTTGTTGGAGAATTTCTCACATCAGTCCTTGACATATAAGTCCTAGGACTCACTGGCAGACAGGTTGCACCAGAAATAACTTTTGGACTGTTAACTTCTAGGCTCACCTCCAAGTTTGTGATCTCGGCTAATCCTATTGGGATACCGTCGCCCGCTTTTCTTTTCTGTTCACTCTCTTCTCTCCATGTTCTCAACTCTTGTTCAACTGCCAACTTTGCTTCTTGAGCCATCTCGGCCTTCTCTACTGCCAACTTTAGAGCCTCCTTCTTCTCCTCAATTTCCCTCTTCGCTTCCTCAAGCTTCTGCAGGCTACTTGATTCTGACTCTTTTTCGTCCTGAATTTGATCAACTGCTAATATGACCCGTTTATTGGCCAAATCTTCCGCTTCTCTTGCCTTTTTACTTAGAGAATGGTACTCTTCAGCATGAATTGTGATGAGATTTTCGGTTTTTTCAGCTTCTTTCAAGGAATCAACAGTTGAAGCAGCCAAATCTTCAGAACATTTGGTTGCTTCAATTTCCTTTAACACAGCTTGTAATCTCATTTCCATGGCCCTTGCTGCAGCCTTAGTTTCCTCTGTTTCTTCTTTAACCTTTTCCAGCTCTTCACGTGCAAGGCTGGCAGCTGATCTGGCATGCTCAGCTTCCTCAGATGCCTGATGCAGCTTGGTTGTAAGCTCATCTGACTCATCTTTTGCCTCTTGTGATATGGCTTTTGATAACTCTGCATTTACCTGGTTGAGCTCTGCTTCAAGAGCTGAAACGGAAAGGGATGCTTGCGATTCTTTTCTTCTGGCTTCATCAAGTGCTTTCTTCTCTTTTTCGAGGTCAATTTTCAAAGAAGCGGCTGCAACTCTCAAGCATTTTACTTCATCCTTTGCCTTTTCTAAATTGTTCTTTTTCTCTTCGAGTTCTTTGAGCATTTCCTCTGCACTTTCTGGTAATTCTTGACTCAATTTCCCTTCCATGTAGGTGAAAAACTCAGCTCTCAAACTCACCAACAAATCGGAAGCCGCTTCTAACTTCCACTCTAATTCCTTGGTTTGTGTTACCTGCCCACTGAGTTGCTGCAACTGCACTTCTCCTTGTTCAATCTCCTTCTCCATGTCAAGCTTCTCCTTTTCCCAATCCAAAGCAACATTTATCCTGATTTCTTCTGCTTCGATATGAGTTGCATGAGATGAACCTAGCAATTCCTTCAGTGTTATTAGCTCCAAGGTCAATTCCTCAACATTTCTCTCAATCTCTTTTGATTTAAAATTTTCCTTTTCAGATCTCTTTACAGCAATGTCCCTCTCTTCACTCAAGGAGACATATTCCTTCTGTAGTGTTTCCAACTCGCTCTTCACTGAGGCCAGTTCTTCGACAGCACTGGAATGCCTTCCTTTTTCGACTTCTAGCTGTGTTTTGGTGGCAGCACTCTCCAAATAGGCGACGCCTTGCTTAACCTCCTTCGTTCGAAGTTGGGCCAGTTCTGAGTCCTGTTTTGCTTGCTTTTCTTCGGTTTGAGCTTTTTCAATACCGAGTTTGAGGTCTTCTATGAGCCGTCTTGTAGTCGTAAGTTCTTCTAGGACTGCAGTTTTGGATTCTTCTGCCGCAACTGTTTTTGTTTTGTACTTGGGTATCTCTACTTGTGCCTTGTCAAGATCAGCTTCTACACGTCGCCTCCTCTGTAAATTGGTGCAGAAAACATAGGTAACTAAAAAGGAATAAATTTCTGAAAGCCTGCATGGCTGCACCTCTAGAGGTGATCATTTATTTTCTCTTCCTAGTTATAATGCAGGTACTCGACGTTTATTAACAATACATAAATTAATCATAGATATATTATTCACACTACCAATGAAAACTTTGTGCACTAAGCCCATGACTGTAGTTAGCCCAATTAGGACCATATATGAGCTTGAAGCAGCAGATTTATATGACAAAAATATGGCACCTCTAAAGATGAAGGGCTTCTTATATTGTTAACTTTTTTTCTGGTCAAGAGCAATTTGGGTAAAACTTTTCACCAGAAACCCCAGAAATAAAAACAGCATAACTTATCACATGACCAACAATTGCTCTGTAAGCTCGAACACAGTTTGAACCTACATACCATGATACCAAACACGTTCTGCCATAAATACAGCTTACCTTTTTATGAGATAAAGAAGACATCAAGTTTCCTAACTTTGAAACTAGGCCAAAGGCTTGTTCCCTAGTCTAATGGATACAGTTAGCATTCTTACTAACAAACCAGCAATAACCCATTATTTGCCGAAAAATGTCTATTTTAAACACTTTAGTAGATAACAGAATATATCTGTAGGGTTAGAATTTCTATGGAATACTTGATGAAAGCACTATTATTGTCAGAAACTACAATTTCAGCTTTAATTTGTAAATTTGCAGATTTACATTTCATCTGTCGAGACATCAGTGTTTGTCACAAATCACTCAAAAATCATGGTCCATTGATTGTGTTTTGTGGGTTCTATTTCTGGCACCAATTAAGGTTATGGAAATGGCAAATAAACCAGAAGAAAATCCAGAGGGAAATATTTTCAGGCCCAAATAGTACAATAGCAAAATATAAACTCATGCAAAATTACACTGGAGGGTATTCCAAATCTTACCTCTTTCCAATCCAAAATGCCTCCATACTTGCTGACGGCTTCCTTAACCGACTCAAAGGGTGCTGCTGTATCAATAACAGGCTCTTGTTGAAATTGCCCATGTGAATCATTGGTGTTTTCATGGAAATTGTCAATTGAATTCTCTGAATTTGATTCCACAGGCATTGATGAATCACCAATTGCTTCATTGGTGCTGTGGATGTCATTTGGAATTGCCGGGGACAATTTGAGTTCATTTGTTGTATCTTCTACTCCTGCCATTCTGTTTGATCAAACCTGCCTTTCAAAACAATTTTTCAAACATAACTACATCAATATCACTGTTAAGATAACTCATCAAAATTGCATTCCTAGATATTACTGCATGTTTTATACAAAAAGAACAAACATAGTTTATTGGAATGAAAACAAAAATAATAATTTTTTGAAAGAACAATAGGATAACACTGCATTCCATCAAAACTTCCCATGAGACAAGACATTTAGTTCTCTAAAAGACAAATAAAGATGAAATTAGAAAATATTTCACACAAATACCAAGAATAAGCATCTTCTGACCGTTATTAGCACCGGAATCAAATAGATCTCTCTCTAACTGGGTTCTTTTTAATACTTACAATTGCGAAAAAAATAAATAAATAAAAGCATAAAGAGTCTTACTTGTGAGAAATTTTCTGGTTTTTCTTCCCCTTTGTCGATTAAAATTCAGGGGGGAAACGAAGAGAGTGGGATGGGGACTTGGGAAATGGAGGGAGAGACAGGACACGTGGGAGTCACGTGCATGTAAAACGGGGCTCTTACATTGTCACCATCCAAAAATTCCTTCTTTATCTCCTGTCCGTTCGAATTTTATCTTTGTCCTATTTTTCATTCCCTCAAAAAATCCGGCACATTTTGGTCCTTATTTATTTGTCGTACACTTGTAATTTTTCTGTAACGCCTTCTCGTGATATTTTTTATGAATAAAACAATGTAGTAGAAAATAGAGACCACAGGACAATTAAACAAAAAGTACACGTAAGAAGGAAAAAACGACTTACTGCTTGGTGGGATAAATTAAAAATATATAATTTTTTTTCAAAAAAAATAAGAAAAAATATTGGTCGAAGCTAGACTATGCACATTTTCTTGACACCGTTGTAATTTGTATATTTTACTAGGCTTGAGTGGGATTTTGATACTTTTTTCTTTCTTTCTTAGACGCCATGATACACAATTTTTTTAAAACCTTATGATGTTCTGATTTTGATTTTCGTATCTTATACCTCTCTTGGTCTGCAGTTCTTTTTTTTTAAAAAAAATCAGAATTTCTAGAGCAGGCTATAATATAGCACATAAATGTTTCACCTTAATGGTGTCTTTTTGCGCAACTTTGAATCGTACATTTTTGTTTGTCAAACTAGTTTCTTAATTTGTTCAATATTTCAAATATTCTACTACAGTTCCAGAAATTTTGTGCTGAATATCACTTGGAAAGCAAATTTTGCAAAGAAGCAAATTGTTGTTTGGTAGACTCATGGGCCAATAATTAAGTTTAATAGACTGTATTTCGCGACATGGGCTAGAACCAGAATTATATATTGAAATAATGATATGTCTATGTCATAAGTGTGAAGTGTCACCAAGTTCGTGGCTACTTTTGGATGTGTTCCAAACTATGTGTGGAGGTATGGCAAATTTTAAACACTGTATACTGATTTGCAAGGTTAAAATGAATAGATTTGGGACATGAATCCTCCTTTGTATATTAGTCATGAAGGCAATATAGTTTAAAATGGCATATGTATATGCTAAATATAAATGTACTGCCATCTCTACATCTAAAAATGACACAAGAGACCTGAGTAGCTAATTTTGGTATTTGCAGTGTATTGACTGGTTGCGTCTATCAATGGTAAATATAGATGTACTGCTGTCTCTGTATATGGTTGTTCCATTTGTACAATATTATTTCCATCGCATAATTATTCGGCCGCTGAATACACTTCCTAAATATTATATATTTTCCAACATCAAAATTATATATTTTCTATCCTCAAAATTATACATTTCAGAAGTATTTGTTCCAAAAATGTCCTATTCTTTTTTTATCCAAATAACAAAAAAAAATAGATCGTGCAACGCGCGAGACTCCGCTAGTAGTTATTCATGCTGAGGCATTTTCTTTCTTATTAACATAATCTTTTTAGCAATTCAAAGTTATTCCTAATTACACTCCAATAAATAAAAGAAAGTTAAAACATCAATTGCAATGTACACAAAAATATTTTGGACTCTTTTGCAAATAAGTAAAAAAATTTGCAAAATAGTCGTATCAGTTAAACCTCATTGTGCCCTTTAATGCCACAAGTACCGCAAGGGCCAAAATAGCATTTTTGTTGGTAAATATTTAGATGCCCTTTTTCACTTGAAATTTGACATGTATATTGCTGGCGTACAATAGACAATCAATTATTATAATTTATATAGCTCTTAAGGTTTTATTAGAAGATGCTGCATCTATTTTCATGGATTTGTGAATTTATAAACTGCTACCAATACAAGCAAGCTTTGTGTCAAAAACGTTATTGCATTTGATACTGGATGGATTTCAACAGCATTCATTTTGTTCTATTTTATTATGGAACTTACAATAATTATTCATGAAATTATCAACAATTAATAATTTATATGCTTATAATTTTAATTAACGATAACACAAATTATGAAATGTCTATATAAAATTATAAATCATGCGGGTGGTCGTGGTGAAGCCGGACAAATCATGCTAGTTCTTCAACATGTAAAGACAATAAAAATTGTAACCTTGTCCGGTAATTTCTTAAAATTGGACGAAAATTGAAATTATGGTATGTAGGGAAAACTAAACTTTTTACTGGAAATTATGGTATGTAGGGAACCAAAGTAGAAAGGACGAAGAGTAGAAATGTATAATAATATAAGTATAGATATAGTTGGAGTGAGAATGTCATTAAATAGTTAAGAGGGTCCCATGCAGCAGCACTTTGGTTTTTTATAGAAGTTACAAATAAATGTATATAATAATAATAATAATAATAATAATAATAATAATAATAATAATAATAATAATAATAATAATAATAATAATAATAATAATAATAATAATAATAATAATAATAAAACAATTCTAAAAAATCCAAAACTAACTAAAAAACTCATAAATTGCAGTCGGTAAAATCATCATCGCTAATCTAAAGTGGCAATAATCAAAAGTTCTATTTTATCAATATATGAGCAAGTGGCAATAATCAATCAAGTAATCAAAGCTCTAAGTCAGTAATCAAAAGCCAACTGTCAACACAACATATGTGGACTGTGGACCCACTGTCAGTAGGGTTCCGTCAGAGAACATGTAGTAATCAAAAGCTCAAAGTCATATAGTAATAAAAGAGAGCCAACACATCCATAGGAGTGACACACTGTCAGTAGGTGGGGTCGGAGGAGTCAAGGGATGGGACCTCACACTTCTGCATAAAAATGTAGACACAGTAGGCGCGACACACAACACAGCATTTTCCAATCGCCTCACAGCATGTCCCAATCACCCCAACGATCTCCCGAAGGACACGCCACACGCGCTGCGGCCCGATGCAGAGGACTAAGATGTAGGCGCTGTGAATGAACCGCACAGACCCGGTTATGTATATGAGAACCTAAATAAAAAAAACGAGAAAATAATTAGTTTTAATATCACATTATTATTACATAAAAGATTATATTAAAAAAAATTATTAATAAATTAAAATTTTTATTAATAGAAGATCAGATCTGCCGTCATCCCAGTGGAATTGGCTAACCACGAAAAAGTGTAGCCGGTAGCTAGAAAGCCAATGCAGGGGTCAAAGTAACTAAACTCCCATAAATCACTCATGAAAATGGAGCCGAGGATTGGAATTACAACCGAGATCAAATTTAATACCCTCGGCATGAGCACATACAAGGGGCGTGGCTTGAGCTGCGTCACTATTACCGGCAGAGCCTCACATGCCATCAATATGAGAAATGGAATCCCGACCTTAGAAAGATTACAAATTAAACATTCAATTAGAAAACAATCCGTTCAAGTCCTAAACAAAATTAATAGAGTATGTGATAGGTTATGTCTCAGGATATTAATTTGGCTAAACTTGGGTTCTTGATCTAGGTCACGTGATTATAACAAACGCTCTGGGATTAGCATGTGATTACAGGGCTTAGTCAATTGATGTATCGCTATATATACTAGGAAATCTGTACTGTTCAAGAGATAATACGAAATATAATACATTCATTTTACATTCTTTTTCTTCTTCATTATATTTCTTGCGTCTCTGTTTCTCTTCAAAAAATTTTAGCAATTGGTTGAGAATTTCATACCTCAGGCAATTTGAAGTGGGTCCTATGGATACCCCAATCTACATAGACAAGCATTGCAGTACAAACTGCGCCTACGATCATCTTGACTGAGTCAAGTGTAATCGGGGTGGAGTAATCAGAAAACCAGAAACTTGATGCACAGCTTAAGAGCAGACTCGCTGTATTGAGCACAACCTGTTCTCTGTTCTGAATAGGGAATTTCTTCTCGGCCAACCTGAAAGATTGAAAACTTGATTAGTAACAGTAAAGTTGGTGACATGTGAGTACAAATAGTAAAAGATTTGTAAAAAGATGTTCGGATCAGAACTGATAACCATCATCCATAAAAAAACCATCCGCGTCATCCAACCCCTTCCCTCCCCTCTGACTTCGCTATTTTTCCGCGCGCCTGGGTGAGGAGTCTCCCCTTCCCTCACGCGCCCTCCCTCCCTCACGCACCTTTCCTCCCTCGTACTCCTTCCTCCCTCCCTCACGCGCCCTCCCTCCCTCACGCACCTTTACCCCCTCGCACTGCCTTCCGTCCCTCCCTCCCTCCCTCCCTGGCCATCCATTTTCTTTTCCTCTCGCACACACTTCAACATAAAAAGCAAATAAACTGAACAGATGTAACAACTAATTGAACATAAAAAGCAAATAAACTGAACAGATGTAATAAACAATGTGCACTCATACAAAAAAGTAAAAGCGAGTAAATAAACTGAACAGAAATGACAAATAAATTGAACAGTTGTAACAAATAAATTGAATATATGTCACAAACATGCTGATTCGTATAAAAAATAAATAGTGAACATAAAATGAACGAATATAACAACTAATTGAACAGTTATATCAAATAAACTGAACAGATGTAACAAAAATGTGGACTCATACAAAAAGTAAAAGTGAGCAAATAAATTGAACATAAATAACAATTAAAATGAACAGTTATATCAAATAAACTTAACAGATGTAACAAAATAATGTGGACTCATACAAAAACTAAAAGTGAGCAAATAAACTGAACATAAATAACATTTAAAATGAACAGTTATATCAAATAAACTTAACAGATGTAACAAAACAATGCGGACTCATACAAAAACTAAAAGTGAGCAAATAAACTGAACAGAAATGACAATTATATTGAACAGTTATATCAAAAAACTGAACAGATGTAACGTGAGATAGAATGGAGAGAGAAAAAATAAAAGAAAGAAGGGCCAGTGAGAAACACAAAAATCAATAGAGAGGAAAATAGAGGGAGCAGAAAGGAAAGGAAAAGAAAAGGGGACGAAAGAAAAGAAAAATGAAGAAAGAAGAAGGAGCAAAGAGAGAGAGGGGAACTCACGGAGCAAAGAGAGGGAGGAAGAAGAAGGGAATGAGGGGAACTCACGGAGCAAGAGAGAAGGTCGGATCAAGAGAGGGAGCCACGCCTGGGAGTGGTGGGAGAGGGGAAGGTTGCGATGGGGGAGAGGGGAAGGTGCGCGATGGATCGGATCGGAGAGGGGAAGGTGCGCGATGGGGGAGAGAGGAAGGTAGCGATGGATCGGATCGGATGGTGCGCGCTCTCTTCGATGACACAGATGACTAAATGATGGATGGTAAGTAGTAATTACCTGTTCGGATTACATGGTCAACGCCGTGGTAAAAAGGGCCGTAAAGAAGCCCAAAGTGGATATCAGACCCATCCCTCGAAATAGAGTCTGCGAAAAGAAAAATTAAAAGTGGATATCAGGCCCGATAACAAGTTGTTGGGTATTAGCAAAATATTGATGGGACCAAAATATCTAAATTCTTATACCGAAATTTGAATAAACACGTATACCGAAATTTTTTATTTTTATTCTTATTCCATTCTCATCCAAATACACCCAAAAATCAGAATAACATCTCTTCTCCTCTCCTCTTAGTCTTAATTCCATCTCTCTCTCTGCCTCTCTTTCTCTCGATGTGAGATCTGAAGCACCGATCGAAAGCCTCCGCCATGCCCCAGTCATCACGCCAGTGCGGTCCCGCCACCGTGCTCGACCACCGCCCCTACTCGACTCCGCCGTGAGCCATCTCTATTGGATGGATAAGCTTTGGCAACTCCGCCGTGAGCGAAACTCCTAATCGGCGCCACCCCTCTCGAGTCTCCACCTAGACACCTGGAGACGAGCGACGACAGATCCATCTCAGCTCCGACCCGTTCCGCCTCTGTCCACCTTGTCGTATCCAGACAACTCTCCCGTCGGATCTGATTGGGAGCTAGATTTCATCTCCTCAATCACATGTTTTTACTCGATCTCTACTTTATCCGTGGATGTCCTTAAAAATGGATGGAGATGATTCTGACAAGTGGGGTCAGTTTCATTTTCTATCTTCTAATGGATCGCTGCATGCACTAAAACATTCTACCAAAATAGAAAGAGTTGGAGATGATTCTGACAAGTGGGGTCAGTTTCATTTTCTATCATCTAATGGATCGCTGGATGCACTAAAACATTCTATTGGAATTTGGAACTTCACCACAAAATAGAAAGAGTTGGAGATAATTCTGACAAGTGCGGTCATTTTCATTTTTATGTCCAGCATGTGAGGTGTAATAGTGGGACATAGGTGTGCTGTCGGACGTGGATGTGCTGGCGTGCAGCTGGTAGTCTGGTATGACTGTGGGTTTGCAGCTGGCTGATGAGATGCGGGGTGCAAACGGCACATGAGGTGCAGCTTTGGATGTACAGCTGGTGCCTGAGGTGTGGTTCTGGTGTGGTACAACTGTAGGTGGTATATGCTACGACAGTAGGTGTGCGGCTGGTGCTTGAGGTGGCATTTGTGGGTGTGCGGCTGGTGCATGAGGTGGCGATTGTGGGTGTACAGCCACTGTGTGAGATGTGGCCATAAGTGATGGCCATAAGACCAACAGAATTTGATTTTGCAAATCCCGTCAGTTGATCGGAAAGATGAGAGACGATGGGAGTTGAGTTGAGAAAAGAGTCGATCCTAACCTTTCTTTGTTGGATCACACGGAGCTGATCAGAAATCCCACCAAATTTCTTGCTTTTGGGAAGGATTTGGAAATGGGATTTCACTCAAAAAAAGTCCCACCAAATCCTACTCTTATGACCCTCATTTTTCTTTCCGATCATGAATTTTGACAAAATGGGAATTCCAATTCTAAATCCCATGCAAATATAACAGTTCCGATCAGGGTGTTAGTGTTAGAAAATGTGTGTGTATATATTTGTTGTATTTTACTTTATGTTGTATTAAACAAGATGGAATGGGAGAAGGACAAAGGTGTTTTTTTTTTTTTGGGGGGGGGGGGGTGTTGTATTACTCCAATGTATTATATACGATATATGACATTCAGGATGCTCATCTCATTATCTAATTTTACTGCTTCAATTCCAAGTTCACGTTTATGCACCAGAAGTATTTTATGGTGCATAAAATTTATTTACAAGAACTAAACCACATAAGGTGAAAATAACCAAGCCTATGAATAAAGAAAAGAAAGAAAGAATAGGAAACCTGATGAAATGGGTTGAAATATGACCAGACTGTTAGTATGAAGTATGAAGATAGAAGCAGCAAATCTGCAATCGTATAAAGATCCAGCTTGGTTGTGTTAGCATTTAGTAACTGATTAGCATTAAATGAAGCTTAGGTTTTCACTTTTAGTCCATTAATGTACTATATACCAATGTTTATCTTATCATCTAATTCTACCACTACTATTCTAATTTCAAGTTTATGCATTTACAAGAACTATACCAAAAGTGGATTTCTTCATACAAAATTTGGATGTGCTCAGACACATTGTCTTTAACCAAATCTATGAACAAGAAAAGAAAGAAAAAAGAAATGAGAATAGCAAACCTGATGAAATTGCTCGAAGAGTTGAAGTATGACAAGGCTGTGTTAGTACGAAGACAGAAACAGCAAATCTGCAATCGTACAAGGACTATACAAATATCAACAAGCCATAAAGATTGGAAAAGAAAGAAAAGAAAAGAAAAGAAAAGAAAAGAAAAGAGAGAGTAAGAAAACCTAATCAGTGTGAAGAAAAAAGCTGCAAATCTGCAATCGCATAAGTAGACAAGATCACAAGCCATGAAAAAAGAGAATAACAAACCTAATAAAATCGCAAAGAAAGGAGAGAATAACAAACCTGGTTAAATCGCCTGAAGGAATTCTAATCCTATGCTGTCGAGATGATTCACATAGAGTAAAAACCTTCAAAAATACTGAGAATTGGGAATCTTGAATTTCTCTAGCGTTGGGGTATTAAACTAAGGCAGTATAAATGGGGTATTTTTCAGTTGGCTATGGACCAATAAATGAATAATGGGATTCTTTAGTTCGTTACTCGGCTATGGTATTCTTTTTTTATTGTTCTTTAGGCGGGCGCAGCAATTCCTTCTTGGATTTATCGCATGTATTGTTGTGTACCCGAAGGAGTGACGACCCGGTAGAAAGACCCGGTTTGACAAGTCTTGCAGCTGGCACGCCGCACATGCACGCCAAAAATAATAAAATGGTGGTCTGGGTAGGGTCCACGTAGTAATAATATAATATAATAATATGTTAATGGGATGGTTGACAATTTGACATTAATTAATTAATTAGTAAATGGTGGTCCGTCTGGGTCTGGGTAATGGGTATTGGCCTATTGGGTACAGTTTGGGAAAAAGTAAGAAGCTTTTGGGAAAGGAAGTGAAAACTAAGTGCGTTGGTAGTCTCGTACTTGGGAGTCTGTCTTTGTAAGTGACAATGGGTTCATTCTTTCTGTTGAAATCCAATCCAACAGGCTGATTTGTTGGATGGCAGATCAATTTTTTGAATTTAGGTAAAATTACTCCAATTGGACTTTAGGATTCAGGAAAGAAGGTTGATTGATGGAAAGAGTGATTCATGTCATACCCGTTGTCAGTGAAATCAGCTCTGTGTGCGTGTGTGTTTGTGTGTGTTAACTTTAGTATTTTATTGACGTTCTTAATTAGTAAAATAACAATTGTTGAAGAAACCCTATATATGTTTCTATCTTCAAATTCTTGCAATAAACATTCAATGTGGGTGTAACCGAGTTCTCCTGTCATATCTAATACATAATTAAGTGTTTTTTTTTTTTAATTTTCTTAGTTAAATGGCTTCAAGCTTTTTATAATGAAAGCTAGTTGTTACTTTTAGAAAGCACTTCCAGAAATGATCCAGATCTACAGATTCTAAAGTCACTATTTTATATTCTATTTTAGGAATCAATTAAGGCTCCGTTTGCTTGTCTCTCTTCTATGGTGTCCACAGGTCTTGACTCTTTTATGCTGGTAGAAGGCAATGGAAGGAAAGACAAGTGAGGAAGACTGCAGCCAGTTCGTGCTCTTGGCTGGATGTGGTTGCATGTGGTAATCTGCTCTGTGTTACCTTGCTGGATGCAAGAGTATAAGGTAACGATTTTAGCTTTATTTTTTTGATTGAGTTTGAATTGGCTGTCTTTTGGTTCTCTGTGTAGTGTGTTGTGAAATCTCACACATTAGAGTTTGAATTGGCCTTTTGTATTCAATGCATACTGTTTGAACTTTCCACAGAAGTGAGAAGATATTATGAGAGATGACTTCTATTCTATTTTGATTATATTAAATTCCTTGGATGTTTCTAGCTTATCTAGACATCAATTTTAAATCAAACGATTGAGATTACATCAAACCAATGTGGTTCAACGTTCTTCAAAATGCTTCAATTTAATAGTAAGGTAACTTGTCTGCACTGTCCAGGTTGAATAGAATAGACAGTTCAAATAAGCTTATACTCGTCCAGATGAAGAGAGCAAGTTTGTGTTGTTGTATTTGATTAACTGCCTGAAGTTTCAATAATCCTGTTTCATTTGGTTTTAAATTGCATACAGGTAAAATGTTTAGGACCATAATGTAAAATATACCTCTGAGAAACATACTTAGCATTTTGCTATTATTCTTTTCACTAGTCATAAAAAAAGCATTTGTATAAAGATTAAAGAGAATTTTGGATTTCATGTCATCTGTTATGTTAAACTTTATTAGTTGTTCTTTTACTATCTAATTTTTCTCGATCTCGTGTCATATTGTTATTCGAAATTAGATTCGCAACAAGTTATTGGATATTTAGAAGATTTTTAACTAGTTGTTAATTGTAACAAACAGTTTTAGTTTTCCTTATACATGACGTTAAGGGTACCCCAGCAAGCACCATTTTATATAGAACTCAGATCGCATTAAGTGGGCTTTAGTCTGGTTTGTCATTTGTGGCAATAGAAGGGAAGCAAATTAATGAACAATTGAACGCCATTTTGAATAATTGAATGCCAGTATTTTTATATAGTTATATGGTTGTTAATGTAACAACTAAAATTCAAAGCTAAGAAAAAACCATGAAGATTCTATGAACTGGTATTATTATGATGATATACAATGGGAGGAGTTTATTCCCAAGATGCGTGAATATACATGCGTGTTGGTTTAATTTGCATGTTATCTCGTGGAGACCCTTTATACTTAATGCCTTCTATTTGGTTTGAAATTTCCCAAATTGTAGGGTTATCGGGCCATCATGAAAATATTACTTTATACTTTCCTGGCTGACTTGGCGTTGAGCTTGACTGATCAATTACTCAATTTGATCAGGTAGCTGATGTGGCTAGGAAGGTGGATCAAGATGGTTAAGGTTTAGGGCATTTGTTTATTACTGTCAACGGGGTATGTAATTGCATCCAGCTTGGTATAACGCTTAAGGTGCCTTCAACTCTTTTCCATTGCTGGCTTTAGAGTTATCAGTGATACTTTCAATTCTCCAAATATAATCCGAATTAACAGGATTGATAATGGCATATAGTCAATTAATTACCAACTCCAAAGCAATGTAAGAGTAACTAAATTTAGACTGATAAATTAATAATGCTGAGGGCAATTTTAGGCAGCTCTTGTTTACTAACCATGTACAAAATAAAATAAAAAAATAGACTAAAATAAGACTGACCAATAAAAATATAGTTTGAGCTACGTTATATTGTTATACGAAGCCTGCACCAAAAGCATTTGATCTCAATCTTCTACTTGTGAATATTCGTCCTTCAATTGATTCAGGTACGCAGATTTAAATTTCATTGTACTCTTTTGAGTCTTTTCCCCGTTAATGATTAGAGTTTCTTTTGCTTATATTTTATCTGATTCAGTGAATCATTTCCGTTTTTATTCAATTGGATCTGCTGTACTGGCAGAATATTCAGACAATGAACCTGTATAGAAAAATATATATATTAATGGCACTCGTAAGCTTAACCAAATTACATGCTTTATCAATTATGGTTGAGACAGAGCTAGCTTTAGCCATCTACATATTGACGACATTTTCCACTGATTATACAAATATAAACACATCTAAACCACATTATCTTGATTTGTCTGATGAGATTCACATTTTGTTTAGTTACTCGTATCTAGATTAGAAACAACTATAGTTTGCTCCTACAACTATGATATATGTTCAAATAAAATCTTGGCTATAGTCTACACCATCTGAAATGAACAAGAATTAAATTCGTATTCACAACAACAAAACATCTCCTTGTCAATCTTGTAAATGTATTATGCAAAGATTTTCAGGTTCATGGACGTTGAAGCCAACACCAAGCCAATTGAGGAAACAAATCAAACAAATTTGCCGAGACAACCAAGCAAAGGTACGATAATTGGATCCATTTTTCAATCTTATATTAATCAAATTTCTTGGTAACAATGTTGAGTTTCAAATGAAAAATGTTGATCATGAATATGTCATTGAAAATTCATTAATTGGAACCATCTGTTGACCTTGAATTACCTTGTTGTTTGGGTGCATAACTGCACATTAATGGACCTAATAATCAATTAAGACCTTGGTCCAATAAATTAATGTAGGAATTTGCATGGTAATTAGAACCATAGTATTAATTAACAAAATTAAACTAATCAAGGGATTTAATATAATTTGTTACATTATTCAGACAGCAGTAATTATTTCATTATCCTCCTTTATTAATTTTCTATCTATTTTAAAGAGCCTACTGAAGATGAAGATGATACTACACAGTTATGTCGCTGCATTTGCAAAGTTGCTGTGGCTATTTGGATATCATCAATGACTTTCTTGAGCGTTGTTTCGTTGCCTATAATTATATATTACTCTGGGTTCAAGTCGTTGGATGAGGAATTTTGGCGCTATCTCGGTGCGATTTTAGTAATGTCACTCCTTTTGCTATACTGGATGCGGAAAACTGATAATCCTAAGGTCGATCCCAAAATCACCAAAAAGATTTGTAATTTTCTTGTTATCATGATCACACTGCTCGTCTTGGTATTATGTATTTATCTCCTCAGGAAGATATTACCTTGGTACCAACTTAAGGCAGTTATTTTGTTGGCAATTTTGTGGTTTGTTCCTTCGGTTGTAGGAGCATGGGCGGTAGACATGATTTAAGCGGATGCATGAAGCAAGAATTTAATTTGTTAAATAATCAAGTCTGGATGTGGTTCAATTTGTGTGACAATGTTTCTTATGAGCTCATAATCAGCTGTTTGGGTGCCTTTAAGTTTAGTTGTATCTCTTCTGCTACTGATCCTTCCATTCTGTTTCAATAATTTAACCTGCCATCAGAAATTTTTTTTAATTATAACTACACACAACGATTAAGATTTGCTCATTAAGATTACATTCCTAAAACTTTTAGTGCACGATTTACAGAGAAGGAACAACATAATTTTTTTAAAAAGAAAATAAAATTACTTTGAAGGAACAGTTCGAAAAAGACTGCAACTTATCAAAGTCACCAAGAATAGAAAATTTATCAAAAGATAAAAATAATGATATATATTTTTCTTTATGTCTGTAGCGACCTAATTAAACAATAACGTACACAAAAACCAGGTTATGCATCTTCTTGCTGTTATAAGGAACAAATCAATAAGGGGCCGTTTGGATGGGTTGGGAATTGGGGGAATAGCCAATTCTAGGCATAAATTTATTGGGAAGTGTGTAACTTTGTGAAGAGTTTGGATTGTTTATAATAAATTTGGCATAAGAAATTCCGGGAATTTGCAATTCCCACCTATTCCAACTTCATCCAAACGGCCCCTAAGATATATTTCTAATGAGTCGTAAAGGGTCTTTTTGAAAACTTGCTTTTAGAGCAGAAAAGAAAATAAAACACGGTCAATTACAATTTTCTTCTTTTTTTTTTCTTTTTTCTTCTCGAATAAAACTTGCGTATATCCTTTTTATTTTATATTTTATGGAAAAGCCTATGGGCTGGGACTCTTACACTGTCACCATCCAAAATACGCGAATTTGTTTACTTCCCACACAGCTCCATATTGGATATGCTCCCATATTAGCACCTCTTGTTGGTGAATTAAATGCTGCAGCCGCAACCTAAAGTATGTTGATAAAGATTTTGAAAGTTTCTCTTACAAGAGGTAAATATTAGAGGATGAAATCTGATTATTTATGCATTTTTTTAACTGTTCAGCTTGTACTGTATCCATAAGGAGTTTAATTAATTAAATTCCTTTGAGAGAATCTTGTGCCATTTTGGTTAGTTTAAACTGGTTTTAACAGTGGAACTGATTTGGATTCTTACCAGACTGGTACAGTTCCCGAGGTCCGAATAGGATCACGTAGGCCCTTATCAAAAACTCTTTTTTTTACCTGGGATCGATTTCAATTCCTTAGAAATTTTTCTGGTCAAAATGAACGGATTTAATATTTTTTTGGTTGGAATTTCTATGTTATTAGATACAACGAAATCCTAGAAAATCAATTGAAAAGAAATCCAAAAAAAAAAAAAAAATTGATCAAGGCCGTAATGTTTAGGCAATGGCACATATCCTATCAAACGCAATCCATGTTTGCCTTCAGAAACTAAATAGTCTTCTTGTGATTATTTTAAAATAGCATTAAAAATTATTTTTGTTGATTGGTTGATTGGATTTATTTCTTCTGTCATTATTTCTCTTATCTCTGATTTTTGTGAAAGTTTTAACAAACTTTAACTTTTGTTTTGGAATAGATGCTGAACAACCAAAAAAAGTCTAATTTTAATTTGCGGAAACTAGGCTTTAATTGTAGACATTTGTAGTCTGATGTTAAGCAAGCTGTTTGTCGCCTAATAAGTATAACATAATCCGAGCTTTAGTGCTCATTATGCATTTATGCTGAAGAAATGCAAATTGCTAACAAGTACAGATTAGGAATTTAGGATTAAATTAGGTGAATCCTTGGAAGATAATATTAAGGAAGAAAAAGCCTTCAGGCCTAGAAATGGAAGACGAAAACTTTTTTTTTTTTTTTGGGTGGGGGTGGGGGGGCTGCATTTAAACAGAAATTAAAAATGCAGCCATTTGCAGAAACTCTTCTGAGATTAATCTAGAAGTTCTTAAGAAATAATATAATTTAGAAACGGATGTAACATTATATACATCCTAGATTAGATTAAAGCCAGATAATTTACTACTATTCGATCAAAAGCAGTACATTAGCAGATTACTTTTGATGCATATCGTCTGAGAAACGTTGCGTGTGGCAGGTCATTTCGGCTTGGCTTGCTGTACAAAATTGTAATCGCTACAAACAATATCATTTCAGGAAATTTACAGGCCCACTAACTTCATTTCTGGATGTATTTCCTACTGTCATGATATTATGTTCATTTATTGGTTTAGTCTTTACTGCGGCTTCGTTAAAGAAAACGTGAGAGGCAATAGAACACAGTAATGTGCCACATAAGATCATCCCATTTCTTTCTAGGTGGGGTGACGCTTCTTGTTGACAGTTTATAGACTTTCTGCAGTCCATGTTTGTAGTCTTTGGTGTGGTCCATTACCATATGAATGTTCTTTTCCTAATACACGGTCGCACCAAGAGGTCCCTCGATAACTTGTTTCTGAAAATTATATATTTATATTTAACAGCCATCTTGGTACAATAGTTAATTATTTCCGAGTACTACTACAATATTTGATGACTTAATTTAGACAATAAATAAGCTTGAGTGTACTATATAAAGTTTCATGGATCTAAATTTTGTTAAAATATCAGGCAAGCAAATAGCTAGCTGCTAGCAGGTCACTAATGGAGCATACATATTGAATGAATGAAAGTTAAATAGTTTTTTTTTTCTAAGGCCAATTTCGTACTTCCCTTTTCTAAAAATTAAATTAAGTAATTGTCAACCAATATAATTTTTTTTTACTTATGAGAGTAACAGTAACCACCAATAATTTTCAGATGTTTATTATTATTATTATTATTATTTTGAATAATTTTCAGATGTTACTGACTTGGTAAGATACAAGACATATTTGGACCAAGACCAATGGTTGCTTTACAGTTTACACCTAACCAGGTCGAACTTCTTGAAGGCTCTATTTGGATGCATTGAGAATAAGGTAGAAAGAAAGAAGAAGGGAAAAAATTTATTGGGAAAGGGTAAATTTATTGGGAAGTGTGTAACTTTTGTGAAGAATTTGGATGGTTAGAAATAAATTTATTAGTAAAAAATGGTTATTTCTTATTCTTTATTCCGGAAAGAAGCCATCCAAACGGAGCCGAAAGAAAAAATCAGCATCTGCATCTTCAGTGGTATCTCTAGCTGTCTTGGTGGCTTGGTGCATATCCACAAAGACCAAAGATACCGACGTTGACGATCCTACTTTTCTAATAAAGAATATCCCATCTCTCCCACGAGGAGTTTTCTTCAAAAAATAAAAAATAAAAAAATCCCATCTATAGTAATAGAAGACTGAACTATGGTCTATGGTCTATGGGAATATCATTTACTCGTCTTGACCCAATTTCGGATTCATCTTCCCTACGCCGCGTACCAAACTACCAATATAATACTACGAGTCTACGACGTGCGCTCACTGCATATGTTCTCCTGTTCTTTTACATGTGGCCCATGTGGGGTCTCAATATTCTAAAATATCCCATCTAAAATATCTTAACGTCCCTAACCTTTTTTTTTTTTTTTTGGAATGGTAACTGGGAACTTAAATTAAAAAAAATCTATAAACTCTGGAAACCAAAATTAAGAAATTGATGCATTTCAGATGTCTGAATAGGAAATACTTTTTATTGTGGATTTGTCTTCTCAATAGAAATAGTATATCCTGAAGTGAAAGATTGAATTCATGATTTTTCTATTGTTTGACTCTTATAAAAAGTAAACAGATAATTTTTATCTAATGTAAAATGGCATGGAGCATACTTTAAAGACATTATGTCATGAAGTAGATTTTTTTTTTGTCTGGTCTCCAGTCATAATTAATCTAAATCGTTGATAAATTAATTTATCGAATTTGTCAAAATTCTATGTCAATCTCAAAATTTAAAAACTCCTACTTATTTGTTATTCTATTCCGTATCATTCCAGATAATTCTAGAGACAAACAAGATTAAGCAAATCCTACCTACCGTCCCCATCAGCCTTGGCAATAGGCTTTTCTTGACTTTTGTTTCTTTTTCTAATCCTACCCAGACTACCCAGTCCAAACCATATTGCAAGAACCAGATAAAATTAAACCGAGGAAATAAATCCTTATATTTTATTTAACAGTGATAAACAAAGGTTTGCCCAATAATACGTGCCTTCATATTACATATTTTACATATGAAAATTATTAAGCCTTTTAATTAATCCTATGAGTTACATGCTTATCCTAAAAACTAATCTATTTTTCTCCTTCACACTAGAACTTTCCAGATCTCTCCTCTTCCGAATTACTAACGAAAGTAAATAAATTATTTTCAATAAGAACATAATATTATATTCACCAAAATTGAATTTGGGGTTGCACAAAAAAAGTCCCCTAGTAATCTTTCTGTCAAAAATCAAAGAATAAATGAATCAAAACAATGTAATAGCTGTCACATCCTAACTACAAAAAATATATATATTTTTTTTTCTTTCTTCTTCTTCTTCTTCATTTCTTTTTTCTCTTCTGGCCCCTCTACCAATAGAATTCTCCTCCATCAAGAGTTAACAAGTCTTGCAATCCATCCCACATCTCCACTGCTTCCTGTTGCATCGTCTCTCCATTCCCTGCACCAACCCATGTCTGTTGCTGCTCTTGCATCTGTGGTCCGGCCGTCGGATACGAACTCGATGCCATGCCGCAATCCACATTTTGTGATCCAATATCCTGAGAAGGTTTCTGGTCTTCTGGAAAAGGAAAATTGAGCTTTGCCCGGGCTCCGCGAAACTCAATTGCTGCCATGTCGTACGCTCTGGCGGCTTCCTCGGCAGTGTTGAAAGTTCCCAACCATTTCCTCACCGCACGATGCGGATCGCGTATCTCAGCAGCCCATTTCCCCCACGGTCGCTGCCTCACTCCTCGGTACTTATTCTTCTTTGTCTTCTTAACCTTCTTAGTTTTCTGATTGCTCGACTCGATACCAACTCCCGCTGCTGACGGTGCCGATGCATCTCCATCCTCACTCGATGTGAAAAAGTCACACCCAAGACATCCGTCGATGCCGCACTGGTTACATACCGAAAACGGCAATGGTATTTCTGGAGGGGGAGTGGTGTAATTGGAGACTACATGGATTAGAGCCGAGACGATGATTGAGTTCTCTTTCTCATGCGACAACCGGCGAGGAGCACTAACCGGAGCTGCCCTATTTTGAGCTGAATTCGATTTTGAGCTTGTATGAGTGATCATGGCTGTTCTTCTTTTCCTTGTTGAGGTTTGAGCTGATGAGTGAGTGTGTTTGAAGTATTTGAAAGTTTGAACTTTGACGAGTTTGTCAAAGGGATGGAATTAAAGACCGAGTATATATATTGGAGGGTTGGAGGCGGTGTGAATAGACACGGAGTGCACATCGCTAAGTTTGGATTGTTGTGCTCTGTCACGGGTCTATTGGGCCACGTCCATCTGGAATTTTAATTGTTTATGAGATTTCAGATTGAGATGTATTTCCACATGGAACACGTGGCAAATTTGCAGCTGCGCCTTTTTCGTTCTGTCGAGTGTCGACGCTTGAGCGATGCACGTGAGGTGTGACGAGTGGAAATTCGTCAGAGGTATGACGCAGTGGTTTTGAATATTGGGAATTTGCCCGTTGAGTATGGGCATTTCCTGACATGTGGACCCCACATGACGGATTCCTATTGGACATTTGGTCCGCAATACCACAGATATACTTTCTCTGGTACTTCAGATTGGGCCCTGTTTGTTCGCTTTCAAGGTACACAATTTTTTTTTTAATATTAAAGCACACTAAAATATAATTTTATTGAAAAACATCTTTCAAGGTACACATATTTTTCTAATATTAAAGCATACCAAAATATAATTTTATTGAAAATCATATTGTTCTTTCATTTTTTTTTTAAGCATGTACTAAAAAGGATAGATAGGGGGTAAATTCAGGTCTATTTGTTTTAATTCAGCAAACATTAAAACTTCATGAATAGTAGATTTCGAAATTCATGGGTCAATTTGCATAAGAGTAATAATTATTATTAAATCCTTGTCGGAGAATTGAAGGACAGAACTTAGTTTAATTCAAAATTGAAAAACAATTACCCATCTCCCTGACGGGATAGTGATATGTATAATTAAATAAAAGGCAAGCATTTGCGCATGCACTGATGCAAATTTGCCTTCCTTAAACAATTATTTGACTTCGGCCAACGATTATTAATCAATCTATGGAAACGACAAAATAAAAAACTCAAGCGAAGTAAAACGTGCGGAACTGGGTTAATTACTTAATTCCCACACCAACCTGATCCGAAATGAACACTCCGAAAATGCAGCCCAAAAGAAATATAATTTATTGAAACGAGGAATGACCACCAATTAAAAAAAAAATAGAAAGTCCTTTCCTAAAAATAATTTATTATATTAACGCATATAAAAAATGTTAAACGAAGTTAATGATTGTAAATATAAGTTGCATTCTTATAATTTTTTTCGTTTGTCCGTAAAAAAGTCATAAATGTAATTTTATTTTTATCTTGGTAAGAAATATATCATTAATCAATTTATATAACAATTAAGGAATTATCAACATTCACATTTATTTATAAAAAAAGTAAAACTTAGACAAGTTGGTTATGATTAAAAAAATTATGTATTAAATTTTACAAAGTTTAATTTTCGCATACATCATATGCCAACGAATTTTTCAATTACGGACCAATTTATTATTAAGTAAAAACTTTATAATATTCTATTTATACAAGAAAAGACGTCCATAATTTTAATTTTAATTTTGTTAAATACTGTGTCTGTCCTCCTAAATATCAAGTAAAGTTTAGTCAATATAATTAAATTCTTGGTTCTTAATTTTATTTGGTTCATCATCAGCGTTTGGAGGGGAAAAGAAAATAATTTACTGTATTAATTAATTAATTTGTTTTTTTAGATATCCTAGATAGTGGCTATCTAGTACAATTAATTAATATGTTATACAAGAACTTTATCAAAACAGAATGTTACAATTTATGGGAATTAATTTGGTCCCGAGGGATTATTGATGCAATTTGTTGATGCAGTGGTTCAGTATTGCTGATGCAATAATATCATGTCCTTCAGACGTCACTAAAGAGGGAGAGCTTTGAGATGGATATATCATATATCATATATGGGAACTATTTACATAGTGCGCCACATAATGAAAAGACAGCAATACGACAGGTTGCGTTGGTGCGCAGAGCAGTTGTGTGCGTGCCGACTGGCGAGGAAGGCCGCGTTAATTGTTCTCTCTTATAAGTTAATTAAAAAGGTTTCAATTTCAAAAAAAATTAAAAAGGTTTGGAGTGGGAACTGCGAAGTGATTCGGACACCCCTCTTTCTTTAGTCCAAACACTCCTATATTTTAAAATGACAATATTGACCTTTTCAATCGAACGCTCCAAGTGTTTAGGTTCTTCTTTCTCGATCCAAGGACTATGCTGCAATTTCCATAGGTTAGAAACTGACATTGCAAAGCAACTGATTCAACAGGTCGAGAAGAAAAACTCAAAAGTGAATACCATTATTTAGTGATTACTAGTGCATTTTTTTTTTCAATGGTGGCTGCCTTGCTTGTTGCTTTGCTTCTAGAAATTTGTAAACTATATTTTGTAATTATTTTGAAACTCATAGGGATAATTTGGCCCAAAATTTTTTTGCAGGGTGACCGAATTAAACGGACGGGTAGCAAAAATTTTTTTGCTACATTAATTTATGGTGTAGCAAAAAATTGCTACATTAAACATTGCAAGATTAAAAAATCTATCAAAAATAAATTGCTAGATTTTTTAGTATCTATTAATAGAAAATTAAGTCTTACTAAAAAATTGCTAGATTTTAGTGCATCAATTAAATCTTGCAATAGAACAAAGTCCAACACTAACAAAAAGAGTCTATCTAAAAATTTTAGCAATAGACCATCTCTCTTGTAGTGTGGCTTTAATTCCATTAAAAATAATAGTTGTTGATATATATATATAGAGTTTTGCTATGGTGAGTTGCAACTCA
This sequence comes from Rhynchospora pubera, assembly GCA_028095005.1. Taxonomy (NCBI): domain Eukaryota; kingdom Viridiplantae; phylum Streptophyta; class Magnoliopsida; order Poales; family Cyperaceae; genus Rhynchospora; species Rhynchospora pubera. The sequence goes on along the minus strand of CM051462.1, from coordinate 83,686,231 downwards.
CCAAAGCGTCCGTGAGTCGCGCTCAAAATTCCGAAATTAAGTTCAAAACGACCGATCCAAACCGTCTAATACGATCTCCCTATTAAATTCTCCATGCAGACCAAATTTTACATTTTTTCGAATTTTTTAAGTATTTATTTCGGATTTTTAAAAACTGTTGTTTTTGAACGATTCAGAACTAATTAGATTAATGATTTTCCAAATTTTCAAAAAAATACTTAAAAATTTTGAAAAAATATAAAATTTGGTCTGCAAGGAGATTTCAATAGGAAGATTGTATTAGACGGTTTGGATCGGTCGTTTTGAACTTAATTTCGGAATTTTGAGCGCGACTCACGGTCTCACGGACGCTTTGGTGAGTTGCAACTCACCATAGCAAAACACTATATATATATATATACTTTTTGTTTGGAAAATATTAAACTAAATTCAAATACACTATGAACTGTTTTACTTGTAATCTAAACAAATTAAATTTTCACCGTTCATCATCAAGCAAAACAAAACACGATGTTTTTTGCGAGTTCTATTCATGTTTGATTTCTCTCATCGTCTATCCACGAATAAGGTATTTTTACCCTTAAACCAAACATATCCAAAGGATTAAATAAATTAAGGCCTTCGACAAACTAATTCTCATGGGGCTCGCAAGTGACTCCAAATTAAATAAATAATTTTTTTGTTTTGTTTCATTGCATATTTAAATGTTACTGTAACCAATCAACGAAATCATATATTTAATTATATATGAATTATATGTTGCAAGCATGTTTTGATTGATTGTTTCAACAATTATTATTTTCAAATTCCTTTCTGATATAGCAGTATTATTTATCAACAAAGCTAGCTTCCAACACCTATTTTTTTTGGTGTCAAGAAAGACTATATCCTCGTTCTTCGTCCAATATTTTCATTTTTATAGTAAATTAACATATTAAAAATAAATCTGTTAATGTTAATTTATCTTGGTTAATTAGATTTCTTAGCGCTTGATTTAGTATAAATGAACTTCCAATATCATAATTTATGTTGATTCCTGTCTTATAAAAATGAAAAAATATTTTGATTTAAACAAAATTTTTAGGAATATTAAAAACTAAATTTGTGTAATTGTGTCATCTTATAAAATGTATTTGTAAGTAAGAATTAATCATAAGAGAGTTTCATAAATGTCTAAAAAAGGGGTTGGGTATATAACACTTTAGATGCCCCGTACTTTAAATTTTTTTTTTGGAATTCAAAATTCAAACGGTCAATTTGAATTGTTCGAGTTGTTTTCTATGTTGAAATCTTTTTGGAGACCAAATATTATTTTTAATTTTTTTGTTATTTATTATGATATTTTCAAAATACACTATAATTGGAATATTTCATACCCTCCAATTTGAAAATATCATAATGTATAATACAAAAGTTTGAAAAATAGAAATTTTGGTCTATTCATGTATTTTATTTATTTTTTTATTGAACGTACATTGTTGGATTTTATGTATTTTTTGTATTTTCCGGTCTATTTGTTCAAATCAGCAATCATCATAACTACGTAAATAGTACATTCCAAAATTAATTCATGGGTCTATTTGCATAGAAGTAAGAACTATTAATAAATTGTTAGAAATGTTCATATAAACTCAATTTGATAACTTAATGCTTTATATGTTGGAGAATTGAAGGACATCACTTTCTTAGTTTAATTCAAATTGAAAAACAATTACATATCTTCCTGACGGGATAGTGACGTGTAAAAAATAAAAGGCAAGCAGATGCGCATGCACTGATGTAAATTTGCCTTACCTGAACAATTTTTTGACTTCGGCAACAGATTAAAACTATGGAAGTATTGATCGACAAAATAAAAAACCAATGCGGAGTAAAACGTGCGGAACTGGGTTAAAAAGAACATAATAATAAACGAAAAATAATAACAAAAATGCAGCCCAAGAAAAAAAGAACATATATAATGTATTGAAACGTGGAAAGCTCCACCAATTTTAAAAAATAATAATAATTGTTTTTCCTAAAAAAAAATAGAGTAATGTATATAAAAAATGACAAAAGAAGAGTTAATGGTTGTAAATAGAAAAGTTGCATATTTATATATTTTTTTGTCTTTTGTCCGTAAAATATATCTTCAATGAATTTATGCAATAATGAAGACCAACATTTTACATTTATTAAAAATCAAATTTTAACAATAGAGACGTTCACTATTATGAACAAACTATGTATAAAATTTGATGAAGTTTTTTCTCATACATCATATGCCAACAGCAGTAACGCATTTATTTCCAAATTATTCAATTACGGACCAATATATTATTTTATTTCAAAAACTATATAAATTTTTATTTATGCATAGAAAACACATCAATAATTTCAATTATTTTTAAACGTGATAAATATTTTGTCTATCATCGCAGTTATCAGGTAAAGTTTAGTCAATATAGTTAAATTCTTTGTTCTCTTTTTTAGTTCATGAGCGATTGGTCGGGAAAAACAAAAAAAAAATTCTACTGTGTAAATTAATACTTTATACACGAACTTATAAATTTATAATCAAAATAGAATTGTGGGGAATTACTTATTTGATCTCACTAGCCTTCAAGAGGCGGCCGTAGAGATCAATTTGGTGCGCTGAATTGCTGATGCAATATTATAATATTCTGCAGACGTCACCAAGTTAAACTCACAAAGGAATGGCGTCTAATTGAAAGTGATAGATAGTAAAGATGGATATTTGGGAACTAATTACAATGTGCGCCACAGGATAAGGACAGCAATATGACAGCTTGCTTTGGTGTGTACTTAGTTGTGTGCGCCGAAGGCCGCGTTAATTGTTCTTACTTATTATTTCTTATCTTGTAAGTTATTTAAATAGGCTTTGGAGTCGCTTTAATTTGCACCTTCTTCTACTTTTACCAAGTCCAATTCGGCGTAAAAATGTATGGAACAACAGAGTTTTGGATTTAAGGATTGGTCGTTATCAACACTGTTAAGTTAAGTGCCTTCTTCTGAACGAGTGGTCTGGATTCGTGTGAGGAAGAATCTTTAAAGTTACGTTTGGATGGTGTGGAAATAAGAAAAATAAAAAAAGAAGTATTGAGAAGTGTGTAACTTTGTAAAAAGTTTGAATTGTTTATAATAAATTTATGTATAGGAAAAAACTATTTAACTTATTTCTAGATTCAACCAAACACATGCTTTAAGAAATCGTCCGGTTTGAATTTGTCATGAGGTGCAGTGGTTAATTTTTTTTTTAAATAAATTGTTTATAGAATTTTAAATATAAATGGAGTTAAAATTTAAATTAACTAAACATAACAATTTTCAGACATTAAAATTTCAATTGTTTAATTTTGATTTGTATACTTTTTTTTTAAAATTTAAAAGATATGTTTCAAATTCAAAACTGTAATAGCAATATGAATAAAAATATGCTAGAAATCTTAAGAAATTGTCCGGTCTGAATTTGTTAGTGGTTTGAATTTTTTTAATTTTATAAAATTGTAAATATAAAAATAGACATGCTTAAAATTTACTAAACATATCATGTTATCAATATTTTAATTTTGATTTTCGTACTTTTGTTCTTATTTAGAAAAAGATATGTTTAAAATTTGAAAATAAGAAATTCCCACGTGATTAAAATGTTTAAGAATTCTGAAAGATTTTGCAAATATATAAGTAAATGAGATAGTTGTAATAACAATTTTGTAAATACATGAGGATAGTCGATTCCTGAAATTATTATTTTATTTTTTTTAAATAATAACAATCTAAACTATACCCTTGCAGTTGCAGGATATCTTCCCAATAAATTTTGAGGTACACTAAAATCAGCCACGATTGACGAATGGACTCGTCAGCTGTGATTATATCTCAATTATTTAGGTTCTAATGACTAATCTGAACCGTTTAATGTGTTCTTCATGTTGAAATCTCATTGGAGACCAATTTTTACATTTATTTGAATTTTTTTACTATTTTTTTTTAGATTTTTAAAAATCATTGTTATTGAAATGTCCATAATTGTTTAGATTAAAAATTTTATAAAATACTAAAAACTTTCAGAAAAATATAAAATTTGATCTCCAACGAGATTTTTTTTTTTTTTTTGAAGAAAGAGGGAGGTCTTTGCCATCCAACTTTTTTGAAATTAAAGATGCATGCGGGGCTTGAACCCTTGACCTCATGGAGGCCAACCTAGTACTCTTACCACTGAGCTACTAGGCCACATGCAACGAGATTTCAATATGGAGAACACATTGACAGATTCAGATCGATAGTTAGAATATTATAAATTGAGATTTCAAAATAGTTGACGATCTCATTCGTGAATCGCGACGGATTTTAGTCTACCTCATAAATTTTTAGTTTTGATGTGCATCTGAAAGTTTTTAATTTCTTTTGAGGTAGACTAGTATCCAGAAGATTGTAACAACAAAGGGACAAGGACGGACAACTGAACTCAGTTAGAGTTTGACTAAAAGTCAAACTGGTCTATCTGAGGAGTGAGGACTCTTCAATGGCTGAATAATTGTCACTTATCCAGATGCTGATGTGCCCTTTAATACACAAGCTTCTATTTCATTAGCATTTATTTATTTGTTTATTTTATTCGTGCCTCTATTTATCTTAGCCTCTTATTAGGGATGACTTGTGAGTTGTGACAGGAAAGAAACTAAATCCACAAGCTCATGGCCTATGTTGCATCCGCATCCTTGACAGCCATTTAAAAGGACTGTGCCGAGCAGTCCTTTTAAATGGACTGTCCGATGGAGATCCAACAGCGTGGAAGGAACTGAACGAAAATATCTCTCTTCAGTCTTGCCCTCCCTGCCCCGAGTCCCCTTTTATTATTAAAAAAACATCAGCTCTGAAATTTGCATCTAATTTGACAGGAATCATCGCTCCGTCATTTCTCTCTCTCTCTCGCCAAATCATCGTACGTGTATGAAAAATCTCTCTGCTTGATCAAATCATCGAGTGACCAAGGATCATTCTTCACTACGAAATCATCGACTCCAGTCTCCAAGTACTGGTATACCTCTCCGACTCTAAGGATTATCTTTCACTGCGAAATTATCGACTTCAAATAGTGTACCTTCACTTGCGACATCAATTAGATTAATTTGTTCACTTTTTCTTCCACTTTCCTATGTATAACATGAATTTTGACCTTAAATTACAATTCCTGGATGAATGAATTGTAGTATGGAATTGGAGTGTGAAATTATAATGTTTAGACTTTTTCTGATACAATGATGTAATTGGGGCAGTACAATAAACTTAGATGCTCAATCCATATCTTATAGAAAAAAAAAGAAATTAGAAAATAAGAGAAAATTATATTTACAGGCATATGTATTAGTTAGATCAGTACACGTGTGCCTTGTGCTGGAATGGGTCTGAACTGAAGATATCTAATGATGGTATTTGGGTAAACCAGAAAAATGGACATTTTATTTTTTTTGTGGAATAACATATTCGTCCTGACAAGGTATGAGATATAGCAAAAACCCTGCTATTATCCACTCTATTACTAGAATCTGTTACTGGTACAGACCTGGGTGGTAACCAAAAGTAATTCATTATCCTAATTGCATTTTTTTTTGCAGCAATTTGCCAATTATAAAAGACTAGACAAGATTTAGAGGAATTTATTATTTTGGCAACATTTTGTAGATGAAAGAAATAGTGAAATAATTAGTTGACAACATTTTGTAAAGAAAAGAAATAGAGAATAGTATTTTGTAATGGTTGGTAACATTTCATATATATGAATTTTAGCAACTTTAATGGGTTTATGTGCAAAATTTGTGCTAGCGGGTCGGATCTTTTAAAGTTCATGTTTCAATTAGTAGCTTAATTTTGGTTGTTCAATTGCTTGAAATTTAATGGGAACCACTATATGCATTTTTACTTATGTGTTGCTTTTCAAAATACTATGTGTTTCACATGTTTGTACGCATGTTTAAGGGAAACGAGGTACATGGTTTATTCTGTACCAGTACATTTTTATTGTATATGGTTTATCTGTATGCACCTTACAGAAGCTCATTACCAAAGCTTGTATCGAATTTTGATTGTACCAGGTACACGATTTATTCTGTATCCATACGAGGCAAAGAAATCTTGACATTGATTTAGTCTGTATGCACCTTAGAAACATTAACATCAAATTTTCAACTTGCACAAATTCAAATAGAATTACAATACAATCCAGTCAAATAGAATTAACGTCAAATTTGCTGACCTAGCATACAATTACAATCAAATTAATATCAAATAAGCTGACCTAGCACACAATTACAATCCAGTCAAATAGAAACATTAATTTGATGTTAATTTAAATAGAAACAAAAATTAGCCTTTCTAATTGCTTCTTCAATAATTCAAATCTAATTTAAAGATCTATAGGACTAAAGCTCAGCTCATCAAGCCATCCAACAAATTTATTACATCTTCGACACAAGTAGAATGCTCGACCCTTATTTCTTGGCGTGTTTGCAACCAATACAACAACACACTGAGAGCTCGTCGCTATTTAAAAAAAAAATACACTTCACCCGAGCTCCATACATTGTGTGGGCTGCTTTGAGTGCTCATCGCTATTTAAAAAAAAATACTATGAATCAGCTGGATTAGCCATCACGAATTCAGAGGTGAGTTTTTATCAATTAAACAAATTGACATTCAATTTACAGTAAATGTTTGTGGTAGGCTAACAAAATTGAGGAAAAAGATCAGAACGTTAGCCCTTCTAAACAACCGGTTTGTGATAAACAGAAGTCCAAAACACAAATAGCCCTTCTAAACAACCAGAAGGCTGAGTGAATTCTGCAATTGTTGCAAACTGTCTCTTCTCCTTTATTCATGGTGGCCCTTCTAAAGTAAAAAATTACAAATAGCAATGGAGTTTTTCCAGTACAAATTAATTAACAATTACAAATGCCAAATTAATTAACAATTAGGACATTTTTTTCATTCGCCAAAAATATTCTCGCTTTTTCTTCAAGAGAGTAAAGAGGAAATTATATTCAGGTTAGTTTTGCCTTCGCAAATTATTAAGGAAACAAGAAAGAGCTCACCTGTCTGTCTAGGTTTGGAGAGGAGGCGATACTCGTCAGTTGCTCGATCAGCCTTAAGCCCTAAGAGAGCGATACTCGTTTGTCGCTCGATCTACTATCTTGCATCACTAATTCTCCTTCAACGATTCCATTGCCTCGCTTCTCGATTATCGCTCAATCAATCTAGGTTTTCGCTTCTCGTCAGGCAGAGACAAAAGAGACGAAGGCGGAAGAGTCTCAAAGATGGAAATGAATTTTTTCTTTTTATTTTTCTGAGCGATATGGGCAAGTCGGGCAGGAGATTGTCGTTCAGTTCCTTCCACGCTGTTGGATCTCCATCAGACGGTCCATTTAAAAGGACTGCTCGGCACAGTCCTTTTAAATGGCTGTCGAGGATGCGGATGCGGCCTATGTTGGCATGTCAGTCATACTGTGTTAATGGGCTAATGGCCCACATCTGCTTTTATAGAAAATAATTTCCAATTTTTCTCGCATGCAGTCTGATCTGAACTGTCATAAACTCATAATGAACAAAGCGACTTCTTTTTCTTTTCCCGGGAAAAAATTTTCTTTAAGAATAAAAATTAGATTTTTATTCCCAAATTTATTTTCAAAGTAATGAATATAGGTCTGTAATTAGTATATTTGAAATTTAAGGAAATGTAAGTGTTGAATTATGAAAGGGGGCAAATTGGTTTGTAAATTTCCTTTTACACGATGTTAGTACTTGAATTCAATAAAGGACTTGAGATGAATAATTTGATTTAAACGAGAGATATTGAATTAAAAAATAGTATATATTATTTTCATTTCAAAAGTTTATGAAAGTTCAAAGGTCAACTTGATTGTAGGGGAATTTTAAAAAAGTTATTTTGTACAAATAAAAATCGAGAATCAATTTTATTCTTCGAAAATGCTATGCACAATATAAAACTTACGAAGTTTTAAGTCACACTGCATATTATTTGAACATGACGCTGCACAACTACAAAAGACGGTATATTATGTAACCCGAGAGATTTGCCACAAAAAATGTAAGCATGTTCCGCGTTAAAATATCTGATTGACAATCGTTTGGTAAAATATGAACCTAATAATCAGCTTTAACAGCGCAGATACAGAACTTCTTAAACTAGTACAATGCATGCGTAAGCCTTGGTACAACAGAAGCACCATCAGAAAATGCAGTCTAAAATTCTCTTGAAGTATGACCAGGAGAATTATAAGTTTATAACCACTTATTACTAAAATCAATAAGGAGCAATAAGAATCGTTCAATCCGCAAGCTTAAATTAATACGCTTGCTAATACAATTTGTAAATGAATAGTGTTTCCTTCTGATTAGCGTTGCATCAGTTATCATCTCTTCTCCCAGACGCAATAATCATTGCCGTGTGCGGCAACGACGAAATTAGAAGGAATTAGGTTACCGATATCCAATCTCGATCCGATCTTCATGATAACTTTTTCGTCTATCATCGCCACGTAAAAATCCCCATCAGCAGCTAGGATGTGCAGTGTGCTACCTGGATGGATGCTGTTTCTTGATCTGACAGCGGCCAGTTCGGATATCGGTTCCTTGAGCCCCCAATCAAACAAATGATCATAGAACTGCAGTTCAACATAGCCAAACAAATAAGAAATAATGAATAATTTAATGTTAATAATTTGCAAAAAATACTTCATAAGAAATGTTACTAATATACAGAAATTAAATCAGCACTAAACAAAGATTTGCTCAAAAAGGAACTCACAATGCAAGGGATTCCTGGGTGAGTCAAGATGTAAGCATAGCCTTGCATGACTTTGTCTGAGGGGAAAGGCCACATGCTCTGTGTAGACCCGGTGTCATGGTTGTCAACAAACGTGACCGATTTCTCTGGCCACCAACTGAGCATGCCTGGTGGCTTACCATTTCCGTCTCGCATCCGCCATAGCTCCCCTTGCACCGCTGCCTGGAGTACCCCCTTTGTAGTAAAATCAAATGCTGTTGCCGGACCACCAACAGTCTGGGCCCAGTTCACCAACTCTTGCCTGTCTTGGTCTTGATTGGTTGACGGCTTGCCATCGATGTATGAAAGGGAACTCCATATCTCTGCCACCACGAAACTTGGGGAGGTGTTTTCAACATAAATCTTGGCAATATTTGCAGAATAACCCTTGGCAAAGTCAAGGCGCCAACCATCAAATCCAATATCCGTCTTGAGCCAGTTTAACCTATGACATGTCAATTGAACGTCAGAGATTATCTTATTATCTGTCAGCTTCGCATTTTATTGGTTGCATTAATTTTGAATTAAATGAAAGCATGTGGCATGTTGTATTACCAATCAGAGAGCTCGTGCTGGACACGAGTGTTGAGGTGATCAATGTCAGGAGCTCCAGCAAAGTCCCCACCAGTGTCAAGATTGCCGGTGCCGTCAGAGTACTGGGTGTCATCACGACAAATCATCCCTGGGCCCCAGTCAAGGCGGCTGTCAGGTGTGCCACCCTCAAAGATGCAGTAAATGCCTCGGCTGTCCTTGTAGTCAGCACATCGGTGATTGATCACAATATCAGCAACACATTGTATGTTCTTGGCATGGAAAGCACCAATTAACGCCTTAAGCTCTGCCTCGGAGCCGTATTTTGAAGCGTCTAGGTCGTATAGTCTTCCTGGCATGTAACCTGTGACAGAGGGATTTGAAATCAAATGTCAAATAGAATACTATTATAGGAAAGTAATACTATTAGCAAAAATGTCAGATTTGGCATAATACAATTGAGTGTTAAATAATCACCTTGCGGAGAAACAGAGTGCGACGGCGGAGGAAGCCAGACATGGGTAACACCGGCTTTGGCGATGTCATCGACTTGGCCCATGAGAAAATTATACCAACCTCCCTGCTTGCTCCATGACTCCCAGTTAAAACCCTTTAGACAAAATTTACAGCATTAGTACATTGAAACTCCAATTTCATTGAACAAATTTTGTTTTCATTTATGCAATGCATTATTACACATTTTATTTTTTATATTAAGTATTCAATATGGAATGAATATCATGTTAAGTGTAATTTTACATAAAAAGAAAGCTAGCAGCCTAGCACCACTACTTATATACCTGGAAAATGATCTCAGCTTGAACTAAACTGGAAGCTAGTACTGATAATAAGATTACTAATACCAAAGAAGAAGAAACACTATACTTCTCCATCCCCTTCCTTTTTTATTTACCTCTCAAGTAAAGAAGGGGGGATGTGGCAATGAACATGACATGCCAAGTATATATAGTTATGAAAGTGAGCTTTTTAGTTTGTGGGCTAAAACCTGATATGAGGTAACAGCTCCATGCTTCAAAGCAAATAATAAAGAAAGGCCCCATAAATATTTAGTTGGAATGCGAGCGGATAAGCCAGGAAATCGGCCTTTTCCAACTGAAATAAAGAGATCAAGATAAAATGTACAACAATGGCAGTACGCCACTTGTATACATTAATTGTGTAGTGTGGTATGAGATATGGAAGTCCAAAAACAAAAAGCATACAAAATAAACATTTGACAAAAATATTCAAACTTTTGTAAGGATTTATCATATGAATGGATGCGTTCAGATAAAATATCTAAGGAAATGCATTCAAAAATAAATATATGGTTTTGTTATAGACTAGAGAAAAATATCTTTCGATGGCAAGAATCAAGAATACTATTTTCTAATTTATTAAAGTAAAATACGGATTAGACTAGAGAAAATGTTCATAAAGGATATGTCCGTGGGCCTACTGGTGTGGCAATCGACACTGGGCATGTCCATGGGGACCACGCCTATGGTAGATTAGACAATAGTGGTACATGCAATTAAGCAGTTCTATGGAGACATGGAGTGTATTACTATTTGTTAGTAAAATAGTCAGCTCGCAATAGTCATGCAGCCGCAACAAATAACTGCCAGATTAGACAATAAATCATTTAATAATTATAAGATTCATATAAATAGCTATTAAAATATTAAAAATATAAATATTTTAACATATTTGAGATAGGTTTTGTATCTAATTGATTAAAATTGATTGATCATACATCAAGGAGCTACAGAAATAAAAATTAACAGTTCAATCCTTGTTTGTACTTGATCAGTGACAGAAAAAAAATCCTGATTATACCAAACTTAAATGTCGAACATATCTAAACTATGAATAGTATTCCTGCTATTTTACTTTTTTTAATAATAAAATTGTGGATTGCCATGCAAAAGTGGTATTTAATATATCTCTACCCACACGTTTATATATGTTTGTAAAAAAAAAAAATTTGTTACTTTGAAAAAATGCTTAAAACTAAAAAAATTTGGCCTTTCTAACTTACAGAAATTTGAGCCATCACACTATGAACAAATATGTCTGTCCATTAAATAGTTATGCAGTTTTTTATTATTATTATTTTTTAGTAAGATATTATTGTTCCTAAACTATATTTGAAAGAAAATTTATGTCTGTTGAATGTCATGCAATCAAAAGTCATCATTACTTCACTACTAACATATAGTTATTTACATCCATGCATAATTGCATATAGCCATTTGCTGCTAATAAATATGTCTGTTTTTTTAATAAAAAATTCATAATACAATATTATCATGCCTTTTTTGTTTAAAAGTTTGTGCTCCAAAGGAGCCAAAGGATAATGAATATTTTGTTCATTTCATATGGGCAACTGACCATTAATGCGCTAGGATCGTTTATCCGTTTTTTTATTATTATTTTAATATTTTTTTACTTCTGATAGCGGTTGTGTTGGTCCACACTCCACACTAAACCGTAGCAATTTTATCCAAGAAGCAGTTCATTGGATAACCCGACCCAACTATCTGGTATTTAATTTGGTAGTCAAAGCCAGCTGGCGCATTCGTACTGCTGCAACAAATCTAAAAGCTAGTTCCTTGTAACTCAATTGCAAATAAAAACGTCAATGAGGATAATTAGAAGGCTTACAAAAAATAATAGGGTAACATCGATCTGATTGGGATTGAAATTGGATATGCGATCTTGCCTCTTGGTTGCTATATCGGGCTTGGGTAATGTCATCTTTGAAGAAGAAAGAAACTCATAAGTTGGAAGCACTTTTATATTTTTGAAGGAGAAAATGAGTATGGAGTCCTCAATTATCATTGGGTGCGTTTAGATAGGTGTGGGAAGAAGGAAAGAAGGGAAGAAGTGGGAAGAAGTATTAGAAAGTGTGTAACTTTGTGAAGAGTTTAGATTGTTTATAATTTTTTTTCTTCTTCTTCCTTCTTCTTCTTCTTTCTTCCAACAATCCAAACGCAAGCATTAAACAAACACAAGAAATGTTTATGTGTTACACAATAAAGGTAGAAGGAAATTCAAAAGAAGAAAAGGTATACAATTACAAGTTACATCATTTTAAAATGAAAAAGTATTCAATTTTTCTTTTTATTATTTTCTACGATTAGTTTTTTATATTTTTCATAGTACGTTATAAACTGACGCAACATTTTACTTCATCAAAAGAAAAAAAGACGAAACAGAAAAAGAAGAAGAACCGCGCGTTGCGCTTAAGTTAACATATTTATATGGTTGATAATTTCTCTTAAATCCCACCCAATTTTCATCAAGTATGTGTTTAATTAAGAGAGGAAGGACCCCTATTTGTTAGTTTAGACTTTAGAATATATATCATGTCTGTATCTTTTGTGCTGAAACTTGAAAATACTTTAGGCTCTGTTTGGATGGCTTCTTCCCGGAATAAGGAATAAGAAATAACCACTTTTTACCAATAAATTTATTTCTAACCATCCAAACTCTTCACAAAAGTTACACACTTCCCAATAAATTTCTTCCCTTCTTTCTTCTTCCTACTTTATTCTCAACGCATCCAAACGGAGCCTTAAAGTCTAAACCATCTTCATTTGTTTTTTTGTTTTTTAACATTGATTTATTTGATGACAATTTAAGTATTGTTTCTTGGATCTATTATGTTTGGCTCCGTTTGGATAGGCGCGGGAAGAAGGGAAAAAGGTAAGAAGTATTGGAAAATGTGTAACTTTGTAAATAGTTTGGATTGTTTATAATTTTTTTTCTTCCCTTTTTTTTTCTTCCACCTTCTTCTTCTTGCATCCAAACGGAACCTTTATTAGCAAATTGGCAATCCAAACTCCCTTGGAACTCTGAAGGCTTCAAGGCAATTATAAGCATGCCTATTCTATGGATCTCCATATGCGAGATGAGAAGAGTTGTGTTATTAAGCTTCTTTCTACTTTCTTGAATGCTTACTTCTAGAAGTGTAAAGTTGGAGAATTGGCTTTATGGATGACATAAAACTTACTGTCTAGCGTTATAAATTGAGCCCTTTCATCCGTTCTGTTATATATATATTTTTAAGATAAATTAGAGGTCTAAGCCACTTAATTTATTTTTAAATTAAATGTCTATGAAAAAATTCCAACCGGGTTTCGAAACTGCAACTTTTCACTCAAGAAGTCAAGATACATTGCTCTTTGTTATTAGACCAAGAACGCGTTCTCGTTTATTTTATACTTTATTCCGTCTTGTAGTTCTGAATCTACTTAATCTAGCGATTATTTCTGTAGGAAACAAGTGGGCTAACCACAGAAATAGGTATATATATATATATATATATATATATATATATATATATATATATATATATATATATATATATATATATTTTATTATTATGTAGGTCTTTTGAGACGGTTTTTAAGAAAGTCGTACATTAAGATTATTTACGGCGCGTTTTATGTAATAAACGCCATAAAAAATAATGATGTAAACTTAATTATATTATATGCAGAGTTTAGCTACGGTGAGTCACGACTCACGGACCCTTCGATGAGTCGCGACCAAAATTCCTAGATCTAGATCAAAATGACCGATCCAAACCGTTCAATATGATCTCCCTATTGAAATCTCCGTGCAAATCAAATTTTTTATTTTTTCGAAATTTTTAAGTATTTTTTTCGGATTTTTAAAAACTGATGTTTTTGAATGGTTCAGAACCAATTAGATTAACGATTTTCTAAAATTTCAAAAAAATACTTAAAAATTTCGAAAAAATAAAAAATTTGGTCTACGTGGAGATTTCAATTGGGAGATCATATTGGACGGTTTGAATCGGTCATTTTGATCTAGATCTAGGAGTTTTGGTCGCGACTCACCGGAGGGTCCGTGAGTCGCGACTCACCGTAGCTAAACTCATTATATGCATGGTCAAGCTTCAAAGTGTTTAAATATTTAGAGTTACAAAGATAATTATTAAGTTTAGAAAGTTAGAGTATTAATTGTCTAGAAAACTATGCAATTTAATTAGGTAGTTGAGTATTTAAATATGAAGTACTTTGGCTATATAAAGATGTAAGAGTAAAATTTAGAATTAAAGATTTAGAAAAAGATCATTATAATAGTTTAGATTTTAAGTATCTTCTTTTCTCCATTTTTATCCACTTAGACTCATATCAAGAAGAAGATCCTATCAGATCAGAGCCGATGACAAGTACTGGCATTTTGACGTTTGGGCATATATCGCTGCCTTGTCTTATGAAAAACAACTATGACAACTGGTGTATCCAAATTCGAGCTCTGTTTCGTGCGCAAGAAGTATTTATTTATTTTTTTTTGAAAAGGAGTATAATTTTATAAGGACGCGAAAAAAAACATGGATGAAGGAAAAGTGAGGCACAGAGGGGACGAAGGAGAAAGGTGAGGCGCTGAGGTGCAAAGGATATGGAGGAGAGATGTGAAATGCTGGGGTGGAGATAAAGGGGCGTGTGGGTGAAAAGGGGCGGGGACAGATGGGCACATTGGTGAGAGGGATGGGGCGCTCAAGTGAAAGGGGTGAAGTGCACGGGGTGAGAGGGGGTGAGGGGAAGAGACGCGCTTTTCTTTTTTTGACATAGCACTCTTTTCATTTTTAGTATTGATTGCTTGATTACATTAGTGCTTGAAACTCAACACAACTTTGCTATTTGTTAAGGTATTAGAGGAGAAGAAACAGTTAAGTGAGGTTAATTCACTATGGGTGTGTTTGGATGAGCGGGAATAAGGAATTGGAATAAGGAATTTCGATTTGCGTGCTTATTCTTATTCTTGTGCAATCCAAACAACACAAGAATAAGGAATTTGGGCCCTTATTCCTATACTAACAAAACTATGGTATAAAAATAAGGAATAAGGATAAGCACGTAAATCGAAATTTCTTATTCCTATTCTCTATTCCCGGTTCATCCAAACACACCCATAATTATATAAGTTTTCTAGTACTTGCCTATATTTACAGAAACTAACGGTTCATTTATTAATTTTACAGAATAGAAAATAAAAGCGGAATATAATAATATGTAAGAATAAAAAAAAATGTAAGAATAGAAGCTACATGCTATGAGACGTTTGCCCATAATGTTGAACCACAAATGTCACTATTACAGATTTAGCCTCTTTGTGACTGTTAAAATAATCCTTCATCAACTGTACACATTAGTTGTTAATCGGGGAATTGTAAAAGATAAAATAACAGTCACTAAGATAATGGTTGTCATTATTTAATAACAGTCATGATGCACAAACTATAAAGAAAGATAGTGGAAAAGTACGAACAGTCCATGAAAGAAGGTTCATATCGCGAATCGGAGCTGACGATTTGGCCGAAAGGAAACAATTGAGTCGGGCTTTGAGTCATGGATCTCCTGTCAAAATTTCGATCCGATCCGACGGTCGGATTAAAAGTTACACCTATTTTATTGAACTGTGCGCAGGACCATATTGCATCGAGTCACCAAGATACAACCTTTAAACAAGGTCCAAAGGCCTGGCCTGGATGATCTTTATATCTTACTAGAATAGAAAACCTGCTAGTTCTAAAGGCCCAATGCCTACCATGACAGAGCCTATTAGACTTAAAATTGGACTTCATGCTTGTCCATTCAATTACTCAAATAATTACGGACTCTTCATATCACTACAAAATGGATAGATCGACTTAAATTGATATGCTTCAATAAAAAAAGACTTATATTGATTATTGTATACATACAAAGCGAATTAACTATCATTAAATGTAATTATGCTTCAGTTATTTGCCCCCTAAACAGCAGTCGGGTAATGCAGTCTAAAACTTATCTTTCATTTAAAACAGGAAATTTGGAGCCCTTATTACAAAGCCACTAAATTAACATAAGAATCTAAAATAAGCAAGCTTAAATATGATCAGTGATGATAAGTTTGTATTTACTCAGCTTTGAAGCAGCCATCAACTTAAACCTCTTCCCCGAATAGAGCATCTCCATCAGTTTTTGCAACAAGGGTGGGATCATGTTTCATGATTTAATAGCAGCTTGTTTAGAAATCGGGCACTTCAATCTCTCATTGCAACAAAATGATCATTAAGATTGCATTTAATCCAAGGTAAGTGAAGGGACTAGCCATACTTTACATGGGTCTTGAGACAGTTCAACTTAAATATTCAATTAAGCTATTCTTTCATGACTGAATAGGTGCATATTGCCAAACTAAGAGACCACACTATGTGTTACAATTTCATAATGTGCCCGAAACAATATTCTTTCCATTGTCAGAAAACTCAAGATTGCTGGTGCTGGAGTACTAGGCAACATAACTGATCGCTGCTAAATGGTTGCCTAACAACCCGCCATCGAAGATGAATTCAATGCCTCTGCTGTTCTTGAAGAACCAACCCTTAATGTTTACTGATTGTACTGGCAATTAGACTGAGTGACAGACCAATAAAAGGATGAAGAATTTTTAGAGTATAATGGAACACATTACAACAAAACTACTATTAGTAAGTGAAAATTGGTCAAAACAACTTGATAAATATTGTTTCTTTTTTTAATTAGCGGCATCTATTTGTAGAGTCCTACTATGGTTACTAAAGGACTTTTCCGTCTTCCACGCAAGGTGAGCCACTTATGATAAGAATTAGTAGTTTTGTTTGTAACGTTTTTCCCCCTTCTACTATAAGGTCGCATCAGCAAATTAAATTGAAAAGATATCGGATCACATGATGACTTCTTTCAAATGTCGTTTCGACACCAACTAAGGCATATCAAAATTTTAGTAAATTAAATAATTTACACACCCATCATATAATTAAAATATAATTTTTATACAACCAAACAAGGGCAATAATAAAAAATATTAGTTGTAATATGATACGAGCTGTCCGGCCGTACACCAAATTAATCTCCTTTTCAGTTGTATGATTCAGTTTTTGATGTATGATTCTTTTCTCGAAAGGAGAATAATAAATGAGATCTTTGACTAAAAAACTTCTCGTTTCTGTTACAACTTACAAATATACGATTCGCTGTAAAAGATCTCCACAAAGCAATGATATATTACTCTGATCTTCATGTTTAATTTCTTGGCTCCACATTGGTGGGTCAAGGAACCAACTCAAACAGCACTGCTCCTAACATTACTTGGTTGAACCAATTATATGTGCGTCCAATATTCTGGTACAACGTCACATTACAAGGAAAAGAAACATACCAAACGAGTGAAAGGGAATAATAGGATCTGAGATTTGATGGTCAATTGGTCATAATAAGATCGTGTACTGGGCACCTGGTACCAACATATGGTACCGATCTCAACCAATAGGATATCAACAGAGCAACAAAAGCCCACAAACTCTCTGGACCTACACCTCAGGTGGATCATGGGCCCACTAGACCATGTTTAGAATACTTGTCCCCAACCTGATACCTTATAATTGGACAGAAACGATCCAAAGAATGGCCCAATGATGAGAAAATATTAAATTCGTAATGATGGGTACTGTGGTACGAATCTAACACTTGTCAAATGCTGGTCCAGTTGGACCCCACTTTGATTCGGGCCTCTGCTTTGTGCAGCTTGTCGTACTGGGTAGACAGGTGCGCAATAAATAGACACGTATGGCCGTACAATGCAGCATCGCTTCTGCAGTGAAAACTGAAAAATCACAAGAATAAAATCACCAAAGTTGTTTCGGTTCGAAACTAGCTCTTGTCGTGGCGCATGTACAAACTTTGGCCTTTGGTGTCAACTTTATAGTAATTAAAAAATTGTATAGAATCACAAATTCTAAGATACTTTTTTTTTAATGTTATTTAGGTAGCTTTTGTTGTCATTTGTACATCATGTGACATGCCAATCTTTCTTCTGTATAACACAATCATTTGCCTACTGAAGTTTTAGCATGTAAAAATTAATTACATTTTCTAGCTCTGGATATATAATGATCACATGCAAAAATTTATTACTTTTCTTAAACCACCGAAATTGCAACAGTAAATATCTTAATCTTTCACTACATGAAAAAGGACCTTCTGTAACGGCACTTCTGTAACGGTTTTTGAAATAACCGTTACAGAATAGTGAGGCATTAGGCGGGAAAATTGGCGCCACAAATCTGTAACGGTTATTATGAAACAACCGTAATAACATTTCTGTCATGGTCAGGAAAAAAAATGCATCAACCTTCTGTAACGGTTGTTGGATAATAACCGTTACAGATTTATTATATTCTGTAACGGTTATTATCCAACAACCGTTACAGACATGAAAAAAAGAAATATATGAATATCAACCACCACAGATTTATTATATTCTGTAACGGTTATTATCCAACAACCGTTACAGACATGAAAAAAAGAAATATATAAATATCAACCACCTTCTGTAACGGTTATTAGTAAATAACCGTTACAGAAGGTTAGCGTTTTTTTTTATTTTTTATTGATTTTGTAACGGTTATTTACTAAAAACCGTTACTGATATGGGACGAATTTTATTAATTATTTTATGATTCTGTAACGGCTTTTTTTTATTTTTTTATGATTCTGTAACGGTTATTTTTTAATAACCGTTACAGAAAAGTTCTGTATTTAATTAGGTCTTCTTCTCCATCCCAAAAAACTCACAGCTAGCGCCGCACTTAACTCTTTTCTGATCTTCTCATTTATTGCGATTTGTGATGTCCACTTCACTCCAAAAAAATAGCAAAAATTTTCTAAAAATTCTGAAAAAATAATAATTAGAAAAAGAATAAGAAGGAGAGCAGATTTAAGGTAAAAAAAATTAATTTTGAACCGTATTTTTTATTTTTACATTTTTTTCTTATTTATTTCGATTTTTTCATTAATTTATGGTTATTTTTGTTTTTTTATATATTTTAAGATCTCATTGAATATGAGAAGATCTTACATCGGCCGGATAAGTCGCACGATTCAACGGATCGAAAGTCACACGATTGAAAGTATATATTTTCATGAACTTCTCTTTTTTTAAATTATTTGCATTTCGTTAATAATTTACATATATATATAGGCATGGATTTTGTATTGTCATATAGGAACCAAATACCGGAACTCAACTGAATTTAGGTCATTGCCCGTCCGAGATTAATCCATTAGGGATTAATCTCGGATAGTACTCCCGGTCGGGAGTACTGCTCTTTGGATACGATCTGTCTCATTTAGGACAGCGAGTTGTACGTTAGATGCAATGTGTTGTCTGAGAAAAATTCGGCGGCATTTCCCTTGTGTTCCCACGGATACGTACGCACGAGCAATCATGTGTTGGCGTATTCAGGGAACATAAGGGGAAATGCTGCCGAATTTTTCTCAGATAGCACATTGCATCTAACGTACGCTCGCTAATGAGACAGAGTATCCAAAGAGCGGGCTAGGATGGTGACCGATCCGAAAACCTAATATGACAAATTGGTCCAAAATCCTAATAATTTGAATAAATTTTATTGTTCAGATGAATCGGACGTGGATGTACTCAAGTAATCGATGCTCGTCTACATTTTTTAGAGGACTTGAAGAATTTATGGTTTGTGCTAAAGAGAATTTGAAAATGAAAGAAGATGATAAAATGTATTATCCTTGTCGTGTTTGTCAGAATTTGTTGAAGTGGTCTAATTTTGAAGAAGTGAAGGCTCATTTGATTATAAATGGATTTCAACCGGATTATAGTCGGTGGACACTCCATGGAGAGAATGGGGGGGATAGTACTAGCACAAATGTATTGGATTCTGTGTATGAGGAAGAAAATGTATCATTGGATGATGAAATTGATGATGTCAATGTATTTGATGATGAGAATGTAGATGATGATAGAAATGTAGATAACTCAGAATTTAATGCCTATTTAGATGAAATTGTGAACAATGTGGATGAAAATTTTGTTGATAATGTTGAAATTTTTGGTATGTTACGTGAAGAAGATAAAATAGCTTTATATCCTGGTTGTGAATTGTCAAAACTTAATGTTGTTTTCAAACTGTTCAATCTTAAAGCCAAAAATGGATGGAGTGATGCAAGTTTCACATCTCAACTCAAACTATTACATAAAGAATTTCTTCCAAAATATAACCAGTTGTCAGATTCAATCTATAAGGCTAAAAAGATGTTATGTCCTTTAAAAATTGGAGTTGAGAGAATTCATGCATGTCCAAATGACTGCATATTATTCCGGAATGAGTACGGAGACTTGCGTAAATGTCCAAAGTGTAATGCGTCACGGTATAAACCGAGGGACGATCAAATTGAAGATGAAGGTAGTAAGGGACCAGCTGCAAAAGTGGTGTTTTATCTACCAATAATACCAAGATTTCAGCGGCTTTTCTCTAACGCGAAGGATGCCAAATTGTTAAGATGGCACGCAGACTGCAGGAAAAAAGGCGATGGCTTGCTCAGACACCCAGCAGACTCTCCAGATTGGATAAATATAGATAGGGAATTTGAAGATTTCGGCAGTGAACCTAGAAATTTGAGATTGGGTTTATGTAAAGACGGGATGAATCCTTACGGCAACATGAGTAGCCGGCAGACTACGTGGCCGGTCTTGTTGTGTATTTACAATCTTCCTCCGTGGCTATGCATGAAAATGAGATACATGATGATGCCCTTGTTGATTTCTGGTCCCAAGCAACCAGGTAATGATATAGATGTGTACTTGGCTCCATTAATAGATAACCTTGGTGAATTGTGGCAGAATGTAGTGAAAATATATGATGCACACTCTAGAAGTGAGTTTAACCTCCGTGCCATGATATTTTGCACAATCAATGATTTTCCTGCATACAGAAACCTGTCAGGGTATAGGAATAAAGGAGCGAAAGCGTGTCCTATTTGCATGGAAAACACCCATTCTGTGTACCTGAAAAACTCCAGAAAAAATGTTTACTTGGGACACCGGAGGTTTATTAAGAACCGCAATCACCCTTACCGTCGAGACAAGGAAAGGTTTGACGGTACTGTAGAAAAAGAAAAGGCCCCAATACCGTTAATGTAAAATTTGGTAAGAAATTTTCAAATGAGATACCGAAGGGGATATGGAAGAAGAAGTCTATATTCTGGAATCTTGAATATTGGCAGAGTTTGGAGATTAGACATTGCTTAGATGCGATGCACATAATAAAGAACATATGTGAAGCTTTGATCGGTTGCATGTTGGAAATTCAAGGGAAAACTAAAGATGGCGTAAATGCGAGGAAGGACATGGTTGAAATGGGGATCCGGCAAGAACTAGTGGCACAAGATAAGGGAAAAAGCCGAACTTGGCTGCCTGCAGCAGAATTTAATTTATCAAAGCAAGAGAAAAAAAACTTATTAGAATGCCTGAAATCTATTAAGGTTCCTACTGGTTATTTCTCGAATATATCAAGAAAGGTTTCTATTAAGGACAACAAATTACTTGGTATGAAGTCACATGATTATCACGTCCTACTGATCCATTTACTTCCGGTCGCAATTCGAGGAATTCTAAGGGAAGAAGTGAGGAAAACCATCACTAAGTTGTGTTTTTTCTTTAATTCCATTTGCTCTAAAGTGATTGATCCGAATAGTTTGGACAAGTTACAAGAAGGTGTTGTACTAACCCTATGTGAGCTGGAAATGTACTTTCCGCCATCGTTTTTTGACTCCATGGTGCATTTGACCATTCATTTAGTTAGAGAGATAAAAATGTGTGGTCCTGTATTTCTACGATACATGTATCCTTTCGAAAGAGTCATGGGTTAATTGACGGGGCTTGTTCGTAGCCGATCTAAACCAGAAGGAAGCATAGTGGAATGATATGTGGCCGAGGAGGTTATTGAGTACTACACCGATTATTTGCAGGATGTACAACCAATCGATCTTCCAAAGTCTCGACATGAGGGTAGACTTGAAGGAAAAGGTTATACATTAACTTCCAATGTTCACCTTATTTTGCACAAATGTTCACTTAAAGCACAATATTTGTTCACCTAATTTAGCACAAATGTTCACCTAATTTAGCACATTTGTTCACCTTATTTAGCACAAATGTTCACTTAAAGCACAATATTTAATCACCTTATTTTGCACAAATTTTCACTTAAAGCACAATATTTGTTCACCTAATTTAGCACAAATGTTCACCTAATTTAGCACATTTGTTCACCTTATTTAGCACAAATGTTCACCTAATTTAGCACATTTGTTCACCTTATTTAGCACAAATGTTCACTTAAAGCACAATATTTGTTCACCTTATTTAGCACAAATGTTCACTTTTCAGGTACAATTGGAGCTAGTACTCATATACCAGATCTTGCAATGAGAACCAAAACACATATGAAAGTTCTCCAACATCTTGCTATTGTGGCGCCTTACATCAATGAACATCTAATCGAGTTACGTGAACAATACCCTTCTTACACCGAAAACTTGATTACCATAGAGCATGAAATAAAATTTGTTCAATGGCTATAAGATAAAGTACAGTCCCAGTTGAAAGAAGGAACAGAGGTCGATGAAACCGTGAAATGGTTATCAAGACGTCCTGATTCCGTGGTCGAGACATACCAAGGGTATGACTTGAATGGATTTACCTGGTACACAAGGAAACAGGATGGTAAAAGTTCCGTGCAAAATAGTGGAGTCACTGTTGTAGCTTTATCTAGTGATTATGTTAGGCCGGATACTTATTATGGGTGGATCGAGGAGATTTGGGAACTAGATTACCTGAAATTTAAGATACCCTTATTCAAGTGTGCATGGATCGACAACGGTCACGGTGGAGTTAAAAAAGACAAGATGGAGTTTATAACTGTTGACTTCAATAAAAGGGCTTATCGAGACGATCCCTTTATACTTGCAAATAAGCAAGCAATGCAAGTTTTTTACATTCAAGATCCGGCGGATAAGAAAAGACATGTTGTGCTTCAAGGTAAATGTTCATCTTATTTAAGTACAAATGTTCACCTTATTGAGTACAATGTTCACCTTATTGAGTACAAATGTTCATCTTATTTATTACTAGCCACTTTCAGGAAAAAGACGTACTGTCGGCGTTGGTGATGTCGTAGATGAAGAAGCATACGACCACTTCGCGGAAATACCTCCTTTTTCTATCGGTATCGACGATACATTACAACCAGTATCAATCAGTTGTAGGCGTACAGATAACACCGAAGGCGTGTGGGTCGACACACGAAGGAAAAAAAAAAGAAAGTAGCTACATAATAACATGTGAGTTAAAAAAACTAATATTAATTATTCTTAACATATATGTGCTAAATTGTTATATATATTAATAGTTTTATTTTTATTTTTATTTTTTGCAGGTCATTAATTGGTAAAATTTAACATATATGTGCTAATTTATGAGCTAATTTATTTTTAATTTTTGTTTAACATTCTAAATTGTTGAATTATTCTAAATTGTTCTAAATTAAACTTAAAATTGTTCTAAATTAAAGTTTAAAATTGTTGAACAGAAGGCTTACGAAAACAAACAAAAAGCAAAAAAAAAAATTAAACTAATCTGTAACGGTTATTAGTTAATAACCGTTACATAAGAGTTAAATCTGTAACGGTTATTAGCTAATAACCGTTACAGAATGTCATATATATTAAAAACGTTTGATCTTCTGTAACGTTTATTAGATAATAACCGTTACAGACGATCATATATATTAAAAACGTTTGATCTTTTGTAACGGTTATTAGCTAATAACCGTTACAGAAGATCATATATATTAAAAACGTTTTGCTTAATTTGGGGCTGTTTTAGGGACTGTTTTGCATAATTTTAATTGTTTTAGGGACTATTTTGCAAATAATAGGGACAGAATTGTGAATATGCAAAATGTTAGGGAAATGTTTAATTTTAGGGACTGTTTTGCATAATTTTAGGGTTTAATAGGGACTGTTTTGCTTAATTTGGTTTGTTTTAGGGACTGTTTTGCATAATTTTAATTGTTTTAGGGACTATTTTGCAAATAATAGGGACAGAATTGTGAATATGCAAAATGCTTAATAGGGACAGAAATGTTTATTAGAAATGTTTATTAGAATTTATTATTAGAATTGATTAATGGAATTGATTAATGGAATTGATTATTAGAATTGATTAATTATGATTAAATTAATTATTAGAATTGAATCAAATTATTAGAATAAATGGACAAAGCCGAAGGTAGCAATCCTAAGGTGAATAAGGGAGAAACTGTGACAAAGGACAAGAAAAATACAGATGTGACCAAGAAGGAGACGGAGACAAAGCCGGATACCAAGCCGGAGTTCGATGTCACTCGTCAGAGATATGTGCCTCAGTGGATGCGAGATAACCCTCTACCTAGGCGGTTTGTATGTGCTGTGATGCGCTATCCAGTTGGTTGCGGACGAACAACTGCAGATGGGGAGGAGGGACCAGAGGAGGTGCCAGAGGAGATAGTGGAGGAAGAGAAGGAGTGAAATTAGGGTTTAATAATTATCTATGCTATTTTGTATGAACATTGCTAAATGTGTAATTTTTGAACCTTAGGCTATTATCTATTTATCTAAATTATTGTCTATGATGTGTGAACCTTAATTTGTGTAAGAATTGATGTTTCAATATATTAATTAGGTACTATGAATTATTTTGCGCCAACATTAATATATATTATATATGGTGTTTTAATTAGGTAGTAATGGAGAAAGGTGAAGGAAGCAATTCAAAGGAAAAAAAGGCGATCGAACGAGTGTACGTTAGGCGCAAAATTCGTGCCAATCCATCCTCTCAAAATCAAACGAACCAAAACCAAGCCTCTCAAAACCAAGGCCAACCAATCCTCTCAAAATATGAACAACACGCAATGTTTTTCAAGCTTTTGATTGACAAGCTTGTGGAACCGTACACAGAATGGAGAGAAGAAGTCATTGTTTTGTCGGATGATGATGATGAAGTCATTGTTTTGTCGGATGATGAAGACTAGTTTTAGGATTTAGATTTATGTTTGGTTTAGTATTAGGGTTTCTTATCCAACTGAATGTTTATGTTTATGTTAATGTATTTTGTTATTTGAGATTGAACTTGTCGTTTAATGTTTATGTTTATGTTAATATATTTTGTTTATGTTGTTAATGTTTATGTTTGTTTATGTTTATGTTTATGTTTATGTTTATGTTTATGTTTGTTTATGTTTATGTTAACTTGATTTGATTGCTTTCATTGTTGTTAATTATTTATTAATAGATATGTCTGGAGATCAAGATAGAGATTTACAGGGTGAACAGGCTGGTACAGAATCCAGCGATGAGGAGGTCACAACGTTCGAAATAAAGAAAAGGAGCAGAACGACAATGGAAGAGTTTAGGAGGAAAAAAGCTGCTGGGGAAAAGTATGAAATTAAATTTGACAAAGAATGAGTGCCAATTGGTACTAAAGAGGCGGTGAACAAATTTGCATCATATTGCGGGTATCTGGCTAGAGCAAGAGTGCCAATCACAATTAATGATTGGCGGAAGGACGTTTCAAAGGAAACCAAACTTGAGTTGTGGTTGGACATCAAGGTGAATAAATTTTCACTTAAATCATCTAATTTAAATTTCTATGCTACCAATTAACTAACGTTTCGTTATGTTTCAGAAAATGTTCAACATCGAAGATGATAAAGCCATGAACAATACTCTCAAAGCGATGGGAATAAGTCACAGGGCTTATAGAAGTAGGATTGCTGACGAGTACATCACAAATGCCGATCCAAACAATTCCCAAAATCCATGCGATAAACACCCAATCTCACAAAAAAAATGGGAAGAATTTTTCATGAAAAGGACGGGTGCAGATTTTGTACAAAAGAGCAACAAAGCGAATGAGTTGAGAAAGAAATGAAAAAAGCCTCATAGGATGGGTTCCACTGGCTATAGAGGAAAAAAAGGTTCATGGAAACCTACAGACAAGATTGTCATACCCGGGGATTCTGAAGGGGCCGGTTCCACGAGCATTACAATCGGCGATTTGGAACCGAGAAGTCAAAGGTATTTCATGGGAAGGACTGTGGCTACGAAGGATAAATGTACTTACACATGTAAAGACTTGTTATATATGCTAACTTCAAATTCTGTTTTGTGATTATTAATAAGATTTGTTTGTTGCTTGTTAGATACTTACACGTTCCATAGCTCTGATTCGTCGACTATTGAGGCATTCAGTCGGTTGAGTGCCATGTCTGGTGAAATCAATTCTGGGTCAATACCGGAACAAGAAGTCTTAAATCGGGCGGTTGACAGGCCGGAACATCCAGGAAGAATCAGGGGATATCCTTTATGGACCAAGAAGGAAGATGTGTATAAAAGAAAATCTAGAAAGTTATTCCGAACGGTTGACAATCAAAATGTAATCAAAATGAATGAAAACTATTCTTCATCATCCAGTTGCTTCATAATTTTCAGGACGTGAAACAATGGTTGGCCAGTAGCGGATTGCAGATTCAAGCACCACAGCAATTTGTGACGCCGTATCAGCCATTCGTTGAAGCTGAGGTAGACTCAGGAATGCCAAACGAAGAGTTATTCCGAACGGTTGCCTCAAGCTATATGCCTCCGGATCCGAGAAGCGTTGTTCAGGTTCATATTGATCATTTTTCTCTTTTCTCTTTAGATTTATTTTTGGCAGCATTAGGGTTTCTGATTGAACTGAATTTCAGGAAGAAATGCCGTGCGATCTCTTTTCTCTTGATCACAACAACCAGAGGATTAAGGTGGCCGAAGGAAATATTATTTCGAGTGTTGTTGGTCAGATCGTACACGGCGTGCCTCTAACTGATCAACAATTGTATGTCCATCTTCTCCGAGTAGGCGATGAATTTCGTGAATGGCAAGTCCCTGGTAGGTCAGATGAGCTATTGGGAAATAATATAGGGGGCCGATTCCCATGGCCGTCATTTTTGGTGGAGATAAGCCACAAGGTATCGTTTTATTTAATTATGACAATCTGTTTCATACATTTCTCCTAATGACTTATTAATATGATAGCATTGAATGCAGAGTTTGACCAAAAAGAAGCCGGCCAAAAAGAAGCCAAAGGCAAAGGAGGCGGCGAAGAATGTGGAGGAGAGTCTAAAGGTCCCAAGTGCGGGGTCGTTTGTTACTCGTGATCCACTCCTCCCAAAGGATATTATTGACAGGCTGAGTCCATCCGAACAAGCAGTATACAGACTGTTGATGCTCCAACCAGAAGAAGAGAAGAACTTTGACCTGCCTAATTGCAATCCTTGGGGTACGCACGATGGCGATGTTAAGTTCAACGTTAATGTCGACGATATTGTCGAATGTTTTAAAAGGGAGGAGCTATCTCAATCGATTGTGAAATTTTACTGCTGGTTTGAATTTTTCAACTTTAATGTTTATTTTTTCTTCATTCAATTCATTCAAAATTGAAATTGTTGAACTTTGATATTCATGTTTGCAGGTTTTGGATGGAAGAACTTTCAACAGGTCAAGAAGAGAATGAGTTCTCCAAGAGCATCACCGTACTGGATCCAGAGTTATTGGCTGAGTGGAAATTCAAACACGAAGAACTCGGTGCGGTGAATTACCTAACGAGAGCATTCATGGATAATCCATCCTCCTATCTTGTTTTGCCGTATAATCAGCAGTAAGAAATATAACCAATATGGCTACTAATGAAAGAATTTTGTAGTTTCCTTTAATTCCACCAAAATAATAAATCTCTATTAATTACAGGTTTCATTGGGTTGTCCTTGTTATTAATGTCGAGAAGCGCACCGTTCACTTTGTTGATTCTCTGGAACGCAAGAATCCAAAGTTATATATTAAGCCATTCATATCTTCGTAAGTTTCCATTTCTGAATTAAGTTAAAGCATGATGAGATTTTTCAAATTAAAAAATATTAGATTTTGTTGTTTTAAATGATATTGCATGCAGTGTATACAAGCGGTATTTAGTGGAAGCCGGAAGATATAGCCAAAAGAGCAGAACAGAATTTGATTGGTACCGAATTAAGGTACAGAACTTATCAGTTTAAGATATTATTTGTTTGTGAAATTGAAATTAACTAAAAAAGATTGTGTTTCTTTTGTTGGAATCTTAATTAGGGACCGATACAAAGGGGCGGCACAGAGTGTGGATATTTCACAATGCTCAACATGAGGGCGATATTAAGTAGTTGGACTACGGTCGGAGAACTTCCTGAGGTAATGTTAAGCCGATTTATTATTTTAGAATTTCATATTTTTATTGGTTTAGGGCTTAGGGTTTACAAAATTATTTGACTTTATCAATTGTTAATGATCAAATTGCAGTATATCGAGCCGGTTGGACAACCATATAAAAACGAAGACGTTGATGCAGTCGTTTCGGAGGTTATGGACTTCATGTATGGGGTATTATTTTACGAAAATTTTGACTTGATTTGGAGTTAACTCTATGTATAGTTACTTTGTTAATTTTTGCTACATATTGATATATGTTTTGTGCTTGGTATATATATGTGACATCTGATATATGCATGATATATGTTTGTCTGCTGCATGTTGGATTGTATGATGTAAATTGGGTACCAATTTGGTACCAATTCGGCTAGCCAATAAAACAGGCGAAATCCAAAATTGGGCTAGCCAATAAAACAGGCGAAATTCAAAAAAAAAAGAAGGTCTTTTGTAACTGTTATTAAGGAATAACCGTTACAGAATTCATAATTTCATTTTTTTATATCAACAATATCTGTAACGGTTATTCCTTAATAACCGTTACAAAAGACTGGATTCTGTAACGGTTATTAGATTATAACCGTTACACTGGATCTAAAAAAATAGTAAATGTAATTTCCGTCAATAATAGGATAACGGTTATTATATAACAACCGTTATAGAAGCCAGTCTTCTGTAACGGTTATTATCTATTAACCGTTACAAATGTTCTCCATAAAACCGTAATCACATTTCCGTCCACAATACCATAACGGTTATTAGATAATAACCGTTACAGAAGCCAGTCTTCTATAACGGTTATTAGATAATAACCGTTATAGATCTGTAACAGTTATTAGACATTCTGTAACGGGGACTACTGTAACGTTACGTGTACCGTTACAAATGTCTTTTATTAACCGTTACAGAAGTCGAAATTTCGCGTAGTGTTTAGAAAACTAAAAAGATATAACACGCATTCTTCCAATCGTTATCCTGAGGTACTAGGTCAAATGTTGGTTTTCAAAGCGCTTTTAGTTTTTGGTAAACAAAAACTATTAGTATCATTTATATGCTTATAAAGAACTCATTCGATTTGGAAGCAGAACAAACGGTAGAAGAAAGGATTCGAAAGGAGTTGAGCAGAGAAGAAATAATTAATTAGACAAATTCCCATTTCTGATCGGAAAGAACACAATGGAGAGCGATTTGATTTGAGTGGAGACGCGATCCGTTTCGAACGATAGCGCTGAGAATCCCACCAAATTTCTGTTCTTAATTAATATTTCAAATTTTAAATTTCAATATCCAATTCAAACAGTTGCTATTGTTTATTTTTTCCACCAAATATTTAAATACATTATTAATACTATATCTAACATGATAAATTAATTCTAATATGTTCGTTATTTTACCACTTAGTCTAGTATCAAATAAAAAAAAATTATGTATATGTCACAAAATTGAATGAGATCAATAGTTTTGAGACGTCTCAATTTTAAAATAGAATATATAAGTTAAAAATTTATAGTATTTATGGCAACAAAAAACTTGTTGCTTTAATTAATAAAGGCTCCGTTTGGATGCGTTGAGAATAAGGTAGGAAGAAGGAAGAAAGGAAGAAATTTATTGGGAAGGGATAAATTTATTGAGAAGTGTGTAACTTTTGTGAAGAGTTTGGATGGTTAGAAATAAATTTATTGGTTAAAAATGGTTATTCCTTATTCCGGGAAGAAGTCATCCAAACGGAGCCAAATATAAACATAATAGTTTCAGAATCGGACCAACAACTAAGTATAGAATGCGCAAAATTTATTGTTCATTCAATAAGGCTACGTAATGTACACCGAATTTTCAGGTTTCGGAACGTTGACATAAATTCAGCTGCAATATGACTAAAAACTAATATGAGGAAAATTCTCAAAATTCTATTTTCCTCAAAACTACCAAGATCAGTTACTACCAACAAACTAATATCTTTTCAAATCGAAGCATGATTCAGATTACTCCCCCTAACAAGTAATTAATCAGAAATTGCAACCACAATATTTTTTTTCCCCCTCTATTGCATCATTAACATTGCCAATGCTACTATTGTTTATTGTCATCCGAAATTCGCCATAACTTCACTGGAAGTCCTTGCTTTGGCACCGGAAATGGACTATATTCGACCTCATTGCTGGATCCAACAACCTCCCACCTGCAGATTTATATTTAATAAACAAGTTAGAATTTATGAAATAATCTATATTAATTTATAGTTTACATAAGAAACATTAATATCTGCGCATTCAATTAATTAAATTAAATGTATTACTTGAAATTTAGTTCTTAATGTTTGGAGTATGGATTCAAGTATTCAACATGATGGTCCAAATGTAATAAATTTCATGATGCATTTTATATACATGATGCTAATTTCGAAATGTTCTTTATCCAAACACAGTGAATAGTTGGGTCAATTTCTCTTTCTATAGGCACTTAGGCTGCTAGCTTTATGGAATGATTATATGGAATTTTGATTTGAGAAGGCTCCAAATGGAGCAGCAAAATTTGAGCTCCACGTAGGCCCACAATACCCAAAAGAGAATATTTGCGTATCTATCATTTCTATCTTCCTAGATTTGGTGCAGAGAACTATATTTGGTTTTGGATTTGGGGCTCACACATTGACACTCACACACATACTTCATACAATGACTCACCTGTAATTGGTAACCAAGTGGTAAATCAGGACCAGTATCTCTATCCTTGCTAGCTCGTTTCCAGGACAAGCGTGCACTCCGCTGCCAAATGGCATGAATGTATTCGGCTTTGGTGCCACCTGTACATAGAAAAATACACATTTTTTAATTATGTCGAACTATGTTAAACTAAGGTACAATTCCAGTCAACTTCTACCATGTTTTATTTTCTCGAATGATCACACGTACGTTTGCAAACTCAAATTTTTAATTTGCCAAAGTTATTATGTTAGAACTAGCTAGGGTAGGATAGGATACGGAAACAGATTTGTGTTGCTTTGTTGTCTGCCAAATGTCAGATCTATTGCTATCTATAACTTGAATTAGTCCACAAGTGGCTCGTTTACTATAAATGCTAAGTCAAGAATTTAACTTCACACAATTGTTTCCAAAAATAGTTAATAACACGTGTTTGGTGATTTTAGTGCATGTTGACTAAGATATGTTGCTTTTTCTTGTATCGATATATCTTTTAATTTATTATTACTGTTGTGTTTCTGTTGGTCAGAAAGAACGGAAGTTCAAAACATTCATCACCCCATTTAATACCTGATTTTTATCCGGAACACTAAAATATATGTAAGAATGTAAGATGTAAGTATATAATTACTTATTCATTTTGTTAGGACTAGTATTGAGTTACTAAAACCAAGAAAAAATTAATGAAAAAGAAGTAACAGAAAGTGTGCAAATTGTTTGAGAGGGGGGAGGATATTCTATTCAAGTATTAAACCCATATTCCTCCCTTCTTAGCAAGGCATGGGTGTACAGTTGCAACACCTATCCAACGAAGGCACTATCAAAATTAAAGTCTAGCCACATCGATCTAACCCAAACCAAGCATTAGAATTTTCTGTTAAAGATTTTTTAAAACATAGTATGCAACAATTTATTGAGCGATGGATCCCACACTCCTACAATTTTTAAATATTTCAACTGGACATGCATTTTGAGCAGTATCGGTTCTAGAAAATTTGTAACAGTAATTGGGTATCTGACTGAAAACTACCCAACTTCAATATAGCTACTGTCATGTTTTCACCTCACTGTTCATGTACAATTCCTCACTATATTTCCTAAATCACAATTGGCCGGACACTAGAAAATTACAGAAGAACCGAATTGCCATGAGAAATAGTGGATTAAATGGGGTGAAAGCAACAATTGCTTGAAAGGTAGCCAGGCATGAAAGAGAGGTAATAGTGACCCATAACACTGGCACAAACAAAAACAACACACACATGAATACACACCTTGAATCTAGAAGAGTCGAACTCCTCAGGATCTTGAAAAAACTCGGAGTTGTGATGTATGTTCCTGAAAAGGGGCATTACCTTCCATCCCTTGGGGATAAGATATCCTGCATCATACCCATAAATTGCATTGACTTTTCAGCAACATTATTGTTTCAAACTTTTTTGTGGCACAGCTAGGTCCCACCATATTGCAGTGAAATCAGTGCTGTCAAACGTGGGAGATGGAACGGAAATTCATCATTCCGTTTCCTTGCCGTTTCAAAAATACGAAACAGAAAACTATTTCGTTTCCGTTCCATTTCGTTAAATGGAACGGAAATTTCACTTCCACATTCATTTTACATTGAAATTTCTCATTTCAACGTTCCGTTTCCGTTCCGTTTCTGAAAATGAAACCACTTTTCCTTCCACTTCTGTTCCATTTCGGATGGAACGAAACGAAAACGTGCGAAACAGCGGTATATTGACAGCCCTAAGTGAAATAAATGGACTTGTACTTGAATTGCATATGTCATTTTGCACTTTTTCGACACGTGTATGTTTTTTGAAGAACCAAATCTATTGCCAGGTAATAATTTGAATAAAAATAGTAAATAAGTAGATAACAGCTGTGCACTGCTCTGGGTGTTACTTTGCGCCCGATAGTCGATAGAGTTAAAACGTCGTTAAATATTAATTAGTTTTGATAAGCATTAGTAACAAATGTCTCGAAAATTTCATAATTAATTGCTTTATGCACATATTATTTTTTCTTGGTTAAATCGGTCTAATTAATACATAATTAAATTTGGTACCATATATCTATATATGCGTCCACTTATTCAGAGCAGAATTTTGTGGGTCATATTTGGTTATAGATAAACACGAGGGGATAATTTGGGTACCTGTGGCCATTGTTGTGAATGGCTCGGTACCAATTGTGCTGACTAGTATACTAATATGTGCCATTACATACCTTTATACTCCACGTCAGCAACTGCCTCCCTAAACGTGAATGAAATGATGCTTGCCATCCTTAAGCTCTCCAATATAACCTGATTTCACACATATATCCGTCGAATGGAAAAGAGTTTAGAAAGAAAGAACAATGATCACTTTCTATACGTAATCATATTGGCACAAAAAGAACACAGATTCAAATGAAGCTTCAATGAATATATACTCGTCATCAGTTATAATTTTCGTCATTAATTACCACACTAATATGCCTTTGGAATTGTTGTTTTACCACACTAATATAGCATGTCCTGAAAACTTCAAGAGGTATTTAAACGTAGGACATGCATAACTTAAAAATTCAATTATATAAATTATGACAATGAATGATTGATATATATTTTTACCCACTTTCAATATCATATATATGATATAGCACTAAAAATATGAATCCATAATTACTTACCCTATTTGTAATAGTCATACTCCTAGTCTGGGCCCATGTCAAAGGTTTATTTCCACACTCATTAGCCTTAAAGATTTCCATTTGTTCAGCCTTCACCAAAAATAAAATAAATGGAAATTCAACATAAAAAGCTCAACGATGACGCGTTAATTTATTTAGATATATAAAAACAATAAAGTTAAAATCCATACCTTCACAAGTTTATGTACTTTGGGATAATCATGGAGGTACTTTATAATCCATGTTAGTACACTTGCAGTGGTATCCTGCGCAGCAAAGAGCACGCCTATTACATTGTCTGCTATTTGTTCGTCACTTAGTTTGCATCCAACCTCGTCCTTACTATCCATCATACACCCCAACAGATCACTTCCTGATTCTCCCTTTTTCCTTCTCTGCTCCATTATCTCACTCAATATGCAGCTTAACCGTTTCCTTGCCTGTAAGTAAATTAAAGGGAATTTTAGTGTAATTTTCATCACAAATGTAGTGAATATAAAAGTGAAAAAAGAATAGTAAAGAAATAGTAAGTTGGTTTTTCTTTGCTTACTTGCATCGCTTTGTGGTAGGGAGTTCCGGGTAAGTTAATCGCAAAAGAGTTGTAACCTTTGTCTACAATAAGATAATTCTTCTTTAGTTCCTTCTTGTATTGGTCATCTAATTGCCCTCCAAAAATGATATGAATGCCAACGTCGAAAGATAACTATATCATCATGACATCATGAACAAAATTAATAATGTTAATGAAACTTTATTTTTTAGGGTGATGTTAATAAAACTTCAAATTTATTTTAATTACAAATTAAAAATCAAGGAGAAAATTATCTAAACATACCCTTTTCATTGCGTGGAAAGTGGTCTCTACTTGACCGTCCCAGTCGTGTAGAATTGATCTCACGATCGACTCGATATCTGGCAAGATGGCACGCAAGGGTTCAGGGCTGAGTGAACTCTGAACAATTTTTCTTAACTTGAGATGGTAATCTCCCTGGTGGAAGAACAACGCCCACGGTCCAATCATGCGCTCTTTGCTTTTTGGGTACGTTGGCTTGAATAGATGCGCATGAGTCACTAGCACAAATCGAGCAGCTTCCGGGCTAGCCAACATCACACATGGACAACCCAAGATATGCGTTTTGAAGACTTCACCATACCTGCGGTCACAGCAAAGAAACACTGTTAACTGATGATTATTGTGTATTTATATGCATGATAGCAGTAACATATTTGAATGATGTAACAAACCTTTTTATTCTTGAGCTAAAGAAGGGATTTGGGTTCTGAGAGTAGAGTTGGAGAGTTTCTCCTACGTATGGCCAGCCCATATAACCAGGCGGGAGTCTGAGTTGATTATATTTGGCTCTTTGGTGGTTCTTTCTCATGAAGAGAAAGAAGAGAAAGGAGATAAAAATGATAGTGTATATCAAACTGTAACAAATAACCATAATTTCTAATACTAGTTTGAAAGGGGAATTGAATGCTTCTATGTTTACGCGCTTGCTTGAAAGAGCGCGCTGAAAAGAAATTGGAAATGAGAAGAGGGAAGATCTTGGCCAAACTGTCTGTGTGGGTCAAGCTCCATGCCTTATTGGGTATTTATAGAGGGAGAAAGTGGCTAGAGAAGAGAGAGAAAGGCAGAGAGAAAAAGGACCCGCTGGATAAGGACATGCCACATAAGCTAAGTGAGTTTATGGTATGAATTTTAAGATTGTTTTTCTTTTTATGTTTCAGCCGTTATATAAACAATTTCCATTATTTGTTCAAATATATCCAAATTGGTGTAAGATATATTTTACTCGATCAAGATAAGATCATATAGTGAACTGACTCAACTCATATGGATAAAAAAAAGTTTTGAACATATCTTTTTTCTTAGCAATCAGTAACAGTCATATAGGGATCGACAGCAAATTTCTCCTATACTATAGGAAATATTTTCTGACATTTTGATATTAAAATGAAGAAGCTTTTAACCATACAGCTGCTAATGGTGTCGGAAATTTGCATTATACAAGATCATGCAGGTGCAATTACATTAGAGTTTGTATACCGCGCGTGGAATGTAATAACGAGGCAGGACAGGTGGTTCTTTAACTTCAAATGAGGCAGAAAGGAAATGGGAGTACAACAAGGCCTGTTCTTTAACACGGAACGAATAACGACACCAATTTCATTTCGTTCCGTTTCGAACCGTTTCGCTTCATTTCAAACCGTTTCGCTTTATTTCAAACCGTTTCATATGTAATTTCTTAAGTGAAATGAATAACGGAACCTGTACAGTTACATAAACGGAACGGATTAACGAAATAGATGTTGAAACCGTTTTCTTAACGAAACGACAAACGGTATGGATGGTAACGTGGTTTTTTAACGCGTTATACAGGCCTAAGTACAACTTTATGTGTAAATTGAAGAAAATTTTTGCGGCCATTCAGTTCCACATCATAGATAAATGTCCAAATATGTTGTATATCTTCCGAGTAGTTTAGCCAAACTATATTTCTGGAAAAAAAATATAAGATAAAAAAGAGCATTTCGATATATGTCTAGATACGTTAGAGATATCAAAATTAATCTTTCTCTCTCTCTATATATATATAACTATATAATTTAATTAAAGTTCTATTTGTTTGGTTCGATTTGTAGTTGGATGAATTTAATTATCCAATCCGTGAGCATCCCTACAAAATTACAGATCGCAATAATTTGTACAGAAATATTTTTGTGGGACTCGCTACATAAAAAGCTGCTTAGTTCTTTGTTGCAGCTGTAATTTCATTGAAAGGGGTTAGTGTTTACCATTTACCCGGCGGGTCAAACCCGACCCGGGATAAACCCGGCCCTTTTCCCGGACCGTGCATGGACCGAGGGGTGGTACGGGTCGGGTTTATCAAGGGTTTGAGTCGCACTTTCTAGTATAGACCCGTGTTAACCCGTGGACCGGACTGGACCGACCCTTAAACCCGTCCTAAACCCGTGATAAATCCTTAAACCCGTCTAAAGTCTAAACCCAACCCCTAATTCTATAAAAAAATAGACTACGAAATTATTTTATTATTAACTATATTTGAATTTGTTCAATTAATTATTTATTCTATATATATTATTAGACATAATATATTTTAGCTAATTTTTATAACTTATATTTTACAATTTTTTTTATCAAACCATCAACAATAATAAAAAAAATATTAAAAATTACAAATCAAATTTTAAATTAATAAATTCAAAATAGACTACAAAATTATACTTAATTATTTGATCTATAAATATAATATATTTTAACGAATTTTTATATATTTATTTAACAAATTTTTGAGATGAAAACAATGAAAAAAGAAACAAATTTAAAATATGGAAAAAATCGCTCTTGGACCGTCCATGGACCGGACCGGCCCGTCTTTACCCGTCCAGTTCACCTAGGAACGGGTCTATCAAGGGTTTGAGTGTAGGTTTGAGAGATGGTCCGTGCTAACCTGTCCCGTTTTAACCCGTGAACCCGTGGCCCGTGATAACCCGTGGACCGTAAGAATTTGGACCGGACCGGACCGTTTGGTAAACCCTAAAAGGGGTGAAAAATTTCTGCAGTAGAGGTTTTTAAATCCGAGCGTGATTCTTGAAGAAAATTTATGGCCGGGATCCTGTACCCTCAAATTTTCATAATCTAAAGTTATTTTTGCATGCGGAATTTGAAGTTTTGACCTTAAAAAGGCTAGCATAAAATTCTTACTACTGAGGCACTAGTCCATACTATTATGTATAAATATACCAGTTGGAAAATTGATTGTATATGTAAATCACATATTAAATATCAAACTTGTATTATTTACCTTTCGTTCATCGAATTACACACATAAACATATACAAATTACTTTTATGTGAATACATCCATTTTTTTTTATTACTAGATAAAAACTCAAACGGCAGAACAAAAGATAAATTTGCTGATGATGATATTCAGAATTACAAAAAATGCACTAATTTTCTGAACATATTTATGTACCTACCTATTATTATATGATTCACTATAAAATTTTATCTAAAATAAATTAAATCAACAATTTTGATTAATTATTTAAATTATCTTTTAAAAATATTAATTTAAGAGAA
The DNA here is from genome assembly GCA_028095005.1 of Rhynchospora pubera. NCBI lineage: Eukaryota > Viridiplantae > Streptophyta > Magnoliopsida > Poales > Cyperaceae > Rhynchospora > Rhynchospora pubera. Next base: position 83,648,183 of record CM051462.1, on the reverse strand, counting down.
ATTGTAGTGGTTCGTGGCATGAATAAATTTGTAATTCTCTAATGTGAATATAACACAGGTATATCTCCCAAAAGTTTCTAAGTTGTCTTGGGCATGGATGCATAATTTCACACAGTCACACCTTGATCGGTTAGCATCCTCTTTCGGTTTCGGGTGTATATTCCAAGCAAACTCCACTGATATTCTGTGGCTCGTCTCAAATTTGAATTCATGTGATAAACTCGATCCATAGATATGCCACTTAATTTTCATATTAAATTAAAAGAAAGCAAATTTAGTAATAAAGAAATTAGTGGCGGAGGGACCATTACGTACAAAACAGGATTGATGAAATGAAAGATATAAAAATATCGAATTTAATTAATTTAAGCCGAATATATTTTTTTTAGAAAAAGACCCATAGGTTAAATATTTTATTAATAAAAACCTTACAACCAATTCGTACACATGTAAAAACACAAATAAACTATAATTATATCTTACAATTATTAAAAATTAAAAGGAAAAAATAAAGGAGAAAAATAAAAATTCAAAAGACTTCCAAGATAAAATTAATATCTTCTTCTTCATTGGGTTCTTGTTTTTTTAATGTCACTTTAGCGTCGAATAAAATCATTTCGTGGTTGTTAAGAAACCTTAAAAGACAACCACTAAAACCATAATATAATCACGAACGATATATTTATTAAACCATTCATATAAGAAAAAGAGAGAATATCAGAAAATAAGAGTAGAAAGCAGACGAGAAGTCGAAAAATAGTAGAGGAGAAGAGAAATGTCGAGAATAAAAAATTAGTAAAAATACATCATGGAATATGATTAACAAATCGTTAAAAAAGAAAAAAAGAGAGAAGACAAAAATAAAATAAAAAATTAAGAAAATAAATACCAATTAAATAAATCATTGAAAAAGAAGAAAAAAGGCCTAATCATCTCCTCAACGGTGGTGGCGCTAGTTTTTTTTGGTTTTTTACTCCTTTTTTTTTCGAAGAGGCCCCAATTTAAGCCGAATATACCAACATTTTCAACGAAAGATTCAATTCACGGGGGACAAAAGTCCGCTGCAGCTACCGGCCTCTCTTTTTCACTATACAGCCCTATCTAGTAATTTGTCCTAAAAAAAAAAAAAGAAAAGCTACCGGCCTCTCCCATCGCCCCTAACTACACTGTTCTAATTGAAGAAGGTTATATCATCAATGTGGTTTTCCAAACATGAGTGTTAGATTAGATATGTATTAAATGAGTGCTAGTGTAAGCACATTTTTTTATGTTTTCATTTTTTTTTAAATAAAGGAAGTTGTAACATTATAATATCGCTTGCGTTTGGATGAGAGAAGAAGAAGACGAAGAAGGAAGATGGGAAGAAAAAAAATTATAAACAATCCAAACTCTTCACAAAGTTACACACTTTCCAATACTTCTTCCCACTTCTTTCCTTCTTCCCACACCTATCCAAACGGAGCCGATAGATGATGTAAGGGAGTATGTGCAAAATCACAATTATAGTGTTCTAAATAAATATTTGGTTAAAATATTAATTTATCGCACAACACGACACATTAAAAAAAATAATACCATGACACAGACACACATCATTTAAGACTACAACGATAACCTATGATTAGAGTTCTCCAATCGTGTGTATCATGTCGTGTCAAACATGATTTTGTTGGAGTCTCGTGTTGTGTCATATTAGTGTGAACTATTTTTTTTAATAGTGTCGTGTTGTGTAGTATCAATGGTAAAAAAAGCGAACATATCACGTATTTTATCACGACATGACATACGTACACATCGTACTGTTTGACACGATGATTTTGTTAAAAAAAATTTTGATTTCTTTCTTTCTTTTCTCTAAAAAAAAGAAAAATTTGTTCCCACAAAGAATTTTGATTTGTTTTTCTTGAAGTGTATTTGAAAGTTTGAATTATTCTTATTAAATGATTAAAATCCGCTGATTGAGCAATGTATTGCATCTTTGTCTACGTCATTTAAAATAAGGCAAATAAAAAATGAAATTCTCCAAATGAGAATACTTTCTGATCTTTGGGTGCGTTTGGATCGTTGGAAGAAAGAAGAAGAAAAAAGAAGAAGAAGAAAAAAAATTATAAACAATCCAAACTCTTCACAAAGTTACACACTTCCCAATACTTCTTTCCACTTCTTCCCTTCTTTCCTTCTTTCCACGCCTATCCAAACGCACCCTTTATAAAGTAAACGCTGATCAAGATTTCTTCCAAATTCAAAGTTCAAATTCATACACTGTATGTAAATTTATACACTATACAGCTCAAGACAAATTCCATACAAGAAGTAGAATACAAGTAACAAGCATATATTCGAAGCAATGTTTTTAAAACCCCACCGGTTCCCAGAAATTTCTGGTAAAATCGGATTTTCGATCAGTATCCGACTATCCGGTACGAGATGAGCTGTGAAGTCCGCTGGTGAAGAAACAAAAAATTTCGAAAATGCCGGCTTAATTAATTCACAAAATCATTTTGCATAGCCAAGAGCTGCATCCATTGGGCTAAGCGGCTCTATTTTTCGACATACAATATATATGAGTGTGTTTGGATAAGCTTAGAATAAGAAATTTCAGTATGCGTGCTTATTCTTATTCTTGTGCAACTCAAACAACATAAGAATAAAGAATTTGGGCCCTTAATCTTATACTAACAAAACTATGGTATAAAAATAAGGAATTTGGATAAGCACGCATATCGAAATTTCTTATTCTTATTCCTTATTCATGGCTCATCCAAACACACCCATAATATATTAAAACCAGTACAAACCGATACTAACTGGCACAAACCAGTAGAACCGTACATACCGCTAATTTGGCCGGTGGCCGGTAGGATATTAAAAACATTAATTCGAATTTTATTGGTTTTTTTCTCTCATGCATAGTGAATGCTTTAGTTAAATCTAGAACACATTTAGCACAGAGTTTAAACTACTCCGCTATACTTGCCCCGGTTCTGAAGCAAACTGTAAAATGACTAGACGAGAGGAATTTGTGTCGTTGTAAATCAGAAAACATACTGATTGAAAATATTGCTATTTTTGTTCACTTAATGGTAGCACAAAAATAACATCCCCACCGGCTATAAATTTTTGTTACAAAATGTATGGTACTAAAAAATGTAGAGGTCATGGGCCCAGATTGTCGGTGCCGCAGAAATACAACTTGGTGAGAGATGTTTTAATTCGTCCCAATCAGTCCATTTTCAACGTATGGCTCTGGAATTATCTCGGCTGTATATTTAATTGGTTTTTAGTGGATTGTGTTATTGCCTTCCCTTTTGTATCAATCGTTTATTGTGTACGGAATGATTTGGTTACCATATGAATATATTTCATGAAGAAGCCTGAGATGTCACTTTTAAAGATTTGACAAATCTTTTTGAAAAGGACATTGTTAACAGTTTTTAATGTTCAGTTAGCATTCAGCTTTTTTTAAGTTTTATTTTACTTTTTTCTTAAATTTAATAAGGACAGGGCACGCAGAATATATCGAGATTGGCTGAGAGCATTTCAAATTTAACTCAACCATTTTTCAAATTAAACTCAAACCCGTTAATTCAAATTTTACGGACAAATCGAATTTGGAAACTCGAGTCAACTACAATTCTGTACAAGTCTCATGAATCAACCGGTAACTTCTAATTTGCGGAAAATCAAGTTTCAGTTTAATTTTTATTTTAACTTATCCGAATCAGATTGAGTCCAAAAATTATAAACAAGAACCAACAACAATTAAATAAGGAATGCTTGGGATGCCCAAGCTTAAGTTCGGATATGATCGTGATGGCAATTGACAGGATATGGCAATTTTAGCTTCGAACTTTAGGCTTAGTCTACCGGGACATTTTAAAGGGTTTTGTTGTAACGACATTTTTTTTTTCATTATTAAGTCTGGTTCTATCTGATTCTGATTCTCCGTTTTATTAAAACTAGCAAAAGATACCTTAATATGTAGGAAAATAAAAAAAACGCAATAATGTTAGAAAATATAAAATTATCAGGTTAAATCGTCTTCGTGGATATCTTTCCAAAAAATAAATTGTTAACACCACCTACTCATTTATGTCAAAGAATCTAACCTTTTATCTGAAATCAACATCTAGACCACACAACATATCAGATCACTTAAATATTCAATAGTTCATAATTGATTAACAATTGTTTAGACTTTCTCTTGTGAAATTATTATGAGTTATGACTTTTTATGGGTTCTTTTATAAGTAGATAGATAATTGGCATAACTTTTATGATTTAATATTTCAAATATGTAGCATAATGTAATAATTAATATATTTTAATTTTAATTTTATAATTTATATAGATTAATTTATATTTCAAAATAGGATAATTAATGTAACATGATTTACAATGAAGAAAATAGCATCAAAATTTTTTAATAATACTTTGGCATGACGTCATATTGATTGATTATTTAATTTTCAGATTTATTTAATATAAACAATTTTATATCCAAAACTTTTAAATTGAACCAAAATTATTTTTGTTTTAAATACAAACCATAGTATAGAGTGATTCAAAAACCCGCCATAGTGTCTGGCCTCATAGCGTGATTCAAAGATCTTCTATAGCTTATATCGTGATTGAAAGACCCGCTATAATTAAGCCCTATAGTGCTAGCTGGTCAGAACAATGATTGTTATTGTTTTTGTTTTTTCTCTGCTTTTAATGGAAGCTCGGTGAAGAGCGGACGAATGAGAGTGAGATAGGAAGAGAGTGAATAGTAGAGACTAGAGAGTGAGAGGAGATTTTGGGCAGAGAGGGAATGACGATTTGAAAGAGAATGAAAGGAAAGAGAAGAGCGGTTTCGCCCATAGAAGGAGACGAGGAGAGGAGTTGTAACCTCGTTGGGAGAGAGATACCGGCATCGGAACACTGCCATCAACCCAATTTAAACAGGAACAAATGCAAGTTTTTTAAATTTATTTAAAAAATTAACATAAATTAGTTAATGCAAATTAGTTTCTTGGATTAGAAATTAGTTTATGGAAATGAGTTAATATTGAATGAAAATTGTTGTTGGAATTTTTATTTGTTCAGTGGAAATTATATTTTTTGATAAAAAGGGGTGGGAAAATGTACGTAAAATTGCAATAAAATTAGTTTTGTTATGTGGAAAATGTATGGAAGTAAAATGTATGAAAATTGTATGTAAATTATTACATGAAAAACTAAAATAGTGTTGAATGAAAATTGTTGGAAGAAAAAAAATTATTATAAGAAAATTAGTTTTGTTGTATGGAAAATATTTGGATGAAAAATGTATGTAAATTGCTGCATGGAAATTATGTACATTGTCGCTTGGAAATTATATGCAAATTATTGCTTGGAAAACTAAAATAGTGTTGTATGGAAATTGTTGGAAGAAAAAAAAATTTTAGTACAAGGAAAATAGTTTTCTATGTAAAATCCATAAAAATTGTATAAGGAAATTTAAGTTAGTTTTATGATTCAATTAAAATATGATACACAAAAAAACTTTTTTGAATCTCAAATTCTTAAATGAATGAATTTTGTCTTTTTTTTAAACTAATTTCACTATAATTAACTAGGAAATCAAAATTAGTTAAATCAACTAAATAACTAACTATGAAAGAAGAAGTTTCATAGAATTATTTGGATAATTTTTATTTTGATTTAGAATTATCAATTCTTAGAATTTGGAATTATTCTAAGTATTTTTTATTGTCGAGCCATAGTAATTGCACCTACCAAGAAAACTAGAAGAATTATATACAGAAATGAGTTCAAAGGGAAGAAAAAAAAAATCTGTTGCTAAATGAATCTCTCGCAATCTGATAAAAATGACATAAAAAGCGGGTGATCATAATAAAAAAATGTATAAATAAATTCAACTGAAATAACAAAAAAAAAAGAAAAGGAAAAAAATTGAGCAGGAAGCATCGCTATAGCGGGGTTCTGAACACCGCTATGTCTTTGAATCACTCTATAACCTATAATAGTGAATTTATAAATCACATTAAGGTCACAGATGCTATAGCGGGTTTTTTAATCATACTCTACCATGGTTTATATTTAAAAATATCTATATATATTTTGGTTCAATTTAAAATTTGTTAATATGAAATTGTTATATTAAAAAATCGGTTTAATTTTTTCCCTTGTTTGTTAGAACATCTATTAATATTATGGACAAAATCCTTCTCCCTCAGTTACAGTAGGAACCAGAGGCCGCCACTTTCCCGTATGGACAACATTTTAAGATTCACAAGGTCCATGTTTAGGTAGATCCATTAATCGTAACAACGAATTATAAAAAAAATTTACCCCTAGATGACTCCTATAAAAATATTATAAATTTAAACTACATAAATTTGATAAAAAATATTTATATACAAATCCGGAATGACCGTACATAAGAGTCTAAAATTGATTGAGCCCATAATAATAAGCCATAATACGACTCAAAGGTATCCCCTCTAAACTAGTCAAAGATGCCTCTCACTAAAATAACCTTTTTGGACCACTGATCAAACAGTGAAGTCCAAATCCAAATTGAAAGACAAATTCGTTCCTAGGGACGGAGTGCTTTCAATTTTAAGAAAGCCACCAAGGAACTGATCCATTTAAAAAATAATTAGTAGTCCATAATAGCACTATAGAGTATTTTGTCCCACACCCACCTAGCTATATATATATATATCATTCGTAGATAAATTATATTCTTTACTCAAAGATGAGATGATAATAATCAAGCTATTCATCTTAATTCGTAATTTAATATCACAAAAGACGACATCCAGTTGGGTTTCGAACCCGTCACTTTCAGATAAATTATACTTCTAATTGTGTGTCTAATTGGCAACGACCATTATTTGAGAAAAAAATAAATATACTATACATGATTTTTTTTTTAAAAAAAAAAGTCCATTCGTGTCCTATAATCAATTACGGTCATTTATATATCATTCGAAATGAACAGTCTAGATTTCATCTATATATGAAAAAAAAAAATTAGTCAATTCATTTATGTGCATTAACTTGTAACAGAAGGCATTTATCGAATCATTTCTAGTAGTTCCATATCAAGTCTTGTCTAATGTGACCTGAAATTAGACAACCTATCAATACAATCGCACATGTATAGCACCTAGGGGTGTCAACGGGTCCCGTTTCAACGTGATGCCGTTCCGTATAAACGAAACGGAACGGTTAACGGCACAGGTTTTTGTATCGTTTCAGTAACGAAACGGTAAACGAAATATCATACTCTACCGTTTCGACTGTTTCAGCCTCATTTCAAACTATTTTATGTGTTATTTGTGAAACGGAATGGTTAACGAAACGGAAATTTGTGCCATTTCATTAACGAAACGGTTTACGAAATGAGTTGGTGTACCGTTTCATTATACGAAACAGAAACGGTAAGGGCCCATTCCGTGCTATTGGGCCACGTTTGACAGGCCTAATAGCACCAAACATGCACAATACAATTATATGGCTGTTTTCACCCGCAAGGCTTATATTCGTCAGGGTACGTACGTTATATCACGTCGTGAGCATCAGAAGATCCGAAAAGCAATTCTTATATTCGCTAATTACTACGTGGACTCGTGGTTGGGTAAGATTATTGCGAAATCGAATCGAGCATCACCTCGCGTCACTTGACCCTGACATATAGTATTTCGTCAGTTAGGTTCATGGAATCATGGTTCATTCATATTGTGAACATAATATTTAAAAAATCAAAAGCGAAAAGAAATCAAAAGGTAAAAGAAAAAGTCTGGTAACGCAAGAAACGGCGTTTAAAAGATTCCCATTTGCCTCAACACCTTTCCTGCTGCCATCCTTATCGAAAATCCTTTATACTATACATCGATGGCCATATATTTTCATTCTTATCCATCTTGACCATATATATAACTTCATGCTTATCACTTGCAAAACCAAACCAATGGACGCACACTGTTATAGCTAGCATAGCATGCACGCATGGTTGTAAAACATAGTCAAGCTAAATTCGAAGAATCTTCCATTCAATCATATGATCGATCTGTTAATTATCCGAAACATTGAATATCAACCTCAGTATTATTCCATGCTCTCGTCGAATACATCACCGAAAGATCAGAGAGAATATATAACATATGTACATACATCATTCCCTTGTCCATTAGAGATAAGATACGTACAATAATTTGGTTGGTGTATGGATAAATCTAAAACCTTGAGTATCCAATTAAGTACATACCATGAATCCTTGAAAAGTACAAATTTGAACAAAGATGGGATCCTTTTCAGAGGGAATGGACATGGGATTTCCTCTAATGATTTGCATTTATGCTTAAGGGACCATGTCTCCACCGTAGGTAGACTCCAACTTATAAGATGGAATTGTGGCCGATTTCTGGTCACCCAAGTGCTTGGAACACAATTTTCTCTGAATCATTATACAATGGATAATCAGAATAGTGGATGTGTAAAGAATATAAGCGTCAAAGGCGCAAAAAGATGGTGGCTGATAATTGGATTTTTTAGAAACGGTCCCCTAAATTAATAGAGATATGGGACTATGGGTCCGGGAGACCGCGTGTCTAGATTTAGATAACAAAGTTAGACTACATTTACAATATACGTTCTGTTATATTGATAGTCATATATACACAATATTGTTTTATTTTCCATTCAGAAATATTCGTTTCTCATAGACACAATTAGTGTAATAAAAAATCGGAAGTGATAAGTGCGATCAACCAATGTATCATTTCTATTATTTTAACTCAAAAATGAACATTCAGTTGGAGAGCGCCTTTCTTTTTTTTAGCGCTAGTGATTCCATCCTCTATTTTTTTCTCTGTCTTATTTATACTTAATAAACTTAACATATGTACTTAATGAACTGAACATTATTTATGAGTTCCCAGTGTTTTTTTTCTCCAACATAGGGGCAGAATTAAAAAAAATTTGAGTTGAACTGAATCGGTTTTTGACCTCTTCTAGTTTTTTCATGCATTGGTGTGCAACTCATGACCCTTTTTTTTTTCTTATGCGCTGAACCAGATTTTGAGTTAGTAAACTAGACAACGTATACTTATAAAAACTGAACATTTATCTCTAACAAGTTGGACATTTATACTTACAATATTTAATAAACTGAACAATTAATTGAACATTTATACTCATAACATTTTAATAAACTAAATATTTATGCTTACAACATTTAACAAGCTGAACATTAATATTTACGTTTATATCATTTTAATAAACTAAACATTTATATGAACGGTACTAAATGTTTATGGGTTGGATCTGATAACGCAGAAAAGGAACAGGTGCACTAAAATGGAAAGGATACTGAAGTGGGATGATACGCGATTAATCACTTTTTGTTATATATGTAATTTTTTTTATAAATCGGTATTTTAAAAAAGATTTACATTTTATCGACATTGAAGAATTTTCGGCCTTTTCGTATTTACCCATAGAAAATCTTCATATCCGTCACTCTGTTTTCTCAGCTTGCATGGTTGCCTTTCCGATAATATATAGGACACACGGTAATTTTGATTTTTCCAATTTTTTGGTTATCCGACCTGTATTAAATTATGTACTGAGGAAGGGATCCTTTGAGTAGCTTTCTACATTTTTTTTCTTTTTTTGCGCCAAAAATTGTGACGGATCATGACATGGACAGATTTTAGTATTACGTACTTCGCTGCTCCGAACAAAAATTATATCACTTTTGATTTTTTTTTTTTTTTATGGCAACGTTATGTGACAGGCATGCTGTTTCAGAATTTATCAACAACGTTGAAAGTACCAAATTTTCTTTCCGAGACTTCCAATTTTTTTTCTACATAATATTTCTATTTTTTTTTCTCTAGCTTCCTCTAATTCAATTAAATTATATAAATTTTTTATATGCATGATTCATATTCTGCCCAACCTTAATAATTTGTATTTTTCTTTTCGAGCCCTACCTTTTCCATTGATATAATATAAAAGTTACTTTACAGAAAGAAAAGCAAAAACAAATTAGCCAAAGGCTAACTATTTCTAGAAAGTTGAGAATAAGATCTAAAAAAAATAAAAACTAGAATCTAGCCTGAAAAGGGTCGATCGGACTAACTTGTAACAAGTCCAATTCCAAAATGAAAACAGAAAACAGAAAACATCTCAGCCCTGGAAAACCTCAAGTGCCAGTACAGGTATCGCCTTCTCAAGGCCCTGAAAGTCTCTCCTTCATCTCTCTCTCCAAGTAATAAAGCAGAAAATTGCACAAATTTCCAGCGATTTCTCTTTTACCCTTGAGTTTTGCAGTGATTGAAGCTGGTTTGTTACAGGTGGAAGAGAGGAAATGAAAGAATGTAGTAGATCGCAGCGTATCAGATTGAAGATGTAGAACAAGGGAGCGAGAGAATTGACAGTAGAAGAAAAGATGTTGAATTTCAGTTTTGGATCTTATTCTCTACTTTCATATTCAGAAGAAAACAAATTATCCTCTCTGATTGTCAATCGGATTGACAGGAGAAGAAAAGATGTTGAATATTCAACGGAATGCACATTAGTACTTTTTGGAATGTGCTTTTTGGAGGCGTTTGTTTGTGACTTAAAAGTGCATAACTTAAGTTATGTATCCTTAAGTCACCAAACATCTCTTACATAAGATACCTTAAGGGTACATAAGTTATGCAACCGAAATAAGTTGCATAAGTTATGCACCTGTCCCCTTTAATTTTTTTTTCCAACAATACCCTTTAGAAATAATTAATAATAATATTTAATAATCTATAATAATTAATAATAATTAATAAATAATAATATTTAATAAGTAACAATAACTATTAAAAAATCATAATTAGTAATAAATATTAATTATTATAATTAATAAATAATAACATATAACAAGTAATAATAATAATTAATAAACAATATTGATTTATTATTAAATAATTAATAATGTTTATATTATTTAATTAAAAATAATTAATAATATTTCATAATAATAAAATGATTTCTTATTATCATTAATAATTAATTTTTATAATAATTAAAAATTAAAAATTAATTAATATTAATTAATAAATAATAATACTTAATAAGTAACAATAATTATTAAAAAAATCATAATTAATAACAAAGATTAATTATTATAATTAATAATATTTAACAAGTAATATTAATTATTAATAATAATGATTTAAGAATAATAATTAATTGAAGATAATTAATCAATAATAATTTTTATTATAAAATAAATAATAATATTTATAATATTTAATTAAAAGTAATTATTAATATTTCATAATAGTAAAAATGAGTTATTATCAAAATTAATAATTAATTTTTATAATAATTAATAATTAACAATAATTAGGTCACAACATATAATACATAATACTAATTCAAATTTAAGGGCATTTTAGTCTTTTGACATGAATATATGCATGAATTAAGTTAGTCATCCTTACTACACAACCAAACATATTACATAACACTACATAAACACTTAGGCATCCTTAAATTATGCAACTCCTTACTACACAAACAAACGCACCCTTTGTAAGAAAAAGATATTTACTGCCACAGGCCACTATTGAATTTTTTATTGTTCACGTTGTACATTCAAAACTCGACTTGATTCCTGCGGTGGAAAAGTACACGAAGAATTTCATAAAATTTAGACATGCGCTCTATAAATATGTCACTTTTTAGCTGAAAACTCTTGAGACTGACCATACAAAATGAGTCCCGACCCAACCTATATAATATAGGAATATAAAGAAAGATACATAGATTTCCTTTTGGATTTGTAGGCATGCACGTCTATTTCGCTCGTACATTCAATTATATATGCAGATGGAAAGGATAACTTTTCTGCGGTAGGGGTACATAGTTTGTTTTTCTTCGTCTTTTTGAGTATTTCTTTTAGATGATATTTTTATAATTAAACTTATAATAAGTACTGCTTACGATGCAAAATATATCAATATTTAACTTCTTGTCATGTTATTTACTTCAATTTTTGGGTTTTCATGTAGCTCACGATATATCAATTAATAACTGTAAACTAAAAACATAGTACCACCTCTAAATTACTGGATTCTGGCATCTGTTGTGCAATGTGCAAGAGCAACAGCTGATTAGCAAAATGATCTTATTGGTTAATTAAATGAAGCCAATGAATATATTACCCAACTTTTTCCAAAATAAATACACAAAAGGTTATTAGAAAACTAGCAACAAATTAGGTAATATACCACAGATATATCAATTCGAACCGTTCAATGGATTTTTCATATTGAAGTTTTTTTGGAGACCAAATTTTATAATTTAAAAAAAATTACTATTTCTTTGGAATTATTAAAAATAGTTGTTACTTGAGGCTTCAAAACTAATTAGATTAATAAATTTATTAATTTTTAAAAAAATTATAACAAATTTTGAAAAAAAATATAAAATTTAGCATCCGATAAAATTTTAATATGAAGATAAGATTGAGCAGTTTGGATCGATATTCGTTTGAAAGATAACATTTGAGAATGAATGCGTACAGGAGGGTCTCATACTATGCATAGTATTCTAGCAATCCTTAGAGGATTGCAAAAATACTACTCGTAGCACGGATGGACCCGTGCAACACATTAAAATTTCAACATATATATAGAATTTCTATTGTGAACCATATATGGTGCATAGAGGGTTCCGTGCACCATGATCCTTTGATCGGTGATTTTACAAATTAACAAATCTAAATTAATCAATTCAATCTATATATTGAAATCTCATAGCAAACAAAATTTTGCAATTTTGAATCTTTTTTGCTATTTTATTCGAATTTTTTAAAGCTTGCAATTTTTCAAATATTCTTATATTAGTCCTGTACTAAAAATGACAAGCTTTAATAAAAAAATTGATTTCCTATAAAATTTCAATATGAAAATGAGATTGAGTTGTTTGCATCAGTCATTTGAATCATATAATTTGAGAATGCGCGAGTGCATAGCATAGGTGGATGGATCAGTCATTTGAATCATATAATTTGAGAATGCGCGAGTGCATAGCATAGGTGGATGGATCAGTCATTTGAATCATATAATTTGAGAATGCGCGAGTGCATAGCATAGGTGGATGGATCTCATGCTACACGCCACAAATCCTCTTACAAAATGGATAATTGTCTACGATGCCAAAAAAAAAAATTAACAGTTTATCGAGGACCTTATTGAGAATGACATTATTCAACATCACAAGATATAATAATTGTTGGAACATTTGTAGAAAACACAAAATTCATTTTTTTTAATTATTTTTTGATATTCCAATTAATTATCCTTTTTATCTCCCGTTGATTTGTCAAGTAATTAACTTGATTAAATTAATAAATAAATTTCTTGATTACTTTGTCGCTGAACTCTAACCTTTAAATGGTATTATATCATTTGCACCTTTCGGCAATTACAATTGCACTTTTTCACTTGACAATACAGTTGGCTATTAGCAAGCAATCAATTGGCTATTGGCTATTCCTTACTAGGGCGCATAAATTGCTCTCTTCATTAATCTCTTGATTAATATATATAGCCCACTAATCTCTCTTTATTAATTCATGGCGGCAGTATTTTCTCATCATTTTCTATTAAATCCATCTCCGATTTCTTCCACAAAATATCGCTGGATATTGAAGGAGTGATCCATCACTTCTCTCATGAACGTAGCCTTAAAGAGAAGAACAACCTGTGGTATTTTGGGGTGATTCCAAAGACCTCGTACGTGAGGAAAATACACCTTAGGACATAGTTCACTTGCCCAGGTAAACTTGTTTCAATCTATTTTACTTTTATTTACTATTCTGATTTATATAATATTAATTTATTCACAATCTGGTATTTGAAGTCATTTGCTCTAACAATAATTTCATTATTTTCTCCTTTATCATCCCTTCTTATCTTATTTGTCAATAAATAAACCTCCGATACTCTGCATTGGAAAAAAACTGCTTCTTATTTAAAAAGAAATTGAAAGCAGCCTTGAGATACTTTTCATTGGAAAAAAATAAAAGGAAAAAATGACACAAGATCTGCATTCTACATGAAAACACTTTATATAAAACACAACTTAATGAGTGATTGTATAATGCAATAACCGAACAAAAAGGGAAGAAAAAACATATCTAAGAAGGGAAAATCACCCCTCACTCGATAGTAAATATGAACGCGAATTGTTTTCACTCTGATGTCATCCGTCCCATTCCAACGTTAGTGTCTCTCTTTTCTCGAGTGTCATCCTGTTTGCATGTTCTTCTTCCTTTTTTTTCTTCCACCATCACCTCTCTCTAAGCATCAACTCATCTCGTTTTATTTCCCTTCCATCATCTCAACGCCATCATCTCTTTTTTTTCTTTCCTTCATTTTCCTTCTGTCTCTTACTCCACCTTTTAGTGTCATCTCCTCTCTGTCCCTATTATTTAGATCCGCCATCCATATATCCTTCCCCCTACTTCTCTCTTCTCTCTTCACTTCAATCCAGATCTTCGTTGATGCGCCAACGATCTCAGCGCCATCCTCTCTCTCTTTCTCTCCATCTCATCCGGATCTTTCCCTTCCTTTCTTTTCTCTTCTCTCTACTAACTCGCATCCAGATTTCTAGCCTTCTCCTTCGTTAAGTTGTTATAATAAGGAGCAACTAATAAATATTAATGTTCAATTTGTTATAACAAAGGATCATCTTGTATGTAAAAATATTCATTTCGTTATCTTGTATGTTTATTAGATATAACAAGATATCAATAAGAAAGAATCTCAAAAGTACAATTATTTTTTATAAGGGATCATCTTGTAATACAAATATTCATTTAATTATAATAAATTATCATCTTAATATAAGGGTGTAACTTTTGTAAGAGAGTGGGGGTGGAAGAGAGGGAAGGAAGTGGGAGTTTAGGAGAGAAAGTGCATCAACAATAAAAGAGAAGAGGGGAGCAGAAGAGAATGGAGTGAGATAGAGGAGAGGATAGAGAGGAAAGCATAAGTTAGAGGAGGAAGAGGCCCGAAGGAAAAACGAAAGACACTCTTTAACTGTTCTAGTGGGCCAATTATACGGGCTGGTATTGGGTAATGATATTGACGGGCTCAAATTGCAATTTAGGTGTGCTACCTTGATTTTACCTTTTAACATATGTAGCACTATCAGTAGTAACACCTATACTTCTTCTGGAATCAAAATGTATCTATGTCCGACACTTATGGTATCCAGACACCGAATTATGTTCTAATATAAAGTGAACAGAATAAAAATGTGTCGTATTATGTTGGACACGGGACACTTGTGTCTATATTCTTGGCCTATACATCTCCAAGTGGGGGGACTACATAGTGCCGAGGAGTCAACACGTGTCCTTTTTGTTTGTCAATTATTAGGTTTCTGCCCTTCTCATATGATAATGCTAATTCACATTGCAAGAAAAGGAACCCACGAGTGCACACAAAATGTAACCAGGACTGATTTTGATTGGATTTGGATACATCGATGCCTAATCACCATGTACCTTTTACTATTCAATGCAGTGAGTTGCAAAAGGGCTAGATACAAACAGATAGCCCCAGCCGTGGTATCTTTAACAGACAAAGCTGGACCAGTAGGGACTCACCAGTAGACATATTAAATAAGCATCAGACAAGTAATCTGTCTTGCAATTGTTTGATAATTGATTAATATATGGATGTCAAATATGAAATCATTTAAGACATCTTCATGTTCAAATCTCTGAATACAGTTGTCTATGTGTCACATAGAATGCCAGTTTGGAATTAATAGTGTGTCCACAACCGAACAGCGAGAAATTGATTTATTTAAACAACAAATATGCAGACAACCATCAATGTGCAAAGAGGAACTTTGTCGTTCAACCTAATCCAGTTCACTGCAATATAGCTTTTTACTGTAAGGTTACATTTGCATGCCATTGCGTTTCCGACTTGTGAATCCCGGCAAGTCATGCTCTTTTAGGAGATTGGGTTTTAGAGACTACCTATCAGGGGTCAAATAATGGGCACACAATAGCAAGCTTATTGCAGCATATGCCGATACTTGGGATGTATTTTTCAGCTGTCCATTCTCCATTGGTACAATTTAAAGTAATGCAACCGACGAACCTTCAAACAGAATTTCTTTCAGGTGAGAATCGAAGGTTAATATGCAAAATGGAGCTTTTAGGCTGAGATGACAGTTTTAATTATTTTTCTGTATAATTCTGTTTGCTGACTGGTTATTTTACTTACTGTTTTCTGGTACGGTCTGTGCAGACTGCAGTGTTCCTGTTGAACACTTGAACTTGCAATGTCGTGTTGGCTGTTTTGCGGGTCAGAGCTCAGGGAGTTTGTCCTATTGGAGATCCAGCTGCGTTTTGATTTGTAAACAGAACTTTCTTGGTTAAACGAGTATAATTCAAATTTTGTGGTTAAAATGAACATACACACGTTGAACCAATCCTCCATTAATTCAGGAGAAAATTCAAGATTCTATTGTCGTTCACTTGTTCTTCAATTAATGATAAAATTTTTTGTTGAAGCGAAAGACTTCTCTGAGTATATGGGCCGGTTTCGCCAACAGTAGAAGCCCACAATTTTATAAAAAACCAAGTAAGAAACAATATATGTATGCCATATTGCCATGCCACCGATAGCGAATTTCCATACTTATGGCTGCATAACGTCTAAAACGACCACGAAAACGGTCGATTTCGTTAACCGTTTCGTTTTAAAACGAAATTGATCACCCATTTGCGTTAAACGACGAAACGGTCGAAATCACGAAAATACACATGGACGAAACTGTTCTAAGCTTTCGTTAACCGTTTCGTTTATAAAACGCAACAAAAAATCTTAACCGTTTCGTTTTGTTCTGGATGAAACGAAACGAAAGGACGGTTGAAACGGTGACCGTTTTCACCCCTATCCATACTCCCCCGAAAGCCCATGATTGGTGGGAATCAATCATATTTTTTTACAATAGAATATTTATATTCATTAAACTTACTATATAATGATCTCCTTTTTCTTGTTATATGTACCTAATTCTTTTTTTTTTGTTTAAATATTTAAAGGAATTTGTAGTGCACTAGTCAATTAAGGACGAATGGCCTTTGCTGCTTGGGCCATTGCATCAACTTTATAAAATGTCCAAACTTTAGTAAAACCAGGTCCAGAAAAGCCTCATAGGATAGTCCAACAAGCAGTTAATAATAATATTTTTCGGTCTAAGTCCTCTTTGGGAAGAAATTACTTCCCCGATCAAAATAATTTTTACGTTTGATTTCATTTCATTTCATTAAAATTGAAATTGATTTCTCGAGAATGCATGGAGTCTAATACTATAGAAATTCGGACTAAATGACGTCAAATCCATCCATTTAATTTGATCAAGAATTTTATAATGAAATGAAATTTCAAGTTAAAAAAAAATGTCATTCTGATCATGGCCATACCATTTACTTGCAATTTCAATTAATCACCATCTACGTTTTCCAGTGCGATGGAGCGCTTTTTTCTTCCCCTAATTTTTTTGGGTCTCCCCTTCCTTTCCTTCTGTCTTCGCTCTCTCACTTCTGTGTATCCCTTCCCTCTCCTTTCTCTCCATTTTGTGTGCTTCATATTCTCTCTCCTCTACCTCTTTCTTTCTTTTTTTTTTATTTCGTTCTTCCTTCTCTTTTTTTTTCTAGTTTTTTCATCTTAAATAATCTTATATTTTCTGAACATTAGTAATACTAAGGAATTATTTACTATGTATAAGTTTTCAATTTGTTATAACGTCAATATAATGTTTAGTTAATTAGTATTATTAAGGGAGTATCTAATAGTAGTAATAATTCTTTTAGTTACTATAAAAGAGTATTTAATATATACTAATTTAGTATTTAATATATACTAATTCAGTAATACTAAAGGAATATCTAATAAATGTATTTTTTCAATTTATTTATTGTGGGTATGTTTGACAGGATCGGAACAACACTGTTCGCGAATACCGATTGTTCACGTTGAACCAAATTTCATGTGAGAACACCAAACAAGCCTTTTTGGGCCTTATTCGCTATCCCTCCAAAACGTCGGAACAAGCCAATTCTCCTTCCGAACAACGAAATTAATATTTTAATGGACGCTCTAAGTTTTGAATTCGTGAATAACCCAATTCTCCTTTTGTGCCAAACATACCCTGTATATATTCACTTTTGTATATATATATGTTCACTTTATCTTTAAATGAGTTCATTTTGTTTGTTACAACTGTTCAACATGATTCTAATATATTTTAAGTTTGTTCTTGTATGAGTTCATTTTGATACTTTGTTCATCTAATCGTTGTATTTATTCACTTTACTGTTGTATATTTTTATTTTGAGAAAACAAGGCAGAGTCCACATGGTCGAGACGAAAGAGAATAAAAGTAGAGGTGGGACGAGAGAGGTGTAATTGATGGAGAAAAATGCGAGAAAGATGGTGGAAGAAGGGAGGAGAGGCAGAAGCCGACACAACAAAGGAGATGAGGCTAGGCGAAAGATAGAGATAGAAAGCGATGGAGGAGAGGAGAAGAGGGGGCGAGACAGAAGAGGGTGACGGAGGTGAGGTGAAGAGGGAGAAGTGAAGGAGAAAGAAAGAAAGAGAGAAGTGAAGATGGAGAGAGAAGCAGAGAGAGAGAAAAAAAAGGAGAATTGAATGACGCTAGATAACAATTTGCTCGATAACACATGTCATTGCTTCCTCAATGGTATGTTAAGTACTATAGTCATTCAATTAATCTCCACATCCACATAACAAGTAAAAAAGATTGACCTTGAAGAAACATATAAATGATTACATTATCAATTTGGGGAATGGTTCTATACAAATAATTTCTGACACAATATGTTGGTGTGAACGTATTATTTAAATGATTTATCATACCATATAATCAAATATAAGTAAATACAATTTACAATATCTACTAGTAGTTTTTCACGATTGCACCAGGCTCTTTATAACCAATTAAGGAACTTTCACAATAAATTAATCACATCGCGGCAGGGGCGGAGCCAAGGTGCATGGGGCCCTGGTGAGCTTGGCCTCTCCACATTTTTAAATTTGATTAATATTTATAAACTAAATTTAGTGAAAGTATGAGTAATTATGTAGATTGGCTCCTTTAAAAAAGTAAAATTTACATATTGACCCCACTTAAGTTATTTTTCTGGCTTCCCCTGCATCGCGGTAGAATATTAATGATAAGAACTTAAGCAGCTAAGCTAGATAACTAAAATTTTAAAATCCCTATCTGGTTCTGAACCAAGAGGGACCCATTGTTCTACCCATCTGCTCTTGCATGGATTGCACCAACGGCTCTCTTCTGGGCGGCAGTTTAACAGGTTTGGATAAAGCCATGCGTGGCAATTCCAGTCTCCCAAAAGAAAATGATTGGAGCAGCGATCACAAGTTTCATCTCTTAAATACAACTATACAAGCAATAAATACGCTTGATTTGGAGAACTGCACACGAGAATACGCGCAAGCCACCGAATTTTTTGATGGCCGCAAATTTGCAGTCAAAACTCAAAAGAAGACTGACTATTCACACATTTTTGACAAAAATAATATACAAAAGATTTTATAAATGTTAATTTTTAAAAAATTTAAAAACTTCAAAAAAATTCCCTTACTTTTAAATTTGAAAAGCACGATCCGACCATAATTTTGAAAAGAAAAATTGTATGAATTTGAAATTCTTTGGGAAGTTCATGAATTTAATTTTATAAATTATTAAATTAGCTTCAAAACAGTGACAAAAATCAATATGCGAACCAAGGGTTACATTATTATTTTTATATAATTTTGCGTTTGTATTGTGCAAAATCAACACTGGCCTCAAGATTAAAAATAATTGCATCTTTTTAATATCTTTGTAAAATGATTAGGAATGAAACACTGGCCTCATGATTAAAATCAATAGTTTCGATTTAGCCTGATGTGATTATTCTATAAAAATTTAAATTCACAACTTCACTAATTAGCTAGCAAGCTAATGGTAAATTTGATTTTTCTGCAAAAATAAGTTGTAATTTTAGATTTTTTAAAAATGTCGTCATTTTACGTTTTTCATATTACTAATTAAAAACTGCAAGACTGTCCATCTCGCTACTTTGTTCTTATCACAGTTTTACAATAGATCAACTTCCGTCCTTGCTCTTGTCGCAATTTTTACAATTTATAGTGCTATAGAAAATGCAGGATATCTTGCGGCTTGTTCTTATCGCATTTTTTCTTGAAGATCGATATTATAACTGTAAAGCCACGTGGCCCTCAGCAGAGTTAGTTTGACTAGTTGACCCTTTTTTCTTCCAATCGAGGGAAAGTGTTTTGACGCCACGTCGCCGCCCCAAGATTTGTTTTCCCATTTAACCGACTAAATTGAATCTTACTTGTGAATATAATCATATATATAGCAAAGAAATTCAAAAAAAAAAAAAACATATATCAGAAGAAACAGTACTGCCCTTTTCATGATGGATTTTGAATATGTTTTTGCATCTCAACTGGATGTATATCTACCATAAACAATTCGTTATCAATATTTTCCAACTTGTTACTGTTAAGTTCGTTAGCGCTACTCAATCCAGCTGAACAGTCTAATGACTTTACGCAACCTATATTTGTTTTTCAATTTATAATATTTTTTTATTGTTGTAGGCATACCAATTAACCAAATGCATTCAGATACACATATACCTTCTGCATTTAATACAAGGAAAAAGGGAAAAGAAAAACGAACTCCCTTACTGATTAAAACCTTATCTATTTTGCGCAGTATACTGTCCAGTTGGATAACAACTATTGCTTCTGCATGGCCTCTACCTCCAATTTTTCAGTTATTGCAAGACCCGAATTTTAGCCTTATCCGCTCACCTTCCAACTAAAATAGTATGGGTTTACTCAACATTAAATGCATTCAAGGATAGAGATATAAGCATATGTCAGATTTAGCCCACAAATTTGCTCGCCTGCATGCGCTGCATGCCTATATATACCACCATGCATGCGTGTCAAGTCACCAAAACATAACAAGTATAACTCCACTTGTGTTTTCTTGTTTGAGAGACATTGATCAAAAAAGGGATGAAGAGGTTTTTAGTCTCACATTTCCTTATAATTGTGGCTTTAGTATCATTCGGTTCTATTTTGGCTCAAGCTGCTCGCTTGCCAACCTTCAACAAAAATAATTTAGCTCAAGCTGATCATCAAGTCCTATTCCAGGTATGTTTAAAAAAACAAAAAATAAAAAAATAATCTACCACTGTAGGTGCTGTTTACTTTTGAGTAAACATTCCTGAATTTCATTGTTACTTCTGCATTGCAAGTATTATGCAAGGATATGCAGTAGCTAGATATTTACTATTAAATCATTGGACAACGTTTGATTATTTATTTTTTCTTTTTTTTTTTGTAGGGTTTCAACTGGGAGTCATGGAGGAAGCAAGGAGGATGGTACAACTTCCTAATGGGGCAAGTTGATGACATAGCAAGTGCCGGTGTGACACATGTTTGGCTTCCGCCACCTTCGCATTCTGTTTCTCCACAAGGTTAATAATAATACTTAACTATGCTTAAATCATGCAGCCAAATTTATATTTTAGATGAATATGTCATCTCTTTTGACAAACTACAATCTCTGCAACATGAAACCATTTTGTTACTTCCTTACTATAGCTAAAAATATGAATATTTTTGTCTTAGTTATTAATTATTTCAACATCCCTATTTCATAGGTTATATGCCAGGACGGCTATATGATCTAAACTCCTCAAAATATGGAACTGAAGCAGAGCTGAAAGCGCTCGTCAGCGCCTTCCATGCAAAGGGAATACAATGTGTTGCCGACATTGTCATCAACCACCGTTGTGCTGACTACAAGGATAGCCGAGGCATTTACTGCATCTTCGAGGGTGGCACGCCTGATGATCGCCTTGACTGGGGCCCAGGTATGATATGCCGTGATGACACACAATACTCTGATGGCACTGGAAATCCTGACACTGGCGGGGACTTTGGAGCTGCTCCTGATATCGACCATCTCAATCCTCGAGTTCAGCGCGAGCTCTCAGACTGGTAGCTTAATTAACTTTTAGATTTAATATTTCTATCCAATATTGTTGAAACCTTATTTTCTTGTATGGCATATTGTAGGTTGAACTGGCTCAAGACTGATATTGGCTTTGACGGTTGGCGCCTTGACTTTGCAAAGGGTTATTCAGCCAATGTTGCTAAAATATACGTACAAAATACTTCCCCAAGTTTCGTGGTAGCAGAGATATGGAGTTCACTGTCATACAATGGGGATGGCAAACCTTCAAACAACCAAGATGGAGATAGGCAGGAGCTCGTGAACTGGGCCCAGGAAGTTGGTGGTCCCGCAACATCATTCGACTTTACTACAAAGGGGATACTACAGGTGGCTGTGCAAGGAGAGTTATGGAGGATGCGTGATGGAAATGGCAAGGCACCCGGCATGCTTGGTTGGTTGCCGGAGAAGGCGGTCACGTTTATTGACAACCATGATACCGGATCTACACAACGTTTGTGGCCTTTTCCTTCAGATCAAGTCATGCAAGGCTATGCTTACATCCTGACTCACCCGGGAATACCTTGCATCGTAAGTATATAATTATTTATTGCTAAGTTTCTATTCAGTTTCTACGTGTAGTGTAGGTTAATTTTCTGATATATAAAAAAAATTTGCATGAAATTAGTACACATACGTTAATTTTGCTCGTTTTAATATGTAGTTTTATGATCATTTGTTCGACTGGGGATTCAAAGGACCAATATCTGAACTAGCTGCTATCAGATCGCGAAACGGCATCCATTCATGTAGCACTCTACTCATCTTGGTTGCCGAAGCTGATCTCTATCTGGCAATGATAGATGAGAAAGTCATTACGAAGCTTGGACCAAGATTTGATGTCGGCAATCTGATACCGTCTGATTTCCATGTCGCAGCACATGGCAACAATTACTGCGTCTGGGAGAAAAGTCATGGTTTGTAACAACTAGCAACTCTTCAGAGAGGCGAAACATAGTATTTTTCTATTTTTGAAAATTGTGTGAGCAATCATATATTAATTAGCTTGCAAATTGAACAATTTTTATTTTTCCTTATTACGTGAATAAGTGGTTTAGGCGTTCCGGTTTGATGTGGGAGACGTTTGGACTGCATTATGAAATTTTGTTTTTGCTTGATTGGCTTCTTGATTTTAATTATTCGTTTGTCTGCATTAGCATTGTACTTGTAACTTGTTAGAACCAACCATAAATTTTCTGCAATCTTTCAGAAACTTTTTCAGGAAGCAATTCTTATTTTTGTTATATGGAAATGGCCGAAGTTAATTAATAATTACTAATTAGCATCTTACAGAAAACTGATGGTGTTCGTTTAAATTAGCCCAAGCCCAATGAATTGGTGTCTTTTGACTATGACATGTTGAAGGCTTGGGGTATAATGGGCCGAAATTAATTACATTCAGTACTGAATACAGAATACATAAAGCAGAGCGTTTTTTTTTTATATATAGATAGATTAAATTAATAAATATTTCTTCACAAGATGCATTAACTATTATAATCTATTATTATACAAAATCTGGACCTTTCAGTTTCAGTACATAACTATGGTTCAGATCGGTTCTGACCTCATATTAATTTGAGCAAGGTTACAATACCAACATTTTGGTTGCCCCAAATGTCAATATTCCATTGATTAGTTACTTTTTCAAAATTTAAAATTACAACATCAAATCCAAACCGTTCATCTTATTTAATTTAATAACCGATGTATTTTCATATAAGTTTTGTAAATTTTAGAATTTATTTGATACTCCATCAAGAGGTAGAAAAATAAACAAACCTTATTAATTATGATAGATTCATTCTAATACGTTCATGTTTTAACCTTTGACGGAGTATCAAATAAACTCTAAAATTTACAAAACTTATATGAAAACGCATCGGTCGTTAAATTAAATAAGATGAACGGTTTGAATTTGACGTTACTATTTTAAATTTTTTAAAAATAACTAAATAGTAGAATGTTGGCATTTTAACCTTGCTCTATTAATTTAATCGTAGAGTTAATAAGATCTCAGCCAATGTTTGATCATGTTAAAGGTAGGCCGTTAAATTTAAATAGAAATGGTCAAATAAAAAGGACCGTGCAACCAAACAAATTAGCAACAAAAGAATTCTATTAATGCAAACCGTTAGATCAGATATTAAACTATTCGAGTTAGATAACAAAAAAAAAATTATCATCTCCTAGAATATTCAAATATAATTTGTTTATTATTATTAATTATTATTTGACGGGTATAAATTAAACAATAACAGCTTATTTATTTTGTTCTAAGATGTCAACTATAAGCTATGAAATTTTTTTAAGGAATAAATAAACAATAACCGATAAGTGAAGATTGGAAGCTTTAGAACATGACATAGTACTCTTCTAAGTTGCAATTTTTATAATGTTATTATTAAAAAATACTTACAAGGTAACTTACAACTTACAAGACATCTTTAGGGCTGATTGCCACGTGGCCTTATCCAAAGTTTTTATCATTTTCTTTTATAAGAAGCGTGTCCTTATCGAAATTAGTTATTTTTTTTGTTTTTTTAATAGTGACCCCTACGCCAAGTCATTTCTGAGTTCTTCAATTAAAGAAAGTGGTTTTCACTGTGACGTCACCACCTACAACGTACTTACTGTGGGCCTGTGGCTAGGCTAGGGATGAAAACGGAGGAGCGGATGTTGGTCTTCCCATATCCGCATCCGTATTTTTTTTTCCGGATACGGATACGAATACGAATGCATTCGGATACGGATACGGTTCGGATATTAAACGGATATGAATACGGTTCGGATATTATCGGATACGGAGTCGAATACGAATATATTTTGTCGGATACGGATTGCATTTTAATCTTTATTATTTATTTATAATAGTAGTTTCTATAAATATAATGATATTCAATATACTCATTTCTATGTTAGTACTTTGTCAATATTAGAGAAAAAATTAATTTCAGTGTTGTTATCATTTATAATCGTCTCAATTAATAGAAAGTAAAAATAATTTTATGTTACTAGTCCAAATAAAAATATTTATTATAAGAAAATTTATTTAATAAAAATTAAGTATTATCTAATTAAAGTATTCTCTAATATAGAGAAGTAATTATGTTATATTAATCATCTTATGACGTTAAAGATACGGATAAACGGATTAATATTTATCGGATACGGATAATATCCATGTCGGATACGGATAAAGAGCGGATATTGATCTTTCCATATCCGCATCCATATTTTTTTGACGGATACGAATACGAATATGTTCGGATACGGATACGATTCGGATATTACGCGTATTTTTCGGATTCGGATACGGATCGGAGCCGATTTTGTCCGCTCCGTTTTCATCCTTACCTGTGGCTTCTGTTTTATTGAACCAATTGGGAATAAAACGATTTTGGTAGTTCATTAAAACGATTTAAGTACAACCTAATTGTAAATGTAGAATATAATTTAGATTTAATAATGGTGAATAGAAGTTCGATTTAATTTTTTATACAATGCATTTAATTTCAGTGGAGCATAATTTTTTATTCAATTATGCTAAATTAATTTTCTACTTTCTCTCACTTGTTAGAA
Source organism: Rhynchospora pubera (assembly GCA_028095005.1). Classification (NCBI taxonomy): domain Eukaryota; kingdom Viridiplantae; phylum Streptophyta; class Magnoliopsida; order Poales; family Cyperaceae; genus Rhynchospora; species Rhynchospora pubera. The sequence continues at coordinate 83,622,446 of CM051462.1, read as the reverse complement.
AGTGTTTAAGCGAAAGTCATTTTGAGACGATTAGATTGATATTTTGTCGACACGAAACAAGAGCAGAAGTTCGGTGGTTTCAGGTCTGGTGCACTGAACGAACTAGCTCTTGTTCATGGATTTTCCAAACACAATGACTCGTATATCAATATCAATAGGAAACACTATCAAATAGATAAGATATTAATGTTAAACGACTGTTTCGGGTCAAAGGACTAGGACAATTAAAAAATGAATTGGTATTAATTGCTAAGCTTCAGCACAAAAATTTAGTTTGGCCTTGACCGCCTTGGTGTGTGTGTGTGTGGGGGGGGGGGGGGGGGGGGGCGGGGGTGCCTGGAAGAACAAGAGACGATGCTTGTTTATCCAATTGAAGCTTCGACACATTTTTATTTAGTATGTGAACCTTAAGCCTACACATTTTTCCTTTTTATGGTTATGTATATTGTTTTATTAAGGTAGTTCCACGAGCCACCTTTTGTCTTGCTCACAACTTTTGACATTCTGTAATATATTTTGTATTAGATATAGTTTCTAATTAAAAATTAAAATCTTATTACATTATATGCATATTTTAATAGTTTAATTTAATATATGCCTACAATTATGCATACATTATATGAAGTTTGTATATACATACATTATATGCAACAAGATATGTTCATAATACGAACTATATGTCAGCAATTAGAAAATGATATAGTTATATTTTGCTAACATATCACTAAATGCATCTATGTATTATTAATTTTCACTATTTTAGATACTATAAGAAATAAAATCTTAAAAATAAATATTTGTAAGAAAATATATTTTGGTACACAAAAAAATACCGTCATAATAACACTTTTAGTTTAGCAGTATAATGGTTTGCCAAGTCACACCGTTACAGGGACGCTATTGGAGTAATTGCAACAGCTATTTAAAACCATTGTAAAAAATAAAAGAAAAACAGAGATAAAGGTTTTGAAGGGTTGAATAGATTCTAATTAATTAGTTTTTAATTTTTTTTTTCTGTAGTCTGGTTTTCATTGTACTGTCCATAAATAAACAAAAAGATCGGAAATTAACATAAAAAATAAATAAATATTGTTCCTTGAATTTTGTTTATGTTTGATTAGTATTGATTGGGTTATGACTTCATAACGGACAACTTAAGCCTTCAATACAATAGGCCCATATAGAGATATGGCTCAATAACGCTAGCTACGGGTTCCAATTATACAATTGAGCTTCGTTGAAAAATGAAAACAGTGTCAGTATAAATATTTGACAAAAGCATACAATGAATCTCATACAACAATCCGGGTTCCAATCAACTTCGTTGAAGTAGCTAGTATTTTTTTTTTTTTGAAATAAAAATAGGGGTCTAGCCCTATCTTTAATTAATAAACCCAAGTAGTATTATTTTATTAATAGGAGAAAAAGCCCACAAAATTCGCACATATTTAACGAAGAAATATTGTCTGGATTTTAATTAAATAATTATCGAAAGCGCTGTCTAGGTAAATGAAATGGTTGAATTTGATTCAATAGTAGATCTTCTATTTGTAGAGGGTTTCATGCTTCGTATTACTTTCAGATTTTTTTTAATTTAATTTACGTTGTTCCTTGCATGTATTCAATTTAAATTATGTTTTGTGATGACGACGACGATGATAATAATAGTGGTAGTAATCATAATAATAATGATTGATGATGAAACAAGTCTTTTTCTATCATATATATACAATAAAGATTTTGTGGGACCTATCTTCTTAATTTGATAATTGATTCGCGGGGACTCTGCCAATTAAGATGTAAAAATACACATTATGTCGATAGTTGTAAGTACTGGCTTAAATTCATCGGTAGCTGCTCACATTTGTAATTGTTGTGGATCCGTGTCTGTGACATTCCTTGCTTCCCCTTTGCACATTTATTATCGAAGATCGATTCGTGCATTCGGATTTCCTCCTGAACTATAGGGAAATAATTTATATAGGGACCCAATTTAAAGCCAATTCAGGTACTCGTCAATTCAAAGGCATAAATCATAATAGACCAGTCATGCGGGTTGTGACACATGACTTATGAGGGGTCTCGATATATAAGAGGTCAGACATTGCATGTGTTGCTTGATCAACAGATCAGCCATGAGTTTAGCTTGGAACTTGTGAAAAACTTTCATATTTTCGAGTTTTAACTTTTAATATCCACTGATCATAGGCTCCGTTTGGATGGTGTGGGAATAAAAGAAATAAGAAAAGAAGTATTGAGAAGTGTGTAATTTTGTGAAAAATTTAGATTGTTTATAATAAAAGGTGTAAGAAAAAGTTATTTTCTTATTTCTAAGTCCATCCAAACGGAACCATAGAGAAAGAGAAAGAGTATTGGGCCTTATTTTAGTCGGGGACCTAAGTTATAAAATTTCATTAACTATAATATAAATTCCAAAATGAGGATGGGCAAGGCCCTCTATGGCCCTGTGCTAACTTTGCCCCTGACACCAAACAACACATGACAGGGAGATGGAGATTTTTCAAATAAGATTGAACAATATATGAGTATCTGACAAACAAGGATTTGAATATAAATGAAAGGATTTTTATTGTTCATGAATCATGCTTTTAGTTGAGTCTGTGAAAAAACACTAGATTGTAGAATGTTAATGTGTCGGAAAAAAATGTAACTAAACCTAATATTACTTCAATCTTAGTCGTTTTTAAAACCTGCAGATAAAATTTATAACTTGAAAACAAAGTTATATTGCAAGATTTTTTATATGTGCCACTTGATAGCTCGACAGAAAATAAAATTTTAGCATATGGGTCTGAACTGTTTGTTTTTCATTAAAATTACATATTCGAAAAGAAAAAAATCTTCTGGAATCAAATCGTCTCGTTAAAATGGAAATGAGTTCAATTAATGTACATGAGCAGTCATAGATTGCATATTACCAGTGATGCCGGTTAAAACATCTCCAAAACTTTTGTAAATAACTAAAATTTTTTTATGATTTTTTTTTCTTTGGAAACATGTGGGCAATTAATCCACCACTTTTAATTTCAAAGAGAAGTCCCTTATTACAATTATAAATTCAATCTACGCTGTCATCACCTAGCTAGCATTATTAAATTAAACTGGTAGTCATGAGTCATGACTCATGATTCACGAACTTCTCACCTCACAAAATTCTGTAGTTCATATGGGCTTTTGCTCTTTTCAAAGGCACCACGTAGATCTGGCGGATTATGGGCCAATATGGTTTCAGCAAATCGACCGTAACTATTTTATGTTGCAATCGGATGCATTACGCTCATCAATTTAATATTTTTAAGATTACATTAGCTTGTTATACTGATTTTGTTATTAATATTATATTGATATTAAAGTTTGTTATTATTAGTATCAACTTTAGTATTGAAGTTAAGACACAATGTCGACGTGTCCTATATTCTTGTGCAACACATCACGCGACAGTTACAATTTCTAGAAAAATCAAATGAAAATAGTAATGTACCTTGTAAGTTGTAACTGCACTAAATTCCTTTCCTCATTCAACATTCTCTCTCTACATCGAAAATTTTAAGCCGATCCGATAATCATCCTATTGCCACCTCTACTCTAAATATCATACAAATTGCCAATTCAGTAACACCTGTGAATTTAAAAAGTTCTCCATTTAAAATAATAAACGGAGATCATGAGAAGATACACTTTGATTTTCATGCAAGACTATTTCGTGGTGAAAATCTAAGACTATCGTTGTGGATGCCTGACACGTGTTCTTATCCAGCGGACGTTGCTTGTAGGGGTTTCCATGTTATCTCTTTCTTCCGTCTCTCTCCCTCAATAAAACCCCTATACCAATGCCAGCTATGATCCAACATTTCCTCAAGATCTTTCCGCGTCTAAATTTCAATTTCTCCTTGTCGCTCTCATTTGGGAATTAATCACCTTCAACGTAGCATTTCTCTGTCAATCCGTAGTGAAAGGATGGATATTAGTTACAGCCTAATATGCACTATCCTTTCCATCCCCGTCCTCTCTTTTCTCTTCATGAGAAAGATCAACAGGAGAGCTCCAGATACGCAACTCCAACTCCCGCCCGGTTCCCTTGGCTGGCCTTACATAGGAGAAACTCTTAAACTTTACTCTCAAAGTCCAAATTACTTCTTCAAGTCAAGACTAAAAAGGTTTGATTGATCTTTGAACGTGTTAAAATAAATACATTTTGATCATAAGGTGACAGCAATTTTAAATATCTCCTTATAATAACCAACCACAGGTATGGGGAAGTCTTCAAGTCCCATGTCCTGGGTTGCCCTTGTGTGATCCTGGCTACAGCTGAGGCTGCTAAATTTGTGCTAGCGACTCATGCAGATCTGTTCAAGCCAACTTTCCCAAAAAGTAAAGAATTTATGATCGGGCCATGGGCGTTGTTCTTCCACCATGGAGATTATCACGTCAGGTTGAGAAAAATTGTTCAGGGTTCATTAAACCTCGACTTACTTCGTGCCATCTTACCAGATATTGAGTTGACGGTTAGCTGTCTGCTGAAGGAATGGGATGGACATGTGGAGACGACATACCATGCAATGAAAAGAGTAATATTACATGCATTTATCAACTTATCATTCGACTTGTAGTATTCAACTAAAATCGTTAATTAATGTCTGTGTCGTTTCCTGCATTATGATATAGCTTTCTTTCAATGTCGGAATTCTCGTGATTTTTGGACGAGACTTGGATGACCATTACATGAAGGAATTAAAGAAGAATTACTTAATTTTAGACAAAGGCTACAATTCTTTCGCAATTAATTTTCCCGGGACTCCATACCAGAGATCAGTCCAAGTAAGTAACACAAAGCTAGCTTTATAATGTTTTACTATGCTCGCTTTCACATCATTTCTTTGAATGACTGAATTATGTTAAAACTATACTTAAGGATGATCTTTTGTTTATATGTAGGCGAGGAAGCGATTGAACTGCATTTTACATGAGATAATAGAACTGAGAAGGCAAAAGGGAGAATCAAGGAGTGATCTTTTGGGGTGTTTGATGGATAGTATGGACGAAAACTTATGCAAACTAACTGACAATCAGATTGCAGATAATGTAATAGGTATACTCTTTGCGGCACAGGATACCACTGCAAGTGCACTTACTTGGATTTTAAAGTATCTCCACGATTACCCCAATTTACAAGCTCTTGTGAAGGTATGGATTAATAATTTCTATCGTTAAATGATTAATTGTTGAATTTCGGATGTTCAATTTTTAGTTTTTGTGTAGGCTGAGCAAATGGAAATCTATCAGGCTAATGATTGTGGAAAGAAACCCTTGACATGGACCCAGACAAGGACAATGAACGTCACAAATAGGGTAAGTAATTATGGTTTCCCTTTTTTGTGTTATTGTGTTCTTCCAAAATTAGTGACATATAAATATAGCATTACTTATTTCTTAATCTTAATTTAATACTTCTGTAATATTATAACCAATGTAATTCGCTTTGTGTTCCATATAATGATTTTAATGCTAGATGAGGGTAAAGGAAAAAAATAAATAAATTGTCAAATCACTGATAGGCATCTTTAAATTGTACAATTGAAGTCATTCCTATTCAAAGACAATTTTGCTTTTCGTGATGATTAATTCTTTCCACAACATTTTTGACTGGCTGTCCCATGCATATATTTTAAATTTTGCATATATATATATAGGCATGCTGTACGTTAACCATCTATATTGGTACCATTTTTATTTTCATGCAAAATGGATATCATTTGGTATTCGATCAAGTAACATTAATTTTGATAATTCAAAATTTCACACCCTTTTTTATGAGTATCATGCTTGTACAAAAAATATATAGACTGCGTTCTAAAAAAATCCGGTCTAAAACTAAAGGTTATTATGTGTTTATCAAGGTTGCCACATCAACACGTTATCGAAAATTTTTAATCCATTATGAACTAAAGTGATTTTTTAAAAAAAAAAAGATTAAAAATGAAGAATAGTTCTCATTCTTCCTTGGTGTCTTAATAAGCGGTACTTCATGAATGCCAATGACTGAGCACAAACAAATGAGAGTATTGTGCTATTTTCTTCTTTCCTGATTCCATCAATTGTTATGAATTATTATTAGGTCATATCGGAGAGCTTAAGGATGGCAACCATAATTTCATTCACGTTTAGGGAGGCAGTGGCTGACGTGGAGTATAAAGGTAGGAATTGTCACGTAGCACTCGATCCGTACGGTTGGTACCAATATATTACAAGGGCCACAATTACAAAAAATTGGTCCGTAGTCTCTCATTGAATCGTACATATGGCCCAGTAAATATATCTATTTGTAAGCATATTTTTTTTTTCTTCAGAATAGTAAAGACCAAAACCATAGCTTTTATTCAAAGTACATGAAATGAAAAGGAAATTAGATAAAGCTTATTAGTTATGGGCAAAAAAAGCATTTTTGTAAGCGAGTAAAAGCGGAAAGCTTTGGCATCCTATGTTGAAATTATTGTTGAAAGAATAATTGGTAAACCAGCTCATCAATCAGTTGGGTGGCTTAGACCTCCAATTTATCTTCAAAAAAAAAAATATATTCATCCAATTATCTACAATTAAAATGTATTTCTTTTCTCGGAAATTGCAAACCTATATATTGATGTGGTTGTCTAAAATACCAATACCTATATGTCCAAAATTAAGTTGCAAAATGACACAAACAATCATGTACAATTCAATTTATTTTACTGCAAATAGAACGGACACCAGCTGGTGCCATATATGTAAAAATACAAAACGATATTGGTGATAAGTTGATGTGATTATGGGTGCAGGGTATCTTATCCCCAAGGGATGGAAGGTAATGCCACTTTTCAGGAACATACATCACAACTCCGAGTTTTTTCAAGATCCTGACAGGTTCAACCCTTCCAGATTTGAGGTTTGTGTATCTGTGTATATTTCTGTGTTTTATTCCCTCTCCCTCATGCCTGGGGAAATATTTGATATTTCAGAATTCAGACAACTGTTACAAGCTTTCAATCTATTTAATCCACAATTCCTCATGGAATGTGGTTTATCTGTAATTTTTCTATGTCTATTCAATTGTGAATCATTCAAGTATAGAGGGGCAGATTAATTTTGAGGTTATTATATGAAAATATTTAAGGTTTTTGCAACAGATTTTACTATACCATCAGCCCTTAAAATTTACTGTACTCATAACAAATATTATAGAATTCATCTTTTAATGAATTGTTACATTACATACATGCTATTGAGTATTGACTCCGCAAGGAATCTGCAAAAGAATGGTAGAAGTACTCTTTTTGCCTTTGTGTTAGTATCTGGTGTCCGTACGTTGGGTAATTGTCTGGGGCTGGGCTCTTAGTTTTGACACAGAGCCTTTATTGGTTGAGTGCAAGGGATTGGTTAGCTGTGGCAACTGGGCACACCCATACTTTGCCTAGAATAGTGATGTCATTCCCAAATACTACACTGGACTTCCTTAATCCCTTTCTTGCTGTTTCCTCACAAACCATTTATTAATTTACACGTTCATTTTAGGATCCTTTTGTTCTTTCCTGATATTAGTCCTTCATAAATGGTATTTTCCCACTTTTAAAATTCACCACTATATTTACTCATGCTTTATGCATTATAAGTACTCCACATCAAGAAAACTATATATTAGATAGGTTTATTGTTTGGAGCTTCCTTATTTACCAATCGTGTTTAGGGATAAGACTTTAATTAATAAATTAGTGTAATACAAATATATTGAGAACTAGCTCTTAGCTCTAGTGGCAAAAAAAACTCATTTCCAGTGAAAGTCGCGGGTTTGAAATCTAACATTTAATTTTTGAAATAAGTTAGAGGGCTTGACCCAACTTATCTTCAAAAATACACTAATATGTTTCAGCACGTATTAAAATTATCATACACGTGTTACTACCTAGCTAAGTTTGGAATCAAGTGATACAATTCAAGATGCTTGACTTGACAATAATATGCTAAGGAGCCACATCGGACAGACATAGCATATACATAGTTGTAGTCTTGTAGTTGTAGAGATACCAGTAGATCTCACATTTGGCAGACATATATCACAACAACATCACTTTGGAGAATTTTAAAAAGATAATTATAAAGCCACCTGTAACCTTTCGAGAAGAAATCGTTGAAATGCTAAACTTAACTAAAACCATATAATGACTAATGAGTGGTGTAGAGTCCTCAATTCACTGCATAACTATTATTTTCATTTTTCCAATGTACAGGTCCCGCCGAGGCCAAATACATTCCTGCCATTTGGCAACGGTGTGCATGCTTGTCCAGGTAATGAGCTAGCCAAGCTTGAGATACTCGTCCTGATTCACCACTTCGTTACCAATTACAGGTGAGTAATTTGCGTTGTGTGTAAGATTTGAAGAAGAGCCCAGTAGTCAAAACCTAATATAAAAATTCAACGCAAAAAACAATGTAATGTATTATGATAGGGCCTAAATAGAACTCAAATTTTGCTGCTCTTTTTGGAGCTTTGTCCAATTCAAAATGAACTTCCATACGAAAAACCAGCCGAAAGATCCCTATAATAAAGGGTAGGTTAACCCTACTTCAAACTTCTTCTGGACAAACCACATTTTCAAATTAGCTTCATGAATACAAACACAACTTCCTCATTCACTTTTTCATATTTGTCTATTTGATGTAGGTTGGAGGTTGTGGGATCAAGTGATGAGGTAGAATATAGCCCGTTCCCGGTGCCTAAGCAGGGGCTGCCATCAAAGTTATGGCGAATTTGATTGATCAGCATAGACAACTATAACTAAAATAGATAGTTAATTAGAGTGGTGCTTTAGGGTTGATGCGCTCCTGCATTTCGGGCATTAAGGGCAGTTTTACTTGCGAGGAGGGTAAAGGAGTGCTTGAATGCTTTCTGTTTCCGGGGTTATATTTTGAATGAACTAATTAATTTATGAATTCCTATGATTAAATTTGATGAAATGATAGTAGTTTTTTTTTTAAATAATTGGTAGTAATTAATATGAGCATCAGCTATGTGTGGTGTCGTAGAGAGACCAAAATAACATTTGGTATGTCGGCTAAATTTGCTTAAATTAAGAAATTAATATTGCCTATTGGTTTCTAGGAAAAAAAATGATGAAACCATAGTCCATTTTAAGGTTCAACGTTCTCATCTTAATTAACAAAAGAGGAAGAGATGAGGTTAATTAGTAAAAAGTGAGAAGTTTGTTTGTTTGCTCCGTGTCATTTTTTCACAGTGTCTTCAGCTTCAGATGGAATGACAAAGATATAATGTTTTATTAGCATGCTTAACAGCATAGGAAACCAAAATCTTATTGTTGCGTTCAACAGAAGCAAGATTAATTAAGGACATGAAAATAGGATGACTTTTTCTGAAGTTTTAATTGGCTATTATTTGTTGTACATAATAATTATGCATCATTTAAAAGTGGATTACAAATAAGAATTAATTAATACATAAATTGTTAGCCAAAATCTTATTCTTAATAAACAATTAATTACCATTAATTTTTATCAATTAACCCGCAAATCTGATATTTCACATTTGTACTCTTAAGAATCTAATTGGCTTAATTTTGGACGAATCGCTATTACCATTAGAAATATAAGTGAATTGCTTAGGATCATCTCTAAAATTCTATCATCTCCATCATCCCCGCGTTATCCTGCGCCCTCATTAATTATACAGTGCCTATTATCCCTAGCGACGCGTACGCTGCAACTAACTCATCCCAGCACCTATCCTTTCCATACGCTGCAACTAACGCGTACGCTGCCCCCTCCATTACCATAAGCTGTGCCCCCCCACACACACAGACGCACACACTCCATGTTGATTCTCACTCCCATCTCCATCGCCTTTCTTCCTCTCTGTAATATATATAACTGTTATTGTTATATATATAGCTGTTGAAGTTAATATATTTAAATGCTGAAGGTAATATCGTAACTATTGAAGTTAATATATATAACTATCAACAGTCATATATATTAATTTCTACAATTACTATATTAACTTCAATATTTATGTATATTAATGTATATTAATGTCAACGGTTATGAAGTGTGTGGGAGGGGGGAGGGGTGGGGGCGGACAACGTACACGGGAGGGAGGGGACATCGTACGCGGGAGTGAAACAGAGCGACGGAGGGAGGAGAGATGAGCGATGGATTTCCAAAAATAAAATGCGTGATCAGAAGGATGATAGAATGATTTCTAAAAATAAAAAATACATTACTGGAGATGATGGAGATGATGGATCTTGGAGATCATCCTTATCAGCCCGGAAATATAATTACCATTCTCGACCTAAGTAAAGTAAATTAAGATCGTTGTCAGAGTAGCATGAAAATGTTCACGCAGGAACAACTTTGGTGATTTAATTTACTGCCTAGCATCACGGAGTTATTTGGAAATTTTTATTTACGTTTGGTATAACAGAAAAAACAGAGAACATATACAATTAGGGCTGTCAATGGTATATATACTGTAAACCGTTATGCCATTTTATTTTGTCAAAACAGAACAAATAACGGTAGTAAAATTTATTTCGTCTCCTTAACGAAACAGCAAATAGCATTGAAATTTGTACATGCCGTTTAGCGAAATTATTCGTATACGAAGTGACACGATTAACAGTAGCAAAATCGATTTTGTTTCTTTAACGGCACAGTAATTAAACTGAACACCCCGTTTTATTGCCACTAATCCGTTCTCTAACTGAGATACTCCTGTCGTTTTTTGGATCTGAGCCATCCGATCACTAATGGATTCCCCGTGATTAATACTTGACCTGTCGAGATTCGTGCAGTCCATGAAAATCAAGCTAGCTATTCAGATTAAATGGGATAGCTCAGATCCAAAAACCACCACTGGTCGGTTTTTTCTTTTTTGAGCGACCAGAGGATCCTGACTCTGTGTACCTCAGTACAAAATTGAATTGTTCCAATTAATTGATCCTTTACTCGGGTTGCTTTTATTGAACTGTGATCTCTGTGCCTCTGTGGTATGGGGACGGCCGGACAGGCATAGTGCCATAGTCTGATGGACCAGTGGTCAAAAGACCATGAACCATCTTTTCTTTTCTTTTTTTCTTTTTTTTTTTATGAAAGACCATGATCCATCTAAATTGTACGTAGAATAGCAGCTTGTGGCAAACAAGTTGTGGGCTTTTGTTGCGTTGTCGAAATCTTATTGGTTGATCAGGTTTGTACCGGCCGGGTGGTCAACACACGACCTTGTCTATACTTCATTTAAATGCGGAACAAGCCAACAATGCAATGAAGTCTTGGATTCCAAATTCCTGTTCACTCTTTTCGCTAAGTTTCTTTTTCGAGTAAAGTTGCTCTGATGTATTATCGGTTCAACAAACAATGATAAAAGCTGACGAAGGGCTTTAAACACCAAAATAAATAAATAATGATAGAAACAGTGATGTTCAATAGGGTAGACATGCATGGTCCACACTAATAGAATTAGGGAATATAGGTATTTGACACGTTTAAAAATTAAATGGTTTTTCCGAATTTTAAGCCTGGGCACCATCATAAAATTAATAATTGGAAAAATCGGTCTCATACCTCTCAAATCTTTCTTAATTAGATATTTACCCTTCAAATCTTTGAAATTGATTCCATACCCATCCATTCATGATGAAATTAGAAATATACCCTCCTTAGCTATTTTAATAAATATTTAATATAAAAAACTGATTTTTATATTTTATGACGAAATTGCCCCTTTCCAAACTCCTCTCTGATAACTCAAAGAAACCTTTCATCTTTTCGCTTTTTTTCTCTCCAAGCAAATAAGGTTTGAGGGTTGTTTAATTTGTCAATAGCGCTGGAATTGTTTATCCTTATGCAAGGTTTGTCTCCCCTTTCTTTTTCTTTTTATTTTTTTTAACATTTTTAGGTCTTGGATTGAGGGAGTGGAATTTGTTGTTTGATTAGCTCCAATTATGGCTTTATTTTTAATTTCAGATTTCAATATGAGCTTTGATTTATAGTTTTATACCAAATTTTCAAGAATTTAAATGGATTTCGTAAAAAAAAAAGAAAATCTGAATTTATAGTGGAAATGTATTGATGCGGCTAATACTAGTGCTAGAGATTGAAAAAGCTTAAATTAGAGCTCAATTATACCCAACTAAATCCATTAATTGCAAATTCAAAGGCATTGAACAAAGAAAAAAAAAAAGAAGGAAAGGTCAATTAGCCTTACTGGACAAACTGATACTCGTATTTATGACCAGATCATTCTTAGTAAATCATTATGTTTTTTTCCCTTATTTTTCATAACGTATTGACTAGTTACGTCGTCCATGGTGGATGATGAGCTATTGAAAAACCTAATCAAAATTAATGTTGAAAATGTGACAAGAGTTACACGTGACCATGCCAGGAAGAGGAGTCCAATCGTGAATATATGATCAGGTGCAGTTTCAAGTCAACCCCACAAAACCATGAATTTTTGCTTGGAGAGGAAAAAGCGTTTCTTAGGGTTGTCAGAGGAGATGAGTTTGGAAAGGGCAGTTTTGTCATAAAATATAAAAATCATTTGTTTTTATTAAAAATTCATTAAACTAGCTAAGGAGAGTATATTTCTAATTTCATCTAGAATGGACGGGTATGGAATCAATTTCAAAAATTTGAGGGGTAAATATCTAATTAAGAAAGATTTGAGGGGTATGAGACCGATTTTTCCATTTTATTAAAATAAAAATACTTTAAATAATAAATTTAATATAAAATTAACATGATTAAGAGTAGGAATTAATTGGTTTTATGTCACTGTAAAAATTAGCTAATTAGAGATATGCCATTGTTAGATTACAAATTAGATTTATGCCATCATCAAATTATGTAAATTAGAGATATGCCATTATTTCATTCCAAAAAAAAATTTAATTCCAAAAATACTGTCATGAATGCTCTCAATATTTTCAAAAATCCCAAATTACCCTTGTTAATAAATCTAGTCGTAAAAAGCGATTAGGGATTAAAACAAACACAAAATATCAGTAGGTGACCCAAAACAGACCAGTTCGAGGGCGGTCCAGGGAATGTTGGGTACAATGTGCAAGTACTTTTGTGGTTGAAACATTAAATGGTGAATTGGTGATATATAGATGATATAACGCTTTATAGTAAAAAATGGAGAAAACAAATTTTCTAATTACTTTATCACCATGTACCGTATCAGTATGCATCATGGCGTGGCCCAAATAATTAGGCAACTAATGTTTTATCATACAAATTTTCTAATATGTACCAAACAAGTGTATTCAATCAGTAATGGCGTTCGAGTCTTAAAGTATAGTGCAATTTGAGAATATTTCTAATTTCAAAGTATTGTAGTGGCATAAAAATAATTTGCCATTTAGTGATGATATTTTTCTAATTTTAAATTTTTATAGTGGCATATTTAAAAGGGTAAAATTGGCAAATCAATTTTTCAGTGGCAAAAAACTAATTTTTACTTTTTCACAGTGGCATAAACCAAATTTGTCATTTAGTGATGGCATTTCACTAATTTCAAATTTTCACAGTGGCATAAATCTAATTAACCCTAAGAGTATTATTGCAAAATATATATTTTTTTCCAAAAATCTAATTTCTTTTATTATATTTATCTCTAATTGTAAGAGCATGATTTGAATAAAATATTAAAATCTGGAAGTCTTAACGCATATAGCAACTATGTGTTGTTGTGTGCACAGTGGAGTCTTAATGCATTATGCATCTAGCACTGACTCCGTCGTCATAATTGTAAGAGATGCATTAAGATTAAGGCCCACCAAATGGTTTTAATTTTGGAAAAATATAAAATATAGAAGAGAAATGAAACAAAATCAGTCAATTCATCTGCGAAGTAGAACGGACGGTAGAGAAACTAAACCAAGGTCTTTTAGGCCTTTTGATATTTGAACGAACAAAATACCTTGTCAGGCCATATATTTTAGAAAACAAGTCCAGGCACTTGCCTGGGCTTGCTCCTACGACTTGGCTCCATCCCAGGCCATCTGCCATTTTTTACTTCAATATCTCACTATTATTTAGATTTTTAAGATGAGAGGTCTCCTATTTCTAACAGAAATGGTCTAATTTGGAAAAATAAAGAAAAATTCGCTTCAAAAGTTCACCCATAGTGACGTCGATCCGTAGGTGATCCATTACATTTACATGCATTTCACGTCGGATCGATGGCCCAAATAAAATTTGAGTGTGTATATAATAGTATATCACAAACTTCAAAAATACAATAACAAGTCTGGGTACGTAGGTCCATCTAAAGTATCTCCAAGTATGTGGTTCTCCCCTTCTATTCATCATCAAGACAGTATTAGCAATGTTACATGATTTTCACAGTACATTTTTTTTTTAAAAATGAGTGCTGTTAAATTTTTGTCAGCTGTTTCGTTATATTGGAATAAACCACGTTACAAGCAACAAGGTTTTTTTTTTTTTTTTTGGACAGTAACAAGCCAACTTGTTGGTGCAATAGTGCTGTCTGAAGGCTAATATTGGGCCTTTCAATTTAGGTGGTCCATGAAACATCTAAAAATATTGCAATAGAGATATTGAGCCGAAAAATTTTAAAATAGTATTAAATTAATATAATATATTAAAAATAATATCAATATAATAAGTTTAATATAAATAGTATCACGAGATCGGAATCCTGAATTCCGAACGTTAGATCGGAATCCAGGATTCCGATCTAAGCTTTGATCGGATTCTGAGTTTCCGATCTAAGCTTAGATCGGAATCCGAGATTCCGATCTTAGCTTTTTAATTTTTTATATATTATTTACTTATTTATTTAATTTATTAATTAGTTAAATAATTAGAAAAATAGATAATATATTGTAAAAATATTGAAAAAATATGGAAAAAATCAGGAATAATTAAATTAAATTTTATATGTAATTTAGTATTTTTTGGGGAAATTATTATTTTCATTTTAATTAATTTATTTAATTAAAATATAAATTTTTATAACTTATTTAATTAAAATATAAATTTTTATAACTTATTTAATTAAATGAATTGTACCATTTAAAAAGGATTATAAATTTTCAGAATTTGCAGGGATACAAAGGCATAATCCTTTCAGAATGTTCAAAGTTTTATTAATTCTTTCTGCATTTGCAGGGATACAAAGGCATAATTTGAACATTAAAACTTTAAACAGGCTTAACTTTTGATAGGAAGGTCCGTTTGGGGCGATCGAGGACATTCTGGAAAGCTGGCGACGAGATCTACGAATATTACTGGGGTCAAACCCCGTAACGACCATTTTCGGACCCAAAAAACGCTCTCTGGACCTCCAAAATCCACTTTGAAAGTTTACAAATCTAAAAACCACTCTAAACTACTGAAAATGTTTTTAAAATCATAAATTAATCATTAAAAAGAGAAATGCAGTAAATCAAGTGAATTTAGTCTTTCTTCTCCGTCTCAGTAAAACATCAATCTCGTGTGATTCCTTTCTAACGCAATCCAGAAAGTGCTTCCTTGATCATGAGACTCGATATGATTGTTTAATATATAATATGAAAATAATATATACAGAGGACGACATCCAGGACGCATATCAAATGGTTGTTTAAATTAATTAAAAATTTATACTTAATTATTCATTTTTTAATTAAATAAAGTAATTAAATTTATATTTAATTAAATAAATTAATTAAAAGGAAAATAAATTTAATTTTCCAAAAAAAAAATACTAAATTACATATTAATTTTTTTAATTATTCCAGATTTTTTTATATTTTTTCAATATTTTTAGAATATATTATCTATTTTTCTAATTAATTAACTAATTAATAAACTAATAAAAGGAAAAAAATTTTAATTTTCCCAAAAAATACTAAATTACATATAAAATTTAGTTTAATTATTACTGATTTTTTCCATATTTTTACAATATATTATCAATTTTTTCTAATTATTTAACTAATTAATAAATTAATTAAATAAATAAATAAATAATATATAAAAAAATTAAAAAGCTAAGATCGGAATCTCGGATTCCGATCTAACGTTCGGAATCCAGGATTCCGATCTCGTGATACTATTTATATTAAACTTATTATATTGATATTATTTTTAATATATTATATTAATTTAATACTATTTTTTAAAATTTCGATGAGCCTTTTCTGTGTATAAACAAAAGTGAACGTATAAAATAATCAAAATAAAAATTTAAATAATCAAAGTGAGCACATACAAATAAATAAATTCAATAAAAATAAATTGAATATGCATATCAAAAATCCGGACAATAATATAAAAAGTAAAATCCAACTCATAATTGAATAAATTAAGTGAACAAAAAGAAAAATAAATTGAGCATATTAATGAATAAAGTGAACAAATAGAAATGTGATGTCACGAAATGATGCGTGGAGAGATGTTAAATAGTAATTTCTAATTTTAATGCCAATTGCCAATGTATTTTAGCATGAGAAGAACATATGGCAGTCGGGAGGTTTGGAGCGTCCCAATTATATTTTACACTTAGTTAATTAGTAGCATATATCGATCTGTTCATTCTAATTCAATTGGACAAACAAAATTTAAAGGATATCTATTTCTTTTAAATAATAATAATAAATAAAACTCATACTCCAATTAATATGGATTTATATAGTTCTTCTTTTATGTGTTTATTCATTTATATCGATCGAGTCTATCGACCTATTCTTTTTCTTCTCCAAAAACTTAAACTAATTTTAACTCCATTAAATATACTCAAATTGATTATTGTTGATTTAATATAATTTGAAAATAAAAAATTAAGAAGTTAAACCTAACCAGGTCTATGACTCAACATTAATATTTTGAGATCAAACTAACCTGATTCGATTCAAGCAAATGGATAGCCAGAAATAATTGTATCACCACCTTAAAAATAACAAAACTTATAGCGACGTAAAATAATTACCTTATCTGACCTGAAACGTGACTAAAAATTAACCCAAACGAAACTTTTCAAAAATTAAATTGATCCAATTTTTTGTTGAATTTGGGTCAAATTTAGTCACCTTTATCTAAGCTAATCTGGAACTATGATCGAAATCCAATATTAAAATATGAACATTTTCGAGAATCAAACTGATTCAGATCTCGCTCTAAATATATCTTAAACTCGCTATAATTCAAGGGGACATTTGGCATGCATTAGGTTAATTTAAATTTTCTGAGTTAGCAAACGAATTTGTTAACACAATTGCCTAAAAGTACAAACTTTTAACTTTTTGATTCACTAATATAAAATGTTGCCAAACGCCCTCCAAAATTATTTGCTCCAAGCCTCCAACCCAACCCAACTGGATCCACAACATACAAAATTTCCAAAAATGTAACTGACTCGATCTATCTTGAACCCAATTCAACCTCACCCGACCAAATTAATCCACCTTTAGGCCACCTCGACTCCTCCATATATCATGCAAATTGCCAATTCATTAACATATGTGATATTCTTCAATTAAAGGAGAAATTGGAGATGATAATTAACATTACTTAATTTTCACACAATGCAAGACAACGTGGTGAAAATCTGACTGGTATGCATGACACGTTTCCTTATGAAGATTCAAGCCGTTACAAGGTTCTCTCTCTTCCAATCTCTCTCCCTCAATAAAACCCTACCGATGCCAGCAGCAGTTCCTCCATGAATTTTCCGGTTTCAATATTTCCAATTTCTCCTCATCGCACTCATTCTAGAATCACCTTCAACTTTGCAATTCCTTCTCAATCCGTAGTGAAAAGATGGACTTTAGTTGCAGCCTCATATGCACTCTCCTTTCCATGTCCCTTCTTTCGTTTCTCATCATGAAAAAGGTCGACAGGAGAGCACAACATCCACAACCTCAACTCCCGCCTGGATCTCTTGGCTGGCCTTACATAGGAGAAACTCTGCAACTATATTCTCAAAGTCCCAATTACTTCTTCAAGTCAAGACTACAAAGGTTTGATCACCTCTCCACAGATCTTTTAGCATAAATTAAACATTTTAATACTCTATAATATGACATACTTTCATTTCCTTATATAAACAAACACAGGTATGGTGAAGTCTTTAAGACACATCTCTTGGGTTACCCTTGTGTGATGCTGTCTACCGTTGAGGCGGTCCGATTTGTGCTTGTGACACATTCAGATCTATTCAAGCCCACTTATCCAAAAAGCAAAGAGTGCATATTTGGACCATTGGCGTTGCCCTTCCAGTCTGGAGATTATCATATCAGGTTAAAAAAAATTGTTCAGGGCTCACTAAGCCCCGATTTGCTTCGTACCATCTTGACAGATATCGAGTCAATCGTGAGATGTACGCTTAAGGCATGGGATGGACATGTGGAGACTACATACCATGCAATGAAAAGAGTAAGCTGACATGCATTTAAGCCTTGCATATAATTCAACTAAATAAATTGTTAATATGCATGGTATTTTTTGCATTTTGTTATAGCTTTCTTTTGATGTTGGAATTCTGATAATTCTTGGACGAGACTTATCTGGCTGTTATCGGAAAGAACTAAAGAAGAATTTCATCATTCTTGAGAAAGGTTTCAACTCTTTCGCAATTAATTTTCCCGGAACTCAATATCAGAGATCAATCCAAGTAAGAAAACAAAGCTAAGTCAGATTATGTTTTCTATTCTTGCTTTCATGCTTTCTTTGATTATTCACTGCATTATGCTAAAATCGAACTGAAAGATGTTCGTCCCTTTTCGATATGTAGGCAAGGAAACGATTGAGCTGCATTTTATATGAGATAATAGAAAAAAGAAGACAAAAAGGTGAAGCAGGAAATGATCTCCTAGGTTGTTTAATGGACAGTAAGTGTGACACCCGAAATTTTTACTGTTTCTGAAATTATTTTTAATATAAAACTTGAGTGCACTTGGTTGGCTTTATTTGAATAATTTCTAAGCTGGAAATTAAATCTTTATACTTACTGGTATTCTTAAAATAAGAATATGAAAAATTCTAAATTTTTAATTGGCATTATAAAGAGATTAGCTATTTTTTTCTTTTGTTGCATAATTGTTTTTATGCCTAGAATATTGATTTTTGGGATTTATTAGGAATTTCTGAATTTTGTAAAAAAAAAATAAAAAAAAAAATAATCGGAAGTTAAATTGGGGAGCCGACCCCTTTATTTTTGTTTGTTTGTTTCTCTCTGTCTTTCCCCTTCGGCTCCAACAGAGAGGCATACGCCTCTCTTTCTCCAAACCGAAACCCCTC
Source organism: Rhynchospora pubera (assembly GCA_028095005.1). Lineage (NCBI taxonomy): Eukaryota > Viridiplantae > Streptophyta > Magnoliopsida > Poales > Cyperaceae > Rhynchospora > Rhynchospora pubera. The sequence continues at coordinate 83,603,132 of CM051462.1, read as the reverse complement.
CCCACAAATCCAATCTCCACCTCTTCTCCATCGTTTCACCGGATCAAAGTACCTTCGCGTTCGTCTCACCACCCTCTCTTATTATCTACCTTTGGATCGTCAATTGGAGGCCTCTCCTCGTCGTATTTTTCGATGGAAGTTTTTCGGAAATCAAATCCGGGAAGGTCTCTTCCGATTTTTCTTGCAAACTTCTAACTCGTTACACTTACTGAGTAAGTAAATTTGTTGATTGTATTAGATTTCTACCCTTTTGTTACTCAAATTAATTTCAAAGGGCCAAATCGAATAAAGTCATTTGCAGTTTTTCTGTTACCGCTGTGACATTGCATCAGTGTTTAAGTAACTGTTGTTATTCTGTTTCGAATTTGGATGTGAGAATAGTTTTGTTTGAAACTAGACTTCAAGATGAAAATTTTGGTATCTAAAGTGAATTTTTCTGAGATTGGTTGGTATTTTTACAAGATTTTTGAAACTAGGGCCTCTTTTGAAAATCAGTTTCTGGAACAGACAGACCCCAGTGTGGTTTTTCATTTTTCATTTATTCTCTGTTTGCATTTAGGACTTGAAACTTTTAGGTATGAAACTAGACATCTAGAGGCAGCTTCTGTAAATTTTACAAAATTTTTAGAGATTTATTTGAAGGGTTTCAAGGCAGGAACTTTCAGACGTACTTACTGGCACAATTTGCTGGAACAGATTTTCTGAAACCTGATTCTGTCTGATTTCGAAAATTCACTATAATTAATCTGTATGTCCAAACATCATGAAATTTTTACAGTAGATGAGTCCTATCATGTTTCATTCACAGTTAAATTTTCATTTGATTCCGTTCATCCGTTCTAGAAATAAAAAGGATTTTGTAAACTGTCGAAAATGCCCTTCACGGGTTGTGCCAGAAAATTGTCCAGCACTATTGTTTTACCGTTGTGTATTGATTTCTAGAGTTGTTAACCACTGTTTAGTGTTTCAAATCATCTACTAGTACAACTAATAAGGTGTACTATAATTGTATGAGGTAATCAAAGGAACAAATCAAATCCGTCACTTTATCTACGAATTCGTTGAATGTGAATTGTTATTGTTTGCTTGCTTAAATAAGGACTTAGCCTAGTATTGTTAATGTAGAGTCTGGGCAGGTTTCGAGCCGGATATGGCTGGTACAACTGAGGGTCTGTATGATTATTGTTGGCTAGCTGATGTTATTGTGATATCAGGTACGGATTTCACTTGAGTTTTAATTATATGTGACATATGTTTTGATTGTTGTTATTGTTATTATTATTATTATCATTGTCATTATGCATTCTGAATTCATAATTGGAATGTTGTTCATGAGATCATTTTGTGAAATTGTATATTGATGCATGATTGGAAAGTGACATATTGAATGGTATCCGATTGAAATGTTGGAAAGTGACATATTGAATGGAATCCGATTGAAATGTGAATTGATTGAGGTAAGTACAGCTTGTGTGGTTGAGATAGACACTCGTAATGTTTGGAGGTGGAGTCATGACCCATCCTACCAAGCACCGTGTAATAAGCGCTTATGTACCGGGACTCAGTAGGTCTAGTCTGGAATGGACCGGAGTGTGAGTGTTCCCAGCTTGCTTGTACATTTTGATGATTTAATTGATTGAATTATGTATGAATTGAATTGGCCGTTGGCATCCATCTATAGGGTGGTTCGCGGTATCTGAAGGAAATGACTGAAATGATTGACTTGTGATAAACCAGACTTGCATATTAGGTAATTTCCCAACCAAATGAGTCGGCTTTTGCTATACATTGATATTTGAATTGTTATGGAATTGATGCCGAGCTCACATTTCATATTGCATTGATTGAATTGATTTGACCTTGCTATTCCTATTGGAAACAAGTTGTAAGGGTTGCTTTTAATTTGCACGTTAGTTATTACATGTTATTAATTATTTGTTCAAGTAATTGAAATGATAATTGTCATATTTTGAATTTCAAGAAAGGAAAATTGATTTTGAATAGTACTGAATTTATTTGTCTAATGGCATTGCTTGATCGAAAGTCTAGTTTTAATGTTATTTGAAATAAAAAGAAATGAAATTTGATTTGGAATTGATTTAACTCAGTCTTGTATTTAGTTCCAACACATGATAATCAAAACTCAAGTGGCTGGAACTGAATACCGTACTGAGATAAATTTTATTTATCTCATTCCGTGCTTTTGCATTGTTTTCCACGGTTGGTTGTGGGTTCCAGGTTTCAGGTCAAGTGCTGGACAGCAGGACAAGCAACGAGCCATTGGATACTGTGGTTAGCAACCTAAATATACCAGGCCTTTATAGGATTTACTTTATATTTAAGTAATTAATTATAAATTTCTAATTGATTGGTATATTATTTGAGTAGAATCAATATTAATTGGTAAATTAAGTATTAGTAAGCCTTGCGGGTGCAGCAGGCATCCGCGGCGGGCACTCCATCGTGTATTGTCCAGTTACAGTATTCGACGGGGTGTCACAGGTGGTATCAGAGAATGGTTTAGCAACCGAACCAGGCCAATAGAACACGTGAGTGGGGTAAGTCTAATGGGTTGTTCTTATAAGTAGATTTTATTTTATAGTTTTTGTGATGGTAGATTTAAAATTTGTTTGACTTATTTATAACTATGATATGATGTACTAATGATCCTTTGTATTTGTATATATACTAGTATATATATATTGATTGATTGTTTTATATTTGATTACCATGTTGCTCTAGTGCTTACTTTAGCAACAAAATTGGATTCTTGAAAACTTTCCTCAAAGATTGTTCTTTTTGCGTGTCGAATAGTTGAATTAAGTTGGATGCTTATATTGCATAGTTTTAAACTATAATATATATTTGAATTCATAGTTTAATATTTTATATGAGGTGGTTCGAAACTATTTGATAGTTTGACTGTATATGTTGGTTCTAAAAATTTGGTGTGATATGTTATAATTTCAAGTTGAAGTCACAACTCAAGATGATATTTTATATTATATTTAAATATACTCTTTGGTGAACATTGTTTGTCGAGTACGACTCATTTTAGTTAAAGGGAGCATAAATTTGATTTTCATAAATCATTTTATCGTGCATAGTTCGAATTAAGATAACATAAGGATCTTGTATGGAAAATTTGGAATTTATTAAATTCTAGTTTTCTTGGTGCAGTTGCATAAACACTCCATTGATATTTTGAAAATGTAGTTTTGCTATTACTAAAGATGTAAAGATATATATTTTGCATGAGGTTTTTACATAAGTTGTAAGCAATTCATGTTGATAAGAACTTCAAAAAATAGATTTGAGTTATTTTAAAGCTTCAGTGACTTAGTTGAGTAAAAATCTTATCTTTTGTTGGCACAAGGATCAAACAAGCTGACTGATCATCTGACTTGTTAATTGAATCTCAATAATACCAGAATTATTCTTACTTCCTTGACTGATCACCAAGGCAGCCAAAAATAATTTTGATATTACCGTGCTTCCTAAAAGATAAGAAAAGAACTGGACATTTCAAAATGTTACTAGTTACAAGAATTGAAAGATTTGTTTTTAAATGATAACGTAAGGAGTGATAGTATTCTCTGCTTGTAGTGCTTGGTTATTTGAATTGTTATGATGTTATGATAAGGAATTGTCTGAATTGTAAATGGAATAGATTGACCGTTGGCAACCCTCTTTTGAGGTGATTCACGGTATCCGAATATCTGTAATCGCTGGTTGCTCTCTGAGAAAGAGACTCGCGATATCTGACTCTGAACTGATTGACCTGTAATTGTGACTTATGATTGCCATGCTTGCATTTAAGTTACCGATATTGGACCGACATTCTAGTATTATCATTAGTATTTTAATTTTGAATTGAATAAAATGTCAGGCTCTCTCGCATCGCATTAATTTGAAATTGCTTGATAATTGTTGCATAATATGTTCATTCCATCTAATTGTATTATTGACTGAATGATTGCTATGTATTTAGATAAATTTCGAGGTCGAAATTTTTTTTTAAGGAGGGAAGAATGTGACACCCGAAATTTTTACTGTTTCTGAAATTATTTTTAATATAAAACTTGAGTGCACTTGGTTGGCTTTATTTGAATAATTTCTAAGCTGGAAATTAAATCTTTATACTTACTGGTATTCTTAAAATAAGAATATGAAAAATTCTAAATTTTTAATTGGCATTATAAAGAGATTAGCTATTTTTTTCTTTTGTTGCATAATTGTTTTTATGCCTAGAATATTGATTTTTGGGATTTATTAGGAATTTCTGAATTTTGTAAAAAAAAAATAAAAAAAAAAATAATCGGAAGTTAAATTGGGGAGCCGACCCCTTTATTTTTGTTTGTTTGTTTCTCTCTGTCTTTCCCCTTCGGCTCCAACAGAGAGGCATACGCCTCTCTTTCTCCAAACCGAAACCCCTCCCCACAAATCCAATCTCCACCTCTTCTCCATCGTTTCACCGGATCAAAGTACCTTCGCGTTCGTCTCACCACCCTCTCTTATTATCTACCTTTGGATCGTCAATTGGAGGCCTCTCCTCGTCGTATTTTTCGATGGAAGTTTTTCGGAAATCAAATCCGGGAAGGTCTCTTCCGATTTTTCTTGCAAACTTCTAACTCGTTACACTTACTGAGTAAGTAAATTTGTTGATTGTATTAGATTTCTACCCTTTTGTTACTCAAATTAATTTCAAAGGGCCAAATCGAATAAAGTCATTTGCAGTTTTTCTGTTACCGCTGTGACATTGCATCAGTGTTTAAGTAACTGTTGTTATTCTGTTTCGAATTTGGATGTGAGAATAGTTTTGTTTGAAACTAGACTTCAAGATGAAAATTTTGGTATCTAAAGTGAATTTTTCTGAGATTGGTTGGTATTTTTACAAGATTTTTGAAACTAGGGCCTCTTTTGAAAATCAGTTTCTGGAACAGACAGACCCCAGTGTGGTTTTTCATTTTTCATTTATTCTCTGTTTGCATTTAGGACTTGAAACTTTTAGGTATGAAACTAGACATCTAGAGGCAGCTTCTGTAAATTTTACAAAATTTTTAGAGATTTATTTGAAGGGTTTCAAGGCAGGAACTTTCAGACGTACTTACTGGCACAATTTGCTGGAACAGATTTTCTGAAACCTGATTCTGTCTGATTTCGAAAATTCACTATAATTAATCTGTATGTCCAAACATCATGAAATTTTTACAGTAGATGAGTCCTATCATGTTTCATTCACAGTTAAATTTTCATTTGATTCCGTTCATCCGTTCTAGAAATAAAAAGGATTTTGTAAACTGTCGAAAATGCCCTTCACGGGTTGTGCCAGAAAATTGTCCAGCACTATTGTTTTACCGTTGTGTATTGATTTCTAGAGTTGTTAACCACTGTTTAGTGTTTCAAATCATCTACTAGTACAACTAATAAGGTGTACTATAATTGTATGAGGTAATCAAAGGAACAAATCAAATCCGTCACTTTATCTACGAATTCGTTGAATGTGAATTGTTATTGTTTGCTTGCTTAAATAAGGACTTAGCCTAGTATTGTTAATGTAGAGTCTGGGCAGGTTTCGAGCCGGATATGGCTGGTACAACTGAGGGTCTGTATGATTATTGTTGGCTAGCTGATGTTATTGTGATATCAGGTACGGATTTCACTTGAGTTTTAATTATATGTGACATATGTTTTGATTGTTGTTATTGTTATTATTATTATTATCATTGTCATTATGCATTCTGAATTCATAATTGGAATGTTGTTCATGAGATCATTTTGTGAAATTGTATATTGATGCATGATTGGAAAGTGACATATTGAATGGTATCCGATTGAAATGTTGGAAAGTGACATATTGAATGGAATCCGATTGAAATGTGAATTGATTGAGGTAAGTACAGCTTGTGTGGTTGAGATAGACACTCGTAATGTTTGGAGGTGGAGTCATGACCCATCCTACCAAGCACCGTGTAATAAGCGCTTATGTACCGGGACTCAGTAGGTCTAGTCTGGAATGGACCGGAGTGTGAGTGTTCCCAGCTTGCTTGTACATTTTGATGATTTAATTGATTGAATTATGTATGAATTGAATTGGCCGTTGGCATCCATCTATAGGGTGGTTCGCGGTATCTGAAGGAAATGACTGAAATGATTGACTTGTGATAAACCAGACTTGCATATTAGGTAATTTCCCAACCAAATGAGTCGGCTTTTGCTATACATTGATATTTGAATTGTTATGGAATTGATGCCGAGCTCACATTTCATATTGCATTGATTGAATTGATTTGACCTTGCTATTCCTATTGGAAACAAGTTGTAAGGGTTGCTTTTAATTTGCACGTTAGTTATTACATGTTATTAATTATTTGTTCAAGTAATTGAAATGATAATTGTCATATTTTGAATTTCAAGAAAGGAAAATTGATTTTGAATAGTACTGAATTTATTTGTCTAATGGCATTGCTTGATCGAAAGTCTAGTTTTAATGTTATTTGAAATAAAAAGAAATGAAATTTGATTTGGAATTGATTTAACTCAGTCTTGTATTTAGTTCCAACACATGATAATCAAAACTCAAGTGGCTGGAACTGAATACCGTACTGAGATAAATTTTATTTATCTCATTCCGTGCTTTTGCATTGTTTTCCACGGTTGGTTGTGGGTTCCAGGTTTCAGGTCAAGTGCTGGACAGCAGGACAAGCAACGAGCCATTGGATACTGTGGTTAGCAACCTAAATATACCAGGCCTTTATAGGATTTACTTTATATTTAAGTAATTAATTATAAATTTCTAATTGATTGGTATATTATTTGAGTAGAATCAATATTAATTGGTAAATTAAGTATTAGTAAGCCTTGCGGGTGCAGCAGGCATCCGCGGCGGGCACTCCATCGTGTATTGTCCAGTTACAGTATTCGACGGGGTGTCACAGTAAGGAGGAAAACAGAGGCACACTGACTACCGAGCAGATTGCCGATAACGTAATAGGTGTGCTCTTTGCTGCACAGGATACCACTGCAAGTGCACTTACATGGATTCTGAAATATCTCCATGATTACCCCAATGTACTAGATATTGTGAAGGTTTTTTCAGCAACTGCTACGTTTAATGATTGTTATTTTTCGCATGTTTTATTAATAATGAATAATGTTTTGGATGTTGAAATAATGTGTCTTTTCTCTGTAGGCTGAGCAAATAAAAATCTATCAGGCTAATGACTGTGGAAAGAAACCCTTGACTTGGACCCAGACTAGGAACATGAATGCCACAAATAAGGTAGGGAATTATGGCTTCCTAGTTTTGTGTTACTATATCCAATTAAATCAGGTAACACAAATAACAAATATAAGTTCTTATTCCTAATTAATACTCACAGAGTATCATAAATAACGTAAATAAACTTGTTTTTGCAAGCAATTTAAAATGAAAACATATAAATCACAAAACACGTGCTGGTATAATTTAAAACCGTTTCGTTATTCATAAATCATAAATGATATCATATATATGCTACTTCTAGTAATTCTTTTCTTGCTTACAACAGTCTTGAGGTGGTTTCCCTGCATTTAATTCCTGTAATATTAGGAACCCAATTACTCTGGCTAAACTTCTCTAATTATGGAATTGTTATATATTTTAAAAATAAAAGGTTCATATGAAAATTAAAAATGGCTGAAAATAATTGTTAATTTTGATGTCATTTGATGATGGTCTAATTACACCAAATTAATTATTGTTTATATGAATCTTATGCATAAATAATAAACTATGTTCTAAACATATATCTTAAAATTATAGGCTATCTCGAATGATTGTGAAGGTTGTGTCATGCTCGTTATAACTCAGTGTCAATTTTTTCAATCGTTAACAATTAGAGATATCATGTAAAATTGAGATCGAAAGAAAAATTTAAGAAGATCAATAGCTCATCTCTTCAATTGCGTCTTCTTAATGTTACATCTAATGCCATGCATAATAGAAAGTGAGTGTCCTTTTTTTTATAAGTTTTTCCCCCTTAATTATTTCGTCATTTGTTCCGCAAAATGCCAAAATCAGGTAATGTTGGAGAGTTTAAGGATGGCATCTATCCTTCCATTCACGTTTAGAGAGGCAGTTGCTGACGTGGACTACAAAGGTACGGAATACGAATTTCCATGGTAACAGTCAGTACGGTTGGTATCAATGTATAAACAAACAAGGCCGCAATTACCCAAATTGGCCCGTTGTATCTCTTCAATCGTACTCAACCCAGTAAATTTAGGCCCTCATCAATTATTATTTTTTTTTCTTACATGGGATTTCATTTCATTGGAAAAATTTTTATCAAAATTAACGAACGGATCCCATGTCATTTAATGGAAATAAATCTTCAGAAATCAATTCAAATAAATTTTTTTTTATCAGGATCTTAAGTGTTTTTTTTCCCTGACGAAAGAGAAAAATTAGAATGTGCAAAAAATAAAATTGAAATGACAAACTGCTAAGAAACAACGTAAGCAGAAAAAAAGCGTTTTTGAAACTTGAAAGATTTGCTTCCCATGTTAAACTAATTGTTGAAGAGTAATTAGTGAGCCTCAATCAGTAAGTGCTACATTATAAATGGGACTGAACATAATTCTTTTTTTGGATAAAAATTATAAATCCAGACAAATTTAACTAAGGCAAATAATATTACTATTGTTGGATGATGTGGTAAGTGATTTACTCTTTTGTTTTTATAAAAAAATGTAACATTTACTTAAAATGACGCATAATTAATGAAACTTTGACTACTACACTGGGTACATGGTTTGGTTTGCTAAAACACCTATACTTGTGCAAAAGTTGCAAAATGACACAAACAATTAATCATGTACAACTAAATTTATTTTACTACAATTGGATGGGACACGCCAGCTGGTGCAATGTAAAAACACCAAACAATATTGGTGGTAAGTTGATGTGATTATGGGTGCAGGGTATCTTATCCCCAAGGGATGGAAGGTAATGCCACTTTTCAGGAACATACATCACAACGCCGAGTTCTTTCAAGATCCTGACAAGTTCAATCCTTCTAGATTTGAGGTTTGTGTACCTGTGTATATTTCTGTGTGGCAATGCTTTGTGTCGCTATTCCCTCTCCCAATCTCCCTCTTGCAGGGGAAAAAGTTTTTTAAAAAAAAAAGTTAAAAGGAAAGTTTTTTTTTTTTTTGAAGAAAATTAAATGTTTACTCCCAGAACTTGGTATTGAAACAAAAGATTCACAGGTAGTATTGCTCATGGAAATACGATTTTCTGTAATTCTCTCGTGTCCAGCCAATTCTGTATTAGACAATTATATATATAGAGATGGTACATTAATTCAAGAGTTAGTTTGAAGATAATTTGAAAGTTCTCATTATTCAATTTACAGGTGGCGCCCAGGCCAAATACATTCCTACCATTTGGCAATGGTGTGCATGCCTGTCCGGGTAATGAACTTGCCAAGATAGAGATACTGGTCCTTATTTACCACTTGGTTACCAATTACAGGTGAGTGAGAAGTATATGCTTTGAGAGAGAGAGAGAGAGGGAGGGCTCAGAAGTCAACACTTAATTACAGGGGGCGTTTGGATGGGGTTGGAATAAGAGGGAATTGTAAATTTCCGGAATTTCATATGCAAAATTTATTATAAACAATCCAAACTCTTCACAAAATTACACACTTCCCAATAAATTTATGCCTAGAATTGCAAATTCCCCAAATTCCTACAACATCCAAACGGCCCCCTAATTCCTCTGCCTCTGAATTTGTTAAAATATTTATCTCATGAATTAATATTTATTTTTCTTACTTAATGTAGGTGGGATGTAATTGACTCCAGTGATGAGGTAGAATATAGCCCGTTTGCAGTGCCTAAGGGAGGACTGCCAGCAAAGATATGGCGTCTTTAATTGACAGTAATAGTCAAGTTAAAAGCTATTTAATTAGGAGAGTTAATTTGCTAGAGTTGATGTGCTGCAGCTTTTGGTTTTGGAGGCCTTAATTGTAAGCTTTGCATGCCGGAGAGTGTAGGAGTGATTCCTATGACTTATGTTTTAGATGTTATATTTATATGAACTAATTATGAATCTATGAAATTCTATGAATTAATTAGGTGATATTTTGTGCTAATTTTTTTTCAAAAAAGTAAAATTGAAAATAATATTGTCATCAGCGAGGTAGAGATGACCCAACTAACAACTGCATGTCTACCGACCTAGTTCAAAAAAATGTGGAGACCAGAGTCCATTCTAAGGTTCTCACATATCCAAGAGAAAATGCCTACGGAAATACGGAATGAGCTAGGCGCAGATAGAGAAACTAAGTGCTAATATCCATACAATTTATACTTCGTTTGATTTATGAGCATAACATTTGAATTATAAAGTTTGGTTATTTTGAATTTGTTTGGTTGTAGTTTTAAAACATGTTCAGCTCATCTTAATTTGTTTGATTAATTCATACTTAATTAGATGATAATTTCTTTGTTTCATTTTTAGCTCCATGTCCCATTTTTTTCTTTTATTAGAGAATTGAAAAATTACTAATTTACTATATGAGTCGATATGAAAAAATATTATTTTTTAAAATTAAACAACCAATATTAGAGATGAGATTACTATTCTGCAACTCAATGAACAGAGAACAAATCCAATGACCAAACTTTTTTTATATCAATATAATTGAACATTCTCACAATAAAATGACAGGAACGCATGTCAATGAAATTTATATTTAATTGGACTTAAAATAGGCTCCTGTAGAATTAATTGTTGTGTAACAAAAGACGAATATATTGGATCTCATACCTCTCTGCATACATCCGAGAAAAGTGAAATATGGATACTACTTAAAGACCAGCCGAGATAAATTAATTAATAACTACTAGCGAACATGCACTGTGGCAACAATTAATGTGTAATCTTACTTTACTGAAGAAAAAACAATAATGTGTTAATGCAGTACTGATTATTCTAATTTCATATAAGTTAATTATTAAATCATAAAATAACAACAACAATAAAAATAATGTCATAGGGACTAATATTATAACCTCACTAAAGTAATTCTAAAATATCACTCCTTTGATGTTTAATTTGTGGAATTTTCTGATTGTTCATGTATCCGCTTGTGTAACTCATATGCATGATCATAAAAGTCGAACATGAATACAATCCAAAACAATGACCACGCCATTGAGATAGCAATTGCGCGCCAAAGTGGACATTCGACTATTAGAAAAACATAGAGATGCCAAACAAAGTCGAAGAGTGAGTATGTGCTTCAACTTTGGGAGCAACACTCTGGTGGTGGTGGTGGGAGGCAACTCATGCGTTTGATCTCAAGAAAGAGGCCTGTTGTGCATTTTGGATGGCATGCACAGTGCATGCCATCCAAAATGCACAACAGGCCTCTTTCTTGAGATCAAACGCATGAGTTGCCTCCCACCACCACCACCAGAGTGTTGCTCCCAAAGTTGAAGCATAACACCGCCAAGCTATCTGAATAGACGACTTGTGTCGGGAGTAATATATAATTATAGGCAACGAAACAATGCTCGAGAAAGAGATGATTGATATGAAATAAGCAAGAAAAACTTTATTGTTACAACAGCATGACCGCCGTTCAGTGTGAGGTTCATCCTCCATACGTCCTTCAACATAGAAAAAAGCAAGCATTAATGAAATTAACTGCAGCATGATAATACAAGTAGCACGTTAATCCCTTGGTTGATTTTTTATTTTAATATTGTTGATATATACAATACCCACATTTTATGGAAGTGCAAAATAAAAAAATCATGAACTTCGCTTTCAACTGGACATTATACTAAGAAAGTTGATGAATATATTAACAAAAAAATTGGATCCGATTAATGTACCTCTACTTGGTCGTCTTGTCATTTCTGTTTCATTATTTTCATTTGTTTGATTGGTACTAGCTTCAAGATCCCTAGATCTGCAAAATTTTTGCATACTACATATAAAACTTAACAACAACATGCAAATTGGTTGATTTAACTTCGACTAAGTATGACTGTTTTATTTTTTGGTACTTGACAGCAACCATCAAACAGAAATACAAAAAAAAAGTAAAAAAAAAAAACTAATGATTTTCTAATGGAGGAAGCTAAAACAAAGTAATCTGAGTAGGCAAACAATAAGAAAGAGTTAACAAGGTAAAAACTACACGATGCCTAGAAGACAAATTAAGTAGCAAACAAACGCCACGGCCTCACTAATTAATGACCATCTCAGCTACTATCAAATTAACCGCCTCTCATTTTTTTAATGTCAACGTTTAAGTGTAAAGCTGTAGCAATTAGCAAATAAAGTACGAAACCTTTTGTTGCGGGAATCTCGAATACGATGCAGAAAGTTAAGCAACTTAATAGGGAATTCACAAACTAGGCAAGATAATGGCATGCTTGTAAGGCGATGGAACGACTGCCAAAGAGAACTAGCAAAATGGCAAGTCAAGAATAGGTGCAGAGGCTGTTTCCTACAAGGTAAAAGTGTAAAAGGCAATGAGATCCAATTGAACTAAAATAAAAGAATTGAGAAGCTCAATCATATAAAATTTAAGCAGACGAACTTTTTTAAGAATTAACAAGGACGAAGAGTAAAACGTACCAAATTAATCTGAGTACCTACGACGAAAAAAAGAAATCCAACCAATGAGGATGAATATGTATGGGACTTGAGATCACATATATGCTTACTTTAGTCAGTTCAATGATTTATTTAATTAGTAAAGGACGAGTAAAGAAAGGCTACAAAGTGATTGAAGCTAAATTTATCACTCAAATTTTAGATAGCTCTTTGAATGTCTTCCATTAATCTTATACATATAGATTAATTAAGCTGCAGGCTCAATTCATACGAGAGGCATTAAATGACATTGTGATATATTGCAGGGCGACCCCTTTTTATTTTTCAATATTGATACCCGATATGTGTTGACTTAGTAATCAGCTTTAATCGAGCTTTATGTATTTAATTTATACATATGGCTTTTTGTCCGAGAAAAGTTTCGCGAGATTGGATAAATTCAGCCATCACTACGGGAAAAAGGACCTTCTGTAACGGCACTTCTGTAACGGTTTTTGAAATAACCGTTACAGAATAGTGAGGCATTAGGCGGGAAAATTGGCGCCACAAATCTGTAACGGTTATTATGAAACAACCGTAATAACATTTCCGTCATGGTCAGGAAAAAAAATGCATCAAGCTTCTGTAACGGTTGTTGGATAATAACCGTTACAGATTTCTAATATTCTGTAACGGTTATTATCCAGCAACCGTTACAGAAAAGAAAAAAGAAATATATAAATATCAACCATCTTTTGTAACGGTTATTAGTAAATAACCGTTACAGTAGGTTAACGTTTTTTTTTATTTTTTATTGATTCTGTAACGGTTATTTTTAATAACCGTTACAGAAAAGTTCTGTATTTAATTAGGTCTTCTTCCCATCCCAACAAACTCACAGCTAGCGCCGCACTTAACTCTTTTCTGATCTTCTCATTTATTGCGATTTGTGGTGTCCTACTTCACTCAAAAAAAATAGCAAAAATTTTCTAAAAATTCTGAAAAAATAATAATTAGAAAGAGAATACGAAGGAGAGCAGATTTAAGGTAAAAAAAATTAATTTTGAACCGTATCTTTTATTTTTACATTTTTTTCTTATTTATTTCGATTTTTTCATTAATTCATGGTTATTTTTGTTTTTTTATATATTTTAAGATCTCATTGAATAGGAGAAGATCTTACATCGGCCGGATAAGTCGCACGATTCAACGGATCGGAAGTCACACGATTGAAAGTATATATTTTCATGAACTTCTCTTTTTTTAAATTATTTGCATTTGGTTAATAATTTGCATATATATATAGGCATGGATTTTGTATTGTCATATAGGAACCAAATACCGGAACTCAACTGAATTTAGGTCATTGCCCGTCCGAGATTAATCCATTAGGGATTAATCTCGGATAGTACTCCCGGTCGGGAGTACTGCTCTTTGGATACGATCTGTCTCATTTAGGACAGCGAGTTGTACGTTAGATGCAATGTGTTGTCTGAGAAAAATTCGGCGGCATTTCCCTTGTGTTCCCACGGATACGTACGCACGAGCAATCGTGTGTTGGCGTATTCAGGGAACATAAGGGGAAATGCTGCCGAATTTTTCTCAGATAGCACATTGCATCTAACGTACGCTCGCTAATGAGACAGAGTATCCAAAGAGCGGGCTAGGATGGTGACCGGTCCGAAAACCTAATATGACAAATTGGTCCGAAACCCTAATAATTTGCATAAATTTTATTGCTCAGATGAATCGGACGTGGATGTACTCAAGTAATCGATGCTCGTCTACATTTTTGAGAGGACTTGAAGAATTTATGGTTTGTGCTAAAGAGAATTTGAAAATGAAAGAAGATGATAAAATGTATTGTCCTTGTCGTGTTTGTCAGAATTTGTTGAAGTGGTCTAATTTTGAAGAAGTGAAGGCTCATTTGATTATAAATGGATTTCAACCGGATTATAGTCGGTGGACACTCCATGGAGAGAATGGGGGGGATAGTACTAGCACAAATGTATTGGATTCTGTGTATGAGGAAGAAAATGTATCATTGGATGATGAAATTGATGATGTCAATGTATTTGATGATGAGAATGTAGATGATGATAGAAATGTAGATAACTCAGAATTTAATGCCGATTTAGATGAAATTGTGAACAATGTGGATGAAAATTTTGTTGATAATGTTGAAATTTTTGGTATGTTACGTGAAGAAGATAAAATAGCTTTATATCCTGGTTGTGAATTGTCAAAACTTAATGCTGTTTTCAAACTGTTCAATCTTAAAGCCAAAAATGGATGGAGTGATGCAAGTTTCACATCTTTGCTCAAACTATTACATAAAGAATTTCTTCCAAAAGATAACCAGTTGCCAGATTCAATTTATAAGGCTAAAAAGATGTTATGTCCTTTAAAAATTGGAGTTGAGAGAATTCATGCATGTCCAAATGACTGCATATTATTCCGGAATGAGTACGGAGACTTGCATAAATGTCCAAAGTGTAATGCGTCACGGTATAAACCGAGGGACGATCAAATTGAAGATGAAGGTAGTAAGGGACCAGCTGCGAAAGTGGTGTTTTATCTACCAATAATACCAAGATTCCAGCGGCTTTTCTCTAACGCGAAGGATGCCAAATTGTTAAGATGGCACGCAGACTACAGGAAAAAAGGCGATGGCATGCTCAGACACCCAGCAGACTCTCCAGATTGGATAAATATAGATAGGGAATTTGAAGATTTCGGCAGTGAACCTAGAAATTTGAGATTGGGTTTATGTACAGACAGGATGAATCCTTACGGCAACATGAGTAGCCGGCAGACTACGTGGCCGGTCTTGTTGTGTATTTACAATCTTCCTCCCTGGCTATGCATGAAAAGGAGATACATGATGATGCCCTTGTTGATTTCTGGTCCCAAGCAACCAGGTAATGATATAGATGTGTACTTGGCTCCATTAATAGATGACCTTGGTGAATTGTGGCAGAATGGAGTGAAAATATATGATGCACACTCTAGAAGTGAGTTTAACCTCCGTGCCATGATATTTTGCACAATTAATGATTTTCCTGCATACGGAAACCTGTCAGGGTATAGGAATAAAGGAGCGAAAGCGTGTCCTATTTGCATGGAAAACACCCATTCTGTGTACCTGAAAAACTCCAGAAAAAATGTTTACTTGGGACACCGGAGGTTTATTAAGAACCGCAACCACCCTTACCGTCGAGACAAGGAAAGGTTTGACGGTACTGTAGAAAAAGACAAGGCCCCAATACCGTTATCCGGTTCATGGGTGTATCGACAGGTGAAGGACATTAATGTAAAATTTGGTAAGAAATTTGCAAATGAGATACCCAAGGGGATATGGAAGAAGAAGTCTATATTCTGGAATCTTGAATATTGGCAGAGTTTGGAGATTAGGCATTGCTTAGATGCGATGCACATAATAAAGAACATATGTGAAGATTTGATCGGTTGCATGTTGGAAATTCAAGGGAAAACTAAAGATGGCGTAAATGCGAGGAAGGACATGGTTGAAATGGGGATCCGGCAAGAACTAGCGGCACAAGATAAGGGAAAAAGCCAAACTTGGCTGCCTGCAGCACAATTTAATTTATCAAAGCAAGAGAAAAAAAGCTTATTAGAATGCCTGAAATCTATTAAGGTTCCTACTGGTTATTCCTCGAATATATCAAGAAAGGTTTCTATTAAGGACAACAAATTACTTGGTATGAAGTCACATGATTATCACGTCCTACTGACCCAGTTACTTCCGGTCGCAATTCGAGGAATTCTAAGGGAAGAAGTGAGGAAAACCATCACTAAGTTGTGTTTTTTCTTTAATTCCATTTGCTCTAAAGTGATTGATCCGAATAGTTTGGACAAGTTACAAGAAGGTATTGTACTAACCCTATGTGAGCTGGAAATGTACTTTCCGCCATCGTTTTTTGACTCCATGGTGCATTTGACCATTCATTTAGTTAGAGAGATAAAAATGTGTGGTCCTGTATTTCTACGATACATGTATCCTTTCGAAAGAGCCATGGGTCAATTGAAGGGGCTTGTTCGTAGCCGATCTAAACCAGAAGGAAGCATAGTGGAAGGATATGTGGCCGAGGAGGTTATTGAGTACTACACCGATTATTTGCAGGATGTACAACCAATCGGTCTTCCAAAGTCTCGACATGAGGGTAGACTTGAAGGAAAAGGTTATACATTAACTTCCAATGTTCACCTTATTTAGCACAAATGTTCACTTAAAGCACACTATTTGTTCACCTTATTTAGCACAAATGTTCACCTAATTTAGCACATTTGTTCACCTTATTTAGCACAAATGTTCACTTAAAGCACAATATTTGTTCACCTTATTTAGCACAAATGTTCACTTAAAGCACAATATTTGTTCACCTTTCAGGTACAATTGGAGCTAGTACTCATATACCGGATCTTGCAATGAGAACCAAAGCACATATGAAAGTTCTCCAACATCTTGCTATTGTGGCGCCTTACATCAATGAACATCTAATCGAGTTACGTGAACAATACCCTTCTTACACCGAAAACTTGATTACCATAGAGCATGAAATAAAATTTGTCCAATGGCTAGAAGATAAAGTACAGTCCCAGTTGAAAGAAGGAACAGAGGTCGATGAAACCGTGAAATGGTTATCAAGACGTCCTGATGCCGTGGTCGAGACATACCAAGGGTATGACTTGAATGGATTTACCTGGTACACAAGGAAACAGGATGGTAAAAGTGCTGTGCAAAATAGTGGAGTCACTGTTGTAGCTTTATCTAGCGATAATGTTAGGTCGGCTAATTATTATGGGTGGATCGAGGAGATTTGGGAACTAGATTACCTGAAATTTAAGATACCCTTATTCAAGTGTGCATGGATCGACAACGGTCACGGTGGAGTTAAAAAAGACAAGATGGGATTTATAACTGTTGACTTCAATAAAAGGGCTTATCGAGACGATCCCTTTATACTTGCAAATAAGCAAGCAATGCAAGTTTTTTACATTCAAGATCCGGCGGATAAGAAAAGACATGTTGTGCTTCAAGGTAAATGTTCATCTTATTTAAGTACAAATGTTCACCTTATTGAGTACAAATGTTCATCTTATTTATTACTTGCCACTTTCAGGAAAAAGACGTATTGTCGGTGTGGGTGATGTCGTAGATGAAGAAGCATACGACCACTTCGAGGAAATACCTCCTTTTTCTATCGGTATCGACGATACACCACAGCCAGTATCGATCAGTTGTAGGCGTACAGATAACACCGAAGGCGTGTGGGTCGACACACGAAGGAAAAAAAAGAAAGTAGCTACATAGATATGCTAAATTGTTAAGTTAATAATTTTATTTTTATTTTTTGCAGGTCATTAATTGGTGAAATATTTTGTTAACAAGGAGCTAATGTATTTTTATTTTTTGTTAATTTTCTAAATTGTAATTTTATTTTGTTAGAAAAAATGTAAAACAAAATTAAATTCATGTGTAACCAACACAAAAATTAAATTCAGTCAAAACACTTAATAACATGCATGGATAAACCAACACTGAAAATATCAGTACTAAATGAAATTAAAACAGACACAAACTTTAAAGTTAAAAAAAAAATGAAATTAAACTAATCTGTAACGGTTATTAGCTAATAACCGTTACAGATTAGGCTGGGATAATAATATAAAGGGTTTGAACCTTCTGTAACGGTTATTAGCTAATAACCGTTACAGAAGAGCCTAATCTGTAACGGTTATTAGCTAATAACCGTTACAGAAGGTTATTAGTAAAAACGTTTGACCTTCTGTAACGGTTATTAGCTAATAACCGTTACAGATTAGGCTCTTCTGTAACGGTTATTAGCTAATAACCGTTACAGAAGGTTCAAACCCTTTATATTATTATCCCAGCCTGGCGTCTGTCCGTCACTTCTTTCCTTTCTCGATCTCGCCTCTTTCTTAAAACCCTAGCTCTCGACAGAAGCACTCAGCTCTCTCGGCGCCTCTCTGACTCCCTCTCGGCGGCCCTCTCTCGTAAAAGGTAATCCCTCTCCCCTCCTTCCCCCTCTCACTCCCTCGCTCTCTCTGAGTCCCTCTCATTCTCTGTCTCTCTTTGTTGTGCAGTTTCGATCCCTCTCTCTCTGCCGCTCTCTCAACTCCTACAGCCAGCAACTCCCCTCTCTCTCTCGAAGGTAAACCCCTCTTCCTTTCCCTCTCTGTCTCCTCTTCCTTTCCCTCTCTGTCTCCTCTCTCTCTCTCTCACTGACTCCCTTTCACTGTTTCTCTGTTAGCAATCCCTTTGTCGCTCTCTCAGCTGTGACAGCCAGCCAGCAACTCTCAACCCCCAACTCTCAAGTAATCCCTCTCTTTTTTCTCTCAAAATTTGAACTGTTTAAATTAGGGACTATTTTGCATAATTTGAACTGTTTTATTTTGGACTGAAATGCACAATTTTAACTGTTTTGGGGTTGATATGGGGCTGTGGTGCATAAATCACAATTTTATGGACTAATGTGCATAAATTTGAACTGTTTGGGGGCTGTTTTGGGGATGATATTGGGCTGTTTGTTGCTATGGTGCATAAAGCACAATTTTAGGGACTAATGTGTATAAATTTGAACTGTTTGGGGGCTGTTTTGGGATAATATTGGGCTGTTTTGTGGTGCATAAAGCACAATTTATTTAATATGGACTAAACTGCAAAAAATGCTAGAAATTGATTATGCAAATAATAGGGACTGAAATGCAAAAAAGCTAGGAATTGATTATGGATAAGGAACTATGCTAGGAATAGATGTGCATATGAATTGATTATGGATAAGGAATTGTGAATTGATTATTAGATATATATATGCATTGTGAATTGATTATGGATAAGGAGTTAAGAATTTTATTTAAAATGGAAATTAGATGGAGAAGGATCAAAACGTCAATAAGGTGGGGGAGGAATCCAAGGTGGGGGAGGAAACACCTAAGGTGGTGTCAAAAAGGGTCCCGTTTTACGGACCTCTTAAAAGAAGGGCTATCTCGGCTGTACGTCGTCTTCCTCCAGGCTGTGAAAGGGGCCCTGATTTTAGTATGGGAGTTCAAATAGATGAGGGATCCAGTGAGAATAAGGAGGTGGAGAAGAATAAGGAGGAGAAGAATAAGGAAGAGAAGAATTAGGGTTGAATTGTCTTAGGAATTTGTAAAATTATCTATGTTATTTTGTGTGAACTTTATTTATGTACTTTGAAGTTTATGTTATTTGTGTATGAATTCATGTTTGAATATTAGTGTGTTTTAATTAAATGAATTTTAAATTTATGTATTTTTAATTATTTGAATATTTATGTAATTTGAAGTTTATGTTATTTGTTTATGTTTATGTTTGTTTATGTTTATGTTTATGTTTATGTTAACTTGATTTGATTGCTTTCATTGTTGTTAATTATTTGTTAATAGATATGTCTGGAGACCAAGATAGAGATTTACAGGGTGAACAGGCTACAGAATCCAGCGATGGGGAGGTCACAACGTTCGAAATAAAGAAAAGGAGCAGAACGACAATGGAAGAGTTTAGGAGGAAAAAAGCTGCTGGGGAAAAGTTTGAGATTAAATTTGACAAAGAAGGAGTGCCAATTGGTACTGAAGAGGCGGTGAACAAATTTGCATCATATTGCGGGTATCTGGCTAGAACAAGAGTGCCAATCACAATTAATGATTGGCGGAAGGACGTTTCAAAGGAAACCAGACTTGAGTTGTGGTTGGACATCAAGGTGAATAAATTTTAACTTAAATCATCTAATTTAAATTTCTATGCTACCAATTAACTAACGTTTCGTTATGTTTCAGAAAATGTTCAACATCGAAGATGATAAAGCCATGAACAATACTCTCAAAGCGATGGGCATAAGTCACAGGGCTTATAGAAGTAGGATTGCTGAGGAGTACATCACAAATGCCGATCCAAACAATCCAAAAAATCCATGCGATAAACACCCAATCTCACAAAAGGAATGGGAAGAATTTTTCAACAAAAGGACGGGTGCAGATTTTGTACAAAAGAGCAACAAAGCGAAGGAGTTGAGAAAGAAATGGAAAGAGCCTCATAGGATGGGTTCCACTGGCTATAGAGGAAAAAAAGGTTCATGGAAACCTACAGACAAGATTGTCATACCAAGAGATTCTGAAGGGGCCGGTTCCACGAGCATTACCATCGGCGATTTAGAACCGAGGAGTCAAAGGTATTTCATGGGAAGGACTGTGGCTACGAAGGATAAAGGTACTTACACATGTAAAGACTTGTTATATATGCTAACTTCAAATTCTGTTTTGTGATTATTAATAAGATTTGTTTGTTGCTTGTTAGATACTTACACGTTCCATAGCTCTGATTCGTCGACTATTGAGGCATTCAGTCGGTTGAGTGCCATGTCTGGTGAAATCAATTCCGGGTCAATACCGGAACAAGAAGTCTTAAATCGGGCGGTTGACAGGCCGGAACATCCAGGAAGAATCAGGGGATATCCTTTATGGACCAAGAAGGAAGATGTGTATAAAAGAAAATCTAGAAAGGATGCGCATGAAGGATGGATGGCACCAGACCAGATTGAAGAATTGATGAGCAGGGTCGCAGCTGAAGCCGCTGAGAAAACCAAAAGGGACTTGATTCACTCTGAGGAGATAATGAATGCGGCGAGACAACAAGCTTTTCAGGTAATCCTTTTTGATAATCAAAATGTAATCAAAATGAATGAAAACTATTCTTCATTATCCAGTTGCTTCATAATTTTCAGGACGTGAAACAATGGTTGGCCAGTAGCGGATTGCAGATTCAAGCACCACAGCAATTTGTGACGCCGTATCAGCCATTCGTTGAAGCTGAGGTAGACTCAGGAATGCCAAACGAAGAGTTATTCCGAACGGTTGCCTCAAGCTATATGCCTCCGGATCCGAGAAGCGTTGTTCAGGTTCATATTGATCATTTTTCTCTTTTCTCTTTATATTTATTTTTGGCAGCATTAGAGTTTCTGATTGAACTGAATTTCAGGAAGAAATGCCGTGCGATCTCTTTTCTCTTGATCACAACAACCAGAGGATTAAGGTGGCCGAAGGAAATATTATTCCGAGTGTTGTTGGTCAGATCGTACACGGCGTGCCTCTAACTGATCAACAATTGTATGTCCATCTTCTCCGAGTAGGCGATGAATTTCGTGAATGGCAAGTCCCTGGTAGGTCAGATGAGCTATTGGGAAATAATATAGGGGGCCGATTCCCATGGCCGTCATTTTTGGTGGACATAGGCCACAAGGTATCGTTTTATTTAATTATGACAATCTGTTTCATACATTTCTCCTAATGACTTATTAATATGATGTCATTGAATGCAGAGTTTGACCAAAAAGAAGCCGGCCAAAAAGAAGGCAAAGGCGAAGGAGGCGGCGAAGAATGTGGAGGAGAGTCCAAAGGTCCCAAGTGCGGGGTCGTTTGTTACTCGTGATCCACTCCTCCCTAAGGATATTATTGACAGGCTGAGCCCATCCGAACAAGCAGTATACAGACTGTTGATGCTCCAACCAGAAGAAGAGATGAACTTTGAGCTGCCTAATTGCAATCCTTGGGGTACGCACGGTGGCGATGTTAAGTTCAACGTTAATGTCGAGGATATTGTCGAATGTTTTAAAAGGGAGGAGCTATCTCAATCGATTGTGAAATTTTACTGCTGGTTTGAATTTTTCAACTTTAATGTTTATTTTTTTCTTCATTCAATTCATTCAAAATTGAAATTGTTGAACTTTGATATCCATGTTTGCAGGTTTTGGATGGAAGAACTTTCAACAAGGCAAGAAGAGAATGAGTTCTCCAAGAGCATCACCGTACTGGATCCAGAGTTATTGGCTGAGTGGAAGTTCAAACACGAAGAACTCGGTGCGGTGAATTACCTAACGAGAGCATTCATGGAGAATCCATCCTCCTATCTTGTTTTGCCGTATAATCAGCAGTAAGAAATATAACCAATATGGCTACTAATGAAAGAATTTTGTAGTTTCCTTTAATTCCACCAAAATAATAAATCTCTATTAATTACAGGTTTCATTGGGTTGTCCTTGTTATTAATGTCGAGAAGCGCACCGTTCACTTTGTTGATTCTCTGGAACGCAAGAATCCAAAGTTATATATTAAGCCATTCATATCTTCGTAAGTTTTCATTTCTGAATTAAGTTAAAGCATGATGAGATTTTTCAAATTAAAAAATATTAGATTTTGTTGTTTTAAATAATATTGCATGCAGGGTATACAAGCGGTATTTAGTGGAAGCCGGAAGATATAGCCAAAAGAGCAGAACAGGATTTGATTGGTACCGAATTAAGGTACAGAACTTATCAGTTTAAGATATTATTTGTTTGTGAAATTGAAATTAACTAAAAAAGATTGTGTTTCTTTTGTTGAAATCTTAATTAGGGACCGATACAAAGGGGCGGCACAGAGTGTGGATATTTCACAATGCTCAACATGAGGGCGATATTAAGTAGTTGGACTACGGTCGGAGAATTCCCTGAGGTAATGTTAAGCCGATTTATTATTTTAGGATTTTATATTTTTATTGGTTTAGGGCTTAGGGTTTACAAAATTATTTGACTTTATCAATTGTTAATGATCAAATTGCAGTATATCGAGCCGGTTGGACAACCATATAAAAACGAAGACGTTGATGCAGTCGTTTCGGAGGTTATGGACTTCATGTATGGGGTATTATTTTAGGAAAATTTTGACTTGATTTGGTGTTAACTCTATGTATAGTTACTTTGTTAATTTTTGCTACATATTGATATATGTATTGATATATGTTTTGTGCTTGGTATATATATGTGACATCTGATATATGCATGATATATGTTTGTCTGCTGCATGTTGGATTGTATAATGTAAATTGGGTACCAATTTGGTACCAATTCGGCTAGCAAAACTGGGCTAGCCAATAAAACATGCCAAATTCAAAAAAAAAGAAGGTCTTTTGTAACGGTTATTAAGGAATAACCGTTACAGAATTCATAATTTCATTTCTTTTATATCAACAATATCTGTAACGGTTATTCCTTAATAACCGTTACAAAAGACTGGATTCTGTAACGGTTATTAGATTATAACCGTTACACTGGATCTAAAAAAATAGTAAAAATGTATTTCCGTCAATAATAGGATAACGGTTATTATATAACAACCGTTATAGAAGCCAGTCTTCTGTAACGGTTGTTATCTATTAACCGTTACAAATGTTCTCAATAAAACCGTAACCACATTTTCCGTCCACTATACCATAACGGTTATTAGATAATAACCGTTACAGAAGCCATTCTTCTGTAACGGTTATTAGATAATAACCGTTATAGATCTGTAACGGTTATTAGACATTCTGTAACGGGGGCTACTGTAACGTTACGTGTACCGTTACAAATGCCTTTTATTAACCGTTACAGAAGTTGAAATTTCGCGTAGTGCATATATCTCAACTTTTGAAATTCTAATAGTTAATCTGAACCGTTTAATGTGTTCTCCATATTGAAATCTCATTAGAGACCAAATTTTAATTTTTTTAATTTATTTACTATTTTTTTGAGATTTTTAAAAATCATAGTTACTGATGGGTCCAAAATTGTTTAGATTAAGAATTTTATAAAATATCAAACAAATACTAAAAAATTTCAGAAAAATATAAAATTTTGTCTCCATTGAGATTTCAATATGAAGAACACATTGAATGATTCGGATAGACTGTTAGAATCTCGAAAAATGAGATTTGATCGTAGCTGACGGTCTCATCCGTCAGTCGCGACTGATTTTAGCATATCTCAAGTTTCCCTTCACATATACAGAATAACTAAAAAAAAAAAATTAAAAATCTTATCATACAATCTGTACCGTTTATCTACACGCGAGAATAATTTAATTTAACGGTATGTTTAGCAAACTCACAATTATTATAGGTCTTGAAAAATGCAAATATTCAGGTATGCGTCCTTTGTTCGTTTGGGCCAGCCGGCCAGGTATAGAAATTAGAAATAGAAGAAATTTTTTTTTCGTGTCCTTCGATTCCTCATTTTCTCTCTTAGTTGAGCGTAGAGATCACTATAACGGCGCAGTAGGTAGTCTTTCATGTGGTATGATTAGCATTTTGATTATATCGTTTTGGAGGTTATATAATTGTTAATTAGGGCCCGTTTGTATCGTATGGAAATAGGAAGAATAACTTCTTTCTAAACGTAAATTTATTATAAATAAATTAAACTCTTCACAAAGTTACACACTTTCCAATATTTTCCGTTTAGAAATAAACTATTCCTCTTATTCCTAAGTAATCCAAACGGAGCCTAGGAGCGTGAGATCGCTCATAGTAAAATACATTTGATGCTTAGTAATTACTAATTAACCAAGTTTCTCTCCCCCCCCCCCCCCCCCCCCCCCCGAAAGCTTGCCATGGAGCTGCCAAGGAAAGTAATTAACCAGGTTAGTTAAGTAGGCTATTTATCCACTCTATGCTTTATGCTGTCACCCCCAAAGAAGCTCAAAAACCTGGTAGCCCAAAGAAAAAAAAAATTGCATCTGTAATTGTGTACCACCTGTACGTGCTTGTTCGTCAATCTCAAGCAATCCAGGATCAAAACTAAACATAACTGCATAAATTGAATTATTGGACCTATTTTTTTTTTTTTAAAATACGCCAGTAGGCAATTATTTGACCTATCACTTATCAGTTATTTAAACATATGTAAATTTTCGAATGTTACACCCAATTAAGTTAATTATATGGTCGCCTCGCAAATGTTACACCCAATTAATAAAAATTAATGTTAACATTAAAAAAATAATTTTATATACTTGTCTAGCGAAAGGTTACACCGAATTTCTACAAAAAGCTTTTCACTCCATTTAGGGAAATTGTTATCTTTCTTGTTTTTCGGCGGCATAATTTGTGTGACGAGTCATGTAGCGGATTTATTTGAAAGAACGACACTTATACCAAGGCATCATTGTACGCACAGTGCGACTCAGCCAGACAGTCAACAAGGATTTTATGTGGCGGCAAATTTTAATAGCTGTTGTACAAGACGACGTACATTTTTGCTTTATCTTTTAGTACTCTACATAATCTGCATATAATCTACCACAGTTGTAATGTGATCCTCATAAGACGGTTCATTTATACCTCAAAATCTCTTGGTCTAATGCAACAAATGCAAATTTCTAGAGATTTCATTTTGTACACATTAAAATTAGAAGATGTGTGTACACATTTCATTTTGGATTGTGCTTGCCTACGGCCGGGCTTACTATTCAAAAAAAATTGGATCGTGCTATCCATCCGTACTGGGCCACTTTCTCTGCGCACATTGTTCTGGAGTTCAAACATTATTCCCAGATAATTACGGATATATAGTTAAAAAAACGAGAGACACGAACCATCCAATTTATTCTAGTTGGATATTTCACGCTTAATTATGTTTGAAAATTTTTTACTGTCGTCTGCAATTTTGTCATTTTTGTCATCGCTAAGTACAAAGTGAACACATAAAATAGATAAAGTGAACATATATAATGATCAAAGTGAACATATACAAACAAGTGATTGTATATATGTTTATCTTGTCTTTTTATATGTTCACTTTATGTTTAACGATGGCGGGATGGTAAAACTGCAGATGACAATTATCATTTTTTTTTTTTTGGATAGTACACCCCTAATCATATCCATTATAGATATTTACGACTTTTCAAATTATAAATAATTCCGTAAATATAAAAAATCGGTTCAAGATGCCATCCTAAATTTAAACCTATTTGACTGTATTTCTTTATTTATTTATTTTTTTTTTACTTGCTGTGATTATTCCAGTTTTATTACTTGGGAAGGGCTATAATTCTAGGATGCCAGGTCCGGTACGTACAACCTTTTTTGGTGATTCGGATGGTTCCAAAAAAGTTGGAAGAGCAATATGTCTGGACCTGTTTGTTCTCAGTAACTTGGGTGGTCTTGTTAATGCTCTTCATGTTTCAATTAAACAAAGTTGTGCTAATGTCAACAAACGTTTCCGTAATCTCTTTATGCTACACAATTTTCATATATAATATACAAGCTATGGGCTTGGCCATGAAGAGGACATTTCAATTAAACAAATTTGCAATCTTTAACCGGTATATACAAGCTAAAAGAAAGAAACATAGAGGTAAGAATAACGATTGATCTGTTACCCATTAATGCATAAAATTATTAGAACATACATATGTATGTATACATGACCTCTCAAAAACGTATGAAGTAACCAGAGCATAATGAATCTAAACAATTATTCTATAATTCAGGTTGTGAACAATGTATGTAGTATAGGCATTCATGCGCAGTGTATCTGGTATAATTCTTTCAACCATTTGCTGAGAGTTTGAGACAAATTAATTGGATGTGCCGGGTACAAATTAGAGACTTTTATCATCAAATTGAAGCATATAACGATCAAACGTTTAGTCCAATATCAGGCCAAACTTTCAATTGGACCTTTATTTTCGAGAAAATAAATCATAATCAGATTCATATAAAATTAATTAAAACGATGGTTCCTATTTTGCCTTGGTTATAGCCTGTACTAAAACAGACAATATTAAGGGTCTCTCATTAGGAAATTATAATAAGAACAACTAAACTTAAATTCACACACGTAATAAATATTCCCAAGATATCATTTTATTAAAACAGAGAAGATTTTGTTCATAAAAATTACAATACAAAAGAGTTATGAAGTGGTGAGGTCTTGGGACACTTTGTCAAAAGTTCTCATCTTAGGCTCCGTTTGGATAGGTGTGGGAAGAAGAAAAGAATGGAAGAAGTAGGAAGAAATATTGGAAAGTGTGTAACTTTGTGAAAAGTTTGAATTATTTATAATTTTTTTTCTTCATTCTTCCTTCTTCTTCCTTTTTCTCTCATCCAAACGGAGGCTTACCTCACGAGTGTCTCTGTGGAGCTCAGACCAAGATCCGGCAATGATGCGGCATCTGTCGATCTCTAAATATACTGGTGACAGAAGGTGATTAGGAGGGGCGGGATGAAAAATGATGAAGCATGGAGGTGTCAGGTGTAAGAGGAGAATTAACCCAGGTGAGGTGGAAGCCAATTAAAAAAAGTTGGTACTGTTTGCGAAGATTTTATAGACATGTACCATTGTACCATCTTGGTACCAGCCTCTTACCCTTTCTTCTGGTTCCGTTTGGATGGCTTCTTCCCGGAATAAGGAATAATGAATAATAATTTTTTACCAATAAATTTATTTCTAACCATTCAAATTCTTCACAAAAGTTACACACTTTCCAATAAATTTACCCATTCCCAATAAATTTATTCCCTTCTTCCTTCTTCCTACCTTATTCTCAACGCATCCAAACGGAGCCTTCTATTCTGCTTAAGTGGCTGCGTTTGGATGCGTTGAGAAGAAGTAGAAAGAAAGAAGAAGAAAAGAAATAAATTATAAACAATTCAAACTCTTCATAAAATTACACACTTTCCAATATTTATTCCCACTTCTCCCCTTCTTCCCTTCTTCCTACACCTATCCAAACGGAGCCTTCTTTCCTTCTTCCCACACTGATACAATCATATGGGGTGCGTTTGGATGAGAGAAGAAGAAGAGGAAGAAGGAAGATGGGAAGAAAAAAAATTATAAACAATCCAAACTCTTCACAAAGTTACACACTTCCCAATACTTCTTCCTATTTCTTCCCTTCTTTCCTTCTTCCCACACCTATCCAAACGCACCCATGAGTAATTCCTTGGTCCGTCCAGGGACCTATATTTGAATATTTCTTGTACCAAGGGCCTCTTTGTAAAGATTTTTTAAATGCTCTGACGACTATCTTGGTTCTTGTGTTGGTTGTACTTTCAAACTGTGTAACATGTTTTTTTCTCTCTCATTTTTTTTAAATGTTGGGTTGGGTTTCTTAACCCGTATCTCCTTCTCTGTTCGGATCCTTGTAAATTAACTGATGACTTTTCTTTTATCTAATATTGGACAAACTCAAATAGATGATCAAATTAACCTCATCATATATTATAAAATATACCATGTCATCAGTAACCCCTTTTCTACAATTTTACAGTTAATAATGCTTGTTAAGGTTATAAAAAATTATTATGAAGTAGTAACCCTTTTGAATTAAAATTTTTTATATTTTGACTTTCTTTTGAATGTCATCGGGAGCCTAAAAATTACGCCATAGAAGATCGGTTTTGAATGTTTACTTATCAAGTCATTATTTTTTTCCAAGCAAAATAAAGGTCAATTTTAATTGTTCTTTCATGTGAACAAAGAAATATAAATGGTGCCTGCTGATTAATTTTGTGATTTCACTATCATAGTTTTTGGATGTACTTGAATACTGCATTTGTATACATTTTGGCAGTTACGAAATGATTTATTCTTCTATCAAATCATTTTACCACGTACCTTGCATTTAAAATGAATCGATTAATTTGTTTACTTATGGCCTATGGGGAATGGTATCCTTTCTAGTTGCACGCATTGAAGGCTTGAACCTATTTTTTTTTTAATAATAAATGATCGGAACAATAAAGTTACCTATACCAATAGCTTTCAGCATATTTAATGGGGGCGGATATTTTAAAATAACGAATGCTACATTAAAAACAACGGTCTAAAAAGATATGTGAAAAAAAAAAACAACATTTCCTTGTTTTATCACTTTTATCCTAGCTGCGAGGGCAAGAGATTTCAGATATTTATGCATTCAATCACTCAAATAAAGATTGTAGTGTTGTAATAATAATAATTTTTTATATAAAAAATTAATTATAAAAACATTTAATTTCTGCAGAAACAAAATCCTCATTGGTTAATAAAAACTCAATACGTCAATATCTTGAAATTTTAATTATTACTAGTAATCATGCTTGATTTTTTTTTTTGTAAATAATAACAAATTATTAAAATAGTCAGCCTGTTCTTCCTCTTGAGTCTTTTTCTTTTTGGAAAACTTGACAATCACTCACTGCCATTACTGGTTTTTTCGTTTGCATTTGTCATATATGCATAGTAGTACACCAACAATTGCGTCCCTCGCACCGGCTAGACATCCTCACTTGCCGGCCGATCCATCTCATGCATCGGCCACACCTCCTCACATGCATTGGCCAGGCCGCACCACTTTTGAGTCTTGGCATACACTACAACAAAAAGGATTATTTGTACCGGCTCATTAGTATCGGTTTTTAAGAAAACCGGTACTAATAATAAATCATGGCAATTTCGTAATTGTTAAATTTATTATTAAGTACCGGTTTTTTTAAAAAATCAGTACTAAAAATCGTCTGAAAAATAATTTAAAAACTGTTTTTTTTTTCAGGCGATTTTTAGTACCGGTTTTTTAGAAATGAACCGGTACTAATTTAAAAATTGTTTTTTTCAGGCGATTTTTAGTACCGATTTTTTATAAAAAACCGATACTAATATATTGATTTGTAGTACCGGTTTTTTATAAAAAATCGATACTAAATATATAACGGTTTTTTTATTCTTTTGAACCTTTAGTACCGTTTTTTTTTGTAAAAAACCGGTACTAATTTAAAAACTGTTTTTTTTTCAGGCGATTTTTAGTACCGGTTTTTTATAAAAAACTGGTACTAAAAATACACAGATATTTTTACCGAATTATATGTCTTCCCTTCACTATTCCTTTGCCTCTCAAGTTCTTATACCACTGTTCTATCTCTCAAGGTCTTCCCTTCACTAATCTTCAGTTTTAAACTGATTCAAAACCCTCTATCTCTCCACTCGCCTCCTCCGCCGTCGCCTCTCTGCACCTCTCCGCCTCTGTCCGCTGTCACTGAAATCGCCTATGTTCGCTGTCGCCTCCTCCGCTATCGCCGCTGCCTCCACCTCAAGTAAGTTTCTCCTCCTCTCATCTCTTATACAATGAGTTTAGGGTTGATTTTCTCAATGCGAATCCCACAATCCTTCTTTTGTATAGACCATGTGTTGTTAATTTTTTGTAATTAGAATTTTGTTGCTAGTTATTAATGTAGATTAGCTCCATTGATCAAAATTAAGTACATTGTGTTATGAGATAAGGCCCAATACCATACAACATAATTAATAACTTGAAATTAGTTTTTAGTTAGCACAAAGCAAACAAAGAAAAAGCCTCATTTTGTTTTACAACTTCCTGTGAAATAATGTTAATTAATTTAGTACTAAAAATGTTAATTTATCAGGCCTATACCATACGAAAAATGTTAATTAATTTAGTACTAAATTATTTTTTTTAAAATCAACTTTAGTACCGGTTTTTTATAAAAAACCGGTACTAAAATTAATTAAATTTTCTGTTTTTTATTTAATTAATATTAGTACCGATTTTATATAAAAAAACCGGTACTAATAGCGTTTTCCGCCAATTCCAATTCCTGCTACTACCGGCTTATTAGTACCGATTTTTATTAATTTTAGTACCCCTATTATTAGTACCGCTGCAAAATCAGTACTAATAATCATTAAAAAACTGGTACAAATAATAAAAAATGACGTAGTGATAATAAAAGAAAGAAATTGAAATCTCCATCTGATCCAACAGTTGCAAGAAATAGGTCGATATTACATATCCATCTTTTAATTTTTAATGTAGATGTTGTAACTGATATGCAATTTGAAATTTTTAATCACAATTCAATAAATGATTGCCTATGGGCCTTTAACACCAAAAGAGAGAGATAGAGAGAGAGAGATGAAGTGAAATTAGAGCATACTAGTAGCATGCAGAGAGTGTCAATTCACGTTAAATTTGGTAAACTTATAATTCAATTTTTACATGTACATGCAACCATCTCATTCCGATCCGTGGGACCACAGGATCAGTCACGCGCTTGTACCGGTTCGTATTATGACAAGTTGGCTTGGACTAATGACGACTTATATAGGCGTAGTGTAGAACCACTTATGCTTAGAGTTTTCACCAGCTTATTTCATTCATTTTTGTATGGTTTAGTATATAAAAAATATTTCACCCTCTCCACTAAATAGGCTAGTCCCCCCTCAGCAGGCCTTTAAAAATTTTTACATGACAAAATATAAATATCAATGGATGATCAATTCAATCACAAAAACCTTTATTTTCATTTTTTTGGACTTAAATTTTGTGCAATTAATACAAAATTCAAATTGTGTAATGAAAGCTGATACGAATTTCAAAACAAACAGCATCAGCGATTTATAGTTTTGATTGTGAATTGTAGTTCCAAAGAAATCTATTTGGAAAAAATCAGGGGCGGATCTACCACCGGGGCGGGTGGGGCTAGAGCCCCACCTCACGCCGTCGAGCCCTTGGAGCCCCCTTTTAGCCCCAGCTAATTTTTTTTGCCATTGGAGCACTCGAAAGTGGGGCTGAAGACTTAAACAGAAGTTGTCAGACCCACCTAGATATTTTTTCTAGATCCGCCACTGGAAAAAATATATATTCTATATAATTCGATAGAAATTCAGAGCACCATTAAACACCTATGTACGTATACATGCTTTATTTCTCATCCGAAAGGTACGATTATCGATGGCTGTTTTGCCTAGCTATAAACAGGCTATTAAGAGGTATTATATTTTCATAACCAGTAGTACAATTACCTAGAGCAATTTGAGTCGAGGAAAAATAAATGTCAAATTAAATATCAATGTCACTACTCTCAATTGATAATACTAATAAACTTGTTAACGACAATCAACCAAATTAATGGTGCACACAACACAGTTCTCAAGAAGACAGAAAAAACACAAATTTGACATTAGTGCACCGTTCTCCACAAGACAAAAAACACAAAATTTGACATCATAAAGAAAAAAACACTACATTAGAATTATAAATTTGCAAACACAATTCTGGTCGTCCGTAACCGGGTCTTCTTGTAGATTATCTGTCAAGTGGATTCAATATTGTGCAAGTTCTATCTCCTGCATCCTCTTGGTCCAGTGCGCCAGGTTGTGAGTCCTCATGAACTGGGTCTTCTGATTGTTTATCTGCCATGTGTAGCGGTGTCTCATGATACTCTTCATCCGATTCCAAACAAAAATACTTTCGAATTGTTTCCTTGAAAGACATGAAGTGTCATGTTGTACTTTCTCCAATCCCAAAGAGAGCAAAGCCTCCTAGCTGCAATTAATACTTTCCGTTTTTATAATATGTCATCCCAAGAGACCAATGTAAATAACTTGAGCTACCACAGAAATTATCCCTATGACCTACAACCCAATTGAAATGAAGAATTGCATATTAATTCACAAAAAAAATCAAAATATATATAACATTAATTAACAATATTAATCTAGTAAGAACAACTTACAATTTTTACGATTGCACCTTTAGAAAAAACTTCACCTAGTCCACATCCAATATACGCCAAGTTGAGAGCCGAGACATAAAGTTCATAAATGACATAGTCCCACTTGCACAACACGATTCCAGAGACAGAAATTAAAACGGCCACTAGCGTTCTCGCCTTTTCTACTATTCCAACTGCATTTTTTGACTTATGGCCATAATATTACACTACTGTATTGAGTGAAGCTACTAACCCTACAAAACTTATTAAGACCTGTAATCAGTGATTTAAATAGCGGCGCTATGAACCGCAATAGCCCCGCTATAGCGGTACGACGTGGTAGACCGCTATGGTGCGAAACTAAAAATGCCGCTATAGCGGTGTTCATTGGTATATAGTAATATTAGTTAAAACTGTATTTATTTTTGGCCTTTTAATTATTATGGTGACTATAATAGTAAAAATTAGTAAAATATAGATGCATTATAATGGTATTTTAGAGAAATATAACCACACAATTCATTACGTGCTAGTATAGAATCACTATTATGAACATATGTTTGTCATATAAACTCCGACAGACTTGATCCAATATTAAGTATAATGAGATTTGTCTATTGTAATAATGTATTGTAAAGTGTAGGTGTTAAATTTAACTATTATGATATGCATATAATTTTTAATAAATATTGTCATATGTTATGTGCACAATTTAAGACTATGTCAAAACAAATTTCCACAAGTTCAAAAGTTTTTCATATAAATAATTACGTGAAATACAAATAAAACATATGTGTGAAATTATTTCTATGTCTTAATTAATTGTTGTTGATGCACCATGTCAATTAGAAATGTCAAAATTCACTAAAATAAATCATCTGTTATTGAAAATTGATGCAATATGTTGACAAATAACAACTTTGATACCGTGTAAAGAAATTACAGTTTTGATGTTATACCCAGAAATAATTAAATATTTTTAAGCAACGTAAAAATAAAATTATTATTTGGCCGGTTTTCTTTTAATGATGGAGCACTCCATTTTTCCACTAATTTTGTTTATGTCATGAAAATATTTGTATGGTAACTGGGACCCTTGTGGAATTGTCTCTTTCTGCTCAACCAACCAAAATTATGTTGCACACATTAGAATTTAACATCATAAAGAAAAAACACAACATTGGAATTATAAATTTGCAAACACACTTCTACATTTTGGACTGTTTCTTCATGTTGTGGGTCATCAGTAGCCGAATTTTCTTGTAGATCATCTGCCGCGTGGATTCAATATTGTGCAAGTTCTATTTCCCCATCCTCTTGATCTAGTGCCCCAGGTTATGGGTTCTCATGAGCCGGATCATTTGGTTGATTATTTGCCACGTGTACTGGTGCCTCATGATGCTTTTTATTTGATTCCAAACAAAAAAAACTTTCTGATTTTTTCCTTGAAAGACATGAAGTGCCTATGTTGTACATTCTCCAATCCCGAAGAGAGCAAATTTCCCAAGCTGCAATTAATGCTTCCCATTTTTATAATACGCCATCTCAGGAGACCGTTGTAAACAACTTGATCTACTACAAAAATTATCCCTATGACCTACAGCCCAATTGAAATCAAGGATCGCATATTAATTCAAAAAAAAACTAAAATCTATGCCATGTTGAGAGCCAAGACATAGAGTTCTTAAACGACAAAATCCCAATTGCACAACATGATTTCAGAGACAGAAATTAGAACGACCACTAGCATTTTTATCTTTCCTGCGATCCCAACCGCACTTTCTGACTTCTTGTCATAATATTGCACTACTGCATTGAAGTGAAGCTGCTAACCCTACAAAAACCTATTAAGACATATAATTGAAACATTAATCAAGAATTTGATTTACATGTGCAATTCAAATAGAGTACTAAGTGACTTTTTTTAAATTCTTACCCATTGAAGATAGAACGTGGAATATGAATTGAGTCTAGCACAACTCCAACCACGAAAACAACCAAACCCATAATGAATTTGGCTAGTTCCCATTTAGTATGATGTTTAATAAGGAAAAACAACATTGTCACCGAGTCCACAAGAAATGTGGATTAATTGGTATTGCTTTGGTAATAGTTGTCACTAACGTACTGGATAGTTTTAAATGTATAACAAAAAAAAAGTTATCTTATAAAGCGCTACAATTAATAATTATATTCTAATTAAGCAATTTTATTAATTCAAGAAACATCTTTAATTCTATCATCCGACATTAGATTAAAATAAAATGCAATGTATGATCTACATATTAAAAAAGATAAAACATACCAATTTGACATACTAATTAGCAGAAAAATGGAGAAGCGAATATAATCCAATGTCATATTTAGCTCAGTGTATGTTCTGTAAAAAAAAATATTAATGCTACAAATTTTTCAACAAAATAACAGCTCTGATACCATGTAATGAAATGACAGCTCTGATACTATAGAGTTATGTGATTTTTACGATTGCACCTTTAGAAAAAACTTCACCTAGTCCACATCCAATATACGCCAAGTTGAGAGCCGAGACATAAAGTTCATAAATGACATAGTCCCACTTGCACAACACGATTCCAGAGACAGAAATTAAAACGGCCACTCGCGTTCTCGCCTTTTCTACGATTCCAACTGCATTTTTTGACTTATGGCCATAATATTACACTACTGTATTGAGTGAAACTACTAACCCTACAAAACTTATTAAGACCTGCAATTGAAACATTAATTAATCAAGAATTTCATTTACTTGTGCAATTCAAATGGAGTACTAAGTGAATTTTTTTAATTCTTATCCATTGATGATAGAACGTGAAATATGTAATTGAGTCTAGAATAGTTTCAACCACGAAAACAACCAAAGCCATAATGATTTTGGCTAGTTTTCATTTAGTATGATGTTTAACGAGGAAAACCATCATTGTCACTGAGCCCACAAGAAAATTAGACAAATTGGTATTGATTTGGTAATAGTTCTCACTAACGTACTGACTAGCTATAAATCTATAAAAATATATATATTTTATAAATCTCTATAATTAATAATAATATTCTAATTTAAAAATTTTATTAATTAAGAAAGTATCTTTAATTCTAATTTTCGATATTAGATTAAAAAAAAAGTGCAATGTATGATCTATATATAAAAAGAGATAAAACGTACCAATTTACCTCACTAATTACTAAGAACATTGGGAAGCGAATAGTATCTAATGTCATATTTAAGTTAGTACGTGTACTGCAAAAATATATTAATGCCAAATTTTATATTACAAATTTGTCAACAAATAACAGCTCTGATACCATTTAAAGAAATGACAGTTCTGATATTATTGAGTTACATGATTTGACTAGCTCTCTACTGAGTCTATCTAATTGGTGGTGCGCTAGACGTCATTGCTTATTTCTTCCACCGCGCTACCTTCCTAAGCCCTGACTCCTTTTCCTTTTGCAATTCAATCATCATTAGATAACATTTTAATCTTTTACATAGAAATGTATTTTAATTATACTTATCAAATTTTGGAGTCAATCTTGTTGTTCAGCATTATGACAGCACAACAAAGAGTGAAGTGGGCATAATTGTGAAAATGTTAACGTATATGTTGACTCCGACTAATTTGGGTGGACTTGTCTTTTCTACGTACCCTATGCCTAAGTTGGACTATTTGATATTTGAGACGTACTCTGCATCTTTAAATCTCATATACATCATACTTGGAAAATTAAGTTTCTTAAATCCACACATAATGGTGCAGTTGTAGAGGTGATAAGTTATAACTAATTGACAACAAGTACATTTAATTAATGATATATCAGAGTTATATTAGTTTAACTAACTTTATCGTAATCTATGTGACTGAGTTGTTTTTACTTATAATTGATGACTGCATAAGATTTTATTGTCATACTCTATATTTGTTAAATAACTTTAAACTGATTAAAAGAAATAAATTTTTTAAAATATTTCAGAATTTTTGTGTTGATTGAATTATTTTCTAGTATGATTGTGTTGTTAATGGTTTATTTTGCAAAACAAATATCTCAATATATTTTAAAAAATAAGAAATCAAGTAAGAATTCTTGGATCATTTTGAATAGATGGATTTTCATTTTTGTTCTAAACTATGTTGGTAAATTTTGTATAACATGAATAAAATTATATAATAAATATTGTCACATGTTATGTGTACAATTTAAGACTATGTCAAAACAAATTTCCACAAGTTCAAAAGTTTTTCATATAAATAATTACGTGAAATACAAATTGAACATATGTGTGAAATTATTTCTATGTCTTAATTAATTGTTGTTGATGCACGATGTCAATTAGAAATGTCAAAATTCACTAAAATAAATTATCTGTTATTCAAAAATTGATGCAATATGTTGACAAATAACAACTTTCATACCGTGTAAAGAAATTACAGTTTTGATGTTATAGCCAGAAATAATTAAATATTTTTAAGCAACGTAAAAATAAAATTATTATTAGGCCGGTTTTCTTTTAATGAATGGAGCACTCCATTTTTCCACTAAATTTGTTTATGTCATGAAAATATTTGTATGGTAACTGGGACCCTTGTGGAATTGTCTCTTTCTGCTCAACCAACCAAAATTATGTTGCACACATTGGAATTTAACATCATAAAGAAAAAACACAACATTGGAATTATAAATTTGCAAACACACTTCTACATTTTGGACTGTTTCTTCATGTTGTGGGTCATCGGTAGTCGAATTTTCTTGTAGATCATCTGCCACGTGGATTCAATATTGTGCAAGTTCTATTTCCCCATCCTCTTGATCTAGTGCCCCAGGTTATGGGTTCTCATGAGCCGGATTATTTGGTTGATTATTTGCCACGTGTACTGGTGCCTCATGATGCTTTTTATTTGATTCCAAACAAAAAAAACTTTCTGATTTTTTCCTTGAAAGACATGAAGTGCCTATGTTGTACATTCTCCAATCCCGAAGAGAGCAAATTTCCCAAGTTGCAATTAATGCTTCCCATTTTTATGATACGCCATCTCAGGAGACCGGTGTAAACAACTTGATCTACTACAGAAATTATCCCTATGACCTACAGCCCAATTGAAATCAAGAATCACATATTAATTAAAAAAAAATTAAAATCTATGCCATGTTGAGAGCCAAGACATAGAGCTCTTAAACGACAAAATCCCAATTGCACAACATGATTTCAGAGACAGAAATTAGAACGACCACTAGCATTTTTATCTTTCCTGCGATCCCAACCGCACTTTCTGATTTCTTGTCATAATATTGCACTACTGCATTGAAGTGAAGCTGCTAACCCTACAAAAACCTATTAAGACATATAATTGAAACATTAATCAAGAATTTGATTTACATGTGCAATTCAAATAGAGTACTAAGTGACTTTTTTAAATTCTTACCCATTGAAGATAGAACGTGGAATATGAATTGAGTCTAGCACAACTCCAACCACGAAAACAACCAAACCCATAATGAATTTGGCTAGTTCCCATTTAGTATGATGTTTAATAAGGAAAAACAACATTGTCACCGAGTCCACAAGAAATGTGGATTAATTGGTATTGCTTTGGTGATAGTTGTCACTAACGTACTGGATAGTTTTAAACGTATAACAAAAAAAAAGTTTATCTTATAAAGCGCTACAATTAATAATTATATTCTAATTAAGCAATTTTATTAATTCAAGAAACATCTTTAATTCTATCATCCGACATTAGATTAAAATAAAGTGCAATGTATGATCTACATATTAAAAAAGATAAAACATACCAATTTGCCATACTAATTAGCAGAAAAATGGAGAAGCGAATATAATCCAATGTCATATTTAGCTCAGTGTATGTTCTGTAAAAAAAAATATTAATGCTACAAATTTTTCAACAAAATAACAGCTCTGATACCATGTAATGAAATGACAACTCTGATACTATAGAGTTGTGTGATTTTTCACTATAATAATTACTCCACAGTTGTTTAGAAATAATATTTTTGTTGTTTTTTTCATGTGCAGATGAATCCTCAAGATTATTTGTAGTCGGCATTCATCAAGGATCCCGTCTAATCTTTTATTTCCTTTTATTCAGGTACATATTCACAGCTGGTTTGCAATATGAGTTTCACTTCTTGTGTGTTTCGTATCTCACAACAAGTAGCATGCATGAACATTTGTTTGCCTCTAAATTCTGCTGCGTAAAACCCTGAACAATTCCCTATTTTATCACCAAAATCCAAAACCATATAATCAAATTCCATCCACATAACCAATGACCCAACAAAATAGCCCTGATAATCGGTCATAATGCATGAAAGGAAAACACAGAAATTCTTAAAAATGGACGGTAAATTAATTACGAGGAATGCCATTATGCGCCTGTGATATCCTTATAATTAATTACCAGAGTCCTAAAAAAATAGAAAATTTGTGGCAGCTAAATTCTTCATATTTTTATGAGAAACCATGCAAAATTTCATGTCAAATTGACCTATGGAAGGGCACCAAACAATTTTTCTAAAAATAAGGCAGCCTAATTATCCCTAAAATTCTGACAAATGGACAAGTCCATTGCTGAGGGAAATGGAGGCAAGCTCCCACCAAGAACAAAGCAAAAATGCGGATGGGCCTTTAAACTTATATTAAAGATCCATCTTGGGCCGAAATTAAAAGCCCATTTGAATGGCACACTGGCCCAGTTCAATTCGGAAATCCCCATCAAATCTGACGGTCCTGATAAATCCTCACTATATTATCCAAAATCAACGGACGGATCTGGGTCTGGAATTAAAACATCTAATTGGATTTCCTGATTGGTCAATAATATGGGTCCCACACATTTCCGTTTAAAAAAAAAAGGAAGAAAAGAGAAAGGAAAAGGATGGAACAGTACTACCTCTGACAAGCTTCGTACACCGGCGTGAGGAGAGAGTTCGCCGTCGTTCTGCACCGCTTCAGTCCCAACTGACCTCACCAGCACAGAGGCGATGACACCACCTACGCAACGATACCAGACTCGATAAGGAATGGTGCCCAGGTTGTGCGATAACTAAAAGGGAAAGGATTAGCAGTTAGCACAAATGTATATGAAATTCCACTAAATAAATGAGGAATTGGCTGAGAAATATACCCAGGAAGGTCTCGTTAAGCCTATAGAAGGGGAAGGCTGAGCAATTTTGGGTCAATTGGCGACAACAGAGGTGATGACATCCATGGCCATGGCGAAAAACTCCAAGGGTGTGAGAGGCAAGTAATAGAGAATGGCGTTGCACTAACTGCTTGGTTGGGGTGGCTTCTTACTGTTTTACAACCAAAACGCTCATGTAATAAGGAGTGAAAAGTATAAGAGAAAAAGATGTTTACACTTACACTGGAGACGGCCAGTGAAATGAAGTAGTGTGAGGGAAATTGAATGGAGAAGAGGAATTCCTACCCTAGTCTATGCACTGAAAAAGAGGGTCTAGGCCTGCCAGCACAGCGTACCATAAAGCCAGAAGTGTAATTGAAGAGGGAAGGATTTCCCCAGCCAACCCAAATTCCCAACCGTTGATGCTTAGATGATCATTCCTCCTGCTGAAGATGGTACAGTGCATTAAATGACATACTGAGGGGATAAAATGAGATGCAGCACCGTAAGTTCCCTCTCCTTTAATGAACACA
Source organism: Rhynchospora pubera (assembly GCA_028095005.1). Lineage (NCBI taxonomy): Eukaryota > Viridiplantae > Streptophyta > Magnoliopsida > Poales > Cyperaceae > Rhynchospora > Rhynchospora pubera. The sequence goes on along the minus strand of CM051462.1, from coordinate 83,562,494 downwards.
TCGCTAGCCATTCATCTGTACACAGGGAAAAGAAAGAATGTGATGGATGGTTGGATGAGATCAGTAGAAGTGAGATTGTACATCAAGGGCATGGATGTAATCAACAGACATTATTTGGCACCTGAAAGCATCTCATGTGTGCTGTAAGAGGGCAAATCAGGAATTAAGGGAAAAGGACAAAAGAATGAAGCTCATAAAACACGTATCTAGACTCTTTAAATCCCAATTATACCCTCCATACCCTATCCAGAACTGCCACGTGTAAAACTGCCCCAAATAATGAGGAGTTTAATTATATGGAAAAGTGTTTAAAAGGGGTTATATTACACAAAGGACATGGATTGTAATTGCAATGGAATGACAACAAATTTAATTAAAAAAAAGGGAGAGCCTCAAATGCTGGAATGACCATAACGATTGGGAAAGGGACATCACATATTGGTACTGTACCCCTTCTTGCAAACACAGGTAAATAGAAGAAGGCGCTTATTTTTCCTGGGTATGGCCCCCACCTGTCATACAGTGATAAAGAGGGAGGGGAAGGAGGTTAGTAAATGTTGAAAAGGATGTGTTACTCACCAAGGGAGCCTCTGGTTAAATAAAAAATTATATAGATAAAAGTAAAGAACTGATGTACCAGGCCTATACCCCTAGAGCAACAGTTATGCACCAAAGAAGAGCCCCACCCTATGCAAATCACAGCCCCTCATCGACTCATGAACCATTGGATGAGAGGTAGTACATCTGGCGCCAAAGAAAGTATAACTCCTCCTCCAAGCACACTGTAGGAAGAGGTAAAAGTTGCAAATGCCAAGTGGCATGATATTATTGATTGGTGAAAAGAAGTAGCAAAGAAATAGGTGAAATTGGAATTGTAAAAGTATGGCGGCAGCCCCATTTTACATCCAGCCCCTCCATCACGAATCCAAGACAGGAGATGATGCCATGTGTTGAAAGAATGAAGCAAAGCCCTAGGGATTTCGCCTATAAAAGAAGATCAAAGCAAAGAGAAGAAAAGAGGAGGACAAGTGGAAATTCTGCCAGTTTGTTTAGTTATCTTTGTAATCTAATTCAAAAAAGAAGTAAAAGCCATTTCTAAGAGGGAAAGGTAGAGATCTTGCTGTACTCAGTGCCATATCCAAGTTTAATTTCTAAAAGTTTTGCTTCTCTTGATTTCTATTTCTGGTGCTCGTGTTAATCTCTGTGTCATTTTGTCTCTTTTGAAATGAAGTATCAATTATCAAAGGGGACCCTCATGTAGATCTCTTATTCATATCCACTTAGGGCTTAAGGATATGGGTGAGGGGTGCTTGCCAGAGAGCGCACACTCACCTATGTCCATGAGTCCCTTGAAGTCCTGGAAGTGTCAAAAAAAAATAACAGTAATAAAGTCCTATAAAGGAACGTGGCCCTGTGCATGAGGGGTGCTTGCCTGAGAGCGCACACTCATGCACTTAGCTGTGTTCTAATAATAATGGTGGCCTTTTCTTGAGTTATGCATAGAGCAAAAAGGGTTTTAAAAAAATAAGCAATAAAGTAGAAAACCAAGGGTGTGTGTGTAAAAAAAAAAAGAGAAATCTATATTTTAATGTTAGAAAGGTTTTAGCATGCAGCAAATGGAGTTTATTTTGTTAGATACGTATATCATCAGAGTTATTTTGATAAAAAAAAAAAGAGAAGTAAAATCTAATTTTATTTGAGGCATGAGACTGTGACCAAGGGATGCTTGCCTGAGAGCGCATACTTGGAAATAGGAACATGCCCTTAACCTGCACATTTTTTGAAATGCTTCTAATAGTTTAACAAAAGACATTTTGAGTTAGCAGAAGTAATAGTAATATAAGTCAAGGGTAAAAAAAAAAATATGCAAAACAACAAGGGTTAAATTGAAAACATAAAAAAAAAAGGGAAAAGGCCTGATGGGTATTAAGAATTTTGTTTTACCCCTCAGAAAGAAAATAGCACTTTGTCATGATATTCTAGAAAGTATTTCATTTAGTATACTCCTAGTGTTAACAATCTTAATAAAAAAAGGGGGATTTTATTGTACCTTGCAAAACAATCTACTTATATACACATGTATAACTGGCACCCTTGTTGGTACACTCCTTCTGCATAAGTCTAATCTCTGTGACTTTTTTTAAAGGAAGGGTGCGTTCAAAAGATATATATATAAAAATATAATAAGATAATTACCTTTTTACAGGAGGCCTGATAAGCACCTTAAAATATTACCTTTTCATATAATGGTCTGTTGAGATCATAAAGTGACTTTGGTATTACTAAGAATAAATTTCAGTGGTTATTTGTTTGGTAAGGTATCTCCAGTATTTAGCTTCACTGATTATGAGATGTGAATGAATGTGAGATTGAGATGAGGTGTCTTTCGCTGTTTGTTATAAGGTGATTAGCAGTTTGTTTTAAAACCCAAAGTAAAAAAAAACAGTACCCAGCAAAGCCCCAAAAATCAAACCAACATATGCCTACAATGATGTGTAAGTCATCTCCAGCATGGGTAACACTGTGGCACATTATTGAATTAGAAGTGAATGCTGTTAGTCAAAGCTGAATTCCAATTGTAAATCATGTCAGACCAAGAACCGAACCCATGGCTTGGATTGCTACCCAAATTGAGTTACCCCTGTTGAAATTGTTGTTGCCACTGACTTCATAAGATACTTGCAATGCTTGATGAGCAATCCCCAGCCAGAATTTGCTATCAAACATCCAAGGAATGCCTTATCAATCCAGTGCTAGGTCACCGAGTGGGATAAGAGCGAAGCACAATCAATTGGGCAGGGAAAACCTAAAATTGAAAAGGCTATCATATAGAGGAAGGGTAGACGTCTCTCACCAATCTAACCACGGATCAAGAGGTGAACTGAGACGCCAGGTCAACCCCCCCTCGTCCGTCGAGTCAATAGAAAAGGAGGAGGGAAGAAGATCAAAACGAGGAAAATCTTGGCCAGACTTGGAGTATCGGCACACCCCACTGACTGATGGGGTCCAGGAGGACAATTCGGCTCTGGTTCGCTCGGCACGACGACGCAGATACGGACCAAGCGACTCGACCAAGTCGAATCCACAACGCCTTGGTCTTCTGTGGCGACCAACGTGAAACGAATCCCCGACAAGCATAGCATAAAACAGCAAGTACAACCAATCAGAAAATTATGCACCACGGAAAAACTTCAAAAATGCATTAAAAATAGCTAGATTGTCAGAAAAATTCTCATAAAATATCAAAATGTCAAGAAAAATATGAGGAATATTTTGATGTGTTAAGTTATGCTAAAACACCAAAGTAAAAATATTTTAAAATTAATAATAATAAATTTATATTTATACGGTTAAATAAAAAAAAAGAGAAAAAAAAGAAAATAAAAAAAAAAGAAAATCATTTTGAATATTCTATATTCTGGACAGCAGGTACATTTGAACATCTTATGTTCTGGACAGCAGGTACATCTGACATTCCTTGTTTTGAACAACAGGCACAGTCAAGCATTAAAATTTGCAAACAAAATCGAAATCACAAAGAAGGTCAAAGATAAGTTTAAAAGTACAAATTTAAAAGTCTAAACTCAAAAGTCCAAAATCCCGAAGTGAAAATTAAAAGTCCAAACCTGAAACTGACACAAAGTCAAAATGACACAAAGTCTAAAAATGACACAAAGTCTAAAAATGACACAAAATCTGAAAATGACACAAAGTCTAAAAATGACACAAAGTCTAAAAATGACACAAAGTCTAAAAATGACACAAAGTCTGAAAATGTCACAAAGTCTAAAAATGATACAAAGTCTAAATGACACAAAGTCTGAAAATGACACAAAGTCTAAATGACACAAAGTCTGAAAAAGGCACAAAGCCTAAAGGTGACTCAAAAGACACAAAGTCTAAAGTGACATAAAGTCTTAAAAGTCAAAAGTTCGTCCCTTCAAGACTGCATCGCGTTTCGCCCTGAAGGAGACACCCTCCCGATATTCAGAGTGAGATAAAGGAAAAGTCAATTCTGAATTATCACTGAAGTTCCTGTCAAGAGAAGGCATAGCGCATCTGTACTCGCGACTTGAACGAAAATCCCAACAAAATCCCTAAGTTCCTCAAAACGATTGAGAACTGACCTAGAACACCCTATTTTCTAGCGTTGGACTCAAATCTAACAGCCTGTTTCTACAAGTTCACAGCATGTTTGACCAGAAGTAGACTGAAACCTGATGCCCGGATGACCAGAAGAAAAGTCAATCAGTGGTCATCACCCAAGTTCCTGTCAAGAGAAGGCATAGTGCATCTGTACTCAAGACTTGAACGAAATCCCAAAACCTCTAAATCCCCAAACGATTGAGGATCGATCTAGGATACCAATTTTCCTAGTGTCGAACTCAAAAAAAAATCTCTGCGACGGCACTAGGCCTGACACAGCAAAGTAAAAGCAACCTAAATGTCTTAAAATGTGAAAATAAAGAACTAAACCACATCATTCATGTTTGCATGGCTCTGTTAAAATGGCTGCCTTTCTGCATTGTTTTCTTCTACCCTGAAACTCCCTATCAAGATACAAGACACTATCCTTTTTTATTTAAAATGGACTTCAGCCACCTATGACATCTAAACTTTGATTATCCCGATTTAGAGGTGCTCCTAGCTCAGTTCGTAACTGAGTCCGGAGGTAATTAACAGTAGGGGCTTGCGCCTACTGGAAAAAAAGGACCTACGACAAACAATCAACTCTCGAGGTACTTAGAACCGCATTAGTGCCCTTCGCTCGTTTGGAATGGGCAGTAACGACGGGTCTCAAGATGCTCGAGGGGTATCTGATCCGCATTTTCTTCGCCCCATAGAGGACTATCTGATCTTCCGTGGTCGGACTGAAAAAGTGCGAGACAGATTCTGGCACGCCCGGTGGGACATTTTTCTCCTCTCATCAGGGCATAATCAAAGTTTAAATGTATAGGTGGAATTAAGTCCATAATATTCAAAAAAAAAATATACTAATGATTGACTCTGAGTTCTCTTCATTGCAGGAATCATGTTTACCTGGAGTCAAATTGTGAAGGGCGAGCGTCTCCGCCACAGGAAGGCAGCAGCGACCGGGACTCTCTATGTGCCCGTTCAAGCTGTCGTGCAAATCTCTCCCGTGATGCTTGCTGGTGAAGCATCAGTGAAAGTCTCTGGAAAGCCCGCCCTTAGCACCAAGAAGGGCCAGGCAGCAATCACCCATGTTAAGGGGGCAACAGCCCCAAAACTCAAAAAGCAGAAGAGGACCAGGATCTCGAGGGCCCAAGCTCTCCACCTGGTCCAACAACCCGATACCGTCACTGATCTGTCCCTCAGCAATACCTTCGCCCCCCTACATGTGCTCAAAAAGGGAGGCGAAGTAATGCGCCTCAGAGAGGACTGGGAGCTCCCCATGTATGCCCCAGTCTCTGAGAAAAAGAAAGTGACCCACCCAAAACATCAGGCAGTGGAGGCCATTCATGCGGCCTTCAGAATTGTCAAAAGATCCCGCAAGTCCCGCAGGATTGTCACCGCAGTCCCTGCCAACCCCAACAAGCCGTCCATCAAGGACAGGCTCAGGTTCCCGGCGCAGCAAAGGCTCCGCTTTCCCTATCGCGAGGACAACCGAGAAGGAGATGCGGACTATAGTGCGTCCGAAAAAGGGACTGTGGCCCACCCGCCTTCAGTCTTCGACCGGCTTACCTTTCCGTCACTCCAACCCAACGCCCGCTCAATGAAGGTCAAAGGAAAAGTGAAGAAGGTCTGGAAGCCCAAGCAACCGGAACCCATCCCCGCTCCCAAGCAAAATACAGGGGGCACCAAGCGATGGGTGCCAAAAGAAAAAGATACCTCTCTGGCTGGCCAGGTGGCGAGTCAGATGATGAAAAGCAAAACCAAAAAGAAATATGTGATGAGGAAGAGACGGAATGCTGGTTCTGTCTCGGTATATCATGTGTCAATTGATGATAATGTCGATGATGACGAGGAAACGGCGGAAGTCCGCATGGTCGGGACAGGTTCCCAGGAGCCGCCTCACTCTGAAAGTGTCCCCGTGGAAACATGAGGACAGAAAGGAAAAGCTTCGGCGTCTAAACCTCCCAAACGGGTAGGGCGGCCCAGGAACCGCAGCCCGGTAGTGGAGGAAATTGTTCAACAAACCACTGATAACATCGCAAGTGATGAAGAGGATCCAAATCCGGACCATGGAAGTTCATCTGAGGATGTTGATGAGGAGATTGAAATCCTCGAAGAAATATCTGATGAGATGGCCCATGAAGAACCTCAACCAAGCACCCTCCAAGGAAGTTCAATCCTGTTGGCATCTGGGTCTGGTCCGCCAGCCGATATAACCTCAGCTTTTGAAGGGTTGAATATCTCACAAGCAACCAGGATCCTCTCATACATGGAACACCTGAGACGGGAAGATCCTGCATTCCTAAACTTTATAGCTCAGCACGCTGAGATATTACAACAACCAGGAGCCAGTTATGAAAGGCTCAGGAGAACCCATCCCCGGGAAACCGCCCGTTTTCGGGCACAAATAGATATGTTGTACAAAATCTGAAATGATATTGACAATGATAACGGCGATGATGACGGCTCCGAAGCCGGAAACTGCCGTTACATCAGTGGTTCAGGGTCTGATAATTCTGAGTCCGAAAATTATGATCACCGTTCCGCCCGAATTGCAGCTTGGACGGATGACGATGAGCCTTCCTTAAAACCATGTAATAAAGGAAGACAACAAGGAAGAAATGCTCGCATGACTGTCCGGCCCCAACCCGAATGGGATGAAAATGCGCGGCATGAGCTGGAGCAAGCCATCGCTGAAACCGAGGCCATGACGACCAGCGAACTCATAAGAAACCTAAGGGTAAATAGTGATGATGACACTCATTGCCCCACCGAGGACGACGAGGAAGAAGTCAAAAGCCCTAAAGCCCTTAGAGTATACCAAAGAAGAAAGAAACCAGCGAACGAGAAGGAAATAATAACCTATCAAAGAAGAAATAAAGGAACCAAGAAAGGAAAAAACAAGTTGCTCAAGGGCGAGTCCTCTCGTGATGACGCCACCTGTCATCGAGTTGGCCATCATGATTCTGACAAAGGAGAGTCCTCGGAAGTGCCACAACCGCAGGCCGAAACCACAGAAGAAAATCAAACTAACCCAGAGGAAATGGCATACGACTATGAAATTGTGCTAGACCCCGCTGAACAAATGGACCCTGCCGACATGGAAGGACGACAACCAAGAATGGTAAATCTGGATATCCATATCCCTGACATCCCGGGACAACCTGACCTTACTCTTGAGGAGTTGGGAGAAATAGTGCGGCAAATGGTCAACCAGATCTGGGAGGCCACGTCTACTGAGCAGGGATGTGAAGAGAATGAACCCGCTGAATCAGAGACGGAGGAAAATGCTAGTACTGAACAGGGGGCAGCTGCCACCTCTACTGAAGACCAAGCTGAAAATACCGCCCCTTCAAATCAAAACCAAGAAGAAAACCGAAACCAAAACTCGGAATTATGCCAAGGTACTTCTGAAAATTGTCGGACAATAACTGTGAGTGAGTCCGACACAGATAGCGAAGAGGAGGAATCTCCAACAACCCAAGGCGACAGCTCGCAAAATAAACCAAAACTCACTCAAAGGAAAACAGCCAAGCCAAAAGAAAGCCCGCTTGAATCTCAAGCAGCGGACAACTCAAAGAAAGCAACCCACGTAGGCCGAGATCCAACTCAAGGAGTCATAACAGATGGCCCCGCCCACCGCACAAGGTCAAAGCAAGCACAACCAAGCACCGCTTTAGACAGGGGGCAAGCCCAACAACCATCAAAAGAAGATAGCGCTGCCTTCACTTTGAGGGAAAAGCGTCAACTCCTAATAGACCTGGATTTCTGCACAAATGCTCTGAGAAGAATGACCAGGCAAAACATTGAGATACAAACCTTAGTCGAGACTCTAATAGCTAGGCTAAAGACTGAGCGAAAGGAAAGGATCTCGATAGAGACGAAACTCAAAGCATTGAAGGACCGCGCCCAGAAACAGGGGGCAGGTCAGAAAAAGGCCATGAAGCCTGGCCATGCTACCTCAGGCAACTCAGGAAGCCTCCCACCAAGAAGGAGAGAGGCCGGCATTGTCATCCAAGAGGGACAAAGGCCAAAACCCAAAACTAATCATCCCCCAGGGAAAGGAAAAGGGAAAGTCGATGCAGAAAACCATCACCACAAACCAAAACACCTCTGGTTCCATGATAACCCGTTCGGGGGGCCTGAAACAGGCTGGCAAGAAAGAGGTGAGAGCTCACGTACGCGGGTGTGCCCTCCCATGAGGGATGGGTCTGGCCATTTGAGACACAGAAATGCCGAAACCAATTCAACCCAACAAATAAAAAATAGACAAAACCACGCAGGGCAATACCGCATGAAAATGAAATTGGTTAAGCTCGACAACGCTTCCTCTTGCAACAAATTGCCACATAAAATCAAGATAACAGGGAAACTGAAACCAAAACATGGAGGTTCCGATGGGCACTTCCGACACAGGAACCATACAAACCCATGGGAAATGCCAGAAGCCGAAAATAGAGCACTTCGGGCACAAACCACAAATAGACATCCAAAACCACATAGAGCAAAGAAAGGAAATGATGCCGAAAGAAAGGCGTACTGCCGAAACCACCAAGTCTGGGGGCACTCCAGGGAGGAATGCCTGACATGGTCTTGGAATGACAATGACCCGTCAGATGAAGAAACAGAAGACGAAGTGTGCCGCGCCATAACCCGGGGTACAAGCTCTCAAACCCCTGACGAAGAAACTGCCTCTGAATGTGAACATGATACTGAGGGGGAACTACAGTACAGTAGCTCAGAAGAGGAGCCCGTTGTGCTGGCAATCAACTCCGCTGCAGTCAGACCACTGGGGAGTGATACTGACCAAAGTGAAACGGAGGAAAGAGAAATCAAACCGCCACCAAAACCAAACAAGGTGTCCAACCTAGTCCGGCAGGTCTCTACTAGAATTCGGCCAAACATGAAAAGCCACTGCAATGTCAGTCTGAGATCGGGCACTAGGATACCTGAAAGACAACCTCCCAGAGAGATAACCAACAGTGGAACAAGAAACAGAAATGAAACCACAATAGAAAGTGAAACAAGGTCCGATAGCAGGCCTAAAATGTCCGTGGGAGATTACAATGTGGTCGCTCATTTGCGGAAAATCCCCTCACTGCTCAGTGTCTTTGATGCCTTGATGGTATCTCAGGAGCTGCGTGATGCCTTAATCTATGCACTGCAAAACCCTGCCAGCTTCCAGGCCTATTTTGCCCAAGAAACCCGCGAGGAGGTGGCACAGATCGACCAGGAACCGTACATTACTTTCACGGATGAGGACCTGATGGCAGGCACGGCCGACCACAATCGACCCCTGTACACCACAGGCACCATCTATGGTCGGAAAATCAACAAAGTCCTCATTGATCCTGGGTCCTCAATTAGCATCATGCCACTAAAAACGCTGGTACAGTTGTCGCTCAGCATTAAAGAAACAAAGAAAGATAAAATCCGGATCCACGGGTTTAACCACCAATACCAAAAGGCCCTGGGCTCCACAGTGATCGATATTACCTTTGGGAACCTGGTCACTCCGGTCAAATTCTTCATCATCGAAGCTGATACAACATACAAGGCACTGTTGGGGAGACCATGGCTCCACGCCAACGGATTGGTTCCCTCCACCCTGCACCAGTGCATTAAATATGTCAAAGACGGAAAACAATATGTGATTAAAGGAGATGATCAGCCATTTGAGGCACACGAAGCCGAATTGGATGATACTAAATATTACAGACCCAAGTCTGGAAAGGGGGCAGCTACCAAGCAAGGAAAGCCCTCTCCTGAAACTGTGAAGGAAGCAGTCAAAAATGCTGTGCTTAAAGCAGCCATAAGATCACAAATGCTCTTGGGTAGTGATAGTGAGACGGGATCGTCGGAAGGCACGGCCGAGGACATTAACTTACCCACTCGAATGCGGCCAAATTATTCCAGTGAGGGCGAGGAGCAAAATACCCTATCCATAGAAATCCTACCCCTAGAACACTGTAAAGACCTGACACCTCGGGAAAGTGAAGAAGTCATCCCGTTCAAAACCTTCACTGTCCCACCCAAAAGAGAAGAGCTTGAAACAGGGCACGTTGTTCATCCCAGTATACAATTTGTCAAAATGGGGGAAATTGAACACCAAAATGAAGAGTCAAACTCCGAAAACTGGGAACAATGGCTTGTAGAGGAAACCAGGAAGACGGGGATTCCTCCTCGGCTTCAAGATACCACCAACACACGGTTGATTGAACTGTTCCGTAAAGCACAATGCCTAGAGCCCATTCCCGAAAAGCGAGCAAGAATGTTCCGAGACATGTGGAATGGCTATTCTAATGAAGTCACAAAACTTAATGGGAAGGTCGCTAACACAAGGGGCCTAGGATTCAAAACTCAAACCAAGGGCTCAGGGTCAAATACTCCTCAAAGACCACGACAGCACTCTTGCTGTCGCATAACAATCACTGAAATCAAGGAAGGCGAAACAACCCCAGATGAAGGGGAACCTTCAGAAACAGAGCAATTCATCCTAGCAGCCAAAAATGCACCAAAGGAACTAGAAGAAGGTGGTCAAAATACCATCGATAAATTGAAAGAAATCAACCTAGGAACAAAGGAAAACCCGAAGCCTACATTCATTAGCACCTCCCTCCCTCAGGAGATGCAAGATGAATTGACCAAATTGCTAAGCGAATACCAAGATTGCTTCGCATGGAGCTACAGTGAAATGCCCGGGCTAGATCCAGCAATAGCAGTCCACAAACTCAAAATTGACAAAGAACTCAAGCCAGTCAAACAAGGACCTCGGAGAATGAGGGTTGAGTTAGAAGAAAAGGTGACAGCCGAAGTTAAAAAGCTCATCGATGCTGGATTCATAAGGGAAGAAGAAACACCCGACTGGGTGGCCAACATTGTCCCAGTAAAGAAAAAGAACGGACAAATCAGAGTCTGTGTTGACTTCAGGGATTTAAACAAGGCTTGCCCCAAGGATGATTTCCCTCTACCAGTGACAGAAATCATAATAGACCACACCTCGTCTCACGGGGTATATTCCTTTGTAGACGGATACTCAGGATACAACCAAATCAAAATGGATGAGAGTGACCAAAAGCACACTGCCTTCCGTACCCCAATTGGTATCTACTGCTATAAAGTCATGCCTTTCGGCCTCAAAAATGCAGGAGCTACATACCAAAGAGCCATGACCAAAATCTTTGACGACCTCATACACAAGGTGGTAGAATGCTATGTAGACGACCTTGTTGTGAAGTCCCATACCCATGAACAACACTTAGAGAACCTGAGGCTGATGTTTGAGCGGCTAAGACAACACACGCTGAAACTCAACCCCCTGAAATGCGCCTTCATGGTGTCATCGGGAAAATTTCTAGGCTTCGTAGTGCGGCACCGAGGCATTGAAATTGATCCTGATAAAATCAAGGCCATCCAAGATCTGTCCCCTCCACGGACACTCAAACAACTCCGGTCTCTCCAAGGGCGCTTGGCGTATATTAGGAGATTCATAGCCAACCTGTCAGGCAAAATCAAGCCTTTTACCAGACTCACCAAGAAGGATGTCCCCTTTAAATGGGACGAAGAATGCCAGAAATCTTTTGATGATATCAAACAATATCTGCAAAAACCTCCTGTATTGGCAGCACCCATCCAGGGAAAACCTCTCATTCTCTATACCACCGCCTTGGACGGATCTCTGGGGGCATTACTTGCCCAAGAAAATGAAGAAGGAAAGGAAAACGCTCTGTATTACCTCAGCAGAATGCTCGTGGGGGCAGAACATGCATACACGCCAATCGAAAAGCATTGCCTAGCCTTGATATTCGCAGTAAAGAAGCTTAGGCATTATATGTTGGCCCACAAAGTCACACTAATCTCCAAAACTGACCCATTGAAATACCTCATGACCCGACCTATGCTTACTGGAAGGCTGGCAAGGTGGGCTGTGGCTCTAATGGAATTTGATATAACATATGCACCCCAAAAGGCTATCAAAGGACAAGCACTAGCTGACTTCCTAGCTGCTCATCCTATACCTGATGATTCCCCACTAGCATGCGATTTCCCTGATGAGGAGGCTATGCAAATAGAGGAAAATGAAACTTGCTGGAAGCTATACTTCGATGGGTCATCTTCCATCCAGCCAGCAGTCAAACCAAACTTACCAAAACGGCAAGCCGGTGTAGGGCTGGTGTTTGTCACCCCAGAGAAAGGCATTCTCCGGCATGCTCTGAGCCTGACCGAGCCATGCACAAACAATGAAGCTGAATATGAGGCCCTGATAGCTGGACTTGAAATTGCTCTTCAAATGGGTATTGAGCAATTGGAAGTCTATGGAGATTCTCAGCTCATCCTGAGTCAGATCGAAGGCCTCTTCAAAATAAGAAAACCAGAATTGGTCAAATACCATGAAAAGGCCCTTGAGTTGATGGCCCAATTTACATATATTACCTTCCAGAAAGTCCCAAGGTCTCTGAATGGCAAAGCCGATGCACTGGCTAGATTGGCTAATGAACTCAGTGACCCGAATCAGGAAGAAATCCAAGTCCTAGTTCACCGCAGGAGATCCTTGTCCCCTTGCTTCCCAAAGGAAAGAAACGAGGAGGAAGAAACCCTGTTTACTGACATCCAAACACTCGAAAGAGAACATGAAAAAGAATGGAGGGAAATCACACAAGTCATGACAACCGAGGGTTCGAACCAAGAGGACTGGAGACAACCCTTTCTCGACTACTTCCAACAAGGAACATTACCTCTGAACAGGGCCATTAGGGAACAAATCAGAAAAAGGGCCCTAAGGTTCGTATATGTGAACAGCACACTCTATTGGAGATCCTACGAAGGATCATGGCTTAGATGCATATCGAAAACCGAAGCCAACCAAGTTATGCAAGAAATTCACTCGGGAGTATGCGGAGCCCATCAATCGGGCTCTCGGATGCGAGTACAAATCAAACTAATGGGCTACTACTGGCCCACCATGATCAATGACTGCGAAAACTTCTCCAGACAATGCCACATGTGCCAAATTCATGGAGATTTCATACACCAACACCCAAATGCGCTACATCCAACCGTGGTATCATGGCCCTTCGAAATCTGGGGGACAGATATCATAGGCCCCATTGACCCACCAGCCTCAAATGGACACCGCTTCATATTGGCCGCTACGGATTATTTTTCCAAATGGACCGAAGCCAGGTCATACCGTGAAATTAAAGCCTCCGATGTGGTCAGGTTCTTTACCACTCAGGTGCTTTATAGATATGGAAATCCAAGAAAAATAATCTCTGACAATGGGACAGCTTTCAAGAATGCCAAAATTGAGGCCTTCGCCGATAAACACAAAATTGAATGGAGATATTCCTCTGTCTACAACCCAAGAGCCAATGGACTAGCGGAAGCCTTCAACAAAACATTGATCAAGATCCTTCGTAAAACCATCGGAGATAATCAGAGAAATTGGCATGAGAAACTGCATGAGGCGTTGTGGGCATACCGCATCACTCATAAAACAGCAACCCAAGCCACACCCTATTCTTTAGTGTATGGGGCAGAAGCAGTCCTACCAATCGAAGTGGAACCCCCGTCACTGAGAGTAGCTATGGCAGCACAAATCCCTCTGACTAAACAAACGCAACTGAGGTTGCAAGAGTTGGACGGAATGGATGAAAAGAGACTGGCAGCTCAACAAAACTTGGAGTTATATCAAGCCAGAATGACGCGAGCTTATGAAAAGCTATCAAGACCCAGAATGTTCAAGAAAGGAGAACTAGTGTTGGTTTTGAGGCGACCTATCCTCGGCCGACACCATGGTCCCAAATTTGCACCAAATTGGGAAGGCCCCTATGTCATAGAACAAGCATATGAAGGCGGAGCTTACCTACTCGCAGATTCAAATGGAAAACACCCTGTCTCCTCCATAAATGGGAGATACCTGAAGAAATATTATGGACAAAACTACCCCAACATTTCCGCAACCCACCAAAGCCAAAGGAAGAGCGACCAACAAACCGACTGGGCAGACAATTGCGAGGCGGTCAACCACCTCTTCACTTAGGTAAAAAATCTCTCACGTCCCACCGGGTCAAGGCTCGACAGGGTACTCCGTTCTTTTGAACACTATGGAGTATCCCTGAGTCAAAACCCTAAAGTAATAAATTAACCTTTAAATAAAATAAACCCTTCAAAATTTTCTAAAATGACCCTAAGTCGAAATCCTAAATGAAATTCAAGTCCAACAAAAAATACATCTTATTCCAAAATATAAAAGCACATGACCAAAAGAAACTAGACCAAGCTAAAATATAGCTCAAATAAAAGGTTAAAGCCAAATCTCCCTAAATATTCTCAAATCCCTAAATAAAAAGATAAATTTCAAAGTCCAAAATCCGAAACTTCTAAAAATATACACAAAATGTCCTGTCCCACCGGGCCAAGGTAAAAGGAGTGTTCTGTCCTTATGGACATTCATAGAACATTTCCTTTACAAATGGCCTACACCCCAAAATACGACCCTAAAAAGTCTTGTGCTTTGTCCTTGAAACAAAGTACTAGGTGCCTGTTCATCTCACCGAACTAAAGGATGAACAAAAGTTCTGTGTCTTGAACTCTAAATTAAGACACAAATGGTGAAACTTACCAAGGGATTAGTCAAAACCACGTCCTCAACAGTTACAAATTGAAGAGACAACATGTCTGCTCAAAATGTAATCCTTACCCACACCTACCTAAAAAAAAAAATTTAATTAAGACCAGACCAAACCTGAAAGTCCCTCTGAAAACGGAGAATATCACAGCTGATGTCCGCCAACCATGTCAAGGAATAGGCCTCATAAATCCTAATACCCAGAGGGGCCCATGGTCGTGTTGGGCCTTAAACCACCGACTACGGTATGTTCCTAGCTGCCGTACCCAAAGAGCAAGGAGAAAACCCCATCTCACTACATCAAAAGAGTGATATGGAACAAGACAAGTCCCGACGGTACGTCCCTTATCACCGTGCCAAAAACAACCAACAGAAAATGATGCACAAAGTCCCACTGCGTGCCGTGCTCATTGCACGCCGTACCCACTGCGTGCCATACCCGGAACGTCTATTCTACATGTCGGAGCAGCAATATGGAGCAAACAAATCCCACCGGAATGGTCCTAGCTACCGAGGCAACGATGTAGAATAGACAAATCCCACCGGTATGTTCCTTGCTGCCGTAACCAAAGAGCAGGGAGAATAACAAAAATATCTGTCCCACTAGCGATATCTGATGTCGCTATCTGTGACAATCTAAACCAAATCACTAATAAACCTCAACAGATGTCCACAAGCCAAGATCAACAGACCAAGAGTTATTAGGCTTCCAAATTGCCCTAATCAAATCATAAAGTCAAAATACCAAACATAAACTATCCAAAATTACCACAGTTTGAACAACAACAAAAAAAAACATACGAAACGAAGCAATGAAACAACAAAACCAAATGACCAAACATCCAAGACTTCCTCACATCGGAGGCATTGGAGGCGCCTGAGCTGCGGCCATCGCCCCTGCAAAAGTCTCCAAAGTGTTATGAATTGACTGAAGTACCGTCTCAACATTCTCCAGTCGCTGATCTAGCTCCTTAAAACGCTGGTCTATGTGTTCCTGGAGTGGAAAAGATTCTTCAATGGCTGAGCCATCCGGAGAAGGGGGAGAAGCCTCTCTTACCGGACTATACTGATTCACAGCAGCAAACCTATGAAGGATATGACTGTTCACCGGGTAGTTGGGGTCAGGGACCAGAGTGCCATGAGCCATCTCCACCCACCCAAAGGAAGTCAGATCTAAGAGCAGGTTGCGCGGGTACAGGATAAGCCGCTCAGTGATTGGATTCCCCCACAGTGTCTTAGGCAATGGAATCTGAGCCCGCTCCATCAAGGCCTCGATTAAACTCCCATAAGGCAAATGGCCCTTGGGAAACCTCGTGACATGATGCATGTTTTGGAGGATGAGGCTAGGAAGATTAGCTTTCCCGCGTTTGAGAAGCAATAAGCGAAGGTAGAACAAAGTCCCTGGGCGAGTCAAATCTGATAGCTCACCCTGAGGAAAGAGGATGTGGTTGATAACCAAGAAAAGTAACCTGAAAGGAACATATAAATTTCATGATCATGAACCTATCCTTCAAAAACAAACAAAAGAAACAAACAAAGCAGAAAGCACACAAACAACAAAATTACCGGTGAAGCGCGGGCAGATGCGTAGTAGAGACCAGTTCAGAACTTGCCTCAGATCTGGGTACCTTGAACCACTCGCAATGGCCCCGATACGTCCCTTGCTCGCGAGGCCAACTCCCGAAGGCATAAACTGACAAGCCGGTTAAAGTGTCCGTAGCACCAATCAAATCAGCCAGATCCTCAACCCCTATGTGAAAGAGCCTGCCGAAAAGATAGGAAGAGGCAGAAGGAATACCATGATGGTCAAAGGTGACGCGGAGATTGGCATAAAATAACTTGATGATATCCGGATGGTAAGGAGTGTCGAGCCTTGATAAGCCTTGAAGGCTCCAGGCATTAAGCCACCCTGTTATCAAACTCATATAAGGGGTGGTAAAACGCCCCTGAGGATGGAAGAAAAAGCAGGCGAAAACTTCACGCCCCCCTTCACCGATGTTACTTTGATAACACTCAAAAGCCTCGTCGTCTCGAAACAGATAACGGTTGCCTGGGTTATATGACCAGTTAGGCTTGGAAGGTGGCGCGCCTTGGACAGAGGAACTACCCTCATCTCTGGGACGCTTGGGATTCCTTGGATCTATGACGCCGGCCATGGAAAATGAAGTCCGAGAAAGAAAGTTCAGAAAAAGAAGAAAATGACACGAGATACGTACGCATGATGCTTTATATATATATAAAGGAAATTAGGGCACCAGAAAGCGTACGTCTTTTCGAATTTACCCATAAATGCAAAAGATCAAAAGGCGTAGCGGTTTGCAAGGAACATGATCGCTTCGCGATTCAAGGATTTTTATTGAGAAATGATGAGCCCAATGACACCAAAATATATAATATCCATGCCCATAAATCAACTGCAATCAAAAGCCTAACAAAAGTCCAAAACATCACATAACCAGAAGGTCCAGCCACTACAAAGTCAGAAATGACCAACTAAAACCAAGTCTAAAACTAAAACCATAACAAAAGAAAAGATACAAAGCGCCAACGCGCTGCATAACTCCTACTCAAAGGAAACCCATCATCAACTCAACCTCTCGAGAAGCGTCCGCCACGAGAGAGGCAAAACAAGGAAGGGCTAGCACTACACCTGCGAGAACTCTCTCAGAATCATCATCAGAATCGACCTCCCACTGATGAGCTAACGCCCCAACTACCGGCTCAACTAACACAGTATCCGGAGATAATGGTAAACCCGCTCCACTAGCAGATGATGACACGGCTAGAGGAGTAGAATCAATGAGAAGAGCCTCCCACTCGGAGTAATCCAGTGGCGTCTCACCAGAAAACTCCGGAACCATGTCTGACTCAGGGAAAAGAAAATCACGGAGAGTCTGGAAGGTAGGAACGTCTGAGGGGCCCTCTCCTGAATAAAAAGGGAAAGGGTTATGATAAAAAAATGAATGAAATGTACGTCACGATGACAAGAAAAATATGAATACATACCTGAGCATAAGATAGAAGCATGATCCAGGATGTCCAGCTCCATGCCCATCACATGGCTCGTCAGCTCATCAACATTCATGAAACTCTGAAGGGACAACTGGTATAAATGGCACAGGTCCCGTAAGCCCAAAGCCCAAAACTCAATGCTAAAGGCCATCAGGATATAAGGAAGTCGACCTAAATGAAGCGTGATAAGGAAAATATAAAATGAAACGGAAGGGAAATTAAGGTAAAAAGCTCAGTGAAATAAGGCATACCTAGACCCCGAAGCGCTGGAAAGATGGCCGGTGTCGGAGCAGTCTCACAGGAAAAGACGGTAACAGCAACAATCGCCCTAGAATCATCCAGAATGGGGAAGTCACTCGCCTGGATAAATGGAGCCGGAGAGATCAGCCTGGGGCGCAGAATCTCCTCAAACGGCACGGCGACGGTCTCCACCTCGACCTCCTCCATCTCAATGTCCTCTGTAACAACCGCGAACTCAGCCAGAATGGCGCTACCCCACATACCGGAACACGGAGTCCCTGAAAGCAACATTATGGCGAGATTGTGGCAAGTCAAAATCAAATGGAATAAAAATCAGAAGAAAAAGACAGAAATAACATACATGAATGTGGTGTAAGGAGAGGAGGCTCCATGGAAAACCCGTCATCTGAAGAACTTTCCCTTGGCCGCCGTCGAAGCTCATACCGAGTCACTTCTTCCTCTGCCAAAGAATCCTCACGTTGCCTCTTCAGCTGCCTAGCTGCTTCCTCAGCCAGCTCATCAGGGTATTCAGGAGAAGGACAACTTGAAGGGGCCAACTCCTCATTTTCCACCGAAGGAGGGAGCCTATGAACACCTGTGAAACCAAAATCAAAACAATCCTACATTGGTGATAAAGTTAAACAAAAAGAAGAGAAATGCAATACCTGAGTAGATAGCCCAGCGTCTATAAGGCTCAGATGCAAAAGCTTGGGGAGACTCTCCCTCAATAGGAGAAATACCCTCTACCTTGAAATGAAAATGACCAAAATCATACCCACCGAGGCCTGCCTCGAAGAACAAATCATCATAAGAAAGAGAGAAGGTAACCAAGAAGGTGATTCAAATGAGAAAGGAAAGTAACGAACCAGGGAAATGGCCGTCTGGAAGCGAAGGAGGGTCTACATACTCCAAAGACTTCACGCCAACCGGCACAAAACCATCAACTCCAAAAGAATTCTTCAGTGGTTTGAAACCGCCTTGTCTAACCCCCGGATTTTGCGGAACAATCCGAGAGCGAGGGTAAACTTTCTACTTTAGGATGGCCACGCTAACATCATGAGGAATCTTAGACCAACCTCTGAACCACCTGTCATAATCCCCAGTCAATGTCCCCTGGCGAGAAGCCGGAGGAACAATACAACTAGTGTCGGTGCCCAAACGCACTGAAAACGCACTGAAGGCTGCACACGACAGCAAAGTGACTCGGGGAGGGTCTGGAAAGCTGAAAACTACTGGAATAGCCTGGTCATACCCAAACTGCCAAGCACAACGGTGAGGGCTGTAAACCTCATGGATCACCCTATTCCCCATGCGCATGGATAAACACCCCGCTCTGATACTGACGGCATAGTCTCGATCCCGCCTGTGTCGAGGGGAACACAACTTAGGACAGGCCCCCTTCTGACGAGGCGCCACGTCCTTAATGATGTATGACTTCCCGGTATCTTTAGGCCATCCCTTATTGAAAGCCTCAGGGCGATAATCCATGATAAACTGACTACTCTGAGTGAAGCACAAATGAGCGGTAATCTGATCTGGATCACGGACGGTACAACTGGCAATATGAACCAAACCTGGCAATGACTGCCTCATGCCAGCAGAGGTCAGCGGAGTATAACACTTCTCCCAGTAAAGGTAAAACCAACCAGAAAGGATGTGCAAAGGCATAACCACTGTGGCCTTGGAAGGATCCCTCGAAGAAGTAAGCTCTCTCATGGACCTATAAAGGTTCACTAAAGCTGGAATAGCCAATGAGACCCGCTTACCGCAAGCCAAGGCATTCGCCACCACAAAGACCCCAGGGCGGATGTACCCAGCCGGCTCGTAGATAATCAAGAAATAACATAACCACCAGGCCAAGAAAGCAGTCAGGACCGTCTCATCATCCAACTCATGGGAACAGAAATCTGAGAATGATACCCGCTCAGAGGGAATATATGTCTTGTCGGAACCCAATTTGATCGGCTCCAAAGGATTAGCAAAACGCGCAGCCCTCTTCTCAGGTATCAAGTCCGTGAAATAGCGAACCCAGTCTCTCAACGGGACATCCCTGTCCAAGCCACGCTGACCACGTGACATGGCAATCTCATAATAAATCCGGAAAACTGCCCGAAGTGATGAAGAATGCAGAGGGAGCCCTTTGTGATCAGGACCATAGAGCTCAAAATCAGGCGGTACCCTCTCCTCATAAACCAACCCCTTTACTGGCACCCCCATGAGGCCAGACATCTGCTGAAGATCGATGGTGGCGTCGCGATCCTCTAAGGGAAAGGTATTATGAACATAATTCCAATTGGAGGCCATTGCTTTCAGAAGGTTGGAACTCCATGTATACTCAAACAAGGCCAAAATCACACCTCCAAAAATCTCCACCTTATCCAATTTTTTCCCCATACTACACAGGATATACCGGGTCCATTCAACTTGCCCGGGACTCCATTTCAAATCACCCTGAACCCCCAAATTCCCAGGAGACCAAGGAATAACATGTCCCTCCATCATCTCCATACTCAACAAGTGAAAATCAGCAGAAAAAGTAGAACGACCAGTGGGGCTCAGAAAAATACCTGCAAGGTCACCGGAGGGAATGCCGCGCCTATCTCGACCAATAGGACAATGAGAAGCGTAATACCTGTCTCGGCGCTCCTCAGTGCGTGAAGGAGGGTCAACAGCAAGGCACGGATAGTCATAGATGGCCGGTAAAGGTAGGCGGTTGTGTCGAACCAAAAGCCCGTGGAAATTATCTCTTCCTCTGAGAATAGCACGCCTCCATAGGCGGTGAAGATGCACATGAACCTTCTGAGGATCCAAATAATCACTGATATAAGACTCAATAGCCTCATCCGAAGGACCATAGAAACCCGTCCTGATAATCTCAAACCGGGGGACAGTACCGTAAATCTCATCAACCGAAGCCATAACTATCTGCAAGAAAACAAAAACCATATCAAACATCCAGAAAATATCTGCAAACCACTAAAAAATGCCTAGAAGTTGGGGACACCAGAGTAGACTGATCGACGTATCTCACAGTCCACTCTGGTGGGGGGCATTTGTTTGCCTCTAAATTCTGCTGCGTAAAACCCTGAACAATTCCCTATTTTATCACCAAAATCCAAAACCATATAATCAAATTCCATCCACATAACCAATGACCCAACAAAATAGCCCTGATAATCGGTCATAATGCATGAAAGGAAAACACAGAAATTCTTAAAAATGGACGGTAAATTAATTACGAGGAATGCCATTATGCGCCTGTGATATCCTTATAATTAATTACCAGAGTCCTAAAAAAATAGAAAATTTGTGGCAGCTAAATTCTTCATATTTTTATGAGAAACCATGCAAAATTTCATGTCAAATTGACCTATGGAAGGGCACCAAACAATTTTTCTAAAAATAAGGCAGCCTAATTATCCCTAAAATTCTGACAAATGGACAAGTCCATTGCTGAGGGAAATGGAGGCAAGCTCCCACCAAGAACAAAGCAAAAATGCGGATGGGCCTTTAAACTTATATTAAAGATCCATCTTGGGCCGAAATTAAAAGCCCATTTGAATGGCACACTGGCCCAGTTCAATTCGGAAATCCCCATCAAATCTGACGGTCCTGATAAATCCTCACTATATTATCCAAAATCAACGGACGGATCTGGGTCTGGAATTAAAACATCTAATTGGATTTCCTGATTGGTCAAGAATATGGGTCCCACACATTTCCGTTTAAAAAAAAAAGGAAGAAAAGAGAAAGGAAAAGGATGGAACAGTACTACCTCTGACAAGCTTCGTACACCGGCGTGAGGAGAGAGTTCGCCGTCGTTCTGCACCGCTTCAGTCCCAACTGACCTCACCAGCACAGAGGCGATGACACCACCTACGCAACGATACCAGACTCGATAAGGAATGGTGCCCAGGTTGTGCGATAACTAAAAGGGAAAGGATTAGCAGTTAGCACAAATGTATATGAAATTCCACTAAATAAATGAGGAATTGGCTGAGAAATATACCCAGGAAGGTCTCGTTAAGCCTATAGAAGGGGAAGGCTGAGCAATTTTGGGTCAATTGGCGACAGCAGAGGTGATGACATCCATGGCCATGGCGAAAAACTCCAAGGGTGTGAGAGGCAAGTAATAGAGAATGGCGTTGCACTAACTGCTTGGTTGGGGTGGCTTCTTACTGTTTTACAACCAAAACGCTCATGTAATAAGGAGTGAAAAGTATAAGAGAAAAAGATGTTTACACTTACACTGGAGACGGCCAGTGAAATGAAGTAGTGTGAGGGAAATTGAATGGAGAAGAGGAATTCCTACCCTAGTCTATGCACTGAAAAAGAGGGTCTAGGCCTGCCAGCACAGCGTACCATAAAGCCAGAAGTATAATTGAAGAGGGAAGGATTTCCCCAGCCAACCCAAATTCCCAACCGTTGATGCTTAGATGATCATTCCTCCTGCTGAAGATGGTACAGTGCATTAAATGACATACTGAGGGGATAAAATGAGATGCAGCACCGTAAGTTCCCTCTCCTTTAATGAACACATCGCTAGCCATTCATCTGTACACAGGGAAAAGAAAGAATGTGATGGATGGTTGGATGAGATCAGTAGAAGTGAGATTGTACATCAAGGGCATGGATGTAATCAACAGACATTATTTGGCACCTGAAAGCATCTCATGTGTGCTGTAAGAGGGCAAATCAGGAATTAAGGGAAAAGGACAAAAGAATGAAGCTCATAAAACACGTATCTAGACTCTTTAAATCCCAATTATACCCTCCATACCCTATCCAGAACTGCCACGTGTAAAACTGCCCCAAATAATGAGGAGTTTAATTATATGGAAAAGTGTTTAAAAGGGGTTATATTACACAAAGGACATGGATTGTAATTGCAATGGAATGACAACAAATTTAATTAAAAAAAAAAGGGAGAGCCTCAAATGCTGGAATGACCATAACGATTGGGAAAGGGACATCACATATTGGTACTGTACCCCTTCTTGCAAACACAGGTAAATAGAAGAAGGCGCTTATTTTTCCTGGGTATGGCCCCCACCTGTCATACAGTGATAAAGAGGGAGGGGAAGGAGGTTAGTAAATGTTGAAAAGGATGTGTTACTCACCAAGGGAGCCTCTGGTTAAATAAAAAATTATATAGATAAAAGTAAAGAACTGATGTACCAGGCCTATACCCCTAGAGCAACAGTTATGCACCAAAGAAGAGCCCCACCCTATGCAAATCACAGCCCCTCATCGACTCATGAACCATTGGATGAGAGGTAGTACATCTGGCGCCAAAGAAAGTATAACTCCTCCTCCAAGCACACTGTAGGAAGAGGTAAAAGTTGCAAATGCCAAGTGGCATGATATTATTGATTGGTGAAAAGAAGTAGCAAAGAAATAGGTGAAATTGGAATTGTAAAAGTATGGCGGCAGCCCCATTTTACATCCAGCCCCTCCATCACAAATCCAAGACAGGAGATGATGCCATGTGTTGAAAGAATGAAGCAAAGCCCTAGGGATTTCGCCTATAAAAGAAGATCAAAGCAAAGAGAAGAAAAGAGGAGGACAAGTGGAAATTCTGCCAGTTTGTTTAGTTATCTTTGTAATCTAATTCAAAAAAGAAGTAAAAGCCATTTCTAAGAGGGAAAGGTAGAGATCTTGCTGTACTCAGTGCCATATCCAAGTTTAATTTCTAAAAGTTTTGCTTCTCTTGATTTCTATTTCTGGTGCTCGTGTTAATCTCTGTGTCATTTTGTCTCTTTTGAAATGAAGTATCAATTATCAAAGGGGACCCTCATGTAGATCTCTTATTCATATCCACTTAGGGCTTAAGGATATGGGTGAGGGGTGCTTGCCAGAGAGCGCACACTCACCTATGTCCATGAGTCCCTTGAAGTCCTGGAAGTGTCAAAAAAAAATAACAGTAATAAAGTCCTATAAAGGAACGTGGCCCTGTGCATGAGGGGTGCTTGCCTGAGAGCGCACACTCATGCACTTAGCTGTGTTCTAATAATAATGGTGGCCTTTTCTTGAGTTATGCATAAAGCAAAAAGGGTTTTAAAAAAATAAGCAATAAAGTAGAAAACCAAGGGTGTGTGTGTAAAAAAAAAAAGAGAAATCTATATTTTAATGTTAGAAAGGTTTTAGCATGCAGCAAATGGAGTTTATTTTGTTAGATACGTATATCATCAGAGTTATTTTGATAAAAAAAAAAAGAGAAGTAAAATCTAATTTTATTTGAGGCATGAGACTGTGACCAAGGGATGCTTGCCTGAGAGCGCATACTTGGAAATAGGAACATGCCCTTAACCTGCACATTTTTTGAAATGCTTCTAATAGTTTAACAAAAGACATTTTGAGTTAGCAGAAGTAATAGTAATATAAGTCAAGGGTAAAAAAAAAAATATGCAAAACAACAAGGGTTAAATTGAAAACATAAAAAAAAAGGGAAAAGGCCTGATGGGTATTAAGAATTTTGTTTTACCCCTCAGAAAGAAAATAGCACTTTGTCATGATATTCTAGAAAGTATTTCATTTAGTATACTCCTAGTGTTAACAATCTTAATAAAAAAAGGGGGATTTTATTGTACCTTGCAAAACAATCTACTTATATACACATGTATAACTGGCACCCTTGTTGGTACACTCCTTCTGCATAAGTCTAATCTCTGTGACTTTTTTTAAAGGAAGGGTGCGTTCAAAAGATATATATATAAAAATATAATAAGATAATTACCTTTTTACAGGAGGCCTGATAAGCACCTTAAAATATTACCTTTTCATATAATGGTCTGTTGAGATCATAAAGTGACTTTGGTATTACTAAGAATAAATTTCAGTGGTTATTTGTTTGGTAAGGTATCTCCAGTATTTAGCTTCACTGATTATGAGATGTGAATGAATGTGAGATTGAGATGAGGTGTCTTTCGCTGTTTGTTATAAGGTGATTAGCAGTTTGTTTTAAAACCCAAAGTAAAAAAAAACAGTACCCAGCAAAGCCCCAAAAATCAAACCAACATATGCCTACAATGATGTGTAAGTCATCTCCAGCATGGGTAACACTGTGGCACATTATTGAATTAGAAGTGAATGCTGTTAGTCAAAGCTGAATTCCAATTGTAAATCATGTCAGACCAAGAACCGAACCCATGGCTTGGATTGCTACCCAAATTGAGTTACCCCTGTTGAAATTGTTGTTGCCACTGACTTCATAAGATACTTGCAATGCTTGATGAGCAATCCCCAGCCAGAATTTGCTATCAAACATCCAAGGAATGCCTTATCAATCCAGTGCTAGGTCACCGAGTGGGATAAGAGCGAAGCACAATCAATTGGGCAGGGAAAACCTAAAATTGAAAAGGCTATCATATAGAGGAAGGGTAAACGTCTCTCACCAATCTAACCACGGATCAAGAGGTGAACTGAGACGCCAGGTCAACCCCCCCTCGTCCGTCGAGTCAATAGAAAAGGAGGAGGGAAGAAGATCAAAATGAGGAAAATCTTGGCCAGACTTGGAGTATCGGCACACCCCACTGACTGATGGGGTCCAGGAGGACAATTCGCTCGGCACGACGACGCAGATACGGACCAAGCGACTCGACCAAGTCGAATCCACAACGCCTTGGTCTTCTGTGGCGACCAACGTGAAACGAATCCCCGACAAGCATAGCATAAAACAGCAAGTACAACCAATCAGAAAATTATGCACCACGGAAAAACTTCAAAAATGCATTAAAAATAGCTAGATTGTCAGAAAAATTCTCATAAAATATCAAAATGTCAAGAAAAATATGAGGAATATTTTGATGTGTTAAGTTATGCTAAAACACCAAAGTAAAAATATTTTAAAATTAATAATAATAAATTTATATTTATACGGTTAAATAAAAAAAAAGAGAAAAAAAAAGAAATTAAAAAAAAAAAGAAAATCATTTTGAATATTCTATATTCTGGACAGCAGGTACATTTGAACATCTTATGTTCTGGACAGCAGGTACATCTGACATTCCTTGTTTTGAACAACAGGCACAGTCAAGCATTAAAATTTGCAAACAAAATCGAAATCACAAAGAAGGTCAAAGATAAGTTTAAAAGTACAAATTTAAAAGTCTAAACTCAAAAGTCCAAAATCCCGAAGTGAAAATTAAAAGTCCAAACCTGAAACTGACACAAAGTCAAAATGACACAAAGTCTAAAAATGACACAAAGTCTAAAAATGACACAAAATCTGAAAATGACACAAAGTCTAAAAATGACACAAAGTCTAAAAATGACACAAAGTCTAAAAATGACACAAAGTCTGAAAATGACACAAAGTCTAAAAATGACACAAAGTCTAAATGACACAAAGTCTGAAAATGACACAAAATCTAAATGACACAAAGTCTGAAAAAGGCACAAAGCCTAAAGGTGACTCAAAAGACACAAAATCTAAAGTGACATAAAGTCTTAAAAGTCAAAAGTTCGTCCCTTCAAGACTGCATCGCGTTTCGCCCTGAAGGAGACACCCTCCCGATATTCAGAGTGAGATAAAGGAAAAGTCAATTCTGAATTATCACTGAAGTTCCTGTCAAGAGAAGGCATAGCGCATCTGTACTCGCGACTTGAACGAAAATCCCAACAAAATCCCTAAGTTCCTCAAAACGATTGAGAACTGACCTAGAACACCCTATTTTCTAGCGTTGGACTCAAATCTAACAGCCTGTTTCTACAAGTTCACAGCATGTTTGACCAGAAGTAGACTGAAACCTGATGCCCGGATGACCAGAAGAAAAGTCAATCAGTGGTCATCACCCAAGTTCCTGTCAAGAGAAGGCATAGTGCATCTGTACTCAAGACTTGAACGAAATCCCAAAACCTCTAAATCCCCAAACGATTGAGGATCGATCTAGGATACCAATTTTCCTAGTGTTGAACTCAAAAAAAAATCTCTGCGACGGCACTAGGCCTGACACAGCAAAGTAAAAGCAACCTAAATGTCTTAAAATGTGAAAATAAAGAACTAAACCACATCATTCATGTTTGCATGGCTCTGTTAAAATGGCTGCCTTTCTGCATTGTTTTCTTCTACCCTGAAACTCCCTATCAAGATACAAGACACTATCCTTTTTTATTTAAAATGGACTTCAGCCACCTATGACATCTAAACTTTGATTATCCCGATCTAGAGGTGCTCCTAGCTCAGTTCGTAACTGAGTCCGGAGGTAATTAACAGTAGGGGCTTGCGCCTACTGGAAAAAAAGGACCTACGACAAACAATCAACTCTCGAGGTACTTAGAACCGCATTAGTGCCCTTCGCTCGTTTGGAATGGGCAGTAACGACGGGTCTCAAGATGCTCGAGGGGTATCTGATCCGCATTTTCTTCGCCCCATAGAGGACTATCTGATCTTCCGTGGTCGGACTGAAAAAGTGCGAGACAACATTATTTTAATTAATATCTTTTGATTAACAAAAATACTTCAGCTTTGTAAATGATATGGGTATGGTTTTCCATAATGTGCCGCTAATAATTGTCTGACATATTTCTCTTTGCATTCAGTCTTTTCTTTTCTTTGGGCTTCTCCCATTACCGGGCCGAAAAGTCGAAAGTTTGCAAATTTCTGAGGTAACTCAAAATTACTTTTCTTTTTTGTTTCAAACTATCATGCTATGAAATGAAATATACCCCACTTGTGTATTATTATTATTTACACACATATGATAAAATTGAACTTGGAAGTTATCACTTATTGTTCTCACTGTGAATATTAATTGCGATATTGCTAAATAAAATTAAGTATTGGTAACATATAGCATAATTATTTTTCTATGCAGTACACACATATAGCTAGAGATGAAACTAAATCACATTCGCTTTATCTTTTTCCTCTGTAGTAATGCTGTGAATGGATACATTTTATCTTCTTTGAAAATTGAATCTTATTATTGCACTTTTATTTGATATGTCTTACATAAGTTGGCTTAAATTTCAAAGTGATAACATATGATATGACATAATTATCGGTTGGTTTAAATGACATATCGCATAATACTACAAGTCACATTATGTATATGTCTTCCTTATTGGTTTAAGTAATAATATATGTCTTACTTATAGTATTGCAAATTGGTTTAAATTGACTTATAGTATTTGATATGTCTTATTTATTGGTTTAAGTGATAATTATAAGTCTTACTTGTAATATTGCAAATTGGTTTAAGTTGACTTATAGTATTTGATATGTCTTACATAAGTTGGTTTAAATTTCAAACTGAAAACATATTACATAATTGCACTTTTATTTTTCTCTTTTCAAAGTGATAACATATGACATAATTTCGCATAATACATATTTGATATTTCACTTGTTATTTGATATGTCTCTTTAGTTTTGAAATATGAATTATGCACTTTTAATCAATTCTTGGTTCATAGTTGACTTTTTTTAATGGATTATGTTATAATAGGTTCATAACGAGGCATTATGCCACTGATAACAAATATCAAAGCTACATTTATTTGAGCACATTTCTCATGGGTTATGCTACTTCACTTATTTACCCATTTTCACATCATCGTATAAGATGGGATGTGGAAAAATTCAGAGCCAGTGTAACCCTTTTTTTCATTGGTGTTTTACTAGACATTATTCCTTACTCCAAGTTGAACAATCATTTGGTAACATTTTAATTTTTTTATTTAAAAACATATTTTAGTTACAATTATGACATTTCAACATAATAATTTCAAATTTGATATTTGCATTGCAGGTCATATTCTTTTATTGTTGGTTGGAGTTTGTTGCCAATCTATTGGTATCTCGATCTGGCAGATCAAACAATGGAGTGGCTATAACAGGAAACGTGTGCCAATTCATATCGGCCCTTATTAATTTGGGCGGGTTCGTGTACTCTGCATACGGAGAAGAGTTTAAGTGGGATTATTTAGTAATAGAAGTTTACTCTGCTTCCTTATACTTTGGATACATGGTAATTAGGTTAAATGAGTCAGCAAAAAATGGTGGGGTAGAGTTGGTGAGTTCTATAGAAAATATATTTATTTAATGCTACATTTTGTAATATTTTATCAATTAATATGTCATTTATATTGTTATTTGTGTTTCAGGCTTTTGGGATAAATTCGGTGGCAATGCAACTAGCCTACACAATTTTTCTGGCGGGTGCACTCGTATTGCACAAAAATGTGGAGTTAAACCCTGATCGAATATTATCTAATGTCAATTTAGCTTAGTACGTGTACTACAAAAATATATTAATGCCAAATTTTATGTTAAAAATTCGTCAACAAATAACACCTTTGATACCATGTAAAAAAATGATAGCTCTCATACTATAGAGTTACATGATTTTTACTAGCTCTCTTCTGAGTTAATCTAATTGGTGGTGTGTTGGACATCATTGCTTATTCCAAATTCAATCATCATTGGATAACATTTTAATTTTTCACATAGAAATGATGATATAACATTTTAATTTTTTATATCCCGACTTGGAAATAGCTAAAATTCGAGATTGAGTTTGGTCTCTGATACCAATTGTTATGCATGACAACTAAATTACAGTACAAAATAGCTTACTGAATTTCCTCGAAAAAAAATTTTGTGGTTTAATGCATTATCAAAAACGAAATTATTTTTTTACAATAATATTTGAATTTGGGAAATTATAAAATAATAAGAAGTATGAGGATAATTTAGAGATTAGTAAATCAAGTAATTTTGAAAATTATACCTTCTATTTTAGTTTGATAATTTGGTTATCCACCAATGTCATAGTATTTTATTATTTTCTCTACTACAAAACAAAAAAAGATTGAGTTTAAAAAATACATTTACTTTATTTTGCAAACTCTTTTGTTTTATACATTCAATTTGCATTAACTCCTAAATAATACTTACCTTAGCATGAACTCACAAAAATAATTTTGATTTTTTGACAAAATTATGCCTATAGCATATAATTTAGTTCGGTCATGACATATTATTTATCAATTTTTATATTCTGACTTGGAAATATCTAGAATTAGAGATTGAGTTTGATTTCTGATACCAATTGTTATGCATCACAAATTAACTCTGATACCAATTGTTATGCATAACAACTTAGCTATGATAATATCAGTTTTAAACCAAATCACAAGCGAAAAACATTCTTTTTTGCATTTATTTCTTTTATAAATACATTAATGATATTACATGATGGTTTTATTACATTTAGTTATTTAGAACATATATACAAGCAATAATTTAGCAGTTTTATAATAACAAAATGAATTTGACTGAAAACACTAATAGCTCCTTATTTTAACAAAAGAAAAAAAAACACACAAAAGAAACAAATTAAAAAGAAAAACACAATTCGTTGAGGGTTAAACTAAACTATTTTATAAACAATTACTGTGCAAAATAGTTTTATGAATTTCATCAAAAAAATTTGTGGTTTAATGCATTATCACAAACAAAGTTATTTTTTACAAAAATATTTAAGTTGGGGAAATTATAGAATCATAAGAACTATGAGTATATTTTAGAGATTAGTAAAACAAGTAATTTTGGAAATTGTAACTCATATTTTAGTTTCATAATTTGATTACCCACCAATGTCTTAGTTTTTTATTGTTTTCTCTACTACAAAATTAGAAAAAATCGAGTTTAAGAAATACATCTACTTTATTTTGCAAACTTTTTTATATTATACATTCAATTTGCATCAACTCCCAAAAAATACTTACATTTTGCATTAACTTACAAAAATAATTTTGGTATTTTGACAAAAATTATGACTTGAGCATTATAATTTAGTTGGGTCATTGTATATTTTTATTATATTATTTATCAATTTTTATATCCCGACTTGGAAATAGTTAAAATTTGAGATTGAGTTAGGTCTTTGATACCAATTGTTATGCATAACAAATTAGTTCTGATACTTATTTTTTTTCATAACAACCTAACTATTTAGTTCTGTTGCAAATTATTATGCATAACAACTTAGCTCTGATAATATTAGTTTTTAAACCCAATCACAAGCGTAAAAAATTCTTTTTTGCATATATTTTGCAAAACTAAATGTTTTTATTTCTTATATAAATACCTTAATGAAATTAAATAATTATTTTATTACATTTAATCATTTAGAACATATATACATGAAAAAATTTAGCAGTTTCATCGTAACAGAATGAATTTAACTGAAAACACTAATATGTTCTTATTTTAACAAAAGAAAAAAAGCACACTAAAGAAAAAAAAATAGAAAGAACACCTTTCGTTGAAGGTTAAATTTAAGTATTTTATAAACAATTACTGTGCAAAATATCTTACTGAATTTCATCCCGACTTGGAAATAGCTAGAATTTGAGATTGGATTAGATTTCTGATATTAATTGTTATTCATAACAACTTTGCTCTGATACCAATTGTTATGCATAGCAACCTAACAATTTAGTTCTCATATTAATTGTTATGCATTACAACTTACCTCTGATAATATCAGTTTTTAAATTTAATCACAAGTGTAAATCATCATTTTGTGCATATATTTGGCAAAACTAAAAGTTTAAAATATTAAGTTGTTTATTTTATAAATATACCTTCATGAAATTAAAAGAATGTCTTTATTACATTTAGTCATTAGTCATTTTGAATATATATACATGCAAACGATTGTTCTGTAAAATAATTTACTAAATTATATTAAAAAGAAAAAAATATTATGGCTTTATGCATTTTCACAAATAAATTCATTTTTTGCCAAAATATTTGAATTTGGGTAATTATAGAATTATAAGAAGTATAATTTTATATTTTAGAGATTAGTAAAACAAGTAATTTTGAAAATTATACCTCTTATTTTAGTTTCATAATTTGATTATCCACTAATGTCTCAATTTTTTTTTGTTTTGTCTACTACCAAATAAAAAAAATTGAGCTTAAGAAATATATCTACTTTATTTCCAAATTCTTTTGTATTATACATTCAATTTGCATGAAGTCACAAAAAATACTTATCTTTTGGATGAACTCACAAAAAATTTTTTTTGCATTTTGAGCAATTTATGTCTCAAGCATATAATTTAGTTGGGTAATTATATTATTATTATTATTATTATTATTATTATTATTATTATTATTATTATTATTATTATTATTATTATTATATTGATTTATCAATTGTTATGTCCCGACTTGAAAATAGCAAGAATTTGATATTGAATTAGATCTCGGATATCAATTGTTATGAATAACAAATTAGCTCTGATACCAATTGTTATGCATAACAACCTAACAATTTAGTTCCGATACCAATTGTTATGCATAACAACTTGGCTCTGATAATATTAGTTTTTAAACCCAATTACAAGCGTAAAACATTCTTTTTTGCAAATATTTTGCAAAACTAAAATTTTTTATTTCTTTTATTAATACCTTGATGAAATTACATGATGGTTTTATTACATTTAGTCATTTCGAACATATATATAAATGCAAAAATTTAGCAGTTTGATAGTAACAGAATGAATTTGACAGAAACTACTAATAGCTCCTTATTTTAACAAAAGAAAAAAACATACATAAGAAAAAAAATAAAAATAACACAGTTCGTTGAGGGTTAAACTAAACTATTTTATAAACAATTACTGTGCAAAATAGTTTAATGAATTTCATCAAAAAAATTTGTGGTTTAATGCATTGTCACAAACGAAATTATTATTTTTAAATATTTGAATTTGGAAAATTATAGAATCATAAGAAGTATGAGTATATTTTAGAGATTAGTAAAACAAGTAATTTTGGAAATTATACCTCTTATTTTAGTTTCATAATTTGGTTATTCACCAATGTCTTAGTTTCTTATTGTTTTCTCCACTACAAAATAAAAAAAAAAGATTGAGTTCGAGAAATACATTTACTTTATTTTGTAAACTCTTTTGTATTAGAGAAGACTATTAAATATCCACTGGGATAGAGAAAGGAAAGAGAAATAAACCCTCAACGAGTCTGCGACGAATATTTGAATAGAAATAAGAAATTAATGAGAAAAGGCGAAATAATCAAGATATTTATAGGTAAGGTTTTAGTGGAGACAGGGCATATGGTGACAATATTCGAAGGCGTGCTCCTCACGTGAGTCCTGTGAGTGATTAAACGGTGGACCCTATCTGGTACCATGACTAATTTTTGTCTTTTCACGGGAGAGAGAAAATAAAGTTTCGTAAGCCAATACAGCTGGCGCATCGGTAGAACACGTTAGCCTGTGAACCAAAGTTAAGCAGTGGGAGTAAAGTAGTGCGCTGGTGGGACCAGGTAAGACATTTATCAAAAGTAGCTAACAATAATATTGAGCCGTTGCATACTTACATTGCTTGCTTGAATGGATGCTTCTAACACAGAAAAAAACGACGAAATCAGAAAAGGCTGAGGCGAGAGGCGAGCAAGCAAGAACTCTTCCAGCTGCCACGTTTTTTCTGGATTCAATTGAAAATCGCCATAATTTTAATTAGTTTATACAGCATAAATCTTTTGAAATATTTATGGAATGCAATTTCTTTTTAAATTGAAATGCTAGTTTAAATTAATTACAATTACTATAACTATTCTTAGTGCCCACTGTCATTTAATAAACTTTAATTGTAACACTATAGATCTTACATGATATATAAGAATATATATATATATATATATATAGAGGTGGGCTAAAGTGCCATAGATGGCAATGCCATAGATGTCTTTTTATAGGCATTTTTTTAAGATCCGAAATTCAATCAGTCGATCCAAACCGTTCAAATTGATCACCATATTGAAATACCATTGGAGACCAAATTTTATATTTTTTTTTATTTTTTTTTGGTATTTATTTTGATATGTTCAAATTGGAGGGTCTGAAATACTCCAATTATAACGTTTTTTAAAAATATCATAATAAATAGCGAAAAAATTCGAAAAAATGTAAAATTTAGTCTCCAAGGATATTTTAATGTGACGAATAACTCGAACGGTTCAAATTGAGAATTTGGAGTTTGAATCTCGAAAAACGACTCTATGGCACGGGACCATCTGTGCCATCTATGGCACATTAGCCATCCTCTATATATATATATATATATATATATATATATATATATATATATACAAAACTGTTATTGTGGTTCGATAAGTACACCATAATAATAACATAACTATTTGATATTTCAAAGATTTAATTGAATAAAATAAAGGTGCATATGAAAATGTTCTAATCTGTAATGTAAAATTGGTATGAACAAAAATAAATTTTCCTGTGTAATATCCAAGCAAGAGGGGAAAAATCTAAAGTTACAGTAATTGTTATATATATTAGGAGATTAGATATGACATTCACCAAGAAGATATGGGAAGTGCTTTGGGCAACCTGATTTCTAAATGTAATTTACTTTGAAATTCCCCTCTTAATTCTAATTATGAATTAACAATAAAAAAATTCTAATTTTTAATTAATTACCTGAGATGATGAGCGATGTTCATTGGAAATTAAAAACAGTTAATTTTTTGTTAAATTCAAAGGAATGAATCACACCACGTAGATAATTAGATCAGACGGCCGAGATGGGGCCACTATAGATAATAATACATATTGGAAATTAAAATTAGTCAATTTCTTTGTTAAATTTTTAAAAAAATGAATCGCACGGACCGCACAAAAAATAAGATCGGACGGCCGAGAATATTATCTATAAGGAAGCACTATAGATAGTAATGTTCATCTACAATTGTCTCTCTGTGTCTAGAGATGTTTCGTTCAGACTGAAGAAATTCAAGCAATATTTTTTTTTTGAAATTCCTACAGTGCCATTGATTGAGACTGTAGCTGTACCCCCAAATAAAATTTTTCTAATCCAACTTACCTATTTCTGATCAAAGCCCCTGTGAATTATGGTTGTGATAAGAAAATCCCAATTGACATTATCAATGGCCTTCTCAAAATCAAGTTTGAGAAGTATGCTTTTCTCTTTCCTAATATGACAATCATGGATGATCTCATGTGCTGCTACTACACCTTCTAGGATATACCTACCTTTTAAAAAAGCACTTTGGTTATGACCTATGATTCTTTGCAAGATAGGTGCCATTCTATTTGCTAAAACTTTAGTAATAATCTTAAAACTACAGTTCAGAAGGCTGATGGGCCTAAATTCATTTATTATAGAAGCCTCTAACACTTTAGGAAGAAGATAGATTATGGCCCTATTCAGGTAATTAACCTCTAACTTGTTTTCATACAAGTCTAAAAACATCTTGTTTAAATCATCCTTTAGGAGACTCCAAAACTTTTGGTAAAAAAGAATGGAGAATCCATCTGGGCCTGGTATCTTATCATGATTCATTTGAAATATAGCAATCTTTATTTCTTCCTCCGTAAATGGAAGACATAAGATTGTATTTTCCTCATCACAGACTTTTTCCTGAGGAAGCCATACCTGGCTTTCAAGTGAGCCATTGCAGTTACTAGTTGTTCCAAACAGGTTGTGAAAATAGTCTAACACATGATTCTGTATTAAGACAAAATCTCTAATTTCCCTACCACCTATGACTAGATGAGTTATTATGTTTTTATTTTTCCTTATAGAGGCTACTCTAGGAAAGTACTTTGCATTTGCATCCCCTTCAAAGAGTCAAGTGATTCTTGATTTTTGTCTCCAAGAGGTCTCTTCTCTTTGATAGAGGTCATAGAACTCTTTTTTGGAATTAATAAAGTCATCAAAGTTATTTTGATCAAGGATGTTGTCTTCTAGTCTAATTTTCCAGTCTTTAATATTGAAAATGAGAAGTTTTTTCCTATCTCTAATTACTTTTCCTATGTTTTTGTCCCAACCAGTCAACTTGTTCTTCATGAAAGACATTTTTTGGTGCCAGTTATAAGCCTTGTTAAAACCAAGGTCAACCCTAAGCTACCAATTAGCTAATCTTTCAGACAAGTCTTCTTGTTGGAGCCAACTTTTTTCAAATCTAAAAGGTTTTATATACTCTATTCTGGCTATCCTTGAATCTAAAACTATTGGGGAATGATCAGAAAAAGTTCTAGCCAAACTATAAGAGAAAGTGGAAGGGAAAATGTCTAACCATTCTTGGTTAACTAAAATCCTATCCAAGCAAGCAAATTGCCTGCTATTTCCTCCTCTGGCCCAAGTAAATTTCCTATCTAAAGCTTTGGAATCCATAAGATTATTGTTTTCTATCCAATTATTGAACTTGTTTATGTTCACTATATCAAAGGTGATGCCTCTTTTTTCATTGCTATATCTAATGACATTAAAGTCACCACCAATAATCCAAGGCATGTCTACTTCTCTACTTAGAAGATTTAATTCACCCCAGAAGGCCTGTTTTTCACTACTTAAAACAGGACCATAGAGAGTAGTTAATTTAATCCCTAGATTACAAGCCTTGATCACTAGATTCACTGTAATTGAGAATCTTTGTATGTCCCAACTTGTAATATTATAGAGATCAGAATTAACTCCTAAAAGGACTCCACCTGAAGCACCCCTTGCGGGGATAAATCTCCAAGTGAAATTAAAGCCTAACGAATTCAGTAAAACTCTTGTGCCAATTGACCTTTTTTGTTTCTTGAATTCCTATAATTTCTAATTTTTCAAAGCAGATTAGTTCTGCTAGATATTTTCTCTTACTGCTACATCCCATTCCGCTAGCATTCCTGTAATGTACCTCATTTAATAACTACCTTATTACCCTTTTGAGTGGCTTTATAATGACCTTGAAAGTTGTCTAAAACTTTCTGCAGACAGCTAACTATATTCTCAGAATTGAGATTTTTAAAATATCTCACTTTTTGAATCCTATCATTTAAATTACCACCTAAATGTATGCCTAAATCCTCACACAAATTTACCATCTGATTGTCATCTAGACTACAATAAGGAGTGAAAAGATGATATAGGCTATTACCTGGTGGTAACTCTGGAGGACTTGGAGTAGTCTTCTCGTCTACATTCAGATTGCCTTCATTCTCCCTTGTCTCCTTGTTGTGTTCCAGGGGAGGGTTCTTAGCTTGCTTTTTAGGGGCCCTTTTTCCTTTTCCTTCATCTACTTTAGCTTTTTTCACTAGAGTTGAAATGCTCATCTCAGGATCTATGGAGTCAGCTCTCTGACTTATTGACATCTCTTTGTGCCTCTTCAGCTGAGATTTCAATGCTTTGTTTTGAGCTTCCAAGAGTTCCATCCTTAAAGCCATTTCCTGAGCAGAGAGTTCCTTGTTGGCCTCAGAGAAAGGCCTTGCATGGACCTCCTCGGCTTTAACTGGAATGGTTACTCTCTGTACTTCCTTGGGTCCTTCAATTAGCAGGTTTTTCAAAACTCATTTTCTAACCAGCTGTTCTAAAGTATCATTGGTATATGATTTTTCTTGCTCTAAAGTGAGTTCCCCTTTCTCAATGTCTTCAGAAATCATCTCCAAAACTGACTCTGGATTATTATAGTTTAACAGAATTTGGACACTACTATCTTCACTGAGTTGAGGAGTACACTCTGGTGCAGCAACACTAGCTTTCTTCTTAGGGCTTTTGCTTGACTGTCCCCTACCAGAAGCCTTCATCTCTTCATTAAACCTCTAAATTCTGCTAGCTTTGGCTACCTTCTTGAGGGCTGCAACCTCCTTCTCCTTCTCAGAAGGCCCCAATGCTTTGCCTTTGCCTTTACTAGAAGAGTTAGAGAGAGCAGTTTTTTTGGCCCCAATAACTATTCCTTGATTAGAAAGTCTCTGAGTTCTTCCTTATACCTTTTGGCCCCAATAACTTCTCCTTCTCTGAGTTTTTTATATTATATCAAAAATGTCAATAAGAGTATTGGTTGGCCGTTTGTTGTACTCCATAAGCAACGCACTGAAATTAATTTTGAAATAGTGAAAAGTAAATTTAATGTAAATAAA
This sequence comes from Rhynchospora pubera, assembly GCA_028095005.1. Taxonomy (NCBI): domain Eukaryota; kingdom Viridiplantae; phylum Streptophyta; class Magnoliopsida; order Poales; family Cyperaceae; genus Rhynchospora; species Rhynchospora pubera. The sequence goes on along the minus strand of CM051462.1, from coordinate 83,524,553 downwards.
TATTAGAAACAAAAAGCTTTTAATTTGTTTGATCAAGAAAAAAAATGAAATCAAATGTTCATTTATAAGAAAAAAATGCCAATCGAAATTGTCCAGATATGGGAAATTTTTCCCGTAATGGAGAAAAAAATATAGAAACAGTTTTGTAAAATTAAGTTAGTAGAAATGAAGGGTCATACTAAATGATGGCTACCTCTTGCTTATTTCGATAACTAAATTGTTAATTTCATACCAAGACTTTGTTTTGTTATTAAACAAATACACAAAAAGAATGATTCATAAATATTCAGCGTACATGCAAAAAACGAAGTGCATCTTACAACATTCGAGTAATTATAATTGCGGAAATACATATACCTGTCAATATTAACATCCGTTCCGTTGTTCCGTTCCGTTCCGTCGAAACGGAACGTTAAATGAAAGCTGAAATGAATTCCGTTTTCAGAAACGGAACGGAAACGGAACCAAAATTTGTTAACGTAAATGAAACGGAATACGGAAATAGGCTGAAATCAATAGAAAATGTGAGGCGGAACGTTAAATGGAACAGAAATTTGTTACGTTTGTCGAAACGAAACGGAAATGAAACAGTCATTTCGTTCCGTTACTGAAACGAAACATTAAATGAAAATGGCTGTTTCGTTTCCATCTCTAACGTTTGACAAGTATAGAAATACATGAAAGAACACGGAAAGAACACTCTAGAACAAGGAAATCGGAGGGCTAGAAAGAAACCAATTCCACGGCCTAGAGAGCGCGAACGAACGGTGAGGATTAGACTACTGTACTTGTACTGAGCTCTGCGTTTCTACAGGGCGTCAATGGTCAAAAAGTGGGCGCCAGTTAATATATGCATTGATATTCGCAAAACAAAAATAATATTTCTTTCGCACACCTTTTTTTAGCCCGTTAGTCGATGCAATATTAGCTTACCACGATTTATAAAATAAAACCTGCCTTTAAAAAATAAATACTGTATACCATCTTTTTTTTCTAAAATATCAAATTATTATCAAACACTCAACTTCAAATCCAACACCGTTGAGAAATAAGAAGCAATATCTTCTTATATCAATACGAAACAACAATTTCTTTTTCCAAAAACATATAAAAAATAGCCTTGTTAAAAAAATATAAAAATTAAAATACCCACAAAATAGTATTATCGGCCACATTTTTATGTGCAAAACTTGTGTAGCGGACTATCTATTTTGCATGGGCTGAAATTCTAATCGTTTATTGAAAACTAGCTGGGTTTCGCGCATTGCGCAATCTATTCTGGGTGTGTTTGGATGCAACGGAATAAGCCGGGAATAGAGAATAGGAATAAGAAATTTCGGTTTGCGTGCTTATTCTTATTCTTTATTCTTATACCATGATTTTGTTAGTATAGGAATAAGGGCTCTTATTCCTTATTCTTGCGTTGTTTGGGTTGCACAAGAATAAGAATAAGCACGCAAATCGAAATTTCTTATTTTTATTCCCTTTTCTCTACCCATCCAAACACACCCTCTGTATTTTTGATATTATTCTACATTGTATTCATTCGAGAAATCATATAAATTAGTTGTGTTGTGTGATATTTTTTCAAAACTATATAATCATCATATGCGCAAGACCTGTTGCACGTCGAAAAAAATATATATTTCTCGATGCAGCCCGAAATAACAGTATACAATGTTATTTTTATTTTTGATATTTTATTGTTTTATTTATTGGAGAGATCATATAAATCAGCTGTGTTGCGCGATAATTTTTAGCACGGTATATAGCTAATAGTACACAATAGCTCAAGAATATACTTATATTTCAAACAAAAATACAATAATCAAAATTTTCGCAACATACATTGCTGAAATTGCACGAAAAAATATATTGAGATTCAAAAAGTTATGTAAAATATTTTGTGAGCCATAATTAATACCATCATATTACCTATAATTTATTAAGAAGAGATATAATATTTCATGCTGAAATGAGGCTTAGAAAGTTAGAATGTCTGAAACAATTGCAAAATTAAAATCCATGTTCTGTAAATTTAAGAATAGATGGGATCTTTAGGTAGGGAATGGAGGCGAAAACAAATAGAATTTTGAAAATTCGTTCGGTTCTGGTTTTGCTTTGTCCTATAGCTGAAAAAATGCTATTTGTACCATAACATAAAGAAGGTTGGGTCCCACCATCTTTTTTTATTTTTCCACTCCACTGCGGTAGAAATCGAGTGGAGACAGGACACCAGATTGCCACTCCTATCGCCTTGATCACTAGTTATAATTGAATTTTGTTTAGATTGCCATAGAAAATCTTGCAAATTAATCACACACCAGTACACCACTGTACAAAGCGCGTGAACTGAACTCCAGCCATGCGCATGAACCCCCAACACATGGCTGGTGTCGACACGGGATCTTCTGCGAAAATTACTCTTTAATTTTGTTCGAGTTTTGCTGAGACCATCACAGAAAATCTGGATAAAAGGCAGTGTTGAATATAAAAATATTTTTCTGTCGAGCGGAGCCCACCTATCAGCCACACTGTTTAACAACAGTGTTTAGCTACAGTGTCGGATCCGGATCTAAATAGTCCGGATTAATGAAAATTTTTAGGCACCAAAAAAAATATTCCATTCATACACTATATGTACAAAGAACTATTTTTGAATCACTAAACTATTAAAAGTCGTTAAAAATTAAAAAAAATAGTTGAAAGTGAGAGAAATTAAAATGATTAAGGGAAAAGATAATATATATATATATATATATATATATATATATATATATATATATATATAGAGTTTTGCTATGGTGAGTTGCAACTCACCAAAGCGTCCGTGATGCATAGAGCGCTCCGTGCACCACGACCGTTTGATCGGTGATTTTGCAAATTGACAAATCTAAATTAACCAATCCAATCTATATATTGAAATCCATAACAAACAAAATTTTACAATTTTTAAAAATTTTTTACTACTTTTTTTCGAATTTTTTAAAACTTGCCATTTTTGTCATATAAATTAGTATATTTATAGTCAAAAATGGCAAGTGTTAAAAAATTCGAAAAAAAATAGTAAAAAAATTTCAAAAATTGTAAAATTTTGTTTGCTATGAGATTTCAATATATAGATTGGGTTTCTTAAATTAGATTTAACAATTTGTGAAACCACCGACCAAAACGGTCATGGTGTACGGAAGCTTATATGCATCATGGTTCACAATAAATTTACTCACTGTATATATATATATAATAGTGTGAAAAGACGCATATTCATAATAGGGTGACAGGATTGTTTGGCATGCTTTTCAAAAAGAAAAAAAAAATTACCATGTTGTTAAAGAGTAAGGGTATGTTTGGAAGTCCCTAGAATAAGAATAAACTATTTTTTTGTTTGACACCATTTAGAACAAGGAGAATAAAAACAAAATGAACTTTATTCCTGTTTCAACAAAAACATGGAACTAGAACAAAAAAAAAAAGTTTGTTCTTGTTCTTGTTCTTATTCCACACCACTTCCAAACATACCCAAAGAAATTACCGTTCGAAGCGATAAAGCTCGTCGTTTAGGATGCAGTTGCCTGACAAGTAGGATGTCAAACGTACGAAACGGAAGCGGAACAGAGGTGTTCCATTTCTGATAACATAATTCATATCAGTTTCGTTTCTGTTTCGTTTCGTAAAATGAAATTTTCGTTAGCTGTTCCGTTCTTCATTTTCGATTGATTTCAGACATTTTTCATTGATTCTAGTCTAATTTTTAGTAAACAGAACAGACGTTAGCGATATTTTCACTTTTCAAAGATGAAACCTAATTGGTGTTCGGTCCGGACGGAACAGAACGAAAAAATTCCAAACGGAATCATTTGACGCCCCTACTGACAAGTGACAGGATAATAGCTGCTGAGCAGATTTTTACTAATGGGACGGGTACCCCACAACATCAAATTTAAGTCGTAACATTTTTATGACTACCATAATTACTGAATTCTTATGCACACTATAAGAAAGATGGTTTTTAGATAGATTTTTTATGCTAGATTTTTTTATTTATGTTGGACATTGAACTATTGCTAGATTTATTTTTTTATTGCTAGATTTAGTTGATGTATTAAATTTAGAATTTTTTTAGTAAGACTCAATTTTCTATTAATAGCTCCTTAAAAATCTAGCAATTTATTTTTTTATAGACTTTTTAATATCTAGTGTAGCAATTTAAAAAGGTCTAGCAATTTATTTTTGCTACATTAGATATTACAAGATTCAAAAAGTCTATCAAAAATAAATTGCTCGATTTTTAAGGAGCTATTAATAGAAAATTGAGTCTTGTTAAAAAAATTGATAGATTTAATGCATCAAATAAATCTAGCAATATAATAATAAACAACATAAATTAAAAAAAAAAATCTAGCTATGAAGTCTATGTAAAGATTATCTTTCTTTGTAGTGGCATTAATAGGGATATATAATTGATATAATAGTAATCATAATAGTATAACCTTATATAAAAGTAAAAGTATAACCTTTATAAATAAAAGAATTTTAAAATAAAGTATTTGGAATTTTGATTATTTCTTACCATATCTGACATATCGTAGTAAGAAGGACGCTCCTAGTCAAACAAAGTATTTGTCAAATTGATTAACATTCTGAGCATTACGAACGTAATTATGTGAAGCACCCAATTTATAAACTGATTGAATTTTTTTTTTATGTTGTTTACAATTCGTCGGCGATCGACCAGCTTAGATATCACACAAGCAATATAGTTTTGTCAATTCTTGTAGACAATTTTACTAGTCGAGAATTATCATAGCACTTAAGGAATTTAATTTTAAAACATATGATTCTTACGGAAGTCGTCAAAACGCAAAATTAAACAGTTAAATATTATTATTAATAAGAAAAAACATGTAGGATTGATGTCAACCATTTTTTTTTTTTGCCATGCTTAATATAAATTTTTTTATATTTCATTTTTCGTCACAGATCGATATAAAAGGTTGGATTGTGATAATTGAGATGTAAACTCGGGTGCGATTAGCTCCACCATAAAACAAGTCAATAACTGTTTTCTCGTTTTTCTTTTTGGATATCCTAAAAGAGCTGAAAAACGTTTTGTAATTGTTACATACGATTCACCACCAACAAAGATACTTTTCGTCTGTATCGTACTCAATTTTATCAAATTTGAGTTTGCAATGATAAAAACGATATTTCGAATTATATATCTTTAATTTTGTATATTTCATACCTTCTATATAACTTTTGGTTCCAGTCGAAATTCCGTGCCCAAAAGCTAACTAGCAGTATGGAATTATATATTTATTTATTTTTTTCTATTTCATGGTAATCAATCTTTGCAGAACTAGGATGCATAACAATTAAGACCTAAGTCTAAACATCTCTAGAGTGTCTGTGACAGTCTCTTTGGAGATGGACTCCCGACATCATTAAATTATATAATAGAAACTAGTCTGTACTCCAGACTTGAACGAGATCCCAAAATCTCTATGTCCCCAAACGATCGAGGATTGATCTAGGATATCAAATTTCCTAATATCAAACTCGAAATCTCTGTGACGGCACTAAGTCTGATCCAGCAAAGTAAAAACAACCTAAATGTGTTAAAATGTGCAACCAAAGAACTAAATTGCACTGTTCATGTTTGCATTGCACTTTTTTGTTATTTTTATCCTAAAATGCCCTACTAAGACACAATCCTTTTTATTTAAAATGGACTTCACCCACTTACGACATCTAAACTTTGATTGTCCCGATCTAGTGGTGCTCTTGGCCCAGTTCGTAACTGAGTCCGGATGTAATTAACAGTAGGGGCTTGCGTCTACTGGAAAAAAAGGACCTACAACAAATAATCAACTCTCGAGGTACTTAGAACCGCATTAATGCCCTTCACTCGTTTGGAATGGGCAGTAACGACGGGTCTCAAGATGCTCGGGGGTATCTGATCCGCATTTGTTTCGCCCCATAGAGGACTATCTGATCTTCCGTGGTTGGACTGAAAAAATGCGAGACAAGACCATTTAAAAAAAAAAGAAAGCTGATTGAGAGCACGTTTTTTGAAAAACTGATATAATCTAAAATGGGTTTCTGAAAATATGATACTAATTTATATCGAGTTTTCAAAAATCCTTCCATCTTATATAAGAACGATACGCTCTCCCCTCTCAAAATCCTTCTTCCTTGCATGGGAGCTTAAACTAGCTTCTTTAAGGTCATTTTTTCTTAAAGACTTATTTAGTTTAATTAGATAAATAATGAAAAAATTAGGATAATTGTTGCAAAAATATTTTTAGAAATAATAAAAAAAAAGTGAGAATAATTATTTAAATTATTGTGAAATTTTGTTTGCAATGTTTTTAGAGAAAGTTTAATATGCACTATAGTGCATAGAGTATTCCGTGCACCGCGGACTTTTTCGGGAGTATTTTTATAAATTGACAAATCTAATTTAACTAATCTAATCTATATATTGAAATCTCATAGCAAACCAAATTTTACAATTTTTGATATTTTATTACTATTTTTTTTCAATTTTTTTAAAAACATGCCATTTTTAGAATGTTAAAAATAGTACAACATTCCAAAAATGACATGTTTTAAAAAATTTGGAAAAAATAGTAATAAAATCTCAAAAATTGTAAAATTTGGTTTGTTGTGTGATTTCAATATGTAGATTAGATTGGTTAAATTAAATTTGTCAATTTACAAAAATATTTTTGAAAAAATCTGCGGTGCACGAAATGCTCTATGCACTAGGTGCATATTAAACTCTCTCATGTTTTTAACATTTGAGAATTTATAATAAATTAATTAAATTTTAAAAATTAGGTAAATTTAAGAAAGTTTTTAAAATTAATTGAATTTTTTAATTTAGGAAAAAATTGTAAAACATTTAAAGGGTAATTTGCATCTATTTTGCTTAATTTAAGTAATATTGTTATAGTTAACCAAGTAATCTAGTGTTATTATATGCAAAATAGTAATAATTGTGAAATTAGTATGATATGCTTGTGTGTGATGTATGAGTGAGGTACGTGGGGATCATTTAGGACATGCTTGTTAGATTTTTTCGAAAACCATCCAAGTACAACGGATACTGTCAGAATTTTCTCATCTCTCTGACATTCAAAATTTTAAGTACAGGAAAGCCAAAATACCACTTAGACGAGCACCACAGGAACCAAGTAGACAAACGAGACGTCGGTCAATGCTAGTGTGATTGCATTATTCATAGTTTATTTTACAGAACAAATATCATAATGTATTTTAAAATATTAAGATATCAAGTAAGAATTCTTGGACAGTTTTGAATAGATGAATTTTCATTTTTATTCCAAACTATGTCAATAAAATTTGTATAACTTGAAAAAATTGTATAACGATCATGTGTCATGTGCACAATATAAGTCTATGACAAAACAAATTCTAAAATCTGAAAGAAATGGCAACTCTGATAGGAACATGCACCATTTCAATTAGAACTGCTAAAATCCACTAAAATTAATCATCTGTTATTGAAAATCGATGCATTATGTTATCAAATAACAACTCTGATACCATGTAAAGAAATGATAGATCTGATACTATAGAGTTACATGATTTTGATTAACTTTCTTCTGGGTCTTTCTTCTCCTTTCAGTCGTTAACCCTATAAAATGGACTTGGTGTATTCAAAAATTGATACTGAACCCGATAACTTTATTTTGCTCTTTAAAGATTGAATACATACTGCCACTTTCAAAAGAGAAAAAAAAAACAAAAGATTGATACTGTCACTTAAAAAAAAATTATTGCTTCTGCTTAATAACTGGCATATTATTATTATCATTATTATTATTGTGTTCGTCACCAATTCTTTACCGCTCAAGCGTTGTCAGACAATTTGACTTTTGTTAGTTTCCGGTATACAAGTTTGATATTTAATTAGTATAATTTTTTGTCTATATTAACTACATAATATAATATAAATATTTCGTAATATCACTACATTTGTTTATTACTGATTGTTGTCATTTGTCATTTGTCAGAATCAGAGAAACTGTCTAGAATATGATTCAATAGTTATTTATTCAAAAAAATTGAATTATGCATGGTAATTACGCATATAAAATGCAAATAATACAATTATGAGCATCATTGGAACATTTCAATCGTTTATGTATTCATTCTATGTCATTTGAGAGCAATAATCTACAATTAAACTTTTTAAACTGTATAGAATAAGATCCATGTGTTATTTATTCAAAAAGATTAGATTATACAAGTTAATTATGCATACAAAGTGCAAATTATAATGAAATTTTGAGCATCGTTTGAGCATTTCAATCGTTTTTGGATTCATTCTAAGTCATTCGATCACAATAATTTAAATTTAAACTGTTTATTATGATTAATATGTTATTTATTAAAAAATATTGGATTATATTAGGTAATTATCCATATAAAGTGCAAATAATGCAATTCTAAGCATCATTTGAACACTTCAATCATTTCTGGATATATTATAAGTCATTTGATCACAATATCAAAATTGAAACACTTTACACTGTCTAGAATATGATCCAACAATTATTTATTCAAAAAGATTGGATTATACATGGTATTTATACATATAAAAAGCAAATAATGCAATTCTGAGCATCGTTGAAGCATTGCTATCGTTTCTAGAATCATTCTATGCTAGTTTATCACATTAATCTACAATTTAACTATTTATACTGTATAAAATATAATCCATGCGTTATTTAAAGTGCAAATAATGCAACTCTGAGTAACGTTTAAGAATTTCAACTGTTTCTGGATATATTCTATATCATTTTATCTCAATAATCGATATTGAAATACTTTATATGTCATTTGATCTCAATATTTAAATGCAATTCTAAGCATTGTTCGAGCATTTCAATCGTTTCAGGATTTATTGCATGTTATTTCATCAAAATAATCTACAATTAAACTCTTTATTGTACACAAAATATGATCCATGTGTTAGTATTCAAAAAGATTAGATTATACAAGTTAATTATGCATATAAATTGCAAATATTGCAATTCTTAGCATCGTTTGAGCATTTCAAACGTTTCTGGATGCATTCTATGTCATTTGATCTCAATAATCAATATTTAAACACTTTATCTAGTCTTGAATAAAAAAATTATTATTCATAAGTTATTTATTAAAAAATATACGATTATACATGGTAATTATGCATATAAAATGCAAATAATGCAATTATGAACATCGTTTGAGCAATTCAACCGTTTTAGGATGCATTTTATGACATTTTATCTCAATAATCAATATTTAAACATTTTATACTGTCAAGGATATGATTCAAAAGTTATTTATTCAAAAAGATTGAATTATACAAGGGAATTATACATATAAAGTGCAAATAATACAATTTTGAGTATCGTTGGAGCATTTTAATCATTTCTGGATTCATTCTATGTCATTTGATAACAATAATCTGTAATTAAACTCTTTAAAATATATAGAATATGATCCATGTGTTATTTTTTGAGATAAAAGTAACCCAAGCAGGGTTACCAGCTTTTCATTAAGCGAAGGAGTTCATACAAGCACCTACTGTGGGGACACTGCGTAAGCACAGTCGTTCCCAACCTAACAATCCATACAACAAATATCCAAGGGTTATCTTCTGTCTAAGAAGCCCACAACAAAACAAAAACGAACACAACATTCAGAATGAAAGTTCAACATTAAAAGACTACAACTGCCACTCTTAGTTCACTAAAGAGGTGCCATCTGTAACATGGCCTTCACTCGTTCCAGCCTCACTGTTTCTGGCAGCAGCTTGCAAGTTGGCCAAGCTTTTAAAGCTTCCTTCCATTCCTGAAGTGTTACCTGTCCAAAAGTTGAATAGATAAAGAGCGTTAAGAATTATACTAAGAGTGGTTTTTGCCTGTGTATCATTAAACACTCTATTGTTTCTCTCTTTCCACTGACTCCAACAGATAGCTGCAACCAGAGTTTTACCATAAGTCCTGTTGCTGGAGTTCAATTTATTAGAACTATTCCAAATTGTGTTAAGAGAGCTACAATCTAACAGAATTTCTCTATTATTGAAAAGATTGAAACCTGTCCAAAAGTCATTAATTGATAACACAACTAACCTGTCCCCTATCAGAATTCTATTATTTAAAGCTAACCAAAGGAATAACTTAACTTTCAGGGGTATCTTCAATTTCCAGACTGAATCATTTAAGTTAAAAGTAACCCCTCTATGATTAAGAAAGTTGTAGAAGGATTTTACAGTGTAAATTCCTTTACTATCCATCATCCAGCAAGCAGAGTCACTATCATTGGTGAGTCTTAGATCTTTTAGCAAAGTAAAGATTTCACTCTTTTCTCTTCTCATCTCAATAGTAACTCCTCTTGTTAGTGAAAGATTCGGATTCCCATTGTTGAAACAATGAGCAATGGTACTATTGGCATTTTTAGTTTTATCAAAAGTTTTTGGGTAGACTTTGTTGAGTGGTAAATTATCCCACCAAATGTCCTTCCAAAACCTAATATGATTACCATTTCCTACTATTCTTTTAGTTTCTAACATGAATTGGGTATGTATGGTGGAAATGTCTTTCCAAAGATTGGAGGCATTGTAGTTACCAAATTTTCCATCATATTTAGTGATTACAATGTCTTTCCAGATGGAGTTGTGATCCTTATACACATACTTCCAAGCCCACTTACCAAGCAAGTCACTGTTCATGTGTTTTAGATTAAGTATTCCCCACCCACCCTGATCTTTACTTCTACTAATAATGTCCCAATTAACCAGGCTAATCTTTTTCTCTTTGCTCTGAGTGCTGCCCCAAAGGAAATTCCTCCTTATTTTGTCTAACTTCAAAATGACCCAGTTAGGACATTTAAAAAAGGAGAAGTAAAAGAGAGGGGCCGCAGTTAGCACTGAATTAGTGAGCACTAATCTACCTCCTAATGATAAAAGCTTACCTTTCCAGTTGGAGAGTTTACCACTAATTTTATCTATCAAATTGTTCCAATCTGTTCTACTAGGTTTCCTCCAATGCAAAGGTAAGCCGAAGTATTTAATTGGCAGCCTTTCAGCTTTGCAACCTAGCAAGAAGGTGACCCAATTCTTTTCATCCTGATTTAGGTTAAGAGGAATCACCTCAGATTTATCAAAGTTGATCTTCAGTCCAGAGAGCCTAGAGAAGGCTTTAAGGACCAGGGCTAGATTCTCAAATTCTTTTTTGTTGTATTTGATGAAAAGTAAGGTATCATCAGCATATTGCAAATGCAACACCTTATTACCATTATAAAGAGTGGGTCCTAGTCCATCAAACAGATTTTCACTTCTTCCTTTATCTAAGATTTTTGTCAGTCCTTCAGTGGCTAGAATGAAGAGATAAGGGGATAGAGAATCCCCTAGTCTTACTCCTTTCCTACACTGGAAGTAATTTCCAGTTTTGCCATTGATTTTGACAGCCACTCTGCCTCCTTGGAGCAATTGCCTTATCCAATTTATCCAAGTGAGATTGAATCCCCTTTGTTTAAGGGTCTCCAGGAGATAATCCCAACTCAAGTTGTCAAAGGCTTTTTCAAAGTCTAACTTTAAAAGAATGCCTTTTTCTTTTGTGCAATGCACATGATGCAACACCTCATGTTCTGCTGCTACTCCATCCAGAATATATCTGCCTCTAAGATAAGCACATTGGTTGATGCTAATCAGTTTGCTAATAACCTTATTAAGCCTATTAGTTAACACCTTAGTAAAGATTTTGTATATGCAGTTTAGGAGACTCAAAAATTTGTAATCTCCCATTTTAGCAGCCCCTTTGTTTTTGGGAATCAAACAAAGAGTGGCTCTATTGAATTTGGAGATATCCAAGTTGCCATCATAAAAGTCTTCAAATAGCTGTACTAGGTCATCTTTGATGATTTTCCAAAAGGTTTGGTAAAAAAGCATGGAGAAACCATCTTGTCCTGGAGCTTTATCAGGGTTCATTGAAAAGATGACACTTTTGATTTCTTCTTCACTGAAATTCGAAGTCAAAAAATCACTATCTTCCTTGCATAGCTTATCTTTTTCAGACCAAATCTCTTTTTGCAGGGTTCCTGTAATGGGAAATTCCACCCCAAAGAGATTCTTGTAGAAATGCATAGCATGCTGCTGGATAGCATACGTGTCTCTAATTTCTCTACCTTCTCTAACAAGATGAGAAATGATGTTCCTTCTTTTGTTTAAGGAAGCAACTCTGTGAAAGAACTTAGAGTTGTTATCTCCATTTTTTAGCCAGTTAACTATGGCTCTTTGTTTCCAGAAAATCTCTTCATTGTTGAATATCTCATATAATTCTTTCTTTGAAGTAATGAGTTCATTCACCTCAGCATTTTCCAGATTCCTAAGTTCAGAGTTATCTTCTAAAAGTTTGATACCAGCCACTAGCTCTTTCTTCTTATCTTTAACTCCTTTTCCTAGGTTTCTACTCCAACCTCTTAGTTTGGCCCTAACAGTTCTTATCTTAATTAACCAGCTTAATGGTTTATCATAATCTGTTCCAGCTTGATTCCACCAGTAAGGCATTCTAAGGTGTAAGTCCTCATCTCCTAACCAAACTCTTTCAAATCTGAAAGTGGTTGGGAAAGGTTGTTTGGGGTTAGCTGCATCTAGGATTATTGGATTATGGTCTGAATACTCTCTTGCCAAACTATAGGCAGTAGAGTGATTAAAGAGTTCTATCCAATCTTGATTGACAAATACTCTGTCCAGACAGGCAAATTGACTACTTTGGCCACCCCTAGCCCAAGTATATTTCCTATCTAAACATCTCATATCTAACAGATTGAATTTGTCAATCAAATGGTTGAATTTATCAGTATTACTAACATCAAAACTCACTCCCTGTCTGTCAGTTCTTTTCCTAATTGCATTGAAGTCACCTCCAATAGCCCAAGGTGAGTTCATATCGTTGCTGATGCTACATAGTTCATCCCAAAATTCATTTTTCTGCAATGGAAGGACCATACACAGTAGTGAAGTTGAGATGTCTATTTGATGCTTTGTGTATGACACTAGCAGTTAAGGTAAAGTTCAGGATTTTCCAGCTAACTATCTGGTAGGTGTTGATATTAATGCCTAATAATATTCCACCAGTTGTACCAATAGCATCTACAGACTTCCACTTATGATTTGGTGAAATATAGTTAAGACAATTTTTATTCCACCTAGCCCTCTTGGTTTCCTGAATACCTATTAAATCTATGTGTTCAGCCTTGATGATTTCTCTCAGGTATCCTATCTTATTAGGACCTCTCAGTCCTCTGCAGTTCCAATTTAGGAACTTAATGTAGGGGTGAGTATCCCAGTGTTGGTCCTAACTTGGTTCCTTCCTAACAGACTATTACTCAGATTCTGCTGTGGCCTTGGCGCTCTAGTAGCATCCCCCAGCAAATTCAACAAGTAATTGTCCTTATCCATCTCTGCCAACTCTACAGAGATGTCAAAATTGTCTAACAGAGTTTCTACATTATCAAAGTTTAAAGAACTATAAGGTAGAGCTAGAGGTATACCTGGATTGGCTTGGTTGACATTGTTGGCTGATTGAGGCTCTCTGGTGGGGTTCCTTTCAGTCTCCCTTGCCTGCATTGTATCAGCTATGCTCTTGTAGCTGTTGCCATCCTTATTCCCTCCATCTCTAGCCTTATCTCTATCAGTTTCAACCTCTTCCTCCATTCTCTCCAGATCAGAGTCGTCTAGGCTGCTGATGCCGTCAGAGGAACTGATGGTGTTATCTTGAGAGCTGATGATCAGAGGATTCTCCTGTTCTTTGTCTTTTTTCCTTAGACTTTTATGCAGCATCAAGATCTGCTTCTGGAGGGCCAAGTTCTGGTTTTCCATGATTTACAGCTTGAAGGACATGTCAATGTCCTCATGCATCATAGAGGCTCTGTCCCTGGGTCCTGTCAGATCATCCTGGAAGACTAGATCTAGCTCCTTATTTTCCTCTATGGCACCCTCATCAGCCAGATCCATGATGATATTTGGAATGTCTCCTATGGTACAAACAAGTCCCTCTTTAGCAGCTTTGACAACTTTGCTTCCCATGCCTTTGCTGTAGCTAGGCTTGCCTTTCCCATGAGTACTCTTATTTCCTATTTATTTTCCTGCTTTAAGATCTGGCAAGGGCCTATTGAAACCAGGTGGTACTAAGGGCACTGTGGTGGAGGAAGTGGTTTTGATGATTGGTGGAGCAAAGTTAGGAGTGGAAAAGGCAGTAGGGACTGAACTTTTTGCACCATTGGTCTAGCCTGGTCCCTCTTTCTCTCTTCTCAACTTCTCCTCTCTGCTTTTCTTCATAGCTTGTTTCAACTGAGAGATTTCATCAGTGGCCACTTCTTTTTCTTTCCCATCACCTTCCCTTCCTGGTTCACTTATTACTCTCCTATCCCATATCAGAATACCAGTATATCGGTGCCACTGCCTATTCTAGTTTGTGATCTGGTGACAGCTCCTGGGCTATTGTCAGTGCCAGCAAGCCTTTTGTCAGCAGTGGCGTCAGGGGTATTATTTCCTTCTTTGCTTGCTGCATTACTGTCTATCTTCCTTTCCTTATTAGTAGGAGGAGTTAGAGTTACCCTTTTCTTGGGTTTCCTCTTGGATTTCTTCTTCTTTGTCATAGGTTGAGAGCTGTTGTTACTGACGCCAGGTGTGTTGCTAGTCAATTTGTTGAAGCGAGCTTCCTCAGCAGCACTCCATTCTACTCTGGGCATTGCCTTAATGTGTTCATGAAACTTAGATTTAACAGCTTCGTCCTCCACTACAAAATGAATTCTAACCCAGTTGACCTGTCCCTTCCTGTCTGAGAACATATAAACCCTAGAGAGGGGAATACCGTTCCTATTATCAACCATCACCTCTAATCTGTAAAAGCGATGGTCAATCCCTAGATGAGTTGGCACATCAGTATGCAAGGGGTAACCAAACCTGAAAATCTGACGCACACCATGCCAGTTCCTCCAGCCAATAGGTAGATCTACTATTCTGACCCAAACTCTTGTGGTATTGGTGATCATCGGGATCAGCTCAGGCGGGGCATTGGTCAGTATGCGAAAGGACCTTCTTTGCATCATACTATCAGTAACCTCCAAGGTACCATTGCGAAACATCTCTTCCCTCCAAGCGATCGTTGGTTCTACTATCAAGAAGCGATTATTCGCCATAGTTGCCACTCTATGCGGTTCTTGCTGAAGCCTCCTTCTTATCTCTTCCATCACATCCAGCAGCGATAACCTCTCATCTGCTTGAATCACAACGCCTCGAAGGATTTCTTCCCCTTGCCTGGAGGCAATCTCATCCTCCTCCAGCAAGATCGGATCGGGATCTTGATCAGCCATGGTTGAAGCTATTGGAAAATGATCAGTGCTAAAGGAGTTTTGGTGAGTGTAAGAGACAATAGAAGCGGGAAACGAATCGTTGCGAGGGAAACGATGCTCTACAGTATCTAGATGGGGACAGGAGTTAGCTAGGTGGCCTGTGCATCGGCAGTGATAACACAACTTAGCTTTCGTGCATCGTTCTGCCTTGTGTCCTTTCAGGCCACATCTTAAGTATCGATTCGCAATCCAGCGATTGAAATCACTCTTATCAAAAGGTGCCAGATCGTTCCTTATACTAGTATTCTTCACCGGCGGAGCAACAGACCTACTCGCCTTTCCCTCCAGTTTCAACGGACCGACAGGTCTCAACTCCCCCTTAAGTGAGGACGAAGTCATTCTAAGACTGGAGAGAACAAAAATTTCTAACTGGGATGAAGATGGGCTTCCGCCGTGCCCAGCCCGTAGCACCTAACAGAGGGTGTGAACGGCCGTCCTAAGTGCCAATCTTGCCGGAGACGAAAGCTAAGCTTGGAGCAATCTTGATCCTTCAAACACTAGGGTTTTTACTGGAAGCTAATCTTGAAGACTGATCCATGTGTTATTTATTCAAAATGATTGGATTATACAAGTTAATTGTGCATATAAATTTCAAATATTGCAATTCTGAGCATCGTTTGAGAATCTCAATCGTTTCCGGATTCATTCTAAGTCATTTGATCACAAAAATTTTGAAATTAAACTGTTTCTACAGTCAGAATATAATTCATATGCTATTTATTCAAACAGATTGGATTATATTAGGTAATTATCCATATAAAGTGCAAATAATGAAATTCAAAACTTCGATTGAGCATTAACAATCATTTCTGAATGCATTCTAAGTAATTTGATCACAATAATCTACATTTAAACTCTTTATACCATCTTGAATATGATGGATATGATATTTCTCCAAACAAAAATTATTATACATGGTAATTGCACATTTAAAGTGCAAATAATGCAACTCTGAGTATCGTTTGAGCATTTAAACTGTTTCTGGGTACATTCTATGTCAGATGATCTCAATAATCAATATTTCAATACTTTATACTGTTTGGAATATGATTCAAAAGTTATTTATTCTCAAAGATTGGATTATACTTGGTTATAACGCATATAAAGTGCAAATAACGCAATTCTGGGCATCGTTGAAGCATTTTAGTCGTTTCTGGATTCATTCTATGTCTTTTTAATACAATAATATACAATTAAATTATTTGTGTTGCATGGAATATGATCCATGTGTTATTTTTTTCAAAAAGATTGGATTATACAAGTTAATTATGCATATAAAATGCAAATAATGCAATTTTGAGCATCGTTTGAGCATTTCAACCGTTTCTGGATGCATTCTATGTCATTTGATCACAATAATCAATATTTAAACACATTTATCCAGTCTGAAATATGATTCATAAGTTATTTATTCAACTAGATTTGATTATACATGGTAATTACGCATATTAAGTGCAAATAATGCAAATAATACAATTCGGAGCATCGTTGGAGGTTTTCAATCGTTTCTGAATTTATTCTTTATTATTTGATCACAATAATCTATAATTAAACTCTTTATACTGTATAGCATATGATCCATGTGTTATCTATTCAAAAAGATTGGATTATACAAGTTCATTATGCATATAAAGTGCAAATAATAGAATTTTGAGCATCGTTTGAGCATATAAAGTGCAAATAATATTGGATTATACATAGTAATTTCGCATATAAAGTGCAAATAATGCAATTCTGAGTATCATTTGAGCATTTCAATTGTTTCAGGATTCATTCTATGTCATTTCATCAAAATAATCTACAATTAAACTTTATACTTCATATGATATGATCCATGTGTTATTTATTCAAATAAATTAGATTATACAAGTTAATTATGAATATAAATTGCAAATAATGCAATTCTGAACATCGTGTCAGCAAATAATGTAATTCTGAACATCATTTTATATCTACATTGAACCTTGATATTTTTTCCAACAAAGGGAATATACTTTAGTCTTATCGGATGTATCCGTTAAAAAAAAAATAGAGAATTATATTTTTCCCATTCAAAACCTCGAGTTTTGGTTTTCAATATTGAAACATAGCGTATTTGTGACCACCCCAGTTATCCTATTTTAGTATTTTTGCATTCCATCTCTGGGCAAATATGGAAATATGGCTGCGCCACTTTTCAGTATAGTTTGTGCAATGAGCAAGAGTTGATAAATTTTATTGGGTTTGTGGTATATTCTTTTTTAATTTGGATGGTCAATTTGTGATATGTTGAGAGTTTTAGGGGCAAATGGAAATTTTGGTTTAAATTTTTTGGTTCTTGAATTAGCTTAAAAATACAAACTAGGATCAACCAAAAGGGAAGGGGAAAGTGTGCTCTCTGGTGCTGGGCACGTTTGGATTCACAGTGAATAGACATGAATAGGCATATTCATGAATAAGTTTTGTGAATATACTACATTGAGAATAGGCATATTTATGAATATGGGAAGGATGTTTGGATGCAAAAAAAAGAGAATAAGATTGTTTGGTAGCTAATTTTTTAGTACTAAATGAAGGTTATGAGTTTCCATTCTAATATTTTGCTAGAATATCCATTCACATGTGAATAGACATATTTATTCTATTCATGAGTTGTTTGGATGATTACTATTCATACTATTCGTGAATAAGTCTATTCACATGCCATCCAAACGCACCCAAAAGTCAGGAATACGATTTTGAAGGGTTGTCACAATAATTGGAATTATAAGAACTTAAGTGGCACCTCTAAGGGTGCGTTTGGATAGGTGTGGGAAGAAGGGAAGAAGGGAAGAAGTGGGAAGAAGTATTGGAAAGTGTGTAACTTTGTGAAGAGTTTCGATTGTTTATAATATTTTTTTTCTTCTTCCTTCTTCTTCTTCTTTCTTCCAACGATCCAAACGCACCATAAAAGAATGATAAGTCTATGACCTTTATGCTGTACTAAATTGCTCAAAACCTGCTGTATATTAGCATTTAGGTGCTGTACTAAATTGCTCAAAATCTTCCAAGAGACAGTTCTTAATTAGCGGGACGGGGACGGGGAAACACTTTTACCTCTAGATTGAGAAAGTCTACATCTTCCGAAATGAAATCCAGTCCCGCGCGGGACCGTGCAGCGCAGTAATCAGAGCCGTCTGATTTAATCTCAATGACAAAAGGAGTCCCGTGCATGTAACTAGATTGATAGGCCCGAACCGTCCAGATCAGATCGGACGGTTCGTAGACTGCGCTGATGGTCCCGCGCGGGAGCGGATGGGGATTCTACATCTCCCTGCCAAATTCTGGACTACAATTTGAAATAGCCTGGCATGACCTCTATGGATGTGACATTCAAGAGCAATGTGGTTCGGTTTCCCATCTCAGAGCTGATGCGATGTTGTTGTGCGTACCTCAACACATAGCAGGTCTAACTAGTCAGGATTCTTACCTTTTCTAATTACCTTTGGGTAGTACCAATGAAGGCTAGATGTACCTAGGCTTTTTTTCGTGCATAGGCCTTGGTCAGAGGAATACTGAATGTTTCACAACAATACAGTAGAGCAAGCAGTTGCCAATTGCCATTCACTAAATATTTGACCCACTATATCATCCTCCGTTGTAACTATCAATTAGATTGTTTTTCCGCTACGTAACAATCTACTTAAAATTTTATATAGTGCACGCCATTAATTAATTAGGACTAGTTTGACAGACAGTGACAAGTTTAATTTGACTCCCGAGCCAACGAACTAATTAATCTATGGATCATTTATCGCCAAACAACTTTGTACTCAACAGAATGAACAATATCTCTCTTATTTTGTCATAGCCCCTCCGTACCTAAGCGTGTTTTTTTAGTTTGATTAGTGTTTCAATTTGGTTTTTGTTTTTAATTTAAAATTGGAGTATTCATGAGTCTGGGACTTATAATTTGAAGAAAGAGATGCAGGAATGGGTTTGGGATTGGCTAGAATTGTCATATGTCCCTCCATATTCTAATGCTTCAGACCTGAGCACGTCCTCCAGAAATAGAGAAGAGAAATAGAAACAGTTCTTGCCGAGGCACATCGAAATGGAAAAAGAAATAGATAGGTGTTGATGGACATGCTGCAATTTTAAATTTAAAAATTAAAAAATTTCAAATTTGAAATTTTAAATTTAAAACTTCAACTTTTCAAGTTTAAAATTTTAAAATTTTCAATTTTTTTAAATTTCAAATTTTTAAAATTTTAATTTTTCAAAATTTCAAAATTTTAAGATTTAAAACTTTTTAATTCTAAAATATCTAAATTAAAATGAATGATATAAGTGAATGCATTCATTTTGATCACTAACTTTAATCTTTCATGTCAAACAATAATTACTAACTTTAAGTTAATACTAACTTTTACTAACTTTAACCTCAAAGACTAACCCAAAAATACTCACTTTAATTTTTGATCCTATTAAACTTTAATGTAGTCAAACGGACCCTTAATATATACCTCGTGCTTTATTTTACATTTCTTTTACTATGTCCGAACTACGTATATAGACCCAAAAAAAAAGTCCAGTCGTGACACTTGTATCGCCACATGACAATCAAACGACTAGACCAAATTTTTGATGTAATGTCACTAGAACAGAATTTTAAGAAAAAAAAAAGTTACATATTGTCTGGATCGAAGGAGGCAATTAATATAGCTCTATTGTATACAAGTATATAACAGAACCCACTTTCAGTCAGCGAAGCTCTGTCTCAGAGTGCTTCTATAGTATTCTTCATCAGTTAAAAAGTTAGTAAAAGCAAACCACCTGAGATGGACAATTTTGTATTTTAGTAAATGATTTTAGAGGGAAAATTAAATTTGAAATAACATACGAAATGGTTAATTACTCCAATGAATTAATTGAATGTATAAATTTATTTAACCAAATATAAAGCAGCATATTATATACAAGCAATTTTCTTCGAAACTCCACATATCAAATTTTTTATTCAAGATACGATTTTTTTCTCTTTCTTTACAGTCCTAAAAGCTTATGGAAGGTTTTCTTTACGGCACGATCTGCTATGTATTTAAAAAAAAAAAAAATTCTTTTCAAGCAGTAAAAAGAACAATAATAATTTCGCACGTGCATGCGCTCGTGAGGAAAGAGAAAGAAAAAAAATAATGTCGCGTTGTTCGTCATACAGTTCAAAGGTATGTACCCAGCAGAGTTGTCTCAATCGATTATAAATTAACTAATTCAGATTTCAGACCTACTTCGCATCACTACCTTCCAGCTTGCATGTGCTGATGTGCACAACTAATTTGATAAAGAAGCAAAGCTTATAGTAAATCTTAACAAAACGAGAGAATTTTTTTTTTGATACTAAGCACCCAAAGAAGGGGACCCACATGCATTAAACAAAAGAAAGAGTGTAAGTCACAACTCACAAGCAGTGACTGAAAACATACAAACAAAAGAAAGCAGTTGATCGAACCTGCAAGTCTAATCAAGTGCCAACAAACTGAAGTACATGCACCCAAAACAAGCATACAACCAAAATGATAACATATCAAAAAACTAAAACCAGAGAGTTACTACAAACGCGAATTACTCATTTAGACTAAAATGCAAATTCATTAAACCTACTAGGAAAAATCCCAGTTCCACATATTGAAAACCGAAACTCAAACAGAATAAACGCAACTACCTAAGTAGCTGATCATAAGCAAAACTTACTTAACATAACACACTACCTAGTTAATCCTTTCTTCAGAAAACACTAGATAAACCAAAAGACAGACTAGGTAGTAAACCAAAATTACCATTACAAAATTCCTAGGATATAAAGTCACACAGTGACACAACAGTGACACAAAGCCACCTAGGCTTGTTGTGCTGTGTTACGGCGACGAACACAGGATACAAACTTTTGACCCATCTCCTTGAAAGATCTGAAACGCCTGTGAGTTGCGTGCTGGATCCCAGAAGTAAAAAAGCTCAAACATTTGCAATCCAAAACCTTTTTCTTCACCAAATAGACGACCAGTGCAATGGTATATACCAACTGCGCGGCAATTGAAAGTGATACTAAAACCTGGAAAACAATTGTACACAAGCATAACATGAGTAACTTAGAGAGAGAGAGCATGGAATTAATTTGGCAGAAATATACAAATTAATTTTGGAAATCGCAACTTACTATATCCAAGGTATTGCATGCGTCAATAAACCCACATAACAGATAGATTAAGTTTAAGAGGGAATTGTAAACCTCGAAAACCACAAAATCCCACTCCATTTTGCAGCATAGAATGCCAATGATCGACACAAACACAGATGCAAAAGGGGCTGCCCTCCCTATGATATCTACCACTTGTTTCATTCTTTTTCTATCACCATGATGATAGCGAACTACGACGTTTGCCACAACAGACAACCCAGTAAAAGGGACAATGGCCTAGAATTAAATTAAGCAGATTAGACAATGCATGCATCATGATTTTATACTATACAGTTCAATTAATCAGATAGATTTTTTTTTTTTTGATATTGAACCCGTAGGTAAAATCAATCCAGAGGAAAAGTAAAATTAACCTTCCTAAACAATTCTATTTATCCTAGCGAATCTAAGCCAATTCATCAACTAAACTAATCTTTTCCCTTGGTACATGGGCACAACTATAGCCTGGGTTAGTTCTGAAAATGTGTATAACATTGAGCAGATCATGGTAGAAGCAGTATTGTAAGCAACCATTAATAACCATATTCAAGTTGGCACAAGCAGTATAGAAGATGCAATCAGATAGATTCATAGTTAAATTAAACACGTACATTGTAATGCTTAAATTCAGAATAAGAAACTAGATCCAGTATGCACCCAATTAGATACACCCCCACATTGCTAAGCACCTTGATTGTCTCCCATCTAGTGTAGTGTCTCTTTGGAATCAGAAAGACTGATGCATAGGCTACTAGGTAACTGATGAGGTAGGTGTAGCTCTGTGTAATATTGTCAGTGACATAGCGAACGAGTAAAAACCTTTGAAAAGAAAAAAAAAACAGAAATTAGAATATACAATATTAGTATCAGAGAAATATAAATAAATGAGGTTTATTTAACAAGAAAGTTGAATTTAGGCGAAGTGTGTAATTACTGTTAACAGTGAAGATGTATATTAGTACTCATAATGATTAAGTACATAGAACATAATATATATCAACATACACTTATTACCATATATATCTATATATCTTACAAAAGAAATAATTTAGTGGATGACGCAATGAAAAAAGAAGGAAGGAGGAAAACCAGTTGGTACTGCTCGTAGCAATAAAAAGGCCAAATCTAATATACTCCACGAAGTAATACCGATCTCGTGCGCTAGGAGAGCTACAGATCTGGTGTTTGGAGTGATTTTGGTTGTGAGATGCTGGGGTAGAGAGGAAGAGTTGATGCGATGGATTGGAAGCGTGAACAGAGGTTACAGAGCTGGTGGTAAGTAGATCTGATGAGGGGATGGTTTGATGCGATGGTGCATGGATGGGTTGGTGGGATTGAGTGGTGGGAAGAGGAAGAGGAAGGAATGGCCTAGACGGATTGGTGGTGGTGGTGGTGGTGGTGGCGGCGGCGACGGCGGCGCCATGGATGTGAATGAGAAAGAAACAAAGGAAGTAGAAGTGGAGATTCATGGTGGCTTACGGAGCAGAATGAAAATGGAAAGATTTTGTTTAGTGTATTTAACGGGGAGTGCTTTGGGGTTTGGGGGACTTTTTCCAAAAAGACCAAAAGGCCCTTGACTGTGGAATTTTGCGCCCTTTCTTAAATATTATATTATCATTGCATTTATTTGAACGTTTTCGTTATATTCTAACTTATTATATCTGGTTCCCAGTATGATTTATGTTCATTTTTTTTTGCTAAAATGTTTTTTGTTTAATTATAACTTATATCTAAAATGCCATCTTTTGTTTTACGAAGGCTGGTCGTCAGTAATCTAAAACGCTATTTAATTAACACTGCTAGATTAATACGTACGGGAAAAAATAAAATGCTATTTGCATTCTACGGAATATATGCAAGTGTGCAAAATAAAAAATTCAACATAAAAAATTGTATAAAACAAGCGAACATTTGAGTATATTACAAGGAATTGCATTGTACAATTTTATCCAACTACTTTTGAGCCAATGAGCCGTTGGATTGTCGCTTGGGATTTGGGAGAAACTTCTCACAATTGAATAAGACCAAAAGTTCTCCGAAAAGGCTGCTTGAGTGTGATCCTTCCAGCCACGTGTTCTCGCGTCCGAACAGAATTTGTTTTAATTGGACAGAATTCATAATTATTTTTTATTTTTATTTTCTTGGCTTGCAAGTTGCAGCCTTGCACAGTTGCACTGATCTGGGTAAATGGGTAGTACACTAGTACTGAGTACATGACTTTCTTTTTAACCCCATTATATCAGCACCATTCATTCATTCAGCCTTCTAAGTAATCATGCGGTTGTAAATTAAAGAACCACTAGTTGGTTCACACAATGCGTTGGCCACTTGGCACAGTTTATCCGTCTAAATAAGGGCAAGGGCTGGTCGTCTGGTCGATCGACCCTGACAGCCTGACTCAAACAAGAAGTGCACCGTACTATATTTTTTTATCGTCTGTATAATTCAGATATTCAATTTAATAATTGAAAATTACCATTCATCTTGTTTTGTTCAATGTTTTAAACGGACTAAAAGATTAGTAGGCAAGCTAGTGATAAGTATCATCCCTATAATTCATCATCTCCTTAATGATGCATTTTTTTTTCGAAATGCGATTAATTAATTAAGTGCTAACTAGCTTTCTATATTTTCATCATCTTCTGAATTTATTATCCAGAGCGTACTCCTCCATCACTTCCTAGCACTTATTTTTTCCTCAGCTCTTCCCACCTCATTTTTCTTTCTAGAACTATTAGCATTTTTTCTACACAATTATTTTTTTTCTAGAACAATTAGTAATATTTTCCAGAACAATTAGTTTTTTTTTCTTGGACAACTAATATTTTTCCCAAATCGAACATTTTTTTCCTATAATCAAAGCGGTTTAAGAAAGAAATAGATCAGACGGCTGAGATATAGCACTGGAGAATTATAGATGGACATTACTATCTACAGTGCTATATCTCAGCCGTCTGATCTATTTTTTGCGCTGTGCGTTTCTTTGCTTTGAATTTGAAGGGTAGAATTATTATAGAATTATAGATGGACATTACTATCTACAGTGCTATATCTCAACGCATTTTAAGAAAGAAATTTCATAATAGGCCTTGGGACTTGGGAGTTGGGAGAATTGTAGGGTTTCGTTTTTGTGTCGGTGGGGCCAATCCAGGCGTTAGAACGTTTTGTCATGTTCCTATCTCCCAATTGGTTCAGTTGTGTTCTCTTAGCGATTAAACAAACTTTAAACCTTGCAAAAAGTATCTTTTTGTTCTCTCCTTTCATTTCACTATTCTATTTTTCTTTTCATTTTGTTTCTCTTAAAACGGAGGACTGTAGTCACTCGTGTTGCACCATGCGTTTAATAGATTATAATTATAATTATAATTACTTGGTGCGTGAGATAGTAGAAATATAAAATGCGTTGGAAATTTGAAATTAGCTCAATATGGCTATTGCACTGTATAAATTATTTTTCCTACGCTGTAGTTTTGTACGTTAACATTTATTGTGGTACCCATAGTAAATGTTATACATAGTAATTCGAAAATATAAAATTTAAACTTCAAATTTTAAATTTGATGAAATTAATGGACAACTTTAATCAAAATTTCATCTATTTACACAATTCTACTTGATTCACCTCGGACAATATCCTGTACATTTTACCCATATATAGAATCGATACATAAATAATTGAAGGCAACAACCAATTAAATAGAAGAACCATCGGTTTATATTTTTTTGGCAGTTTTCCATCGGATAAAGTTGTTGATGTAGTGTGACTATTTTTACATCCCAGATTAATCTAGCTGTTAAAAAAAATGTTGTCAATAATGTTCTATTTTTTTAAGATATCATACATCAAGAAAAAAAAAGATTTCGGTTATACAATGCTTCTTGTTCTTATTTCAAATTTGAATACAAGGAATTTCTTGAATTTAAAATAGAACGAAATATGTATTCGTGTAAATTTAATTAATATAGATGAGAAAATAAATTTGTAATCGAATAATATATTCTTGGTGCACGTCAAATCTGATTTCCTAATATAAATAGCTACTTGTAACATTCTTTCTTTTGGATATTGCACAAGGAAAAAAACTATATTTTGTACATCCCAAATTTACATTATAGATTAGGATATTTTCATATGCACCTTATTTTTTTGGGGCTTTTTGATAAAAAATTATGAATGAAATTATTATGTTTTCTATGATCTTGTACTGATTGGACCATAAAACGATTTTTGTAAACGTGTTGTTGATTTCTTAAAATAGTAGGTCAATGAATTTCTTTTTCTTTCTGAACGGCAGTGTACTCCTGTATCCATAGCCCATAGGCAATCCTGAGCTTTGTGCATTGCCTTGATGTCAAAAAACCTATGCATTTTTGTTTTTCCTTTTTGACCAAAATTAAAGTAAATGAAATATTTTACTACGAGATAGGCAACTGAAAAAGGATAGTAATGTACTGTTTATATTAACATTACAAAAAAAAAGTTGCAATATTTATCTGTTAATTACCAATTTTCGTCTTATTATTCTTTTATATTTAAATGTGCACCACTATATATAGTTTGGATGCCATTCTAGAAAAAAAGTTTGTTAACTTTACAGTTCGATAATATAGGCACTTTTGCCAAATCATGTCGCTAATAAACCACCAGGGAAGTATACTGGGCATCATGGTATTATGTTTATTCTATACAAGGGTATTATTGTCCAAAATAACTGATTGGAATAATTTTTTGGCAGCTTATAATGACAATGGATGAGGCAAAATAATTCAAAGTGGTCATATTCTAGTAGGTATGCTTTCATTGAGAAAGATTTACAAGATAGGATGTGTGTAGATTAAAGCCTTGATTACATGTATATACACACAGTTTCTATTATTTTTCTATTAAGTTACTGATATATACATAAACACAATTTTAATTATTAAAGTTTACAAATTGTTTCCATGATTTTTCTGTCATAAAGTTTAAAAAAAAATCTTATATACACATGAGAAACTGTACTTTAACTGTTGTTGCATTCCCATAAAAATTAACCTTTTCTATTTGTACCTGTGGTGGTTTTCCTTATATTTTTTTTTATCTGATCATGGCTTCAAAAAACTTCATATAAGATATCAAATAGTAAATTTTATAAAATGATACATATAACTTACAAATAGACGTAGATCCCAAAAAATCTCAGTAAAATAAACTAAATGAAGATATATATTTTCATCTTATATGAATAGTTCTTTTCTCTAATATATATATATTATAAAATACGTGATAAGCTATGATGCATCGCGATGTATTGAGACTTTTGTACATCGCGATCATTATCATCAACTTTTTTATAAATTGACAAATATAATTAAACCAATCCAATCTACATACTGAAATCTCATTACAAATCAAATTTTAAATTTCTTTACTATTTTTTTTCGAATTTTTATAACTTTCCTTTTTTTGGTACCAATTAATAATGAAATTCCAAAAATGGCAGGTTTTAAAAAATTCGAAAAAATAGTACAAAAATTAAAAAAATATAAAATTTGGTTTGTAATGAGATTTCAATATATATATTGGATTTGTTTAGTTAGATTTTCGATTCGTAAAACTATCAACAAATATAGTCCTGATGTGCAAAAATCTTAATACATCGCGATGCCCCATATGTAGCATTTCTCTATAAATACTGTTATATCAAAAGGTTATTTTTTCCCTGTAAATATTAATTATGGTTTATAAAAATTAGGAATGAATTATGGTGATCGAACTCCACAAACTTACAAATTTAGGTATGCTCAAAAGTTTCAATATTTTTCTTAATTTTTAATATATTAAGGAATTAATTCTGGAGATCTCTCTATATGTTTAAACCTTGAATACCTTGCATTTTCGGCACATGCGCAATTATCATCTTCACGTAATTTTATTTATTTATTTTTTTTTAACATCAGATCATGAGTCCCCGGTGATTGTTTTTCTATTCTAGCTACTTACACGAGCTAAGAAAGTGAATATGCTATACTGCTATAGTGAGAGATTGTTTGGTACCAACCAGAGAGGTATTTCCTGTAAATGGAACTTCGAAGATAGAACACAATTTAGGATCCAAGTTGATCAAAGGTACTACAATCTGTCACATAAGCTTAATTAAAGTTATATCATATTCATATGCATGGATGTATCCTTAAAAAAAAAAAAATCTTTTTTTGAATATGTTGACCAGTACATGTATCTCTGGCCGACACATGTATATGATGTTGCCAGAAAACGGTTGTGCATGTAGTTACCAATTGCCTAATTGGGCTCAAGGGAATTGGTTAGGAGCAAGATCGGGAGCATTGTGTACTGTCTATACAAGAGCATGTTGTCTTTAAAATTGCAAGGCCTATATATTATTAATTAATTTATTAATTTTGTTTGAAATAGTTAACAAGAGTCCGCGTGGAGTTAGAAGTTAGTTCGTCGGATGTTTATGCCCATCTTTTCCTTATAACGGGGAAATCATTGTTCGTGCAGCATGTAAGCGCACTTTGGTGAGATCTTTGTTCTCTTCCAATTATTTTCTCATTTCCTTTGCATCTATTTCCGTGAGTCCAACCGGGCTTTTTTTTTTTAGTCGAGCGATGAAGATATGAGACTCGCATTGTCGATTCTCAGTTGCACAATTCAATTGTTTTTGCTTCTGATTACGAATGAAAAAATTTTGGACTCCCACACATCTGTATTCATTGTTATTAATAAACTATTTGTCAATAAAAATAATGTTATTTATTTTATTAACATTTTATATGAAATTTGTTTTTTTTCCATGCAATATAAATTCGTATATTATGAAATAAAAAATGTATAACAAAATTTATGCAATTAAATAGTATATAAATGAAAAAAAATAAATATATATTTATTAAAAACTCATATATCGAGCGAAACTCGATGACCCAACCTAGTTACTAATTAAATTGGATGTAGAGTGAAAATTTTCAAAGGCTAAATTTTGAAGTGACAAATTTCTAATTTTTGAAGTCACATAAATCTAATTTTCCCATATTCTTTTTTTTTTTCGTTCAGCACCGCTTATCTTCTCTCCTAATTAATTCAATTGTAAATTTAAGAAAGAAATTTCATAATAGTAGGCCATGGGAGAATTGCATGGCTTCGTTTTTGTCTCGGGGTCGGTGGGCCGTGGGCAAGGTTCTCCAATCGTACGTATCGTATTGTGTCGAGTCAAATACGATCATATTGGAGTCTCGTATCGTATCGTGTTGACACGAATTATTTTTTTAATTGTGTCGTGTTGTGTCATGCTAAATGGTGAAAGGAGCTAACACGACATGTATTTTGGCACAACTCGACTAACACGATGTTAGTCGTGTTGAATTATGTTATTATTTTTTAAATAAAAATATAAAAAAATTAAAGGTAAAGGATAAAATTTTATTGAACCATAATAATTTATTTTTTGGTTAAGTTTAAACTTTTTATTAATACTTTTTATAAAAAAAATAATAATTAGATAAGAGCAATATGAGTCAAAAGATGGTAAATAATATGATGTAGTATTATAAATTGGATTTAAATTATTAATTTTGTTTAAATAATCAACATTAATAATTAAATTTGTGTTGATGCGTCGTGACTTCGTGTTCGTGTCGTGTTGCGTGTCTAATCGTGACATGTTTTGTAGTAGCGTAAAAATAATTAATCATGTAGTAATGACATGTTTCTAATTTCAAACTTTCACAATCGCATAAATATAAATCTAAATTTTAAATTAAAATAAAAATAAAGTGCCAGAAAATTGCTCTCGTTTATATGAATTTATTTGATTAGTTAAGTCGATATGAATAGAGTCAAACAGATACAAATATCAATCAAGACGTAGAAAGGTAAATTCAAATCCGCGCTATTACAAATAAGGATATAAATTACATAACTGATGGATACAAAATTACAAATGATAACATATTGATTTATATTCACACTAACAATAACGAAATAAAAAAAAAGCGTCTTTAAGGATATTGGCACTAAATTGTAGCTATTATTTTATAAATCGAATAACAAGTTAAGCTATTGTGAGATGCATCACAAAATATCTTTCGTGAGATGTGATAAAAAAAACTCATGAATCTGGTTCAAAATGACCGATCCAAACCGTCAAATAAGATCTCTCTATTGAAATCTCCATGCAGATTAAATTTTGCATTTTTTTCAAAATTTTTAATAATTTTTTTTGAAATTTTAAAAAATCGTTAATCTAATTAGTTCTGTACCGTTAAAAAACTGTCATTTTTAACAATCTGTAAAAAATACTTAAAATTTCTGAAAAAAATGAAAAATTTGGTCTGCAAGAAGATTTCAACATCGAAATCATATTGCACGGTTTGGATCGATCGTTTTGAACTATATTCATGAATTTCTATCGCATCTCACGGAAGATTTTTTGTGATGCGCGCAACTCACCATAGCTAAACTCTATATATATATATATATATATATATATATATATATATATATATATATATATATATGTGTGTGTAGAGAAAGCCTTCAATCAAAGCGCTTTGACTGGATATATTTTAACACTATCATTCAGATACATAAGATATCTTTGACTGGATATCATGCACAATTTTAACACTAACAAAAACAAATGATAACATATTTTGTGAATTTTTTGGGCATTTTTATCACATAATACTGAATATCACAATTTCGACAACTCTTTTTGTTTTCGGTATTATTAGATTTTTTGTATCAGTACGGTATCAAAAACACTTATTCTAGTTAGTGTTTGGGCACGATATTTCGACTGAAATAGTAGCTATATATATATATAGAGAGAGAGAGAGTTTTTCTATGGTGAGTTGCAACTCATCAAAGGGTCCGTACGTGTGTCGCGCTCAAAATTTCGAAATTCAGTTCAAAATGACTGATCCAAACCGTCTAATACAATCTTCCTATTGAAATATCCGTGCAGACCAAATTTAATATTTTTTTTCGAAATTTTTAAGTATTTTTTTGAAATTTTGGAAAATCATTAATCTAATTAGTTCTGAACCGTTCAAAAATAGCAGTTTTTAAAAATCTGAAATAAATACTTAAAAATTTCAAAAAATATAAAATTTGGTCTGCATGGAGGTTTGAATACGGAGATCGTAATAGAAGATTTGGATCGGTCATTTTGAACTAAATTTCTAAATTTTGAGCGCGATTCACGGATCCTTTGGTGAGTTGCAACTCACCATAACAAAACTCTATAATATATATATATATATATATATATATTAATAGCTAGCTGAGCCTCAGCGCACGAAAGTTGAGCCGCTCGATTCGATCTCTCCACGAATCTGAACTCTCATCCTACGGATAGAAACTCTAAAGCATACACCTCCTACGCTTTGCAAAGCATTTTAGCTAATCTCTCTCTCTTTCTATATATATATAGTCCAAACAGATATAGCAGACATGCAATATACAAAATTAAAGATATAATATTTTGATGTATCTGTGATTTTCAATTTCTATGTTTTTGAAATGAAGCTATATATTCTTTTTACATTACAAACTCAAAAGTTACTAAAATTGAGAAAAATATAGAGAAAAGTATCTTTGTTTGCGTTGAATAGTGTATATGAATTACAAAAGTTTTTGAGTGATTTTAGGATACTCAAAAAGTATAAAGAAAATAGTTTTAAAATATTGATCATATGGTTTTTTGCAGCGCATTCATTAGTAGAATATAATGGTGGTTTACCCTAATCTTCGTCCCAGACAAAGAATTGTCGAAGAATGTATAAATTTTAATACGCGTCCAATATATAATTTATCAAAAGTGGCATTCAGAAAAGTTTTATTTGACTATTTTTTAAATAATTAATTTATATTTTACTTCTAACTCGTGAGATATCATCACTCTATATATTTTCTTTTTTCCTGAAAAACATGTGAATGAAAAAACCGAAAGATGTTCATAAAAAAAAAATACCGAAAGATGCACCATTTAATTAATATATACAAAAGCATAGCTATACTCATCAATGGATGCGTTTGGATTGTTGGAAGAAAGAAGAAAAAGTAGGAAGAATAAGAACAAAAATTATAAACAATCCAAATTTTTCACAAAGTTACACACTTCCCAATACTTCTTCCCTTCTTTTCTTCTTCCCACACCTATCCAAAGGGAGCCTAAATACAAATCCAGCAGCTATTTTGGAATTTTTAATTGTTTTTTTTGGTGACGCCTGTCATAATTAAAAATAATCATGTAGGCAACGTACACCATGAAGGTTGTCAACATTGTCACGGGAAGTGACACCCATACAAGGACGCCGCTGTCTGAATTAATGTTGGATCCCCGTATAATAACAAAACATAATAGCAGTGAATGACACATAGACAACACTTTTGCGAGGAGGAAGTCTCTTCTGGGGTCGACCTCATAGATTGCTCGCCACCATAGCAAAAGACATAACACTCCCAAAAGTATAGGAATACAGTCCCATGCTATCGAATTGAACGGCTTGTGCCTGTGAACATATATCATCACAGGGAAGACAACAAAGGAGATGCCCGCGATTTGTGGCATTATCGCTGCTAAAAAAACTTTCTTACTAGAACATCGTCGCTCTTTCACGGTAGGCTCTACAAAACCGGAAAAGGAATAATGAATAATAATTTCAATTAACTGTAAAAGAGTAATTATATATAATTTAAAAAAAAACTGTCGAGTGCCATGAAAATTTATACGTAAAATTGTTTCAAGATTATAACGAATCAATCATCTCAGCCCATTCTGGCGAAAACTGATAAACTTGCATAATTAAACTGTTTCAGCTGACATTCTTACCAATATTCAGTTATGTTACTTCTAGAAGATTCATTTGTATCTTTCAATCTGTAACCATTTTCTGTTTTCATAATTAGTTACTCAAGACTCTAGAGATGTAAAACTGTTGTAAAGATTGATAAAAGCATAATAAAGATCCATTTTTCCCTTTCTATCTCTCTCTCTGTATCTACTCTTTTATTCTCAGTTATTTACATGGTATCAGCGCCACAAGCCTGACAATGGCGATTGAATCTGTACCTCCACATTCTTCCGCTTCTTCTTCTTCCACAACCATCTCTTCTTCTTCTTCAACCATGGACTCGGTGGTTCCCATCTCAATTCCGATCTCAATCAAACTTTCAGAGGCAAATTACCTCACCAGGAGTTCCCAAATAACTCCTCTACTCCATGGATATGACCTGATGAAGTTTATCGACTCCACACCGCCTGACTCCACTCGAACCTCTTCAACAGGGATTGTTGAAATCAATCCTGATTTCTTGATCTGGAGGCGCCAGGACCAACTCCTCCTCAGCTGGCTTCGTTCCTCTTTGACGGAGTCCATTCTTGCTTAAGTCGTTTCTTGCACCACCTCCATGAATTTGTGGTACACTCTCCATAAACTCTTCTCTTCCAATTCTCGTGCCCATATCATAAAATTGAAGAGACAGATCAATTCAGCCACTAAAGGCTCCTCCTCTTGCGCCGAGTACCTTCAGAAGATTCGAAAACTCGCTGATGAACTCGCCTTCGTCGGAGCTCCTCTTGCGGAGGACGAGGTAGTTTCAGCAGCAATCAGTGGTCTATGTTCCGACTACAATCCAATCGTGGCGGCGATCTCAGCTTCAAGTCGTCTTCAGCCTTTCCCCTTTGCCGATCTTCGAGGGGTTCTTCTTGGACATGAGGCTTTACTCAAACATCAGGCCGAGTTAATGGAGATCTCTAATCCGGCCGCCTTTGCTGTTGGGAGAGGAGGTGGCTTTCGAGGAAGATTCCAGAATCAATAGCAAACTTCCATGAGACCTGGTACTCCTATCCTTTCTAACCCTCCTAAACAACAGACTGGGTTCAATTTGTCTCAAATTGCGTCTAACTCGGCTCAGCATGAGGTTTCGAATGGCAAAATTGTGTGTCGGATTTGCTCTAAACTGAACCATAGTGCTAAGTTGTGCAGTTCTCGGCACAACAATGATCCTGAGTGGAAACCAAACCCAAGATTTCAAGCCTACAATGCACAAACACAACCTCTCATTCAACCTACTTCAACAAGTGATTGGATTATTGATTCGGGAGCAACAAACCATGTTACAAGTGACCTCAACAACCTCTCTTCTTTCTACTCCTATCAAGGTTCCGACAATCTTCAAATTGGAAATGGTATGGGTCTCAAAATTCACCATATTGGCTCTTCTTCTTTTTCTTTCTCTAATGGTCTTATGAAATTATGTGATGTTCTTCATGTTCCCCATTTTTCCAAAAACTTGATTAGTCATTCACGTTTGCTTCATGATAATCCTTCTCTTACTATTATTTTCTCTTCTAATTCTTGCATAATTAAGGACCTTCAAACCATGACATCCCTTCTACAAGTGCATAGTATCAATGGCCTTTTCTCCATTAAGCTTCTGCCTTTCCCTCCTCAAGCTTATTTTGGTGCTCGCATCTCTCCTAATACTTGGCATGCAAGACTTGGTCATCCTTCTTCTACCATTACTTTAGATGTGATTAGACAAAACAAGTTACCTTATATTTCCAATTCCATAGATTTTTGTAATAATTGTGCTATTGCTAAAGCACACAAGTTACCTTTTTTTATTTCTTCTAGTACCACTTCTTCTCCCTTGGAAACTGTACATTCCGATGTTTGGGGTCCTTCACCCCATTGTATCCTCTCATGACTATAGATATTATGTGACCTTTGTTGATGATTTTTCTCGATTCACTTGGATTTATTTTCTCAAGCAAAAAAGTGAGGTGCCTCAAGTTTTCTCTCTTTTTAAGGCACAAGTCGAGAATATTCTTCAATCCTCTATAAGAACTCTTAGAACCGATGGTGGGACCGAATTCCAAAAAATTGTTTCTCTTTTCCACAAATACAACATCAAACTTCTTGTCCCTATACTCCACAACAAAATGGCATTGCCGAGTGAAAACACCGTCATATAGTTGAACTCTCTCTTGCTACAATGTCTCATGCTCATATTCCTCTTCATTATTGGGATGATATTTTCTCTACCATAGTCTATCTCATTAATAGACTTCCTTCTTCCAATCAACTAGTTCCTTATACCACTCTTTTTAAAAGAAGTCCCGATTATAACTCTCTTCGTGTCATAGGTTGTCTTTGTTTCCCTCTCACACGACCTTACAATTCACACAAACTTGAACCAAGATCAAAATCGTGTGTTTTTATGGGTTATGCATTGTCCCAAAAAGGCTATAAATGCTTGCATTTACGTACCAAAAAATTGTTCATCTCTAGACATGTTTCTTTTGATGAATATACTTTTTCCTTTAAAAATCTGCAGCCGACAGATGTTGATACACAAAATTTTACTACTACTGTTCAACCTCTTTCTGTACTCACCTCTTTTGGCTGCCCAACCAACTTTGCTTCATGTCAAAAGGACCTCAGGCCCAACACTCTATCCAGCCCATGGCCCCAACCTTGCCGATGGATCCACAACAACAACCCATGCCTGAGTCACCTCAAACCCACAATCTCTCTTCTCTGTCCGAAGCTGACCGAGATTTAAATATTTCTGCCCAGGTGCCTCTTCTCTCTGACCGAGGTACTCCTCCTCAAATCATTGAACAAACCCCTGTTCAAAATGCAGCAACTCAGTCTCAGCCAGTGCACTCAATGGTCACTCGCAACAAAGACAACTCACGCAAGCAAAAACATTTTCCAGGCTTTGTTGCATTCCATGCATCCCTGGAATCTGAACCAACAAGCTTTACGAAAGCAAACACAAACCCGGCTTGGTGAAGTGCTATGGCAACCGAAATTGATGCACTTGCTAGAAACAATACATGGACTCTTGTTCCTCCACGGATTGACCAAAAGATTGTCGGATCCAATGGGTTTATAAGATAAAAAGAAGACAAGATGGGTCTGTAGAACAGTATAAGGCGAGGCTTGTTGCTAAGGGATTCAACCAAGAGTATGGTGTCGACTTCCTAGACACCTACAGCCCGGTGGTTCGACCAACCACGATCAGGTTAGCACTCTCTTTAGCTATCTCTTCCAACTGGGAAATAAGACAACTTGATGTGCAAAATGCCTTCCTACATGGAGAGCTTACCTAGAAGGTTTACATGGCTCAACCTCAAGGGTTTGTTGACCCGTCACATCCCAATCATGTTAGAGATATGTCCTAGAAGCCAATCATATTTGGCTATTTCTATGGTTTTATGTCATTGATGATTTCATATCATTTGTTCCTTGATTTATGTGTTGACAGTTCATTCAGGTTGAGGATCTGAATTATAGATCGTTGTTTTTCATTTAGTAGTAAATGACAACAATAAATCTAAAGCGTCCATAATCTTGATAATTAACAAGGAACATTAATTATCAACAAGATTAGTATGCAAGTTAAGTGATGATTAAGTTCTATAAATCATAGGTTAAGAGTAAACAACTTAATTGCGTATGTTTATGTTAATTGAACATAGTACAGGACATGACCCAACGAAATAAATATATACATTGTGTTACGTGTCATTATTTATTTCGTTATGATTTTGATTCTAAGTTTGAGATGTTTATCTTTTTCACATGAGGATAGGTTCAATAAATATCGTCTACCGCTGATTCCCGATAAGGGCTACTATACGGACGTTATTTATGTTCTCTTAAATTGTGCGGGGAAAAGCTAAATTACCAAGAAAATCATATGTCCCTCATTAATTAATTTAGTGAGTGACGATATCTGTTTGGGCCCCTTGATGGAGATAGATTGTTTGCTAGCAACTGATACAATTATCTCTAGATCAAGAAACGTATAATCTGCAAGAATGACACATTTCTATCTGGGATTATATGATGATATCGTGAGACTTAAGAATCAAAATAGAGAAATACTTTTATTCTCTAATGCAGGATTTAAATATTGTAGCAGTACATTATTTATGCGAATTGGGAATCATAACGTGTTGCTAGATACCGCTTATGATTATTGGAATTAAATAGCGATTTAATCCCATGTCCAACTTAGCATAAATCCTCAAAGGGTCACACAGATCGAAATATAACCAAACAGGACATTAGTCATTTATTTGCATCAGTGTGCTTTTGCGAAAATATGATAAGTTGATTAATTGATTATATGTCGATATAATTAATTAATTCAAACGGATCATATCGAAATGATTTAATGCATAAGCTAATCCCATGATAATTATTAATTAGTTAATAATTATTCAACATAACACAATTTAATATAAATAGTTATATTAAATTGAATTAATAGGCCGATATTTATTATAGAATAAATAGCCCAAATATAGAGCATCAAATGGTGGATTAAATGGATTGAATTAATAATCAATTTGGAGAGTGTGCAAAGCCCAATTGGGCCCAATAGGTGGCCGGCCTCATAGTGGGTGGTAGGTAGGTGGCACAATGGTAAATAAGAGGAACTCTTTGCTAGGGTTTGAGCATTATAAAAGGAGCCTTGTGGAGGCTCCTTGCTCCTCTCTCTCTCTTCTCTTCTTTGGCCACCACCCTCCTCCTGTCTTCCCCTCTTTGGCCGCCACCTCTCTCCCCCTCTCATCCACCATTGCTCATGTGTTGAGCTCCATTCTCTCCACTTAATTAAAGGGTTTTTAAGAAGGCGAGAGAGCTTGGGATTAGCCTAGACCTTGTAGCTTCTAGAAAACCTTGTATGTCTTGGTTAATTTTGTGGTGGACTCGAGGACGAGCTTGGCACGAAGGAGGAGCTAGACGCGCGCACCACCTACAACCTAGCCGGTTCGAGCCTCTTGATTACGATATCAAGAGAGGTATAAACCTTGAACCTTCTCTTTGTGTGAATGGCTTTTAGTGCTAGATCCGTGATTGTGCATGCTTGTTTGTGGTTAATTAAAGGAATTAGCTATAAAAATTAAAATTGTACACTTAACTAACAAATCATGTGTGTCTTTTACACAAATCCTTGTATGGTTTGCAACAAGCTCCACGAGCTTGGTTTCACAAGTTGAGTTCATCTCTTGTTTCAATCGGTTTCTCAGCCTCGCACTATGATCCCTCCCTATTTGTGTTGCATGAAAACCGGCACACTTTGCTAGTGCTTGTTTATGTAGACGATATTATAATAACGGGCAGTGATGCTTCGGCAGTCAATGCTTGCATCTCCTCTTTGCAACAGAGCTTCGCTCTCAAAGACCTTGGATCAATAAACTATTTCCTGGGTCTTGAAGCCACAAGGACAGCACACGGCTTGTACTTAACACAAACCAAATACACCTTGGATTTATTATCAAAGCTCAACATGATAAATGCCAAACCATGCCCTACTCCTATGGCTACCAACACAACACTAATGAGAGGAGATAGTGAACCATTCGATGATCCTCATTTATATAGAAGTGTAGTGGGTGCACTTCAATATGCAACTCTTACCTGACCCGACTTGAGATTTGTGGTTAACAAAGTCTCACAATACATGCATGACCCGACAAAAAACCAATGGGCAGCAGTGAAAAGAATACTCCGCTACCTATGTGGTTCCTTGCATCATGGGTTGTTCATTAGTGCTTCCTCTCCTCTCGAAGTTCATGCCTTTAGTGATGCCGATTGGGCCGGCTCACAAGAGGATAGAAGATCGACATCGAGGTATTGCATTTTTCTGGGGCATAATATCATCTCGTGGAGTGCCAAGAAGCAACCCACGGTGTCAAGATCTAGCACCGAAGCGGAATATCGAAGTCTAGCTCTCACATGCACCGAGATTATGTGGTTACAATACTTGATGAAGGAACTTGGCATTACCTTGTAATCACCATCCACGCTTTGGTGTGACAACATAGGAGCCACATTTCTCGCAGCCAACCCGATGTTTCATGCTCGAACAAAGCATATCGAGATTGATTATCATTTTGTAAAGGAAAAGGTTGCTAACAAGGAGTTGATTGTCCGATATATTTGTTCTATGGATCAAATAGGACATGTCATGACCAAACCTCTGTCCATTAGCCGGTTTAATTTGCTAAGAAACAAGCTCACTGTAGTTGACACCACATTGGCTTGCGGGGGGTGGGGGGGGAGGGGGGGTGGGGGGGTATAACGAATCAATCATCTCAGCCCATTCTGGCGAAAACTGATGAACTGGCATAAACTGTTTCAGCTGGCATTCTTACCAGTATTCAGTTATGTTACTTCTAGAAGATTCATTTGTATCTTTCAATCTGTAACCATTTTCTGTTTTCATAGTTAGTTACTCAAGACTCTATATATAGAGATGTAAAACTGTTGTAAAGATTGATAAAAGCATAATAAAGATCCATTTTCCCCTTTCTCTCTTTCTCTCTGTATCCACTCTTTTCTTCTCAGTTATTTACAAAGATAAATTACTTAATTGTCCCGATAAGTCCTTTTGAGTTTCATTAGTTGGCATGGTGTTAGCTTCAAGATCCATTGATTAACCTGAAATAAAAAGAATATATTCTTAGTAATGCAAGCAAATAAATAATGATTTTCTGTTTAAATTTGATTTGAAAAGTTGCTGTCTAGTTATTGAGAGTGTAAACAAGAGATTAAACAGAAAAAAATCATACTTAATTGGTTCGACTTCCTTTAAAATCTTGCAGGGTTAGTCTCATTCGCAAATCAAATCAAAACCAATCTTTTAGAAAAAAAAAATGATGATATCATTCAATAAAAAAAATAGCAAAGCCAGCACGATAATGGTGGATGACTTGATCACCGTTAATAGAAAAATGAATCAAACCCCGTGTGACAAAAAATAATATACTTTTATACAAAAAGTACTTCTGATCATGGAGGTTCTAAATAAGGTCTACTCACTAAATAACAATAAAATTCAACGATTGGTAAAAAAAAAAAAAGAAGGATCGATCCGCATTCATAATATTTCAAGTCTCTAAAAGCATGGCATGGTATGGATTATGGACAATTATTTTTTAGTATATTTTGTTTTCTTCTGTATAACAAATAATATTAAACCTAAACAGACTATTAGGAAGTCCAGTAATTGGTATGAATGAGTTGCTGTCAGCCTGGGTGGTGCATGGTGTGTTTAACAAACTATCAATTGCTTTGTTGGGTATAAGCCTGAATGTCAAGACACTAGGAATGGATCCAGTTCAGGAAAATAAGGAAGTGAGTAATTTTGATAAGTGACACATAAATAACATATTACTTTAATTCTAAAATTGCTAAAGAAAAGGCAGTTGTTTGTAAGTCTGAATTCATTTCTGATATGAAAATGATAGAAAGTCTAAGCCCTACCATGTCACAAAATGGTTTGTGGCAGTAGATCAAAAGAGTGTTGTTAGTAAAGTTCCAAATGATCTACTCGAAAAGAATGTGATTAGTTGTGAAACTAAGACAAGGGATAGTATTCAGCTGAAGGCAGATCATATGATATAGGCATTTGCGCTTGCAATGTCAGATTTACAACAACTTTTTTGTAGTGGAGATTGATGCTCAATCAAGAAACGCCTGAAGACAACAAGAAGAAAAGAGGGGCATAATGGTCAAACAGAAAGAATAATACTGACAGTTATTAGACTGATGTCAATATGGTTAGGAGATCTCAAGGAGGTATGTTATTTTAGATTTGAGGAACACTCTAAGAGGAATTGCCACGTACAAAGATGTACCTTTTTGGTTTGGCATAAAAGAACCTATACATGCATTTGTACGTCAGTCAAGAAACTTGCAAGCTAAAAAAACATGTGTAAAAGAATTTAAGGCAAGTTATTATAATAATAATTGTGTGGTCTTAGTGAGGAAATATCAGAAAAGAACGGGCTGAACAAAAATATGTATGCCATTTATCATCTCTCACCAAGTTGCAAAACCAGAATTTGTGTGCACAACGATACCCATTGGAGGAAGGAGCTGGTGAATGACGTGTATGATTCAAACCTAGATGGGTATATTCAGGCATGCCAAGCACATGTCAAGGCTGGAGAGTGCGTTTTTATGGCCTAGAATGAAAAATGGGGTGCTAATCCGCATAAGACAATGGTATGTTTAGCCAGTTTGAGAAAGGAAAGCTTGTGGATGTTACAATCTTGTGGCCATACAATGGTATGTATTATTGTTAAAATTTAATTTCTTTGAGTAGTTAGTTGATTAGCTATAATTAAAACGGATGAATTCAAGAATTAGAGATAGATAATCAAGATGGGAATGAACTCAATTTCTCTCTCGTTTCCCACTGTCTCTCCTGATCTCTCTCTCTTCTTTTCTACTGATCCCCATTTCTCTTCTCTCTCAATCTCTCTCTTAATCAATTCCCTTCCAAATTACCTCAAATTAACTGAAATTACAGTCAAGATCATCACAGCATTCCTATGTACTCCACTAAATTGTCCAAAGAAAAAAATCTCATAAGCTATAGCAAAAACAGAAAAAGCAGTTGTTGATTTTGTATTGGTCTGAAGCTAGTTAGTTCTCCGCCGATGGTAAAATCATGCACACATTCATTTAATATTTTCATTATTACAATTATTAAAAGTATTTATTTTATCTTTGCAATTTAGCAGAATATCTGAATATTCTGTCACTATAGTAGATCCAATTAAACTGAACCGATCGAATGGTTGGTTTCCAAATTGCAAAACAAAGGTGTCAGCAGCCAGACTCTGAGAATTAACAGGGCTGAAGATAAAAACACAGAATCATAAGAAATTAGCATACCTGCAAAGAAAAACAGCAATTAATGACGCAAAGATTGCTTATTCCTAGAAGTTTGAGAAGTTGAAATGACACACCTTTGGTACAGACCTTATAAATGTTTACAATCTAAATTTAGTCAGCTCTATCAATTTCATACCAGCTTTTTTTTAAGTAGAGATATCTAAAAGTAGTTTTACGTAGGTTTATCATGCTATTTTTTTGGTTCTTTGATTTATTTATACTTAATTTATTAATTTTATTGTATCCTATATTGAATATTTATGTGAATGGTTTTTAGGAACTGTCTAATTGATGCCCTGAGTTCGAATCAATACTATAATTTATAAAATTGCTTGAACTTGTACGTTTCCCAGCAGATTAAAAAACATTATTTCTGATATCTTCTAAGTAATGGCACAAACAACTCTCCTAATGAAAAAAATTCAGAACCTAAAAGCAAAGAGCCTCATTAGCTTGTGGGCCGATTCCTCTCCATTCCAAATTTTTGTCACCACGAGGACTGGATCTGTCATTTGTGCGCAAAAAACAAATTTTAGATAATAGAAACAAGCATAAACTATTTTGTATGGCAAGGATAAGAGGAAAGATCATCGATAGGGCTTCGTTATTCATTTTGCTCCTAATAGTTTAAGGAAATTGCAAAGGACAAATTTTAGTATCAATTGGACAGCAAAGAGGCATTAAATTAACAATCAGAGATGCTATACACTAAACTGTTTGGTGTCATGTCTTTTTCCATTTAGTGAGTTTTGAGAATATTTTACTATCTGGTGTCATGCCTTTATCCATTTATACATATACACCTATATGGTTGTTTTAAGGAGAGAAAAAAAAGAAAAAATGATGATAAAGAAACCATACCTTTAGAAGTTGGACGAGTCTACTTAACCTAAAGAGAGAATATACACATTAGTTTACAATAAAAATAATTTTATTTTTTTGTGATTAAACTATGACATTATTATTTCTGATGCTCTTTTTTCTTGAAAACAAATTCAAGTCAAATTGCACTTTATAGAATCTCAGTGGGCCTTATAATGATAACAAATCATGTATTTTAATACTTGACAATTGTTGATTATACTTGACAGAATTGAGAAACCATACCTACCCAGGAAGTAATTGACAGAATTGAAAAGCACCCTCTCTCCAGTAGTACCTAAATGTAGAAATTGGTGTTAGGAAGAAATAAATGTAGAAATTGGTGTCTGTTATTCATTGTTAGCAACATTCGTTTACAAGGAGATAAAAACATATCCAAAATCCTTAATTTAACAAAGATTGCTTCTTACATATAAATTGAATTAATATAACATTGATTTTGTTTATATCAACAACGAATCCAAACCATGAAGGGGTTCAGATGACAATTCTTAAAATTTTTCCTAGTTAGTTAAGTCCCATATAACCCAGAATTATCTCACACCCAAGCTAGCAAATATATTTCAGCAAAACGTTCAAAATACCTTCTATTTCAGTGATTGATTAAACGGTCAACGCAGCTAAGAGACCATGCTTCCCGCTTACTTTATTGATGTGAACTAATCAAAAAAGAAAAATATAGATTTAGAGGCATATATTATGAACTAAACTGAAGTCAAATTCAACATAATAATATAAAGAAGGATGCAAATATGTAATTATGTGGACCTGACAG
Source organism: Rhynchospora pubera (assembly GCA_028095005.1). Classification (NCBI taxonomy): domain Eukaryota; kingdom Viridiplantae; phylum Streptophyta; class Magnoliopsida; order Poales; family Cyperaceae; genus Rhynchospora; species Rhynchospora pubera. The sequence continues at coordinate 83,481,555 of CM051462.1, read as the reverse complement.
AACATGTCAATACACATTGCTAATATGATATCCAAAACATGAAATTCTCAATGCAATTATGCATAGAAAGCATACTTTCATGTAAGTTTATAAATATTTGGTGCCTGTTATTATTATAAATTATGATAGAAATAAAACTGAATGAAGGACTAATTTCTCTCTCATTTTTTTTTTATTTTTGTTCTTATTTGTGAATGCGAAAATGACCAAGAGTTCCACTATTTAATTTGTATTTTTGAATACAAACCACGTTTTCTATTAATTTCATTTCAATTTTGCTAAAAAAGTTGAGAATGGTTGACTAATATATTGACATTTCAGGGATGCTGACAAATTGGTGTATGCCCGACTTTTGTAATTGCTTAAGTTCAAATTGCAATGGAATAATAAAAGAGGAACATAGCTTGTTAGATGTATAGGAATGTTATAACCGAATGAATTCCTTCTTAGTGTCACTTGGAGTACTATTGCATCTTGGATTAGTGACCTGACAAGTGTGTTTTGAAGTTCTTGTTCACCTTTAAGCCCCAATTAAATTCCTTGTATTTATGATGTATAACCAAGTTAGGATAGAAATTAGATATTAATTGGTTGTGTGAAATAATTGTTCAAATCTTCTAAGGTAAAATCCATATGCTAAGGGTATTTCTGGAAAATATAAAAGAAATAAGCATTGTAATTCATTTAGTTTTTTTTTCACATTTTTTCGAATCCCCATCCGCTCCCGTGCGGGACCGTCCAGCGCAGCCTACGAACCGTCCGATCTAATATGGACGGTTCAGGCCTATCAATCTAGTTACATGCACGGGGCTCCCTTTGCCATTGAGATTAAATCAGACGGCTGTGATTCCTGCGCTGCACGGTCCCGCGCGGGACTGGATTTCATTTGCATTTTTTGTTATGATCTGGTTAATCTTCTCAATAAGCCATCTAAATTGTTGTCTCTGTGCATTACATAGTAGAAATTACATAATTTTGATGTTTACAAATTGAATTTCTTTCCTCTCTATTTGATGGTGAATGTCTTCTCTTTGACTGATTCTCTGCGCACTCTCTCAATTACGGATTAAATATATGCTCTTGTAGTTATCCTAATAAGATCATTATAGCTTGTATGTACCCTGTATAGCTACTGTATAGTATTTCTCGAATGAGGAAAGGACTAAACAGTAAGAATGTAAGTGTAGCTTGACAGGGCTTGAAGAATTGGAATCAGCTTTCTCATACAGGCTTAATTGAAAATGGTTGATTTGTTAGGTCCAAATAAGAATATGGTCACTATTCAACTTTGGACTATGTTGTAACTGATCCCTTTACTAATTATGTTGTTGGACATGCTTTTATCTTTTTATTAATAGATGCTTGTAAATAATGTATGAGGTAAAATTGTAAATAAGAATGGGCAAAATTGTAGACTCTAGAAACATACATTGGATATTGAAATGTACATATGCTCTCGATTTTACTGATGCTGATGCTTGGTTGAGTAACATCCATCATTATATAACTTGAAATATAAATAATATGGCAGGTTAATTAAAAATAGTAAAAGAATGGAATTAAGTAGTATTTCGTCTCTTTGAAACCCCATGTCCAGTCGATTGTGTATAGTTTGCTTTCCAAATGACCACGCACAACAATTTTTTTGCACGATCAGATAATACTAAATCTCAAGACATCTCTCCATTGCCTTGATACCAAAGGATCTAACTATAAATGAGTTGCTCCCTTGAAAACCTCGTCAATACATATCCTTGTACCACTGTATCGGTCTAGTGGTTCCCCCATCGAACTAGACTGACACACCACAAACTAAAACCATAGCTATCTTCTTCATCCTCCCATGATGTCGTAGAACCATGTCTTGTGAGTCGCGATGGCCGAAATTGCTAACGGGTCCAAACCCGTCACCATGCGATCCCGTTAAAAAAGGGAGTGAAACTTGCTTATGTTTCTTACTCTTGACGTGTGTTGTTTTGAAATATTTACTTGATTCATGGATCTAATATTAACCGTTTACAATAAAAGTGTCCATGGTTAACTTTTTAATGGATTTGGGTATTGAGTTGATATATATAATGAATGATTGGCATTGAAACTAGTACACAGCAGAACATAAATGGTACAGAAACTGAAATTGGTACATATCAGAAAACGAAGCAATGTTTACAAAATATAGATCCATGTATGTGTCGGTATACAGACACATTAAATCACCAATTCATTTCTCATTTAAAAAATTTAGTAATTTGTTTATTAGAGTCCGTGTTGATATGTGTCAACTAGCGACTCCAATTACGTGCGCCCGTAAGGAAAAAAAATTGTGTCTCTATCCGAAAGAGCTATGCGACCTCACTAATACGCGTCCCTATTGATATGTGTCGGTATACCGACGTGAATTACATTCAGCATATTCGCGTCCCTACAGAGAACTACAGAGCGTCTCTAGGTTAGAAGGTTGTTGCGTCCTAACTAATATCCGTCTGCCTAGCGACGCAGCTTAGAAGTCCTCAAGTCCGCTTTTTTCTTTCTGCGTCTCTATTTGATTGAGGGATGCGAACACGTTGGTGCTGCGACGCAGTAAAACGAAATTCTGGTAGTGAATTGAGGAGTTCTTTAACTCTAAAAAAAAAACTTTATGAGCTTTATGCTAACGAAGAAGTTCATTGGAAACAAAGAGCCAAACTTAAATGGTTTAAGGTAGGAGATGTAAACTCTAGATTCTTTCATAGAATAACATGCTTCTAATAGAAGAAAGAAAAATCTCATCACCCATTAATTTGAATATAAATGGTATTGAGGTTAGAGATTCAGAACTAATTCAGAATCATGCTAGGGAATTTTAAAAAATTTATTTGGTAGTTCAATTCCAATTTGGGCCCTCTCTCAGATTCAATTTGGTCAGAACCATAGAAGCTGACCCATGAAGAACAAGAGGACTTAGTAAAATCTTTTATAGTAGAGGAGATTAAAAGGGCTGCCTTTCAAATGAAACCGTCTAGGCCTGAAGCTTTGTTAGGATTCATTTGTTGTCATTTGTCATTTGCCAGAATCAGAGAAACGGTCTAGAATATGATTCAATAGTTATTTATTCAAAAATATTGGATTATATATAGTAATTACGCATATAGGAGCCGTTTGAATCGCTTAGGAATAAGAGAAATAGCTTCTACCTAGACGAAAATTTATTCATAACCATCCAAACTCTTCATAAAGTTACACACTTCCCAATGTTATCCGCCTAGGAATATGCTATTCCTCTTATTCCTAAGCGATCCAAACGGCCCCACAAAAATATAAATAATACAATTCTGAGCATCGTTGGAGCATTTCAATCGTTTATGTATTCATTCTATGTGTTGTCCCTAAAGGAGGCGGCTTAATCAAGGTTTAGCGGAAGCGATTTAAGGTTTTAGATCGGTTTGGTATGAACTACCCTAACACAATTCAATTGGTACCCAATACAAGCAAGCACACAAACAATTCAAGTATAGCAAGATAATAAAGAGAAAAAGAGAGAGAGAAATTGAACACTCGGTATGATTACGGAGTTCCGACCCGCTAGAAAAAGCTAGCCTTAGTCGTACGTCTCCGGGAGTTCCGCTACCACGAAAGGGTGCGCTCCGTTCAATTCCAACAAGAACGAGACTACAACTTCGAACCAAATCACCTCGTCACAAGGACACTCGAGGCGGATCGGCCTAACTCGAATGGCACCACGGCCTCAAAGGAGAAGAGCTCTCAACCTATTCTGACCTACACCTAGCGATAATGTCGGGGCGGTGGTGTTTGAGGCTACTAAATCTCTCAAGATGGTCTAGCTATGAAAAGCTCAAGTGGGAGAGTATCCCTGTGCTCAAAGGCTCAATTCTGGTCTAATTTTGCAAAGTGAAGCCACACCAAGAGAGAGAACAAGGGGTGGATATATATAGGGCTCGAAATGAGCAGTTCCCCAGCAAAAACAGGCCACAGCGTTGTACAACGCTGAATAGCGTTATACAACGCTGGAATATGACCGTTGTAAAATCTAACGGCTCTTTTATATAGCCGTTGGTCTGTCAGAGCGTTGTGCAACGCTATTTGCCGTCGCACAACGAAGGGGTGTAAAACCAAAGGAAAGCTCCGACAATTCCGTTGGAAATTGTCAGAGCGTTGCTTGCCACTGAATGGCGTTACACAACGCTAAAGGGAGACAAAAGGAACAACTCTGACAGATTCAACAGAGCGTTGTACAACTCTATATGCCGTCACACAACGCTAACGTTACCCAACGCTGAAAGACGTTGGCTAATGTCTCCAGAGACTTTGCATGTAAAAACGACTGTTTACATGGGACAGCTAACTTGGAATTTATGTGGCGTTGTACAACGCTATATGGCGTTGTACGATGGTACTCAGGAAATTTTCCAAGTTTTTTAACTGCAGCGTTGTACAATTCTACTGAGCGTTGTACAACGTTGTGAATCAGCGTTGCCTAACTCTATATAGCGTTGTGCAACGTTGATTCACAAAAGTATGAATTTAGCTGTTCTAGCGTTGTGTAACTCTATATAGCGTTGTACGACGCTAGGTCACTGAAAACAGGATTTTGCAGGTTTATTGAGCTTTTCTCTATCTAGACCATTTCAAGGATAAACAAGGACTAAAGTATACCTTCTATCCTAGTCTAAACTAGCCTACAAGCTCTCTAAAGACTTGATCTTGATCTTTCTTAAAGCTTTTATCCAAGTCCTTATAAATTGTATCTTCTTCCTATAAAACTCAAAGAAGATTGTTAAATGCCAAATGGTATTGTTTTGTAATCGACAAACCTAGAGACGTTTAGTACAACAATATGTTATTTGATAGCAATAATCTACAATTTAACTTTTTAGACTGTATGGAATAAGATCCATGTGTTTTTTATTCAAAAAGATCAGATTATACAAGTTAATTATGCATACAGAGTGAAAATTATAATGCAATTCTGAGAATCGTTTGAGCATTTCAATCGTTTTTGGATTCATTCTAAGTCATTTGATCACAAAAATTTAAATTTAAAATGTTTATACTGTCAGAATATATAATCCAATCTTTTTGAATTATATTTGTGTCATTCTAATTCATTCTAAGTCAGTTGATCACAATAATTTAGGATTAAACATGTGTTTTTGGATTCATGTGTTTATACATGAGTTTTTGGATTCATTCTAAGTCATTTGATCACAATAATTTAAGATCCATGTGTTATTTATTCAAAAAAATTGGATTATACAAGTTAATTATACATATAGAGTGCAAATAATACAATTTTGAGCATCGTTTGAGAATTTCAATCGTTTTTTGTTTCATTCTATGTTATTTGATCACAATAATCCACAATTAAATTCTTTATACTGTATAGAATATTATCCATGTGTTATTTATTCAAAAAGATTGGATTATACAAGTTATTTATGCATATAAAGTGCAAATAAAACAATTATTGTTTATTTAAAAATTAAATAAGATTGTGATTTTTTCAGATTCCCAAATTAAAACATAAAAATTCAAATAGTATACCAAATAGTCCGGACTACATATTTTGTGTGCCATCACTGACTTTAGGTAATTGCTGTTAAGCACTAATATATATGAACACCCTGCAATGAAACACATAATGTTAAACCAATGTTATCTATATATAGAACTTGAAACATTAGTTAGATATTTTTTAAAATAGCATCTCAAGATATAGTAAATAAATTGTCATTACAGTATACAATAGTCCGTTGATAATTCAAAGAGTCGCCAAAAAATAGACAGCCAAACCTAGCGAAAACTGGTTTTAGACATCTCTATACCGTGCAAAGCCAGTACACCAAATCGACATAACTGACTAAAATTAGACTGAAATGCATAATTAATACCCTCATTTTTTGTGGCCTGTACCAAAGTGTGTCATCTCAAACTTTCGGGGCTAAATATACTTTTGCATAATAGAGTTTTCTTTTTCATTGGAGGTATGAATTTTTTTTTACAATTCTTTGATTTTTTTTTCTATTTAGCTCTGTTAAATTTCAAAATGTGGGCTGCTGAGACCTATACCTTGCAGGTTTAATCAACAAAATTTTTTCTTCTTTAATTTCAATTAAATCGGCTACAGTGACAAAACATTCACAAGTAAAACTAGAGAGCTCGGACAGAATTAATTAGACAGTTCTTTAAAAAGCATATTGTCGATAAATACTAAAGTATATATATGGCCGACATAAAAATATATACAGATAAACTAGGTAAAACTATTTTTCAGTCATGTCTGCTATATATATACAAAGTAGAACTTAGACTGGAAGATGTAATTTATTCCCCATTTATAAGGCCGACCTGTACAAAAAGTGTGTCATCTCAAGATTTTAGGTTTATTTGCATGGTTGAGTTTTCTTTTCAATTGGAGATATGCAATTTTTTTTTCAAGTTCATTTTTTTTAGCTTATATTCCACTAATTAAATTGCGAAAAACATACCAATGAATGCCCAAATCAAATAAATAATAGATGTTCGTAGGTTTTGAGAGCCAGCTAATTAGCTAACTAGTTTTTGTTTTGTCGCTTCATCGCTTGTTATATTCATATTTAAAGGAGCATCTCCATTACAAATAGCTCAGGGAAACTATTTATTTTAGTTAATTTAATAATGTTATGGTCTTTAGAATTTAGGCTATGGTCTTGCTTACATTACATCAGGTATATATTACTTAATTGGACTTCGTAAGAAGACCCTTTTGGCCGAAATTATTTAATATAAAAATTCAGACACCAAAAAAATTAATAGAAAGAATTATTTATTTTTTTTTAACAAGAAGAAAGTTCCAACGCGTTTATAAACCGCGTCTCTCTCTCTCTCTCCTCTCGAACGCGTTTTATAAACGCGTTACAAGCCTTAAAACGCGTTTATAAAACGCGCTAGAAGGCTGAACTTTCGGAATAGTTAAAACGCAATTAACGCGTTTATAAAACGGGTAAGAAGGCTTCTTACCCGTTTATAAAACGCGCTGGGAGGGCAATATTCCAACTTCTGTCACTTCGATCAAACTTTAGTCATTTCGATCGAACTTTAGTCATTTCTGTCTATAAGTTTGTGAATTTATAACCGCGTTATTTGAAGTTATATAAGACTATACATTCTCGCAGAATTGAAATCGTCCACAACAGATTATCTCTTACAATTTAAAATCCTATCAATCAAATTCAAAAATGTCTACAATTACAATATATGTCAACCAATGTCCAACTTTTGGTGCTTCTTACTTCCACATCGGTTGTAGTATGCATACCACATTTGCTGATATTCGAAATGAATTATACAGCAGGCTACAGATTTTAGAAACCCAGTACACTTTGAATATCCATCGTCGTTACAACGATATTGTAAATGGGAGATATGAATCGCTATTTCTTCCTGTAAATTCTGAAGATCAATGACGCCTTTTTTACCACGAGACATTCGAGACGAGAGGGTTACCAATTATTGATTTGCATGTTGATTTCATCCCCGTATAAGGCACGGGACCAGATCTGAACCTAACACCCCTTGACGAGCCCGGTAGCAGTGAGCCAAACACTTCCTTAAACCTTATGTGTGGCCAGCAATCCACCCCTTACCAATACACTGGCGAACAGTCCGTTCCTACGCAAGACAATAACACATCAGGAGATGAAGTCGAGGTTGCCGATGGTGATGAAGATGAGGGTCCGGCGACTTACTCCGACCTTCCTACCGGAGAAGAATATACCGATGTGGAGGACTTCTCCGAGAGAGAAGTGCCTTTTTATGCAAACTGCGACCAGCCGTACGTTTTAGGAAGGACGGACTTGCACCATCCTGTAAATGAATTGTGTGATATTTTCATGTTTGAGTATGTTGGTATGCCGGAGCGTAGTTTAGGGCCACAAGGCGAACTTGCTCCTGATAAAAGATTCGGTTCCAAAAAACAACTAATTCTAGCTGTCTGTGATGTTTCATGCAAAACAAATCGAGAAGTTCGAACAGAAACTAGCAATAAACAAAAAATTGTAATGGTTTGGATGCAAAAACCGAATTGTAAGTGGCGATTATATGGTAGACGTGAGAGTTATAATACAAATTGGAAGATCTCTACCAATCCAAATGAGCATATTTGTTCGAGACCCCCGGGCCAAAAAGGTCACGCAAACCTTACAGCTAGTCTCATTGCCGAACACGTTAGGGATGAATTGAAAAAAAATTTGGAAAAAAGTGTCCAGGACATAGGAAGCCTCATAAGGGCTAGATATCCACGTATTGAACCGACTTATAATAAACTATGGCGTGGGAGGGAGCGAGCGTTGGAGCAATTGTTTGGGTCTTGGGAAGGGGCCTACAATAAACTTCCACGCCTTCTGGAGGCAATGAAGGAGACGACCCCAGGAACGAAATACACAATAGTTTCTTGGCCTACAGACGATCCTAACGTTGGCGTCTTCAAGATGGCAGCCTGGGCTTTTGGTCCGTGCATAGAAGCGATGAAATATGCCAGACCTGTTATCTCAATTGATGCTAGTTTTTTATCGGGCCAATACAAAGGTAGATTGTTCTCAGTGTGTGGTTATGATCCAGAAAATCGATTAATTCCGGTTGCATTCGGATTGGGCGAGAAAGAAGATAAGGATACTTGGGGATGGTTTATGTCTTGGGTTAGATGTGAAGTTTTAGGACCGAACACTAGATAATGTGTCATATCTGACCGTCATAAGGCAATAAAAGCGGTATTTGCATCCGTAAATTACGGTTGGAAGGCACAAGGTGCGCATGCAGTAGCGATTCATCGGTTCTGCATGCAGCATGTTGCGGAAAACTTATGGAAGGAGGCTGGCGGGTCACAAGATGCTGATTTGAAAAACTTTTTCAAATGTAGACTTGCTAACAAGAAAAACCCTAGACGTTTTAGAGAGAATTGGGGAGTACTGAAGGAAAACAACCTGAGGGCTTATCAGTACCTAAGAAATTGTGGTAAAATTAATGAAAATGACAACAACGAGCGGCCAAAACTATATAAATGGGCTCAGAGTTTTGACAAGGGGCATCGGTGGGGTATAATGACGAGTAATGGATCGGAGAGTCTGAATAATGTGTTTAGAATAGAGAGAAGATTACCAGTGACAGCACTTATAGAAGGCACGTGGTATAAATGTGCCAACTGGATGAACAAGCGAACACAAGAAGCACTTCAAAGGTTGAGTTTAGGAGAAAGATGGCCGGAAGGAGTAAAGAATAAATTGATCAAGCATGATGGAAAATCACGTAAGTACTTAAAGAAAAAGAATTCAATTCATTCATTCATTTTAATCCATTTTGAACTAACTTCATCTTTTTGTTGCAATCTCAGAGGAGTTTATGAGCACATTCGTGTTAAGATTGGACCTTGGAGAATTTCGCGTGAAAGTTCGCGAGGAGTACCGTGATGGTGTAGGCTACGATTATTCCCATTACACAGTTCAAATTCCACCCGACATGGAGCAAACCGATGTGCAATTGCCCTTCACTCGAACCACATGTGAGTGCCAAAAACCACAATTGACAGGTATCCCTTGCGCACATGTCATTGTTGTTTGCAGGGAGACAAATTACAATGTAGATCAATTTGTGGATGGTCACTATAGCATGCAAAACCAGCACATGATTTGGTCAGCAGGTCGGTTTCATTGTTACAAAGATGAGGAAGAGTGGCCAGTTTATACAGGTCCGATAATTGTCCCCGACAAGAGTTTGGTCAATCGAGGAAGGCGCAAAATCATTCGTGCAGAGATGTGGATGGATAGGATGGAAGGAAGGAAAGGTGGAGGTTCCACAAGAAAAATAAAAAAGAAAAATCAAGGTGAAGCTTCAACCAGTCAACCGCGACAACCAGCACCTCAACCGCCATATCCGATGGACGCATTGCAATCCGGTCGATACACCAGTAGACCACCAACAAGGGCCAACAGTCCAAGAAGGGCAGCGAGTACTGAACGTACGGTTCGGACTCGTCAAACACCCATTCAACCAGGACGAATGTCATTGCATGTTGATCCACGAAGCAACAATAATAGGGAGGACCAAGGATCTGTACAACCACAGAGAAATTCTATAAGCATTGATCCACGGGTAAGAGATGTCGCATCTGGAAATATGAGAAGTGAGTCGGCTAGATTTCCAACAGATCAAGGCAATACATCAGGGGAGAGAGGACGAAAAGGATTGTTTGGGGGGAAATTTCGCAATGTACTGTCTTTCGGTAGGAAGAAAAAATGAAATAATTGAAGATTAAGTGTTGTAGTAATTTTATATATTGTAATGGAATGTATTGTAAGAGAATATACTATTATTTTATGTATTGGCATTTTTAGTTTGAATTTCGAAATTATGTATTATAATTTTTATGCATTCTAATTTTAGTTTTAATTTAGTATTATTTTATGTATTATAATTAACTCGTATAGTATAATGTTGAAAGGTTTAGTGTTAGCTTGAGGGATTTTATTGTGCCGAAGGAAACCCTTCGATCCGTCAAGAAGAGCATTGACAGACAGGCATTCTTGTTATCTATAAAAAGCCCTAATCCTAAAAGGCTTTGTACTCATTTGTTCATCCGACCTTCATGCAAAGACTGAGGCACTTGAACTGTTTAGCGTTGAGAAGCAGTTAATTAACACGTATAATGGGACCCTCAGCATTCAATTAACTGTTTAGCGTTGAGAAGCAGTTAATTAACTCGTAGCGCTAAAAGGCTTTGTACCCTTTTATAAAACGCGCTAAAAGGCCTTGTACTCATTAGTTCATCCGACTATACTGTGAAGATCAATCCGTTAATCTGCTCTCTCCATTTGGTGCCGATTTTGATGGGGATTGCATTCATATATTTTATCCACAATCCCTTCATGTAAAGACTGAGTCACGCGCTAAAAGGCTTTCTACCCTTTTATAAAACGCGTTAAAAGGCTTTACCCTATTATAAAACGCGTTCAAAAGCTTTCTACCCTTTTATAAAACGCGCTAAAAGGCTTTACCCTTTTATAAAACGCGTTAAAAGGCTTTGTACCCGTTTTAAGAACGGGTTCAAGCCCTACTTTCTTGTCTTTTTCTTTCATCATTTCAGTTTATAAACCGAACCCAAGCCGCAAATCTCATCTCACATCTCTCATTCTCACCTCTGAATGTCATTCTCATCTCTCATTCTCACCTCTCTCATTCTCACCTCTCAATGTTAATCAGTGCGAAATTATAATAAGAGATTTTCCGGTGGAATCTGTTATTATGTACGAAGGTCGGCCCAGATGGACAGCTCGCTAACTTCATCATCATCTGAGGTAGACCAACACTCTGCTGCCTACGATCATGGATAATGGGCGGTAGAGTTCTGCCGACCCAATTAAGGAATAACTCGACGACTGTCGAAGGTTCTCGCAGAATTGGGCAACTGTCCATGAGTCTCCGCAAATCCTTGTTTTCATATTACAAAATACATGATATTAAAATTTTGAACCACATAAAAAAAAATTGTAGAAGATCCATTGCTAAGGGTGGGAAGAGAAAACATCACCGCAACTAATAGAGAAGAGTCGGGTGACTGATTGTCATATTGACCCCCTCTTTTTCTGAGACTTGGATGAAGATGACTGCAGGTATGCAGATTCTCATCCAAGGATGTCGGCTGCGGTGTTATGGCTCGTAGACCCAGCCCAACAAACAGCCCTCTACACGTAATAACAGATTGCACGGGAAAGTTTTTATTTTAAAGTTGGTGGAATATTAATAGCCATAAGGATTGTGTGCGACTCTGTATCAGTGAATAAGTGTGCCGCATACAACCCTTATGGCTATTAGTTTCGCACCAACTAATATTATTTTGCATTTCACCATCTAACACTTGTTTTCCTCTCATTTTTTCCTTTTTTTCAGATCTTTTTCCTTTTTTTTTTGATTTTGGACGACAGAAGGTTGGGTATTTATATGGAAATTAGATCTCTCGAACGCGTTTTATAAAAGGGTAAGAAGGCTTCTTACGCGTTTTATAAACGCGTAAAATCAGAAAATAACGCGCAAAGTCAGAAACTTTCGCCGCAATCACTGCAGCCTTTAGCGCGTTTTATAAACTCGTTTTAAGGCTTGTAACGCGTTTATAAAACGCGTTCGAGAGGAGAGAGAGAGGCGCGGTTTATAAACGCGTTGGAACTTTCTTCTTATTAAAAAAAAATAAATAATTATTTCTATTAAATTTTTTGGTGTCTGAATTTTTATATTAAATAATTTCGGCCCTTTTGGTTTATTATTCCCAAGGAAATTGGTGAGGAAAATTTATTGTTCATATGAAATACTTTTCGATATTTGAAATTAAAAAGAGCTTAACGATTCTCTTATATTGGTGGTCATCGAATCTAATAATTGTTGTCTTGCTTTTAATTTTTGAAACGTATTTACATTTAATTTATTAATCGTCGATGATGTCATCGCATTTTGTTTTGTCAGTTTTCTCGGTAATTTTATCAATTAATTATTTGGAACTTACTATCACTTTTGAAACAACTAATAATTAATAGTCATCATATTGATATCCAAAATATACTATTTAATGTCGTCTAGACCATGCGAATTAAATTGATGAGAAATTATTTAGTTAGTTTTGAACAAGAAATCATTGATTGTTCAATTTTATGGATTACTAATAATGAGTTTACAGGTTTATGGATCTTGAAGCTAATATCGAGCCCACTAAGGAAATTCAAAAGGACTTGGCAGTACAAACAATTAGCAAAGGTATACATTTGAACCGATTTATCAATTTTTATGGAACGAGATCTTCTGGACTGCAGTCCGCCGGATCCTCTGCAATCAATAACCATTATACAGCTTGAAGGTCTTGGAAGTCCTTCAGTCACACTGTTTATGTACTAACCATTTATTTATTTATTTATTTTTTTGCGCCGTCTTGAAGGGCCTACGGTGGAAGAAGCTGATACCCAACAATTATGTTGTAGTAGTAAAGTTACTGTAGCTATATCCGTAGCAACTTGCTCTTGCACCTCCTTTGTTCTTTTCCCTGCGGCGATTTATCTGGACACACACAAGTCGTTTATGTGGATATCATGGAAATGTATTCCTCCACCTGTCGGAGTTTTATGTCTTTGGTGGTACTGGCGGGCAACTCATGAAGTCGATCCCAAGAAAGAGTATCAACACGTACAAAAGTTGTCACTATGTTACTCAGTAATATTTTGTTTTACTTTTTTTGCTTTGTTTAACGTGCCAGAAATCCCGCTTTTCCTATGGCTGTCAATTCCCTTCCTCATATTAGCAATTGTTGCGGCGAAGAGGCTATTGCTGGAAAGTTATTATAGCGGGGAAGACTTGGATAAAGTGATGCACCAAATACAAGAAGAAGCACAGCCACCGATCGAGTGATATAGTCGCTCATGATGCCGGAGATCAAGAAATTAAAGTTTAAAATGAACCTGTATATATAGTTTTCGATATAGATATCAGTAGCTTTTGTATTAAAAAAAATGTAAAACGAAACAATTAAAATGACTTCAAAGATTTTGTCAATCTATTGGTCATTTATTTTTTACTTATCTGTACATATGATTTTTCCATATTTTACATATTTCTTCTATTTCTGTTTTTAAAATTAGTTTTATAAGATAATTTGTAGAAATTGATTAGTGAGAAGTCTCAAATATATATTTAAATAATTCTCCTATATTTATCCTTTTCATTTTTTTATATTTTCCATAAAAATAAGCCATCTTAATTTATATGCTCATAAATCATAATAGATCTTTAAAAAATAAAACATTTTCTACCTATCAGGCTATCACAAATTCACACTGCTATTTCTCTATATTGCTTGCTGTCTCAATTAATCAAATTAACAAAATTATTATTTCTGAAGATTTTACTAAGACATGCATCTCAACCTCATGAAAATAAAGTCTTTCACTGATACTCTAGTGTACTAAAAATAATAAATCTTGGGTGATCTATGCTTATTACATTGAAAGGTCATAATTTCATATGAATAATAGAGAATATAAATTGGGCTATTAGTTCATGTGTTCAGATCTCCATTATCACAATCCAACCTATGAAAGCTGTTACTAAAATTTGAATTTATATATCATATTACTGGGCTATTAGTTCATGTGTTCAGATCATAATTATCACAATCCAACCTATGAAAGCTGTTACTAAAAGTTGAATTTAAATATCATATTACTCATGGCAAATATAATGGTTGATATCGATTCTACAAACCTCCCAATAAAAATTGTACCAGAGTAAAATTTTAACTGTTAATTGTAAGAATTTGACAAAAACTAATGTAAGAATATAAATTGCTTATTCCTAGAAGTTTGAGAAGTTGAAATGACACACCTTTGGTACAGACCTTATAAATGTTTACAATCTAAATTTAGTCAGCTCTATCAATTTCATACCAGCTTTTTTTAAGTAGAGATATCTAAAAGTAGTTTTACGTAGGTTTATCATGCTATTTTTGTGGTTCTTTGATTTATTTATACTTAATTTATTAATTGTATTGTATCCTATATTGAATATTTATGTGAATGGTTTTTAGAAACTGTCTAATTGATGCCCTGAGTTCGAATTCATACTATAATTTATAAAATTGCTTGAACTTGTACGTTTCCCAGCAGATTAAAAAACATTATTTCTGATATTTCTAAGTAATGGCACAAACAACTTTCCTAATTATTTATTGAGTAAGGTTCCGGTGCCACACTTTTTTGGTGCCACAAATGCCACACTTTCCTTTTTTATTTTAAATATAAAAAATTTTAAATATAATCGTCCGATCCAAACCGTTGATCTTGTTTATTTTATTGACGGATGCATTGTACTAAAATTTCATAATTTTTAAAGCTTATTTAATACTTGATCAAGATGTTGAAAAATGGACATATTGGAATGAATCTATTTTAGTTATTTTGATCCGTTCATTTTTCACCTTTTGATCAAGTATCAAATAAACTTCAAAAATTATAAAAATTTATGACAATGCATCCGTCATTAAAATGAACAAGGTCAACCGTTTGGATCGGACGATTACATTTAAATTTTTTTATATTTAAAATAATAAAGGAAAGTGTGGCATTTGTGGCACCAAAAAAATATGGCACCGGAACCTTGCTCTTATTTATTAATTTCCACTGCCTAACATGCCTTCGAAAAATATAATCTATTAATTTAGTATTGCTTTAGAGAAGCAACACTTCTTTCACACGTTTACCTATTTAATTGTGTTCTCATCATTTTTTTTCCTTTTTCTTTTGGTTTGGCTCTTTTTATTGTTTTTTTTAATGTCACCACTACCTCGGGAATAAAAAAATATATAATAATAATAATAGTAGTAATAATAATTATTGGAAGAGTAAGCACAGGCATTTGCCCCCGTTTTATTGTATAGAATATGATCCATGT
The DNA here is from genome assembly GCA_028095005.1 of Rhynchospora pubera. Taxonomy (NCBI): domain Eukaryota; kingdom Viridiplantae; phylum Streptophyta; class Magnoliopsida; order Poales; family Cyperaceae; genus Rhynchospora; species Rhynchospora pubera. The sequence goes on along the minus strand of CM051462.1, from coordinate 83,466,102 downwards.
GCTATTTATTCAAAAAAAATAGATTATACAATTTAATTATGCATATAAAGTACAAATAATGCAATTCTGAGTATCGTTTGAGCATTTCAACCGTTTCTGAATGAATTCTATGTCTTTTCATCAAACTAATCCACAATTAAACTCTTTATATATAATATGATCCATGTGTTATATATTCAAAAAGATTGGATTATACAATTTAATTATGCATATAAAGTGTAAAAAATACAATTATGAGCATCGTTGGAGAATTTCAATCGTTTCTGGATTCATTCTATGTCATTTGATCACAATAATCCACAATTGAACTATTTCTAATGTATTGAATATGATCCACGTGTTATGTATTAAAAAAGATTGGATTGTACAAGTTAATTATGCATATAAATTGCAAATTATAATTCAATCTGAGTATTGTTTGAGCATTTCAATGCTTTCTGGATTCATTCTATGTCATTTGATCACAATAAATTAAATTTAAACTCTTTATACAGTCAGAATATGATTCATATGTTATTTATTCAAAAATATTGGATTATAGTAGGTAATTACCCAAATAAAGTGCAAATAATACAATTCTGGGCATTGTTTGAGAATTTCAATCGTTTCTGGATGCATTATAAGTAATATGATCACAATGATTAACAATTAAACACTTTATACTATCTGGAATATGATTCTTTTGTTAGTTATTCAAAAGCATAGGATTATTCAAAAGCATAGTATTCATTCTATTTTATTTGATCAAAATATTGAATATTTAAACACTTTATACTGCCTAGAATATGATTCGAAGATTATTTATTCAAATAGATTGGATAATATAAGGTAATTACGCATACATATTTCGAATAATGCTATTCTGGCCATTGTTTGAGCATTTCAACCATTTTTGGATACATTCTATGTAATTTGATCTCAATAATCCATATTTAAACACTTATAGTGTCTAGAATATAATTCAATAATTATTTATTCAATAAGATTGGATAATACATGGTAATTACGCATATAAAGTGAAAATAATGAGATTCTGAGCATCGTTGGAGCATTTCAATCGTTTCTGCAATCATTCTACGTCATTTTATTACAATACTCTATATATTTAAATTATTTATAATGTATAGAATATGATCCATGCATTATTTATTCAAAAATATTGGATCATACAAGTTAATTAAGCATATAAAGTGTAAATAATGCAATTCTGATCATCGTTGGAGCATTTCAACCGTTTCTAGATGCATTATATGTTATTTGATCACAATAATCTAAATTAAAACTGTTATACTGTCTAGAATTTGATTCATATGTTATTTACTCAAAAAGGTTGGATTATACTTGGTAATTACAAATATAAAGTGCAAATATGCAATTCTGAGCATCGTTGGAGAATTTCAATCGATTATGTATTCATTCTATGTTATTAGATCACAATAATCTTCAATTAAACTCTTTATACTATATATTATATGATTCATGTGTTATTTATTCAAAAGGATTGGATGATACAAGTTAATTATGAAAATAAAGTGCAAATAATGCAATTCCGAGCATTGTTAGAGCATTGCAACCGTTTCAGGATTAATTCTATGTCATTTGACCACAATAATTAATACTTAAAAACATTATACTGTCTAGAATATGATTCAATAATTATTTCTTCATAAAGATAGGTTAATACATGGTAATTACGCATAAAGTGAAAATATTGCAATTCTGACTATCGTTGGAGCATTTCAATCGTTTCTGAATTCATTCTATGTCATTTGATAATCTTCAATTAAACTCTTTATACTGTATATAATACGATCCATGTGTTATTTTTTCAAAAAGATTGGATTATACATTAATTATGCATATATAGTGCAAATAATGCAATTCTGAGCATTGTTTGAACATTTCAACCATTTCTGGATTCATTCTATGTCATTTGATCACAATAATCTACAATTAAACTCTTTATACTATATAGAATATGATCCATATTTTATTTATCCAAAAATATTGGATTATACAAGTTAATTATGCATAAAAAATGCAAATAATGCAATTCTGAGCATCATTCGAGCATTTTAATCCTTTCTGGATTCATTCTATGTCTTTTGAACACAATAATCTATAATTAAACTCTTCATTATGTATATTATATGATCCATGTGTTATATATTAAAAAAGATTGGATTATACAAGTTAATTATGCATATAAATTGCATATAATGCAATTCTGAGAATCATTTGAGCATTTCAACCATTTCTGGATACATTCTATGTCAATTGATCTCACAAATTAATATTTAATCACTTTATACTGTCTAGAATATGATTCAGAAGTTATTTATTCAAAACTATTGGATTCTACGTGGTAATTACTCTTATAAATTGTCAATAATGAATTTATGAGCATCGTTGGAGTATTTCAATTGTTTCTGAATTCATTCTATGTCATTTTGTTACAATAACTTACAATTAAATTAGTTATTCTGCATATAGTATGATCCATTTGTTATATATTCAGAAAGATTGAATTATGCAAGTTAATTATGCATATGAAGTGCAAATAACGCAATTCCGAGGATCGTTTGAGCATTTCAACGTTTCAGGATTCATTCTACATCATTTCAACTCTATAATATGATCCATGTGTTATATATTAAAAAATATTGGATTATACTTGGTAATTATGGATATAAAGTGCAAATAATGCAATTATTAGCATAGTTGGATCATTTCAATCGTTTCTGGAATCATTCTTGGTCATTTTATCTCAATAATTTACAATTAAACCTTTATAGTGTATAGAATATGATCCATGTGTTATTTATTCTGATTGATTGGATTATACAAGTTAATTATGCATATAAAATGCAAATAATACAATTCTGTGCATCGTTTGAGCATTTCAATCATTTCTGGATTCATTCTACATCATTTGAACACAACAATCTACAATTAAACTCTTTCTGCCGTATATAATACGATCCATGCGTTATATATTAAAAAAGATTGGATTATACAAGTTAATTATCCATATAATATGAAAATAATGCAATTCTGTGCATCGTTTGAGCATTTCAATCATTTATGGATTCATTCTACATCATTGAACACAATAATCTACAATTAAACTCTATAATATGATCCATATGTTATATATTAAAAAATATTGGATTCTACGTGGTAATTACTCATATAAATTGCAAATAACGAATATCTGAGCATCGTTGGAGTATTTCAATCGTTTTCTGGTTTCATTTGTTGTCATTTTTTTCTCAATAATCTACAATTAAACTATTTATAGTGTATAGAATATGATTCATTTTGTTTTTTATTCAAAAATATTGGATTATTCAATTTAGTTATGCATATAAAGAGCAAGTAATGCAATTTTGAGAATCGTTGGAGCATTTCAATGGTTTCTGGATTCATTCTATGTCATTTGATCACAATAATTTCAATTTAAACTATTTATACTGTCACAATATGATTCAAATGTTATTTATTCAAAAAGATTGGATTATACATGGTAATTATGCATATAAAGTGCAAATAATGCAATTCTGAGCATCGTTTGATGATTTCAACCGTTTCTGGAATCATTATATGTCATTTCGTCACAATAATCTTCATTTGAACTCATTAAACTGTCTAGAATTTGATTCAATAATTATTTATTCAAAAAAATTGGATAATAATTGACAACTACGCATATGAATTTCAAAAAATGCAATTCTGAGGATCTTTGGAGCATTTCAATCGTTACTGGATTCATTCATTATTATTTGATCGCAATAATTTACAATTGAACTATTTGTACTGTATAGAATATGATCCATGTGTTATTTATTCAAAAAGATTGGATTATCCAAGTTAATTATGCATATAAAGTACAGATAATGCAATTCTAAGCATCGTTTGAACATCGCAACCGTTTCAGGATTCATTCTATGTCATTTGATCACAATAACAAATATTTTTTTACTTTATACTGTCTAGAATATGATTCAATAATTACTTTATCCATGTGTTATATAATAAAAAATATTGGATTATACATGGTAATTATGCTTATAATGTGCAAATAATGCAATTCTTAGCATCGTTAGAATATTTCAATCGTTCCTAGATTCATTGTTTGTCATTTTATCTTAATAATCTACAATTCAAATCTTTATAGTGTATAGAATATGATCCATGTGTTATTTATTCAAAAATATTGGATTGTACAAGTTAGTTGTGCATATAAAGTGCAAGTAATGCAATTTTGAGCATCGTTGGAGCATTTCAATGGTTTCTGGATTCAGTCTATGTCATTTGATCACAATAATCTACAATAAAACTCTTTCTACAGTAAACAATATGATCCATTAGTTGTAAAATAGAATTGATTATACAAGTTAATTATCCATACAAAATGCAAATAGTGCAATTCTGAGCATCGTAGGAGCATTTCAATCGTTTCTGGATTCATTCTATGTAATTTGATCACAATAATCTACAATTAAACACTTTAAACTGCCAAGAATATGATTCAATAATTATTTACTGTAGCATCATACATGGAAATTACGCATATAAACTGCAAATATTCAGAGCATCGTTGGAGCATTTCAATCATTTCTGGATTCATTATATGTCATTTTATCACAATAATCTATAATTAAACTATCTATATTGTATAGAATATGATCCGTGTGTTATTTATTCAAAAAGATTGGATGATACAAGTTAATTATGCATATGAAATGCAAATAATGCAATTCTGATCATCGTTTGAGCATTTCAATCATCTCTGGATTCATTCTACGTCATTTGAACACAATAATGTACAATTAAACTCTTTATTCTGTATATAATATGATCCATGTGTTACATAATAAAAAATATTGGATTATACATGGTAATTATTCATATGTAAAGTACAAATAATGCAATTCTGAGCTTCGTTGGAGCATTTCAATCGTTTCTGGATTCATTCTTTGTCATTTTATCTCAATAATCTACATTTAAAACCTTTATAGTGTATAGAATATGATCCATGTGTTATTTGTTCTAATTGACTGGATTATACAAGGTAATTATGCATATAAAATGCAAACAATGCAATTCTAAGCATCATTTGAACCTTTCAATCGTTTCTGGAATCATTATAAGTCATTTCGTCACAATAATTTTCATTTCAGCTCTTTATACTATCTAGAATATGATTCAATAATTATTTATTTAAAAAGATTGTATAATACATGGCAATTACGCATATAAAAATGAAATAATGCAATTCTGAGCATCGTTGGAGCATTTCAAACATTTATGGATTTATTCTTTGTCATTTGATCACAATAATCTACAATTGAACTATTTATACTGTAAAGAATATGATCCATGTGTTATTTATTCAAAAAGATTGGATTATACAAGTTAATTATGCTTATACAGTTCTAATAATACAATTCTGTGTATCATTTGAGCATTTCAATCGTTTATGGATGCTTTCTACGTCATTTGATCACAATAATGTACAATTAAACTCTTTACTGTATATAATAAGATCCATGCGTTATATATTAAAAAATATTGGATTATACAAGTTAATTATCCATATAAAATGCAAATAATGCAATTCTGAGCATCGTAGGAGCATTTCAATCATTTCTGAATTCATTCTATGTCATTTTATCACAATAATCTATAATTAAACTATTTAAATTGTATAGAATATGATCCATGTGTTATTCATTCGAAAAGATTGGATTACACAAGTTAATTATGCATACGAAATGCAAATGATGCAATTCTGAGCATCGTTTGAGAATTTCAATCATCTCTGGATTCATTCTACGTCATTTGAACACAATAATCAACAACTAAACTCTTTATTCTTTATACAATATGATCCATGTGTTACATAATAAAAAATATTGGATTATACATGGTAATTATTCATATATAAAGTGAAAATAATGCAATTCTGAGCATCGTGGAGCATTTCAATCATTTCTGGATTCATTCTTTGTCATTTTATCTCAATAATCTACAATTAAAATCTTTATAGTGTATAGAATATGATCCATGTGTTATTTATTTAAAAGATCTGATTATACATGGTATTTATGCATATAAAGTTCAAATAATGCAATTCTGAGCATGATATGATCATTTCAACCGTTTCTGGAATCATTATAAATCATTTTGTCACAATAATTTTCATTTAAGCTCTTTATACTGTCTAGAATATGATTCAATAATTATTTATTCAAAAAGATTGGATAATACATGACAATTACGCATATAAAGTTCAAATAATGCAATTCTGAGCATCGTTGGAGCATTTCAAACATTTCTGGATTCATTCTTTGTCATTTGATCACAATAATCAACAATTGAACAATTTATACTGTATAGAATATGATCCATTTGTTATTTATTCAAAAAGATTATACAAGTTAATTATGCTTATTGCAAATAATACAATTCTGAGCATCGTTTGAGCATTTCAACCATTTCTGGATTCATTCGATGTCATTTGATCACACTAATCTATTATTAAACTCTTTCTACTGTATATAATATGATCCATGCATTATATATTCAAAAATATTGGATTATACAAGTTAATTTTCCATATAAAATGCAAATAATTCAATTCTGTGCATCATAGGAGCATTTTATCATTTCTGGATTCATTCTATGTCATTTTGTCACAATAATCTATAATTAAACTCTTTATACTCAATAGAATATGATCCAGTGTTATTTATTCAAAAAGATTGGATTATACAAGTTAATTGTGCATATAAAATACAAATAATGCAATTCTGAGCAACGTTTGAGCATTTCAATCATTTCTGGATTCATTCTATACCATTTGATCACAATAATCTGCAATTAAACTCTTTATTGTATATATAATATGATCCAAGTGTTATATATTAAATAAATGGGATTATACAAGTTAATTATGCATATAAAGTGCAAATAATGTAATTCTGTACATCGTTTGAGCATTTCAACCGTTTCTGAATACATTCTATGTCATTTGATCTCAATAATCAATATTTAAACACTTTATACTGTCAATCATTTCTGTAATCATTCTAATTTATTCGATTACAATAATGTACATTGAAATTCTTTGTACTGTTTATAATATGATTCAAAAGTTATTTATTCAACAGAGACTAAAATCAGCCACGACTGACGGATGGACCCGTCAGTTGCGATTATATCTCAGCTTTTCAGGTTCTAATGGCTAATCTGAACCGTTCAATGTGTTCTCCACATTGAAATCTCATTGGAAACCAAATTTTACATTTTTCTGATTTTCTTTACTATTTTTTTGAGATTTTTAAAAATCATAGTTATTGAAGGGTCCATAATTGTTTAGATTAAGAATTTTGTAAAATACCAAATAAATACTAAAAAATTTCAGAAAAATATATGATTTGTCTCCAATGAGATTTCAATATGGAGAACACAATGAACGGTTCGGATCGACTGTTAGAATATGATCCATGTGTTATTTATTCAAAAAGATTGGATTATGCAAGTTATTTATGCATATAAATTACATATAATGCAATTCTGACTATCGTTTGAGCATTTCAACCGTTTCTTGACGTATTCTATTTCATTTGATCACAATAATCTAAAATTAAACATTTTATACTGCCTAGAATATGATTCAATAATTATTTATTCAAAAAGATTGGATAATACATTGCATTTACGCATATAAAGTGCAAATAATACAATACTGAGTATCATTGGAGCATTTGAATCGTTTCTGGAGTCATTATATGTCATTTGATCAAAATAATCTACAATTAAACTCTTTATACTCTGTAGAATATGGTCCTTGTGTTATTTATTTAATAAGATTGTATTATACAAGTTACATATGCATATATAGTACAATTAATGCAATTCTGAGCATCGTTTGAGCATTTCAATCGTTTATAGATTCATTCTATGTCATTTGATCGCAATAATCTACAATTAAAATCTTTATTATAGTGTATAGAATATGATTCGTGTGTTATTCATTCAAAAAAAAATGGATTATACAAGTTAATTTTAAATATAAAGTGCAAATAATGCAATTCTGAGCATCTTTTGATTATTTCAATCATTTGTGGAATCATTTTATGTCATTTGATCACAATAATCTACAATTAAACTATTTATACAGTATATAATATGATCTGTGTGTTAAATATTCAAAAAGATTGGATTATAAAAGTTAATTATGCATATAAAAAAATTATGCATATAAAGTGCAAAATAATGCAATTCTGAACATTGTTTGAGCATTTCAATCGTTTCTGGTTACATTATTTGTCATTTGATCTGAATAATCAATATTTAAGCAATATGTACTGTCTAGGATATGATTTAAAAGTTATTTATTCACAAAGGTTGGATTATACATGGTAATTATGCATATAAAGTGCAAATAATGCAATTCTGAGTATCTTTTGAGCATTTCTATCGTTTCTGGATTCAATCTTTGTCATTTTATCTCAATAATCTACAATGAAACTCTTTATATTGTATAGAATCTGATCCATGTGTTATTTATTCAAAAAATTAGATTATACAAGTTAGTTATGCATATCAAGTGCAAATTATAATGCAATTTTGAGCATCGTTTGAGCATTTCAATGGTTTCTGGATTCATTCTATGTCATTTGTTCGCAATAATTTAAATTTAAACTGTTTATATTGTGAGAATATGATTTAAATGCTATTTATCAAAAATATTGGATTATATTAGGTAATTAACCATATAAAGTGCAAATAATGTAATTCTGAGCAATGTTTGAGCATTTCAATCGTTTCTTGATGCATTCTAAGTAATTTGATCACAATGATTAACATTCAAACACTTTACAGTTTGTACTGTCTAGAATACGATTTAATAGTTAGTTATTCAAAAATATTGGATTATACATGGAAATAACGTATATAAATTGCAAATAATGCATTTCTGAGCAACGTTGGAGCATTTCAATCATTTCTGGATTCATTCTATGTCATTTTATCTGACAATAATCTACAATTAGACTCTTTATACTGTATAGAACTGATCCATGTGCTTTTGTTTTTCCAAAATATTGGATTATAGAACTTAATTATGCATATAAATTGCTAATAATGCAATTCTGAGCATCGTTTGAGCATTTCAACCGTTTCTTGACGTTGTCATTTGATCACAATAATCTGCAATTAAACACTTTATACTGTCTAGAATATCATTCAATAGTTATTTATTCGTAAAGATTTGATTATACATTGGAATTACGCATATAAAGTGCAAATAATACAATTCTGAGCATCATTGGAACATTTCAATTGTTTGTCGATTCATTTTATGTCATTTGATCACAATAATCTATAATTAAACTCTATATAATGCATAGAATATAATCCATATAATATTTATTTAAATGAATGGATGATACAAGTTAATTATGCATAAAAATTGCAAATAATGCAATTATGTGCATTGTTTGAGCATTTCAATCGTTTCTGGATCCGTTCTAACTCATTTGATCACAATGATCAACATTGAAACACTTTATACTGTCTAGAATATTATTCAATAGTTAGTTAATAAAAAATATTAGATTATACATGATAATTACACATATAAAGTGAAATTCTGAGAATTGTTTGACCATTTCAATCTTTTCTTCATTCATCACAATAATATATATTTGTACTTTTTATACTGTCTAGAATTTGATTCACAAGTTATGTATTAAAAAAGATTGGATTACACATGGTAATTATGCATATAAAGCGCAAATAATGCAATTCTAATCATCGTTTGGGGATTTCAATTGTAGCTGTATTCAGTCTAAATAATTTGATCACAATCATCTATATTTTAACTCTTTATACTGTCTAGAATATGATTCACAAGTTATGTATTAAAAAAGATTGGATTATACAAGGTAATTATGCATATAAAGTATGAATAATGCAATTCTGAGCATCGTTTGAACTTTTAAATTGTTTCTAGATTCATTCTAAGTCATTTGATCACCATAATCTAAATTTAAATTTTTTATACTGTCTAGGATATTATTCAAAATTTAATTATTCGAAAAGATTGGATTATACTTGATAATTGCAAATATAAAGTGCAAATAATGCAATTCAGAAAATCGTTTGAGCATTTCAATCGATTCCATATTCATTCTAAGACATTTGATCACAATAATCTACATTTAAACTATTTAAATTGTCCAGAATATTATTCGTATGTTATTTATTAAGAAAGATTGGATTATACATGGTAATTACGCACATGAACTGTGAATAATGCATATAACGTAAATAATTACGCATATAACGTTCAAATTATGCAATTCTGAGCATCATTTGAGCATTTCAATCATTTCTGTATTCATTCTAATTTATTCGATTATAATAATGCACACTGAAACTCTTTGTACTGTTTATAATATGATTCATATGTTATTTATTCAAAAAGATTGGATTATACATGGTAATAACGCTTATAAGTGCAAATAATGCAATTCTGAGCATCGTTTGAGCATTTCAATCATTTATGGATTCATTCTTAGTCATTTGATCACACTAATCTACATTTTAAATCTTTATACTATCTAGAATATGATTCATATTTTATTTATTCCAAAATATAAGATTAGACATCGTAATTATGCATATAAATTGCAAATAATGCAATTTTGAGCATCGTTTGTGCATTTCAATCGTTTATGGATTCATTTTATGTCATTTGATAACAAAAATCTACATTTAGCCTCTTTATACTATCTGGAATATGATTCATATGTTATTTATTCATAAAGATAGTATTATACATGGTAATTAAGCATATAAACTGCAAATAATGCAATTCTGAGCAACGTTTGAGCATTTCAAACGTTTTTGTATTCATTCTATGTCATTTGATCACAATAATCTATATTTGATGAATTTTTATTGTCTATAATATTATTCACTTGTTATTTATTTAAAAAGATTGGATTAAACATGGTAATTACGCATATAAGTTTCAAATAATGCAATTCTGAGTATCGTTTCAGCATTTCAATCGTTTCTGCATTCATTCTAAGTCATTTGATCACAACAGTCAATATTTATATTCTTTATACTGTCAAGAATATGATTCATTTGTTATTTATTTAAAAATATTGGATTATACAAGGTAATTATGCATATAAATTGCAAATAATGCAATTTTGAGTATTGTTTGAGCATTTCAATCGTTTCTGTATTCTTTCTAAGTTATTTGATAACAATAATCTACATTTAATCTATTTGTACTGTCTAGAATATTATTCACATGTTATTTATTAAATATTAGATTATACATCGGAATTACGCATATAAATTACAAATAATGCAATTTTGAGCATCGTTTGTTCATTTCAATCGTTTATGGATTTATTCTATGTTATTTATCACAATAATCTACATTGAACCTCTTTATACTGTCTAGAATATGATTCGTATGTTATTTTTCAAAAAGATTGTATTATAAATGGTAATTACGCATATAAATTGCAAATAATGCAATTGTGAGCATCGTTTGAGCATTTCAATCGTTTTTGTATACATCCTAAGTCATTTGATCACAATAATCTATATTTAATCAATTTTTACTGTCTATAATATTTTTCACATGTTATTTATTCAAAAATATTGTATTAAACATGGTAATTACACATATAAAGTGCAAATAATGCAATTCTGAGAATCGTTTGAGCATTCATTCTAAGTCATTTGATCACAACAGTCTACATTTAAACTCTTTATACTGTCTAGAATATGATTCATATGTTATTTATTTAAAAAGATTGGATTATACATGATAAATACGCATATAAATTGCAATTAATGCAATTCTGAGCATTTCAATTGTTTCTGTATTCTTTCTAAGTCATTTGATTACAATAATCTACATTTAATCAATTTGTACTGTCTAGAATATTATTCACATGTTATTTATTTCAAAAATATAGGATTATACATGGTAATTACGCCTATAATGTGCGAATAATTGAATTCTCGCATCGTTTGAGCATTTCAGTCATTTCTGGATTCATTGTAAGTCATTTGATCACAAAAATCTACATTTAAACTCTTTATACAGTTTAGAATATGATTCATATATTATTTAGTCAAAAAGATTTGATTATACGTGGTAATTTCGCATATAAGTTGCAAATAATGCAATTTTGAGCATCGTTTGAGCATTTCAATCGTTTCTGAATTCATTCTAAGTTGCTTTTTTGCAATATTAATGTCCTAAGGTAAAAAAAAAATTAGGGATGCACGGGCCCACCTGTCATTGGTTGGGGAACATTCTTGAGACACTACCTGGGCACTACCTTGGTACTAACTACTAAACCTTCGAGAGTTCTAAAACTCAATATGATAGTTTAAAGTGTAGATTAAAGTTAAGTAGAAATGTTATGTTAAAATTAACTTCGGCCCGGAAATCTTAATTAGAAAGAAATTTTATGTTAAGTGAAATATTAAATATAAAGTTAAGTAGCAGGACGCATCATCATAAAATTTTAGTGAATTAGGAAAAAAAAATGGTGGAAGCAATCTAGACTACAAATCTGATATTGCTGCATGTTATTAATTATTTTTTCATTTATATTTGTATGATTGATATACAACATGACTTTGTGATTTAATGAGATCTACAAAATACCCTTGACCCTCTATTTTTTTTTTATATTTCTAACGTAATTTACGATCTTGTTTTGGTTAATTGTAAGTTAAGAAGAAAAGAAAACTAAAAGGAATGGACAAAAATAATACAATAATTTTGTTATCTCATTCCTTCTGTTAATTCTAGTTTGGAGAGAAATAAAAAATAAAGGTAAAGAGAATTCAACAGGTTCAAAATGTAATTAAGGAATTCCACAAACAATGTGTAAGAGTCTGGACCTTTCTGATATTTAAAGAATTCCTTTAAAATTAATAATATTGTTTTAAGGAAGTCTAATAAACAAACTAGCTCAACCTAAAATGTATTCTATATCTATTTTTTTTTTTCCATCTCCGCATACAGAATATTTGTACAGCCAGACCCAATTTAATTAGATTCTGGAGCAAAATAAAAGGCAGTGGTGACACTTGACTCCAAATAATAGTATTTATACTAAAGTTGAAATGGAAAGAGACTATATAGTGAGTTCCAGCAAAAAAAAGGAATCCTATTGATCAAGCATACCAGTAGAAGAACTTCAAATTTCTCTATAACTAACATTGTTCTACAATAACAGATAATATAGAAGCCCCTCTGAAAAAAGAAATAAGAGGACCAAAAATTGAAAACTTGCAACCGCATCCATGTAGATGTGCTTCAAAATGCGTGCACAGCTTTGTTGCCAACAGAAATAAAATTGTGGAGTTAACTGCCCTTTTTTATAAGAGCTACAATAAATACCTTTTAATAACTAGACAAAACCATATGTAATTATGTACTTCTTGTTGACGGTTTTCTGGAGCTCTTGTGGTTTAGTCATTTGTGCTAGGATTAAAACAAGACATTTGTCCGTGCAGCGATGAACACAGCAAGAAAGTATAACTTAGTAAGGAATTATAAGTTTATAACTAAACTGGTAAAAAAGTATGAATAAAGAAAGCACATGCCAGGTCTGAGGAGGCTCTGGTATAAATCATTAAATAATTTCATTGCTAGGAATAGGTTCTGATTTTTTTCAGCTAGTTTTGAGTTTTGAGCTGCCTCGGACTGCCCGATTCAGGTACTTTTTATACTTAGTATCGCCTAAGAAAAAAACTGTTATTGATTGAAAATCTTTTTTGTTCATGGATAATTATTTCTTTCCTAGGATGAATATTCAAGATCTGGGCTGGTGAGACCTTTCCCAGGTTTAAAGACATCAAAAACTATCTCAGGATTGAAAAGCTTTTGATACTTAGTATTGCCAACCTTTTTTATTCGTTTTCTCCTTGACCAGCACTTAATTTGATCTTATCCATCATGCCATGGTTTAGATTGTATTTCTTACTTTTGCAGAAAAAAAAGTATATATATTACTTAATTGGATTAGAGGTCCCTTTAGGATAGACAGAAGAAAATCAATACTTTCAGAAATTGATCAATTTAATACAGAAGGAAATTAATTGGTCATATGAAATAGATACTTTCAGAAATTGGAACTATTAAAAGTGTTGAATGTTTATCTTGTGTTATTCACACTTGTAGGTTTAGGTAGGTAGGATCTCTACTACAAATCTATCATGAATAATGTAAATCTAATAGTGATTAGATTATCGTTTGCGGAAAAATCGAATATACCAGACTTCAATCTCGTAGGCGATACTACAAGCCATCACCACCACACATCTGCTGCGCCACAGCCTCTGTCTCTCTCAGTATGCGGCTGATGCACTACGACCTCAAATTAGGGTCTAGCGCCACCATCCACGATTCCAAGTGTTCGACATGCCGTGCTTCTCTTTCATGCTTGGAAATTCATCAAGCAAGGGCGGAGAAGACTCATTTTCTCTCTCAGATATCTATTGTTCTCGACATTTGGGGACGGAATAGACAAGCCAACCAAATAATAGAACACTAGATCTGAGTATATAAAGTTTCTGTCGGTTACAGAACGGAACAAGCGCATCTCTGGTTCCGCGACCCGCTGCTGATCCAGAAACAATTCCGTAAATTCGAACGACACTGAATATTGATGTTTTCCTTTTAAATTTGAACAACACTTAATTTTACAATTGAATTTGCGTTACATCCAATTGAAATAATGAGGAATTATTTAGTGAATTTTGAACAACGTGTGTTATTGTACAATCGTATGCGTTACTAACAGTAAGTTTTTAGATCTATGGATGTTGAAGCGAACACTCCGCCAACTAATGAAATTCGAGAGGACAGGATGGGACAAATAAGTAAAGGTACACTAATATTTTTGACAAAAAAATCTTGTCATCAGTAATGAACATATTGCAGTCTGAAGGTCCTAGAAGTCCTTAAGTCACATTATTCATGTACTAGCCATTTTTCTTTTTCTTTTTGGTCGGTTTTCAAGGGTACTCTACTGTGGAAGAAGCCAATCGATACTCAGCAACTATGTTGTTGTTGTAGTAATAAAGTTTCTGTTGCTGTGGACGTAGCGATTGCCTCTTGCGCAGTTGCGCCTCCTTTATTCTTTTTTCTATGGCTCCGTTTGATCGGTGTAGGAATAAGAGGAATAATAAAAGAAGTATTAGAAAGTGTATAACTTTGTGAAGAGTTTGAATTGTTTATAATAAATTTGACAGTAGGAAAAAACTATTTTCTTATTCTCTCACTCATTCAAACACAGCCTATGATGATTTATTTTGACATGAACAAGTCGTTCTTATGGATAGGATGGAAATGTATTCCTCCACTTCTCGGACTGTTATGTGTTTGGTCGTGGTTGCGGGCAACTCATGAAGTCGATCCTAAAAAGAATATCATTTCTTTTACTTTTATCGGTTTGTTTGTGGTTGTCAATTCCCATATTCTGTTTATGGTTGTCAATTCCCTTATTCTGTTGTTCATAATCATATAGGGACCGTTTGGATGCGTTCTAAATTCCGGGAATAAGCAATTCCAGGCATAAATTTTAATATAAACAATCCAAACTCTTCACAAAGTTACACACTTTCCAATAAATTTATGCCTAGGAATAGCAAATTCTCCCAATTCCCCCAATTCCTAAGCGATCCAAACGCCCCCATACGCGGGATCCCGCAACCTCTTGCCGGATGATTATTATAGAGGGCGAGAACTAGACGAAGTGATGCAGCACAAGGACCGATCGAGGGATATACACTACCAGAAAACGAGGTTTTTGCAACGGAGATTTAGTCACGGTTTTTATAAATAACCGTTTGAAACCATATAATAGGAGAGAGAAAAAATTTGAGCGAAAAATAGCAACGGGTTTTACATTAAAACCGTGTCCCATTTCTCGGCCCCCCAAAAATAAAGAACTGTTTATATCAAATAATGACGGATTTTTTCAAGAACCGTTGCTATTTTTTTTTCAATTTCAAACAGTTGTTTGATTAAACCGTCTTTATTTAAATAACAACGCCTATTAATTAAAACCTGTCGTTAGTTTAATTTTTTTTATAGCACGAAGCCCTCCTCCCATTTTTTGCTAAGTACGAATCCCCTCTCAAACACTCCTTCTCCCATTCTCTAAAACCCTCCTCTCAATCCCCTCCCAATCCCTCCTCTGGACAGCGCCGCTCTAGACTCTCTCAAACTCTCCTCTCCTCTCCTCTCGAAGCACTTCGACTCAAGCCCTCGCCTCCTCTCGATCTCATCTGATAGCCACTCGCTCCGCCCTCGAGCTCTCCGCCGTTTCGACAGCCGCCACTCGCTCTCCGCCTCTTCTCGACTCCCTCTCTTCTCGACTCACTCTCTTCTTGATGCGACAACAGCTCTCTCGATTTGGCGTTGGTGGTGATCCTTCCAGAAGCGACGTACTTTGCCGCCAGAACGATGGCAGGAACAGTTGATATGTCCTTCTGCTCTTCAGTGAATCTCGAGATATTCAAGCTGGAATGATAGCAACTGACATGCCTCTTGCAACTTCAGACAATGTAAATACTACTGCTTGACCACAAATAATTATTTTATTGCTTGTTTGGTCTTTAATTGTAGTCAAATAGATAAACTAGTGCTTATTTAGGTGTGTTAGAAGTCTAATTGCACAACTAACAGAAATGCATATTGCCATAAGGCATTTCAGTTTTATTGGCAATATTGGTGTAGTCTTCCTTGATCTGTGGTGTTACTGATAAGGTAAACTGTTTTGGTAGAACATTAGAATCTATTATCTTCTAATAAGTGAAAACCAAGCAAAAATGTGGAAAACGTGATGTTTTAAAAGCTCATTTAGTTACTACCTTTGAGTTTCCACCATGATTTAGACAACATTATGTGGTAATAAATCATGCATCAGCATTCTTTTGTGTTATTTTAGATATTGTGAATGGACAATAACTTTAGCATTTTATTTTATTTTTGTAGTAACTCAGCGCATTCATCAGGGACAACTGTAACAATGGTGATAATAGATGGATGGGTTGTTACCGTAGCATCTGTAGGTGATTCACGGTGCATTCTTGAGTCAGGCGAAGGTTCCATATACCATCTATCAGCTGATCATCGACTGGAAGCTGATGAGAAGGAGTAAGCTCTCTCTCTCTCTCTCTCTCTCTCTCTGTGTACTGGTTCCCTTGGAGGTCACTCTCATCAGTTGCTCGACATGTCGTGCAAATTTGTAGACAAGTTCTAGGGCACCAAACAGGAAATGTCCTAGATGCCATGTAAAAATTCTGATAATAAGACCTAAAAAATGTGAAAACATCTTCTTTACTCGAAAACATGACAGCTGGTATTACTTTTTTTCCTCATGCCTTGAGAGGATGAATTGATCTATGGAACATTAACACTTAAACAGGTGCTGACATGATATGTGGTACATATACAGTGATAAGGAACTCTTTTAGGTGCAATGTGATCTGACCTGAGTTGGAAAAATTACTTTTCTACTAATAAGAAGGATGCTGAAAACTTTTCTATTGATAGACCATGTTAGATCGCTTGTTTATATTAGTTTTGGCTGAGTTTTTAAACCATGCTTGCAGTGTCAGTTCCAACTCCAAATCGGTTTGATGTCTCTCTTGGTCTAAACAAGCTTCATCTTAAGAGTTTTCGCTTGGAATGATAGCAGGTGGGCTTAGCGGCAGATCCAATGGTGTGTTGAACCCTTCAACTATGATCAGGTATGTGTAATTTAGCAGATCTGTTGTGTTGTTTGATTTACTGTGTTGTAAAATTTGAATTGTTTTGGTCTTACAAAGAGATTGCATTTGAGGTGCGGCCATGACATTTTTTTATGATATTATGATTTTGATTACCCCAGAAATGACGAGGGGTGTTGAACTTATCAACGTGCTTAATTTCAATTGCCTTACAATTAATAGTTCTGTAAAATTCATACTAAAATTATGAACTAACGTATGTCTTAATAGTTTCATACAATGAATAGAGAACGAATGGAATTGAATTTGGGAAATAGAATGCTGGTCGTTTGGGACAGAGAAGTTTATACGGGAAATTTAAAAAGATCATATGAAATAGAATGCTGTTTTTTTCTCAATGTCTCCAGTTTCTAATTTGACTTATTCTCTCACTTTAAGTTACTGATATGTATTGGATGTTTCGGGGATAAAGCCTAAAAGGTAGCTTGCTTTATGTCTCTAATTGAATTACATGCACAGCTTAAGTGTTACCGGAATTAGTCTTGGTTTTGGAACAACTTTAATGTTTTCCAAATATTCTTTCAGATATAATTGGAAGGATCACAGGTTTCAGCCCGATCAAGAATATTGGCCAACCAGACAACCTGAAGAACATACGGTGCATGTATCTGGCAAAAAAGGTGCCCTTATCTGCAAAATTTCTCCTTTTTTATGTACTTATTCTTTTTTCTTTTTTTTTTTACCTATAAACCAGCCAAACAAATAAAAAGATTCTAATATCCTACTGCCTTCTTTTATTTAGAGGGTGCATGGTTCATGTTACACTGTGGAGCCAGATCCTCGTCATATTTGGCTGTGCAACATTGCAAGAAGAATCAAAGAAAAGGCTGATTTTTGGAACATTTACTAATTTTTGTACTTTTGGTACGTGTACTAATTTTGGTAAATATTTGATACTCTTCAACTTTAATTTGCTATCTTTATGTGTGATTTTGGATAACTTATGTATGTGATGTTGATATATATGTCAATATGTGTGATTGCCAATAATATGTCAATATGTTGATATATGGTACATTGGTACCATATGGTATGGCTAGCAATATGGGCTAGCCGCAGAAAATATGCAAAAATAAAAAGAATAGCAACGGTTTTTATGTTGGTAACCGTAACAATTTTGAATGTATATTTTAATGCACATTTGCTGTATCAAAATAGAGACGGTTTTTTACCCTAAAATCGTCTTTATCTGTTGGGCTTTAGACGGGCTTTTGTTTAAAACCGTCTGTATTTGGAGCGTTTAAAGACGGATTTTATTTAAAAACCGTCTCTATTTTAAAGACCGTTTTTATACAATTTGCTACAGGGGCTTCTGCAACGGACGAGAACTGTGGCTATTTTGCTTTATTAACCGTTGCACAATCCCAAAAATGGAGCAGTGATAGTCACTCACAAATCACAATGGAGATCAAGATATTACATTTTATAAATTTTAAAATGGACCTAGCTTGCTAGTTAGCCATATATGCAAGCATCTAGATATCGGAGTTGATATGGGATGATATCTCATATTTATATACATATTTTTTACCATACTTAACACCAAAATAGCACTCAAACCATTATAAATGTCTCATTATTAACTGTGTTTTCCAGGATTTTGTACTGTCGTCACTTCTATCTCTATTTTGTAGAATTTCCGTGGAAATTGAAAACAAGACGCCTCAGACATGGAGAGTGGAGCCCAACCCTCAGCCAGACGATTCATTCCTGGCTCACACATGCGTGCCTAGACCTAGACTACATCACCATGGGCCGAGATAGATCATAGGCCTTGGTTTCAGCCCATTTCACCCCACTTGCTTTCCATTTCGGTCCGAAATGTTCTGATTTCGGTCCGAAAACTGGTTATGGAAAGTAAATTTTGGCAAGTTTCAAGGATGGAAAGCACATTTCTTGCCCTAGCCGCCTCTTGACCGACCTGAGGGAGTATATAGGCGCATGTTCTCGACCAGAGGGTCTCGCTTCTTCGACTTTTAATTTTCTCCACCTTTCACCACTGTTTTCTTGGCGTTTTTGGCTCTTTCGACGGGTTTTCTTGAGGAGCAGCAGTGTTTGTGTGCGACGGCAGCGATCTTGCATCTCCACATCGATTCCTTGGCCTTAGGACAGCGAGTATTTGCATTGGATATCTCGGTTTACTCTTTTATACTTATGTTTCATTATTTTATGACTTGTATCTTACTTATTTGCATGATACTTATTATTTCTGTTATGAGCATGTTAGGCTAGACCCTTTTATGATGTCTTAGGGATAGCTAGTAGATTGATTTGGTATTATGTGATGACTTGATCATTTATACTATGTTTATGTGATGTGTTTTGTTGAGATTGATCACTTGCTTAGTTAATTTGATTACTTGCTTTATTGTCTACTTAATGATGTCTGCAGCACCGTTAGGGCATTAGACAAGAACAATTAATTGAATAGTTGAGTATATGAAATAAACCAATCACTTGAAAAAGGAGGTTAGTTGCGACCGACAGGTGCAACTTTTATTGATCCGACATACTTTAAATATTTCTAGTACCCCAATTTAACTCATCTAAACAATTGAATTAGGACGAAAGTATATGTTTGATTGTTTATGAGGCGAAAACCAAGTTCCAAATCAAGTTAGAATCGAAATCGTGAAAGCTGAGGTCTTAACTTAGGTCTGGTTGCTTAGTACCCTTCACATAGCATTGTGTAGAGATATCAAGTCGAAACATTTATTCTAAAATAATTTCGGATCAAAACAGTAAGGATTTCGGACCGAAACTCTTACATTTCGGACCGAAATTGGCCTCTATCTAGATGAAAATCGAAGGCTGAGGTGCTTTAGAGCCAAATTAACTGAACGCTAGACCCTAGGACATCGTCTGCATTTATTTGAACATCTAAAAATACAAAAACCAACCCAAAAATATTTTATAATTATTCTATTGATTTTCAATTGTTATTTAGTTGTTTCTTTTGAATTAAATCCTCACGATTTTTATTTGTCTATCTTTTAAGAAAAACTAAGTCCGGTACTCATTTTTACCGTCCCTTGGGTTCGACCCTTAGCTTTACCAGAATGATTAGTAAGGTAGAACGAGGTTATAAATTCATTTGACTTAGGTTTCAAAACACTTATCATGGGACATTTCAGAAAAATGGCATCCAGGACATCCCATGCCAACTTGGCCCAAATACAGGCACGCTGGCCTAAAATAGAGGAACGGTAAATTTCAGTGCGATTCAGCAACGCTGACGTCATTCAGAAAATGGGAGTACTTAAATTAGTGTAAAGGAGTATACAAATGTGTTTTTTAATAAAATAAAAAAATTTAATATATTATTAATATATCAAATTCTGCCATTTGGGGCTAACAGTTGGAAATAGAAGGAAGTAAATAATTCTCCATAAGGGAATATATACTTCTACATATAGAATGCAAAATTAGCATTTAAAAAACAGACAAAAAATGTGCAAAATCAAATTTGAAAATATTAAGGAACTATATACTTCTTCTGAAAAGAGTACATACTTTTCCATAGAGGAGTATATAATTTTTTATAATAACGTTCAAATAAGCATTCAATATATGAATTTGAAAATAAGAATAATCCTATAAAAATTGAAATATTAAGAGAATAAATAATTCTACGTATGGGAGTATATACAACTACATATAGAATACAGAATTAGCATTTAAAAGCAGACAAAAAATGTGCAAATAAGAATTGAAAATATTAAGTATATACTTCTTCTGAGAGGAGTACATATTTTTCCATACAGGATTATATAATTTTTTGTCAAAACGTTCAAATAAGCATTCCATATTTCAATTTGAAAATAAGAATAATCAAATAAAAATTGAAATATTAAGGAAGTAAATACTTCTCGGTAAGGAAGTATATACTTCTACATATTGAATACCAAATTAGCATTTAATAAGCAGACAAATTGTGCAAATAAGAATTCAATACAATAACAGAGTATATAATTCTTAAAAAGAGAGTATAAACTTTGAGAAATGCTAGAGTCCAATATATAGGACGGATGGGCTCCGTCCAATACGATCGATTTCATATTTTTAAATTTCAAATGACCGATCCAAACTGTTCAATGTGCTCTACATATTGAAAACTTATAAGAAACCTATTTTTACATTTTTTCGAAATTTTTTACTATTTTTTTGGTATTTTAGAAAATCGCTGTTATTGGACGATTCATAATGTTTGTATCATGAATTTTCAAAATACCAAAAAAATAGTAAAAAAATTTGAAAAAAATATAAAAATTGGTTTCTTGTAAGTTTTCAGTATGGAGAATATATTGAACGGTTCGGATCGGTTATTTAAAATTTCAAAATGTAAAAACGATCATATAGGACGGACCCATCCGTCCTATATATTGGACTCTAGCATTTCTCATAAACTTTTCATCCAACCATGTTCAAATAAGAGTTATTCCCCAAACGAAATTCACTCAACAAAAAATAAACATCACCAAATAAGTTATACTCAACGACCAAGTTTTGTAATATTCTCAGTCAACCACCAAGTCCAGCTTTCTTCCTCAAGATCAAAGAGAACACACTCACTGGCACATCTAAATTTCAGCTTCACCACATTGATAAGATCTAGTAGTAGCCGGTAAGCAACAACACGTTTATCATCACTGACATTAATCTGCAAAACATATAATTGTCCAATGTTAGAACAAACACAACTGTCAGGTTCTTTATATGTACTCCGTTGTTATATATTATTTACTTTCTTATCATATGTTTTGTACTCCTTTAAACCTATGCTAAAATACCAAACACACCTGCCAGGTTCTTGATATGTACTCCCTTGTTAGATATTATTTACTCGCTTATGTCATATTTTGTACTCTTTTAATATTATGCTAAAATACCAAACACACATGTCAGGTTCTTGATATGTACTCCCTTGTTAGATATTATTTACTCTCTTATCCTATATTTTGTATTCATTTAAGATTATGCTAAAATACCAAACATACATGCCATGTTCTTGATATGTACTCCCTTGTTAGATATTATTTACTCTCTTATCCTATATTTTGTACTCCTTTAAGCTTATATAGAACAACAAACAAACAACAAAGCTTCTTGATATGTTCTCCCTTGTTAGATATTATTTACTCCCTTATCCTATGTTTTGTACTCCTTTAAACCTATGCTAAAATACCAAACACACATGTCAGGTTCTTGATATGTACTCCCTTGTTAAAGATTATTTACTCCCTTATCCTATATTTTGTACTCCTTTAAGCCTATACTAAAATAGTAAACATAACACTTTAAATGACTAGAAAAATTCAAAATTAACCTGATAATCAGAATAGACAATTAAATACTCTCTTATATGTAAATAAATACTCTCTTATATATAAATAAAGGATGGAAATTAACATGATAATCCCCATATCAACTAAAGAATGCAATACACCTGTAAGATAAATAAAGAAATCGGTTTTTATTAATACTCCCTTTAGCTTATTTATTTACTTCCTCAGAATTATTTATTTACTTCTCAGTAAATGACATCAAAGCAATTGGTGTTATTTATATAGACAACTATCTTAGATAGATAAACCCATAGATATAATTAATTACTCCCTGACACAATATATTTACTCCCTTGTACAATATTTTTACTCTCTTGCACAATATATCCATAAAAGAAACAATATATTTACTCCTCTGACACAATATATTTACTCCCTTCAACCACTAGACTATAGCTCAATACAAATCACTAATTTAATAATTCTTATATGTTCAATCACTGATTCAACCTCAACTCAAACTCAATTCAGTACAAATGTGATATGATGAATTGTGCAATTTAGGTTTGCATTAATGTAATAAGTATAATTGAATTCAAACGAATGTAAAATCTAGTTCTGAATTTGAATAATGTTAAATTGCGCATCTCATTTGTTAAAGCAAAATTTGGAACATATAATAATAATTAAACAAAATTGACATCAATTAAGACAAATATCTTGAATATGACAAATTTGTCACTGTCAAAAGGGACTCATGGATTTTTTCAAAAAGTGTTTCAGCTGCTTGTTCTGAGAGTCTTCTCTTGAGGTCCCAATTGTAAAAACGAGGGATTCCACCACTCCTCACCTTGTACGTCTTCACACAACTACGCTCTAGAAAACAGATCATACAAAAATAGATAAATGCATGATTTAAATACTCCACTGGCAGAATAAATATATACTCCTCTTATCATAAATATATACTCCACTTGCAGCATAAAGTATTAGAATTGTCTTAACTAGTAGATAAATACATAAAGTATTACAATAAACATATATACTCCCCTGATGATAGATATATACTCCCCTTAATGACAACAATTGGACTCACATTGCCAAATGTAATTCAACATATATGAGCTCAGTAATTCATCCCATTTTACTATTTATATACTCCATTATTCTAAAATAAATGGACTGATAGCATATGCTAATATCAGAGATACAAAACTCCTGATCATAAAAGGGAGTATAAACTTTTCATCCAACCATGTTCAAATAAGAGTTATTCACCAAACGAAATTCACTCAACAAAAAACAAACAGCACCAACAAAGTTATACTCAACGACCAAGTCTTGTAATCTTCTTAGTCAACCATAAGTTCAGTTTTGTTCCTCAAAATCAAAGAGAACACACTCACTTACAGATCTAAATTTCGACTTCACCTCATTGGTAGGATCTAGTAGTAGCCGGTAAGCAACAACATGTTTATCATCACTGACATTAATCTGCAAAACATAGAATTGTCCAATGTTAGAACAAACACACCTGCCAGGTTCTTGATATGTACTCCATTGTTAGAAATTATTTACTTCCTTATCATATGTTTTGTACTCCTTTAAGCCTATGCTAAAATACCAAAAACACCTGCCAGGTTCTTTATATGTACTCCCTTATTAGATATTATTTCCTCTGTTATCCTATGTTTTGTACTCCTTTAAGATTATGCCAAAATACCAAACACACCTGTCAGGTTCTTGATATGTACTCCCTTGTTAAATATTATTTACTCCCTTATCTATATTTTGTACTCTTTTAAGCCTATATTAGAACAACAAACAAACAACAAAGTTTCTTGACATGTACTCCCTTGTTAAATATTATTTACTCCCTTTATCCTATTTTTTGTACTCCTTTAAGCCTATGCTAAAATACCAAACACACCTGTCAGGTTGTTGATATGTACTCCCTTGTTAGATATTATTTACTCACTTATCCTATGTTTTGTACTCATTTAAGACTATATTAAAATATCAAACAAAACACTTAAAGGAGTACAAAAATTCAATACAACAATAAAAATTCTAATTTCTCAGGATAAGAGAGTAAATCGATTAATACATAAAGGAGACACTGTTTTGCACATTGCACATATTGACAAAATTAAATCAAAATCCGTTCCAAAATCAGGAAATTATAGAACAAAAATTCTAATTTAACAAATGAAAAAAAGTAAATTGATATCTCAACAATTCTAATTTAACAAAATTAGTACAATCGATTTCGAACAAAATGTAAAAACCTATATCCGATTTGGAATAATGTTAAAATTCATATCTCAACAATTCAAATAAAATTGAGAACATATAAGAACTTTTAAAGGAAATCGATAACATTTAAGACAAATACCTTGAATCTAAAGCAAATCAATGGTGATGATGAAATAATTAGCGATCCTGATGGCAATAGAAATACTGATGGAGATCGATCAAAGAGCAAAACAAAAGAGAACGATCAAATAACACAGACGACCATAATGAGAAGGTCAATTTCTTCGGATCTGAGAAGGATAGAGAGAAAACAAAATTTATTCACAGGAGAGAGAGGGATTTATCGGCAAATGAGGGAAGAAGAGAGACGAAATAAAAATATCGTGAGGATATCACGTGCATCTCACGTGATTATGGAAAGGTTAATGGGCCTTGTCCTATGCGAGCCCGATAGGATGGCAGGATGGTAAGATGTTAGGATGGCAGTAATGAATTTCGTCTAGATATCAATAGCATACTAGCATTTGTATTAAATATTGAAAATTGATTACTGCCATCTGCAGTTTTGTCATCTCTGTCGTCGCTAAATATAAAGTGAACATATACAGCAAACAAAGTGAACATATAGACAATCTAAGTGAACACATACAAACAAATAAGTTCAATGAAAATAAGTTGAATATGCATGTAAACTTCTTAATAAGTGATGACAATACTTATTTGTTTGTAAGTGTTCAGTTAGATTGTCTATATGTTCACTTTATTTGCTGTATATGTTCACTTTGTATTTAGTGATGGCTGGGATGGTATATTTGCCGATGGCACTTATAATTTCTGTCAAATATTTCAAAATGAAATCGAAGCCCATAATTAAAAGAGCTTCAAAGTTAAATTGAAAAAAAATGTCTCGGCCATATGGCCCAAGAAAATGGAGGCCCAAAAATGTCCCAGCCAGAGCCGAAAAAATTATAACTAGCATTACTGTTCACTCGAATTTCAATAATAACAGTTAAAAATTCAAAAATTTAAAAATAACATCGTTGGATCGTCATCCGGATTGACGAAATCATAAAATCCTTGGATCGTTATTTGGGATGACGATCCAAGGTTAGATCGTCATTCCAATTGACGATCAATTGGAAAGTGTCCCATTTGTTGAATTTAAGTGTCATATTAATTTTTAAATTATTTGGCACTGTATTTTTTATGGTATCTTTTATTCATCTCTCCTAGAAACGTTCTCCCTTCGAATTAATATTATATTTTGGTTAAAGTTTATGCAGCAAAACTTATTTTATTGATGAAACATAAGCATTCGCTTAAAAAAGTTATAAAATAGTGAAACAAAAATTTATTGTTTCTGGAACATTTTGTTACTTTTTTAATTAACCCTGAAGTATTTAAATTTTAACCAAAATAAAATAAAACACAATGTTTCGAGATTGGAGATTTTTTAAGACATGTTGTTTGCGATGCTAATCGATTACTTTAGATTAGGTACAAATATAATTCAATTTCAAGATTCTCTAGTGTTTACTTTATCTAGTTAATTTTAAAATTGTCAACGTCTTTTTAATACCACTTTCGGAAAGAAGACAATGAGACTAAATAACTAAGATAGTACTGATTTTTTTTTTTTTAAATATGATGTACGTACGTCTAAAGCTAGTAAACTAATCTTCATTCAGGGCATAATATTTCCCTATATAAAATTTCAATGAGATATAAATGGACAAATATCACTAAAATTTTAATGCTTCTGATTAAGTATTCGGATTATTTAGGAGCATAAGAATTTCATAAATTTCTCCATCCCAGCCATCCTACATCAATACGTTTAATACGTCTCATAAAGCTAATGGAATTTCTGAGTGTTTCCTTGCATACGTCGGTGCATACATAATTTATCTAATATTTTATTTTACTGATGGAAAAAGAATGGAACGTACATAAATGGCCGGCGCCTTTGGAATTCATTCTGGGGCTATTTGGATTCCCCAAGAAATTTGGAGAATTTCATATTCCTACCATAAATTTATTATAAACAATCCAAACTCTTCACAAATTTACACACTTTCCAATAAATTTATTCTAGGAATTGCAACTTCCCCAAATTTCCTAAATTCCTAAGCAATCCAAACGACCCCAGAGGGAGAACGTTTTGCCCCGTCGCTTTTGCTGCATAAACTTTAACCAAAATATAATATTAATTGGAAGGGAGAACGTTTCTAGGAGAGATGAATAAAAGATACCATAAAAAACACAGTGCCAAATAATTTAAGAATCAATATGGCTCCGTTTGAATGGCTTCTTCCCGAATAAGGAATAAGGAATAACCACTTTTTAACAATAAATTTATTTCTAACCATCCAAACTCTTCACAAAAGTTACACACTTCCCAATAAATTTATCCCTTCAACAAATGGGACACTTTCCAATTGATCGTCAATTGGAATGACGATCCAAGTTTGGATCGTCATTCCGGATGACGATCCAAAAATTTTGCGATTTCGTCAATTCGGATGACGATCCAGCGACGTTATTTTTAAAATTTCGAATTTTTAACTATTATTATCGAAATTCGAGTAAACAGTAACGTTACTTATAATTTTTCGGCAGCCAGAGTAAGCTGAACTGCTGAAAGCCTGAAATCCTAAAGTTTAAATGAACCTACGGAAGTGGAGGCCCAGTGGAGAACATAGCAAAAGTTGTTGATTTTATTAATTATTTACTTTTCACAAGTATTGGTCATTTACAATCGGTACCTAACCTTGTATAATTATAACTATATCATCCAATTTCAGTTCCAAGGTCGAACCATATATCCACATTATTTTTTTGGTGTTGATCTAATTTGCATATATCAACGCGTTTCGTTACTTTCGTATAACCCAGTAAGACAATTATTACATAATTAATGCGTGCATCAAATTCAATGCAGGAAACACCCAAGTGCATCCAATGTAACAAAGCAAAGTACACTCATTGAAAGTAAAAAACCACTTTTGGTCAAAATCTCTTTCCAACCAATTGTCACAACTCACAAGCAATCGCCTTCATTTAACCTCTCTTACAACCTCCGACGACATCAGAGACGGAAGAAGATGGCAGTGGGGCAATGGGAGAAGGAAGCACCAGCTCTTGAATTGAAACTCCGATGATTTGCCACTCTGCCTGAGGTGGTCAGGCCACGAAGAATTCCTTGTTTATTGAAATGGAGAGAGTAGCAAAATCGACCCAAAAAAACAAACACAAGTGGAGAGAAAAGGAAAGCCTGATTGTGGGCCATGCATGTCAGCGCATTCTTTCACTTTTTCAAGTTATATGTTACCTTATATGTTATTTTACTCTTCAATACAAAATGCCAGCCTTAATGAATGATATATAAGTACTTTCCATGTCTTGCGTATTTAAAAAAAAAAGAGTATAATTAAAATTTCAAGCATCATGCCCTAAAAAAATATTAATCATCATAACCAAAGTATTACAATTTGTATGATCCTATTTCGGACAAAATTGTCACCATATAGAAGCAATACAAAAGAAAAAGACACATTCCTACTATCAACAATTTAATTATATTTTAAATATAAAAATAAAATTTTTACGCATTTGTTACAAATTATTTTGATTGGTGCATCATATCAATCTTATTTGCCCAAGGTACAAAATTTTTCTGAAAGCGATCCAAATCGCAAGGGAACATGACATCGCCTTGGACTCTTGGATGAGCAGCATTCCGAGGCATAGTTCTCGGGGCAAACTGTAATATTCTGAGCCCATATTCAAAGTTCACAATTATTATTTTTTTAAGAAAAGATTGAATGACGATATAAGATTACTTGATAAAGATTGAATATGCCTATTCATAACGGATATTAAACGATTATACATTATATGTATCCATATTTATTTATTTCAATCTTACTATGTAATCATTTTTATTCAGATACATGACAATAGAAGTATTTATGCATCTCCAATTCTTTCGGCTATTTCAGGTCCAGGATAAATGTTAGTCCTGTACCCTGACATTCGTCCCAGACAAATTAACAAGCATTTGTCGAAAAAAATATAGTTTTTTTATTCAACTATTTATCAAAACCAGCATTGAGAAAAATTCTATTAACAATCATTTTAGTGAAACCAACGTAGAAGCAGATACAACCATTTCATCAGGCATGCGTCTCTTTCATTATCCAGTGGATTTGCACAGTTTCATTAATGCAATTTTCAAAGAGAAACCATTACAACTTGTCTTCGATTATTTTGATTTTCCAACAAGCAACGGCTGACATATATATCATCACTCTGATCCCCCTCAACCCCCTAAAAACACATGAACGGAAAGAACAAAAACAAAAGCGACATGTGTGTTACTTGATTAACTAGCATAATTATTTCTATACTTCTGAATCTTCATTTAGGTTTTTTAACATAACATTTTTTCCTATATAATCCCTCCAGTAAGTTAGCATGAAGAGATGGTCCGATGAGGCAAACACCAGCAACGTCAAGGGAAAAAAATACCAAAGAGGAGCGATCGCAATTGTACCGGTGCAGAACCGTATAAATAAATATGATACTAGCATCGAACACCATACAGACAGCCCCTTTGCGTGAACAATCTCCATGATGGGATCGGATGCACGAATTGCTAGCCACGATGAACAGAAAGATAACACTCCTAAAGGTATCGGAATACAATCCCATGCTATGGAATTGAACGACTCATGTCGGTCAAAATATATGAGTATCGGGGAAAAAACAAAGGAGATAAATGCGACATGTGCTAGGATAAATGCTAAATAATTTCTTTTACTGCAATATATTTGGTCAGCATCATCTTCTTCCATCGGAGGACCTTCCAAACAGAAAAAAAAAAACATGGCAAAAAACAATTGTTTGGTTACTTATTACAGTAATGACGTGAATCGTTAATAATTTATAAATTTTTAAAAGTAAAATGGTGACGATTATGAGATTCTTTTTTTAAAGTGCACATTACCATGGCATTTGATATAATATAAATTTGTTTAAAAAATATATACCTTTACTTGATTGTCCCGTCAAGTCCTCAATTTCATTACTTGGCCTGTTGTTAGATTCAAGATCCATAAGCCTGAAAACATACATTTTAATTAGTAATCAATGCAAACCCTTGAATAATTATATTCTATTTAAATTTCATTATAAAATGTTGTCTAATTCATTTGGGATATGTTCGAGCACCTTTAAGAAAATACTGTGGGTTTAATTTATTCTCATATATATGTAAATAAAAATTAAAACTAATTTTTTTAGAAAAATGAAGACACCAGATGTTGTAGGTTTATTCTCAGAAGAGGCTATTAGCTTTTGAGAATTAACAGGGCTGAAGAATTAAACAAAAGAAATATGCATACCACCAATCGAAAAGAACAATTAATAACGCATGAAATATTTGTCTCTAAAAGTCCGAGATGACACACCTTTATAACAGACCTTGTAAATTATTTACTGTCTAATTTTAGTCACTTGTCGTCGTTGTCGATCTCTTATTAGCTTCCTGATCTTAAGCAAAAAGGACTAAAAGTAGATTTACCTATGTTTATCATTCTATTTCTGAAATTTCTTTCATTTATTTCCACAATTTATTTCATTGTATCCTTGACCCCATCTTATCTTCAAAAAGGAAAGAAGTTATTTTGTTCTTCGTTGTATCATACCTATGTATGCTGTTGATCAAGTAAAACATGCCAGTTTTGTTATGTTCTTTCCATTCATGTGTTTTTAGAGGGGGGGATCAGAGTGATGATATATATGTCAACTATTGGGAAATCAAAATAATCGAAGACAAGTTGTAATGGTTTCTCTTTGAAAATTGCATTAATGAAACAGTGCAAATGCACTGGATAATAAAAGAGACGCATCACGCATGCCTGATGAAATGGTTGTATCTGCTTCTACGTTGGTTTCACTAAAATAAGTCAATTCCTTAATTATTTTCTTAATAAATTGTTAATTAGAATTTTTCTAAATGCAACTTTTCTGAGATCTAAAAGTAAATGTTAAAAAATTGTTGTTTGATTTTTGCATTGCTGAAAATTGCTTCTATTAGTTTATCTTGCCTCTGTAATGGACTTGCAAACTCACGGAATGCCAAAAGTATTGAACAAGAAGTGATAAGGAAGAAAAAATCATGCAGATTGTCTTTAACACGGAGCAAGGTATAGAACGGAGGAACACGAGAAAATTCCATTAAAAAATGCTGACATTAGACGAAACTTTAAGATTATAATATATAATATGATTTGAGAAAGACAGAAAACTAGAGTACTTTTCTGCAAGAAATGATCGAGCTAGAGAGATTTATTCTCATTCAATCATAGTCCGAATAAAGTGTTGCATTATTGTGAATGATAGGATCAGGTGGAAATATTTTTACTCCTAATTACCTTATAAATGGAAAGAAACATATCTTTTTTTCTGGTTCAAATATGTGAATATGATTCAAGTGGATTTTGACAAAAAAAAATTATAATGCAAGTGGATTTTGCAAAAATTGAACGAAGCAAGGAGTTTCTATCCAGTAGGCGCAAATCACTACGGATAATTATCTTGTGGTTTTCAACGAGAACCTTTAATTAAGAGATCTAAAGAATTATATGTAATAGGTTAGGAAAATTATTTCTAAAATGATTTTTTGTATTTAAATGGGAGTTTATTCTTTTGATTTGAACCAGACTCAATTGATGATACCAGACCTAAGTGACTGGACTCAATTGAGGACCTTTAAATTTCTAATGACTTTTTATTTGAACTTTATTCGTAATGGACTTGGCTAAGACAGTTTTTTGGATTTTGGATTATGGTTCTAAATCACTTGAGATCCATCTTGATTTGCTGAAGAGCTTTCCTCCCTTAATTGAAGAGATTTTGGTCTTGACTTTGGGTTTGTGTTTTGACTTTTAATTTTTTAAAGTTTCTCTTGGGATTTTATCATTTTTAGAATTTTTTTTATTTTTTTTCTTTTTTTTAATTTTTTTTTGTAATGCTTATTTTTTTTTGAAAATATTTAATATTTAACATATCTTTTTTTAAATACTTATATTTTGGTTTTAGAAATTTTATTGAAAGATATTCAATGAGTGTATTATTTTTCTAGGATTTTATAAAATTTACTTTATATTGAAAATACTTAAAAAAATATAAAAAGGTGTTATTTTGACAGATTTTTATATTAAAGTATCAGTAAATTTGGTTTATTTAGAATTATAGAATTTTATGAATATTTTATTTAGATTTTTCTGAGTTTCGTACTATTTTTAATTGAATTTTCAATGTTTCAGAATATTTGAAATTTGCTGATTGGGCCACGTAAGCGCAGTGGGCTGAGATGGCAGCCACGCCAGCTGGGTGAGGTTGCAGAGAATGATTTGCGTATGTTAACGATTGGGCCTTCCACTTGCTTTCACTTATCTTTCGGTTACTCTTTTGGGGCTTTACCCAAACAGCTCTTTATCGAAATCTCTGGACTGTCCAGAAAAAAATGAGTTGTGAACCATGCTAAGAATTTTTTAAATAGTATCGTAAATACGGGATCCGGGATTCCGCACGTAATTATAAAATTTCGAATTTCGTAACAAACTAGTTACGGAATTCTATTAATGTTACGGATTCCGTAACAAGCTAGATGCCGTAACAAATTGGTTACGGAATTAAATGGGCTAAAATCAGCCACGACTGACGGATGCACTCGTCAGTTACGATCAAATCTCAATTTTCAAAATTCTAACAGTCAATCCGAACCGTTCAATGTGTTCTCCATATTGAAATCTCATTGGAGACCAAATTTTATATTTTTCTTATTTTATTTACTATTTTTTTGAGATTTTTAAAAATCATAGTTATTGAAGGGTCCAGAATTGTTTAGATTAAGTATTTTGTAAAATATCAAATAAATACTAAACAATTTGAGAAAAATGTAAAATTTGGTCTCCAATGAAATTTCAATATGGAGAACACATTGAATGGTTCAGATCGACTATTAGAATCTCGAAAATTGAGATTTCATCGTAGCTGACGGTTGCATCCGTCAGTCGTGGCTGATTTTAGCCCATCTCATATATTAATGTTTTTTTTTTTGGAATTTGTGTCCTTACACAGGCTGATTTTTTTTCTTTTTTCGATTTGTTTTTGTTTTTATTTTACTTTTGTGTTTTTTTATCATTTTATATTTTAATAAATTGTCAATATATAGTATTTTAAATATGTATCCTGTAATGTTGAGCGGTGTTAAACACGTCGTGTTCAGATCATTTGTTATGCCGTTAGTGTTCTCCAATCATACATGTCGTGTCATGTAATATCAAACACGATCGTGTTAGAGTCTCGTATCGTGTCGTGTTGACACAAACTACTTTTTTTAATCGTGTCATGTCGTATTGTGTCGTGTTTAGTTGTGAGAAGAGGTAACACGACACACATTCTAACATGACACGACTAACACGATCGTGTCGTGTCGTGTTGACACGTCGTGTTAGTCATGTCATGTTATTTTTATTAATATTTTTTATTATTTAATTAGTATTTCAATGTTATCAATTATTAGTGGTGTAATTAAGAATAATCATTAATTATTAACTATATAATTATAAAAATAAACAATTATTAATTATTATTATTATCATTATTATAATAACTATTATTGAATATCTTTATTATTATAATTTTACATTAAGGATTATTTAAATTTATACAATCATTATTAATTACTAATTATTATTACAATAACTATTATCAATTATTAATTATTATAAATATTAGCATAATTATTAGTTAATTATTATTATAATTATTAACCCATGTTTTGCCAAAAGCATCCCTAATCTCAAAAAGTACTAACCTTACACCATGATCGTGTTAGCACGACACGATGTACGTGTTGACACGACACGACTGAACACGAGTACAAAATTGGCACGACACGATCCTGTTATCGTGTTGTGTCATAATCGTGTCGTGTTGGAACATTAGAAAGTTTGACACGATTCAAAACGCAACACGACATGAACACGAATTAACACGACACCTCAACACAAATTTAATTATTAATGTTGATTATTTAAGCAAAATTAATAATTTAATTTCAATTTATAATGCTATATCATATTATTTACCGTCATTTAAATCATAATAGTGTTCTGATCATAATTTAATTTCTTGCGTTCAGAATCCCGGATCCCGTACTTACGATACTATTTTTAAAAAAATATTATTGATATTATTTTTAATATTTTATATTATTTTAATATTATTTTTAAATTTTTCGGTTTCTGCGCGCTGTCTTAATTACAAGTTAATACTGAGTGGGCCGTCAACATACGGACCTTTAATACAATACAATATGTCACTGAACCTGATAACTTCGTAAATAATTGAAAGAATTATATATATTCAACACAGACCCATTCTATTTCAGACCCCGTTCGTACTATTTATAATTTATTTATTTTTATAAAATTATTAATATTTCACAAATTTCCCGTTTGCTACAAATTACTTTGGTTCTTGCATCAAATATATAGAGAACATATAAAATAAACAAAGGGGCTGTTTGGATGGGCCAGAAATTGCAAATGCCGGGTATTTTATATGCTAAATTTATTATAAACAATCCAAATTCTTCACAATGTTACATACTTACCAATAAATTTATGCCTAGGAATTGCAAATTCTCCAAATTCCTACAACATCCAAACGGCCCCAAAGTGAACATATATAGTGATCAAATTGAACACATACAAGCACGTAAGTTCAATAAAAATAAGTTCAATATACATATATAAATCTGAACAAAAAACGAAAACACTCATTTATTTGTAAGTGTTCATTTTATTTGTCTATATGTTTATCTTATTTATTGTATGTGTTCACTTTGTGTTTAGCGATGATAAAGAATGCTTATCATTCTGTTTTTAAATTGTATGAAATCGATCAAAATTCCTAGGGGAATATAACCATGGTTTTGATTCTTGAATATCCTACCGGTACCGGGTCAGGATCCGGTAGGAAAAGGGACCTAAAATCCGTTGGTCAAAAATCGGAAAATTCGGAAAATTGCTATATCGGTCCAACCGGTTTGTCTTCTTCATTTCCATTTGCGTTGTGTTTAGGAATGAAAACGGATCGGATACGGAGCGAATGTTGGTCTTCTCATATCCGCATCCGCATTTTTTTTCCGGATACGGATACGAATACGAATGCATTCGGATACGGATACGGTTTGGATATTAAACGGATACGGTTTGAATATTAATCGGATACGAATACAGTTCGGATATTATCGGATACGGAGTCGAATACGAATATATTTTGTCGGATACGGATTGCATTTTAATCTTTATTATTTATTTATAATAGTAGTTTCTATAAATATAATGATATTCAATATACTCATGTCTATGTTAGTACTTTGTCAATATTAGAGAAAAAATCAATTTTAGTATTGTTATCATTTATAATCGTCTCAATTAATAGAAAATAAAAATAATTTTATATTACTAGTCCAAATAAAAATATTTATTATAAGAAAATTTATTTAATAAAAATTAAGTATTATCTAATTAAAAGTATTCTCTAATATATAGAAGTAATTATATTATATTAATCATCTTATAATGTTAAAGATACGGATAAACGGATTAATATTTATCGGATACGGATAATATCCATGTCGGATACGGATAAAGAGCGGATATTGGTCTTCTCATATCCGCATCCATATTTTTTTGACGGATACGAATACGAATACGGATATGTTCGGATACGGATACGGTTCGGATATTACGCTTATTTTTCGGATTCGAATACGGATCGGAGCGGATTTTAAAATCCGCTCCGTTTTTATCCAAAATCCGCTCCGTTTTCATCCCTAGTTGTGTTTCTTTCTTTCCCCTTTTTAAAGAAAAAATTCGTTTGCTTTTTTCCCAATTTCGCTGGAGTCATGAAGAGGAGAAGACAAAGAACATTAAATGCAGAATTTACCATAAAACATTTTCCCTCCGCCTCCATTTGTCCTCTTTTCCTATTCTGGCTCAAGCGTTACTGCTGGCATGAGTATGACCCGGGAAGTCCTTTGCCCTTTGGGCAGCAGACTTCGCTGCTAGCAATATTTTTTTCCCTAAAAAGACTGATCTGCCATTCATCTTTTCTCCAAACAACTTAGATCTCCCTCATTTTCATTTACGCAAGACAGTTAAGTCATTTTGATCAAAATTTTGTTCCTAGAAATAGCCTTAGGATGTGTGACGATTTGAAGCAAGAAATTTATCGCTACAAACAAAAATTTATTTTTTGTGCCAGAAAAAATGTAATTTTTTGTTGTTAACTAGAAATAAAATATGTACCTTGAAACAAAAACTCATAACGTTACGTTGCTAAAAGTTAAAATTCTGAAATTTTGTATTAAATGTTTACAATTATCCTATAAACAATTAGTCTAAAAATTTTGTCAATTTAAATAATTATTTTGCGACTATTAAGATATATTCAGAAATAAAGGTTTGTAATGCAAAAAAGTTTGATGACAAGAAATAATAATCTGAAAGTTTTGTGGTAAAATAAAAACAGTTAAATGTTTGAAAGATATTTTTAGCTATAAACAAAACAGTTAAATGTTTTGTGGCCCCAAACGATATGTGCCTAAAACAAAATTCTGAACTTGCTAGAAATGATAAATTTTTAGGTTTACTTTTTGTCGAGAAACAAAAATTCTCAATGTTCCGTGGATAGGAGAAAATAATTTTAAATTTTTGTTTCTACAAACAAAAGAAATTAGGGAAATTGCCATGAGGTCTAATTTTGAACCAGTCTTTAATCTCAATCATTCATTTTCAAGAAAGATTAATTCATTAGCACTCATCAACGGTTGTGATCGAAACCCGATTCAGAAATTAGACCTCATGGCAGAATTTTTCAAAAAATTATTAAATTTCCATAGTCAGAAACAAATAATGGTTCTTCAAATTTTCTGGCCCATTATATTTTTTTTAATGTTTCTTTCTGATTGTGAGCCTCTATGAATCATCTCGAATGGACAACATAGCATCTAAGTTGTTCAGAGAAATGATGAAGGGCAGATTAATTTTTTCAGAAAAAAAAAATATTGCTCTCAGCAAAAAGTCTCTGCCCAAAGCACCTCCCGTACAACCCCTCTCCTTTTCGAATTTCTTTCCTTTTTTTTTATGAAGAAATAGTTAAAAGTTCCGTCAACCGTGCCTTAAGGCTTTAATTGATTGCAAAAAGCACAATGAAGTGCTCGGCCATAATAGGTGCCTTTAATTACTCGTTTTTTTTTATTATTTCCATTGCACCGATATTAGCCGGCACAAACCGGTAAAAATCAGAATATCCAGATACCGCCACCCTTTAATAACTTGCTATTTGGCCATTTTAGTGTGTGGGAGTGGGACCGTTTAATTTAAAGTGCACATCGTCTTGGATCAGCAGCATCTGAGCCTATATATTAAGTTAACAATTATTTGCTTTAAAAAAAATAGATATTGATATTAGATTGATTGTATGAGATTGAATATGCCTAATCATAACGGATATTAAACGATTATACATTATACGTATCCATATTTATTTATTTCAATTTTACTATTTAATTAGTTTTGTTCAGATCAAGCTTTTAAATTTCGATTTTTTCGGTATGACGGTCCAGGTCCCCATGTTATTTCGGTGTTATTTCGATGTTATAACGGCGATATAACGGTGTAGTATTTTTTTTTTCAAAATTTGACACACATCAATTCTATAACTATCAATTTATATGTTTATACATCTCCAATACTCCATACAAATAGCATACGGCCATACAAAATTCAATATACTGATGTGTACCAATATTGAGTAGCAGTAGCAGCTTGTACCAATTTAACAATAGTTCAATATTGAATATACAATTTAACAATAGTAGCAATAACAGCTTGTTATTTCGTCGAAATAACTGAAATAACGCGTTACGTCATTTTCTCAATTAAGACTGTAACGTTCATGCGGTTTGACACAGAATACCGCTATTTCTGTTATTTCGTTGTTATTTCGTCGAAATTTAGAAGCTTGGTTCAGATAGATGAGAATAGAAGTAATTATGCACCTCCAATTCTTTTAGCTATTTCAAGTCCAGGATACGCATACTCCAAAAGGAGAAAAAAATCTAGCACCACATAAAAACATTCCTCCTAAAGTAGTTGTTAATACGAATAAAAGAAACTCTGTTATAGCCATTTCTGTACATTCAATATACTCTACGGATAGAGGAATACATAGAGTGGAACATAGTAAAATAAGAAATTGAAAGATCTCGTTGAAATTGTTCGTTTGGAAATTTTCCGAAAAGCTAATTCTAGGTTCTTCTCTCCATCGGAACAATAGGGCCTTTATGCTTATTACTAAACTTGTTGCAGAGACGGAATAGAACCAAGGTCTATCTTTCTGATCAGAGGTTGAATCGATCATCAGAAGAAGAATTAGGCCAAAAATAAGGATACATTATGGGAAAATGAAGCTCCCATGGAAGAAAAGTAAATGAAAGGCTTTCATAAAAATTCTCGTAGAATCGAGAATGAAGTTTTCATTCTGTACATGCCAGATCATGAATTAGTGACTGTTTGAATTTCTCAAGGAATTTGGAAAATTTTATCTTCCTACCATAAATTTATTATAAACAATCCAAATTCTTCAAAAAGTTACACACATTCTAATAAATTTATTCCTAAAAATTGTAACTCCTCCAAATTTTCCAAATTCCTAAGCGATCCAAACGGCCCCTAAGAATATTGATTTGCAGATACGGTAATTTCATAGCGTATCCCGTGTCGGACACGCATCCGACGCGGATACGCGTGCGATTCGTGTGCGATACGCACTTCGTGTATCCACCACTCGTGTAGCGCCATGTGCTTGCCTTGCGCGTTTAGACGCACAGACGCTCGTACACAGCTGGACAATGCTCCATTCAACCCGCTCTATATATATTGCCTAAAATTAAGTTGATATTTCATTGTGGGACTAAGGTAGAACTCAAAACCGGACAAACAAAGCTGCCCCCATTCTATTACTATCACCATTTGGCCCTGAAATGGACAAATCCATTTCCAATTATAGAAAATTCTGTTTTAGTGTTTTAATTATTTGAAAGCCTTCTTAGACTCAACTTGGCATAAAATTTTACATGCATGCTTATAAAAATATGAAGAATTTGGAAATGTAAAATTTCAAAAAACAATATTTTTTTTAATTTTTTAAATCACATAAAAATGTCATAGTTGGCATGTTAATAACATATATATTATTCACAATTTATAACATAATGCCTTAAACTATGTGGCCAATAACAATATGTTAATTATATTATGAACATAATATTCTTAATTATTAAATTTCTCAATATAAATTAAAATATTATATAATGTTAATAACATTATATTATTAATTGTTTAATTTCTCAATATAAATTAAAATATTATAATATAATATTAATAACATTATATTAATAAAAAATATAAATTATTTTCATTAAAAAATATATTATTCTAATAATTTTATATATACAGCCGTATCCGAGTTTTTTGAAAAATGTCGAATCTCCGCACCCGAATCGTATCCGACGCGATACCCGCACCCGCACCCAAGTAACATAGGCTTCACGTCTTAGAGCAAGTACTAAAACACATGTTAGTCCTGTACCCTGACATTCGTCCCAGACAAATTTATACACATTTGTCGAAAAATATATAATTTTTTTTTCAACTATTTATCAAAATTTGCATTGAGAAAAAATTGTACTTAACAATTTATTAAGAAAATCAGGAATTAACTTATTTTATTGAAACCAACTGGAAGCAGAAACAACCATTTCATCAGACATGCGTCTCTTTTATTATCCGGTGGATTTGCACAGTTTCATTAATGCAATTTTGAAAGAGAAAGCATTACGACTTGTCTTCGATTATTTTGATTTTCCAACAAGCAACGGCCCGACATAACCCCCCAGTTACGGAGTCACTGAGTCAGGCCATTAAGGGGACAAATTAGTTATTTATATTTAATTAGGAGGACATTATATAACTTTTTTAAAAAATAAAACAAATACACATAAAAATTAAACTTTTTTTAGAGCATAATTATTTCTATACTTCTGAGTCTGCATTTAGATTTTTTTACATAACATTTTTTTCCTATATATTTCCACCCGTAATTTACCATGAAGGAATTGTACGTTGAGGCAAACACCAGCAACGACAAGGGAAAAACAAAACAATTAAGAGCGATCGCCATTGTGCACAACCGTGTAGATAAATATGTGAACAATAACTTTCTGCGATCGGATGCACGAGTTGTTAGCCACCATGAACAAAAACATAACACTCCTAAAAGTATCGGAAGACAATCCCATGCTATGGAATTGAACGACTTATGCCTGTCAACATATGCAAGCTGTATCGGGAAAACAACAAAGGAGACAAATACGACATATGATAGGATAAATGCTAAAGAATTTCTTTTATTGCGAGATATTTGCTCGATCGGTATGTATCATCTTCTTCAACCGTAGGACCCTCCAAACAGAAAAAAAAAGACAAAAAACAATTGTTTGGTTAAGTACTTAGTGTACTAATGACGTCAGTCGTTAATAATTTAAAATTTTAAAAGTAAAATGGTGACGATTATATATAAGATTCTTTATTGAAACTGCATTTTACCATGGCATTTGATATATAAATTTGTTTAAGAAAATGTATACCTTTACTTGATTGTCCCGTCAAGTCCTCAATTTCATTACTTGGCATGCTGTTAGCTTCAAGATCCATAAGCCTGAAAACTTACCTTTTAATTAGTAATTAATGCAAACCCTTGAATAATTATTTTCTGTTTAAATTTCATTAGAAAAATTTGTTGTCTAATTCATTTGGGATATGTTCGATCACCTTTAAAAAAGGGTTTAATTTATTCTCATATGTAAATAAAAATTAAAACTGATTTTTTTAGAAAAATGAAAACACCAAATGTTGTAGGTTTATTCTCAGCAGAGGCTGATTAATTAGTTAGCTTTTGAGATCGAATTAACAGAGCTGAAGAATAATACAAAAGAAATTACCATACCTCCAATCGAAAAGAACAATTAATCACTCATGAAATATTTGTCTCTAAAAGCCCGAGATGACAAACCTTTATAACAGACCTTGCTCATTATTTACAGTCTAATTTTAGTCACTTGTCGATCTCTTATTAGCTTTCGATCTTAAGCAAAAATGATTAAAAGTAGATTTACCTATGTTTATCATTCTATTTCTGAAATTACTTTCATTTATTTCCCCAATTTATTTCATTATATCCTTGACCCCCATCTTATCTTCAAAAAGGAAAGTAGTTATTTCATTGTATCATATATTGAAAATTTATGTGTGAATATTTTTCAAATAACAAAAGACGACTGCTTGGCTTCCTGGTTACGTAAACGGGGCTGTGGATGCTTTGGGGGAGAGAAATAACAAAATTTTCCGTGGCAACTCGAGGCCGGTGCAAGTACTTGCTAGGTGTATTTCTGAAGACGGAGCGCTTTTTTATAAGCATAGCTAGTTTTTGTTGTTAGTTGTGGAACTTGACAGCTTCTGTCAAGCTTTCGCAAAAAATAAAAATAAATAAATAAATTCTATCGTACAAATCTATTGATTTTGCTGTTTAAGAATTAAAAGCCACCTTTTTTTTTCCTTTCCAAATTAAGGAGCCTGTTATATTTCCAACGCATTTTATATTTCTACTATTTCACGCACCAAGTAATTATAATTATAATTATATAATCTATTAAACGCATGTTCATCGTGCAACACGAGTGACTACAGTCCTCCGTCGCAAAAGAAACAAAATGAAAGAAAAATAGAATAGTGAAATGAAAGGAGAGAACAAAGTTGCAAAAAGATACTTTTTGTAAGGAGCGAACACAACTGAACCAATTGGAAGATAGGAAGAACCGGACGAAACGTTCTAACGCCTGGATTGGCCCCACCGAGACAAAAACGAACCCATACACATAGTCCAAAAATCCTTGGACTTAGGACTTGGCTAGTACTTTGAAAGATCGTCTTAAAATTCGGACCGGACCGATTTTTTGAAGGGCTTTCGACGACGGACAAGAATCTAGAAGGGTCGGATTTTGAAAGGACCGGGTCTAATTCTTTTCAAAGACGGATATTGAAGGGCCGGATTATTTTAGAAGGATGGATTATGACCATTTGATTATGATGTGACGGTAGAGATTAAAAAATATTAAAAAAATAAATGTTAGTATTATTTTAGAAGGGCTAAGGATCTAGAAGGGCCGGTCTCATATTTCAAAAAATAAACCCGTCTAACCCGTCCCATCTCAATCCTTTTTCTTAATCTGATATGACCCGACCCGTCTACTAAACCCGCCAAGTTCGATCCTTTAAAATCCGGCCCGATCATTTTGCCTTTCACTACCCATACAATTCTCCCATGCCCTATTATGAAATTTCTTTCTTAAAATTTACCGTTGAATTAATTATGAGAGAAGATAAGCGGTGCTGAAAGGAAAAAAATAATAATAAAATTCTTTGTTAAGTTCAATTTTATAGCAAAGAAACGCACAGAGCAGAAAATAGATCAGTCGGCTGAGATAGGGCACTGTACGTAGATAGTAATGTCCAATTGTCCATCTATAATTCTCCCTGTATTCTGGATATATTCCGTTCTTTTTTCTTTTTTTTTTAGATGGAAGCCCTTAGGCTGAACTTTCATTAAACAACAAACAAAAAGAGTGATCGATATATATTCCGTTGAGATTGAAGAAATTGAAGGGATGTATCAAAACGCAATTTAATTTTTTTTATGACAAGAATGTATTGATATATTAATAATTTAATATTTACAATAATTAACATATTATTACGAGACATTAACAATTTGAAAGTTTCGGATCGACTGTATGCACTTTAGATTGTGAGAAACGACTCCAGCATACGGGCTATCTATATGCTGGAGTATACTTTAGCCAATCTCTCTATATATATATTATTCAACAGATTTATACATAAATTTTGGTATGATTCACCAAAAAAAATATATGCTGAGTGTAAAACGAGAGGATCATCATATGGAGCGGAGGCGGAGCAGGATTAAAATAAAAATTCTACGAAGCTGCATAAGCATTTCAAATTTCAACAAAAAGTTGCAATGCATAAATATAACAGTTTATCACATTTGCCGAAAATATTTTCCTACTAATTTTCACTGTTACTGATATAGAGAAGGTTGCACTATCTAACTTGTTAGTTGTCACAATGTGTTATGTGTTGGAGGATCAGAGCAGTTCGGCAATTCCGTTGAGATTTGGGAGCATGAGTTTAATACTATTTTTCTTTTTAATATCATTATAAATAGGATATCCAATTTAATACTGTTATTGAAATTTTTAATTCTTTCTTGCTCCTAAATCTTCGTGTAATTTTTATTTTATGTGTGTGCTACATCACATTGTTTTTTTTTTTGATAAAAAATAAATCCAAATTGACTTGCGCATCATTTTCTATTCGCAGTTGACCGGACATCTAATAAAATGAAAAATGGCGGGAACGTATATGTCATACATATTTCGCAGTCCGATCATACTGCAAAGTGTATAATATATTCACTCCTAACATCATATATTATGAAACAAATTGTCTTCATAAATATTCTAATTGTCTTATTAAATAATATACTAATTGTCATGAAAAAATATTAATTGTTCTTGGAAAAATATTTTACACGAGAAAAAAGCTAACTGTCTTGGAATAAAGATAATTGTCCTGAGAAAAAAAAAGTTAATTGACTTTATGAAAAAAAAATGTTTGACTTGAGAAAAATATTAGTTGTGCAAGAAAAAAAAAAACTAATTGTTATGAAAAATATTACTAATTGTCCTGAAAAAAAAATTAATTATGCAGAAAAAATACTAATTGTTTTAGAAAAATATGAGTTTGGAAGAGGGAGGAAAACATAAGTGCTAGGAAGTGATGGAGAAGTACGTTATGGATGATAAATTCAGAGGATGATTGAAATATAGAAAGCAAGTTAGCGTTTAATTAATTATATTTCGAATATAAAAAAGAAAAATACGTCATTAAGAAGATGATAAATTATGGAATGATACTTATCACCAGCTTGCCTGTTAATCCTTCAGTCGGTTTAAAACATTGAACAAAACAAGATGAATGGTACCGTGCACTTCTTGTTCGAGTCAGGCCGTCAGGGTCGACCAGCCAAGTGGGCAACGCATTGTGTATTTGTGTGAACCAATTAGTGGTTCTTTAATTTACAACCGCATGATTACTTAGAAGGC
This sequence comes from Rhynchospora pubera, assembly GCA_028095005.1. Taxonomy (NCBI): domain Eukaryota; kingdom Viridiplantae; phylum Streptophyta; class Magnoliopsida; order Poales; family Cyperaceae; genus Rhynchospora; species Rhynchospora pubera. The sequence continues at coordinate 83,421,312 of CM051462.1, read as the reverse complement.
CGAATGAATGAATGAATGGTGCTGATATAGGCTCCGTTTGGATATGTGTAAGAAGAAGGGAAGAAGGAAAGACGTATTGGGAAGTGTGTAATTTTGTGAAAAGTTTGAATTGTTTATAATTTATTTCTTCCCTTCTTTCTTCTTCCTACCTTCTTCTCAACGCATCCAAACGGTGTCATAGTATTGTACTTGTGTGTTTGTGTGAACCAATTAGTGGGTTAATAAGAAAGTATTGTACTACCCATTTACCCAGATGGCCAATCAATGCAAGCACTGCAAGGCTGCAAGCTAAGAAAATACAAAAAAAATTAAAAAATAATTCTGAATTCTGTCCAATTAAAACTAATTCTGTTCGGAGGCGTGAACACGAGGCTGGAAGTAGGGTTTATCACTGGACCGCCCGGTCTGACCCGACCCGTACCCGAATCGGACTTTTTCCCGACCCGACCCGGACCGTAGAAGAACCGTGATGGACCGAGGGGGGTGGTCCGGGTCGGGTTTATCACGGGTTTGGGTCGCCAATTTAGCATAAACCCGACCTAAACCTGTCCCGTCTTAATCCGTGGACTGGCCCGGACCGGACCATAAACCCGTGTAAACCCGTGCAAACCCGTGTGAACCGTGGCATTTTCAAAAAAAAACCAAACCAAACCAAACCCGTTTGAATTTGTTCAATTATTAAAAAAATTACAAATCAAGTTTTTAGAATAAAATAAATTTTAAATAAACTACAAATTATTTTATTATTAATTTTATTAGACTTAATATATTTTAACTAATTTTTATAACTTATATTTTATAATCTTTTGTCATGCAATTTTGAAAACCATCGACAATGAAAAAAACATTAAAAATTACAAATTAAATTAAAAAAAAACTACAATGGACTACAAAATTATAATTAATTATTTGAACTATAAATATAATATATTTTAACGAATTTATATTAATTTATTTTACAAATTTTTTATATTGAAACAATGAAAAAAGGAAAAATAAAAATCTGGAAAAAACCCACTTGGACCGGACCGGACCGGACCCGGCCCGATCCTTCTTTACCCGTCCGGTTCACATAGGTCCGGGTCCACCAAAGATTTGGGTCGACGTTTGAAAGGTGGCCCGTGCTAACCCGTCCCGTTTGGACCCGTGAACCTGTGAACCCGTGGCCCGTGATAACCCGTGGACCGTTAGAGTTTCGACCGGACCGGACCGGACCATTTGGTAAACCCTAGCTGGAAGGATCACACGATCACGATGCTGCAGCAGCCTTTTCGGAGAACTTTTGGTCTTATTCGATTGGGAGAAGTTTCTCCCAAGCGACAATGCAACGGCTCATTGGCTCAATACTCAATTGTTGGATAAAATTGTACAATGCAAATATGCAATTCCTTGTAAATTGTAATATACTCAAATGTTCTTGTTTTAAGCATTTTTTTATGTTGAATTTTTTTTATTTTGCACACTTGCATATATTCCGTAGAATGCAAATAGCATTTTATTTTTCCCGTACGTATTAAATAGCACTGCTAATTAAATATGTTTTCAATAAATTTACATATATATATATAGAGAAAACCTATTGTGCATACTAATGTATTGAAGCTTCAATACATACTAATTCAGAACGTTGGATCTCCTTCAAAATTCGTGCAGATCAAATCGCTGGATTTAAAAGATTAAGTTGTACCTTTCTCCTTATTTTGCTCCGCTCGTCTGTCGACTATGGTTTGGTTCCCCTCTTCGTTCCTTTCTCTCTCACGAAAAATGAAAACCTAGAACTCACTCCTCCCTCTCTCACCTCTCTCGACAAATCGTTGACGAATCGCGCCACTCTCTGACCTCTCTGACGAATCGCTGACGAACCGCTGACGAATCGCTAACGAATCGCTCTCTGAACTCGCTCCTCTCTCTCACCTCTCTGACGAATCACTGAATCGCTTGTTGAATAGCGATATCGCCGAATCGCTGAATAGTCGAAGCTTTCAGGTAACCCTCTCCTTCTCTCAATTAAATGAATTTGCAATGAGGTTAATCTAGAACCAAAACCCTAGATTTACATGGGCACATTTTTGTTGTTGATGATGAACTTACTACTCATTTGATGTATGGTTTTGAGTTACGGGCTTCATTTTTTCTTTAATTGGCTGTGTATGAGAGTGAATTCATATTATTTTCAACTTTGTGATTTCCTCTTCCTTGAAGTTTAGTGGTTGATATTATAAAGAGTCCCTATACGGCTATACGTTCATTGAGAGAAGTCCTCTAATCTGAGATGTGCCCTTGAAGGGAGGTTTAGTAGAATAGAAGGAATTCTCTTAGATAATTGGTTAATTTCCTTTTTACCTGAAAGAAATGGCCTGGGTCTACTAGATTAGCAGTCTAGTAGAGTAAATTGAAGGTTTAGTTATTAAAGGAGTTGAGGGTGTAAAACGTGTAATCCACTTACATTGGTTAGATATGCAAAGTAAAAAAAAAGTTAGGGTTGTGTAGATAGCAAAAAAGTCTCTGTATGGTTGAAATTTGCAGCTCAATACTTCTCATTATCCGTATATGTCTAAGCATGGTACTGCTAAAGTCTATTCTAATTGAACATACAAACTGCTGGCATAAGTTGAGACCATGTTTAGTTTATATGTTTCTAACCAACCTTCATCTCTTGTAGAATTTCATAGAACTAATGATTTTGTATTTTTAATTTTTGCTGACATCAAGCGGTTGTAATTTTTTTTAGGTGGTACGATGCACGCGTTGAAGACCAAGCTAAGGAAGTAATTAATGAACTTATCTGTCGGTTAAATGAACTCAAAAAGGAGAAGAACGCTCATGAACGGAAGGAAAAAAAAATTCTCATTATAATAGTAATTAGTTTACTTGTTTTAGTGTTCTTCTTGTCGTTTGTATTTTCTGTATGTTCTAATGGATGCAATTTGTTCGAAAGTAGTTGTTTCTGTACTGTGAATGCTAAATGAATAAATGCTAAATTGAATAGTAATTACTATCTTGCTATCTCATTTCAGTATTTGGACATGCAAAGGAACTGGTACTAGTAGTCAATAAATGGTACAAATGCAAAGAAAATGGTACAATTAGTCAATAAATGGTACAAATGCAAACGAAATGACACTTCAAAAATTAAACGCAAAGGAAATGGTACTCCAGAAACTAGTCAATAAATGGTACAATTAAAGATGCGTTTTTTTAGTTATCTCTGTACCGGTTGTACAAACAATTTATACAGCTAGTCAATTGTTTTTTTATACAACACTCGTTAGACATCAAATTTATGCTCAAAATTTTTTCATAAAGGCATGGAATACACAAGGCATGAATTCATGCAAGTTAAATAGACAACTTTTGCATACAACTTTTACATACTTTCAACAAAAGATAATATTTGATATGCAACCATAATTTGAGCTTACACATCATTGTCAGACACTTAGACAACTTTTTACAAAAAACACTGATTGCATACAACTTTTGTTATGCGTCAAATTTTTACAAAATGCAATACTATCAACTTTTTACAAAATCACCCCAAAAGATTTTTCAATCACTATCATCCGTATCATCTTCTACTCCAATTAAATCCGCACCACTATCAGCTTCTTCTCCACTGAAATCTTATCCATAGGACTCACTGCTGTCATCTCCATGAGTCATTTTCTTCCCCTTCCTTTTATCTTCTTTTTTCTAAGGCAAACAAGAAAGAAATAATATTAATGATTAGTACAGTAGAAATCTTAAAAATCTTAATTGACAATCTTAATTGGAATTGATAATCACACATATCATGCTTAATTTCTATACTGGCGAAGTATGAGTATTATTATGCTTAATTTCAATTTCTATGCTTAATTTCTACACATATCATGCTTAATTTCTATACTAGCGAAATTGATAATCACACACAGCAATTACTAAAAGTATGAGTATTATTCATAAACCAATTACTGGAGAAAAAAATAAAACACATTCTTAAGTTATTCTGTACTGACTAATAAAGTAATAATTAAAGCCCCCCTAAAAAGCTAACAGAGAAAAAACCTAAGAAAAAAAGGCTTAAACCAACTACTGGTAAAAAACAGAAAAAAAAAGACACTGACCCTTACTGGGTTAGATAACCAGAAACCTAAAAAAATATATATATACTTATACATCTAAACCGGAGAGGGAGGGGGGGGGTAAGAGCTTAGGATCCCACATAGAAATTACTATCCAACTCCAAACTGACACCTTTTGCCAGTAAGACCTGACAATGCTGCACATCTCTATTAATGAAACCTCTAAGAGATGAATAAAGGTATAACGTCATTTGTTTTAGTTTCTAAATACTATCTTTACATTAAATCAGAGGAAGCCCGTACCCTGTTAAAAGTCAAAAGGGATAAACTTTTGGTGCATCATTTAGTCCTCTACTCCTGGAAGGAGATGTCGAAATGAAATTGCAACTTGCAAATTCATGTAATTACAAAACATAGATGTCGAAATGAAGTTGCAAAATTATTTCATTGAGAGAAGGAGAGAATTACCTAGAAGCTTCGAGTAGCTAGGTTTTGTCGGCAGAGAGGAAGCTTCAATTTTCTAGGGTTAGTCGGCAGAGAGAAAGCGATTCAACAGAGAGGCGACAGTGGGGCGACTAGGAGATGATGTGAATCAGAGAGAGAGGGGCAAGACATAGGCACGACTGGTTGGGAGAGAGGCGTGACTGACTGGGAGTCGGAGAGAGTAGTCGGAATCAGGGAGAGAGAGATTTTCATTTGTCGGAGACGAAGAGGAGTTGGAGTCGGAAGATAGAAAGGCGAAAGAGATTAGGTTTTCAATTTCCGGCGAGAAAGGGAAAAGGATTTCTGAAGAACGATTCAGTAGATAGAGAAGGGAGCGGAGTAGAATAAGGAGAAGGCGCATCTTAATTTTTAATTCAGCGACTTAGATCTGCACGGATCTTGAAGCAAATCCAACGATCTGAATTAGTATGCATTGAAGCTCCAATACATTAGTATGCACAGTAGGTTTTCTCTATATATATATATATATATTATTTAAGATAGCGTTTAGATTACTTCGAAAAAAAAAGATAGCATTTTAGATATAAGCAATTGATTTATAGAATGGATCTTCTTTTTGTGAAAGTTTAATAAACAGGACATAAAATATAAAAAAGGAAGAAAATGCTGGTGCTAATATCTTCTAATATATTGTTAGATGAGCACGTGAAATTTTCGTAATTTTTTTTATTTCTTTTCAGATTGCATTGACTATGTTGTAGTAAATAACAATTTTAAAGTAATTAGAATTACCTGATACAAAAAAGAGTTACTCTTACATATAATTTATAATTGAGAATTTAAAATATTCATGTAGGATCGATATTATTAGTTTGTTACCTATGGTGCATACACTTTTGACAAATTATATGTAAAAGAACAGTATCGTCACTTTTTTTTTTTTGAAAAATTCCATTATTACCGAATTCAGATATTTATTTGAGTTGATGAGTCTAGATGACCCGTTCTGTTTTAGACCGTACGATCTTCTCGTCACTTCGCTTGTGCGAGGGAATAAATAAATAAACAGTGCCTCGATCTTTTCATTTCCATTCTTTCAGTTCCTCCATCTAGCACCTCCGATTGGCTGCCCCTCTTGCTCTTATCCACGAGAGAGATGGATAAGTATCGAAGTATTGACTCAAACTGTAGGATTCGAGCTTGAGATCCTCACCGTTGGCCCCTCTCTTCTCTTCTCCTTACCATGGCTGCCTATAAATACCTCGAGGTTGGTCTAATTTCTGTTTCTCTATCGGCTAAGAAAAATTCCAGAAAAATAAATAAATAAGGAGGAAAATAAAAGAGGAGAGGGAGCTAATCGTTGAAGATCCAAGGTATATTTGAACCCTTCTGTGCTATAAATAAGTTGGAATAGTGGGTTGATAACTTGCTTGATTGATTTCTCGATTAGGGTTTGAGCCTAAAATTGAGTTGGTACTGTGTGTTAAATTGATGATACTGTCTTGACCATGACTAGTGAAATTGATAGTATGATAACCCTAATTTGTGGACTTTGAATGCTTGAAACCCCATCTGTTACGGTTTATAGATTTGTTAATGTTGTTTAAGCCAAACTGTTTGAGTTTGATGTTGTTCTCGTGGTTGGGCACTGATGGAGACCTTTGTAAGGCTTTGCGATGGGATTTTAGGCTGGGTATCAGTCTCTGGTACACCCCCTGTACCACTGGTACCATACTGGTACGCTGTGACGAGATTCAGGGACTAAGTTGTGAGGAAAAAGGATCTAAATGTAAAATAAATGGTTTCGGGGTCCTTTTGGAGAAAAGTACATAGGATTGTGGGTCGGATCCATTTATTGGTTAGCGGACCCGTTAAGTCTGGCTCAGGTCAACTGGGTCAGGTTGACCTGACTTAGCCGTATATGATTATGGGCCTTGAGTGGGCTGACTTTTTGGGCTTCGGCTGAAATAAAAGAAAATTTGTTTGGCCCAATACAGAAATTGATTTTTGGGCTATTAATCTCGGCCCAGTGCTGAAATTGGACTTAAATTTAATCTTAAACTTAATCCAAGATTAAGTTAATTAACTAGTATGCTTAGTAATTAATTATAGGAAAGGTCGTTAGCAATAACTGGGTATTCCCTTAATTAAGTGGGATTCGATTTTATTTTTCGGGAGATGATGAGAATAGTTCGAGTGAGTCAAGAACATATACAATGACAATCAAATCATCGACTTTCTGATCCTAAACAAACCAATCAAATAATTTAGATTTTAATTTTCTATTTTCAATTGTTTTCTTGATCTAAGATTATAATTTTCTGATTTAAATTTTCGATATAACAAATAGTTAAATAATTTAATAAATATTAAGCAATGCAAACTAATTAAGTATTAATGAAATAAATCAAATATAGCACAACTAAATGAATATTGGGAAAAACACTACATAATAAAAATAAATATAAACTCTTAATGACCGAAAAGTCAAAATCAATCATTAATAATAAGATAAAATACTTAATGATATATTTTAAAACAAAATCCCCTAAATTAATAATCTGAATCTAACTATCCAAATCTCAACCAGTCTGGTTAACTTAGGCCGTCAGTATGGTAACCCAAGAACCGCCAATAATTAGGTTATTTAGGTTACTTTAATTATGTAACGGTTAGTAAGAAAGTCACTTGTTTTATTAGGGAACCGAACTAGAATCACTTGACACGTGACTATCAAGCCTAGCAAAACGTTAAGGGAAAGAACCCAAGTATAATGGTCGTCAAGCATCCGAATCATCACGAGATATCGAGAAACTACGTTTATGCTTTCTACTATCCAGGTGCGGAATTACGTTGGATTTTTGTTAAAGTTTAAGTAATTAATAAAAAATGTTTTATTCATATGCATATTGGAAATTCGTTTGCCTGCATGACCGTATTCAAGCATTTTAAATGATAGTGCCCAATTATTGCTAAAACTGCATTTTGAAAAGCATGTTCACCGTTTTGAGAAATTTGATAAGTAACAGTCAGATATTTGGAAATGCCGTTGCTATTGATAAATCTGTCTTATGAATGATCTGACTGAAAAATATGAAATGATGTGAATGAATAGCTGAGATATGATATGATGTGCTTGATATGTGTGATTTGATATGTTTGCATCACTCTCCGGAGTCGGTTGGCCCCTGGCTTCGGCCAGTTCGGTAGCGCTATGCGGATTTGGAACTCCCTTTTGCCTGCCCAGGGTTAGAGATGAGTCTCTTTTGCCTGCCCTCGGGTTAGGGAGAGGTCTCCTTTTGCCTGCCCAACCGGTTGGGTTAGGAGTCCTGAGTGAAAATGATTGTGATTATGGAAGTATGTTAATGACATGTGGATTTGAAATCCCCTTTTGCCACTTGGGTAAGGGACGGATCCCTTTTGCCACCCAAGTTAGGGGAAGATTTGTGATTTGTTCAGATTTATGATATGCTCAATTCTGCCATGCTCGGACCCCTGACACGCTCAGTTTCCTATCATATCCAGACATGTGTTGTCTGCGATGGGATTCGTGCCGCGTGTTCAGTTCCGACATGTATATGACTTTTGTCATAGTCAGATTTTGTGATTTTGTCCGATTTCAATTTCGGTCATATGCTGGATATCATAATTTAAATGAAGAATTGCAATTGATATCATTTAAGTTGACACATGCATACCTTGTTTATATTAAATGCAAATAATGTTTTTACTGTCATGTTTAATCAATAAATTATTTATTCATGGGTGTTATTTCTAGAACTTGGATTTTAGCTTAAATCCACGTACTGGAACTAAAACCCGCACTGAGAATTTATTTCTCATTCCGTGCTTTTGCATGTTTTCCACAATGGATGTGGGTTCCAGGTTGCAGAGACGGGCTCGATCAAGTCAAGCGAAGTTAGGCCAAAATTTGTCTTGCCATGATGACTCAATGAGTCGTAGGAGACAACGTGGTAGATCATGGTAAGCTGGAACTTAACCCTTGTAATTAGTAAGGAAATGCCTTGCGGGTGCATAGAGATTGTGTATTCGCGGCGGGGATTGTCAAGCCCTATGTGTCGGGGTGTGACAGTCTCTTTGGTGGTATCAGAGATTGTTTTGAAGCCTTAACCAGACCTGTAATACGCGAGTGTGGGTAGCAGCTGGGATAATTAATGGCATGATTTATATCCTATATATATAATTAAGTGGTAATATGATATTCATAAAATAGGTAGATAATATATAAATGGAAATACAACCATGTAGGATGCATATATATATAATTGTAAATGATTGCAAATTAAACTAGAAAAAAATATATATATTATATACATGTTATATTTAGGAAAGAAACTCTCACTAGTTAATTCGGTAATTAATTAGATTTGAAAACTTCCTTAAAATATTTTATTAAATAATACTAAATGCATGATAATGAATACTTGCTATCTTATTTTTCCTCAATAAGAACTATCCTGATAATTAACACAATGTATATATACTACTATAATTTGGAAATAAGAGAAATATGTTATTGATAATTTAAGTTTTGATATAAACCTAACTTTATTTGTTATTAAAAATAATAGTACGTAGATAAACGAATTTTAGACGACGCTACTTCAAGAGACGACTCGGCTACACAAGAATTACCAGCGTTGAAGAAGATGACTGTTGAAAAACAAAACAGGAATGCAAGCCCCATAGTTTGCATTGAACCTGCAAAAAGAAAGTATGTACCAAAATAGTTATGGTATAATTATAATAAGTTGCCTTGTCCTTAACCCTAATATAATTACTTGAATAATGATTATTTCGAGTATGGAAGTAAGGACAAATGAGCTGAAGACTGTTCTAAAATAAATTCAACATGGGACTTTGACAAGCTCAATGAGGAAAACATTATGGGAAAATACATCCCCTGATGTAAGAATGAGATGTAATTCTCATAATAACTTGAAAAAAATTAGGAGGATGTATCCCAAAATAACCTCTAGATGTTAGTGAAAACTCATTCTACCTATTATTCTATGAGATGATCTTTTTGTCCTTAGACATCTGCATTAAGTCATCTTATAGTTACGAGTACTCAATGAATGTACTTTTATAAAATAAAATAGGTTAGAATTTTAACCAGAGGACTCGTTAATAGCTTATAAACTATGGACTTTGCTAAACAACTGGATAACCCAAATGTATGGCAACTATAGGAAGTGCAATTTAACCTTCGTAAATAATTTCATCTGTACTTCGAATGTCGAGTATATGATGATTAAGTCCTTAAGCTATTAACATTTAAAGCAATTAACTTGTTAAGATACAAGTTATAATACTTGTTTGATGATAAGTGGATATCTCAATCATTCCAGTTAATTTTCAAATATCTCAATATTTCAATAAGAACATTTTTGAGATTTTATCTGGAATAAGAGATTAAATATTTAAATAGCTTAATTTCTGTTAAAACACAGCAAATTGGGTGCAATTAAAATAATTGCTAGTCGATAACTTATTTGACTAGGCAATTCACTCTTGAGACACATAAAGGAGGTGACTTGAAGTTAAACCAATATGTTATAATGAACATATGTATATATTGGTATAAATAACTTCAATTTATCCTTACTTTATCAAGGAGAGTCACTTGCTATATCCGTTAACGACCATTAAATTAAATAGTAATGTCGTTCGGATTTGCAATTCTTGGAAATCTGATAAATCATACCTTAGTGATTTGTTAGATAATCGAAGGACTTCAATTGTCTTATTGTATTAGAATAAATACATTATCTCCATTGACTGTCAATAATTTTTAAATCCATACTAGATTGTGAAATTATTCAAAATTAGTTATAGCTATGATAATTCATATTCTTAAATTACAATATATTCACTAGATGAATTATTGTAGATTTATAGAATTTAGCTATAACTATCAACCAATTGGAGATAACAATTTAAAATTAACTTTCCAAGTCTGATGGAAAACTATCCATGACCTTGAGGGTTGTTGTGTAGATAGATTGTTATACCTAAAAGTATTTCTCAATAAAGAGAAATAAAATGCTCAAGAAACGAGTCAAAAATATTCAACACCAATTTCAGTCATATTAATCTCAAGGCGAGTACTTATACTATATCCTTATTGAATAGCATATGTTTCTTGTTGACTGAAACTATTTGAATATAATGACCTGACTCGAAATAAAGAATTCTTAGTGTGACTTGAGCTAATAGAAAGCTCATGACTTAAATATTCCGTAATAACATGATCAACGGATATTTTAAGTTAGAATAAGATCAGTCATACTAAAGGAACTATGAATTCTTTAAAGATGAATAAGACTCATGGGAATATATCGATTCTTACAAGAATAATCGACTTTCATTCTTGAAGAAAATTTTAATAATGAAAGTAGAAACTAGAATCGATTATATATTTTATCTTGAGTCGGTAAGAGAGAAGAAACCTATCGTCTAGAAGAAACCTTTGTACTTGGAATAAAGTTCACCAACACTAGATTACCTTGTCCATCCGTTTGTTTGAAATGTGTATGCTGAAATAAATAAGATAGATAAGTCTATCCAGTAATCAAAACATCACTAAATCTCAAAATCTTACTTGTGAGAATCAGCAATCTAGATTCAAATTTGAAAAAAAAAGAAATATAAATAAATAAATACAAAATTAAAGATACTATTCATACCAAAATATACAGAAAATAACTACCATGAAATTCAACAGCTGATAAAGGTACTAAAATATTTGTGTACGAAGATTGAAATCTATATTGGCTGGTCACCAATATTGATATTAATCTTTTATATATTAAGTATTACTTTGCTTCCTTGACTGACCATCAAGAAAGTTAAAGTCATACTTTGATATATGTGTACCAACAACCAAGAGGTAAAAACAATTACTAAGCAGAACCAAAATAATAAAGAAAATATGGTGGAACGATACTAAAACAAGTTAAAACATGATGAAACTAATCTCAAACATATATTAAACTTAACTCCTTTGAAATTTCGAGGACGAAATTTCTTTTTAAGGGGGGTGGAATGTAACATAGTAGAAATACCAGATCCAGTTTAATTATAAAAATTAGGTTAATCTTAAAAATAATATTAAGATAAACAAAATTTTAGAACTAATAATCTTAAACGATTAATTAAATTGTAACAGTAAAATTCACTCGAAATCGAAATCTTTTAAATTGTGTAGTATCTAAAAATGACTTAAATGATTCTAGCAAAATCAAAGCTCAAATTACTAGATTAATTGAGCTCAAATCAGAATTTAATCTAATAAGAAAAATCAATTAACTTGTTGCAGCATCTTTAGCCACAAAGTCTCTGCCACAAAGGATCAAATGGGTAAATTTTTAATAAAAATCGGATTTCCCGTGGCACCATCTCCTTTCTCTTTCCTTTTCCCTTCTCTTTGTTCGCTCCGTCCGATTCTTTCTCTTCTCTCGTCTTCTCTGACGAGAAATTCCTCTCGAGAAATTGGGACGGATGGACTGTGGCTAACCAATCCCACCATGCCACAGCCTAGCACCTCCGATTGGCTGCCCCTCTTGCTCTTATCCGCGAGAGAGATGGATAAGTATCGAAGTATTGACTCAAACTGTAGGATTCGAGCTTGATATCCTCACCGTTGGCCCCTCTCTTCTCTTCTCCTTACCATGGCTGCCTATAAATACCTCGAGGTTGGTCTAATTTCTGTTTCTCTATCGGCTAAGAAAAATTCCAGAAAAATAAATAAATAAGGAGGAAAATAAAAGAGGAGAGGGAGCTAATCGTTGAAGATCCAAGATATATTTGAACCCTTCTGTGCTATAAATAAGTTGGAATAGTGGGTTGATAACTTGCTTGATTGATTTCTCGATTAGGGTTTGAGCCTAAAATTGAGTTGGTACTGTGTGTTAATTTGATGATACTGTCTTGACCATAACTAGTGAAATTGATAGTATGATAACCCTAATTTGTGGACTTTGAATGCTTGAAACCCCATCTGTTACGGTTTATAGATTTGTTAATGTTGTTTAAGCCAAACTGTTTGAGTTTGATGTTGTTCTCGTGGTTGGGCACTGATGGAGACCTTTGTAAGGCTTTGCGATGGGATTTTAGGCTGGGTATCAGTCTCTGGTACACCCCCTGTACCAATGGTACCATACTGGTACGCTGTGACGAGATTCAGGGACTAAGTTGTGAGGAAAAAGGATCTAAATGTAAAATAAATGGTTTCGGGGTCCTTTTGGAGAAAAGTACATAGGATTGTGGGTCGGATCCATTTATTGGTTAGCGGACCCGTTAAGTCTGGCTCAGGTCAACTGGGTCAGGTTGACCTGACTTAGCCGTATATGATTATGGGCCTTGAGTGGGCTGACTTTTTGGGCTTCGGCTGAAATAAAAGAAAATTTGTTTGGCCCAATACAGAAATTGATTTTTGGGCTATTAATCTCGGCCCAGTGCTGAAATTGGACTTAAATTTAATCTTAAACTTAATCCAAGATTAAGTTAATTAAGTAGTATGCTTAGTAATTAATTATAGGAAAGGTCGTTAGCAATAACTGGGTATTCCCTTAATTAAGTGGGATTCGATTTTATTTTTCGGGAGATGATGAGAATAGTTCGAGTGAGTCAAGAACATATACAATGACAATCAAATCATCGACTTTCTGATCCTAAACAAACCAATCAAATAATTTAGATTTTAATTTTCTATTTCCAATTGTTTTCTTGATCTAAGATTATAATTTTCTGATTTAAATTTTCGATATAACAAATAGTTAAATAATTTAATAAATATTAAGCAATGCAAACTAATTAAGTATTATTGAAATAAATCAAATATAGCACAACTAAATGAATATTGGGAAAAACACTATATAATAAAAATAAATATAAACTCTTAATGACCGAAAAGTCAAAACCAATTATTAATAATAAGATAAAATACTTAATGATATATTTTAAAACAGAATCCCCTAAATTAATAATCTGAATCTAACTATCCAAATCTCAACCAGTCTGGTTAACTTAGGCCGTCAGTATGGTAACCCAAGAACGGCCAATAATTAGGTTATTTAGGTTACTTTAAGTATGTAACGGTTAGTAAGAAAGTCACTTGTTTTATTAGGGAACCGAACTAGAATCACTTGACACGTGACTATCAAGCCTAGCAAACCGTTAAGGGAAAGAACCCAAGTATAATGGTCGTCAAGCATCCGAATCATCACGAGATATCGAGAAACTACGTTTATGCTTTCTACTATCCAGGTGCGGAATTACGTTGGATTTTTGTTAAAGTTTAAGTAATTAATAAAAAATGTTTTATTCATATGCATATTGGAAATTCGTTTGCCTGCATGACCGTATTCAAGCATTTTAAATGATAGTGCCCAATTATTGCTAAAACTGCATTTTGAAAAGCATGTTCACCGTTTTGAGAAATTTGATAAGTAACAGTCAGATATTTGGAAATGCCGTTGCTATTGATAAATCTGTCTTATGAATGATCTGACTGAAAGATATGAAATGATGTGAATGAATAGCTGAGATATGATATGATGTGCTTGATATGTGTGATTTGATATGTTTGCATCACTCTCCGGAGTCGGTTGGCACCCGGCTTCGGCCAGTTCGGTAGTGCTATGCGGATTTGGAACTCCCTTTTGCCTGCGCAGGGTTAGAGATGAGTCTCTTTTGCCTGCCCTCGGGTTAGGGAGAGGTCTCCTTTTGCCTGCCCAACCGGTTGGGTTAGGAGTCCTGAGTGAAAATGATTGTGATTATGGAAGTATGCTAATGACATGTGGATTTGAAATCCCCTTTTGCCACTTGGGTAAGGGACGGATCCCTTTTGCCACCCAAGTTAGGGGAAGATTTGTGATTTGTTCAGATTTATGATATGCTCAATTCTGCCATGCTCGGACCCCTGACACGCTCAGTTTCCTATCATATCCAGACATGTGTTGTCTGCGATGGGATTCGTGCCGCGTGTTCAGTTCCGACATGTATATGACTTTTGTCATAGTCAGATTTTGTGATTTTGTCCGATTTCAATTTCGGTCATATGCTGGATATCATAATTTAAATGAAGAATTGCAATTGATATCATTTAAGTTGACACATGCATACCTTGTTTATATTAAATGCAAATAATGTTTTTACTGTCATGTTTAATCAATAAATTATTTATTCATGGGTGTTATTTCTAGAACTTGGATTTTAGCTTAAATCCACGTACTGGAACTAAAACCAGCACTGAGAATTTATTTCTCATTCCGTGCTTTTGCATGTTTTCCACAATGGATGTGGGTTCCAGGTTGCAGAGACGGGCTCGATCAAGTCAAGTGAAGTTAGGCCAAAATTTGTCTTGCCATGATGACTCAATGAGTCGTAGGAGACAACGTGGTAGATCATGGTAAGCTGGAACTTAACCTTGTAATTAGTAAGGAAATGCCTTGCGGGTGCACAGAGATTGTGTATTCGCGGCGGAGATTGTCAAGCCCTATGTGTCGGGGTGTGACACAAATAAAAAAAAATTGAGTTTAAGTAATACATCGACTTTATTTGCAAACTCTTTTGTATTGTACATTCAATTTGCATGAACTCACAAAAAATACTTACTTTTTCCATGAACTCATAAAAATAGTTTTGATACTTTGACCAAATTATGTGATGAAGGCTTAAAACCTAGGAATCAAATAAATTTATAAACCTAGAGCTAACCTTACTAGTCGTTTTAGTTAAGCTTTAGGTTCGAACCTAAAGGACAGTACAATTGATTACTAGACTTTACTTCCTTATGAAAGCTAGACAAGATAGTTTTTATGGATTTTGGTTGATTAAATCTAAAGGTGCAAGTAAATAAATATTTTTGGGTATTTTAATATCTAAATTATTTAAGTGAAGTTTTTGGTGTTTTTAATATGCAAATGAACATCCTAGGGGTCAGGTTTCACTTAGGTTTAGCATCTGGATCGCCGGACGCTCGCTTTCGTGTTAAATGTTGGGTTACCAGTATTCTCACCTTCAGTTTGGTCCGAACCAGACTAGTTCGGTCCGAACAGAGAGTATGGAACTGAGTTATGACATGTTAAACTTGTCTTTAACGTTGTGAATTGCTTAGATTGGCTGTGGCTAAGTTCCTATTCCTCAACTGTCGTCAATGAAACCTAAACTTTTGTGTCGGTATTTTAATTAACTTATGTCTAAATTATTAGTTTTCTAAGGGATATCTAAGTTACCTTTCAGCCAATTTAGAAGCTACACTTTTCAGTACAAGCTAGCCTCCTCTTTCGAATCTACAACTTATCCTTGTTTGCCTCTATATTCTACTGCATGCAACTATACAATAAAACTAAAACCTCTACGATCAACCAAAACCGTCTTGACGCATTGTCATGAAATGTGAAAGGAAAAATGCAAAGTTTCCTAAATATGGACTGTAATTCAATTATGGAAATGCCGTATGGAGGCTTAGATATCCTTATGATTGATTACACTCACGACCCACATAACGGAAAATTTGTAGCAACTATATTCTCCACAGGTACATGGGGAATTCTGCGAAATTTCATGTTGAAATGGCCTTCTGATGGGCAACAAAACCATAGAAATAAAGTCATGTAATATACAAACCAAAACCACATTTACAATCATACTAAATAGCCTTGACAAACAGTCATAAAAATATGAGAGGAAAATACAAAAATTTCTAAACAGTGGACGGTAACTTAATTATGAAAATGCCATATGGAGCCTTTGATATCCCTACAATTAATTGCATCTGTGTTCTATATAATGGAAAATCTGAAACAGTCATAGTTCTCACACATGTGCAGAGAACCCTGCAAAATCTCGTGCCAAACTGACCAATGAATAGGCACCAAAATAATATTACGAAACCATGCAGCAAAATTAACTTTAAATTACAAATATCAAATTGGGTTAGATTTAAATTACAAATAAAATCAAGGCCCATTCATATTATTCTGGCGGTCCAAGTATAAACAGCGGCCCAACTCAAATAAATCAGACGGATCCGAATCCATGGACCCGTTATCAAAATTAGATCCGACAGCCAATGCGACTCAGGCGAAACAGACCCAAGTTGGATCCCGACTGGACCCAATACCAAGCCATTTGTCTCGGCTCAGTCACATAAACGATTGTACACGTGTCGTCACCCCATTGGCTCAACACTATATCGTTAGAGGAAAAAAGAAAGGAAAGAGAAGGAGGAAGGAGCAGTTAACAAAAATGGCAGCGCAACTCCTTCGACGGAAACAAACGCCGTGCCACCAACTCCGACCACCTCAGCCCAAGATGAATTCACCACTCGACAGGCGATGCTCTCACGAACCCAGCGAGATCAAACACCATAGGAATTAGTAAAGGAACAACTCCAATTGAACGAAGGAGGAGTTCACTGCCTGGGGAGGAGATGATAAAATTAAGTCGCTACATAGGTGAATTGATGCAATTGAATGGTAATTCAGCTCGTGGGAGGAACGAGTAGTATACTTGAGCAATCAATTTCGCTGCCGAATGCTTGTGGAGACAAATGAGTCAAGACGGAAGCAAGCGGTAATGGCGGTCATGTGCAGATGGAGAAGAGAGGTTCTGTATGTGAGTTAAATGCAACGAATGTGCTTAATCTCGATTAGAGAGCATGCCCAGATGGAACATGGAGCTCTGATGCAACAATAATCGACTCCTCTCACAACTGGATGTCTCCAGTAAAAAGGGGGGAAGAAGACAAGGTAAAATGGTGCAAATGCCATCACTGCATAGCACAAGTAAAATCTCAAATGCCATCACTGCATGCACTCAATAAAGCCAAGTGTGAGCACAAATTGTCAAAATTGACAAAATGATAAGTCAAACACATAGGTTGTAATGCCCCAGCCATAGTCACTACCATAATGTGACTAATGCTAAAGCAAGTTCAAAATAGAACTGCCATTATAATTGATCCCTAAATAGGGTCAAGATAAATCAAATCATACCAACCAACTATGCAACCTGAGTGTGAGTCCAAAGTGTCAATAGTTGACAAATGGTGTCTCAAACAAACAAAGTTACCGTGCCACCAAATTGCCACAATAAATCAATCGATGCCAACCATGAGGCGCATCAAAGGCTAAGACCATGCCAAAAGCAAATACTGGAGAGGAGCAAACCTTTCTGGGATGTACCAAACCCTCAACTGAGGCACAACAGCCAACAACTGAAACAACATAGCCCACAGCCAAGGCATACAATTAACAACCAAGGAGAGAGCCACTTAATTGTGACACATGTCCCAGTGCACAAGAGCACCACCTCTCCCAGGCACCAAGGATAAGCGTTGTCATGCCACAAAGGAGCCACAAAACAGCCGACAGGCATGACAATCAAATAACACGTTGCCAAGCCACCAACTGCATGGGAAATACCTGCAGGAAGCAACACCAAATCATCAAAACAAACCCAGAGAAGGATAGAAATGGAAAATTAAACATAATTGAGCTGTTGGAATAGCCCCAAACCGTGTAATTCCACTGGAGATACATCAATTAGCCATGAAATCCCTCAAACACCCTTCTGACAGGCCACAGAATGCAGCTGGCGCCAAGCAAACCCCATCTCCAAGTTTGATACCAAGTAAAAGGGAGTAAATAGCTTATGCTTATCCTCTCCCAAGCCCAGGTGGCACATACCCCACCTGTCATAGGCACAAAGCCAATCCAGTAAACAGAAGTAAACCCAAATACCCCAAATACACTATCCCCAATGCCAATGCCACATGTCAAGAGACCAAAGACCAGCCAAGGAGATGGTGTAATGAAGTAAAACACACCATGTGAAGACAACACCCAAATTGAGGTGGTAAGGAGCAAGATAGCATCTCAGCCCTTCATCTAAAGAAGATCAAGAATAAAAAATAGGAGGAAATGCCACATGGCATATGAAGTCTGGAGGAAACCCTAGTCCAATACCTATATAAGGAGCTAAAGACGATGGAATCCAGGCCCCCCCCCCATTTTCTGAAATTTTGAAGTGTCAGGATAGTTTTTCATTTCTCAGAGAATTGTAAAAGAAAAGAAAGAAGATAATGCAAATGTAAAACTATGTTTTTATGAAATAAAAGGGGCCAAAAATAAGTTTTTCTTATGTTTTGTTTCTTCTTCTCTCCTCAACTCCTTCTTTTCTTTGTTTTCTTTGAAACAAGTCTGGTATTTGACTTGTATGGTTTAAGCCTGGTATTTGGCTTTAAAGAAACTCCAGCCTGGTATTTGGCTGTGTAAAGGATCTCTCGTGATGAGCATATGGTGTGAATAAGGCACATGGATTCCTAGCTTTTATGCAGGGTCTGTGTGCCACTCTCAGAAATCAAAAGTGTGCAAGTTCCTAGACAGTGTGCGGGGCTTGTACACCACCAAATAAATCAAATAAAAGTGATCAATAGCACATTTTCAAAGTTGCATCATGATTTCAAAACAAAACAAGCACAACATTTGTTCATAGTCATGTAAAAATGATTTCAAAATAAAGCAAGCATATTCAGCACCTGTTCATGGTCATGCATGTAGGAGTCAGTTTAAAACAAGCATTCATATCATTTACGCATGTGCATCTCTTTGCTGAGTCCAAAAGTTTGAAAATCAAACACTCACTGCATCTGTTAATAGTCTTGCATAGTGAGTCCAGTGCATACATGATAGATTAAAGCACATCTAAGTTCAAACTAGCATGATAAGTCCATAGGTTGCATGGTCTGGTTCATGGCTAAATCCAATAAACCAGACAAGTAAAAAATAAATAAAGGCCAGGGACTAAAGTGAAATGTTTTGTCCAGTGCATAAGCTGTGCTAAGCCAAAACCTAGCACAGTCATAAATCAAACCCAAATCATGCATATAGGTTAGAGTGAGTCATCATGTCTAAGCCTAAACCAACATGGTAAGTCCATAAGTCATATAGGATAAGCCACTGTCATGTCGAGTCTTCATGCAAACAAATAAACAAAGTCTAGGGACCAAAAGATAAAAGTCTTAGGATAAATATTGGTTTGTAAAGTGCTGCATAACATATCATGACATAACATCATAGCATGTCAATTTCAAAATGTGTGTCAATAGGTGAAGCTCTCAGTCAAGAGATAACCTATGCATAAAATGTGTGCATTATGGTCAACTGAGTAATGCTCTCATTCTAGAGATAGCTCAGTCAGTTCGTGCATGCTTTCAAAACCAAAATTTGAGTAAACACTGCATTTCAGTTCACAGAAACTATGTTCATAAGCATAAAGCAAATTACTCATGTCAAGGTCAGAGAGACAATGCCCAAAACTTGCATTATTTAATTATCTTGGCCCATTAAAAAAATTATTAAGTTGCTTGAAATGGGTTCTAACAAATTTACTTATGATATAAAAATTCAATTTGAACAATTTTATTTTAGAAACAGTTTTAATAAAGGCTATGTATATTTCATTTTTTTCTTAGAAAATAATTGGAAAATTTTAGATTATAAATTATTAGAACCATATTAAAAAAAATATGTTTGAATTGTATGCATTTTAATTACAATGTTCGTTTTTCAGCACTATTTTTGGCACTCAAACATATCCTATGTGTAATCATTAAAGTAAAATATTGAATATATATATATATTTTTTTTTGAGACGGCCTGACGTACACAGGTCGGAGCCAAAAAATTAGTGTAGGAGGGACAAACTTTTGAATATTGTATGAAAGAGAACATTTCTTTTCTAAAATAATAATTGTATTGTAAATATATAAAGATGAGGCATCGTGGGTTGCGCGCGCACTATATTAAGCACAGTACTTCAATCATGTCCGTCAAATTTTGTTTGCTTGATCTGGATCGCTCGATGGTCTTCAGCAGCAGAGGCGAGGGTTTTGTTATATAAATATTAATATAAGGACTTGTGCATTATTTGTATTCGTAGTTGATCGGACATTTAATAAAAGGAAAAATGGTGGATACATATATCTACTTCATACTGTATATGAATTATTACAGATGTATTAGGATAAATTTATTAAGAAAATAAGCACAAAATTATTGTTATTATTTAATAAATGAACATTATTTATTTTATTTGGCCATAATTTATTGATTGATCTAGTGTAGACAAATTAAACAAAAATTAAGGGAAAAAAATGAAATTTCATTGTAATTTACCATTTCTGATAAATGGTTTACTCAAAATCTCAAATTAGTAACTAGTACAGTCAATTTTGGGTCGTGTCTGAGGGCGAAACCACCGAGAACAGTGGAGTCTACTAGGCCTGTTTAACGTTGTAAACGGTAACGGAATGGGTCATTTTGTTTGCCGTTCCATTTCAATAACAGTATGCACTGGAACGGAAGGTAGCGGAATAACTCAACTTACACTGTATTTCACACAACGGTATGTCGAAATCTATTCCGTTTACCCTTTCATTTCGAAAACGTATGCCGAAAAATGATTCGTCACTCGTTCCGTTTGGATGGAACGTCCAAAAAAACGAGTGACGGTATACCGTCTGCCTCCCTACTTTTCATTGAACGCACATTTTTTTTTTTATACATGTATAGCCGCCACGGTTTTCAAAACAAATTACAAAAGTAGCCCTCATGGACGGGAATTGTTAAAGACAGCCGGTTTTCTATGTTATTTGCAATAAATTCATTCACGAAATGACTAAGTTATCCTTCAAACAATCAAATCTTTAATTACTTTGTTAGTAAATTTTATCAGTTGATTGAAGGAAAATTCAGTCAAAAAATATATTTCAATATTAAAATCATGTTGTCTTTAATAGGGTTGTCAATGGATACAGTACAATATGATAAAAGATGTTTTCATACTCGTATCCATTAAAATTTTCTTTATTCATATCCTACCCGTACCTGTTAAGAATTAACGATAACGAAAGAATAACAACACATAATGAGTACTAATAATATTATCAATTTAAAGAAAAATATATAGTGTGTTAAATAAATAATATCAAGTAAATATATGAATACAGTTTAACATTTAGGTAGTACTTTAGATATAACAAAAATTATGAAATTTATTCTCATATTAATGGAATTCTCAAAATCTATATAACTAATTATAAATTATAATATAATAGAGTGCAAATTAATTTTTTCATGAAAATAAATAATTTTGGAAGATGATTGAAACTAATAACACATCTTAAAAAATATGTTAATAACACGATTATATATACAATATATGTTTGTAAAATTTTACCCATTAGATAAAGGGTACGAAATAGTCCTTACACGTATCCCTGATAAGTTAACGGAATTTTTTCTTTACTCGTACACATACCCGTTAGTCTAACAAAAATAAAATCTTATCCATGTTTGCCTTATCAAATACGGTACGGATAGGATAAACAGATAAACGAATTTCATTAAAAGACTTTAGCAAATTTAAAACCCAAGTTTTTTCATTCGCTATTTAATGAAAATACGTTTCCAGTTTCACTATTCTTATCAAACATTAGTCTAACATTCTAACAATTTTAGAAGTGAGAACAACGATTAAGAAACTTTAAAATTTCAAATTTCAAAACTTCAAATTTCAAAATTTTCAAATTTTCAAATTTCAATTTTTCAAATTTTCTAATTTTAAATTTTAATTTTCAACTTTTAAATTTTTTTAAATTTCAAATTTTGAAAATATGAAGATTTAAATTTTATATATTCACGTTGATCACTAACTTTAACCTATCATGCCAAACAACAATTACTAACTTTAAGTTATTAACTTTAATTTCAAACACTAATCCCAAAATGCTAACTTTAATCCTTGATCTCACTGAACTTTGATGTTGCCAAACGACTCCTTTTCTAGGCAATTGATATCAGTCAAGTATATCGAATAAATTAGAGGCAATGGATAATTTTGAAGAAGGCAAGGTCATCAAATGAATTAGAGGGACCGGTGAAATCAGAATTATATCGAAAACCATACGAACTGACTGTAAGCCATGAAAAAAAATGATCATAAATACCTGTTTCAAATTAAGTTAACCCTCTTTGTGCTGCATGTGTACATTTTTATCCTTCTTTATTACTTTTTTTTTAAAAAAAAGGCGTAACAAAAGGCACTTAGCAAAATAATTTAGGATAATTATTGTTTTCTATTATCTGTCGATTTAATATGACATTTTCAGTGGATTCCTTCTATTCTAATAAAAGGTTAAATATCGGATTAATTACATGTTCTCAGCAGATATGCTCATGTCATATATAGCTGACAGAGGTTATTTAACAACTGCTATGGGATCATAGCAGATGTGTACAAATATACTTATTTATTAGATCACATATATAGTTTAATTAAAGATTAAATATCATATTACATCACATACACATTTTAATAGTTTAAATTAATACATAAAACTTTAAGTTCTGTTGTTTTAATAGATTAATCTCACTTTACTTAAATTGTGAATCAAGTCGATTGGAATTCATATGACAAAGATATATTTGAATATACTATATATTGATTCAATATCAGCAAATAACAAAGCCCTTATATATTTTAATATATATTTATCCTAAAATATCGTATGAAGCAAAGAACAAAAGATGCATATTAATTATACTTGATCATTAATATACATAATAACCAAATTAATACGCTTAAGTACTATATTGCTCGATCGCCATTTAGGTTTTTAACATTTTTCTTTGTATCCCCTGTTGTGTAAGAAAACATGCAGAGAAAGTAGGAACCCGCGAACGCCAGCACCGACATGAGAACTACTGTCCAAATTGGAAAGGCGGCATCTCTCAACACCCGCATACTGAGAAATGCTGCTAGAAGTGAAAACCACAATGCTAACCAATTTGCGTGAAAAATCTTTCTGCTGTGGTCGACTTCAGCTCGCCAGCATGACCACAAACATAACAGACCCAAAGGTATAGGAACACAATCATATGCTATTAAACTGAACGACTTGTGTCTGTCAAGATATATCATCACAGGGGGGAAAACAATGCAGCATACTACTGCTACCAGTGCAAAAGGAGCTTCCTTATTACAACATTGCTCGGTATCATCTTCTTCGATAGGCCCTTCAAAATCGAGAAAGAAGAAAAATATGGATATTAAATTCAATTTTTTGCGGCAATTATATATATATAATTGCTTCGAGTATAAACTACAAGATTATTTAAAATATATATATATATAATTATATATATATATATAATTATATATATATATATATATTTAAATTACCTGCTTGTCCCGTCATGTCCATTTGAGTTTCATTAGTTGGACTGATGTTAGCTTCAAGATCCATTAACCTGAAAAAAAAATGCTACAAAGTAACGCAAACGAATAAATAATGATTTTTTGTTTAAAATTTCATTATAAAAAATTGCTGACTAGCAATTGAGACATCGAGCAGAGTAAACAGGGGAAAAATGGATAAGTTTTAATGTATCTATGTCCAGCTTTAAAAGTCTTGCAAGGCTAATCTCATTCATTAATCAAATTAAAACCAGTCTTTTAGAAATAGATTGGTCAAAATTCAATGATTGGTATAAAGAGATATGATCAGCATTTACAATATTACAAGTCTCTAAAATTATGGTTTGGAGTATGGACAATTAATTTTTAGTGCATTTCAAGGATTTAAATAGCGGATAGCATGTTCATAGCGAACATGCATAATTATGTCATAACGGATCTTGGAGGCCAATTTTAGATACATTATAGTTTATTTCATCATATGATACTTTAATTAAAATCGAACATCATATTACATCAAAATGATGGCATATATAATATTCTCTACATGATACAATTAATATATCTTCTAAAGTGATACTTCACTATTAAATAAAAAATAACTATGAAACGATTAATATATTTCTAAAATAATTAATTAATTCTAATCAAACCACGCTTCTTTAATACATTATTTTGACAATGAAATATTTAAAATTTGAAATTATTCAAATGATAAATGTTGTAGTTTAATTCCTAAATTTTTAATAGAATTTCGAACCACATCAATCGGAGTTCGTATGTGAAAAATACAATCAAAATACTCATTTATCTGCTAAATTTTTACTAAGAAACTGCTTAAGTCTATTAAAATATGCTAAAATACCGCTAAATAACAGCTAAAGTCCACTAAAATCACCGCTATTACAAAAAATGCTAAATATACAATTTTAATTTAGTACAATAACGTTTATCAAATTGTACCACTATAGTCCGCTATTTAATTAAAAAATATTTTGTTTTTTTTATAAATATAATCCTAAAACTACTCTTAGAAAGTCCAATTAATTCAGAGATACCTGATGTACAGCACTAGATTATCAAAAGAGTAAATCCCTTGAAGTTAGCTGTTGTGGACATGCAATACCTTCTTAAAATCCAGTAAATTGTTTTTTTTCTGAAACACAAAACCAATAAATTAGCCTCGTTTTAATAGGGTTTTCCCTAGCATTTTCAATTTTTTTCATAGGATCTCCTAAATATTTGTTGAATCCCTTTATTGTAGTTCTTCATTATAGAATTATTATCATTTCATTACATTACAGATTTATTATCACTATCTTTGCTTGACAGATTTATCATTGTTATTATTTCCTCCTTATTAAACTTTTTTCTTTTATTTTAATTTTGTTATTAAAAAAACAAAGAATATTAAGGAATATTCATAAGATTCATATTATTAAAGAAAAATCATGCACATTATTCATATATTATTTTTCATTATTATAATTATTATAAGTAATTACGTTTATATTTTTGTAATTTTGTGGACTATCTGAAAAGTCTGTTGCTATACCCGATCCAAATAAACTGAAGCATTGACTTGGTTATCTAACTCGGTAAAGGGAACGTCTAAGCGTTCTAGACTTTGAGAATAAACAGGGCTCAAGGGAATAAACCATAAAATTATAAGAAATTTGCGTACCTCTAATGAAAAGTAAAACAAAATCAAGCAGAGAATGTTTATCCTAGAAGCTGGAGACGACACACCTTTGGTACATACAGACCTTATAAATCTGAATATTTTACTCAACTTTGTCAATTTGGTACCTGCCTTTTTAAAGCGGAGACGGAGATGACTTAAAAGTAGTCACCAAGATTTATCATTCTATTTTTGAAGTTCGTTGAATTATCTCTCACTTATTTGGCACATTGTATCGTATGGTAAATATTTATGTGAATGCTTTTAATAGAACTATCTATTTGAAGCCCCGATTTCATATTTGTAATTCCTAATTTTCTTGACATTTTGCGTTTCGCAGCATATTATTTTTGCAACAATCCACTAAGGCCATAAATAGTAAATGAGCAAGGATAGAGTGACTCTTATAATCCATCTTTACTCTTCCAAACATGAATTAAATTTGATGGAGTAAGAAATAAGTTATCCAAAATGCACTAAACACTATTGTAATCATTATTATTTGTTAGCGTTATAATAATAATATGATGATGATAATAATAAAAAAAATTAATATCAACAATAACAACAACAATAATATTATTATTAGTTTTAATTATAATTATAATTAGTTATCTAATTATTAATTAATATTTATATTATATTTAAAATTATTGTCATTATTATATTTTTTATATTTATAATAATAATATCATAATTATTTTATTACCTTTAATTTATTATTCTATTAATATTTATTATTACATAATTATCACGTTATTATTATTATTTTATTTTCATAATAATTATCATTACAGTTATAATTTTATTGTAAGTGTTAAACATTTTTTTTCGAAAAAAAGTGGACCACCATCCAGTTTCATTTTGAAAAATGGAACAAAGTAAAAAAGAGAGAACTTAAATTATTCCCTATTAATTACATCTAATGGTAGAAACCATGTTCTCACAACGACTTAATTCTCAAGGACCTCTAAATATCAATCTAAATCTAAAAAAAAAACAGAAATTAATGAGGAGTAATATTTTGAGTTTGGATAAATTGTTGGAACAAGGTTATACGGCGGAACAAACTCTATACTTGAGAGATAAAATATGGTGAAAGGACTGTAAAAAATTGAGCCTGTGAGAAGTTTTGTGAAGGATGTGTGCTCGGAAAACATCCGAAGAGTTCATTTCCAATAGAAGCGAACTATCAAGCGAAGAAGCCACCGGAGTTGATACATACGGACATATGTGATAGCAAGGTCATTGTGTTTGTTGTCCAATGTGAACTCGGATTGGCATACAACTTAACATAATCTGAGCAACATGATTTAGTTTTGATGCTATAATTCTACCTTGACACCGTTTGGATATAGAAAGAAGAAAGTGTTAGAGATATGTCCTAGGAGCCAATCTTATTTAGGCTACTTCTATAGTTTATGTTATTGGTGATTTCAGATCATTTGTTCTTTGATTTACTCGTTGACAGTTCATTCAGGTTGAGGATCTGAATTATAGATCACTGTTATTCATTTAGTAGTAAATGACAACGATAAATCTAAAAAGTCCATAATCTTGATAATTAACAGAGAACATTAATTATCAATAAGATTAGTATGCAGATTAAGTGATGATTAAGTTCTATAAATCATAGGTTAGGAGTAACCAACTTAATTGCATATGTATATGTTATAGAACATAGTACAGGACTGGACCCCACGAAATAAATATATGGATTGTGTTACGTGTCATTATTTATTTCGTTATGATTTTGGTTCTAAGTTTGAGATGATTATCTTTTCCACATGAGGATAGATACTATAAATCATGTCTACCGCTGATTCCTGATAAAGGCTGCTATACGGACTTGATTTAAGTATTCTTGAATTGTGCGGGGAAAAGCTAATTATCAAGAAAACCGTATGTCCCTCATTAATTCACTTAGTGAGTGACGATATCTGTTTGGGCCCCTTGATGGAGATAGATTGTTTGCTAGCAACTGATACAATTATCTCTAGATCAAGAAACGTATAATCTGCAAGAATGACACGTTCCTATCTTGGATTATACGGTGATATCGTGTGACATAAGAATCAAAATAGAGAAAGATAATTGTTCTCTTATGCAGGATTGAAATTTTGTAGCTGTACACTATTTATGCGAATTGGGAATCATAACGTGTTGCTAGATACCGCTTATGATTATTGGAATTAAATAGCGATTTAATTCCATGTCCAACATAGCATAAATCCTCAAAGGGTCACACAAAATTGGTGTTTAATCATATGTGCATTATTTATTTGCAATAATGTGTATTGCAAAATATGATAGATTGATTAATTAATTAAATAGCGTTATGGACCGTTATAATTAATTAAGTCAAATAGATCATATAGAAATAAATTAATGCATTGTCTAATCTCTAAATAATTATTATTAAGTTAATAATTATTTATAAATAACACACTTAATTTAGTTAAGTTATTTGGGCTTTAATTTATTAGTAAATTAAATGTCCAAATTGAATAGCTATGAGTGGGCCTCTAATTAATAGAATTAAAGAGACCAAATAGAGATGGCCTAGTGGGCCAAGAGAGCCCACTAGGAGGCCGGCCACAAGAGGTAGGTAGGAGTGGCACAATTGTAATTTGTGTGAACTCCTATCTAGGGTTAAGAGGCTATATAAGGCACCTATTGGAGGCTCCCTTG
Organism: Rhynchospora pubera; assembly: GCA_028095005.1. Classification (NCBI taxonomy): domain Eukaryota; kingdom Viridiplantae; phylum Streptophyta; class Magnoliopsida; order Poales; family Cyperaceae; genus Rhynchospora; species Rhynchospora pubera. Next base: position 83,393,142 of record CM051462.1, on the reverse strand, counting down.
CACCTCTTCTCTCTCCTCCTCTACCTAGCCGCCACTATTGGCCTCCCCTTTGTGGTGCGCCGCCCCCCCTCTCCCCTCTCCACTCTAGCTCATGTGTTGAGCGTCCCATTCTCCCACAAATCGTTCGGTTCGTTGGTTGAAGAAAGGGAACGCTTGGGATTAGACTCGTTCTTCTCTTCGCTAGCACGAATTGAGAAGGACTTGGTTAATACCATAGTGGACTCGAGGCGCCGCGAATAGGAGGTGTTTGGAGAGCACGCCACCGACATCAATCCATTGGAACGAGCCTCTTGGTTGCGATACCAAGAGAGGTATACTTCCAATCCTTTTTCTCGTGTGTTTGAATAGCTTGTGTACTAGATCTTGTGTGTGCTTTGTTTGCTTGGTTAATTAATTGGTAATTAGCATAAAATTAAAATTAGCACACTTTCTAACAGTGGTATCAGAGCCTTGGTCGTACTTAAGCTATTTTAAACACTTAATTAAGAGAAATTGGCTAATTAATGGATTAGTAGAGATGATGCGTTTGTTTGCTGTCTGGAAATGGTATTTTCTGTGTTATTTCGCATTTTTCTCTGTGATATGTCCTCTGGAAGATCTTTCCATCTACATGAAAGTTGTAGATCTGTGGATTGTGATTCTTTTGGCGTTGGATTCACATTTTTCTGAATTATTATAGATTTACTGTGAATAAAATGGCGACAGTGCGCAGAACCAGTTTCTGCTTGCACTGTCCTGTTTGAATGGCTTGAAAAATTTATATTTTGAATATAAGTACCAGTGTTCTATGGCTAGAAGTAAAGAGGACTTGAAGCTCTTTCTGAGCATGTAAAATTTGTTGCATGACTCGGATTAATTTGTGGGTTTTCAAGTATGAAAAGGAAGATCTTGTCAGATCCAGTTTATTGAGCAAATCGATTGTTCTAATAAACTGTACCAACTGAGAACTCCTTTAAAAATTCTGTTTAAATGGAGTTGTTCTATTTTGAGTTAGGATTCCAGGAAAATTAATTTCATAATTTTTCGTGGATTTTTGGACCTTCAGCTAGGTTAAAACCTTTCGATTGACAGTCTGTTCCAGTACAGAATTTGTTGATTGTTTAGGCTGTAACTTAATATTATTGAACTGAACTTGGTTGTTTTCTTTTCATGAATGGATAGCCTGTAGTCTAAACAAGTTTTTCTATGTATATTGTATATATAAAAACTGGATAGAAGGTGGTCTAACAGACCAATTGGTTGAGAGGATAAGCTGAAAATCTCATAACGGTGTTTCGTGCACTTGTAAGAGATTTGTCATTTTTTATTCTCCCAGATGGTTTAAGATCTCTTCTTGAATTTTTTACTGGTAATCACAACTATGATAAGGAGCTTAAGTAATTTATTTGAGAATTTTTGGAGACCGAAAACTGTTGTTTTTGTTGGATTCCATTAGTTACGTTTTTTGGTAAATTACTGTTTTTCTAAGTATTCAAACTAGTTGAAATTAATTAGAAAACTCCTTGTTTGATCTCCTTTCTGTTATGGGATGTTGAAAGAACTTTCTAAATGAATTTAAACAAGGTTGGTTGTTTAAAATTGAGGATTTGTACACGGAATTTACTTATAGCAAACGATACGCAAAGATGCTTGAAAATCGTTAATTGGAAACAAAGTTCTTGTATGTGCTAACTTTGTTTTGTAGGTGGATAGTGGGTTTAGTATGGCTCAAGACTCAATGCCTTGTGGTTGTAAATGAATGCATGTGTGAATGTTTGTAATGCGGCCTTTGGTGCCATTAATTAATTTTGATTAATTTTTGATGTAACTTGTGAGGCTTGCATGCCCCTAAGGATAGGAAGGGAATAGGATGCTTTTCACATGTATTTTGCACCTTTATTTTATATAGGATTTAGATCCTTATAGAATTTAGTGGGAGGGCATGGATTAGATTAGTTTTGCTCCATGGACGATGTGGCGAAACTAATGCAAGCGGGAGCCATACAAACCCACAACTATGAGATGCTTGTATGATTGCTTGTGATAGGTTAGGTATGGGTGTATGTTTACACGACCACCAAACAAGCGTCATGATTGTTATTCGTCCCAAATAAAAAGAATTAAGTCTAATAAAAAATTCACTCTCCTTCTTTCTATCCCCTTCTTACGTAGTATGATCGGTCATTGATGTATTCTCGCCGACGCGGGACATCGTGATCCATCATCCGTGTCGGGGTGTAAATCGGATTTACTAGGAGCAAATAGAAAGAAAGTGACTTAACAATGATTCAAATCGGATTGGTCATTGGAGTGAAGTTCGTTAATCGAACCAAGAGTCATAGGAACGTATGATTGGTTGGAGAACCTATTTCACATTTGTTGGTGCAATGTTCTGCCGACGCCGTCGTTGCATTAACAAGTTGTGGGAATCTTGGAAATTCACTACATTTAGGGACTTGATATAATGTAGTGGAAGTTTTACTTAGTTAAAACAAATTTTAAAGCATAAACTAATTGACCTTAAAACTTATGTATTGTTGTAGATGTCTTCCTCATCTTTTACGCTACGTTCTCTTGTTGAGAGAGAGAAGCTCGCTTTTAACGGTGCCAATTTCTTGGATTGGCATCGCAACCTAAGGCTTGCCTTTAGGTATGAGAAAAGAGAGTATCTCCTCACCACTCCCATGCCATCGGCTCCAAAGGCAACCGCTTCCCAAGAGGAAAAGGATGCCTTTGCGAAGCATGAAAACGAGGACATGGAGATGTCCGTCGTGATGGTGGCAACCATGGAAGCGGAACTCCAAAAGGAGTTCATGGATAGTGGCTATGGAGTGTTCGCCATGATCACTCGCCTATCCAACATGTTCCAAACAAAGGCCCGCACCGAAAGGGCCCGTCTCATCAAGGCCGTCGCCAACACTCGCTTGGCCGAAGGTCATGATGTCGGGCCACACGTCATGAAGATGGCGGGGTTGTTTCGGCAGCTTGAGAAGCTTGATACGCCCTTCCCTTCGGGGGCGATTCAAGACTTCATTCTCAATTCTCTCCCTCCAAGCTTCACCGGTTTCGTTGTGAACTACCGGATGAACGGCATGGACAAGAGCATGGATGACATCCAAAACATGCTCATTGAGACGGAGGAGAGTCTTAAGAAAGAGAAGGGCCCCAAGGATGTTCTTGCGGTGAGTGGGAAAAGCAAGAAGATAAGAAAGCGTGGCCGCAAAGGCAAAGGCAAAGGCCCGGTGACGCCCCAAGGTCCGTCCAAGGGTGCTCCTGTGGGTTCTAAGAAGAAGAAGAACCCGGCCTCTTCCGAGACCGTTTGCTACTACTGTAGCAACAAGGGCCATTGGAAGAGAAACTGCCCAAGGTACCTAGCTGACAAGAAGGCGGGAACTGTCCAACCTTCTACCTCAGGTATATTTGTCATCGAAACCCTTCTCGCTACTTCTCACACAGATTGGGTATTTGATACTGGTTCGTGTGCTCACATTTGTCGAAATGTGCAGGTCCTAAAGAATAGAAGGCGGCTCGAGAAAGGCGAAGTTCAACTCCGCGTCGGTAACGGCACGTGCGTCTCCGCTATGGCCGTTGGGAGCGTGGAACTAACTTTGCCTAATAGTTTTGTATTGGAACTCAAGGATGTTTTTGTAGTTCCATGTATCACTCGAAACATTGTATCCGTTTCTTGTTTGGATTTGGATGGTTATGATGTTGTAATAAAGAACAAGTGCTTGACTTTGTTTCGTAATGAAGTTCGTTTTTGTGATGCACATTTATTGAATGGTCTTTATGTGCTCGATTCGAATGGATTTGTTTTGAGTGTTGAAAATGACAAAAGGAAACGTAAGGTTTCACATGAGAATGCAACTTTAATGTGGCATTGCCGCTTAGGTCATATCAACGAGAAACGCATCAAGAGACTACAATCCGTTGGTCTCTTGGATCAATTCGCTTTCGAGCCAATTGACACTTGCGAATCTTGTTTGATGGGAAAAATGACCAAAGCGCCTTTCCCCAATAAAGGGATAAGGGCAAATGGATTGTTAGATCTCATACATACCGATGTATGTGGACCTATAAGCATTTGTGCACGTGGAGGTTTCTCATACTTCGTCACGTTCACTGACGATTATAGTAGATACGGGTATATCTACTTGATGCGTCATAAATCTGAAACCTTTGACAAGTTCAAAGAGTTTAAGAGTGAAGTTGAGAACCAACTTGATCGAAAGATCAAGGCCTTACGATCCGATAGAGGTGGTGAGTACTTGAGCCATGAATTTGGTGATTATCTAAAGGAGTGTGGAATCGTTCCGCAACTCACTCCACCAGGAACACCACAATGGAATGGTGTGTCCGAAAGGAGGAATCGAACTTTGCTAGACATGGTTCGATCGATGATGAGCCAAACTAATTTGCCTATGTCTTTTTGGGGTTATGCAATTGAAACCGCAGCTTTTACTTTGAACCGTGTTCCATCAAAGTCCGTTGAGAAAACACCCTATGAGCTATGGTTTGGTTCGAAACCTAGCATGATGTTTCTCAAGATTTGGGGTTGTGAAGCTTATGTGAAAAGGCTAGTGAGCGATAAGCTTGGACCCAAATCGGACAAATGTCATTTCGTAGGATACCCTAAGGAAACAAAGGGTTACTACTTCTATAACCGTGTCGAGAACAAAATAGTTGTTGCACGACATGCGGAATTCTTGGAAAAGGAGTTTATCTCAAGAAGAAGTAGTGGGAGCAACGTGGTTATTGAAGAAATTCAAGAACCGCAACAACAAAACGTACCTCAAGTAGGTAATGTAGTTGTTCCAAATATAGTGCCAAATGAGGTTGCACCGAACGAGATTGTAGTCGAACCCATTCCTCAAGTTGTTGTGGAAGAAGAGGTTCAAGAACAAGCTCCCTCAAATGAATACTCAAACATATCGCGTGTCGATAGTGTTGAGGACGCACCTATACTCGAAGTTCAAGAACAAAGCCCACAAACTGTTGTAGAGCAAGTTCAAGAACCTCAAGCATCTACCCTACGAAGATCGGCAAGGCCAAGTCGTCCACCTATAAGATATTTAGGTTTGCACGACGTTCTCGTCATGGAGAACGATGAGCCTTTGACCATTGATGACATGAAAAGAAAACCAGACTCCAAGGAATGGCTTAAAGCCATGGAATCCGAAATGCAATCCATGTATGACAACAAGGTATGGACCTTGGTTGATCTTCCCAACGGAGTAAAACCCGTTGAGAACAAATGGATCTTTAAAAGAAAGGTCGACATGGATGGCAACTTGACCATTTACAAAGCACGACTCGTAGCGAAAGGTTACAAACAAGTTCATGGTATTGACTATGAAGAAACCTTCTCGCCCGTCGTTATGTTCAAGTCAATTCGGATCATGTTAGCAATTGCCGCATTTTATGATTATGAAATATGGCAAATGGATGTCAAAACCGCCTTCCTAAATGGAAATTTGGAAGAGGATGTGTATATGACACAACCCGAGTGTTTTGTGGATCCAAAGAATACTAACAAGGTATGCAAACTTCAAAGGTCCATTTATGGATTGAAGCAAGCATCGAGGAGTTGGAACAAACGCTTTGATGAAGAAGTCAAGAAATTGAACTTCGTTCAAAGCGAAAAGGAACCTTGTGTTTACAAGAGGATCAGTGGGAGCGTGGTTGTGTTTCTTGTTCTGTATGTTGATGATATCCTCTTGATCGGGAATAATATCCCCGAATTGAATGCAGTTAAGGATTCATTGAAGAAGGTGTTCTCAATGAAAGATTTGGGCGAAGCCGCCTATATCCTAGGAATCAAGATCTATAGAGATAGATCGAGAAGGATGTTAGGCTTGAGCCAAGATGCATATATTGACAAAGTGTTGAACAAACACAACATGGCAAATTCCAAAAAGGAATTCTTGCCTATGTCACATGGCATTTTCTTGAGCAAGTCTCAAAGTCCGACCAATGATACAGATCGTGAATACATGAAGAAATTCCAGTATCCATCTGTGGTCGGATCGATCATGTATGCCATGCTATGCACTCGTCCTGATGTGGCACATCCGATTAGCGTGACTAGTCGATTCCAAGCCAATCCTGGCATGGCACATTGGACTGCAGTCAAGAATATCCTCAAATATCTCAAGAGAACAAAGGATAGCATTCTCGTATATGGTGGAGACCAAGAGCTCGTTGTAAGTGGTTACACTGATGCTAGTTTCCAAACCGATCGAGATGACTCAAAATCACAGTCCGGATTCGTATTTCTGCTCAATGGTGGTGCCGTAAGTTGGAAGAGTTCCAAGCAAGATACTACGGCCGATTCCGTCACCGAAGCAGAATACTTAGCAGCTGGTGAAGCAGCGAAAGAAGGTGTATGGATCAAGGAGTTATTGACCGAGCTAGAGGTGGTTCCAAGCATCTCAGGTCCAGTGGATATTTACTGCGACAACACGGGAGCCATAGCTCAGTCCAAGGAGCCTAGGTCTCATCAAAAGACTAGGCACATTCTACGACGATTCCATCTCATCCGTCAGTTGATCAATGATGGATGGGTCAAGGTCAAGAAGGTGGACGGTGCCGCGAACACAGCGGACCCTCTGACAAAGCCTTTATCTCGAGCCGCACATGAGTTGCATGTTGCATCCATGGGGATTAGGCGTATGCCTGAGTGGCTTTGAGTTGTATCTTTTATTACTTGCTAGAAGTCACTATTGATTGACTCTAGGCCAAGTGGGAGATTGTTAGAGATATGTCCTAGGAGCCAATCTTATTTAGGCTACTTCTATAGTTTATGTTATTGGTGATTTCAGATCATTTGTTCTTTGATTTACTCGTTGACAGTTCATTCAGGTTGAGGATCTGAATTATAGATCACTGTTATTCATTTAGTAGTAAATGACAACGATAAATCTAAAAAGTCCATAATCTTGATAATTAACAGAGAACATTAATTATCAATAAGATTAGTATGCAGATTAAGTGATGATTAAGTTCTATAAATCATAGGTTAGGAGTAACCAACTTAATTGCATATGTATATGTTATAGAACATAGTACAGGACTGGACCCCACGAAATAAATATATGGATTGTGTTACGTGTCATTATTTATTTCGTTATGATTTTGGTTCTAAGTTTGAGATGATTATCTTTTCCACATGAGGATAGATACTATAAATCATGTCTACCGCTGATTCCTGATAAAGGCTGCTATACGGACTTGATTTAAGTATTCTTGAATTGTGCGGGGAAAAGCTAATTATCAAGAAAACCGTATGTCCCTCATTAATTCACTTAGTGAGTGACGATATCTGTTTGGGCCCCTTGATGGAGATAGATTGTTTGCTAGCAACTGATACAATTATCTCTAGATCAAGAAACGTATAATCTGCAAGAATGACACGTTCCTATCTTGGATTATACGGTGATATCGTGTGACATAAGAATCAAAATAGAGAAACATAATTGTTCTCTTATGCAGGATTGAAATTTTGTAGCTGTACACTATTTATGCGAATTGGGAATCATAACGTGTTGCTAGATACCGCTTATGATTATTGGAATTAAATAGTGATTTAATTCCATGTCCAACATAGCATAAATCCTCAAAGGGTCACACAAAATTGGTGTTTAATCATATGTGCATTATTTATTTGCAATAATGTGTATTGCAAAATATGATAGATTGATTAATTAATTAAATAGCGTTATGGACCGTTATAATTAATTAAGTCAAATAGATCATATAGAAATAAATTAATGCATTGTCTAATCTCTAAATAATTATTATTAAGTTAATAATTATTTATAAATAACACACTTAATTTAGTTAAGTTATTTGGGCTTTAATTTATTAGTAAATTAAATGTCCAAATTGAATAGCTATGAGTGGGCCTCTAATTAATAGAATTAAAGAGACCAAATAGAGATGGCCTAGTGGGCCAAGAGAGCCCACTAGGAGGCCGGCCACAAGAGGTAGGTAGGAGTGGCACAATTGTAATTTGTGTGAACTCCTATCTAGGGTTAAGAGGCTATATAAGGCACCTATTGGAGGCTCCCTTGCACCTCTTCTCTCTCCTCCTCTACCTAGCCGCCACTATTGGCCTCCCCTTTGTGGTGCGCCGCCCCCCCTCTCCCCTCTCCACTCTAGCTCATGTGTTGAGCGTCCCATTCTCCCACAAATCGTTCGGTTCGTTGGTTGAAGAAAGGGAACGCTTGGGATTAGACTCGTTCTTCTCTTCGCTAGCACGAATTGAGAAGGACTTGGTTAATACCATAGTGGACTCGAGGCGCCGCGAATAGGAGGTGTTTGGAGAGCACGCCACCGACATCAATCCATTGGAACGAGCCTCTTGGTTGCGATACCAAGAGAGGTATACTTCCAATCCTTTTTCTCGTGTGTTTGAATAGCTTGTGTACTAGATCTTGTGTGTGCTTTGTTTGCTTGGTTAATTAATTGGTAATTAGCATAAAATTAAAATTAGCACACTTTCTAACAGAAAGAAGGAAAAAAAAGAAAGAAGACCCAAATTTATTATAAACAATCTAAACTCTTCACGAAGTTATACACTTTTCAATATTTTTTTCCTTCTTCCCACACCTATCCAAACTGAGCCTTGGTATAGACAAGACTCAAAAAAATTGTATCCTCTGCCAATCTTTAAAAGTTGGTAAAGTGCTGACCTCCTGTCCGGAGCGTTGGATCAGGATCCAATGGTGCGTACATAATATTATCTACTGTACGCTAAAATCGGCCTGTCCGACTGCCCTCTTTCCCGATTCCTCTTAAAAAAAACTATTTTTATTTCTCCCCATACTTCTTCTCCTCTGCGTGTATACTGTCGAAAGAGGTAAAATAATGAGAAGTTGTACCTTTTCATGGAAGACGAGAAATGGTATTGGAAGGACTTTAAACTATGGTCAATGGACAAAGGATGCATGTGACCTTCTCGCCGTCCATCAAAAAAAGAAATTTCGGCGAATCCTGCACCTCTCCAGCCTCTCCAGTAATTGATCTAGCTGCCACATTTCGGTATAAACCTGAACATATAACTGATTACACAGTTAGAACTTTAAAGTTTGAACCAATTAGATCATTATTGTTTCATTCTCATTTCAGTTTGCAGATCCTGAGAAATTTCCCTGATGGAAAGGAGGATGCGAATGGGTGATATTTGGAGACTGCGATTTTGATTGAAAATTGTCCAGTATGATTTTTTTTTTCCGAGACAGAGATGTTTTGGCGTGAATTAGAGAGAATCGGACATGGTATTTGATGTTTTTTTTTTAATACACGGAAAGGAAAGGGACTTGGGCAAGGATGGCAAGGGTCAAGAAAGAGTCCTATCGCTGAGCGTCGTTGGATTAAATCCAACGCTCTGGACAATAGGTCGGCACTCTAACCAAATTTTTAAAAGTTGGTAGAGGTAAAAAGTTGGTAGAGGATACGATATCAGACTCAAGGGGGTCAATGCCAGGAATTTTATGGTTAATGAATTCGTCACATTACTGATTATACTCACAAAATGACCCTGCGGAGGATGACTGAGGTTAACCTTGGGTCATTTTCTCTAAAAAAAACGAAAAACGAAGTATAAGCACCTCACCTGGGGGTTATAAAAAAATACTCTAAACTAAGGGATATTTTGTACAGTAAGATTGCTGACGTCATCACTCACTATTAGAAAAAGGACATTTACATAGACTTTTATAGCTAGATTTTACATTTTTGTTCTAACTTGTTCTATTGCTTGATTTCTTTATAGACTTTTCCATTTTTGTTGTACCTTGTTCTATTGCATGATTTTTCTTCATAATTTTTTTTTGTGGTTGTAATAAAAAAATTATAATATTATTGCTACATTAGTTTAGTCTAGCAAAAAAGATACTGAAATTTAATTTTTAGTTTGTTATCCTCCCACTAAAATTTTTGGCGCTAATAAAATTTTATTCTCTATTCTCAAACAGCAATATTTCACATAGCTAATTTTTTCCATGTGAAAATTTATATTCTCTATTCTCAAACAGAAGTAGAAAGTACATAGCTGAATTTTTTTTTTCATGTTATAAATTTTGATGCTGATTGCAAATTTGAAATGTGTAAAATGATTCACATAGTAATATCATATAGAAAAACGGATCATGGCCCAAATTGGAAAGCTCGTTGGCCCAAATATATTTTATACTTTCCCTTCTCTGTAGGTTACGCATCTCCATTCCACTGTGCTCGGATCGAAGCATAACCTGTTGATTGGAGAGTTCCTTGCTGTGGCTTCGTTCAAGCACTGTCAAGACATGACATTAGTGGTAATTGTAGTGCAATTTGTTTAGATTTGTTAAAATTGATTTGGTAACATGGATTTTCAGTTTCTATACCAATGCACATCAACTGTTTGGTGAATTTTTCTCTACTTGATAAATTATGCTGTGAATTTTGATAATTGTAAAAGCTGTTCAAACAGCATACAAAATTGGTTTTATGATTGTAATGTCAGTTGTTCAAACAACATACAAAATTGGATAGGATGTGATCTAGATAGGAACCAACCTTGTGCCAATATGTACATTGTTCTATGAGAAGTTATTTTTCATTATGTTTGTAAATTTTTGTCGCATTATTTCTATATTCAAACTGAAAATGGATATGGTTGGTTTCACGAGTTGGTACCATGACCAAATGCCAGGATAGGTTGTCGTTGTCGTCTCTCTAACTATTTTTCCTCTCAAATCTGTTCTTTCTATGACCTTTTTCATGTTGGTAAGGGACCTATGTACCATTTGTTTATCTTAACACTGCTTATAACATATCTTCTTTACTTTTCTTTTAGTTGTGATGCTGATATATTCTATTGACGGATAACATTTTTGTATAGGGGACCATTGTGCCAGCTAGTTCAAATAACAAAAGAATGACCTCAATACTGCAAAATAGAGAAATTAGTTGAATCTAAGCTAACATTTTTCTTATAAGTACAACTAAAGTTTACAGGTAAAATTCATTCATCATTCTGTTACTAATAAAGGTAACATTTTTCTTATAAGTACAACTAAAGTTTACAGGGAAAATTCATTCATCATTCTGTTACTAATAAAGGTAACATTTTTCTTATAAGTACAACTAAAGTTTACAAGTCAAATATATGCCCATAATTAGGCCCATAACTAATAAAATGAAGGCTCATGTAAGGTCATTTGGAAAGGAAAATACACAATTTTGAAATTCCGGCCGAGTCAATTAAAAAGTAAAAGGGCCACAAATGAATGTATGTCAAGGGAAAGGCTGATCATATATTGACATCATGGGACTGATCAAATTAACCGACTAGCATATTATGTTTTTGTAGTATGACTATTTACAATTGAAAAAAAATAAACATATATATGTACATGGATATGAGCCTAAAACCAAATGAAACAAGTGAAGGCCCAAACCAAAATAGGTAAGGTAAGGGGCTGGTACACATTTTCTTAATAATACGGCCCATTAACCTGTCGGCCCAATAAATAATGAAGTCGGATCCAGACCCGTTTGAACTCGCACCCACAGCAGAATAAGAGACTGATTCAATTCGGCGACTGAACCCAACAGAAGCTACTGTGTTCGATCAAGTCTGGTTTACATGTACACCTGTCATCTTCCGATTGGCTACGGAGAGCGGGACCCAATTACAGTTAATGGTTTAAAAAAAAAAGAAAGAAAAAGGGTGGAAGATAGGAGTGATGAATGAGCTGGCTGAGAATGTGATTGATATAGCCGTTGAGAGAGAGCCAGCTCCTTAATTGCTTATGACATGTGGGCCACCCCTGGTATTGAAGATGATACTTCAGTGTGGAATAGACAAAAGAGCTGGGTATAGCAGTAGTTGGTAAACAGACCATGGCAAGAAGGCGTTAGGGATGATGCCATCCATGGATGCGCCAACTTAGCTTGATTTTGGTGATTAAGGAGATGTAGATGGCTTTAATTGGTGGTTTACATTTTAGGATGTTTTCAGTGCTTTTGATTAATCGGGGACTTGTCTATTGTTTCAAAGCTGTAGTTAGCATAACAAGGTTTGGAATTTTATGTGTTGATGTAGAGATGGCTACAGGGACACTGGTACTATTAGGTGGTACCTGTACTGAATCTGATTCAGGTTTTTGTGCTGCAATTAGGAAACGTAGGATTTTAACTTTTCTATGATGAAAAGTGGTAGAGCAGTTTGCTCTACTTATTTCCAAAAAAATATATATATTGTTTGTCGATTTCATAATATCTCAATAAAGTCACTAACGATTTTTTTTTTCTTTTTTTTTTTGTAATTTTGAGTTCATTTTCATTGAAATTAACGGCTTGAGAATAATAGATACATTCTGAACAAATTTTGTCAGGATAAAATCGAAATTGTTCAATTATTTGCCACCTGGTAATTTCTTATTTGTATATATATCGTGTTCCAATCACTAATGTTGTATCACTTGAACTAGGGTCTCCACACAATCGGGAGAATTTTCTTTTTTTTTAAAAAAAAAAAGCAAAATTCATGAAAAATTATCATTTAAAATAAATTAGAAAATAGAAAATAAGTATGAAACGTTGTAACTGTTAACTCCAATTTTAAACCGCAATTTTAAAGTTTGATATGTACATTTTTCCGAAATACATTAACTTAATTTTTTCCGACTTACATGTAATTTACCATTACCAACAAATACTCAAAGTAGTACAGTCCACAAAGAATCAGAAAGCAACTGAAAAAAAATCATTCTATTTAAAACTAAAATATGATTTTATCTGTAAAGAAAAATATAATTTATCTTATTAACATGACTGAAGTAATTTTTTTAACGGATATCTTTTTTAACATGTACAGCTGTCACCAATATGAATTTTGTTTTCAAAATACAAAATTAAACAAAACTTGACAGTTTTAAAACCAAGTTATTTCTGGCATAAGAAAAGCAACTTGTGGATATGTCTTCAGATGTTTGCCGGGTTTCGTTATCGTTTCATCTCAATAAAAGTCGCTAAATTATTTTTCGAATTTCGACCTCATTTTCTTAGAAATTAATAGGTGGGGAAAACTTAATACAACTTTTAACCAATTAATGACAAATAAATCGAAATCATTTAATTGCATGCTTGTAATTTTTTATATGTTTATATATTATGTCTGACCACTCAGCTTTGTATGACGTCTCCACACCATATGGGAGACTTTTGTACTAATTATTTATGTCACTGAGAACTAATAACGGCATCTTTTTATGTTTCATTCTAATAACGAAACGGTAAGCGAAATATCATATTGTGCCGTTTCGCATTGTTTTGAACCAAATTCTGTGTAATTTATGAAGTGGCACGGTTAACTGTTCGGAATTCTGTTTCGTTTTCCAAACGAAACCGTTTGTGAAATGAAATAAAGTACCGTTTACCTTAACAGAACAGGCTGTTTCGTGCTTTTTGCCCACGTTAGACAGACCTAATTATTATTATTATTATTATTATTATTATTATTATTATTATTATTATTATTATTATTATTATTATTATTGTTATTATTATTTTATTATTATTATTATTATATATCAGGAGCTTTATTTTTTTTTTTTTCTTGGACAAACCAGGCAGCGACTACCTATTATGAAGCTTCATTGAATTTTGAATGCATAGAATGAGGTTTGGCGTCAGGGATTCTGGTTCACAAATCACAAGGCCCATTAGAATGTTTTTTTTTGGTGATATTTAAAAAAGAAGAGAGAAAAGAATATTCTTTTTTGGTCATGTTCTTTTTTTATTTTTTTTTGGATTGGTGTCATGTTGTATTCTTTTTTTTTGAAGGTTCACTACAGGAAACTGCAGCAATTGCATGGGCATTTTTCAGTTGCATCGGTACTGCAAAATCAGTTGCATCGGCATATATAATTGCATTGGGACCGCCAATGCAAATGATTTTTACCCTGTTGCATGCACAAGACTCATGCAAGTGAATACCAGTTACATCGGCTTAGACTGATGAAAATGTATGTAAATTTCACTTAAGTGAGTCGGTTCTCTATCATTTTGTTGCATAGGTGAAACCGATGTAATTGAATATGAATTGCATGGGTGATGTCAATGCAACTGATATTTTCAATTGCATAGGCATGACTAATGCAATTGAATGTGAATTGCATGGGTGATGCCAATGCAACTGATATTTTCAGTTGCATAGGCATGACCAATGCAATTGAATATGAATTGCATGGGTGATGCCAATGCAACTGATATTTTCAATTGCATAGGCATGACCAATGCAATTGAATATGAATTGTATGGGTGATGTCAATTGAATATGAATTTGTTAAGTAAAGCAATACGAGTATTAGATTTTCGTGATTCATATATGTTTTTGTCCATTTTTTATGATTAAACAAGTTTTGTGGTAATGTCCTTAATAAGATTTATGTACTTGATTACTGAAAATTAGAATTAACTAAATATTTAATTAAAAACGTATGATAAGAAAAAGTAGCATGAAGAAATTTTAATTGATAATTTTATGAATAACTTTTAATTGATAGTTTTATAAACTGGCATGGTGTAAAAACAATTATAATTTATTTCTATCCATGAATATTAACATATATAAAAATCAATAGAGAAATAATTCTAAAGATTAACGTTTTTAACACAAAAATATTAATCAAAATTTACTCAAGGAATATTCGAAACTTTTGATTAGTTTAATTTATAATTATGCATTTTTCTTTAAGTAAGTAAGTTGATTATCTTATTCTTAACTTGGAGAAAGAATAGAACAATTTGAGAGACTGATAGGCGAACCCACCTGCCAGTCTTCTCTGTTCCTTTTGCCTTGTGATTTTTTCTTCCTTGCAAACTCCAGGCCATCCCTTCTTTTCCTCCTTGCGTTATTCTCTTCAGAGCAGATCCTTACTCCAACTCCTAGTTAGAAACTTTCTAACTTCTGCTCTCTCTTATTCCCTTCAGAGCAGATGCTTCTCTCTTACTTTTTTAGACTATCTCCGTACAGTACATGATTAATTTGTGCAAAAAAAAAAAAAGCTAATTGAACACAAGACGTCCTGTGCAAAAGTTAATTAATTTGGAGATTACACTTCAGGCACGTCCTGGTTTGCAAAGAATGTAAGATAACTTTGTACTTAAATAATTGTGCAAAGAAAATAAGCCGGTACAGTAGTTTGCGCTGTACCGGCTCTATGTTGACCAAAATAATTGTGCAAAGAAAATAATTATGCACGTCCTTGTTTTCTCAATACCAATCCATATCTCAAACTTCAAGTTCTTTATTAAATTCTATATTGACTGATCCCTGAACTATGCTCTTTGTAAAAAATCACAGAACTTTAGACTAGACCGGTATACTTAAGTATTATCAAAAAATATATTTAAGGCACCAATTATCTCTCCCGCCAAACTCTTTCCCATTCCCCACCGTAACTTTTAGACTTTTAAGGAATGAAATAAATATATTTTGTTCCAACGAAGAGACACCATTGCACGCTGGCATTGATGCGCCAATAAATATAACCCTATCATAAATTCTCTTATTAAACACAATTTCCAAAAAATATCGAGTTGCAAAATGAAAAGTTTAAAGTTCATGGTTTATATGGACAAATTGTATCACCATAGGCCTATCAACATCATAGCAGGGTATATATCAATTTTAACTTACTGTCAAAATTTTAATATATATCAATTTTGAAATCTTTTTACAAATACTAGTAATAGAGATTTTCAAACAAGGTTAATAGATTACCATTTCATTACATATCAATTTACATATCATTGGTAATAAAAATATATATTCTTTCAATGAATAGAAACCAAATTACTTGAGCAATTTTTATCAAATTAATTAGTGTTACTTAAATTTTGAAGATATTACAAAAATTATGTTATGCGATACAAAGACGAATTCATCAAATTAATAATTTATGTCATAATAAAAGTACCTTAGCAATTTTTTATCAAATTAATTAGTGTTACTTTAAATTTTCAAGATATTTAAAAAATATCAGTAAATAACATCAATAAAATGCTATGGCTTATATTAATTCAAGTTCCGTTTGTGACCCTATGTCAAACAATACAAGTTACATGACAAATAACAATGCACATATATTTGGACACAAAAAAAATAAAGTTATGCGATACAAAGACGAATTCATCAAATTAATAATTTAAGTTATAATAAAAGTACCTTAACAATTTTAATCAAATTAATTATTTGTAATTAATAATGTTGAAGATTTTAATCAAATATAAATATCTGACTAATTTATCATGAAGTTATTAGATTACAATTTGTATTTCCTAAGAGTAATTAATAGTTTTCAAGTAAGGTTAATAGATTACCATTTCATTACATATCAATTTAAATTTTATTGGTAATTTAAATATATAATCTTTGAATTAATAGTATAAGTTAAAATTCGTATTTTAATATTAGCACTTAGGAATCATATATTTTCATTTTCATTACCTACAAGTTCGTTCTAAAACATTTATGCTTCAAATAAACGATCCAAGCTGCTCAATCTCATCTTCATATTGAAATATTTTAGAAACCAAATTATTTGAGCAATATTTATAAAATGAATTACTGTTACTTTAAATTTTGAAGATATTATAAAAATATCAGTAAATAACATCAATAAATTGCTATGGCTTATATTAATTTAAGTTTTGATTGTGACCCTATATCAAACAATACAAGTTACATGACAAATAACAATGCACATATATTTGGACACAAAAAAAATAATGTTATGGGATACAAAGACGAATTCATCAAATTAATAATTTATGTTATAATAAAAGTACCCTAACAATTCTAATCAAAATAATTATTTGTAGTTTTGTACTTAATAATGTTGAAGATTTTAATCAAATATAAATATCTGACAGATTTATCATGAATTTATTAGATTACCAATTTGTATTTCCTAAGAATAATTAATAGTTTTCAAGGAGGGTTAATAGATTACTATTTCACTACATATCAATTTACATGTCATTGGTAATGTAAATATATAATCTTTGAATGAATAATATAACTTCAAATTTGTATTTTAATATTAGCACTTAGGAATCATATATTTTCATTACCTACGAGTTCGTTCTAAAAAAAATTATGCTTCAAATAAATGATCCAAGCCGCTCAATCTCATCTTCATATTGAAATATTTTAGAAACCAAATTACTTGAGATATTTTTATCAAATTAATTACTGTTACTTTAAATTTTGAAGATATTATAAAAATATCAGTAAATAACATCAATAAATTGCTATGACTTATATTAATTTAAGTTTTGATTGTGACCCTATATCAAACAATACAAGTTACATGACAAATAACAATGCACATATATTTGGACAAAATAAAAATAATGTTATGAGATACAAAGACGAATTCATCAAATTAATAATTTATGTTATAATAAAAGCACCTTAACAATTTTAAACAAATTAATTATTTGTACTTAATAATGTTGAAGATTTCAATCAAATATAAATATCTGAAGGATTTATCATGAAGTTATTAGATTACCAATGTGTATTTTCTAGGAATAATTAATAGTTTTCAAGCAAGGTTAATAGATTACCATTTAATTCCATATCAATTTACATGTCATCGGTAATGTGTATATATATAATCTTTGAATGAATAGAATGACTTCAAATTTGTATTTAAATATTAGCACTTAGGAATGATATATTTCATTACCTGCGAGTTTGTTCTCAAAATTTTTACTTCAAATAACCAATTCAAGCTGCTCTATCTCATCTTCATATTGAATTATTTTAGAAACCAAATGACTTGAGCAATTTATATCAAATTAATTAGTGTTACTTTTAAATATCAAATAAAAGGTACCAATGTATTAAACTTTAATTATTATGATAAATTGAAATAAATTGTACATACTTAAGTTGGTGGTTGTCTTATTTTAATGAATAGAATAACTTCAAATTTGTATTTTATTATTAGCACTTAGGAATTATATATTTTGATTACCTACAAATTCTTTCTCAGTATTCATGCTTCAAATATCCGATCCAAATCACTCAATCTCAACTTCATATTGAAATCTTTTAAGAAACTAATTTTTATATTTTTTTCAACGATTTTTACATTGTTTTAATAATTTTAGAAATTTGTTCATCTAATTAGTTTTGAGCCCACCAATAATAATTATATATTTATATTTAAAAATTCAATAAAAAATAGTAAAAAAAAGTACTTGAAAATTTTTATCAAATTAATTTTTTGAACGGCTCTCTATAACCAGGGGCAGATCCAAAAAAATTAAGCGCCAAACCTAAACAATTTTCCCTCCTAAATATTCTAGACTGATTGATCATTTGATTGTAATTGTGTAAAATTCAAATAAATTACAGTCAATATCAATTGCAATATGTAGAACTATCTTTTTTCCCTTCCATACAATTTAAACAACAGATCCATGCAAATTCATTAATATGCATTTAAGTTTCCATCTGTCTAATTAATCACTTGCGCCTCCTATATCTCCGCCATAAGAAAAAAACCCTCCTCTCTCATAATTCTAAAAAAAACAAGAATTCTTTTATCTCATTGCTTCTCTCTCTCACCGCTCCTGCCAAGAAAAGGTAATTCCTTCTTTTAACCTTTCTGAATAAGAGCTAAACCTGCAATCCAAAATCCATTTATACGATTTTTCTTTTTATCCAAAACCTGCAATTAGAGAGGAGCAATCTCTGGCGATTTTTCTTTTTCCTTTCTGATCAGTTTCAACTTTTTATTTTTTTCTTTTTTTGCCTCTCAACTATAATTTATATAGTTTAAAAGTGCATCCATTATTTGAAATATTTCTAGTTCAGAAAGAGAGTTTAATTTATTTATACTCTTTGATTAAACATTGATTTTGTTGATTTGTTAGGATGGCAGCCAAGAGACGCAACAAAAAACGGACTGCTGCCAAAAATCGTCGAAGTCCGACTATAGTCGATGAGGCTATGGTTGAGGAAGCTAAAGTTGGCGATGGTGTGGCCATGGAAGCTAGAGTTGAGGAGGCTATTGCCGAGGAGCCTCAAGTCGAGGATGTGGCCGAGGAACATAGAGCCGAGGATGCTATCTTTGAGGATGCCTTATGTAATGTGGGAGGGCCTTATACGCTATACTCACAATTTAAACCCGGCGAAAAGTTCTTGCGTGCATTCTTGGTAACAAGTTTTATATATTATGAATTTTCATTTTTGTTGAATTTATATTCCAACTAATTTTTGTCGGACTAAACCATGCAAGAATGTTCCTATATATTGTCTACAGTCAAATGTCAGGTCAAAATATATATCGGCTTTGTTGCTTGATTTGAGGAAAAATGGATAATGAGGGTCATGCTTACTTTTATTACTTAGTATTAATGAGGGTCAGAATATATATAGTTATTATTGTTATAACTTGGTATTGCAACATGTTATCACTAGAAATAAGGGTCATATTTACTGTCACTTAATTAGCTTAATTGGTATCTATTTTGGGACGATTCTAGTTTGTGTGATTGTCTTAGTAGTACAAGTCTTAAGTGAGAAAGGGCTTATTGTTTTTTAATATTTCTAAAATTAGGACATAAGATTGTAAGACGGTTATGATAACAAAAGTAAATTTATAAAATAAAAATATTTATAGATGCATGAGACATGGACCAGATGCATGAATTTTTATTGCTTGTTTATTCTTAGGATCACTACAATGTTTCATTTTCTTTCCTTGTAGCATAAGTATAGATGGGGCAAGAAGAAAGAGTCTGTAAACTGCTCAAAAGTTTTTCACCGCATCGCAATTATGCATTATTCAAACACTCTCACTAAGCTAAGGAATAAGTTAGCAAAGAAACTAATGGCGTGTGCTCATTTACTGATACGGTACCAGGTCTTAGATGCATTCGGTGTAAGCAGAACTTATAATTTAATTAAATTTAACCAAGTCACCTTCAACCTCTTGTTTTAATTTGTTTTAATTTAATGTAACTTCCTTAGACATAGGATGTGTACTTTTACAATGTACATTTTTTTAAATAAATAAATAATTATTTATTGACTAGTCACATTTTTATTTGACTTCCTCTCAGTTTCTATTTCAGCCTATTAAGTCACGTTCAACATCTTTTGGAAGAAATGGCAGGGGTGTGTTTTATGATAAAGGGAAAGATGAAGATGAAGATTATGATGAAGCTGGAGATGGAGATGAAGAAGAAGAAAAAGAAGAAGAAGACGATATCAACAATGTGCCGAATGTTATAACAATTGCTGGAACTATTTTTGATAAAAACAAGTTTGATGCAGATGACTATGATGAGTCCCCTTTGAATTCTGATATTAGTGATGATGAGGATGAAGAAGAAGATGATATCAACAATGTGCCGGATGTTATAACCATTGTTAGAAATATTTTTGATAGGAATGAGTTTGATGCAGATGACTATGATGAGTCCCCTTTTAATTCTGATATTAGTGATGATGAGTAGCTTAGATGGGTGGTTCTTTAGCATTTTTGTTTGGTGGTACAATTGTTGGTTCTTGTGACATTTGGTATAATGTTTAGGTTGGATGATATTTATTTTAGATTGTATTTTATGTATCCATTTTGTGTGGTAATTTTAATGCAATTATTTTTAGTTAATTTTATTTAATGTGATATTTGTTAACGATTAATATGAATGAAGATAATATTCAATTATTTTTATTGATAAAATCATGCAATTATATTTGTCAAATCTATTACAAATCACACAAGTCAATTGCATCGGTTAATCTCATGCAAAATAAGTCAATTATAAGAGATGAATGGATGCAAACAAAGTTAGTTGCATCCGCTAAGTTCATACAAAATAGTCAATTACATCGGCAGTACGAATGCAAAAGAAGCAAGTTGCATCGACAAAACCCATGCCAAATAAGTCAGTTTGATCGTACGAATGGATGCAAAAGAAGTCAGTTGCATCCGTTAAGTCCATGCCAATTAAGTTATTTGCAATGCAAGAACGAATGCAAAAAAAGTTAATTGCATTGGTAAGTCCATGCAAAAGAAGTCAATTTCATCGGTATATCGAATGCAAAAGATGCCAGATGCATGGACTAATTTGATGCTAAAGAAGTCAATTGCTTCAACAAAATGAATGCAAAAGAAGTCAATTGCATCAACAACATGAATGCAAAAGAAGTCAATTGCATCAGCCCAACTCATGTTAAACATTTTAAGTGCATCAACCAAGCGGATGCAATGGATGCCAGTTGCATCATCTAATCCCATGCAAGAGAAGTCAATTGTCTCGGCAAAATGGATGCAAAAGCAGTCAAGTGCATCAGTCCAACCCATGCTAAATAACTCAATTGCATCCGACAAACCCCATGCAAAACACATAAGTTGCATCTGTTTTGCCCATGCAACCTTGCATCCGTTTAGCTGATGCAACTAAATACGCCCATGCAACTGTAAATGCCAATGCAATTGAGCATTTGCATCGAAGCCAGTTGCATCGGCCTAGTTGCATCGGTATAGCTGATGCAGAACGCATGCTGCATCAGCACTACGGATGCAAAGAGCCCATGCAATTGCTGCAGTTTCCTGTAGTGGTTCATAATGTCCGTAGGCTGCCATTAAAGAAAAAGCAAGCCTGAATGGCTGCTAGAAGTTACAACACATCCTCAAATATAAAGAAAAAATCACAACCTAGTATCTAGGTGCCTGACATTAAAAGAGAAGAGAAAAATAACACTACACTACCTACTTAAGCATCCAATAAAATATAGATACCGACAAAAATAAAGAAGATAAAATAAGAACAAACCAACAACGAAAAAGAAAAACCAGGTGCGATTACCACAAAACCAAAAACTATGGTGGGGCCTCCTGGACGCCTTGAAAAAACCTGATATCCATCATATTAGTAATATGTCTTTCCTCTGCGTGACTGACTCTTGGATAACCAGTATAATTGATTCCTGACCTCCTTGCTAAATTCGCCAGTACATGGGCTTGACCAGCGGCCTCTCTCCTGACGTGCTTCACTTATATCCTACCTTGCATTTGGTTGATCATTTGTATTATTTCCATAACATCTGCATAGGCCTTCCAACTAGGTAACTCATCAACATCTCTTTCAGTTATCGCCAGTACCAAATTCTGACAGTCTGAGAAAATCTCCACTTGCTGATCATCCTCATTTCTCTGTATATCAGCCTTACCATTGCTTCCTTCATTGCAGCAACCTCAGCATGGAATGGATCATGCAAAGTATGGCTCCTATAACCAATCTCAATCAACTTTCCCCCTTGATATAAAATGTAAGCACTACCTGATTTATTCTTTTGATCCCAAGAGCCATCAATTAAAATCTGCCACCGTAAAGAATGGTACCAGTAGCATTCGCTATTACTCATGCCTTGGTGACTGACCTGCATGGTTAAATTTGCTATCTCCTCTTCCATGTTCAACCAGTTCTGCACCCTTCTTTTAATATTGATTAGCCTTGGTGACTGACTGACCAGTTTGTATAATTCTCCTGTCCAACGGACGCACGATATGTTTTTTTCCTACATTGCTGCACGACTGCACCGGACCAGAGGCCTGAGTAGCCGTAGAGATTTCAGTTTGAAAAGCTGATGTTGCAGATTGTACATTAATTTTGGTTGGTTGTGTGTAATTTAATTACGTCCAATTATTAATTTTCCGTAATACTTTTATACAATACTACTATACCAATAATAAACTCATCTGATCCTCACTAAAATTTGTCGCTAACAAGAATTAAAGAAAGTTTGCTTGAATTATATGGGGCACTCAGATAGTTCGAATATTGATTATTTTTATTAGTAACTGCAAGGAGTATATATTAATTTAAAGTTGGAAACTAAATTCTTCATGCTAGATTGTATTTCTATTAATTCGTTACTTGATGAATTCTGCAAATTTTGTAAACTTATTTTGGATTTAGTTTTAGTGATCCTTTGAGATGTCATTGGTTGATGCTAGATATTTTCTGCTCTTGGAATATCAAATTTAATTTCATATATAATTTTTCCCAGTCATCCAGTCAAAAAACACCGCGTCAGAGAAGCAATGAAAACAAACGATTCTTTTTAACTTTTTTTTACACTAGAATGTGTTTTGATTAAACAGCAGACATTTTATAGAGAAAAAGACAATTTGTCTTTATCAAGAACTGAACTCTCTCATTTCTGAACGGGTACTTTTTTTTTTACGTTTCTTTTTTTGTTCTAAATATAAATTTTGTACTTTTTTTGTTCTAAATATAAACATTATTGTAATAATAAATATAAATTTGCATTTGGAATAAGGAAAAACAATAATCTATATATGAGTTTTGCTATGGTGAGTCGCAACTCACAAGAGGGTCCGTGAGTCGGGCTCAAAACTCCAAAATCTTTTGATTATAGTGTATTGAACAAGTGGGTTGCGGATTATAATGCTTAAATATTAGCTGCAATCTTAAATATATCGGTTGGTCTATGAATTGAATTTCAATAATCCTCAATTTGTTTTAAAGTGATGAAAATAATTCATTATTTGATTTCCTTATTATTTAACCACTCAACTATTTATGTTTCAAAAGTTTGAATATTGAACTTGTTCCTAAAAAATAATTAAAAATTAAAAAAAATATTTCTCAAACATTTGTTAATAATTTCGATATAAATCTAATTTGAATCTGAATACATTAAAATTATATATTAAACAAATTTTAAGGTTGGATTCAATAAAATTTTAAATTCATATGAACATTTATATTTATTATTTGATTACCTTAATGGATTAAAAAAAATCGAATTCAGATCATATTAAAAGTAATTAGGTAAATTGATTGAAATAGTATGAACATTGTTACAAGAACCATAATTGTCGATTGGTAATTGGATTACCAATCTCTTTCGACTCATTGGCCTACTATTTTCAAAAATCAACAACACAGCATCTTTAATTTGTCTGGTTTGACAGAATCAACAAAACTTTTGATTGATATTGCTATATTAATTATTTTCAACTGTTTTGAAAGCCAAATCCGGCTACTCTTAGGGGCCGTTTGGATCGCTTAGAAATTTGAAGAATTTGGAAAATTTACTATTCCTAGACATAAATTTATTGGGAAGTGTGTAACTTTGTGAAGAGTTTAGATTGTTCATAATAATGCTTAGGAATATGAAATTCTTCATATTCCTAGAGGATCCGAACAGCCCTACTCTCTTGCATGGCAGGGTTTGATTGGCTGAGGTCTAAGTGACCGGATGGTAAAATGCACAAGGGTGCAAGTGCAAGTGTGCAACTACTGTATATTGAGCCGTTGCATTGCATCTTGCATGCTCGTATGGATGCGAGTACATTTTTCGTTCTATTTTAAATTCAAGAAATTTCTTTATATTCAAATTTGGAATAAGAAGAAGCATTGTATATATAACCGAAACATTTTTTTTCCTGATATATGATATCTTAAAAAATAAGAAATTTATTTACAATAATTTTTTTTTAACAGCTACATTAATTTGGGATAGTAAAATAGTAACACTACATCAAAACTTTATCCGATGGAAACTACCAAAAAGAACTTCATGTGATGGTTCTAGAATTTTGGTTGTTGCCTTCTATTATGTATCCGCTTCTATATGGATAAAAAATATATAGGATACTGTACGAGGTGAATCATGTATAATTTGTGTAAATAGGTGAAATTTTCATTAAAGTTGTCCATTAATTTCATCAAATTTAAAAATCGAAATATAAAATTTATATTTTCTAATTACGGTGAAACACATTTACTATTGATAGAACAATAAATGTAAACATACAAAACAACCGCGTGGGGAAAACAATCTATACAGTGCAATAGCCTAATTAACCTAATTTCAAATTTCCAAACGCATTTTATATTTCTAATATCTCACGCACCAAGTAATATGCATGTTCATCATACAAACACGAGTGACTAAAGTCCTCCGTTGTAAAGAAACAAAATGAACGAAAAATAGAAATGTGAAATGAAAGCAGAGAACAAAAAGATACTTTCTGAAGGTTTAATTAAAGTTTTTTCAATTGATAAGAGAGCATAACAGAACCAATTGGGAGATAAGAAGAACATGAAAAAGAACCTTCTAACGCCTGGCTTGGTCCCACCGACCCAGAGACAAAAATGAACCTATGCAATTCTCCCATTACTACTATTAATTATGAAAAAATTTTCTTAAATCTACTGTTGAATTAATTATCCGAGACGATAAGCGGTGCTGAATTGAAAAAAAATAACAATTAATTTCTTTGTTAAGGCTCCGTTTGGATGAGGTGTGCATGAGAATAAGAAAATAAGAAAATAAGGGAATAAATTTATTATAAACAATCCAAACTCTTCATAAAGTTACACACCATCCAAACGGAGCCTAAGTTCAAAGCAAAGAAGCCAGAGGGATGCAGGAAATGTTAATAAGGTCCTGGAGCTACCGATGACAGAGTGAATGGAAGCTTAATGGCCCTGATAGAAGCTAGTATTTTAATTATATTATTGAATAAAAGTACGGCAGTTCATATGTATGGGTGCTGCTTGGTAGACTTAATTGTAATGATTTTTTATATGGATTTAATATGCACCGGTATTTAGATAGAGGGAAGGTATTGATGCTATTTGGGATATTGTAAACTCTTTATAATGATAGAGGGAAGGTATTGTTGCTTTTCATTATAATAAAAAGTGGTGGAGTTATCCACTTAATAAAAAAAATAAGCAAAGAATCGCCCCGCGCAGAAAATGGATCAAACGACTCAGATAGATCACGGTATATAGTAATGTTCATCTATAATTATCTTCGAAGTCTGGATGTATTCCGTTGAGATTGAAGAAATTCAAGAAATGTATCAATGGACTATTTAATTTTATACATACAGGTTGATATGACTCACCAAAATTAATTCAACAGATACTGGTACAATGCAGATCTCTTCACCCTTTCCTTAAATTAATTCTATCTGTCATCGCCGATTAACTATAAAGATACCAGTGAGCCAATTAACTATTAATTAGAAGGTAAGTTTTCAATTATATACTTCTTCAGTAAAAGTGTTGGGTTATTATGCTTTGGACTGATCTATGAATTGTTCTGGTATCTGGACTAAAATGCAAAGCAATTTGATTTAGGATCAGTTTTGGTGCAAGAAATTTTGTTATGCAGTGAGCCAGTCATGTTTCACTTGTTTTAATTGTTATGTGTGAGTGAACTTGGTGGAACAGTAATTGCAGTGATGTATCACTTGTTTTAATTTTGGAAAATCCATTTGGTTTGAAGTGTAATTGGTAAATATAGTGCATAAATTTGTGTCTTATTATCTGGTTTGAAATGTAATTTCCTAATTGGTAAATAATTAAGTGTAGAAAATTGTACTTTTTTATGTCCAAACAGTGCAATATTCTATCTTCTTATGTGCAGAAAAATGTATTAGCTAAGTTAACTAATTGTAATATGTCTTGCAAAATTTTAGGTGCGGTTAAGTGATTTGAACAAGTGCTGGTCTTCTAGTCTTCTCTCTTCTGGTTAGAACAAGTGCTGGTCCCCTCCTCTTTATCCTGCCTTGGTTTGAAGTTTGAACTTCATCATTTAGTTTTCTAAATTGTATGAACTTGTGTTTTGTTTTTGTTTGTTGATTTTGGAACTACATGTATTAGTTTGGTTTGTATGAATTTCTGAGCTACTGAATTTGTATGAAGTATGAGAGTCTGAGACTATGAGATGAGATATGATTGATACTATGTTACTAATTTACTGTGTAAGAACATCCATTTTGTATGCAGAGTTGCAGACTTTATTTATTAAAGTATGAACTATTTTGTATCATTTCGTTTTGTTTGTTATTTATTAATATGAATTTGTTATTGTATGAATCTATATGAATTTCGTTTTCTCTATTTTGTTTGTTCATTAGGAACTATGCAATAGAAATTTCAGAGCTGTTAGAGCCATTACGAGCTAACTTGGCTTGATATGAGTCAGCTCGTTTGTTAACGAGACGAGGTCAAGCCAATGCATTTAACTCGTGACCCTAATCGGAACGAGTCAGCTCGGCTCGCATATGTTCAACGAGACGAGACCAAACAAAGGTTAACTCGTCCGTGACTCGGCTCGTGAACAGCCCTAGTCATCGGTTCTGTCAGCTTATGCGAGTGCTTTTTTGCATAGTCGTTCTGTAGCAGTGTGGGCTGTAGACTGAAAAGGTTCTTCTTTGGCCAGTGCTTTGGTTGGCTTTTACTTAATGGATGGTATTGAATCTTCTTGACTTTGACTTCTTTAGTACGTACGTACTTTGTCCTTTCAAAAAGACTTCCACTTGGGCATGATCAAGGTAGTGAAAATCGTATATGTACCAACATTAGCCTTTGAATTTTGCACGAAGGTAGAGGAGTAGATCCTCCCAAGTGAGGGAGCGCATTATTTAATAATAATAATATTCTAATGAACCAATTTTATTAATTCAAAAAGTATCTTTAATTCTAATTTTCGACATTACATTAAAAAAGTGCAATGTATGATCTATATATAAAAATAGATAAAACGTACCAATTTGCTACACTAATTACTAGAAAAATTGAGGAACGAATATTATTTAATGTCATATTTACTTTAGTGCGTGTATTATAAAAATATATTAATGCCAAATTTTATGTTATAAATTTGTCAACAAATAACAACTCTGATACCATGTAAAGAAATGACAGCTCTGATACTATTGAGTTACATGATTTGACTAGCTCTCTTCTAAGTAAGGATCAAAACGGATCGGATATTATCCGCTCCGATCCGTATCCGAATCCGGAAATTTGCGAATTCGGATATTAATATCCGCATCCGAACGGATACGGATGCGAATACAGATTTTTTTAAACGGATGCGAATGCGGATGTGGGAACATATATTAGTGCGGATACGGATGCGAATACGGATAAAAATCTGTATCCGCAACTCTTTGCTAAACGGATATCCGAATTATGACAACTCAGATCCGCGTTCAACACACCAAACTTAATTTTCTTTCACTGGGAATCGAACTCTAGTTTGATCAATATCAATCCAGCGCCTTAACCACTACACCAAGTCGTTGATGTTGGTAAAAATGTATAATGTATTTATTTATATGAATGCAACACATCTATTGGAAATCAAGTACGGATTTCTAAGATTATAAATAAAATGATTAATAGTGTTAATAATAATTAAATTTATAGATATTATATAATATTTTGATACGGATCTTAGATTGGGTTGATTGAATGTATCAAATATTGAGTAATGCTGACTAATTAGCGTAATAAATAATATAGTGTGGCATGAATATTCTTCTATATATGTTTTGACTCCTCTTATATGTGACAAATTTTATGTACTATAAAATTAACAGGAAGTACTAAAGAAATGAATAAATAAATAATCAATTAAAAATAAAAAATGCAATCCGTATTAGAGAAAATATATTCGTATTCGACTCCGTATCCGATAATATTCGAACCGTATTCGTATCCGTTTAATATCTGAACCGTATCCGTATTCGAATCCGTATTCGGAAAAAAATATGGATGCGGATATGGGAAGACCAACATCCGCTCCGTATCCGATCCGTTTTCATCCCTACTTCTAAGTCTATCTAATTGGTGGTGCGCTGGACATCATTGCTTATTCCAAATTCAATCATCATTAGATAACATTTTAATTTTTTACATAGAAATGTATTTTAGTTACACTTATAATAGTTTGGAGTCAATCTTGTTGTTCAGTATTATGGCAGGACAACAAAGAGTGTAGTGGGTACAGTTGTGAAAATGTAAACGTATTTGTTGACTCTAACTAATTTAGATGGACCTGTCTTTTTTTTATATAATTGTTTACTCAAACAATCAAACTAGTAACTAGTCTCTTTGCGTTGAAGGCATACTTTTTTTCACATGTATAGCTGTCACAGAATTATCCCTCAGAATTGTTAGTCTTATAGACAACCGGTTTCGATTTGTTATGTTGTGCAATAACTTCATTCACGCAATGACTAAATTATCCTCCATTCAAATCTTTAATTAATTTGTTAGTAAATTTTATCAGTTGATTGAAGGCTTGAATAGTAAAATCATGCCGTAGATTGGATATCGAACGGCTTGATGTGCTAGGCGCGTGCTTCGTAAATTGTATAATATGTTTTGTCATTGGGCGGCAGCGCCGAAATTGTACATTCGTACTCTGCTAGTTTGCTAGAGCAGGCTGCTACCATTTCTCTCGCTTATACTCTGATTTTTTGTATGTTCATTTTCTTCTCTTTCTCTCTCAAAAACCCATTTTCACACGTGACCATCTTTCTCTTCAAAACCCTAAAACACAATGAGAAAGAAAGGCGGATTTCTTCTACTTTTCACGTCGATTCTTCTCGCGCAAATCTTACCCATTTTTGCTAAAACTTCAAGCCGTTCATTGAGGTGGTCTTTTTCGCCAACCCATCTAGCACCTTACCTAACCGAGATGGACTCCGATGGTGGCCAGGCCTCATCTCCTTGGCCTTCAATCTGGAGCCAGAAGCCGACGGATCCATCTCTCAGAGCCGTTCATTGAGATGGTCTTCTTCTCCAACCCATCCAGCACCTTACCAAACCAAGATGGACTCCGATGTTGGTCAGGCCTCATCTCCTTGGCCTTCAAATCTGGAGCTAGAGGCCGATGGACCCATCTCTCAGAGCCGTTCATTGAGGCGGTCTTCTTCTCCAACCCACTTAGCACCTTACCAAATCGAGATCGACTCTGTCGCTCCTACCACGAGCAAGGTAATTACAACATGCACCGTTCCATGTTGCATAGATGGATTGCGCTATATGGATTATGTCATATTTGTCATTTTTGTAGTTAGTGGTGTGCTCAGCTGGTATGTTTTCTTTTTTCTTTTATTTCGTTTTTGTTTTGTGATGCATTATCTTTATAGTTTATCAAATCATGCTTTAAACAATCACACTTCAATTTCTAAACAATCACACCCATCTACTGAGTGGCGGATCTAGAGACTTTTGTTACATTAATTGAGCTTGCAACCAAAATGGCACACTAATACTTATGTTATTTACACTTTCATATATGATATACTGGCGTCAATGAAAGTAGGACTTAGAAATTTATGGTTCCTTTTTTTTCCTCTCTCCATTTCATTTTGACTCTATTACACCTTTGTTGATCATTTCAACAAAATTCATAGTCTCATCAGTCCAGGTATTGCGTTAGTTAATTTTGATAAAGATGTCATTCATACCATCCATCATTTGCCAATTCATCATTTTTTACTATCAGATATGTTACTTCATATTCCCAATTCAATGCAACTAACAAAATAAAAAAAAAAAGAGGATGGCAGAGGAGAAAAAAAAAAGAAAGAAAAGCATCATATCTATTAAGCCCAGGCCATGATTCAAATAAAGCCCATCATAATGTTTGTTGGGCCTAAAAGATAGTACTTGAATTATATTTTCTGAAATTTATTTGTTGAGCCCAAAATTTAGCTCCACCTCATCCCAAAGCTGCGCATCCTCTTTTCTACCAATCTCACACCACCCTAAAACCCTAGATGGATTCTTCGCCGGATCCTCACCAGCTCACCACATTTGGTCTTCCACCAAACCCTTCTATGCAACTCATCTACCAAGTCTGCTCCTCATTTTCTTCGTTCCTTCGAATTCCTCTGATCCCTTCATTTGGCTCTACCCTTGCACCTGAAAGAATGGTACATACTGGTACAGGATATGAAATTATTGTAATTATGCACCGGCCTATAAGATCTTAAATCAATTTCTTATTGTAATTATTTAATATGAAATTATTAATTAAGAAAGCAAGTATTTGATACCAGTTTATACTGACTGGTACATGATAATACTACTCGGTGTTCTAATTTAGGCTTAATATGAGCCTTCAGTTATTTTGGTCTTTAGCAAATTTTGGGATTATTTTGAGCTGTAACTTTGAATTTTGACTACAGCTCTTGTTATCAAAATTTATTGGATGTGATTGCTTAATATGAAAGTATTGTTTAAATGAACGCAAAATTGCATAGCTCTATTTAATAGAACCAGTTTTTCTGCACTTTCTGTGGTTATAAATTTCTAAGCATAATAATTAGATGTGGTTATAAAGTATTAGTCTTTTCTATATTCTCTATGGCTATGTTCAAATCCTCCTGGATTGTTTTTTTAGAGTTTCAAAATAATAAATAAATTTTTTTATAAAGTTTAGCACAATAATTAGCTGTGGAGTCTTAGGAATATGAACGAATAACTAAAGAAATTTTTGTTATGCAATTTTTGTGTAGAATTAGGTTTATGATTGTAATATTTTAAAAAAAATATAAGGTAGGAACCATTTCGAAGTATAAAAGGGAACACACGTTGAATTCATTCAACGTCAATTTTCCTACCAAGTCTTTTGTTGTCTTCATATTATATAAGCTTCATTTCAAGTTGTTTTTGAATTACATACAACAGAGAGAAATGATGTAATAAGACAAGATACATAGATTTAGTTTGATTTATAGTCTGGTACAAAAAATGCTTGCATTACTTGCATGTCCATACCAGTGTCATTATACACATATCCATACTGGGACTTGCTGTACTTAATGGACCAGTTGTAAGATGATTAATTGGTCTCAACTGAAATGGAATTTGTATTATACTAACTTGACCTTTTTTTTTCCATTGTTGAAGGATATTATACCTTTCTTATGTCACGGATATTGCGTCACAGAGTTATTGTAGTTTTTTGAGCTTTATGGTGAGTTACATATCGATGTTTTTGGAGATATTTGTAGTCGATAAATCTGAATACTCTGCGTGGGAAGTGACAAAACTAGTAACCACTATACTAGTGTATATTGTTACTGGTTCATGCGACTGTTATGTTTACCAAAAATTCAGGCATATGGAGGTATAAATTTCCTTATTGATAGGTCATGTTGGATTGAGTATTTAGTAATTATTGGATTAACCTAATAATTTTATGTTACAAATTTGTCAACAAATAACAGCTCTGATACCATGTTAAAAAATGACAGCTCTGATACTATTGAGTTACATGATTTGACTAGCTTTCTTCTAAGTCTATCTAATTAGTTGTGCGCTGGACATCATTGCTTATTCCAAATTCAATCATCATTAGATAACATTTTAATTTTTTTACATAGAAATGTATTTTAGTTGCACTTATAAAAGTTTGGAGTAAATCTTGTTGTTCAGTATTATGGCAGCACAACAAAGAGTGTAGTGGACATAGTTGTGAAAATGTGAACGTATTTGTTGACTCTAACTAATTTAGATGGACCTGTCTTTTCTACGTACTCTACGCCTAAGTGGGAATAATTTGATATTTGTGACATATTCTACATCTTTAAATCTCATATACATCATAATTGGATAATCAAATTTCTTAAATCCGCATATAATGGTGCACTTGTAGAGGTGATAAGTTATAATTAATTGACAACAAATACATTTAATTAATCATGTATCAGAGTTACATTAGTTTAACTAACTTTTTTGTACCCTATGTGACTGAATTGTTTTTACCTATTACTGATGACCGCACAAGATGAGAGTGACAAACTCTATATTTGTTAAATATTTTTAAACTGATTAAAAGAAATATTTTTTTTATATTTTCAGAATTTTTGTGTTGATTGAATTATTTTCTAGTATGATTGTGTTGTTAATGGTTTATTTTACAAAACAAATATCTCAATATATTTTAAAAAATAAGAGATCAAGTAAGAATTCTTGGATAATTTTGAATAGATGGATTTTTATTTTTGTTCTAAACTATGTCGGTAAATTTTGTATAACATGAATAAAATAATATAACATATGTTGTCATATGTTATGTGCACAATTTAAGACTATGTCAAAATAAATTCCCACAAGTTCAAAAGTTTGTCATATAAATAATTACGTGAAATACAAATAGAACATATGTGTGAAATTATTTCTATGTCTTAATTAATTATGGTTGATGCATCATGTCAATTAGAAATGTCAAAATTCACTAAAATAAATCATCTGTTATTGAAAATTGATGCAATATGCCGACAAATAACAGTTCTGATACCGTGTAAAGCAATTACAGTTTTGATGTTTGTGAAACCATAGAATTTTCAGACCTAGTATAGTAAGTTAATTAGGTTAAATTTTAAAAAAAATATTACTAAGGTAAATAAAATTTTATAATTAGTAATCGAAAATGATTAAATAAATAACAACAATGAAATTCACTCGAAATCGAAATCTTTCAACTTATGTAGTATCTATAATTGATCTACATTATTGTACCAAAATCAAAGCTTGAGTATACTGAAATTCATAATTTAAAACAATTAAAATTCTAATAGAAATAATAATAAATATTAAACTATATGAGTTGCAACACCCTTTGATAAAAACAAGTAAAATTACTTATGAACTTGATCTAGACATACGGTCAAAGTTATTCAAAAATGTAAATTGACTAACAAAAATATTAGATAATGAAAACTAAAATTTGCGAAGTCTATACAAATAAGATTATGGAAATTATAACCTCAAAACCTATTAATTTAAACTCTGATTAACCTGAACCCTCGGATCATGAGATAAACCCCTTGATTTATCTCGGCCGGATTCCAAATAAATTTCCAAATCCATTAATTTCCTCTCTCACCCCATTCGGATCCGACCCCTCATTCCGATTGGCTAGTGCAAGTGAGGAGAGAACTCCATTCTCCGATCAACATCCAACGGAAATAACGCAAGCTTAGATTCTCTCTCATAACCGAACTGTCAAGTGGGACCCTTGCAAACTTGTATCAATCCGATAGGCAGCGTGGCGAATTTGGGTTGGCCGCGCTTATCTCTTCTTCTCGTGTGTAGTTCGTGGCATCTCAGATTGGAGCCACGTCACCTAATTCTCACTCTTCTAGCCACTATAAATACATGTTGGGTCTCATCTCTTTTTCTCTTTGGTACACACTGATACGCTTTCTTTCTTCCTCCTTTTTGGTTTCGTGCATGGGTCAGGGACGGAGAACGGCTGAGGACAAAGGGGAAAAGAAACAGAAACCGAGATGGTTGTACCACTATAAAAAAACATGGTTAGCCTCTGTACCAGTTTGGTACGATGAATGTGTGATACTGGTAAGGGTTTTCTGGATGCAAGGGTTGATTTGTAAAATTCAAGGACCAATTGATAAATTTTTTTTAGGACTGTTATATAAATATCAGGGACTCTTTTGTAAACTTGAGGGGCTGTTCACTGTTGTAAAAATTACAGGAACTATTTCATAAAACTTTGCTGGTATTTGGGTTTCTTTGCAAATCTCTTTGATAAGTCCAGATTTGACCTATTAGCCCCGTTAACCAATTCCATCCCTTGTTAAGTTCCATCTGATTGTTCTTGTTGAACTTTAAATCTGAAGCTTACAAAAGAGGATTAAAAAGAACTTGAAAGAAGAATCGATGTAGTGGCTGTATTAACAAGAACTAATAACACTCATTACAATTACATGGCGACACTTATACTTCAAATATTTACATAATAAATTAACAAGATAATGACCAGTTCAATGAACTATATGATGTCAGATTTCATAAGTGAACTTGGATCACAAAACCCATAATCGCGACCTCATCAATGAACCTGTTGTTTCCTATTCTAAACTATGCCCAAAATGTTGGTTATTAAAATCATAAGCTTTAACCTTTCGTGACTATGTTATCTTAGCGTATAACATGTTCTATTATTTGGATAGGTAAGATGATAAAAAAAGGGTTGCACCAGAGATTAAATTAAAGATAACAAATTAGGTAATTACTAAATTAGCTAACTTATGATCTAGTAAATAATAAACTTAGCCTAAAAATAAAATGACGCACTACTAGAATTTCGTTTATCTGTGAAGGACCACCGACATATTAGAGTCGCTAAATCAAGTAGCGACGCAGAAAAAAAAAATTGGACGGGAGGGCTTTTCCTCGGTGTCGGTGGGCCGACACAGATAAGTTAGAAGGGATTTACGGGACTTAAACCTAAAAACCTCTCCCCCTTATCTTGCTCTCTCTCCGTACCCACTCTACCCCCTTGTTGCCGTCGCCCCCTCTCTCTCTCTCTCTCTCGGCCACCTCCCTCTATACAGCGCCGGAGCACCGGCTACGCCCTCGAACCCGGCCACACCCCTTCAACTCACTCCTCTTTTTCTCTTTTATTCGGCCCCTTCACCTCTTCCTCTCTTCTTTCCTTCTCGGCTGACTCGCCCCCTCGCCATGGTGTGATAACCTTAAAAAAAAAAAAAAAAAAAAAAAAAAAAAAAAAAAAAAAAAAAAAAAATCGGAAATAAAAGGGGACCCAGCTCTCTCTCTCTCTTTTTTCTTTCGGCACCAACAGAGAGGCTTACGCCTCTCTTCTCTCCCAAACCGAAGCCTCCCCCCATAAATCCATCCACCTCCATTTCTCCACCATTTCATCGGATCAAAGTACCCACACGTTCACCTCACTACCCTCTTGCAATATCTACCTTCGGATCGTCGATTGATGGCCTCTCCTCGTAGTATTTCTCGACGGAAGTTTTTCGGGAAATGGAGCGAACTCGTCGGTTTTGGCCGCCGTTCGACCTGGAGCACTCTGGGGTCCTATCCATCGATTTCCAAGTGGTCTTGCAGAGTTCTTTCGAGGATTAAGTGGCGAAAATCGAGAAATGACGAATTCGACTCCTTTTGTCGCGTCGCCGGTCTTTGGCCGAAATTGAGTAAGTAACCTCTCTCCCTTTGTGTCTTGTTCTGTTTGCTTGACTGTACTTGACTGAGGCATGAAATATTTGAAATTGATTTGTGTTTGTGATGCCTTGAATTGAATGGTCGTTTGAGCTTTGTTGATCTGTTTGTGAGCCCGATTGAGGTTTTGTACTGCTTGGATTTGATCTGTTGTCGATTTGATGCCTCAAATGACTATGTGCTTAGCATCTGAACTGTTGTGAATGCTATTAGGTTTGATGCTTGTGTTGTTAGGGGTCTGATGTCTCAAATGTTCTATTAAATGGTCTGTTTAGTGGTTTAGAGAAATCCGTATCGGTTTCGTGTTATTCCTTGGTAATCTATGGTACTTGTGTGTTGTTTAGCACTTGAGTTAATCGTTTAGGCTTACACCTTGTTGTGAGGCATGCACTCAATTTGTTATACTGCTCTGAAATCGCTATTTGAACTGTTGAGTCATTTGATTAAATGTTGAGTGTGTGCAATGCCTCTATTTGACCTGCTCCTACTTGTGTTTTGCTTGGGGCTTGATCTGATCTGTTAGGGATTTAAGGATGCTTGATTGAGGCTTTGTTTTGAACTGTTAAGTGTTGAATGTTTCTTTTAGGAATTTTGCTGCTATGAGTCTAATCAAAATTGTTAGATGTTATGCTTGATATTGGTTCAATCTAGTCTGTTTTGTCAATGGCTTGTTCAGTTGCTCGTTTGACTCTGTGAATGCTTGATTTAGGTTAATCTTCGATCTGTCAATTAAAAATCACTTCTGTTGGGTTTGTGCTTGTATGTTCCTTGTTTTTGTTGGCTGAATTTCCGAAATCAAAATTATTAAGTTGGATTTTGAGGAAATTTAGATTAGAATTAATTGAAGGCTTAAAATAATTATAACTTCGGTTTTGTAATTAAGTAAGAACTTAAGGTTATAATTTATTTTTATTAGAGTCAGAAAATCAAGTGTCAAGGTCGAGAAGAGTCAAAGAAACTGCTTGTGTACTTATTGATTGGATTATTTGGCTTGTCTTATGCTCTCGCTTGCTTTTGCTTTGGATTTGCCTAGCTATCAGGTACGGATTTCACTTGAGTTTTAATTATATGTGATATGTATTCTGATTATTGTTATTATTGTTATTATTGTTATTATTGTTATTATTATTATTATTATTAATATTATTATTATTATTATCATTATGCATTCTGAATTCATAATTGGAATTT
Organism: Rhynchospora pubera; assembly: GCA_028095005.1. Classification (NCBI taxonomy): domain Eukaryota; kingdom Viridiplantae; phylum Streptophyta; class Magnoliopsida; order Poales; family Cyperaceae; genus Rhynchospora; species Rhynchospora pubera. The sequence goes on along the minus strand of CM051462.1, from coordinate 83,356,110 downwards.
TGCTTCATGAGATCATTTTGTGAAATTGTATATTGATGCATGATTGGAAAGTGGCATATTGAATGGTATCCGATTGAAATGTTAGAAAGTGACATATTGAATGGTATCCGATTGAAACGTGATTTGATTGAGGTAAGTACAACTTGTGTGGTTGAGATAGACACTCGTAATGTTTGGAGGTGGAGTCATGACCCATCCTACCAAGCACCGTGTAATAAGCGCTTATGTACCGGGACTCAGTAGGTCTAGTCTGGAATGGACCGGAGTGTGAGTGTTCCCAGCTTGCTTGTACATTTTGATGATTTAATTGATTGAAAATTATGTATGAATTGAATTGGCCGTTGGCATCCATCTATAGGGTGGTTCGCGGTATCTGAAGGAAATGACTGAAATGATCGACTTGTGATAAACCAGACTTGCATATTAGGTAATTGTCCAACCAAATGAGTCGGCTTTTGCTATACATTGATATTTGAATTGTTATGGAATTGATGCCGAGCTCACATTTCATATTGCATTGATTGAATTGATTTGACCTTGCTATTTCTATTGGAAACAAGTTATTAATTATTTGTTCAGGTAATTGAAATGATAATTGTCATATTTTGAATTCAAAGAAAAAAATTGATTTCTAAGAGTATTGAATTTATTTGTCTAATTGCATTGCTTGATTGAAAGTCTAGTTTTAATGTTATTGAAATAAAAAGAAATGAAATTTGATTTGGAATTGATTTGACTTAGTCTTGTATTTAGTTCCAACACATGATAATCAAAACTCAAGTGGCTGGAACTGAATACCGTACTGAGATAAAATTTATTTATCTCATTCCGTGCTTTTTGCATTGTTTTCCACTATTGGTTGTGGGTTCCAGGTTTCAGATCAAGTGCTGGACTGCAAGACGAGTAGCGGACCATTGGATATTGTGGTTAGTAATCCAAAAATACCAGGCCTTCATAGGATTTACTTTATATTTAAGTAATTAATTATAAATTTCTAATTAATCGGTATATTATTTGAGCAGAATCAGTATTAATTGGTAAATTAAGTATTAGTAAGCCTTGCGGGTGCAGCAGGCATCAGCGGCGGGCACTCCATCGTGTACTGTCCAGTTACAGTATTCGACGGGGTGTCACAAATGGTATCAGAGAATTGTTTAACAACCAAACCAGACCAATAGATTGCGTGAGAATGGGTACGTCTAAAGGGTTGTTTTGTTGGTAAGTTGATTTCTTACTATTTGTGCTAGCAAAATAATATTTGTCTAGCTTAGTTATAAGTATTATAGGATACAGATGCTTTGTATTTGTATATATCTAATATATTAATTGTTTATAGTTGCTTGATTATTTTATATATGTGTTGTAATTTTAAAAGTTATGTTTAATAGGTTGTAACAATTTTTGTGGATGAAATTAATAGAGCTTATTTTCTAATGTTTGAAATGTAAAGTGATTTTGATAAGTGCACAAAAAAAAAGAGTTGGTATGGCAAGTTAAAGGATTTTGGTTATTATAGTAAGCATGTTATATGTTATATTAATGCTAATTGGAATATTAAGGATTTCTGAATTTACTATAGTATGCACAAACTTTTGGAACTTATTTGAGTAAAGATTTTCTTATCTTTTGTTGGCACAAGGATCAAACAAGCTGACTGATCATCTGACTTGTTAATTGAATCTCAATAATATAAGAATTATTCTTACTTCCTTGACTGATCACCAAGGCAGTCAAGAATAATTTTGATATTACCGTGCTTCCTAAAAGATAAGAAAAGAACTGGATATTTCAAAATGTTACTAGTTACGAGAATTGAAAGATTTGTTTTTAAATGATAACGTAAGGAGTGGTAGTATTCTCTGCTTGTAGTGTTTGGTTATTTGAATTGTTATGATGATATGATACGGAATTGTCTGAATTGTAAAGGGAATTGAATTGACCGTTGGCAGCCCTCTTTAGAGGTGATTCACGGTACCTGAATATCTGTAATCGCTGGTTTCTCTCTGAGAAAGAGACTCGCGATATCTGACTCTGAATTGATTGATCTCTGATTGTGACTTAGGATTGTCATGCTTGCATTTAATTCACCGAGATTGGACCGACATTCTAGTATTATTAGTAGTATTTTAATTTTGAATTGAATAAAATGTCGGGCTGAGTTGCATTACATAAATCGATAATTGTTGCATAATATGTTTGTACTATTTGATTGTATTATTGATTGCATGATTGCTATGTACTTAGATAAATTTCGAGGTCGAAATTTTTTTTATAAGGAGGGATGAATGTGATAACCTTAAAAAAAAAAAAAAAAAAAAAAAAAAAAAAAAAAAAAAAATCGGAAATAAAAGGGGACCCAGCTCTCTCTCTCTCTTTTTTCTTTCGGCACCAACAGAGAGGCTTACGCCTCTCTTCTCTCCCAAACCGAAGCCTCCCCCCATAAATCCATCCACCTCCATTTCTCCACCATTTCATCGGATCAAAGTACCCACACGTTCACCTCACTACCCTCTTGCAATATCTACCTTCGGATCGTCGATTGATGGCCTCTCCTCGTAGTATTTCTCGACGGAAGTTTTTCGGGAAATGGAGCGAACTCGTCGGTTTTGGCCGCCGTTCGACCTGGAGCACTCTGGGGTCCTATCCATCGATTTCCAAGTGGTCTTGCAGAGTTCTTTCGAGGATTAAGTGGCGAAAATCGAGAAATGACGAATTCGACTCCTTTTGTCGCGTCGCCGGTCTTTGGCCGAAATTGAGTAAGTAACCTCTCTCCCTTTGTGTCTTGTTCTGTTTGCTTGACTGTACTTGACTGAGGCATGAAATATTTGAAATTGATTTGTGTTTGTGATGCCTTGAATTGAATGGTCGTTTGAGCTTTGTTGATCTGTTTGTGAGCCCGATTGAGGTTTTGTACTGCTTGGATTTGATCTGTTGTCGATTTGATGCCTCAAATGACTATGTGCTTAGCATCTGAACTGTTGTGAATGCTATTAGGTTTGATGCTTGTGTTGTTAGGGGTCTGATGTCTCAAATGTTCTATTAAATGGTCTGTTTAGTGGTTTAGAGAAATCCGTATCGGTTTCGTGTTATTCCTTGGTAATCTATGGTACTTGTGTGTTGTTTAGCACTTGAGTTAATCGTTTAGGCTTACACCTTGTTGTGAGGCATGCACTCAATTTGTTATACTGCTCTGAAATCGCTATTTGAACTGTTGAGTCATTTGATTAAATGTTGAGTGTGTGCAATGCCTCTATTTGACCTGCTCCTACTTGTGTTTTGCTTGGGGCTTGATCTGATCTGTTAGGGATTTAAGGATGCTTGATTGAGGCTTTGTTTTGAACTGTTAAGTGTTGAATGTTTCTTTTAGGAATTTTGCTGCTATGAGTCTAATCAAAATTGTTAGATGTTATGCTTGATATTGGTTCAATCTAGTCTGTTTTGTCAATGGCTTGTTCAGTTGCTCGTTTGACTCTGTGAATGCTTGATTTAGGTTAATCTTCGATCTGTCAATTAAAAATCACTTCTGTTGGGTTTGTGCTTGTATGTTCCTTGTTTTTGTTGGCTGAATTTCCGAAATCAAAATTATTAAGTTGGATTTTGAGGAAATTTAGATTAGAATTAATTGAAGGCTTAAAATAATTATAACTTCGGTTTTGTAATTAAGTAAGAACTTAAGGTTATAATTTATTTTTATTAGAGTCAGAAAATCAAGTGTCAAGGTCGAGAAGAGTCAAAGAAACTGCTTGTGTACTTATTGATTGGATTATTTGGCTTGTCTTATGCTCTCGCTTGCTTTTGCTTTGGATTTGCCTAGCTATCAGGTACGGATTTCACTTGAGTTTTAATTATATGTGATATGTATTCTGATTATTGTTATTATTGTTATTATTGTTATTATTGTTATTATTATTATTATTATTAATATTATTATTATTATTATCATTATGCATTCTGAATTCATAATTGGAATTTTGCTTCATGAGATCATTTTGTGAAATTGTATATTGATGCATGATTGGAAAGTGGCATATTGAATGGTATCCGATTGAAATGTTAGAAAGTGACATATTGAATGGTATCCGATTGAAACGTGATTTGATTGAGGTAAGTACAACTTGTGTGGTTGAGATAGACACTCGTAATGTTTGGAGGTGGAGTCATGACCCATCCTACCAAGCACCGTGTAATAAGCGCTTATGTACCGGGACTCAGTAGGTCTAGTCTGGAATGGACCGGAGTGTGAGTGTTCCCAGCTTGCTTGTACATTTTGATGATTTAATTGATTGAAAATTATGTATGAATTGAATTGGCCGTTGGCATCCATCTATAGGGTGGTTCGCGGTATCTGAAGGAAATGACTGAAATGATCGACTTGTGATAAACCAGACTTGCATATTAGGTAATTGTCCAACCAAATGAGTCGGCTTTTGCTATACATTGATATTTGAATTGTTATGGAATTGATGCCGAGCTCACATTTCATATTGCATTGATTGAATTGATTTGACCTTGCTATTTCTATTGGAAACAAGTTATTAATTATTTGTTCAGGTAATTGAAATGATAATTGTCATATTTTGAATTCAAAGAAAAAAATTGATTTCTAAGAGTATTGAATTTATTTGTCTAATTGCATTGCTTGATTGAAAGTCTAGTTTTAATGTTATTGAAATAAAAAGAAATGAAATTTGATTTGGAATTGATTTGACTCAGTCTTGTATTTAGTTCCAACACATGATAATCAAAACTCAAGTGGCTGGAACTGAATACCGTACTGAGATAAAATTTATTTATCTCATTCCGTGCTTTTTGCATTGTTTTCCACTATTGGTTGTGGGTTCCAGGTTTCAGATCAAGTGCTGGACTGCAAGACGAGTAGCGGACCATTGGATATTGTGGTTAGTAATCCAAAAATACCAGGCCTTCATAGGATTTACTTTATATTTAAGTAATTAATTATAAATTTCTAATTAATCGGTATATTATTTGAGCAGAATCAGTATTAATTGGTAAATTAAGTATTAGTAAGCCTTGCGGGTGCAGCAGGCATCAGCGGCGGGCACTCCATCGTGTACTGTCCAGTTACAGTATTCGACGGGGTGTCACACATGGCCCATGAGAGCTCTGCCAATCCCTTCCTCCATTGGTTTAGCCCCAAATCGGTCCACCTCCCTTGTAACTCTAAACCTTCGTGGCCTCAACCCCTCCATTCATATACTGCTTGCAACTCCAAAAGCCACCTCTAAACCCTGACCTCATCCGAATCTGAAATCTGCTCCAAAATTTGATCCGATAGGCTTCAGGCCAGCCAGCAAGTATCAACTCACTCCTTGACCATTCTCATCTCCATCTTGTTGTCCTTGGTAAGTCTTGTCTAATCTCTTGTGAGGATGTAATTTAATTGAGGGTTTGTGATCTGAATGATCTGAGTATCTGTGTAACTTGTGGAATTTATGAAATCTGATTGATCTGTGTATGTCTATGTCCGTAATCTGAATTTTTGATTGATTATATATTGTGTGTTGATACTTGTCTAATCTCTTTGCTTTTTTATCCACATGTTATTTCTTGGGCCAAACTCTACCAAAAAAAAGTATGTTTCTTTAATTTTTATCCACTTGTTAGTTCTATCCACACATTGGTTCTATTTACATGTTAATATCTTGTTTATAAGTATGTTTATTTTATTTTACGTAGGAAATGTTTTATCCAAAGTTAACGGAGAAGTCTACAGGCACAACTTAAAAGATATAGAGAGGTTTGCATGCTAAGTTAAGTACTTCCCATTTGGCAAACAGTGTCAATTTCTATTATATATGAACATTGCTATAAGAGAAACTGGTTGAATAATGGCAGTCCTAAAATAAATATCACAAATGCATCAAATATCACTATTTTTGTTTGTTAAGAGACTTTTCATATGCAAACTTGTCATATATTAATTTGCTCTTGCAAGCTGCTTCAGGAATTTCACCAGTGTACATGTGGGAGGATGACAATTATGGATTTGTTGCATTCCGATTAATAAAGAAAGGTTATTATCTGAATTTTATAAAGAAAAGTTATTTTCTAATCCACTTAATTTATGTATCCAAAGTATCTATACTCTAGACATTTCTTTCTATTTAAATTCATTATACCAAAAGATCTAATGGTGTGATAAAATTTGATGAACATGAAGATATAAACTTAACACCAGCAGGAGGATATACCATGCAATTTAAAAACCTTAAGAAAAAGAAAGAAGCTACGAAAGACAGCCCATACAGCTTCTTACCGAGCCGGTACGCACCCCTGAAAGGAACCCTCGCAACAAGCCTTCCTTCTTTTCAAAGGTATGCAGATGACTTGCGTAACTATTCCCAAAATAAAAGCATGAAGTTTAGAATTTTGTAGTCAATGTCCGAAGCATATTTGAAATTTTTGTCAGTATTACTTCCATGGTCTTATGATATATATATTTTGTTGATTTATTTGAAAAAACCAAAACTTGATATATGTTTGTGAAATTTTGTTTGTAATACTTTAATATTATAATTGTAGAAGGAAAATATCTGAATGTTCACTTGATTCTGACTCAGAAAAGGTGATTCAACTTTAATTTTTTTTTTCCAATGTAATAATTCCATGCATTCTGTCTTCACAACTTTAGAAAAGGACTTAGAAATCATGTTCTATTGCTTATTAAATTGAATTTTTCTTAGTTTTGGTAGCAGATGTGGTTCTTTTGGATGTTGATGATGTAGAAACACTAGAAAATTCATGAGAAGTGAGATATTTTAAATTATTTTACAATACGTTGTCTTTTATTATATCCTTATGTCAGGTACACTTAATATAAACATATTATTTGCATTGCAGGAAAGAGAGTAAGATTACTATTTTTTAAGGTAAATTATATATATGCTAGTAGTTCTTTCCTAATTATGCATTTTCTATTTCCATTTCAGATTTGTTACCTCGTGAGCAGGAAAGATCCAGAAGCTATCGAGCTTGATTATTAAGATCTGAAATGCCTCGAACCGTGTCAATATCTATCATCCCTAGTTATGAACTTAATAACTTTTATATTGGGTAAGTGATTTTTTTTAGAACTAAACTTGTTCGGTCAATAGTCAAATATAATGTAGTGTATACTCTTTTTAGAATTGCATGGTTTATTTTTTTTAAGTCTTTTTGGTATATTTTAGAATATGCAAGTTTTGTAAGTCATGCAATCTTACTATGTACTACTTTTTTAGGGTTAAAAATTATTGGTGAATTGAATAAGTGCATGTCAAGTAAGAGAAGGATTTGTAATCGAGTTAATGTAAGAGAAAAGCTGGAATTCCTTTTAACAGTTGTAGTGGTATTAGTGCTTCTCCATTTCATTTTCAGTTTCTAAGATGACTTCCTTTTAAATTTTCATGTTTTTTGAATTTTGGATTGTATCAAAACATATGCATGTTTGTTATTTTTATTGGATGTTGATTTGCAATTCAATTGATAATAGATATTTGTGTGATTTTTGTTTAATTCAATGTGAATAATTAAAATTATATGAATTAAATAATGGTGGACCTTGCTAAATCTGACAATATATCATTTGGATCGCTGGTCAAAGACGTCGATATACCGACTATTATAAATTATGGGCTCCGCTAAATTCTGACAATATATTATCTGTGTCGCTAATCAAAGGTGTGAGTATACCGACAAATATAGTTTGTGGGTCCCAATAAATTTTGAAAATATATTATCTGGGTCGCTTAATAAAGGCGTCGGTATACCGACATAGTAACCTCTAAATAGAGACGCGCTTATTGTTTGATTAAGCGATCAGAGAACATGGTATGCGTCGTTATCCCGACATAGATATAGGGACGCGTTAAGTAATCCGCGTCCTCGCGACACAGATATTTATTATTAGCGGCTAAGTATCGGAGTCGCTTGGGTAGCGTCTTTAGGTAGACGCAGATAGCTTTTCGTGTCGGAATAGGGACGTCTTTTTGCGAAGCAAATAATTGACATTCTAGTAGTGACGTAATGATAGATAAAAGCTTAAGAATAAGCATAGTTAATAAAATAGATAAAACCAATTATTAAATAACTTGATAAAAATGTTAAATAATATATATTTTAAAATAAAATCTCCTTAATCAATAATGTGAACTTGACCATCCAACTCTCAACCAGTCTGATTAACCTAAACCGTCAGTATGGTAATCCAAGAACCGTCTAGGAATAGATTATTTAGGTTTCTTTAAGCTTTTAACAGTTAGTAAGAAAGTCACCCGTTTATTAGGGAACCAAACTAGAATCAGTTGATACGAGACCATCAAGCAGGAGAACCAGAGTAGGGTGATCGCCAAGCACTCAAACTATCATAAGGATATCAAGGAACTACGCTTAAGCTTACGATTCAGGTGCGGAATTACTTTGGATTTTTGTTAAAGTTTAAGTGATTATTAAACTGTTTTGAATGCATATTATTTAAGTGGTTCTAGTGTTTGCTAAAAGAAAACATGTATTATTCAAATGCATATTGGAGACTCGTTTGGTTGCATAACCGTATTTTAGCATTTTTAGTAATAGAAACCAAATATTGATAACAACGCATTTTGAAAGATATGTTCTCCGCTTGAGAAATTTGAAAAGTGACAGTCAGATATTTGAAAATGTCGTTGCTATTGAAAAATATGTCTTATGAATGATCTGACTGAAAAGAATGAAATGATGTGAAGGAATAACTGGAATATGATATGATATGAACTGATATGTGTGATATGATATACTGGATATGTTCTGCATCACTCTCCGAAGTCGGTTGACCACCGGCTTCGACCAGTTCGATAGCGTTATTTGGATTTGGAATTCCCTTCTGCTTGTCCAGGGTTAGAGATTCGTCTCTTCGGCCTGTCCTTGGATTAGGGAAAGGTCTCCTTCTGCCTGCCCAACTGGTTGGGTTAGGGGGCCTGAGTAATTATTAATATGAAATTATGTGAATTATATGCGAATTTAAAATCCCCTTTTGCCTGCTCAGGGTTAGAGAATCGTCTCTTTTGTCTGCCCACGGGTAAGGGGACTTATGTGATTATGATTATGGAATTATGTGGATGATATTTGACTTTTGTCATAGTCAGATTTTGTGATTCTGTCCGATTTCGATTACGGTCATATGCTAGGTATCATGATTTAAATAAAGATTCGCAATTGATTTCATTTAAGTTGACATATGCATGCCTTATTTTATATTAGATGCATATAATGTTTCAGCTTGTCCCGTTTTACAAATGAATTATTTTATTTTCGGGTATTATTTCTAAAACTTGGATTTTAACTTAAATCCACGTACTGGAACTAAAATCCGCACTGAGAATTTTAAATTCCGTGCTTTTGCATGTTTTCCACAATGGATGTGGGTTCCAGGTTGCAGAGACGGGCTCGACCAAGTCAAGCGAAGTTAGGCCAAAATTGTCCTGCCATGGTGACTCAATGAGTCATAGGAGACAACATGGTAAATCATGGTAAGCTGGAACTTAAACCTTAAAGGTTGTAGGAAAACGCCTTGCGAGTAAACAAAGATTGTGTATTCGCGACGGGGATTGTCAAGCCCTATGTGTCGGGGTGTGACACTGTTATACCCAGAAATAATTAAATATTTTTAAGCAACGTAAAAATTAAATTATTATTAGGCCGATTTTCTTTTAATGAATGGAGCACTCCATTTTTTCACTAAATTTGTTTATGTCATGAAAATATTTGTATGGTAACTGGGAGCCTTGTGGTATATATTGTCTCTTTATGCTCAAGTATTAAATTTTGTGTCATGTCTATTTTAAAATAAACAAATCCACATGCTGTGTCATGTCTATTTTAAAATAAACAAATGCACTCTGAAATTTTTTCTTGTTTGTATCATCGTATAAATAAATTTGATCTGTATGTTTCTTGTAAATATCAAAATTCGTCTACTTTATCTCATTTACCTTTCTCAGTTATCGTCTTACCGAGCTTCACCCAAAGAGGAAAAGAAAAATATATATATGACCACTTTATTTCATGAAACCTACACTAATTTCCACTTGAAAAATCCAAATAAAATGAAAGAAAGGTTCCATGACAAGTACCTCTTCTAGTAGATCGCTCAAAACCTAAATTCTTAGTTTAGTATTTTATTTGGTTTAGAGATCAACTGGTCGAGTGTCAGAGACGGGGACGACTGATACAACAGAAGTGTCATATATAGGATCACTTGACTGAATTTTGCTTCCTTGTTTTGCTTGTTAATAGGTGTGAATTTCACACGAATTTTAATTTGCATTTTCAGAACTGAACTGCTTGCATGTGCATATTTGAAATTGTTTTTTTTTTTTGAGACCTTGACAGGAGCTGTCAAGAAGTATATTTGAAATTGTTAAATTGTCAGATGTCATATTTGAATATTTATCATTTGTTTATTATTATTATTATTATTATTGTTATATGCATTGAATGACCTACTGTTCCAGTGATCATGAAATGAAAACTCACAGCTGGTTTGACACTGTATAATATTATGTTTATATTCTTTGAACCCAAGGTATTTGTTTCATCGTTTTTCTTCTCTCTCTGACTTCATACTAGTAGTTAAAATTTAAAAGAAGGCCGAATAACTTGGTTTGAGAAACACAAGTTTCTGTTAGCATTTTTGTCGCATGAAATCAATGTTTGTGCTTGCTTTGAAGTTGTCTGAAATTTATTCTAGTCATGTGTAAAATAAAGTTGCTTTTCTTTGAGTAAAATAGTTGGCCCTGTTGCTAATTATCGTCGCTTCTGACTTCTCGCGTACCAGTTACTCCTTACTACTGTGTCATATTTTGTCGTTTCATTACACTCTAGTTTGGAGAGTTACAAAAAACAAAGTTATGGAGATTTCAAGAGATTAAAATGTAACATTCATTGACTTTGTTACCCTGGTAAATATTTATCAAATAAGATATTTTTATAGTCTGGACAAGGCAATCTATAAACAAGGTGTAAGAGCGAATGAATTCCTTGAAAATTAATATTATTTTTTTTACGAAGTTTAATCAGCAAAACTAGCTCAACCAACAATGTCTTCTACGTCTACATCTTGTAGCACATCTCGCATACAGAATATTTGTACAAACACTGCTTTTCCATTTTATAGTAAAATTAAAGGCAGTGGATGACACTACTCCAAAAAAAAAATATTTGAATTAATGGAAAAATGGAAAAAGACTAGCAAGTTCCAGCAAAACAAGAATCTTATTATTGATCAAGCATACCAGAAAGACTACAATAAAAAATAGGGGCAATTGGATGAATGCCACTCCAAAAGTTCAAAATTAGAAAAATGCCACCTCAAAGTTCACTCTTAGTTAAATGCCACCTCAAACTCAATTTATTTAGAAATTTGCCACATCCACCGTATAAAACCTCTTCCAAATACAAACAATTTTAGTAATGACCAAAATGCCCTCTATTTTTAATTCGTCTCTTTATTTCTGAGTTGTGACCCCTGACTTTGCATTTTACACAGGAACCGTACCAGATTGGTACTAGAGATTGTTAGGCCTCGTTCGAGGCTGGTACAAGGCATGTACCAATGTCACGAACACACAGAAAGATCAGATTGGTGGATTAATACAAGCGTAACACTACAAAAGTAGGGGCAATTGGATGAATGCCACTCCAAAAATTCAAAATTAGAAAAATGCCACCTCAAAGTTCACTCTTAGTTAAATGCCACGTCAAACTCAATTTATTTAGAAATTTGCCACATCCACCGTATAAAACCTCTTCCAAATACAAACAATTTTAGTAATGACCAAAATGCCCTCTATTTTTAATTCGTCTCTTTATTTCTGAGTTGTGACCCCTGACTTCGCATTTTACACAGGAACCGTACCAGATTGGTACTAGAGATTGTTAGGCCTCGTTCGAGGCTGGTACAAGGCATGTACCAATGTCACGAACACACAGAAAGATCAGATTGGTGGATTAATACAAGCATAACACTACCATTTCTTCACTAAGTTGTTAGGATTGTGCGTGGTTAACCAGTCAAATTGGCAAAATGTACTTCTCAACAAATTGCTTGTCAGATAGTTTCAAAAGAGAAAAATAAGTTTGATTTGGCCCTAGAAGCCCTCTCAACATCAGAAGCTTTCTAACAACGTTTTGGGGAATCAGCCGATTATCCAAGCTGTACATCATCAAAATTGGTTTTCTAACAATGTCACTCTTATCACAATCTGAAAAATGGCAACCACCTCCTCTGCTAATGACAGCAACCTAGGGGATTTACCAATCATAATGGTTACCTCCTCATAGGAAAACCCGAGTCTTCTCAAGTTGTTCAGCTTACCCCCATCTAGAAATCAACTTTGGGTGCAAAATTGAATAAAAACACATTAGGCTGCGGGAGATGATACTCGAGATTTCATCAATGGAGAGGCCGACCTCTTGTAGCTTGGCCACGTTGGGTATCCAATTCTTGTCTACATGAGAGCAAAGGATGCGAGGGTCGCGCCAATCTGTCTCAGGAATCGGAGCACGGAGTCAGGTTTTATAGGGGACTTGAGGTGCTAGATCTTCTTGTGCGTCCAGACTGCCTCGTCAGAAGGGAGGTCGCATGATTGGATGAGGTACTCTGCGTCGAATTGAGGGATTGGGGATGGTGTTTGAGTAGGTGGCGAATGGTTAATTGCGGAGGGATGGCAGAGCTGTGGCGCTCCGCCGACGAAGTGGTAGTAGAGAGACAATGAAGCGGCGACAAAGGTGTGATGTCACTCATGGTTCAAAATTAGAACCCACGAATGGAGAGAGATATCAATCGAGAAAAGAGAGTCGGAGAGACTTTTAAGGGCATTTTGGTCCATATAAAAATATATTGTACATGACAGAGGTTTTATACCAGAATTGTGACCAATTTCTAAATAAATTGAGTTTAAGGTGACATTTAGCTGAGAGTGAACTTTGGAGTGGCATTTTTTTAATTTTGAACTTTTAGAGTGGCATGGGTCTAATTTTCTCTAAAAAATAATATAGAAGCTCATATGAAAAAGAGAAAAAAAGACTATGGAAGAAAATTTGAAAGCTTGCAAACACGTCCACGTAGAAGTGATTCAAAACGCGTGCACAGCTTTGTTGGTATGATGGTAGGGGTGCAAACGGTATGCCGAGTACCGTTTACCGTGCATGTTCCGTCCAAACGGAACGGTAAACGAGTATGAAATTTTAATTCGTTTCGTTTCCCAAACGGAACGGTAAACGAGTATGAAATTTCAATTCGATTCAGGAACGGAACAATAAACGGTACGTGTTTCGTTATACGTTTGGGTGAAATACAGTTCAAATTTATACGTTCCGTCACGTTCCGTTGAAACGAAACGAATAACGAAATTACTTGATATGTACCGTTCATGAAACGGAACGGCAAATGAAATGTCTCATTCTGTTTCCGTTTGGCACGTTGTGCAGGCCTATATGATGGTATCAGGATTGGGAATAAGAAGAGTCAGCTCATTGTTAAAAAGATCTCTGAGGGCCCCACGCACATCTGTCTGCATAAAAGTAAAGCGTAATTTATCTGCTATGCCTATCTCCGAAAACTCACAACTAGGGCCGTCAAAAGTGGCTGAAATGCACGGAACGACATGTTTTGTTTGTCTTTCCGTTAAGAAACGCAGTATAAGATTCTATTGCGTTAACCGTTTCGTTTCTGAAACGGTATAGAATATCATTTCGTTATTCATTCCATTTCAGAATTTACATATGAAACGGTTTGAAAAGAGACGAAACAGTTCGGAACAGTATGATTCTGCATTTCGTATTGGAACGAAATAAAAATCAGTTTTGTTATTCGTTCCGTTTCGCTTAAACGAAATGAAAACACGTGTCATTTTGTCACTTTGACAGCTCTACTCACAACGGCAAGGTCCTTTTGAATTTAGCCCAACATTTCATATGCAAAATACTTGCTCCCTTTTCCAATAAACATTTCGCACACTTGCAATTGAGGCCAGCCTTATTATTTATTTGTTTTTTTTTTTTTTTTTACTTCTTCGCAAATGCATCCAAACATCGATGAAAGGTGATGCAAAAAAAAAATAAATAAATAAATAAAATGGTTGATTCATCTCTCAACGAGAGATTTTCTTACGAGTCCTTACACTCAAACTAATCTATTGTTCGAAACCACTCTCTTTAAGTTAAGTCATTTGATTAAGAGACAAAAAGGCCTTTAATTGGTTGCAAAAACAATTGCTATCTTACAGGAACATTTACCAAAAAAAGTTGAGTATCATTTGCAATTATCCAGAAGAAAAATGACTGATTCATCTCTGAACGAGAGATTTCCTCATGAGTCCTGAATTACGCCCACTATTTTATCATAATAGTCATGGAACTCCATTTCTAATTTTTTGAGCAAATTTCCAGAATCCTATAAAAAATTTGCAACAATTATCAACCGTTAGCTTAGCTTTATGACATCAGTGAAATCCATACAAATGGTCAAAATATTTGTGACCAACTGACCATATAACTCATAACACTAAAATTTTGACTATAAGTTCTTATGAACTGAACTCATGAGTGGTTCTCCGGTTCTCCCTAGATAATATGAAAAAGAGAGTAGTTTAATTTTTTTTTTCGATTTAACCCTGGTTATGAAGGTATTCGCATCTACTGCAGAAATTGGTATGTGTAAATTGCAAATAAGAGATATAGTTAACACTACAGTACAGCAATAGGTATAGTTCTCCAAATAAAATGCTTATTATACATCAGATCCAATGATTTTTGGAAGCTTCTCTCAGTTTTGCACATGCCAAGGGAAACTTGCGAATATAACTCACAAAACAGTTAGACCCTGACTTGTGAATTTCTGAAAATTACCCAATTCCTAAATTCTAGGGAGTAACCCTCAAGAAAGGAAGAAAATGAAAAGAAACATGGACACAGTTCTTATAGAAGACACCGTTCAGCTGACATAAAATATATCCTTATTCTAAGGTTAGATGATGAAATATACGATGCTGCAAACTCCATTACTGTCATTTTGTGAATAGCTTCGCCAAGTACTTCACCCGCTCATTATCCACCAGTCCTAAAAAAACATCAAAAATTATGATCCTAAGTTCCTAACCCTTTTAAAAAAGGGAAATAAAAACAGAGAATGACAGATTATTTCACAATAGTACCTGTATATTGTTAATGGCACAAAGGAGTAGCTGGGTGAGGCACTTGCTTCTAGCAGTCTCCATTACAGGGCTACTTTCTTCCTCTTCTTATAAAAGCATCTGGTGCCTGTATTAAAAGCTTCCAGTAAATATCCAATTCTCGAAAAGGAAGAAGTAATCTACACTGTACTTAAATGCATAAAACTGCATTTAACATCTACATACTTTCTTTCCTAAATATTGCTTCAGTATATTGAGGTTTGATTTCCACGATAACAAAAGATAGAACATTGTGCTAGAGGAATACATGTGTGCTGATTGAGGAAAGAGGGCTCGTCGGTTGGAACCCTAGACTTTATAGTGAGATTGCACGGTGGAAGGATGGTGCTGCTTTGTCTAAAGTTGCTCCCTGTCATCTCCCTGATAGTGATTGCCAAGTGGCAACCCTAAAGAAGATGAAGCAAACATTTGTAAAACATATTACTATTGCCTCTCTTTCTAATTGGATCCAGTATGTAGGTGTCCAGTAAATTAACCATTTAGCTAATTATTACTTACCTTCAGAATCTTCAGGTGAGTGAGATTGAGTGAGATCGAGTGTTACTCTCAACATGATTTATGTTGGCATTAGTACTATCTCCAGTTTCACTTACCTTTTGAAACCCTGCTGAATTGAGCAGCTCAAGGGGTTGAGTCCTGTATGTGGTATCCCCTGCCATATCAATGTAGTAAACACGTTCACATCTGATTATAACCAACATTACACAAAAAAAAAAAATACAACAACAAGTAAAGAAAAAGTACCTAATACTCTTGAGAAGGGCGCCCCAGTCAGCATCACTAAAGCGGTTACCTCCAACTTCAATGAGGTGGACCAAGGCAGCAAGAGCGATCGACATTACCGGACTCACCTCAGGTCTTGGGTCCAGAATCAGATCTGATAAGCCAGCAATCATTGGGAGCCAGTAGTGTTCTGTTATGTTAAAATTAGGGCAATTATATATTCTACTAACATGCAAGAGTAATTTTACTACTGGTTTCAATGACCCTTCTGTTATGAAGCCCTAAGAGATGAAAAGATAGAAGAATGAGAAAGTGGCACTCATATGTGCAGATTCAATAGATACCAGACATACCAGTATGTAAATCATGATGCTACCTCCGAGACAGCCGCTTCCAAAGTGGATTTGGCCTTCTCAAAGTGACTATATAAGTCCCTCATCCCTGCTCCATCAAATCAGTATTAAAAAATGAGTGCATTTCAATCATAATTTTTTAAAAAAAATAACTGTATCAAATGGAGCCCTTCGAATTATTAGGAAAAATTTTGTAAGCGCTTTGTCTGAAACAGAGCCCTTTGATTTATTAGGGAAATTTTTTTGTGATTTTTTTAAAATATAAAATTTGTAAGGGTTTTGTTTGATACAGAGACCTTTGATTTATTAGGAAAATTCATAAGGGCTTTGTTTCATGCAGAGCCCTTCGATTTATTATCAAAATTTATAAGGGCTCTATTTGAAACAAAGCCCTTTGATTTATTACCGAAATTTATGAGGGTTTTGTACGATACAGAGCCCTTTGAAGATTGATTATTAAGAAAATAGTTGAGGGTTCAGTATGGGAACTAGGATTTTAGAATCTGGTTACATATTAAGATTGTGTATCAGATACAGCGTGTCAGATTGTATACCAGTTTGGCTTGGCATACCAGAAGGCGCGACAGTTCTAGCCGACGCAACTTGACAACACCAGAAAGAATTACAGTAGGCATATTATGCATCCTTATTCTGAAGCTAGATGGTGAATTATATGATGCTCCAAACTCTAAGAGAGACAGGAGATTCTCCATTTTACTGTCATTTTGTGACCAGTTTTCAGCTTTCCCCAGTACTTCACCTGCTCATTTTCCATCAGTCCGAAAAGACATCACAAATAATCCTAACCCTTTTAAAAAAGGGGAATGAAAATAAAGAATGACAGGTTGTTTCGCAATAGTACCTGAATACTGTTAATGGCAACAAGGAGAAGTAGCTGGTAATGGACTTGCCTCTTACAGTCTCCATTACAAGGGTATCTTCTTTTTCCTATTCTTCTCCAGTCCCCTCAGGTATAGAAGTATCTTGTGCCTGTATTAACAACTTCCAGTAAGTACCCAAATCTTAATAAGGAATAAGTTATGTACACTGTACTTATATGCATTAAATTGAATTCCCCATGTCTTCATACTTGCTTTGTTAAGTACTGCTTCAGTATATAGAGGTTTACTTTCCCCAATAACTGAGAGAGAAAATTATGCTACAGGAATATGTGTGTACCGGTTGACGATCAGAGGGCTCATCAGTTGGAACCCTAGACTTGTAAGTGAGATTGCACAGTAGAAGGTCACCATAATTCTTTGACTGAAAGATGGTGCTGTTTTGTCTAAAGTTGCTCCTGTCCTCTTCCTGATGGTGATGCCAACTCCAAGGAAGATGAAGCAAACATTCGTTAAACATATAAATATTGCCTCTCTTTTTAAGTCGATCCATTATGTGGGAGGTGTCCAGTAAATTCACCATTTAGCTAATTATTATTTACCTTCAAAATCTGCAGAGCTAGCCTGTACACTGCTTTCTTCAGGTGAATGAGATTGTGTGTTAGTCTCAACATCAGATTTTATGGCATTAATACTATCTCCAGTTTCACTTGCCTTTTCAAACCCTGCTGAATTGAGCAGCTCAAGGGGTTCAGTCGTGTATGTGGTATCCCTGCCAATCAAAGTAAAAAACCGTTCACAACTCATTATAACAAACATTACACACAAAAAGGAAAAAAAAAACAACAACAACAATGAGTAATGAAAAAGAAAGGACCTAATACTCTTGAGAAGGATATCCCAGTCAGCATCACTAAAGCGGTTACTGCCAAGTGCCAACTTCAAAGAGGTGTACCAAGGCACCAAGAGCAATCGACACTACAGTTTGATCTGTTTTCTTTGCACAATCTTGTAGTAACCCCAGCAATGGTGGAAGCAAGAACAAAATCTCTTCATAAAAAGTATTAAAGAGATTGCTAACCAATTGGATAGAATGGATGCCGGTTTCATGGAGCCATTTCTCACCCGATCAATATAGGGGACAACACGCGATGGAATATACTATCCCAAAAGTCAGAAGAGAACGTATGCCGCCTCTCATTCGACAAGTCAAACAACATTTCTAACTTCTATAGCACAACTCCACATCTCAGGTCTTGGGTCGAGAGTCAAATCTGTTAAGCCAGAAAGCATTGGGAACCAGTAGTAATCTGTTATGTCAAAATTTGACTCATCTAGCCCAGCATCAACTGGATTCAATGCCCCTTCTGGTATGAGGCTCTAAGAGATGAAAAGACAGAAGAATGAGAAAGGGACACTCAGATCATCTAACAGACCGGGAAAAAAAGAAATAAATCATACATGCAACAGAAAAAAATCAGGCTGACCTCTATACTACCTGACTCAAAATGTTTTCGCAACACAATACCTACAACCACGCCATAATGCAAATAAAACAGTAAGTTTGACAAACGAACAAATCATACTAAATTAGCCTAACAACTATATGATTGGTGAAAATAAATGGCATGTCAAACCCAAAACCAGACAATAAAACTCATCTAAGATGGTCTTTCTCCAAGGCCACATCGGATGAAATTCACTCCTTGGTACCCTTGTTCTATCCACAATCCATTTACCGATCTGTGTTTCAGGTATCTCCTTAGTATATTTACCTGTTTCATCTTCCACAATCTCATTTTGTTTGGACAATTACCATGGTCATGCCCTATGTAGGCACAAAATAAACAAACACTAGACACTCCAGTATAAACCAGATAAGTCTAGAACGGTTCCTTGTTTCTTCTGTTAACTGAACCTTTGGTACCAACATCTCATTTATCCTTACCAGCACATGTTGCTTATACACCTTGTGTCTACCAAAAAAATTCTATTTTAATATCCGATAGAGGAGATCTAGCCTTTTTGGAAAATTAAATGCACACCCTCGAGCGCTACCGACTCGGGAGGTACGCCATGCACTTCCACCCAAACCGGCATTTCATTGATCGACGGATTTGTTGTATCCTCAAAACCCCGAGCCATCCTGCATATTACCATGTCACCACGCATATGCCAGCTCCCCCTTAACACATAAAACATCTCCTCTTGCTGTATAAATTCTATTATAAAGTGGTTTGAATCCACTGCTTCAATCTCAAGCATTTCTCATGGTAGTAGAAAGCAAAGTGTGTGTGACAGCTCTTTGAGATAGAACTCTCACCACAATACACCTTGACCAGTTTCTTTCTTTCTCCACATGCTGAGGTATCTCAACAACCTCAATATGATCATCATCATTAGAACTCAAGGAGGCCATCAGGTTTGTGGAATGAAGGTGAAGGGATGTAATTTTAAGTGTTTGATTTTCTGTTGTAAGAGAAAAAGATTTGGAAATGGTTTTGGGGGTACTGGGCCAAGTATAGCAGGAGTGGTATTTAATTGGGGGTACTGGGCCAAGTTTTGGGGGTGTTTCTTTGAGAGAGAGATATATGAAAAGCATGAAGATGGACCGGTCATGTCCGGTTTAAACTGATATATGTGGTCGCGAAACGGCTGTTATAGAATAAAAAATTGACATTTAATCATATTTGAAGGGTGTATTGTCAATCATGTTTGTCTCAATCAACTCTCATATATTATTTATATTATAAAAATAGGAATTTGAATAATGACTTTGGTTAAACTAGCTAGTTTGTACGATAATATTTTGGTTTTGTTCTTAATTTATTTAGTTAAAATTCCATTTTACTTTTTTAACACTGAGTATTTGATTTTCAGATTTATACAGGAAAAGAGGAAAAAGGGATATTAGCTGTTACTAAAAATGGAGTCAACAAAAAAAAAGTGTTCATTTTTGCTGGCACATCTTTCTATGAACAGCGAGAAATGTAAACTTTTGTTGTTTCCAGAGGTTTATCTTTTTTTTATGATTGTGAAGAATGACTTTACAGTTATGTTAAAAAATTGGAGTCTACAATTGCAAAATTTAATACTTCTTAAATTTAATTTTCAAATACTAATTAAGATTTTGTTTTACCGAAGTACAAAAATCTCCCTTATGTTACGAACACTCTAGATCATATAATACAAAAGTAAGTGATTGGACATGATACATATACAAGCGTGCAAATAATTGCACCATTTCGATTTTGTTCTGACAACAATTGATCATAAATGTATAATTTTTCCCCACATGTGGATTTAAATATATGAAAATAAAGTCAAAATTCCAAAATTAATTTAGAGAGTTTATTGAGACGATACGAAATAAACAAACGGCTAAGGGATTGCTATTTATTTTCCACCCTGATCCAAAATTGGTTTGACTAGGAGTTTCGTGTCGTTGCCTCGTTGGAATGTTGGATCGTGATAATTGGAAAGAAAGTCGCAGCCTCCAATTAATTTAAATAATCTAATATATATTGAAAGAAAAATTAGACATCAGCCAACTTTGGCTAAAAGCTACTGTTGGGACCCACATTAAGATAAAAAGTAAGATAATACTAACACTTCACCAAATTTATGATCCATATATAACTAGCTATTGATAAGTAGTCCTAAATATTCCTAGTGTCTTTTACAGTCCTAAATAAAAATTAACTATATTAGATACATGGTAATAATGAAAGAGAGGCATGTTTTTTAGCTAGTATGAACATCATTTCATCTTATGTTGTTGAAAAGTGATTTTAGTGATAATCCAGGTACTATAATTTTGTGTTCATTTTTGTATGCATATATAATCAGTAATCCACTATTTTAGTAAAACACAAAAACATGTATATTTCTTTATCAGAAAACTCTTTATCGGGCGGGTGTGAGAAGTGAGAACTTTGTTTCTAAAAAGAGAAGTAATGGGCTTTTTTAGGCCCGTTGCTTCATACAGTTGAAGCTTGAACTAAAAAAAAAAAGTTATAACATTTTTATATTAGTTTTCTAATGATGTACTTTGAATATTTAGGAATTTGGCGTAATTAACTTTAATTAGAGAGGCTGATCAACATTTAACAACGTTCTAGGAATCGAAAACTCTAACACAAAATTAACTTTTACGTTCAGACCCCCTACTTTAACTACTACTATCATTTTTTTTTTAAAAAAAAGTTAAGAGTACCCCCACTTTGGATCTTGCTATTCTAAGCCTAAACTTGGCATGTACTGATGTACGTTTGGAATCCTATATATGCTATAGATTTCAGAATTTTTGAAGCCTCTATATAGTATTTATATTTATATATTTTTTTTACCTACTATATCATACATTTTCATTGTCTCTTTTGCAAGCAAAGGCATGAATGTGATTATCATTTTCATAAATAAAAATTATATCCCATTCATAATTAGGACATCTGTGATTGAAAACAACAGCCCACACCCATAAATTAAGTGTGCAGGTTCAATTTAATGTGCGGTTTAATTTTATGAAACCCACAGAAAATCATATTGATTAAAGATCACATGCATGAGGGATGCTAAATCACTCTTATATGTGTGACAGCTGTAGCGTCAACACTCCCAAAAAATTACCTTTTAGAGCAAAATATAAATCGCTTCAGTCAAAGAAAAGTAACGCATTATAGTAGGTTCAATCAATGTTAATAGGAAGAATGATAATATCTCAATTAGTACCTATGCTATGCATGTTAAAAATGGAAAAATACAACTGCACAAGAAATCACATTTCCTTAGTAAGTTATGTGAACCATAATAATAAGATTGGTAACTGGATTACCAATGTCTTTCTACTCATTCGTTAACACTTAATTCATCAATACATAAGCTACATGAGTATACTGCGGTTCAGGAAAAAAAAAGAAATTCATTGACCTACTATTTTTAGAAATCAACAACAGAGCTCCTTAATTTGTCTGATTTAAAAGTTACACCTTTTGACCCAACAGTTCAAAAACCAAAAGTTCCACGAATAAAGAGTAACAAAGACAAAAGTTTGCCTTCACGGCAAAATATGAATCGCCAGCTTCTTCATTTAGTTAAGTAACTTTAATAATAAAGTATAGTTGTGGGATGCTCTATAATGAGTTATGGGTCAAAAGATTAGAGTTAATTTGAAAGTTTAATAAAATTTCCATGAGTGATGAGTTCTTGAGAAATATTAAAAAACTAGGTTACACGTGTTGTGGTCGTGTTACTATATCTATGTAAATGTTGTATTAATATAATATAACATTTATATGTTATTTTAATCATAATAGCCTATGCATATTTGTTTCTTTTCCTTGTTGAATAACTTAAGGATAAATTAATTTGAAAATTTTATAATACTTGAAAACATTATTTAAAAGAACTGCTTAAAAAAAAAGTTTTCAAATTAAATTTCTGAATTCGATCAAATTTTCAAATATATATATAAACTCTTTATATCATGAAAGCCAAATTAGTTTTGTAATTGACCATTGAGTTTAAAATATATGACTCAAGTTTAAATTTAAATAAAAAATATATAATTAAATTGTCAAAAGTTATTTTGGGTTGAATAATGTCTAACAATCTCAGCGACCCGAATTGTATTGAGCCGTTGCATTGCATACCATGTATGGACGCTTCTAGAAGAGGAAAAATAGACGAAATAAAAGGCTGAGGTACATACGCAATGACCTTCCAGTTGCCGGTATGTTGCACTGATTACAAATAGAACCCTCATTTTTTTTTCAGCTGATTCCATCCGTTCTCTAATTTAATTTTCATTGAGTTGTGCCGTACGCTCACCAAAGTCTCAAATAAGCACAATATATATCTAATGCTCAAAATTTTTTATCTTCTAATGTAAATAAGATATTCAATTAATATTGTTAATAAGAATTCTTTTTGCTTTGTTTCTGTCTCCAACATCCCGCTCGCAGCGAAGTATTAATTTCTATTTTTTATGTGCATTACACCATATTGTTCCTTTTTCATAAAAAAATAAATCCAAATTGACTTGTGCATCATTTACATTCACAATTGGTCCGACAAGATTAGCAGATATGTATGCAAAAATCGTTTTGTGGTCCAATCAATACAAGATCATAAAACATAATAATTTCATATTACATATTTTTTTATAGATAAATTAGGTTAAGCCTCCCAACGTATTTTTAAATTCAATGTCCATTTCGAATCTCCTCATCCGGATTTCGAATCTGCGACCTCTCATTTGAGATGCATTGATCTGCCACTAGACCAAAAATTGAGAGTCTAAGCCACCCAATTTATTTTTAAATTAAATTTCATAATTTTTAATCGATCAACAAAATAAGGTGCATATATATGAAAATATTTCTAATCTATAATGTATCAAATTGGGATGAACAAATATAATTTTTTTCTTGTGCAATATCTAAAGAAAGAAAACAAAAAATATAAAAGTAATGTTAAAGTAACCATTTCAATTAGGAATTTGACGTGCACCAAGAAGATATTATTCGATTACACAAATTTATTTTATCATCTATCATAATTAAATTTACACGAATACATTTTTTGTTTCCATTTTAAATTGAAAATAAATTCTTTATATTCAAATTTGAAATAAGAAGAAGCATTGTATAACCGAAACCCTTTTTTTTCCTGATATATGATATCTTAAAATATAAGAACTTCATTGATAAAATGTTTTTTTAACAACTAGATTAATGTGGTATAATAAAATACCAATGCTACATCAAAGCTTTATCCGATGGACACTTTGAAAAAAATCTTTAGCGATGGTTCTTTAATTTTGGTTTGTTAAATTGTCGTTTTACTTATTTTTTTACATTGAGTGAAAAATGTTCTTTACAGGTTACTACAGGATAAAGGGCTCTTAGCTAATACTAAATATATAGAGTCAACTAAAAAAGTTTTCATTTTCTACTAGCACGTCTTTATATGAACAACACCAAGTCAGCAAGATATGTTATTTTTTGTTCTTTCTTGAGGTGTATTTTCTGTCTGTTGATGCTTGTAAACACTGTGTGCGTTTCCCTGAAACAATTGAGAAAACTTCTCACAGAAACATTATAAATTTGTAGTAATGAATAATTTATTCCACTAATTCAAAAAAAATATATAATGACTAAATTTTTCAAAGTGGCGTTTTAAAGTTTATTTAAAAAGTTTTTTTACGGTATTTTTAACTTTGTCATGACTATATGACGTAATAAATTGCATATTGAACTTTAAATGTTCTATTCAAAAAGTGGAGTCTACACTTGCAAATTTCATACTTCTTATGTTTAATTCTCAAATGCCAACAATGATTATTTTGTTTTACCTAAGTACAAAAATCTCACTTTAGTTACAAAAAACTCCCTCGAACATGATATATCTAGGTATAAAATTTACCAAACATGATATATCTAGATATAAAATAACCAGTATGCAAATATATAATTGCAATATTTCGATTTTATTTTGACAAAAATTAATCATGAAATCAATATTCTAAAAATAAACTAACGAAAAATTAAATAACTTGTCGGAATGATACGAAATAAACTAACGATTCAGGGATTGCTATTTCCACGCTGATCCAAAATTGGTTCGATTACTAGTGTCTTGTTGCAGCCTCCAATTATATTAAATAATCTAATATTAAAATAAAAATAAGACATCAGCCAAGTTTGACTAAATCCTACTGCTTGGAGCCTGGGACGAACATTTAAATAAAAACAAAACAATAATAACACAACTTACCAACAACTTTATGATCAATATATAAATAGTTATTGATAACCAGCTAGTACAAAATATTTTTATTGTCTTTTAGTTTTACATTCATTCAAAAAATATTTTAACTCCAAACTTTGTTTTAAGTTCATAATAACATGACCCCATTGCAGGTTGTACTTACCCAGTTCATAAAAAAAGTACAAAAAAGTACTTTGTTACATACATGGTAATAAATGAAAGAGATGCCTGTTTTTCGGCTGGTATTGATATCACGTCTAATGCTGTTGAGTGGAGATTTTAGTGCTAGCTTAAAACTGATAATTTGACGTACACCAAGAAGATATTATTCGATTATGCACATTTATTTTATCATCTATCATAATTAAATTTACACGAATACATTTTTTGTTCTATTTTAAATTGAAAATAATTCTTTATATTCAGTTTGAAATAAGAAGAAGCATTGTATAATCGGCCTTTTTTTTTCTTGATATATGATATCTTAAAAAATAAGAAATTTATTGATAACTTTTTTTTTTACCAACTAGGTCAATGTGGGAAAATAAAATAGTAACACTACATCAAAACTTTATCCGATGGTGTTTTAATTTTGGTTGGCTGCCTCCTGTTATGTTTCCGATTTTAGATGGGTGCAATATTCACGGTACTGTCCGAACTGAATCACGCATTTTTTACATATCTAGTATCTCGATCACACACCAAGAAATTAATATATTAAATTCATATCCATCATGCCGCACGAGTGACTACAGTCTTTCGTTGCATATAAACAAAATGAAAGAAAATAAAATACTGAAATGAAAGCAGTGAACAAAAAGATACTTTTTGATAAGAGAACAAAACTAAACCAATAGGGAGATAACAAGAATAGGACAAAAGAACGTTCTTACGCCTGGCTTACCCCACCGATCCAAAGACAAAAACAAACCCATGCATGCAATTCTCCCATTGCTACTATTATGAAATTTGTTTCTTAAATCTTCGAACAATGTGTTGAAACGATTTTGCAAATAATTATTACTTATATCCATAAGTACAGGTCCTTCTACCCAATATTATATATAAAAAAAAAATCAAATTATTATATTCCAAATGCTATGCAAAAAACGTGCAATGTTTATTAGCAATATTGAATAAGAACTAATTACTAAGTACATAGAAGAAAAAAAGAAGATCAATTCATTAACATATTTGGCTACAGTGTAAAATACACGTATAAGCACATAAGCATGAGGTGTCATTAATTTTGTTTTTATTCGGATACTCAAGGAAGGGCATAGGCGGTGAACAGTAGGTTTTGCAATCTTTACTTTTCAATTGGTCAAAGTGGTCAAATTGGTTCATTCATTTTTTTTTATCTCGGTCAAACAAAGGTCAAAAGAATTTTGACTGGTCAACTAAGTCAAATTCGTGGTCAACTTCAGTCAAATGTCGGTGGGGTGTTACACCTATGGACACTTAATAAGTCGTTGCCCTAATTAATGTTCCCAACATAGCAAGTTCTGCTAAATTTGTTTAACAAATTTAAAAATCGGTGTGTTCAGACAATTACAGAATCATCACAATATCGTTGCAGGAAAATTGGCATATCTTACAAAAGTTAGCCAAAATTTGCATCCCAAGTCATTAATTTGCTCTCTTCCGACCATGACATAATAATAATGAGACTTCAAATTAAATTAAAAAGAAAAAAAATAAAAGACTTAAGGCGGCTCCTTTGCAAACGACAAACAACCTTAATTAAATTAAAAGGAGGTAAATTTGCATTGTATTTATGTTAGTCCGGAGTACATGTTTTGACTGCCCCTAGCTGGCTTAGTTGCTGTAAGCAGTAATTGATGCTTTTTAATCTATATATACACACACACACACACACACACACACACAAATAATGGCAGTACAAACACACAGTGCTGAACCAATTTCTCTATTATATAGAGGTTGGATAGCAATAATTAGATTGTTCTTTAAAAGGCATGTCGATAAATAATCAACATATATCTGGATACAAAGGGATACAATTAAGAGGCATCTCTGGAATACAAATCAGGTATACCAAATAGGTCGAGTACTAATATTAGAATAGAAACTATTGTTTTGCCCCCATTTATAAGGCCAACCTGCAGGAAAATTTGTGTCATCTGCGTCATCTCAAGCTTTTAGGTTAAAACATTCTTTGCTTGGCTACCTGAGTTTTCTTTTACATTGGAGGTATGCAAATATTATATAATTCAATATCTTTTTTTCTGTTTGGCGAGCTTTTAATTAATCCCAAGACCTTCGGTGCTCAAGCCTTTTCTTTCTACTTACGACGTTGAATTGGATTGCTTATACAGATATTTTTCACTAAATTGCAAAAAGCATAACAATTTCCAAATCAATTAAACAATCGATGTTCATCATATTTTGAGGGCAAACTTAAGTTTTTGTTTTCCTCCGCTGGTTATACAAATAATCGATGTTCATCTTTGGTTTATTAGGCAGATCAGGACAACTTTTTGTTTAATTGAAATACTTCAGGATGTTCATATAAGGCTGATTGTTCTCTTATGTTAGTCAATAAATAAAATTGATGTCGACTTTTTACGTATGTATTTACTGACTTTAATTTATGAAATCAAATTGACCCACATTTTTTTTATGGTGTATTTTTCTTAATCTTTTAAAACTATTACTTTTCTTAAGGGTCATCGTACCTATAAACAAAAATCTATAGTTTAAATTAAAACCCTTGACTGCTATTTCTATAATTAAAAAATATTTTTTAAATATCTTAAAAATTAATAGTCATACCATTCATTATTTAATTTAAGAATTAAATATATATTAGAAATAAAAAATAGTTTATGGTGCTAAATTATTGTCTTAAAAAACATACCACACCTGCGACTACCAATATGCCTAGTTACTTTTAACTATTGTCACCAACGACATGCGAATTATATTGTTAAGGAATAATTTAGTGAATTTGTGACAACTTCTCATTGGTCAACCTTAAGCAATAAGACTAATAATAAGTTTACAGATTATGGATCTTGAAGCTAACAATGAGCCAAACAATGAAACTCCACAGGATTTGACCAGACATACGAATAAAGGTATGTTTGAATGGCCTAGAAATCCTTCAATCGCATTATTCATCTACTAAACATTAATTTTTTTTTCTTTTCTTTGCATGTTTTGAAGGGTCCACTTTGGAAGACGCTGATACCCAACAATCATGTTGTAGTAATAAAGTTAACGTAGCTATTAGCATAGCATTTGCCTCTTGCATCTCCTTTGTTCTTTTTCCGGTGGCAATTTATTTTGACAAGAGCAAGTCATTCATGTGGATATCATGGAAATGTATTCCTCCACCTGTGTGTGTGTTATGCATTTGGTGGTTGTGGCGGGCAACTGATCATGAGGTCGATCCCAAGAAAGAGTATCAACACGTACAAAAGTCATCAACATGTTACTCAATAATATGTTCTTTTACTTTTTTCGGTATATTTAACATACCAGAAATCCCATTATGTCTATGGCTGTCCATTCCCTTGCTCATATTAGCAATCGTGACGGGGAGGAAGATACTGCTGGCAATTTATTATAGAGGGCAAGACATAGATAAAGTGATGCACCAAGCACAAAAAGAAGCACAGCCACCGAGTGATATAATCGCTCATGATGCCGGAGATCAAGAGATTAAAGTTTAAAATGACCCTATTTGTTTTTCGATCTACATATTAGTAGCCTTATGTATTAAAAAGTGTAAAATGAAACAATTATATTAAATTAAAGAACTTCAAAGTTATATTCAAATATTAGTCAATCTAGTATATATGAGTTTTCCATATTTTAATTGTTTTCTCTATTCTTGTGTCTACATTAAAATAGAAATTGTAGAAATCTTAGTACAGGAGTCTCAACTTTCTTTTAAAAAAAATTGTCCCTATTTTAAGAAAATCATACTTGATCTTAAGAAAATCTTTCGTATAACTATCACACTAGCTACTTTATGTCTATATTGCTTGTGGTCTCAATCAAATTAACATAATTATTATTTCTCAAGATTTTATTAAAACATGCATTTGCACCCCATGAAAACATGAAAATAAAGTATTTCACTGATACTCTTGTGTACTAAAAACGTATCTTGGGTAATTTGGGGAATTTCATTTTCCTAAGCATAAATTTATTGGGAAGTGTGTAACTTTGTGAAGAGTTGGATTATTTATAATAGATTTATGCCAAGGAATATGGAATTTTCGAAATTCCGGTGGGATCCAAACAGCCCCCATAGTTGGATCGTTTATGTTGATTTCATTGAAAGGTCATATTTTGATATGAATGGAGAATATATTTGGGGGCCTAATTAATTAATGGAATTCTTTTTTAGATCTCAATTATCACAAAATCGAACCTAATAAAGCTGTTAGTTAATAAAATTAAAATTCAAATAATTATATATAACTCATGGCAAAAAAATGATTGATATCGATTCTACAATATTCTTCCCACAAAAAACTATACTAGAGTAAAATTTAAAATCATTTTGCACCCCCACATTAATCTTATTATGGCCTTTATTAAAATCTCTTTTTATTCATGCAGGATTTTGATTTCATTTTATCTCATTAGAATTTTTTTTATCAAAATAAACTTATTTTATGTCATTTCATCGGAACTTTGATGTTATTATACCCAACAAAAGCTTAAACAAATAAATTCTAATGAATTGAAATCCCGCTTGAAAATCATTTTGATCAAAGCCTATTTCTTTTTTATGAAGTTATACAATATAACTTTTGGTTATATACTTTTGTATCATGTTCCTCTCGTTTTGCTGTATTGTTACTTAGCATATTTTCTGGTCAGGATAAGTCAAGATGTATGTAAAGATATGTTAAATAATAAAATAAAATTATAATATAATAATACTATACATATTAATGATACATATTAATTAATATATTAATATCTTGAAATAATATGTCAATTCATAAGAACAATAATACATGAACACAATAAATATCTTATGTTTTCACAAATATATATATATATATATATATATATATATATATATATATATATATATATATATATATATATATAGTAAATCTATTGTGAACCATGATGCATAGAGCGCTCCGTGCACCACGACCGTTTGATCGGTGATTTTGCAAATTGACAAATCTAAATTAACCAATCCAATCTATATATTGAAATCTCATAACAAACAAAATGTTACAATTTTTAGAAATTTTTTACTATTTTTTCTGAATTTTTTAAAACTTGCCATTTTTGTCATATAAATTAGTATATTTATAGCCAAAAATGGCAAGTGTTAAAAAATTCGAAAAAATAGTAAAAAAATTTCAAAAATTATAAAATTTTGTTCGCTATGAGATTTCAATATATAGATTGGGTTTCTTAAATTAGATTTGACAATTTGTGAAACCACCGACCAAAACGGTCATGGTGCACGGAAGCTTATATGAACCATGGTTCACAATAGATTTACTCTACATATATATATATATTAATTTAAGTTAAATTAGCTAATGTATACAAATATACATATATAATATTCGTATTGTAAATATAATGCACCTAATAGTATATATATTGTTACAACTAACATTACATACGTATATATATATAGTTAATGGATATAGTACACTGATGTGTACAGATTGTCTCCATATGTTAGAAAGTGTGCTAATTTTAATTTTATGCTAATTACCAATTAATTAACCAAGCAAACAAAGCACACACAAGATCTAGTACACAAGCTATTCAAACACACGAGAAAAAGGATTGGAAGTATACCTCTCTTGGTATCGCAACCAAGAGGCTCGTTCCAATGGATTGATGTCGGTGGCGTGCTCTCCAAACACCTCCTATTCGCGGCGCCTCGAGTCCACTATGGTATTAACCAAGTCCTTCTCAATTCGTGCTAGCGAAGAGAAGAACGAGTCTAATCCCAAGCGTTCCCTTTCTTCAACCAACGAACCGAACGATTTGTGGGAGAATGGGACGCTCAACACATGAGCTAGAGTGGAGAGGGGAGAGAGGGGGCGGCGCACCACAAAGGGGAGGCCAATAGTGGCGGCTAGGGAGAGGAGGAGAGAGAAGAGGTGCAAGGGAGCCTCCAATAGGTGCCTTATATAGCCTCTTAACCCTAGATAGGAGTTCACACAAATTACAATTGTGCCACTCCTACCTACCTCTTGTGGCCGGCCTCCTAGTGGGCTCTCTTGGCCCACTAGGCCATCTCTATTTGGTCTCTTTAATTCTATTAATTAAAGGCCCACTCATAGCTATTCAATTTGGACATTTAATTTACTAATAAATTAAAGCCCAAATAACTTAACTAAATTAAGTGTGTTATTTATAAATAATTATTAACTTAATAATAATTATTTAGAGATTAGACAATGCATTAATTTATTTCTATATGATCTATTTGACTTAATTAATTATAACGGTCCATAACGCTATTTAATTAATTAATCAATCTATCATATTTTGCAATACACATTATTGCAAATAAATAATGCACATATGATTAAACACCAATTTTGTGTGACCCTTTGAGGATTTATGCTATGTTGGACATGGAATTAAATCGCTATTTAATTCCAATAATCATAAGCGGTATCTAGCAACACGTTATGATTCCCAATTCGCATAAATAGTGTACAGCTACAAAATTTCAATCCTGCATAAGAGAACAATTATGTTTCTCTATTTTGATTCTTATGTCACACGATATCACCGTATAATCCAAGATAGGAACGTGTCATTCTTGCAGATTATACGTTTCTTGATCTAGAGATAATTGTATCAGTTGCTAGCAAACAATCTATCTCCATCAAGGGGCCCAAACAGATATCATCACTCACTAAGTGAATTAATGAGGGACATACGGTTTTCTTGATAATTAGCTTTTCCCCGCACAATTCAAGAATACTTAAATCAAGTCCGTATAGCAGCCTTTATCAGGAATCAGCGGTAGACATGATTTATAGTATCTATCCTCATGTGGAAAAGATAATCATCTCAAACTTAGAACCAAAATCATAACGAAATAAATAATGACACGTAACACAATCCATATATTTATTTCGTGGGGTCCAGTCCTGTACTATGTTCTATAACATATACATATGCAATTAAGTTGGTTACTCCTAACCTATGATTTATAGAACTTAATCATCACTTAATCTGCATACTAATCTTATTGATAATTAATGTTCTCTGTTAATTATCAAGATTATGGACTTTTTAGATTTATCGTTGTCATTTACTACTAAATGAATAACAGTGATCTATAATTCAGATCCTCAACCTGAATGAACTGTCAACGAGTAAATCAAAGAACAAATGATCTGAAATCACCAATAACATAAACTATAGAAGTAGCCTAAATAAGATTGGCTCCTAGGACATATCTCTAACAATCTCCCACTTGGCCTAGAGTCAATCAATAGTGACTTCTAGCAAGTGCATAGTACTCAATGTAATATCCAAAATATACATGTCTCATACTAAAGCCTAGTAATAAAAGATACAACTCAAAGCCACTCAGGCATACGCCTAATCCCCATGGATGCAACATGCAACTCATGTGCGGCTCGAGATAAAGGCTTTGTCAGAGGGTCCGCTGTGTTCGCGGCACCGTCCACCTTCTTGACCTTGACCCATCCATCATTGATCAACTGACGGATGAGATGGAATCGTCGTAGAATGTGCCTAGTCTTTTGATGAGACCTAGGCTCCTTGGACTGAGCTATGGCTCCCGTGTTGTCGCAGTAAATATCCACTGGACCTGAGATGCTTGGAACCACCTCTAGCTCGGTCAAGAACTCCTTGATCCATACACCTTCTTTCGCTGCTTCACCAGCCGCTAAGTATTCTGCTTCGGTGACGGAATCGGCCGTAGTATCTTGCTTGGAACTCTTCCAACTTACGGCACCACCATTGAGCAGAAATACGAAGCCGGACTGTGATTTTGAGTCATCTCGATCGGTTTGGAAACTAGCATCAGTGTAACCATTTACAACGAGCTCTTGGTCTCCACCATATACGAGAATGCTATCCTTTGTTCTCTTGAGATATTTGAGGATATTCTTGACTGCAGTCCAATGTGCCATGCCAGGATTGGCTTGGAATCGACTAGTCACGCTAATCGGATGTGCCACATCAGGACGAGTGCATAGCATGGCATACATGATCGATCCGACCACAGATGGATACTGGAATTTCTTCATGTATTCACGATCTGTATCATTGGTCGGACTTTGAGACTTGCTCAAGAAAATGCCATGTGACATAGGCAAGAATCCCTTTTTGGAATTTGCCATGTTGTGTTTGTTCAACACTTTGTCAATATATGCATCTTGGCTCAAGCCTAACATCCTTCTCGATCTATCTCTATAGATCTTGATTCCTAGGATATAGGCGGCTTCGCCCAAATCTTTCATTGAGAACACCTTCTTCAATGAATCCTTAACTGCATTCAATTCGGGGATATTATTCCCGATCAAGAGGATATCATCAACATACAGAACAAGAAACACAACCACGCTCCCACTGATCCTCTTGTAAACACAAGGTTCCTTTTCGCTTTGAACGAAGTTCAATTTCTTGACTTCTTCATCAAAGCGTTTGTTCCAACTCCTCGATGCTTGCTTCAATCCATAAATGGACCTTTGAAGTTTGCATACCTTGTTAGTATTCTTTGGATCCACAAAACACTCGGGTTTTATCATATACACATCCTCTTCCAAATTTCCATTTAGGAAGGCGGTTTTGACATCCATTTGCCATATTTCATAATCATAAAATGCGGCAATTGCTAACATGATCCGAATTGACTTGAACATAACGACGGGCGAGAAGGTTTCTTCATAGTCAATACCATGAACTTGTTTGTAACCTTTCGCTACGAGTCGTGCTTTGTAAATGGTCAAGTTGCCATCCATGTCGACCTTTCTTTTAAAGATCCATTTGTTCTCAACGGGTTTTACTCCGTTGGGAAGATCAACCAAGGTCCATACCTTGTTGTCATACATGGATTGCATTTCGGATTCCATGGCTTTAAGCCATTCCTTGGAGTCTGGTTTTCTTTTCATGTCATCAATGGTCAAAGGCTCATCGTTCTCCATGACGAGAACGTCGTGCAAACCTAAATATCTTATAGGTGGACGACTTGGCCTTGCCGATCTTCGTAGGGTAGATGCTTGAGGTTCTTGAACTTGCTCTACAACAGTTTGTGGGCTTTGTTCTTGAACTTCAAGTATAGGTGCGTCCTCAACACTATCGACACGCGATATGTTTGAGTATTCATTTGAGGGAGCTTGTTCTTGAACCTCTTCTTCCACAACAACTTGAGGAATGGGTTCGACTACAATCTCGTTCGGTGCAACCTCATTTGGCACTATATTTGGAACAACTACATTACCTACTTGAGGTACGTTTTGTTGTTGCGGTTCTTGAATTTGTTCAATAACCACGTTGCTCCCACTACTTCTTCTTGAGATAAACTCCTTTTCCAAGAATTCCGCATGTCGTGCAACAACTATTTTGTTCTCGACACGGTTATAGAAGTAGTAACCATTTGTTTCCTTAGGGTATCCTACGAAATGACATTTGTCCGATTTGGGTCCAAGCTTATCGCTCACTAGCCTTTTCACATAAGCTTCACAACCCCAAATCTTGAGAAACATCATGCTAGGTTTCGAACCAAACCATAGCTCATAGGGTGTTTTCTCAGCGGACTTTGATGGAACACGGTTCAAAGTAAAAGCTGCGGTTTCAATTGCATAACCCCAAAAAGACATAGGCAAATTAGTTTGGCTCATCATCGATCGAACCATGTCTAGCAAAGTTCGATTCCTCCTTTCGGACACACCATTCCATTGTGGTGTTCCTGGTGGAGTGAGTTGCGGAACGATTCCACACTCCTTTAGATAATCACCAAATTCATGGCTCAAGTACTCACCACCTCTATCGGATCGTAAGGCCTTGATCTTTCGATCAAGTTGGTTCTCAACTTCACTCTTAAACTCTTTGAACTTGTCAAAGGTTTCAGATTTATGACGCATCAAGTAGATATACCCGTATCTACTATAATCGTCAGTGAACGTGACGAAGTATGAGAAACCTCCACGTGCACAAATGCTCATAGGTCCACATACATCGGTATGTATGAGATCTAACAATCCATTTGCCCTTATCCCTTTATTGGGGAAAGGCGCTTTGGTCATTTTTCCCATCAAACAAGATTCGCAAGTGTCAATTGGCTCGAAAGCGAATTGATCCAAGAGACCAACGGATTGTAGTCTCTTGATGCGTTTCTCGTTGATATGACCTAAGCGGCAATGCCACATTAAATTTGCATTCTCATGTGAAACCTTACGTTTCCTTTTGTCATTTTCAACACTCAAAACAAATCCATTCGAATCGAGCACATAAAGACCATTCAATAAATGTGCATCACAAAAACGAACTTCATTACGAAACAAAGTCAAGCACTTGTTCTTTATTACAACATCATAACCATCCAAATCCAAACAAGAAACGGATACAATGTTTCGAGTGATACATGGAACTACAAAAACATCCTTGAGTTCCAATACAAAACCATTAGGCAAAGTTAGTTCCACGCTCCCAACGGCCATAGCGGAGACGCACGTGCCGTTACCGACGCGGAGTTGAACTTCACCTTTCTCGAGCCGCCTTCTATTCTTTAGGACCTGCACATTTCGACAAATGTGAGCACACGAACCAGTATCAAATACCCAATCTGTGTGAGAAGTAGCGAGAAGGGTTTCGATGACAAATATACCTGAGGTAGAAGGTTGGACAGTTCCCGCCTTCTTGTCAGCTAGGTACCTTGGGCAGTTTCTCTTCCAATGGCCCTTGTTGCTACAGTAGTAGCAAACGGTCTCGGAAGAGGCCGGGTTCTTCTTCTTCTTAGAACCCACGGGAGCACCCTTGGCCGGACCTTGGGGCGTCACCGGGCCTTTGCCTTTGCCTTTGCGGCCACGCTTTCTTATCTTCTTGCTTTTCCCACTCACCGCAAGAACATCCTTGGGGCCCTTCTCTTTCTTAAGACTCTCCTCCGTCTCAATGAGCATGTTTTGGATGTCATCCATGCTCTTGTCCATGCCGTTCATCCGGTAGTTCACAACGAAACCGGTGAAGCTTGGAGGGAGAGAATTGAGAATGAAGTCTTGAATCGCCCCCGAAGGGAAGGGCGTATCAAGCTTCTCAAGCTGCCGAAACAACCCCGCCATCTTCATGACGTGTGGCCCGACATCATGACCTTCGGCCAAGCGAGTGTTGGCGACGGCCTTGATGAGACGGGCCCTTTCGGTGCGGGCCTTTGTTTGGAACATGTTGGATAGGCGAGTGATCATGGCGAACACTCCATAGCCACTATCCATGAACTCCTTTTGGAGTTCCGCTTCCATGGTTGCCACCATCACGACGGACATCTCCATGTCCTCGTTTTCATGCTTCGCAAAGGCATCCTTTTCCTCTTGGGAAGCGGTTGCCTTTGGAGCCGATGGCATGGGAGTGGTGAGGAGATACTCTCTTTTCTCATACCTAAAGGCAAACCTTAGGTTGCGATGCCAATCCAAGAAATTGGCACCGTTAAAAGCGAGCTTCTCTCTCTCAACAAGAGAACGTAGCGTAAAAGATGAGGAAGACATCTACAACAATACATAAGTTTTAAGGTCAATTAGTTTATGCTTTAAAATTTGTTTTAACTAAGTAAAACTTCCACTACATTATATCAAGTCCCTAAATGTAGTGAATTTCCAAGATTCCCACAACTTGTTAATGCAACGACGGCGTCGGCAGAACATTGCACCAACAAATGTGAAATAGGTTCTCCAACCAATCATACGTTCCTATGACTCTTGGTTCGATTAACGAACTTCACTCCAATGACCAATCCGATTTGAATCATTGTTAAGTCACTTCTTTCTATTTGCTCCTAGTAAATCCGATTTACACCCCGACACGGATGATGGATCACGATGTCCCGCGTCGGCGAGAATACATCAATGACCGATCATACTACGTAAGAAGGGGATAGAAAGAAGGAGAGTGAATTTTGATTAGACTTAATTCTTTTTATTTGGGACGAATAACAATCATGACGCTTGTTTGGTGGTCGTGTAAACATACACCCATACCTAACCTATCACAAGCAATCATACAAGCATCTCATAGTTGTGGGTTTGTATGGCTCCCGCTTGCATTAGTTTCGCCACATCGTCCATGGAGCAAAACTAATCTAATCCATGCCCTCCCACTAAATTCTATAAGGATCTAAATCCTATATAAAATAAAGGTGCAAAATACATGTGAAAAACATCCTATTCCCTTCCTATCCTTAGGGGCATGCAAGCCTCACAAGTTACATAAAAAATTAATCAAAATTAATTAATGGCACCAAAGGCCGCATTACAAACATTCACACATGCATTCATTTACAACCACAAGGCATTGAGTCTTGAGCCATACTAAACCCACTATCCACCTACAAAACAAAGTTAGCACATACAAGAACTTTGTTTCCAATTAACGATTTTCAAGCATCTTTGCGTATCGTTTGCTATAAGTAAATTCCGTGTACAAATCCTCAATTTTAAACAACCAACCTTGTTTAAATTCATTTAGAAAGTTCTTTCAACATTCCATAACAGAAAGGAGATCAAACAAGGAGTTTTCTAATTAATTTCAACTAGTTTGAATACTTAGAAAAACAGTAATTTACCAAAAAACGTAACTAATGGAATCCAACAAAAACAACAGTTCTTTCATACTTGAAAACCCACAAATTAATCCGAGTCATGCAACAAATTTTACATGCTCAGAAAGAGCTTCAAGTCCTCTTTATTTCTAGCCATAGAACACTAGTACTTATATTCAAAATATAAATCTTTCAAGCCATTCAAACAGGACAGTGCAAGCAGAAACTGGTTCTGCGCACTGTCGCCATTTTATTCACAGTAAATCTATACTAATTCAGAAAAATGTGAATCCAACGCCAAAAGAATCACAATCCACAGATCTACAACTTTCATGTAGATGGAAAGATCTTCCAGAGGACATATCACAGAGAAAAATGCGAAATAACACAGAAAATACCATTTCCAGACAGCAAACAAACGAATCATCTCTACTAATCCATTAATTAGCCAATTTCTCTTAATTAAGTGTTTAAAATAGCTTAAGTACGACCAAGGCTCTGATACCACTGTTAGAAAGTGTGCTAATTTTAATTTTATGCTAATTACCAATTAATTAACCAAGCAAACAAAGCACACACAAGATCTAGTACACAAACTATTCAAACACACGAGAAAAAGGATTGGAAGTATACCTCTCTTGGTATCGCAACCAAGAGGCTCGTTCCAATGGATTGATGTCGGTGGCGTGCTCTCCAAACACCTCCTATTCGCGGCGCCTCGAGTCCACTATGGTATTAACCAAGTCCTTCTCAATTCGTGCTAGCGAAGAGAAGAACGAGTCTAATCCCAAGCGTTCCCTTTCTTCAACCAACGAACCGAACGATTTGTGGGAGAATGGGACGCTCAACACATGAGCTAGAGTGGAGAGGGGAGAGAGGGGGCGGCGCACCACAAAGGGGAGGCCAATAGTGGCGGCTAGGGAGAGGAGGAGAGAGAAGAGGTGCAAGGGAGCCTCCAATAGGTGCCTTATATAGCCTCTTAACCCTAGATAGGAGTTCACACAAATTACAATTGTGCCACTCCTACCTACCTCTTGTGGCCGGCCTCCTAGTGGGCTCTCTTGGCCCACTAGGCCATCTCTATTTGGTCTCTTTAATTCTATTAATTAAAGGCCCACTCATAGCTATTCAATTTGGACATTTAATTTACTAATAAATTAAAGCCCAAATAACTTAACTAAATTAAGTGTGTTATTTATAAATAATTATTAACTTAATAATAATTATTTAGAGATTAGACAATGCATTAATTTATTTCTATATGATCTATTTGACTTAATTAATTATAACGGTCCATAACGCTATTTAATTAATTAATCAATCTATCATATTTTGCAATACACATTATTGCAAATAAATAATGCACATATGATTAAACACCAATTTTGTGTGACCCTTTGAGGATTTATGCTATGTTGGACATGGAATTAAATCGCTATTTAATTCCAATAATCATAAGCGGTATCTAGCAACACGTTATGATTCCCAATTCGCATAAATAGTGTACAGCTACAAAATTTCAATCCTGCATAAGAGAACAATTATGTTTCTCTATTTTGATTCTTATGTCACACGATATCACCGTATAATCCAAGATAGGAACGTGTCATTCTTGCAGATTATACGTTTCTTGATCTAGAGATAATTGTATCAGTTGCTAGCAAACAATCTATCTCCATCAAGGGGCCCAAACAGATATCGTCACTCACTAAGTGAATTAACGAGGGACATACGGTTTTCTTGATAATTAGCTTTTCCCCGCACAATTCAAGAATACTTAAATCAAGTCCGTATAGCAGCCTTTATCAGGAATCAGCGGTAGACATGATTTATAGTATCTATCCTCATGTGGAAAAGATAATCATCTCAAACTTAGAACCAAAATCATAACGAAATAAATAATGACACGTAACACAATCCATATATTTATTTCGTGGGGTCCAGTCCTGTACTATGTTCTATAACATATACATATGCAATTAAGTTGGTTACTCCTAACCTATGATTTATAGAACTTAATCATCACTTAATCTGCATACTAATCTTATTGATAATTAATGTTCTCTGTTAATTATCAAGATTATGGACTTTTTAGATTTATCGTTGTCATTTACTACTAAATGAATAACAGTGATCTATAATTCAGATCCTCAACCTGAATGAACTGTCAACGAGTAAATCAAAGAACAAATGATCTGAAATCACCAATAACATAAACTATAGAAGTAGCCTAAATAAGATTGGCTCCTAGGACATATCTCTAACACCATATACATGAGTCATTTTTAAAGATCCAAAATTCAAACGGCTAATTCGAACCGTTCAAGTTGTTCTTTATATTGTAAAACCCAAGTAGATCAAATTTTACATTATTTCGAATTGGTTTGCTATTTATTATAATATTTTCTAATCGGAGGGCATGAATTACTCCAATTATAGTGTTTTTTTTGAAAATATCATAATAAATAGTAAACAAATTCTAAAAAAATGTAAAATTTTGTCTATTTGGATTTTTCAATATGTAGAACAACTTGAAAGGTTTGGATTGATCGTTTGAATTTCGGATCTTGAAAAATGACTCATGT
Organism: Rhynchospora pubera; assembly: GCA_028095005.1. Lineage (NCBI taxonomy): Eukaryota > Viridiplantae > Streptophyta > Magnoliopsida > Poales > Cyperaceae > Rhynchospora > Rhynchospora pubera. Next base: position 83,315,853 of record CM051462.1, on the reverse strand, counting down.
GTACGGAGACGATCCGTACACATCAGTGTACTATTTTTGAAAGTGTAAATAAATACTTGATTATCTACAGAAGCAATTGGTGAATAAAAAAGAACTTATTAATTAATATATATAATCAGATAATTAGAAAAAAAGATACTTATTAACGAATGATCGTTTCAAATGTTTCCATTTATTCTAATGCGCGCAGGATCCCTTTTTGGGGGTATGTCCCCCACCCAAAAAAAAAAAATCAAATTGATGAATTTCATTACCTAAATTAATTTAAAATTACTGTCAAATATAAATTTATCCTTAATTTCAATGCGATGTATTATGTATTTTCAACTAATTTCATTATAAACAGATGCAGGTTGTATCATAATTTATATTGCATCTTTGTGATTTAGTTTTGGTTTTCATAATTTATACTTACAAAAACATAGGAGTGATTAAAGGGAGCCTATTATCGGCGTTGGCTTCATTTTATTACTAAAATGAACAGGGGACCGAAAGTAAAGTATTATAAAGTTAAAGGCATGATCGGTCAAGTATATTAGTACATATGTATTCCCAATGCAAAAGAAATAATGAGTGAAGTAAAGATCGAGGAAATATCGATTTTACCGGTACTAATTTTTCTCTTAATAATAATAACAATAATAATAATAATAATAATAATAATAATAATAATACTTGTATAACACTATAAATTAATGCGAATAATGATATAATTTTAATCAAAAGAAAACTAATTCGTATAAACACTATAAATTAATGCGCGCTAAATTTATTAAAATTGTATAACCCATCGACAACCTAGAAATGAGTGCTAAACTTGGGCAAAAAATCTAGATTATAATAAATCATGGGGATTTGGGCTTTAGCAAATAAGAAGGTAATCAACTCAAAGTTAACAAAACAAAGGTACACGAGTATAATTTTGGTAATTGGGTTGTAAATTACCTACGGGTTTCATTGCAAAAAAAAAGTTCGGCCTTGAATCGTCGGTTTTGGCTGTTTTCGCTCTGATCGATATCGACCAATGCGCACCGTGCTCGACCGAAACAATCTGCACTAGGTCTGGTGCGGGCCACACTCACTTGGTTAATGATGCAATCCACTCGATAGTTTGGTTCGTTGCTAGTGTAGGAAAGATCTAGCGAGATCTAATATGCCAAGTTTTTAGCTATCGCTATTGATTAACGTATTTGGTACAAAATTTAGTCTAAAATTCTTATTAGGTCAATACATCCTTACCATTATTTGTTGGGTTATTTTTTTAGTTTAGTTGCTATTTTTAAGAAATATTCACTAGACTGTTGCCAATGTAGGAGCCTTTACTTGTCTGATATTAATTTGCTTACCTTTTGTGTTGTGAGTTGTGACCTATATATCTCAAGTCAATTGTCTAATAATTAATTAACCTAAGTTTAAGTCAAAATTGGATGTGGTCATTAATTTAATAGGAAGTTCAATTAATCAATCAATACAAGAAACATACACAAATAAAAGTCGACAAGCAATACACAATTTTTACTAAATATTAAATCTCATAAATCAATCCAAATATTTAGATATAGCTTAATTGTAGAAGAAACAAATCTAGCCTGCACACTCTCAAAACAAACTAATATCAGCTAAAAATAAGATACAAGTTCCTTATCAGTAAAAAAAGAGAGAACAAGGGAAGAAAACACCCTTGGTCGAGCTCCCTATCCATTACAAAAGCTTCTACAGTCTACTGAAACTTTTTTTTTTCCGAAATCTAAATTATTAAATGAATTTTTTGATAAAATAAATAGACAACTTTAATTAAAAATACGTTAATTTGAATTTTGTTTCACCTTTTACAATTTTTGTAAGTATTTATTGAAAATCATCAAATTTAGTTTCAACAATTTCATTTTTGAACAAGCTCACTACCAACCGGAAACACAGACGACACACTCTTTGATAAATTGAGGCATGTAAATAATTTACATTTTAAGTAGAGCGCAACTAATGGTTTGTTTCAGGAACAATAGAAGGACGGTACGGTACATAGAGCTGTCAACGGCAGTGCCACCAACGTGGTGCCGTTCCGTTTAACTGAAACGGAACGAATAACGGCACCAGTTTTCATTTCGTTTCAATAACGAAACGGCAAACGGAATAAGAAATTGTGCCGTTTCGAACCGTTTCGCCTCTTTTCAAATCGTTTCATGTGTATTTTCTTATGTGGAACGAATAACGAAATGGATTTCTGTACCGTTTTGAAAACGGAACGGTTAATGAAATGGTATATCGTACCGTTTTCTTAAACAAAACGGTAAACGGTAAGGGTGTTCCGTGGTATTTTCCCACGTTTGACACCCCTAACGGTACACGACTGGTTAGTGCAAGAAGCGGCTTTGTTCTACAAGTTCATTTAAATACTTCTTTTCTTTTTTTTCCTGTTTCTTTTTCTCTTTTTAAACTGGATAGCCTCCATCCGGTATGTCTAAAAAAAAAAAAAAGTATAGCACTACTTTTGTTCCAAAAAATATATATATATATATATATATATATATATAGCCCTACTGAGTTCATTATCACCGTCAGATGATAATCCGACAAACCTTATCGTTCCTTTGCGCTTTGACTAGTAGTCAACAAAAGAACGTTGCAGTTTGTTTGTTGATCCTCTGTGGCATCACCATTCACCGAATGAAGAAACCGTTTATATCGTGCCTAGCATCCGTTAAGAGTGTGTTGGGTCCAGTCCGTCCTTAACAAACTTATTTCGTCGTTTATCACATTCCCTGTTGCCTGTTCGTATCAAATACCGCATCGGATACCCGGTGTGTTGTGCCCGAGAGTTTCGTTTTTGTTTGAATGAGGCTTCCCTCAGCCAATGATGTGTCCTCACGGCTCACGCGTGGGTCGAAGAGCGGAGCGGAGTAGGTTTAGGACTTTCCAATTTTCCTGCGTCACAAGTTAAAAATTCTGCTCTTTTGCTAATTTCACTACATACATTCTGCCTCATTTCAAAACCTCTCCTCTCTCTAATGCTTTTAGTTCTTCTCTCTTACTCTGCTTCATCTATGGTAAACTATCGCTCCTCTCGGATCTTACATTCCGTATACTTCATCTTTCATGCTTTCTTTTGATTTTCTTATCAATTCGTGCTGCTTCTACTACTTCCTGTGCAGGGATGCAGGATCCAATCGAGACAAACGTGTGCTATTGGGGTTTTGCTATTTCCATTATAAGATAGGTATACAATCTACATCTCTTACCATCCTTTAATGCTTCGCTTTTCTTTTCTCAATTCGTATTCTCTTAATTTCGCTAAACAGTTTGAGATGCAAATTTAAAACACTTTCTTCCCAACAAATTAATTACTAGGACACTGGTAGAAATGTTACCTAATTTTGTTAACCTTTTATTATAAATATTGTTAGTTTCTCTTGAAGCTGGATGTGTGTTGATTTTTTGGGATAAATTATAATAAAACAATCTTTAAATGCCAGATCCGAGCTCCTCTATTCCACCCAGCAAGGCAACAAACCACAAGCCACAATTTCAATATTTGCACCATGAAAGTACAAATCTTTGTGCTACTTTTTTCTCTGATTCTAATCCAAACCCTTCCCCCAACGTCTGCTTCACCCTTATACCGTTCACTTAAGTTGTCTGCAAAATCAGCTCTCACCGGAATTGTTCCTCCACCTCAATCCATTTCCAAGAAGCACCATTTTATTTGTGTTAATCAATCTTCTTGGATTGGTTTCACTCTTGATGGGCTGAAATTCACTGCAAACTTGGTTAATAGCTTCATACAGTGGTATATTTTTTTTCTTCTTATACAAGATAATTTCTTTCAAGATATCTAGTTAATCTGCAAGTCTGCAACTTTAGTTTTCAACCTTGATATCTAATGGGTTTCATCTTTATTTTGTACAGGTATCTGGTAGTGACATTCGTGTCTCAGAACAAGATTCAAAGCTTGTTCTATTTGGCAAGTTTTCTGATAGGATCCACCCCTGCCATCCTTGATCTTGTTATGATTCCAGACCAAAATACATGGGCATTAACTAAAACTATAACAACAATTTTCATATTCGTTGTTGGTGTCTGGGCGGATATTATAACGTATGCTCATTATCACCATTTTGAGGTATTTTTTTCAAACTTTAGTAATCTAAAATCATTTTGAGGTATCATTTTGCTTAAACAAGAAGGATTAAGTTTTCTCACCAGGCCAAGCAAAAAGTTTCAGATAGTACAAACTATTCATGAGTTATCAATTGTATCACATGTTCACAATATTTTAAATCTTTTATGATATAGGTAGCTGGGTTGTATTCGGCTGGATGTGTCGTAACATTTGTTGTACTGAATTCAATGAATGTTCCATTGCCAACTCTGCAAATAACGAGTATTTCAAAATTTTCTTCTGTGGTGATTTTGATAACTGGTTTTTTGCAACTTTCTAATGGAAGGAACTATATCACGTATGAGTTTCATACTGGTCTTCTTCTCATCTTCTACATGTGCTTAGGTATCACACAAGTATGCGATACATTTACCATGGTAAATGGCCTAAATTTCTAATAACTTTACTTTAACTTACCTTTCTAATATTAAGGTCTCATTATAATAAAAGTTTGATAAATAATTTTTTTAGGTGTTCGCTGTTCTCGGGCTGGCGGGTCAAATGCTCTATGTAGGCCTATTGGCCTACCATTTTCATAATAATAATATACCACTGTGGACTCTGTCTTCTGGCATAGAAAATACACAGAGCAGACAGCACCAGCCTTTTCAGGCATTCATAGAATTGATTTGTTGCATCCGGAGGGAACAGTCACCACCACTGGAGGATGTGGCAGGAGGAGCTGCACTTCAAGGCCAGCTTGAGGGTAATTTTTCAGCAGCAGCAGCAGGAGGAGGAGGCCTGCTTGAGCAACAGCTACCGAATGTGGATGATGAGGAGGAGAAAGTGGAGGAGGAGGTGGTGCAGAAGGGGGAAAATGAGGAGGTTAAGGGCCCCCATAGACAGACGTTGGCAGGAGCACCTTTGAATGTGTCAGCAGGAGGTCAAGTGAATATGTCAGCAGCAGCAGCAGGAAGCCCGCTTGAGCAGAAGCTACCAGGAGTTTTCAAGGATGTGGATGATGAGGAGGAGAAAGAGGAGGAGGAGGTTGTGCAGAAGGGGGAAAAAGAGGAGGTTGAGGGCCCGCATGGACAGAGATTGGCTGGAGAAATTTTGAATGTGTCAGCAGGAGGCCAGCAGGGGAATGTGTCAGCATCTGCCGCAGCAGGAGGCCCGCTTGAGCAGCAGCTATCAGGAGTTGTCCAGGATGCGGATGATGATGAGGAGGTGGTGCAGAAGGGGGAGAAAGAGAAGGTTGACTGCCCGCATGGACAGACACCGGCAGTTGCAGTTTTGGATGTGTTACAAGCACCGGATGTCAAGATTGAGGTTGATGAAGCAACAGCTGCAACACCACAAGGGGAGGGCATGCCTAAAACATCCGCATCCCTAAAACATTGCTCATGAGTCCACTTGTGTGCTTTCCTAGGTTACTTTTGTTTGTAATCTTCTTGTCAATTCTAGGCAATTTTCTCTGTGTTTCCTCTTTCCTGGTGGAATTAGTTCTATGAATGCTATGAATGAGGACCTAAGAAGCAAGAACTTCTTAAAAGTCCAGTAGGTCTGTAGTTTAAAATTTTCTGTTGCTCTTTTCTTTATTAATGTGGATTGAGTATGTTCAAATTCTGTACTTTTGTATTGGTTTTTGCTTTTTCAGAATTTTTTTTTTATTTTAGCAAACATAAAATTAAGTGGTCTCTGTTATAGTATGACACAGGACTAACTTTTACAGATTTACAGTATGACACAGGACTAACATTTTAGTGGTCTCTGTTATATACGGTAGAGCTATATCACATTCTTTTGATTTAGATTTTAAAAAACATGTCAATAATTTGTTTATAAGTTGGATTCAAATTACAGTACATTTAAATTTGGTCGAGATGTTCGATTGAAATTTAGTTGTACAAATGTCGCTGACTGGGCTGTTTATAGCGATGATTTGACCTGATTTAAGACGAAGCTAGTTTTACCAGTAAAATGACCAGTGTACGTAAATTGGCCAATCCTAGAAAAGTTACTGAAATAATTAAACCGGTCAAGATCCTACAAATATGTGCTCAGTCTCTTTGAACTTTTTTTAATTCCATTGGTGGCCTCTATCAATCTTGCCAGATAAATTAATGAGGACTCATGAATCGTGACTGAATTGGCAAGGAAAAACACATAAGACTCTTTTGGAAACAACACACAACCGACAGATTAAACGGAGATTGATTAATATTTTAAATACATTAGTCCCGGCTCTTTTATACATAATTGGTGGCATGCATAGTTGCTGTATGCATCACCGGCTCTGCGAACCAAGTTTATGTATCAGTAATTAACTAGATAGTTGTTTAAAAAGCATCTAGGCTATAAATATCTGTTGATGCTTGTAAAAACTGTTTGCATCTTCCTAAGAAATAATTGATGAATTTTCTCACCGGAACATTGTAAATTTGTAATAAGTAATGAATAATTTATTCCACTAATTTCAAAACAAAAATAATAATGAGTAAATTTTTCAATCTGGGGTATTAAAGTTTATTTAAAAAGTTTTTTTAACCGTATATTCAACTTTGTCATGACTATATGCTGTAATAAATTGCTTATCGAACTTTAAATGTTCTATTCCAAAAGTGGAGTCTACACTTGCAAATTTCATACTTCTTATGTTTAATTCTCAAATGCCAATGAAGATTTTGTTTTAACTAAGTACAAAAATCTCTCTTTTGTTACAAAAAACTTCCCTCGAACATGATATGTGTAGGTATAAAATTTAGCAAACATGATATATCTTGATATAAACTAATTCCAGGATGCAAATAATTGCGATATTTCGATTTTATTTAAACAAAAATTAATCATGAAATCAATATTCTAAAAATAAACTAACGAAAAATTAAATAACTTGTCGAGATGATTCGAAATAAACTAACGATTCAGGGATTGCTATTTTCCGCGCTGATCCAAAATTGGATCGACTACTAGTTTCTTGTTGCAGCCTCCAATTAAATTAAATAATCTAATATTAAAAGAAAAATTAGACATCTGCCAAGTTTGGCTAAATCCTACTGCTGGATCCTGGGAAGCACATTTAAATAAAAACAAAACAATACTAACACTAGCTACTTACCAACAACTTTATGTTCAATATATAAATAGTCCTAAATATCTCTATTGTCTTTTAGTTTTAAATTCACTCAAAAAATATTTTAACTCCAAACTTTGTTTTAATTTCATAATAGCATGACCCCATTATAGGTTGTTCTTACGTGCCCTGTTCATAAGAAGTACAAAAATAAAAGTACGTTGTTACTTACATGTTAATAAATGAAAGAGATGGCAGTTTTTCGGCTGGTATTGACATCACGTGTATAATGCTGTTGAGAGGAGATTTTAGTGCTAGCCTGTAACTGATAATGTAAGTTTTTGTTCATTGTTTGTATGCGAATAATTCGTAAGCACTAAATTGCTCAAACACGAAAAGATGTGTATTTCTTTATAGAAAAGAAACTTTTTATCGGCATGAGAATTCTGCTAGATACAAGAGTAACTAATGGTTTTTTTCTAAGCCCGTTGCTTGACCATAAAATCTTGAACGAAAATATTAGTTATAAATCAATTTCTGATAATAGTTTTACTAGATGATACATCGAGCTGCTCGTTGGAAATTTATTTTCTTGACATTTTAATTATCGATTTGTTACACAAATTAAATTTCAATATACAAAGATTTTCTTAAAATTTTATTATTGATTTTCACTGGCAATGACAATATTTCAATTTTATAAAATTTATTGCATAGGAATTTAAAGCAATGGACGAAAAGACCAAATAGCAATTAGGCATGAACAACCATGCATGAGATTTTCACATATATTTCATTCTCTTTTTTTTGGGAGAAATTCACAGCAGCTGTCAAGAATTCATATATATTTAATTCTTAATAATAAATAAATTAAATAATGATTGCGAGGAGTATTTTTAGTTATAGAAAATACGGTTACCATTTTCAAATAATACAATTGATTATTTTTGTGACGATGTACTTTCCAAATTTAGGAATTTGTTGGAATTAACTTTAATTATAGGGGCTGGGTCAACATTTAACAACTATCTACGAATCGAAAAATCCGACACAAAAAACTTTACTTCAAACCCCCTACTTAGTATCTATAATATGATTTTTTATTTTTTTATTTTTTTGAAAGTTAGTCCCTCATTTTGGATATTTCTAATCTAAGACTCAACTTGTTAACTTGGCATGTACGTTTGGATTCGATCAAATTTGTTATAGATTCGAGTTTAATGTATTACATATATATTAAATTTATTCTTTAAGATTAAATAATATCTTCAAATACATAAAATTCTTATATCATAAGGGTCAAATTAGTTTTATAATTGACCATTAAGTTTAAAATTTTTTACTCAAAGTTTAAATTAAAAAAAATATATATATCTAAGATGTTAAAAGTTCTTGTTAGATTCCTATTTTTTTATTCCCGCTGCTCTTTTTATTTTCATTTCTTCAAGCCAAATTGAACTACTCTCTTGCTTATGTGGCAAGGTTTGATTGGATTATGCCTAAGCGACCCGGCCGGATGGTAAGATACACAAGGTTTTATTGTGCTGTTGCATGCATGTATCATGTATGGACCCTTCTAGATGTGAAAAAGACGAAATAACTGAAAAGACTGGGGCACGTTTGCAAGGACCTTCCCTCTACCATGTGTTGCACTGATAATTATCAAGACGAAATAACTGACACTACCACAGAAAAGGCTTTTTGCAACTATAGATTAGCAACCGTTATTTATAAAAACAGTCATTTACTAAATCTATGGCATTGTTGTAATATACGGTTCAAACATTTACCACTGTTTTAAATTAAAACAGTTACTAAACTCAGGCGTGAGGGGAAAAAGAAATAAAAATACATGAAAATATTATGACTGTTAATATTAAATAACAGTCATAAAATCCTTTAATGACTGTTAATTTAAAATAACAGTCGTTTGTAATTCCTGCCAATATTGGCTAATATTTGAATGAATTGTGGGGTCAAAACATTTTCCAGCCTTTTATGACTGTTTTTATTTTAATATAACAGTTGCAGATCATCTTAATGACTTTTTTTTTATTAAAAACGGTTGTAGAACATCTTAATGACTGTTGTTTGGGAAAGACAGTTGCCGATTATTCAAAAAAAAATCCGTACGTAGCTACTTTCTCCCCTACCACGCACTGTAGCACAATTTTGAAAAATACAGCCAACATTAATTTATAGCTTTATACTAAACTCCAATAATTTCATATTTCCTCCTCCAAATAAATAGCAAAAATTTACAAAAAAATATAAAAAAATAAGCATTTCAATAATAATAATAATAATACGTTATTTTATTTTATTTAAAATTGTTGGCATTTAATGACATTATTTAGAAAGAGAGATTTATTTTCAATTCATATTTTTTATGATTTGATTTGGAAATAAATGGTGTACGAAAAAAATGATAATGATGATGAAATGCTAACAATCAAAATTTTCTTTGATCCGATCAAAATTTTCTAACTGTTAATTATTTATTATTAATTCTATGTCATGCGCACTTTCCATTTTTTTACGATTTTAGTGCATATAATCATGTGATTATATTATTGCTATATTGAAAATTAAGATGATATGCATGTAATCAAGTTTATATATTATTTCTAAATTTGTATGTGAAATTTATCATGACAATTGTTGTAATTTATAAATTATAAAAAAAACGTTTTTTTTAAACTTACAATGGTTAAAGATTGCAATTGATGGGAAATTATAAAATTACAAAAAAAAAATCTGAGCATAGTATACAAATATATACAAGTCATCGTTAAAAGTTGAGAAAAGAAATTTGTCAATATTTCCTTCACGTGCTTTATGGACACATATTTATTATTTTATTCTTAAATTTGTCACAACAATTGTCAAAATTATATTGGTGTTTTGTAATTTTGATACGTTCACTAGATTTACATAATTTATTAATTAAATGCTGGACTTTGTATATCAATGCAGTTCAATAGATTAATGAAATACTTATATTGCATATAAATAAGAGATATAGTTGGTCAACTTGTTAAAGTTATTTATTAACGTATTATCAATCAAAAGTATCAATGTAAGTCGGTAATTTGGGTATACTATAGAAATTTATATATTATAGCAATGTCCGTTCATATTGAATCCGAAGGATCTAATTGCAGAGGAGGTTCGGATCGTACAAACACAAGTATTGACCATCCACAAAAACAGTGATATGGCGCACCCTCTCTCTAATCCCAACCTTCCAATAGTCTCCCTATCTCCAACGACGTCCAGATTTGTGCCACCTCTGCGATCCGCACCTTTACATTCGACCAATCAGAACACGAAGTGCTATTTTCTAAAAGCACCCTACCATCTCTCTCACAACACGACAGATTTTATCATTCTCCATTCCCATCTCTCTCAAATTGGATCTCGCCCAAGACAGAGAAGAAGTCGGTCTAGAAGATTCCAGCGGCAGCGGAGGAGTAAGGGGAGAAGAAGGCGGCAGAGAAGAAGCCCAAGGCCGATAAGATGATCTGCTGGTGCTGATCAAGGTGTGCATGGATGGCGGGATCGGACGATGGAGTTCGCATAGAAGGGGTGCTCGGTGGTGGAGACGCCGCGGTCGATGGAATCGATGAAGGCGCTCGAAGGAGCACCAAGTATTTGAGGTCGCAGGCGGTTGGTTTGCATAGATCCCGCTGTCTTCCTCCAGCCGACTCAACTTGTGTAGATCTCATGAAGCGTGTGTTGGTGGCACTGATCAGGCGGTCGTCGCACCAGCAGAGAATAACGGGTGATTTCCAACCATGGCCATGTCGACTCTCTGTCATATCCAAGACTGACGATGATCGATTTTAGCAGTGAGTTTGCTTTTCACAAACTTATGTATTAACTTTTTTTTTTTGTATCTCATGTTATTAGAGATTAGAGCAACAATTTTCTTGTTTTTAGTTCTGTTGAGGTCATTGGCATGGCAAATATCAGGCAACTTGAAAAAATGCAAACATGGAGAAGAACCTTATGCCAAAAAAAGAATACAACAAGGTATTCCTCTTTTTTTTTATTTACCAATTACCACAAAATTTTTGTGCTAAGTTCAAAATAATCAGCATTTTAAAGCTTCTTTTAAACATGTTTTTTAACAGCAACTCAAAATGCTCAGTACCGGAATCCTGATCCCATGTATCACCAAGCCACTGGCAACGTACCAACAGCCAGCGATTCAGGCAGGGCAGGTGCATACGGAAGCCAAGGGTATGGACAACCAATTGCCTATCTGAGAAGGAAATAGGGAGTGCGATGACGGGACGTGTGTAAAGAGATAGAGAAATATACGTATTATTTTTTTGTTTTGAACCTTTTTTTTGTGCGAAAGAAGGGAAGGGGGTAGAAGGGGTTATTAGGAGTAGAAGGAAAATAGTAGTTGTGATTGTATTTTTGCTAGGTGCTATTTTTGTGTCTAATTGAGATAAATTGGCTTGTCAACTATTTATTGCTCATGGTTTTAGTTATGGTAATTAAGCTGGATTTTATTTGAGGATTTGATAATTGATTTTGCCTGGTTAGATATGGTAAGTACAGAGAGCATAATTAATAAAAATAAATAATAATAAAGAAAATAAATAAAAGATAGCGACTGTTATTAACCAACCATATATATATGGTAGGTAGGGAAAGCAGAATGCAAAACAAAAAAGAAATCCTTCTGCGACTGTTTTTATGAAATAATAGTCATAGAACAATCTTTTTTTCTGACTGTTTTTATTAAATAACAGTTCTTAATCCCAACTCTTCTGTGACTGTTCTTAGGTAAGAACAGTTGCTAGCTTAGCAACTGTTATTATCCCTTTAGCAACTCCCCGATTAGCAACTCTGCCATACAGTTGCTGAATGTATTATATTAACAGTTGCAAAACGAAAAATCTGTAGTAGTGTGAAAAGACTGAGGCACATTTGCAAGGACCTTCCCTCTACCATGTGTTGCACTGATAATTAACAAAAATGTGTGTTGCACTGATGACAAATACAACTTGATTTTTTTTAAAAAAAAAAAATGGTTCTATCCTTTCACCCCACATTTAATTTCATTGAGCTGTAAATCAAATAATATAAAAGATGACTTTTTTTGGTTAGCAGTCTAGGTGCTGGACCGTCACTCAAACAAGCACAACGTGTGTCTAATGTTCAATTTATTTTTATCATCTATGTAAATTTCTTTCTCTAATATTCTCGAAGCGAAGTATACTACACCATGTTAATTTTTTTTTTAAAAAAATGAATATAAATTGACTTCTGCAACATTTATATTCATAATTGATCATACATTCAGTGAAAGGACAATATGTCATACATATTCGCTGTCAATAGACTATATATATATAGAGAAAGAGAGATTGGCTAAAGTATAGTCCAGCATACAGATAGTCCGTATGCTGGAGTCGTTTCTTAAAATCTAAAATGCATGCAGTCGATCCAAACCTTTCAAATTGTTCTTCATATTGAAATCTCTTATGAAACCAAAATTTATATTTTTTCGAATTTTTTGCTATATATTATGCTATTTTAAAAAAACACTGTAAAGTAATATTTCTGACACTTCAATTTGAAAATAGCATAATATATAGTAAAAAATTTCAAAAAAATATAAAATTTGGTCTTGAATGATATTTTTATATGGAGAACAACTTGAACGGTTTGGATCGACTGTTTGAATTTTAGATTTTGAGAAACGACTCTAGCATACAGGTTTGATCCGTATGCTAGAGTATATTTTAGCCAATCTATATATATATATATATATATATATATATATATATATATATATATATATATAGATTGGCTAAAGTATACTCCAGCATACAGATAGCCCGTATGCTGGAGTCGTTTCTCACAATCTAAAATGCATACAGTCGATCCGAAACTTTCAAATTGTTCTCCATATTGAAATCTCCTTGGAAACTAAAATTTATATTTTTTTCGAATTTTTTTACTATATATTATGCTATTTTAAAAAAACATTGTAAATGAGTTGTAAAGGAGTATTTCTGACCATTCAATTTTAAAATAGCATAATATATAGCAAAAAAATTCGAAAAAATGTAAAATTTGGTCTTTAAAGATATTTTTATATGGAGAACAACTTGAACGGTTTGGATCGACTGTTTGAATTTTAGATTTTGAGAAACGACTCCAGCATACGGGTTTAATACGTATGCTGGAGTATACTTTAGCCAATCTCTCTCTCTCTCTCTCTCTATATATATATATATATAATGGCTAATGTGCCACGGGTGGCAATGCCATCCATTTTTTTGAGTTATTTTTCGATATCCAAAATTCAAATGGTCTATCGAAACCATTCAAGTTGATCTCTATATTGGAATATTAATTCTTGTAGACCAAATTTTAAGGCAGCCTACAACCTTCTTTCTATCAACTAAGGCGCACCATTCTAGATACCATTCGGCCGAACACAAGACCAAATGCCCAATGCTTGGTCTTTTGTGGCAGCGCATTGGATCCATACCTTTATCTTCTGCAGCACTTTCTCACACTCCCCCTCAAGTGGACATGTACTGACTTGTCATTTCTCACTTGTATGGAGTGTTGCACAGCGGTGCACATAGTCTTCTAAGACACACACTTTTTGTCTTCATTGGCACACACGTACCACCAAGTTCTTCATTCAAATTTTCCATGAGACGCACACACGATGAAGTCCGAGTACAAACTTTCCTAGTGTAATATCCAAAAAAAGAAAAGAAAAAAAAAGTATGTTACAATAGCTATTTATATTCTGGAAATCAAATTTGACGTGCACCAAGAAGATATCATTCGATTACGCAAATTTATATTCTCATCTGTCATAATTAAATTTACACGAATACATTTTTCGATCTATTTTAAATTGAAAATAATAAATTCTTTATATTCAGTTTGAAATAAGAAGAAGCATTGTATAATCGGAACCTTTTTTTTCTGATATATATATATATATATATGATATCCTAAAAAATAAGAAATTTATTGTTAACTTGTTTTTTTTTTTAACAACTAGATCAATGTGGGATAATAAAATAGTAACGCTACATCAAAACTTTATCCGATAGTTTTTTTTTATTTTGGTTGGCTGCCTCCTTTTCTGTATCCGATTTTAGGTGAGTGCGATATACACGTACTGAATCACGCATTTTTATTAGCAATATTGAATAAGAACTAACCACTAGTATATAGAAGAAAAAAAGGAAGATTAATTCATATTTAGCTACTGTGTAAAATATACTTTGCAGCATAATAAGTCGTGTTGGGTCCACAAGCAAAGTTGTTAAAGTGGTGGGCTGTGCCCACTTGTTTCAAAAAAAAAAAAATATATATATATATAAGTCGTTTTCCTAATTAATGTTCCCAACATACCAAGTTTTGCTAAATTTGTTTAACAAATTTAAAGATCGGTGGTTTCAGATGGGAATTGCTGGACAAACACACAGTGCTGGACCAATTTCTCTATTATATACAGAGGTCGAATAGCAATAATAAGATAGTTCTTTAATTTAAAAAGGCATGTCGATAAATAGTCAAAATATATATGGATACAAAGGGATACAATTAAAAGCTGAGAGAAAATATACTGGTAAACTAGGTCACACTGCTTTTTAGTCATGCATGTCTGCTATACAAATCAGGTATATATACAGAATAGGCCGAGTACTAATATTAGAATAGAAACTATAGTTTTACTCCCATTTATAAGGCCCGCTTGCAGGAAAATTTGCGTCATCTCAAGCTTTTTGGTTTAAACATTCTTTGCTTGGCTACCTGAGTTTTCTTTTACATGTCAATAATTAAGGCCTCCGAAAATATACATAGTTCCAAAGCCCACATGGCATTTGTACGAAAGGCTTATCCTCCCGTATCGATCCCTTTTAGATTTTGCTTACAATTTATTCTTTTTTCTGTTCCATCTCAGCCGCTCCGAGTAATATCGAACAGGCAAAATTTCTTTCCCTTAAATTTCCCTCATTTATTTCTCCAAATATCACTTCCCTCCTTTTTCTTCCCTCCAAATCTTATTTCTATCATTCATTTTCCCTCCAAATTCTACTCTTTTTTTTTCGTTTTCCGTCTGAAATTTTCATTATACCGAAAAAATTCAATAACTGCAGTTCCCCGTCGTAAGTCTTCCCTTCCCAAAAATCCCTACATCTCTCTTTCACAATACCTTTTTGTTTCATCCATGAGAAATCAAAATCACCTCTGATCATGATTGAAATTAAAGTTCCCTCATGGTTACATTCTTTCTCAACTGGATGCCTCACCATTCCCCTCTTTCGATACTATCGAATCGAAGTAAAAAGTCGATCTTGTTTCAGACAAGAAGGGACCCCATTAGTCTTAAGAGGAGGGGGATGCACAACAAGTGGTTGATTTTGCAAAATACTCAGCCTGTGTGGCTGCTACCACTTTGTCTCTAACACACAGGCAAGCAGCGATTCTGCTTTATGTTTGTCTCTTTGGATCTCTTTCGTTTCAGGTTTTATTATTATTCTTGTGCCAGTACTGTTCTTGTGCCAGTAAGTTGTTTTATTACTGTTTTTGTACCACAGTACCAGTACTACAATTTTCTATATTTAATCGCTATTACATTATCTAGTAATCTGCTCGATCAAGTGGTTGTGAGACTTTTAAATATTTTGTATTGTTATGTGACACCCAAAATTTTTATTGTTTCTGAAATTATTTTTAATATAAAATAATTGGGTGCACTTGCTTGGTTTTATTTTGAGTAATATCGTTGCATGAAATTAAATTTCTATATTAACTGTTGTGTTGAAATAGAAATATGAAAATTTCTGAATTTCTAGTTGCATTAAAAGAGTTTAATTAGATTATTTATGTGGCATAATTAATTTTTTTTAGGGCAAGGAATTAGGATTTTTATATAATTGGTTGAGACATTATTTTGGCCCAAAAAAAAAAATAAAAAATAAAAATAAAAATCGGAAATGTAAAAAGTGGAGCCGATCCCTTTATTTCTCTCTCTCTTTCATTCCTTTCGGCTCCAACAGAGAGGCAGCACCTCTCTTTCTCAAAAAAATCGAAACCTCTCCCCACAAATCCAATCTCCACTCCTCCATCGTTTCACCGGATCAAAGTACCTTCGCGTTCGTCTCACCACCCTCTCTTATTATCTACCTTTGGATCGTCAATTGGAGGCCTCTCCTCGTCGTATTTTTCGATGGAAGTTTTTCGGAAATCAAATCCGGGAAGGTCTCTTCCGATTTTTCTTGCAAACTTCTAACTCGTTACACTTACTGAGTAAGTAAATTTGTTGATTGTATTAGATTTCTACCCTTTTGTTACTCAAATTAATTTCAAAGGGCCAAATTGAATAAAGTCATTTGCAGTTTTTCTGTTACAGCTGTGACCTTGCATCAGTCTTTAAGTAACTGTTGTTATTCTGTTTCGAATTTGGAAGTGAGAATAGTTTTGTTTGAAACTAGACTTCAAGATGAAAATTTTGGTATCTAAAGTGAATTTTTCTGAGATTGGTTGGTATTTTTACAAGATTTTTGAAACTAGGGCCTCTTTTGAAAATCAGTTTCTGGAACAGACAGACCCCAGTGTGGTTTTTCATTTTTCATTTATTCTCTGTTTGCATTTAGGACTTGAAACTTTTAGGTATGAAACTAGACATCTAGAGGCAGCTTCTGTAAATTTTACAAAATTTTTAGAGATTTATTTGAAGGGTTTCAAGGCAGGAACTTTCAGACGTATTTACTGGCACAATTTGCTGGAACAGATTTTCTGAAACCTGATTCTGTCTGATTTCGAAAATTCACTATAATTAATCTGTATGTCCAAACATCATGAAATTTTTACAGTAGATGAGTCCTATCATGTTTCATTCACAGTTAAATTTTTATTTGATTCCGTTCAGCCGTTCTTGAAATAAAAAGGATTTTGTAAACTGTCGAAAATACCCTTCACGGGTTGTGCCAGAAAATTGTCCAGCACTATTGTTTTACCGTTGTGTATTGATTTCTAGAGTTGTTAACCACTGTTTAGTGTTTCAAATCATCTACTAGTACAACTAATAAGGTGTACTATAATTGTATGAGGTAATCAAAGGACTAATCAAACCCTTAACCTTATCAACGGAGTTGTTGAATGTGAATTGTTAATGTTTGCTTGCTAAAGTAAGGACTTAGTTTAGTATTTGTTTATGTAGAGTCGGGGCAGGTTTTCAAGCCGAATAGGGCTGGTGCAACTGAGGGTCTGTATGATTATTTGTTTGCTTGCTGATGTTCATTTTGTTATCAGGTACGGATTTCACTTGAGTTTTAATTATATGTGACATATGTTTTGATTGTTGTTATTGTTATTATTATTATTATCATTGTCATTATGCATTCTGAATTCATAATTGGAATGTTGTTCATGAGATCATTTTGTGAAATTGTATATTGATGCATGATTGGAAAGTGACATATTGAATGGTATCCGATTGAAATGTTGGAAAGTGGCATATTGAATGGAATCCGATTGAAATGTGAATTGATTGAGGTAAGTACAGCTTGTGTGGTTGAGATAGACACTCGTAATGTTTGGAGGTGGAGTCATGACCCATCCTACCAAGCACCGTGTAATAAGCGCTTATGTACCGGGACTCAGTAGGTCTAGTCTGGAATGGACCGGAGTGTGAGTGTTCCCAGCTTGCTTGTACATTTTGATGATTTAATTGATTGAATTATGTATGAATTGAATTGGCCGTTGGCATCCATCTATAGGGTGGTTCGCGGTATCTGAAGGAAATGACTGAAATGATTGACTTGTGATAAACCAGACTTGCATATTAGGTAATTGCCCAACCAAATGAGTCGGCTTTTGCTATACATTGATATTTGAATTGTTATGGAATTGATTGCCGAGCTCACATTGCATATTGCATTGATTTAATTAATTCTGACATTGTTATTCTGCTTTGAACAAGAGGTGAATGTTTTTACATGATAATTGATACATAACGATTAATTATATTTTTTTTTTAAGGAATTGAAATGACAATTGGTACATTCTGAATTTTAAATGATTTTGAATAATACTGAATTTATTTGTCAAATTGCATCGCTTGATCAAAAGTCGAGTTTTAATGTTATTTGAAATAAAAAGAAATGAAATCTGATTTGGAATTGATTTGACTCAGTCTTGTATTTAGTTCCAACACATGATAATCAAAACTCAAGTGGCTGGAACTGAATACCGTACTGAGATAAATTTTATTTATCTCATTCCGTGCTTTTGCATTGTTTTCCACGATTGGTTGTGGGTTCCAGGTTTCAGGTCAAGTGCTGGACAGCAGGACGAGTAGCGAGCCATTGGATACTGTGGTTAGCAACCTAAATATACCAGGCCTTTATAGGATTTACTTTATATTTAAGTAATTAATTATAAATTTTTAATTGATTGGTATATTATTTGAGTAGAATCAATATTAATTGGTAAATTAAGTATTAGTAAGCCTTGCGGGTGCAGCAGGCATCCGCGGCGGGCACTCCATCGTGTATTGTCCAGTTACAGTATTCGACGGGGTGTCACAGATGGTATCAGAGAATAGTTTAACAACCAAACCAGACCAATAGATTGCGTGAGAATGGGTACGTCTAAAGGATTGTTTTGTAGGTAAGTTGATTTCTTACTATTTGTGCTAGCAAAATAAAATTTGTCTAGCTTAGTTATAAGTATTATAGGATACAGATGCTTTGTATTTGTATATATCTAGTATATTAATTGTTTATAGTTGCTTGATTATTTTATATATGTGTTGTAATTTTAAAAGATATGTTTTATAGGTTGCAACAATTTTTGTGGATGAGATTAATAGAGCTTATTTTCTAATGTTTGAAATGTAAAGTGATTTTGATAAGCACAAAAAAAAAATGGTATGGCAGGTTAAAGAATTTTATTTATTATAGTAAGCATGTTCTATGTCATATTAATGTTGATTGGAATATTAAGGATTTCTGAATTTACTATAGTATGCACAAACTTTTAGAACTTATTTGAGTAAAGATCTTATTATCTTTTTGTTAGCACAAGGATCAAACAAGCTGACTGATCATCTGACTTGTTAATTGAATCTCAATAATATCAGAATTATCCTTACTTCCTTGACTGATCATCAAGGCAGCCAAGAATAATTTTGATATTACCGTGCTTCCTAAAAGATAAGAAAAGAACTGGACATTTCAAAATGTTACTAATTACGAGAATTTAAAGATTTTGTTTTTTAAATGATAACATAAGAAGTGGTAGTATTATCTGCTTGTAGTACTTTGTTATTTGAATTGTTATGATGATATGATAAGGAATTGTCTGAATTGCAAATGGAATTGATTGACCGTTGGCAACCCTGCTTGGAGGTGATTCACGGTATTTAAAAATCTGTAATCGCTGGTAGCTCTCTGAAAAGGAGACTCGCGATATCTGACTCTGAATTGATTGATCTCTGATTGTGACTTAGGATTGTCATGCTTGAATTTAAGTACCGAGATTGGGCCGACATTCTTGTATTATCATTAGTATTTTAATTTTGAATTGAATAAAATGTCAGGCTCTCTCGCATTGCATTAATTTGAAATTGCTTGATAATTGTTGCATAATATGTTCATTCCATCTGATTGTATTATTGACTGTATGATTGCTGTGTATTTAGATAAATTTCGAGGACGAAATTTTTTTTTTAAGGAGGGAAGAATGTGACACCCAAAATTTTTATTGTTTCTGAAATTATTTTTAATATAAAATAATTGGGTGCACTTGCTTGGTTTTATTTTGAGTAATATCGTTGCATGAAATTAAATTTCTATATTAACTGTTGTGTTGAAATAGAAATAGGAAAATTTCTGAATTTCTAGTTGCATTAAAAGAGTTTAATTAGATTATTTATGTGGCATAATTAATTTTTTTTTAGGGCAAGGAATTAGGATTTTTATATAATTGGTTGAGACATTATTTTGGCCCAAAAAAAAAAATAAAAAATAAAAATAAAAATCGGAAATGTAAAAAGTGGAGCCGATCCCTTTATTTCTCTCTCTCTTTCATTCCTTTCGGCTCCAACAGAGAGGCAGCACCTCTCTTTCTCAAAAAAATCGAAACCTCTCCCCACAAATCCAATCTCCACTCCTCCATCGTTTCACCGGATCAAAGTACCTTCGCGTTCGTCTCACCACCCTCTCTTATTATCTACCTTTGGATCGTCAATTGGAGGCCTCTCCTCGTCGTATTTTTCGATGGAAGTTTTTCGGAAATCAAATCCGGGAAGGTCTCTTCCGATTTTTCTTGCAAACTTCTAACTCGTTACACTTACTGAGTAAGTAAATTTGTTGATTGTATTAGATTTCTACCCTTTTGTTACTCAAATTAATTTCAAAGGGCCAAATTGAATAAAGTCATTTGCAGTTTTTCTGTTACAGCTGTGACCTTGCATCAGTCTTTAAGTAACTGTTGTTATTCTGTTTCGAATTTGGAAGTGAGAATAGTTTTGTTTGAAACTAGACTTCAAGATGAAAATTTTGGTATCTAAAGTGAATTTTTCTGAGATTGGTTGGTATTTTTACAAGATTTTTGAAACTAGGGCCTCTTTTGAAAATCAGTTTCTGGAACAGACAGACCCCAGTGTGGTTTTTCATTTTTCATTTATTCTCTGTTTGCATTTAGGACTTGAAACTTTTAGGTATGAAACTAGACATCTAGAGGCAGCTTCTGTAAATTTTACAAAATTTTTAGAGATTTATTTGAAGGGTTTCAAGGCAGGAACTTTCAGACGTATTTACTGGCACAATTTGCTGGAACAGATTTTCTGAAACCTGATTCTGTCTGATTTCGAAAATTCACTATAATTAATCTGTATGTCCAAACATCATGAAATTTTTACAGTAGATGAGTCCTATCATGTTTCATTCACAGTTAAATTTTTATTTGATTCCGTTCAGCCGTTCTTGAAATAAAAAGGATTTTGTAAACTGTCGAAAATACCCTTCACGGGTTGTGCCAGAAAATTGTCCAGCACTATTGTTTTACCGTTGTGTATTGATTTCTAGAGTTGTTAACCACTGTTTAGTATTTCAAATCATCTACTAGTACAACTAATAAGGTGTACTATAATTGTATGAGGTAATCAAAGGACTAATCAAACCCTTAACCTTATCAACGGAGTTGTTGAATGTGAATTGTTAATGTTTGCTTGCTAAAGTAAGGACTTAGTTTAGTATTTGTTTATGTAGAGTCGGGGCAGGTTTTCAAGCCGAATAGGGCTGGTGCAACTGAGGGTCTGTATGATTATTTGTTTGCTTGCTGATGTTCATTTTGTTATCAGGTACGGATTTCACTTGAGTTTTAATTATATGTGACATATGTTTTGATTGTTGTTATTGTTATTATTATTATTATCATTGTCATTATGCATTCTGAATTCATAATTGGAATGTTGTTCATGAGATCATTTTGTGAAATTGTATATTGATGCATGATTGGAAAGTGACATATTGAATGGTATCCGATTGAAATGTTGGAAAGTGGCATATTGAATGGAATCCGATTGAAATGTGAATTGATTGAGGTAAGTACAGCTTGTGTGGTTGAGATAGACACTCGTAATGTTTGGAGGTGGAGTCATGACCCATCCTACCAAGCACCGTGTAATAAGCGCTTATGTACCGGGACTCAGTAGGTCTAGTCTGGAATGGACCGGAGTGTGAGTGTTCCCAGCTTGCTTGTACATTTTGATGATTTAATTGATTGAATTATGTATGAATTGAATTGGCCGTTGGCATCCATCTATAGGGTGGTTCGCGGTATCTGAAGGAAATGACTGAAATGATTGACTTGTGATAAACCAGACTTGCATATTAGGTAATTGCCCAACCAAATGAGTCGGCTTTTGCTATACATTGATATTTGAATTGTTATGGAATTGATTGCCGAGCTCACATTGCATATTGCATTGATTTAATTAATTCTGACATTGTTATTCTGCTTTGAACAAGAGGTGAATGTTTTTACATGATAATTGATACATAACGATTAATTATATTTTTTTTTTAAGGAATTGAAATGACAATTGGTACATTCTGAATTTTAAATGATTTTGAATAATACTGAATTTATTTGTCAAATTGCATCGCTTGATCAAAAGTCGAGTTTTAATGTTATTTGAAATAAAAAGAAATGAAATCTGATTTGGAATTGATTTGACTCAGTCTTGTATTTAGTTCCAACACATGATAATCAAAACTCAAGTGGCTGGAACTGAATACCGTACTGAGATAAATTTTATTTATCTCATTCCGTGCTTTTGCATTGTTTTCCACGATTGGTTGTGGGTTCCAGGTTTCAGGTCAAGTGCTGGACAGCAGGACGAGTAGCGAGCCATTGGATACTGTGGTTAGCAACCTAAATATACCAGGCCTTTATAGGATTTACTTTATATTTAAGTAATTAATTATAAATTTTTAATTGATTGGTATATTATTTGAGTAGAATCAATATTAATTGGTAAATTAAGTATTAGTAAGCCTTGCGGGTGCAGCAGGCATCCGCGGCGGGCACTCCATCGTGTATTGTCCAGTTACAGTATTCGACGGGGTGTCACATGTTATCTTACCAAGTTTCAGCTATCTGGCTCTTTAATTTTTAGTTAGGTTATTTTTTTTCAGATTACTACATATAACTATTATAATTTTATTTCATAGATATATCACATCTGATGTGGTTTGTCATTTGTCTGTGGTGGAACATCCATTACGTGTTCTTCTACAATAACAGTAGTAGTACCAATTACTTTTCTGGATACTGGTATGGGATTGAGAACATCTATTTATTTTTTTTTTTGGATCCCAGCATGGTAAGTACTAGACCCTTCTTTTTAAGTTTTGATTTTTATTTTTTTCTCGATAGTTGAGAAAGATTAATGAAATATAGTATTTGTTGGTTTGTGAACCAATCATTGAGTTCACTTTTTAGACTATTTTTCTTGGTTCTGTCATTGGGTTTAAACCCCAACTAGTATGAGTGTACCAGTGGTCATTTAACCATAAATTTATTTGTGAGTAGGTAACTGCCTATGTATTTTTTTTTTTTACTTTTATTCTGGATCAATGCAGGTTATCTACTTTAGTCAATTGTCGAATAGATGCAAATGAGTTTTCTACTCAGACAAATAGAATAAGTTGGTAACTATGCAATCTTTGTTTTTATTTTGTGGGAATTTCACAATTAAATGATAGCTATCTCATCTACAAATCTGTATATTATCAAGTACTATACTATTATTATATAAAAAAATTATGTGGAGATTTGTTTAGTTACTATAATAGATGATGTGGTTTTGCAAATATTTAGTTGATTTATTCACACAGTCAAATAAGCAAATATTTTTTATGGATGGTACTAGTTTGGTAAAAGAATACTGATGCATCATCATTTAAACTAGCTAAGGTAAATTGAACGTTGATAAGAATTTTAAAAGGGACGTTGAACATGGATTCATGGAAATAAGCCCAGATTACTTATTTAGTTATTTTACAACTAATCATACTTCATCACTTTCAGGTTTTCTTTAAGCTGGGCTGAGAAAAGAGTTTATACAAATAATGGGATATTTATAGGTAACAGAAGTTAATTCCCTTTTAAGCCATTGATGAATTTTGGAGGATAAACTGTAATGGATGCTAAATCTGTGTTGGAAATACTATTTTTACAATGCAAGAAATTTTATAAATTTTGAAGGACCTTTTCGTTATTTATCTTTTTGAAGGACATGTCCCTTATTTTTCTTTTCCTTCAGATTTGCAAGAAGCTAAACGATCTTGAATTGTTTGATTTCTCAGGGTTGCATGGTATAGCTGAGTGAAACTTGGGTATTTGGTTTAGCTTGATAGATGTTAATTTGAAACTAGTTCTTTCAGTGGTGCCTTTGGCACAACTACTTATCCAGATTGGATAATTTGTATTGTTTATTGAGTTAATTATTTTTAAATATCTTGTAGGTGGGGTTTTTTTTTCTGTTGTTGGTTAAGAATTTATAGTTATGTTAGTATGAGTGATTGTTTATATATTTTTAAATATCTTTAGGTGTTTGTTGGTATGATGACAGCTATTCGGTGTGTGTTTATATCATAGGCCGGTATTTGTTCTGGCCAGGAAACATTAGCGCTCCATTTAGGGGCAAATTACAATATTTTTTTTGACGAAAAAACAAGGATCTAGCCCTTGTCTTTTATGGGCAAATTACAATAACTATTGTTTGCACTAGATTTTTGCCATTGGCCATAGGCCGGTATACTGTTTGCATTAGGTATTTGCCATATGCCGGTACATAACAAACTTTAGCGCTCCATATATTTACTTGGTTTGGCCATAGGCCAGCCAGAACAAAGAAGAAACCCAAGCCGCAACTGTATAGTAAAGGGAATGCACATATTATTTAAATTGAAGCGAAACGAAACTTTCTAGACATAATTATCATATAGTTTTAAACCTTTTTGCTGAGTGCAATTAAACAATTTATCATATGATATCGTGTATATTTTAAGGTTTTATTTTTAACATATTAAAAAATTGTAGGACTTTAACTTCATTTTGTGAAAATTGACAATATTTAGTCTATTGATTTATTACCTATGATACATACTAGCGAAGGTTACGCGCTTCGCGCAATTGAGTTTTGTTTTTCATATTTTCGAAAAATATATGTAAAAAAATAAAAATTGAAAAATAAATCTCTATCGATAACTATTTTTTTAATGGTATTAAAGCCATATTAGAAGGTACCATTAATACTATCTCATAAACAATTTCTACAATAAGAGGCAACAATCATCATTCTTACATAACGTTAGTCAAAGATAGATGCAATGCAATCATAATTATATTTTTAGAACGAAACAATATCCATTTAAATTTCTTACAACATGTCTGGTTGTTAATCCGATAAAACTAAAATTAATTTTTATTAATTCTCATCGACAAATCGCATGTTTAAAAAGAGCTAAAATTTGATTATCAATAAATGTCATTTTATTATAAAAAATTTATAGAAGTAAAAGAATTACGTAAAGTCGTCAAATATTACGAAAGTATGAAACTAAAAAAAAGTTCATTTCATTAGATTTTTTTTATAATTTTGTTATTATGCATATAAAATTTTGTACATCAACAAAATTTAAAAGGGTTCCAAAACAATGAAAATAAAATTATATTCTGAAATAATATAATTAAGTCATCATATGTAGAAATTTGAAGAAAATATTTTAGAAATTTTTTAACTATAAAATTTTATATTACCGGGTATTTCATATTTTTGTGATTAAAGATATAAAAATTTATGGCTAATTGAATTAATAAATGTCCTCAAATAATTAAAAAAATATCACATATTCCATATTTCATAAAATTGTATGATCAAATTAAAAAAGTTATGTGACATGATTTTTTATTGACATCCAATTAATTGAATATAAATATCCAATAAATATAAATACAACATATTCAATATAAATATCCAATAAATTGATTTTTTATTTAAAAATTTAACACAGAGTTTCTGTTGATACGTGTCAAATTTAATAAGCTGGTAATAATACACTTATATTTTCTAAAAAGTAAATGAAACAACCATAAATTGAAAATTTTAAGCTGATACACTTATATTTTTTTTAATAACTTTAAAAATTGAATTTATGATGACAAATATTACATATCAGTAACCGTAACTTAAATGCCATGATATGCTACTTTTTTAAAATCTATTTATATGTAATAATAATATTACTAATATGTACAACTCAATATGACAATAAATATTAGTAGTACGATATAAGTTCATATGTACAACTCAATATGACAATTAATTTTTTTAATGAAACAATTAATTAGGTAAATTTTTTGTCAATTTTTTGTTTGAAAAAATTGTGTGCGCGAAATCAATTGTCTATTTATTTTTATTTTAGATGGAAAACTAGCACAATTAGGTGTGAAAACGGAGCGAATACGGATGAGATAGTGGTGAAACCATATTCGTATCCATATTTTTTTATCGGATATAGATACGGATATGGATAAGTTCAAATACGGATACGGTCCGGATATTAAACGGATACAAATACGAATCAGATATTGTCGAATACGGATATATTTCGAATATTAAAACGAATATTTATAAATTAACAAACTGATAGGAAAAAAAAATCAAGATATAATATCTATATCAAATGTCATCATACATTATAATAGTATATTAATCATATATAATAATCATGATTAGAAAAAAATAATTTTTGTATTGTTATTGTATATAATCGTCTCAATAATAGAAAATAAAAATAATTATATGTTACTAAACCAAATGAAAATATTATTGTAAGAGAATTTATCCTTACTACTTATAAAAGCACCTAGAGGAATGGATTAAACATTTTAGATAAAAAGAGTAAACAAGTCAGATGAAGGAGTGTAAATAATTTTTATATAAGTTATGGACCATTGATTTGTGTAATTTGATATAATTAGTGGTCTAAATCAAGGTCAGACTTTTTATTAGAAAATATTAAGTTACTATCAAATTAGCTATTTATTCAAAAGGAAAGACCAAAATTATTGATTTTATCATATCTTTATTGTCTAACATGTAAAGTTCTATATTAAACAATAATAATATCAATGTTTTATTTTCTTATTTGTCCACGTATTGAGGGCATCTTTTGCTAGTTTAATAAAAATTAACTAGTATCTAATTAAAAGTATTCTCTAATGTAGAAAAGTAATTATATTAATCAACTTATGTCATTAAAGATACATATAAACAGATTAATATCTATCGGATACAGATACAGATCGGATAGTGTCAAAACCATATCCGCATCCATATATTTTTTTTTACGAATATGAATATGTTCGGATACAGATACAGTTCGAAGGATCGAAGCAGATAAAATCCGCTCCGTTTTCATCGCTAAACACAACTTAATTGATAGACCTTGTTGGCACGACACAACACATTCATGTGAATCATGTTGACATGAAAAAACTTACCTGGTTTTTAATGAAATGAAATAAAACATTAGAAATTTACCAATAATGTCGCGTAATTGGAAAAATGATAATTTCAAAATAAGTCACTATATAACTTTTGATCGATGATTTTTCAAAGAAAATGCATCCGACAATTTAGTTCAAATACTTGAACAAGTTCATTTCATTCAGAATACTAGCTTGATCAATTTCTATCACTAAGTCCTTTAACTAATTCCAAGTTAAATTTTATTTTTGAAAAAATAAACCAATTTAAATCAAATCTCGACATGTTAATTTACATCAATTCATTTTCAAATTTCAAGTTAAAGTTCACAATTATTTAGGCGCGGGCAATTCCCCCAAAAATTCTAGGCATGCATTTCATATAGTTAAAATAATTGTAATAGTGTACAATTATATGAATATAAGAGTAACCTGTCAATTGTACTCAGCACAATACAATTGTTCCTCTCTCGATAGAATTTGGGCGCTATTTTATTCCGCCTCTTTCTATTTCCAAATTCATTTCCTTAGCATTTATTATTTTGGGTCATTTTCCCACTTATCTCTAGGGTTATTTAATATCTCTCGGCTCTCGCCGCTCTCTCTTCTCACTGTAAAATCCCCTTCTGTAAGAACGGTCTCCCTCCTCTCTCTTAATCTCCGACTAGGGTTTTTCCGATCGAGACATGTGCGCGAACCACCGCGATGGCAGTGCCTCACACTTCTACGGCGGCGGTTGCATGCCCTTGCAAGCTACCGAGACACTCGATCAAGCTGGCTTCTCTAAGGTACTATATTTATTTGTCTTTTACTTTCCCAAGGTATGTGCATTTTCTTTAATTCAGTTCTGATAGCTTAATGCGCCAAAGATTTGTTTGTGTTTTCTTCTTTTTGGTATTGGGTGAGAAAGAGATTAGATAGGAATTGAAATATTTTGTTTAGATAGTAGCAATAGCGCGTGAATCCTGCTGTGATTCCCGCAACTTCCAAAATTAAATTCGGAGCCCCCACCCCCCTCTCTATCGCTGGCCTTTTTGGTGCAATAGATCGCACACTACAAGTAAGAAATTTCTTTCCATCTTATTTGCAAATTTTGTTCTAATTTTATTTGCCTCAAATCTCTTCTTTGTTAATTTTAGGATTAAAGTACAATTGTTTGTAAAATTTTAGGGTTATTTGTACAAAATTTCAGGATTAACAAAATGTGAGTGATTTTGAGATCAAAGTGGCTCATACTGCTCTCCTTTCCATTCAAGGTTAGATATCTGAAATTTTCTGATTTTACTCTAAAATTTTCTATATCTCTGCACGTTCTGATAGATTGTTCCATTTTCAAATTTCAGAACATTCATTTAGATTGGAATTTCAGTGGTAATCTTGACTTATTGGAAGTTAATTGGTGGGAAAAAAAGTATGTCACATTGTTACTTTCATTAAATATTTATAGAAACTTAATTAGAAAAGAAGGGTGGCTGCTGCATCGATAACTAACTTGGTAAAAATCCCATTGGCCTTGTAGAGGGCTTTAATCATAAGAAATTAACTGTTAATACGATTGATGTACTTTATAAGCTATGTCAATATGCATTCTTTCAGGTCAAGAGGATGCTAAGAAGGGTGCATATGTGCTTCCAACAAGAGAGAAAGCTCCAGAGTCAGAGAAAGCAGTGATACCAGCTAAAAGTGAAAAGCTCAAGCCCAAGAAGTATATTTCAAAGAAGATATGGAAATGGAAGAAAAAACTTTTGAGAAAACAAGGTGATGAGGACAATGTGATTGCTCCAGTACTGATATTTCATTTGGTTGTCATATCCTGTCTCATTTATCTCTACTCCAATCACAAAAACAGGTCAAATTAATGATTGTAGCAAATAACACTATTAGATTGGCTTTCTAGTATTTCCAATGTTTTAATCATGTCTTGTGCTTTTAATTAGCTTCTTGCTAATTGTATGTTGGATTACGACTTATGTAAGACTTAGATGCAACATGCAATACCTTGGCATGGTTTCACTACTGAGGATAATAATTGATTAGTTAGGTACTTTGTACTCTTACCATTTAAACCAATTCCGTTTCTATATTTGCGAGATAATTATTTTTTATCATCCATAGCTTAGGTACTTTGTACTCATAATATTTAAAATGTTTGATGTTTGACTCTCAATTGCAGGGCGTGTACCTCTGGATTGATTTTCAGGCACCATACTTAATGTTTCAATTGCATAAATAGGTCTTGAGCTATTATATTAGTTTGGTTGTTAATTTAGATTATTTAGAAGTGTTTTGTATGTTATTATATTAGTTTGCTTGTTGATTTGGATTATTACATTTGTTTGGTTGTTATTTTGGTTAATTTGAAGTATTACGACACTTCAATGTAAATTTTGATGAATTATAATATATTTGTGCTTGAAAATTAGAGTATATCTCATTTAATTTGTATATGTACAAAATTATTGTTGAATAAATGCATTGATTATATTATGTTATCAAGCTATTCAAATGCATTAGCATGCTTGATGCTAATTGAAAGAATAGCATCTGCTTAGTGAAATGGTTGATGCTAACGTAAATCAATTACATTCGCTTAGTTGATGTAAAGAATGTATTTTGGCATTCGTTTAGTTGATGCTAATAAAAAATAGTAGCATATGTTCTTTTAATGCAAATAACTTATATTGTCATCCACTCAGTTGATGCCAACATAATTAATTACATTTGTTTTGTGGATGCAAATAATGGACCTTGGCATTTGCTTTAGTTCATGCTAATAAAAATATTAGCATTCGTTCTTTTGATGTAAAGAACATATATTATCATGCGAAATCAATTACATCCGTCTAGTGGATGCAAAGAATGGACCTTAGCATTTGTTAAGTTGATGCTAACAAAAATAATAGCATCCGATCATTTAATGTAAAAAAGATATTTGTCATCCACTTAAATGATGCTAACTAAACCAATTGCATGCGTTCTAAGGGTGCAAAACAACAAGCAGATGCATCAGGGCATACTGATGCCACTGACAATTCCAGTTGCATCGGATTAATGCCCATGCTATCGAAGTACTGATGCTATTGAATCAGTAGCATCCATGGCAGTTGCACCTGAAAAAAGCTGATGCCACAGGTCTGTGGCATCAACAAACAGATGCAACCGACCTCGATAGCATCAAAACAATTTGATGCACTTGAAGCAGTTTCCTGTAGTGATTGGAGGTATGCAAATTTTTTATATTTCAAATTTTTTTCTGTTTGGCGAGCTTAACTAATCCCAAGACCTTCGGTGCTGAAGCCTTTCCTTTGTACTTACGTTGAATTGGATTGTTTATACTGATATTTTTCACTAAATTGCAAAAATCATAACAATGTCCAAATCAGTTAAATAATCGATGTTCATCTTTGGTGTGACACCCCGTCGAATACTGTAACTGGACAATACACGATGGAGTGCCCGCCGCGGATGCCTGCTGCACCCGCAAGGCTTACTAATACTTAATTTACCAATTAATATTGATTCTACTCAAATAATATACCAATCAATTAGAAATTTATAATTAATTACTTAAATATAAAGTAAATCCTATAAAGGCCTGGTATATTTAGGTTGCTAACCACAGTATCCAATGGCTCGTTGCTTGTCCTGCTGTCCAGCACTTGACCTGAAACCTGGAACCCACAACCAACCGTGGAAAACAATGCAAAAGCACGGAATGAGATAAATAAAATTTATCTCAGTACGGTATTCAGTTCCAGCCACTTGAGTTTTGATTATCATGTGTTGGAACTAAATACAAGACTGAGTTAAATCAATTCCAAATCAAATTTCATTTCTTTTTATTTCAAATAACATTAAAACTAGACTTTCGATCAAGCAATGCCATTAGACAAATAAATTCAGTACTATTCAAAATCAATTTTCCTTTCTTGAAATTCAAAATATGACAATTATCATTTCAATTACTTGAACAAATAATTAATAACATGTAATAACTAACGTGCAAATTAAAAGCAACCCTTACAACTTGTTTCCAATAGGAATAGCAAGGTCAAATCAATTCAATCAATGCAATATGAAATGTGAGCTCGGCATCAATTCCATAACAATTCAAATATCAATGTATAGCAAAAGCCGACTCATTTGGTTGGGAAATTACCTAATATGCAAGTCTGGTTTATCACAAGTCAATCATTTCAGTCATTTCCTTCAGATACCGCGAACCACCCTATAGATGGATGCCAACGGCCAATTCAATTCATACATAATTCAATCAATTAAATCATCAAAATGTACAAGCAAGCTGGGAACACTCACACTCCGGTCCATTCCAGACTAGACCTACTGAGTCCCGGTACATAAGCGCTTATTACACGGTGCTTGGTAGGATGGGTCATGACTCCACCTCCAAACATTACGAGTGTCTATCTCAACCACACAAGCTGTACTTACCTCAATCAATTCACATTTCAATCGGATTCCATTCAATATGTCACTTTCCAACATTTCAATCGGATACCATTCAATATGTCACTTTCCAATCATGCATCAATATACAATTTCACAAAATGATCTCATGAACAACATTCCAATTATGAATTCAGAATGCATAATGACAATGATAATAATAATAATAACAATAACAACAATCAAAACATATGTCACATATAATTAAAACTCAAGTGAAATCCGTACCTGATATCACAATAACATCAGCTAGCCAACAATAATCATACAGACCCTCAGTTGTACCAGCCATATCCGGCTCGAAACCTGCCCAGACTCTACATTAACAATACTAGGCTAAGTCCTTATTTAAGCAAGCAAACAATAACAATTCACATTCAACGAATTCGTAGATAAAGTGACGGATTTGATTTGTTCCTTTGATTACCTCATACAATTATAGTACACCTTATTAGTTGTACTAGTAGATGATTTGAAACACTAAACAGTGGTTAACAACTCTAGAAATCAATACACAACGGTAAAACAATAGTGCTGGACAATTTTCTGGCACAACCCGTGAAGGGCATTTTCGACAGTTTACAAAATCCTTTTTATTTCTAGAACGGATGAACGGAATCAAATGAAAATTTAACTGTGAATGAAACATGATAGGACTCATCTACTGTAAAAATTTCATGATGTTTGGACATACAGATTAATTATAGTGAATTTTCGAAATCAGACAGAATCAGGTTTCAGAAAATCTGTTCCAGCAAATTGTGCCAGTAAGTACGTCTGAAAGTTCCTGCCTTGAAACCCTTCAAATAAATCTCTAAAAATTTTGTAAAATTTACAGAAGCTGCCTCTAGATGTCTAGTTTCATACCTAAAAGTTTCAAGTCCTAAATGCAAACAGAGAATAAATGAAAAATGAAAAACCACACTGGGGTCTGTCTGTTCCAGAAACTGATTTTCAAAAGAGGCCCTAGTTTCAAAAATCTTGTAAAAATACCAACCAATCTCAGAAAAATTCACTTTAGATACCAAAATTTTCATCTTGAAGTCTAGTTTCAAACAAAACTATTCTCACATCCAAATTCGAAACAGAATAACAACAGTTACTTAAACACTGATGCAATGTCACAGCGGTAACAGAAAAACTGCAAATGACTTTATTCGATTTGGCCCTTTGAAATTAATTTGAGTAACAAAAGGGTAGAAATCTAATACAATCAACAAATTTACTTACTCAGTAAGTGTAACGAGTTAGAAGTTTGCAAGAAAAATCGGAAGAGACCTTCCCGGATTTGATTTCCGAAAAACTTCCATCGAAAAATACGACGAGGAGAGGCCTCCAATTGACGATCCAAAGGTAGATAATAAGAGAGGGTGGTGAGACGAACGCGAAGGTACTTTGATCCGGTGAAACGATGGAGAAGAGGTGGAGATTGGATTTGTGGGGAGGGGTTTCGGTTTGGAGAAAGAGAGGCGTATGCCTCTCTGTTGGAGCCGAAGGGGAAAGACAGAGAGAAACAAACAAACAAAAATAAAGGGGTCGGCTCCCCAATTTAACTTCCGATTATTTTTTTTTTATTTTTTTTTTTTACAAAATTCAGAAATTCCTAATAAATCCCAAAAATCAATATTCTAGGCATAAAAACAATTATGCAACAAAAGAAAAAAATAGCTAATCTCTTTATAATGCCAATTAAAAATTTAGAATTTTTCATATTCTTATTTTAAGAATACCAGTAAGTATAAAGATTTAATTTCCAGCTTAGAAATTATTCAAATAAAGCCAACCAAGTGCACTCAAGTTTTATATTAAAAATAATTTCAGAAACAGTAAAAATTTCGGGTGTCACATTCTTCCCTCCTTAAAAAAAAATTTCGACCTCGAAATTTATCTAAATACATAGCAATCATTCAGTCAATAATACAATTAGATGGAATGAACATATTATGCAACAATTATCAAGCAATTTCAAATTAATGCGATGCGAGAGAGCCTGACATTTTATTCAATTCAAAATTAAAATACTAATGATAATACTAGAATGTCGGTCCAATATCGGTAACTTAAATGCAAGCATGGCAATCATAAGTCACAATTACAGGTCAATCAGTTCAGAGTCAGATATCGCGAGTCTCTTTCTCAGAGAGCAACCAGCGATTACAGATATTCGGATACCGTGAATCACCTCAAAAGAGGGTTGCCAACGGTCAATCTATTCCATTTACAATTCAGACAATTCCTTATCATAACATCATAACAATTCAAATAACCAAGCACTACAAGCAGAGAATACTATCACTCCTTACGTTATCATTTAAAAACAAATCTTTCAATTCTTGTAACTAGTAACATTTTGAAATGTCCAGTTCTTTTCTTATCTTTTAGGAAGCACGGTAATATCAAAATTATTTTTGGCTGCCTTGGTGATCAGTCAAGGAAGTAAGAATAATTCTGGTATTATTGAGATTCAATTAACAAGTCAGATGATCAGTCAGCTTGTTTGATCCTTGTGCCAACAAAAGATAAGATTTTTACTCAACTAAGTCACTGAAGCTTTAAAATAACTCAAATCTATTTTTTGAAGTTCTTATCAACATGAATTGCTTACAACTTATGTAAAAACCTCATGCAAAATATATATCTTTACATCTTTAGTAATAGCAAAACTACATTTTCAAAATATCAATGGAGTGTTTATGCAACTGCACCAAGAAAACTAGAATTTAATAAATTCCAAATTTTCCATACAAGATCCTTATGTTATCTTAATTCGAACTATGCACGATAAAATGATTTATGAAAATCAAATTTATGCTCCCTTTAACTAAAATGAGTCGTACTCGACAAACAATGTTCACCAAAGAGTATATTTAAATATAATATAAAATATCATCTTGAGTTGTGACTTCAACTTGAAATTATAACATATCACACCAAATTTTTAGAACCAACATATACAGTCAAACTATCAAATAGTTTCGAACCACCTCATATAAAATATTAAACTATGAATTCAAATATATATTATAGTTTAAAACTATGCAATATAAGCATCCAACTTAATTCAACTATTCGACACGCAAAAAGAACAATCTTTGAGGAAAGTTTTCAAGAATCCAATTTTGTTGCTAAAGTAAGCACTAGAGCAACATGGTAATCAAATATAAAACAATCAATCAATATATATATACTAGTATATATACAAATACAAAGGATCATTAGTACATCATATCATAGTTATAAATAAGTCAAACAAATTTTAAATCTACCATCACAAAAACTATAAAATAAAATCTACTTATAAGAACAACCCATTAGACTTACCCCACTCACGTGTTCTATTGGCCTGGTTCGGTTGCTAAACCATTCTCTGATACCACCTGTGACACCCCGTCGAATACTGTAACTGGACAATACACGATGGAGTGCCCGCCGCGGATGCCTGCTGCACCCGCAAGGCTTACTAATACTTAATTTACCAATTAATATTGATTCTACTCAAATAATATACCAATCAATTAGAAATTTATAATTAATTACTTAAATATAAAGTAAATCCTATAAAGGCCTGGTATATTTAGGTTGCTAACCACAGTATCCAATGGCTCGTTGCTTGTCCTGCTGTCCAGCACTTGACCTGAAACCTGGAACCCACAACCAACCGTGGAAAACAATGCAAAAGCACGGAATGAGATAAATAAAATTTATCTCAGTACGGTATTCAGTTCCAGCCACTTGAGTTTTGATTATCATGTGTTGGAACTAAATACAAGACTGAGTTAAATCAATTCCAAATCAAATTTCATTTCTTTTTATTTCAAATAACATTAAAACTAGACTTTCGATCAAGCAATGCCATTAGACAAATAAATTCAGTACTATTCAAAATCAATTTTCCTTTCTTGAAATTCAAAATATGACAATTATCATTTCAATTACTTGAACAAATAATTAATAACATGTAATAACTAACGTGCAAATTAAAAGCAACCCTTACAACTTGTTTCCAATAGGAATAGCAAGGTCAAATCAATTCAATCAATGCAATATGAAATGTGAGCTCGGCATCAATTCCATAACAATTCAAATATCAATGTATAGCAAAAGCCGACTCATTTGGTTGGGAAATTACCTAATATGCAAGTCTGGTTTATCACAAGTCAATCATTTCAGTCATTTCCTTCAGATACCGCGAACCACCCTATAGATGGATGCCAACGGCCAATTCAATTCATACATAATTCAATCAATTAAATCATCAAAATGTACAAGCAAGCTGGGAACACTCACACTCCGGTCCATTCCAGACTAGACCTACTGAGTCCCGGTACATAAGCGCTTATTACACGGTGCTTGGTAGGATGGGTCATGACTCCACCTCCAAACATTACGAGTGTCTATCTCAACCACACAAGCTGTACTTACCTCAATCAATTCACATTTCAATCGGATTCCATTCAATATGTCACTTTCCAACATTTCAATCGGATACCATTCAATATGTCACTTTCCAATCATGCATCAATATACAATTTCACAAAATGATCTCATGAACAACATTCCAATTATGAATTCAGAATGCATAATGACAATGATAATAATAATAATAACAATAACAACAATCAAAACATATGTCACATATAATTAAAACTCAAGTGAAATCCGTACCTGATATCACAATAACATCAGCTAGCCAACAATAATCATACAGACCCTCAGTTGTACCAGCCATATCCGGCTCGAAACCTGCCCAGACTCTACATTAACAATACTAGGCTAAGTCCTTATTTAAGCAAGCAAACAATAACAATTCACATTCAACGAATTCGTAGATAAAGTGACGGATTTGATTTGTTCCTTTGATTACCTCATACAATTATAGTACACCTTATTAGTTGTACTAGTAGATGATTTGAAACACTAAACAGTGGTTAACAACTCTAGAAATCAATACACAACGGTAAAACAATAGTGCTGGACAATTTTCTGGCACAACCCGTGAAGGGCATTTTCGACAGTTTACAAAATCCTTTTTATTTCTAGAACGGATGAACGGAATCAAATGAAAATTTAACTGTGAATGAAACATGATAGGACTCATCTACTGTAAAAATTTCATGATGTTTGGACATACAGATTAATTATAGTGAATTTTCGAAATCAGACAGAATCAGGTTTCAGAAAATCTGTTCCAGCAAATTGTGCCAGTAAGTACGTCTGAAAGTTCCTGCCTTGAAACCCTTCAAATAAATCTCTAAAAATTTTGTAAAATTTACAGAAGCTGCCTCTAGATGTCTAGTTTCATACCTAAAAGTTTCAAGTCCTAAATGCAAACAGAGAATAAATGAAAAATGAAAAACCACACTGGGGTCTGTCTGTTCCAGAAACTGATTTTCAAAAGAGGCCCTAGTTTCAAAAATCTTGTAAAAATACCAACCAATCTCAGAAAAATTCACTTTAGATACCAAAATTTTCATCTTGAAGTCTAGTTTCAAACAAAACTATTCTCACATCCAAATTCGAAACAGAATAACAACAGTTACTTAAACACTGATGCAATGTCACAGCGGTAACAGAAAAACTGCAAATGACTTTATTCGATTTGGCCCTTTGAAATTAATTTGAGTAACAAAAGGGTAGAAATCTAATACAATCAACAAATTTACTTACTCAGTAAGTGTAACGAGTTAGAAGTTTGCAAGAAAAATCGGAAGAGACCTTCCCGGATTTGATTTCCGAAAAACTTCCATCGAAAAATACGACGAGGAGAGGCCTCCAATTGACGATCCAAAGGTAGATAATAAGAGAGGGTGGTGAGACGAACGCGAAGGTACTTTGATCCGGTGAAACGATGGAGAAGAGGTGGAGATTGGATTTGTGGGGAGGGGTTTCGGTTTGGAGAAAGAGAGGCGTATGCCTCTCTGTTGGAGCCGAAGGGGAAAGACAGAGAGAAACAAACAAACAAAAATAAAGGGGTCGGCTCCCCAATTTAACTTCCGATTATTTTTTTTTTATTTTTTTTTTTTACAAAATTCAGAAATTCCTAATAAATCCCAAAAATCAATATTCTAGGCATAAAAACAATTATGCAACAAAAGAAAAAAATAGCTAATCTCTTTATAATGCCAATTAAAAATTTAGAATTTTTCATATTCTTATTTTAAGAATACCAGTAAGTATAAAGATTTAATTTCCAGCTTAGAAATTATTCAAATAAAGCCAACCAAGTGCACTCAAGTTTTATATTAAAAATAATTTCAGAAACAGTAAAAATTTCGGGTGTCACATTTGGTTTATTAGGCAAATCAGTAAATTGATCAGGACAATTTTTTGTTTAATTGAAATACTTCAGGATGTTCATATAAGGCTGATTGTTTCTCTTATGTTAGTCAATAGAAATAATATTGATGTCTACTTTTTACGTATATATGTATTGACTTTAATTTATGAAATCAAATTGACCCACATTTTTTTTATGGTGTATTTTTCTTAATCTTTTAAAACTAGTACTTTTCTTAAGGGTCATCGTACCTATATAAACAAAAATCTATATTTTAAATTAAAACCCTTGACTGCTATTTCTATAATTAAAAAATATTTTTTTTTAAATATCTTAAAAACTAATAATCATACCATTCATTATTTAATTTAAGAATTAAATATATATTAGAAATCTATAATGGTTTTTGGTGCTAAATTATTGTCTTCCTAAAAAACATACCACACCTGCGACTACCAAGTATAGCAGGAATGGTATTTAATTGGGGGTACTGGGCCAAGTTTTGGGGGTGTTTCTTTGAGAGAGAGATATATGAAAAGCATGAAGATGGACCGATCATGTCCGGTTTGAACTGATATATGTGGTCGCGAAACGGCTGTTATAGAATAAAAAATTGACATTTAATCATATTTGAAGGGTGTATTGTCAATCATGTTTGTCTCAATCAACTCTCATATATTATTTATATTATAAAAATAGGAATTTGAATGATGGCTTTGGTTAAACTAGCTAGTTTGTACGATAATATTTTGGTGTTTTTCTTAATTTATTTAGTTAAAATTCCATTTTACTTTTTTTAACACTGAGTAGGATATTAGCGGTGACTCCATTTTCAGATTTATACAGGAAAAGAGGAAAAAGGGATATTAGCTGTGACTCCATTTTCAGATTTATACAGGAAAAGAGGAAAAAGGGATATTAGCTGTTACTAAAAATGGAGTCAACTAAAAAAAGTGTTTCCAGAGGTTTATCTTTTTTTTTACGATTAAAAAATTGGAGTCTACAATTGCAAAATTTAATACTTCTTATATTTAATTTTCAAATACTAATTAAGATTTTGTTTTACCGAAGTACAAAAATCTCCCTTATGTTACGAAGACTCTAGATCATATGATACAAAAGTAAGTGATTGGACATGATACATATACAAGCGTGCAAATAATTGCACCATTTCGATTTTGTTCTGACAACAATTGATCATAAATGTAGAATTTTTCCCCACATGTGGATTTATATGTATGAAAATAAAGTCAAAATTCCAATATTAATTTAGAGAGTTTATTGAGACGATACGAAATAAACAAACGGCTTAGGGATTGCTATTTATTTTCCACCCTGATCCAAAATTGGTTTGACTAGGAGTTTCGTGTCGTTGCCTCGTTGGAATGTTGGATCGTGATAATTGGAAAGAGAGTCGCAGCCTCCAATTAATTTAAATAATTTAATATATATTGAAAGAAAAATTAGACATCAGCCAACATGGGCTAAAAGCTACTGTTGGGACCCACATTAAGATAAAATGTAAGATAATACTAACACTTCACCAAATTTATGATCCATATATAACTAGCTATATTAATTGATAAGTAGTCCTAAATATTCCTAGCGTCTTTTACAGTCACTCATAAAAATTAACTCCTAACTTTTGTTTTAAGTACATAATAACATGACTAGCTCCGTTGCAGGTAGTACTTAACCTATTCATAAAAAAAGAGTACAAAAAAAAAATATCACAATATTAGATACATGGTAATAATGAAAGAGAGGCATGTTTTTTAGCTAGTATGAACATCATTTCATCTTATTTTGTTGAAAAGTGATTTTAGTGATAATCCTGGTACTATAATTTTGTGTTCATTTTTGTATGCATATATAATCAGTAATCCACTATTTTAGTAAAACACAAAAACATGTATATTTCTTTATCAGAAAACTCTTTATCGGTTGGCAGGGACTAAAAAAATTTGTTTTCTACAACAGCTGTAAAACAGTTGAGCATCTTTTCTTAAAATGCACAGTAGCCAAAGGCTTCTGGTCAGGATTTAATCACTTTAACCATAAGAATATCTGCTTAGATTGTATCAGCATTGATTCCTTGTGGGCAAATATAAACAACTTGAATTCAAATAACGGAAGTTTTGTAAAATCCTTACTAGCTGCCTGGTGCTGGGTAGTTTGGAATGAGAGAAATAACATTATATTTGGTAGCAAAGATACTGTTTCCTTTTATACTCTTTACAACAACATACTAAGTTTGTGTACTAACTGGACTGGAGTGTCAACAGATATGGAAAGAATCTTTCTAGACCTGGCAAAAAAGCATGAGGCAGCGAAGAAGAGCAATAGCTCAGACAACACCTCCTCTACTTAACTGCTTCTGTTCTCTCCTTGTTATGGGTGCCAGGAAGATTATTCTGATGTTTGTTGTATAGTCTGAAAACTTGGTAGATCAGTACTCCTCTTAAAGGACGCTGCTGGTTTTTTGTGGATGTAAGAAGCTAATTTTGTTAGATCTGAAGGTTTCTCTTAAAGAGCCTTCATCTTGATGTTATTGGATGTTGTTTGAAAACTCTTAATGATAATGAATTTGGTTCTCCTTCTTGGGGAGCTTTCAGATCAAAAAAAGAAAACTCTTTATCGGGCGGGTGTGAGAAGTGAGAATTTTGTTTCTAAAAAGAGAAGTAATGGGCTTTTTTAGGCCCGTTGCTTCATACGGTTGAAGCTTGAACTAAAA
This sequence comes from Rhynchospora pubera, assembly GCA_028095005.1. NCBI lineage: Eukaryota > Viridiplantae > Streptophyta > Magnoliopsida > Poales > Cyperaceae > Rhynchospora > Rhynchospora pubera. Next base: position 83,275,139 of record CM051462.1, on the reverse strand, counting down.
AAAAGTTATAACATTTTTATATTAGTTTTCTAATGATGTACTTTGAATATTTAGGAATTTGGCGTAATTAACTTTAATCAGAGAGGCTGATCAACATTTAACAACGTTCTAGGAATCGAAAACTCTAACACAAAATTAACTTTTACGTTCAGACCCACTACTTTAACTACTACTATCATTTTTTTTTAAAAAAAAAGTTAAGAGTACACAAACTTTGGATCTTGCTATTCTAAGCCTAAACTTGGCATGTACTGATGTACGTCTGGAATCCTATATATGCTATAAATTTCAGAATTTTTGAAGCCTCTATATAGTATTTATATTTATATATTTTTTTACCTACTATATAATACATTTTCATTGTCTCTTTTGCAAGCGAAGGCATGTATGTGAATATCTTTTTCATAAATAAAAATTATATCCCATTCACAATTATGACATCTGTGATTGAAAACAACAGCCCACACCCATAAATTAAGTGTGCAGGTTCAATTTAATGTGCGGTTTAATTTTATGAAACCCACAGAAAATCATATTGATTAAAGATCACATGCATGAGGGATGCTAAATCACTCTTATATGTGTGACAGCTGTAGCGTCAACACTCCCAAAAAATTACCTTTTAGAGCAAAATATAAATCGATTCAGTCAAAGAAAAGTAACGCATTATAGTAGGTTCAATCAATGTTAATTGGAAGAATGATAATATCTCAATTAGTACCTATGCTATGCATGTTAAAAATGGAAAAATACAACTGCACAAGAAATCACATTTCCTTAGTAAGTTATGTGAACCATAATAATAAGATTGGTAACTGGATTACCAATGTCTTTCTACTCATTCGTTAACACTTAATTCATCAATACATAAGCTACATGAGTATACTGCGGTTCAGGAAACAAAAAAGAAATTCATTGACCTACTATTTTTAGAAATCAACAACAGAGCTCCTTAATTTGTCTGATTTAAAAGTTACACCTTTTGACCCAACAGTTCAAAAACCAAAAGTTCCAAGAATAAAGAGTAACAAAGACAAAAGTTTGCCTTCACGGCAAAATATGAATCGCCAGCTTCTTCATTTAGTTAAGTAACTTTAATAATAAAGTATAGTTGTGGGATGCTCTATAATGAGTTATGGGTCAAAAGATTAGAGTTAATTTGAAAGTTTAATAAAATTTCCATGAGTGATGAGTTCTTGAGAAATATTAAAAAACTAGGTTACACGTGTTGTGGTCGTGTTACTATATCTATGTAAATGTTGTATTAATATAATATAACATTTATATGTTATTTTAATCATAGTAGCTTATGCATATTTCTTTCTTTTCCTTGTTGAATAACTTTTGGATAAATTAATTTGAAAATTTTATAATCCTTGAAAACATTATTTAAAATAACTGCTTTAAAAAAAAAGTTCTCAAATTAAATTTCTGAATTCGATCAAATTTTCAAATACATATATAAACTCTTTATATCATGAAAGCCAAATTAGTTTTGTAATTGACCATTGAGTTTAAAATATATGACTCAAGTTTAAATTTAAATAAAAAATATATAATTAAATTGTCAAAAGTTATTTTGGATTGAATGATGTCTAACAATCTCAGCGACCCGAATTGTATTGAGCCGTTGCATTGCATACCATGTATGGACGCTTCTAGAGGAGGAAAAATAGACGAAATAAAAGGCTGAGGTACATACGCAATGACCTTCCAGTATATAAGGTGCATCAAAATTTTTTATCTTCTAATGTAAATAAGATATTCAATTAATATTGTTAATAAGAATTATTTTTGCTTTGTTTCTGTCTCCAACATCCCGCTCGCAACGAAGTATTAATTTCTATTTTTTATGTGCATTACACCATATTGTTCCTTTTTCATAAAAAAAATAAATCCAAATTGACTTGTGCATCATTTACATTCACAATTGGTCCGACAAGATTAGCAGATATGTATGCAAAAATCGTTTTGTGGTCCAATCAATACAAGATCATAAAACATAATAATTTCATATTACATATTTTTTTATAGATAAATTAGGTTAAGCCTCCCAACGTATTTTTAAATTCAATGTCCATAAAAAACCTCCTCATCCGGATTTCGAATCTGCGACCTCTCATTTGAGATGCATTGATCTGCCACTAGACCAAAAGTTGTTTCTCTTTTGGCTCCGTTTGGATAGGTGCGGGAAGAAGAGAAGAAGGGAAGAAGTGGGAAGAAGTATTGGAAAGTATGTAACTTTGTGAAAAGTTTGAATTGTTTATAATAAATTTTCTTCCCTTCTTCCCTTCTTCCTTCTTCCCACACGTATCCAAACGGAGCCTTTTGAAGATAAATTGAGAGTCTAAGCCACCCAATTTATTTTTAAATTAAATTTCATAATTTTTAATCGATCAACAAAATAAGGTGCATATATATGAAAATATTTCTAATCTATAATGTATCAAATTGGGATGAACAAATATAATTTTTTTCTTGTGCAATATCTAAAGAAAGAAAACAAAAAATATAAAAGTAATGTTAAAGTAACCATTTCAATTAGGAATTTGACGTGCACCAAGAAGATATTATTCGATTACACAAATTTATTTTATCATCTATCATAATTAAATTTACACGAATACATTTTTTGTTTCCATTTTAAATTGAAAATAAATTCTTTATATTCAAATTTGAAATAAAAAGAAGCATTGTATAACCGAAACCCTTTTTTTTTTCCTGATATATGATATCTTAAAATATAAGAACTTCATTGATAAAATGTTTTTTTAACAACTAGATTAATGTGGTATAATAAAATACCAATGCTACATCAAAGCTTTATCCGATGGACACTTTGAAAAAAATCTTTAGCGATGGTTCTTTAATTTTGGTTTGTTAAATTGTCGTTTTACTTATTTTTTTACATTGAGTGAAAAATGTTCTTTACAGGTTACTACAGGATAAAGGGCTCTTAGCTAATACTAAATATATAGAGTCAACTAAAAAAGTGTTCATTTTCTACTAGCACGTCTTTATATGAACAACACCAAGTCAGCAAGATATGTTATTTTTTGTTCTTTCTTGAGGTGTATTTTCTGTCTGTTGATGCTTGTAAACACTGTGTGCGTTTCCCTGAAACAATTGAGAAAACTTCTCACAGAAACATTATAAATTTGTAGTAATGAATAATTTATTCCACTAATTCAAAAAAAAAATATAATGACTAAATTTTTCAAAGTGGCGTTTTAAAGTTTATTTAAAAAGTTTTTTTACGGTATTTTTAACTTTGTCATGACTATATGACGTAATAAATTGCATATTGAACTTTAAATGTTCTATTCAAAAAGTGGAGTCTACACTTGCAAATTTCATACTTCTTATGTTTAATTCTCAAATGCCAACAATGATTATTTTGTTTTACCTAAGTACAAAAATCTCACTTTAGTTACAAAAAACTCCCTCGAACATGATATATCTAGGTATAAAATTTACCAAACATGATATATCTAGATATAAAATAACCAGTATGCAAATATATAATTGCAATATTTCGATTTTATTTTGACAAAAATTAATCATGAAATCAATATTCTAAAAATAAACTAACGAAAAATTAAATAACTTGTCGGAATGATACGAAATAAACTAACGATTCAGGAATTGCTATTTCCACGCTGATCCAAAATTGGTTCGATTACTAGTGTCTTGTTGCAGCCTCCAATTATATTAAATAATCTAATATTAAAATAAAAAAATAAGACATCAGCCAAGTTTGACTAAATCCTACTGCTTGGAGCCTGGGACGAACATTTAAATAAAAACAAAACAATAATAACACAACTTACCAACAACTTTATGATCAATATATAAATAGTTATTGATAACTAGCTAGTCCAAAATATTTTTATTGTCTTTTAGTTTTACATTCATTCAAAAAATATTTTAACTCCAAACTTTGTTTTAAGTTCATAATAACATGACCCCATTGCAGGTTGTACTTACCCAGTTCATAAAAGTACAAAAAAGTACTTTGTTACATACATGGTAATAAATGAAAGAGATGCCTGTTTTTCGGCTGGTATTGATATCACGTCTAATGCTGTTGAGTGGAGATTTTAGTGCTAGCTTAAAACTGATAATTTGACGTACACCAAGAAGATATTATTCGATTATGCACATTTATTTTATCATCTATCATAATTAAATTTACACGAATACATTTTTTGTTCTATTTTAAATTGAAAATAATTCTTTATATTCAGTTTGAAATAAGAAGAAGCATTGTATAATCGGCCTTTTTTTTTCTTGATATATGATATCTTAAAAAATAAGAAATTTATTGATAACTTTTTTTTTTACCAACTAGGTCAATGTGGGAAAATAAAATAGTAACACTACATCAAAACTTTATCCGATGGTGTTTTAATTTTGGTTGGCTGCCTCCTGTTATGTTTCCGATTTTAGATGGGTGCAATATTCACGGTACTGTCCGAACTGAATCACGCATTTTTTACATATCTAGTATCTCGATCACACACCAAGAAATTAATATATTAAATTCATATCCATCATGCCGCACGAGTGACTACAGTCTTTCGTTGCATATAAACAAAATGAAAGAAAATAAAATACTGAAATGAAAGCAGTGAACAAAAAGATACTTTTTGATAAGAGAACAAAACTAAACCAATAGGGAGATAACAAGAATAGGACAAAAGAACGTTCTTACGCCTGGCTTACCCCACCGATCCAAAGACAAAAACAAACCCATGCATGCAATTCTCCCATTGCTACTATTATGAAATTTGTTTCTTAAATCTTCGAACAATGTGTTGAAACGATTTTGCAAATAATTATTACTTATATCCATAAGTACAGGTCCTTCTACCCAATATTATATATAAAAAAAAAATCAAATTATTATATTCCAAATGCTATGCAAAAAACGTGCAATGTTTATTAGCAATATTGAATAAGAACTAATTACTAAGTACATAGAAGAAAAAAAGAAGATCAATTCATTAACATATTTGGCTACAGTGTAAAATACACGTATAAGCACATAAGCATGAGGTGTCATTAATTTTGTTTTTATTCGGATACTCAAGGAAGGGCATAGGCGGTGAACAGTAGGTTTTGCAATCTTTACTTTTCAATTGGTCAAAGTGGTCAAATTGGTTCATTCATTTTTTTTTATCTCGGTCAAACAAAGGTCAAAAGAATTTTGACTGGTCAACTAAGTCAAATTCGTGGTCAACTTCAGTCAAATGTCGGTGGGGTGTTACACCTATGGACACTTAATAAGTCGTTGCCCTAATTAATGTTCCCAACATAGCAAGTTCTGCTAAATTTGTTTAACAAATTAAAAAATCGGTGTGTTCAGACAATTACAGAATCATCACAATATCGTTGCAGGAAAATTGGCATATCTTACAAAAGTTAGCCAAAATTTGCATCCCAAGTCATTAATTTGCTCTCTTCCGACCATGACATAATAATAATGAGACTTCAAATTAAATAAAAAAGAAAAAAAATAAAAGACTTAAGGCGGCTCCTTTGCAAACGACAAACAACCTTAATTAAATTAAAAGGAGGTAAATTTGCATTGTATTTATGTTAGTCCGGAGTACATGTTTTGACTGCCCCTAGCTGGCTTAGTTGCTGTAAGCAGTAATTGATGCTTTTTAATCTATATATACACACACACACACACACAAATAATGGCAGTACAAACACACAGTGCTGAACCAATTTCTCTATTATATAGAGGTTGGATAGCAATAATTAGATTGTTCTTTAAAAGGCATGTCGATAAATAATCAACATATATCTGGATACAAAGGGATACAATTAAGAGGCATCTCTGGAATACAAATCAGGTATACCAAATAGGTCGAGTACTAATATTAGAATAGAAACTATTGTTTTGCCCCCATTTATAAGGCCAACCTGCAGGAAAATTTGTGTCATCTGCGTCATCTCAAGCTTTTAGGTTAAAACATTCTTTGCTTGGCTACCTGAGTTTTCTTTTACATTGGAGGTATGCAAATATTATATAATTCAATATCTTTTTTTCTGTTTGGCGAGCTTTTAATTAATCCCAAGACCTTTCGGTGCTCAAGCCTTTTCTTTCTACTTACGACGTTGAATTGGCATGGATTGCTTATACAGATATTTTTCACTAAATTGCAAAAAGCATAACAATTTCCAAATCAATTAAACAATCGATGTTCATCATATTTTGAGGGCTAACTTAAGTTTTTGTTTTCCTCCGCTGGTTATACAAATAATCGATGTTCATCTTTGGTTTATTAGGCTGATTGTTAATTCTCTTATGTTAGTCAATAAATAAAATTGATGTCGACTTTTTACGTATATATTTATTGACTTTAATTTATGAAATCAAATTGACCCACATTTTTTTTATGGTGTATTTTTCTTAATCTTTTAAAACTATTACTTTTCTTAAGGGTCATCGTACCTATAAACAAAAATCTATAGTATAAATTAAAACACTTGACTGCTATTTCTATAATTAAAAAATATTTTTTAAAATATCTTAAAAATTAATAGTCATACCATTCATTATTTAATTTAAGAATTAAATATATATTAGAAATAAAAAATAGTTTATGGTGCTAAATTATTGTCTTAAAAAACATACCACACCTGCGACTACCAATATGCCTAGTTACTTTTAAATATTGTGACCAACGAAATGCGAATTATATTGTTAAGGAATAATTTAGTGAATTTGTGACAACTTCTCATTGGTCACCCTTAAGCAATAAGACTAATAATAGGTTTACAGATTATGGATCTTGAAGCTAACAATGAGCCAAACAATGAAACTCCACAGGATTTGACCAGACATACGAATAAAGGTATGTTTGAATGGCCTAGAAATCCTTCAATCGCATTATTCATCTACTAAACATTAATTTTTTTTTTCTTTTCTTTGCATGTTTTGAAGGGTCCACTTTGGAAGACGCTGATACCCAACAATCATGTTGTAGTAATAAAGTTAACGTAGCTATTAGCATAGCATTTGCCTCTTGCATCTCCTTTGTTCTTTTTCCGGTGGCAATTTATTTTGACAAGAGCAAGTTATTCATGTGGATATCATGGAAATGTATTCCTCCACCTGTGTGTGTGTTATGCATTTGGTGGTTGTGGCGGGCAACTCATGAGGTCGATCCCAAGAAAGAGTATCAACACGTACAAAAGTCATCAACATGCTACTCAATAATATGTTCTTTTACTTTTTTCGGTATATTTAACATACCAGAAATCCCATTATGTCTATGGCTGTCCATTCCCTTGCTCATATTAGCAATCGTGACGGGGAGGAAGATACTGCTGGCAATTTATTATAGAGGGCAAGACATAGATAAAGTGATGCACCAAGCACAAAAAGAAGCACAGCCACCGAGTGATATAATCGCTCATGATGCCGGAGATCAAGAGATTAAAGTTTAAAATGACCCTATTTATTTTTCGATCTACATATTAGTAGCCTTAGGTATTAAAAAGTGTAAAATGAAACAATTATATTAAATTAAAAAACTTCAAAGTTATATTCAAATATTTGTCAATCTAGTATATATGAGTTTTCCATATTTTAATTCTTTTCTCTATTCTTGTGTGTCTACATTAAAATAGAAATTGTAGAAATCTTAGTACAGGAGTCTCAACTTTTTTTAAAAAAAAATTGTCCCTATTTTATCCTTTTCGTTGTTTCATATATTTTTCATAAAATAATAACACACTAATACGCTCATAAATCATACTTGATCTTAAGAAAATCTTTCGTATAACTATCACACTAGCTACTTTATGTCTATATTGCTTGTGGTCTCAATCAAATTAACATAATTATTATTTCTCAAGATTTTATTAAAACATGCATTTGCACCCCATGAAAACATGAAAATAAAGTATTTTATTAATACTCTTGTGTACTAAAAGCATATCGTGGATGGTATATGTTGATTTCATTGAAAGGTCATATTTTGATATGAATGGATAATATATATTGGGGCCTAACTAATTAATGGCGTTCGTGTTTAGATCACAATTGTCACAATATCCAACCTAATAAAGGTGTTAATTACTAAAATTAAATTTCATATAAATTTATATAACTCATGGCAAAAAAATGGTTGATATCGATTCTACAGTATTCTTCCCAGTAAAAATTGTACTAGAGTAAAATTTTAACTTCTTGACAATTTCCGTATTTCTCGCTATTAGACCAATTAAGCTTTTTATATTATACCAGAGGGATACATCGAGCTTTCGATATGGAAATTCTTGCTGACATTTTGTCAAATTTGTTGTAACAAATAGGCTTTTATTATACGAAGATTTTTTTTTAAATTTTAATATTGATTATGATTTGCAATGATTATATATTGCACGTTAGATTATATGATATTAATTATTAAATTAAATAATGATTGGTAAGATTATTTTGAATATATTTAAACAAAAATAAAGTAAATTATTTTTAATATATTTAAACCAAAAAAGAGAAAATTATTTTTATTATAAAAAATGCGGTTACGAATTTTAATTAATACTATATAATATGTAATTTGCTAATTAATTAAGTTGTAAGATAATTCACTAGTAAAATTGTTTGTAAGAAGCTGACAAATACTATTGATCGAGTCGCCTGTCTAATATCTAAGATGTCGCTATTATATCTAACACATATGTTGTAGAAAATTACACAATTTTTAACTATTTATAATTTTATATAATAATGTGGTTTACAAAAATACCGAATACTTTGCTTTTGTTCGTAGTGCTCAGAATATAAGCCTTTCTACAACGAAGTATTTGGGGGCACACAACAATACGAGAAATGGCGGGCCTTTTAGCTGAAATTAAATGTAATGATACGGTGAGAAATAATATCAAATTTCAAATCAACCTTTAGCGCGAGTCATGTATCATCCAGCGAAGCGTCCCTTCCTCGTGAGATGGTTGGAACGTTCTAGGAATCGAAAACTCTAACACGAAATTAACTTTTGGTTCGCACTCGCTACTTTATTTATTATCAATAAGCTATTGCTAATCTAGGCCTTAACTTGGCATGGACGTTTCGAAGCCTATTTATGCTATAGATTTCGGAATTTTTGAAGCCTCTACGTAGATAGTATTTTGATTTTTTTTTTTACTTACTACATCATGCATTTCATTGTTTCTCTGCAGGAGAAAGCCCGTAGGTTATTATCATTTCATAACATTAAATTACATCCCATTCATAATTAGGACATCAGTAATTGAAAATAACAACCCACACCCATGGGTTACATTACATCCCATTTAATTAATGTAATAGTTCAATTTAATGTGAGGTTTAATTCTATGAAACCCACACAAAATCATAATCATTTTTTTAGAAACAAATAGTATCGATTAAAAATCACGTGCATGAGACATGCAGGATATATTGCTCTTATATGTGTGACATGTGTAGCGCCATCATTCTCAAATGGTACCTTTTAGAGCAAAATATAAATCGCTTTAGTAAAAGAGGAAATGAAATTCATTCTAGCCGTCTGATTAAGATCCAATGGACAAGAGAGTTACGTGCATGTAACCTAAATTGATAGGCCCGTAAATAATGAACCGTTCGATCAAGATCAGACGGCTCATACGTGCGCTACATCATGGGTAGCACAACAGCAAATCCGGATTGGTAAAAGAGTAACCTATGTTACCTGGATACTCCATTTTACTAGCGTATCTAGAGTTTTGCTATGGTGAGTTACAACTCACCAAAGCGTCCGTGAGTCGCGCTCAAAATTCTGAAATTTTGTCTAAAATGACCGATCCAAACCGTCTAATATGATCTCCCTATTGAAATCTCCATACAGACCAAATTTTATATATCTTTGAAATTTTTAAGTATTTATTTCGGATTTTTAAAAACTGTTGTTTTTGAACGGTTCAGAACTAATTAGATTAGTAATTTTTTAAAATAAAAAAAACTAAAAAAATTCGAAAAAATATAAAATTTGATCTGCATGGAGATTTCAATAGAGAGATCGTATTAAACGATTTGGATCGATCATTTTGAACTAAATTTCGAAATTTTGAACGCGACTCACGAACGCTTTGGTGAGTTGCAACTCACCATAGCAAAACTCGCGTATCTAAATTCTTTATTCAATTTTGACCTTGCTAAAAGAGTAACCTATGTTACCTAGACTTTATTCTATTTTGATCGTCGGATACGGTCGTTGACACGGTTCAATACGCGTGTCGGGACTCTGGTGTTGCTGCATTAGATCTGAGAAGATTGAATATAATATAATATAATATAATATAATATATATTTATCCATCCATCCATCCATCCAACAAATAAATGTGAAGGTGGTCCCACTCACGCATCCAACAAGCAGAGATCTAGAACATGTGACACCTGACACGCATGGTCACTAACGCCACGCACCGTCCTCGCGAAGACAATATATTATAAACCATCTAAAGTAGCTTTGATATCAATTTGTGGGACTAATAAGTCACCTCAAAACCGGACAAATAAAACACACATGTTGGGACGAGTGAATAACTTTGGGCTATAAAATATTGGATTGTACAAATAATATTCAATTGGTCCAATAAGTCAATAACAGAATAAATAACAACGAAAGTAGGGCTGAAAACGGTAGCCGTTTCAACCGTTCTTTCGTTTCGTTTCGTCCAGAATTGAACTATAACGGATAAGGATTTCAGTTTCGTTTAAAAAACGGAACAACCAACGCAAATAGAAATATTGTTTCGTCTCAGAACGGAACGATTAGTGAAACTGGTACGTTTCGTGATCGTTTATTTCGCGCATTTCGTCTAAAATTTTTTTATGGTTTTATTATTAGATTGCAGAGGACCTCAGCAGAGAGATCGAGGGAGAAATGAGTAAAATTAGATTTCTGCAGCGTCGCTACGTCATTTTTCCGCCGAACACAGTCACATCTATCTCTCTCGCCTCTACACCACCGAGTACAATCGCCGTCGAGAGCAAGAGGTGATTATAGTGTCTCCTCCCCCTTTTCCGCGTGACCTAACCTGTCATTTCTCTATCTCTGTTTCATACAAAATACAGAATAGTTTATTTTCTTACATCTTAATAAAATGCAAAACAATTAGGTAGTCAAAGACGGTTATAACCGTTTTGATCGTTCCCATCAACGGAACAATCAACGCAACATGTGCTAAACGGATGCAACAATCAACGCAATAAGTATAAAAATTTCGTGCATCAATGCAACGATTATCGAAAATGACCACTTTCGTGGTCGTTTTCCACGTTATGCACCCCTAAACGAAAGGCCGAAAGCTATATATCAACAATTCAACATTACAGGAATTATAAGTGTCATCGGCAAATATACCATTCCAGCCATCGGTAAATACAAAGTGAACATATACAGCAAATAAGTTGAACATATAGACGATCTAAGTGAACACTTACAAACAAATAAGTGTTGTCATCACTTGTTCAGAAGTTTACATGCATATTCAACTTATTTTCATTGAACTTATATTTTTGTATGTGTTCACTTAGATCGTCTATATGTTCACTTTGTTTGCTGTATATGTTCACTTTATATTTAGCGATTGCAAGAATGACAAAATTGCAGATGACAGTAATCAATTTCCTTCAACATTATGTTAATTATATTGTTAACATTATGTTATTAACTGTTGAATTTCTCAATATAAATTCAAAGATTATAATATAATGTTATTAATAAAATTTATAAATTTGTTTTTTTCTAATTACAAAATATATTATTTTAAATATTTTAATTATTTTATATACACTGTCGTATTCTAGTTTTTTAAAAAATGACGAATCTCCGCACCCGCATCGTATCCGACACGATACCGGTACCCGCACCCGCACCTGAGTAACATAGAGAGTAACAAATTATAGGTCCAATCCATATATGCTAATCGGAAGAATGATGATATCTTAGTACCTATGCATGTTAAAAATTGAAAATACAACACAAGAAATCACATTTTCTGAAGAAATTATAATCATATTATTGATTTTATGCTTAAGGACAAGGGTAAATCGATTACCCAATCTCTTTCGGCTCACTCATTAACAGTTAATTTACCAATATTACAAAAAACTATAGGTGTACACTACGGTTCAGAAAAGAAAATAAATTTAACTATTAAAAGATATAGTGACAAAAGTTTCACAAATAAAAATTAATAGTGACAAAAGAGTACCTCCACGGGAATACATGTGACAGCTTCTGCATTTAGTAAAGTAGCTTTAATTAATTAAGTATATATTATAGTTGTGGGATGCTCTATAATGGATCGAAAACTCAGAGTTAATTTGAAAATTTGATAAAATCTCTAGTTAATTTGAAAATATGATAAAATCTCCATGAGTCCGTAAGAAATAGTGAAATACACAAAAATAGATTACACGCGCGTGTATAAACTTGTCACTTGTGGTCGTATTACTACATGTATATAAATGTTCTATTAATATAGCATTTATTTATTTATTTTTAATCGTAATATATAGCTTATGCATTTTTCTTTCCTTTCCTTGTTGTGTAACCATAGGATAAATTAATTGGAAAAAATTTATAATCCTTGAAAAATTATTCAATAGAACGAATTAAAAATAAATTCTCGAATCAAACTTCCTGAGTTCGATCAAATTTTTAATGGAATCAAGTTTAATGTATCACATATAAGCTTTTAAAAAACGTTGTTTTTTTTTTTTAAATAGTGGTATTTTATAGCCAACCGCACGAACGACATAGAAAAAAAATGATAAAATAACATAACGAGTCATTTACATTTTTTCGCCAAAAAAACGTAAAAAAAATAGCATTTTTTCGCCTATTAAACATGTACAATATAAAAAAAACATATCGTATATTGAGAACATAGTGTATTTGGTACATATCATGAATAAAATGCTTAGAGATGTTCAATATCATATACCACTGCCTCTCTAAGTATAATATTGTGTACCAATCGTCCATACAAATGAAATGTTGTACACAAGATTATATATGATTTTGACACAAATGTTCGCATATATACACAGTTTTTCGTCGTTTTTTCACCGAAAAAACGCCGCACTGTTAAATCAACTCCGGACCGTCATATAAAAAAAATGCATTTTTAAAGTTTCATTGTATGCATTTAAATTGTATACATTTAAATTGTATAATATTTTCAAATACATAAAATCTTTCTATCATAAAAATTAAATTAGTTTAATAATTGACCATTAAGTTTAAAATTTATGACTCAAGTTTAAATTTAAATAGAAAATGTAACTTGCGAAAAGTTACCGTTGTATTACTATTTTCACTACGGGAAAAAGGACCTTCTGTAACGGCACTTCTGTAATGGTTTTTGAAATAACCGTTACAAAATAGTGAGGCATTAGGCGGGAAAATTGGCGCCACAAATCTGTAACGGTTATTATGAAACAACCGTAATAACATTTCCGTCATGGTCAGGAAAAAAAATGCATCAACGTTCTGTAACGGTTGTTGGATAATAACCGTTACAGATTTACTATATTCTGTAACGGTTATTATCCAACAACCGTTACAGATATGAAAAAAGAAATATATAAAATATCAACCATCTTCTGTAACGGTTATTAGTAAATAACCGTTACAGAAGGTTAACGTTTTTTTTTTATTTTTTATTGATTCTGTAACGGTTATTTACTAAAAACCGTTACTGATATGGGACGAATTTTATTAATTATTTTATGATTCTGTAACGGCTTTTTTTTTATGATTCTGTAACGGTTATTTTTTAATAACCGTTACAGAAAAGTTATGTATTTAATTAGGTCTTCTTCCCCATCCCAACAAACTCACAGCTAGCGCCGCACTTAACTCTTTTCTGATCTTCTCATTTATTGCGATTTGTGGTGTCCACTTCACTCCAAAAAAATAGCAAAAATTTTCTAAAAATTCTGAAAAAATAATAATTAGAAAGAGAATAAGAAGGAGAGCAGATTTAAGGTAAAAAAAATTAATTTTGAACCGTTTTTTTTTATTTTTTACATTTTTTCTTATTTATTTCGATTTTTTCTTTAATTTATGGTTATTTTTGTTTTTTTATATATTTTAAGATCTCATTGAATATGAGAAGATCTTACATCGGCCGGATAAGTCGCACGATTCAACGGATCGGAAGGCACACAACTGAAAGTATATTTTCATGAACTTCTCTTTTTTTAAATTATTTGCATTTCGTTAATAATTTGCATATATATATAGGCATGGATTTTGTATTGTCATATAGGAACCAAATACCGGAACTCAACTGAATTTAGGTCATTGCCCGTCCGAGATTAATCCATTAGGGATTAATCTCGGATAGTACTCTCGGTCGGGAGTACTGCTCTTTGGATACGATCTGTCTCATTTAGGACAGCGAGTTGTACGTTGATGCAATGTGTTGTCTGAGAAAAATTCGGCGGCATTTTTCTTGTGTTCCCACGGATACGTACGCACGAGCAATCGTGTGTTGGCGTATTCAGGGAACATAAGGGGAAATGCGGCCGAATTTTTCTCAGATAGCACATTGCATCTAACGTACGCTCGCTAATGAGACAGAGTATCCAAAGAGCGGGCTAGGATGGTGATCGGTCCGAAAACCTAATATGACAAATTGGTCCGAAACCCTAATAATTTGCATAAATTTTATTGTTCAGATGAATCGGACGTGGATGTACTCAAGTAATCGATGCTCGTCTACATTTTTTAGAGGACTTGAAGAATTTATGGTTTGTGCTAAAGAGAATTTGAAAATGAAAAAAGATGATAAAATGTATTGTCCTTGTCGTGTTTGTCAGAATTTGTTGAAGTGGTCTAATTTTGAAGAAGTGAAGGCTAATTTGATTATAAATGGATTTCAACCGGATTATAGTCGGTGGACACTCCATGGAGAGAATGGGGGGATAGTACTAGCACAAATGTATTGGATTCTGTGTATGAGGAAGAAAATGTATCATTGGATGATGAAATTGATGATGTCAATGTATTTGATGATGAGAATGTAGATGATGATAGAAATGTAGATAACTCAGAATTTAATGCCGATTTAGATGAAATTGTGAACAATGTGGATGAAAATTTTGTTGATAATGTTGAAATTTTTGGTATGTTACGTGAAGAAGATAAAATAGCTTTATATCCTGGTTGTGAATTGTCAAAACTTAATGCTGTTTTCAAACTGTTCAATCTTAAAGCCAAAAATGAATGGAGTGATGCAAGTTTGACATATTTGCTCAAACTATTACATAAAGAATTTCTTCCAAAAGATAACCAGTTGCCAGATTCAATTTATAATGCTAAAAAGATGTTATGTCCTTTAAAAATTGGAGTTGAGAGAATTCATGCATGTCCAAATGACTGCCTATTATTCCGGAATAAGTACGGAGACTTGCATAAATGCCAAAGTGTAATGCGTCACGGTATAAACCGAGGGACGATCAAATTGAAGATGAAGGTAGTAAGAGACCAGCTGCAAAAGTGGTGTTTTATCTACCAATAATACCAAGATTCCAGCGGCTTTTCTCTAACGCGAAGGATGCCAAATTGTTAAGATGGCACGCAGACTGTAGGAAAAAAGGCGATGGCATGCTCAAACACCCAGCAGACTCTCCAAATTGGATAAATATAGATAGGAAATTTGAAGATTTCGGCAGTGAACCTAGAAATTTGAGATTGGGTTTATGTACAGACGGGATGAATCCTTACGGCAACATGAGTAGCCGGCAGACTACATGGCCGGTTTTATTGTGTATTTACAATCTTCCTCCCTGGCTATGCATGAAAAGGAGATACATGATGATGCCCTTGTTGATTTCTGGTCCCAAGCAACCAGGTAATGATATAGATGTGTACTTGGCTCCATTAATAGATGACCTTGGTGAATTGTGGCAGAATGGACTGAAAATATATGATGCACACTCTAGAAGTGAGTTTAACCTCCGTGCCATGATATTTTGCACAATCAATGATTTTCTTGCATACGGAAACCTGTCAGGGTATAGGAATAAAGGAGCGAAAGCGTGTCCTATTTGCATGGAAAACACCCATTCTGTGTACCTGAAAAATTCCAGAAAAATGTTTACTTGGGACACCGGAGGTTTATTAAGAACCGCAATCACCCTTACCGTCGAGACAAGGAAAGTTTTGACGGTACTGTAGAAAAAGACAAGGCCCAATACCGTTATCCGGTTCAGGGGTGTATCGACAGGTGAAGGACATTAATGTAACATTTGGTATGAAATTTGCAAATGAGATACCCAAGGGGATATGGAAGAAGAAGTCTATATTCTGGAATCTTGAATATTGGCAGAGTTTGGAGATTAGGCATTGCTTAGATGCGATGCACATAATAAAGAACATATGTGAAGCTTTGATTGGTTGCATGTTGGAAATTCAAGGGAAAACTAAAGATGGCGTAATGCGAGGAAGGACATGGTTGAAATGGGGATCCGGCAAGAACTAGCGGCACAAGATAAGGGAAAAAGTCGAACTTGGCTACCTGCAGCACAATTTAATTTATCAAAGCAAGAGAAAAAAAGCTTATTAGAATGCCTGAAATCTATTAAGGTTCCTACTGATTATTCCTCGAATATATCAAGAAAGGTTTCTATTAAGGACAACAAATTACTTGGTATGAAGTCACATGATTATCACGTCCTACTGACCCAGTTACTTCCGGTCGCAATTAGAGGAATTCTAAGGGAAGAAGTGAGGAAAACCATCACTAAGTTGTGTTTTTTCTTTAATTCCATTTGCTCTAAAGTGATTGATCTGAATAGTTTGGACAAGTTACAAGAAGGTGTTGTACTAACCCTATGTTAGCTGGAGATGTACTTTCCGCCATCGTTTTTTGACTCCATGGTGCATTTGACCATTCATTTAGTTAGAGAGATAAAAATGTGTGGTCCTGTATTTCTACGATACATGTATCATTTCGAAAGAGCCATGGGTCAATTGAAGGGGCTTGTTCGTAGCCGATCTAAACCAGAAGGAAGCATAGTGGAAGGATATGTGGCCGAGGAGGTTATTGAGTACTACACCGATTATTTGCAGGATGTACAACCAATCGGTCTTCCAAAGTCTCGACATGAGGGTAGACTTGAAGGAAAAGGTTATATATTAACTTCCAATGTTCACCTTATTTAGCACAAATGTTCATTTAAAGCACAATATTTGTTCACCTTATTTAGCACAAATGTTCACTTAAAGCAAATATTTGTTCACCTTATTTAGCACAAATGTTCACTTAAAGTACAATATTTGTTCACCTTATTTAGCACAAATGTTCACTTAAAGCACAATATTTGTTCACCTTATTTAGCACAAATGTTCACTTAAAGCACAATATTTGTTCACCTTATTTAGCACAAATGTTCACTTAAAGCACAATATTTGTTTACCTTATTTAGCACAAATGTTCACTTAAAGCACAATATTTGTTCACCTTATTTAGCACAAATGTTCACTTAAAGCACAATATTTGTTCACCTTATTTAGCACAAATGTTCACTTAAAGCACAATATTTGTTCACCTTATTTAGCACAAATGTTCACTTAAAGCACAATATTTGTTCACCTTATTTAGCACAAATGTTCACTTAAAGCACAATATTTGTTCACCTTATTTAGCACAAATGTTCACTTAAAGCACAATATTTGTTCACCTTATTTAACACAAATGTTCACCTTTCAGGTACAATTGGAGCTAGTACTCATATACCGGATATTGCAATGAGAACCAAAGCACATATGAAAGTTCTCCAACATCTTGCTATTGTGGCGCCTTACTTCAATGAACATCTAATCGAGTTACGTGAACAATACCCTTTTTACACCGAAAACTTGATTACCATAGAGCATGAAATAAAATTTGTCCAATAGCTAGAAGATAAAGTACAGTCCCAGTTGAAAGAAGGAACAGAGGTCGATGAAACCGTGAAATGGTTATCAAGACGTCCTGATGCCGTGGTCGAGACATACCAAGGGTATGACTTGAATGGATTTACCTGGTACACAAGGAAACAGGATGGTAAAAGTGTTGTGCAAAATGGTGGAGTCACTGTTGTAGCTTTATCTAGTGATAATGTTAGGTCGGCTACTTATTATGGGTGGATCGAGGAGATTTGGGAACTAGATTACCTGAAATTTAAGATACCCTTATTCAAGTGTGCATGGATCGACAACGGTCACGGTGGAGTTAAGAAAGACAAGATGAGATTTATAACTGTTGACTTCAATAAAAGGGCTTATCGAGACGATCCCTTTATACTTGCAAATAAGCAAGCAATGCAAGTTTTTTACATTCAAGATCCGGCGGATAAGAAAAGACATGTTGTGCTTCAAGGTAAATGTTCATCTTATTTAAGTACAAATGTTCAGCTTATTGAGTACAAATGTTCATCTTATTTATTACTTGCGACTTTCAGGAAAAAGACGTATTGTCGGTGTTGGTGATGTCGTAGATGAAGAAGCATACGACCACTTCGAGGAAATACCTCCTTTTTCTATTGGTATCGACGATACATCATAGCCAGTATCGATCAGTTGTAGGCGTACAGAAAACACCGAAGGCGTGTGGGTCGACACGCGAAGGAAAAAAACAAAGTAGCTACATAATCACATGTGAGTTTAAAAAACTGTTATGTGCTAATATAAATTATTCTTAACATAGATGTGCTAAATTGTTATGTTAATATTTTTATTTTTATTTTTTGCAGGTCATTAATTGGTGAAAAATTTTGTTAACAAGGAGCTAATTTATTTTTATTTTTGGTTAATTTTTTAAATTGTATTTTTATTTTGTTAGAAAAAATGTAAAACAAAATTAAATTCATGTGTAACCAACACAGAAATTAAAATTGTAATTTTATTTTGTTAGAAAAAATGTAAAACAAAATTAAATTCATGTGTAACCAACAGATCTTCTGTAAAACAAAATTAATATGTAAAAACGTTTGACCTTCAGTAACGGTTTTTAGCTAAAAACCGTTACAGAAGAGGCTAATCTGTAACGGTTATTAGCTAATAACCGTTACATAAGATTATTGGTAAAAACGTTTGACCTTCTGTAACGGTTATTAGCTAATAACCGTTACAGATTAGCCTCTTCTGTAACGGTTATTAGCTAATAACCGTTACAGATTAGCCTCTTCTGTAACGGTTATTAGCTAATAACCGTTACAGAAGGTTATTAGTAAAAACATTTGACCTTCTGTAACGGTTATTAGCTAATAACCGTTACAGATTAGCCTCTTCTGTAACGGTTATTAGCTAATAACCGTTACAGAAGGTTCGAACCCTTTATATATCGATCCCAGCCTGGCGTCTGTCCGACACTTCTTTCCTTTCTCGATCTCGCCTCTTTCTTAAAACCCTACATCTCTCGACAGTCGACACAAGCTCTAGCTCGCGCCTCTCTCGACACAAAAGCTCTCGGCTGCTCTCGACGGCTCCCCTCTCTCTCTCGAAAAAGGTAAATCCCTCTGTCTCCTCTTCCTCCTCCTCTCACCCCTCGCTCGATTCCTCTGTCTCACTCTATGTCTCTCTATGTTACAGCTTTGATCCCTCTCTCTCTGCCGCTCTCTCAACCCCTCGCTCTCTCTAACTCCCTCTCAGGTAATCCCTCTCCCTTTTTATTTCAATATAATTTGGGGCATAAATTTGGACTGAAATTTGGACTGTTTTGGGGCTGATTTGGGGCTATTTTGGGGCTGTGGTGCATAAAGCACAATTTTAGGGACTAATGTGCAAAATTTTGAACTGTTTTGTGGCTGTTTTGAGGCTATGGCTCATAAAGTAATTATTTTAGGGACAAATGTGCATAAATTTGGACTGTTTTGGGGCTGATATGGGGCTATTTTGGGGCTGTGGTGCATAAAACACAATTTTAGAGACTAATGTGCAAAAATTTGAACTGTTTTGTGGCTGTTTTGGGGCTGTGGTGCATAAAGCACAATTTTGAACTGTCTTGTGACTGTTGTGGGACTGATATGGGGCTGTTTTGGTGCCTAATGCACAATTAATTTTGAAATATTTAGAAATGTTTATTACAAATGTTTATTAGAATTGATTATTAGAATTGATTATTACAATTGATTATTAGAATTGTTTAATAGAATTGATTAATAGAATTGATTATTAGAATTGATTAATTATGATTAAATTAATTATTAGAATTGATTATTGGAAATGTTTAATAGAATTGATTAATGGAATTGATTAATTATGATTAAATTAATTATTAGAATTGAATCAAATTATTAGAATAAATGGACAAAACCGAAGGTAGCAATCCTAAGGTGAATAAGGGAAAAAATGTGACAAAGGACAAGAAAAATACAGATGTGACCAAGAAGGAGACGGAGACGAATCCGGATACCAAGCCGGAGTTCGATGTCACTCGTCAGAGATATGTGCCTCAGTGGATGCGAGATAACCCTTTACCTAGGCGGTCTGTATCTGCTGTGAGGCGCTATCCAGTTGGTTGCGGACGAACAACTGCAGATGGGGAGGAGGGACCAGAGGAGGTGCCATAGGAGGTGCCAGAGGAGATAGTGGAGGAAGAGAAGGAGTGAAATTAGGGTTTACTTTAGAGTTTAATAATTATCTATGCTATTTTGTATGAACATTGTTAAATGTGTAATTTTTGAACCTTAGGCTATTATCTATTTATCTAAATTATTGTCTATGATGTGTGAACCTTAATTTGTGTAAGAATTGATGTTTTATCTATGTTTTAATTATTATCTCAATTATTTTGTATGGTGTGATTCTTTATCCATGTTTCAATATATTAATTAGGTACTATATTATTTTGCGCCAACATTAATATATATTATATATGGTGTTTTAATTAGGTAGTAATGGAGAAAGGTGAAGGAAGCAATTCAAAGGGAAAAAAGTCGATCGAACGAGTGTACGTTAGGCGCAAAATTCGTGCCAATCCATCCTCTCAAATTCAAACGAACCAAAACCAAGCCTCTCAAAACCAAGGCCAACCAAGCCTCTCAAAATATGAACAACATGCAATGTTTTTCAAGCTTTTGATTGACAAGTTTGTGGCACCGTACACAGAGTGGAGAGAAGAAGTCATTGAAATATCAGATGATGAAGTTATTGTTTTGTCGGATGATGAACACTAGTTTTAGGATTTAGATTTGTGTTTATCGGATGAAGAACACTAGTTTTAGGATTTAGATTTATGTTAATGTATTTTGTTATTTGAGATTGAACTTGTCGTTTAATGTTTATGTTTATGTTAATATATTTTGTTTATGTTGTTAATGTTTATGTTTATGTTTATGTTTGTTTATGTTTATGTTAACTTGATTTGATTGCTTTCATTGTTGTTAATTATTTGTTAATAGATATGTCTGGAGATCAAGATAGAGATTTACAGGGTGAACAGGCTGGTACAGAATCCAGCGATGAGGAGGTCACAACGTTCGAAATAAAAAAAGGAGCAGAACGACATTGGAAGAGTTTAGGAGAAAAAAAGCTGCTGGGAAAAAGTATGAGATTAAATTTGACAAAGAAGGAGTGCCAATTGGTACTGAAGAGGCGGTGAACAAATTTGCATCATATTGCGGGTATCTGGCTAGAGCAAGAGTGCCAATCACAATTGATGATTGGCGGAAGGACGTTTCAAAGGAAAGTAAACTTGAGTTGTGGTTGGACATCAAGGTGAATAAATTTTCACTTAAATCATCTAATTTAAATTCCTATGCTAGCAATTAACTAACTTTTCTTTATGTTTCAGAAAATGTTCAACATCGAAGATGATAAAGCCATGAAGAATACTCTCAAAGCGATGAGCATAAGTCACAGGCTTATAGAAGTAGGATTGCTGAGGAGTATATCACAAATGCCGATCCAAACAATCCAAAAAATCCATGCGATAAACACCCAATCTCACAAAAGGAATGGGAAGAATTTTTCAAGAAAAGGACGGATGCAGATTTTGTACAAAAGAGCAACAAAGCGAAGGAGTTGAGAAAGAAATGGAAGGAGCCTCATAGGATGGGTTCCACTGGCTATAGAGGAAAAAAAGGTTCATGGAAACCTACAGACAAGATTGTCATACCCGGAGATTCTGAAGGGGCCGGTTCCACGAGCATTACCATCGGCGATTTGGAACCGAGGAGTCAAAGGTATTTCATGGGAAGGACTGTGGCTACGAAGGATAAAGGTACTTACACATGTAAATACTTATTATATATGCTAACTTCAAATTTTGTTTTGTGATTATTAATAAGATTTGTTTGTTGCTTTTTAGATACTTACACGTTCCATAGCTCTGATTCGTCGCCTATTGAGGCATTCAGTCGGTTGAGTGCCATGTCTGGTGAAATCAATTCCGGGTCAATACCGGAACAAGAAATCTTAAATCGGGCGGTTGACAGGCCAGAACATCCAGGAAGAATCAGGGGATATCCTTTATGCACCAAGAAGGAAGATGTGTATAAAAGAAAGCCTAGAAAGGATGCGCATGAAGGATGGATGGCACCAGACCAGATTGAAGAATTGATGAGCAGGGTCGCAGCTGAAGCCGCTGAGAAAACCAAAAGGGACTTGATTCACTCCGAGGAGATAATGAATGCGGCGAGACAAGAAGCTTTTCAGGTAATCCTTTTTGACAGTCAAAATGTAATCAAAATGAATGAAAACTATTATTCATCATCCGGTTGCTTGATAATTTTCAGGAGGTGAAACAATGGTTGGCCAGTAGCGGATTGCAGTTTCAAGCACCGCAGCAATTTGTGACGCCGTACCAGCCATTCGTTGAAGCTGAGGTAGACTCAGGAATGCCAAACGAGCAGTTATTCCGAACGGTTGCCTCAAGCTATATGCCTCCGGATCCGAGAAGCGTTGTTCAGGTTCATATTGATCACTTTTCTCTTTTCTATTTAGATTTATGTTTGGCTTAGCATTAGGGTTTCTGATCGAACTGAATTTCAGGAAGAAACGCCGTGCGATCTCTTTTCCCTTGATCACCTTTACCAGAAGATTAAGGTGGCCGAGGGAAATATTATTCCGAGTGTTGTTGGTCAGATCGTACACGGCGTGCCACTAACTGATCAACAACTCTATATCCATCTTCTCCGAGTAGGCGATGATTTTCGTCAGTGGCAAGTCCCAGGTAGGTCAGATGAGCTATTAGGAAATAATATAGGAGGACGATTCCCATGGCCGTCATTTTTGGTGGAGATAGGCCACAAGGTATCGTTTTAATTAATTATGATAATTTATTTCATCCATCTCTATTAGAACTCACTAATTAATTATGTGATGACATTGAATGCAGAGTTTGATAAAAAAGAAGCCAGATGCGAGAAAGGCGGTGGCGAAAAAGGTGATCGAGAGTCCAAAGGTTCCAAGTGCAGGTTCATCCAAAACCTAATTAGTTCAATTGATTGTTTCAGGGTAGATTGTTGCTCAACGTCGAATAATCTATTCTTTTGTGTCTGATTATTTCAGGGTCGATTGTTGCTCGCGATCCGCTACTTGAGCAGGATGCAATTGAAAAGCTTACCCCATCCGAACGAGAATTGTATGAACTATTGATGCTCCAACCAGAGCTTGAGAAAAATTTTGAGTTGCATAAATGTGATGTTTGGGGTACACACAGCGGCGAGGTTAAGTTCAACGTTGAATTGTGCGACATCCTCCATTGCTTTAGAAGAGAATCTCTAAACGTGTCGATCGTCAAGTTGTACTCTTGGTATGAATTTTCAACCTTTAAAATATTTTTTTAAAGTACCGTATTCAATTGGAGGTGAAAAATGTATGAATTAATATCCGTGAGTGTAGGTTTTGGATGAATGAACTTTCAGAGGGAGAAAACAACATCACCGTATTAGATCCAGAGATGTTGACTGCTCCTAAAATCAGACAAGAACAAAACCAAGCTGCGGACTACTTGATGAAGTCATTCGCGCAATATTCATCCAATTATATGATTCTGCCTTATTTACAAGAGTAAGGACAATTATAACTAATAAAATATCAATTATCTCGTTTACATGTTTGGTTCATTTTCATGAAAACAATAATCTCTATTCTTGCAGCTTTCATTGGATCCTTCTTGTTATTAATGTCGAGAAGCGCACCGTTCAAATAGCAGATTCTATCGAGCGCAAGAATCCAAAGATATTGATTAAGGGATTCATAACCCAGTAAGTTTTTGTTTCTAAATGAGATTCTGATATTGAGATAAGGACTACGTACGGTTCTATTTAAGCTATTAATGATATTGTATGCAGGATATACAAGCGATACCTTATGGAAAATGAAAAATATAACGCAAGGACCCGAACAACATTTGATTGGTATAAAATTCAGGTACGAGACTTAAAAAATATATTAGCTACCTAGGGTTTCTGAAACTGTGCAAAATCTTAACTATCTTTCTTGTTGGATCTTTAATTAGTGTCCGATACAAAATGGCAGCACAGAATGTGGATATTTCACAATGCTCGCCATGAAAAACGTATTATCTTATTGGATAGCAATTCAGGAAATACCTCATGTAAGTAACTTATTCTTTTAACTAATAACATTTGATCAAACAATTAGATTTTAGAATTTCATGATCTAACTAATAATATTTTTGACTTGTTTATCATAATATGCAGATGATCGAGCCGGTTGGAGTACCATACAACAAAGAAATGATTGATGGTGTCGTGACAGAAGTTATGGACTTCATGCAAGGGGTATTATTTTGATTAAAATGTGTTATTTGATGACTTGCCATGTTTGATTATACTTGTGATATATGTAAATACTTTGTTTATTGTTTGTGTGATATGCATGATTATATATGTTTGATATATGTGTGCTTTGTGATATATATATATGCTGCATTTGTTATTGTAAATTGGGTACCAATTTGGTACCAATTCGGCTAGCAAATTGGGGCTAGCCAATCAAACAGGCAAAACACAAAAAAAAAATTAAGACTTTTGTAACGGTTATTAGATAATAACCGTTACAGAATATTATAATTTCATTTTTTTTTAATTATAAATATTATCTGCAACGGTTATTAGATAATAACCGTTACAGAATCAAGTCTTCTGTAACGGTTATTACCTAATAACCGTTACAGAAGTTCTCCAAACACCACACCTGTTCCGTCCACAATACCATAACGGTTATTAGATAATAACCGTTACAGAAGACTGGATTCTGTAACGGTTATTATCTAATAACCGTTACACATGTTCTACAAAAAACAGTACCAGATTTTCCCTTGCGTATACCATAACGGTTATTAGATAATAACCGTTACAGAAGAGGGGGCTACTGTAACGGTTGTTGTCTAATAACCGTTATAGATCTGTAACGGTTATTAGACATTCTGTAACGGAGGCTACAGTAACGTTTCGTGTACCGTTACAGAAGTCTTTTATTAACCGTTACAGAAACCAAAATTTCGCGTAGTGTTTATTCCCGCTGCTTCTTTTATTTTCATATTTTTGTAAAGGCAAATCCCACTGCTTTCGTGCTTACATTGCAGGGGGGTGCAACTGCCAATCTGTTATATATTGGGCCATTGCCCGTTGTATTGCATGCTCCGGTGATCGTATGTTCGCTTCAAGATGAGAAAAAATGAAAAAAAACGAAATATATATATATAGAGAGAGAGAGTTTAGCTATGGAGAGATGCATCTTAAAAAACTTTTCGTGAGATGCGATCAAACCTCATAAATTTGGTTCAAAATGACTGATCCAAACCGTCTAATATGATCTCTCTATTGAAATATCCATACAAACTAAATTTTATATTTTTTCGAATTTTTTAAGTATTTTTTTTTAAATTTTAGAAAATCGTTAATCTAATTAGTTCTGAACCGTAGAAAAACTCTCATTTTAGAAAATCCGAAAAAATTACTTAAAAATTCTGAAAAAAATGTAAAATTTTGTCTACAAGAAGATTTCAATAGCGAGATCATATTGAACAGTTTGGATCGATCACTTTGAACCAGATTCATGAAAGAATCACTAAAGTTTATACATTGTCTAAATTTAGTCACTAAACTTTAATTTGTCCTCCCATAACCATTAAACTTCGATTTTGTCCGAATTTAGTCATTCTGTCAGGATTCCAATATTTGCCGTCTAATTCATCAAGTTAGGTGTAAAATTGGAGACATGAATGAAAAAATATCCCCTTAACCTACCTCTGTCTCTCTCTTTGTGATTTTCTCAGACTAAATAGCAACCAAATGTAATTGAGGGTTAGAGAAATAAATCGCAACCAGATCTCCTCTCTCCACTGAACCCTATCACAAGTTCTCTCAGAATCCTCTCCTTCTTTGTTCCTCAAAGCCTCTCCTTCTTCGTCCCTCACCCAAGAAATATAGCAAGTTTTGTACCCTATCGCTGTCATGAAAGCCCCAAATTTCAACAATTATCAACGCTGTTATTGTAATGAGATCACTGAGCTGAAAAACATCGTGGATAAAATTCAATCCTGCTAGAAGATTTTTCGGTTGTAAATTTTACGGGGTAAGTAATTTACTTCTAATTTTCATTATTTTCCACCTTGAATTGGAATAAATTTTCGATTTATATTTTTACTCTTTTTAATTTTATAGACGCCCAAAGATTGTCGATATTTTTCCTGGTTTGATGAACCCACACCAGATCGGATGAAGGAAGTGATTAATGGCCTACTTGGTTGATTAAATAAAATGGAAGGAGAGATGAAGGCTTGCTGGTATGATGAGGATGTGATTAATGAACTACTTGGCCGATTATATAAAATAGAAGGAGAAATGAAGGCTAAGGACTCTAAGGAAAAACATCTAATTTTAATTATAGTAATTTTATTAGTGTTATTGTTCTTGCTGTCATTATTTGTTTTTAGATTTAGCATGAGTTCTTTTTAATTTATGACATGGTAGTTTAATTAATTACATGGTGTTCTAATGTTGTTTTTTAGTTTAATTAATGACTTGCTTTTTAGTTTAGTTTATAACATGGTAGTTTAGTTTATAACATGGTGGTCTTAATTTATGTGTTATTTTTGTCTTAATTACTTGCTGTCATTAATTGTTACTCACAATGTAGCCCACTAAAGTTACAATTAATTGTTACTCATTAATTCATTTGATGTTCCTTCTTTACTTTTTTTCGATGTAAGCTACAGTGGCAGAAAAAGTTTTACGGAAAAACAAAATCACATGAACTATATCCAAAATGTAGAACTAGTATAAGAGACTGATTCAATTCGGCGACTGAACCCAACAGAAGCTACTGGGTTCGATCAAGTCTGGTTTACATGTACACCTGTCATCTTCCGATTGGCTACGGAGAGTGGGACCCAATTACAGTTAATGGTTTAAAAAAAAAAAACGAAAGAAAAAGGGTGGAAGATAGGAGTGATGAATGAGCTGGCTGAGAATGTGATTGATATAGCCGTTGAGAGAGAGCCAGCTGCTTAATTGCTTATGACATGTGGGGCACCCCTGGTATTGAAGATGATACTTCAGTGTGGAATAGACAAAAGAGCTGGGTATAGCAGTAGTTGGTAACCAGACCATGGCAAGAAGGCGTTAGGGATGATGCCATCCATGGATGCGCCAACTTAGCTTGATTTTGGTGATTAAGGAGATGTAGATTGCTTTAATTGGTGGTTTACATTTTAGGATGTTTTCAGTGCTTTTGATTAATCGGGGACTTGTCTATTGTTTCAAAGCTGTAGTTAGCATAATTAACAAGGTTTGGAATTTTAGGTGTTGAGAGATTCTTCATTCTTGATGTAGAGATGGCTACTGGGACACTGGTACTATTAGGTGGTACCTGTACAGAATCTGATTCAGGTTTTTGTGCTGCAATTAGGAAACGTAGTATTTTAACTTTTCTATAATGAAAAGTGGTAGAGCAGTTTGCTCTACTTATTTCCAAAAAATATATATATTGTTTGTCGATTTCATAATATCTCAATAAAGTCACTAACGATTTTTTTTCCTTTTTTTTTTTTGTAATTTTGAGTTCATTTTCATTGAAATTAACGTCTTGAGAATAATAGATACATTCTGAACAAATTTTGTCAGGATAAAATCGAAATTGTTCAATTATTTGCCACCTGGTAATTTCTTATTTGTATATATATCGTGTTCCAATCACTAATGTTGTATCACTTGAACTAGGGTCTCCACACAATCGGGAGAATTTTTTTTTTTAAAAAAAAAACAAAATTCATGAATAATTATCATTTAAAATAAATTATAAAATAGAAAATAAGTATGAAACGTTGTAACTGTTAACTCCAATTTTAAACCGCAATTTTAAAGTTTGATATGTACATTTTTCCGAAATACATTAACTTAATTTTTTCCGACTTACATGTAATTTACCATTACCAACAAATACTCAAAGTAGTACAGTCCACAAAGAATCAGAAAGCAACTGAAAAAAAATCATTCTATTTAAAACTAAAATATGATTTTATCTGTAAAGAAAAATATAATTTGTCTTATTAACATGACTGAAGTAATTTTTTTAACGGATATCTTTTTTAACATGTACAGCTGTCATCAATATGAATTTTGTTTTCAAAATACAAAATTAATGCTCATGGTCATGGATTAACAAACAAAACTTGACAGTTTTAAAACCAAGTTATTTCTGGCATAAGAAAAACAACTTGTGGATATGTCTTCAGATGTTTGCCGGGTTTCGTTATCGTATCATCTCAATAAAAGTAGCTAAATTATTTTTCGAATTTCGACCTCATTTTCTTAGAAATTAATAGGTGGGGAAAACTTAATACAACTTTTAACCAATTAATGACAAATAAATCGAAATCATTTAATTGCATGCTTGTAATTTTTTATATGTTTATATATCATGTCTGACCACTCAGCTTTGTATGACGTCTCCACACCATATGGGAGACTTTTGTACTAATTATTTATGTCACTGAGAACTAATAACGGCATCTTTTTATGTTTCGTTCTAATAACGAAACGGTAAGCGAAATACCATATTGTACCGTTTCGCATTGTTTTGAACCAAATTCTGTGTAATTATGACACTACGCCAAAAATGATTTTTAGAACCGCCACATTAACACCGATTTTTTCAAAAACCGGTTCTAAAAACAACCAGTGGCAATTTCGATATTGTTAGTTATTTTTTTAAGACCGGTTTTTTATAAAAACCGGTTCTAAAGAGTTGCCAAAAAAAAAAGAAAATTCAGTTTTTCTTTAGGACCGTTTTTTTTATAAAAACCGGTCTTAATACTTTAATTTTTAGAACTGGTTTTTTATAAAAACCGGTCCTAAAGATTTGGAATAAGAAAGTAACGATTTGGAATTTAATGTACTGTGCTGCGCAAGTTACTTTTTGGAATTTCAATCAAGCTTTTCAAAGTAGGTATATAATAATTGTAGGATGCGTTGTCAAAAACATATAGAAATATTGCCAAAATTTATCGTTCAATTGAATTATTTTTATATTTTGCGTTGTCAAATAAATTAGTTACCATTCTCACGTATTAATTTCCTGACTAATTGTTAATACTAAATGTTTGACCATTTCAATTTGTATCACTTAATTAAGAAGAATACAATTTCCATAATAAACAATTTAACAGTTAAAAATAATAATAAAAAATTTTCGCATTCATATAAAAAATGTAAAGTAAACAATAAAATTTCATAAGATGTGCTTTATTATTGTTCTTCTTATTTGTCCAAAACTTTTAAAAATCATCCTAAATATATAACATATAACAATATGAAAAATGCTTGCATATCATATAGAGTCATTTTAGAAGGTAACAAAATTATAGACAGTAAATTCTAGAATATTATTTAAAATGTGTTCAGATTTTTTTATTTGACATTTTGACGCATTAAAAATGAAACGAAATATATGAATCCTTAGTATTTGAAATAAAAATGCAGTATTACATTCGTAGAACTCTTGCTATATGAGTTTGAAACTTTTCATGAATTATAAAAAAAATTGTATTCTCATTTTTTAATTATTATAGTATTAGTTTCGACTAAAATTTAGTAAAATTCAAACATCAAATTTAAACTATTGATTTTGAGGTTTATTTGATATATACTCAATCGGGAGGTAGAAAAATAAACGAACCTTGTCATCTATGATAGAATTATTCTAATACTCTCATGTGTGCTTAACCATTGATTGAATATCAAATGAACTCTAAAATTATAAAACTTATATGAGAACGCATCTCTCGTTAAAATTGAAGAATATCAATGGTTTAGATTTGACATTTGAATTTTGATATTTGTAAAAAGTAATTAAATAGCGAAATATTGATATTTGTGGCATAAAAAAAAATGTGGCCTTGGAACCTTGATCTTGAAATATATATGGAAGACCAAATTTCACATTTTTTTTAAAAATAATTCACTATTTTTAAATTTATAGAATATCGTAAATTTAAATTATGTAAGCTAATAATATGATTTAAAAGGAACCGAATTTAATTAAAAATATAGAATCTCCAATGTTAAACATTTATGACTACCTCAATGCTGTGACACCCGTAATTTTTACTGTTTCTGAAATTATTTTTATTATATAAAATTGGGTGCACTTGGTTGGTTTTATTATGAATAATTTCTGTACTGGAAATTAAATTTTTATAATTACTGGTATTCTTAAAATAAGAATATGAAAATTTCTAAATTTTTAGTTGGCATTATAAAAAGATTAGTTATTTTTCTTTTGTTGCATAATGTTTTATGCATAGAATATTGATTTTTGATTTATTGAGAATTTCTGAATTTTGTAAAAAAAAAAAAAAAAAAAATCGGAAACAAAAACCAGCTCTCTCTCTCTCTGTTTCTTTACGTGGGCAACCAACAGAGAGGCGCCAGCCTCTCTTTCTCCAACAAAACCGAAGCCCCCCCCCCTCAAATCCATCCACCTCAATTTCTCCGCCATTTCACCGGATCGAAGTATCCACGCGTTCGCCTCACCGTTCTCTTGCACCATCTACCTTCGGATCGTCGATTGGTGGCCTCTCCTCGTCGTATTTCTCGACGGAAGTTTTTAGGGAAATTGAGCGAACTCGTCGGTTTTGGCCGTCGTTCGACCTGGAGCACTCTGGGGTCCTCTCCATCGATTTCCAAGTGGACTTGCAAGGTTTTGTCGGGGATAAGTGGTGAAAATCGAGAAATAGCGATTTCGGCTCGTTTTCTCGCGCCACCGGTCTTTGACCGAAATTGAGTGAGTAATCTCTTTGGATTAGTTCTATATTGTTATTCCTTGCTATTTTCTTGATTGAATTGCAAATTTTAATTGAGATGGAATGTGTATGAAATTTTTAGGGTTTATCGGGAAATTTATGAAATTGGATTGATATGTGCAAACTGAGTAATGCGAAATTGAGATGGATTGAATACTTGTATGTGATGATTAATATGTGAGGATTTTATGCATAATAGGAATTGCTAAGCATAGTTAAGAATATGACATTATTTTAAATTAAGTATCGCATTTAGTTTTGATATAAATAGATGCATGTATATAAAGGGTAAATATGAGATTTTGCTTGTCATGCATTTTATTGGATAATTATTACTTATATTGCAATATTGACCTCTTTGGGTTTAAGGGTTATTTTGGTAAAAAGAGATCATATTGGGTTTGGATTCGAATTTTGACATTAAACCCTAATTTTTGGTCATATCATGCATGCATTTTTTGCATATTAGAATTAGTGATACTTATTATAATTGATTGGAAAACTAAATACAATAGTTTTTACTAAATGTTGCATTAGCTTTTGCATAAGTGTTGCATGTGAGATTAGAGGTATATTAAATTGTACCAATTGAGTTGCATGGCATGACATGGTCATTTAACATTTTAGGTTTAAAAGAATAATTAACAAGTAAAAGTATGTATATTAGTTAAGTGTTGTATTGCATAATCTAAATGTTAAAGGAGAAGTTTAATAAAACAAGTTTGCATGCTCTTGACTTAGGTTTTAAAAGTATAGCTTATATGTTGACATAGATACTAATGCATGGCATAATCATGATGCATGGTAGCATAGTTTATAACCTAATTGATAAAGATTATAAGTAGCATAACTTGAGTGTTATAAAAATTAAAAAGAAATTTATATTTGTTTTAAAGTCAGGTTATTATGAGTCGGAATTTAGAAACAACTTGCTTATTGGAGGCTTTGTTCCATCAGTAATTTCTTTCTTGCTTTTACTTTGGATTTTGCCTTGCTCAGGTACGGATTTCACTTGAGTTTTAATTATATGTGATATATATATTCTGATTGTTGTTGTTATTACTAGTATTATTATCATTATGCATTCTGAATTCATAATTGGAATTTTGTTCATGAGTTCATTTTGTGAAATTGTATATTGATGCATGATTGGAAAGTGGCATATTGAATGGTATCCGATTGAAATGTTGGAAAGTGACATATTGAATGGTATCCGATTGAAATGTGATTTGATTGAGGTAAGTACAGCTTGTGTGGTTGAGATAGACACTCGTAATGTTTGGAGGTGGAGTCATGACCCATCCTACCAAGCACCGTGTAATAAGCGCTTATGTACCGGGACTCAGTAGGTCTAGTCTGGAATGGACCGGAGTGTGAGTGTTCCCAGCTTGCTTGTACATTTTGATGATTTAATTGATTGAATTATGTATGAATTGAATTGGCCGTTGGCATCCATCTATAGGGTGGTTCGCGGTATCTGAAGGAAATGACTGAAATGATTGACTTGTGATAAACCAGACTTGCATATTAGGTAATTGTTCAACCAAATGAGTCGGCTTTTGCTATACATTGATATTTGAATTGTTATGGAATTGATGCCGAGCTCACATTTCATATTGCATTGATTGAATTGATTTGACCTTGCTATTTCTATTGGAAACAAGTTATTAATTATTTGTTCAGGTAATTGAAATGATAATTGTCATATTTTGAATTCAAAGAAAAGAAATTGATTTCTAAGAGTATTGAATTTATTTGTCTAATTGCATTGCTTGATTGAAAGTCTAGTTTTAATGTTATTTGAAATAAAAAGAAATGAAATTTGATTTGGAATTGATTTGACTCAGTCTTGTATTTAGTTCCAACACATGATAATCAAAACTCAAGTGGCTGGAACTGAATACCGTACTGAGATAAATTTTATTTATCTCATTCCGTGCTTTTTGCATTGTTTTCCACTATTGGTTGTGGGTTCCAGGTTTCAGATCAAGTGCTGGACTGCAAGACGAGTAGCGGACCATTGGATATTGTGGTTAGTAATCCAAAAATACCAGGCCTTTATAGGATTTACTTTATATTTAAGTAATTAATTATAAATTTCTAATTAATCGGTATATTATTTGAGGAGAATCAGTATTAATTGGTAAATTAAGTATTAGTAAGCCTTGCGGGTGCAGTAGGCATCCGCGGCGGGCACTCCATCGTGTACTGTCCAGTTACAGTATTCGACGGGGTGTCACAGATGGTATCAGAGAATGGTTTAACAACCAAACCAGACCAATAGATTGCGTGAGAATGGGTACGTCTAAAGGGTTGTTTTGTAGGTAAGTTGATTTCTTACTATTTGTGATAGCAAAATAATATTTGTCTAGCTAAGTTATTAGTATTATAGGATACAGATGCTTTGTATTTGTATATATCTAATATATTAATTATTTATAGTTGCTTGATTATTTTATATATGTGTTGTAATTTTAAAAGTTATGTTTAATAGGTCGTAACAATTTTTGTGGATGAAATTAATAGAGCTTATTTTCTAATGTTTGAAATGTAAAGTGATTTTGATAAGTGCACAAAAAAAAAAAAAGAGTTGGTATGGCAAGTTAAAGGATTTTGGTTATTATAGTAAGCATGTTCTATGTTATATTAATGCTAATTGGAATATTAAAGATTTCTGAATTTACTATAGTATGCACAAACTTTTAGAACTTATTTGAGTAAAGATCTTATTATCTTTTGTTGGCACAAGGATCAAACAAGCTGACTGATCATCTGACTTGTTAATTGAATCTGAATAATACCAGAATTATCCTTACTTCCTTGACTGATCACCAAGGCAGCCAAGAATAATTTTGATATTACCGTGCTTCCTAAAAGATAAGAAAAGAACTGGATATTTCAAAATGTTACTAGTTACAAGAATTGAAAGTTTTTATTTTTAAATGATAACGTAAGAAGTGGAAGTATTCTCTGTTTGTAGTACTTTGTTATTTGAATTGTTATGATGATATGATACAGAATTGTCTGAATTGTAAAGTGAATTGATTGACCGTTGGCAACCCTCTTTAGAGGTGATTCACGGTATCCGAATATCTGTAATCGCTGGTTGCTCTCTGAGAAAGAGACTCGCGATATCTGACTTTGAATTGATTGACCTGTAATTGTGACTTATGATTTGTCATGCTTGCATTTAAGTACCGAGATTGGGCCGACATTCTTGTATTATCATTAGTATTTTAATTTTGAATTGAATAAAATGTCGGGCTGAGTTGCATTACATAAATCGATAATTATTTCATAATATGTTGGTACTATTTGATTGTATTATTGATTATATGATTGCTATGTATTTAAATAAATTTCGAGGTCGAAATTTTTTTTTAAGGAGGGAAGAATGTGACACCCGTAATTTTTACTGATTCTGAAATTATTTTTATTATATAAAATTGGGTGCACTTGGTTGGTTTTATTATGAATAATTTCTGTACTGGAAATTAAATTTTTATAATTACTGGTATTCTTAAAATAAGAATATGAAAATTTCTAAATTTTTAGTTGGCATTATAAAAAGATTAGTTATTTTTCTTTTGTTGCATAATGTTTTATGCATAGAATATTGATTTTTGATTTATTGGGAATTTCTGAATTTTGTAAAAAAAAAAAAAAAAAATCGGAAACAAAAACCAGCTCTCTCTCTCTCTGTTTCTTTACGTGGGCAACCAACAGAGAGGCGCCAGCCTCTCTTTCTCCAACAAAACCGAAGCCCCCCCCCCCTCAAATCCATCCACCTCAATTTCTCCGCCATTTCACCGGATCGAAGTATCCACGCGTTCGCCTCACCGTTCTCTTGCACCGTCTACCTTCGGATCGTCGATTGGTGGCCTCTCCTCGTCGTATTTCTCGACGGAAGTTTTTAGGGAAATGGAGCGAACTCGTCGGTTTTGGCCGCCGTTCGACCTGGAGCACTCTGGGGTCCTCTCCATCGATTTCCAAGTGGACTTGCAAGGTTTTGTCGGGGATAAGTGGTGAAAATCGAGAAATAGCGATTTCGGCTCGTTTTCTCGCGCCACCGGTCTTTGACCGAAATTGAGTGAGTAATCTCTTTGGATTAGTTCTATATTGTTATTCCTTGCTATTTCTTGATTGAATTGCAAATTTTAATTGAGATGGAATGTGTATGAAATTTTTAGGGTTTATCGGGAAAATTATGAAATTTGATTGATATGTGCAAACTGAGTAATGCGAAATTGAGATGGATTGAATACTTGTATGTGATGATTAATATGTGAGGATTTTATGCATAATAGGAATTGCTAAGCATAGTTAAGAATATGACATTATTTTAAATTAAGTATCGCATTTAGTTTTGATATAAATAGATGCATGTATATAAAGGGTAAATATGAGATTTTGCTTGTCATGCATTTTATTGGATAATTATTACTTATATTGCAATATTGACCTCTTTGGGTTTAAGGGTTATTTTGGTAAAAAGAGATCATATTGGGTTTGGATTCGAATTTTGACATTAAACCCTAATTTTTGGTCATATCATGCATGCATTTTTTGCATATTAGAATTAGTGATACTTATTATAATTGATTGGAAAACTAAATACAATAGTTTTTACTAAATGTTGCATTAGCTTTTGCATAAGTGTTGCATGTGAGATTAGAGGTATATTAAATTGTACCAATTGAGTTGCATGGCATGACATGGTCATTTAACATTTTAGGTTTAAAAGAATAATTAACAAGTAAAAGTATGTATATTAGTTAAGTGTTGTATTGCATAATCTAAATGTTAAAGGAAAAGTTTAATAAAACAAGTTTGCATGCTCTTGACTTAGGTTTTAAAAGTATAGCTTATATGTTGACATAGATACTAATGCATGGCATAATCATGATGCATGGTAGCATAGTTTATAACCTAATTGATAAAGATTATAAGTAGCATAACTTGAGTGTTATAAAAATTAAAAAGAAATTTATATTTGTTTTAAAGTCAGGTTATTATGAGTCGGAATTTAGAAACAACTTGCTTATTGGAGGCTTTGTTCCATCAGTAATTTCTTGCTTGCTTTTACTTTGGATTTTGCCTTGCTCAGGTACGGATTTCACTTGAGTTTTAATTATATGTGATATATATATTCTGATTGTTGTTGTTATTACTAGTATTATTATCATTATGCATTCTGAATTCATAATTGGAATTTTGTTCATGAGTTCATTTTGTGAAATTGTATATTGATGCATGATTGGAAAGTGGCATATTGAATGGTATCCGATTGAAATGTTGGAAAGTGACATATTGAATGGTATCCGATTGAAATGTGATTTGATTGAGGTAAGTACAGCTTGTGTGGTTGAGATAGACACTCGTAATGTTTGGAGGTGGAGTCATGACCCATCCTACCAAGCACCGTGTAATAAGCGCTTATGTACCGGGACTCAGTAGGTCTAGTCTGGAATGGACCGGAGTGTGAGTGTTCCCAGCTTGCTTGTACATTTTGATGATTTAATTGATTGAATTATGTATGAATTGAATTGGCCGTTGGCATCCATCTATAGGGTGGTTCGCGGTATCTGAAGGAAATGACTGAAATGATTGACTTGTGATAAACCAGACTTGCATATTAGGTAATTGTCCAACCAAATGAGTCGGCTTTTGCTATACATTGATATTTGAATTGTTATGGAATTGATGCCGAGCTCACATTTCATATTGCATTGATTGAATTGATTTGACCTTGCTATTTCTATTGGAAACAAGTTATTAATTATTTGTTCAGGTAATTGAAATGATAATTGTCATATTTTGAATTCAAAGAAAAGAAATTGATTTCTAAGAGTATTGAATTTATTTGTCTAATTGCATTGCTTGATTGAAAGTCTAGTTTTAATGTTATTTGAAATAAAAAGAAATGAAATTTGATTTGGAATTGATTTGACTCAGTCTTGTATTTAGTTCCAACACATGATAATCAAAACTCAAGTGGCTGGAACTAAATACCGTACTGAGATAAATTTTATTTATCTCATTCCGTGCTTTTTGCATTGTTTTCCACTATTGGTTGTGGGTTCCAGGTTTCAGATCAAGTGCTGGACTGCAAGACGAGTAGCGGACCATTGGATATTGTGGTTAGTAA
This sequence comes from Rhynchospora pubera, assembly GCA_028095005.1. Taxonomy (NCBI): domain Eukaryota; kingdom Viridiplantae; phylum Streptophyta; class Magnoliopsida; order Poales; family Cyperaceae; genus Rhynchospora; species Rhynchospora pubera. The sequence goes on along the minus strand of CM051462.1, from coordinate 83,237,687 downwards.
TCCAAAAATACCAGGCCTTTATAGGATTTACTTTATATTTAAGTAATTAATTATAAATTTCTAATTAATCGGTATATTATTTGAGCAGAATCAGTATTAATTGGTAAATTAAGTATTAGTAAGCCTTGCGGGTGCAGTAGGCATCCGCGGCGGGCACTCCATCGTGTACTGTCCAGTTACAGTATTCGACGGGGTGTCACAAATGCTCTTTATGATTGATACGAAAATGACACTGCTAAAGATATATATGCATGCTCTTTTAAAGGGAGTATTGAGAATCATAGGGTAACGATTAATATATTATAGTTGAATAAACTTGCAAATATGAAAGAGAGAAGATTAAAAATTACATAATTTTTATTATCACTTTTTTTTTCTCTTAGTGCATATGATGTCATAGATTCAGTCACATTTCTATACATACAAATACATGTTATCATGATATAACTAGGAAAGGTACATACATATTAATTAAAATTTAAAAAAAGGAACGCGTGATTTCTAGTAAATAAAAAAGAAATATTTTTAATTTTAGAATGAAAATATAATAAAACAGAATAAAAAATTAAAAATGAAAAAACCCGAAAAAAATAGAATAAAAGAACACAATAACACAAAATTAAATTATATAAGAAAACAGAAATATTTTAAATATAGTTTCATATAATAAAGTATTAAAGTATCATAAAAACAGAAATTAAATAGGAAAAAAAATTTTGGAATGATTTTTAGAACCGGTTATTTAATTAATAACAGGTTCTAAAACTCTAATCCAGAAAATTTTACTTAAAATAATTAATGATCTTTAGAACCGGTTTTTTACTTAAAAACCGATTCTAAAAAAAGGAGTTTTTTTATTTAAAAGTTAAAACTATTCTCTTCACTCTTCTCACTCGAAAATTTTCTAAATTTTCCTAAGTTTCTAACTGCTCTTTTCTTGTGACTTTGCCTCTTCCCCTCTCCACAACTCCTCATTGCCTCACTGCCACATCTCGACTCCGACTGCGCCACCACTCCTCTCGACTCCGCTGTCCCTCTTCCCCTCGATCAAACACTTCCTCTGCGCGACTGCCTTCTTGGTTAGGTATTCCCTTGACAAACCCTCTCTCTTTGCTCCTTGCTTATTTGTGTGCTATGGTTGTTTCTTATCGTGCCTAGGCTTAAGTTCACTGACGCCTTGATTGTGCTCGCTATACTGGCAGTGACTAACAAACTTGTACTTTTGTTCACGGCCTTGTTTGTCGACTTCAGGGCTTTCCCAAGTTTCGAACTGCTTGTGGAAATCTGCCACCACCTCATCGATTAGTTTTTCCCTAATTCTCCTCCTCCTCCTCCTCTTTCAAGGTATGGTTCGCCAATTCCTCATTACTAATTTTATAAACCCCTGTTATGATTCAGATCGGTTTGCGTTACTTACTCGTTGGCAACGCTTAATTAACTCTCTAGAAATATCTTGTTCATGCCTCGTTTAATTTATTTAGATCTATTTTTTAATTTCTTGATAATTTTATATTTTCTGTGTTATATAGATATATATATATGTAATAAATTTTGGTTAGCAAAATGGTCTAGCAATAGAATTAGTAATTTTTTTTAGAACAATATTGTTTTTTAACACTGGTTATTAATAAAAAACAGGTGTTAAAGATGATGTTTAGCACCGGTTATTAATAAATAACAGGTGCTAAAGATGATCTTTGGTGCTAAAGATGATCTTTGGTGCTAAAGATGATCTTTAGCACCGGATATTTATTAAAAACAGGTCCTAAAAATCGAATAAAATAATAAAAGAAAATATGGATTGATTTTTAGCGCCGGATTTTTAACACCGGTTTTTAATGATTTTTAACACCGGTTTTTAATGATTTTTAACACCGATTTTTAATGATTTTTAACACCACTACTCTTTAGCATCGGATGGAAACCGGTGCTAAAAAGCTCTATTTAACCGATGCTAAAAATATTATATGGCGTAGTGTGAAGTGGCACGGTTAACTGTTCGGAATTCTGTTTCGTTTTCCAAACGAAACCGTTTGTGAAATGAAATAAAGTACTGTTTACCTTAACAGAACAGGTTGTTCCGTGCTTTATGTCCATGTTAGACAGGCCTAATTATTATTATTATTATTATTATTATTATTATTATTATTATTATTATTATTATTATTATTATTATTATTATTATTATTGTTGTTGTTGTTGTTGTTGTTATTATTATTATTATTATATATCAGGAGCTTTATTTTTTTTCTTGGACAAACCAGGCAGCGACTACCTATGAAGCGTTCGGAGTCTTCGAGCGCGTTTTATAAACGTGTTATTATGTATTTTGGTTCTAGCATGGAAACTACCAAAAAGAACTTCATGTGATGGTTCTAGCATTTTGGTTGTTGCCTTCTATTATGTATCCTCTTCTATATGGATAAAATATATATAGGATACTGTACGAGGTGAATCATGTATAATTTGTGTAAATAGGTGAAATTTTCATTAAAGTTGTCCATTAATTTCATCAAATTAAAAAATCGAAGTATAAAATTTATATTTTCTAATTACTGTGAAACACATTTACTATTGATAGAACAATAAATGTAAACATACAAAACAACCGCGTGGGGAAAACAATCTATATAGTGGAATAGCCTAATTAACCTAATTTCAAATTTCCAACGCATTTTATATTTTTAATATTGCAAAAATGAAACACACATTGAATTCATTCAACGTCAATTTTCCTACCAAGTCTTTTGTTGTCTTCATATTATATAAGCTCCACTTCAAGTTATGTTTGAATTGCATACAGTAGAGAGAAATTGATGTAATAAGACAAGATACATAGATTTAGTTTGATTTATAGTCCGGTACAATAAATGCTTGCATTACTTGCATGTCCATACCAGTGTCATTATACACATATCTATACTGGGACTTGCTGTACTTAATGGACCAGTTGTAAGATGATTAATTGGTCTCAACTGAAATGGGAATTGTATTATACTGAATGGCATAAACCAAATTGTCCCTTTATATTATTATGAAATTTAGTCTAACTTGACCTTTTTTCCATTGTTGAAGGATATTATACTTTTTTTATGTCACGGATATTGCGTCACAGAGTTATTGTAGTTTTCTGAGCTTTATGGTGAGTTACACATCGATGTTTTTGGAGATATTTGTAGTCGACAAATCTGAATACTCTGCGTGGCAAGTGACAAAACTAGTAACCACTATACTAGTGTATATTGTTGCTGGTTCATTCGACTGTTATGTTTACCGTATATTCAGGCATATGGAGGTATTAATTTCCTTATTGATAAGTCATTTTGGATTGAATATTTAGTAATTATTGGATTAATCTAACTAATAATTGCATTAATATAAAATATAGATGTATCTCATTTGTGTGATTGGAATCTTCTTGGTTTGTTTATTTGGGGCGGATCACATTCAGCAAGTAGAAGGTTTAGTTGACATTATATACTGTGACACCCGAAATTTTTACTGTTTCTGAAATTATTTTTAATATAAAACTTGAGTGCACTTGGTTGGCTTTATTTGAATAATTTCTAAGCTGGAAATTAAATCTTTATACTTACTGGTATTCTTAAAATAAGAATATGAAAAATTCTAAATTTTTAATTGGCATTATAAAGAGATTAGCTATTTTTTTCTTTTGTTGCATAATTGTTTTTATGCCTAGAATATTGATTTTTGGGATTTATTAGGAATTTCTGAATTTTGTAAAAAAAAAATAAAAAAAAAATAATCGGAAGTTAAATTGGGGAGCCGACCCCTTTATTTTTGTTTGTTTGTTTCTCTCTGTCTTTCCCCTTCGGCTCCAACAGAGAGGCATACGCCTCTCTTTCTCCAAACCGAAACCCCTCCCCACAAATCCAATCTCCACCTCTTCTCCATCGTTTCACCGGATCAAAGTACCTTCGCGTTCGTCTCACCACCCTCTCTTATTATCTACCTTTGGATCGTCAATTGGAGGCCTCTCCTCGTCGTATTTTTCGATGGAAGTTTTTCGGAAATCAAATCCGGGAAGGTCTCTTCCGATTTTTCTTGCAAACTTCTAACTCGTTACACTTACTGAGTAAGTAAATTTGTTGATTGTATTAGATTTCTACCCTTTTGTTACTCAAATTAATTTCAAAGGGCCAAATCGAATAAAGTCATTTGCAGTTTTTCTGTTACCGCTGTGACATTGCATCAGTGTTTAAGTAACTGTTGTTATTCTGTTTCGAATTTGGATGTGAGAATAGTTTTGTTTGAAACTAGACTTCAAGATGAAAATTTTGGTATCTAAAGTGAATTTTTCTGAGATTGGTTGGTATTTTTACAAGATTTTTGAAACTAGGGCCTCTTTTGAAAATCAGTTTCTGGAACAGACAGACCCCAGTGTGGTTTTTCATTTTTCATTTATTCTCTGTTTGCATTTAGGACTTGAAACTTTTAGGTATGAAACTAGACATCTAGAGGCAGCTTCTGTAAATTTTACAAAATTTTTAGAGATTTATTTGAAGGGTTTCAAGGCAGGAACTTTCAGACGTACTTACTGGCACAATTTGCTGGAACAGATTTTCTGAAACCTGATTCTGTCTGATTTCGAAAATTCACTATAATTAATCTGTATGTCCAAACATCATGAAATTTTTACAGTAGATGAGTCCTATCATGTTTCATTCACAGTTAAATTTTCATTTGATTCCGTTCATCCGTTCTAGAAATAAAAAGGATTTTGTAAACTGTCGAAAATGCCCTTCACGGGTTGTGCCAGAAAATTGTCCAGCACTATTGTTTTACCGTTGTGTATTGATTTCTAGAGTTGTTAACCACTGTTTAGTGTTTCAAATCATCTACTAGTACAACTAATAAGGTGTACTATAATTGTATGAGGTAATCAAAGGAACAAATCAAATCCGTCACTTTATCTACGAATTCGTTGAATGTGAATTGTTATTGTTTGCTTGCTTAAATAAGGACTTAGCCTAGTATTGTTAATGTAGAGTCTGGGCAGGTTTCGAGCCGGATATGGCTGGTACAACTGAGGGTCTGTATGATTATTGTTGGCTAGCTGATGTTATTGTGATATCAGGTACGGATTTCACTTGAGTTTTAATTATATGTGACATATGTTTTGATTGTTGTTATTGTTATTATTATTATTATCATTGTCATTATGCATTCTGAATTCATAATTGGAATGTTGTTCATGAGATCATTTTGTGAAATTGTATATTGATGCATGATTGGAAAGTGACATATTGAATGGTATCCGATTGAAATGTTGGAAAGTGACATATTGAATGGAATCCGATTGAAATGTGAATTGATTGAGGTAAGTACAGCTTGTGTGGTTGAGATAGACACTCGTAATGTTTGGAGGTGGAGTCATGACCCATCCTACCAAGCACCGTGTAATAAGCGCTTATGTACCGGGACTCAGTAGGTCTAGTCTGGAATGGACCGGAGTGTGAGTGTTCCCAGCTTGCTTGTACATTTTGATGATTTAATTGATTGAATTATGTATGAATTGAATTGGCCGTTGGCATCCATCTATAGGGTGGTTCGCGGTATCTGAAGGAAATGACTGAAATGATTGACTTGTGATAAACCAGACTTGCATATTAGGTAATTTCCCAACCAAATGAGTCGGCTTTTGCTATACATTGATATTTGAATTGTTATGGAATTGATGCCGAGCTCACATTTCATATTGCATTGATTGAATTGATTTGACCTTGCTATTCCTATTGGAAACAAGTTGTAAGGGTTGCTTTTAATTTGCACGTTAGTTATTACATGTTATTAATTATTTGTTCAAGTAATTGAAATGATAATTGTCATATTTTGAATTTCAAGAAAGGAAAATTGATTTTGAATAGTACTGAATTTATTTGTCTAATGGCATTGCTTGATCGAAAGTCTAGTTTTAATGTTATTTGAAATAAAAAGAAATGAAATTTGATTTGGAATTGATTTAACTCAGTCTTGTATTTAGTTCCAACACATGATAATCAAAACTCAAGTGGCTGGAACTGAATACCGTACTGAGATAAATTTTATTTATCTCATTCCGTGCTTTTGCATTGTTTTCCACGGTTGGTTGTGGGTTCCAGGTTTCAGGTCAAGTGCTGGACAGCAGGACAAGCAACGAGCCATTGGATACTGTGGTTAGCAACCTAAATATACCAGGCCTTTATAGGATTTACTTTATATTTAAGTAATTAATTATAAATTTCTAATTGATTGGTATATTATTTGAGTAGAATCAATATTAATTGGTAAATTAAGTATTAGTAAGCCTTGCGGGTGCAGCAGACATCCGCGGCGGGCACTCCATCGTGTATTGTCCAGTTACAGTATTCGACGGGGTGTCACAGGTGGTATCAGAGAATGGTTTAGCAACCGAACCAGGCCAATAGAACACGTGAGTGGGGTAAGTCTAATGGGTTGTTCTTATAAGTAGATTTTATTTTATAGTTTTTGTGATGGTAGATTTAAAAATTTGTTTGACTTATTTATAACTATGATATGATGTACTAATGATCCTTTGTATTTGTATATATACTAGTATATATATATTGATTGATTGTTTTATATTTGATTACCATGTTGCTCTAGTGCTTACTTTAGCAACAAAATTGGATTCTTGAAAACTTTCCTCAAAGATTGTTCTTTTTGCGTGTCGAATAGTTGAATTAAGTTGGATGCTTATATTGCATAGTTTTAAACTATAATATATATTTGAATTCATAGTTTAATATTTTATATGAGGTGGTTCGAAACTATTTGATAGTTTGACTGTATATGTTGGTTCTAAAAATTTGGTGTGATATGTTATAATTTCAAGTTGAAGTCACAACTCAAGATGATATTTTATATTATATTTAAATATACTCTTTGGTGAACATTGTTTGTCGAGTACGACTCATTTTAGTTAAAGGGAGCATAAATTTGATTTTCATAAATCATTTTATCGTGCATAGTTCGAATTAAGATAACATAAGGATCTTGTATGGAAAATTTGGAATTTATTAAATTCTAGTTTTCTTGGTGCAGTTGCATAAACACTCCATTGATATTTTGAAAATGTAGTTTTGCTATTACTAAAGATGTAAAGATATATATTTTGCATGAGGTTTTTACATAAGTTGTAAGCAATTCATGTTGATAAGAACTTCAAAAAATAGATTTGAGTTATTTTAAAGCTTCAGTGACTTAGTTGAGTAAAAATCTTATCTTTTGTTGGCACAAGGATCAAACAAGCTGACTGATCATCTGACTTGTTAATTGAATCTCAATAATACCAGAATTATTCTTACTTCCTTGACTGATCACCAAGGCAGCCAAAAATAATTTTGATATTACCGTGCTTCCTAAAAGATAAGAAAAGAACTGGACATTTCAAAATGTTACTAGTTACAAGAATTGAAAGATTTGTTTTTAAATGATAACGTAAGGAGTGATAGTATTCTCTGCTTGTAGTGCTTGGTTATTTGAATTGTTATGATGTTATGATAAGGAATTGTCTGAATTGTAAATGGAATAGATTGACCGTTGGCAACCCTCTTTTGAGGTGATTCACGGTATCCGAATATCTGTAATCGCTGGTTGCTCTCTGAGAAAGAGACTCGCGATATCTGACTCTGAACTGATTGACCTGTAATTGTGACTTATGATTGCCATGCTTGCATTTAAGTTACCGATATTGGACCGACATTCTAGTATTATCATTAGTATTTTAATTTTGAATTGAATAAAATGTCAGGCTCTCTCGCATCGCATTAATTTGAAATTGCTTGATAATTGTTGCATAATATGTTCATTCCATCTAATTGTATTATTGACTGAATGATTGCTATGTATTTAGATAAATTTCGAGGTCGAAATTTTTTTTTTAAGGAGGGAAGAATGTGACACCCGAAATTTTTACTGTTTCTGAAATTATTTTTAATATAAAACTTGAGTGCACTTGGTTGGCTTTATTTGAATAATTTCTAAGCTGGAAATTAAATCTTTATACTTACTGGTATTCTTAAAATAAGAATATGAAAAATTCTAAATTTTTAATTGGCATTATAAAGAGATTAGCTATTTTTTTCTTTTGTTGCATAATTGTTTTTATGCCTAGAATATTGATTTTTGGGATTTATTAGGAATTTCTGAATTTTGTAAAAAAAAAATAAAAAAAAAATAATCGGAAGTTAAATTGGGGAGCCGACCCCTTTATTTTTGTTTGTTTGTTTCTCTCTGTCTTTCCCCTTCGGCTCCAACAGAGAGGCATACGCCTCTCTTTCTCCAAACCGAAACCCCTCCCCACAAATCCAATCTCCACCTCTTCTCCATCGTTTCACCGGATCAAAGTACCTTCGCGTTCGTCTCACCACCCTCTCTTATTATCTACCTTTGGATCGTCAATTGGAGGCCTCTCCTCGTCGTATTTTTCGATGGAAGTTTTTCGGAAATCAAATCCGGGAAGGTCTCTTCCGATTTTTCTTGCAAACTTCTAACTCGTTACACTTACTGAGTAAGTAAATTTGTTGATTGTATTAGATTTCTACCCTTTTGTTACTCAAATTAATTTCAAAGGGCCAAATCGAATAAAGTCATTTGCAGTTTTTCTGTTACCGCTGTGACATTGCATCGGTGTTTAAGTAACTGTTGTTATTCTGTTTCGAATTTGGATGTGAGAATAGTTTTGTTTGAAACTAGACTTCAAGATGAAAATTTTGGTATCTAAAGTGAATTTTTCTGAGATTGGTTGGTATTTTTACAAGATTTTTGAAACTAGGGCCTCTTTTGAAAATCAGTTTCTGGAACAGACAGACCCCAGTGTGGTTTTTCATTTTTCATTTATTCTCTGTTTGCATTTAGGACTTGAAACTTTTAGGTATGAAACTAGACATCTAGAGGCAGCTTCTGTAAATTTTACAAAATTTTTAGAGATTTATTTGAAGGGTTTCAAGGCAGGAACTTTCAGACGTACTTACTGGCACAATTTGCTGGAACAGATTTTCTGAAACCTGATTCTGTCTGATTTCGAAAATTCACTATAATTAATCTGTATGTCCAAACATCATGAAATTTTTACAGTAGATGAGTCCTATCATGTTTCATTCACAGTTAAATTTTCATTTGATTCCGTTCATCCGTTCTAGAAATAAAAAGGATTTTGTAAACTGTCGAAAATGCCCTTCACGGGTTGTGCCAGAAAATTGTCCAGCACTATTGTTTTACCGTTGTGTATTGATTTCTAGAGTTGTTAACCACTGTTTAGTGTTTCAAATCATCTACTAGTACAACTAATAAGGTGTACTATAATTGTATGAGGTAATCAAAGGAACAAATCAAATCCGTCACTTTATCTACGAATTCGTTGAATGTGAATTGTTATTGTTTGCTTGCTTAAATAAGGACTTAGCCTAGTATTGTTAATGTAGAGTCTGGGCAGGTTTCGAGCCGGATATGGCTGGTACAACTGAGGGTCTGTATGATTATTGTTGGCTAGCTGATGTTATTGTGATATCAGGTACGGATTTCACTTGAGTTTTAATTATATGTGACATATGTTTTGATTGTTGTTATTGTTATTATTATTATTATCATTGTCATTATGCATTCTGAATTCATAATTGGAATGTTGTTCATGAGATCATTTTGTGAAATTGTATATTGATGCATGATTGGAAAGTGACATATTGAATGGTATCCGATTGAAATGTTGGAAAGTGACATATTGAATGGAATCCGATTGAAATGTGAATTGATTGAGGTAAGTACAGCTTGTGTGGTTGAGATAGACACTCGTAATGTTTGGAGGTGGAGTCATGACCCATCCTACCAAGCACCGTGTAATAAGCGCTTATGTACCGGGACTCAGTAGGTCTAGTCTGGAATGGACCGGAGTGTGAGTGTTCCCAGCTTGCTTGTACATTTTGATGATTTAATTGATTGAATTATGTATGAATTGAATTGGCCGTTGGCATCCATCTATAGGGTGGTTCGCGGTATCTGAAGGAAATGACTGAAATGATTGACTTGTGATAAACCAGACTTGCATATTAGGTAATTTCCCAACCAAATGAGTCGGCTTTTGCTATACATTGATATTTGAATTGTTATGGAATTGATGCCGAGCTCACATTTCATATTGCATTGATTGAATTGATTTGACCTTGCTATTCCTATTGGAAACAAGTTGTAAGGGTTGCTTTTAATTTGCACGTTAGTTATTACATGTTATTAATTATTTGTTCAAGTAATTGAAATGATAATTGTCATATTTTGAATTTCAAGAAAGGAAAATTGATTTTGAATAGTACTGAATTTATTTGTCTAATGGCATTGCTTGATCGAAAGTCTAGTTTTAATGTTATTTGAAATAAAAAGAAATGAAATTTGATTTGGAATTGATTTAACTCAGTCTTGTATTTAGTTCCAACACATGATAATCAAAACTCAAGTGGCTGGAACTGAATACCGTACTGAGATAAATTTTATTTATCTCATTCCGTGCTTTTGCATTGTTTTCCACGGTTGGTTGTGGGTTCCAGGTTTCAGGTCAAGTGCTGGACAGCAGGACAAGCAACGAGCCATTGGATACTGTGGTTAGCAACCTAAATATACCAGGCCTTTATAGGATTTACTTTATATTTAAGTAATTAATTATAAATTTCTAATTGATTGGTATATTATTTGAGTAGAATCAATATTAATTGGTAAATTAAGTATTAGTAAGCCTTGCGGGTGCAGCAGGCATCCGCGGCGGGCACTCCATCGTGTATTGTCCAGTTACAGTATTCGACGGGGTGTCACATATACGATGCATCGAGATTGGTGTATCTTTTGATCTTAGTTATTGGATTTGTGCTAAAGCATACTTCGTGGGACTTTGTGTTGTTTGAAGTTTTCACGACCATGTTGGGACTGCTGTATAATGCATTATTTATAATAGTTGCGTGTGATCCAATAGTTTGGGTATATTTTTTTTACAAGTACAAAAATCCTTTAATTTATTTATATATTTTTTAAAACGTACAAATTAAATTTGATTTTTTTTCAATCTTTGTTACAGGTGCTTACAATACTTTGCACATGTTTTGCCTTGCTGTATGTGTTGCTCTTGGTATGCCACTTAAAGGCAAAAGGTATACGACTGCTTACCATGGCTTCGGCGATAGAACATGCTGGAAGCAGAGTATACATTCCATTCTCGCAATTATTTGAGGATATTTGGTATGATGCGGTGTCACGGGATTCCCCCCTACTATCTTCCAGGAACATCCAGCACCCAAACCCCGTACCCTCCCCCATACACCCGAACATCGCGACAGACCATGGGGAGGAGCAGGCCCAAGGGGATCACCAGCAGCAACCAGTTCTCCCTGCACAACAACAGGTACTGATGGAAATTGAGATGGTGCCGTAGGAAAATGACCTAGTGGTTGAAGGGCTGGAAGGGGAGGAACAGGCTCACGGGGATCAGATTGAGATGGTGCTGCAGGAAAATGTCCCAGTGGTTGAAGGGCTGGAAGGGGAGGAGCAGGACCAAGTGTCACGTCCCGCACCGACGGGTCGCGGGGCGCGAGCCGAAACGGTATCTTCTACATCCATCCGACGGCCCGCCAACCTACGTCGCAACAGAAAAACAAAACAGAGTCAGGTACAAACCTCAGTAACCGGTTATTTAACGACGCAGCTTCTCTACATTTAATTAATATCACAAAGTTTCAATCAGACCGGATTAATCCACATAAAAAATAATATATTTACGGAGATAATCGGGTCCAGACAATCAGTCAGTCAGTCAGAGTGGTCCCTCCCCGATCTCAGGAGGATCAGGACCAGCCCTTCCCCGAACTCAGGAGGATCAGGGCTCAAAATTCAAATTCAATTCCATATCCAATTCCAAACTCCGATATCCCGTAAAATATACCAATCACAAGACAATAAACATATTCAATCAAAACCAAATGATAAATCGAATCAATCAAACAATATAAAATTAAATACAGAGAAGTCCGGTTACCTGATAAAACGATCCAGAAATCAATAGACAAATCTAATCGACTATCCTGACTGCGACGTAGACTCAGAATTCTAATTGGCCGACTCATCAAAACTCCAATCGATCGACTCATCAAAATATTCAATTCGACTAACTCCATTCTTCAATCGGCCGACACTTCAAATAAATCAATTGGACTTTAATTGAATGAAAATTAAGCCATCTCCTTTTTATTCTGTTTCGTTGGTTGAAATGAAAGTTTACACGTGAGTACCAATTAGAAGAGGAATAAGGAATGGGTGCCACGATAGCTAAAGGTAAAGGACAGGTGTAACATATTCAAACAACTATAGTCAATGGCGGTTTGTGACGGTCAAAAGAAATCATTCATATTTTCTTTCATTCGGTCAACATATTTCAAAAGCCTTTTACCGGTCAAAAGTCAACATGGATCATACTAATTAAATTTTAGTCAAACTTCGATCAAAACATAGTCAAAACGGCGGGATGTCACATTCTCCCCTCCTTCAAAAGAATTTCGTCCGCGAAATTCAAACGAACGATAACAAATCAAGTTCAATTGGACAGAAATCAAATTTCAAACGAAATGTCAGGACCCAAACACAGTCCGAAGAACGAATGCTCTGATACCATCTGTCACGTCCCGCACCGACGGGTTGCGGGACGCGAGCCGAAACGGTATCTTCTACATCCATCCGACGGCCCGCCAACCTACGTCGCAACAGAAAAACAAAACAGAGTCAGGTACAAACCTCAGTAACCGGTTATTTAACGACGCAGCTTCTCTACATTTAATTAATATCACAAAGTTTCAATCAGACCGGATTAATTCACATAAAAAATAATATATTTTACGGAGATAATCGGGTCCAGACAGTCAATCAGTCAGTCAGAGTGGTCCCTCCCCGATCTCAGGAGGATCAGGACCAGCCCTTTTCCGAACTCAGGAGGATCAGGACTCAAAATTCAGATTCAATTCCATATCCAATTCCAAACTCCGATATCCCGTAAAATATACCAATCACAAGACAATAAACATATTCAATCAAAACCAAACGATAAATCGAATCAATCAAACAATACGAAATTAAATACAGAGAAGTCCGGTTACCTGATAAAACGATCCAGAAATCAATAGACAAATCTAATCGACTATCCTTACTGCGACGTAGACTCAGAATTCCAATTGGCCGACTCATCAAAACTCCAATCGATCGACTCATCAAAATATTCAATTCGACTAACTCCATTTTTCAATCGGCCGACACTTCAAATAAATCAATTGGACTTTAATTGAATGAAAATTAAGCCATCTCTTTTTTATTCTGTTTCTTTGGTTGAAATGAAAGTTTACACGTGAGTACCAATTAGAAGAGGAATAAGGAATGGGTGCCACGATAGCTAAAGGTAAAGGACAGGTGTAACATATTCAAACAACTATAGTCAATGGCGGTTTGTGATGGTCAAAAGAAATCATTCATATTTTCTTTCATTCGGTCAACATATTTCAAAAGCCTTTAACCGGTCAAAAGTCAACATGGGTCATACTAATTAAATTTTAGTCAAACTTCGATCAAAACATAGTCAAAACGGCGGGGTGTCACACCAAGGGGATCAGCAGCAGCAACCAGCTCTTCTCCAAGATGTCCAGCACCGTACCAAACCGAGCTGGACTCTGATGGTGGCCAACCTTCATCTCTTTCGCTTTCACATGTGGAGTTTGAGGATGACGGCACATCTTCAATGACTTTGTATATGGAGTCTAATGTCAAGGATGCGGCTTTTGCACCAACAATTTCGCTTCCGGCTACCGATGCTCTCGCCACTAACAACAGGTTTACTATGTGCTCTGTGCCATGTTAGAGAGGTTGGTTCCACTATTTGGATTATGTCATGTATGCGGTTTTTCTAGTTAGTGGTGTGCTCAACTGGTATGTTCTCTTTTTTTTAACTTCCTTTTGTTTTGTGATGGTCTTTATTGTTTATCAAATCCAGCTTTAAACAATCAAAATTTGGTTCTAAATACTTATTCGATTTCTATATAACCATCAACCGAAACAAAATATAACTTGATGTCCATCTATTGTGTGGCGGATCTAAAAAAAATAAGTACGGCACACTATTACTTTGGTTACATTTAAATTAATTACAAACATTATCAACGGTCATAAATAGTTTTAATATAACAATATCAGTTTTTAAACGCAATAACAAGCGTAAAACGTCCTTTTTTGCATATAATTTGCAAAACTAAAAGTTTAAAAGTAATTTGTTATTTCTTTTAGAAATACCTTGATGAAATTACATGGATGGTTTTATTACATTTAGTCATTTAGAATATAGATACATGCAAACCTTTAGCAGCTTGATAGCAAGAAATGAATTTGACTGAAATACTAATAGCTCATTATTTTAACAAATGAAATAACACGCAAAAGAAAAAATAATAAAAAGAAGACAATTCGTTGACGGTTAAACTAAACTATTTTATAAACAATTACTGTGCAAAATAGCTTACCGAATTTCATTAAAAAGAAAAAAATTGTGGCTTAATGCATTATCACAAACAAATTTGTTTTTTTTACAAAAAAATATTTGAATTGGGATAATTATGGAATCGTATATTTTAGAGATTAGTAAAACAAATAATTTGGAAATTGTACCTTCTATTTTAATTTCAAATTTGGTTATCCACCACTGTCTCAGTATTTTATTGTTTTCTCTACTACCAAATTAAAAAAGATTGAGTTTAAGAAATACATCTAATTTATTCGCAAACTCTTTTGTATTGTACATTCAATTTGCATGAACCCACAAAAAATACTTAATTTTTGCATGCACTCACAAAAATAACTTTGGTACTTTGACCAAATTATACCTCGAGCATATACTTGAAGAAATTAATAAACATCAACCTTTTATTTTCTGAGAGAACAAAGTTCAGTCCATCTTCACAAATCAATTCAAAATATAATTTTCTGTGGAAGATTCATGGATGCCTACAAAAAGTGGAAGCAATGATCTATAGATGATCTAGAAGTTGATTCTGAGGTTAATCTTGAATGAACAAGTAAATTCGGTAGTGGGAGATAGATTGAAATGGTGTGAAAAAGCTTTGTAGGTTTCGGATTGTTTTAATTCATATAAGTTTGTCTATTTTTTGGATTAACGTTGTAATATAATTAAATTATATGAAAAGAATATTGATTAGCCGAATAGATTATTCCATTCTATGTTTCTCCTTGAACAATATCGCTGTACCACATTTTTGTCTTTGTCGATGTAAATAATTGATAATTGATAAATACTATATAGAGTATAGTGGGGAGCTCTCTTCCTCAAAATAACAGAAGGTGAAATACACAATTAGAAACTTATCACCTTGTTCTACTATTTATTTTATTTTTAATAACCAAACCAATTCGCGCGATAACATGTGCTTACACTTTTGCGGATAAATTAGAATGAAAATATAATAATAAAGCATAGCGTAAATTCTCATAGATTTATTGTTTTCAAGAGTTTTATAATTGAGAAATCAATAAAATAAAAAGTTTACATGAAATCTCATTATTTTCGTTCAATTTTTCCAAAAATCCACTTACATTATGTGTGTGTATATAATGCAAGCCACCATAGCAAAATTATATATATATATAGAGAGAGAGAGAGATAGGCTATTGTCCTTTGGATAGGACTGAGGGAGTTTTTCTATCCAGTTTCGAACCGTTGGATGGTGTTAAGATTCGTGCTGGAAGTTAGATACGTGGTTGAGATTGTGCGTGAAAAATTTCCGTTCCTCACCTCCGTTACTAGTCTTGTCTCCGTCTCCCTCTTTTAACCCTCGTTAGAAACATAGAAATCCACAGAATCGCCTCTTTTTCTCACTTTTTTCTCTCGACTTCCCATGCTCTCTCCTTTTCTGGTTCAATCTCTCTTGATCCACCTCAGCAATGATTCGATTTCTCTCCATCCCTTCAGCAATTCGAACTCTTGAAGCGCTACTCTCCTCTGGATCTGTCCCGGTCATGACACGCACTCTAACTCAGAGCTGACGAGGTCCCCGCTGGAGAAGAGATGCGCTTTATCCAGCGCTGTAGGGTCCCCAGTTCAGTTCTTTGTTCTACGCCTAAGCCTCCTCATCTGGAGAAGATAGAGAAGGTGAGAGGAAAGAGGCAGATACCAGGGGTCTAGCCTGTCAGAATTGCTGGTCGAACTCTTAATTTTCAATCAATAATTAAATTGGACAGTTTGTGGGTTTAAGGATTGATATTGCATTAGGAAATGTATTCTTCATTCAGCAAGAAAGGCTATGGCTTGAATATGCTGTTCGATATGAACACCATATCGTGCTATCAAAGCACCTTGGCGAATGCTGTACCAAATCCAATTAGCTAAATGAGTTATACTTAAATTATGAAATGAAGGAACAACATAAATTGTGAAACTGAAAAAGTAAGAAAGAGGCCGCATAAATTTTTTGGATTAGCCGATAATTGGTAGTTTGGTACCAGTAAGGTATGTTATAAGAGGTTTGCATACTATGGACAATTAGAGCTAATTGGATGGGAGAGATATGTAGCTGCTTAAAATTCTAGTGTATTGGGTGAAATAAGAGGGTACAGGTGAAAAAGAAAGTTTTAGTTGCATTTACTGGTTCTGTATGCATATAGTAAATGAATGTTTTTTATATTCTTTTCTTTTATGTATTGTAATCTGTAATGAAATTATAGTTTCATTTTTTATGTATAAGCTTGATTGCATAGAGTATTGCTCTACTTTTGATTGAATTACTATTTTATTTTCTTAGAATCATGGAGCTGACAAGGGATCGTGCACATTTTGATTCATGGCTACCTCTGCCCAGAGCATGTATCAGACATGCATCAACCTCGCCTATCCCTTTCTAGACATGCAAAATGTACCTTTATTCAAAATCATAATGGTAATTATGAGAATATACTAGACATTTGAGTGATAATTAAAGAGTATTTTTATTTATTTTATGTTATTCAGCTGAATCTGAAAATTATCCCTTCATACTGGAAGTTATTGAAATTGATAATAACAACTTGTGTGTTTGGATATAGGAAGAAGGAAGAATGAAAAAAAAAAATTATAAACAATCCAAACTCTTCATAAAATTACACACTTCCCCATACTTCTTCCCACTTCTTCCCTTCTTCCCTTCTTTCCACACCTATCCAAACGGATACAAGAAGACTGCCAAAAGAAAGAAGAAAGAAATCGTATAATGATTGCGCAATTTTTCTAGTTGTTAAGACCAGATAGCGAACCCAAAATAAATCAATATTTTCATATGTTGTTAGTATAAGGAACCGATTATAACAAAATTAACTAAATAGCAAAAATTCAAATTCCCAAATATTGAACACGTGCAGTAAATTGAACGAACAACAGCTTATTAGAGGAGATGAGGCGGAGGACTCGCGACCAACAACTTATATTTAGTGTGGCGAGAGACAGAGGGTGAGATGAAGCGACAGAGGGATCGCGATCGACTGGGAGAGATGAAGACTTTACGGAGAGGAAGTAACGAACGAGATCGGAAGATAACGGAGGAAATTAACTCATTCCCTCTGCGCACTAATATTAACGCCATCTAATGGTCCGAAACTGGATAAGAAATCCCGTCCTATCCAAAGAACAATAGCCTATCACGTTGGAAAAAATTATTTTTTTCAAACCGTTTGCGCATTAATATTAACACCATCTGCGCTAGGAGGCAGGGATAGAGTTGGAGAAAAATTAATTTGAACTGGATCGGTTCATGACTCATTTTAATTTTTTCATGTGTTTTTTGTCTGATTCGTGACCCCTTCGCTTGATTTAATAACAGCATTTTTTCCAAGTTTTTCAAAAACTCCGTTTTTTCCGTTTTATCTAGATTTTTGTTCACACCACACAACCGTTTTATCCACTATATCGCCGTTTTTTCACCAATAAATGCTAAATCACCGCCCAACCGCTAAACCGCACAAATCTCATTTTAAAACCTTGATTTTTTCTTATAACATTTATATTTTCTGTTGCAACTAACTGAACATTTATACTCAATTAACAGAACATTTGTACTTACCTAAGTGAATATTTGTACTTACTAAACTAAACGCTTATACTTAATAAAATAAACATTTTTGCTTATAATATTTATATTTTTTGTTGCAACTAATTAAATATTTATACTTAAATTACAGAATATCTGTACTTAATAAACTGAACATTTAGATACGACGAAAGTATGCTGTGTGATGAACCTTCGCTGAAGCGTCGTGCAGCACGATAACGCAGATGGTAATTATTAGTACGATGACACTAAACAATTTTTATATCCTAATATATCTAAATTCAGTTCGCAAACATTTGACTATTGAAGTATTGCTTAAATACTTCAGAGTCGAACCACACGGATCACATATTCGATAACGGAAATTGATTACCGCCATCTGTAGTTTTGTCATCCCTGCCATCGCTAAATATAAACTGAACATATACAACAAATAAAGTGAACATATAGACGATCTAAGTGAACACATGCAAACAAATAAGTTTAATGAAAATAAGTTGAATATGTACGTAAACTTCAGAACAAGTGATGACAATACTTATTTGTCTGTAAGTGTTCACTTAGATCGTCTATATGTTCGCTCTATTTGTTGTATATGTTCACGTTGTATTTAGCGATGGTTGGGATGGTATATTTGCCGATGACACTTATAATTCCTGATCACCAAGTCTTAACGCCTAACTAGAGGGGCATCGCTTTTTACACGCCTTCAATTAGCTAAACACGTTGTTTTTTAATTAACTAGAGGGGAAAAAGTGAGAAGAAGTATTGGGAAGTGTGTAACTTTGTGAAGAGTTTGGATTGTTTATAATTTTTTTTTCTTCTTCTTTCTTCTTTTTTTTTCTTCCACTTCTTTCTTTCGACGATCCAAACGCACCCTAATTGACTAAAATATCCCCATCCATTGCTTAATTGCTTTGGTCACTTGGTCCAAAAGTTTCTTCGTATACACCGTACATCCATTATCGATTGAATTTCATCTTATTCCGGAAAAAGAAAAATTAAGTTCATGCTACTTAAATTCTGCGACTCTGGACCCTTGAGAAACCTAGCAGCCTAGCAGGCCTTCACCCACAAATTAATATTCCAAATCACAAAGCGTTGAACCAGAATTGAAATTGCTAATGAGTATTAAAATTGTTGTTTTCTCATGTAATTTTCATTGAGAAAAATCAGATCATAACTCTTAGCTATATTCCATCCTCTATTAACTAATAAAAAAAATGTCATTTTCTATCCATGAATAATTGAATACATATTAAGGCAAAATATTTTGATAAACGGTTTTATTTTTATTTCAAATTTCTGATCTATGAAGTGTTCTTCAAGTGAAGATATAGTATTTGTTGAGTGAAAATTTTCAGAACAATGATGTTTCCAAAAAATAAAGAAAATTTTCAGAACAAGCATGTGATTAATTTGCATGTAAACTTATTATGTCATCATTAAGAGTGCAAATTTACTGAAATTTATTTTTTGAATAAGAATTTTTTTATCAACTTTTGAATTTTGAGTAAAAAATGATTGTTTAATTATTGAAAATTTTCTTCATTAATTTAAATTGAATATGCTGAAATGATTAAAATAAAAAATTTTAGAAGAAATAAAATAAATACTCTAATACTCTTAGAAAATATACCACAACATATCTGTAAATAACATGCCAATTTTTAGGCTATTATTGTAGGAGAGTAAAATATTGACACTTTTCCCACTGTGGCAGCTTTTTTCTTTTTAACATGGTAACGTTCCCTTAAATGCTAATATTATTTTATTAATTACGGTGATATGAAGGCCTATATTATTTTATTCACATATAACTTTTAAAGTTGCAACGTCTTTTTGTTTCGAACAATAATACTTTCAACAACATCTTGCTATTACAAGTACAAGTATTTCTCTGACAAAGTTATTTTTTTGAGTGCGAACTAGATTGACCGCACAACGTAAATGAAAATGACGCTTTTTTCCCCTATTTCGGCGCACAATCTTATCTTAGGCCCCTGTAGGTAATATTAGAAGGTGCTAAGTCCTAATGAAAAATTTAAAGATAATTTCAACCTTTTTAGGAAAAAAGTCCAAAATATACCTCCTCGGGAATAACAATTAATTTAGCGCTAATATATTTTGTCGTTTCTTCCCTTATATTTTTCCTATTTCAGTCATACCATGATTTCTCAATAAATAAACAATAATGCAAAAAATATTTATTATTCAAATTAATTATTTCAAATATAATTTAATTATATTACAACGTTAATCCACAAAAAAAGACAAACTTACATGAATTAAAACAATCCAAGACCTACAAAGTTTTTTTGCACCATTTCAATCTAATAACTCCCACTACCCAGTTTACTTGTTCGTTTAAGATTAACCTCAGAATCAATTTCTGAATCATCTAGATCATTGCTTCCACTTTTTGTAGGCATCTATGAATCTTCCACAGTAAATGCTATTTTGAATTGAGTGTGAAGGTAGACTAAACTTTGTTTTGCCATAAAAGAAAAGGTTCATGTTTATTAATTAGTTTTTCAAGTATATGCTAGGCATAATTTGGTCAAAGTACCAAAACTATTTTTGTGAGTTCATACAAAAAGTAAGCATCTTTTGTGAGTTCACGCAAATTGAATGTATAATACGAAAGAGTTTGCAAATAAAGTAGATGTATTTCTTAAACTCAATCTTTATGTATTTGATAATGGAGAAAACAATTGAAAATTGAGATATCGGTGGGTAACCAAATTATGTAACTAATAGGAGGTATAATTTTCAAAGTTACTTGTTTTACTAATATCTAAAAATATACTCATACGTATTATAATTCAAACAACAACAAAAATCACTAATTGATCAAGTTTTTTGAAATAATTATTGAAAAAAAATCCATTATTTTCATAATTATATATTTGTTACATTTTAATTGATCTAATTCTTCCAACTTATATTATTTTTCTATTTTTAAAATCACAGTAATTCCTATTTTTTTACTATTTTATTTGATTCATTCGATTTTATTTTTATTCTTCAATTTCTTCATTGCAATCGAACTATGCGAATTAGAGACTAATTCCGATTTTTGCAGTGTTAAAAATAAATATCATTTTATTGTATTGACAATGTGATCCAAGAATAGTTATAAT
The DNA here is from genome assembly GCA_028095005.1 of Rhynchospora pubera. Lineage (NCBI taxonomy): Eukaryota > Viridiplantae > Streptophyta > Magnoliopsida > Poales > Cyperaceae > Rhynchospora > Rhynchospora pubera. Next base: position 83,216,422 of record CM051462.1, on the reverse strand, counting down.
AATTATAATTAATTTTGAATAGCATCCCATTTCAAAATAGTTATAATAATTGTATGACAATGTGACTCATTTGATAAAGTTTCTTACAAGATTTAAAAACATTCACATCTTCTTATAAATGGTCATAGCAATGACAAATTAATTAAATCAATACAATATGCAATGTGAGCTCGGTAATCACTTCCATAACAATTCAAATTCCAAAGTATAACAAATGTTGACTCATTTGGTTGGACAATTATCTAATATGCAAGTTTGGTTTCTTTTCTCGTCATCAAAGTCAAATATGTCGCGAGACACCTTCTATGAGGGCTACCAACGGCCAAACAGATATGCCACGATTTTCTTTCTATGAAGGTTGCCAATGACCGGACAGATATATCACGAGTCACCTTCTATGAGGACTGCCAATAGCCGGACAGATATGTCACGAGTCTTCTTCTATGAGGATTGCCAATGACTCATTCAATCAATTAGATCATCAAACGTATAAGCAAGCTGGGATCACTCACACTCCGGACAATTATACACCAGACCTAATGAGTCTCGGTACATAAGCGCTTGTTACACGATACTTTGTAGGATGGGTCATGACTCCACCTCCAAACATTACAAGCGTCTATCTCAACCTCACAAGCTGTACTTACCTCAATCAAATCACATTTCAATCTGATACCATTAAATATACCACTTTCCAATCATATATCAATATACATACTCACAAAATATTCTCATGAATGAACATCAAATTATGTATTCAAAATGAATATTACTAATATGTCACACATAATTAAAACTCAAGTGTTATATGTGCTTGATCAATAAAAAACAATAGAAAAACAAGCAGGACAAGACGATCATAATGACCCTTAGCCGTATCAGCTATTCTTGACTCTGATACATACTGTGCGACATTAATTTCGACCAAAGACCGGTGACTCGAGAAAGATGGTTGAATTCACCACTTAACCCCCGAAAGAACCTTGCAAGACCACTTGAAAATCAATGGAGAGGGACCTAGAGTGCTATAAGTCGAGAGACGACCAAAACTGACGAATTTGCTTCAAACTCCAAAAAACTTTCATCGAAAAATACGACGAGAATGGGTCTCTAATCGACGATCCAAGGGTAGATAATACGAGAGGGTAGTGAACGAACACGTGGGTATTTTGATCTGGTGAAATGGAGGAGATCACCTTTGAGGAGAGTGGTTCAGTTTTGGGGGAGAAGAAGAGGCGCATGGCTCTGTTAGGATCGCATGGAAGAGACATAAAAGGGAAGGGTCTGCTTCATCTTTATTTCCGTTTTTTTTTACCAATTTCAGGAATTACTATTTCATCTATAAATAAAAGAAACCATACCTCCTTACATAAAAAAATTATGCCACATCAGGAATATAATTAAACTCTATATAATGCAAACTATAAATTTAGAAATATTTTTTGCATATTTCTATTTCAAAATAATAGTAAGTTTAAAATTTAAATTTCATGGAAATAAATTACTCAAAATAAAACCAAAATAGTGCACGAAACAATAGAAATTCTGGGTATCACAAAAATGATCCCAGCTAAGGCTTGAAAACAAAAGGGAAGATACTCAGCAATTTGCAAATTGTAATACGACGCTATAACTAACATATTTTACAACGAGCAAGGTTCTGATGCCATACTTTTTTGGTGCCACAAATGTCACACTTTACCTTTTATTTCTTATTTTCTAATAGATGTTTACATTTTTTTTTCTCTTCTTTTCTTTTCATTTAAAAATTCAAGAAAAACAACATACATGCATGTCCTCTTGTAAGTAGTTAGATTTCTAAAATGACAGGTATGTGTTGTCCCTAATTTAAAGGCCTAGAGGGGGGTGAATAGGCACAAAAACAAAGTTCTAAACCGGTATGGTCAATATTTGGTTCAATTCAAACTTGTTCTAACAAAAGCAAACAAAGCACAAGCAATTCACAATTCAAGAAAGGTAAAGAGAGAGAAGAGAAGAAGTGACACGCGATGTATTACGGAGTTCCGACCCGCTAGGAAGTGCTAGCCTTAGTCGTACGTCTCCGGAAGTTTCGCAACCTCGAAATGGGCGCGCTCCGTTCAATTCCACACGAACGGGACTACAAATTCGAACCAAATCACCTTGTTACAAACTCTCTCAAGGTGGATTGGCCTAACTCGATTAAACAAGCTTAAACACTCAAAGGATTGAGGCTCTAACCAAATCACTCAACAAATCTAGCAATTAACATTAGTGGATTGGTTTTGCACACTCTAATCTCAATGATTTTGCTAAAATAATGATCAAACACAAGAGAGAGTAATGTCTAACTGGTTGGAGCTCAAAAGGGAGGAGTTTCAAAGGTTTCAAAAGTGTCTAAATAGTTCCAAGAGGCCCCATATATATAGAGGGCGCCAACAGCTCCAAAGACCAGTCAAAACAGACTCTGCCGTTATACAACGCTATATGCCGTTGTACAACGCCAAAATAGCCGTTGAAAAATCAAACGGTCACAGACAATAACGTTGTGAGTTGTCAGAGCGTTGTGTAACGCTGTATAGCGTTGCACAACGCTTCAGCAAAAATCCAAAACAGAAGCTCGACAGTTCCGTTGGAACTTGTCAGAGCGTTGTGTAACGCTTGAAAGCGTTGCACAACGAAGTCAAGAAGAGAAACATGGCAGAACTGACAAACTCAAACAATATTGTCAGAACGTCATACGACGCTGACTGGCGTCACACAACGTCGCCGTTGCTCAACGTTGTTCAGCGTTGCACTACGCGTCCAGAGCGATTGAGCGAAGTCTGAGCGAAGTTTAGTGCGTTACACAACGCTACGATGCATGGAACATAGCAGCATGCATGCAGCATCGATGCAGATCGATGTCTGAGCAATGCAGAGTCGCCTGCTTCAGACTGCGATGTACAACGCTGAATAGCGTTACACAACATAGGAGTGGAAATGTTGTGTAACGTTACTTAGCGTTGCACAACGTTCTGACAAGGAGAAATAATGGATTTAACAGGTTTAAAAGCAAATGAACTAACGTTGCACAACGCTATTGAGCGTTGTGTAACGCTGTTCCAACCTTGTCAGAGATTTTGCAATTTAAAAACGAATTAACTCAGCGTTGTGTAACGGCAACTGGCGTTGTATGACGCTGGACAGAAAAATTGAGCATTTTACCAGCAAATTGATTGAGATTAGTTTAGAGATTAAATAAACCTTAACTACTGAATCTAACTAGACCAAAACAATCTCTTGAAGCTCCAAACTAAGTGTCACACTTGCTTTAATCCATTCTTCAATAAATCTAGCTATAAAGCACTAAAAAGAGAGTTAGTTTAAGAGTTTCGGTGTTGTTTTGCAAATCGGCAAATCGAGAGAAAATATTTAACCAACAATCTCCCCCTTTTGCCGAGTTGCAAAACAACACCTAAGGTACATTTGGGACTTGATACAACAAGGCGGAAAACCCCAAATTACCTAATTCTCCCCCTTTTTGCAAATAGGGAAAAGGATATCCAAAATGCCCTTGAATAAAAACCATAACGATCCTCCCCCTTTCGAATAGAATTTGGCCACTAAGTTCATTTGATTAGGGGTATCTAACAAGGCTTAACGAGTGCATAAACTAACAATTATAGACCATGCATGCATATTAAAAGAAAAAGAGCTAAAAAAACGAAGCCATTTAGCACAACATAATTAATTAAAACATAACATAATTCATTCAACATCCATAAAACAAAACAAATCCATTTAGCACAAACTTAATCATTCAAAACACCGAAAAATCACACAAGAGATACGAAAGGCAAAGAAACTACGAAAATCAAAATAAATAGAAAAGAGAGGGCTAAGACTTGGAGACGGTTTCGGCTAGACTACTCCTCATCATCATCACCCGCGCCACTACCGGATCCCCTCTTGAGATGGAGCTCCATCTTTCCCCAAAGATTGATCATCTCATCCTTGAGATTAGTGATCGAGGCATCGGTCTTGGCTTGGTAAGCGGTCAAGTTTTCCTCAATTGTGTTGAACCGCGTATCAATATGAGTTGTCAAGGCGGCAAATTTGGCATCAAGGTAGGCATGGAAGTCTTGAGGTGCGCCTTGACCCTCCATCCGGCCGTTGGGCACATGCAATGGTTCATTGCCTATTTCTTCATATTGATTTATGGTGGCATTTGGTCGGAAGATGTAGTTGTTGCGGTGGAAAGCACCGGGCACAATGGAGTCATCATCTTGGGCCATCCATCCGGTACCGGTTAGATGTGCCATGAGGTTTTCGGGATTGGCAATTGCATTTTCGGGCACGGGTTCGCCCCAAAGAGGTGTGTCATGAGGGATGCCGCTTTCAATGAGAACGGTTTGAATAATGTGGGCATATGGAAAGGAGAAGCGAGGAGAGGTATCGGCCCGTGCCATATGTGCAAGCATGATGAAAGGGAGATTCACTTTTTGATTCATCTCAAGGAGGGAGCGAAGGAGAAACACGGCGAATTGCTCCACATTGGTCTTGATTGTTGCCTTCGGAGTGATGATGTTATTGATGAAGAGGAAGAGAAGGCGGTGCAAGGCCGGTAACTCGGTGGCGGTGAATTGGCGAACGTTGTAGTTCCTCCAACAATAAAAGAAGCGGTGGTACTCGTCATATGGAGACAATTCGCGGGGCCAATTGGCATGAATGTAAATCTCCAAGTTGTCATTGTCGAGGCCGAGAAGGTTGGCCAAGGTTTCCTCGGTGATTGAGATGTGGCGACCGAGGACATAGGAGTTGGCGGTTGGGTGGCCATCGGTCCACGTCATTGTGAGATTGGCATAGAAGAGCTTGATCAATGACGGGTTGTACGGTTGAGAATGTGCGAGAAGACCCGCCATGTTTCAATATTCGATCCTTTCTTTGATCCAAGTCAATTCCCTTGGATTCAAGTGGTAGACACCATAGGGGTGCTCAAAGAAGAAGCACTCGAAACACTCGCGATTGACATCACGGTATTGGCAAAAGTGCATGAACGAGGCCGAGTTTTTGAATAGGTAATTGTTGGAAGAAGAGAGGGTCCAATCCACGGGTACCGATGGTATATCCATTGGAATTGGTTGGTCGGGTTGAACCGGTGGGTTGGATGAGGAAGCACCTTTGGGGTTGCGCTTAGACCGTTTGTTGGTAGCGGTTTTCGGTGCCATTGAAAATTGAGAGAGAAAAGATGAGGTTAACCTTTAAATTGAAGAGCGGGAGAGGATGAGATGACCTTGGAGAGCACAGAACCGAAGCCGATTGAAAATCCGACGGTCGGATCGCCGGAATTGACGGTGATGGCGGTGGCTAGGGTTTCGGTGGATTGAGAGATAGAGAGAGAGAGAGAGTGATTTGAGGGTATGAGGGTGGAGAGGAGAGAGAGAGGAGTATTTTTGTGGTTTTGGTTGGAGTGGAGAGAGAAAATTGAGAGAGTATTGAGAGAGAGAGATGAAAGGGTGTGAGTTGGAGAGAAAGAGAGAAAAATAAAAGGGGGGCTCGGATTAGAGAGAGAGAAGAAGAAGAAGAAGAAGAAGAAAAGGTGGGGTCACATCTGTTAAAAACGCGTCCACCGTTAAGTAACGCCAAAGGGCGTTGTACAACGCAGGAGTCAAAACAGCAAAAATTGAGCAGAGACTGACTGCTCCGTTGTACAACGCTGAGTAGCGATGGGTAACGCTACAACCCAGCGTTGTGCAACATTAAAGGGCGTTGTACAACACTAAAGCCAAACAAATAAATAATAAAAAAATAAAATATAGAAATAAATCAACGTTTTACAACGGTGGACAGCGTTGTACAACGTTAAGTAAAAACAACAGACTGGCGTTGTACAACGGTAACCAGCGTTGTATAACGTTGAACGCGACAGATTCTAAAATTCAGCAAAGGAAAATTAAAATAAAACAGACAGCGTTGTACAACGATAGTCAGCGTTGTGCAACGTTACAAGAAAAAATCAAACAAGCGTTGTGCAACGGTAGGCAGCGTTGTACAACGTTTAACTCGACAGAATTCAAAATTCAGCATAAATTCATTTTAAACTAACGTTACTCTTGCGTTGCACGACGCTGGGTAGCGTTGTGTAACGCCAGAGTCCAGAAAACCAGAAAATTCAGAGAATTAAGACCGAAGGAGTTAAAAAAAAACTTAATTTTCATGGTTTTTTCAAAAAAAAATAGAACCAATTTAAACTGAAATGAGCTCCAAACAACAAAGACAACACCATGACATGCATAAATTTAATCTTTGAGTTCAAGCATACCAAGTTTGAACCTAAGTTCAAGATGTTGTTGTGTTGGAAGAGGTTTGGTGAAGATATCGGCGATTTGCTCATTCGTATCGATGTAGACCAATTCCACATCACCTCTCTCAACATGATCACGGATAAAATGATGTCGTATCTCTATGTGCTTGGTTCTAGAGTGCAATACCGGATTTTTGGATATAAGGATGGCACTAGTATTGTCACACAAGATTGGTACCTTTTGGAAATCTAACTCAAAATCCCTAAGGGTTTGCATCATCCAAAGAAGTTGGGTGCAACAACTACCGGCCGCTGCATATTCCGCTTCCGCGGTGGAGAGAGCAACCGAAGTTTGCTTGCGGCTAGACCAAGATACAAGTGAACCACCAAGAAATTGGCAAGTTCCACTAGTACTTTTGCGGTCCATACGGTCACCGACAAAATCGGCATCGGTATAACCTAACAAGTCTAGTTCGGTTTGTCTACCATACCAAAGACCTAGGTTTTGAGTACCCTTGACGTATCGTAAGATACGTTTTACCGCTTTCTGGTGAGACTCCTTAGGATTGGCTTGGTACCTAGCACATAAACATACGGCATACATAATATCCGGCCTACTAGCCGTGAGATAGAGTAGGCTACCGATCATGCCCCGATAGAGAGTTATGTCCATAGGCTTGCCTTTCTCATCCGCATCGATATTCGCACTTTTGCCAATGGGTGTGTCTAAACTCTTGCTATATTCAACACCGAATTTCTTCACTAACTCCTTGGCGTATTTGACTTGGTTCACAAAGATACCATCCTTGAGTTGTTTGATTTGAAGCCCCAAGAATAAAGTGAGTTCTCCCATCATGCTCATCTCAAATTCACTACTCATCAAAGAAGAAAACTCTTGGGCAAGAGTTGCATTAGTAGAGCCAAAGATAATATCATCCACATAAATTTGCACAAGTAGCAAATGGTCATCTCTTTTCTTAGTGAAAAGAGTTGTATCCATTTTGCCCCTACTAAAGACATTATCTAGAAGAAAGGTACAAAATCTACCATACCAAGCTCTAGGAGCTTGCTTCAAACCATACAAAGCTTTGTGAATCTTATACACATGGTCCGGTTTGAAATGGTCAACAAAACCGGGTGGTTGTTGGACATAAACTTCCTCATCTATCCAACCATTTAGAAAAGCACTCTTGACATCCATTTGGAATAGGGTAAAGCCATTGTTAGCGGCAAAAGCCAAGAGCATTCTAATGGATTCAAGACGAGCAACCGGTGCAAAGGTCTCCTCAAAATCAATACCTTCTTGTTGCTTGAAACCTTGTGCAACCAAACGGGCTTTGTTTCTAACCACAATACCATCCTCACTTAGTTTGTTTCTAAAAACTCATTTGGTACCAATAACTTGCTTACCCTTTGGTAATGGTACAAGCTCCCAAACTTGATTTCTTTCAAATCGGTTCAACTCTTCTTGCATGGCAACAATCCAATTTGGGTCAACATTGTCCTCTTTGAAGGATTTTGGTTCAAGTTGAGAAACAAAGGCACAATGACCAATAGTTTGGTGCAAACTAGACCTAGTCCTAACAGCTTCCCTAGGGTCACCTATGACATTAGTAAGAGGATGAGAGGAAACTTCTCTAAGCACTTCGGGAGGCTCATGAACCGGTTGGGGAGACGGTTGAGGTTGAGGATCATCATGAGGCGTTTCATTTTGAGTTGTGTCTAAGATACCCTCCTCATGAGTCTCTCCCCCTATCAAAATGTCATCAACCCGGTTCAAAGGCTCCTCAATGATCACCGGTGGTTGTGCTTGAGGTTGTGACTCGATTTTTTGTGTAGTTTCTTCCACTTGTGTACCTACAATAGAGTTACCTTCCTTGGATTCCTCAAGGACTTTTTCATCAAATTTGACATTAATAGACTCAATAACTACCTTTGAGTTTGGCAAATAGACTCTATACGCTTTGCTTGTGGTTGAGTAACCAACAAAAATACCGGGCAAAGACTTGGCATCAAACTTGGTTACTTTAGGAGACTCATCAAGGACAAAACATTTGGAGCCAAATACACGGAAATAGGATATATTAGGAGTATAACCGAACCATAATTCAAAAGGAGTTTTCTTGAGTTGAGAACGAATGCATGCACGATTTACTACATGACATGCCGTATTTACCGCTTCGGCCCAAAGAAATTTGGGTACGGCAAATTCATGTAGCATGGTGCGTGCTAATTCTTGTAAGGTTCGGTTCTTCCTCTCCACTACACCGTTTTGTTGAGGGGTGCGTGGAGCGGAAAACTCTTGTTTATATCCTTTTTCTATGCACAATTCATCAAATTTAGCATTTTCAAATTCCCTTCCATGGTCACTACGAATTCTAGAGATTTTCAACCCTTTTTCGTTTTCAACCCGATTGTTAAATTTAACAAAATGGTCAAATGCTTCTTCCTTGTGAGCAAGAAAGAAAACCCAAGTAAAGCGACTATAGTCATCTACCACCACAAAGACATACTTTTTCTTACTAATACTCAAGACATTGATTGGTCCAAACAAGTCCATATGAAGCAATTGCAAAGGTTGAGAGGTTGAGAAGATCTCTTTGGTTTTGAAACTAGACTTGATTTGCTTGCCTTTCATGCAAGCTTCACACAACCCATTTAAGTCTAGTTTATGTGATGGAAGACCACGGACAAGTTTCAATTTCATAAGTTTCTTAATGGAGTCTAGAAAAACATGACCAAGTCTTCTATGCCATAACCATGAACCGGTTTTATGGCACTAAAGCATTGTTCACCATTTGTAAAGTGATCAAAGTTCAAGTAATAGACATCCTTTTTCCTTTGTCCCGTGTAAACAAGAGAATTATCCGAAATTTGATGCACAAAACAAGAGGAGTGATCAAACTTCAAATAATATCCCGCATCACATAATTGGCTCACACTTAAAAGGTTGTAGTTGAGACCATCCACAAGGTAAACATTAAAAACCGTTAAATTTTGGTTTCCAACCGAGCCTATACCAATAATAGAGCTCTTCCTAATATTATTACCAAAAGTAACCTCACCACCATCAAAAGGTTCAAGTGTCTTGAAACAAGATTCATCACCCGTCATGTGATGTGAACAACCACTATCTATGATCCAAACACTTCTCTTGAATGATGATAACAAACAAACCTACAAGAATACATATTAGTTAGAAACAAACAACTAATATATTATTCTTGTAATCTCTCCCCCTTAAGATTTGAAAAAAATAACCTTGGGGAAAGAAGATGGCTAACTAAGCCACACTCGAACCACTTCCACCAATCGAAATGGATGTGGAAGTGACTTTAGGAACCCAAATCATGTTAATTGAACCGGATGTATGATTTGCTTTCCTAACTTTGCATTCTAGTGTGACATGGCCATTCTTACCACAATAGTTGCAACAAGCACAAGTTGGCTTGTTCACTTGTGAACTTTCTCTAACAAAATGGGTTTCAAAATGACGCCTAAGCTCCATGGCCCTAATCTTTGGATCCTTAGAGAAAGTGTATGATTGAGAGTTTCTCAAAATTGGTTTTTGAAAATTCTTTTTGTTTTGTTGAGAGACTTTTTGATTTCCCCCATTGGTTTGAGGTCTAGTGTGTGTTCTATTCCTATTCCCTCCATTGTTTTGAAAAGGATGAAAACACCCATCGGGTCCCTTGAAATACAAGTTGTTTCTGGCCCCGATTGTTTTGGAAGTTCTTTTGAGGTCTTTGAGACCCATTTCTATTCCTACCAAAACTCTTTTGAGCACCATTTTGAGAGCCAACAAAATTCTTTTGCCCTTGCCCGTGTGTGTTCCTACCATTAGTGCTCTTGTGATAAAGTCTCTCATTTTGTGTTGGGCTTGACATGGTTCTTGGTCTAGAAAAGGATTGATTCCTCTTTTTGAAGCCAAGACCCGTTTTGTCATTTGGTTTTTGTCCCACAAACATTTTATCAAGATTAATCTTGGTGCTATGAGAAGCACTAGACGAACTTGAAGCCCTTTCATTTTTCAAAATATTTATCTCACTCAAAGGAGTTTGACATTTTTCACAAACACTTGGTTTTTCAAAACTTTCAATCATACCCTTATACCTTGTCACCAAAGATTCAAGATCATGCACCTTAGTCGTCAAAAGACTAATTTGCTCTTTTTGACTAGCAATAGTCTTAAGAGACTCATCAAGATAATCATTCAACCTATCAAATTGCAAGTTTGCATCATCATTCAAGCTCAAGTCATTCTCACTATCACAATCGCTATCACTACTAGAGAATGAGTTTAGAAGTAACTCATTTGTGACCTTAGGCAATTCAATGGCAATTGTGGATGGTTCCTCTTGAATAGTCGTTGGAGCTTGTGTGAAAGTCGATGTATAGGATGATGCTTCATCAAGGCTAGCTTTGCTCAATGGATGCACATAGATTTTGCCTCGGTTGAACTCATTGAAGACCTCCTTCACCAAGTCATCTAGGTCGTCATCCACCGGCATCACCACATCATTCACTTGAGCCACAAGAGCAAGGTTGTCAAAGTCGCACTCGGATTCCGAATCGGATTGAGAGGATGAGCTCGAATCGGAATCGTTGTCCCAAGTGGCTTGCATGGCTCTCTCACCCTTCTTCTTGCTCTTGTAGTGTCCCTTCTTGGACTTGAACCGGCCATCACCCCTTCTCTTGCCACCATCTTTCTTGTCCTTCTTCAAGTGAGGGAAGAGCTTGAAGCAAGAGTACATGGTATGACCTTCTTTTTGGCACACGAAGCAAAGAGCTCTTTCGTCATTCTCAAGCCTTTCTTTGTTGAACTTTCCCTCAAAGATCATGATGGCTCGAAACATCTTTGAGAGAACGGCTCCTTGCTTGTCCTCATCAAGGTCGATGATGCCTTTGGCCTTGTCACTTGAGTGGCGGTGTCTCCCTTGGTGGTTGTCATTGTGGCGGTTCTTGGAGGGAGATGCCTTGTTGTCACTTGCCGCCAATGCTACGGTTTTGGGCTCATACTTCAACTCTCCAAGTTGCTTGAGCTTCTCCTCCACGCACCGGTAATGAGTATAGATGATCTCCGGTGTGAGGTTGTTGTGGGACCTTTGTTGTGTCTCAAGAGTCGAGATGAGAGTGTCGAATTGAGGTCTTCCCACCAAATCCCTAAGCAATCTTCCTATAACACGATTATTAGATAGGGTCTCTCCTATGTTAGTGAATTCATCGAGCAATTGTATAAACCGAGTATACATCTCCTCGTTGCATTCACCTTCCCGTATGCGGAAATTATCCAATCTAGACTCTAACTCAAATTGTCGAGAGCTTTTGATTAGAGAATTTCCCTCATAACGGTTCAAGAGAGAAACCCACATTTCATGTGCACTAGTAGAGCTACAAAAAATGGCCGCTATGGACTCATGTACCGAATTTAACAAGACATTCACGGCATTATCATTCTTGGTCCTAATGGTCTTAGAGGCATGGGTTTCTCTACCTTCACTATCACAAATTGGTGTGTATGGCTTATCAACAACCTCCCAAAGATCAATCAAGTTAAGGTATACAACCATACATCTCTTCCAATAACGGAAGTTCTTGCAAGTGGAACCAAACTTGTCCGGTTTTTCTATCACCCTAGAGGCCATGAATCGAGGTTATCTACCTAACAAGATGGTCAAAAGATAACCCCCTCTCTGATACCACTTTGTTGTCCCTAATTTAAAGGCCTAGAGGGGGGTGAATAGGCACAAAAACAAAGTTCTAAACCGGTATGGTCAATATTTGGTTCAATTCAAACTTGATCTAACAAAAGCAAACAAAGCACAAGCAATTCACAATTCAAGAAAGGTAAAGAGAGAGAAGAGAAGAAGTGACACGCGATGTATTACGGAGTTCCGACCTGCTAGGAAGTGCTAGCCTTAGTCGTACGTCTCCGGGAGTTTCGCAACCTCGAAATGGGCGCGCTCCGTTCAATTCCACACGAACGGGACTACAAATTCGAACCAAATCACCTTGTTACAAACTCTCTCAAGGTGGATTGGCCTAACTCGATTAAACAAGCTTAAACACTCAAAGGATTGAGGCTCTAACCAAATCACTCAACAAATCTAGCAATTAACACTAGTGGTTTGGTTTTGCACACTGTAATCTCAATGATTTTGCTAAAATAATGCTCAAACACAAGAGAGAGTAATGTCTAAGTGGTTGGAGCTCAAAAGGGAGGAGTTTCAAAGGTTTCAAAAGTGTCTAAACAGTTCCAAGAGGCCCCATATATATAGAGGGCGCCAACAGCTCCAAAGACCAGTCAAAACAGACTCTGTCGTTATACAACACTATATGCCGTTGTACAACGCCAAAATAGCCGTTGAAAAATCAAACGGTCACAGACAATAACGTTGTGAGTTGTCAGAGCGTTGTGTAACGTTGTATAGCGTTGCACAACGCTTCAGCAAAAATCCAAAGCAGAAGCTCGACAGTTCCGTTGGAACTTGTCAGAGCGTTGTGTAACGCTTGAAAGCGTTGCACAACGAAGTCAAGAAGAGAAACATGGCAGAACTGACAAACTCAAACAATATTGTCAGAACGTCATACGACGCTGACTGGCGTCACACAACGTCGCCGTTGCTCAACGCTGTTCAGCGTTGCACTACGCGTCCAGAGCGATTGAGCGAAGTTTAGTGCGTTACACAACGCTACGATGCATGGAACATAGCAGCATGCATGCAGCATCGATGCAGATCGATGTCTGAGCAATGCAGAGTCGCCTGCTTCAGACTGCGTTGTACAACGCTGAATAGCGTTACACAACATAGGAGTGGAAATGTTGTGTAACATTACTTAGCGTTGCACAACGTTCTGACAAGGAGAAATAATGGATTTAACAGGTTTAAAAGCAAATGAACTAACGTTGCACAACGCTATTGAGCGTTGTGTAATGCTGTTCCAACCTTGTCAGAGATTTTGCAATTTAAAAACGAATTAACTCAGCGTTGTGTAACGGCAACTGGCGTTGTATGACGCTGGACAGAAAAACTGAGCATTTTACCAGCAAATTGATTGAGATTAGTTTAGAGATTAAATAAACCTTAACTACTGAATCTATCTAGACCAAAACAATCTCTTGAAGCTCCAAACTAAGTGTCACACTTGCTTTAATCCATTCTTCAATAAATCTAGCTATAAAGCACTAAAAAGAGAGTTAGTTTAAGAGTTTCGGTGTTGTTTTGCAAATCGGCAAATCGAGAGAAAATATTTAACCAACAGTATGTATTTGCAATATTTCATTTTCTTTTAAGAATATGTAATATTTATGCTTAATGAAGTATTCAAATGAACCATGAGTGTTTGATTTATACTGTTCTACTTAATTATAATCTATCATTTGGAGGTATTTACTGAAGAGTTCAAATGGGCATGTGAAGCATCAGTTCGAGGATCATTTTGAATTAGCAATAGTGTAGGAAGTAGATACAGGATTTGCCATAGTTTTCTCACTTGCTCTAATTATATTTCATTGCAATATCTTTTCTGTCATATACTCATATGATGATTGGTAGTGTTGAGTAATAAAGATATTATGTGCTTCTAAACTGAGATTTCTACTGTTCCCTTGCTTTCACACATACCTTCATCCTGACACGGGCCAATGCCTACATCGCGAAAAGTAGTTAGTATCTCATTCAAGCTTTTAAATTTTGATTTTTTCGGTATGACGGTCTAGGTCCCCATGTTATTTCGATGTTATAACGGCGATATAACGGTGTAGTATTTTTTTTTTTCAAAGTTTGACACACATCAATTCTATAACTATCAATTTATATGTTTATACATCTCTAATACTCCATACAAATAGCATACGACCATACCAAATTCAATATACTGCAGTGTACCAATATTAAGTAGCAGTAGCAGCTTGTACCAATTTAACAATAGTTCAATATTGAATACACAATTTAACAATAGTAGCAATAACAGCTTGTTATTTCGCCGAAATAGCTGAAATAACGCGTTATATCGCCGAAATAACTAAAATAACGTGTTACGTCATTTTTTCAATTAAGACTGTAACGTTCATGCGGTTTGACACAAAAATACCGCTATTTCTGTTATTTCGCCGAAATTTAAACAATGTTTTTAAAATCGAACCGGACACTGAACAAAATGGTTTGATGGTTTAATCGGTTCAACCGGTTGAACCAGTGAGAAAACCGGACAATTTGTCTTAGTTTAAATATAAAATATGATCAAAGAATACAAAAGTGGAGGCCCAGTGGTTAAGTTACTATATTACACACAATTACTTCATGGATCGATTCCTCCTCACCACAATTTGATTTCTCCTGATTTTGCTATAATTTCATAATGAAAAAATGCCAGTTTTTATTGTCCAATGGACCAGATCACGGTCCGGTTCACGGTTAAACTGGGTGAACCAGCCGGTCCGGTTCGGTTTTTAAATATTGGATTTATATCTAGTTCTTCTAATTCACTGTGAGTGTTTATTTTCTTTTTCTACGACAGTTCATGTAACTAAATATTTATAGCAGGTAGTTAATGTTAGTTTCAAATTTATGTGTGCTTTTTGAGTTATCCAGTGAATAAGAATTAAGGACATTTTTGGAACAGTTTATGCATTTTCCACTGAAGTTACAAAGAGGATTAGCATATTAATTTCTTTTGTTGCTGCTGTCATATACATATTAATTGTTTCCTCCTTTCTTCAATATTTGAGTAAAAGCTTAATTGGTTGTTTTTAGGTGTCTTCCAAGCGATTGACCATGTAGTGCCTTCAAGCAGCGAAACAAGAACTGTCTTGGAGAAATCACCCTCATTTCAGGTTCTTCTCTTTTCTTGGAGAAATATATTTGATGATGTATTTTTATTGGTTCCTAGTGAAATAAATTATTAAATTAAATTTTTTCTCGTTATATTTAGATGAGTTGTTTGATGTGTATTTAATTTTTTGCTTAAAGTCGAGTTGATAAAATATATTTGATGATATATTTTTATTGATTCCTAGCGAAATAAAATATTAAATTAATTTTTTTGTGGTTATGTGTTTAGATGAGTTGTTTGATGTGTATTTAATTGTTTGCTTAAAGTCGAGTTAATGGCAGGTGTTGGATGTAAAATGAGGTTGCAATTTGTGTTGGTTTTTTCTTAACTGGGGTTGTCGGTGCATAATGGTGTGTGGTGATTACTTAATTTGATTACGTTAAATTGCATCTAGAGGAAATTAATGAGTACTTTAGCCATCAAATTTCTATTTTTTTTTAAATTAGACTAACAAGAAACAATCTCCAAATTTTAAATTATTTTACAAAGTTACTTCATGCTTTTGTGAGTAGAAAGAAATGATTTTGAACCACTGGTAACATCTATATCCATAAAAGTTGTTGTTGTTATGGAGTTTCCAAATTGACATGTGTCAAAATAAACGAGTTTAAAACATAGCCAGTACAGTTTCAGTTAAAATTCGTCTTTTTATATAGTTTCTTTTACTTTTTCCTATAATTTTTTTTACAAAAACATCTTTATGAAAAATTAGGCGTTGTCAGTCGTTCGGGTCAAGTTCATGGGTATTAAGAAATTTTTTTATCAGCATATGCTAATCTTTAATTGGTTGGTTTCTCTGCAGGCAGTTGCTGATTTTTACGTTGGCCTTGCTGAGTATATCCTACATTTGCTAAGTCAACACTGTAATTCGACTTGGTGCTTTTAATTTATTTTTAAACCTTCAAATGCTCTAATAACGATTTGTTTTGCAATTATTTTTCCTTTTCTTAAATTTGATCATGATATGTATTATGCCCCTCTTCTTACCTTTACACTTTGTTTGGTTGAGGGAGATACGGTTGGAAAGAAAGCGAACCGAAGGAGAAATCGCAAAATTAGGCTGTTTGGATAGAAGGGAGTCGGAAAGAAAAAATTTTCGCAAGGGAAATCAGTTTCTTTCCGAAATTCTCTTTCTATACATAGCCGCTACCTCTCCTCCCATATTTGTTGAGGTAACCCTAGTTTCCAGTCCTTTACTTTTTAATTGTTTTTAGTTCCGTCTCTACTCTTCATTTCGGTCCTGCCAGTTTTGGTTCGATTGGTACTTTCATAAATCTGTACTCTCCATTTTTTTAGTTCGTCATGGTTTGATTTGTACTTTCATAGCTTCGCCCATTCCCTTATCCTAATAAAGTTCGTTTCTGAACCTAATACCTAATAAATTCGTACTTTCTTCAAATTAAGTGCAGTTTTAGGCCGCAAGTAGCTGGAGTTTATTTAATTTCTGATTTCTTGTTTACCAGTAAATATTGCTTTGTTTCACCAACTAGTTTGCAATATTTCACTCACCCTTGTTAGTATCATATTTGATGCATTCATCAATGGGGAACAGGTCCGAGGTTGCGGCACAGGCTGGGACTAGGGATGAAAACGGAGCGGATTTTATCCGCTCCGATCCGTATCCGAATTCGAAAAATACGCGTAATATCTGAACCGTATCCGTATCCGAACATATCCGTATTCGTATCCGTATCCGTCAAAAAAATATGGATGCGGATATGGGAAGACCAATATCCGCTCTTTATCCGTATCCGACATGGATATTATCCGTATCCGATAAATATTAATCCGTTTATCCGTATCTTTAACGTTATAAAATGATTAATATAATATAATTACTTCTCTATATTAGAGAATACTTTTAATTAAATAATACTTAATTTTTATTAAATAAATTTTCTTATAATAAATATTTTTATTTGGACTAGTAACATAAAATTATTTTACTTTCTATTAATTGAGACGATTATAAATGATAACAACACTGAAATTAATTTTTCTCTCTAATATTGACAAAGTACTAACATAGACATGAGTATATTGAATATCATTATATTTGTAGAAACTACTATTATAAATAAATAATAAAGATTAAAATGATATCCCAGCCTGGGACACATGCTGCACGGGTGTTTCAATTGGCTGCCTGGTGACCTGATTTTCACTTGAATTGCTAATCTTTGGGGGCTCTGCTGCTGTGCAATCCAAATTGTAGAGCAACTTCCAGTTGAGATCGATCCAATGTCTATGGAATTTTTGTGTAACACTATCGATGATATTATCCAAATCACTAACAAAGTCTTGGAGAAAAAATCGACAAAATCAAATGTAGGACTAATATTTTTCCTACATTCGTTTGTGACTATTATTATAAATTTTAAATTAAACTAGACGAGTCATCAGTTTAATATGAGAACAAGTGCTCTCTATCATTAACGTAAAGAGTGCATGCGTAAATTAGTCCAAAAATTATATTTTTCCTTCCTAGAATAATCCATCCAAACAAGAGATATGAAGAAAAGTAAAATTATTTTTACTTTCCACTACAACAAAAAAGATTATTAGTACCGGCTCATTAGTACCGGTTTTTAAGAAAACTGGTACTAATAATAAATCATGGCATTTTCGTAATTGTCAGATATATTATTTAGTACCGGTTTTTTTAAAAAACCGGTACTAAAAATCGTCTAAAAAAATAAAAAAAAAAGTTTTTATTTTAGTACCTTTTTATAAAAAACCGGTACTAATTAATTGATTTTTAGTACCGGTTTTTTATAAAAAACCGATACTAAAGGTTTGAATTTATTAAAAAAAACCGTTATAATTTTAGTATCGGTTTTTTATAAAAAAACCGGTACTAAAAATCAATTAATTACTGCCGGTTTTTTATAAAAAATCGGTACTAAATATTTAAAGAATAAAAAAAACCGTTATATTTTTAGTACCGGTTTTTTATAAAAAACCGGTACTAATTAATTGATTTTTAGTACAGGTTTTTTATAAAAAACCGGTACTAAAAATATAACTGTTTTTTTTATTTTTAAGCGATTTTTTAGTACCGGTTTTTTATAAAAAACCGGTACTAAAAATAGGCAGATATTTATTAGTCGAAATACATGTCTTCCTTCACTATTCCTCTCTCTCTCAAGGTCATATACTGTTCATGGCTAATTATCCTTTCTCTACAAAACCGAAAATTTTCTTACTCTCAAAAACCATATAAATAAAATAGCAAAAAATTTGCAAAAATTCAAAAAAATTGAAAAATCATTGGAGGATGCAAAAATGATCAAAGGAGAGCTAAAAAAATTCGCATTTGAGGTTTCTTATTGAAGAGGCCGATCGATCAAGAGAAGGGCAATTACGGTAATTTTATTTTAATCCTCAATAATTTTTTTTTGTTAATTTGTCGATTTGTATGTGCATTATCCCTAATGGTTATAATTGGTATTTTCATCTCTTTTAGTTAAGTATTGTCATATAAGACCAAATTGCCGGAATTTGAACTATTTTAGGTCTATTTGCCCGTCCGAGATTAATCCATTAGGGATTAATCTCGGATAGTACTCTCGGTCGGGAGTACTGCTCTTTGGATACTATCTTGTCTCATTTAGGAGAGCGAGCTGTACGTTAGATGCAATGCGTTGTCTGAGAAAAATTCGATAGCATTTCCTCTTATGTTCCCACGAATACGTACGCACGAGCAATTGTGTGTTTGCGTATTCAGGGAACATAAGGGGAAATGCTGCCGAATTTTTTTCAGACAACACATTGTATCTAACGTACGCTCGCTAATGAGACAAGAGTATCCAAAGAGCGGGCTAGGATGGTAACCGGCCCAAAAACCTTGTATGTTGCATTGAATCTATAAACCCTAAATCCTGATTTTTTGGATATATATACAGATGGATCAAAGGGAGAAGTACATGTTTGATTATTCAAGAATATCGTATGAATTTGTTCAAGTTGTTGAAGAGTTCATAAAATGTGCAGAAGAACATCGAAAGTTGACTGGAAAACCCAGAATTTTATGTCCCTGTAAACGCTGTCTTAACTTTGAGAGACATGATAGTAATGTGATTAGATCACATCTGATTCAGCGTGGATGGATGACAACACCTAAATACCTCCGGTGGGTTAAACATGGAGAAAATTTGGAAGAAAATTTAGATGCTGGAACGAGCAATATTAATGTATCTGATGATTTGAAAAATATTGTACAAAATGATTGTGGGGATGATACAGATGATAATGTAATAGTGGGTGATGATGATTATATAGAAAATCTAAGTGAACAACAATATAATGATGACATTAGAGAAAATGATTTGGATGAAATGATGAATGAATTGCCCAGTGATTTTATTGATGATGTTCCTGATGTGTTTCAAAAGTTGAATGAAAACTCTCATATACTCTTATATCCTGGTTGCAATGAAGAGAAATTCTCAAAAATAAAAACGATTTTTAAGCTATATAACTTGAAAGCTAAAAACAATTGGAGCGATAAGAGTTTTACATCTTTGCTCGGTCTTTTGCGAGAAATGCTTCCAACAGATAATACATTGCCAGATACAACTTATAAGGCTAGAAAATTACTATGTCCTTTGAAATTAGAAGTAGTGAAAATTGCAGCATGTCCGAATGATTGCATATTATTTCGTAAGGAGTATGAAAACCTCAATAAATGTCCAAAATGTAATGCATCCCGGTACAAACAAAGGGACAGTAATTTGGATGATGAAGAAGAAGGTTGTAAGAAAAGACCAGCTGCGAAAATATTGTGGTATTTTGTCACACCCCAAAACTCAAGGTAATATGGCATGTAAACCCCAACAAAATCAGCCCCTTTTTACCCACATTGCATACCCAATTGGTACCACATTCACATAGCATATTATATCACTACTATTATCACAAGCACAGAAAATAAGTTCTAAAATGATAAAGTGTGCAACATAGCATGAAAGTATCAATCATACAAATGACATAAGTGTGGTAATGGCCTCGATACATATCGTACCCAAATATAGTACATACAAAAGTGGTACACAAGTCTCAAAATGGAGGCCATACATGATACCTAGTAGTGATAATAATAAGGAGGACAATAAGGCCTAATCTCGCTCGACTCCAACACTGGAATCCGCCTCAAAACCTGGAACCCACAACAAAAAGTGGAACGGTGAGAAATAAAATTTCTCAGTGCGGTATTTAGTTCCAGTCACATGAATCTTACCTTTCATGTTCAAGAATCAAATACTAGCAAAAAGAATAACCAAAAATAATAATCCATAATGCATATGAAAAGATTGAATGCCAACGAATACATAGATACGATTCAGAGATCATTAAAGTAATAACAAAAGTTGGCATTTTATTTGGACATGCAATAATATAAGGGCTGGTTCTTAGTCAATCACTTATATTTACACAATCCATGACATACAAGAAGTCACAAACAGTACCATACTTGTCATTTCCAATTTACCACCCATACCCCGTCTAGATTCGAGAATACTAGGCCCTGTGCAAGAGCGCTCAACTACACAGCGATTCGGCGGCACGGTAGCTAGCCGGCCCCGAACGAAAACATGTAAATCTGGTATATCAAACAAGTAGTACTCATACACATGCATTTCAACAATTTCAAGTGATTTACCATTCAACATGAATATATAAATACCAATCAAGTATATAACAATTAAAACATGTCAATTGAGATGATAAAAATATGCAATTCATTGATTTCAACATGCAAGAATAAAAAGCATTTAATTCCTAGAAATGAAAATTCAGATTCATGTGAAAATCCGCACCTGACAAAGACAACACCAACACGTCTACTCGTATCCCTCCTCGGCAACACCCGCACCGATATCCTCGCCTCCTATATCTATAAATTAACCAAATCCTAAATTAAACCCTTAAAATCCCTAAATTAAATAAAAATTCCAGATTTGAAAAAGAACATAATTTGCTTCATAACTTTCATGTTAGCTTATAAAACAATGAGTTATCATGTCCAAATGCATCTACAATATAACCATGTTAAGTAGCACCATGCATAATGTCATTCTACTCTATTTTTCATGTCAAATTTCATGAATAATGGAATGATTGCTTGCTGTCCAAAATTTGATCATATAGTATTTTATGCATGCAAGCCATTTAAATACACAAACTTAATTCCTAAACTATAACTTCAAGTATCTTATAACTATGAAGTACTAAAATGTAAATTTATGCAAAAATTCCTCAAAAATTCACCTCTTTTTCAAAAAGGCCAGATTTTAAAAGGTACAAGAGAAGTATTTATGCAAAAGACTAAATGCTTAAACAACACAAAATCATACATGCATTTCCCACAAGTTAATACTTGCATTAATATTCTCAAAATCTTCATAAAAACACCTAAACTTATAAAATTTCAGAAATTAGTTGAACTAACTACAAATGCCACATATTACCATAAGAAAATTTGTATTGCATCATGCACAACCAAAAACCTCAAAAATTATCAATAAATTCGAAATCCTCATACTTTTCAACACAAAATCTGGATTTTTACTTAAAAATCCGAAATTAATTATTTTTAACTTAAATAAAATCTAGATCATACATTTTTGTTTGCATGCAAGGTTTAAAAATTGTCATGTACTCTAAATACAATATAAATCTTAAATAAATAGTTTATAAAGACTATGTTCACTCAAAAATCCATAACTATGTCACAATAACCATAAATTCCACCAAAAATCACTATTTTCCAACCATGCAACTACAAAAATCGAAATAAATGATGTAAAAAGAAAAACTTACATGAAAATGGCTCAAAACCGAAAATAAACAACTTGCATGTTCATCTCTTGACTTCTACTATCCATTTCCCATTTTTCCCGAATTTTTCAGATTTTTCTACTAATTTTTGGAGTTGGTTTTGTGTGTTGGCCGAAATTAGAGGAAGAAGAGAGAAATGAGATGGGTTTTGTTGTTTTTCTTTTTTTTTCCTCTTTCTTGGCTGCTGCTCACGGTGGGAGAGAGAGAAGTGAGAAAGATAGGGAAATTAATGACTTGTTTTAATTAAAGTGGGGGAAAGTGTGAGAGGGAAAAGTATGGTGCCTCCCAAAAATGAACCCAATGTGTTATGGATGATATGACTTGTGCAGAAATCGTTTTCATGACATGAATATGCTAATGAAATTATAATTTTGTATTATGCAATAACTTATTTAATAGGCATGAAATATTTATTAAAATATATATTGTTTGTGATTATTTATTATATACATAAAAAAAATTTAAAACTAAAATTTTAGAAATGTTACATCCCTCCCCCCTTAAAGAAACGTTCAGTCCTCTGAACGAAAACGTACCTGAACTCACGAATAACTCGGGGTAACGCTCTCGCATCGTGCTCTCGAGCTCCCAAGTTGCCTCTGACTCCGAGTGTTGGCTCCACTGAACTAACACATGTCTAACTGATCGACTACGGAGTCACTGCTCTCTCACATCTAAGATCCGCAACGGCTTCTCCTCATAAGACAAATCCTCCTCCAAATGTATGTCGGAAATGTCTACATGAAGTGACGGATCTCTGACACACCGCCTCAACTGAGAAACATGGAACACTCGATGTACTCGCGGAAGAGTCTGTCGCAAGTCTAACTCATAAGCCACAAGACCCACGCGAGACAATACCTTGAATGGCCCAACATAACGGGGGCTCAGTTTCCCAGTGACACCAAAACGGTGCACCCCACGAACGGGTGAAACCTTTAGCCAAACCTCATCTCCTACATTGTACTCAACCGGCCGTCTCTTGACATCGGCATATCTCTTTTGCCGCTCTTGAGCCGCTCGTAAACGACTCAAAACTATTCTTGTTTTCTCCTTAGTTTCCTCAACCAACTCGGGACCCGTAGAAAAACGAGTTCCCTTTGTCCTCCACCAAAGCGGTGTGCGGCACGGCTCACCATAAAGTGCCTCATATGGCGACATTCCAATACTTGAGTGGAAGCTATTATTATATGCCAGCTCAGCCAAATCCAAATGGTCCATCCACGACCCTCCAAAACTCAAAGCACACGCACGTAACATATCCTCTAATGTCTGTATCGTGCGCTCTGACTGACCGTCTGTTTGTGGATGGTAAGCAGAGCTAAACCTGACACGAGTACCCATAGATTCCTGAAAGCTCTTCCAAAAAGTGGAAGTGAATCTAACATCTCGATCAGAAATGATCTCTCTTGGGCACCCATGATACTTGCACACTTCTTTTAGAAACAACTCATCCATCTCTTTACCAGCTATATCAGATCGGATTGGTATGAAATGAGCCACTTTCGTCAACCGATCCACCACAACCCAAATAGCATCCACACGCCTCTTTGTTTTGGGAAAACCAGTCACAAAGTCCATAGTTACCGACTCGAACTTTCCATGTGGTAGCTTAAGGGGTTGCAAAAGTCCAGCACTCTTCTTTCGATCGGCCTTAACTTGTTGACACACTAGGCACTTTTCTACAAACTTAGCCACTTCCTTTTTCATGCCCGGCCACCAAAAGCTTCTTTTGAGATCTTGGTACATCTTGACCTCACCAGGGTGAATCGAATACCCCGATTCATGAGCCTCAGATAAGATCAAAGATTTCAATTCCGAGACATTTGGAACACAAACTCGGTCCCCAAACCTCAACATTCCATTCTCATCCAACTTGAAAGGAGTATTTAGTTTTGTTTCCATATCTTCACGAAACTTTTGACATTTCGGATCTGTTTTCTGAGCCACAAGAATTCGATCATAAAGATCGGGCTGCACCTCAATAGCGGCCAACAACAAGGGCACTAACAAGGATGATGAAACATCACTAGAAGTACTAGTACCACATCTAACTGAAAGGCATGCCCTAAGCTCAGGTGACATCCCAACAAACAGATCCAAACGTCCTAACTCCTCCAACAATCTAGGCTCACTAGTAACCATCCAAGCCAAACTTGTTCGGTTTTTACGGCTCAAAGCATCAGCTACTAAGTTTGCCTTTCCAGCATAGTACTGGATGTCCAAGTCATAGTCTTTCATTTTTGCCTTTCCAGCATAGTTCAACTCTTTTTGAGTGAAAATGTACTTAAGGCTCTTATGATCAGTGAAAATCTTGCACTTTGCTCCATACAAGTAATGTCTCCAAATTTTTAGTGCAAAAATCACCGCTGCAAGCTCAAGATCATGAGTTGGGTAGTTCTCCTCATGTGTCCTCAACTGTCAAGAACCATAAGCAATCACATGCCCGTCCTGCATAAGAACACAACCCAAACCCGACTTTGAGGCATCAGTGTATACCTCAAAATCCTTGCCTGGAATTGGCATGACCAAAATTGGTGCAGACACCAATCAATTCTTTAGCTCTTGAAAGCTCTTCTCTTGTTCAGTATCCCACACAAATGGGACACCCTTATGCAACAACTTTGTCAAGGGTTTGGCCAACATAGAAAAACCCAAAACAAAGCGTCTATAATAGCCTGCCAATCCTAGAAAACTGCGAACTTCTGTAACAGTCTTTAGCTGATTCCACTCAGTGATGGCTTGCACTTTTCCAGGGTCCACTGACACCCCGACTCCTGAAATTACGTGTCCCAAGAAAGCCACCTTCTCGAGCCAAAACTCACACTTTGAGAACTTAGCAAAAAGCTTATGTTCTCGCAACCGATTCATCACAATGCGGAGGTGCTCGGTGTGCTCCTCATAAGATCGAGAATACACTAAGATGTCATCAATGAACACAACCACAAAGGAATCCAATAGATCTCGAAACACTCTGTTCATGAGATCCATGAATGCTGCTGGTGCATTCGTCAGCCCAAACGGCATCACCAAGTACTCGAAATGTCCATACCTTGAGCGAAAAGCAGTTTTCTCAACATCGCTCGGTCGGATCCTCAACTGGTGGTAACCTGTCCTCAAGTCTATCTTTGAATAAACTGAGGATCCCTGAAGCTGATCAAATAAATCATCTATGCGAGGTAAAGGATATCGGTTTTTCACTGTGACCTTATTCAACTCCCGATAATCCACACATAGTCTCAAAGTACCATCTTTCTTCTTCACAAATAAGACCGGAGCACCCCAAGGTGAAGTACTCGGCCTTACAAATCCTTTCTTCAACAAATCCTCCAACTGAACTTTCAACTCCTTTAGTTCAGCCGGTGCCATTCTGTATGGCGTCTTAGAAATAGGTGCGGTGCCCGGCATCACCTCGATACTGAACTCAATCTCTCTGTTAGGTGGCAACCCGGTGATCTCGTCGGGGAAAACATCCACAAACTCACGAACCATCGGAATTGTCATAATGTCAGGAGTCTGAGCGGCCTCACAAACCACCGCTGCCAAGTATGCACTGCACCCAGCCTCTAGCAAATTTCGTGCCTCCACGGCTGAGATAAAAAGTACTGAGTCTCCTGGAATTCTGCCCCGAAAAATATAAGGGGACAATCCGCATCTCGAAAATAGTACTCGCCGTCTAGCACAATCAACAATTGCTCCAAACCTCGCAAGAAAATCCAAGCCCAAAAGAACATCATACCGAGAAATGTCCATAACTAACATATCAGTCACTAACTCCCGTCCGTCAACCAAAACCTTTAACTTTCTACAACACAATACCAAACGATCGGTTTGACCTAGCGGGGTCTCAACACTAACTATCTGTCCATGAGACTCGGTCGATAATCTGCACCTCTCTACAAACTCCTGAGACACTAAGGACTGACTACACCCCGTGTCAACTAGAGTAAATGCAGGATGACCAGAGATAGAAAGTATACCTGTCATGAGCTGTGGGCTATGAGAAGAGGGATCAAGCTCCTCCTCAACTAGGGTCTCCTCAGGTGGAGCTAAAGTCACATCTACTGCATGAACTGCAGTGCGACCTCCGGTCCTAGCACCTCGTGGGGCAGGGCCACCTCGACCTCGAGCACTAACTCCAATAACACCCCTCTGTGCACTGCCCCGACCAGCTCCCTGTAACTTCAGGCACTGGTTCCTCCAATGGCCTGTATCACCACAATTATAACAAGCACCATAAGAGAGATGGCACTTGCCCTCGGGATGAGAACGGTTGCACCTACTGCACCACTGACCGCTCCCTGATCCTGAAGAAGCCATAGGAACTGTGGTTTTACCAGCTGACTTGGCTCCTTCCACGAGCCTACCAGATTTCGGCCTTGCACTACGGCCACTATCTTGCAACCTTTTCCTCTTGCGATAGCCCTCTGCACGCTCAGCATCCTCCATAAGCTGCTGAACCTCCTGTACTGCTGAACTATCAATCACCACGGCAATATCTGGGTCTAGACCATCCAAATAGTGTCGACGGTAACGATATGGATCATCTCTGATATCAGGAGCATAGTGAGACAGGTTGGTGAAGAGGTTATTGTACTCAGAGACTGGCCTATCATCTTGCTTGAGTGACATAAACCGACTCCTCTGGGCCTCTAAGTGAAAAGTACTCAAGAACCTCTTCGTAAACTGCTCCTCAAACCAATCCCAAGCAATCCTTCTCAGATCACCCGGGTATCTCCTCTTTGCGGCATCCCACCAGAACCGCGCAGAGCTCTCAAGAAAGTGTGTGGCTAACTCGACCTGATCGGCCTCAGGTGCACGACACAACTGAAACTTTGCCTTTGCATCAGCTAGCCACTCCTCGGCGGCTTCATAACCGCCTGCACCACTGAACCTAGGCAGTCCCAGTCGGCTAAAAGAATCAAATAGCCTCCTAAACCTCTCTGCCTCATCCAGCTGAGGCTCGGCCTGGACCGCCCTATGCTGCTCGGCCGCTCGTCGACCTCGCTCGTATGCCGCAATAATGCGGTCCTCGTACGTCTCCTCTCTCAGATCACGAGGATCAGGAGCCTCCTCCCCAGCACCAGCCTCGGGATGAGCACCCTGAAGCTCTGGTGCATTCCTCCGATGTCGGCCTCGTCCTCGACGTCCACCTCCTCGATTCATCTCCAGTCTGACAACACTTAGCGAAAACACCAAAAGTTAACAAACGAGAAAGAAAAAGGTAACCTTAGTCCCTGGACCAACCCAACAACCCCACTCATACGTCCTATAAGTCTGGTTAGGTTAGGTTACCATTGCTCTGATACCACCAAAATGTCACACCCCAAAACTCAAGGTAATATGGCATGTAAACCCCAACAAAATCAGCCCCTTTTTACCCACATTGCATACCCAATTGGTACCACATTCACATAGCATATTATATCACTACTATTATCACAAGCACAGAAAATAAGTTCTAAAATGATAAAGTGTGCAACATAGCATGAAAGTATCAATCATACAAATGACATAAGTGTGGTAATGGCCTCGATACATATCGTACCCAAATATAGTACATACAAAAGTGGTACACAAGTCTCAAAATGGAGGCCATACATGATACCTAGTAGTGATAATAATAAGGAGGACAATAAGGCCTAATCTCGCTCGACTCCAACACTGGAATCCGCCTCAAAACCTGGAACCCACAACAAAAAGTGGAACGGTGAGAAATAAAATTTCTCAGTGCGGTATTTAGTTCCAGTCACATGAATCTTACCTTTCATGTTCAAGAATCAAATACTAGCAAAAAGAATAACCAAAAATAATAATCCATAATGCATATGAAAAGATTGAATGCCAACGAATACATAGATACGATTCAGAGATCATTAAAGTAATAACAAAAGTTGGCATTTTATTTGGACATGCAATAATATAAGGGCTGGTTCTTAGTCAATCACTTATATTTACACAATCCATGACATACAAGAAGTCACAAACAGTACCATACTTGTCATTTCCAATTTACCACCCATACCCCGTCTATATTCGAGAATACTAGGCCCTGTGCAAGAGCGCTCAACTACACAGCGATTCGGCGGCACGGTAGCTAGCCGGCCCCGAACGAAAACATGTAAATCTGGTATATCAAACAAGTAGTACTCATACACATGCATTTCAACAATTTCAAGTGATTTACCATTCAACATGAATATATAAATACCAATCAAGTATATAACAATTAAAACATGTGAATTGAGATGATAAAAATATGCAATTCATTGATTTCAACATGCAAGAATAAAAAGCATTTAATTCCTAGAAATGAAAATTCAGATTCATGTGAAATCCGCACCTGACAAAGACAACACCAACACGTCTACTCGTATCCCTCCTCGGCAACACCCGCACCGATATCCTCGCCTCCTATATCTATAAATTAACCAAATCCTAAATTAAACCCTTAAAATTCCTAAATTAAATAAAAATTCCAGATTTGAAAAAGAACATAATTTGCTTCATAACTTTCATGTTAGCTTATAAAACAATGAGTTATCATGTCCAAATGCATCTACAATATAACCATGTTAAGTAGCACCATGCATAATGTCATTCTACTCTATTTTTCATGTCAAATTTCATGAATAATGGAATGATTGCTTGCTGTCCAAAATTTGATCATATAGTATTTTATGCATGAAAGCCATTTAAATACACAAACTTAATTCCTAAACTATAACTTCAAGTATCTTATAACTATGAAGTACTAAAATGTAAATTTATGCAAAAATTCCTCAAAAATTCACCTCTTTTTCAAAAAGGCCAGATTTTAAAAGGTACAAGAGAAGTATTTATGCAAAAGACTAAATGCTTAAACAACACAAAATCATACATGCATTTCCCACAAGTTAATACTTGCATTAATATTCTCAAAATCTTCATAAAAACACCTAAACTTATAAAATTTCAGAAATTAGTTGAACTAACTACAAATGCCACATATTACCATAAGAAAATTTGTATTGCATCATGCACAACTAAAAACCTCAAAAATTATCAATAAATTCGAAATCCTCATACTTTTCAACACAAAATCTGGATTTTTACTTAAAAATCCGAAATTAATTATTTTTAACTTAAATAAATCTAGATCATGCATTTTTGTTTGCATGCAAGGTTTAAAAATTGTCATGTACTCTAAATACAATATAAATCTTAAATAAATAGTTTATAAAGACTATGTTCACTCAAAAATCCATAACTATGTCACAATAACCATAAATTCCACCAAAAATCACTATTTTCCAACCATGCAACTACAAAAATCGAAATAAATGATGTAAAAAGAAAAACTTACATGAAAATGGCTCAAAACCGAAAATAAACAACTTGCATGTTCATCTCTTGACTTCTACTATCCATTTCCCATTTTTCCCGAATTTTTCAGATTTTTCTACTAATTTTTGGAGTTGGTTTTGTGTGTTGGCCGAAATTAGAGGAAGAAGAGAGAAATGAGATGGGTTTTGTTGTTTTTCTTTTTTTTTCCTCTTTCTTGGCTGCTGCTCACGGTGGGAGAGAGAGAAGTGAGAAAGATAGGAAAATTAAAGACTTGTTTTAATTAAAGTGGGGGAAAGTGTGAGAGGAAAAAGTATGGTGCCTCCCAAAAATGAACCCAATGTGTTATGGATGATATGACTTGTGCAGAAATCGTTTTCATGACATGAATATGCTAATGAAATTATAATTTTGTATTATGCAATAACTTATTTAATAGGCATGAAATATTTATTAAAATATATATTGTTTGTGATTATTTATTATATACATAAAAAAAAATTTAAAACTAAAATTTTAGAAATGTTACATATTTGCCAATAATACAAAGGTTTGAGCGTCTTTTCAGTAATTCAAAAGATGCTAAACTGTTGAGATGGCACGCAGAAGGCAGAAAGAAAGATGGAAAACTCAGACATCCAGCAGACTCACCCCAGTGGAACAATATAGGCAGCCATTTCATTGATTTTGGCAGTGAGCCTAGAAATTTGAGATTGGGACTATGCACGGACGGAATGAATCCTTACGGTCTCATGAGTACCAACCGAAGCGTTTGGCCTGTTTTGTTGGTTATTTACAACCTTCCTCCTTGGTTATGCATGAAAAGAAAATATCTGATGATGCCGCTGCTCATTTCTGGTCCAAAATTCGAAAATATAATTAAATAAATATTTCATATAATTAATGTTATTAATTAATTTAAAAATTATTTAAATAAATATTTCATATAAAAAACCGAAACTATTTAATTTAAAAAACAGAAACGAATTTTAAAAAATAAACCAATTAAAAAAAACCGATTTTGTACCGATTTTTTATAAAAAACCGGTACTAAATTGATAATTCGAAAATATAATTAAATAAATATTTCATATAATTAATGTTATTAATTAATTTAAAAATTATTTAAATAAATATTTCATATAAAAAACCGAAACTATTTAATTTTAAAAAACAGAAACGAATTTTAAAAAATAAACCAATTAAAAAAAACCGATTTAGTACCGATTTTTTATAAAAAACCGGTACTAAATTGATAATTCGAAAATATAATTAAATAAATATTTCATATAATTAATGTTATTAATTAATTTAAAAATTATTTAAATAAATATTTCATATAAAAAATCGAAACTATTTAATTTTAAAAAACAGAAACGAATTTTAAAAAATAAACCAATTAAAAAAAACCGATTTAGTACCGGTTTTTTATAAAAAACCGATACTAAATTGATATTTCGAATTAAATTGAAAATGGTTTAACTGATCTCTCTCTCAGTCTCACTCTCTCTCACTCGATCTCTCACTCTCACTGTCTCTCACTCGATCTCACTGTCTCTCAGCTCTCACTCTCTCTCACTCGATCTCGCCGCTCTCCATCTCTCGCCGCTGCCCCTCTCAACCTCTCTCGCCGCTGCCCCTCTCAACCTCTCTCGCCGCTGCCCCTCGCCGCCGCTGCCCCTCCACCTCAAGTAAGCCCCCCTCTCCCCTCAAGTAACCATTGTTTAGTAATTAATGCCGCTGCCATTCCGATTTTTGAGTATATGCTTAGAACAATGCTATATGCTATGCTTAGAACAATGCTATATGCTATATGCTTAGAACAATGCTATATGCTATGCTTAGAACAATGCTATATGCTATATGCTTAGAACAATGGTTATGTTAATGGGTCTTGAATATGATTCGGTTTTTTATGTTAATGGGTATATGCTAGCTATGCTATGTTTAGAACAATTCGGTTTAATTTTGTATGCACTATTAATTTTTCTATGCTCAACATAATAATCTAAAAAACCGAATGGCTATATGCTATGCTTAGAACAATGGCTATATGCTTAGAACAATGGTTATATTTCATATATACTGAATTTTTGATTGCTAACGGGTTATGTTAATGGATCTTGTTACATGTTATATGCTAATTACTTAGATTATTGTTCAAGAGTAAGTAGATTGAAATTGCTATAAATAGTAATTGGTATTAAATAGTTATAAATAGAACATTGGTACTTAGATTATTATGTTGAGTAATAGAACAATGGTTACTTAGATTATTATTGTTGAGTAAGTAGATTGAATTTGATATTGAAATTATTATCAATAATAAAAGGTATTAATGGAGAAACCTGAAGGAAGCAACAAGAAAGGAAAAAAACAGATTGAAAAAGTTTATGTCCGGCGAAATGAAGAGAAGAAGAAGGAGAAGGAAAAGGAAAATGAGAAGGAGAAGGAGGCGAGCACCACGCCATGGTGGATGCGAGGAAAAAACTACCCTCCTCCAGTTAGAAGGTCTGTTTCTGCTGTGAGGTCCTGGCCACTCGGTTGCGGACGAACTCCTGCTGATATGGAGGAGGTTCCAGAGGAGGTGGTCCCAGCGGAGGAGGTGGTCCCAAAGAAGGATTAGGGTTTAGTGATTTAGTGGTTTACTGGTTGTTTTAGTGATTTTAGTGATTTAGTGGTTTAGTGGTTGTTTAAGTGGTTTTAGTGATTTAGTGGTTGTTTTTTTAGTAGGTCCAACTTGAATGCTAATTAATAGTTGTTAATTATTTATTTGATGTGTTAATTGTGCTATGTAATTAATAGTTGCATGTAATTATACTTGAAGTTGCAGTCATGTCGAATCAAGATGATCAGGATTTTACGACAAATCAAGATGAGTCGAGTTCTGAAGAGGAGCAGGTGGTTGTTAGCCAAAGGGGAAAAAGATCAACTGCTAAGTGCATGAAAACACGTAAAGCGATAGCCAATGGAGAAGACATGACTGTGGAATTCAATACAGAAGGCAAACCTTGCGGCGAGAATGCAAACAATGGTTTATTTCATCATTTACTAATATGGTTTTTATAAAAAACCGGTACTAATATGGTTTATTTCATCATTTACTACCGGCTCATTAGTACCGGTTTTTTGTTGCTGTTAGTACACCCTATTATTAGTACCGTTGCAAAACCGGTACTAATGATAGGAAAAAAACCGGTACTATTAATTTTATTTGGTGTAGTGTTCCTTTCATTATTCATCCAAATAAGAAAATTAAAATTTTTTCACTTTCCATCCTATATTCCTATTTCTTTCCTTCCTCTTTTATATTTTTTCTTTCCCTCTCATCCTCTACCCCGAACCAAACAGAGTTTTAGAATTATTTTTATTCACATTCATACAGATTTTAATTTTTTAACGGTGCCGAAGTTTTCATAATGTACAATTCTTATATATTATCTAAAAAATATTATATAATTACCGAATTATTATCAACCAATAAAAAATAAAAAAAGAAATAAGTCGTGCAACGCCTCGAGTGCCCACTAGTTATTCAATATAGTCCAGAGAACATAACTAATCACCTTAGACATAGTAAATGGATACAAAGAGATAGCATAAACGTCTATTTAGATTCCAATCCATAGTAAATGGATACAAATTAAGGGAATCACATTCTCTACCAACCATAAATGATTGGTAGTGTGCCGACCTTTGATCTAAACCGTTAGATTTAATTTCAATGGTTAAGAGAGCTCCGTGCATGCAACCTAGATTGATAGATCCGAAAAATTTTAACCGTCGAGATTAGATCTAACGGCTCGGATCAAACATTGGCACTCTACCAACCTCAAAAAGTTGGCGGAGGATACGGACCCCAAATTAAGAGCTAGCTCTGCCAGCGACTCGATAGGGCAGCGGCCCCTCTTGTCCAGCAACCAGTTCTAACATTCCAATCTCTGCTAGTGAATTTGAACGTCTTTTACTCCGTATGAAAAGAAAACAGTATGATTTCCGGTCTTATTTTAAATTAAATCTATTAAAGACCTTGCTAATTAAGATCGATGATTTTAAGTACGGTCTATTTATTTTGTGCAAAATTTAAGTAAACGAAAAAAAAAATTAAATTTAGATTAACTATTCAAAATATATATCCGAAAACTCTAATAATCATATAGAAGCATTCATATTGTTACCATTACAGAAAGGCTAAAAAGATAGATAATAACCACCAATATATGTACATAATTAAATAGTAGAGAATGTAAATAGTTTGACAAATATATTCCATAATTTCATAAACCTAGGGTTATTTTTTTAAAAACATAAACTATACAACAGATACATCTCCATTATGAGTGACTACATCATGATGTTTCTGTATTTCATGCATCTCTTCATCTTGATCTTTCTCGGGATAATAACTAATCAGATTGTGCTTGTACATCAACAGGAATATCAAACTTAAGATGGGAATTAAGCACCATAAAGGTATGTCAGACTCATAGAACCAATAGAAACATATCCGTTTGGATGGCTTCTTCCCGGAATAAAGAATAAGGAATAACCACTTTTTACCAATAAATTTATTTCTAACCATCCAAACTCTTCACAAAAATTACACACTTCTCAATAAATTTACCCATTCTCAATAAATTTCTTCCCTTCTTCCTCCTTCCTACCTTATTCTCAACGCATCCAAATGGAACCAGAGAAAAAATATAATCAGTGAGTTACATGTTGCCATCACATTTTACGTGAAAGAACTCTCTGTCGGGATCAACGTGACTTGCTAGCAACCATGCACAAAAGTATAGCACTGTGAAGATTGGAGGAACGTATTCCCAAAATATTGAATTGAAGGGTTCGTTCCTATCATAATATATCATTGATATATTATGATAGTGATAGGGCCAGTCTGATAAGAACTCGGCCCCAAGTAAAAGAATAGGGAATCAAGCCCAAAAGAGGCCCATATTCGTTACTTCAAGAGGCGGGAAAAGCAGAATCAAACAGCGCGCCTCAAATGAAGTCGGGAGGACAGGCCATAACAAACTCATACAGAGCACCTCACCGAACATAAGTCGGGAGAATCTAGAGGCCTCAAGTGGGCTAATGGCTGTCGGGTGACGTCAGCATTCTGTTATGAGAAATGGGTCTATAAATAGAAGGGGTAGATCATTGTAAAAGGGGTTGGCATTTTTGTAGAGAAAAGCTCCTGTATTAGACAGATTGTAAACAGATTGTAATCATTGTAAACAGATTGTAGAAGGGGTAGATCATTGTAAACAGATTGTAATCCCCAAAAATAATCAATAAAGCTCATTTTCCACTCGTTCTCATCTCTAAACTCTTTCACGTTGTTAATCTCTACCAAAACTGAGCTTATCAACTGGCGCCCACCTGAATTCGACCATTGGCAATTCAAAGTTGCATTTGGTATCCTGAGAAATGGATGAGAATAGGAGTGTGATTCAACCCAGGCGGTTGGATCTGGAGTTTGCTACTGATAAACTAAACAAGGAGAAACATCGCGTTCTTCCGGGAGCTAGATCTGAATCTCAAACGCAGATCGAGCTCTCCACACCTCAGGCACCAGGCGATGCAGTTTATCCATCACAACCAGATCTGATGAACGCTGAGCTTCAAAACAAGCAAAACGCTGAAACCTCAAAAACACAAACAGTGGTCGGCGATTCAACTACGCGACCAGTCAACCCCGAACAGCCAGACAACGATACACCATTAGATCTGGGATCGACAAGAGCAGTGCCAGTTGTGATACACCCGATCTTGCAAGCTGTACAATCTCGTGAAGAGTCAGAGAGACCAACACCAGTTACAGTTCACCCGATCTTGCAAGCTATTCAACAACCTCGCGAAGAGCCAAGATTGGAAAAACCTGAAACATCTACAGCAAAACAGAGAAGCACCACCAATTTAGAGAACCAACGCTCTCTCTCTCAAGCAGATCTCACAAACCTTGTAGAGCAAACACTGCAAGCAGCCTTCACATTAGTTACTCCAACTCCAACAGTTCAGTTCAATCCACCAAGACCGGAGATCCAGGATCCGCGACAGATACCACTCGTAACACCTCCTCAAGGTTACGGATATGTCGCTGATCCTCGCCAAAGCGTAGCATGGAGAGCAGGAACACCACAAGCGTACAATGTCGGACAACCTCCGCATATGTTCCAATGGCATCCCACGGGATATGTTCACCACACAATGCCACAAGCTCACATGACAGACTGGTATCCTCCCCAACTTAATACTTATGGTTTTCCTAGACCAGAGGCTCCACCCACCTATTTTCCATGGGTCCATCCAGCTCAATGGGGCGTACATAATTCGTGGAACACCCCTAATCCTTACTCATGGACACGACCACCTCAACAACCCGAACATCCTAGGCCACAAACTACTCCAAGGCCTCCCGAAAACATCATTCCAACAAACCCAAGTCCATCTCTTGCAGTTCCTGTCCCGACATTACCTGCCCCACAAATGAATCAAGAGCCCTTAGGATCTCGAGTGGAAAGAACAAGGGCACCACAAACGGGTGAAGATAGAGAGGTATTGTCGGGAAGAAACCTGAATAATGAAACAAGGGAACGCGAGGAGAAAAGATCTCCTAGGGGCCGTGCGAAAACAAGACAGCACCGTGAACATAGTTCAGATAGTGCGCGTGAATCAGAAGAGTCAGGGTCACCACCTGTCGGCGCTTTAGCGAGAAGGTTATACCAAGGGGCGCGAATTGACATGAAAAATTACCCCCATCTCCATAGATATCCAGGGGGAGAAGCTAAAGATGCCCAAGCTTTTGTGAATAGCTTTCGAGCAATGATGGCCATCACACATGCATCCGACAGGGTGATGTGTTTAGTTTTTCCGACAAGGCTAACAGAAAGTGCATGGGAATGGTATTCGCGACTACCTCGAGGGTCAATCCATAGTTTTGATGACCTAACTGACAAGTTTTTGGGAAGGTTTGGAGGATTAAGAGCACCAACCATCAAGTGTACAAGCCTCATGACTCTAAAGCAAGAGCCATATGAATCATCACGAGCATATCTCGCGAGATTCTCGGAAGAGGCATACAAAGTTTCCGATTTTGATGAGAAACTAGTGCTGGCCGCAGTATTACAAGGTATTCGTAGTAAAAATCTAAGATATGAGCTAATAAAAAAAGATTGTGGATCTTTTCGAGAATTCAGGGAGTGTGCACAACAAGTGATACAGGCAGAGGAAGATGCAGAACGAATGGGTTGGCAAGATGTCACGGAGAGACGCATCACAACGCCGACAAGAAGAAGCTGTTCCCCTCTACCTCAACCTCGCAATGGATCTCCTTCTGGGAGAAGAAGGAACGCAAAGGTGATAAAAGGAGCGACATACAAGCTCCACAATTACAGAAAGACGGGAGAGGCATATGCACCTCTATACTCCACCTACCACATATGTACAGAGCCCAGGGAGCGATTGTTTAACGTCATCAAAGACAGCAAGGAGTTGCAACAACCTGAACCATTGGTAGAAGCAGAGAAGTTTGACAAGTCGGCTTACTGTGAGTACCATCGCAGTTCGGGACATCGCACCCGAGATTGTTTGAAGTTGAAGGACGAAATAGAAAGATTGATCCGACATACGCACTTGCTAGAGAAATACATTGAGAAAGAAGGAGCCAAGGATAACCGAACTAGAGAATCTGTCAACAACCAATGGCAACGAAAACCATACAATAACCAATGGAAAAGAACCGACAACCGAAACAACCCGAACAATATTCCCATTCAGCGATAAAATGTTCCGAATAAACCTAGAGAAGAAAACAAAGGATCTCCGGTAGTGATGTTCATCGCAGGAGGAGACGCATCTGGCGGCGACACACCTCATCAACGAGCTTCATACGCAGATCCGAGAAGATTATCTCAACCTTCGCGTTATGAGATATTTCACTTGCATGCAGAAGGGTCCCTAGCTAATACCCGAATATCCTTCGGGCCTGAAGATTGCGTAGGTGTCCGTTACCCCCATGATGATGCCATAGTGTTGATGCTGCGAATACATGGCAGACGTGTCAAAAGGATCTTAGTGGATACAGGAAGTTCAGCAGATGTGCTATATTTCGACGCGTTAAGGCAACTCAATTTGGCCTCGTACCCTCTGACTCCGATGGACACACCATTAGTTGGCTTTGCAGGAGACACCGTAATACCACTTGGGACAATTGATCTGGAAGTTGAGTTCGGGGAACCACCCAACAGTGTAATATCAAGAGTAAAGTTCATAGTGGTTAATGCACCATCTGCATACAATGTGATATTGGGAAGGAAATCTCTGAATGATATCGGGGCAATCGCTTCGACCAAACATCTCATGATCAAATTCCCCACTAGACTTGGAGTAGGTGTGGTAAAAGGTGACCAACAAAAAGCCAGAGAATGTTATCAGGCAGCAGTAATAGATCAAGTAACACAGATAGAGAAGGGAAATGTTGAGAAGAAAGTGCGCGTGCCCAGTTCGGGCGCCCCAGGGGAAGATGTGGAAGAAGTCGAGCTGAGTGAGTGAATAACTACTAAACTGGGGACGGCGCTCGGGGCCAAGGACAGAGAATTAGTGAAGGACTGTCTTAAGAGAAACCAAGAGATTTTTGTAGCTGAAGGAGGGCAGATGCCGGGTATTAAGAGGGAGATTGCGGAACACAAAATCAAGAAAAACAAGAAGTTCCAATGGACAGTGGAATGTCAAGATGCCTTTGAAAGGATAAAAGAATACTTAGCCACACCACCGACAATCAGTAGACCTGTGAAAGGAGAAACTCTCTATCTTTATGTGGCAACCTCCGAAACGGCTGTGAGTGCGGCTCTCATCAGGATTGAAGAGAACCAACAAAAACCTGTCTATTTCGTGTCTCGCATTCTGCGAGATGCTGAGATAAGATACCCTCCTGTTGAAAAAGTGGCGTTCGCGGTCATGATAGCATCCAGGAAACTCAAACCATACTTTCAGGCACACCCCATCAAAGTGCTCACCGACATGCCTCTTCGAAAAGCTTTGGGACAGCTTGATGTAGCAGGGCGGATGTTAAAATGGGCAGTAAAGTTGTCCGAATATGATGTGAGTTTCGAACCAAGGACATCATACAAAGGACAAATTCTTGCCGATTTCATAGTTGAGTGCACAGCTAGACAAACTGAAAATCCCAAGGAAGAAGTGTGGGAAGTATTCGTGGATGGGGCAGCTTCTGAGAAGGGTTCGGGTGTTGGCGTTGAAATAAAAGGACCGAAAGGCGAGAAATTTCATTATGCGATACATCTGACTTTCGAGGTATCCAACAATGTCGCAGAATATGAGGCGTTGTTGGCAGGTATGCGACTTATGGAGGCAATCGGAGCAAGAAATGTGCGTTTCTACATGGATTCGCAGCTGGTCGTAAACCAGATAAAAGGAGAATATGCAGCAATAAATGAAAGGCTAGCCCTATACTTGGAGAAGGTGAAAACAGTGTTAGCTGCCTTTGAAAGTGCTTCTGTAGAGTACGTGCCACGAACTCAAAATGAAACAGCAGATGCTCTATCTAAAATTGCTAAAGAAAGCGATCTAGATCGAGAAAAGCCCATTATTATGTTGGAAGTGCCACATCCCAGCATTGATGTTCTCGCATTCGAAGTGTATATCGTGGAGGCAGGAAAGGAATGGTATGCTTTGTTATGGAATTTTCTCAAAGAAGGAGAACTCCCAGAAGATGACAAGGTTGCCCGAAAAGTCAAGCGGTGGGCTCTCGAATTCACTATCCGAGATGGTCTATTATTGAAAAAAGGATATGGAATACCCTGGCTCACATGTGTTGGGAGAGCAAAAGCAGACGAAATTATTGCCGAAGTGCACGAAGGGATATGCGGCAGCCATCAAGGAATAACTTCGCTAGGAAGGAGGATTGTTAGAGCAGGGTTTTACTGGCCTTATTTAAAGAAAGACGTAGAGGCATATGTTCGCAGATGCGAAAAATGCCAATTCCACGCCCGCATACCGAGACAACCACCTCATCCGATGCAATCTATCTCCAGTTCATGGCCGTTTGATTTGTGGGGGCTAGATTTGTTGGGGCCTTTCCCCCAAGGACAAGGAAATGTTAAATTCCTAGTGGTGGCCGTGGAATATTTCACCAAATGGATCGAAGCCAAACCCCTGGCAACCATCACGTCGCAAAAAATAGTGGACTTCGCGAGACACCAGATTGTGTATAGATATGGGATCCCACATACCTTCATCTCCGACAATGGTACACAGTTTACTGGCGCCCCATTCCAGGATTTTTGCAAAGGATTAGGCATCCGATCATGCACCTCCTCGGTCTGTCATCCCCAATCTAATGGTTTAGCTGAGGTTTCCAATCGAACTATATTGGAAGGACTGAAAAGGAAAATTGAAGGCAGCAAGAATACTTGGCCCGAATATCTCGATGAAATCTTATGGGCCTACCGTACCACACCTCGCTCTTCCACAGGTCGTTCACCTTTTTCCATGATTTATGGAATGGAGGCTGTCACACCTATGGAAGCAGTACACCCTACTTTGAGAACGAAGTCATATGCTTGGGAGAAGAATGGAACTCGAAAGGAAGAAGATTTGGAGACCATTTACGAGTTGAGGGAGGAAGCTCGAGCGAAGATGGAAGAGTATCAAAGAAGAATGCGAAGGGGTTTTGATAGGAAAGTCGCTCCCAAACATTTCCAACCAGGTGATTGGGTGCTCAGGAAGATCGAAGCCACAGGTAAACAAGTGGGAAAACTTGATCCAGTGTGGGAAGGCCCATTCGAGATCATCAAGTCCATTGAAGGCAGGGCTTATCATCTCAGGGACATGAGAGGCAAGCGTATTCCAAATGCTTGTAACGCTGCCCATCTCAGAAAGTTTTACGTTTAGAGGGGATAGAAGTCGACCAATACCGTAGCCGGTCTCTTCGTGTCCGAGTTTTTTTTATATATTTTCGTTTCTTATGGTTGTTAGGGATAAAACCAAGAATCAGACCAATACCGTAGCCGGTCTATTCATATCCGAATTGTTTTTGTTTCCGTTTTTTGTTGTTATGGATAAAAACAACCAGACCAGTATCGTAGTTGGGTCTTTTTTATTCTTAGGTGGGGTATGCAAGGCCCTTGTATCTTAATAGAATGTTGATCTATAAATAAAAACAGTTTGTTTTCTTTTTGATTCTCGCATGCTTAAAAAAAAATAAAAAATAAATAAATAAATAAATAAAGTCGTGACCCTACTCGAGAGAATTCTCGGAGTAAGCGCATGAAAAAATAAAGTCGTGACCCTCCTCGAGAGAATTCTCGGAGTAAGCGCATGAAAAAATAAAGTCGTGACCCTCCTCGAGAGAATTCTCGGAGTAAGCGCATGAAAAAATAAAGTCGTGACCCTCCTCGAGAGAATTCTCGGAGTAAGCGCATGAAAAAATAAAGTCGTGACCCTCCTCGAGAGAATTCTCGGAGTAAGCGCATGGAAAAATAAAGTCGTTACCCTCCTCGAGAGAACTCTCGGAGTAAGCGCATGGAAAAATAAAGTCGTGACCCTCCTCGAGAGAACTCTCGGAGTAAGCGCATGGAAAAATAAAGTCGTGACCCTCCTCGAGAGAATTCTCGGAGTAAGCGCATGAAAAAATAAAGTCGTGACTCTCCTCGAGAGAATTCTCGGAGTAAGCGCATGAAAAAATAAAGTCGTGATCCTCCTCGAGAGAATTCTCGGAGTAAGCGCATGAAAAAATAAAGTCGTGACCCTACTCGAGAGAATTCTCGGAGTAAGCGCATGGAAAAATAAAATCGTGACCCTTCTCGAGAGAACTCTCGGAGTAAGCGCATGAAAAAATAAAGTCGTGACCCTCCTCGAGAGAATTCTCGGAGTAAGCGCATGGAAGAATAAAGTCGTGACCCTCCTCGAGAGAACTCTCGGAGTAAGCGCATGAAAAAATAAAGTCGTGACCCTTCTCGAGTGAATTCTCGGAATAAGCGCATGAAAAGTAAAGTCGGAAAAAACTGACAAATAACTGTACTTTGCTTGTACTTGAAAATAAAAACAAAACTGGGCAAATCTGACAATAAATGCTGACAATTAATTCAGTCGGTTGGCAGTTAGCTGATAAAAAAGCTATAAATAGGACCCATCGTCTTCCCCAAAGGAGACGCACCAGAACGCGTTCACCAAGCTTGAAATCAACAATGGCAAAAAGAAAGAAAAAGAAAAATAAAATATATCCCACTAAAATAAAAGGAAATTTAGGAGGATAGCTGAGAAGGAATCGGAGATTTAGGTGGATAGCTGATGTAAAGTAAAATACTCGCATTAGAGATACACCAATCTTCGGTTCCGAACATCCCCGAAACACCTGGATCTAGAGAATTCAGGAGCGGCTTTGTTATCTCAGTCGTTCCGAATTCAATGGATCGAATATGTTTCGGGTGATGGAAGTCTTCCTAGTCTTAGAAGATTTTCTCCTAAGTCTGGGAAGATTTACTAACTAGCACGGGGTTGTTAGTGTTAGATGACCCAAATCACTTCTTTCTGAGGATTGTCCGCGAATATATACGGAAAGAGAATCAAGAAGAATTATCCTCGGTGCAGTTAAGCAATAGTTAGAAAATATTTTTCCTTGAGAATGTATCTCGGAATTAATGTACTTTTTATTTTCCTTGAGAATGTATCTCGGAATTAATATACTTTTTATCTTCCTTAAGAATGTATCTCGGAATTAATGTATTTTTTATCTTCCTTGAGAATGTATCTCGTAATTAATGTATTTTTTATCTTCCTTGAGAATGTATCTCGGAGTCGATGTACTTTTTATTTTCCTTGAGAATGTATCTCGGAGTTAAATGTTCTTTTTAATATATCTCGGAGTTAATGTATTCTTATTGATAATGTATCTCGGAATCAATATGTATTTCGGAACTAACATGTATTTCGGAGCTAATAAAGTTAATATACTTGTTAATTCTGAGAAAGAATCTCCAAGACAAGCTATAAAAGATGTTGTGTGATGTCGTAGACATCTCGCGTTCAAAAAAAAAAAAAAAAAAAAAAAAGGGGGAACATAGACAACTACAATAAAAAAACCACGATTTTCATTCAAGTTGAATAGTTCTACATCAAAAGAGCTCGGTTCACCACTTTAGAACAAAATAAAACCTATTACATCTATTTCAAAATAAAAGAAAAACCACTATCCTAGTCGGATCCCGAACCACCATCATCTTCAACAGGCTTGGGAATATCTTCTGGCCAAGCTACTTGCTCTTCAGGCCAAGGGTATTGGGGAGCCACCATCTCCCCGAGAATATCAATTTTACCCGAAAGCACTTCACCATCAGGTCCTAACAGTCGGTCATCGGAGCGACGCCAAGTACACTCGGGTACCGCAGGAAGATTGGGAATCTCATCATCAGCTAAAAGTCCGAACTCTTGGTCAGTAATAGGGTAAGACCATTGAAGGCCACGGCAAACTCGAAGAAGAGCAGCCCTCAAGACAGGTGCACTCTGCATACCAGCTGCTCGCTTGTGTTAGAGTTGTGTCCTAGAAGTCAATAATTTAATGACTTAATTATTAGTTTATGTTTTGGATGAGATTTTATCATCTGTTCCTAGGTTTATATTGACAGATCATTCAGGTTGAGGATCTGAATTGTAGATCTCTGTTGATCATTCTTTAGAATGACAATAATAAATCTAAACGGTCCATAATCTTGATAATTAACAAGGAACATTAATTATCATAAAAGATTAGTATGCAAGTTAAGTGATGATTAAGTTCTACTAATCATAGGTAAAGAGTTACCAACTTAGTTGCATATGTGTATGTTATGGAACATAGCACAGGACTTGACCCATCGAAATAAACATATGGATTGTGTTATGTGTCATTGTTTATTTCGTTGTGATTTTGGTTCTAAGTTTGAGATGTTTATCTTTTCCAAATGAGGATAGGTTCAATAAATACTGTCTACCGCTGATTCCCGACAAGGGCTGCTATACGGACTTTATTTATGTTCTCTTGAATTGTGCGGGGAAAAGTTAATCATCAAGAAAACCGTATGTCCCTCATTAATTCACTTAGTGAGTGACGATATCTGTTTGGGCCCCTTGATGGAGATAGATTGTTTGCATGCAACTTTATACAATTATCTCTAGATCAAGAAACGTATAATCTGCAAGAATGACACATTCCTATCTTGGATTATACGATGATATCGTGCGACATAAGAATCAAAATAGAGAAACATATTTATTCTCTTATGCAGGATTGAAATATTGTAGCAGTACACTATTTATGCGAATTGGGAGTCATAACGTGTTGCTAGATACCGCTTATGATTATTGGAATTAAATAACGATTTAATTCCATGGCCAACATAGCATAAATCCTCAAAGGGTCACACAAATAGGACATTAATCACACAGTGCATTATTTATTTATTCACAGCAGTAGGTTCTGTGGAAATATGATAAGATTGATTAATTAATTATATACCGTTGCGAACCGTTAT
Organism: Rhynchospora pubera; assembly: GCA_028095005.1. NCBI lineage: Eukaryota > Viridiplantae > Streptophyta > Magnoliopsida > Poales > Cyperaceae > Rhynchospora > Rhynchospora pubera. The sequence continues at coordinate 83,172,628 of CM051462.1, read as the reverse complement.
AATTAATTAAGTCAATTGATCATATAGAAATAAATTAATGCATTAACTAATCCTAAAATAATTATTAATGAGTTAATAATTAATTTAGTTCAACACTTATCAATATAAATGGTTATATTGATTAATTGGGCCGTTATTTAAATAGCAAATATATAGCCCAATTAAAGAGCAAAGTTGAGGGACCTTAATTATATGAATTAATGGTCCAAATGAAGGGGTTTAATGGCCCATAAAGGCCCATTTCGTGGCAGCCATTTATGGTGGTAGGTTGGATGGCATAGTTGTAATTATGCAAGAGGTCAATTAGGTTTTGTGCTCTATATAAGGACCACTTATGAGAGCCTCCACCTAGACTTTTCTCTCTCCTCTCTTCCTCCCATTCTAGGCCGCCACCTTCCTCTTCTCTCCCTCTCTTTTGCTCATGTGTTGAGCTATTTTCTCTCCACTAAATCAAGGTTGTTGATTGATGCAAGAGAGAAAACCATAGGGATTAGGCTTGTTCTTTGGGTATGCTAGCACGTACCTTGTAGAACGTGATTAATCCTCCTTGGTGGACTCGAGGGCGGTTACGAGACGTGGTGGAGACGGTGGAGAAGGCACGCCATCGATTCCCATGCCTTGGTCGAGCCCCGCGAATACGATTTCGCGGGAGGTATCGATTTCCCCTTTTTTCTCGTGTGTTTGAATAGCTTGTGTACTAGATCTTGTGTGTGCTTTGTTTGCTTGGTTAATTAATTGGTAATTAGCATAAAAATGAAAATTAGCACACTATCTAACAGCTTGAATGCTCGAGAACGGAGAAAGTCGGGAAGCTGCTCATCAAAGATCTTATGTTTATCCTCTTCGGACAGAACTGAAGCGTCAGCAAGCAAGGAGTTTTCAACAGAGAGTTTGGTAACCTCCTCTTGAAGGATTCCCGAAATGGCTTCAGCTTTTGATCGCTTAGAAACTTCATCTGCCAGTGTTTGTCGAGTAGAAGCTAGTTGACACACGGCCTGATTCCGTTGGTGCAAGGTCGAATCCAACTTCAAAAGCAAAAGATGCCTTATTAACTCGAAGTCCCCCAGCTTTCGGGCCTGTTCGGCATTCTCCTTTACTAAGTTCTGAGCGAACAATACAATAAATTTGTTAGCGTCAACATAGTTATGGGTCATAGCATGCCAATCCTTATATTGTTGTGCATTTTCGACTTCTAAATTTTGTACCTTGGATTTTTCAACACTTATATTGAAGATGTTAGTCACAGGATAAGAGCGGGGTGGGTGAAATGGCGACAAGCATCAGGCGTCCTATGCGATAAGAAAGTCCCGCAGAAGCTAAAAGGCAAGTTCTACAGGACAGCGATTAGACCTGCGATGTTGTATGGCGCAGAATGTTGGGCTACTAAAAGACGACATGTCCAGAAGATGAGTGTAGCTGAGATGCGTATGTTGAGGTGGATCTGCGGTCACACGAGGAAAGATCGGATTAGAAATGATGACATACGAGATATGGTTGGGGTCGCACCAATAGAGGAGAAGTTGATCCAACATCGTTTGAGATGGTTTGGACATATCCAACGCAGACCTCCAGAGGCACCGGTACGTATCGGAATTCTTAATCATTTCGAGAACACCCGGAGGGGGAGAGGGAGACCAAGATTGACATGGGAAGAAGCGGTGAAAAGAGACCTTAAAGAATGGAACGTCTCCAAGGAGTTGGCGATCGATAGGAGCGCTTGGAAGTTAGCAATTCATGTACCGGAGCCATGACGTAGGAACTTAGGGGTAGGAGCGATGTCATAGGTTTGTAGGTCCCTCTATCAGGTCACGGTCGAGGTCTAGGTTTCTACTATTACTATTATTATTAGAGGTATTATTATTAGTATGGCTAGTCTTACTATTAGTATTTTTTATTTTTTTTATTTTTTTTTATTTTTATTTTATTTTTTTATTTTATTTATTTTTTATTTTTTTTTTTTATTTTTTTTTTTTTTTTTTTTTTTATTTTTTTTTTTTTTATTATTTTTTTTTTTTTTTTTTTTTTTTTTTTTTTTCGATGTGTTCTCTTATTGGGTTTCTTTCTAGCCTACCCCAACTTGTTTGGGACAAAAGGCTTAGTTGTTGTTGTTGTTGTTGTTGTTGGATTTTTCCCTAGCTAATTCAGCCTCCAGACAAGCAATTCGAGCTTCCTTCGCGGAAAAAATCGCTTGAAGTTCTGCCAGACAATTCGCCAAATGCGAAGAAGAGGGAGATCCCAACTGCAATACAGTCGTTGCATTATCCATACCAACCACAGAAAGAGGAACATTGGCGTGAGGAACAGGAGTAGAGGCAGAATGCATCAAGTCCTCGTCCTCTTGTAGGAAAGATCGAGCAGGAGTTGGTGGACAGTCATTTGCCGATCCTTCAAAGGGAACGTTAGAAGAAAGGGGTTCGGAAGTTGAAGCCAGTCCAGTTTTGGGTAGTCGAGATCTAGGAAGTCGAGAGGGCACCACGAACAACTCCTCCTCCTCAGAGGTGTTCGCGACACTATAACCCAGATCCTTACGAGAAGTCGCACCGATAGACCCGACGGAAAGATTCTTTTCAGGATCAGTCTGAGAGGCTGAACCTTTTTCGGGGAGAGAGGTCCCTTGAAGATTGCAAGGACCTTGCTTGATTATGGGAGGAGCTGGTCTTGAAACACCGACATGTTGTCGAGCTTTCTTTAAACGACGTTCCGAAGCAACAGTCGAACTTCCTCCCCTCTTTAAAACCTTTGGAGCAGCAGCTGGGGGAGGTGCCTGAGGATCGGCAATAATGTGAATAGGAGACTCTTCAGACACCGACGACCCATTGAAAACCAAGCGAAGAAGCCCTTCCTTCTTGATAAGTGCATCCAATCTAAGAAGGAAAGCGTACTCTTCGATAGTAGGAGGGTCGATCACAACGCTGATAAAACCGTCCGTGTCCTTATTCCACTTCTTGGTGATACCGAACACATCCAAATAATCTTGGCGAATGTAGCAAAATTGATTTTCCCAACCATCCAATTTCTTTATCTTCTCCCCGAAAAGGACCATGTTCGCTTTATTGCGAACAGTGCAAAGATCCCCGGCTTTCGAAAAACCGAAATAATGGCCAAACATCCTTGGAGAAGCAGTTAACCCTTCTATTCCCATGGCTAAAGAAAACAAAGTAACTACCCGTTCGAAGGATCGAACAATACACCAAGCGTTCGGGTGCAATTGACCCGGAGCAATCTCGAGCAGAGAAAGAATCTCGGAAACAAAGGGAGAGAATGGGATGTAAAAACCACATTTCGCGAGGGGGCTAAAAATAACTGCTCCTTTCTCTTCATCATACGGTCGATCTTCAGGTTCTGCGGCTATCAGTGCATCTTTTTCAGATAATCCTATTTGGCAGGATAGCGTGTGTAAAGATCCTTCATCCCAAGGCAGAGATTGGAAAGTAGGAGTCTTTTTGAACACCACATCTAAGGGACGAGAAGAACGACGATACGGCTCCTTCTTAGTGGCCACCCGACCTTTTCCTTTCTCGACTTCATGAACGGAAGAAGGGGCGACGATTTCAGAAATTGCCAGAGTGGAGGGTTGAATCGCTACGAGTGGTTGTTCCTGAACAGGCATTTCGGGAACCCCTGAAGACTGTGCGGAACGGTTGGAGCTACTAGAGGCCATGAAATCTGGAAAAAATTGCCACAAGTATTAGCAACACAGAACCAAACAATAATGACAAGGTAACGAGGGGTGACATCTCTACTTCTGACAAAACCAGGTACACAGAGGAACAGTACCAGTAGGGATAAAAATATCAATGGAAGTTACGCACCCATAGCCTAGTTGAAATCGCTCAAATACCAGTCATACCAGGGAACATTTACGGAGAATAGGAAGTAAAAGATCAAAGAGGAGTACCTTGGAAAGGAGTTCGCCGGAGTAGGAGGTCCTAATGGAGGATAAGAAGAAAGGAGCACCGGAGTAAGAGGCCCTGACGGAGGATAAGAAGAAAGGAGTTCGCCGGAGGAAGGAGGTCCTAATGGAGGATAAGAAGAAAGGAGCACCGGAGTAAGAGGCCCTGACGGAGGATAAGAAGAAAGGAGTTCGCCGGAGGAAGGAGGGAAGGAGATAAGAGAGCAATCGCCAGGAAGAAAGGAGGCAAGAAGAAAATAAAGAAGTGAAAAGAGAAGAGAAGGAGAGAAGTATAAAGGAAGAAGGGGAAGGCTAAGCGACGGAAATAAATGAGCGGGAAGGATTTTTCACATTTCCCAAGGTGAAGGTGAAGAGCCAGCGTCAATATCAAAGCGCCCATCAGATGACAGCTGGATACAAATTTCACCGCCTCAAGTATCGCGCAGAAATCGCTTTCTCAATCCGAAATGTTTTGAGTTCGGGACTCAAGGGCTTCATCACTTTGTGCTTCACCCAAGAGTCATATGTTCGGGACTCAAGGGCTTCATCACTTCGTGCTTCACCCAAGGAGTCATATGTTCGGGACTCAAGGGCTTCATCACTTCGTGCTTCACCCAAGGAGTCATATATTCGGGACTCAAGGGCTTCATCACTTCGTGCTTCACCCAAGAGTCATATGTTTGGGACTCAAGGGCTTCACCACTTCGTGCTTCACCCAAGAGTCATATGTTCGGGACTCAAGGGCTTCACCACTTCGTGCTTCACCCAAGAGTCATATGTTCGGGACTCAAGGGCTTCATCACTTCGTGCTTTACCCAAGAGTCCTGCATTTAGTGACCCCCAATTTCCAACTTGCGATGAATACTCATCCCAAGTTCAAGGGCTTATGATAGGGCCAGTCTGATAAGAACTCGGCCCCAAGTAAAAGAATAGGGAATCAAGCCCAAAAGAGGCCCATATTCGTTACTTCAAGAGGCGGGAAAAGCAGAATCAAACAGCGCGCCCCAAATGAAGTCGGGAGGACAGGCCATAACAAACTCATACAGAGTACCTCACCGAACATAAGTCGGGAGAATCTAGAGGCCTCAAGTGGGCTAACGGCTGTCGGGTGACGTCAGCATTCTGTTATGAGAAATGGGTCTATAAATAGAAGGGGTAGATCATTGTAAAAGGGGTTGGCATTTTTGTAGAGAAAAGCTCCTGTATTAGACAGATTGTAAACAGATTGTAATCCCCAAAAATAATCAATAAAGCTCATTTTCCACTCGTTCTCATCTCTAAACTCTTTCACGTTGTTAATCTCTACCAAAACTGAGCTTATCAGATAGGCACGAACCCTTCAATTCAATATTTTGGGAATACGTTCCTCCAATCTTCACAGTGCTATACTTTTGTGCATGGTTGATATAATATCAACACATGGTACACAACAATGTTGAAGGCGGGCTGTGATAGTAGAATAGCCCGAAACAAATCCCTATTATGATACGGTGGTTTAGTATCACCTTCATGGCTTCATCCATAGTAGACCCTTTAAAAGTTAAAACAGGGGAAAAAAAACAAGTAATCGTTACTAGAATACTAGTGGAATCATGTGAGCAATAACTTGAATATTTAAAATATTGATTATAACATTTTTTTTGTTGAAAATGAAAATTTCCATAAGAATTGATAGATATAATTGTACCTTTACTTGACTGGCCCGTTAAATCCTTTTGAGTTTTAATATTAGTTGGCTCGGTGTTAGCATCCATAAATCTGAAAACAAATTCTTTAGTAATGCATACGATTGTGTTGTTTAATATTCACTAAATAATTGCTCATCAGTTAGTGGAGTATCTGAATTCTATCACTATTGCTGACCAGCACAGACCACGAGATTTGACATGGTTGAAGAGAAAACATGGGATTATAAGAAGTATGCATACCTTTGATGAAAAACGCGAAGGATGTTAGCTACTTAGCTAGCCCTAGAATCTTGACGCGACGTGCCTCTTATGCAATGAAAACCTTGTAAATATGGATTAAACTATGTTTTACCAGTCTAATTTTATTCAGGTTTGTTGATTTGGTACTGGTCTTGTAAATGTATATTTATTATATCGCCATTTATAGAGGGGAGACCTATCTATTTAACACTGGCCCAAATCTATATATATATATCTATCGTTACTTTTTTAAACCTTCTTTTTATTGCAAGTAATCAACATTGATTATGTTACGAGATGAATCTCAATCCCATTAATATATTGATTGCGTGTTGCTTGCAAAAAGAGCCACCTTATGTTTTATGTTATTTGGATTTGAGTCCTCGGAAAAGAGAGCATGGGCTTTTGAGTTTGTATTTGTTTCGGATCGGAGGATATCGATATGCCAGTTTGTCTAAATTAGCCAACTAGGGTAGGTTGCTGGCAATGTAATTGAAATCATGAGGTCGTCTTGCTAAACAAAGCTACTAAAATTTCTTATTTCTTCAATATGTTCAAACAATTGCTAGCAATACCCATAAACTAAATTACTTCTACCATAATGGAGATATGATCTGAGTTGTCAAATAAATTAATTAGATAAAAAATTGCACTTAAAAGAACAAAGACAAATGTTTTAGCTATGACCTGCCGAATTCTCAAACTAACACCTTACATAGTTTAGAAATAATATTACAGAATCTTTCTCAAACTAATAAAAAGACAAATGATCATGCGTAAATATGTATATTTTTCTCAAATAATTACATAATACCTAGAAATAGAACTTCCTTACAAATGGGATTATCAAAAAGGAAAAGTAAAAAAGGGCGTATCCTATGGTTATACAAAAACAACCTCCAATTTTGCACATGGGTTTTCTTTAATGTATTTTTCAAACTCCAAGTCATCTTTAAACCTAAAATTATACAGTCCTTGTCGTTGCGTAAGACCAACAGGATAGATTTTGTGCACTTTCAACTCAGTGCTACCTCTTAAACTCGGCGGCCTTTCATTCTTCCATACAGGAACATGGTTCAGAGATTTAAATTTTTCAAGTACTGCTAACTCAAGTGCTTTGAGTGTTAAATTTCCAGATCTGCAAGACAATCATATAGAAAACACAAACATACATATGGTTTAGATCTCAAAACTTGATGAGGGAGGTAGGGAGAGGGAGGGCGGGACAGACAGAATGTTATAAAATCTCATGATTGCACAAGCATCAAAGGATATGTACCTAAGGAAAATGCTCTCAGTCTTGAAGCGACCTCTTTCTCTGACAAACAAATGATATGTAGTTTCACTGTTGCTCGAGCAACTGCAAGGACGTTTGTGGAATTTTTCATTTGCCTCCTCCTTTTTGTGAATATTTGTTGCTATGAATATGCAGAGCCTACACGATGAATGAACTGCTGCCATGTCTACTAATGCCTTGAACGAATCTGATGGGCCTTCGTACTTCCACCTACCAAAAGGGGAAAAAGTCCACAAATGCAGGAAGTTCTCATCATTTTAGTACAACATAAACTCGTTTTTTGTTTTACAAGCATGACTTAAATCCTAGAACTTCAATTAGCATCTAAGAGCCCACTTCTCCTTTTCCTTTTACTTATTTCCACTTTTGAGTTAATTCAACTACTACAAATGGCCTTTAGTCCCAAACAAATTGAGGTTGGCTAGAAATGAAGGAAAACAGATACCAAAAAGTCCCAAGGAGCACCAATGGCCATTCAAAACAGAAAACGTCCCATAAACCCCCAAAAAATTTATCAACTCTACTTATAATACAAACTGTGTATTGAAAAGTGTAGCAGCCAAATTTCCCTTCTCCATGGTTGCTGAGAGACAGAGAAGGCAACAACAGGGTGACTAGGTTGGTGTTCAGTCAAGGTATATACTATTTCATATGTTTTATATGAAGACAAGGCATTTCTTATTTTGAGTACTTTTAAAATGCAACATTTTGAGGTTTTGCTTTTGCATAGAAACATATACAAATGCCATTTCTTTATAAGGGAACATCAACTAGAAGCATATTTCTGGGACACAAACAAGTAATGTGCAATGTATGTAGATATACACAATGCTCCAAAATTATAATTTAATCAGATCATCAAAAACATGTACCCACACCTTTAATTCGTCATAATATTTAGTGCAATTAAATATATTTAACTTAAAATATTACTATTAAGTGCAATTAAGCTTAATAGGAAAAGCAGAAAGGATTAAATACTGTCAACCTTAAAGTTTGATTAAAAGCATCAGGATTTGCAGCTAGATGTTTCATGGTTGCAGCCACTGATTCAACATCTTTCGATTCTTTGATATGCAACACTGATCCAGGAGAAGGTGCAAACTCCAGTATATTGGGAGCACCAACCACCACAGGAATATTACCTAAAAATTTCATGAACTCAGCAGAATACATTTGGAAACAATAGGTTGCTTATACATGTGCTTGCACAAGAATCAGGTAATAGCAGTAAACATGTTACATTTGAATCATATGAGCTGGATTCATTATGATATTTTTGCATAAGTTAGCAGCGGTTCAGAAGCATGATATGAGGTATAACTAAACTATATACAATAGAGGCACAAATACAATACAATTACAGCAAGGTCCTGTACACCTTAAATGAATGTATTGCCTTCTGTAATACCAACAGTGTGCAACACGTTTTAAGTTTGTTCATTTTAAATATCTTCTAGATTATTTGCAAATAGATATGGTCATTTGAATGCCTGTGATTATTTTCACTAATTGTTTCCAAAATGGTACCTGCTACTAAAGATTGAAAGAACTTTTCTGTGACATAGTCCTCTTCATTAGAATTTTCAAATGCTAAGCTGAATTTGTAACGCTTTAACGTCTCCACCTTGTCAACTACAATTTAGAGAAGGATCAGTTCATAATAAATGCTACAAAAGATATGGAAAAAGCTGGCTACAATAATATTTGTGAATTAACTATAGCTTCATAGTTGCATTGCCAGCAATTGAACAACTTAACCAAAAGTACATGCCATCCACCTAGCCAAAACTAACTTAGTTAATGCCATTCAATCATGCCCATAACCAATATGAACTGATCAGCATTTTAGGTCCCATTCCATCTCCTTTTTGGTTCATTTTGCTCTGTTCTTCTCAGTTCCAGTTGCGAAGTGAGAACAATAATCCTCCAACAAAATTTACCGCAAAACATAAAAGAAAAAAAAAATCCTCCAATAGGACGAGAACATCCAAGTCACCATCATTCCAGATCTCCAACAAGTAGCAAAATTGGATTATTTAGAGTTGTGAACAAATATAATTGCATGATATAATATTATTAGAAAAGTAAAAAAAAGGACCATACCATTTCCATTACGATTATTGTGACAGCCACCATAGGAGTCAATCTTGATCCCAGATTGCTCAAGCATCTCAAGGGCTTGCAATCTGAAATTGCGGGCGCCACAGTTTGAGATAAAAGCTGCTGCTAGGGCCTCTTCAGTTTTTGGTTGAACTGGGGCCATGATATCATACTCAGCCCATGAGAAGTACCCTACCGGAACATCAGACGATAGGCTTGTCGTCATTACCACACCAAACCCTTTTCTGGCATATCAGAAACACATGTTTTGAAGGTTCCTCAGCAAATTAAATTTGTGGGCTTTTCTCTATAGATTCTCTATGATTGAAAATATCTTGCTTTAGTAAAACAAAATGCTAGATTAAGTTTTTGTCCCTTTTTTCACAGCATGATACAAAACTGCATATTTATAGTCCAAAAGAAATAAACAGAAAGAAACTATTTAGAATACCAGTAAGTTAATACTCTTTGTTAGTCCAATAAAGGGAAAAAAAATTGTAACTTAACTAATCATGAAACCGGATAAAATGCCTTTCAATAAAAAGCCATGTCAGGCACTTTGAGGCCATCATTGTACAAGCTTTGTTTTATTAAAAAACAAAAGCCAAAGGCAGTTCTTACCCACCGTCGTGCTACATCAGGGTCATTTTCAGAGTAGTAATGTGATGACTCCATTGACCGCAAAATACTTGGTACATCACCCTCTAGACCATACCCAAAGGTAGCATCAGCTTTCCTATTACTCGAGTGCCCAAATTCACATGGTACTGAACAACTGCTAAAGTCCTAAAGTCAAAAGAATAACAGATAACACGATTATTAAGTAAACGAAGTTGATAATTTTGTTTTATCTACTTTTTACAAGTACTGGCCATTCATAATCAGTTACTTTCATAATTGAAACTGTATCCAATTTCAGTACTCATGGTTGGTCCATACCCATATTTTATTTTATCATTTTTTTCCCCTTTACATTTTGATCTTATTTGCATAACTCAGGCTATCTTAGGGACTCGGACGTATAAGCCACCGAGATTATTAGCATATATGCCTAATACCACAAAACCAAAATTAAACTACAACTCCATTCATTTCTAACATATCTAACCAAAACCAATTATAACCATGAGAATTCAATTCCAACCAAAGAAAGAAGAATACAAACCTTCGGCTTGCCGGTGACCAAAACGGGCTCTTTGTCGAAATCTCTAGCATAAGGCACTGCATCCTCTTTCTCCAACCATTCTTCACAAGCACTCACCTCTTCCTCACCCGTCCGACCACCAACAACGACATCTCTGACGACATCAACAGAGACATCTCCGTCGAGGGAGCGGGGTCGGAAGAAGGAGGTGGTCCAGTTCTCCACCACATCAGCGTTCTTGGCCATGTCGAGGCGGCTCATGAAGAGGATCTCAGCGCAGAACACCATGGCCACCGCCAGAGGAACGAGGAAGCCCCACCTCTTCCTCCGTTGGTTGGCCTGAGACCAAGGAGAGTTCTTCATCGGAGAGATTCAGAGGCGAGAGGCGACCCACTTCTCCAGTTCGAGATGGAATGGAGAAGAGAGACGCAGATCGGTCGACGATGGAAGGAGGTCAAATTTGGAGAGTCGTTGGAGGAAGTGGAGAATTTGGTCGTCTGCTTTGATTTTTTTTTAATTTTTGTTTTCTGGTTTTTTTTCTTTCTTTGAAAGACAGCGTTGTGTTATGTTATGTTATGTTTGGTCAGAAGGAGATACCATCTCTCCGACAAGATCTGAGTAGAGAACAGATGCAAAGGTTATGTATATATTCTTGGTTCTCTGCGGCTGCTCTTTTGAAACAGTCACCTGAAACAAGTTGTGACTTATTATAATCCGACTTGTTACTAGATATTTGAGGAAACAAATGCCACAGTAAATCAGTACTTTAGAATATAATTAGTTAATCAGCTGGTGGAATAGCAGGTCAAAGAAACGGAAACAAAACTTGGGCTTTGTCTTTGCAATAAATGATATGAAATTGCCCTCTAAATGGGCCCATGCGATTCTTCTTTTGGGCCTAAAGAAATTTCATCAAAATAACCATTGGAATATGATATTTCGTCACATTTGAATAAGTTGTTGACTTATTGTAGTTAATAGATAAATCATTTTGTCTTTATTAATATCTAGTGATATATATTAGCCATGCAAATAAAGAAAAAGCATGACCTTAAACAGATTTCATACAACTACGAAATTTATGATGCGCTTCTAATTAATATTCGCTTAATGTAAATTAAAGAATTAGTAAATCAGATACATTCTACAAGTTGAAACAAATTTAACTGGTTAAACATATATAAGAGTTGCCTTTGCACCATCATATGTACCAGTAAACTTTAACATAGAACATTTGCTTCTCTTTTCAAACAAACGATCTTAAATTCTTACATTGAGCTTCCTTGTGCTCAATTCAACTCGCAAATCTACTCTATAAAATGAAACTACAATTCAATTGCTTTAACAATACGACTATGAAGTATACAATTGATCCTAGACAGCTAAACCATCAAATCTCAGTTAGAGACCTTGCTACTTCCAGGCTGAAACGAAGGCGAACCATGAATCCATGGTGCAATCTTCATCGGCCGTTCACCGATACTATGCACATTCCCCTCATTCTCACTCCATTCCGGCTTTCTCTTGTTATCCTTCTGCAAAGAAACCTTCAAAAGTGCCCCGAAAAGCTTAACTGACCCCTCCTTTGTGTCCTCGACCGCCTCCTCAGGAATACTTTGTGAGTTCAACATATGTTCCAATGATTCCATGGAACCTTCTTCCATGAGAAGTTGCATATTCATACCCTTGGTGTTGACATACCTGGAGAGAGTCGCAAGCATATTTTCGCACATCATTTTGGTCCGTGCGATCTCCATTGTCAATGTCTGCTTTTCCTGCTTGAGTTTTGCATTCTCACTGGTCAGGTCCGTGAGTTTTGAAACAGGAGGCGACTGCGGCGAGGTGGAAGGAGAGCTGGGGGACTCAGGGGAGTCGGTGGAGGCGGTGGTTGTTGTTGGTTGAGGTGGTGGAGGCAAAGGAGGCAGGAGAGCTGCTGGTGCAGACTGTGGGCATGAGCGACGGCGACGTTGTATTTCGGACAGCAAGCTTTCTTCACCACGCCGAAATTTGTCATTCGCAAACTCCCATCTGTCCGACATGACTTTGCGGAAGCCCTGAAATTAAATGTTGCAAAACAATTTTTACAAATTTAGTGGGGTAATTACAAAAAGTAAAAGCTTGTGGTTCCATTATAAAACAAAGAAAAAAAAAAGAGGCAATAAGTGGGTTCATTTCATTGAGTAAGCAAATTTAGTGTTGATCACTGTTTTACAACATTCTTTTGTTAATTAACGTATTAAACAAACACATTTTCTTGAGTAGGTCCAGCTAACCAATTAATTGCACACTTGTGAAATTAGATACGAATAGCAACGACATGGTTATTTAGGCTTAGAGAAATAGCTGGCCAGATTAAATAACTAGCTTAAGTTTGAAAAAGTTAATACAAATAACCCAATCTCCATCTGTAACTAAAAAAATATATATCGAAGTAAATGTTAATTGTTCATTTATTGAGAAATACATAGACAATGACACCACATGCATACTGCAAATGGTTCACGAATTTCATTGGTAGAACAAGAGACATTAGTCTGTTCTATTGATAATTAGAGAGCTCCTGTTTGACCGTTGAGCTTTCACTGTACGAAATCAAAGAAACAAACAGAAAAGGAGCCATCTATCAATTGCGGTCAAATTACAGAACTTTCTTTTTCTCAATTGCTTCCGTAACTTTGACACTGAAAGAAAGACTATTGAAATTTACATGACATTAACACTGATATTATCATGCTCTAGTAATCTTTGTGTGTTTATTTATTTATTATTATTATTATATGTGTAATAAGACTTTAGCAAGTTTGATTTGGTAAGAAAGATATTTTTTATAACTTGCACTCCATCAAAATGTTATACCAAAGGTTTAAATAGCGGATAGCGGACTCGTAGCGGACATGCTAATATCATAGCGGATAGCGGATAGCGGGTATTTAGCGGCCGCTATCGGACCATAGCGGATTTGCACACACAAGTGTATTTTGAAGGTTTAGTTTAGTCTAAAATAAAAAATTAAAATAATTTCAAGCAACTAATAAACGCTAATTAAAATTATATTTATTTTCTATGTATATTTGACCATTAAATTTTAAGAATTTGAAAATGTTCAAAACATAAAAATTGTGGCCAGTTTTGTAAACTTTCCATAGAACTTTGAATCATATCAATCGGAGTTCGTATGCGAAAGTTATGTCCAAAATACTACTGCTATATCAGCAAATTATAAACTGCACCGCTATTTCCGCATTATACCGCTATATCGCCCGCTATTTTCCGCTATTTCCCCGCTATACCCCGCTATTTCCCGCTATAGGTCGCGCTATCGGACGGGCCGCTAAATCTGTAGCGTTGTAGCGGTGTACCAAATAGCACCGCTATAGCGCCGCTATTGCGGCCGCTACGGCCGCTATTTAAACCTATGGTTATACCTCACTGAAATTTCTGCTCTGTAAATATGACAAATTATTGCTCCCATTATTGCTAAAACTAATAATAATAATAATAATAATTATTATTATTATTATTATTATTATTATTATTATTAACTATTTGAAAATAAAGAAAATTAAATGTCCAAAATATCAAGTTTTACTATTGTCATAATAGAAATTACAAATCCACAATCGAGTACACATGCATCTAGTTATATATAATTAAGCTAGCAATTAAATGTGATCAATATATAAATAACACTTCTCTATATGTATTTGTTAGTGTCACTATATAACTTTTGTTTGAGGTGAGCCTTTCGGATTATATACATAAATTCAAGGATTAGAATTGACACTTAATAACAAAATTTAAGGGTGAGGTTTTGATCCGTATAATATGACATGACACACTACCTTCCTACAAATAACAATGAGTCTGAGCCAATGTATCTACAATAAGATTTATATATGAATGACGTCGGATCCATTAGCAAAACTCTAGCGTGACGACAAACGAAATGCGACTACAAAACCTGACTCAATCAGTCAAGAGCAAAGTCAGAAAAATAACTTAAGTGGGGCCAATATGTAAATTTTACATTTTTAAAGGGGGCCAATCTACATAATTATCCATACTTTCACTAAATTTAGCTTATAAATATTAATTAAATTTAAAAATGTGGGGAGGCCAAGACCATGAGGGCCCCACCTTGGCTCCGCCGCTGCGATAAAGTCATAACAATAGGAGTTACAATTATTCCAAGCCATGCATCCATTAATTGGCTCTCCAGGGGCTATTTATTTTACATATATATCTAGCTCAAATTTTACAAAGTATGACTTTCATAATTTTAATTTAATTAAAAATAAAATATATATAGTAAAAAAATTAAGTGCATGGTTTCAAAAGTAATAGTCTCAATAGCTGAGTATATTTATTTAAAAAAAAAGTAATTTCCATTATTGACATACTGTTCATAATTTAATCCCAATTAATTAGCTTAAAAATAATCCCAACTACAGTGTGAAATCCGGATAGTTATAACCCCATCATAGTCAAGCAAAACGATAACAATCCAGTCCCTTTTTTCAAAATTCCAGTTTGAAAAGAAGAAAAGCATTAATGCATATGATCTGACGAAAGCTTTTACTAAACTCTTCTAACTTAATTAAGTTTCTACACTCATGCACCAACCAACATCGATCCATGAGTAAGCACATTGTCAACCTTCTTTAATGCGGGTCCCACATGCACATACACAGTGGTGGTGGCAGGTCTTGAACTGACTGTTAGGTCCCTAACACGCCTCTCAATTCCTCGACCAACTTTAGCATTGCCCATGCTAGTTTGAGGTATTTACGAGAGAGCCATGCCGTGACGCATCAAGGACGTTGTTAGTACGCCTCATGCTTCTTTGTCAAGGTGTTTGTTAAGTGTGCTAATTACAAATAACGACATACAATAAGTAAGCCACTTATGTTAATTTTTAAGTTTTCTTTTTGTTAAAAAATGAATTATAAAGAACATGGTTTCCATAGAAGATTTAATTGAAAATTATTTTATTTAATTTTTGTCTATTCCGAGTTTTCTAAATTTCAACACTAATACTTCTATTATAAAATCATGACAATTTTACGTGCTATGTCTATGTTTCTATACTTATGCTTCTAAGATATCTAAACACATTAATTTAGGAATTTCTTCCATTTAAATATTCTTATTTTTGTTCAATTACAAAAAAAAATAAATAAATAAAAACGGGTTAAGTGAAAACAAACTAATCAGAATTAATTCCTATACTCCCCTCAGATGTATTTATCAGAAAGCATGTGTTATTAATGCATGCATTCAAAAAACTATTGTTTTATAATTAAGAATAAATAGAAACATTTTAATTATGTGTACCTTGAAATTAAATAAGGATATTATTGTCAAAATTTTAAAAACATATATATTGCTCTTGTTTAGTTTAAATTCTCAATAGAGACAAAGAAAAAAAAATAATTTCGACTGAAATTCTGAAGATTTATATTTCAAATTGAATAAACACATGTATGTTAATATTAAAAAAAAGTAATATAATGTTGACCGTATTTTTTTTAACTAGGTTGTTATAAAAATTAAAGCTAAGAAAATATATAATACACATGATAGTAGCTAGAGACGGACAAATTGCAGATGGTTTTGCGTGAACTATTCGTAAAGGACATCCTACATAGCACATGATGCTATTAAGTTGAGAATTGAGGTATGATGACGAGTAAATGGCATGGTCGGGAAAATGCTAGCAATGTATGGCTGTGCACAAAGCACAATTGATAATAGAATCCGTATCTTAATAGTACAGTCTATTTATTTATTTTCTTAATAGTACAGTCTATTTATTTATTTTTCCCCCACTTTTCTGCACGGAACCTAATAATTCCGTCTGCGTCTTGTATCTATCTCCTCTCAACTTTTTCCACATGTCTACATTAAATATAATGGCCATGTTTGGTTGAGTCAAGTTAGCTCTAACTTCAAGTTAGAACTCTAATTTTCAAACTTTATGGAATCAAACATGATAGAGTTAGAGCGGGTTTGTACAAACTTGACTCAAACTTCCTAACTTTGCTAAATGGTGAGTTAGAGTGAAGTTTGTTGCCATGAGTATTAAAAAAATAATAAAAGAGAATTTGTGATGATGACAATGATGATTATTATCACTAATAATAATTAATTAACAATTATAATATTAATATTAATTATACTTATTAATTATAATATTAGATAATAATAACAATTATTGTTTTTGTTATTATTTTTAATGAAATTATTACGGTACTAATAATATTAATAATAACAATAATAATAATTATTATTATTATATTTATATTTATATTTATATTTATAATTTGGTAAATAATATAAAGGTAATGAATCAAATGATGATGATGATGTTGATTATTATTAATTAATTATAATATTAATATTAATTAGACTTATGAATTATAATATTAAATAATAATAACAATTATTATTTTTATTGAAATTATTATGGTACTAATTATTATTATTATTGTTTAATAATAATTATAACATTGATTGGGAATTTAGAATAATAATAAAATATAACAATAAATATAGATAATAATAATAATAATAATTATTATTATTATATTTATAATTTGGTAATAATAATATAAATGGTAAAATAATTGTAATTATAAAAATAGTAGTAATAAATATAATATTTTATTATAGTATATGTAGTTATAAAAGAAAAGTATATAAATTAATGCTTTATTATTTTTTCTTCTATCTCTAACTCCAACATACCACACCAAACAACATTTTCTAACCTCAAGTTAGCACAAACTTTCCACAATCTCTAACTTTACTAATGTCAACCTCTAACTTCAAAATTACAAACATCAACCTCTAACTTCTCTAACTTCACCTCCAACCAAACGTACCCAATCAATGTTGAATGGAACTTTCTAGAGGTTCTGTATAGTACGATAAAAACAAAATCTTAGATGTTCTATCTCTGTCGGAAACATTTTAAGCTCCGTTTGGATGGTTTTTATCCGGAAAAAGAAATAAGGAATAATTATTTTTTATCAATAAATTTATTTCTAACTATCCAAACTCTTCACAAAAGTTACACACTTCCCAATAAATTTCTTCCTTTCTTCCTTCTTCCTACCTTATTCTCAACGCATCCAAACGGAACTTTAATGATGTAAATATTCTTCCAATAAATGTTTTTGGACAATATCTATAGTATAACAATATAGTTTGTCCACACCAAAATACATATATATCTCTCTATATATATTGTTCATGTATGCTTATTGATTTTTGGAAGATAAATTGGTGGCAAGTATATGCTTATTGATGTTATATTCTATATAAAATACTCCTTTTAGATCGGCAAATGTGATGTCAAATTTCTTATAAAATTATTCACAAATGCATAGTCTAGTATGCTCAAGACAATTTTATCAGAAAAAGATGCAACTCCTACAAAATACTTCTCATTAATTAATAGGTTTAGGCTAGCTTCCTGTTTCTTTTTAAAAAAGAGCACTAGTTTGTAAATGTATGAAAACTTAAAAATTCTTGCACACTTGAATTAAACAAGCACACAAGTTGTGTTTCTAGTCATTTTAAACATCAATTTGGGACACCAAAATGTGGACCTCTTTAAGACCCAACACAATTTATCAATCGTGCCAGCCGGGCAGCCGGAAAATAAAAAGGCAAAAAGTGCTGAAAAAGATTCATACCAAAAACGCATTTGGAAGTTTTAAGCAACGAAAATCTAATTCAGTGTGGGTCCGAACCCTGATAATAGTTCTTGTTTTCCTTCAAGAATTATCCCACTACCCACATATGACGAGTCCCATGTCCCTCTGCATGCGGGTCCCACCGCATGCAGATCATGATGAAAATTAAACTTCAATCCTACATAATATGATTAACCTAATTTTTTCTATAATAATATGTATAAGAAAAATTTACAGAAACTAACTAAGAAGAAAATAATTAGGATACATATATATTCAAAATGTGAAGAAGCACTTACATAGGTGTTAAGCTGCCGGACGAACGACGAGAAGCGGTTGTGTTTGAAGTGAATGGGCAGAAGCTCATTAGCAAACTCGACAGGTTTCCAGACGATGAACGAGCCGCCATCCTTCCCCCACGATATCACATCATCCGTCTCCCCGTTTTCCACCATTCGATGCGTCTTTGTCAGAAATGGCGCCGGCACCGCTCGCCTCCCTCCACCAGTCCCCATCCCAAAACCAATTATGTATGATGTATTGCCACCAAAAGTAAGGAGAAAAAAAAAGAGAGAGGAGAAGAAAATTTAACAAAGTAGCTAGCTAGTAAAATAAATGAGGGATTTAGTGCGAGAAGAGAAGGAGAGCAGTGAGGAACTCCCAGCCCCAGCAGTAGAAGCCGCTGATGAAAATCCAGTGAGGAGAGTAGCGTTCTCGCTCTCTCATGTTCTGTTCAACTCGCCACTTGATTCTTTCTCTTCCCTTATTCTGGCTTGTGTTCTATAATGATATCTTTTGCTTATGAGTTTATATTCCTTGTGGAAGTTTTCTCTGTGGGGAAAAGAGGAGGAGGAGAAGGAGCAAGGATGGCTTTTGGGAAGTGGTGTAATGGAGAAAGGAGAGAGGAGAGGCGACTTGCGTTTTCTTTTTCTCTCTTCCTTCCTTTCCTTTCTTGTTTTATCAGTTTTTTTTTTTTTTTTTTTTGCACTTTCCCTGTTTCTTGCTGTTTTGGATTTGTTAAGCACTAGGAATAAGAAGCTTCCAAAAGGTAAGAGAAGAGAAGGTGGGTTGTTTGATCCAAAGGTGGAGAGTGAGGTTTTATTTTGGAATGGAAGCCTTCCAGTTCCAGATGGGTCTTTAACACTTGAGCAGGCACTCTGATTGCTTCTGTGTAGTGGGTTTATTTATTGTTGATAAAAGGATTAGGTTTAGTTTGTTGTAGTGATTTTGTGGACCCTCCTATCAGTTGATAACATTAACCACACATAAGACTTATTAATGTTCACATCAGGGAATCTTAAATCCTTCCAGATGCTTCAAGAGAAAGGGTGTTTGCCTGTTTGGAATCTACCCAATACCCATAATGAGAAATGGAGATGTCAATTTTTCTTTTATAATGGGTTGCGATTTACAACTTGGTCGACATTGTCAAAAAAAGACGTGTAATTATTTATTTTATAAATTAAAATATGTAAAGAGGACTAAGTCATCATCTTTTCGAGTAATATACAATATCGTTTATACTTTTAACTATTCGATTTAATTTCTTTCTTCTCTTAATTCTGATAGGATGATTCATACTTTTGTAATTTTTCATACTTAAAAAATATATATTTAATGCAGGAAAAAGTTAATATAATTCTTATAATAATACAACTCTATTTAACTTTTTTGTTTGTCTTAATTAATTATATTTGTAAGAGATGAAGCTATCTGCCACTACGGAAAAAGGACCTTCTGTAACGGCACTTCTGTAACGGTTATTGAAATAACCGTTACAGAATAGTGAGGCATTAGGCGGGAAAATAGGCGCCACAAATCTGTAACGGTTATTATGAAACAACCGTAATAACATTTCCGTCATGGTCAGGGAAAAAAATGCATCAACCTTCTGTAACGGTTGTTGGATAATAACCGTTACAGATTTATTATATTCTGTAACGGTTATTATCCAACAGATTCATTTTTTTTTATTATAAACATTATCTGTATCGGTTATTACCTAATAACCGTTACAGAACATTATAATTTCATTTTTTTTTATTATAAACATTATCTGTATCGGTTATTACCTAATAACCGTTACAGAACATTATAATTTCATTTTTTTTATTATAAACATTATCTGTATCGGTTATTACCTAATAACCGTTACAGAAGCCAATCTTCTGTAATAAGTCTTCTGTAACGGTTTGTTTAAATAACCGTTACAGAAAGGTTATGTATTTAGGTTAAGTCTTCCCAGCCGCATTCCTTTCTCTCTTCTTTTCATTTTATTCAAAGAAATACCTCTCTTATCCCTTCTGTTTCACTCCAAAAAATAGCAAAAAATTTATAAAAATTCTGAAAAAAAAGAGAACAAAAAGGAGAGCAGATTTGAGGTAAAAAAACAAAAAATTTGAATCGTATTTTTTCATATTTTTTCCTTATTTATTTCGGTTTTTTCATGAAAAGGAGAGCAGATTCAACGAATCGATCGAAAGAACGAGAAGGAGAGCAGATTCAACGGATCGATCGAAAGAACGACAAGGAGAAGGAGAGCAGATTCAACGAATCGATCGAAAACTGGATAATTTTATATTTCTTCGGTACTTTCATAAACTCCTCTTTTTTCATATATATGCGATTTAGGGTTAACTGCTTTTTTTCCTTTTGCTTTTAAGTTGTAATTGACAAATAATTGAGCTAAATAATTGAGCTGAATTACGGTTGACAAACAATGCTATGGTCAATAGTGCCTGTTGGCCACAAATGTCAAATGTCAATAGAAACCTTTCTACTCAAGAGCAATTTATATTGTTTCAAGCTTGATTCTGTATCTAAACATCACAAACATACATCTAAACATCACACAATTCACACAATTCTTGCCATTAACAGTACAGTACAACAATAAATAACTGAGAAGTAAAAAAAAAGGGCAGCATCTAGGTAGAGGATGTGTCATCAGTGGAGCCATTGCTCTTCTTTGCTGCTTCCTGCTTCTTTGCCAAATCCATGAAGGTTTTTTCCATGTCTGTTTTCAAGTCAGTGCAATTATTGAAAAAGTTAAATGTATATTTATGTAGAGCTATTCTCTAAACTAGGATTTATGTAGAGCTATTCTCTAAACTAGGATTTATTTAGGGCTTTTGAACATATTGTCTAGAAAGAAGCTATTCTCTAAGCTATTTAGGACTTCTGCACATATTGTTACTAGAAAGAAATGTAGAGTTACCTTCTGTGGAGAATGACATCTTGCTGGGCTCCTCTGAGGGTGTCTTCATGAGTTCATCGACTGATTGGTCCTCAGTAGGGGTTGTATTGTCACTCTCTGTGTCAGTTTTTTCATCCTCATCAGTATCAGTCTCCTGAGAGCTTAGGTTGAACCCAGGGGGTACACTGGGCCCACTGGTGTGCCCTGGGCCCTCATGTTGAGCTCTGTGGCTCTCTTTCCTAGCCTGTTTCATCTCCTTCCTGAACTGTGCCTCAAGATCTTCTTGTACTCCTTTTCCTTTAGAACTAGAGTTTGTAGGTTTGATTACCCTGGTGTCTCCAATGAGAACTCCTGTCTCCTTAGTTCTGCTTTCTCCCTTGGTTTGTGATCTAGTAATCATTGAGGGGATGACCTCATCTATCTTCCTTTTTTTTGCTTGAGTATTATTGGGGGTTGTGGTTTTTGCAGCCTTTTTCTTTGCTTTTCTCTTGCTCTGTCGCATGGTTGTAGTACTGCCAGAATCAACCCTATCAGGTGGATTGATACTTTGCAGTCTTGCCTCATCAGCAGGGGACCATTCAATCCTAGGCAAAGCTTTGATGTATTCATGACGTGGGTTTCTGATTTGTGGTTCCTCAACTACGTACTGAACACGAAGTAGGTCAATTTTTCCATTTTTTCTGTGTAATTCAAATGCACGAGAGGCTGGTATTCTATCCCTATGTTCAACCAATACTTCTACTCTAGCAAATCTGGCATCTATACCCATGTATGTTGGTGCATCAGCATGTAAAACTGTACCAAAAGGGAAAAAGATGTTTGCTCCATACCATGAGCACCATCCAAATGGAAGATCAGCAATTCTTACCCATAGCCTCACACTATCTGCTCTGGGGTCTAGTTCCCTTGGAGGATCAATGAGGATGGGAAATGGCCGCCTCATGTTGTTTCCATATGTGATTTCAATAGTGTCTTTTCTAAACATCTCATCGCGCCATTGCTCAGAGGGGCCGATGATGAGAAATCGGTTTTCTAGGAGTGTTGTCACTCTGTGTTGTCCTGCAGGGAGGCGTCTTCTCATCTCTATCATGACATCAAGCAAAGTTACACCTTCCATGGTTTGGATGACAATGGATTTGGTGATCTCTGCACTGGCCGGAGCAGTGATGTCGTCTTCATCAACTCTGATGGGATCAAGGTTTTCCATGGTTGGTTTTTGAGTAGAGAGATAGGAGGGAGAAGTGAGAAATTAGTTTGAAACTGAAAAGGCGTGGGGTTCTACAGTTTGGTCATTTATAGTACAAATGAGTTTGAAACTGAAAATATGAAGAGTTGCGTGCTTTAATTTTTAAATTGTTAATCATATGAAGAGTTGCGTGCTTTAATGAGTGTTCAGATAAGCATCTCTTGGAGTACTGGATTGTAACAGTATGCTGCATGTGTTATCTAATGTAAATTGGGTACCAATTTGGTACCAATTCGGCTAGCAAATTGGGCTAGCCAAATCAAAAAAAGCGAAACAAAAAAAAGGACCTTCTGTAACGGTTATTAAGGAATAACCGTTACAGAATATTATAATTTCATTTTTTTTTATTATAAACATTATCTGTAACGGTTATTAGAGAATAACCGTTACAGAAGAGTGGCTTCTATAACGGTTATTAGAGAATAACCGTTACACATGTTCTCCAAAAAGCTGTACCAGATTTCCCTTGCATAATACTATAACGGTTATTAGATAATAACCGTTACAGAAGATGGGCTACTGTGACGGTTATTGTCTAATAACCGTTATAGATCTGTAACGGTTATTAGACATTCTGTAACGGGGGCTACAGTAACGTTTCATATACCGTTACAGAAGTCTTTTATTAACCATTACAGAAGCCAAAATTTCGCGTAGTGTGCCAAATTATTACTCCATGTAAAATAGAGTTTGAAATTTTCAAGGCAAAAGAATAATTCTTTTATGTGAAAACTAAATAGGAGCGAATGGAAAAGACTTTAATAGTTTTAGTTGGGATGCCAAATTCACATTTTAGTACAAGCTAGCCTCATTATCCGATCCATGTACATATATAAGCGAGTTTCTGTCCTGATGATATAGAGCAATCATCCAACCCTTTTCCAGATTAATCAAGCGCCATCACTACTTGTAAAACTAATTAATGTGAGAAATATCATTATTCAATTCTTATTTAGAACCAAAGATATTTATATTTGTACATATAATCTCCAAAAGGGAAAATAAGAGTCCTATCCGTCCATCTAAAATCAAAAGATTGTTTAGGAGATCAATGGACATCAGCGTAGAGAAGTCAAAGTTTGAAATTTACCATATTTTAATAATAAATAATTCAACATTTTCCTATAACCTTCAAAACCTTGTCAAAAAATTGTTTTCTCTTAATCCAATGATTGACATTTATTATGGATCCTACTGAATGAATGTAGTGTTGAATCCACAATAGTATGATTATATTGGCACCAAGCTTTTAAATTTCGATTTTTTCGGTATGACGGTTCAGGTCCCCATGTTATTTCGGTGTTATTTTGATGTTATAACGGCGATATAACGGTGTAGTATTTTTTCAAAGTTTGACACACATCAATTTTATAACTATCAACTTATATGTTTATACATCTCCAATACTCCATACAAATAGCATACGGCCATACCAAATTCAATATACTGCAGTGTACCAATATTGAGTAGCAGTAGAAGGTTGTACCAATTTAACAATAGTTCAATATTGAATACACAATTTAACAATAGTAGCAATAACAGCTTGTTATTTCGCCGAAATAACTGAAATAACGCGTTATATCGTCAAAATAACTGAAATAATGCGTTACGTCATTTTCTCAATTAAGACTGTAACGTTCATGCGGTTTGACACAGAATACCGCTATTTCTGTTATTTCGCCGTTATTTCGGAGAAATTTAGAAGCTTGATTGGCACAAAAGAGAATAGAAACTTATTATGATTATGTGCTAATCTTCAAATTTATGACACCAATAATGGCACAAAAAGGTAATAACTAGAATCGTACAATTAATTTAGCAAACTAATAACATGAGTTAGTGGGTTGGGCAATCTTTTATTTTTCTCAAGTTAAAAAAGGCAAAAGTGAATAGAAAGGAGTTGGAAGCGTGTAGAACAGAGAAACAGGAAAAAAATTAGGATACCTGTTAGGATAAAATTATCCATTTTTTTTTATTTTTCCATTACTTTTGTCCATCTAACTCCAGTTTTTCCCTCTGTAAGTCATAATTGATGTATGACCTGACATGTATGAGGCTATTTTATTTGTGCTAATTACCCCACTGACATTAGGACCCACCTACACAAAAGCATCAAATTGCAATAGTGTGGACCACGTGTTCTTATAAAGTTCTTTCACTAAAACAAAGAAAAAAGAAAAAAATGGCACATGTTTATCCGAAGTCTGAACTTGCAAATATGTCATACGAATTTCTAGAAGCTATTGTCTATTGATATGGCATGCTCTAGAGCCTTTTGGTGGTTTGCATTACACAAGCAAATGGAGTGCATTCTTTAGTGTATCTTAAGGGTGTGTTTGAATAGGTCGAGAATAGAGAATAAGAATAAAAAATTTCGGTTTGCGTATTTATTTTTATTCTTGCGCAAAACAAACGGTATAAGAATAAGGAATTTAGGTTCTTATTTCTATACTAACAAAATCATGATATAAGAATAAAAAATACGAATAAGCACGCAAACCGAAATTTTTTATTTTTATTTCCTATTTACGGCTTATTCCGTTGCATCCAAACACACCCAAGTGTTTTTCTCAAAATGACAAAAATCATTCACTATATCTGTTTTGAACTTGGTCAAGTTTCTAGAAGGGAGCAAGACTAATTTATTTACCCTCTAGCGAATAGTTTTATCCAGCCATAAATTCTTAAGTCTTAACAAAGAAGTATAGTTGCCAACGGGCTTTACGTTTCAAAAAAAATACTAATAATAATAAAAAACAAAGAAGTATAGTTTTGTATTTAAGGTTTTGTCAATGCCAAATAAATCAAAATGAACATATTTTTCTATAAAAGTAAAAACACACTTAGCTATTGACTTATAGTAAGGAAAAAAAAAATACACCATCTTCTTTTTGTATAACCAAAAATTTTAACTCCAATAAATAAAACTCGCTAGATGAAAATATGCTATATATCTTCTTTATACACAGATAAAGGATTACGATATTTTTTGTTATGTTTTAATGAAAATAAAAAAGTTTTAAAAATTAAGTTCAAATAGTTCATATCATTTAATTTTTGTAATTACATCGATGCCAATTAAAACCACATCGGAATGTCAAAAATATTATATCTGCAGCAGAAAGGAAGTTCCCTAAATCACAGGTACAGGTTTTACTTTTATATTTGAGTATTAGTGTTTTACTTATTATTTTAAAGTTAAAAAAAATGGAACCAGAGTAAATGGAAAAAAAAAGGAGTATTTGAACCTTCCTTCTTAAAAAATGCCTCTGGTCTCGAAGGAAAAATAAAATAAAATAATGACCAGAATAATAATTTAGAATGTCCCATGGAAATATCCGCCATACAATTTTCTGCAATACCCAAAATGATCATTTGTAGCCATAGTGAATAATAACAAACAGTTGTTCGAATTGAAATGGACTTTTTGACTACATATTTCGGTTCAATATATCTTATAATAGTCGTACATATTACACAATTGTCTATAATTGTTTGAACTTTCGGATCATCATTTAAACCTCCGGAAGCTCACCCTTAATTTGAAATAAGAACATACTCTTTGATGTTTTGGCTAACTGAGTGTATTATATTATTTGAGAGAAAGTAGTACTGCTGGGAAACTACAGTCTACATTATTCCAATTCACACTTTTTGTTGATCGTAGTACTTTATACTGGTCAAAGGAAGTTCTTTACCGAATAGGACAATAGAAAGATACTTCACAACTTCAACATAATACAAGCCCAATTCCACAATGGGTCCTGGCTATTTTGTTCAAACAAAGCCTAGCTCTAAATCATTTGCACCAATTTCTGGGCCCAAATTGGTACATCAGATCAAACCTCCCTCACTCTTTGATGGTCATTGATGAAAATTTTGAGCTGCTAGAAGGTATTCAAATCAGCAAAACACTTACACTTAGGGTTGAAAACGGTAGCCGTTTTAACCGTTTTTTCATTTCGTTTCGTCCGGAACTGAACGATAACGGATAAGGATTTCAGTTTCGTTTAAGGAACGGAGCAACCAACGCAAATAGAAATATTGTTTCGTCTCAGAACGGAACGATTAGTGAAACTGGTACGTTTCGTGGTCGTTTATTTCGCGCATTTCGTCTAAAGATTTTTTTATGGTTTTATTATTAGATTGCAGAGGACCTCAGCAGAGAGATCGAGGGAGAAATGAGTAAAATTAGATTTCTGCAGCGTCGCTCCGTCATTTCTCCGCCGAACACAGTCACATCTATCTCTCTCGCCTCTACACCACCAAGTACAATCGCTGTCGAGAGCAAGAGGTGATTATAGTGTCTCCTCCCCCTTTTCCGCGTGACCTAACCTGTCATTTGTCTATCTCTGTTTCATACAAAATGCAAAATAGTTTATTTTCTTACATCTTAATAAAATGCAAAACAATTAGGTAGTCAAAGACGGTTATAACCGTTTTGATCGTTCCCATCAACAGAACAATCAACGCAACATGTGCTAAACGGATGCAACAATCAACGCAATAAGTATAAAAATTTTGTACATCAATGCAACAGTTAACGAAAATGACCACTTTCGTGGTCGTTTTCCACGTTATGCACCCCTACTTACACTACATTGATGTATTATTATTAACAAACATAAAATTTGATCATAAGCAATATTACATCGGTAACTTCAACTAATGAGTGTAACTTAATGGTATATAGAATATCGCATTGTTAAACCAGTTGCAAATTGTAAATAAGGTTTCTGCCTAGTTTATTATCGATATTATTTTATTGTTTTGGGCCTCAAATTTTTTTTACCAGCATTTTTCATTTCTTTTTAAATTTATATGAAATATAAAGTGTTACGTACCTATAAAAACTATAAAAACATAGCAAATGATTCAATAAAACAGAGTTAAGTTCCTGCTAACAATAGACCATATTGACTTGCTAAATATAGAATACAAGGACTAGCTTATTTCTGGTTGATAATTAATCTAAAATCAAGAAGAGAACATAAGTTTCGTTGCACAGCTGTTTGGCCAGAAAGTGCGCCTAGAGAGTGCCTTCTCCTTTCTTTCCCCTTCTCTCTCTGTCACCCGCCTTCTTGTTGAGAAACTTCAAAAAACAAACAGATCAATTCAACTACAATTGAACCTGCCATGAGAAACAACAGCGAATCAAATGAACAACATGGTAAAGGAGATCATTTCTTCGAGTCAAAAGATGACGGCGACGATGAAGAAGACGAAGATGAAGGAGATCATTTCTTCGAGTCATTTGACCGTGTTCCGTCAGGCGTATCCTTCGAACCTGATTTTCCTTCATCAGATTCAGATGAAGAAAATGATGTACGCATTTCCTTTGCCTCAGCTATTTCGACTCCGTACAACATACAAGAAGAGCAAGACCTTGGGGAAATAGAGGGTAGTATTGAAGAGTTTGACTATAATTTATGGACGGGCGAACCCATCTCAGTGCAAGAGAGGCGTCGTCGCCTCTTCCAAGGAATGGGCCTAAATAGTGGTCGCAGAGCCCCAGATGCACTTGAACCGCCGGTCATGTCCCAACGGGCATTATCCATCCACCAACCATCCCAAAGGCTCCATTCTTCACCTTCTCCTTCTTCTTTTCCTTTGCCTTCCCCTTCCCCTTCCCCTTGCCCTTCACCTTCGCCCACAGAGAAGCCCATCATTAAACGCTGTCGATCTGATTCAAATTTAACAAGACATGCCAATTCATCACGCCCATCATTGTCTCGAGTCTATTCTTCCCCGCCTTCTCTTCTAGATAGGGGTTGGCCAACAGTTGCAAACAATGTGCCAAATAAAGCAGAGAATGATAATGGCAGTGAGGTGGCAAGAGACGAGGATGACGACATGGTCGGATCCATTTGTCGAATTAAGAATCTTGACACTGGTAAGGAGTTTGTAGTGAGTGAGTTTAACAAGGATGGTTCATGGGACCGCTTAAATGATCTTCAAACTGGGCATCAGTTCACACTTGATGAGTTTGAAAATATTCTTGGTTATAAATCTCCAATGGTGAAAGAACTGATGTGTAGGCCTAATGGAAGTTCAAAATCATTGGATAAGCAGACCTCCAAAAGTACTACTAACAAAAAGAAAAGTAATGGCTGGTTCAAAAACATCAAATATGTAGCAAGCTCTGTTACTGGATTCATGACCGAGAAGGACAAGCTCGGGGCGACCAAGTCAACTTCTAGCATGCAGCGATTAACCTCAGGAAGATCCACCGACAATACCAAGGCAGGTTCCAATGAGAGATTGAAAGTACATCAGTATGGGAAGTCCTACAAAGAAATGACAGGTCTGTACATGTGTCAAGAACTGAAGGCGCATGAGGGTTCAATTTGGTGCATGAAATTCTGTAATGATGGACGATACTTGGCCAGTGCAGGAGAAGATCGAGTTGTACATATCTGGGGAATCTCTGAATCGAACTCCTTTTCAAGTTCATTTAGAAGAGATGACACGGGAAATACTGATTCTCTAGCAAGTCCATCAGTTAACAGCTCACAAGCCTCCAGCAGTTTGGGATCTAGGCAGCTGTCGGGCAAGAAGATGAGCAAGGCAAAAAGCAGGAGGAAACAAGTACCGGGTCACATTGTATTTCCTGAAACTGTTTTCTCTCTTAAAGAGAAGCCAATATGCTCATTAGAAGGTCACTCGAATGATGTACTAGACTTGTCATGGTCAAATTCATCACAATACATTTTATCTTCATCCATGGATAAGACGGTGAGAATGTGGGACATAGAAAACAAATCATGCATGAAGATGTTCTCTCACAGCGATTACGTGACATGTGTGCAGTTCAACCCGGTAGATGAGAGGTACTTCATGAGTGGGTCTATTGATGCCAAGGTAAGGATTTGGAGCGTGCCAGATCGGCAGGTTGTCGACTGGACTGACCTCCATGAGATAGTCACCGCCCTTGCATACACTCCTGATGCTAGTGCTGCAATTGTTGGCTCCCAGAATGGTTGCTGTCGTTTTTTCACAATATCTGGTACCATTTTGCCCCTCTCAGAGTAGCTTTTGTGTGTGTGTGTGTTTAATATTACAATTTGCAAAGTTATTGGTCTGTGAGGATGCATTGTTAGGTTCTCCATTTTCCCATTGAGGCCAAACTTACACAATTTGCAAAAGTTCTTGGGTCTGTGATGATATTCCGGGGTTGATGGGTATTGCTACACAAAGTCAAATATCAACATCAAATTTGAACATAATTCAAGTTCACTTGCCCCGCCATTCTGCTTCATATTGAACCAGTAAATAGGGGACAAAAAATATACTAACGTAAAAGGGTATAGATTAGTTATATAACTAATTATCGTTAATACATGGAGTTGTAGATGGCAAACTAAATCAAGAGGCTCAATTGGATATGAAAAGCAACAAAAAAGGGAAGACTGCTACTAACAAGATTACTGGACTCCAGGTAATATGCACACCTGACCACCATTTATTCCCAACTAAAGTACCCTTATTAAGCCTTTGATTCATAAAACAATAAATAAAAATCGACATTAAGCTTTTGGCACCAGGTTCAGAAAACTAACAGACAATGGATTTTCACCTGATCATATCTGATCAAATTCACTATGACTTGAAAGTAACACCGCGTTGCTCGCTATCCAACTTCCCATTTGTGTCCCTCACTTTCGAACTAAAATCTTGGCTTAAAGTGTGAATCATTTTAATGAAAGAAAAGGAACTAAATAATGCCAGATGTACTCATACCCAAATACTTACTCAAATCAATCCTTGTTCTATTAAACAGTTTGCCCCTGAGAATCCATCCCAAGTGCTCATAACATCTGCTGATTCACAGATACGAGTATTTGATGGTCTTAATATGATTCACAAATTCCGAGGTAAATTTGCAAAAACATTGTAATATATTTGATTCTTTTACTAAAGACATTACTTAACCATGCAATCATATTGTTACTTTGTGATCAGTCAGACAGGTGAGGTAAGTACCGGCACGTATGAAGGATGAACTATGCCACTAATTAGCTGATACAACTCCGTAGTATTGGCAATCCAATCTTGTGTTAATAACATCACTCTTAATTATCCTGTAGTGGCAAACAGATGGAAGACCAATGATGTTCTGCAAAAGTATCCACTTGTAGAACAAGACAAAAATACAATAATAATAAAAAAAATAGATGTTAGAAATATTTGACACCACATTACTCACCAAATACCAGTGGTGCAATCTCACACTCACTGCTTTAAATAATGGCTTATAATTTTCAAAATAGTATTATTGTTAGGTATTTATATCAATCATTTTTCTGCTCTTTTTCCTTTTCTGGTCTGGATCAGGATTCAAAAACACAAGCAGCCAGATAGCAGCCTCCTACACACCCGACGGCCGGTATGTAGTTACTGCCAGTGAGGACTCACATGTCTACATCTGGAAGCGTGAATCTGGGTCCCAAAATCAATCTGGTGCAAGCACTTCTTCCCCACTACCTTCTCCAGCTCCTTCCGGTAGTAAAACAAACCGATGGACTACCACACGGTCACATGAGCATTTCTTCTGCAAGGACGTGCAAGTGGCCGTCCCTTGGCCAGGTCCCACCCCAACAATGCCAACAACTGTTAGTAATAATGGAAGTACCAGTAATCATTCTCGAAACACATCTATATGTGATGATTTGTCATGCCCAAAGGGGGCCCACTTGCCTCCACTTCCACCAAGTAAGAAGGGCAATGCCAGTGCGACTGATACTAATTCAAATAAAGATAGCGGGCTCGATACTAACTCTAAAAAAGACGGTGGTTCCGAAATTGAGTCAGATTCAACTCCAGACTCTGGGATCCAGTCTATACCAGAGACTAAACGGTCACCGTCATCTGGTTCGCTTTTGTCATCTCCATTGACTTCGGTTTTGTCATCTCCTTTGAATTCAGTTTTATTTTCACCTATTTCGGAATTAGGTGGGTCATGGTGGAAAAATAACAGTAATAAGTATGGCTCAAACCAGGAAGGTTCCAAGGAAGGTGCTTGGGGACTCGTGGTGGTAACTGGTACTATGGGAGGAGATATTAGGGTTTATCAGAACTTTGGAGTGCCGGTCCGCCTGAACCGCTCCATGCAATTAGTATAGTTCCATCTTCATTCACTGTTTGTACCTTTTTCTTCCCCTCCAATTTATTTATTTTTTGTTGAGAAATTGTTTCAGCTGGAAGATATATGTACAATATGCATTGTATAGTCAAAATTTTTGAGAAACGTTGAGAAAAATCTTTTGCATAAGTGTAAACAAAATAACAAAGATGCAAAAGCAACATACTCTTAATTTTTGTATTAACGTCTACTTTTGTTATAAATGACATTGCATTATGCTATTCTGCATATCCAAGCGGAATGTAGCTGTTGTGGGTAATGATATAGGTTCCCTAAATATAATCGTGATAGTTTTATTTCCTCTGTCAATATGCTGTCATTTAAGATGTTTCATTGAACTAAAGTATTAATCTGTTGGGCAATTTCTCGAACACTTTGTTTGCTACAAATTTGTTATCGCTACGGTATAAGAAACCACACAATTGGAAAAAAAAATTCCAGCGCCCATTTTTTAAAATCAACTTTGTTCACCTGTGCTCTAAATATTCTTCAAAAAAAAAAAAATGCCAGATTGCAACATCATAAAGTATCTAACCAAACCAAATAATTATTAAATGAAAAGTAAAAAAAAAAACTAACCAAATTGAGCGACCCAAATAGTACGTTCAAGCCTTTCATAATCTATTATTAAATCAATAATTGATCGTCTTACCAAGTCAGGAATGTTAACTGCCATCTCTGCCATCGCTAAATATAAAGTGAACATACACTGCAAACAAGGTGAACATATAGACGATCTAAGTGAACACTTATAAATAAATAAGTGTTATCATCATTTGTTCAGAATTTTATATGCATATTCAATTTATTTTCATTGAACTTATTTGTTTGTATATATATTCACTTAGATCGTTTATATGTTTATTTTCTTTGCTGTATATGTTCATTTATATTTAACAATGATAGGGATGGCAAAAATACATATGGCAGTAATCAATTTCCTTACCCAGTACCAGCAACTGCTAACTCTCGCTCAAATAGCAATCTCTTTTTTCTTCACTGCTCATATTTTGATTAATTTAATAACACAAAGGTGCAAACTAACCCAAAGCCCAATTTAACGGAGCCCATATGTAAATATTACACAAGAGAACATTTAAGAAAACGTAACGTACCCAATATGATGGAGCCCAATTTAACATTACACTTTACACATTACAATATGGTTATTTATATGACTATATGAGGTTTGCTATCGAAAGTAAGCACGCATTGACGCATATCTAATAAGATGATACAAGTATACAACCCACTTCAAATTGTGGTGCGTGCCCCACATAACAAATTTATCATTTAAATTCAGGCCCAAGAGGATTGCCTTTGTGACATACAAGTATACTTTTTAATGTTACCCAAGTTGTGCAACAATTAGCAATATTAACCCGATTATATTTCTGGAATTATGGTACGGTATTGAAAATCAAATACCATTATTATCAAACCACTTAAAGCATGAATTATTGTGGTACTTATACCAAGGGACCATTAAATGCTCTCAGATGAGGCATGAAATATACAACTCCTCTTTAAAAAACCCATGCAAATTGTAAAGGCTAGTTCAATGTATTCCCATCTCTTGTGACCTCTGCCTTATTTCCTTGTGATCCACTTCAATAGTGTCACTTTTCTGTTCATGCTATATATAAAGCCTTTTGTTTAATCATTATGTTTCAACTTCTGAGTGACACATAGCTTCCTCATAACTATAATATATATAGAGTTTTACATTAAAGTAGTACAATAAAAAGAGAATCTAAATTCAGAGATAAAAATGAGATATTCTTCACGGTGGCATTCTCAATTTCTTGTTTTCGTTATCCTTTTGCTCAGTCTCACAGTGGTTGTGCATGTTCAAGGAAGACAAATTTACAGGAGTACATATTTCTTCATTTCTCTGACCATCAATTTAGTGTTTTGACTAAATCAGTGTGTTATGATTAAAAATTAAGGTCATATCATATTATCCAAAAAAAAAAACATCATATAATTTTTTGTTTATTTTCTTCCACATGCAGACGATGGATTAAAAAGCCAAGAGATCGAGAAGAGAACAATAGAAGCTGCAGCATTAAAATGGTATGTAAGGAGACCGAGGCATCCATCTACGACAAGAAGGAAAACAAACAAAAAAGCCGCAAATCACGATCATGAGACAGTGCCGATAGCAGGGTCGAGGCTTCCCGACTGTTCTCATGCATGCGGTTCATGCTCACCGTGCCGCCTTGTGATGATCAGCTTTGTGTGTGCTTCTTTGGAGGAGGCAGAGACCTGCCCCATGACTTACAGATGCATGTGCCGCTCCAAATCCTATCCTGTTCCCTAACTAATCCTTTTAATTAAGATGTGGGAAAAAGAGAAAAAAAAAATTCTGTTTGAATATTTGGGCTTGGTCTTAGTTCTTTGTTTTGTTCATTGGGCTGAAAAGGTCATCTTCTTTTTGGGTCTTTTTACCTTTTCCATAGGAAACGAAAAATTTGAAAATATTATTATATTAATATAAAATATTAATAATAAATAAAAAATTCGAAATTTTAAGAATATTATTGCGATATATCAAATTCTCAGATTCCGATACAAGGTACGCCACAATCTCGGATTATTTGCCATCTCACCTTACATAATGGCACCTCCCAAATAGTAAAAAGTAAAAAAAGGGAAAACAAAACACGTGTTTATTTATTAAATAAGCAACGTCAATGGAAAGTTTGAATATCACTTGACACGTGGGCTGCTTGGTTTATTCTTTTGAGCTTTCCTCATGGCCCCATGCATAACTAGGCAGCGTTCTTTTTCTTTTTCATTATTTGCATTTCAAGGATTTTATTGTATTATAATTTATAAAGTTTGGTGCGCAAAAACCGAATTCTATTATTAAATCTAGCGTAAATCAGTGATTTTTGAAATGTTTTAAAATTTCGACTGATCAACGTGGAAACACTGGCCACCGGCGGTGGAGCCAGAAATTTTTATAATGGGATTCAAAAAATTTATAATATGAATATTTTAAAAATATAAAATAATATATATTTTTATTTATAAATTTATTTTGTTAACAATAAAAATTCATAATTCAGAAATAAGAAGGGTTAAAAGTTTCTAATCAAGTACTATAAGAAATATTATGACTCAAAATGTAAGACCATTTTTATTAAATTATAAGTTCTAGTCGATTTTTCATCTTCTAATTGAATTCTTTAAAGTCTATTTTTCTAAATTGATGTAGGTGAGAGTGTAAGAAAATTTCTTGAGGTCAATGATATTCTAAACAACAAAGCATGAAAACAATTATTCTTTTACTAAGCACACGATCTATTCTATAATTTGTACTTAATGTAGTTGCTATTTTTAAAAAGTTTTTCAAAGATGATCTAATGAAAAATATATAATTTATTTTATGGAGTTCATAAAGAGTTAATTGTTTTAAACTAATTTTGATAGAAATATTATTTTATTTTGAATAACAATACTATTAATATTAATTTTATTAATGAAACTTGATGGAAAAAGAAAAATGCTATATTGATTGTTGAAAAGCAATTATGGTAATTGAATATACCTTGCCTTTTGGCACATCAAATAAAATAAACAACAATTTACATATTAAAGGTTTCTTGATAACATACAAACAACAACTTACATATTTAATTTAAGTTTAATTAATTTATAAATATATATCTAAGATTCAATAAGTAATTAGTATAAATATCTCACAAAAGAAATAGGTTAATTTTATGAAATATATAATAGAAATCATTCATCAATTTGCATTGGTGCTAATTGCATATATTGGGCCAATTGCATTTGTGACACTTAAGATATATTTGCTATTTAGTTAATTAACTTTTTTTTCAACAAGAATAAATTGGGCCAATTGCATATGGGGTTCACTAGTGAAATTTTTATTTAATATATATGGAGTTCAAATATTAAAAATTTCCAATAAACATTCAAATTTTTTAGTATAAATTTGTATAAACTATGGTAATTTTAAGAGAACCAGCTTTGCTTATTAGCTACTTTTCTATATTAATTGACTGGTACAAGTTTTGCTTTCTTTTCTTTCTTTAAATTGGGTTGCTATATGATTTAATGTGGGCTGCTAGCCTGCTAATATCAGCTATGTGACTTGTTTCTGAAACTATGTATGACTTTCTTTTCAATTAACGAAATTTAGCCCAACGGGCACTCAGAAAAGAAAATTAAAAGAGAAAAGTGGGTTATACCCACTTGTTTTGAACAAAAAAAAAAGTTCAAGCCATGTCATTTAGAAGTTTGATATAAATTTTATATCACTTGTTTGTGACAGAGATTTGGAAAAAAAAAATAGTTTAATGTGATATGTTTATCACGGTTTATAAACGGTTCAACCATTTTGATCATGAAATTAAATGCAACGGTTAACTCAAGGAAATTTTTTGCGTTCTTTGAACGAAACGTAACACGTCAAACGAATTAATTTGCATCTCATTAACGCAACGATTAACGCAAGACATCTATTTCGTGCTCGTCTTGCACGTTATGCAGCCAGCAGCCGTAGAAAATGGTTAAATGCTCGCACGAGTTTGACAAAGTTCAATTAATGCGTTTCATTTATCACCCGAAATTATTTTATATAGAATTTTTGACACAAAAAATTTTAATAGAAAGAATTATTTATTTTTTTTTAATAAGAAGAAAGTTCGAACGCGTTTTATAAAAGCGTACAGTCTCTCTCCTTCCTACCCGTTTATAAAACGCGCTCGAAGGCTTCGAGCACGTTTTATAAACGGGTAAGAGGAGAGAGCTTCAGTTACGCCTGAAAGGCTGGTCAGACTTTCGTACGCGTTTATAAAACGCGTTCGGAGCCTTCGAGCGCGTTTTATAAACGGGTAGGAAGGCGTAAATTTTTCGAAATTGAGTTATTACCATTTTTTTCAAAATTAATAGAAAAATTAATGTGAAAATTTAAGTTAAATTTATTTTTAAATTTAATCTTATTTAAAAATGACATTAGAATATTAATTTTGACATTAATATCATTTTGTTTGAATAACTATCAAGAAAGTAACTTAATTTACTGCATTTCTCTTTTTAATGATTAATTTATGATTTTAAAAACTTTTTTAGTAGTTTAGAGTGGTTTTTAGGTTTGCAAACTTTCAAAGTGAATTTTGGAGGTCTAGAGAGCGTTTTTTGGCTCCGAAAATGGTCATTACGGGGTTTCACCATCTAACCATATCAAATGTGTTTTATAAACGGGTAGGAAGGAGAGACTACAATTCAAAAGATAAGTATGTAAAATTAAATAGTAAAATTACAGGGTGGTCGGTGAATAATTATTCAAACAAAATGATATTATACACATGTTCAAAAAAAAAATATGTGCAATTAAATGCATCTTTAATTGGAAATAAAATTTTGATACATCTATTTAATACATCTTTAATTGGAAATAAAATTTTGAGAATTTTGTAAATATGAAACATGCAGGGACCTTATTGCAAAATATTATTTTTAATAAGTTAAATGTTGCGGTTTGAATGAAAAATATGAAAAACTAATAACACGTTTATAAAACGCGCTCGAAGGCTCCGAACGCGTTTTATAAACGCGTACGAAGGTCTGACCAGCGTAACTGAAGCTCTCTCCTCATACCCGTTTATAAAACGCGTTCGAAGCCTTCGAACGCGTTTTATAAACGCGTACGAAGGAGAGAGACTGTACGCTTTTATAAAACGCGTTCGAACTTTCTTCTTATTAAAAAAAAAATAAATAATTCTTTCTATTAAATATTTTTGCGTCTGAATTCCTGTACAAAATAATTTCAGATTTATCACCCACCAAATTAATTCAATCAAAAGATAGTACAATAAATTAAAATCACCTCTTACTTTTCAAAGAAGATGATGAGAATTAAATTAATGCATTAATTTCCTTAATGGCCCACTAAGTTAGGTTAAAACCAATTTGCAAAAATAAATGCTCTTTAGGGGCTTAACATGATTAAATGCGCGCACGAGTTTGACAGAGTTCAATTAATGCGTTTCCTTTATCACCCACCAAATTAATTCAATCAAAAGATGTACAATTAATTAAAACCGCCTCTTACTTTTCAAAGAAGATGATGAGAATTATATTGTCGCATTTCCTTCATGGCCCTTTAATTGTTAACTTAAAACCAACTTGCATGAAGGAAATGCGACAGTTAATTAGTTAATTAGTTACCACCTTTTACTGTTTCAAAAAAGAGCGTGACAGTTGAAGTAGAACCTTTCAGCACGAAATATATTGATCTAGATTTTAGCACGATTAAATATCAACTTTTTTCTTTTGGGCTGAATGGGTCATAATTTTCTATTCTTCCTTCTGTAGTCATAGTCAGTGTCACACAGTGGCGGATTTAGGAAAAATATTTAGGTCGGGCTGAGTTCTTCAATGAATTATTTGATCGAACGGTTCTTCTTCTTCTATTCATCAGCCCCACCTTTGAGTGCTCCAATGACAGAAAAAATTCGTTGGGCTAAACAGGGACTCCAGGATCTCGACGGCGGTAGGTGGGGTTCTAGCCCCACCCGCCCCTGTGGTGGATCCGCCCCTGGTGTCACAGTGACATGCATGGATTTAGAAACGCCAAAATAGAAGCAACTTAAAATTTAAAAATTATCCGTGTAATCTAAGTTAATGACACAGAAGATCCGGACAAGTCCCAATTTCTGTCAGGGACACCGGGCACATAATAAAATAATTACGTCGGACGTGTCTCCGAAACATTCCTTTTGATCATTTGAAAGTTATTGACTTGTAAATGTCTCATGGTTGACTGTTCTCTATTTCTTGCACCAAGAAGCAAGAACAAATCAAAGTACGAGTACCTCCATATCATAATATGGATTTTGTTGTCGTGTCAAATTCAAAAGGTTTTTCCGCCCCTAGTATTGCTAATGCTACCAGAGTGGTCGTTGTTAATCTGTGTTAATTAATATGGAGGTTCACTTTTTCATATATAATATTAATATAAAAGATAAAGAGGGTTGAATTAATGATTTAGGGACTTAACTGCCTTTTTATAAGGAGCAGCTTGGTACGTTCTTATTTTATCAGTAATTTTCAATTATGATGTTGTGAATACAAAATTGTTACTGAATTTATTATTTTTAGCCTAAAAATGATAAAGTAATACTAATAAATTATTCTAGAGATGTAATAGCAACAGAAAGGGAAAAAAAGAAAAAAAAAACAACAAATTAAAGAGGAGGAACAATGACAATTGATTTCATATTTTGGCTCTCAAACATACTTAACCCTAATCTCAACACTTTCACATACTCTTTTCAATTACCATTCTCGATATTATTTAATATTTCCTCAAAATTTTTAAAACATTTAATAACTGAAATTAAAAAAAATCAAGATAAAACCGTTAATAGGACGTCTCAATTTTTTCACAAATTAAAAATTATAGCATTTCAATTTCCTTTTGGTTGGTACTTGGTAGTCATATCTTCAAACCATATCTAGATGTTTCTTAATAAAGATTCTTGATTCATTTTTAATGCAATTTTTTTATTTAGCCGAGTCCCTATCATTTTGACCCGTTCAATCGAACCCGCTACACACCGGTCATCCAACTCATTGCCACACTAGACTAGTTGAGACAGATATGTGGCCTAAAACCATCCGAAATACCATTCTTGGGTTATCCTTATACGGCTAAAGCTAGTCTAGTCCTGTTCGTGATTTGACGCTAGGTCAAATCGTTGGGTAAATGTTTTAGGAATGACCAAGGAATGGAAAAATAAATTAGACCAGCCACTTGTAAAACTGGGATTAATGTTCCATATTTCTTCAAAGAAAAGTTGCACTTTTCATGTATAGCAGGCCAGTCATGAGTTCCTAGTTGAGTGCCCAATTTCTTCAAGCAAAAAAAAAATGATAATTTATAAGTCAATTCTTTGTGGGTAAATGTTACAAAAACGAATCAGGCAGGAGAAAAATAATTAATTGGACTAGTCACTCTGACTTACGTGAATATCATTTTTTTTCCACAAAAAAGACGTAATTCCTTCAATTAATTGATTGCTGGTCTTTCTGACTTCTTATTTGTGGTGCACAATTTCCTGGGCCAGAAAATGAGCACTTAATTTTTGAAATTATATCTTATGATGTCACCTCGTAAATCAGTCATGTACTCATGTAGTATAGCGCGGAATAATCATTCAATATAAGTAATTCTTGTCATTGCTAGTAACTGGGGGATGTCTTTTTTCTGTACTCAAGCTCATTTATTACCACACATTCCTAACGATCAATTCCATAGGATTAAATATAATTTTCGGGGCTATATTTTATATGGATATGGCCCTTTATAATTAACTCAGTTTTATTTTTTTTTTCTTTTGTTATCTTTCATTTTTTTTTTCCGGTGCAATAACAGAGAAATTTTGAGAGGAAAAGAGAAATGCTGAAAGAGAGTTCAAACATTTTTCTTTCATTTAACTTTATTTATATGAGAGTTGATTACTAATGTTAGTAAGAAAAAAATTTGTGTAAAGTTCGATTTCCTAAAAAAAATAATTCAAAATTTGATGATTAGTATATGGCACAGTGTATGTCTAGTTGTGTGACCGTCAAAATTCACCCCGAATTCAATACCACATCGGTATATAATTGGATAATAATTGAATATTTTGTCACATGCGAAACGAAAAAAAAGTGAAATTTCGGACTAGTTACCATGTGTTCCACATCATTTCGTTGAATTCAGCCCTTTTCTTTTTTCTCCAAGTTTAATTCAAATTCCAAGTATCTAGGTGC
The DNA here is from genome assembly GCA_028095005.1 of Rhynchospora pubera. Lineage (NCBI taxonomy): Eukaryota > Viridiplantae > Streptophyta > Magnoliopsida > Poales > Cyperaceae > Rhynchospora > Rhynchospora pubera. The sequence continues at coordinate 83,132,187 of CM051462.1, read as the reverse complement.
TTAGAGCATTACTTCCTGCCATATAAGAGACTTGATTTGCAAGCAAGCACTGGTCTACAGGTGTGACAATTCTAGCATAGTTATCCTTTATTTTAGACAAATATATTTACTTTTTTGGCACGTATTTGCGCGTTCAGAGTCTTTGATCCAAACAATTCATTCGTGTCACTTTTTGGTTGGCTACTTTTCATCATCAAGAAACCGGATTGCCTGAACTGGTGCATGCAAAAAGTTAATTTTATGGGTTATTAAGAACTTAAAATGAAACAGATGGACTACTTCACAAATTAAATCCGAATTAATGATATGGACATAATGAATGGATATATTTGCCAAAATGATACATAAATGAAAGTACTATATTTTTTTCAGAAATAAATCCTGATTCTCTATTCGTCGGTATATGAGGTTGTAATTAAAGTGACGCTCATATTAAAAACAAAAAAAAAAACTTATATCTGGATAGATATTTTAATGTTAGAAAAAAGAGAACTAAAATGACTCGATCGAGTGCCTTATTCCTGAGCAATTGGGAGTTCTATTACTTCGCGAAGTACTCGGAAAGCTTTAATTTAGAATTATTTTCAGAATTCGAGATTCAAATTAACGATTGATATAATTCCTTCAATTTGTTCTGCACTTCTGCATATTTAATCTTATTATAAATTCAATTATATATATATATATATATATATATATATATTTTTTCAAATTTATTTGCTATTATTTCTGTGTTTTAAAAAAAAATATTTTATTAGTTTGTAAATTATAGACACTTAAAAAATTAAAGATCAAGAAAATAATAAAAAAAACTACCAAGGATAAACAAATATTTTGAAATTTTTTCCTACCAGACCTATCAATTTTTGGGAATAAAATAAGTCACCTACCATGACTTCTTAAGATGAAGTAGCGCAGGCCTATCAATCTAGTTACATGCACGGGGCTCTCTTTATCATTGAAATTAAATCAGACGGCTGTGATTCCTGCGCTGCACGGTCCCGCGCGGGACTGGATTTCATTTCCTTAAACTCTCCCCATCTGTCAAACATGATGTAAAACGTACATTGCATTGAAAGGATCGAGTTTGGATTGAATTTAAGAAATATATATGAACTGTATTAACTCCTCATACTTTAGTCCATATTTTATCCCCTTGACTCAAAACTATGTACTTATTAAACTAAATATTTATATTTTTTATTGCAAATAACTAAATATTTATACTCAAATAACGGAACGTTTGTACTTACCTAACTGAACATTTAGATACAAAATAAAATACGCTGAAAGAAGTACCTCGAGCGATGGCGCATGACAGTGAATCCATCGATTGCTTTAATCAATTTCCATTTAAAACATCTCCATGCTCTATCTTTTTTCGCGTGTTATTGATATTTGAGCCGAATTGAGGTCTTCAGTATGGGACCGGATCAAGATGAAGTAGCGCCACTATGGCTCGGTTTGAATGACTTTTTTCCGGAATAAAGAATAAGGAATAATCACTTTTTACCAATAAATTTATTTCTAACCATTCAAACTCTTCACAAAAGTTACACACTTCCCAATAAATTTTTTCCCTTCTTCCTTCTTCCTACTTTATTCTCAACGCATCCAAACGGAGCCTATAGTTGAAGTTTAATATGATTTCCAATAGTATACCCTGTTTAATTCACCCGCTAATTAAAACATGGTTAATAATCATATCTTATTCATATTGATTATGTCCATTTCGTTGGCTCAGTATATATAACTCAATCAGAAACAATAAAGAATTTTCAAGAAACTCGATCCCATATGATATTAGTCCACCAATAGACAGTATTATGGGTGAGCAAAAAATTCGTAACTCGTGAGTTATTCGAACTCGACTCGAAAAAAACTCGAGTTGTGCCAACTCGTTAATTTTATGAGCCCGTTCGAATTGGGCCCAACTCGATTCGGTCCAACTCGAGTCAAAATATACAGGCTGTAAAAAAAATAAAATGTTATCATATTAATATACAGCCCAACAATTTTATTGATCTGCAGCCCAATAACTCGTTCACTAACTCTAGTCCCCAAGTCTCCAGACCTTTTTCCCTCCCTTACACCCTCATGACTACTCCTCTTTTTTTATTTTTGAGCAAAATTCTAAGGTGACTAGTACCTCAAAATATTCTCACGAGTTCATTACCGAGTCACCAGTTAGCTCGAGTTAAAATGAGCCGAGTTCGAGTTAGCTCGAATAGCTCGGAACTACTTTGCTGTCGAGTCACGAGTTGACTCAAGTTGTGACGAGTTCGAGTTTGAGTTGAGGCTAACTCGCTCGAACTCGGCTCGTATACAGCCCCAGACAGTATCACAGTAGTGGCCAGGTGACCTTGGGTTTTTTACTTTTACAGCAAGTAAATCCAATTTTCGCAAACATTCCCATTTCCCAAGAATATTGAATACAACAGAATTGGAAGTGTTGTCAACTTGTCATATCAATTTTGTAGTTCCTGTTTTTTCTTGATGAATCTGTGGGGTCACTCATTTTGTAGAAGTAAGCCGCTGGACCAGTATAAGACTAGTCTACAAGTTTGAGGATCGGTTTCTGGTATAGATCTCCGATAAAGTGATATCCGGACCATTTCTCGAGATAAAGCTAATGTTATAATCTGTCTTTGGTCTGTTCAATTCAAACTACATTGAATTAGACAAGATGCCTTTATATATAAAAAGCTCGCTTCGGAAAACAAAATTTTTAAGCGCTTTAATTTTAATATTTTTATAAATGATAACGAAAAAGTTTAATATGCACCATAGTGCATAGGGCATTACGTGCACCACGGACTTTTTGAAAAATATTTTTGTAAATTGACAAATCTAATTTAACCAATCTAATCTACATATTGAAATCTCATACCAAACTAAAATTTAAAATTTTTGAGATTTTATTACTATTTTTTTCGAATTTTTTAAAACATGACATTTTTGAAATGTTGTACTATTTACAATTTTCCAAAAATGGCATGTCTTAAAAATTTCGAAAAAAATAGTAATAAAATCTAAAAAATTGTAAAATTTGATTTTCTATGAGATTTCAATATGTAGATTATATTGATTAAATTAGATTTGTCAATTTATAAAAATACTCCCGAAAAAGTTCGCGGTGCACGAAATGCCATATGCACTATAGTGCATATTAAACTTTCTCAATATAAAAAATATATAATACATTATGTTAATATCCGGAAGTCTACAAAAATGAACTCTTAATAAGCCCTTTAACTTTGAATTGCTTTGAGGAGTCCTTTATAATTTTGCGTGTTTTGTTTAATTGAACCCTTTCATAAAAAATAGAGCAAAAGAGAAGGAAAAAAATTTCCAAGGTTTTTTTAAAATAAAAGGTAGAAATGTGTCAATGAGAAGGCACAATTGTTTTATAACAGAAAGTCGATGACAAAAAAAAAACAAAATAATTATGATAGTTAAAAAGTCATGTAAAAAAACAATATTGAATTGTCAGATTTTCAAGTAGCTACAACAAGATTGTGTATATCAATGTTTAAAGAATGATAGATTTTTTTTAAGAAAAAATAGCGATCGAATTAAATAACCTTTTCATTTTTATGGTGAGAAAGGTTTTTTTTTGTTTGTTGGGGGGGGGGGGGGGGTGGGCGGTGGGGGGAGGGGGATGAAAGAAAGTATATATAGGAGATCGAGATGGAGAAAAGTACAAACCGTACCTTATCATTTATGAGATGATGGGAATTCAATTATTAGGTGTGGATTGAGCCAATTGAAAGTTCTATTCATATAATTTCAAATTAACTACATGTGTATGTTTGAATCCATCAATTAGCAAATAATAATTATAGGGCCGTTTAGATCACTTAGGAATAAGAGGAATAATCTCTTTCTAGACGGAAATTTAATTCTAACCATCTAAACTTTTCATAAAATTACACACTTCCCAATATTTCCGTCTAGAAATAGGCTATTGCTCTTATGCCTAAGCGATCCAAACGGCCTAAATAGTCTTTTTAATGTATATGTATTCATATCGATTTTTTTGTTATTTTTTTTATAGGATGTATTTTCTTTGCATATTTTATTTAACAAGATTACTCAATTCTGAATTTTCACTTATTTTATTGAATACGTTGTGGTAATAAGGAGCCAATAATATTAAATATTTGGACAGACCCATTTGACTGATTCAATAATGTTACAAATGCAGTTTGACTAATAAACTAACAAATATTATACTTATCTAACATTTACTCGCAATATATTATATATGCATTATGATCAGTACTAATGCTAATTAATGAGTACATCAATAAATTAATCATTTTCATTCCAACAATCACTTTCCTAAGTTTATCACTGTGAACAAATTTGACTTTTTCTTTTTTAACTAATAGTACGACTGTACGACGTTATTTCGAGATTGAAGTCAACATCGGATGAGTTGCCACATCTTGGGATGCTGGAACACTTTATACACAAAATAGTTCGATGAGTGTAGTACACCTGCTTCATGATGTAATGCGGTATGTAAGACGAGTTAGACGACGCGATATTTAATAGGAAAAAAGCGCTAGCTTTTTATCGTCGTCTTTGAAGGGTTCTACTTCTAGCAAAACTATTGAAATTTGAACGAGTATTCGATTCAGTATGATCTTCTACTAGTTCTAACAAAAATCAACCGTTCCTTTTTACTAAGGAATCCCTAGCTAGAATATATGAACTGATTACATCGCCCCCCAAAAGTTTGAAAATTCTAACCAAAACCTCACTACAAGTCTCAAGATAAACTCAAATCTTAGAGCTTTCTAGTTGGAAATCAAAATTGGACCCTAACGTTGACCCTTGTTTTCAAACTATATGCTTGTTGTTAGTGATGATTTTCTCCTAATCGTACTCGTTATTAGGTTACTTCACACTCTATAAATAAAGCATATCTTGATCGCCTCCCAACTTGTCTCCAAAAACTCAGGCAGTACATTCACAACTAATCAACTACAATTAATACTAAAAACAAACAAAACATAACGCACACCTTCTGCCCACCCATTGATTGTTTAATTACCAACCAACATGTCGTACATCCGTAGCAGAGTTCCAAGGAGTGTCACCGTCTCGCGTTATGTCCCCAAACTTGCAAACCGTGAGGTTGTCAAGCCAAAGCCAAAGGCAGCTGTTCTCACTCCACCATATGATGTTTTTATAAACCACAGGGGAGTCGACACAAAGCGAAGCATAGCAAGCTTATTGTATGACCGGCTAGAAGAAAAGAACATTCGATCTTTTCTCGATAACAGAACAATGCAGCCAGGAGATAAGCTGTATGAAAAGATTAATGCAGGAATTAAAGAGTGCAAAGTCGGGATAGCTATTTTTTCGCCTAGGTATTGTGAATCATGCTTCTGTTTGCATGAGTTGGCCACACTGGTCGAGGGTAAAAAGAAGATTATACCGATATTTTATGATATCAGACCGTCTGAATTGCTTCTTAAGGAGGTGAATTGTGGACCTATCTTTACACCCGAGGAGATCGAGCGGTTCAAAATGGCACTGCAAGAAGCTAAATACACTGTCGGTCTCACATTCGACTCCAAAACAGGGTTAGTACATACTCATATATTACAGAGATAAATTTGTGATTCATAAACGTTTTTAGTTTTCAATGTCACATTTTGCGCTTCAAGTCAAATTCATTTTCTGAATAAATTGTTTAGTATTCAGTATACTGGTCAAGAACATGAGGGAAAAGAATTTCATTAGCTAGCAAAATTTCTGTTTAATGACTAGTATACTTTGTCAAATGTGACTAGTATATAGTATTTCTGACTATTATACCATTTAAACATATTCAAATGAACCATATTCAAGAAAACTTGGTGCACAATACATTGCATTTCTGACGATCATACGTCAATGGCTCAGTACTTTTCAATTCTACTACAATAACGTCCACATTAGTTCTTGGGTCTAATTTCTGCATCCGAAACAGATGTCACATTGTAAAATGCATGTTTGTTGTTTATCGGTTTTTTTTTTTAGAAAAATATGCCATTGACATACATAGCATAATCATTCTATATCTAGAGTCGTCCGTGATTATATTCATTTCATACTTCATCAATGTGCTAAATTTGTTCCTCATACTTTCTTTTTTTTTTTTTTTTACCAGGAACTTCTCAGATCTGGTGAATAGAACTACAAACATTGTGGCAAAAATCTTACAGGAGAATGAAGAACGAGCATGACGACCATACAAATTCAAAATACAGATTTTAGTATAACACATTCTTTCAATTGTTGGTAATAACTAGATGGCAGCTGGAAGATCGGAAATGTTGTGGATTATTATGCTCATCTCTGATTTTTCATCTCCAAATTTTGTTAATTAATTAATAAAATGTAAATTGGAAATATTTTTTTTTTCATTCATTTACCTCTTTATTGTTTATTAATTTCTATTTCTTATTTAATTTGTTGAAATTGTAAGATATGGTCATATGGAACTAATAAGCTGCCATATATATGTTCTGGTTACTGAATAAGATATATAATTTATTATTAATTTATTAATCAAAATACCAAGAAAACATATTGGCGGGAAAAGATAAGTTTTGTTTACTAATAAAAATACCACGGAAAATTTAATAACGAGAACTCTTGGTTTACGCGCTTTCATTCTCTTCAAAATGAGTGTTCTTAAGGACTTTAGATTTTAGAATTGAGGATTATAAACGGTCTCCTTCAAGCACGTACGTCCTTGGGAGAGATTAAACATTTTAAATGGTCAACGGAAGGAAAAATTTTCTTGTCTTGTTCCTTTGTCTTTGGTGTTGATGCAAGCGGTCAACCAATGAATTGAAAGTTGATTTGTCAACAGTCTATAAAACCGCAGGTCTGTAGCATCAGGATGAGCAAAATAACAGTAATAATAAATAAGTAAATAAATAAAATAACAGAAAACTAATTAAAAAAGAAATGCTGATTTTGTTTAATATTATCAAGTTAATAAAATGAGTGCTAAGAATATAACCTATGCTTTTTTTTTATTGAAAAAAACGTTGATCAAGCCATATATTAATTAATTGTATCAATTAAAGAAATAGAGTATAAAATAGCCTACGTTATACGTTGTAGTTTTGTCTTGATATACATGATCTATTGTGTGTGGCATATCAGGGGTAAATATGCTTGTTCGATCGGATTATTTTATTTATTTACAAGCCTAGTACGGACCGTACCGATGTGTGTTTATTGTCGCATACTTAGGGACATGAATCTGCTAGTGTTTTTTTTTCTTGTTTTCTTTCCTTTTGGTTTGCCCCATTTTTGTTACTTTTCAATTATTTCATCCCATGTGCATCACGTTTATAATTTTGAAGATGTCTTGCGTTCTAATTCAAGGAGACTTGACTTTTATTTTTGGAGGATTAAATTAACAACAAATAAAATACTGTTCGTATAGAAATGGAACTCAAGAAATAATAATAAAAAAAAAGATATTGCACTTTTTAAATTTGTTATTATATTTTACTCTGTCACTCACTCACTCTTATCATTTAATTTTTTTTTTCTAACGCTAGTACTTCTCATGAGTGAATTCAACCTTACTTTAATTTGTCCGCTAACAATTAGTTAGCCATGGAAAAGCTATTATTGGTGTAAGCAATTATACGACAAGCGTTCTGACTATATTGATATTCGTCATCATATGAATTGACTGCTAAAACAAACTTGATCATTCAATGCTTGTCACCAAAGTTGAATCTGTCAAAATCCAACGCACGAGAGGGTTCGGTTTCACATTTTCAAACTACAAAGTTGATTCACGAAAATCTGTTTTTTAAGGACGATAAATACCGGCAATAACAAATTAATTTATATAATCTTTGAAATGATCCGTCAAATGATTGAATTAATACTGATAGATTATTACAGCTATGCCATCAGTTAGTTATGTCCGATGGAAATTTGGTCTGTGGATTTGTCACGACGTCTTCCTACATGAGAAACGTACGCAGATACTCCGATGTTACAAAATATTTTTGTTAGAGAAACATTGTGGCACTTGGACTTGGAAATGCAATGACTCCATGCGAATTTAGAAGGACACAAGTTACATATAAAATTTATCTTGGATTAAATAGATGGTGTGAAAAAAAAAATTTCTCAAAACAAAAAATATATATATCCTCAACAACACAAACTTTTTCAAAGGACGTGTAATTTGTTAGTAAATTTATATTTTAAATCCAAATATTCAATATATCAATAGTTCGATCGTTTATGTTATCAATTGTTCAAGAATTACAATTTTTATTAATATATGTAATAATTTTTATGTTATTTAGTTTTCTTTCTTAATTTTTATTAAGAATATTACTTTGAATTAAGCTTATTAAGTACTTATGATCGAGGCCGTCTTGTGTCCATTATATTTTCGAAATTGATGTCATGTAATGATGTATTGTAGCATTTCTACATTCTACGTCGATCAAGTCAAAGTTGATTATTCCGTGATAATTTAAGAAATTTCCATACTCTTAACATACAAGAAAGAATCCACAGTCTCAAAACCAGCTCTTGGTCTAGTGACAAAAAGCAATACATCTTGACTCATTGAGTGAAATGTCGCAAGTTCGAATCCTGACTGGATAGTCTTTCATAGACATTTAATTTAACCCCCTACAAACTTCAGCAATTGGATATAATCCCTTCTAAAGTTTAAAACTGGATATAACCCCTCAAATCTTTATAACCAAGGAAATAAACCCTTTTAATTAAATATAATATTTTTTAAATTCAAAAAAGTTAATTTTCAGAATTTGTGACATAAATACTCTTAGGCTCCGTTTGGATGGCTTCTTCTCGGAATAAGGAATAAAGAATAACCACTTTTTACCAATAAATTTATTTCTAACCATCCAAACTCTTCACAAAAGTTACACACTTCCCAATAAATTTCTTCCCTTCTTCCTTCTTCCTACCTTATTCTCAACGCATCCAAACGGAGCCTTAACTCTTCCTATTCTGGTCGTTTCATCTTCCCTCTTCCTGTGAAATCAAAAGAGAAACAATATCCAGGAAAAAAATAGTATGTGCGGTCCTCATGACTACAACCTGGCTATATGGCAAGAAAAAAACAATTTTATTCTTCTCAAGCATTTCTAAAGTTTTGTCTTTTGTATTTTTTTTCGTTTTCGATCTTTTAGCTCGCCAGCCATGCCCAGGTACCAACAAAAAAAAAAAATGCAAAAAAGTGATTTGTGCTTGGCAAAGTAATGCTTGTCCCGTTCTTGTAATATTTTCCACTTTCAAGACATTTTTATGAATTTTAGAACTTTGCTTCTTCATACAAAGAAAGCTTGCGACATTACTTAAAAAAAAAAAAAAAAGCGTGCGATGTTCAAATGTTCTTTTTTTTTTTTTGGGGGGGGGGGGGAGGAAGAGGACAATTTGATCACAAATTTATGTAATTGACTGTTTGAATTAAGACAAGATTAAATTTAAATCAAAAGGATTTATTTTCTTGGTTATAAAGATTTAAGGGAGTTATATCTAATTTAAACTTTGGAGGGGTTATATCCAATTTCTGAAGTTTATTGGGGTTATATCCAATTCCGTCTTAAAAATAAATTAGGTGACTTAAATCTCCAATTTATCTTTCAAAAAAAAAAAAAAGAATCCACAGTCACTTGCAAATTTGCAATATATATTAGATTTAGATGAGATCAATTGAAACGTTTGGCGGCCATGTGACGGATTGAAAGGCCTGATTTAGTAATTCTGTTCGTCGCACGAAATGATACACAAATCAGTGTTATTGTATTTATTTATTCTGTTTTGTCTATTTTCATTTCGGCCCCTAAATTATTTATTACTGAAATTTTCATTCCATTTGGACGCTGATATTATGAAAAATATTAATAAAGGAAGGATATCATTAAACAGTTTATTAAAAGTTTAAAACTCATAAATCTCGAGAAGTGAGGTGAGAACTCTAATTCTAACCTATGTTTAATTCATATTACATCACCCCCAACCAAAAAAATAAATAGAACTCAATGTCAATCTATCTTCCTAATTGTGTCTCAACTATACATAAATTCCCTCCATTCCATTTGGCGAGCATATATATAATGAATAATGATATATTCTCGAGTTACTTTATATACACAATGAGATACACACTGTTGCAATGAGAATCTACGCATTAATTGCCAGTAATGATCCTCTTAGCTTGTAAATCTTTTTTTTTTTCTCGAAGAATGTAAATCTTTGAGAATATATTGGGTTAACTCCATAGATATGCTTGCGTCAACAGTACTCTAGTATATCTGTATATGCATATATATCATGTATTCATGTATTTATTAATTGAGGAGCATAGTTTTTTTTTTTCTTTTAGCATGTCTATTTTAGCAGAGCTAGTACAGATTTTTGGTAGGGGGATAGATTTAGTACTTCCATAATCTTTTAATAAAGTAGATATCTAAAATCCCAGTGAATCCCAATGATCAGCAAACTTTCTCCGGTACTAAATTACTAATATGTCCCTAGAAATATTCATAATTACAACATTTAGCAACAGAAAAAGTAATAATTAATAAGAAATAATTAGTCAAAAGACGCTATATACTAACTCTTTGTGGATCGACAAGGGCAAAGATATAACAGGAAAAAGAAACACTTTTTAGTTTTCACATTGAACACCTATATAGGTTACGAAAAAAAAAACTTCAATCTTCAAATTTGGAAAAAGATAACCGGAATTCCTAGTAGAAGAAAAAGATGACCGAATTTCAAGAAAAATTTGCTGGATAATAATTAGACGCGGCGACATTCCACTAAGAGCCGCAAGAGATTTGCTCCCTGCCAGTAAACTTAGACACAATGTAACACGCACACACCTCTCTTCTCTTATATAGAGATTTTGCTTTGTTTACCCGGACATCCCAGTTTCATCAAAGCACAAACAACACCCAAAATAAAATTATTATTTGTACTGCTTACTTCTTCCAGTATAGCCATTATTGTGTACTCTTGTTGGACCCTAAGCTATATCTTGGTGATCAGAAATACTTGGTCAAGAGAAAAGATGATGGAAGCTGAATTGGCTGACGGGGATTCCATTTTCTCGAAGCCACGACGTTCACTCACTCTCAAGGTGTGTACTCTAAATCGTCTCTGTTATGGTTTGCTTCATTTTTAATTGCCAGATGATTGTATATATCGCGTTCGAAATTTTGCATGAATGACAATAAATCTGAAAACCTTGTAATCTATATTCTATTGTCCTTACTCCTTACAAATGTTTTTTTTATTAGTATTATATCTTTCAATTTAACGTGTGCTTTAATAAATTTACATATTACATATGAGAAACAAAAGGAAGCTATGGCAACAAAACATGATCTAACATGGTGATAGTGGTTGTGTTAATTTTTTTAGTTTGAGGATGTGGTGTACAAGATTAAGACCAATGCGCATGGCGGAGTTCAGAAGGACTCTACTCGTATCATTCTGCATGGAGTTTCAGGTAATTTTTAGATTCACCTGTTAATAGCTTCTGTAATTTCCACTCACAATATCCCAGCTGGGGTGCATAATGTATAATTAGAGGTAATTAGGATTGGGGTTGAAGCCTTGAATAATGCAAATGTAATAAAATTAACAGAACATATCCTTTTGTATGGAACAGTAATTTGTTAATTTACTTTGAAATATTTTTGGAATTTTTATTTGTCAATTATTAATGACAGGTGTTGTTCGTCCTGGAGAGATGCTGGCACTTCTGGGACCATCAGGTTGTGGGAAAACCAGTCTTCTCACTATACTTGGAGGCCGTCTCACTTCTACTGGTACCAAATCTGGCAAAAGTAAAGTTACCGGAACTATTGCCTTTAACGGCTGTCCCTACTCGAGTTCTCTCAGCCGTAGCATTGGTTTTGTGACCCAGGTACCAACATTTTATTTTCTTCCCTCAAAAAGGATTTGTGAGATAAAGTTGAATGATGTCTTAGTTACTTCTGGCGTACAATCTGTATATGTCTACTATAACAAAGTTGCTGTTTTCACATGACAAGTAATAATTTGAAACAATATAGTATATATAGGGAAGAAATACACTTGTAACAATTACATAAAAAAAACCTAATTTTTTTTTTGTGATGATACATTAAATCATATTCCATATGTCAAATTAATAGATTTCATAAGCAATATTTAGGTTTTCTGAAAACTATACAAGCCTATCATAAGTAATTTGATAGTAGTATTGCTGGAAAAGTGATAAGATTATATAAAATTAATAGTATTTGCCAGAAGAAAGTAAATTAATGATTGGATCGTGTGGCATTGATCAATGCCCAAATGCTCATAAATATCAGGATGATGTTCTTTATCCCCACCTCACAGTCACCGAAACCCTTCTCTACACTGCACTACTTCGACTCCCCGGCTCAATCCCTAGGAAGGAGAAAGCTGCAATTGCAGAGGCTGTCATGACAGAATTGGGCCTCCTGACATGCCGTGATAGCATAATAGGAAATTCCGAAACACGTGGCGTATCAGGTGGAGAGAGGAAGCGAGTTAGTATTGGTCAAGAGTTACTCGTGAACCCAAGTTCACTATTTTTGGATGAACCAACCTCCGGTCTAGACTCAACGACTGCTGAAAGGATCGTGTCAACATTGTTAAATCTGACAAATGGTGGTCGATCAGTAGTGATGAGCATACACCAACCGTCAAGCCACATATTTTACATGTTTCACAAGGTGTTGCTTTTGTCAGACGGACATCCACTCTACTTTGGTAAAGGTTCCTCAGCAATGGATTATTTTGCAAGTGTTGGTTATGAGCCAAGTGTGCTGATGAACCCATGTGACTTCCTTCTTAACATTGCAAATGGTATGTGATTTTTTTTCCATTTTTGCTCATATATACCCTTCATACAACACATGCTGTAATATGCACTCATGCGCTGATTAATGCCATTTTTGTGCTTTTAGTATGATGGTAATATATTTCCTTTCCTTTTTGGTTTTTAAGTCATAATTTTGAATCAGAAAGAGAAATAAGATTTGCGGCAAACTAAGTGAGCATAAAAAAAATTAAATAAAATAAAACGATAAAAAAAATAGATGAAATATGCAGAAATTTGGATTCTGGGTCAAGAGATCTGGAAGGAATACCTCTTTTTAATTGAGAAATGACAACATCCGATCTCTTTAATAAATTGTGACAATGTGGTAACTTTCTTCCTTGAAAAGTATCAATCGTATTAGTACTGTAACATTAAAAGTCTAATGCACTTGCTATTCAAAGAACAATAGATGTTCATGTTCAAATCATAATGTTTGCTTCTTATACCTTTTATTCACTCACTTAAGATCCAAACGTATAAAATTGCAGGTGTGTCTACTGATAGAACAGTGCATGACAGAGATGAAATCAAAGCAGCACTAGTTTCAGCATATAACACACAGTTGAAAATCTTGGTGCAAGAGGAATTGGAAGAAGTTACTAGAGAATTGAGGGAAAATGAACCAGATAACAAAAAAGAAACATGGTGCACCAGCTGGTGGAACCAGTTTACAGTGTTGCTGGAGAGGGGTCTCAAAGAAAGAAGACATGAGGCGTTCAATGGTTTCAAGATTACTCAAGTGATTGTCAGCTCTCTTCTTGCAGGGCTGTTATGGTTCCAATCTCAAGGTCATGTCCTAGATCAGGTATATATGCATGTGATCATTGTTTTATTTTCATTAACGTTAAATCTCTAGCGATAGTATAATAAATAACTAATGTTCTTTTTTCAGTCATCAATTGGATAATTTAAATAAAATGCTTGATACAGGTTGGGCTAGTATACTTTATAGTCGGAGCTTGGGTCTTCACCCCCATCACTGAAGCCATTTTCACCTTTCCGCAAGAGCGTGAGATGCTAAGCAAAGAGCGCTCCTCCCGCATGTACCGTCTTTCCTCTTATTTCATGGCTCGTCTAGTAGGTGACCTTCCAATGGAATTAATCCTGCCAACTATATTTACAACCATCGCCTATTGGATGGGCGGTCTGAAACCGACAGCACTCAGCTACATAACATTTCTCATCATCACCCTCATTACAGTTTTGGTTTCACAAGGCCTTGGTCTCACAATTGGTGCTTTCATAATGGATATGAGAAAGGCAGCCACTTTTGCATCAATTATTACGCTATGTTTCATGCTCGCTGGTGGATTTTTCGTGCAGAAGGTCCCTGCATTTATTGCCTGGATTAAGTATACTTCTATCTTTTTTCATGCATTCAAGCTAATGCTTCTTACCCAATTCACACCAGCCGATGTATTTGAATGTTCTCAGGGTCAGACATGCAGAGTTTCCGATTTACCTCAAGTCAAGGCGGTTGGCTTCGAGCACAAGGAACTTAATTTAATTGTAATGCTTGTTATGCTAGTTCTCTATAGGGTTCTGGCTTATTTGGGTTTGATGAGACTTGGTATTTCAGGCTGATAATCTCATTATAGGCAAATGTATTTTCCCCTCTTCCATCAGTAGCACTCATTATTGGGCCGTTAGGGGCATGTAATTAGTTTAGAAGGGATAAGAGCCTGTGCAGAAGGTATGTAATCACTTTTTATGTCATGAAGAGGTTAATGTATCAGTGATAGAGAAGAATCTCAAATCCTTGTCCGAGAACTGTTGTGGTTAAACAAAGAATGAAAGAATATTAAGTGTTTGTTTTTTCATAGTATTGATGCAGATGACTATGATTTTTTGAATCAGTGGGAGCTCATGTGATTCATCCCCTGTTTTGTTGTTCTCGGAACAGACAAATAGTGATGATAGTTAAAAAACTTACGACAATGGTAAGAAACATTGAGAACTCATTACAATTTAGAAGATGCAAGGAAGTCTTTGCTCGGAGAAACAAATATGTATACAGAGAGAAAACTTAAAATTACAACAGTACTAGAGAATACAATGGGCAGCAACGGAGCTTAAAAATTTTTCAACAAGCCGCAAAAATAGCTAATGATTAAATAGTATTATTTATCAATATCAATAGACTTATCTTATTAAAAAAAAATTAATAATAAAGATCAACAATGCAATTATATATGAACACATTTTATGGGGGTCAAATAGAGGTTTTCTTAAGAAAATTATTTACAAAATCGTTAAAATAATATATTGAAATGCTTGATTGGTAACCATTATTTGAAGCCTTTACAACCTCCGATGGTCTGCCTTTCTCAATGACACAAAAACAGAACAAACAATCAATAGAACACAAGAAAACGGATAAACCAAAAAAAAAAAAAAATCAATGTTCTTATCTACGATCCATCAAATAAAGAAAGGGGGCTAATTTACTAGTTATGTTGAAATATGGGATTGGGATCAATTCTCTTATTTTTATAGTTTGTCCCTGTGAAACCATTGAGAAATGGAAAACACAAGTCGAAAAATTATTCTGGGCTTGTTGTCGACCACGTGAGTTGTTCAAATGGAAGTGAAAATAATAAAATTTAAAACATTGCTGATTGGGCCTTTTATCTGGCCCTAAATATCAACCTCATTAAAGAATAAACTGGGCTTGTGTTTTATTGAGATGAATTTGCTTGCAAACTTGTTTAACCACATGATTGAATCAAACAGTTAACTATAACTCTATAAGATATAGTTTAAAGAATAAAATTAGGTTCTGACTATATTAGTGATAATTTAACAAATGAAATTATCATATACAACATACAACATTTAAGAAACAACGAAACGACAACATAAATGAAATATAGTCAGAGGGTCTTCAATAAACATTAATTTTAAAAAAAGTTGGAAAGCTTAACATCCAATTTACTTTAAATAAAATTTATATCAGCTGCCACCAATGAAGAACAGAGACAAAAAATAAAATAAAAAAATACTAGTGATCTGGCATACTGACGCCGCTCATGCAACCAAAAGATTTACTTTTTTTTAATTAAATAACCAAAAGATTTACTACTAATGCATATAGACGCCGTATGTAAGATAGTGACGTTAGCAAAAGATTTACTACTAATGCATATCTACGCTGCATTGAAGACAATGACGAGAAAAAATGATTTACTATTTAATACTGATATGCATATGGAAAGCAATAATATTTTGTTGAAGATTTAGGAACAAAATTCTAACAAGAATTACATTTTAGATTAACTTATTGCAGCATACACACCTCTTCCCGATACATATTAGTGAGACAGAAGAAGAGTTGCATCAATCCCCAAACAATTTCTCCACCCTCTCTTCCTATTACTGATCATCCAAACTGCCGTAAGAACAAAAAATTTGCATGTATTACCATCTTGTTTCATATATAGACATTGGTGTAATCACAAAAATGCAATAACTCGATTTATTGAGCTTCAATTTCTATTGTTTTTCACTGCATAGATATACCCAAAAGAGATTAATAAGAGGGTCTAATTTGACTGGAGCAGATGACAGAATTGGTTGGAGGCGATTCCATCTTTTCCAAGCCGCAACAATCCGTTGTCCTGAAGGTGTCTATGCTAAATTGCTACAGTTTTATTTGGTCATGATTATTGAAAAAAGATTCAAATTACATGAAATTTGATAAATTTCCAATTTCTAATATGTTTATTAGAAGGTCTTATCAAGTTCTATTACTTGTTGGATTACAAATTTGATAAGGATGTCTTTGTTGAATTACAGTTAAAAGCATGGCCAGATATGGTGCTAATTAAAAAGACAGCTGTAAATATTGTTATATATTGACCTAAGATGATGATTATGATTTTAACATTGTTTTCATTTGTAGTTCAAGGATGTAACATACAAGATTAAGACCAAGGCGCCCATCAACAAGCAGGGAAGCTCTGCTCGCACCATCCTAAATGGAGTTTCAGGTTTGATAATACAAACATGTTCATGTGAATAGGGAATTTTTCAAAATTTATCTTGGCCATGAAAGTAAGTTTCACATGTTTTATTCCTCACCTACATACAAATCAAAAGAAGAACTAAACAATTCCCTACCATATATACCATTCAGAATAGTCCCGGTCATGTGTGCACCCAATGTGAAAAGGATTTGCTCGTATAAAATGATTACAAAGAATTTCTACCTAACAATGCAATACTATTAGCTCTTCTTGTATGTAATTAAGGTAATAAGATGCATTGTATGTTCAAAAAAATTATATTTCTTTATGACAGGTGCTGTTCTTCCTGGAGAGATGCTGGCATTGCTGGGCCCATCAGGCAGTGGGAAAACCACACTTCTCACAATACTTGGTGGTCGTCTCAATTCCACTGGTACCAAATCTGGCAAAGGTAAAGTTACCGGCTCTATTTCCTTCAACGGTGCTCCATACTCAAGTTCTCTCAGTCGTAGCATTGGATTTGTGACTCAGGTACTAATTAATTAACATCCATGCTTTCCTTTTTAAACGGAACTGCACCACTATTAGTTACTTCAATCTGCATCTAATATTTCCAAAATAGTGCTTTCACATGTGATGTAGGATGTTTGGCATATATGTTTCCCTTCGACCGTGATGAAGTACTTTGGAAGTATACAAAGGAACATTTATGGCTGAAAATAAAATTACAATAAAAAGAAAATAATGATGAAAAAAATAATTCATTTTTCTGATAACACATTTTCCCAAAATTTGTGTTGGAACTGGGAAGGATTGCATTTAAAAGTTAAAACAAAACTACAAATAGTAGTTTTAACGGAAAACATTATTCTTCTTCTTGCATAATATTATTAATTTATAGACAATATAATAATTGTTTATTGTTAGCATAGTTTGTTATAACTTTGTATAAGCAAAACATTTTCTAATTATTTGATATTAATATAATAATATTTGTGTTAACATCATATATCTAATCAAAGAATTCCCAATTATAAAAACTGGTGATCAAATTAAATCATAAGATTGCTAAAAAAATTGATGCAATCAGGATGATGTCCTTTACCCCCACCTTACTGTCACCGAAACCCTTCTGTACACCGCACTTCTTCGGCTTCCTGCTTCAATAGCTAGGAAGGAGAAGGCTGCAATCGCTGAGGCTGTCATGACAGAATTGGGCTTGACAGCATGCCGTGATAGCATCATAGGGAATTCAGAAGAGCGTGGTGTATCAGGTGGAGAGAAGAAACGAGTAAGCATCGGTCAGGAGTTGCTCGTCAATCCAAGTTTGCTCTTTTTGGACGAACCAACCTCAGGCCTAGACTCAACTACTGCCAGTAGGATCTTTTCAAAGTTGTTAAATTTGACCAATGGTGGCCGTACAGTGGTCATGAGCATCCACCAACCCTCCAGCCGTATGTTTAACATGTTTCACAAGGTACTGCTTTTGTCGGATGGGCATCCAATATACTTTGGTAGGGGGTCGTCCGCAATGGAGTATTTTGCAAGCATTGGCTATGCACCTCACGAACCAATGAACCCGTCTGACTTCCTCCTTGACATTGCTAATGGTATGTGATTTCACTTTTGATCATAAGACAGCCATTGTAGACAAAGCGTATTTGTTTGTGGTTTTTGTGCGTATTGAGTCATAGACTCACAATGACCATATACTTTTCAATTTTTTTTAATTTTTTTTTGTTGGCCAAAATTTTTAATAGATTAAAATTTAATAATTACCCTTTTAGGAAAAATATATATATTCCTTTTAAATCCAATTCTCCATATTTATATGTACCTTCTTCAAATACTAATTGTGTTTGTGATACAAATGGTTGAAATGTAGGCTTGTTTCCTGACGAAACAGTGTGTAATAGGGAGGACATCAAAGCTGCACTGGTTTCATCGTATAGTTCGAAATTGGAAACCATAGTGAAGGAGGAATTAGTAGAAGTGGAGAAACAATTGAGGGAAACAGAGCCATGTAGGGAAAAGGCAAAATGGTGCATTGGTTGGTGGGGACAGTTCACAGTGTTGCTGGAGAGGGGTCTAAAAGAAAGAAGGCACGAGTCTTTCAGCTGTCTCAAGACTACACAAATTTTTATTGCCTCTATTCTTGCTGGCATTTTATGGTTCCAATCTCAAGGACACATCCAAGATCAGGTATATGCTTGTTCCTTTTTTTAATTCCTTTCCTTTTTCTTTTATACGAAATACATATTGTCAAGCATGAATTAGAAAATTTTCGGTGATATTAAGTATTAACGTTAATATATCATTTTATGTACAGATGGGGTTAATTTTCAATCTAGTTGGCATTTGGAGCTTCACGCCTATCTTTGGAGCCCTTTTCACTTTTCCAAGTGAGCGTGAGATGCTGACCAAAGAGCGGTCCTCCCGCATGTACCGCCTCTCATCCTACTTCATGGCTCGTTTGGTAGGCGACCTTCCAATGGAACTAATCCTACCGACTGTATCTGTCACCATCACCTACTGGATGTGTGGCCTGAAACCAACTGCACTTAGCTACATAGAATTCCTCCTCATCACCCTCTTTTCTGTTTTGGTTTGGCAAGGCCTCGGTCTCGCAATAGGTGCTTTCATAATGGATGTAAAAAAGGCAGCCACATTCACATCAATTCTTATGCTGTTGTTCTCAATTCTCGGTGGGTTTTATGTACAGAAGGTTCCTGTGTTTGTTGCCTGGGTGAAGTACATTGCCATCAGCTTCCACATGTTTAAGCTAATGGTTCTTACCCAAATCACACCGGAAGATACATATGAGTGTGCACCAGGTCAGAGATGCAGTGTGACCAATTTACCTCAAGTTAAGACAGTCGGATTCGAGCACAAGGAGTTCAGTATAATTGCAATGTTTGCCATGTTAGTATTCTACAGATTTGTAGCTTATATAGGTTTGAGGAGGATTGGAGTTCCCGACCGATGACTCCATAAAATGGTACATCCCGTGGAGGTATAAATTAAGAGTCTGATGTAGCTGTTGTTAGTTTGTAACTCCCATATATAGATAGGCCATGCATATATAATGGCAAATTGGCAAGCATCTACAACTAAAAACAGTGTTTCTAGTATGGAGTCGGTCAGTCGGAGTGTTACGAGTGTACGTAAGAAGTTAATGTAAGCTAAAACTATGTCAGAGAACAACTGGGGCTTAATTAGTAATTTAAGTTTAGTATTTAGTATTTTTCGTTGTGTTCTACGACAAACATAGCATGTTACAATGAATACAGAGAGCTAGAGCTTATCTGATGCTGTTTTAGTTATTACCATTTTTGAAATCTGCTAAGAAATAATGGAAAAAAAAAATATAAGTGCAAGAAATATTAATGAAGGGTTCTGTGGGAAGGAAGAGCACTAGATTTGTCTTAAAGAGGTCAAGGCTTGTAAACTTGTAGTTATGCAACATCTTTAATTTCAACAAAAAAAAAATGTAAATGTGTAACATAGAACGAGCTTTCGTGATTGTTAGACAAAGTGTGAGAACTTGCGAGTGTTGCATCTAATTTTGTCCAAACAACATAACAGTTGATAATGATAGTGTATTCCATCTACGACTACCAGCTCTTGGTCACGGTGGAAATATCTTCGACAATTTTTGGGAGAATATATACTACTAGCACTATGTATTCCATCTACCAGCTCTAGTGTATATATCTTTTATTCTCCTTTCTTTTTCTTTTTTTTTTCGTTGTCCAATGCTGTACCACACTTTCATAAAGGACACGACAAACATGGTATGTAACGAACGAATCTGAAAACATAAATCTAAAAAGTAAAAAATAAAAAAAAGGAAACAAAACATGATATGATGATTGAATAAATTAAACGATGACTTTCTAAAAGGAAAAAAAATTACTGGTTAATAAAAAATTGTTAATTTTATAAGCATAATTCATTAATTCAACAAAGGAAAAAGAGATTTCTACACTTATACTTGCATATTTTGCCGAATTTCAATGAAAATTACATCGCAATTTATTTAAATTTCATAACTTCCCAAAAATCATACAAATCTATAATTTAATCAAAAGTAAATATATCAAGAATTTCAGTATTGAAGAGGATTTAACCACAAATGAAAACAGTGATCGAACATGTCAAATTGCTTAAGCAACATATTGTTCTAGATAGGCTAGATTTTGCTTCAGCCTTAGAAGTGAGTACAGATAATGTAAAGATGTACTAAAGCTTAACTATGTTTATGAGACATTTATTTTCGTCGATGATAGTATTGGATAATCTGAAACCGTGAAATATGTTTTAGTAATATCTGAATAAGTGACTGTATTTATGATAAAAATGAAATTATTACAATAATTTTTAGTTGTGAAAAAAAAAATATGAGAAATCCACTACTTGCTTTTTTCGAACATCATAAAACTCTGGCCCAGAAACATTTCATAATATCTATGGCTGCATAACGTCTAAAACGACCACGAAAACGGTCGATTTCGTTAACCATTTTGTTTTAAAATGAAATTGATCACCCACTTGCGTTAACCGTTTCGTTTTAGGCGAAACGGTCGAAATCACGAAAATACCACGAAAATACACATGGACGAAACTATTCTAAGCTTTCGTTAACCGTTTCGTTTATAAAACGCAACAAAAAATCTTAACCGTTTCGTTTCGTTCAAAACGAAATGAAATGAAAGGACGGTCGAAACGGTGACCGTTTTCACCCCTAATAATATCCCAAATGTAAATGAAGATTGTGAAAACAAATTGTAATGCCAACTAGGCTTTTGGGCAGCAATTTTGGGCTTTATTTTTTTTTTTCGGGAACGTAGATTCCTCATTAGTCATATTAATCAAATTTACCAGACGGTCCGTAATAACCTAAGAAACGCTCAAATCTTAACGGAGATTCAATACCAGATGTCTCAACATATTATCCCATTTTCTCAATATCTTAATTTTATTTTCTTCATTTAGCACTCATATGATGCGTGTGAAAATATGTTATTTATATCGTACCTTTGTATGTAGTATTAATGATTTATGTTAAAAATGCACCATATAATTAAATATAAAAGAATTGCTGGATCTGGACAGGAATCATTTCTAAAGATACTTTGTCTTTTTGACTGTATATATTTGATTGACAACTAAATTGCAAACTAATGTGTGCTATTAATTTTCATTTAGACGATTGGTTCGCCATATGTATGTATTACTTTTTTGAGGATTTGATTAGTTTCGAGGCTAGATTAAGAAAAGTTTATATAGTATAAAGAACTATTATCCGAAATTGTATATTTCGGAAACTAGAAGAGTACTCTGTTCTAACACATAGAAATTAATTGTTGGATGAGACAGTTTCAAATTACGTTAAAATCAGTTTAACTATCTTGATTTTAATTATTTGTAAACATTACTCTTTTCTCTTTTTTTATTTAATTTCTACTATATAGATTGAATATTTTCACATTTGCAAGAAAAGTTAGAACCATAATAAATGAGTCTATGGTGACGGAAGCAAAAGATTTACTACCTTTCGTACATCCAAATTATGAGAAAGTGTATTGTACACTCTTTCCTTGACCTATATATTAAGGACATTGAGGTTGAAGAGTTACATTATCAAGCCGACCAGCCTTCTCTCCCACTACCCTGGAGGACATAAATTACAAAGGAATACAAAATTAAGCGCATGTGTTGAAAGTCATTGTTACAACTACAAAAACTATCATAGTTTGGACTTGGGAATCAAGGAATTTAGACTGTTTTATTTGAGTGGAACAGATGAAGCAAGTCACGGAATTGGTCGGAGGCGATTCCATTTTCTCGAAGCCACAACAACCCCTCACTCTCAAGGTATGTCTTTCGATAAAGCCTCAACAGTTCAAATTTTTAGTAACAATAACATCTAAAATTAAAAATTACTCCTTTATTCTATACTTAATTTCTATAAATAAAATTAGCTCCCGTCTCAAATTTTGAATTTCAAACGTCTGATTTGAACCGTTCAATATAATTTTCATATTAAAATATACAAAAAAAAATTATTTTGAATATTTTTAAAAATTTTGAAAATCATTTATTATATTGTTGATAAATTTTTAGATCGATAATTTATTGCATATTTAAAAATTATAAAATAAAATTTGAAAACTATTAATATAGAGGTCACATTGAAAATTTTAAATGGACGTGTTAGTCATGTTCTAATTTCTACTATATATAAAAAAATCGAAATTACCCATCTTTTTAAAAGAAAAAGTTAACATCGTCATAATAATAATAATAATAATAAAATTCATAATAAATGAGTTGGCAATGATGTCAACAAAAAATTTACTTCCTAATATATCCAAATTAAGATCAAGTGTAACATACAGTCCTCTCTTGTCCTTTATATCAAGGGCTCCTAAGATAAGGGAATTATTATAACTTACAAGGCCAACCACGATGAGGGTCTCTGTCCTCTGGCGAGCATAAACCACCAAAAAAAAAAAAAGACAAATTGTCTTGACGACCTATTCCGACAATAAAACTTGTCGTTCCAGTTTCGTCTTAAAAATCTAGGAGATTGGTGAGTTTTATTTGAATGGGAGGAGATAATTAAGGTTTACAAATTGACCGGTGGCGATTACATTTTTTTTTAAGTCACTCTATACTCTCAAGGTATTCTTCATTTTAACATTTTCAGTAGAGATCGTAGAAAATACAAAAATATTATTAAACGGACATTGTTGTAATACATAATATTAATTAAAAGTCATGGGGGTCGATTTATTGCAACAAATTTGATAATAAAATATCAGTACAAATTTCCGTTTCGAGCGTCCTCTAGTAATTATAAAAAAGTTTGAATTAATGGAGATTAAATAATAGAATAATACTCGTATTTCATATGATTTAAGTATGCATTTTTTTTTCAAAATACATTCATAAAGTTAAATAAATATATGTAAAAATATTTGATTTGAAAATTAAAAAAATAGAAAGTAAATTAATTTGGAAAACATTGAAATATAATTACACGGTTAGAAATATATTCATGGACTCCTATTCCTCTCATTACTAAAATTTGGAAAAGTTTCCTAATTTCTGAATCTGATTCCCATGGTTAAACACTCCCTCTTATTGGCTCTTTCTCCGCATATGTCCTTTCTCTTTCGCTATTTCTGTCCTAGGTTTAAGACCCCTATTTCATTGAAATCTCTCATCTCAGTACTACAAATGTAAACGACGTAGAAGGAGAATATCACAGAGCGCGTGTCCACTGTACCATCTTTTCTTTGATTCCTCCACCGAGTTTCTCTTTTCTTAGTTAGAATGGGAATATCAGTCAAAGATTTCGAAAACAAAAGTAACTGGTCATATTTATTTTTTTTCAATTTTTTTCGTAATTTATCGTAAAGCAGAACCAATTATACAAGTCCATTTACAATTTTTCCTTGTTAAAATGCAAAATTAAGAATGAAGAGAGCTGTGTTCACTAGACAACAGCATTGTATTTTGCTTATTGATATGTCATGATGATTGTGATTTTTTATTGCTTTCTGTAGTTCGAAGATGTGGGGTATAAAATAAAGAGCAGTGCAAAAACCAACAGTCAGAAAAGCTCTACTCGCACCATCCTAAATGGAGTTTCAGGTTTTATAAAATATATCTATGTTCAGCATTACAAAATTATTATAGTTTTATCAGTAACTTGAGTTAAGATTGAAATCTATTGTTCCCCACTGCTAAATCAAATGAAACTATATCCAATTGGTAAACTCAAGCCTGTGGGCACCAGATATGAATTAGAAGTACCTGCTTAATAAAGGATCAGCATGAATGTAGAAATTACAATGATTACTATTACTCTATTAGTACAATTATTGCTCTTTCATATAAAATCTGTTATATGATGCGAATGAGATTTTTCTGTTTTCTAATTATAACAGGTGTTGTTCATCCTGGAGAGATGCTGGCGTTGCTGGGCCCATCAGGTAGTGGGAAGACCACTCTTCTCACAATACTTGGTGGCCGTCTCAATTCCACTGGTACCAAATCTGGCAAAGGTAAAGTTACCGGCACTATTTCCTTCAACGGCGCTCCATACTCAAGTTCTCTCAGTCATAACATTGGATTTGTGACCCAGGTACTAACATCAAGTTTGTTTCTGTTATTCCATTCTTAGTTCAAGCATGCAACATGTGTATATCTAATATTTCAAGGTCATACTTTGAAATGCGAAGTAGTGTTTTGGTGTACCATAGGCCTTTCTTCGCCCCTGATATTTAGTACTAGGAAGCATAGCAAAGAATACATTTGTAACTGAAAGTAAATGTTCCAATTTTCATGTGTCAGAGGATATACATGTCCTTATTAATTGGTATTACAGAAATTTATTATCCTTCTTCATGCGGAATGTAAATATGTAATATAACAGATATCATGATGTTTCGATGTTAACAGTATATCCAAAGAAAAGCCTTTTCCGACTATAAAAATTGGTTATCTATATAAATAATACTGATAACATTGAATCAGGATGATGTTCATTACCCCCATCTCACTGTCGCCGAAACACTACTTTACACTGCACTGCTTCGACTTCCTGATTCAATTTCTAGTAAGGAGAAGGCTATCATTGCAGAGGCTGTCATTACAGAATTGGGCCTCACAACATGCCATGATAGCATCATAGGGAATTCAGAAAATCGTGGTGTATCAGGTGGAGAGAGGAAACGAGTTAGCATTGGTCAGGAGTTGCTCATCAACCCAAGTTTACTCTTTTTGGACGAACCTACCTCAGGCCTGGACTCAACTATCGCCGGTAGGATCGTGTCGACGCTACTAAATCTGACCATGGGTGGTCGTTCAGTGGTCATGAGCATACACCAGCCATCAAGCAGCATGTTTTACATGTTTTATAAAGTGTTGCTTCTATCGGATGGACATCCAATATACTTTGGTAAAGGTTCCTCTGTAATGGACTATTTTGCAAGTGTTGGCTATGAACCAAGGGTACAGATGAACCCGTCTGACTTCCTTCTTGACCTTGCTAATGGTATTTGATTTTCTCACTTCTTCTCATATTTACAGAACATTATACCATGCATGCGTGCATGTTCTATTACAGTTTTGTACTTTTTTAAGTCATGGTACCTTTTTTGTCCTTTCTGGAGTTTTAAGGTTTGATTCATGACATAAATTTTCATGATCATTGATTACCAGAATGATGAATGTCAGCGTTGGTAATAAGTATTACAATGGATGGTAAAGGGTTGAGAAGAAATTGAAAATTGATGTTAACTTAATGGGCCAAACAAGCGAGAAGAAAAAAAATTAAAAGGCAGAGATTGATAAATTATGAGTCTGGGACAGTGATCAGGGAGCACCAAGAGTTTTTCTAGTATTACAACTTTGTTTCAATAATTTTCAATGATTTCATTTGCTAGTTGATAATATTATAACTACAGGAATATGCAACAAAAATGTCATACTGAGCAATGGTCTGAATTAGTTGCATATGTAGCCTGAATTTGCATTGTGCTTCCGCATATGCTTTGCGGACTCATATTGATCTTCTGTTGTCATACTGTGTTATGCAGTTAGATGTGCGGTGTTATGTAGGTCTAAACTTTAATATATGGTAGTTTAAGGGAAAATTATGCTCATCTTATGAAAAATGAACAAATATATCCAATCTAGAAATTAAATTATGTCATTCTATAAAAATTTGTTATGATAAATGCCAAGTTATCATCGAATGAGCCTCTTGGCGATAATTTTTATGAGGGACAAAATTCAAATAGATGTTCTTCTTTTATCATTTTGGAATACTAATTAATCTGAATTCAAATATATGTTATGCAGGCGTGCCTCCTGATGAAATAGTGCTTGACAAAGACGATTTCAAATGTGCACTGGTTTCAGCATATGACACAAAACTGAAAAACAAGGTGAAAGAGGAACTAGAAGAAGTGGAAAGACAATTCAGGGAAACTGAGCCACATAACAAAACAGAACAATGGTGCACTAGCTGGTGGAACCAGTTCAGAGTGTTGCTAGAGAGGGGACTAAAAGAAAGGAGGCACGAGTCATTCAGCCATCTAAAGATTACTCATATTATTATCGCCTCTTTTCTTGGTGGCATAATATGGTTCCAATCTCGCAGACATGTCCAAGATCAGGTGTATATATGTGAATATGCTTATTATCTTTTGCCTCTTTTTTTTTCCTTCTGTATGAAATATATCATTAACCGCATTGTTAAGTCATCGGACAATATTGATAACAATAATATACCTTTATACAGATAGGGCTAATTTTCTTTATTGTTGGCCTTTGGAACTATTTGCCTGTCTTCCAAGCCCTTTACACCTTCCCACAAGAGCGCGAGATGCTGAACAAAGAGCGCTCCTCCCGCATGTACCGACTCTCCTCCTACTTCATTGCTCGTTTGGTAGGCGACCTTCCAATGGAACTTATCATGCCGACTGTATCTGTCACCATCACCTATTGGATGGGTGGTCTTAAACCAACTGCACTCAGTTACGTAACTTTCCTCCTCATCACCCTTTTCTCTGCATTAGTTTCACAGGGCCTTGGTGTTGCTATAGGTGCTTTCATAATGGATCTAAGGAAGGCAACAACAGTCACATCTATTCTCATGGGTTTGTTCATGATGCTTGGTGGGTTTTACGTGCAGAAGGTGCCTCAATTTGTTGCCTGGCTCAAGTACATGTCTATCTGCTTCCACATGTTCAAGCTGCTGGTTCTTACACAATTCACACCAGCAGATACCTATGAGTGTGCGCCGGGTCAGAGATGCAGTGTGATCAATTTACCTCCAGTCAAGGTGGTCGGATTTGAGCACAAGGAGTTGAATATAGTTTTAATGTTTGTGATGCTAGTTTTCTTTAGGTTTCTCGCTTATATGGCTTTGAGGAGGATTGGGGTTCCCGGCTGATAAACCCATACTGGTACTTCCAGTTAAAGTTCGAAACTGGAGTTGCGATGTTGCTCTCGCTAGGCTAAGAATTCCCATTAATAGACCTTAAAGAGCTTTGTTGCAAGGTAATTAATCATATTTATTGAGTGTGAGAGATGCTTGTCAGGAAGCAATTGATGTAATAGAATAAACAAAAAAACCTAATACCCTGAATTATCAGACAAGTTTTGTGCCTAAATTACTCATTTTTAATTATTAGTGTTTTGATGTAGTCTAGTATATACTCTGCTTTTTACATAGAGGCATAGAGCAAATCTGATTGTTCTGTCAGCTATTTCCCCTTTCTAAATCTCAAAGACAAAATGAAGATCAAGCAAGATTTTCTGGCATAAGAATAAAGGGGAGATCAAACCAAGAATATTTGTACTCTAAATACCTATTGAAGAATTTTGTTGATCCCTGTGTCCGAGTTGAAAATACCTGATGAAGTATGACCTCGCCTAAAATTCACAACTTATCCATGAAACTAGTTCCAATTTTGTCTAAACAGCATATGGCTAAACGATGCTTAGTGTATTTCAATACCTGCCTTTAGTGATGGTGGAATATCTGGGACAATCGCTGTGAGAAATATTCTACAAGCACTACGCAACATATATCTTAGATACTTTTTCTTTTTCATTGTTATATGTTAATACATTGTGGCGTTAGTGACAATAAACATACTAAATATCCCGACATTATCCCATTTCCCACTCTCTTTATTCACTTATCCACTGTAAATAACCAATTGGTATGGAAAACGTGTCATTTGTTTATTTGCCATGAAAGTTATCTGAATCAGTAAAAAGATTTTTCTTGTATTTTATTTTTCCCGATTTTTACATCCGAGTAACCAATTCGTCATCTTGATAGTAAGTTTTGTTGCTTTGTCAACACCTAAGAAAATCCAGGAGAACGCTAAAAAAGCACAATATCAAGACAGGGTTAAACAAGGGAAGCTAACAGGGATACCATAAAATGGAGTATTTTATCCAAAATCACTACTTTTACTAGTCTCCAAGGACATGCTAAATACAAAGTAACATGTCAAGTGCGCCAGGAATACAATTTTTTTACTGGTAAATGGAGTTATAGATTACACAATTACATCAAAAAGAGAAAAAGGGAGCATGAAGAAAGAACAGACCTCATCTCATAATAAAGCAAACATGTATTCCCTCTCTATAACAAACCATGCTAACAGAAATTAGCATGTAATTACCTCCCTCTTTGTAAAGCCTTCTCAGCGGTGTCCATCTCCTCCAAGATTCTTTGCTTGCGCTTGGCCGGGATTGGAGCGGTGGGCCCGAAACTAATATAGTGACCAGAAACAGCATTTAGTGCAGAGTACATGTCACGGAAAGAGGGCCGACCGAGCAGGTTCTTCTCACGTCGGTATTTTGCAACCCATGAGTTTGAAAGCTCCCTAAGCTCAGTCACTGCCTCAGCCACATTTGGATCCTTCTTGTCCATGTTTATTGTGTCCCTGAAATAATTCAAAATTATTAAAACAAAATTACCATGTTACATACTGGTATACTGCAATACTGCATGCTTCAATATAAATCTGATAACCTGATCTTTAAAATGATGGGATTGGGGTAATTCAGATTCTTGTACGGTTTTAATATTCACCTAAACTGAAGTTTTAAATGTAGTTTGCTCAATTTTTAGTCAATAACACCACCTGGTTTATATTAGGTGTTTTTGATAACCTGTGAGTTCCAATTTTAGCCACATTTTGTCAAAATAAAAAAAGAAAGGATGTATTATTTTGCCATTTATATTCCAATTTACTAACCAGATGGACTATAATTTGCAAAACACCTATTATTTATTGAACATACATACCTCACCTTGCTAATCACCTGGCTAGTATCCTTCACATACTCCTCATCATCGGCCGCCAGAACAGGGGAGACAGACTGGAGTTGGGAAGCAATTAGTCCAGTGGTTAGCATAGTCGTCACAATTTCTCGCCGAGACACGGCATTGGTGGCCATGGTGCGAGAATGGTTCACCAATTGTTTGAAGGGGAGAAATGGGAGAGTAGGCAAGCAATGTTTCGGCTTGGTGGAGGCCGGGCTTGTCAGAAGGGAAGGGGATGATGAAGTGGCCATTAATTTTGTTTCAACTTCCAACTACTGATGTGAAGAATCAGGAAAACAGAGCTAGTTAGTTAGGCACTAGACTAGCTAGCCACTAAACATGGTGGTGGATGGAGGGAAGAAAGAACCGTCAGAGTTGAGGTGCCACGTGGCTTATCATCTTATCCCCAATGGGTTTTCACTGGGACACTCTGTATGGATAGACTAGATTACGGCCACGTTTGACATGTCAGAGCCTTCAAAATTGGGCTCCAATTTAGCCCATTATCTCACCACTATAAAAAAATGAAATCAAGAACTGAGTTTGGTTCAGGCCCATGTTGTAACACTGGATATATCCAGTAAGTGCCAATGGAGGGAGAAGTACATGGTCATGGGAAACTGAGGAGGCGACACGTGGCAGAGGCACTCTGTTCCTGAGAAAGGGGTGGAATTAGTGAACACGCGTGTGGGGATTGTTCGGTATAACAACAGCATTCACCGCATTCTCTGCTCTCAACACCTTCTGCACCTCCTCCACCTCCTCTCCTTCTCTCCTCATCTTTCTTAATTTCTCTCTCTCTCTCTCTCTCTCTCTCTCTCTCTCTATACTAACCTTGCACTCTCATACTCCTACTACTTTAACCAAACCCCATGCCCCTAATTTCCCTCTTGTCATCCAAATTGAAATTTGGATTTATATTTTATACCTTCCAGTCTACCACAAAGTAGGAAATATCTATCAGGGAATTTGTGTGGGCTGAATAAACGGCTGAGATGGAGAGTACAGATTCATCGGCTGGCTCTCAGCGACAGCTGCAAGAACAGAAGAGCCAACAGCTGCAGTTGCCACCGGGTTTTCGCTTCCACCCGACAGACGAGGAGCTGGTGGTGCACTATTTGAAAAGGAAGGTGGAGTCGGCTCCACTTCCTGTCTCCATCATCGCCGAGGTCGATCTCTACAAGTTCGACCCATGGGAACTTCCAGGTAAATTAAATTATTTTTAACTTAAATATCTGTTTCGGAGTTTTTATCTTTTTCTTCAACCAGCAGGGCATTCCTTAAGAAATTGTTATTAAGTATATAGATTATGGATTACAACTTACAACTTATAAGCAATTAAAAATATTAGTCATATGTTGTGTTATTATTATTTTTTTTTTTGTGATATGTTTTATATATTGTTACAGATTGATTTTTGTCCATCTGTTGAGATGGTGATATATATAAATATTAAATAGTACGTCATATGGTTGAAAGTTGAAAGTGAAGCTCAAATATAGAAATAGTAGTACTTGGCGATATTTACATAAGAAGCTACCGACCATGATGTGCTCAAAACTATACACTGAGAGCAACACTGTTCTTTTATATGCTGCTGTTGATTGACGAGCACAAAAGCTTGTCTAGCTATTGGTTATATGTTTGTCTATTTGCCTTGTTGTTGATGAACAGGAAAGACGTACGTACTTTTATATGTTATTGTTGATTTATACACAGGAAAGGCAACTTTTGGAGAGCAGGAGTGGTACTTTTTCAGCCCAAGAGACAGAAAATACCCGAATGGGGCACGGCCTAACAGGGCCGCAACGTCTGGCTATTGGAAAGCAACCGGCACCGACAAGCCAATCCTGGCTACAGGAGGCACACGCAAGGTAGGCGTGAAGAAAGCGCTAGTTTTCTACCGAGGGAAGCCGCCTAAGGGGATGAAGACTAATTGGATCATGCATGAGTACCGCCTTGTCGATGGACCCTCGAGCAGTGTGCTACGGCCACCAAGTGGGGAACCAGCTGTCAAAAAGAAGAACTCTCTTAGGGTAGGTTTATTTGAATTAGAGATGCGCATTAATATTAATAATCAAAGTTCTTTGATATGTTGATATCAAGCAGCAAACATTTTGTTTTGTCATTTTAATTAGAACTCTAGAGCTTTTCTTCTTTTTTTTCCATTTTTTTTTTCTTTTTTGTTTATATTCGTTACTTAGGGCATCTGATGATCTAATTCCTGTCGTGTTATAAACTTATAAATATCTGTATGCTATCAGCTGATCATTTAACATATAATTAATACTAAAATTCACATAGCATGTTTAATTGAAGTAATTATTTTTTTTTTTTGCCTGTAAATTAAATTATATATTATTAGATAGCATAGAGTTCCTCGGATAAACATGTCTATATTTCTTTTTGCAGCTAGATGATTGGGTTCTGTGCCGGATATACAAGAAGAGCAACAAATGCCCCAGCCATGACTGCCTGAGCAGCTTTCAAAGGTCGATGGTTGAAAACGAAAGAGATGACCCAGTGGTGGTGGATGACATGGCAGCCATACCTGCACAAAACATATCTCAAAATCAGTTACGAGCCCCGCAAAATAATTACAACAATTCTATGTTGGAGAATGAAGAGATTGTCTTCTTTGATGGCCTCCTAACAAACACAGATGGTCTAAACCATGCCGGTAAACGTGTTATTACATCTCCATACTTGGTCAATGCAACTTCGGCTGGGACAACTCTACCGGTAGCTAAAAGAATGGCCGTCACCAATGCGAACCTGAACTCTGGGAGTGTAGTCAGTGGCAATGGAAGTGCAGCTGTGGCAGCTTTCCTCAATCAGTTGCCTCAAGGCATGACTTATCTCGGAGATGGTAGTGCTACTAACATTTCATTACAGCATCAGTACCAGTTCTCTGGCATTAACTGGATGACACCAAATTAGTTTGTTACAATCCGGCATGATTTGCACCACTAATTGTCAGGTTTCTGATCTATGCCCATGTCAACACCGATTTACTTGTTAATAAGCATATTTGTATACACAAGAGAGCTATGTGAGAGAGGTACTAGCTAAGATGTTTGCATGCACATATATATTTACATATGTATTCATATAGATCCTCAGAAAGAAAAAATAAAAACACCAAAACTTATGCATATATTTATGCTAATTAATGTGCAACGGATTGGAATGTGACATGCTTGTGAGTTATTTTTATCTTTTTTTTTTTCTAAATAATATAGCCTGTGTGTGTTAGGTGTTTAATATAGCATATGTGTTATTCTTCATGTATTATTCTGCCGACTATATATTTTTGTAATATGAGTGTTATATTGAGAACAAAAATTAATCCAACTTAACAAAGTGCACGAGAAAAGCAAGATCATATCTAAGTATCTAGGCCTTCAAAAAAAAAAAAATATCTAAGTATCTAACATATATAATAGATAAAGACAGACTCCCACCCTCTCTTTCTGTTAATAGCGAAGTATACTGTATACAAATGCATATAACACACCTCAGGAAAGTGCAAATTTTTTTTCCCATTTTAGCTTAATGAGTCTCTAAGATAAGCAAGTCAGTTATCTTTCCTAGTTGCACCTGGCGTAGTCTGTTTGTTAGAACCAGTCTACCGAATACCGATCAAGCTAACTTTAAAACTTGATGAAAAATTAATAGAATTTCAGTTAGAAAAATTAAAAAGTAGTTTCACAAATTACAGTCCTACAGCTAATCATGCGTAGTGGAAAATTAACAGGGAATTATTCCCCTCCTAGCTAGGTATGTAATTCCAGATAACCAGTTGCTGTCATTATATATATTTTTTCAACTTGCTATAATTATCACAGGTGCTAGATTTATACCACAATCTATTTTTTTTTAATAGTTCTAATACCATCTAATTGACAGTAAAGAAAAGAAAGTCATTGATCTTTTTATCTTGTAGGCCCATCAAAGGACCGTAGAATTAACAGGTCATGTCAGAAGTTGACCTCCTTGTCTAATTTATTAACACGTCACGGTAGAAGCTAATCTTCTTGTCTGATTAATTAAAGCTTTTTCTGATACTGACATGCCGCTTTAGTTCTCCCTTCTGATTATCTCCCTGTGTATTTAACATAATTATTACACCTTTGCATGAATTCGTAACCATCGTTTTCATGAAAGTAACAACTAACAAGGGATCAGAAGAGTTCAAAGATCACGCTTGATGTACTGCTTATATACGCCTCTATACATGGTTTGAAGTTAGGCATCATTCGAAATATATTAAACATTTCGCTTTATCATCCCCAGATCACTAACACGTTAAACCATGAGACATGCACCAAAATTTAGGTAATAATAAATTGGCAAGTTAACTAAGGTTCAAGTTAATAATTAATTTACAAAATATTTGGGATGTTCTCTTCGATGCCTTTCCTAGCTACTTTTTGTATGGCCGGTGGATAGTTAAATTATATATATAGATTAATTTTAGATAATCACATATATATAGAGTATGCCGTTTTTTTCCTTTTTTTGTTTTGCCTATAAAATTTATGGCTTACTATATATTTAAACCAAGCTATATATATCATGGTATCCTTGACATTTCAAAATCCAGATGGAGTGAATTTTTCATTGTTTTTTACTGCTTTGGTGGTGTTCCTTTGTATATCTTAATTAAACTTGCTTAGTATATAACAACTATAATTATGATATTTCAAACCATGTGAAATTGTGTATGAAATTAGCTCTTAGAAGAAGATGAAACATTATGCTTTGGGCTAGCAAATTATGTAGGATCGGCATTCATTCATAACGATCGAGTCAAATTTATTCCTTTGAAATATCATGAAATAATATATGTAATTTGTAAATCTGACACTTGACATCTTTGTTGTATTCGTATTAATTATACAAATACAAATAATAAAATTTGATGCAAGTTTTGTCAATTATCAATTGGGTTACAAAATTGCTAAGGTTTATATTTCACAAACTTTGAGAAATATCAAATGACGCGAAAATTATATAAAATTTGATACACAACCAATGTATACGATCGACATTTAATATATTTACAATTTTTTATATTTAGAATAAAAATTTACTTGACCTTACAACATATATATATCAATATTGTCAGCATAAGAGATGTTGTGAATGAATTCTTATTTTATGTATTCACTTTGGTTGACTTAGATATATATATGTAGAACTTTTTGAGTTGATTTGGATTCTAAGAAGACAATATTCGATATATTTCGTTCCCTCTTTTCAACAAAAAACGATGACTTGACATGCACCAATATTCTAATTAGTCTATCATTACCGTTTATATTCATGCACTATAACACTAGATTGTTAAAGAAACGCACAAAAAATATTCTCTATTGCCGTTGATATCGCATAGCAACAAATATTGTAACCGCTGTCCTGATTATATGGTAGTTGCACTCTTCCAAAACAGAGTTGTCGTAGAGTGGCCGAGGGCTGTCAATTTATCACCTTTTCGCACATTTTCATTTTGTTTATCTGAAACATAACAGAAATGAAAGAGAAAATGTAACGAAACGGAATACGAAAATGGACTGATTTCAATGAAAAATGATGAAGCGGAACAGAAGTGGAACAAAAAACTGTTTTGTTTATTGAAACGGAAAGGAAGCGAAAGAGTATTTCAGTTTCGTTGCCGAAATAAAACAGAAACGGAACAGGACTGTTTCGTGCTCGTTTTCCACGTTTGACAGCCCTTAGAGTGGGGTTCAGAGCATTGAAGGGTTTTTTCATTTTTCTTGTTGTGCATCTTAAGAATTAATTAGCTCTTGTTCAAAATTTTTATATATAAGATTATCAGATGACATAACCTTACCATGATATTTGCAGCATATGGTACGATTGTAACACGGTAATAATAATACCTTCAAGAAAACTCTCGGTCTCGGACCAAATTCTTTGTGAGATAGCATGACGTTTGAATATGACAGGAATCAAGCAAGGGTCGTTCTTATGTTGAGTTCCCTCTTTATTTTATACTCTTTTGTAATAATCTTATATGATAGGGATTGATCGTGTAAAATTGTAATACTCAAATTGATTAATAAAGGCTAAGAGAAAATCGAACTGTCATATTGCCCCCAAAAATATCATATTTTTCTTTGTGTTGCGTACTTGCGCGCAGCCTCTGTCGCTCTGTGCGAACAAAAATTTTAGCTCCCTCTCTGTGCCAAATTCTTGTAACATCTCTATCCTCTCTAGTATCAACACTCTTTAATAACGCTTAAAAAAATTATGATACCAAGTATTAAAGTCACTAATCAATCCAGGTATGAATCGTCGGATTATTTAATAGGATGAAACTTTATGATTAATCGGATTTAATATTTCCTTTACATGTGAAACATATAGTGTTTAATTAATCTTATTTTTTTTTTTCCGAGAAGCTTGACAGAAGCTGTCAAGGAAGTGTTTAATTTTATTTTATATTTTAAATTAGATGGTCCAAAGTAATCTAAAAGAAACATGCTAGCTCATCATGAAGAAATTTGTACCCACAACGACATACAAAAATTCTTGTCTGAATTTAAAGAATGATATTCATCAAATTCATATATATCATTTCCGTTTTATCTATATACTTATGAAAAAAAAAAATTAATGGCAGAGAAGATCACTTGAACATTCAATTAATATACATGATTTAATATTTATAATTTTTTTGATAAATAATAGGAGACTAGTTCTTATATATGTACCTTTTGCCTTTTGGAATAAATAGAAGTTACAATAATACAAAAATAAGAAGGAAGCAATTATTTGACACCCCATCGTTTAACCGGTTATTAAACGGCAATTAAATAGTTAATAACTGATATGAAATGCCATTAACTATCCGGAAATGTTTTTTACTTTCTTAGATTTATATTTTGTAAATCCTAGCCGGTCTCAGCCTTTAGGAGTATAGGGTAACAACGGATCTAGTGGCATTTCCTTTTCAATTTTCACCCTTTTTTTGTACTTGAGTGTTTTTTTTTTTTTTTTTTTTTTTTTTTTTTGCCATGAAACCCGTAGGTAATTTCCATTCATTCAATATAAGATTACATCAATAGAAGAGCAACTGAAAAGATAAAAATACATCGATCTGTGGGACCCGTGTAATTATACTTGAGTGTAATTGAAGCCTGGTACAATGGTAGGCCTGTCAAACGTGTGAAACGGAGACGGAACATGTCATTTCGTTTGTCGTTTTGTTTCTGTGACGGTACATGCCGAAATTTCCGTTAGTCGTTCCGTTTTGACGGAACGTAACGGAACGTCGAAATTTGAACTGTATTACACTGTAACGGAACGTGACGGAACGTCAAAATTTAAACTGTATTACACTGGAACGTATCAGTAAATCCATTCTGTTTAACTGTTCCGTTTAAAAAACGAAATAATTTTCTGTTTCGTTAGCTGTTTCATTTCGACGGAACGGAACGGAACACGTCGAAACGGTATATCGTTGACAGGTATATACAATGGTACACAAATCACTCAAGTGGGACCCGTGTGGGGTATGATTGTATATATAGATAAGAACCAGGGACAACAGAGTATAGTTATTATATGCCATGGACCCACATGTCATATACCAAGTGCAAAATGACAGTTACCGCATTAGCTTTCATTTTTTTTTTCCCTGGATTATAGAAATGATTTAGGCGACTGTTTACAAAAAACTTAATAGTTTTTAATAGTTCTTTTGTATACTGTTAACTTGATAGACACTGAATGCAACGTGTTTGAATAAAAATGAGAAAGTATAGATATGATCATAATAAGCAATAGTTCAACACTAATTAAAAACTACTATCTCACTATCTGCTATAGTTATTCGATGTGCTACATGTTGTTAATCGTTTTTTATTCCCGAATTATCTAAAGCATAGAAATACCTTTTTTTAATGAGAATGGATTCAATCAAAGCGCTTTGACCGGAGTCTCAGTTAAACCCCGTCGGTTCTCAATTTTGAAAGTTCAAACGACCGATCCGAACCGTCAAATATGATCTCCATATTGAAATCTCCTTGCCGGCCAAAATTTTTATTTTTTTAAATTTTTTAAGTATTTTTTTCGGATTTTCAAAAATCGTTAATCTAATTTGTTCTGAACCCTACAAAAATTGCTGTTTTTGAAAATCCGAAAAAAATACTTAAAAAATTCAAAAAAATGAAAATTTTGGTCGGCAAGGAGATTTCAATATGGAGATCATATTTGACGGTTCGGATCGGTCGTTTGAACTTTCAAAATTGATAACCGACGAGGTTTAACTGAGACTCCGGTCAAAGCGCTTTGATTGAAGGCTTTCTCTTTTTTAATTAATATATAATAACCTTCTTCAACTCCAATATGTATATTGTAATTTTATTACTTGAGATTGGCTCAGTCTATGACAAAGATTGAATCCAAATTAAACCCTAAATCATATGCCAAGCTTGCATACTACTACAAGATCGACTCTTTTCTTATTACACCTTGCATGACTCACTTCTGTGATTACCCTCGTGTTTAAAATTTCTTACTATGTTCATTTTTAATGATCCTTAGTCATTTGGGCTAGAATGCTAAAATTAAAGCAATAAATATTATATTTTGAAAAAAATCACCGATCAACTTGATCACTTTGTCGTGATCATTATGTAGTAATACTTATGAGTTTTTACAAATAATTATAATAATAATAATAACAATAATCGACTATATAATAGCCCAAATTAACAACATATCATTAACTATTTTTAATTTTCGATTTTGCTATTTTTATTGTTTCGCTCGATAGCAATACCACACTTTTACGTACTTACATATGACTGTGTTTGGATGAGCCTAGGAATCAGGAAATAACTTCTTCCTAATCCCAAATTTATTATAAACAATCCAAACTCTTTACGGGTGTGTTTGGATACATTGGGAATAAGGAATAGGAATAGAGATAAGCTTATTCCTTATTCCTTATTCAAATACCAAGGTTTTGTTAGAATATGAATAAGGGCCGGAATAAGCTCAAATTTCTTATTCCTTCGTTGTTTGGTTTTCACCGGAATAAGAAATAAGGGGCTTATTCCTTATTCCCAATGTATCCAAACACACCCACAAAGTTACACGCTTCCCAATATTTCTTCTCTTATTCCTCTTATTCCCACACCATCCAAACAGAGCCTATGCATATATACATAACAATTAGTAATCATTGTCAAATTAATACTCACATTCCAGATAATTAAATAGGTAAACTAAAATTAATGAAAGAATTAAATAATGGTTATCTCTATATTCCATGTATATTATGTTTCTTATTATTTGTATATATAGTAACTACAAGCAAAATTGTTACAGATCTAGATCAATCTACCCCGTTATTTAATGAATAATAATGATTTTATGTGTTAGGAACTTGAGATTTGTTAGAATACCACTTTAATCTGCTACAATTTATTTCCGGAATCTCACAATGATGATCTGTTAATCGATATTTAACACTGGTTCTAAGACAATAATGCAATCAAAAAATATTATTACATAAAGTCATATGCATATTAAAAAAAATATGGTTTTCTTAACAAATTAAATTAAAGGAGTTAAATTATACATGTGGATCCACCAAATAATGACGCTTATCTAGTATGAGAAGGTTAATTAAGGAAGTTAATGAAAAGCAATGATGATCTAATGAGCCACTCATCATTTGCCACGTGGAGGAGAAGCACCAAATCACTATTGGTGGACTTGTGGTGCATCTCGGATTCTTGGGGCCTAATTAACCTTCCTCCGGAAATTACCTATCAAGAAAGAGAGGTCAAAGAGATAAGTACATGAGATAAAATGGAGGTAAATTAATTAAGAGGTGGTTAGTGGAAGGCAGGGGTCACTTCAAGGTGGTGATATCACCAAAAGATGGTATTGAGTTGAAATTTGACAGAGGCAGCTAATTTTGGAGAGTGAAGAGGAAAATTTGTTACGAGTCGCTACTCCATTCGTCAGGATCATTTTGAAAATAATTTAAAATTATTTCTCAAAAAAATGGAATTTCTTTTATTTTTTCATATGTAGGCCTGTCAGACGTGTGAAACGGAGACGGAACAGGCCGTTTCGTTTGCCGTTCCATTTATGTGACGGTACACGCCGAAATTTCCGTTAGTCGTTCCGTTTTGACGGAACGTCAAAATTTGAACTGTATTACACTGAAAAGTATGAGTAAATCCGTTTCATTTAACCGTCCCGTTTTTAAACGAAATAATTTTATGTTTTGTTGGCTATTCTGTTTCGACAGGACGGAACGGAAAATGGCGAAACGGTATATCGTTGACAGGCCTATCCCCATGTGAGATGTTTGCATCACTTGATGTGTACGTTTAACCATGGACAAGGACTTCTAGTAAATTTTTGTAAATGCATAAGTACTATATATTGATGAAGTTGTAACTCATCGTTAGTGGCTCTATGGATAACTAAACGATATTTGTTTGTTTGTTTGTTTGTGTGCTTTATTTTTTGGATTATTTTAAAATTTTCTACGGTATAACAAGATGGTAGAATCAGCAGATACATATAGGCAACTTAGTAAGGATAATCTTTTGCCAAGGGTAAGAAAATTTTCTCGTTCCCTATATTAATTTGTTGCATGCAGTGATGCTGTGATGCACATACATAACATGTTGAGAGCGGGCATATTCAATGATGCCCGAAAAAATGTCACCAAAATGGGCCTAAAGTAAGCCCAATAACAAATATTCAACAAATATTTCGTACTCTCAAGAAATACTACGACGGATATAAAAATGAGCATTACCCATTTGTACCTATCTATTGGGCTACGAGAAATTGTAGGAATGTAAGTCGTCAGTAAATCCACAATTCCACGCTGCACTTCTTTTCGATAACGGAAATAGGGCTGCATAACGTGGAAAACGACCACGAAATAAAGTCATTTCGTTAACCGTTGCGTGTTGAGACGGAAAAAAATTACATTTTCGTGTTGCGTGACGTCCAATAAATTTTTGTTGCATTGTCCGATCCGTTCACTTTCAACGATCAAAACGGCTTAACCGTTTCAATCGTGTAACTGTTCTTTCATTCTAATATAAATAGAAACAAAAGCTTCTCATGCATAACCAGCAGCCCTTTAAATCAAACATTAGAATTGAAGCAAAGGATCTTAACAGAAGTTGTGTCCTTCTACCAATAGTCCTTTAAATCAAACATAGAATTGAACAATCGTGACAGAATTTTACCACTCAGCGAAAAAAGATTGATTCAACTGTCCCATCTTCAAAATAAAAAATCAAATAAATAAAACTATATCACTTCACATGTACATGCTATATAATTTCACAATCATTATGTCAAATTCCAAAGAAGAAAGTAATTGAACATACACATGTAATTATGCAAAACAAGTAGAAAGTAATTATACATATGCATGTGCATACGGTAAAATCCAAAACTCCCACTATTTCAATGAAATTCAAAGCTTATCAGATTAAAATAGGAAGAAAGTAAATTGCACGAAAAATCAAATCAAACCAGATAAAATAAAAGAACATCAGAGCAAAACTATTTTCCGGAGGTAAACTTTCATTAACTTAAAGAAAATCAAAGAGACTGGTACACCTAAGGTGTTCAATAATCCTCTCACCCTTATCAGACTTGATTACTTCAGGTACCCCTTAACAACTCCACCAGGCAAGAACAAATTGCTCAGTACAACCCGATCACATCCAAAATCCACAGCCCACGACCTCAACAGCTCTCTCTGGCACAGTCTGGTAAAGGCGCATGGCTCATCTCTGGTGCCATGACTAGTAGTACTAGA
Source organism: Rhynchospora pubera (assembly GCA_028095005.1). NCBI lineage: Eukaryota > Viridiplantae > Streptophyta > Magnoliopsida > Poales > Cyperaceae > Rhynchospora > Rhynchospora pubera. The sequence continues at coordinate 83,090,599 of CM051462.1, read as the reverse complement.
AGTAGAAGGAGAAGGGATGGAGAAAGGCGTGTCTGAACTTGGTATTGCAAGAGGTGCTGGTGAAGGTAGCGATTGGAGACTTGGTATTGCAAGAGGTGAGGATAGCGATTGGAGACTTGGTATTGCAAGAGGTTCTGGTGAGTGGTGAGAGTAGCGATCGGAGACAAAAGAAGAGAGATATGAGGCGGAGAAAGAGAGAGAAAAGAAATAGAGGGCTGTGCGGCGCAGAAATGATGCGAGCGGCAGATAGATTATTAGATTAGGTTTTGCAGAGTCTCGTTGAACGAAACAAACGAAATAACGATCACGAAACAGGTCTGTTTCGTTAACCGTTTCGTTACATCAACGAAACTGGTTTTCATTTGCGCTGACCGTTTCGTTTCTGAAACGAAACTAAAATTCCTGGTCGTTACCGTTCCGTTTCGGACGAAACGAAATGGTCGGACGGTCGAAACAGGTGCCGTTTTCACCTCTAAACGGAAATGATATACTCCATGTAATTATTTATCATCCAAACCATCCACTAGCGACTTAGTCAACCAGCGACCCAACATCCAGGCCCATTTTCGCACGCTGACATCATCCACGCACTGAGCGCGCATCTGCCGCGTGATGACGTCAGCATTTCGAGTTCTGATTGATGCTTTAAGGGATGAGATAATTGTCGAACAGTTTTTTGAACTAAATACAACAAGGAATGTGTTAATTTACGTTAAGTGTTTAGTTTGATATATTTATAAAGTGGTATATTAATGAATTTGCAAATCTTTTTTCTCGCATTCAACCATCAAATTTAGAAAAAAGTACATAAATATTTAGTATTTTGTTAGCATAAGGGATGATTTAGCATGTGTTATATGTTCGATTTGATAGCTTCGTAATATAACAATAACTAGTACAAAAATAAAATATTAATTTGATCCATAAAAAAATAACAATAACATGATCCCTAATACTGAGTTTTAACCATCCAAATTAAAGCAATACAAATTATAACCAATACACAAGATAATACCATCACAATTCTTACAAATATTAGGACACACATTCAGTTTGCTAAAAATCTAATATTTGTGGAGAATGAACACACAACGCCACACCAACTTGATCGAAGAGCAATCCCAATCTGCATAATATGAATATAAATGCATATTTAAATTGTTAACAATATAATCCTCAATTTGACAAATATATCACAAATTAATACTAAATAATCTTTTAAGCAACTTTATGCAGAAAATAATTTCTAATAATGGAACATAAGATGATCCCTTATGTCATTTCATGTGACATTTATAATATCTAACACATCCTTTGTGCAAAATTTGAAATAAGTAAACATTTGCACAAGTAATCCCTAGATGCATGTAATATAACAATTAAAATAACTAACCGAACACTTGTATAAATACACATGAAGTACAGTGTGACAACAATACTAAACCTGTCAAATTACTATAATCTCATCCCTACGTGCATTTAACATAACATATAAAGAAACTAACTGAACAGTTATAGAAATACACATGAATAACAGTGTGTCAGTAATGACAATAATCTAATCCCTTGATACATGTAATATATCATGTAAACGAACTAACTGAACACTTGTATAAATCTACATGAATTAAAGTGTGACAGCAATCACAATAATCTAATCCTTTGATGCATGTAATATAACATGCAAATGAACTAATTGAACACTTATATAAATCCTTTAATTTTCAATATCTAACATGTAATATAATATCTAACACTTCTTGGTTTGAATTCATAACCAAATGGAACATAACCTTGTACTGATCTGGTACAAGATATAGAGGGGTCAAGTAACGCATCATAAATATCAAACTTCAATCAATAACACTACTAAGATTAAGATCAGACTAAATTTACAAAACACCCTCAAATCAATCAGCATTAGAAGTTCTATTAATTCAATTAACCCTAATTCACTAACAACAACACCATGTAGTGTCACCGTAATGCAAAATTAACAAATTAAAGCACCAAGAAATAGAGAATACTGGAAGTAATTAGACACCACGAAACTCAAAATGCAACTAATTAAAAACAAAAAATTATCCAAACAGGAAGAAAGAGATGACGTTCAATCTCAGAGGCAAATTAATTAGTTACAAACTAAAATCATTTAGAAGGAAAAAGTAATGGAAACCTTTTGGGGCTCTTGAGAGGCCATCGCTCCTCGCTCGGTGATTTGACTGAAAGAGAAGAGGCGAGAAGAGATGGCTTTCAACTTCAATCTGTTGCTTTTTAACAACTCGCATTGCTTCAATCCTATTGCTTCTCATCAAGTTGCGGTTATCCCTTCTCGTTTAGGGTTTAGATAGGTTGAGAGAGAGGTTGAAAGAGAGGGGGGGCAAAGAAGCAAAGGCTCGGTTAACCTTTTTTGGGACGAACTGCGAGGACAACGGAGGCGGGACTAGGCGAGGAGCAAACTTGTCACTGTTGAAGAGGAGCTCGTTGGATTACAAGGATAAAACAGAGGAGAAGAGGAGAAGAAGAGAGAGTAGAGAGATCGGAGATGGATCGAGATCTAGGGTTTCGAATAAAAAATGAAAGAGAAAAGAGAGGTCAAAGGGTGTGTCTATCTGAATATCACGTGACTATCACATGCAGCGCACCTCTGGATGATTGTGGATGGTATTTGTTTGGATGGTAATTACCAATTACCATTACTTAAAGACAATCAGAATCTCTCACTCTCTTACTCTCAGTCTTACCCTCATCCTTATGCTCACGCTCACTCTCACTCTCTCTCTCACACTCACACACGACATAGATCCTTCCTAAAAAGTTGAATCATAATCTATATGACAACCAAATTAGTCGAATAACGAGTAATTCTATCCTATGTCAATTATACAAGTTAAAATAGCCAATTTGATTGGACCATTTAATATGATCTCCATATTCAAATCTTATTAGAGACCAAATTTCATATATTTTTAAAATTCTTAACTAACTTTTAGATTTTTTTTTTTTGTTATTGGATGATTCACAACTCTAAAAAAAGAAATAATAAGAAAAAAAAAACACCAATATGGAGATAACATTAAACAGTTCGGATCTACCATAAATTTCTACAATTCATATCTTATCTTTATGGAATTAACTGTGATTCAATCAAACGTGTTTGACTAAATTCATTCTCGTTAAAAAGATTATACGATGTAACGTGAAAATCATGTTTTTTTTTTTAACTTAAATCAGCAATTAAAAGGGGTAAAGCAAGCCTGATATTATTTTTTTTTTATCCTGAACGATTGAACTATTTTCTTTTAACTTTCCCAAATAGTTGCTGATACGAAAAGAATAATAATATAGGTACGAAGAATGCCGACTTGCCGAGTCACCGAGATTTAACATCTGTGTCCGATTCAACTTTGGGACTTCGAATAAAGAAAAAGGTACTCCCTCAAACAAAAACAAAAACAAAAACAAAAAAAGAGAGAATAAAGGCCCCATCTAAATAGAAAACTTGGAAAATGGTAAATTCTTGACACACGTCCATACAAGTATACAACCAACATAAGGTCAATCCAAACCGGGTCAAAGACATAATGACATCAAGCCTCGAACGTGGACAAAAACCTAATTTTTCATTTTTACAAATTTGTATTTGGTGGGTGAAACTTGGTACATACCCAGTGAAGTTAAGAAATGTTATATATACCCTTTTACATTTAAATTTTATAAATTGTGATGAAAAAGCACAGCAAATATTACACCATATTTTTTAAATGTGGTTATAGAATTGATGTGCACCAAGGGACTAGGTAATTCATTTGAATGGTCTAGTTGATTGATATGATTGTTGTATATTAGATTAAAAGAAATGAAATTTTGGTGCAACAGAGTATTATTTCGAAGTAATAAGAAAATTCGATTTATGTCATTCTACAAATATATCTCCTCATCAAATCAAATCAAATAATAATAAAAATAATAATAATAATGGAATATAACGTTTATGTTTAGCACATAAAATGCATTACTTTACTAGATTTTCATCACTAAATTGAACTGTGTATGAGTATATCTCTGACACCTCATTCGGATATCACGTAATGTATACTTTATTGCAGAGCTATTGGTAATTAATTAGTAGTAACGTTTGTACTACAAATTTTCAGCCTTGCAAATAATTTTTTGGCTGATTATATATGTAGTGTCCATCAAATTTTATTTTCTGTAGGGGTTCATTGATGATTGGCTCTGACAGTAATTATTATTTGGTTTTGGGCATCAGAAGCGATCAGCGATCTATATATTAAGAAAAAAAATTGATGAATATATTAAGAAATTCATTTACAGCAGGTATCGGGATGGCCCTGTCTTAGAGCTGTCAAACGATATACCGTTTCGCCGTTTTTCGTTCCGTTTCGTTCCAACAGAACGGATAAAGGTACGAATTTGCATTTCGTTCCCAGAAGCAGAACGGTAAACGGAATAATAGGGCATATCGTTGTTGAAACAGAACGGTAAACGGAACGAATCATTTCGCTTCCGTTTCGACAAATTCATCTGTTTACAGTGTAAATATACGTTGTTCCGTCTCATTCCGTCCAACCGAAACGAATAACGGAATGAAATATCATACCGTTTACTGAAACGGAACGAAATACGGAATGAAATAGCATACTGTTTACTGAAATGGAACGGCAAACGGAATAAGACGTTCCGTTGCCGTTGTAAATGTTAGACACCCTAGGATGGACTGCATAATCAATTTATACTTCGACACGTGTCGTACGATCCTGGTCAAAAGTTTGACCTGACTATATGTACTTGTATAATCAGTATCACATGATATATGTTATTTAAAGGGTTATTTTCTGAAATGTTTATCAAAGTTTTTGTAAATTTTATTTATATCATTAAATTTAAGTGTTATTTTACCGAAACTAACTAATCATTTTATATTCAAATATTTATTTTATTTCATTAGGATCCAGCTAATTAAAATTTGATTTTTAAAATTGCTAAAATTTATTGAGAACTGAAATAGCCATTTCGCGCTAACTCTCTAATCTGTTTTGGAAATAAAACTATTGTACCCTTTCTTAACGTCCAATTCATGGCAACAACTCTGAACTGAAGCATTTTCGTGTGTTTTTTTTTCTCTGGCTTTGTACTAGTACAGTGATTTAAATTCCATTATGTAAGGAAACTTATCATTTTGATAGTCAATTATGTTGAAAATATTTGGCAAACTAGGAAATTTCATTTTACATTCATTATTTAATTACTTGATACTCATTTTTTTGTATTTTATGTAATGAGGTACAGAAGCCTTATATGCATTTTTTTTAATTATAATTATTTGAACTTATGACCACGGAAAAGTTATTATTTAGTTCATCACTTGATAGTTGAAACTACTAGACCGTATGCTATTTAATATTCAATTATATTTTACAAGCAAATTTAAGATTAAAATACTAAGTCTTCAACAATTAAAATTTTCATCCTTTAATTTTAAAAACCCTTTTAACTTTTCTTACAGGAAACGTGGAGAAGTTTGCAAGAAAAAGATAATCAAGAGAAATTTTTCTATTTGGAAAAAAATAGAAATTTAATAATTTTCGTCCTTTTATGACAAAAGGAAAGCGTTGTACGGAACGTGTGCAGTAGTGTCAATGTGTCATCATAAAATAAAATGTGGAGACTCAGTGCACTTCCTTTCTAAATTGAGCAAAAGAAAGTAATAGAGAATTCCTAAGGCTGTGATGAGCCTAGGAATAAGGGAATAGCTTCTAACTACTTTTAAATTTATTATAAACAATCCAAACTCTTCACAAAATTACACATTTTTCAATACTTCTTCCCTTATTCCTCTTATTCCCACACCATCCAAACGGAACCTAAATATATCTTGCTCTCTGTAAGGGATCGGTTTATGTCAAGGTTGGTACACCGTACACAGGTTTAACAACTATGGTCTTCGACTTCAAGTTCCAACTGAATTAGGGACCCATATTTGCCAAACGTTTTTTTTTTATGACAATAAGAAAAATGAAATTATATATCCATTTTTGTATATATTGTATTTAGATAGAACGATTGTTCAATGAATTTTTCCATTTTTCCAAAGAAAAATTAATTTAATTTTAAAAGAAAAAGCATACAAATTAATGTTTTCGGATACCGAATCTTGCTATTTTTAAAGAATACTTCATATATAAACAAACTACGTACAAAACTTAGAGCTAAGAAGATGGTATTTGTTGCATGCATTATCTTTTTCTTTTTTCTTCTTTGCTACTAACGTGTTATAATTAATTCGAGAGAAAAAATATACAATAAATATTTGTGCTGTTTTAGGTTTTAAAAGTTTTACACTAGATTTCATATTTCATTCTCGTCCCTTGTTGTTAAATGTTAATTAATATTATTAAAAAGATTATCGGCCGAAAGCTCCTTAATCACTCCGATTGGAGAGGATCCGAGCCGTACCAGGGAGATGTTAATGATTCATTTCGCAACTTTGGAATCTAATCTAATCTCATCTTTCTCCGCAGAAAGATGTGTATCATTACTCTTTCCTAAAACCCCTCTTTTCTGGTTCCACGGGTTATTTGTGACCTTCTGCATCATCAATTTTGTAGCAATTCGTATAACCCTTCAATTTTTCTTTTAAAATAAACGGCATATAGGCTACCCCTCAAGTTAACTAGTATTTGTTGTCCAGTACTAGATTGGTCCTTGCATTACAATTTTTTCCACACAAAAGAGAAGATGTGCCAATTAAAGAAAACCACAAGGACGGTAACATAATTAGTGCCGCAGAAAAAAATAGTATAATAGATGGTTTGGTAGTTGGTCGTAGGAAATTGGTCTCATGAATTTTTTTAAAAAAAAGGTTTGGTGTTATCCAATAAGGCAATAACCCACCTTTTATTAGATTCTACTTCCAGATATTATTTTTAATTCATAAACGGTCCATTCTACTTTGAAAAAAAAAATGATTAAATAAAAAAAGTGGGAGAAAGCCAGACCATAATACAGTTAACATCTGGTTTTATGGGTTCTCTCTCATGTATCAAGAACCAAACAGCTCTCTTGTGGTGAATTTTTTTTTAATAAAATAATTAATTTTATTGAACATGCAAATAAATTGATTTTGTTTAACTTGCAATTATAAAATGTTAGTGTTTGTTATTTGTGCTGACATCTAATCTAATTATACTGGCTGCATATTTTGCTTTATTGCTTGCGCCACATAACATTGTAGCAGCCTAGCAGATGAATAAAGGAGAATACCCTATTGTTTCGTTGTTTATCTTTTTCCCCTTAAGTGAATATATTTTTCCTAGTTCAAAAGAAAAGAACAAAAGAAAGTGAACATCTTTTTAAATTGATTTGAATTGTATCAACTTTGAAAGTCACCTTTTTATTACCAACCCATTTTAGAATTCAACCCAAAAAGAGCAGTCCGTAGGACCATTATTCATCTACAGCTATCCGTATTCTCTTATTTATAGTTCCTTTTCTAAAATTTTTCTTGTGATCTAATTTGATTTAAAATTATCTAATTGTCCATTTTTTGTTACTAGAATATGATATCATATATATCTTAGCTGAATAGTATAATGCTTGAACTAGTATTAAATGAAAAAAAAAGAGAAAATTGGATTTATGCCATTACAAAACATCTTAATTCTAAATATGCCATCCCAAAATGCTTAATTGGAAATATGCTACTGCAAAACAGGAAAAAATTGATATATACCACTATTTTAGAATAAAAACATATTAAATTTCATTTATACCATCATAAAATAGTACGAAGAGGCCAATGAAAATTTTGTATTAAGAGGGGTGGAATCAACTTTGACCAGACAATCTAAAAATTTGTTTACATCATATGAGTTGATACTTCATATACATTATTTTTAAATATCAGGTTATTTGTGTAATATTAAGTTCTCAACCCAGTATTGGATTAAATGAAAAATAATTAGTAGCGAAAGTGTGAAATAAATCTTTACCTTGTAGTCATGTTTTGAAGTGAAGCGTAATTAAACTCTCCATTTGTCATTTAACTAGTGAAGTAAACTAAAAGTGAAGTGGCGGTTAATCCACATATTTCACTTTTTAATTCATTGGTGTTCAAGTAAGGTAAAAATAGAATACTTATGTTTAATGAAGTAAGAAGTACTATAGAAACCAACATACCCCAAACATTAATAGTGTATTCTAAGAAGCATTTATTAACAAAAAATGTCATAAATATCAATTTTGTGGATTACAACTCTTATATATCTATTGCACCAGTTGTTATTTGGTATAATAGAAGTTTATTTATTCTTTTCACTTGCATTGTTTGCGACTTGCGAGATGTATTTTTTAAATATCCATTTGTACACCACTAAACTTAAAAATACTTTAATGTTAATTATTCAGAAAAAGATGATATTTGAATTATAAATAAAATATGATTAGGATTGCAAGTTATTTAGTAACATCACATTAGTCGCCTTTTCAATCATACGATATGATCGAAACGAATTATGTGTTTTTCATGCATCTCGCGTTTTTTTTTCACAGAATATGTTTAATATGTGTCTCGGATACAATACAAATTTTTTTATGTTTATATGAAAATATATATTTTTAAAATTCAACTTATCGTGTTTTATTTATTTTATAGGTTGATTGCATTTTAACCAAATTTTGTTGCATGCAATAACTTCTATTATAAAATTATTTTATTTTCAGAGGAAGACCCGAGAGGCAACCATAGTTAACTAACTTTTTATGGTTTAGCAAACCGAAATAGGTGGTTAGTTGACCGCTTGTTCGATAAGAACTCAATTTAAATATATATAGAGGTATTCTAGTTCTAAATGGAGTGGAAATTTTACTTTCTTTTACTGAAGTCGCAGTATTGTCGAGAGTTGCTTGCATTTGATTTTGGAAATTTTGATATCTCTACTAGCCGTGTGTAAAGAGTTACGACGGTTAGAGTTTATTTTGGTGGTCATAAAAAAACATATAAAATTCTCTGATAATTTTTTGAAGATAAAATTCTCTGATAAATTGGGACGCTGATTTTAATTTTTTTTATATATTGTTAATTTATATCACTATCACTATTTATCGGGCAGATAAGGATAATCCTCTAAATTCATCATCTTCATCATCCTCTAATAATTACATTAATTGCATTTCAAAAAAAGAAAGAGGATGATGGAGATTTTTTTAGAATGTCATTAATGAAGCTTCTCCTTTCATCCCACGCTTACCTTCTATTTTTTCGACCATTCCTCTAAATTTTAGTAATTGTTTTAGTTAACATTTTTTTTAGAACAGTTAGTTAATTTTTCAGAACAATTAGTAAGATTAACCAGAATAGTTAGTTATTTTTACAAAATAGTTAGTAAAATTAACCAAAACAGCTAGTTATTTTTTCCATAATAGTTCCAGAACATTTAGTTATTTATCCAAAACAGTTAGTTATTTTTCCATAAATTTTCTATCAACATTTGAAAATGAAACTTAATTAAAAAAAACAGTAAAGGAAGGAGGGGAGTACATTAGATTAATTGTATTCTAAAAAAAAGAGGGAATGCGGATGAAGGGGTTGATGGACATGAACTTTCTTATTAGTGAAGACATTTTAGATAATTATTAATTAATGAAGATTTGGCGATGATGAGAATGATAGAATGTGTGGGATGATAGAAAGCAATTCTCATTTATAAACGTATGGATTCAAAAGTGTATCACTTCTAGATCAAGTGTGTACTCACCTCCTACATTATTGATCAAATAGCTCTGTGGAGGGATGTTATTGGTAGACAAAATGATATTAAATTTTAGTTTTGCATCTAAACCGAAAAAATATTGATTAAAATAATAATAATTTTTTTATTTTAGAAAGAGAGCACATATGAAAATTTTTTATCACCTATAATATTTTTTATCACCTATAATTTGTATGTCGTAAAAAATATATAATCTTATTAAATTATATTTTCATGTTGATACGTTAAAATAAATTTTTGTTGAAGTAAGCATTTTTTTAAATTTTTATTGGCCCACATATTGAATGAGTAAGTTTTGGAAGTAAAAATGCACAAATGCTATGACATCTTCAGGCGTGTATAAATGGAAATTTCTACAGATAAGGTAATTTTTTTTTAATTATTATCTATCATTTCTCCACACGTCATCATGTGTCATCGCATTGGTATTTGTTTACTTTATTCATTTATATGTTTAGTTTGTTTATCTACGCGTTCACTTTATTGAATTATGAGTTAGATTTTATTATTTTTGTATTGTTGTTCAAATTTTTATATGTATATTCAATTTATTTTTATTAAACTTATTTATTTGTATGTGTTCATTTTGATTAATTAAATGCTCATTTTATCTATTCACTTTGTTCAAGCAATGACAAGCCAGGACAAAATTATAGATTGCAAAATGCAGTTACCATTTCTGGTTTTTCTTTGTTATTTGAATTTTAAAACCCTTGTATTAAATTAAGACATGTACTGATGTACAAATAACAAAGTTATTAATAGTGAAAACACTTGGACTTTCTCTTTGGAGCCTTTCTTGGGTTACTGATTACTGATTGCTGAGGGCAAGAAAGGTCCATGATCATCATATGACCCATGATGCATCCTTGGCACCGCATTTATTTCAACTCTTTTTCTCTCCATTTTCAACCAACCCAAGAAAACACGCATCATTAGCACATCCCTAATAAACAATTTAATTTTTGCTAATATTTGTTGGTGGAAAATTGTTAAATTGGGAGTCTTTTCAGTCATACCCCATCCCTTCACCAAAAAGTAAAATAATAATTTAAGCTGTAATTAAATGCCTAAAACCATATAATGTAATTTAGTTTCAACAAATTCAAAATAAACAAAACTTGCTTTTTCTTTGGAGGGAAAATGTGCAAGCAATTTACAATATATAAGAAAATTTAAGTCACTCTTTAATAAAAAAAAAAAAAGATTCACCAATAGCTTAAATTCCTTTCAAAGGAAATTTACTAAATATTTATTGTATATTTCTAATTCAAGTCTAAATACACGTCTCATTCCATAAAAGCTGGCTGCAGTGAACTAAATCAACTCTTCACATATTTTTTATAACTAAATTTTGAAAAATTACACAAGTTAACGCTATTTTAACAAAACTTCATCCTATACTAACACGGAATAGATAAATCTCACTATCAGTGTGTCAATGGTTTGGACTTTTCATTTTCACTAAAGTCTGAACCCGATCCCTCTCCAGTCAAAAAAAGAAATGGAGAGAAACAAAGGCAGCATTAAATAAGTCCCCGGAGCAAAGCTGATGAACTGTGCACACAAATAGCTGTGTTGTCGGATTTGTGCTGCGTCTGTTACGCTATCGTCTTCTCTTCTCTTCTCTTCTATTTCTCTTCTCTCTCTCTCAACTCTTCTTTCATTTCATTTCATTTCAACCCACCACTCGGAGATCTCTCTACTTCGCAATAAAAACCTCTTTCTCTGTGGCCGATGCGACATTGCGCGCGAAAATGGGGAACGCTTGCGGTTGTATAAATAGACCCCATGATTGGAAGGAGAAGAAAGGCAATGTCGTCACCAAACGCGACGCCTCCGACGCTCTTTTTCCCTCCAAGCGGATCCCCAGAGAAGACAATCTGCACCTCTTTCCTAATCGGATCTTCTCCAATGATGGGCGCAACCGCTCCGCTTCGATCTTCACCCAACAAGGTCGCAAGGGAATCAATCAAGACGCCATGCTTCTTTGGGATGTAATGTTTCTTAGTTTTCTTGGCTTACCAATTTTTTTTTTCTGTTGTTGGTTTTTTTTTTTATTCGGTTTTGTGAAGAAAAGATTTGGAATTTGTGAAATTGTAGGAATTTGGGGGAGACGAAGAGGGAGGCGTGTTGTGTGGAGTGTTCGATGGACACGGTCCACACGGTCATTTGGTGGCACGGAGAGTGAGGGATGTGTTGCCTCTCAAGATTCTAGAATCTTTGAAAGGGAAGGGGAATAAGGAATATAAATGCTGTGACATGGAGGTGGCCGATTGGAGGCGGGCCTTTCTGAAGGCGTACCGAGGCATGGATAAGGATCTCCGGTCCCATCCCTCCGTCGACTGCTTCTGTAGTGGCAGCACTGCTGTTACTCTTCTCAAAATTGTAATTTTCAATGCTTTATTTTGCTTCAATTTGTTTGTTCAGTTTCATTCGAATTAGTTGATACTTGATAGTTAGTCGTTAATTGGTAAGTAAATCTGATTATAGGGATCGAATCTCTTCGTGGGGAATATAGGAGACTCAAGAGCTGTATTGGGAACCAAGGATGAGAACACTGGCGAAGTGTTGCCTGTTCAAATCACCGTCGATCTCAAACCCGATTTACCAAGTAAGTTTATATATATATCATGCATGCATGGATGCTCACTTATAGATTTAGTTCCTTATACAAAAGCATTGTGTATTAATTGGAGTGTTAATGTTAATTAACAGATGAGGCTGAGAGGATAAAGAGTTGCAAGGGAAGGGTGTTTGCCCTGCAGGACGAGCCAGAGGTGCCACGTGTGTGGCTTCCATTTGATGATGCACCAGGCCTAGCCATGGCGCGTGCTTTTGGTGATTTTTGTCTGAAGGAATATGGCGTAATCTCTGTGCCCGATTTCTTCCATTGGCCCCTCTCGAGCCGTGATCAGTTTGTCGTTCTCGCATCTGACGGGGTTCGTTTGTTTCTTTCTTCTCTTTTAGGATTTTATCAATTATGTTTTACTCTCCAATTAAGACTATCAGGGTTTCTTTCCATGTTTGACCATTTGAGTTGATTAGTAAGTTAATTTGAATTGACTATCATAGTTTTACCTAATATCTCAGTTTCCTTGGGCACACAATATTGATGTTTGGTAGGTATTTCAGGTGAAACTAGTTTAGATAGTTTATAGAAAATATTTCACTGAAGAATACTTTTGATTCCGATAAAAGGAGAATATAAACCGATATTTCTCACAGTTCTTATGTTTATTTTCTTAATTCTTGCTTGGCAATTTACACAAACTGACCTGTCATTCGCATAATTTGTTCATGCGAGTTGTTACATACTGTTACTTATCAGTTATTGAAGCATTTATTCAACTTCCTTGGTTTAAAGGGCATGAACTTAAGGGGGCGCTGGATACAGTTGATGGATTTTAATTTCATACAACACATAATTTGTCTTTTCCTCAAATTTTTATTTGCACCTAAAAGTCACTATACATTTTTTTATGATGGTCAACTTGGGTGTGTTTGATAGGGAGCTTCCTTTGTGAATCAATAACTCAAACTTTATTGACTTAGGTACCGTCCAGGATATACCATTTCTGTATATTGTCAAACACACAACCTTTTTTATACATTTATTAAAAAAGGTTTGATTAACCTTTGCCCATTCCTTTTTCCTTTTTTGTCCTCTGTAAGTTATTTCAAGCTAAATCTACACCACTTTGTAGAAATATGCTGTTTGCAGTTTTTCTTTTGGTTTCTTTTTGTACATTCACTGGCAATAGAGGCATTCTATGAACTAAAAGTTAATTAATTTGCATCATAAATTATGTCTTGACCTACTCTGGGAACCAATTACCGCAGGTATGGGATGTACTGAGCAACAAACAAGTAGTCGACATAGTCTCCTCATGTGAGAACCGTTATACTGCAGCACGGTCTCTTGTTGAAGCAGCTGACCGCGAGTGGAAGTCGAAATACCCCACATCCAAAATGGATGACTGTGCTGTTGTCTGTCTCTTTCTCGATGGAAAAGCAGATACCCCAAGCGACTTCTCAGAGACCAATTCCTCTTCTCCTGCTGATAATAGCCACAGCCAGGATAGCTCCACTGACACTACTGAAGTACCACAAATTGAGCCATCCTTGACACGTAATTTCACAGTTCGGTCATACCCTGCTGGGGTGAAAGCTCAGGAGGTGGACAATGGCGGAGGTGATATAATAAGAATTGGACGGGACTGGATGGGGTGACACGTGTCAATTCACTTGTTCAGCTTCCCAGATTTTCTGGAGACAGAGAAATTGCCTAAAGTGTTGAATTTTTTTTCCCCTTTTTGTGTCATCAAAGTATTTTTGATCTGTCTGTTTGTGGCTTTATTTATTTATTTTTTCTTTTTCTTGTTTTGTTAGGTTTAACTAATAACTAGGTACTTGAAAATCGGGTGACCTGTAAATGTATTCCACCTATAATTATCTTCTGAACTTGTGATATATCTCGTCCTGAAATTCCACTGCTGTGATTCAAAATATTTTGTTGTTTTTTTTTTTTTATTTTGTGGCCTTGTGTGCTAACCCAGCCTAAATCCGAGCTTCAAATGTGGAGATACGACATAACGAACCAAAGATACATGTTGCAAATTGGTTGTGAACGAGTTGTTTAACTTTTATTTTTATACTTGCATTTGTTTGTTGTGTCAAGTGTCCTATATAAAAGCTTATTGAGAAATTAATATTTTCGACCAAGGCATTAACATCGCACTTCCCTCTTTCTGCATTTTTGTTCTCCAAAATTTCCGGAAAAATTAATGATTAATGAATGTGAAGAAACATTGCACAACAATTAGCCTCTAATTGTAGACAAATGTTATTTTAAAAACTTTTACTATTCTTTGTCAAATTTAGAAATACCGAGGATTTACTATATAATTAACTTTTCTGAAGCAGATAAAAAAATCGGCAATTAGCTTTAATTTAAATATAATTAGCATTTCATTTGTACCGGAGAAAATGCTTAAACAAAACGTCCAATTACAATGTACTAGGTGCTTAAAATATAAGTGCAATTTGCTAAAGAAAATAAAATAGAACATTTTAAAATGCAATTGGGGTATATAACCACCCAAGATCCCAGTCAGCACAAAAGCGAAAAGCCACATCATGTCCTCAATCAAACCTAACCTAACTCAGGTTCATCTCAAAAAGAAATGTTTCAACGATTGAAACCAAATTGAAATGCCTGTAAACGAATATCATTTGTATTATTTATAAGTATTTAAGTTATAACATTCATTAAGTTGTTATTGACTTATTTCCTCTTACAACAATGTCGAACAGTTATATAACTAATTAATAACCATCCGAAAATTTTTCGCAAAATATAATGCAATCGAATAATATACTCCCTTTAGGTTCCGTTTGGAGAGGTGTGAAAAGAAAGGAAGAAGTGGGAAGAAGTATTAGGAAGTGTGTAACTTTGTGAAGAATTTGAATTGTTTATAATTTTTTTTCTTTCCTTCTTTCTTCTTTCTATTTCTTCTCAACGCATCCAAACGGAGGCTTAAATTAAATAATTACTCGGTTTTCTATTAGCGCTCCCACGGCATTGAGATGTCTGTAAACAAATATTACTTAAAATTTATTTAAGTTGTAACGCCCATTGAGTTGGTATTTTCCTCTTACAGCAATATGAAACAATTAGAGAACTATAAATGTCCAAAATTGGTGTCACAAAATATAATACATTCGTAAATAATAGTTGCTTAAAATTGGAATATATGCACGGTTCTTCATTAACGCTCCTACGGAAATAAAGTTAGACCCTTGGTTGGCATGAACAGAATTAACCGCAATATTTGCGGCTTCGAATCGTTCATTGTTTCAATCATGTGTCAAAATAGAACACTATAAATAATAAATAAACAAGAAAAATTAAAAGCCAGCAAGTGATTTCTTGTTGCGCCCGCCCAGCTCCTTTAATTTCCAATTAGAAACGCTATTTCTCATGATAATTTAGAAATGATGGTGCTTTAGAGAAGTTCTCTCGTCCAAGAGAATTTTTCCAAAAGCAAGAATATAGTAGAGTTTTGCAAGTTCGTTCTTCGTTGAAGGATCATCACACCACCACATCAGGTTAGTGTGATTGATTGTATTATCAAGAGCTTCTCACATGCTGAATAATCCCACATTTTCAACTATATGCGATTTGTCTTAAAAAGAATAAAATATTTTTTGTCATTGAAAATAGTTCTGTAACTTTTCATGAGTTTGATTTATTTTAGTAAAATAATTATTTAAGTCCGATAAGATGTTGTCAAAATATTAATCGATTGTTAAAAATTAATCTATATTTTAATTCAAAGGTACAACACGTCTACTTTCTTAATTTTTGACGTATTTAACAAACATAATTTTTAAATTTCATAAACAAATTAGTTTCATGTCAAACAGTTAAACATGTCTGAACACGTCACGACACGACACAAGGACACGAGGCGTGGCGTGTCCTTAGGCGTGTCGTGTCCATCTCTTAGGATTTAGACACGGCACGACACGACACGACACGTGAAATAAAGTGACACGACACGACACGACACGAGAGATGATCTAGACACGGCGTGTTTGACACAACACGTATTTAGAACACTAGCGTTCACTTTGTTTATTGTAAATATTTATTTTTCTATATATATATATATATATATAGGTGGGCTAAAGTGCCATAGATATCTTTTTTTAGTCATTTTTTTAAGATTTGAAATTCAATCAGTCAATCCAAACCGTTCAAATTGATCATCATATTGAAATACCATTGGAGACCAAATTTTACATTTTTTTTGAATTTTTTTGCTATTTATTTTGATATGTTCAAATTGGAGGGTCTGAAATACTCCAATTATAACATTTTTTAAAAATATCATAATAAATAGCAAAAAAATTCGAAAAAATGTAAAATTTTGTCTCCAAGGGTATTTTAATATGGTGAATAACTTGAATGGTTCGGATTGATCATTTGAATTTTGGATCTCGAAAAACGACTCTATGGCACGGGACCCTCTGTGCCATCTATGGCACATTAGCCATCCTCTATATATATATATATATGTTCACTTTATCTTTGCGTATGTGTTCACTTTGTTTCGTTTATATGTTCAATTTGTTTGTTATACATGTTTATTTTGTTCTTGTATCAATACATTTTATTTTCTGTTCATCTTATCTTTGTATATGTTCAATTTGTTATTGTATATGTTCATCTTTGAGAAAGCAAGACAGAGTTCACATGATAGAAGCGAAAGATAATGAGACTGAAATAAAGAAAGAGAGGTTGAATCAAAGGAAAATCGAAAGAGAGAATAGAAGCGAAGGTGAGATAAGGACTATGGAGAAGAGAGAGAGAAGGGAAGAGACGAGGGGTTAGGAAAGGAAAGGAAGGAGACATACGTGAAAGATAGAGAAGAAAAGGACGCGAAGTAAATTAAATGGTGTGGATGGTTATCACTTGCAATTAAATAGCCATAGTAAAATTTTATATTTCGTATTGTTTGTAGTTACCGAATTTGTATGGCCTGCGAATCTTAACCGTCAAAATTAGACCGGGATCGGAATCTTCTGCGTGTTTTTTTTTTTAAACACGCAATGCAACTATGCAAGTTTTTTTACTCATGGTCGTCCAATATAATTTCGACCGACAAATTTTTACGAGACGCACGAATGTCGACGACTGTGGTATTAATCACGGGCATCAATGATCGGACGGTTATAATCAAAGCCTGCAAGCAAGCTCCAGAGAATATTGATCCGCCACATCATACGGTGGTCTTTGAATGATTTTATTTTAAAGATTATTCCGTATTCAGACCTGAAACTGAGAGAGAGATGAGAAATCAGACCTGGTCGATCAGATCGAGGAAGAGGGAGAGGGAAGGAGAAAGCAAAACAGACGGCGTGCTTGATCCTTCAGTTTCTGAGTGAGTTAGGTAATGGGATTGCTCTTTGTGATTTGGATCGACATACCTTGATAGGAAGAAATTTGAATTTGGTTCACTTTGGATTACTAGGCATGGATCTCAAATTTACACTGTTAGGGAAGTTATAGACTGGAATGATCATTGCTGGTGTCCTTGCAAAGCAGTTGGCTATTGATGTAGTGTTCATTCTATTGGGAATTATGTCACTTTGCTTTGTTGAGGGATTATCATTTGTTCAATCTCGATGATATGTTTTGGCTCATTACAAATTTAATTGTGTCTAGAGCTCACATTTCCAGGTCCAAGTTTTGATTCATTTCAGCACAAAATGGTTTATTACTGTTGTTCTCCTCCTAACTGTTGTACTGATTAGTTGTTGTCAAATATAATATTGCTTCTTCTTTTGTCTTTACTTCTGTTTTATTTTTTTAAAGAAGGTTAGTTGGTAAATGACAATACCCACCATATATAATTTCATTAACAAAATAAAAACCTTTTAATGCCGCTCTTGTTGTTTGCTGGAGTTTGTATTGTATGTGAGAATTGTATTACTTGAAAAAAAAAATTAAGGAATATTTTTAGTGTATATTTTGTTCCTTCATATAAAAATACTCAATAAGATCGATGAACATATACTGTTGCAGTTTTAGAGACATGGATGGCTTCATTTAAATATCCCATTAAATTCTTATATATATATGCAATAAATGTCCAGTAATTAAGTTGCTTTTCTTATTATGTTTCCTAGAAGCTCAATAACTCAAATACTCGATGGTAGAACCATTAGGCTGACCTTCATGTATTTGAGTGTTCAATCCCTGTATGCATTTAATTTCAGAAAAGCTGGATGGCTATGACATTCCTCTTTGTTCCAAAAAGAAAAAAATGTGTTTCTGTTCTAATTGGCAGAATAGATGTTATGATCAACTCTACAGATTTTTTTACATTACCACTTTGAAATCTGGTCAAGTTTAAGTATTATTGTGGCCAAAAGTTATAGTATGGTCATATCATTTTGCAAATGAACTTCCACATAAACTTATCAAGTATTGTCTAGTTGGCATATAAATTGTTATCGTTATTGCCTTAGCACAATTGTTACTTCATACATATTAACTTTTCTTTTGGTAATGTAGGTCCCATGAAGCAGCATCATAAATTATGAAGAAAACAGTTCACCTCAGATTTAGCATGAGTGGTTTAGAAAAGGACTTGCTGGTATGTTATTTTAATTGTTATTTCAATGTATTAATTATACAACTTCTCTATGTAATGATGGAAGCATGTCAAGAGTTCTTTTTGTAATTTATATGTGCTACTGAGCCTAGAAGAAGGATACTGTATTCAGGTTTTGAAGTGGTTTCTATTGAACAGTTCATGTCAGAACCTTAATTAAGTATTTTATTTTCCCAAAATTGATATTTTCAATGCCATCTATATGTAGATTTTGCCCTTAAACCATTGCTGTGAGGAAAATGGTACCATCTGATCCTTCTTTGAAGCAAATTTGGCGCTTTATGAAGATGTATGTGTTCTCTACTTATTGAATTTGTTTAAGTTACTATTAGACAAGTTGATTGGGCCGGGAAAGTTACATAATCTTTTCAGCTAGATTCAAGAAAAGTCCACACCTGAATGCAACACATTCACATGCTCCTAAACACATGAACATGCCAGTAAAAAAAGGTGGAATTGGTAAAATGTGGTATCCCACATTGCACCTTCAATTTAGATCTACACAAATGGTGCTGGAATGTATTTGTGCAGATAAAAAACTTAAGCTGCTAACTTTTGGCCTTTGCACTTGGATTTTTGCAGCTGCTAGCAAGCTAATGATGGCTTCCTCGTTTGTGGGAATAATTGGGACTGAACAAGAACAACGATCCTTCCAAATTGAGCTCCCTAAATGCACACACTAAAAGAGTAAAAAACCAGGAGCTTAGATTCATTCTCGGAGAAGAATCTAGGATTGGTATCTATCAATGGCCTCACCATTTTATAAACTGGGTTCCCTTCAGTTACAGTATTTGAGGAAGTGTTTTGCTGGTGATGTGCCTTTATGATAAGTATCACAAGGTGTCATCCTCCAAGTTTCTCCTTAAACCTCAATCAGGTACCAGTTTGACAAATTGATCAGAATAACAAAAATAACAGCAAACTAAAATCTATCTGACTTCAATAGGTCACTAACTGCATAAGTTACTTTAGTTCATTTTCCATCTGAGATTCTTTTTTTATTAATTGATTAGAATGAACTTCCAGCCACCAAGATTCAGCTGCTATGATGAGACTAAACAAATGTATGCTTCGAGAAGAAACTTACGGCCATCAATGATTAACACAGCAAGGTTCTTTACACTCCTTAGTAAATTACTTTGTTCATGTGTATCCTGTGTACATTATTAGGTTTGAGAAAAAGCTCCATGATGCCATCAAAAATGGAAAAGCATCTTGCAGCCTCCTACAAACAAAAATTTAACAGTGCTATTCCCATAAAATGTAATTTTCTGAAACATGCCTAAACTGTTTATCTCATTTCAGTATCAGTTCTTCTTGGTATATCCATGCAGGCTAAGGTAACACCATTTAGTTTTAATATTGCTTGTTTTGGAATAGATTGTACTCATCCATGTCGATTGTACTCAGCCCTGATCAACACCAACTGGAGGCGATCTCGCAGCCGGAGCCATGCAACAAGGCGAAGGGAGTGCCACCGGTACCGCCTTCAGCGAGACAGAGATGCGACAAGGACGAGGATTCCTTCCAATAAGGAGTTGTTGTGGAGAGTGCTGTCGCCTCCAGTTCATCGGTGGGGCCTGCCGGGACTCAGGAAATGGACCTTCAGACTGTTGCCGAGCCGGCTCTGTAACATGTCTCTTGATTAGATCAGAAATCAAGAGTTCCTTTTTGTTTCTTGTTGTTTTTCTTAATTTCTTTCTAGTTTCTGTTGTTTCGGAAACTGATTGAGTTTGTGTATAGAAGAATTAGGATTTAGGAAGCAGTTTACTGTCATATTATAGCCATTTCAGTTGGAGAAATCGATTTATTTCAGGTTGAGAGTATGCATTCAATAAGGATGTAATCAATTTCGAGCTGATTAATCAGGCGTTTTGCATTACTTTCAATAATCTTGATTAATTTCTAATATTCTTGTTCGTGACTCTCTGAGTCGAAATTTTCATTGTGTGTCGGATTAGTTATTAGTAAATTATTACATTTCAGTTTTGAGTTGGTATCAAAGAGGAATTATTTTCTTCAGTTTCCGCATATAATATTTAAAAATAAAAATGTGCCAGAAATAAACCTTAAAAAATTGGGAGACTTCACCCCAATTATTAACAGGTCGCACGTTCGAAAACCGAAGAGGTCTTTTATATAAACATTTAATTTAAAAATGAAGAGGTCTTTTATATAGACATTTAATTTAAAAATAAATTGGAAGACTTCACACTAATTTATCTTAAAAAAAAATATTACACAACAAGTTTGATGATATGTGACTGCAAATTGTACATGAGTTCTGCAACTTAGTTAAATAGCCTTGCTTCCATGGATTAGCAAGGCTAATTAGTGCCCAAAAATTGTTGTCTGCTTTTCAGACGAAAGATATATTCTGCAGATTGGTAATGTGTGCGTTTTTTCTAAAATTTTATTGTTACATTGGCGACTGATTTGTTTGGACGACATGATAATATCAATATTGATACCATTGCAATAATTTATCAAATCAGAAAATTAAATTATAATATATTCTTTGTAGTTTATTCATGTGTCGAATTTGATAGGTTTGAAATCTTATATATCATTATTATCTATCAATTCACTTAAAAGTTTGGTGCACACTTCATAAAAATAATATAGTGAAAGTAAAAATTCATATTCATGAAAGTTAGTGTTGTATTCAATTACATGCAAACCACATAAAAAAAATATAGTGAAAATAAAATTTCATTCTTATGAAAGTTAGTGTTGTATGTATCCTATATATTTGACACTAGCCATTCCATTCGCTAGAATAAGGAATTAAGAAGAAGCAGTTTGAATTGAATAATATTTTTTCGCGCAAGTGACAAGAGAGAGAAATGAATCATTTAAGTTTATCATCCCATTTTGAATAATTTAATTAATATTCTTTGTACTTTTGAAATTAGACTCGATTGAACAAATGAATTACGATGCTATTCCAAGTTTAACAATGTCACTAGCAATGCAATTATCTTAATAAGAGGATTGCTAAAATGTTATACATAGAACGGATGTTCTTCGTACTCCGGATTCGTTTTTGAATTTTTACTTTAAACAATCGATCCAAACCGTTCATTATCTTCTTTATATTGAAATCTCATTAAAAATCAAATTTCTCCACCTCTCTCCCTACTACAATTGACACCATGACTGGTCAAATACAAGTCAATCCAGACTATCTGGCGTGGTATTCTTGCATGGCTTCGTTCCTCTCTCTCACAAAACATCCTTGATCACGTTGTCTCCTTCGCAACTTCTCTTGATCTTTTTGGCGCACCAAGCAAACTAGCCTGCGCAATCACATTCGATAGAAATTCCAATCCTTCACTATCTGTATCTTCTTGTTGATAGACGTAATCATTAATTAACGTGTTTATAAATAATAACACAAATTTTTAGGATCCGTAAATCATATAAAATAACAAAATCATGAGTATAGAACTTACAAATTGAAGAGCAGAAATCGTTAATCGTTAGGCGGAAGCGTAAGTACTGACCTTCAATAGTTTTCCTTAGACATAATGATGGTCTTCTTTAGGCGTTTTATTTCCTCAACTTAATGTTCTGATTTTTCTTTAGTGGAGAAAATGTGTGTAAAATTAAACACACCCTTTAGTAGAGATGAGAATGAAGCACACCCTTTAGCAGAAAATTAATGAGATATTTATAAGACTCTAAGGCAACCATTGGGATCAAATACAATGAATCTAGTCCATCAGAATTTCCATCAAATTTTGATGCACCCTTTAGTTAATTTCATTAAATGAATTTGGTTCACAATTAATAATATAGGCCACATAAAAAATTCTAACATTCTCCCACTTGGGCTATATTGCATCATCATAATGAAACACAAATTTAGAATTGGCCAACATTATCTTAAACCTTGTTCAGTTAGAAATACCAAACTAAACTAATACAATCAAAATAACTATTACTGTTATTTGACCCCATTAATTATAGCATTGGTATTTCTTTCCAACAAATGGTTAATATAATTTATTCGATCCACTTAAGTAAATTTGCTTAAATTAAACATAATGCGCAACATAAGAAATAAGCAAATTTCATAATTCAAAGTCAAACTCATAATTTGAAGCTTCACATCATAACTTAATACATAATTCAGTACAACAAAATCATAATTAGCAACCAGACCCGTGCCGGCAAAAATGAGTGGTTATACTTTATTGAGAGAATTAATTAACATAATTCTCAATTAATATGTTGTATTTGTATTGTCATATCTTTGACTTTGCATTTAACAACAAGACATGTTACTTCATATGTTGTTATTAAAAGACAAAATAGCAGTCGAGTTATTAAAAATAAGATAAGTGACCTTACAAAATGCCACAAAAATTCTGCTTGCATAGTGGAAGATGACATTATAAACTGCTCAGCACTCTTCCATAAAATTAATCATTATATATACAAGCACAAATAAATAACCTAATGTGAATTTCTTATTGACTAATAAAACATCATCCACGTACAAAATGAGAATCATAAATTACTTCCACTAACCCTGAGATATATACATTGATTTATAATATTTTCTTTAAATCCAAACTTGACCTCATCAAATTGAGATATAATTTAAAAAAAATTAGTATTTCATCATCGTTGCCTTTATTGATAATTGCAGCAAAATCTTTTCATGTCTGGTTTAATTTTAAATACCAAGACAAATCTCAATTGGTTCTTTTCAAGTTGGAATAATTAGTTTTATTCAATGCAGAAAAATTCAGGAAGAATAAAGTGATTAATAGTCGACTAATATTCACATAGCATAATAAAATTAAACTGAAGTGAATAATAAAAATGCCAAATAATATTTCAGTTTTAACATAAAGTTCTTCACATTTTCAATTTATATCACCGTTGGGCAAAAAAAAAATAAATTGAAGATAATAAGATAATTCTATTTAATAAACTATAATGTCAATTAAAATTGTTCAAATTGACATTCTTAATGTTTATTAAATATAAATATTATAGTGACACATAAACTAAAATATCACAAATAACATAATAAAATTAAAAAACTATAAAGAGATAATTCTTAATTAAACTGAAATTAATAATAATACACCAAAATTATTTTCAGTTTGTTATAATAGTTGTTTCATAAAATCAATTTGTATCACCGTTGGGCAGAAACAAATTAGTCATAAATGAAAATTACACTTAATAAACTAAAATGACAATTAAAGTTGTTCAAATTGACAATCATAATTTATTAAATGTAAAACTTTAATTGTGATACATAAACAAACAATATCACACACTTTCTTTTAATAAAATGATAATTGCAATTAAAGTTGCTAAAATTGATAATGACCAAATTATTAAAAGTAACTTAATATGGTTTCAATTATTCATATGCAAAATTATAACAAACTTCCGTTGGACCGTTTGTATGCTTTGCATAGAAACCATAAATTTTAAATGATTGAATCCGGTGCAAAATGTGGACATGTAATTAGTATCCAAATTAATCTAGAATCAAAAGTGCATAATTATATAAGTGCACGATTACTCAATCTGATATATCTACATAAGTGGATACTTTTGTCCAAAAAATAAAATAATACACTTGATTACTAATCAGTAAAAGAATCAAAATATAAAAGTGCAGTGCATTTGTGCATATCATCAAACAGATTATTAATTGTTTTATATGAAAGCACCATCAACACTTTAAATTTGTACGCACCTTTTTGTTTTTCATTTAAACCGAATAGTCAAATGAATGAAATCCGAAGATTTCATTTAGTCTACTCATTTAATCTGATTTGCGTCAGAATTATTTATGATCACAAGAACTTAATGAAACGAAATAACTAAATACAACGAAACTTAATAATTTAAAAAATTTGCGTATATAAATGGTCCTTTATATTTAAACGCCTGATTAATTCGTTTTACTCATTCATTAACGCGTTTAAATAAAACCCAGTCGAATTAACTTTATTAGAAAATTATTAGTTCATCAAAACATAAAAAAAGGTTAAAACGGATCATAAAAAAATTTTGGATGAACCCTTTATATTTTAGATTTAACAAAGTTAATCGAAGCATCATATCTCAAATAAGAAACAGAGAATTAATAAAGACTTCAATACACTAATTCTTATTAAATACGTATATATGTCGAAATTATGATGAAACTTAATACTCACAAATTAAGTTTGTATTTAATATGAATTTACGATCGGCTCTGATGTCAAATGATAGACGTAATCATTAATTAACGTGTTTATAAATAATAACACAAATTTTCAGGATCCGTAAAATCATATAAAATAACAAAATCATGAGTATAGAACTTACAAATTGAAGAGCAGAAATCGTTAATCGTTAGGCGGAAGCGTAAGTACTGACCTTCAATAGTTTTCCTTAGACATAATGATGGTCTTCTTTAGGCGTTTTATTTCCTCAACTTAATATTCTGATTTTTCTTTAGTGGAGAAAATGTGTGTAAAATTAAACACACCCTTTAGTAGAGATGAGAATGAACCACACCCTTTAGTAGAAAATTAATGAGATATTTATAAGACTCTAAGGCAACCATTGGGATCAAATACAATGAATCTAGTCCATTAGAATTTCCATCAAATTTTGATGCACCCTTTAGTTAATTTCATTAAATGAATTTGGTTCACAATTAATAATATAGGCCACAAAAAAAATTCTAACACTTGTCTCCTTCTCGAAAAAGCTGCTAGTAAAAGTAAATTTTTTTTAAAATTTTTTAATATTTTTCTCAGATTTTTAAAATACTTAATCTAATAAATTCTCGACCCTTCAATAATAATGATTTTCAAAAATCTGAAAAAATAGTAAAAAAATAAAAAATGTAAAATTTGGTTTCTAATAAGATTTCAATATATAGAAGATAATGAATGGTTTGAATCGATTGTTTGAAGCATGAAATGCAAGAACGAATCCGTAACACGAAGGGCATCCGTGTTATGCATAGCATTTTAGCAATCCTCTTTTAATAATATATTTATAATATGAGAAAACCTATGGTGCATACTAATGTACGGAATCTTCGGTGCATACTAATCCGAACTCTTGGATTTGTTTCAAAATGACCGATCCAAATCGTCCAGTATGATCTGGTCAGTAAGGAGATTATAATAGGAAGATCATATTGGACGGTTTGGATCGGTCATTTTGAAGCAGATCCGAAAATTCGGATCAGTATGCACCGAAGCTTCCGTACATTAGTATGCAACATAGGTTTTCTCATATAAATATTCTTATTATTAATTATTTTATTATTCTGACTATCATTATTATACAATAACAACAACAACAATTAGTTTAATATAATATTGTTATTAATTATTTTATAGTAATATCATATTGTTACAAATACCATATTAATTATTTTTATAATATAATTATAATATTCTTATTATTACTAATTTTATTGTTTTGATTATAATGTCAAATAATAGCAATTACTTTTTATAATAATGTTATTAATTATTTTATTATTAAATTATACAATTTTAAAATTTATTATTAAATAATATTATTAAAATATTTAAATAAATAAATAATTAAAAAATAAATTGAAAAATAAAACAAATGATTATTAAATAATAATAATTAATTATTTTATTATTTTGATTATTAGTAATAATAATAATTTACTTAATAAAATTCGGCCAAATGAATAAAAAAATATGATTATTTTATTTCATCTCTTCCTTTCTTTTTCTCAACTTACCATCCGAACAACATTTTTTCATTCCAAACTAACACTCTTCCCATTCTTTCTAATTTTTCTTTTCGAAAGAGTATTTCCTTGCTTATTCCCAAAACATCGTATGAGGCTTGAGTAGCGAATGAATCTGCCGATGCGTGATAAACATGCCTATTGCAACAACTCCGCTCCAACAAAAGTTAACTTCGGTCTATCAGAAATGTTTAAACCTTTTGCTCGTTATTAAATCCAGACTACTGATCTGATCTGATCATAAAAAAAATGGTCTATATTGCATGTAGTAAACATTTGTTTATTCTTTTGGACTCAAAATTGGATAGTCTTTTAGATTGATGCCTTTATTAGCAGAAATTATTGATTAATTTGATATTGTTTTTTTTATTCCAGTAGTAAATTTTTTTAATAGAAAATGTAACGTTCAGAATTCTGACAATAAAGAAATGTAATGTTCATAATTATTTCTGTAATAAAAATAATTAATTCTGAATTGTGACAATTAACAAATAACGTGCATAATTATTATTTTTGTAAAACATAAACTCGTTCACTGAAGAAAAGTTTTTAATTTTGGCTAACAGAGTTTATCAAATCTAAACACCAATTTCGTGTTCTATCAAATCTAAATCCAATCCTGTTTAGTCCATCTGCACAACAAAACTGACTTAAAATATTATGAAATATAAGCTAATTTTAGAATTCATTTATGCAACCATTTGAATTTCAGAGATTTGTGGAATTTGAACTTTGTGTCATGTTTTATCAATTTGAGTTCATGTCAGCATAACTAATTAATTAACAACTTAACTTAATTATCGACGTAGAACTGTATAACAGTACAAGTCATGCGAGTTTATTATGCTGCTTACAACCAGTTGCTTACCAGAAAAACAACCTAAGAAGAGGAGCAATCAAAGAAATGGAAAGAGACAACTAGATATATACAAAGTGAAATATAAAAAAAATTATATAAAAGATTTACAATCTAAGTTTAGAACCAACTATGTTTGATGCCGTAAGATATGGAACCTCCATACAGAAAACCAAATAAACCTAGGTAGAAAATAACGTTTAAGATCATAAACCAACTCGATATCCTAATGTAAGTGGTCAACGTTGGAAATTGAATATCGATTTGGCGTTTTGTTTGCCTATCCCCAGTCTTAGATGAAAGAACTCTGCGCATAGTCCAAAGTGACGTAGGGAGGCATAAAACATTAACAATAATTGCTGTAAACATGAAGAAAAATGCTGGCAAAATATAAAGTAAGGACTTGGTTGCCATTTTACCATTGCCCAATGCTACTGATATGCCCAAGACGAAGGCGAATTCTATTGTGAATAAGGATATCCACAAGAGGATCAGGGAAATACCGAAGCAAATCCTAGAGCCCTTCTCAGTAACGGCCTTTGCAACCACAAGCAACATTACTGCAGTCACAGATGCTGACATGGAAAGAGTATCGAAAACAAGGAACAGACTGTACGTCTTTCTCCGACGGAGGTTTGCTAACCCATCACCATTGTATGAACCTGGCACATT
The DNA here is from genome assembly GCA_028095005.1 of Rhynchospora pubera. Taxonomy (NCBI): domain Eukaryota; kingdom Viridiplantae; phylum Streptophyta; class Magnoliopsida; order Poales; family Cyperaceae; genus Rhynchospora; species Rhynchospora pubera. The sequence goes on along the minus strand of CM051462.1, from coordinate 83,062,327 downwards.
AAAAGCAGCGGATAATGCAATTGTAGCAATCAAAATACAAACGACTATCAGATTCTTAGAAGTTCTTTCAATTATTTCATGATCTTTCCAGTTCTTCAGTTTGTCTTGCCGCTGAGGTCCAAATGTGGCTCCATGAACAAATAGGATTATTGTAGAACGTGCCTGTTTGAAACAAAAATGTTTAGACCAGATCATTCTGATATTTAGGATATGGGATACAACTTATTAGAATGCATATATAAATTATAAACTGAGTAGCACTTAATTACACGACTCTTGTGTTAATAATTTGGCTGCCCCAGCTTGTTAATCATTATATTAAACTATAAGCTAAAGAAATGTAATGGAACGGAAAAAAAAAATAAAAACACCTATTCAGTGATGAGAATATTATTTGGTCATGGGCAAGGATCACGTATTATAGCCTAACAATATTTCATTAAAAAATAAACTAAAGGTGAACCTATATGGTGGCAGTAATTGATTACTAATACATTGGTTACTGGTAAATAATATAAAATATTGGAGATTACCATGAGGAAGACGCTGTCTTGTGAAATTGAATGGTCCAGCGCTGTCTTGCCTTCATTGTTTATTACTTTTGTGTCAGCTTTTACTTGAATTAGCTCCGAAATCATGCCTACAGAGCCAATCATAGAGGCACAATGCAAGGGTGTGTTCCCTTCATTGTCCCTCTCATCAACTAATTTTTTCAAAACATGACCTTCAAGGTTAATTTTTTTGCCAAATATGGCAATTTGTTTCAATCCATACATTAGACGTATTCTTTGAACGAAGCCATAATGAGAAAGTTTAATTCGCCCATGTTGAGCCACAATATGTATGAAGTTCCGGCCCTGGTTGTCACGAAGCTTAGATGAGTCAGGGCACCAATTGATTATTAAATCAATAGTGGAATAATGGCACATTCGAGCAGCAACATGCAGAGGTGACGATCCCTCTTCATCCTGAATATAAACAGCTAAAGGTGCTATGTCCAAAATTTTTTGCACCATATCGACATCACCATCAGATGCTGCGAAGTGCAGAGGAGTGCTTCCTGAGGAATCCCTTTCGTATGCCAATTCAGGTCTCCAATTAAGAAGCATAGTAGTTATTTCTGATAGTACAACAAAAAGTCCAAGTTAATTCCATTTCTCAAAAGTTCTATCCACAATTAGACAGATTAAATAGTAGGCATTAGATATATTATTATAACCTGAACTTCTAAGCACAGCAGCATGCAATGCGTTTTGTTTCTTTGGCCCAGAAGCAGATGCCTGTTTGTTCTCTAGTAATGCTTCTACAACACCAACAGAGTTTCTTGCCACAGCAAGATACAAGGGAGATATCGAGGCAGTGTTCCCTTTAGTAGACAGTGCAGGGGCAATTGTCATGAGTACTTGCACAGTGGCTTCATGACCATTCCGAGCTGCCTCATGTAAAACTGTATCCCCATCTGTGTTCCTCCTCCTGAGGACTTCAAATGCACCACGAGTAAGGGATTGTTGAGCTTGTAACACAAAAAGGGATATGATATTGTGTTTTCCTGCTCTTGCAGCCAAATGCAGTGGAGTTTCATGCCTAGAGTTCTCAAATGTCAAAAGAGAATCGTCCGTACTGATGAGTTGCTTTACCAGTTCGTAATGGCCTTGTTCTGCAGCTATGTGGAGGATGGTGTTCTTTCCAGCAGCGACCTCTTGAAGAGTGCATAAACCATCTCCATGAAATTTGCCTCGCAACCGCTTTTCAGGACTGTCTTCCAACACCACTGTCACATCTGTTAGTCAGAACAGTAATGGAATATAAGATTGATGCAAAATTAGTCCCATAAACTATATATATAAATAATAAATGAATAATGAATGGATTAATGAATGAAATGAAAATGCATTTATACATATATATACCATGAGTAGTGCCATCTGTGAGCCCTAGCAGTTCATTAACAAGATTTATTGATCCGGATAGTGCGGCCTGATACATATGAGGGCACATAACCTGTGTGTCGTCAAACAGCTGAACATCGATCCCGGATCTAGCAGGATCAAGCGGTGGACAGAGGTCACAGAGCAAGGCTTTCCACCGTTCATCTCCCTCTGCTAGCCGCAAGAAAGAACAAAGGTCCTCGTCTTCCAAGTTACTTGCTTTCCTCAATGCATTGGCCAATAAATCAACAGACATGGTGTTAGCTAGTACTTGTTGGGAGGACGAGAGTGTAAATTGGCCAAATTTTGTTAGCACAAAAGAAGAAGAATTATAATAACTAAGCAGCTAGACTTTTATATATATATTCTCCATGATGGATCATATTTTATATTTTAACAATTTGCAATTTTTTATTTCGTCTTCACATGTTTGCCAGCCCATAAACAAGACTTTCGAACAAAAAGAATTGAAGACACCAAATTGATTTGCGAACAGTCTGAACAGCAGCACTTTCGTAGTCTTTTTTTTTTTAACATCACGTTCATTGTAGGGCAGGGGCGCGTGAAACAAGGAAATTTAATAAAAAAAAAGGTTCTCGTCGTTGAAAGTGATTTGCGAAAGTGAGTTTTGCTTTCGTCGATGCAATGACAAAGGGTGCCAGCTGGAATCGCATCTCAAGTTATGTTTAATAATGAAAATAACTAGCTATTGCATCGCGCTTCGCGCGATGTAAGATCAATCTAATTTGATTATATTGTTAAGCACGATGCAAGATCAATCTAATTTGATTATATTATTTGGTTTAGTGTATTCATTGTTTGTTAATAGTACATTCAACATCAATTATGAGCCGATTTTTATTGTTTGCGAAGTAGGTAAATTGAGAAAGAGAATAGGTGGACTTTGAGGATTTTACTATCATGCAATTTTTGATAAATCGATTTAAACTGACATCACATGCACTGAAATGTAAATGGTTTTATCGAGTGAGATGATTTGGTACAAAGGGCATAAATAATAATTATATGAAATTGATTTGTTAATTAGCTGTTTCAAAGAGGATACAACAAAATATATATCAAATAGATTACACAGTAATCGGATTGCACAAATTTAATAGGTAATAGAGAGATAGATAAGCTTCTAAGCATATGAAACTAAATAAGCTAATTATGAAAAAGCAAAGGCAACGACATTACAATTTTATGAAAGTAAAAAATATTATTTTAATTAAATTAACTTGATTTAGCAAATGAAAAGGTCAGTCCATTGATCCATGAAAGAGGGATTTTAAGAAAAGGAAATGAAAATTAATAAGAAAAGGAAATGCTATTATTAACTTAATAGCAGTAAATTTGTTTATGTAGATTTCCTGTGGCGACACGACAGTAAACACTAAAACTATTTAACCTCACGAAGATAGTCATGTGCATATGCAGAAACCTGAAGCACACCTCAGATTACAATAAATTAATAAGAAAAGATTTTTGATAAATTGAAAAGGAAATGAAAATTACTAATATCAAGCCCACTCAAACACAAACCATTAATGTTCTATTCTCACTAATTTGTGCGCACTCAATCATGTAGTTAATTATTCCTCAACAACAATCATTCTTTATAATAATAACATATCTAGATTTTTCTAATAAAATAGGTGGCTTATAGCATTCTGTCTGAGCTTTACATTTTGTAACATGCAATCATAGATTAATATTTGTATGCGTCAATTAATAAGGACAGTCTAAATGGAATTCGGAGGTTGGTATCAATACATTTTCATATCGATGAACTTTCCTCATAAAAGGCACCAACTTATTGCACATGAAATTGCTCCAGTAAAGTGGTTGACCTAGAAAAGGATATTAGCAAATCAAATTTACACATCTCATATTTCGAAAAGTAATATCTACTGAACATTTTATGTTGTCTAATTTTTGTGAAATAGCGAGAAAAAAAGAAACAAATGACAAATTCAAACTAACAATTATATCCAAAGAATGAGTGATTTTCTTAGTTGCAACTCTCGATACTCAGGGATAATCTTCGATACTCCAGCATAATCTTTTTAGAGAAGGCATTCATGGATGTTCAATTGTGAGGTTTTCATGCAAACATATTTATTTTCTTACAAGTAAATAGCTTTTAGACAATTTGAAATTTGACCTAGAATGAACACTAATGATCAATAATTCAATATTTTTTAATAAAAAAAGACAGTCAGCATTTCCAATAGTTGGTACACAATCACATTAAAAACATTAATATAAAATCTTTTATTAATAGTAAGTCCAATCCCAATATGTCTTTCTTTTACATCATTTATGGAAATCTATATAGCACATTACCATAGGTTAGGTAATTATATTAGCAGCGGGCATGCCTACTTTGTGTATTGTCGAGTACAATATAATGACATTTCTCCATATGAGGGCATATTGATAATGAGATTAAAAAGAAAATATGTACAATCAATGCCATCAGATTAATAAAAACTCTGTACACAGGCGGATAGATCTAAAGGAGAAAAAAATCTTGTCTAAGGCATAAATGAAAAGCTCCTAAAGCGAAATCAGGAAATAAAAAAGAAAAAAAAAGAAGAGGAATATGCTACCTGTTATGGGAGAGCAGGAGGTGAACCAAAGCAAGATGAATATGAACACTAATTACCTAAATGATATGTCATCATCTCATGGGTTAAGTTGTTTCTGACATGTCTTATATTGAATTTCATTCTTTGCCTCTATTGGACACAAAGATAGAAATGGTAGAATCTTGAATCAGAAATAGTTGAGCCAGAGAGATGCAAGATCTAAGGAGGAGCATAAGGAAGAAGAAAAGATTGGAGAACAACTGAACAAACCACAACAGAGCTCATTTCTTCTAACCCCCTCACTCTCCCTCAGTAGATGATCTAAAAAGATGAGGCCACGATTAGAATCAAAATAAAAAAGCAGTAAATCTACGCAAAACTAAAATAACAGCATGGTAATATAAATTATAATCCTTCTATGAATAAAATATGAACTTACTATAGTGCATAGGTACACTAACTAATTTCAGAATGGTAACATATATATATATTTTTAGAAACGCTAAACTTATTGATATAGATGTAGATTTATTCACTGATGTAGAATTGGATGATCATCCCAAAATAATAATACATGTAAATCATGCCAAAGGATACCCTAATTTTAAATGAATATTCTACACCATAAAAAATTTCCAGATTCCAAAAATCAGTCCACAAATATAAAAATACCTTCTTTTGTTGTGATGAATCACACAGTGCAGCACCAAACGCCATCAGAGTTCCATGAGCATGTGACTGCAATTTTGCAAGGTGGACAAAAGGCATACCAAAGTTAGCAATCAACATTGACACTCAAACTCAATACTATTTTGTTTTAAAAGCCCAATTTTACGAAGGAAAGAAGCACTGAACTAAATTAAGAGTACTAAGCTTCGATATGATCCTTGTCTAAGCACCATTTCTCTAAGAGACGCCGTTCAACCATAATACTAATTAAAAAGTGTTATTATGGTTGAAATTGAAATACTTATAATAAGAAAAATGGAAAAAAACTTGATGCACTTACCTGAGATTTCCTATATGGCCATTTTTCTTACTCAAATGCAGGTAAATGCACCCAAGAACAACAATGAACATGACAGCAAATGCGAAGATCAAAATATTGATCCCTGCCACACAAAAAAAGAAAATGCTATTGTTTACTTCATAAGGATACACATACAACTTGAATTACTAAAGAAAAAAAATAACTCAAACCTTGTTTTCCAAAGTAAGTTGAGTTGGTATCGGCATAAAGCTTTGGTGACCAGGTGTACCTATAGGTACTAGTCAGCACTATGATCCAGATAAAAATCCATCCAGCAAAGACCAGTGCCAGAAATCCATCAATAAAATAGTCATTTCTGAACCAATGAACTCCCGTACAAGTCATTGGTTCTGATCCACCATCTTCTTTTTGTTTAAAAGGGATGGAGCTAAAAAAATTAGGTCGCAACAACGAATCAAAGAAGAAACTAAGGAAAGACAAATACATATCACTTTTGATAAAACTAAAAAAGCCGATGTTCTCACAAAACTATCTTGGCTGGAAACTGTTAACTTGATGAACTGTAATGGATAATAGCTGGCTATTAATTAACACAAATGAAAAAAAGCAATACTAATTTAGGCACATGCTCATAAACAAACTTCTGCCTTGGTATTTTTTTTCTATAATCCTTGATTGAGGTTTTCCCTGTGAAGAAATTAGGCTTCAAGAACATTTTGACCTCCTACTCTTCCCTAAATATCATGCCTTATTTTCCCAACTACATGTAGGCAACAGACTTAATTATGAAATGATTTTATGAGATGGCTCGTTGAGAAGATAACTAAATATAATTCAGGCATTATTGATGACTATATCTTGGTACTCAATCGACATTTGAAAATGTCTTCGCAGGAAAAAAAAATCCTCAGAAAACTAAACACAGATGGATTAAAAAACATAAATTATAAAAATACTAAGCACCTCTAAAGCACAGTCCGACAGTGGCATTTCTAATCAAAGGAACTTGCTAGGTATGAAGACTTCAACTTCGAAGAAAAGCTTTGTACTCCTAAGTTTGTCAGCACAATTTAGAAAATGATTAAGAAGAGGAACCAACAACAGTAGAGGCAAATGAAAGAAAGAAAAAGAGAACTGAGCATCTTTACCCGCCTCACTCTATGACCGTGTCATGAACAGCCCTGCTTCTGGCAAGTTATGAAAAGAAATGAACATGAGAAAGGATTTGCCTCAATAATGACACTTAGCATCAATAATGAAATTAAGACTGTACATTTAATAATCAAAATCAGCTCAAAAAATGAAACTAACCTTGAAGCATACTCAAATTCACAGGATCTTGCTTTATCGTATCCTTTGTGTGCATCTACACAAAGCATAGAGGAAACAGAAAGCACAAAAATGTTTTAAAAGAAGAAAGCTTAGAAATTGTTCAAACAAAGCATCTATTAACATTTTAGAATGATTTCTTAAGCTTATTCAGCTGAGATAGGGTCACCTGATAAGGATCTTCTCCAAGTTGAGATCACTAAAATCTAGAATGCTTGATCGGCAGGAACAGTGACAACGGCACCGATCGAGCTCATCAAACAGAGCCTCTTGTCGGTCTGCCACCACTCTCAACGTCCCTCTTTTCATCTCCCTGACTTCGCAGATTGATCGACCTCCTTGTTCAGCCGATGCTGCGCCGTGAGGAGAAACCCTAGACCCAGCGAAGAGAGAGAGAGAGAACAACTCTAGATCTAGAGTATGGACGAACCTTCGCGAGAGCGCCAGAAAAAGGTAGCGACAAAGTCAGTGGAAGCCATGATCGATCAACCGTGATGAGTCATCCCATGTGGCACGACAGAGAAAGCGGGCCCAGTTTGAACAGGAAGAGGAAACGAAATGAAGGAAAAAGAGGAATCACGGAGCCGATGAAGAGAGAGAGGCAGAAAATCTAGCGACAGAACCTCTAGTGGAGACGAACGGAGCAGATCCGATCAATCTGCGTAGAGGAAAAAATAGACGGTCCAGATAATTGAACAGTAATGGCTGGTTTGAAATTGAAGTATTTATAATAAAGAACGTGACTTATCCGCGATTAAACGAGGTCAAAGCTAGTTTGAGAGTTTATTAAAGACGCCAACACAAACTACAGACCTTTAATCCCAGGCTGAACGGTAATCCTTGCCTTAGTAATTTGAACCAATAATTAATGGCATGTACGTTCGCCAGATAACTATCTGGAATACAAATCTTATATAACTACATTAATATACAGGTGAGCGTACTGGATTAAAAAATAGTTTTGTTCAACACGCTGTCAGGACAGGTGACAACAAGCCAGCTGCAACGGTTTTTGTTAATCCAGGACCAGGAGAGGATGGCCATGTGTCAGATAGCTTCCGAATCTACTGCGTAGTAGTTTTATGTAGTAGGATGTGTTGCATAAACTTTACAGTTATGCTTGGTTGTTATGTTCCTTTTAGCGTGTTGACATCAGAACTTTTACTCTTGTTGTGTTTTAGCTGTTGTATCTGGAGTCGTCTTGACTCCTTAATGCTTTTTTGGTTTATAATATTAGGTCCCCAGTTTTTGGGTGCTTTTGATAAAAAAAAAACTACATTAATATCCATTCATGAACGGTGAAGCCCGATTTACCACAATTTCCCCCCTCAGTTTGGTTCCGTGGTAAAGGATGGCCGGAAATTAAAATATAAAGAGGGAAAGGATGAGAGGGAATGGAAAGTAATTAAGTTTACTTTTTTGTTTCGATGAATGATAAAGGGACAAATTTTTTTATTTTTTTATTTTCCCTCTTATGTCTATGAATTAGTGAAAAATATAAAATTGACAAATTTACCTCGAACCCTTCACCTCGATCAGTTCATAATCGCTTTATTGTTCATCTACAGGCTACCGAACGATTCATACAATAAATAAAAATTCAATCCTACAGGAACCAAGCAGAAAAAGATGTTCATACGGGGCGACACCAAACATGTTTTAATAGAAAGGGGAAAAAAAAAAACAGAATATAGAAGCAAATAAAAAACTTCAAAGCAACCCCAAGTACAACCGAGCTTCATACCCCATTTGGTTTGAGTTTTCCGGTGCATGACAATTTGGTTTAGTATCATCAAGTAGAATCCAGTCTCAACTTCGCAATTTTTGTGTAAAGCTCATATCATGCTCACTCATGTATCATGCACGCACATATACATTTTATGAAAGAAAACAAGTAAATAATACAAATTAAATAAACATCAATACGTTCTATAGAAATCTTGCAGCTTTCATATTTGACTATACTTCCCCAATAACCAATGCAATTAGTTACATTTCTGCACTCATGCTTGCAACACTAATAATGCGTGTTTGTGCAAAATTTCTAGCTGCTAGTTATAACCTACCCCCAAAAGATATTTAGCTGCATAAATTATCCAAGTATCTGGTACACAAGCTCATACCATACCAGTAAGTATATGTTATTAATTACTGTGTCTCATAGATTATAACCAAATGTATTATAAAATTAAAATTAACTAGTTATCTAGTGCATGGTCATAACTACTAGAAACTTTACAATTTAGTGTCTGATATGATTTAGACTAATTTATGCATACAACTAAAATAAGCTATATCAGAAAAAGTTAGTTAACTTGACAAACAGATAAATATTTGTTTTCACCACTTATTACAGTATATATTACCACTCTGGATAAGTACTTATACGCATGAAGTAGTTTAAATATGAACTAGATTTGTGCTCAACATGTTAGACAAAATCAAACAAATTAGAAATTGTACATGTACAAAATTAATCAGAGTACGCTTACCTCTGCAGATGGGTAGAAGGTGAGCTGTTGCAGAAGAAACCACGATAAAGTTTGTCGAGACTTGATTGGTCCTAATAAAAGAAATCAAGATAGTGAGAGAACAGACCTAAATTTGAGAAATTTAGAAACCTAAAATCTGAGAAATTGTAGACCTAAATCTGACAAAATAGAGCAAAGGAAAACAAAGCAAATGGATCAATTAGTCAGAATATTATAGATTTAAATCTAAGAAATCAGAAGTGAACAGTTGCCCTGGTGTTTTTAACACAGATTACTACAAAACTATTACAACCATATCATAATAATATACCTACAAGGGTAGTACAAGTACAGAACAAGAATCACATCAGTTATGTGCCCATACCCAACTTTTTGTGCTGGTCAAATCTGATAACAGCCACAGGTTTCACCAGTGGAAAAGTACCCAACCCCAAACAGGTTGTGCTAAGTACCAACCAAACCCCAAATCTCAGATGAATGTGTAATGTCAATATTCCAGAACCCAACATAAACCTAAAAACAAAATACATCTATTATTTCACAACACAACTTAAAAACTTAAAAATTACTATTCCTTGCTGCGTGCCTTCATTTCTCCTTCATACAAGCCTAAGATAGATAATAGACGAAATGGTTTAGCTGTGCGTTAACAAGTTTAATAGGCAATCGGAGAAAACAATAATTTGTACTCTTGATCGAGATTAACAATATTGAACTCAATTTTACACCAACCAAGATTTGTACCAGTAAAGATGAAAAGCGTTCTTACCTGATAGCTAGGAGGTGGGCTGTTGGAGAAGTAATGCAGTTCTATCAAGGTTAGCGTGTCCTCAATCCAACAAATTAAGAAAAAGGGGTAAACAACAATGAACAAAGAGAGAAATAGAAAGAGAATAATAACAAAAATTATAGACATAGTGCTCAAATATTACCTCAAAGAGAGAGATCGTACTTGAGAGATGGATATGAAGAGATCAGGTAGCAATAGAGGGGGTTAAATAGAGAACTTGAGAGGGCATTGCAAGAAAGAAAGGCAGATCTGCGTGAAATCGGAAGGGATCACGCGCCAAGGAAGGGCATTACTGTCAATCGCTATCTCTGCGATTTTCTTTCCCTTCGTTCTCCTCCAAATCTGAGGAGATTTTTTTTTGTGTGCGAGGGAAATTGTGGAAGGGGATTTGGTTACCCCGCTAGATTTTCCCCTTTCATCCAAACTACAGAAATTTCCGATGGCCAATCCTGCACTGCAGTCTCAAATTGTACCAAGGCAGTCGGTGAGTACAGGTCAAATTTTGTTTCTGATGAAAAAAGAACCACCTTGTTCGAAAACAAATCATATCATCTGCCTGTATGAACTCTCTCACCAGCCACCCTTCACTATTCAAGAATCCAAATTTTTTCCAGCAGTAGCATCAGCATATTGCATGTGGTCTAGTAGCTCAGGTGGTAAGAGCACTTGGCTCTCTTCTAAGAGATCCAGGGTTCAAGCCCGCATGCTTGCGATAGGCTTGGCGAGCCAGCGTAAAAACTCAGCCATATATACAAGAAATGACCAGGGTCGGGGTGTCATTTCTAGCCTACCCCAACTTGTTTGGGATAAAAAGGCTTAGACTTTAGAGTAGCATCAGCATATTCCGGTGGATCCTTGGAGTAGCATGTTTATATAGAACGACGAACTTCTCCACAAAATGCCCCTCAATTGGATTCATAAAAGATGCAAATCTCATATTGCCAAGTGCCAACAACTGCAATTGAGGAAAACTGGATTTCAGACCACATCAATATTGCCAAAAAATTGCGTCCTTCATCAGGAATTCCATTTTTCTGACAACAGCATCCTCTTTACCACCAACAACCTAGGGGCTTTACCGAATCATAAAGGTTACTTAGCCAGTGAAACTCTGAGATTTCTCAAGCTGTTTATTTTTGCATCTAAGATGCATTTGGTCAAAATGTTTAAAAAAAGTTAAACTTGACTGATGAATGCACACAGCACACTGCCCAACTCCTCAGCCCTCTCAACTTTCATCTTAAGAACTGCTCCCATGAACAGACTGCCTCGTCTAGAGCATACAACCGATACCACCCTGAGTCACACCCTATACCCACGGTACTAGATCTATCCGTTTGGGCAGAGAGGACCAAGAGGGGACTAATCATTACCGACCTAATTAGTAATATCTAATGCGGGACCTCAATCTGCAAGGATCTATCAAACCATTTTATGTCCCACAGGTGACAGTGATACCAGCACAAGCATCTACATATGCTCAGTCAAGTCCGGGAATAGCATGCTCATATGGCAGAACAAAATTCTCCAGAAACAACTTCTCGTTTGGCCTGAAATAAGATACAAATTTTACATGTGCTTCTGGTAGCCCATTCAATTCAAGAAGAATTAACCGCATCTCTAAGCTGAATTTGAGCAGTACTAGATTTTGAACCACATACAACTTATCACAACCCACTTCCTTTGTCAGAAACTTTATTACCTCTGCTGTGAAAGCCCGAGACTTGTCAAGTTACTTAGGCTTGCATCTATGGTGCGTGTGCGTTGGTTCAAAGAGCACACTGTAATTAGTGCATACACAAACAGCTGTGATGTGGGGTTGGGTGACACCAGATTGTCTCAGGAATTGGAGCACAGAGTCTGGTTTTGGCGGAGATTTGAGGTGGGAAATGAGCCTGGATGCTCGGAGGGGAGGCCGCAGGAGTTTATCAGGTATTGGACCGCACATTGGGAGGTTAAAGGAGTGGAGAGAGAGAGAGAGTGAGGACCTTGCGAAATAACAACAGCAGCATCGCATTCTCTCAGGTTTTGGGTTTGGGTTTTGGGAGGGTTTTAGGCCGTAGGCATAAGGAATTGGTACAACTGTTTTAAACTATTTCTGCTAATCTATGCTTGATTGTTGTTCTTTATAAACTATTTCTAGATGATAGTTCTTTTTCAGAATCTGCGTGGTGGACATACAACTAGTGACTTGAAAGAAGGGATTTGATGATTTTGATCTGACAAGCACAAGGAAGGAAATATTTTTAGAAAATTTGTTTGTTTCTATTTTCTGTTTTTGCTTTGTTTGTCATAATTCTTTCTATTTTCTTTAGTTGTACCTCTTGCAATTGAATAAATTTAATTGTCTGATCTATGTCAAGGGTCATCGCTACTCAATACTATCTTTGAATATTGCTATTCAATACATATCTATGAACTGTTAAACGACTAAAACAGTTAAACGGTTATAACCGCACAATTGCACGAAACAGCTAGCGCAAGGGAAATTTGTTGCGCTCAATGGACGAAACGCAACACTAAATGGGAAAAATTTTCGTCTGATAGTACGCAACGATCAACGCAATAAGTGATTTGCGTGATCGTTACAACCGTTTTGCAGCCCTAGTCACGCTTTTGTGGCTTTGTCCAGTGTATATGGCTGAAAACGGTAGCCGTTTCAATTTTTTTTCCGTTTCGTTTCGTCCGGAACTGAACGATAACGGATAAAGATTTCAGTTTCATTTAAGGAATGGAACAACCAACGCAAATAAAAATATTGTTTCGTCTCAGAACGGAACGATTAGTGAAACTGGTACGTTTCGTGGTCGTTTATTTCGCGCATTTCGTCTAAATTTTTTTTTATGGTTTTATTACTAGATTGCAGAGGACCTCAGCAAAGAGATCGAGAGAGAAATGAGTAAAATTAGATTTATGCAGCGTCGCTCCGTCATTTCTCCGTCGAACACAGTCACATTTATCTCTCTCGCCTCTGCACCACCGAGTACAATCGCCGTCGAGAGCAAGAGGTGATTATAGTGCCTCCTCCCCCTTTCCTGCGTGACCTAACCTGTCATTTCTCTATCTATGTTTCATACAAAATGCAGAATAGTTTATTTTCTTACATCTTAATAAAATGCAAAACAGTTAGGTAGTCAAAGACGGTTATAACTGTTTTGATCGTTTCCATCAACGGAACAATCAACGCAACATGTGTTAAACGGATGCAACAATCAACGCAATAATTATAAAAATTTCGTGCATCAATGCAACGGTTAACGAAAATGACCACTTTCGTGGTCTTTTTCCACGTTATGCACCCCTACCAGTGTAAAGTTGGGATTTTGGTTCTCTCTCTCTCATACGAAAGAGGGCCGAAATTATTTTAAAGAAGAATTTGTGTCTATAAAATTTTAATAAAATGAATGATTTATTTTTTATTTTAATAAGAAACAAGTAATTACGCGTTTTATAATCGCGTTATTCTCTCTCACTTAATTATTCGTTTATAAAACAGATAAAAAGAAATAGCGCGTTTTATGAACGGGTAACAAGACTACTTACCCGTTTTATAAACGCGTTATTACAGCCTTTAGCTAACCGCAAAATATAGGACAGTGAATCCTAGAAGGAAGAGCCGAAGTGGGTGAAGAAAATTTCATATTCTGTCCATAGTCCCGTCTCACATTAATACATGTGAACCAAAATAATACAGTATGTAGTCTAATAATATATGACTATGGACTACAACATATTAGATACACCAGCCTCATTGAAGAACTAAAAAAATATTTCAATAGTGAAGGTAGGGTCCACTAATGTTATTTAGGTAGGATGCATATCCGTATAAGCAGTGTAATGAAATAATAAAATAATTTGACAATAATATTTGTTGATGTTGCCAATATATTTTATGCTTTAAAATTACTATGTTAATTTTATTTGAATGGATTTTGTAAATATATTGGCAATGTCAACAAATATTATTGTCAAATTTATTTTATTATTTCATTACACTGCTTATACGGATATGCATCACACCTAAATAACACAAGTGGACCCTACCTTCACTATTGAAATATTTTTTGAGTTCTTCAATGAGGCTGGTGTATCTAATACGTTGCAGTCCATAGTCATATATTATTAGACTACATACTGTATTATTTTGGTTCACATGTATTAATGTGAGACGGGATTATGGATAGAATATGAAATTTTCTTCACCCACTTCGGCTCTTCCTTCTAGGATTCACTGTCCCATATTTTGCGGTTAGCTAAAAGCTGTAATAGCGCATTTATAAAACGGGTATGTAGCCTTGTTACCCGTTCGTAAAACGCGCTATTTTTTTACCTGTTTTATAAACGGGTAATTAGGTGAGAGAGAATAACGCGGTTATAAAACGCGTAATTACTTGTTTCTTATTAAAATAAAAAATAAATCATTCTTTCTATTAAAATTTTATAGATACAAATTCTTCTTTAAAATAATTTCGGGAAAGAGGGTGAAGACTGAAAAGTTGGGATTAAAATGGCCGATCCTTCAGTCTGTTGTGACTTGTGAGGAAGCTTCAATGGGCTACCAAAAGGGATCGGCGTGCGTCCTTCTTGAATTACACCGGCGTGTGCAGTGGCGAAGTCAGGATTGAGAAATGACGGGGGCTAAAATCTGGCTAAATGAAATTAAGAATGAAGAGAATAACAAGTTTAAAATCTGGCTAAATGAAATTAAGAATGAAGAGAATAACAAGTTTAAGTACAAATTACTTGAAACAATATCAACATTCATTAATCTTTCTTTAACTGAAACATCATTGAGCATAATATTTTGAACTTAGAGGAGGCCCATGAACTTAACTATATAAATTTATTTTAATAAATTAACATATGATGAATAAATTTCTAATTATTAGGGGGGCATGGCCCTTGCCAGTCCCCCTCTGTCTTCGCCACTGGGCGTGTGTGCTTGATCCTTCAGTCTTTGGTATTTGAATCAAGTACTTTGATAGGAAGAAGCTTTAATTTGGTTAACTTTGGATTACTAGGCGTGGTTCCCAAATTTACGCTGTTGGGAAAATTACAGACTGGAACGGCCATTGTTAGTGTCTACTCTATGCAAAGCAGTTGATTGATGTAGAGGTCATTCTATTACTATTGGGAGTGATGGTTTTGATAATGATTGATTTGGTCACATTGGTTTAGTTAGGGATTATAATTTGTCCAATCTCGATGAGGGTTTTGGTAATGTCTAGAGCTCACATTTCTAGATCCAAATTTTGATTCCATCGAGAACAAAATTTACTGTCATCCTAACTGTTGCACTGCCGTACTGTTCTACAAATAATATATATATTTTTTATGGAAGGTTAGTTGGTAAATGACAATACACACCATAATTTCATTAACAAAATAAAAAATGTTTAATGCCGCTCTTGTTGTATGCTTTTAATTTAAAAAATGTTGGATGGCTATGACATATGACGTCCCTTTTTGTTCAAAAAAAAAAAAAGTTTCTATTCTAATTGGCAGAAAACATGTTATGATCAACCCTACAGATTTTCTTATATTATCACTTCAAAATTATATTGAATTTAAGTATTGTAACAAGAAGTTATAGTATCGTCATCTCATTTTCCAGATGAACTTCCAAATAAACTTATCAACTAATGTCTAGTTGGCATATAATTAAATTGTTGTCCTTATTATCTTCATACCTATTAACTTTTCTTTTGGGGATGTAGGTTCTCATAAAGTGGCATCATTAATGATGAAGAATACAGTTCACCTCAGATTTGGCTTGAGTGGTCTAGAAAAAAACTTGCTGGTACGTGATTGTTTTAATGGTTTATTTCAATATATTAATGGGTGCAAGCCAAAACTTGTTTTTTAATTGTGCTACTGCTACCGCAGCGTAGAAGAAGGATACTTTTTTCAGGTTTTGAAATTGTTTCTATTGTACAATTCATGCCAGTGCCTTAACTAAGTACTTTATTATTATCCAAAATTGATATATATATATATTTTTTTTTGACAACAAGCCCGTAGGCAAAATTGATATTTTCAATGCCATCTATAAGCTTTCCTGTTGAACCATTGCTGGGAGGACATTGGTACTTATTTAATTTGTTTAAGCTACTATTGGGCAAGTGGATTGGGCCAGGCAAGTTACATAAGCTTTTTGGGTTAGATTCAAGAAAAGTCTACACCTGAATGCAACGCATACATGGGCACATGCTCCTATTCACATGTACACGCTAGTAAGAAAAAAGGTGGAACTGGTAAAATGCGGTATCCCAAATTGCTCCGTGAATTTATAACTATACAAATGGTGATGGAAGGTATTTGTTCTGATTAAAAAACTTGAGCTGATAACCTTTGGTCTTTGTAGTTTGTACTTGGATTTGTGCAGCTACTAGCAAACCAATGAGGGCTTACTTGTAGGAATAATTGGGACTGAACAAGAACAGCTATCCTTCCAAATTGAGCTTCCTGAATGCATGCAGTAAAAGAGTAAAGAACCAGGAGCTTAGATTCACTCCTGGAGAAAATCTAGGATTGGTATCCATGAAGGACCTCACCATCTCATAAATTAGGCTCCCTTGAGTAACGTTATTTGAGGAAGTGTTTTGCTGTTGATGTGCCTTTATGATAAGTGTCACAAGGGCTCCTCCAAGTTTCTCGTTAAATGTCTATAATCACGTACCAGTTTGACAAACTGATCAGAATAATAATAAGAAAAAACAGAAGACTAAAACCCTATCTGACTTTGACACTAGCTGGTATAAGTTACTTGAATACATTTTTTATCTGAGATTCTGTTTTTATTAATTGATTAGAATGAATTTTCAGCCACCAAGATTCAGCTTGTATGATGAGACTAAACAAATGTATGCTTGAAGAAGAAACTTATGGTCAACAAATAGCAATGATTAACAAAGCAAGGTTCTGTACACTCCTTATAATTTACTTTAATCTGTTCATGTGTATCCTGTGTGCATTATTAAGATTGAGAAAAAGCTCCGTGATGCCATTAAAAATGGCAAAGCATCTTCCATCCTCCTACCAGCAAAAATATCAATGGTATTCCATCAAATGTAATGTTCTGAAACATGCCCAAACCGTTTATTTCTCTTTAGCACCAGTGCTTCTGCGCATAGCCATGCAGACTAAGAAAGGTAACACCATTTATCTTAATTTTAATATTGGAGGTTTTGGAATAGATAACGTTGCACACACATTTCCTGAATACTGCTTAATTGAGTATACTGCTGTGAGTTGTTGAAGATGTGATGGGAATTGATTTTGACTTTCGAGGAATGGACATTCAAATTTTGGAACATGATTGCGACATGCGAAGAGAGTTAAAATGAAGTAGAGAAACCTCAGTCGGCTAAAACAGAAAATCCACAACTCGAAGGGGCTATAATGGAAATGGTCCTAGAATATGAAAAAGTGTTTTGGGTTAAGCTTAGAAACCCGGCCGTTTGTTTTTCTGGCATGTTTTGTTGGAATGTGGCCTCGAATAAGTTTGAATCTCGGCTCGACATGTATATTTGAGTGGCAATTTTGAGCCTAGGATGAAAATGGAGCGGATAAACTCCACTCTGCATATCTGAATCCGACAAAATAGAATATTCGGATCTTTATATCAGTATCCAAACTAATTCAACTTTAATTCAATAATAGGACTCAAGGAAATGGAAAAAAGAAATTCGGATTAAACGTCCAAGTTTGCCTGAATATAATTTTTTTTGGACATACTAGACAGTGGCTATCTAGTTAAAAGAAAAGAAAAGAAAAAAGGAAAGTAAAAAGAAAGTAAACTGCTGCCTAACAAAACTTCCTAAACAAGGTTGTCTCTCCAACAATCCAATCATGGATGATGCTTAAGGGTCTGCATTCCTCTCTGAAGGTTCTATTGTTGCGCTCAAGCCAGAGTCCCCAAAATACCGTTGCAATTACCGTCTCAGAGAAAGCATTTGAAGCTGTCAGAGCGAGCATCGCAGCTAGTGCATCAGAGCAATTTTGCCTGAATATAATTGATAAAGTGATTAAAGCAAAAACAGATGATGTGCGTAGAGAAATTTTATACATATTAAAAAAAAAAACTTGATTCAAAGTGATAACAAAACATTTTAGAATATCTAACCACATTTTATGTTCATTTTAATAAAGATTTTTCAAATTATAAATATCAATAAAATTAATTCAGCAAATGAAAATAGCATACTGTTAATTGTCTTGGAAGACATTGACTACAAAATCTACAATACCAATCAATATGAAGATTGACTTTTTCAGACCCCATGATAATATAAAAATACAAACATATTGAAAGTCTGGAAGAACGTCAATTTTATCGAATGAAACAGCAATTAACATTTTTAGTAATTACAAATTTGCAACAAGTTTTTATTACTTACAAATAAAAAGAAAGAAAAGGACCATCCTCTCCATTAGTGTTGTAAATGCGTGTCGTACCATGTTGTGCCGTATCAAACACGTCATTTTTAGTTCATTTGTTGTGTCGTGTCATACTGTATCTAAATATTTCACATGTCGTGTCTATATTCTAAGGGGTGAACACGACACGCCTAAGGACACACCACGTCTCGTGTCCTTGTGCCGTGTCAATGTCGTGTCATTTTTTAACACGTTTAAATTTCATAAAACATAGTTATATATTTATGTTTATGGATAAATTAGACATTAAAATTATGAAATTATTTTCAAAAATAGACAATACAAGGATTTTCATTATTATTTCATAAAATTTACAATTTTGAACTCTCATTATAAGCTTGTTGTGTATCTCGTGTCGTGTCTCTTGTGGTGTTTCGTGTCGTGCCATGTCATGTATGGACAATTTGCATGTCGTATCTGTTAGTAAATTGCCTAATTTTAATTTTGTGACTAATTACCTTTAATTAATCCAATTAAACACAAGCAACACGAGATCTAGTACATAAGCCATTCGACACAAAGAGATAGGTGGAAAATTTGTACCTCCCGCGAAATCGTATTCGCGGGGCTCGATCCTACGGCATGGGAATCGATGGGGTGCTTCTCTTTCTTCTCCAATTCGCCTCGAGTCCACCTAGAGATTAACCAAGGTCTAAATCGATTCGTGCTAGCGATTCGATTAGAATAAAGCTAATCCTAAGGATCAACCCTCTTCAAGAATCAACCTATTTGATTATGGTGGAGAGTTGTAGCTCAACACATGAGCATATGGAGGAGAGGAGGAGAGAGTGGCGCCGGCCAAGAGAGGGAGAAAGAGGGTGCGGCTAGGGTTAGGGAAGAGAGCTAGTCCAATTTTGCATCTATACATCTCTATATATAATGCACAATCCCTACCTACCACCAACCATCTATTTACAAGATTGCCACTCTCACCTACCACTAGGGCCGGCCATATTATGGGCTCACATGGGCCTCTCATCTCATTTAATTAGGCCTCTAATTCACATAATTAGAAGCTACTCCAAATATTTTTCAATTGGGCTATACATTTAATACATAAATATTGGCCCAATAAATTAATATAACTATTTATATTAAATTATGTCGAGCTAAAATAATTATTAACTAATTAATAATTATTCTAGGATTAGCTAATACATTAATTTATTTCAATATGATCCATTTGACTTAATTAATTATAACGGTATATAATTAATTAATCAACTTATCATATTTCCGCAATACGAACTATTGCGAATAAATAAATAATGCACTGTCTTGGTCAAAACTCTATTTTGTGTGACCCTTTGAGGATTTATACTAAGTTGGACATGGAATTAAATCGCTATTTAATTCCAATAATCATAAGCGGTATCTAGCAACACGTTATGATTCCCAATTCGCATAAATAGTGTACTGCTACAGTATTTAAATCCTGCATAAGAGAATAAAATATTTCTCTATTTTGATTCTTATGTCTCACGATATCATCATATAATCCAAGATAGGAATGTGTCATTCTTGCAGATTATACGTTTCTTGATCTAGAGATAATTGTATAAAGTTGCATGCAAACAATCTATCTCCATCAAGGGGCCCAAACAGATATCGTCACTCACTAAGTGAATTAATGAGGGACATACGATTTTCTTGATGATTAGCTTTTCCCCGCACAATTCAAGAGAACATAAATAAAGTCCGTATAGCAGCCCTTATCGGGAATCAGCGGTAGACGATATTTATTGAACCTATCCTCATGTGGAAAAGATAAACATCTCAAACTTAGAACCAAAATCGTAACGAAATAAACAATGACACATAACACAATCCATATGTTTATTTCGATGGGTCAAGTCCTGTGCTATGTTCCATAACATACACATATGCAATTAAGTTGGTAACTCTTTACCTATGATTTGTAGAACTTAATCATCACTTAACTTGCATACTAATCTTATAAGATAATTAATGTTCCTTGTTAATTATCAAGATTATGGACTGTTTAAATTTATTATTGTCATTCTAAAGAATGATCCACAGAGATCTACAATTTAGATCCTCAACCTGAATAATCTGTCAATAATAAACCTAGGAACGGATGATAATATATCATCCATAACATAAACTAATATTTAATTCATTAAATTATTGACTTCTAGGACATAACTCCAACAGTATCTATGCCATCAAAGTTGGACACGACTTGCCAAAAGACATGGCACACTTAAGTTCTTGTACCGTATCGTGTCCATATTCTACCGTGTCGTATCACCTCCGTACCATATCATACCGTTATATTTGGTCACACCATATTTTTTTAGAATAGTACCGTTATGATGCAAGACAAATCAGACGATGCAATGTCTCTAATATTCCGATTAAAAAAATACAATTACACGAAGGGAAACCATACTGGAATACTACATATCAAACCAGATGATGAAGTTTTTTTTAGGCCAGTTTCAATTTCTAACCAGACATACAAGTAATCAAGAAAAAAAGAAAAAAATAATAAATAAAGCACATATCTCACTAGTATCATGTTGGCGTTGAGTACCAGAGCACATCTCACACCATAGGCACTTTTAACCTTCTTTTCATATATCGTGAAAAATTATTGGGTCTGTACAATTAAGCCAATTAAAACTTTAAATTTTCAAAAGAGAACTTATCAAAGAAAAATATTTTGATAGTTATGTATGAATCAAGGACAACCAAATTTAAGAATAAAGTGAAAAAAAATAATAATAGGGAGGAGAAAAGGTGCTTGGTGTATATAAATTCAAGGAAGAAAAATTGTTATTTATTTGTGTTGTACTAAACGTCTCTAGGTTTCTCGATTACAAAACAATATCATTAAGCATTTAACAATCTTCTTTGAGTTTTATAGGAAGAAGGTGCAAAGTTTGAAGACTTGGATAAAAACTATGTGCAAGATCAAGATCAAGTCTTTAGAGAGCTTATAGGCTAGTTTAGACTTTAATAGAAGATTTACTTTAGTCATTTTATCCTTGAAATGGTCTAATTAGCAGAAAAGCTCAAGAACTCAGTATTTTTCTAAATCTCAGGACCAGTGCGTCGTGTAACGCAACATTGGGTTATACAACGTACCAGTGGGTTGTGTAACGCAATATTTGTTGTACAACGCACCAGTTTTTGTGCAGAATTTTTTGTCTCAAAACCAGTGCGTTGTGTAACGCAATATTAGATTGTACAACGCACCAGTGAGTTGTGTAACGCAATATTGGGTTACACAACGCACCAGTATTGTGCAGATTTTCTCCGTTTCTTAATTTAACAGAAACAATGCGTTACACAACGCAACAGAGGGTTGTGTAACGCACTAGCTAAACCATTTTGAGAGATTACTCTCTCACTTGAGCTTTTCATAGCTAAACCATTTTGAGAGATTTAGTAGCCTCAAACACCACCGCCCCGACATTGTCGCTAGATGTAGGTTGGAATAGGTTGAGGGCTCTTCTCCTTTGAGGCCGTTGTGCCATTTGAGTTAGGCCGATCCACCTCGAGTGTCATTGTGACGAGGTGATTCGGTTCGAAATTGTAGTCCCGTTCTTATTGGAATTGAACGGAGCGCGCCCTTTGGTGGTAGCGAAACTCCCGGAGACGTACGACTAAGGCTAGCTTTTTCTAGCGGGTCGGAACTCCGTAATCATATCGAGTGTTCAATTTCTCTCTTCCTCTTTCTCTTTATTATCTTGCTTTACTTGAATTGCTTGTGTGCTTGCTTGTTTTGGGTACCAATTGAATTGTGTTAGGATAGTTCAAACCAAACCGGTCCAAAACCATAATTGCTTCCGCTAAATCTTAATTAAGCTTTCTCCTTAGAAACAACAATTTGCAATTAATTCATCATTTATGCACGCAAAGAGGCACAGATTCAGTCATTTGTTTGCAAATAATTCATTTGCAAATTAAAGAGCTAGGTGATCATTTTGCAATTTGCAACGCACAATTAAAGGAAAGAAAAAGTAAAAAATACGCTTTAAGATAATGCTAGAATGAAATTAAAAGGAAAGTGCTACTGTGGTGCGGCTAGTGGACGGAATATAAGGATATTTTTGTAACGGAAAATTAAAGTAAAGGAAAAAAAATTATGAT
This sequence comes from Rhynchospora pubera, assembly GCA_028095005.1. NCBI lineage: Eukaryota > Viridiplantae > Streptophyta > Magnoliopsida > Poales > Cyperaceae > Rhynchospora > Rhynchospora pubera. The sequence continues at coordinate 83,039,645 of CM051462.1, read as the reverse complement.
TGAATATGGAATTAAATGAGATATAACGCATTTAAGGAATGATCTCAACAACGGCCGTGTCCACAAAAAAGTACATGAGGACACACACCACGAGTATTTAACCTATGTTCAATTTCTTAAATTGTACAGCTAAATATCATGTCAGAGCTTCATGTTCATATTTATTTAAAGAATGGCCTAATTCAGCATAGTGGTAAGGCTTTTAGGCGACAACTGCTGCACTCGGATTCCATTAACTATTTACTATGGTGGAAATTATTTTTTTCCTGGTCCACAGTTGGTATAATTAACCGAGTCCATGTACTAAAAACCGAATTAAATAAAAAAAATTTAAAATATGGCCAGTTCGTGAGTTCGGGGCTTGAAACCCCAATATGCTTTTGAGCTGGGAAACGAAGAAGGCCACGCCAGCAATATCGGGCTTTGAAACCCGATCAGGCCCAAAATTCATTTCGGGATTCAAAATCCAGGAATTGATCCGGTCGACATTAAAAATCAAACAACATTTGCGCATGACCTGTTAGGACAAAAATACCCTTACAAATTTAAACTAAAAAATAACTGTTGTCTAGATAAAGAGTATTATTGTCCTAAATATGTCACAAATGTTGTTCGGACCAATTTAGATGTTGTCCCGATCAATTCCCCAAATTCTGCTATTACGTTATTATTTATAAATATTTTCAATAATGTAATCTTTTAAAAATGTTATAATAATATTTTTTATTAATAAAAAATCTGTGCTAACCCTTCAACAATTAAACCATCTCACCTCCATTCAGGGCTTCATATTGAATTGGATTGGCCTTGGGCTGATCTGGCACTACCAGGGTCGGAATATTTGCTCAGGAAGTCAAAATCAAATGTAGAGCTCTCATTTGGGGAACTCATCCAAGTAACCCGCCCAACAGACTCCATATCTTCAAACATTGTAGTTGTATTTTCATTTCTGATCTTCATGTTAAAGTGTTAATACCAAATTTCCAAGATATTACTAAGAATCATCCCTTTGATTAAAGATCTCTATGATATTCCATGTTGCATTAAAGAATTTCCCTTTCTAAAGTTGTTTACTATTCCTAATAACAAATAAAAATGAAATTGTAGAATGCAGAAGAGCCATAGATAATGAATCTTACAGCCATAGTCGTGAACCAAAAGGGTTGAATTTCTGGCCCCACTCACTGGAATATTCTGTTTGTTCCTGGTAAACAGGTAAAGAAGCAAGAAATGTCATGTCTCGGTTCATTATTTCTGGAGTTGATACCTATAATATTATTGGAAAGCTAAGTAGACCAACCTGCAGTAACATAAATCTATATGTATCTAATTAATCCAAAGATATGACGACAAAAATGCTAGACCATAACACAGTAATTTTTCTTTTGTAAAGCTGTTGCAGAAGGTGATAATTTCTTTTGTTTATAGAATGCATAATAAGGTTGGGAACCGCTACACTGACCATTATTTATGAAATTGCCCCGATTTGTTAGTAGGCCAGTTTGAATTTCCACCTCAGAGCTGCTACAGGTTGAGTAGGTGATGAACATGAAAATGACATGGTATTTATGTCCGGTTAAGTCTAATTATCTTCCTAAATTCTGTCCTTTTCACGTTCATTTTATATCATTTTGTCCATTTTATAAGAAAGAAAGAGATATTGTCGTTTTGTTGTTTTTGTTGCATTTCAGGTTTGAGGGTGCACCCGCATCTCAGGGTGCATCCTGACGCTGACTAGGAAATGATGTGCTACAGACATGGCGATGCACCTGCATTCCAGGGTGCACCCTACGCGCAGATTTGGAAACTGCACTGTTTCTCAAGCGACAGCTAGCTGTTCCTCTCAGATCCGATTTCCCTTATTGCAAGGGCTGAAATGGAAAGAGTTTAAAGGCCTCCAGGCTGAAAAAGAAAAAATCAAGGAGGAGATGGAGGGATATTGATGAAGGCAACATAAAAGGAAGCTAAGGGGCTGCTGTCCAAAATTAACCACACACCTCTCCATTCCAGAAATTCAGATCTGTTCTTCCTTCCCCTCTCTCCCTGGTCGAATTTTGACCAAGGGCTTCGGCCTTGGTCTCTCTTAGGACGGCAACTACCTCTCCCATGGTGACAGCAAGGAGAAGGGTTGTAGCACCGATCCTAGAGATGGAGACCAAGAAGATTGGTTGCATCTTTATCTCCTTATCTCTTGTGTTTGTGTTCAATATTGTTGATTGTTTTATTTCTGTTTCATGAGTAGCTAAAATAATTTTAGGATTATGATGTAGCTCTTACTCTTGCTTGAATTAATGTAGCATTTATTTTAGTTATTATGGGTGGTTGTTGTTAATTCTGTCTATTGTGTTGTGCGATTTATTTGATCACTTGCACGCTTGTTATAAATTTGATTGAAATTATCATTGAGTAGTTAGACACAAAGGTATGGTTGATTCTCTTAACTTTCTAGCAATCCGCTTAGACTATTTCTTTATGGTCTAAGTAGACAGATTCAAAGGGAGGTTAAGATAGACTATTACCAAACGGTCCGCTCGAGTTAATGGATTTCGGATTTAGACAAGTAGACATGCACAAAAGTACTTATAAACCACTTGTTAACACATTTCTCTCATTTTCATTACATTTGTTTTTATCCAATTCTTGCCCGCTTGAGATTTGTTTGTAGGAAGTTAGTATGAGTAGCTAGACACAAGGGTGTAGTCGATTTTCCTATTTTTCTAGCAATCCGCTTAAACCAGCAATTTGTGGTTTAGGTAGTCAGATTCAAGAGGGGATTAGGATAGATTATTACCAAACGGTCCGCTTGTATTAATTGATTACAAACTTAAATCAAGTAGCCAGGCACAAAAGGATTGCATAAAGTACGTGTGATGAGACCCCATAATTCTAAGTAGATTGTTGTGTTAACTCAAGTAGAGTATAGTGGCGAAATCATAATCCTAACCAAAAATATAATTATTTTCTGTTAAGAGTCCACTTGCATCGTAGACTGCATCCTGTTTTACCAGTAGCATCCTAGCTTGCATCGTGTTTTTCAGCACTTCACCTTCATCCTTGGTCGCACTCAGTCCAGTGCGACTGCATCCCATACTGCACTAGCATTTGCATTATTTATTTACTTTCCTGTTTTACCCCTGTATTCAATACCAATCCAACTATTTGCCAGGTCTAGATTACCCAAAGTTGTTAGTCCGGTAATTCTAAACCGCCTCCCTGTGGGATCGACCCCTAAGTACTACGCGGTAGGATAGTGCGCTTGCATTCCGACCAAATAGGGTTAGGGTTTTTATTTAGTCTTGTGTACCCTAAAAAGCACACATCAAACTTGGCGCCGTTGCCGGGGAGGCAACAGAATATCGATACGAACCGACTTAAGTGAGGCTAGACCATCATTTTATTTTATTTTTTGTTTATTTTTCTCTTTCTATGTTTTTTTTTGTTCTGTTATTTTCTACTTCACCTTGCACCTTTTTGTGTTCATCTTTTAGGTTCAGAAGTCCAGTGCGCCTGCACTCTCACAATTCAGGCAGCAAACAATGATGCGCCCGTATCAAGACAAGGTGCATCCAGATGGTGTTCTAAGCACAATGCTCACCCTGACCCAAATGCACCCTCTCATTTCGAGTGCATCCAGTCAGACAGTCAGACTGCATCCCAATCAATAGTGTAGTGAATTCTCAAGCGTAATGAAGAATACACCCAAGAAGTCTCAACACGAATGAGTAATGCAGGCGCATCCTCAGCTGCACCAGCAACAACCAGTGCACCTGCACTACCTCAGGGTGTATCTGCACTTCCTCATGATGCACCTGCACAACCTTCGAGTGCACCCAGATGCTGCAATGCAGCCAGACTTGTTGTCATGCACTATTCCTGTGAGTTCCTCTCTTTTCCTTTCTCTGTTTCTTCTTGTTTTCATTTGTGCATTGAGGACAATGCTTACTCTTAAGCATAGGGTGTTTGTTTGTTTGTTTTGATGTCTTTGGAGATGAACTAATGACACTGTTTTGGATTTGGTTTGTTTGTTTGTTGTCAATGGGCTGATTTGAATGTTGCTTTGGGTTCTAAATTAGGCTGATGGATTTTTATTGTCTATGTTTGAATGTGAAGAGTCAAAGTAGTCTCATAGCGAGCAAACAAGTTTTAGGGTTGAAATGACAGTTTTGAAAGTTTCTGGAATAGATTAAGGACTTGTAGTTCTTTAGTCAATTTCTGTTCTCTTGGTTGAATTCATAGGACTTTGGGAGTTGTTAAGAATTGTTTTAAACTGAATTTGATGAAACTGAATTCGAGCGACCTAAAGATGAAAGCAAGAACTGTTCGAGAGTCATTTTTCTAACCATTAGGTGGATTAATTTAATAAGTTTTTTTATTGAATTCGGTTTGATAGAGCCGGCAAAGGGCAATCTCGAGTTGCTTAAGATCATTCCTTCAACTCAAAAATCGAACTGATTGTAGGAAGTGAATTGCATGTTTGGAGATTAAACCACTATTTTTAATTTTTTTTAAAGTGAAAAAAAAACAAAAAAAACAAAAAAAAAATAAATAAAAGGGGAACTAAAGTGCGGTGCTCTGACGATGGCCATTGCGGAAAGCTATAGGTCTGTGTGGATAAAAAAATGGATCCATCTAAAATTTTGAGGAAAACCTCAAGCAAAAACCACACTCATCTGGCTGACCTCTCCGCCGCGGGAAAACTCCTTGCCCCGGGAAAATGTGTAATTAACCCAAAATGTTTTCAAAAATTTTCGTGTGGTTTAAAATTTCCAAACATATGATTCAGGACTGAGAATTAGTTTAGTATTATTTGAGTTGAAGGGGTTCGATCCCGTTTCTATTTGTCTTGAAATCGATTAAAGAACTTTGAAGAATTAATCGACTTAATGTTTAGGTAAATGACTCATGGACAGTGCATTGCGTTTAGTCTTAAGTCTGTTTCAAAGTCGGTTGAATCTCTAAAAAGAAATTGCTTTTGTTTGAAATCGATAACTCCTTGGGTCGTACACATTCAATTGAGAGAAAGGTTTTTGATCTGTTGAGTTCTTGTACTTGAAAAATTCTAGAAATTATCAAATTACACATTCAACTTTGAAATCCAATTGCACATAATGAGATGAAAAACATTACTCAATGGGGATTGATTAGGTTAAACCGTGCCTTTTGCTTGAGGACAAGCAAAGATTCAAGCATGGGGTGTTTGATGAACATGAAAATGACATGGTATTTATGTCCGGTTAAGCCTAATTATCTTCCTAAATTCTGTCCTTTTCACGTTCATTTTATATCATTTTGTCCATTTTGTAAGAAAGAAAGAGATATTGTCGTTTTGTTGTTTTTGTTGCATTTCAGGTTTGAGGGTGCACCCGCATCTCATGGTGCATCCTGACGCTGACTAGGAAATGATGTGCTACAGACATGGTGATGCACCTGCATTCCAGGGTGCACCCTACGCGCAGATTTGGAAACTGCGCTGTTTCTCAAGCGACAGCTAGCTGTTCCTCTCAGATCCGATTTCCCTTATTGCAAGGGCTGAAATGGAAAGAGTTTAAAGGCCTCCAGGCTGAAAAAGAAAAAATCAAGGAGGAGATGGAGGGATATTGATGAAGGCAACATAAAAGGAAGCTAAGGGGCTGCTGTCCAAAATTAACCACACACCTCTCCATTCCAGAAATTCAGATCTGTTCTTCCTTCCCCTCTCTCCCTGGTCGAATTTTGACCTAGGGCTTCGGCCTTGGTCTCTCTTAGGACGGCAACTACCTCTCCCATGGTGACAGCAAGGAGAAGGGTTGTAGCACCGATCCTAGAGATGGAGACCAAGAAGATTGGTTGCATCTTTATCTCCTTATCTCTTGTGTTTGTGTTCAATATTGTTGATTGTTTTATTTCTGTTTCATGAGTAGCTAAAATAATTTTAGGATTATGATGTAGCTCTTACTCTTGCTTGAATTAATGTAGCATTTATTTTAGTTATTATGGGTGGTTGTTGTTAATTCTGTCTATTGTGTTGTGCGATTTATTTGATCACTTGCACGCTTGTTATAAATTTGATTGAAATTATCATTGAGTAGTTAGACACAAAGGTATGGTTGATTCTCTTAACTTTCTAGCAATCCGCTTAGACTATTTCTTTATGGTCTAAGTAGACAGATTCAAAGGGAGGTTAAGATAGACTATTACCAAACGGTCCGCTCGAGTTAATGGATTTCGGATTTAGACAAGTAGACATGCACAAAAGTACTTATAAACCACTTGTTAACACATTTCTCTCATTTTCATTACATTTGTTTTTATCCAATTCTTGCCCGCTTGAGATTTGTTTGTAGGAAGTTAGTATGAGTAGCTAGACACAAGGGTGTAGTCGATTTTCCTATTTTTCTAGCAATCCGCTTAAACCAGCAATTTGTGGTTTAGGTAGCCAGATTCAAGAGGAGATTAGGATAGATTATTACCAAACGGTCCGCTTGTATTAATTGATTACAAACTTAAATCAAGTAGCCAGGCACAAAAGGATTGCATAAAGTACGTGTGATGAGACCCCATAATTCTAAGTAGATTGTTGTGTTAACTCAAGTAGAGTATAGTGGCGAAATCATAATCCTAACCAAAAATATAATTATTTTCTGTTAAGAGTCCACTTGCATCGTAGACTGCATCCTGTTTTACCAGTAGCATCCTAGCTTGCATCGTGTTTTTCAGCACTTCACCTTCATCCTTGGTCGCACTCAGTCCAGTGCGACTGCATCCCATACTGCACTAGCATTTGCATTATTTATTTACTTTTCTGTTTTACCCCTGTATTCAATACCAATCCAACTATTTGCCAGGTCTAGATTACCCAAAGTTGTTAGTCCGGTAATTCTAAACCGCCTCCCTGTGGGATCGACCCCTAAGTACTACGCGGTAGGATAGTGCGCTTGCATTCCGACCAAATAGGGTTAGGGTTTTTATTTAGTCTTGTGTACCCTAAAAAGCACACATCAGTAGGTTATGGGTTGAACAACTATGACCTTGCTTGGCTTTTTTAATTTTTCTTTCTTTTTTTTTCATTTTCTTTTTTCTATTTTCCAGACTTTTTAAAGGGGTTGGTTGCAGGTGGCTCTGAGGAAGATGGGAATAATGTTGACATCAAAAGCCTCCACTCAAGGGATTAAAACCTGCTCACCTCACCACACATAAAGACTGAAAATAACTCAGAAAACAACTCACCTATCCAGAAACTGTGTAATAGATGATTATTATTAAATTTAATATAAACAAAGATAGTTTCCGCAGGTTGACCTGCATCATATGATCTCTCGGGTCTGGTTTGGATCAGGTCAAGGCCAACTTTAGTTTGGACTTTAAATAATATTAAGCTAATAAATACCACACCTGCTGTTTTAAAATTACAAATATTTTTAAAATAAAACTAACTTACCACAATCATTGTTTGTTCATCCTCACAGGACAGTTGATTGAAGCCAGTATCCCTGCTTAGAACCTAGATCATAATAATGTTATAAAATAAATAAACTTGTATGAAAATAAAAATACTACTTGTAGAATTTTCCAAATTATTAAGTTAGAATGTACTGATGTACATCATCTGTATCTTGTACATGTGACCAATTTTGGTTACCCTGTGAGTGTATATCATGATATCTGGAGGAATATTTATGAAATGCATCTTGAAAAAGTAAATGAGACTACAGTGTACTAAAAATGCATGTATTGAAAGGAAAACTTAGACTAAGTTCATAAAATATACATCTACGGATTTGGAATTCAGTTGTTTCTTGAAACTATCAGGTATTCCAGCAAGCATAAATTTTGTTGAATTGAGCAGGCATATAGATGCAGGAAATGTTCTTATCCCACTGAAAGAAACATCTAAAAGTGAGAGGTTGATGAGACTTCCTGTGTCAGCAGGTAACTCTTCTAGCCGTCTGCATGACTTTAGCTGTAAAACTCGTAGGTATTTAAGTTTACTAATACCCAAAGGTAGCATTCTTAGATTGTTACAATCTTTGAGGCGTAACATCTGAAGATTTTGAACTTTCCATAACATCACTGGAAGTTCCTCAATTTCTACATGCGTGATGTGAAGGTACCGGAGGTTCACTAGATTTGCAATGTTTGTAGGCAGCTCTTTTAAATTGGGGCAGCGAGTTATTTCAAGTGTTTGTAAATGGTAAAGGAGGCACAATGATTCTGGCAAGGTTTCATCCATGAATTCTATAATTTTAAGATAGCACAGATGCTTTAGCGGTGAATGTGCCAAAGCAAGTACATTGGAACCAATCAATCCAAGGACACGCACTGACCATATATCATGTAGAGATCAATGAAAGAACCATGGGTACTTAGAGGAGCATTAAATAATGTCCTTAACCTTTCAGGTCTAAAGGACTGGAAGGAGTTGTTTCCTTTTTTTATATATAAATGTCGAATTTTTTCAGGTATCTCACTTGACTTTTCATCCATTATGGTATGGATTTCACCCCCAGAAAGAGATCTTGCAAGATCATAAATGACATCATGCAAACGAAAGCTACCTTTTGTACAAGGTTCTATGAAAAATCGTAGTTGCAACTCAGCAAGATACTCCTCCCCGATGTCTTCTGCACTTTTCCTTCCTTTAGGCAGAACAAACCCGTGGGCAATCCACATGTAAATAATTGAAATTTTTCGAAGACGAGAACCTTTAGGAAACAAGGAACAAAACAAGAAACAATCTCTTAGTTTTGGGTGCAAATGATAGTAGCTTATCTTAAGTGACCTAAAAATTGGATCAAACTCATCAAATTCCCATAATTCACTATACAAAATATCCCTCCAAACATATTGGTTTTTGTTATATCGCAAAGCCCTGGCAATACATTTAATTGCCAAAGGCAGTCTGCCACACCTCTTGATTATTTCCTTACCATTATCCAATGAACATTCTCCTTCTCTCATTCCTTCCCCACCAAATGCATAATGATAAAACAATTTTAAACAATCTCGTTGGGGCAATAAATAAAGCCGGTATGGAGAGACTGTATCGGAAGCCTCAGTTACAGCTTCATTCCTACTTGTCGCCAACACTCGCACAACCTGAGCAGCTCTTAATGGAAGAAAGAATGTTTCCCAATCATCTTGTGTCACATCCCACACATCATCAAGTACCAAAAGCATTCTCTTTCCAACTAACTCATTCAGAAGCACCTCTTGGTTCTTGCTGAACCCGTCAAAGCTATTACCATGCTTTCCAGTAACACACTCAGTAATCTCTTTTGTAAGCCTAATAATATCAAATTCCGAAGAAACATATACCCATGCCTTCACATCAAACCTTGATTTAACAAAAGGATCATTGTAGACCATCTGGGCCACAGTAGTCTTGCCAATACCCCCCATTCCTAATATTGGAATGACTTTGAGCTGGTATTTTATTTCATCATCCTCTAATACACCAGAGCACAATAGGTTTATAATTTCCTCCTTGTCATGGCTCCTACCAAAAATACCGTCTTTACTCAACAAGTGGCTGGTTGAAGAAAGGTTTATGGAAGGGATGCCAACTCTCCTCATTCCATCCTCATTTGTCAACCGCAGGGCTTCCCTGTCTCTTGCGATTTCATCAAATCTACTGTTTATTTGACTAATCTTTTCACCCATCTCCAGCGAAACAGAGTCCGACAAATAGGAAGAGACATAATTTATTATGGCACTGTTGGATATGCTATGAGTCACTTGACCTGACAGAACTGCTCTTCCAGCTGGTTTGACTTCCAACTGGCACCGCAAGATCTCATAATGGCACTCATCAAGGACATCCTCGGCATCACCTGCAAGACACTTAAGCTCTTGGAGCCACAATTTGACAGCCTCATCATGAATCTCCCTGTTCTCAACTTCTTCAACTGTCGCTTGAATCCACCTTAGCTTTCTATCCAACTTCTCAATATCTTCCTTCAGACCATCTCTTCTGGATGTGGGAGTGAGATTAAATGCGCTACCAATAGCTGATAACATTGTGAAAATAAACTGGCTCGTTAAGCCTCCATCCCTCCAATTAGCAAGTGGCCTTCAGATTGGGGTGCCACTATATCTAGAATCATCTGATCATAGGGTATATGAGAAGGTCAAAAAGAAACATAAAAGATACGTGGAAAACTAACCAATCTAATAAATGTCCTTAGGATCGTATAAAGGTAAGCAGATGAATATCTTTACTGGACTTTGTGCAGTTAGGTTCATTATTAGATGATCATACACAGAACAAGTTGGATTTTTTCTCCCCCTCAGAAACATTATGTATCCAACTGACATCCCAAATTCCCAACTACCCAATTAGAACTGCATATTCGACCAATAATTATTGTGTCTTCTATTTCTTTTTCCAATCCTCGAATAATGTTAAAATTTCAATAATTCATTGTTGTTAATAGACTAGCCATGGGACTACAGTCGCAGTATGCTTCAGTACGGGTAATTTTTCACAATTATTTACAATTTTCGAGAGTCTTTCAGAAAGGAATGGTGTCACGTCTAAACAAAATTGAGTGTCATAATACTGAGATTTACTCCAAATTTTGCTTGAATTAAGCTTAAGAAAGCAAGAGATTTCAGTACCTGGTATCGGTTGAGGAGGGAGATGCACAGTTACCACTTATCAAAAGCAGAAAGAACGGACTTTAGAAAGAACTAAAACGAGATTTTTATGGTAAATGTGCTGTAGTATATTGTCTCTCTGATCTTTCATTGTTCACAGATTGGAGTTGATTTCGGAAATGATGATGAAAGCAGGACTGCAGTTCCAACTAGCAAGGTACTTTCTTCTTCGAATATTAATAAAATTTTACTCGGAATGGGACCTGCGACCAATATTGACGTCGACTGAGCGAATTAGCAATAACTTGCATTCAAAAGATTGTGTGCTGAAATAAACAATTAACCCCTTTTGAGTCGAGATATAAAAATTTGCGGGCTGCCTAAATTAATTAGTTAAGTTTGGTTTTAAATTAAGTTTATAATGAGATCAAATGAAGCTTCGAAAACCTTGTTGCATTAAGAAAAAAATAATTAATGAATGGGTAAAAATGGGGAATGATTATAGTAATAATTCGCTCAAAAATAATTATTACGAGGATTACTGGGTTCATTATTGTACTTTCTTCATTGTACTAAAAATTACATAATTTGTCAAAAAAAAAAGGGTTTTTTTTTGCGGTAAGGACAAGACTTTGCGAAATTTTTATAGTATATAACTAATATTATGTTTACATGGACATTGAATAGTAAAAATGTGATATTAGTTGAAAATAAAAATGCAACACATTTAACTCCAAAGAGGAACTTATAGAACACTGGTAGCAAAGAGGATTTGAAAATGCAGCACAAATTTCTACTCAAGTATCGGTACAGAGAAATATTTTAACTTGGGAGAAAGTATGCCAATGCTAATCGTATTTAATTTGCTGTAACTCTTTCTGTAGGACTATGTGTGTACGTACTGGATCAAGTAATTCTCATGCTATAGACCACGGATAGCCACGTCCTATTTTGTAGGCATCTATCAGCCACATAAGATCAGTGCTATTGAAGGAAGAGCAAGTTCTTCAAAGAGCACTTTACAAGTTTACATTACAAGGTCCTTTTTTGTTTGAAGCAGTTTTTATTTTATTTTATTTGGAAACAAGAGAGCTCATTCATCACTCTTTTCATTAAAAAAAAAAAAAGCGATTTATTACACAACCATCTCAACCATCGTTCCTAGACCTATTTGACCAAACCAAGGTGTGAAGCAACACACAACCGCATTTTAGTTTGCCACGACAATAAATAAAGGGCTGATTACTTATTTTTGGCCACATAAAAATCTCCGAAACAATATAATCGAGATATTTACTCATAATTTGAGTAGTTCAGTCGTATAGTACAATTTGAATTTTTGTTCATAGGACACGTAACTATCTCATAATCCATACCATGCATATAGTTGTATAACAAAAATCATATAAAATTTGAGTAATGCTAGAATCAAACATATAGGACGTCAAACACGATCCAAACGTAGCATATTAAAATTTCAAACGGTCGATCCAAACCGCTCAATATGATCTCTATATTAAAATATCTTTGATAATAAAATTTTATATTTTTTCATATTTTCTAACTATTTTTTTCGATGAAGATTTTATAACACAGAACAATTTGTGCGGTTTGGATCGGCCATTTCAATTTTAAAAATTAAAATTTCATCGCGTTGGACAAGTGTACGTGTCCTATATGTTTATGTTTGACACTAGCAACCCCCATAAAATTTTAGGAATCCGCTTATGTCAGATATCCCATAATATCCTAATGAAATTAATTACTCATATACAATTTTTTATAAAATTACCGAAAATGATTTATGCAACACATACAGCACCATTATTAATTTGTGAGTTCAATCATCATAACCACATGAATTTACATGTGCCCCAAATCAATAAAAAAAAAATGGACTAAATATTCCATTCAGATGCCTCTTATAGCAACCATGTTAATTAATTAAATGAATGATTTCTAATAACAATTGGAAATTTTAGTTAATTGATTTGGGGCCTAAGATGAAACTTAATTTTGGTCATCTGGATTACGTTTAGTTTCTTGAGGGCAAGCAGATGAACTTTCAAAGTAAAATAATTTTGGAAGGAGCTTGAGAACAATTCGAAAAAAGTTTAATTTAAGAATGCGACATTGAGTGCGAGGTGAAATGGTGATGATAAGGAGGCTAGCCCTTAAACAAACAAAGAGGTAAGCACTTGATTTGAAAAGCAAAGCAAGGGAAAATGAGTTAGACTGTTAGAGAATGCATAGTGCGATTAAAACCCGTATAAACAATGATGAAGAGTGAAAATAACATATATGAATAATTAGCGGGGGGGAAAAAAGCTAAATTGGACAACTTCATTTCGAATGAAACGGAGACAAAGGGAACGACAACAACAAAAATGTGATTATGTGAAGCATAGAAAAAGAAAAAAAAAAAAAAAGATAATTAGTTTTATGTCACTGTGAATTTTGTTAATCAGAGAAATGTCATTCTTAAATTATTAATTAAATTTATGTCATTATATAATTGCACTATTTCTCTAAAAATATACTAAATTCTAAAAATGCCATTACAAAATTTCTCATTATTTTTTTCCAATGGCCAAATTATCCCTCACTAAAAATCAAGCTTTTAAATTTCGTCGAAATAACGGCGTTATTTTCCAAATTTCGATTTTTCGGACAAAACCACACCAACGTTACAGTTTCAAATCAGAAAAATGCGTAATGTGTCATTTCCAAAATAACACCGTTATTTCAGCGAAAAAAATCATTTTTGCAGAGAAAAAATGGAGACAAAAGGCTTTTTATACGATATAATTTTATATTATATTTATAGTATTAATGTATTATACAAAGTAATTTTTTTCTTTAGCTTTTGTGTTTACTGTTTGTTATCCTCTTTTTCTTTGTTATTCTCTTTTCTTAATTTCTTTCTGTTAGATTACATAACATTGGGATTATTAATTTAATTGTGCTCTTTACTTAATTTTTTTTAAGATTACATATTAAAAAAATATAGATTATTAGCATATTAAAAAAAATTAGATATCAGATTATTAGCATATTAAAAAAAAACATAGAATTTCGACTTGTACTGTAGTACTACACACAAGAATACATATGAGTTTGACACAGATGTTCGCATATACACACTGTTTTTTTGCCCTTTTTTCACCCAAAAATCGTCGCACCGTTAAATCAACTCTGGACCGTCATACTAAAAAATTGAAATTTTGTTGGTTAAACATTTTCTCTCGATTTGCCGATTTGCAAAACAACACCGAAATCCTTAAACTAACATCTCTTTTTAGTGCTTTATAGCTAGATTTATTGAAGAATGGATTAAAGCAAGTGTGGCACTTAGTTTGGAGCTTCAAGAGATTGCTTTGGTCTAGTTAGAATCAGTAGTTAAGGTTTAATTAAACTCTAAACTAATCTCAATCAATTTGCTGGTAAAATGCTCAGTTTTTCTGTCCAGCGTCATACAACGCCAGTTGCCGTTACACAACGTAGAGTTAATTCGCTCTTAAATTGCAAAATCTCTGACAAGGCGTTAGTTCATTTGTTTTTAAACCAGTTAAATCTATTATTTCCCCTTGTCAGAACGTTGTGCAACGCTAAGTAACGTTACACAACATTTCCGCTCCCATGTTGTGTAACGCTATTCAGCGTTGTACAACGTAGTAATGAAGCAGGCAACTCTGCATTGCTCAGACATCGATCAGCATCGATGCTGCATGCATGCTGCCATGTTCCATGCATCGTAGCGTTGTGTGACGCTCTAAACTTCGCTCAGACATCGCTCAGTCGCTCTGGACGCGTAGTGCAACGCTGAATAGCGTTGTGCAACGGCTACGTTGTGTGACGCCAGTCAGCGTCGTATGACGTTCTGACAATATTGTTTGAGTTTGTCAGTTCTGCCTTGATTCTTTTCTTGACTTCGTTGTGCAACGCTACCAAGCGTTACACAACGCTCTGACAAGTTCCAACGGAACTGTCGAGCTTCTGCTTTGGACTTTTGCTGAAGCGTTGTGCAACGCTATACAGCGTTACACAACGCTCTGACAACTCACAACGTTATTGTCTGTGACCGTTTGATTTTTCAACGGCTATTTCGGCGTTGTACAACGGCATATAGCGTTGTATAACGGTAGAGTCTGTTTTGACTGGTTTTTGGAGCTGTTGGCGCCCTCTATATATATGGGGCCTCTTGGAACTGTTTAGACACTTTTGAAACCTTTGAAACTCCTCCCTTTTGAGCTCCAACCAGTTAGACATTACTTTCTCTTGTGTTTGAGCATTATTTTAGCAAAATCATTGAGATTAGAGTGTGCAAACCAATCCACTAGTGTTAATTGCTAGATTTGTTGAGTGATTTTGTTAGAGCCTCAATCCCTTGAGTGTTTGAGCTTGTTTAATTGAGTTAGGCCAATCCACCTTGAGAGTGATTGTAACAAGGTGATTTGGTTCGAATTTGTAGTCCCGTTCGTGTGGAATTGAACGGAGCGCGCCCATTTCGAGGTTGCGGAACTCCCGGAGACGTACGACTAAGGCTAGCACTTCCTAGCGGGTCGGAACTCCGTAATATATCGCGTGTCACTTCTTCTCTTCTCTCTTTACCTTTCTTGAATTGTGAATTGCTTGTGTTTTGATTGTTTGTGTTAGACCAAGTTTGAATTGAACCAAATATTGACCATACCGGTTTAGAACTTTGCTTTTGTGCCTATTCACCCCCCCTCTAGGCCTTTAAATTAGGGACAACAAAGTGGTATCAGAGCAGGGGTTATTTTTTGACCATCTTGTTAGGTAGATAACCTCGATTCATGGCCTCTAGGGTGATAGAAAAACCGGACAAGTTTGGTTCCACTTGCAAGAACTTCCGTTATTGGAAGAGATGTATGGTTGTATACCTCAACATGATTGATCTTTGGGAGGTTGTTGATAAGCCATATACACCAATAGTTGATAGTGAAGGTAGAGAAACCCATGCCTCTAAGACCATTAGGACCAAGAATGATAATGCCGTTAATGTCTTGTTAAATTCGGTACATGAGTCCATAGCGGCCATTTTTGGTAGCTCTACTAGTGCACATGAAATGTGGGTTTCTCTCTTGAACCGTTATGAGGGAAATTCTCTAATCAAAAGCTCTCGACAATTTGAGTCAGAGTCTAGATTGGATAATTTCCGCATACGGGAAGGTGAATGCATCGAGGAGATGTATACTCGGTTTATACAATTGCTCGATGAATTCACTAACATAGGAGAGACCCTATCTAATAGTCGTGTTATAGGAAGATTGCTTAGGGCTTTGGTGGGAAGACCTCAATTCGACACTCTCATCTCGACTCTTGAGACACAACAAAGGTGCCACAACAACCTCACACCGGAGATCATCTATACCCATTACCGGTGCGTGGAAGAGAAGCTCAAGCAACTTGGAGAGTTGAAGTATGAGCCCAAAACCGTAGCATTGGCGGCAAGTGACAACAAGACATCCCCTTCCAAGAACCGCCACAATGACAACCACCAAGGGAGACACCGCCACTCAAGTGACAAGGCCAAAGGCATCATCGACGTTGATGAGGACAAGCAAGGAGCCGTTCTCTCAAAGATGTTTCGAGCTATCATAATGTTTGAGGGAAAGTTCAACAAAGAAAGACTTGAGAATGACGATAGAGCTCTTTGCTTCGTGTGCCAAAAAGAAGGTCATACCATGTACTCTTGCTTCAAACTCTTCCCTCACTTGAAGAAAGACAAGGAAGATGGTGGCAAGAGAAAGGGTGATGGCTGGTTCAAGTCCAAGAAGGGACACTACAAGAGCAAGAAGAAGGGTGAGAGAGCCATGCAAGCAACTTGGGACAACGATTCCGATTCGAGCTCATCCTCTCAATCCGATTCGGAATCCGAGTGCGACTTTGACAATCTTGCTCTTGTGGCTCAAGTGAATGATGTGGTGATGCCGGTGGATGACGACCTAGATGACTTGGTGAAGGAGGTCTTCAATGAGTTCAACCGAGGAAACATCTATGTGCATCCATTGAGCAAAGCTAGCCTTGATGAAGCATCATCCTCTACATCGACTTTCACACAAGCTCCAACGATTATCCAAGAGGAACCATCCACAATTGCCATTGAAATGCCTAAGGTCACAAATGAGGTATTTCTAAACTCTTTCTCTAGTAGTGATAGCGATTGCGATAGTGAAAATGACTTGAGCTTGAATGATGATGCAAACTTGCAATTTGATAGGTTGAATGATTATCTTGATGAGTCTCTTAAGACTATTGCTAGTCAAAAAGAGCAAATTAGTCTTTTGACGACTAAGGTGCATGATCTTGAATCTTTGGTGACAAGGTATAAGGGTATGATTGAAAGTTTTGAAAAATCAAGTGTTTGTGAAAAGTGTCAAACTCCTTTGAGTGAGACAAATGTTTTGAAAAATGAAAGGGCTTCGAGTTCGTCTAGTGCTTCTCATAGCACCAAGATGAATCTTGATAAAATGTTTGTGGGACAAAAATCCAATGACAAAACGGGTCTTGGCTTCAAAAAGAGGAATCAATTCTTTTCTAGACCAAGAACCATGTCAAGCCCAACACAAAATGAGAGACTTTATCACAAGAGCACCAATAGTAGGAACACTCACGGGCAAGGGCAAAAGAATTTTGTTGGCTCTCAAAATGGTGCTCAAAAGAATTTTGGTAGGAATAGAAATGGGTCTCAAAGACCTCAAAAAAACTTCCAAAACAATCGGGGCCCAAGCAACTTGTATTTCAAGGGACCCGATGGGTGTTTTCATCCTTTTCAAAACAATGGTGGGAATAAGAATAGAACACACACTAGACCTCAAACCAATGGGGGAAATCAAAAAGTCTCTCAACAAAACAAAAAGAATTTTCAAAAACCAAATTTGAGAAACTCTCAATCATACACTTTCTCTAAGGATCCAAATATTAGGGCCATGGAGCTTAGGCGTCATTTTGAAACCCATTTTGTTAGAGAAAGTTCACAAGTGAACAAGCCAACTTGTGCTTGTTGCAACTATTGTGGTAAGAATGGCCATGTCACAATAGAATGCAAAGTTAGGAAAGCAAATCATACATCCGGTTCAATTAACATGATTTGGGTTCCTAAAGTCACTTCCACATCCGTTTTGATCGGTGGAAGTGGTTCGAGTGTGGCTTAGTTAGCCATCTTCTTTCCCCAAGGGTATTCTTGTCAAATCTTAAGGGGAGAGATTACAAGAATAATATATTAGTTGTTTGTTTCTAACTAATATGTATTCTTGTAGGTTTGTTTGTTATCATCATTCAAGAGAAGTGCTTGGATCATAGATAGTGGTTGTTCACATCACATGACGGGTGAGGTTACTTTTGTCAAGACACTTGAACCTTTTGATGGTGGTGAGGTTACTTTTGGTAATAATCTCAGGAAGAGCTCTATTATTGGTATAGGCTCGGTTGGAAACCAAAATCTAACGATTTTTAATGTTTACCTTGTGGATGGTCTCAACTACAACCTTTTAAGTGTGAGCCAATTATGTGATGCGGGATATTATTTGAAGTTTGATCACTCCTCTTGTTTTGTGCATCAAATTTCGGATAATTCTCTTGTTTACACGGGACAAAGGAAAAAGGATGTCTATTACTTGAACTTTGATCACTTCACCAATGGTGAACAATGCTTTAGTGCCATAGCTATCGGTTCATGATTATGGCATAGAAGACTTGGTCACGTTTCTCTAGACTCCATTAAGAAACTTGTGAAATTGAAACTTGTCCGTGGTCTTCCATCACATAAACTAGACTTAAATGGGTTGTGTGAAGCTTGCATGAAAGGCAAGCAAACCAAGTCTAGTTTCAAAACCAAAGAGATCATCTCAACCTCTCAACCTTTGCAATTGCTTCATATGGACTTGTTTGGACCAATCAATGTCTTGAGTATTAGTAAGAAAAAGTATGTCTTTGTGGTGGTAGATGACTATAGTCGCTTTACTTGGGTTTTCTTTCTTGCTCACAAGGAAGAAGCATTTGACCATTTTGTTAAATTTAGCAATCGGGTTGAAAACGAAAAAGGGTTGAAAATCTCTAGAATTCGTAGTGACCATGGAAGGAAATTTGAAAATGCTAAATTTGATGAATTGTGCATAGAAAAAGGATATAAACAAGAGTTTTCCGCTCCACGCACCCCTCAACAAAACGGTGTAGTGGAGAGGAAGAATCGTACCTTACAAGAATTAGCACGCACCATGCTACATGAATTTGTCGTACCCAAATTTCTTTGGGCCGAAGCGGTAAATACGGCATGTCATGTAGTAAATCGTGCATGCATTCGTTCTCAACTCAAGAAAACTCCTTTTTAATTATGGTTCGGTCATACTCCTAATATATCCTATTTCCGTGTATTTGGCTCCAAATGTTTTGTCCTTGATGAGTCTCCTAAAGTAACCAAGTTTGATGCCAAGTCTTTGCCTGGTATTTTTGTTGGTTACTCAACCACAAGCAAAGCGTATAGAGTCTAATTGCCAAACTCAAAGGTAGTTATTGAGTCTATTAATGTCAAATTTGATGAAAAAGTCCTTGAGGAATCCAAGGAAGGTAATTCTATTGTAGGTACACAAGTGGAAGAAACTACACAAGAAATCGAGTTACAACCTCAAGCACAACCACCGGTGATCATTGAGGAGCCTTTGAACCGGGTTGATGACATTTTGATAGGGGGAGAGACTCATGAGGAGGGCATCTTAGACACAACTCAAAATGAAGCGTCTCATGATGATCCTCAACCTCAACCGTCTCCCCAACCGGTTCATGAGCCTCCCGAAGTGCTTAGAGAAGTTTCCTCTCATCCTCTTACTAATGTCATAGGTGACCCTAGGGAAGGTGTTAGGACTAGGTCTAGTTTGCACCAAACTATTGGTCATTGTGCCTTTGTTTCTCAACTTGAACCAAAATCCTTCAAAGAGGCCAATGTTGACCCAAATTGGATTGTTGCCATGCAAGAAGAGTTGAACCAATTTGAAAGAAATCAAGTTTGGGAACTTGTACCATTACCAAAGGGTAAGCAAGTTATTGGTACCAAATGGATTTTTAGAAACAAGCTAAGTGAGTATGGTATTGTGGTTAGAAACAAAGCCCGTTTGGTTGCACAAGGTTTCAAGCAACAAGAAGGTATTGATTTTGAGGAGACCTTTGCACCGGTTGCTCGTCTTGAATCCATTAGAATGCTCTTGGCTTTTGCCGCTAACAAATGCTTTACCCTATTCCAAATGGATGTCAAGAGTGTTTTTCTAAATGGTTGGATAGATGAGGAAGTTTATGTCCAACAACCACCCGGTTTTGTTTACCATTTCAATCCGGACCATGTGTATAAGCTTCACAAAGTTTTGTATGGTTCGAAGCAAGCTCCTAGAGCTTGGTATGGTAGACTTTGTGCCTTTCTTCTAGACAATGGTTTTAGTAGGGGCAAAATGGATACAACTCTTTTCACTAAGAAAAGAGATGACCATTTGTTACTTGTGCAAATTTATGTGGATGATATTATCTTTGGCTCCACTAATGCAACTCTTGCCCAAGAGTTTTCTTCTTTGATGAGTAGTGAATTTGAGATGAGCATGATGGGAGAACTCACTTTCTTCTTGGGATTTCAAATCAAACAACTCAAGGATGGTATCTTTGTGAACCAAGTCAAATATGCCAAGGAGTTAGTGAAGAAATTCGGTGTTGAAAATAGCAAGAGTTTAGACACACCCATAGGCAAAAGTGCGAATATCGATGCGGATGAGAAAGGCAAGCCTATGGACATAACTCTCTATCGGGACATGATCAGTAGCCTACTCTATCTCACGGCTAGTAGGCCGGATATTATGTATGCCGTATGTCTATGTGCTAGGTACCAAGCCAATCCTAAGGAATCTCACCACAAAGCGGTAAAACGTATCTTGCGATACGTCAAGGGTACTCAAAATCTAGGTCTTTGGTATGGTAGACAAACCGAACTAGACTTGTTAGGTTATACCGATGCCGATTTTGTCGGTGACCGTATGGACCGCAAAAGTACTAGTGGAAATTGCCAATTTCTTGGTGGTTCACTTGTGTCTTGGTCTAGTCGCAAGCAAACTTCGGTTGCTCTCTCCACCGCGGAAGCGGAATATGTAGCGGCCGGTAGTTGTTGTACTCAACTTCTTTGGATGATGCAAACCCTTAGGGATTTTGAGTTAGATTTCCAAAAGGTACCAATCTTGTGTGACAATACTAGTGCCATCCTTATATCCAAAAATCCGGTATTGCACTCTAGAACCAAGCACATAGAGATACGACATCATTTTATCCGTGATCATGTTGAGAAAGGTGATGTGGAATTGGTCTACATCAACACGAAGGAGCAAATTGCCGATATCTTCACCAAACCTCTTCCAACACAACAACATCTTGAACTTAGGTTCAAGCTTGGTATGCTTGAACTCAAAGATTAAATTTATGCATATCATGTTGTTGTCTTTGTTGTTTGGAGCTCATTTCAGTTTAAATTGGTTTTATTTCTTTTGAAAACCATGAAAAATATGTTTTTAACTATTTCAGTCTTAATTTTCTGAATTTTCTGGTTTTCTGTTACCTCTGGCGTTACACAACGCCATTCAGCGTCGTGCAACGCAAGAGTAACGTTAGTTTAAAATGAATTTATGCTGAATTTTGAATTCTGTCGAGTTAAACGTTGTACAACGCTGCTAATCGTTGCACAACGCTTGTTTGATTTTTTCTTGTAACGTTGCACAACGCTGTCTATCGTTGTACAACGCTGTCTGTTTTATTTTAATTTTACTTTGCTGAATTTCAAAATCTGTCGCGTTCAACGTTATACAACGCTACTTACCGTTGTACAACGCCAGTCTGTTATTTTTACTTAACGTTGTACAACGCTGTCCATCGTTGTAAGACGTTGCTTTATTTCTTTATTTTTATTTTTTTTATTTATTTGTTTGGCTTTAGTGTTATACAACGCCCTTTAACGTTGCACAACGCTGGGTTGTAGCGTTACCCATCGCTATTCAGCGTTGTACAACGGAGCAGTCAGTCTCTGCTCAATTTTCGCTGTTTTGACTCCTGCGCTGTACAATGCCCTTTAGCGTTACTTAACGGTGGACGCGATTTTAACAGACGCGATCCCACCTTTTCTTCTTCTTCTTCTTCTTCTCTCTCAAATCCGAGCCCTCTTTCTTGTTTCTCTCTTTCTCTCCAACTCACACCCTTTCATCTCTCTCTCTCAATACTCTCTCAATTCTCTCTCTCCACTCCAACCAAAACCACCAAAATACTCTCCTCTCTCTCATCTCCACCCTCATACCCTCAAATCACTCTATCTCTCTCTCTATCTCTCAATCTACCGAAACCCTAGCCACCGCCATCACCGTCAATTCCGGCGATCCGACCGTCGGATTTTCGATCGGCTTCGGTTTTGTGCTCTCCAAGGTCATCTCATCCTCTCCCGCTTTTCAATTTTAAGGTTTAACCTCATCCTCTCTCTCTCAATTCTCAATGGCACCAAAAACCGCTACCAACAAACGGACTAAGCGCAACCCCAAGGGTGCCTCCTCATCCAACCCACCGGTTCAAACCGACCAACCGATCCCAATGGAAATACCACCCGTTCCCGTGGATTGGACCCTCTCCTCTTCCAACACTTACCTCTTCAAAGACTCGGCCTCCTTCATGCACTTTTGCCAATACCATGAGGCAAATCGCGAGTGCACCGATTGCTTCTTCTTCACCCATCCGCATGGAGACTTTCATATCACACCGCGGGAACTCAATTGGATCAAGGAGCGAATTGAGTATTAGAACATGTCGGGCATTCTCTCTCACTCCCAACCTTATAACCCGACATTGGTGAAACTCTTCTACGCCAATCTCACCATGCAATGGACCGAGGGACAACCATCCGCTCACTCATATGTGCTCGGCCGCCACATTGTCATTACCAAGGAGCGCTTGGCCACTTTTCTAGGAATCGACGACGACAATTTGGAAATCTACATTCATGCCAATTGGCCCCGCGAATTACCTCCTTATGACGAATACCACCGTTTCTTCTACTGTTGGCACAACTATACCGTTCGCCAATTCACCGCCACCGAGCTACCGGCCTTGCATCGCCTTCTTTTTCTCTTCATCAACAACATCATCACACCCAAGGCCACCATCAAAACCAATGTGGAGCAATTCGCCGTGTTTCTCCTTCGCTCCCTCCTTGAGATGAATCAAAAGGTCAATCTCCCTTTCATTATCCTTGCTCACATGACACGGGCCGATCACTCTCCTCGGTTCTCTCTTCCTTATGGCCATATCATTCAATCCTTCCTCATTGAGGATGGTATTCCTCTTGACACTTTGGTTTGGGGCGAACCCGTGTCCGAAGATACGATTGCTCACTCGGAAAATTTAATGGCTCATCTCACCGGAACCGGGTGGATCCTTCAAAACGAAGATGAGATAGTGCCCGGGCCATTCCATCGCAATGCCTATCTCTTTAGGCCTACGGCAACCATCAACCAATACGAGGAAATTGGGAATGAGCCGTTGCACGTGCCCGGTGGAAGGGCGGAAGGTCAAGGCACACCACATGACTTCAACACCTATCTTGATGCCAAGTTTGCCGCCTTGACTACACACATTGATACGCGGTTTAACACCATTGAAGAAAACATGGCCGCCTATCAAGCCAAGACCGATGCCTCAATCACGCATCTCAAGGATGAAATGATCAAGCTTTGGGGCAAGATGGAGCTTCATCTCCAACGTGGATCCGGTAGTGGCGCGGGTGATGATGATGAGGAGTAGTCATAGCCGAAACCGTCTCCAAGCCTTAGCCCTCTCTTTTCTATTCATTTTGATTTTCGTAGTTTCTTTGCCTTTCGTATCTCCTTTGTGCTTTTTCGTTATGGTTTTGTTGTGCTAAATGGCTTTGTTTTGCTATATGGATGATTGCATGAATTATGTTATATTTTAATGAATTATGGTTGTGCTAAATGGCTTCGTTTTTTTTATAATTAGCTCTTTTTCTTTTAATATGCATGCATGGTCTATAATTGTTAGTTTATGCCTTCGTTAAACCTTGTTAGATACCCCTAATCAAAAGAACTTAGTGGCCAAATTCTTTTCGAAAGGAGGAGGATCGTTATGGTTTTTAATCAAGGGCGTTTTGGGTATTCTTTTCCCTAATTGCAAAAAGGGGGAGAATTAGGTAATTTGGGGTATTCCGCCTTGTTGTATCAAGTCCCAAATGTACCTTAGGTGTTGTTTTGCAACTCGGCAAAAGGGGGAGATTGTTGGTTAAACATTTTCTCTCGATTTGCCGATTTGCAAAACAACACCGAAACCCTTAAACTAACATCTCTTTTTAGTGCTTTATAGCTAGATTTATTGAAGAATGGATTAAAGCAAGTGTGGCACTTAGTTTGGAGCTTCAAGAGATTGCTTTGGTCTAGTTAGAATCAGTATTTAAGGTTTAATTAAACTCTAAACTAATCTCAATCAATTTGCTGGTAAAATGCTCAGTTTTTCTGTCCAGCGTCATACAACGCCAGTTGTCGTTACACAACGCAGAGTTAATTCGCTCTTAAATTGCAAAATCTCTGACAAGGTTGGAACAACGTTACACAACGCTCAGTAGCGTTGTGCAACGTTAGTTCATTTGTTTTTAAACCAGTTAAATCTATTATTTCCCCTTGTCAGAACGTTGTGCAACGCTAAGTAACGTTACACAACATTTCCGCTCCTATGTTGTGTAACGCTATTCAGCGTTGTACAACGTAGTAATGAAGCAGGCAACTCTGCATTGCTCAGACATCGATCAGCATCGATGTTGCATGCATGCTGCCATGTTCCATGCATCGTAGCGTTGTGTGACGCTCTAAACTTCGCTCAGACATCGCTCAGTCGCTCTGGACGCGTAGTGCAACGCTGAATAGCGTTGTGCAACGGCTACGTTGTGTGACGCCAGTCAGCGTCGTATGACGTTCTGACAATATTGTTTGAGTTTATCAGTTCTGCCTTGATTCTTTTCTTGACTTCGTTGTGCAACGCTACCAAGCGTTACACAACGCTCTGACAAGTTCCAACGAAACTGTCGAGCTTCTGCTTTGGACTTTTGCTGAAGCGTTGTGCAACGCTATACAGCGTTACACAACGCTCTGACAACTCACAACGTTATTGTCTGTGACCGTTTGATTTTTCAACGGCTATTTCGGCGTTGTACAACGGCATATAGCGTTGTATAACGGTAGAGTCTGTTTTGACTGGTTTTTGGAGCTGTTGGCGCCCTCTATATATATGGGGCCTCTTGGAACTGTTTAGACACTTTTGAAACCTTTGAAACTCCTCCCTTTTGAGCTCCAACCAGTTAGACATTACTCTCTCTTGTGTTTGAGCATTATTTTAGCAAAATTATTGAGATTAGAGTGTGCAAACCAATCCACTAGTGTTAATTGCTAGATTTGTTGAGTGATTTGGTTAGAGCCTCAATCCCTTGAGTGTTTGAGCTTGTTTAATTGAGTTAGGCCAATCCACCTTGAGAGTGATTGTAACAAGGTGATTTGGTTCGAATTTGTAGTCCCGTTCGTGTGGAATTGAACGGAGCGCGTCCATTTCGAGGTTGCGGAACTCCCGGAGACGTACGACTAAGGCTAGCACTTCCTAGCGGGTCGGAACTCCGTAATATATCGCGTGTCACTTCTTCTCTTCTCTCTTTACCTTTCTTGAATTGTGAATTGCTTGTGTTTTGATTGTTTGTGTTAGACCCAAAGTTTGAATTGAACCAAATATTGACCATACCGGTTTAGAACTTTGCTTTTGTGCCTATTCACCCCCCTCTAGGCCTTTAAATTAGGGACAACAAATTTAAAATCTTGCTAAAAACAAACCCTAAAAAAACTGACGGAGTTCATATTTACCAAATTTAATTTGGTAATTTCTTGCTCATATTCGAATTACAGGAGGAGGATATGTGTACACGGTGCACGAGAATTTAATCACCACAGTTTTGGATGCAAGATATGCTCCTCAAATACATATAGATGTCTTTGTAAATATAGGGGCACCACTTCAAATTTGTACGAAGCCTGGTGAATTCTTATATTGGAATGCATGTAATTGACGAAGTGTTACTTTAATTTTAAACAAAAGAATCATTATATAATAATGGTTATATGTTTCTTTCACATAAAAATAATAATATATAACTAATTATAATTTTCAATAATTTGTATTAAGTTGATAAAACTAATTGTTAATGATTTATAAATTATAATGGCATAAAACTAATTATATCTTTTGTGATGGCAAATTACTAATTTTTAAGTTTTATTGTGACATATTTAAAAGGATAAAATTGACAAAAAATTATCCAATGACAAAAAACTAATTTCTATAATTTTATAGTGGCAAAAAATTAATTTATCGTTTAACAATGACATATCTCTAATTTCAAATATTTACGGTGGCATAAATCTAAATCACACAAAAAAAAAAAAGGAGATTGAAGGCCCATTAGGAAATATAACCTATTCAAAGCCTTGGAAGTAACTTTACAGCCCACGCACAAAAACAATTTTAAAAGGAGACATAAGACACGGAGAAAGGGGATCCACACAGACACAGTAACACAGAGAGCGGAACAGAGATGAGAGATGATAACAACAGAGGCGTGTATGAGAGAAAAAGAGGTGGGTATGGGTAGGATTGGGAGCTATATACGGACAATGGAGGAGGGGACCCAGTGTGCCTACCTGATCTACCTTCTCCAGGTAATTCTGTCGTCGTTTCTCCTTATTTGATTAATTGATGTTCTTTTGATTTTAATCAAGTAGGATCGATTATGGAGAGGACATCATATTTTGGATTTGCTGAATTTCTACCAAAAAAAATTATGAAGTTATGGTTATATTTCCAAACGTATAATCAATATCTAGGTCGCATATCAGTTTTTATTTCAGTCCTTAATTATCTCATGTTACTTGATATATATTACAACGACTTCTCATAGGGTGCGTTTGGATACAGGAAGAAAAAAGAAGAAGAAGGAAGAAGGAAGAAAAAAAATTATAAACAATTCAAACTCTTCACAAAATTACACACTTTCCAATATTTTTTCCACTTCTTCCCACACCTATCCAAACGGAGCCATAGTCATAATTCATTGTAGATGCTATTGAGATGGCATCATCTTAATCATGAAAAAATTTAGTTTGCCTCAAATTTGGCATGGGTTGTCCAGGAAACTGAGGAAAGATGGGAATTTAGAAGGTTTTGCTGGTATATATTTTATTCTGTTGATAATTGAATGCTTAAATAATACTTCCTTTTAGTTACTTCAAAGAAAACAAACATACTTGATCGTGAAAGTTTTTCTATTGGATCTTTTTGTCTTTTGCACCTTTCGATTTTCTTTCATCATCCAAAACTTAGTTTTTCTCTATGAAACAAAGAAAATTAAAATAGGGACTAAAGATTCTAGATCAATAAAACAATTTTTAGCTGAATCAATAACAACGTACAGGCAAAAGAGGGAAATAACTAGTGATCCCATTATGTCATGCCTCATGCTTCGGTGCAGGATGACATTTTTGCAGTAGTCTGTATATGTTGGTGCCCACAAAGCTATTGTAAATTTGTAATTCGGCTGTTAAATTTTATTGTGTTTTAGTAGCTTCCGAGCATCAGTTTCAACGAAAAGTCATACGTACTAACAAAAGTAGCAATGGCATCAGAAACTTACTAATTAATATGGATAGTGCTAAAGGAAACAACCAAAACGAAACACACCGTAAAGACTAATAGCATCCTAACAAACACTGATACTGACCCTCACAAGTCCGGCTCAGCCAAAAAACTACAATACATAACAAAAGTCAAACGATACTATCCTCAAAACAAAACTCCAAAACTAGGACACAAAGAGAAGTTCCTGCAAGAACTACTATTTTGCCAGGTAATCACTGCGTCAAGCCACAAAGGTCCTCGTCCATCATCTCCTGCATGTCACTCTCCAGATCGAGCGCGAAGATCATCTCATCCTCTGTGAGCTCACCTGTCCGGAAAGAAAGAAAGCAAACTCAATGCTGCATAGAATGTACTGTGTAAAAACCCTCAATTTCCATCGACCCCTGATTAAAAAAATATTACAAAAATTATTGATTAAGAATTTTCTAAAGCTCAACAAGATATCATAGAGCAGCTAGCTGGTGGTTTTTATTTTTTATTTTATTTTATTTTTTGGTTCTGTGAAACAATAAATTGTTTTTGTGGTTTGAGTTGGGAATTTAATTATGTTTAAAATAATCGACATGTTATGCCTTCAACCCTCAGCCATTTTACTTACATTTAGGTCTTGACATTTTGACTCTTGGTTCAAATCTGACACCACCTTTAGGTATAGGCATTTTCCATTGGGAGCAGTAACCTCTTATAGAGCTCTGATTTTGAGAACTCATCCATGTAACCCGGCTACCAAAATCGATACCTTCAACTATTTGAGAATCAATATCTTCAGGTATTCCTGAATCAGTATCTCCAGCTATTGTATAATCTGTATCTTCAGCTATTGTAGGTGTACTCTCACTTCTGATTTTTCTACTAATACCACTGGGATATTCTTGTCGTGTCTAAAAATTAAGAAAGCAATATCACATCTCAATTTGTTATTTCTGTAAAATGGGTTGTCTTCTATAATAATGTTAAATTGAAAACTAAGTAGACCACATAAATCTTTACAAATCTAATTAATCCTACTAGTATGACAAAAATTTTGACAACAATTCTTTAATCTTTCTTTTGTTTGTTGCAAAAGATGATTTAACTCTATTATTTATAGTGTTGGGGATTTCATGGGTTTGTGATGGAGTCTTAGGAGAAGTACTTAGAGAGAGAGAGAGAGAGAGAGAGAGAGAGAGAGAGAGAGAGAGCACAGTAGAGAGCACGATAGAGATGATCAAAATGGCAGTCTAGAAAATTCTATTTACTTCCTCAATGTTTTAAAGGAAATTGATTACTGTTATGTAGTTTTGCCGTCATTTGTTATTGTTAAATAGAAAGTGAACACATAAAATAAACAAAATGAATATATAATGATCAAAGTGAACACATACAAACAAATAAGTTCAATAAAAATAAATTGAATATGCATATAAAAATCTGAAAAAAATATTGATGACAATACTTATTTATTTGTAAGTGTTCACTTTGATCATTTATATGTTAACCTTGTCTATTTTATATGTTCACTTTGTATTTAGTAATGACAAAGAATAACAAAACTGTAAATGACGGTTACCATTTTTGTGGTTTAAATATATTAGAGAGGTAAAACACAAAGCAAAGGACAAAGCTCAATGGGCGTCAGTAATTTGGGTCACGGTACGATACACTTGGGCAGTTGGCAATCTCAAACCGGTGAGGCGGTGACCTCACCAATTGACCATCCATTATTAAATTGCCTCAACTGGCCTTTAGTGGGCCAGGTTCACTGTCCATAGGTTGGGTAGTAAAAGTTGAACATCTGACCCTGCTAGCTTTTTTTAACTTTTTTTTTTTCCCAGACCTTGTAACAGGGGTTGTGTACGGAGGAGACGGATAATTTGGAAAACAAAAGCCTTGGACAGTGTTTTCAATGCCCTACCGTTTACCGAAAAATTTCAATATTATCGGATATCACCGTTCTAAATTTCAGTCACTGACCGGTATGGATGCCGGTAGGGTATTGAAAACCATGCCTCTAGCCCTCTACTATGGGATTTAAAAATCAACCCACTTACAAAGGAAGACTCAAAACATCTCACTGAGCCTAACAACTGTCTAATAAACCATTATTGTTAAATTTTATATACTCGTTAAACTAAGATAGGTTTGTCACTTTGTCTCAGGTTGACTTGTGGACTGTGAACTGTCGGTTTTAGTGTAGGTCAGGTATTCTTAAAAGTTGGCTATCAGGTCAAAAAGCCAACCTGTTTTTATAGTATTAATTAATATTGACCCGAATTAGCAATACTTTCATCTTAATTAATGTGTGGTAAAAAACTACGTACCCCACCTGCATATTTAAAGTTTCCATGCGTCGCTTGTGATGTGCCAAAGAGGAAAGCCCCTCCTCCACACTTGCCACTATCAATGTTTCCGCATCCTCCCATAATGGTCCTTTGTAACCATTATTTCTCCTATTAATCTAGATCATAATAATGTTAAAAATAGATAAACCATATGAAATATAATAATACATACTTATTGTGGAAAATTCCAAACTACTATGTACATCATCTGTATCTTGTACATGCAGGTGATTGATTTTGTTACCCTTGAGTGTACATCCTAAATATCTCGAGGATGGATTATCAAATGCATAAATGGAAAAGTAAATGACTGCCACATACTAAGAATGTATATATTTGAAAAGAAATTAGATTAAGTAATTTGTAAAATAGGCAGCTACCAAGTTTAAATACAGCTGTATCTTGACGCTATCAGGTATCCCAGCAAGAACAACTTTTGCTGAATAGAGCCGGCATATAGATGATGGAAATGTTCTTATCCCACTAAAAGAAAGATCTAAAAGGGAGAGGTTGATGAGTTCTCCTGTATCAGCGGGCAACTCTTCTAGCTTCCTGCATGACTTCAGCTGTAAAGTATGTAGGTTTGAAAGGTCACTAATACCATTAGGTAGCCTTCTTAAATTGTAACATTCTTTGAGGCGTAGTGTCTGAAGGTTGTTGATTCGCCATAACATATAGGGAAGTTCCTCAATTCCCACATGTGCGATGTGAAGGTAGCAAAGGTTCACTAAATTTGCAATCTTTTTAGGCAGCTCACATAAATAGTGGCAGCGAGTTATTTCAAGTGTTTGCAAATGGTAAAGGAGGCATAATGATTCAGGTAAGGTTTTACCATTGAATTCTATGATTGCAAGAAAGCGCAGATGCTTCAACTGTGAATGTTCTAAAGCAAGTACATTGGGACCAATCAATCCAAGTACACGTACTGAACTTATATCATGTAGATCAATGGAAGATTCATGGCTTCTCTGTGTAGCATCAAATAAAGTCCTTGGCCTTAAAAATCGAGGATTGAAATACTCATAGTGGAAAGTTCCTTTTTTGATATATAAATGTTTAATTGTGTCAGATATAATACCTGACTTCTCATTCACAACAGTATGGATTTCACCCCCAGATAAAGCTTTTGCGAGATCATAAATTACATCATGCAAACAAAAGCTACCTTTTGTTCGAGGTACTATCAAAGATCGCATTTGCAACTCAGCAAGGTACTCCTCCCCAATGTCTTCTGCCCTTTTCCTTCCTCTAGGCTGAGTGAATCCGTGGGCCATCCACATGTAAATAATTGAAGTCTTTCGAAGTTGAGAACCTTTAGGGAACAAGGAGCAAAACAAGAAACAATCTCTTAGTTTTGTGGGCAAGTGATGGTAACTTACCATAAGTGCACAAAATATTGGATCAATTTCATCAGATTCCCATAATTCACTATCCAAAATTTCCCTCCAACAAAATTTGTTTGTGTCAAAGTGTAAAACCCTGCCAATACATTTAATTGCTAGAGGTAATCCACCACACTTCTTGATTATTTGCCTACCAATATCTAAGGACCATTGTTTTTCTGTAAGCTCTTTTCCACCAAATGCACAATGGTAAAGCAATTTCAAACATTCATGTTCAGGCAATTTGTGAAGTCGATGTGGAGAGACTGCAAATGGAGCCCGACGTACAACTTCATTCCTACTTGTAACTA
The DNA here is from genome assembly GCA_028095005.1 of Rhynchospora pubera. Classification (NCBI taxonomy): domain Eukaryota; kingdom Viridiplantae; phylum Streptophyta; class Magnoliopsida; order Poales; family Cyperaceae; genus Rhynchospora; species Rhynchospora pubera. The sequence continues at coordinate 83,008,292 of CM051462.1, read as the reverse complement.
ATACTCGGACCAGTTTAGCAACTCGTAATGGAAGAAACAACATTTCCCAATCATTTTTTTGCACATTCCACACATCATCCAGTACCAAAAACATTTTCTTTCCCACTAACTTCTCTTGAAGAACTTGTTGGATCATGCTGAACCCACAAAAGCTATTGCCATGGTCTCCGGTAACAAACTCACAAATCTCTTTTACGAGCCTAATAATATCGAAGTCTGGAGAAACATATACCCATGCCATCACATCAAAACTTGATTTAATAGAAAGATCATGATAGACCATCTGGGCAAGAGTAGTTTTGCCAATACCCCCCATTCCTAATATTGGGAGGACCCTTATTTGATCTTTCCATTCTTCATCCCCTAATACTCCAGATAACAATCGGTCAATGATTTTGTCCTTGTCATTGTCTCTACCAAAAATATTGTCTTTGTTCATCAAGTGACTGGATGAGGAAAGTTTTATGGAAGAGGTGCCTGCTATCTTCTTTCCTTCCTCATTTGTCAGCCGCAGGGCCTCCCTGTCTCTCGAGATTTCATCAAATCGACTATTTATTTTTCTAATCTTTTCAATAAAAAAATATGGAGAGATATGGTTTAACATAGCCATGTTGGATTCCATACCACTAACTTGACCTGACAGAACTGTTGTTGCAACCGGTTTATTATCCAACTGAGAATGCAAGATCTCATAATGGTACTCGTCAAGGATATCCTGGCCATCGCTCACAAGACTCTTCAGCTCTTCGAGCCAAAAATTGACTGCCTTATAATGAATCTCCCTGTGCTCTTCTTCATCAATTGTCACTTGAATTCTCCCTAGTTTTTTATCCAACTTCTCAATTTCTTCCTTTAAACCATCTACACCAGATACATGAATGAGATTCAATGCCCTGCGGATAGTCGATAACATTTAGAAAGCAAACTGGCTTGTCAAGCCCCTACACTGATGCGTACATTTTTCTGTGAATCCACACCTTCAATGTATGTGGCATTTGGTGGTGTCTATACTTGCTGTAGAATACCTGGGTATAGGTTACATTAGAAGGTCAAAATAGAAATATAAAAGTTGTAGAAATGACAAATTTAACACCTTTTGTGCTTTACCACGTGACCTTAAAAAAAAAAAAAGAACAAATTTAACAACTGTCTAAGGCTCCTACAAAGCTAACTTGATGCATATTCTGCTAGGTTTTGGTTTGGAGTTGTTGGTTCCATATTCAAACTGCATGCATAATGAGTTACTAGATTCACTATTAGATAGCTACACACAGATCAAATGGGATCCTTTTTTTTTTTGTCTCAGCTGCTTTAATGCAGTGATGTAATTCAGATTGGGCCTGAAATGCCTTTAACATGCACCCCAACTCTTAAATTCGAACGGAAATAATCAGCCCACAATTATTGTCTTCTATTTCTCTTTCCGATTGACAATGAGAAGAAGAGAATTGCTTAATTGCTAAATGTATTTCTGCCTATTGTGAACTTTACAGAAGAGAGACAATTGCTTTTAATAGAATCCAATTGCTAATTCTAACTCAATGCAAATTAAATAAATAAAGATTACTTCTGACCTTGATCAATAGTTATTGATAAGTGGGTGTGTAGTGTGCAGAGAATCCGTTGTTCAACCGGAGACAGGACACTGCAATCTGTTAGGGAAGAAGATGCCAATTTCAGCTGTCTATTTGGTTACACACTGGAGCTGTCCATTTCTGCCTAATACCAATTCTCGATTTATTTTTTTTGTTTTTCAAAAGTAGTCACATGGACCGTGTCGATAGCCTAACTGTAGTCGCAGTAAACTCCAGTACTGGAACATGTTTTTCGTACAAGAAAGAGAGTCACAACTAAAGCAAGCAAAATTGAGTTTATCGCTCTGATTAAGATAAGACAGGAAGATAATACACTACCTGAAAGGCTGATACCTCAGATAATGATCGCCTGAGGAGATGATAACTTCATTACTTCAACTGGATTCTTCAGAAGTAGAGAGAAGGTTTTATCTAACTTCGTTCAGAACATAAAATGCCTTTGCGTGGGTAGGGTGTGTGGGTCGTAACTTGTACAATTCTCTTTTGTATCTCTTATTTTTAATTTTTGGCAGATGGAATTAGTTGGTAGGTCATTTCCTTCTCATTTACTCCGAAAGGGATTGCAACCCGCCACTGGTAAACTATTTGTTCCACTGATTTAAAGTGGTTTTTTTTTTATCCAATCCATTAAATATATTATCCGCGCGCACTGCCGATCGGATCAGACGGTCAAGATTTAGGTAACATAAGGTCATTGAGGCACAAGTAAGACCAATTAGATATGAGGGATTGAGAACACAAGTTTTAGCCTCTATTTGGATCCTACGGATAGAAGTAGTTATTCTGGATTAAAATTTTAATCTCAAATTGTTAAGAATAAACTTATTTTCAAAATAAGATTTTTTATTTGGATGGTGAAAGAAATAAATAATAATTTTTTTTCTGGATTAATAGATAATCTCACTTCTTATTCTATGGTCGGATTAATTAATCTTACTCTGATTCCGTATAAGATCTTAATCCTCAATTGTTTGGATCGTTTATTAATCCGGAATAGCTATTTACTCCAGAATAGCTCTTATTCTTGACTATCCAAACAGAGTCTTAACTATCACTATCACAGTATCACTACTTGTAAAAGCATGGATAGAAAGGTGATTACACGTTATTGATCTATGGTTAGATATCAATCGATAGACGAAACAACAATATATTTTGATTTTCCGTCTAATAATAAAATAAATTGAGCAACAGATTTACGTGTATCATTGATAGACATATCTTTATTATCTAATATTTTTTTTTCTGAGACATTTTTTACTAGTTATAGCTTTATAGGAAATGAGTTTTCAACTTTTATTAATTTATAAAACATTTTTGCGGCATAGAATAACTCCGTCTTATATTTCTTAATGTTTTGTATTGTAATCTTTCAAAAATTTAGGATCACTGATTAGTATCATACAGGCACAAGTATTGTATTGTATCGGATATGACATGTATAGTGCAATTGGTAAAAACAATAGATACGCCACGTTTTTTTTTTGTTTTTTTTTACATATAGAAAAAATAAGACATAAATGTTCTGTATCGCAGAAATGCTTATGAAATAGTAAAATAATAATAATAATAATAATAATAATAATAATAATAATAATAATAATAATAAGAATAATAATAATAATAATAATAATAATAATAATAATAATAATAATAATAATAATAATAATAATAATAATAATAGGGCCCATTTGGATGGTATGTGAATAAGAAAGGAATAAGGATTTTAGGAAGAAAATATTGGAAAGTGTGTAACTTTGGCTCCGTTTGGTTGGTTAAAGAATAAGGAAGGAATAAGGAATTATGGAAGAAAATATTGGAAAGTGTGTAACTTTGGGAAGAGTGGGAAGATGTTATTCTGGGAATAAGAAATGTTGTTTGGATGGTGTGTTAGGAATAAGCAAATTGATATTAATTTAAATAAATTATTAAAAAATATTATTTTAATATTAAATAAAGTACTAATTAAAGAGCACATAAAATTTCATTTAGTTATTAGTATTTAGCTAATTTTGTTGAAATTATGTATATATAATTGTAGGAAGATGTTATTCCTAGGAAGAAAATATTCTTCTCCTTGGCTTCGTTTGGATGGCTTCTTCCCGGAATAAGGAATAAGGAATAACCACTTTTTACCAATAAATTTATTTCTAACCATCCAAACTCTTCACAAAAGTTACACACTTTCCAATAAAATTACCCCTTCCCAATAAATTTCTTCCCTTCTTCCTTCTTCCTACCTTATTCTCAACGCATCCAAACGGAGCCCTTATTCCTAACTTGTTTGGATGCCTAGGAAGAAAATATTTCTAGGAAGAAGCTATTCTTCCTATTTCTTTCCCATCCAAACGGAGTCTTTGGGAAGAGTGGAAAGATGTTATCCGAAAATAAAAAATATTGTTTGAATGGTGAATTAGGAATAAGAAAATTGATATTAATTTAAATAAATTATTAAAAATTATTATTTTAATATTAAATAAAGTACTAATTAAAAAGTACATGAAATTTCATTTAGTTATTAGTATTTAGCTAATTTTGTTGAAATTATGTATATATAATTGTTGGAAGATATTATTCCTAGGAAGAAACTATTCCTAGGAAGAAATTATTCTTCTCTTTATTCCTAACTTGTTTGGATGTCTAAGAAGAAGCTATTCCTAGTAAGTAGCTATTCTTCCTATTTCTAAGCAATCCAAACGACCCCATATAAAGAACTATAAAGTGTAACATTGGGAAGAGTGAAAAGAAGTTATTTTTAGAAAGAAGAATTGTTATTTGGGTGGTGAATTAGGAATAAGCAAAATAATATTAATTTAAGTAAATTATTAAAAATTATTATTTTAATATTAAATAAAGTACTAATTAAAGAGCACAAAAAATTTCATTTAGCTATTAATATTTAGCTAATTTTGTTGAAATTATGTATATATAATTATTTGATGAAACTATTTCTAGGAAGAAGTTATTTCTAAGCAGAAACTATTCTTCTTCTTATTCCTAACTTGTTTAGATGTCTAGAAAGAAGCTATTCCTAAAAAAAACCATTCTTCCTTATTCCTAAGCAATTCAAACGAGGCCATAAATTAAAAAAAAAGTTCATTTCTCTGTGTTCGTCATTCGTCAAGGCTTTCTATAGAAGCTACTGATAGTTAATTAGTTATGGGCTACTTTTGCTAGGCTGGTCAGAGAGTAATGGGCCAGCTAGAAATCGGCTCTGTTTGGATAGTCATTAAGAGACAATCAAACAGTTTAGGATTAAGGATTTATTTCGAATCACAATAAGATTAGTTAATCTGACTAGATGTTAGAATAAGAAGTGAGATTAAAATTTTGGTTTGTTAACGGTCAAAGATAAAACTCATTTTTATTCCTATATCATCCAAACAAAAATCTTTATTCTGAAATTAAACTTATTCTTGCCTCCGCTTGGATACGTTGAGAAAAAATAGGAAGAAGGAAGAATGGAAGAAAAAAATTATAAACAATCCAAACTCTTCACACAGTTACACACTTTCCAATACTTCTTTTCACTTCTTCCCTTCTTTCCTTCTTCCCACACTTATCCAAACGAAGCCCTTAAAAATTTGAGACTAACAATTTTAATCCTGCATAACTAATTCTACTCTTATTCTTATACGATCCAACAGAGCAAGTTCTTTTCAATGTTCAATTGTGCACCGCAATTCAATTGACCACTCTACGCGGCCTCACCTACCGCCTCTGTCTAAGACAATCTCCGGCGCATCGCGAGCTCCTCTCCTCTCCTCCTTCCCCATCTCCGTAGCACCTTCGCCAGTGTCCAAGGATCCAGCGACAAGTCGACAACGACCCTCTCCAATATGAACCAGGCTAATTTGGTGCTTCATTGCATTCTGAAGGCCAGTTATGATTACTGGTACTTATAATTTGGTCCATTTACTTGAATAGTCTCCATGTTTACATTGAGTTACAAGAGTGAAATAGTATGAAAATCCTTTCTCTTTGGTCAGGGGGCTATATTTATAGACGTGTGTACGAATCTTCTGCTGACGTCATTCTGTCAGAGACCGGTATCGGTCCCCCCCCACCGCCCCACGTCATTTATGTAAGGAGCCAGATGACAGTTGTCTTTGGTGGTCCTCACCACCCCGGGTATTCTCTTGACTGAATCGCTGGTGGGGTTCTTCCTATATCGTGGTCGTGAAGCCTTCCATTCAGCGACGTGAATTCAGACGAGCGGGGTGAGCCGAGTTTGTAGTTTTATCTTCATTCTAAGGGAGCACATCGACACTTCTTTCCTGTCCCTAACTTCTTTGTCAGAGCTTGTCTCGCACTCACTCCTCTGTGTCGATAACTGTTTGTCAGCTGTACTACCAGTGCCATGCGTGTCTTGGGGACTATCAGGCGTGACGGGCTCTCTATTCATTGGGATGGCCAGTGGGGTATTATTGGCCCTATCAGTGCCCCTCAACAGTTTCTTTCTCCTGGTATGGAGAAATTAGTACTTTGCAGAGTGAATGCTGGTGATATGCTGAACCCCCAAACCTTTTTCTTTTTTTTTTTTTTTTTTTTTTTTTTTTTGAAGATAAGATGGGGGTGAAGCCATCCAATTATTTTGAAATTAAATGTCACAAAGGACCTCCGGATTTCAAACCCGTGACCTTTAGTGAAAGTGCGTTGCTCTTTGCCACTAGACCAAGAACTTGTTCTCACCCTCAAAGCTTATCATACCATCATTATTTATTTATATATATTTCCATTTTCCCCTATTATCTCTCATCCTCTCTAACAACAAAGGAGGGGAAGAAACAAAGAGACATACTTAACTCTGGTCCTACTTTAGGCTTTGATCAAAATTATTTTTACATGGTTTTCATTTCATTGGAATTGATTTTTCGAGATTTCGTTGAATCTAATAACATAGAAATTCCAACCAAATGAGATAAAATCCATCCATTTTGATAAAAAAAAAATTCTAATGAATTGAAATCCCATGTTTAAAAAATGTCATTCTGATCAGTGCCTTATTGTTCTTAAAGTTATCTATTTTGTTTTGTTTTTCTGGTCCTTTTGTTTATCTTAGGTAAAATAGGAAGAATGAGAGGGACGTGCGTAGATAGGCAGGAAAGCGCAGACTAGCGGACTGCAGCAGATGGGCACAGATGCGCTAGTGGGCAGACGAGCATGGATGGGGATGGGCGAATGGGAGCAGACAGGCAGAAGGGTGCGGACAGGCGACAAACGGGTGAACAGGCACAGACGTGCTAGAACTGCATAATCTGTTTGTTTATTTCAATGGAACTTTTAATATAATTAACGTGATTTCCTAAAATATCTAACTATTGCCTCTTCCATGTTAACAACCATCAGAACGTTTCTGTTTAATAGGAAAGAAATTGTATACAGCATGTGTATTTGTTTTCTTAAGTAATGTATATGTAATTTGATGTCCATGGCTCTTAATATTGCGGACTAACCTTGAAGTTTTGAATATTCTTGTCACCATTTTAGTCTGTAGCATATAGCTTATATATGGGTACTGTTATCACATCTTTTATCGCCAATTATTTGTTGACTGTTTGAAAATTTATAAAATTGTTGAAGTGTTCTCGTATACCTTTAAAATTAGATGGATTATATGAGGACATGCTTGATACTGCTATAAACCTTCGATGTAAGAAGTTTGATTTTTATTTAAATGTATTTTTTTCTTATTTCAGGCTGATTTTTCCATAAAATCAACAGTAAACAGTGCTGAGCTTGTTCTAAGGAGGTTTCCTTTTTGATGAATTATTTTATCTTCAGGTAACTCTTCTTCTTTTATTTTTTATTTCCTTTGATGAAAATGAACTGTGCAGCTGGGAGGACAGGTCCAAAAGCTAGTGGTGGATATCCAAAATTTCAGTTTCCTGTACTGGACCTTTCCATATTAGTGATGAGAATTGAAATATTGCTTGAATTTGATTGATGGTCAATGCACAATTACATTTGACACAAATTAAGAGTTTTCTAAACTCAACAAGATATACATAGAACAGCTAGCTCATAATTTTCTGGTTCAGTAAAACAATGAAAAGTATGTAGTTCGATATGAGGGGTTTAATTATGTTGAAACTAATGGACCTTTTGTGCCATACAGCACATTCAGGGAATTGAATTGTGGCTGGCTTGGCCTGGGTTAGGCTTAGCTTGGTTGGGATAGATTTCTTTTGCATTAACTCCTGCTCTAAATCTGTCACCATCTTTGTTTTGGGAACTCATAAACTCTGCAATAGAGCTCTGATTTTGGGAACTCATCCATGTACCCTGGCTAATATTATTGAAGCCATGAGATGTTGTAGCTGTATTATGTATGTAATCCCTGTAAATACCACAATGCCAAGAGGTTACTAAGAATTGTCCCTTCGGTTAAAAATCATTGCAACATGTGATGTTGTACTTTAAACAAAAGCCAAAGTGAATGGAGCTTACTGGCTGAATGAGTGCTCTCTTCCTATTAATAAATGCAAATGAAATTATAAAATGCAGAAGCTAAAGAGAATGGAGCTTACTCCCAATTACCAAAACTTGGAATGGGTTTATGGCTCCGCGTACTAGAATATTTTGGTCGTTCCTGCATAATAAGCAACAATGACCTGTTTCAGTTTTGTTATTTATGGAAAACAGACTAATATGATAGTATCTATAAGATTAATTAGTAGAATAGATCAACCTCCAGTCACATGAATCTGTATGTATCTAGTTAATATTTAGTTATGATAGCAAATGTTGAATCAAAATTATTTAGTTTTTCCTTTGTAACGTTGTTGCAAAAGATGATTCAATTTTTGTTTGTAGAATGTATGATAGTGTTGGCAACCTCTAACATGATCATTCCCTGTGTAATTGGCCTGATTGGTTAGTAGGCCATGTTCGGTCTCAACCTCTGACCTGCTACAGGTTGGGTAAGGTATAGGTTGAACAGCTCATGACCCTGCTTGGCTCTTTTAATCTATTTTTCTTATTTTTCTAACTCTTTCAGAGGGGTAGAGATGGCTGTACAGAATACGAGAATAGCTGAAAACAAAAGTATGGGGTCTCAAAACAACACCTACAGCAACTGTCTAATAGACGAGTACTGTAACGTTTAATACACTCAGTAAACTAAGATAGGTTGGCTGAAGTCAACCTGTGCCCTTTGACCTGTCAAGTCTTGTGTATCACTTTATCTCACCAATTGACAGATTCAGGTGGAAAAAAAAAGAAGCTTGTAGTACTAGCCTATATTGCTTATTGCTGAAATTTGGGTTGCTCGACTAGAAGAGAGTTGTACATTTGTGCTTTGTTAGAGAGAGGTTTGTTCATATTTTTTTCATTTCTGTTATTCTTATGAAGTCCTGTGCACTTTTTGCTTTTTTGGAATTTGCAGAATACATAGAGGATGACCAGGATGCATGGTGTGATGCTAGTGGTATAGAATAGGTGTTATGGTATGAAATAGTGGTTAAATTGATGATGTAATTGCAGGCTTGCAAGCTGTAATACTTTTGTTTCATTATTGACATCGGGCTTGTGCCCTTTTTTTTATCAAAATAAAAATTGATGGGTCAGGTCAAGGCCGAGTGGTTTGGATAATATTAACCAGTGTTACACAAATTGCAGTATTTGCCCCCCTGATCTATTGTAAGTACTGCACCTGCAGTTTTTAAATTTACATCTATTTTGAAATAAACAAACAAATTAGCCAAAGATGTCCTGCCTATGATGTACCAAACTGGAAAACCTGATCTCTATTCTTACCACTATTGCTGTTTGTTTATCCTCACTGGATGGTCCATTGAGAAGATTATGCTTCCACTCAACCTAGATCATAATAATGTTAAATATCTATGTCATATGAAAAAGAAATTCGAACAATAAAGTCATGACGCACAAAAGGTTGCATCATGATACATAATAAACTTGTCAATTATAATCTATATCTGTACAGATGACCAATTTTGGTTAACCTGTACATCCTTGATATCTATAGAAAACACATGATTATATCTTTTTTGAAGGAAACTTGGATTAAGTTATTAAATTAAAAAACCTACCAAATTAGTATTTTGTTCTCTCCTTGGAGCACCAGGTACCCAAACAGAAGGTAAGCCAACAAGCACAAGTTTTGTCGATTTGAGCAGGCCTATAGATGCTGGTAACGTTCTTATCCCACTAAAAGAAAGATCTAAAAGGGAGAGCTTGATGAGGTTTCCTGTATCAGTGGGCAACTCTTCTAGCTTCCTGCATGACTTCAGCTGTAAAATATGTAGGTTCCTAAGGTTACTAATACCAAAAGGTACCATTCTCAAATTGTAACATCCTTTGAGGCGTAGCATCTGAAGGTTGTAAACTTGCCATAACATCACAGGAATTTCCTCAATTCCCACATGTGCAATGTGGAGGTAGCGAAGGTTTACTAGATTTGCAATATTTGTAGGCAGGTGTCTTAAAGGGTGGCAGTGGGTTATTTTAAGCGTTTGTAGGTGGTAGAGACAGCATAATGATTCAGGTAAGGTTTCCTCATTGAATTCCATGATTCCAAGATAGCGCAGATGTTTGAGGGGTGAGTATGTCAAAGCAAGTACATTGGAACCAAGCAGCCCAAGTACACGTACTGACCTTATATCATGTACATTAATGATGGAATTATTGGTGCTTAGTGTAACATTAAACAATGTCCTTAACCATTGAGATCGAAATGACTGACATGTGTTAATTCCCTTTTTAATATATAAATGTTGAATTTTGTCAGGTATGTAATTTGACCTCTCATCCATTGCAGTATGGATGTCAACCCTGGATAAAGATCTCGCAAGGTCATAAAGGACATCATGCAAACAAAAGCTATGATTTGTTAAAGGTACTATAAAAGATCGCATTTGCAACTCAGCAAAGTACTCCTCCCCTATGTCTTCTGCTCTTTTCCTTCCTTTAGGCTGAAGAAATCCTTGGGCCATCCACATGTAAACAATTGACATCTTTCTAAGTCGACAACCTTTTGGGAACAAGGAGCAAAACAAGAAACAATCTCTTAACTTTGGGGGCAAATGGTAGTAGCTTACCTTAAGTGAACAAAAAATTGGATCAAGATCATCGGATTCCCATAATTCACTATCCAAAATGTCCCTCCAACTATACTTGTTTTTGTTATAGTGCAAAACTCTGCCAATACATTTAATTGCTAAAGGTAATCCACCACATTTCTTAATTATTTGCCTACCAATATCTAGTGACCATTCTTTTTCTCTCATTTCTTTCTCACCAAATGCACAATGGTGAAGTAATTTCAAACATTCATGTTCAGGCAATAGACCAAGTCGATAAGGGAAGATTGAATGTGGAGCCTGAGTGACAGCATCATTCTTACTGGTCACCAACACTCGCACCAGTTTAGCCATTCGTAATGGAAGAAACAACATTTCCCAATCATTTTGTTGCACATCCCACACATCATCAAGTACCAAAAACATTTTTTTTCCCAATAACTGTTTCTGAAGAGCGCCTTGGATCATACTGAACCCATCAAAGCTATCACCAGGTTTTCCAGTAACAAACTCGAAAATCTCTTTTGTGAGCCGAATAATATCAAACTCAGGAGAAACATATACCCATGCCCTCACATCAAACTTTGATTGAATAGAAAGATCATGATAAACCATCTGGGCGAGAGTAGTCTTGCCGATACCCCCCATTCCTATTATTGGGATAACTCTGATCTGAGAGCTTCCTTCATCCCAAAAATGAGGGAACAATAGTTCAATGATTTTATCCTTGTCGTCACTCCTACCAAAAATATCATCCTCAATAATTAAGTGGCTGGTTGAGGAAAGGTTTATGAAAGAGTTGCCACTTCTTCTCTTTCCTTCCTCATTTGTCAGCTGCAGGGCTTCCCTGTCTCTTGATATTTCATCGAATCGACTGTTTATAAGTCTAATTCTTTCAATCATCTCCAGCGAAATATTCTCTGAAAAAGAAGAGGTGTGAGTTACCATGGCAAAGTTGGACTCTTTACCAATAATTTGACCTGACAGAGTTGTTGTTTGAGTCGATTTAACTTCAAACTGGCACCGAAAAATTTCATAGTGATACTCATCGAGGACATCCTCAGCATCACTGGCAAGATATTTCAGCTCTCTGAGCCACAAATTGACTGCATCATCATGAATCTCTCTGTGCTCAACTTCTTCAATTGTCGCTTGAATCCTCCTTAGTTTTCTATTCAACTTCTCAATATCTGCCTTCAAATGATCTCTACTGGATCGAGCAACAAGATGTAACGCTCTTCCAATAGCTGATAACATTGAGAAACACAAACTGGCTTGTTCAGTCCTTGTCCCTTTAATTAAGCATGTGGCCTTCAGGTTGATGATGTTTCTTCTCTAGAATCACCTGGTCATAGGGTATATGAGAAGGTAAAATTATTTAATATAACAAGATATGTAGATAATAACCAATCTAACACCTATGCTTCTTCAAGGCCACTAATTTGCTGCATGTTTTCACCGAATTTTGATTTTGCCACACCCCTTATTTGCTGCATATTTGAAAGAGAGGAAGAGAGACACAGATAATTAGAGGTTTAGGGCCTCTTATAGATAATGGTGTCAAACAGACTAACTTGCATTATGCAGATGATACCATAATATTTTGTGAAGCTAACAAGTGATGCAAGCTATCAAATGGGTATTTGTAGGGTTTGAGGCTCTCTCAGGCATGAAGATTAATTATAATAAGTGTGAGACATTCCCTATTAACATGTATTTAGACTTTAGATAAAGCAAATGAGTTCTCTGAGATATTTGGGTGTCCAACTTCTTCTTTCCTATTAACATATTTGGGAATATCAATTCCATTGGAAGAAGATCCAAATTGCAGATTGGAGAGTTAGTACATAAATTTACCAAAAAGTTGTAAAGTTGGAAGGGCCAATTCCTATCATATGGTGGAAGCTGACACTTATCAATAGTGTGTTGTCAACACCCGCCTAAGTGGCTTTTCCTTCAAAAAAAAAAAAAAAGTGTTGTCAACACTACCTCTGTATATGATGTCCATTTATGAACTTCCAAAATCAATTAAAAAACAATTAGATAAGATAATAAACCAATTTCTTTGGAATTCTGGAGATAAGAAAAAATATCATCTAGTGAATTGGATAAATGTTTTTAGACCTAAAGATCAAGGAGGGCTAAGTATCCTGAATTTGAGACATATGAACCAAGCCTTGTTGTGTAAATGGTTGTGGAAGCTAAAAAATAGTGTAATTGAAGCATGGTGGAAAGATATTTTAGTATACAAATATGGTAAATGTAATAATAAAAAAAGATGGCCAGCCTTTTGGTCTAGTTTGAAAAAATTAGAACAGATGGTACAAATAAATAATTACTTTCAAATTGAGAATGGAAGTTAGGTGCACTTCTGGACAGATAAATGGTGTGGAGAACAACCACTTTGTGTAGCTTATCATAAGTTGTATAACATTTGCCTAGATCCTCGTATAACTGTAGAAAAAGCCCTGACTTCCAACTTGATGGCATTTAGATTTAAAAGACAATCGACTATCAGTCAAATAAGGGAATTTACAGATATGTGCACTCAAGTAGGGATCTTTTGCCTTCTTCAAGATAGAAAAGATATGATAATGTGGAGCCAAGAAAAAGATGGACAATTTTCAACTAACTCAATGTATTACTGGTTAGATCACAAGGGAGTAACAAATGAGATGTATAAAGTATAAACCAATTTGGCAATATAAGATCCCCCTTAAGATAAAAATATTTTTGTAGTTAATTAGCAAAAGAAGATTATTAACCAAAGATGTACTTCTTACTAAGGGATGGCATAGAAATTATACATGTTGTTATTGTAGGGATTTAGAAACTTTAGATCATATGTTTTTTAGATGTAATAATAATAGAAACATATGGAGATGGTTCCTTGCTCAATTTGGCACCATGGTACCCCAGCAATTAGAAGATTTAAGCATTAGAAATGTTAATGTACTAAATGAGCATAAACATGCATATCAGTTATGGTGTGTTACTTTGGATTATGTCGAAGATTAGAAATGCTACTATCTTTAATTTGACTGTGTATCCAACTTTTGAGGAATGTCAGCAGTGAGATACAGGCCTTAATTGATAGCATATTGGATAGACATGTGGCCACAACAACCCCATTCATTGCAGATTTGCCAATGCAGTTGGAGGAAAGGGAGACAGGTGAGGCAATGGTTAAGGCCTTACAGAGGATGATATTAACAATTGTTGATGTAGAAGCGCATATGGAGTCCGGAGGGTGCATTGCAGGAATAATGTGTAACAAATTATTAGTTGTATTCTTGTTTAGTGTTTGTAATAAAGAGTTTTTGTTGAAGTCTATCTGTAATGCATATAGTTTTGTTCAGCAGAAGAGGTTTTATAGATGGGAGGAGAGCTTATGTAGTAGATATAGCAGCTGGCATTGGTTGCTCTTATGGATACATTTTTTTAGGGTCAGATAGCATTTATGCACTGGTACCGGTGTTGGGTACCAGTGACATGATGCGGATTGTTATGTATAACTCTTTTGTTTCTGACAAATGGAAGTGGTAGGACATTGGTCCTATTTGTTTAAAAAAAAAAAATTACTCACGTCACTTTCATATCACTTATGCATTAAAATCACACCACGTCAGAGCACTACTACAAATTTTCTCTTTTGTAACCGTTAAAATAATCACTTCTGCAACTGTACAGATCAGTTGTTAATCGGGGAGTTGCAAAAGCAAAAATAACAGTTGCTAAAATAATAACTGTTATTACCTTAAAAACAGTCGTAGAAGATTAAGGATCGAGGACTTTTATTTAATAATAACTGTTGCAAAAGTGTAATTCGATGACTGTTATTTAGAAATAACAGTCAGAAAGATGCGAAGGAATCTCGTGCAAAAAATAGGAGAGAGAAATTCCTTTTTTATTGAACAGATAATAACAGTCATAGAAAGGTTGGAAAATGAAATTATTTTCTTATATCGTCCCCCACAATTATTTTATTTTATTTATTTCTATTGCTAATAATATTGCATAAATTGTACATCACGTGTTATTTTAATTGAGGCAACACAATCACGCACATAAACCATATAATATTAATATAATCCACATAAATGACAATTCAATACCATTTACAAAACTTCAAACAACATTCTGCGCAATTTGCTATACAAGGTTTCCTATACAATCTTAAGAGCTGCTCCATCCTTCGATGCTCCAATCTATCCAATATGAGTTCTTTCTCCCCCTTTCGCGAGCCACTCTGATGAGTTTCCTTCTCCTGTCCAATGTCGCCTCTCAAGCTTCGCCTTGCCTTACACTCTCGGAGCTCGGGATGGAGAGATAAGCACTGATCCATCGTGTCTCGTCTTGTTGCAAAGGTTACAATGCATGGATGTACCCTTAGAGCTCTCACATCCTTCCATGCTCCAATCTCAGTTGCTAGAGCTTGGAATCAAAGGGCTGATGTTGAGAAGAGAAGGTACATAACTTTCTTTGGTAGAGCCCTCAACTTGCAATTCTGGCTTAGCTAAAATGAAGATTTGGCCGAGATAGACCACGACTTGCCCTTGACCCAATTTGCTCCAAGGAACCTAAAAATAAACATAAATCCATCAGATTAAATACAACAATATTGGATTGGCTAAGATTAATGTGAACAAGATCCTACATAATCTCTATGATTGGATTGGCTATGTCAAAATTGAAAGTGCATGCTTCATTAATCTGGTCATCTAATCTGGTTGCATCGACACAAAGACGTACATATATCTAAAAATTTACCACTAATACAGAAAATGAAAATGAAGGTTGACTTGTTTGTCCATTTTGTATATTTCATACCGGTGCTCAGCCACCACCGACCCAAATAGTACCACACAGACTGCCCCCAATGCAGTTGCCAAAAGAACGCCTTGCACAGTTCAAGTCTTCAAGATATCATTTTATTACTATCAATTCTGAATGAACAACAGCAGGTTTAACACAAAAATAAAAAAAGATAAACTGTTTATAAGTAACCAGTTAGCACATATGCATCAATTTGTGCTATACATTTGTGAACACTGATGTTAAATATTTTTTTGTGCCAGTACCATGATAGCCTTAAATAACTTCACTTGTTAGCAGATTTCAATTGACATAAGATAGCTTTAAATAAATTCTTTTGTGCAATATCTTCAATTTATTCACTCAGCCTCAAATAATCAGGTATGAAGAAACCAAGAAAAAATACAAAATAAACATATCTAATAGTATATGTACCATTATCATGAATTCCTGCCGTCTTTGGTTGCCGTGGAATTACTTAGAAGTATATGTGCCAGTATATTCAATTTACTGACGGATCGAGCAGAGAAGAGGCATGGGGCCGCAGGATGACGGATAGAGAGAGCAGCGAGGACGAGAGTGGCGATCTCTCGCTGAGGAGGCGACCGGTATGGGCGGAGGCGACAGCTGTCGGTCTGAGCGATGCGAGAGCAGAGAGATCGAGGTGTGGCTGCCGAGGGGTTGATTCGGCGGTGAGGTCTAGGGTTTGGGCCGAAGGATATAAAAGGAGGCGGCCAGGTATAAAAGGAACCCTCACACTTAATAATAACTATAAATTTTTTTTGTTATATTATTTGTATAACTCTTGTAATACGCACAACATTATATTATAAAATATTAAACAAAGAAACTCACATATTTAAACACGGCACATAGAAAAATATCAATCAAGATTGTTATTACTTATGGTTGGACTAATGTACGAAATATAAGCTAAATTTCATTTATTAAAATTATGGTTCCATGATCTTTATTTTATATAGCAAACTCCTAAATTTTAATAATAAAATTTAATTCGAAATGTAACATGTTAATGTGAAGCAAGAACGATTCAAAATTTTTTTCCATGTTATATTATTTTTGTATGTTTAATGCAAATATAATTTTATGTGAAAAAAAAGGCACCCCTTCTTGGGGTTCTTCGTTTCAAAAAAAAAAAAAAAAATTTGTGAAAATTTGTTTATTGAGACAGGCTTGCAAACAACTAACAGACAACTGAAAATTGTTATATTTTGTCAAAAGATAGGAAAAACTATATAACTTATTTCTTTATAATTTATGTCATTTAATATACTATGTAAAAAAATAGATCCTTATAATATAATTATGGCTAATATTCTACATATTAAATTATATCAAGCAATGCTTATAATAAATGAAAATTTACTGATTTTGTGATAAGAAAAATCGAGAGTTTGGTATGCGAAAAATAGATATGTGAAAAAAAATAAAATAGAAGGCTCAACTATCTATTCCTTGCACTGTTGCACATGCACTGTGCGGCTTGTGCCATCCTCTCATTTCTTTGCTCGATTTTCTATAACACAGTTTCTGTTGTTCGCACTGCAAGTTAAAATAGATAGTTGTATAAGAACTCCGTTACACAAAATAAAAAGAGATGGAGATTCAAACAACCAATACCTACTCACATGATATTATTTTTTGTTTCACCTATTTATTGGAGCGGATACTATATTTATAGTTGTCTTGCTAGTTGCAAGAGACATCTATATACTATACAATACACATCACATAAAAATGTACACTAATCTTCCATAGAAGATCCGGAAATTGAATGGGAAGGTACCGTAGATAATATCCTCATTTTGGAGTATTTTTTATGTAGTTTAGTATAAAACTATAAATTTAATTTATGTTGGCGGCTATTTTTTTCAAACCTCGTCCAGTCGTGCTACAGCGCCGAAAGGGAGAAAGGTAGCTACCTATGGAAAGATTTTGGGAAAAATCTAATTGAATAAACTGCCACTGTTTTTACTAAAAACAGTCATTAAAATGTTCTGATTACAAGTCGTCCGAATATTCCAAATATAAAGCTGGAATTACGGTGACTGTTATTTTAAATTAACAGTTATTAAAAGTTTTTGTGATTGTTATTTGATATTAACGGTCACAATATTTCCAGAGATTTTTAGTTTTTTCTCTCTCACGCTTAACTTTTAGTAACTGTTTTAAGTTAGAACAGTGGCAAAATTTTGAACCTTAAATTACGACAATGCCATTGATTTCTTGGATGACTGTTTTTATAAATAACAGTTGCTAATCCACAGTTGCAGAAGCCCTTTTCTGTGGTAGTGGAGGCTGTCAACTTGTAAAATGTACCAGTCATAATTTCAATACATCAATTAAATCAAATTACTCAAACGGTATTTAAAATATAGAGAACTTCGATCACCTGACGAGCGATCTAGAAAAATGGAAAAGCAAAATTCCGATGTAGAACTCTGAATTTCAATTATATGTTGACGGAAGAGAATTAATAATTCATTATGTGTGACTTGTAAAGGAGAAATTTATGTCTGTAATCATTGTCTCTCAGTTATATGAGTTACGATATTACTGAGCCTTTGCAAAATAAACTGATGTAATTATAATTATAATTCATTTAAGAGACTAAAAAAATGAATGTAATGTGAAAATGACATGATTCTATTTTGTATATTATTTTGAGAATGGCTATAATATAAAGATAAAATCTCTTATAGTCTATAATATAAAATATAAGACACCAAATGAAGAGAAACAATAAGTATTTTACATCTTATACGATGTACAAAAATACAAGAGATAAAATGTTAAAATAATATGTCATGAAAAATGATATGTTTAGACCATAAATAAATTTATGAAAGTATATGAATATTATTGGTATAATGTTAGAAAACATTATAAAAATAGTACAGACATTATACATTGTAATAATATGTTTTATGTTGAGTTATATTAGTTATGATATTATTTTTAGTATTTATGTTATTTATGTTATTTGTAGAAGTCTAGGGTCTCATTTGTAAAAATACGATTCTTGATTAATATAAAAAGGAAAACCTCTGTACAAAGACCATAATCTCTAGTTTTAACCTAAATCTCTTTCTCAAACCACATGGTATCAGAGCCCGTCTAACAGCGGCGCTTTCTCTCCTCTCTTCCACTGCTGCGTGTAGACCACGCATGGACCAGATCAGCTTGCACCTTGTGAGCCGCGATAACACCAAAAAGTCACATCGTCTGTGTGGATCGCGGACCGCGCAAAGACCATACCAGAGGGGCCTGTGACCGTGGACCGCGCAAAGACCACACCTGGACTTCGCGAAAGCAAATGGCAGACGGTAGACAACAACCCATCTGACCTGTTTGATCTTCATGGCTTCTCAGGTTCTCTCTTCCTCAATAGTTTACAGATCTGTTTTTTGGTAGATGATAAAATCGTGATTGTGTGCGTTCGCACGGTTTGTGTTTAAGGTGTGATTGACCTCGTCCTCTAGTTGTGATTGTGTTTGAGACACAGATCTAATTGTGAAAATGAGTGAATTTGTGACTAATAAGGAGTTGCAGGCCGTTATGGAAGGAATGACCAATTGTTAAATGTGAAGTTTGAAGAGTTTGGTAAGAAGATTGGATCTGTGTCAGAGTCACAGATGATACAAAAAACAGAGTTGCTGCCTAATGATATCAAACTTGAGGGGACGAGGAATTATCTGAGTTGGTTTTGGAGGGCATTGCTGAACCTCCACATGAAAGGACTCGAAGGATATGTGAATGGTGAGTGTATTGAATCTGTTGACAAATCGGGTGCTGAGTGGACAAGATGGAGTCACATGAATTCTTTGGTGGTTTCTTGGTTGTTGACATCTATGTCTCCAGCCATAGCTGAAATGGTGGAGTCGATTAGAAGTGCAACAGATATCTAGAACACTCTGGCTAAGATGTACTCAAGAGCTGGGAGTGTGATGATGATGCTAGATGTGGAAGAAAGGATCGATCCCACTGTCCAGGGGAAGAAATCAGTTCTTGAGTATGCGGCAGAGTTGCGATCTTTATGGGCTAATTTGGATCACTATGACCCCTTGTCACTGAAAGATCCAGCAGATGTTCTTTATGGAATGCAGTATCTTGAACGGAGGCGTGTGGCTCGCTCCCTAAAAGGTCTGAACTCGAAATTTGAGGCGAGAAGGGCGGCAATATGTCATTTGCCATCACTTCCATCATTGAATGAGATTATTGCTTCGATGGAGGAAGAAGTGGTCAGACAAAAGGTGATGGCATCTCAAACCTTACCCATTGTTCGCTCAGCAATGGTAATGCCTGGAACTCAAATCAGAGATGATAGGGACTGCTTTAATTGTGGACTGAAAGGTCACCTTAGTTTCAATTGTCCTACGCCTCGCAAGTCTATTGGTGGCCGAGGAGGTGGAGGACAGAGAGGTGGATATGGTGGTCGTGGACGTGGAAATGGATATAGAGAGCGAGGAACCCGAGGACGTCGAGGTCGAGGTGTTGCTCATTTTGCCGCGACAGAGGAACCCCAAGCTGCAACAGAAACAAATGGAGGAGAACTGACAGAACTGGAAGAACTACGACTGTTCAAAACTCAAGTTGAGAGCTCTAGAGGCAAGGGAAAGGTCTCGGAGGAATGTGATGACAATGCCTACTTCGGTAATGTTGGTTACTATGCACACGTGACTAAAGGTATTCAGGCACAGGTTTTTGTATCCACTAAATTTCATGTAGATTGGATTATAGATTCAGATGCATCTAGTCATATAACATGATCATCTAATGAATTTGTGGAATATTGTCCTAGTCAACAAATACAACCAGATACAGTCCAAACTGTTGATGGTACATCTCAACCTGTCAAGGGTATTGGTTCAGTCTATTGTAATTCTTCTATTACCCTACCATCAGTGTTGCATGTTCCTTCTTTTTCTGTTAATTTACTCTCCGTTAGCTCACCAATTGATCAATTTAATTGCATTATTCTGTTTGATCAAAATACATATTTGATTCAGGAAAAGAAAACGGGGAGGAGACTTGGGAATGACAACAAGCGTGATGGACTTTGGTATCTAGATAAGGAGGCTGCTATGCTCGTTGCTGCTATTGAAAAAGGAACAGAAGCAGAGGCTATGTTGCAACATAATAGACTAGGGCACCTATCTTTTGATAGTATGAATAAATTTGATCCTGATTTAATGAATAAAGTAGATAGGAATAAACTATTTTGTGATGCTTGTGAACTTGGAAAACATACTCGTTCTAGTTATAAAATGATTGGTTTAAGAAGTTTGGAGATTTTTGCACTTGTTCATTTTGATGTTTGAGGACCATGTCCTATTACTTCTGTTAGTGGATTTAGATGATTTGTTACTTTTATTGATTGTTACTCACGCATGACTTGGGTATACATGATGAAACAGAAATATAAAGTTCTCAAATGCTTTAAAGATTTCTGTACTTGTGTAAAAAACTCAATTTGGAATACAGGTGAAGGCTCTTCGAACAGATAATGGACCTGAGTATGTCAACAAAGAATTTGCCAATTTTGTGTCTGAGCAAGGGGTTCTTCATCAAACTACTTGTGCAGATACTCCAGCACAAAATGGAGTGGCTGAGCGAAAGAATAGGCATTTATTGGAGGTGACACATTCACTAATGCTGAGAATGAACGTACCGAAATTCCTATGGAGTGAGACAGTTTTGACAGCAATCTATCTGATCAATAGGATGCCATCAAGAATGTTATGAATGAAGACACCGCATGAGGTACTATTTGGATCCAATGATTTTGTTGTTCCGCCCAAGGTGTTCGATGTGTGTGCTATGTGAGAGATCACAGATTGACAATAGGAAAGCTAGACCCGTGGGCAGTTAAGTGCATCTTTATAGGTTATCCCTCAAATCAGAAACCGAAATTATTTTATATAGGAATTCAGACGCAAAAAATTTTAATAGAAAGAATTATTATTATTTTTCTTAATAAGAAGAAAGTTCGAACACGTTTTATAAAAGCGTACAGTCTCTCTCCTTCCTACGCGTTTATAAAACGCGCTCGAAGGCTTCGAACGCGTTTTATAAACGGGTAAGAGGAGAAAGCTTCAGTTAGCCCTCGAAAGGCTGGTCAGACCTTCGTACCCGTTTATAAAACGCGTTCGGAGCCTTCGAGCGCGTTTTATAAACGTGTTATTAGTTTTTCATATTTTTCATTCAAGCCGCAACATTTAACTTATTAAAAATAATATTTTGCATCAAGGTCCCTGCAAGTTTCATATTTACAAAATTCTCAAAAATTTATTTCCAATTAAAGATGTATTAAATAGATATAATAAATATATCACACATATTTTATATGCATTTAATTGCACACATATATTTTTTTTAACATGTTTATAATATCATTTTGTTTGAATAATTATTCGCCGACGACCCTGTATTTTTACTATTTAATTTTACAAACTTATCTTTTGAATTGTTGTCTCTTCTCTTTTTTTATTTTATGTTTGCCATATATAATTGTCACACCCCGACACATAGGGCTTGACAATCCCCGCCGCGAATACACAATCTCTGTGCACCCGCAAGGCATTTCCTTACTAATTGTAAGGGTTAAGTTCCAACTTACCATGATCTACCACGTTGTCTCTTATGACTCATTGAGTCATCATGGCAAGACAAATTTTGACCTAACTTCGCTTGACTTGATCGAGCCCGTCTCTGAAATCTGGAACCCACATCCATTGTGGAAACATGCAAAAGCACGGAGTGAGAAATAAATTCTCAGTGCGGGTTTTAGTTCCAGTACGTGGATTTAAGCTAAAATCCAAGTTCTAGAAATAATACCCGTAAATAAAAATAAAGCATGTGTGTTTCAATTTTATAAAAAGCTTATAACTTTTCATTTGAAAAGATGTCACAAATAAACATGATTGCTTGCATATGATTTTAATCAAAGCTGGACAGGATAACAAAATCTGACAAGGCATAAATCTTGCACATATCGGAACTGAACACGTGGCACGAATCCCATCGCAGACAACACATGTCTGTATATGATAGGAAACTGAGCGTGTCAGGGGTCCGAGCATATCATCAGTCGGAACATGTCACATTTCATTCACATAATTTCCACAGTCATAATCACTCAGGTCCCTTTCCCATCCGGATGGGCACATAAGGAAACCTTTCCCTTACCTGGCCGGCATGAGGGACTTATCCCTTGACCAGGCGGCATGAGGGAATTCCATATCTGCATAGCGCTATCGAACTGGCCGAAGCCGGTGGCCAACCGACTCCGGAGAGTGATACAAAATCATACAAGATCTTTCTTTTACCTGGCCGGCATGAGAGATTACATCTCTTGACCAGGGACATACATATCATGTCAGGCATGTCATGGCATATCACAGTAAATCATTTCAGTCAGATCATTCATGAGTCGGATTTATCAATCACAATGGCATATCCAAATATCTGACTGTATTTCTTTCAAATTTCTCAAAGCGGAGAACATGCATCTCAAAATGCAATTTTATCAATATTTGGGCACTATCATTTAAAAATGCTTGAATACGGTCATGCAAGCAAACGAATTTACAATATGCATATGAATAAAAACATATTTTATTAATTACTTAAACTTTAATAAAAATCCAACGTAATTCCGCACCTGGATAGTAGGAAGCTTAAACGTAGTTTTTCGATATCTCATGATGGTTCGGATGCTTGACGGCCATCATACTTGGGTTCTCTCCCTTAACAGTTTGCTAGGCTTGATGGTCACGTGTCAAGTGATTCTAGTTCGATTTCCTAATAAAACAAGTGACTTTCTTACTAACTGTTAACTACTTAAAGTAACCTAAATAACCTAATTATTGGCGGTTCTTGGGTTACCATACTGACGGCCTAAGTTAACCAGACTGGTTGAGATATGGATGGTTAAGTTCAGATTATTTATTTAGAGGATTCTGTTTTAAAATATATTATTAAGTATTTTATCTTATTTTTAATAATTGGTTTTGACTTTCCAGTCATTAAGAGTTTATATTTATTTCTATTATATAAGTCATGGATTATATTTTAGAATGAAAATATTCACTTATTTATTATATAGTATTTCTCCAACATTCATTTAGTTGTGCAATATTTGATTTATTTCATTAATACTTAATTAATTAGTTTGCATTGCTTAATATTTATTAAATTATTTAGCTATTTGTTATATCAAAAATTTAAATCAGAGAATTATAATCCAAAATCAAGAAAACAATTGGAAATAGAAAATTAAAATCGAAATTATTTGATTGGTTTGTTTGGGATCAAAAAGTCGGTGATTTAATTGTCATTATATCTGTTCTTGACTCACTCGGACTATTCTCATCATCTCCCGAAAAATCGAATCCCGCTTAACTAAAGGAACCCCCGATCATTTCTAATGGCCTTTCCTTTAATTAATTTTATTTATTCTTAAGCCCACAATTCATTTACTTAATCTTTATTGATTAAGTTTGGATTAAGACTAATGATAGTCATTAAGTCCATAATTAATTCTGTTAATTAAGTCCAATATCTTATATTTAATTCGGCCTCAAAGAACAGCCCACACATAAAAGAAATCCCATTAGCCATGATTCAGAACAGAGGCCCAAAACATCACAACATAACACAGGCCCAAAGCCCAAATCGTAACATGGTTCGGCCAAGTCAACCTGACCAGTTGACTTGAGTCCAACCTATCGGGTCCGCGACTCACCCGACAAGATCCGATAACGAAGGGGCAAATCCGACCCGTAATCCCACTCACTTTATTCAAAGGCCCCTGAACTTAAAATCTTTACAATTAAGTACTTTTTGTCTGTAAATATGCCCTTAGAATTTTGCAAATAGGTCCCTGGGACATAAAATTTCTCACAAACAAGCTCTCAGTCTCGCAAATCTACGCCAGAACCAAACCAGAATGGTACCAGAACGGTACCATAGATTGTTTAGCCTCGATTGAGGCTGGTACAAGACCTGTACCAACATCGCAAGCACACAGAAGGGCATACCAACTGAGTAACACCAGCATACCACCAATTATTCCTTTCTTCTTTTGGCTTTACCAAACCCATTACTTATACTCTCAACTCATGCTCAATTGCTCTAAATTAATTGTAAAATCAACTAATTTTCTTGACAAACATCATCTATTTCCATGTCAATCCTATACTGAACCACCGTTAAGCTTTAATTACGGGTTTAAGGCCTAATCTCAATTTCACCCAATTTACTCATGAAAATCGAAATTGAAAGAGAGAATGAGACAATATACCATAGTTTGTTCCCTCGTCTCCCACTGTCTCTTCCTATCTCTCTCTCTCTCTCTCTTTACGTAGATAAGGCAAACCGACAGCAAAACCAGAAACTCGACCTCTGCCCTCTTTTATAGGTAGCGCACAACAGAGAGAAAGGATAAGAACAACCTACCATGAACGATGGAGATTAATCCATCTCGAAATTCAAGATTCACCCATCGATTGATCCACCGCCTCAACAAAACATTGGAGACAAGGATAAGATCAATCAAAGAGCACCTCTTTGCTGTGGCACAATGTCATTGGCCAGCCACAACACATCCCTCTTTGACCTTTGAACTCCGATAAATATCGGAGGAGAGGATAAGAACGAAGGCGATCGAACGATTGAGATGAAGGAAAAGAGAAAGGAGGAAGGGGATGGTGCCAGCGGAGAGGAAAAAAGGAAGAAGAGATTTCCAGATTTTTATTAGAATTCAGTCACTCAAGATCTTATGTGGCGGGGATTTATAGCTTTGAATGCTGCCAATCATATAAACTAATATTTATAATTATTTTCATTCAATTCAATTAATCTGATATCAAATTTCATTATTAATTAAACTTTGATTTTGCTAGAATCATGTAGATGATTTTTAGAAACTACACAAATTAAAAGACTTCGATTTCGAGTGAATCTTATTGTTATGATTGAATTATCCATTTGAAGATTATTAGTTTTAAATTCTTGTTTATCTTAATATTATTTTTAAGATTTACCTAATTGACACAATTAAACTGGGTCTGGTATTTCTACCATGTTACAATAATCAAATAATATATAATATGGAAATAATTAAAATATAAATTTTTAAAAAAATTTTGAACATTAAAACTTTAAACAGGCTTAACTTTTGATAGGAAGGTCCGTTTGGGGTGATCGAGCACTATCCGGAAAGCTAGCGACGAGAAAGTTTTTAAACGCTCTCTAGACCTCCAAAATCCACTTTGAAAGTTTACAAACATAAAAACCACTCTAAACTACTAAAGAAGTTTTTAAAATCATAAATTAATCATTAAAAAGAGAAATGCAGTAAATCAAGTGACTTTCTTGATAGTTATTCAAACAAAATGATATTAATGTCAAAATTAATATTCTAATGTCATTTTTAAATAAGATTAATATGAAATTAAATGTGATATTTTAAAAATTGTAAATTTAACTTAAATTTTCACATTAATTTTTCTATTAATTTTTCTAAGAAATTTTCACATTAATTTCCATTTCGAAAAATTTACGCCTTCCTACCCGTTTATAAAACGCGCTCGAAGGCTCCGAACGCGTAAGAAAGTCTGACCAGCCTTTTGTGGCGTAACTGAAGCTCTCCTTTCTACGCGTTTATAAAACGCGTTCGAAGCCTTCGAGCGCGTTTTATAAACGCGTAGGAAGGAGAGAGACTGTACGCTTTTATAAAACGCGTTCGAACTTTCTTCTTATTAAAAAAAATAATAATAATTCTTTCTATTAAAATTTTTTGCGTCGGAATTCCTATATAAAATAATTTCAGAATCAGAAAGGATATAGATGTTGGTGTCCTATTGAAAGAAAGATCTTTGTTAGTATGGATGTGACTTTCCGAGAATCTGAACCATACTATGGAGAAAAGACAAAGTTGGACTTATTGTTTGAAGATGACTCTACCAGTGCTAGTAGAGAGGGAGTGAAGGAGAATAGACTTATAGTTGGTGATTATCCATATCCTTTGTCTGGACCGAGTGGTGATAACAATCTAAGTAATGATGGAGATGGTGATGATGATAACAGTCTGAGTGATGAAAATAAGAAACATGGGGAGCTGATAGTGTATAAGAGGAGGCCAAAACAACCTGAGCAGCATGGACAACCTGAGCAGCATGAGCAGCCTGAGCAGCATGAATCGATGTTCCCTTAAATGCCAATGTTCCAAGTATCTCCTCCCCAAGTCCTCCCTCAGATTCTCACTTAAGGTTGATAGGTAACAATTCTCCTCAAATTTCACATCGTAGAACATCTAGGGTTAATGCTGGGAAACCTATTGTTAAATATAGTAATTGGAAAAATGATATTACAAATTACATTTCATATGCATCTGTCCCACCTGCATATAAGTCATTCCTTGCATCTCTAGATTCTGTGCTTGTACCTAACACATGGCAGGTAGCTAAGCAAGATCCTAGATGGTTCGGTGCCATGCAAGAGGAACTTCAGGCATTGAAAAAAAATGACACATGGGAGTTGGTGCCGTTACCAATTGGAAAGCGTGCTGTCGAAGGTAAATGGGTGTACACTGTCAAGCAAACTCCAAAAGACAAGGTTGATAGGTACAAAGCCCGACTGGTTGCAAAAGGATACAGTCAGACTTATGGTATCGACTATGATGAGACCTTTGCCCCTCTTGCAAAAAAGAGCACTGTGAGAATGTTGGTGTCGTGTGCTGCCAATTTCAATTGGCCATTACACCAGTTGGATGTCAAGAATGCTTTCTTGCACGGAGATCTCCAAGAAGAGGTGTACATGGAGATTCCACTAGGATTTGCTACTCCACAATCAGCTGGGAAAGTATGCAAACTCAAGAAGTCATTGTATGGGCTGAAACAATCTCCGAGAGCATGGTTTGGTTCAGACTTGCAGTTTGTGGCATGGGATACAAGAGTGCAATGGAGATCATACTATATTCTGCAGACACCTGAAAGGTCATATCACCATCCTGGCTGTTTATGTTGATGATATTGTGATTATTGGAGACGATGTTAAGGAGATCATGCGGCTAAAAGAAAATCTTGGAAAGGAATTTGAGGTCAAGGATTTGGGACAATTGAATTATTTTTTGGGAATTGAAATTGTCAGGTCGAAGACTGGTATAGTGCTTTCTCAGCGAAAGTATGTACTAGATCTTCTTTCAGAAACAGGGATGCTAGGTTGTAGGGTAGCCCCTACTCCTATTGAGCTGAATCAGAAGTTGTGTGCTGAGGGAGGTGACTCAGTGGACAAGGAGCAGTACCAAAGGCTAGTTGGTAAGCTCATTTATCTATGCCACACTAGACCTGATATTTCTCATGCAGTGAGTGTGTTGAGTAGATACATGCATGATCCGAGAGAGCAATATTTGGATGTTGTTCACAGGATTTTTAGATATATCAAGGGGAGTCTTGGAAAAGGATTGTGGTTCAGAAGCTATGGGTATCTGAGAGTTGAAGGCTATTGATATCGTCATTATTTGTAGGCATTTGGACCGTACTTGGCACTCAAATAACACTCAAACCATTGAATTATTCAATAGATTGCTATGATTTCCATGGAATCGGCTCTACCGTCGTTTCTTCTCTCATTTTACAGGACTTTGATGATTTCTAATGATTTTGGAGCATATAGATGGATTCCCGACGTAGCACGTACGCTAGACAACTCATTCCTAGCATTGGAGGCTCTTTTCTTTCTTCTGGTCGACCCGAACAATCATCTGTTCGATCCGACCAGCACCTTTGGCAGCCATGCGTCATTTTCTCTCTCCTGGTCGACCCGACCACAAGCCTGTTCGATCCGACCAGCACCTATGGCAGCCAGACGTCATTTTCTCTCTCCTGGTCGACCCGACCACAAGCCTGTTCGATCCGACTGGGCATCACAACAGCAGACTTGTGCAGCTATCCTTTCTCTCCCCTGTTCGGTTCGACTGCACACCTGTTCGGTTTGACCAGGGTGCCGCCATATCACATAAGGCATTATTTCTTACATAGAAACTGATGGAAATGGTAATTTCTTGCGCCCTGGTGCCCTAGCCTTCCATCCTTGCAACATGGGACATCCATATATACACCTCTAGACCTGAAGGAAAGAAGACAACCTTTCATACCACAAAATTTCACTTTCCATAGGCGTTTTTCTCTCTTCCACCATGGGAGATCATCAAAGCTTGGTTCTTTGAAGCGACAGTAGCAAGGAGACGAGTTTGGTGACCATCTTGCAACACACCACTGCCTAGAGATCATAGTTCGAAAGCATAAAGGAGTATTCGGTTTATTCTTCTATGTTTTCTTCTCTATTTTCAATGGGCTTGTATCTTGTGATTTCTATACAATTTGTTGTGTGTTTTAGTACTATGTTAGGCTAAATTTATGTAGTCTTAGGGGTAAGGTAGTAACTTAGGTTTGGATGATGTGATGTTTTGACTTGATATGCTATGATATGTTTTGTTGATTTGTTTTGTTGAGAATTATTTTAATTGCTTGTTTGAATTTCTTGGTTAAGTCTAATTAACTTCTAGATGAATGGCCACATTTAGTTAAGTTCTAAAGTTAGGTTAATCAAGATAATTTAGATAAAGTACTTGGGGTAAATCGTAGATCCGAAAGGGGAGATTAGTTGACATCAAAAGTGTAACTTTTAGACAAGTCCAAAAGACCTCTAGATATCCTTACGAACTCCAACAAACAAGTTTAAGTTGATTGAATTCTATACCAAAAGTTGTGAACCAATCAAGTTAATTAGGTTAGGTTGTGATTAAACCAGTTTCTAGTCCAACAAGCGACAGCTGAGGTTTAGTGAATCTAGGTTTAGCCAACAAACTCTAGCACAAAGCATAAAAATATCATAAAAGGTCAAAACCACACACTTTCACCCTCTGTTCGGACCGAACAGATCCTTGTTCGAACCGAACAGAGAAGTAAACGCTTGAAAAATACCGTTCGATGCACGAAAGTGATAAGTTCTGTGTTCTAGAGTCCAAACCAAGGTGAAACCTGAACCCTAAGACGCTTTTTATACTGTTTGAAAACCCAAAAACCTTACTTTAGTTATTTAGATTATTTTATTCGACAAAAACAACCAAAAATATCTACTTTATTGCACTTAGATTTATTTCAATTATTTTTCCACCAAAATATTCTTGTCTAGCTTTTGAAAAAGGATAAGTCCAGTAATCAATTGTACCGTCCCTTGGGTTCGACCCTAAAGCTGTACTCCAAAAGACTAGTTAGGTTAGCTCTAGGTCTATAAATTTATTTGATTCCTAGGTTTTACCCCTTCATCAGCTATTGTGATGATGACTGGGCAAGTTTTGTAGATGATCGTAGATCCACCACAGGATATTGTGTGTTTGTCGGAGGCAATCTTGTGTCTTGGCGAAGCAAGAAGCAAGATGTGGTGGTCAGATCTACAGCTGAGGATGAGTACAGGGCTATGGCACTCAGTCTATGTGAGTTGATGTGGGTGAGGAATCTTCTATCTGAGTTGCGCGTGTTCCGAGGAGAATCTTTACAACTTCGGTGTGATAACAAGACAGCAATCAACATTGTAAATAATCCAGTTGAGCATTATCGTACCAAACATGTGGAAATTGACCGTTTCTTCATCAAAGAACAATTGAATAATGGAGTGCTAATGTTGAACTATGTGAATCAAAAGACCAGTTGGCTGATTGTCTAACTAAGGGTTTGGGTAGATGGATATCTATCGCCCATCTTGAGGGGGATTGTTGAGTTATATTAGTTATGATATTATTTTTAGTATTTATGTTATTTATGTTATTTGTAAAAGTCTAGGGTCTTATTTGTAAAAGTACGATTCTGGATTAATATAAAAGGGGGGACTCTGTACAGAGGCCATAATTCTAGTTTTAACCTAAATCTCATTCTCAAACCGCATTTTATAACATTGGTTCATGAATTAATCAAAGGTTGTTGGATCTAAGTTCAAAACTCACAATCCATCTAAGTGTTGGTTGAGTTTGTTGTTTAGATTTAAGGTGAACTAAGAGAAAAAAAAATGCTAAAGTGTAGAGACGAGAACCAAAAGTTTCTAAGAGACTTAGAGAAAAATCGACTTCTCTCTACCAAAAAAATTGACAATCTCTTTGGTCCTAACTTTCTTCCCTCCTTACATAAAGTTATTTGGTATTTTTTCTATGCATATGAGATGTTTTCAAAATATCTAGTTACAATCTTACTTGCTATTGTCGTATAAATAAAATCTTTATGTGTATTGAGTCAAATAAACTTTAAAAAAATTTAAAATTTCGCTTTCTTGACATACACACCAAATCCTAGCACTAAATACAACCACTTTACTACTAGAAATGATAAGTGCAATCCTCTATTTTTCCATCTGTCTCATCATAGTCTAAAAAGAAGATAGGGCGTTGGAGAGCGTCTTTCTATTTTTGGCACCAACATCTCTCGTCTCATCTTTATGCCTCCTTTCTTCTTATTTTCTCTGGCACATGCGCACTTACCCTTTTTTTCTCTACGCATCCCTTAATCTCTTTCATCACGTGCTCTTCCTTTTCTCTACCTTGTCCTTGCCTCGCTCTCCTCCCATGACTCTTGCCTTTCTCCTCTTCTCTACTCCCTCGACTCTACTTATATTATCTCTTCTCTCTCATCCATCTTTTTTCTTTTGACTCTTAACTTTCCTTCTCTCTCCACCATTGCTTCATTGGAGAATCTTATTTCTTTCGGCACCTTATACTTATATAGAGATGATCCCTTATTATCACTACTTAAAGATTTATGCTTACAAGATTATCCCTTATTATATATTTTTATCTAATAATTGCACTAATAAGATAATCCTTTATTACAACTAATTTTTCATTTATACTTATAAAATAATCAATTATTCTAATAGACCTACAAGATGATCTCTTATTATAGCGAATTGAACATTTCTACTTATAAGATGATCTCTTATTGTATGTAATAAAGGCACTTATAAGATACTCCTTATGACAACTAACTAAACATTTATATGTATTAGTTACTCTTTTATTATAATAATTTTAGAATAAAAACAGAAAATTTAATGCGAAGGAGAGTAATATTTAACTTACAAAATGATCTCTTATTATATGTAATAAAAGCACTTATAAGGTACTCCTATGACAACTAATTAAACATTTATATATGTTAGTTACTCTCTTATTACAATAATTTTAGAATAAGAACATAGGATTTAAAGCAAAGGAGAATAAATATATGAACATTTTGGAAAAACAGGGGTTAGTATGGTTGGTGGTGTAAGGTTAGTACTTTTTGGGGTTAGAGGGGTAGAATAATGAGGGTAGTGATTTGATGGAGTTAGTGCTAACTTAAAGTTAGTGAATATTGTTTGGTATGGTATGTTGAGGTTAGTATTTTAAAGTTAGCAACTATTAGTGGTGTAATTATTATTAACTATTATTAATTACTAGTTATCAATAACTATTAATTTTAATATTTTTTTATAATTAATTATTAACTATAACTCATAAACAACACACCATGATTAATTATTATTATCATTATTATAATAACTATTGTTGAATATCATTATTATTATAATTTTACATTAAATATTATTTAAATATATACCATTATTATTAATTACTAATTATTAAAAAAATTATTATCAATTATTTATTATTATAAATACTACAAAAATTATTAATTAAATATTATTTATTATTATTACTAATATTATTTATTAATTACTTTAATTATTATTATATTAATTATTATCTATTATTAATTATTAGTAACTGATTATTATTAATCCTCATTAATTATTAAAAATTATTAATTATTAGTTACTAATTATTATTAACCATCGTTAATTATTAATTATTAGTTATAATTGATTATTAATAACAATTAATTCTTATTAAATAATATTTATTATTATTATTACTTATTAAATATTATTAATTTACGTTAAGTATTAATTATCATTATTAATACAAGATTAACACTAACCATGAATTTGTGCTAACCTCTTCAATGCCAAACGCACCCAAAAAAAGTTGCTAGATCTGATGAAGATGGGAGAGGAACAAAAAAGAGAAACACTACATCTGATGAAGGAGTGAGAGGGATGGATAATGGGAATCACTAGATATGTTAACGGAGGGAGCAGGAAGGAGGAGACGGAGAATTTCTGAAGATATATGAAAGAGGGAGATGATGGAAGAGGGAGGGGCATAAAGTAAAGAGAAGTGCTGAGATGGGATGATACGGATGACATTCTAAAGAATGGTTGGAACTTGGAAGTAATTACCCTACTGATGTTGCGTTGACACGATTAACTTTTTTAAACCGCATCTTGTCATGCTGAATGAAATGGGAGTCAACATAACTTGTAATATGCAGCGATCCGACAAACAAAAATTGATATGGTACGTGATGAGCGTATTATCATGTCAAGCCGTTTTATATATTTTTTTATTAAAATATATAAAAAAATATTTTAACAAGAATAAAATGAGAATTTTTTTTTAATTGTTTGATTATATTTATTTTTTCTTGATGTTGCCACATTTTCACGCCTATTGACTTGGACCTTTCTGATTGATCTATTATTAATTTTGTGAAGCAAATTAATTTATAATAATACAAATAATTTATATTTGTGTCACGTGTCATGATGTGTCGTGTCAATTCATATTTGTCTCATCTCACGTGTCGAATCTGAAGAAACTTTCATTTAGTGATTTTATGCAATTTAAATCAAATTTAATATCAACTAAAACCACATACAACAAGAACTAGTGAAATTAATTATAATTTGTGCACTTATATATAGAGATGGAAAGATTGTGTGAAAACCCGAAAAATATTAATGTAATTAATTAAAAATCTTCAAGTAAGCAAATAAATATAAAATAATAATACTAAAAATCACACTCAGATTAATTAGCGGATTATCAACTCCCGTTAATTTAGAAGTCAATTTCATTTCGAATCTGATTTAAAAATTAAATTTCGACCATGTACAAATATTTTCAGAAAAACTATTTAATCAAATGTCTAGTTTATACTATGAAAAAGTCAAATATCTATTTTTATAAATTATTAGGGGTTGAAGTTGTGTCAAAATCCAATTTTCACTGCTGTTCAAATCAATTTCCTAATATTCTTTTGTTCTGGACCGTTTGATTGGGTTTAGAAAATCCTGATTAATCACAACCGTCTGATCATCTCCTGTTCCTTTCCTTTATCTCTTCCCCCTCTCTCTTTTTTTTTCCTCCGACAGAACCGCCCCACCATTTCTCTTTTCTCCTTCTCTCTCTCGATCCGCCATTGGCGATCTCGCGTGGTCCCTCGACCAGTCCGCTTGGACCCCTCCCTCTCGCCTCTGACAGAGGCACTCGACCCCATCTCTTTGGCTCCCTCCCCAAGCCGCGTTCTCCATCTCTCTGTCCCTCCTATCAGCACTCGACCCCACCTCTATCTCCTCTGTGTTCCACTCGTTTAAACCCCACACTCCCATAGTAGCCCCCTCAAGCCCCTGGTTTTCTCCTCTGCTTATCTCTCAAACCGAGAAAACCCATTGACTTAAACCCTACCACCGCCATCTCGTCCTCTCCCCTTCTGCCACCTCAGCAGCTCGATCTGCCCCACTCCCCATCTCCAGTCCATTTAAGCCACCCCTCTCTCTCTTCTCTCTGCTCAGACCCAACACAGAGAACAGATACAAAGAAAGGAAAAAGAGCAAGAGAGAGAGAGAGTGGTGGAGGCTTGTCGACTGAAGGTGGAGGAGGTGCTGGTCTGACGAGGCTAGGTGGTGGCGCTGACAGGGTGGCGAGGTGGTGCTGGTGGCTTAACTTGATTATCTTCCCAACTTGCTTAGTTGCTTCCCCTTCCCTTCTCAGCTTGGTAACCCCTTTTTCTCCTTCACCTCTTTGATTATGTTGGCTTGCCTCTGTGTTTGACCGAGACAATGTGATGCTTGAAACATGATCTGTTCTTGTTGAGCGCCTGAGTAAATTCTGTGTTGATGAATGCTTGTGACTGCCCCTTGGTAGGGAACTGTAATTGTGCCGTCTCGGAATTACTTTGAAGTGAGCTGTTAAGTAGTTGAGATCAGTTTAAATCCCTCCCTTCTTTGATCTGTTCATCAGTTTAAATACATTCCTCCTTTGATCTGTGGTTTGGTCGAGGTGTTAGACTCTCTGTACATGCTTGTTCAGGCCTATAATTTTGTGTGTAATACCTTCCTAAAGCTTTATGTTGCTTGTTGATGCCTCTGGTACACGGTATAGAGCTGGTTCAGGCTCTGTACCAAACTGGTACGTGTTTTAAATTTATCCAGGGACCCCTGTATAAAGTATTTTATTGACAGGGACTATTTTGTAAATAGTTTTGAACTGTTTTTGGGTCTGTTATGAGTTAATACTGTTAACAGGGACTATTTGGTAAAAATTAGGTAAATAAAATTAATTTAGGGTCTTTAGTGTAAATTTTCCATGTTATTGGGTTGTATTGTGTTTTCTGTTGGGTTTCGGATTTGATCCCCGGAACCCGTTGTGTTTTCTGTGTAGGCTGCGTGTTATGCTTCCTCTGGCCCATTCGGCCTGTTTCTCCCGTGGGCTCCTCTTTGTTGTGATTTGTTCTGTGTGGACTTTCCTTGTGGGCCTTGCGATTTACTTTCTGTGTGGTCCTTTTCTGTTTGTGTTGGCTGAGAGCCTGAGACTTAAAACAAGTGCTTTAAGTTGGAATTTGAGAAATTAAAACTAGAACTTGGAATATAAAACTAGAACTATTTGATGGCATGAAATTGATAGTTGGATATTAACATAAATGCTTATGGCCGAGAAATAATTATGTCGGATTCGAATTTTAACTCGTTGGCTTTTAAATGGGAGATGATTAAAATGTCCGCAAAACAATTCTTACAAATACTATGATATAATCGGACAATATATGATCCCAAACCTAAACTAACTAAATTGAGTTTATTTTTTTATTTTATTTATTTTATTCTAAAGTTGTTTTTAGGAACTTAAATTGGAATAAATTCATACTTGATTAAAACACTGTTTGTAAACTGAATAAACTTGTTAACTGTTTTTCCAAACCAAATAAATGTGACGCGTCTATTTATCGTGTAGTTAAGACTTGTAGGATTCGTCACAACGTCTATCTTCACATTGTTTATAAATCAAAGTTTAACAAATTAATTCTAAAAGTAATCACAATAATATTAAATCAAACTTTTCTACACAATGATTTTATAAAACAAACTATAGCAAAATCATTTCAAGAATATATCTCAGATTAACGTTTCTGCATAACTAGTTTCAGATGAAACTCCGTCAATTTGTTGTTAGAAAATAATTACTTTACTTAATATATTTTAAAACAGAATCCCTTTTCAGAAAGCTTGAGTCCAACTCTTCTTAAACCAGGATCCGAGTTCCTTTGTAAATGTCTAGGATTTAAGTTGGTTTTGTACACCATAACCAGAATGGGGTAGATCGTTAGAGTAGATTTTAACGTGTGAGTTTCGTTCGCCAGGTGCACCACAGGACTTCTCTGGACCGGTGGACGACTCCTACCCTGAGCACGAGACTGAAGTAGCTAGTCAGGACTTCGTTGACCATCCTGAGGATTAGCTCTGTCTTCGACTTTCCAGGTGTGGCAGTCTTTTTATGACATGTGTGGATGCCTTAGGTTTTGTTTAAACCTTAGTTTAAGAATTAGATCAACAATTAATTGTGTGCATGACATGTCATTGACATTGAGCGAACACCTAAGTGCATGTCATTAACTCAAGATTTGTTGATATTGTGCATTCATGTTATTAAAAGTGTTAACTTTAAAGTGCCTTAATCAACACTTGCATTGGTGTGGTTCAGGATAGTGAGACCGAGTGGTATGACCACTCTGCAGGTCGACTGTTGGGCGACTCTGCGGTCACATGGTTATTTATTATATGTATAGTTGTTATTATATTTCCTTTAATCTTTGTTATGTGCCATGATATATATTGGACTGCCCCTCGACCTCCTCGTGCAGTTTAACCGGTACCGTGTTTGCTGTCCCATACTCTTTCACGAAGAGATATGGGCTTGGAGCCCTGTTCGTCGAGCCCTGTTCGGGTTGATCTTGATATATACTTATTAGGCGTAATTCTTGTCATACTGGGATTTGTGAGGATTGATTCTAGATTTTATCTTACATATATATGACCATGAGATTGGGTGCTTGACTCTATATTGATACTTCGTATTATTCTATATTACTATCCTCTACTATTCTCAAACTTCTTTCTTTTATTGGGCATGGATTATCAGGTAGAATGACTTCATTAACACTTTAAGTACACTTAGAGATTTCACAATAGGAATTTAAAAGTGACTATCTTAAGTCTGGTTTAGTTCTAGCTTTTGTTTAACCAAGACCTTGTTGGCACTTCCTTTTGCCACCACTGAGTATTCGCGTACTCAGCCCACATAATTGCTTGTGGCGCAGGTTCAGGTTTGGTAGACTTAGCAGAGGAGTTTTAGCCAGGAGACCAAGCCGAGCTGGAATAGTATTTATCCGCTATGCATTATTCTATGTTTTGTTTGTATGATGACTGGAGATTTTGATATGTGTATATTTTACCAGTCTTTTGTTGTATGAACAAACACTGCCATTATTATGTGATATTATTTGTGATTATTTGTTTCTGTGATACTGTTTTATAGCCTTACGTGTACACAGTAAAGTGTGTACGCGTGGCGGGGCTGTCCATCCCAAATTGCGGCTTGGTTTGGGGTGTGACAGATTGATTCATACCTCATCTCGTATCGCAACGAGAGGACTCGAACCACGACATAGGAGGCGGTGGCGTGCCCTTGTTCTTTTTTTTTTTTACTTTCACCTTAGGTCCACATAATGGTTTACTAAATCCTAATAAATTTATGTAAGCAAATTGAAAGAAAATGCCTAATCTTTTAACTTTACTTCTCCGATTGATTCTTTAATTAATTAAGAAAATCTAATCTCAACTCATGAAAACCTAATTAGTTGCAAGAGGATGAGAGAAAGAGGAAAAATCCTCATAAAATTTCAGCCTCCAAGGAGAAAGGTGGTATAGTCCTCCCAACCTAACCATAGCGGAGACCACTCCTTACATAATGGTTGGCTCTAATATGAAATTCCAAATCCATATTAGTTGGTCTTTTATCTCCTCTTATTTCATTTGTTTAATTGCATTTAAAGTAGACTCGAATTGACATATTAAATGATAACCCAATTAATTATCATAATTCACATAATTATATTATTTAAGTTGTGGTGGAAATAAATATCAACTCTTTGAAAATTATTGTTGGAATAGACTTTACATTAATTTAGTTTCATATGATTCCTTAAAATAATTAATCATAACAGTTCATAACAGTTTATAACCAATTATTCAATTTATAATATTTTGTATTCTCCAATACAAATAAACTAAATATATTGTACTATTGATTAAAAACTTTGTATTCATGTGACCCTCAGATGATTTATGTCATGTTGGTCATGAACTAATTCACCATTCATATCCAATAATCATAAGTGGTATCTAGCAATATGTTATAACTTCCAATTGACATAAATAAATACTATACTTTTATAGTATTTCAATCCTGCATAAGAAATATATAATTGCATTATTTTTAATTCTTACGTCTCATGATATAATTGTATAATCGAAGATAAGGATATGTCATTCTTACAGATTACACATTTTTTAATCTAAAGTTGATCGTCTAGTTTACATTCATACAATCCAACAAGAGGTCTAATAGATATAATCGCTCACTAGGTCTACCAATGAGGAACATACGGTTGTCTAAATGAACAATTTTTTCTCGCACAATTTATGTAAACTTAAATAGAGTCCATATTAGAGCCCTTATCACGAATCAACGTTAAAACAATATTTATCGAACCAGTCCTCATGTGGAAAAACTGAACCATCTCAAACGTAAAATCTACTCATATGAAATAAATAATGACACATAGCACAATCCAAATATTTATTTTATTGGGTCAAGTCACACTACCACAAAACACAGGCTTTTGTAATGGGTCATCTGTAACGTTTTCTTTAAAACCCGTTATAGATCTGCGAAAAATAAGCGGGTGAAAAAAAGTGGATCTAATCTGTAACGTTTTTTATAAATTAAGCATTACAAGTTTTCCGTCAAAAAAAAAATGTCAAAGCTTCTGTAACATTTTTTATACAAAAAACGTTACAGATCTGTAACGATTTTCCTGATATTTTTGTTAGGGCTTCTAGCTTTCTCCTCTCTCTTCCATTATTCTCCAATGCCAGCCGCAACCACACCAAGAAAAATCGAGATTTTCTCTCTTTTTTTCATATTTATTTTTCCCACTCCAAAAAATAGCAAAAATAAAAAAAAAACTAAAAATTTTGAAAAGTTAGGAAAAGAAAAAATAGAAAGAGAAAATTTTAAAAGAAAATTAAAACTAAAAATTTTTAATTACTGAAATAAATCAAAAAATAAAATTAAAAATTTTTTATCTGTAACGTTTATTTTTTAATAAACGTTACAGATTTTGAATTTTTATTTTTTTTGAGAAAACCCTATATACCTATCGACTCCTCCTTTTTTCCAAAAAAATTCTAAGTCCCCTCTCTCTCGACTCTCCTTCTCGTTTAAACCCTAGCCGACTGCACTCGGCTCTCCTCTCCCTCTCGTTTTTTGGCTGGCCAACTCAAAGCTCCTCTCGACTGCACAAGCCGGCCTCCTCTCCTCTCGACGGCACTCAAATCTCCTCTCGCTGGCCTCCTCTTGACAACACCCGAAGCTCCTCTCACTGGCCTCTTATCCTCACTCTCTCTCTCTCACTACCTCGAATTGAAGCTCCTCTCACCGACCTCATCTCCTCTTTCTCTCTCAATACCTCAAACCCTAACCGATGGCACCACTGCCTCCTCTCGACAGCCACTACAACACCTCAAGAAGGAGAAGGTAATTAAATTAATTTAATTAGCTGTTGGCAACTTGCCAGCACGCCTTCGAAAAAATTAAATTAATTTAATTTGAATTTTAGACTACAATTTGTGTGAACCTTGAGTAATGCTTATATTGAATGTCATGTGACATGTGTGATACATTGTTCATCTCTATGATGTACTGGTTTGAGCATTCTTTGATGTACTGGTTCAAATTAGTCTCAATTCTTTTTCTTTCTACACGTTGGTATGCTTTAATTTGTTCTTTTTGAAGATTATTAACATGAAACTTGGTTCTCACTAAAATGGAGTTCTATTTCCTTTTTTCTTTTGCATGACATAATTTATCTTAGAAAACCTTTGGGACATTATATGAAGTGGTTTATTTATTTATTTATTGCATTTTGCACATGTTTTTCTTCATTCTTGTTTCCATAATATTTAGTTCAACGGACATAGTCATTAAAACTTCAATGTTACTTTTTTAGGGAGTTTAGGACATTTCTTTCGGCCGACATTAAAACAATGTCTGATTTGCATAATTAGAGTTGAAGGAATGTTGTTTCGGAAATTAATGTTTGGAGAATATAAAACTTAAATGTGAATTACTAGACATTAAAACAATGTCTGATTTGCATAATCAGAGTTGAAGGAATGTTGTTTCGGAAATTAATGTTTGAAGGAATGTTGCATAATGATTGATGGGGTTAAGTGCTAAAGATATAAGCTACAAATAAACATGTGAATTTTTTTTTTGTCAAATTTTTCTATGATTTTGGCTCTTATCAGTCCAATAATTCTTTGTGGCTATCTTATTAGGCACCCTTTTTTTGTTTACATATATATGACAACAATAGTCAATTAGAGAGATTTTTCATGTGGTCTTATGAGTGTGTACCAGTTTCATATCAGTTCACTATTTGATATTTGGTGTCTATAATTTTAATATGCAAGTTTTGTTTTTTTTTTTTTGGTG
Source organism: Rhynchospora pubera (assembly GCA_028095005.1). NCBI lineage: Eukaryota > Viridiplantae > Streptophyta > Magnoliopsida > Poales > Cyperaceae > Rhynchospora > Rhynchospora pubera. The sequence goes on along the minus strand of CM051462.1, from coordinate 82,967,826 downwards.
AATACCTGTGTGGTGATATTATGTGCTCACCAATTCTTCTATTAGTAACTCCAGCATATTTTGATTTTAATGTACAAGTTTTCCTTTACTTTTCATTTTGGTCACAAAATTTCAAAGTGGAGACATTGATTTTAATTAGAGCATCTGATCTACTTTGTCTCCAAAAAATCGTAATGCATGCGAAAAATTATTTCTTCCATACTATATGTATCGTTGCAGCTTGCATGAATTGTAGGGATTATTTTTTTCATCATTAGTCCTTTCTTGATTGTTTATTTATAGTTGATGATCAGAGTTGCTAAATCTAACTTTTTTTTTCCATTTTTATTTTTCGTCTTCATAAATCATTAATTATAGCACTGTTCAAATGAAAAAAAAGTCATCAAAATAGTTCTCCAATACTAAATCTAACAAAAAATAGATCGCGCGAGACCCGGCCCGCTAGTGCATATTAATTATATATTTGTACCAGTTTGTACGGCTAGCAACATAGGCTAGCCACAGAATACCAGCTATATAAAAAATATTAAAATAAATTTGCAACATTTTTTTTTCAAAAAAACATTATAGAATCCCATATTCTATATAACGGTTTTTTCAAATAGAGCGTAACAAATTTATTCAAAAAGCTGTGTGTAAAATATTAATTTAATAATCTGTAACGTTTTTTTTAAAAGAATGTTGCAGATCTGTAACGTTTAATTCTATTTGCAACGGAGCCTATTGTAATGTGTCCATGAACGTTACAGATCCTTTTTATAGAACGTTACAAAATCCCATATTTCGCGTAGTGTCATATGTTCTAGTAACAAATACATAAGCAATTAAGTTAATAACTCCTTATTATGATTTGCGAAACTTAATCATCACTTAATTTGGATATTGATCTTGTGTGAATAATTAATGTTCGTTGTCAAGATGAGAGACACAATACTCAATAATTTGGATATTGATCTTGTTATTATCATTTAACAAAATAAAATACAGAGATCCACAACTCAGACTCTCAACCTGAATGATATGTTAATACTCAATAATAAACTTAAGGAACAAATAATCAAATATCATCAATAACATAAATTAAATTAAGTCATTAAAACATTGACTTTTATGACATAACTCCAACAAAATCGCACCATATTGAATCGTATAACATGTTCATATCATGTTCACACAACAAGGAGAACACTACACGGTAACATGTTCATATCATGCGAAAAATCCAGTTATGACACGATACAGTGACATGTTCATATCATGCGAAAAATCTTGTTCACACGAGGAGAACACTTCCAAGATCACAACTCCCAAATTAGAAGTGGAATATTCAACCAAAAATTCTTGAGTCTTCTATTATTTTTTTTTTCCCAATTATCTGAAAATGATAAAATTCCAATAACCATTCTTGGTAATTAATAGACTAGTTTTAAGGACCTTGCAGCAAACTCCAGGTAAATTTTCACAATATTTTACAATTTCTTTATAGTTCTTTTCATTAAGGAAAGAAAGAAAGTCGCCTCTAAAATTTTTTGAGGTCCTAGACTGTCAGACGGAGTACTAATCGGAATTTTGCGCTGGGTAAGCTAAGATATATAGCAAAGAGACCAAAATATTTCATATTTTTCACATGATAGCATCTCAAATATTTCGGGGAAAGAAATAAAAGAGAGAGCAAGAGATTTCAGTACCTGATACGTTTTATAGATCGGTTGATGAGAGAGATGCACGGTTACTGCATCAGAGTTCTTCAAAAGCAAAAACAACGGAGGTTAAAATGAACTAGAGAAAGATTCTTATGGTGAGTGGTGTAGAATTCTCTCCCCCCCTTATTTTCATTTTTCGCAGATTGGAGTTCGTTTCTGTAAGGAGCATCAAGCTTTCCTTCTGACCTTTGAATCATCGCCCATTGATAATGTTCGATCCACTGATTTAAAAGAGGTTTTTGATCCGGTCCGTGAATAATTAGAGACGAGGAAGCGACTAATTACAAACTTTTAACTGATTATAATATACAAATTTTTAAAAAATGGCGCAATTATTCTCTGACGCAAAAATGCTTTAAAATTAATTATAAATTATAGCAATCGTCATGCCGTGTTATTAAAGGGTCATCCCCTCGTATATAGTTTTACACCTTTTTGTGTGCTCACATGTACTCAGCTTGCACTTTTTCTTGTTTGCATGTTTACTATAGACTAAAATGCCCTCTGCGTCCTGTTTGATCGTGTTCAAAACAACATAGAAATCAAAATAAAATCCTATAATTTTAAATTCATCTACGCATGAAATTGATCAGAAGTATCTCAATTAAAAGAGTTTGCTGTGAAATTTTGGCGCTAGTGTTTGGCAAAGGGTGTAAACTAAAACAAGAACTAGAACAAGTTTGTTCTAGTTTCATTAGTAGAACTAAATAAAAAGGTAGAACTAAATCTTGTTCTAATTCAGAATTTATTTGGTTGCGCTCCAACTAGTTAGTTCGTGAATTTGCCAAACATATTTGCGATTGTGGCTCGTTACGGAGGATCCTCAAAGTATAACGCCACAGAGGTTGAAAAATTGGGAACGACAGAACAAAAAAAGGTAAAGAGAAAAATTAAGAAAATTGCATTTAGTTATTTGTGGTACTTATGAAAATGGTATATCGATCAGTTTTTAAATTTTTATATAAAAAAAATTATAATATAACAAAAAATTTGATACTGTTAAAATATGGTGCACACAGATGTAGGAGCTATTTTGCGACGATACTTTCCGGTGTGACGATGACAGAAAAAGAATATAGTTTTGGGATGAGGGCAATATAAAAATACTAATATCATTGATAAAAAAATATATAAATTTTGCATAATAAATATTCATGGGTGGAACCATAAAATTTTTAAATGAGGTGGACGAAATATAATAAAAGTTGTAACTAATGGATGTCAATAAGACATCCATATTGTTATTTTTATGAGGTTTAAAATATGCATTTCTTAAAAAAAGTTTACAAGCATAACACAGAAAAAAAATTACTATATATATTTATTTGGTTAAAAGAAAAATGAGGGACAATGTACCCAATTTCTTCTACTTAAATCCACCATTGTGGTATTCTAGATAACCCCTATCTAGTGTTTCAAAATAATAATAATAATAATCCACCATTGTGGTAGATTTGAATAGTTAAGATTGTTCTATTCGATTGAAAAATAATAATGCGACACAAATGTAACTCCGGTAGGAGAATTCCAAATGCAGCACAGTTTCTACACAAGTATCGTTACATAATACATACAAATATTTTAATTTCGGGAATGTGGGCCAAAGCATAAGCAATTTAATCGGTACGCAGTACGCTGTAACTCTTTCAGTGAAACCATCTGTATACTGAAACTATTAATTCTCGTGCGTTAGGCGCTGTCTATTTTGTGTGCATCTTAACAGCCACATAAGATCAGTGCTAGCGAAGCAAGGGCATCTTTATCAAGAGCGCTTCTCAGTATTTTACCAAACCAACATGTAAAGCAACACATAACCTCAGTTAAGTGCCACGTAAGTAAATATACTGTTGACCCTTAATTTTTGTCACATAAAATCTCCGAAACAACATAATTGCCAGACACGCAATTATCCCATAATCCATACCATAAATTTCTATACAAAAAATCGTATAAAATATCTCATGTTGACTAAAAAAAAAGGTAATTACATGAAAAATGTCACGGGATATTCACAAGATTGGATTCCTATCAGATCAATATGCTTATATACATGTTTTCATAAAATTACCCGAAAATGATTTACGTAAATTATTCCTATAGCGCCAATGACAATTCCTATTTCTGGCATTACATCATGATAACCTCATGAATTTTCCATGTATCCTAAATCAATGAAAATGCACAAAATATACCATGCAAATTACCTCTAATTTCAATCGAGTTAATTAATTAAATGATTTTTTTGCATTATCTGGAAGCTTATTTTACTTAATTTTGGGGTTTCTCGATGAAAAATTTGTCTCTCGAATTACTTTTAATTTCTCTAACATCACATGGTTCCCAGCAAGATAATTTTGGATGGAGTTTGAAATAATATGAAAACAAATTCAATTTAAGGAATGCAAAATAATGGACAATTTAAGGAATGCAAGAGGCCTTATTTGAAAAGAAAGGCTTTGCATCCCCTGTCATTTGTAATTTACCTAAAATTTCAATGTTATTTTAATTAAGGAATAATTAATTATATGCCACCATAAATATTGATATTTAGGGAAATGCCATTTTTTATTTCTAATTAAATTTATGTCATTATAAAATTTCTAAAATTAGTTTTATGCCACTATTTCTCCAAAAACATACTAAATTCCAAAAATGCCATTACCAAATTTGTCATTAATTTTTTTAATGACCAAATTACCCCTATTAAAAACAAACTCTAAAAATAAAAATAAAAAAACAGACGGCGCTAGTAAATTTTCTTACCACAAACAAAATTAGTCATCAAGCTAGCAACCAAAATCTTCTTGCAAAAGACGCTATCATGCTGATTCACTCACCGAAATTGTGAACCCCATTGCTTTAGTTCCTTTGAGAGAAATGGAACTAAGGTTAATGATAATATCGAACCCAAACAAAAAAGCAAAAAATAAAGATAAAAGGGAACAGTAAAAAAAAGGCACAGATTTAATACTAAACGAAATCTTCTTATATCATACTAGTAATTTAAAACAATGGTCCATACTTACGTTAAAAAAATCGGCACAAAAAGATTTTTGCGAATAAATCTTAAAAACGTAAATTTTTTTTATTTGAAAATTAGCACGATGCCATTGTTAGATGGCTTATAGATCTATGCCACAATTTTTATGCACCAGTGGTATAAAACTAATTGTTAATGATTTATAATGTCATAAAACCAATTATATCTTTTGTGATGGCATATTACTAATTTTGAAGTTTTATAGTGGCACTTTTAAAAGGGTAAAATTGTCATATAATTATCCGATGGCAAAAAAATAATTTCTATTATTTTATAGTGGTAAAAAAATAATTTGTCGTTTAGTGATGACATATTTCTAATTTCAAATATTTTCAGTGGCATAAATCTAAATCACCCTTTAATTAAAATCGATAGATAATAACCATTTTCCCACCTTGATATGAAAATGTTGCAAATTACCCCCAACCCCCCTGTTTATTTCTGGCTCCGCCACTGGTCTGCGATTAAAAATTTAAAATCCGTATAAAAAAATAATGAAGCTCCCGTTGGTGAAGATTGGAAATAAGATGATTGAAAAACAGATTTTTCGGTGGGTAAAAAAAAAAAAAAGAAGCTAAATTGGAATGGACAATTTCATTTCGAATGAAACCGAAACAAAGGGGAAGACAACCCATTACAGAGGGAGAGACTGGGCGCGTGTAAGAGGGAGAAACAGAGGTTGGTAGAATTGGGAGCTATGTAGGAACAATGGAGGCGGAGATCCAGTGCGCGTACCAGATCTTAGCATGTCTATGAGGTAATTCTGTTGCCATTGTCTCCGTTTTTGATTAATTGACATTCGAATCAAGTATGATGATTTAGAGGAGGATATCATTATGTGCTTCCTTAATGAAATCTAACGAGGGCGAACTTTGGTGTCTGTTGAACTCAATTTCTGATATGGAGGTTTTTACCAAAAAAAAAAAAAAATTTCTGATATGGAGGTCATTCATCTGGGAATTATTGATCTAATTCTGTGGTTTTAAGTTTAGTTGTCTATGTGATTAATAGGGCTAAATTTTTCTGTTTGTTGGATATAATTATGTCAATCTTTCAATGTATATATATATCAACACCTGTATCAGAGGTTTTTCAAAATTTATATGATACTTGTACCTATATTCATGCAACATAGGTTGGTTCTCAATGGTATATGTATTCATTCCAGATTGAATATTTTTTTTAATAGATATCATGCATGATAATCCTTTATCTTTATTGATCGAGTAAAAAATAGTTTATATTCTTATCGTGAATTTAATGGAATAATACTGAGGGTCTCATGGACCTCGTGAATAAATAGATAAGAGCTTCAGCAAGCTCTTTGTAAGGTATGTAGCATAATTATTGTAGGCTTATAGTTAGATTAAAGAATACAATTACAAAAAGAGTAAGAAAAATTTATTGGACTTAATATTGTTGCAACAGTCAAGAATTACTCAGAAGAAAACACATTGTACTGAACATTCAGATTTTCTACAATGTTGTTCCAATCTCAGTCAATGACAGTCAAACACGTTAGATTTACTGACATCTGAGGATAAAAACTCATAAGGGTAGATAAACTTGTATAAATCTTTTGCATACTGCCAATTACAAATTTGGATCCAATTTTATCTGATAATCTAATTTAAATTTAAAAAAATCGCAGGAAGATTAATATTGTTAATCTCATTTGCTTTTATGCAAATGACCTAAGTCGTACACATTTCCTTTTTTTTTTGGGCATCTTTCTATGCATTTTTCTTACAGTTATTTGTGATAGGATTAACTTTTCATTGCTGTGTTCCCTCAAATCATCCTAATTAAGATAAAATGTTCTGTTTTACTTCCCTACATCTCCCTACTTAAAAAAGCGAGATTAAAGGTATTTATTTGACGAAACATCCCCTAGAGATCATTTCCAATGTTGTACAAACCAAGTATGACGGCAACCTGACTGCAGCATAAAGATTCCCATGTGTTATGGGAGGTTTTATGATCTTGATGACACTGTAAATACCAAAAAGGGCACGGTGATTATAGTTTACATATATAACAATTAATTAGGAGTTTTGTAAGCTCAACAAGTTACATATAGTGCAACTACCTGGTGATACTTTTGGTTGACTAATATTGGGCATCATATGCCCTTGAACCATTCGACCATCTCACCTACATGGCTACATTAGGCCTAGTTTAACATTAGGCTAATCCTTGGATGGGGCCTAGCTTAGTCGTGCTTAAATTTCTGCTATGTTCTCTAACTCTTGGTCTAAATATGGAAAGTCACCTATAGAGCTCTGATTTGGGGAACTCATCCATGTAATCCGGCTATTGAAGCTCTGATTTTGGGAACTGATCCATGAAAGCCGGCTATCAATACCTTCAACATCATTTCTGATTTTCCAGTTAATGCCAGATTTAGTATATGTATCATCCCTTCCGATCTTCCTGTAAATATCACAATACCAACACATTACTAAGGATCATCCCTTTTCAATAACATATAAAGTGTTTTTTCCATTTAAAAGTAGATTGTTGAATCGGGTTCTCATTCTAATAACAAATACAAATGACATTATAAAATGCAGAAGCCAAAGAGAATGGAGCTTACTGCCATGGTTGTGAACCAAAAGGGATGAGTTCCTGATCCCATTTACTGAGATATCCTGGTAGGTCCTGCAAAAAATGTCAGCAATTAATGTCATGTTTCAGTTTGTTATTATTTCTAGTAAAAAGAACGTATATCTTTAATAACTAATATTAATTGGAAAACTAAGTAAATCAACTTACAATTACATAAATGTATACACATCTAATTATTTTTTGTTTTGTAACATTATTGCAAAAGATGATTCAACTCTGCCTGACCTGCTAGCTTTTCTAGACTCTTCATTCTATTTTCTGAACTTTTTTTTTATTTTTAACATGCCGATGGGTGCAGATGGCTGACGGAAGAAATCAACAATTTTGAAAACAAAAGCCTTCCCTTATGCATAATGAAATGCATCTGACAATAGAAAATAAGACTACCAGGTATTTAATGTTTATAAATTATAATGAATGAAAACTTTAACTATGTATTCGTACGTCTATAGGCATCAACAAGTTAAAATTACCTGGGCTAAAGGCACCCCAGTAAGCACAACTTTTGTTGATTTCAGTAGGTTTATTGATGCTGGAAATGTAGTTACCGCACTAAAAGAAAGATCCAGAAGTGAGAGCTTGATGAGGTTTCCGATATCAGTGGGTAACTCTTTTAGCTGTTTGCATGACTTCAATTGTAAAACTTGTAGGTTTTTAAGCTTACTGATACCCAAAGGCATCACTCTAAAATTGCAACATTCTTTGAATCGTAGCATCTGAAGGTTGTTAACTTGCCATAACATTGCAGGAAGTTTCGCAATTCCCACTCTTGTGATGTGAAGATAGCGGAGGTTCACTAAATTTGCAATATTTTGAGGTAGTTCTCTTAAAAAGTGGCAGTCCGTAACTTCAAGTGTTTGTAAGTGGTAAAGAAGGCATAATGATTCAGGTAAGGTTTCACCATCGAATTCCATGATTCCAAGATAGCGTAGGTGCTTTAAGGGTGACTGTGCAAAAGCAAGTACATGCCCACCAATCAATCCAAGCACACGTACTGACCTAATACTATGTAGATCAATGAAAGAACCATAGATTCTTAGTCTTGCATTAAATAATGTCCTTAACTTTTTTGGTCTAAACGATTGAAAGGATCTATTTCCTTTGTTTATATATAAATGTTGAATGTTATCAGGTATATAACTTGACTTCTCCTCAATTATGGAATGAATTTCACCCGCAGATATAGATCTCGCGAGGTCATATATAATATTGTGCAAACAAAAGCTACTTTTTGTACAAGGAATTATGAAAGATCGCATTTCCAACTCTGCAAGGTACTCATCCCCCATATCTTCTGCTCTTTTCCTTCCTTTAGGCTGAAGGAAACCATGGGCCATCCACATGTAAATAATTGAAATCCTCCTAAGTCGACAACCTTTAGGGAACAAGGAGCAAAACAACAAACAATCTCTTAGCTTTGAGGGCAAATCATAGTAACTTACCTTAAGTGCCAAAAATATTGGATCGAGTTCATTAGATTCCCATAATTCACTATCCAAAATATCCCTCCAACTATTTTTATCTTTGTTGCAGCTCAATGCTCTGCCAATACATTTTATAGCTAAAGGTAATCTACCGCATTTCTTGATTATTTGCCTGCCAATATCTGGCGACTGTTCTTTTACTGTCATTCTTTCCCCACCAAATGCACAATGATAGAGTAATTTCATGCATTCATCTTCAGGCAAAAATTGAAGTCTGTGTGGAGAGACAGTATATGGAGCCCGAACTACAGCATCATTCCTACTTGTCACCAACACTCGCACTAGTTTGGCAGCTTTCAAGGGTACAAACAACATTTCCCAATCATCTAGTGGCATATTCCACACATCATCTAGTACCAAGAACATTGTCTTTCCTACTAACTCCTCTTGAAGCACCTCATGCATCTTGTCTAGCCCATGAAATCTATTTTTGTGTTCTCCAGTTGCACACTCAATTATCTCTTTTGTGAGCCTAATAATATCATACTCGCCAGAAACATATAACCATGCCATCACATCAAACATTGACTGATCAGAAAGATCATGATAGACCATCTTAGCTAGAGTAGTCTTTCCAATACCCCCCATTCCTAATATTGGAATGATTTTGATTTTTTCTGTTTTTTCATCATCCCATAATACCCCAAATAAGGATAAGTCAATGATTTTTTTCTTGTCATTGTTCATACCAAAGATCTCATTTTTATTCATAAAGTGGCTGGTTGAGGAGATATTTATGGAAGAGACACCAACTCTCCTCTTTCCTTCCTCATTTGTCAACTGCAGGGCTTCCCTATCTTTTGAGATTTCATCAAATCGACTATTTATCTGTTTGATTATTTCAGTCATCTCCAGCAAAAAACTCTCTGAAAAATAGGAAGAGATATGATTTACCATCTCACTGTCGGATTCACTACCAGTCAATTTGCCTGATAGAATTGTTGTTCCAGCTTGTTTGACCTCCAACTGGTGCTGCAAGTTCTCGTAGTGGTACTCATCAAGGACATTCTCAGCATCACCCTCAAGACATTTCAGTTCTTGGAGCCACAATTTGACAGCCTCATCATGAACCTCCCTCTTCTCAACTTCTTCAATTGTCGCCTGAATCCTCCTTCGTTTTCTATCCAACTTCTCAATTTCTTCCTTCAGATCATTTCTTCTGTATGGAAGAGTGAGATTTAGTGCCCTCCCAATTGCCGATAACATTGTGAGAGAAATTGGCTTGTTAAGCCCCTATCACTCCAATTTAGTATCTGGCCTTATGGTTGATGGTAATGGTATCTCTCTTTTCCATAGAATCACCTGGTCATAAGATGCATTTGAAAGTCATCAACACATATAAAAGACAAACCAAACTTAACCAATCTATCACCAGTTGTTCACCTAGGGTTGTATAAAGGCAATTTGATGCGTATTTTTACTGGACTTTGATTGAATTAGTTTCACACTCGGGACTCCAGACACAAGGAGTTAGATTCATTATTAGATACCTATACACTCATAAATGGGATTTTTTTTTTCAACAACTTATATGCAGTGATGCAAGTCAGATTACTCGACCCAAAATTATTGTGCTTTCTATTTCTTTATCCAAATTGGGAATAGAGTTAAATAATCCATTCTTGTTAACAGATCAGCCGTAAGGACCAAAATCACAGTAAACTCCATTACTGATAAAATTTCAAAAACTAATACAATTTCTTCCAAATTCATTGCATTAAGGAAGAAATTCAGTCATGTCTAAGCAAAATTGAGTGTGATAGATTGAGAGTGAATCCGAATTTCTGCCCAATTAAGATATGGAGAGAGAGAGAGATGTTTGTACCAGCTGATATGATACAAAGATTGGTTGAGGAGAGGCGACTTCAATAGGATGCATATTTCTTCGGAAACAGAAACAACAGAGGTAAGAAAGATGTAGAGAGAGGATTTTTCATCCAACTCCGTTCAGTGCGCAGGTCTCTGCGTGAGTTTATGAGCTTGTTGTAGATTGTAGAATACTCTCTTTCTCTCATTTTTAATTTGGTCAATTTTTCATGGATCGCAGAGTGGAACTGTATGTCTGTATCACTGTATGTAGGTCGCTTTCTTCTCATGTACTCCGAAATGGACTCCAACCATCGACTTTTGATTTTTGACTGATCAATTAATCGCCCGTTGCTAAAATATTTATTCGCTGATTTAAAGAGGTTTTTAGATCCGGTCCGTTAATAAAAACGTTGATCCCCACTGCTGGTCAAGATTAGATAGCAAGGTCTGAAACAATTACTTGTTTTGTTCGTAGACATCTCTGTCAATTTCGAATAGTCAAGTCTGTACAACTAGCGCAATCATGTGAACTCTCAAAACTTTTTTTATGATATATTGAAGATGTTATAATTTTGGTTGTTTACTGCCCTAAATTGAATTTGAAAAATGCAATATGCAATGTTTACTTGTTAAATTATGAACATTTTAACTGAAAGTATCACTTTATCCCACGTTTAAGAACTGAACGAAATGCACAGTTTATATGCCAAGTTTTTGGATTGTGGCTCCGTTACAGAGGATCCTCAAACTATAACGCCACACAGGTTGAAAAATTGGGAACGGAAGAATTAAAAAAAAGCAACACAATGTAAAAGAAAAATAAAGAAAATTGTATTTAGTGGTATTTGTGAAAATTGTATATCAGTTTTTATATAAAAACAATTATAATTATAATATAACCAAAAATTTGATACTGTTCAAAAGTGGTGCGCACAGATCTGGGAGCTATCTTGGGACAATACTTTCCGGTGTGACGATAACAGAAAAAGAATATAGTTTTGGGAATTTTTATTTTATTTAAAATACTAATATCATTGCTCAAAAATATAAATTTTGCATTATTCATGGGAGGAACCATAAAATTTTTAAATGAGGTCGACAAAATATAATAAAAGTTGTTAACTAATGGATGTCAATAAAATAATACATTCATATTGTTATTTTTATGAGGTTTAATATATGCATTTCTTTAAAAAAAAAAAAAGTTTACATGCATGACATAAAAAAATAAAATGTAAATTTATTTGATTGAAAGAAAAATGAGGGACAATGTACCTAATTTCTTCTACTTAATCCACCTTGTGGTAGATTTGAATAGTTAAGAATCAGTATCAGTATTTATAAATAAAAACCCGTGGGAGTCTGCGTAGAAAGTTTTTATGAACACTCGACACGGCATAAGACAGTGTTAATGGGTAAATTAGGGTGTTAACAAATTTCAACTATCTGAAACAGAAACTCTGTATGGAAATATGTTGCTGACTATACTGGTCGTTAACGTGACCCGTCTTAACGAGCGACATGATAGTGCATAAAATCAATACAAATGAAAAAGTGTCGTTTTTTTTTATCTCAGACTAGATACCTTCCCGATTCTTCCAAAATTTCTCTCAAAAAACGCTGATTTTCTTGAATCGAATGCTCCCTTCCATTAGACTATCCGGCTAGAACAACGGATGCGAACCATTCAACCGCCGCCGCCGCTTGGAAGAGGAAGTTTAGTAAAAAAATTCCGGCCCCCAATGTCGCTCCGCCTCCGCCATAGCTGTGGGTCAGTCGAACCCTAGGTCCTCTCTTTCTCTCTATCGCTAAGATCAGCGCCTTTCCCTCTCTCCTGCGACTCCTACTATAGATTCCTTCCCATCTATCATTCCTCTTTCTCCTTTGACTCTGTTGCTTCACAAGCCTCTCTCCAACGCCTCCTACTTTACAACAACAAAGTTGAGGCGGATCCCTGGTCGCCAAAATGCACAGATCTGAGGTTCATTAAGCTTTTTCCTTATATGATCTAATGGCTGTAATGAATATTGTGATTTCAAATGATTTGTGCTTCAATTTTGGAAACATCTTTTTTGAATTCCTAGCTGTCATCGATTAATTCATGACCTTTAATTTGCTATTGAGATTTTATTTGTTCAATAGATTCTTTTGAATTTGTTTTCTTTCTTAATTTTTTTCCCTGCATCAATATCAATACGTATTTAAATTTTGCTTATTGCAATCTGAAAAATTATAATCTAGGCATATCTCTTTATTTATATTTTCGTATTAATGATACTACAAATGAATACATATCAAAATCTAGACTATTTCTTCTTTCATTCTGAAAAGCATAATATTTTAGCTTTCTCCTAATTTACAAATTTATCCTTTTAATTGTTCCGAACATGCATTATAGCTTAGGTATTCATTAACAGCCATTGGAGCTTTTATTTTTGTGAATTCTATTCAATAATAATACATATGAATATATGATCCATTGGTCCTCTTCAATCGTTAAAATTGGTACGTAATAAATCCTAATGCATTGAATAAATGGTGAAGTTGATGAGTCTTTGCTATTCCTATATATCTACTTGCATAGAGAGTTCATTTTTTTTGTTAGAATAACCATGAGCTATTTTTTCTATTTTTAAGTTATTTAGCTATGAACTCTTATACAAAAGAAGAGAGGAACAATCATTGAGCGGTCGTCTTTCTCCACATCCTTCCAACATTCATCTGATAGAAATGGACATGGACAGAGGTAATATGCAGTAACATTCATGTTACATATTGCAAAATCTATTATGTTTCTCATCACAAATATATTATTGCTAAGTGGTTTATGTTCATATCAAAAGTAGGAAGGTTTAGGTAATTTGGCAAGGGAAGATATTATGAAAAAGATCCTGCCATAATTGTAAACAAAATTTCAAATAAATTGGATAGAAATGGGAAGGATTATGTACCGGTAATAAATTTATGATCTACCACTATATATTAGAATCAGTGTAAAATATATTCATTTCAGAAATAAACTTTTGATTTTGTTTAGCTCAATCAGCATGTTGTATCTCCTAAATCTGATGTTGTAAATATGTCAGCCTGTTTTGTGAGAAATTTTTTTTCTGTATATATGATGTTATGTGAGAAATTTTTTTTCTGTACCTTTCAATTTGAGCCTTTCTTATCTATATTATTTATTATCAGAGGTAATAGTGGCACTGTTTTTTGTAATGCAAAAAATTTGTAATAAAAATTAAGAGAGTTGAGCTAAATTTACTGTTATTTATTTATGTATAGGTGACTATGTCATTTTGTCGCAGCAATGGTCAGATCAAGCACTCTCTTGATCTCCTCCACCATTTTTGTCTCCATCAAGGATGATAACCTCAAGCTTCTCTTTAATTAGTCTCTATGCCTCTAACAAGGTGCTTTGCTATCAGCCCCTTGCACCACACAGTTCAATATTCTCTAGGTTAGTTGATTTCCTTCCTAAATATATTTATACATTTCTACAGTGTAAAACTTGAGTGCGCATCTTAATCCCAGCCCCCACCTTTTTTTTAATCTATTTTAGAGATTAGTTTAAGAATTAGAATTTTTTTTGAGAAATTTGATTAAGGTCTGATTTTGGGCCCAATTTTTTTTAAATCTATTAGGAGATTTTGTTGCAAATTTTGTGGTAATTAGTTTGAGAATTAGATTTCATTGCAAATTTTACCCACTTGAATTATCAATTGTCTTAATTATATTAGTTGAATTATTACCAGTTATATAGCCATATTTGGGGTAATTAGACAAAATTGAGTGCTTGCCGGCTATATTATGTCCTTATACAACCAAGACTTTCCATTCAACATAATAATCTAATCATTTTTTTTGCTTAATTTTTGTTGTTACATGTTTTCCATAATTCCTAATACTGGTCCACATTTAAATATAAGTTTATGTACTCTGTTCTTAGTCAATTTACGCTCCTAAATATTTATGTTTGCAACCATTGCATTGAGGGAAAATGAAAGATTTAAAACTAGCATTTCCATATTGAAATAATTCAAGTTATAACAAATTATACAAAATTTTGCCTGTTCAATTTTTGTTCACTGCCTACACAAGGTCAAGAAGTTCCACAATGGGTCGTCTCCAACAATCGACCAATGTCGCTCAAAAGCTTGGTAAGGTTTTTTTTAGTACCTTATTTTGAGTGATTTTTGCATATTTGATACTTATTATGAATTTTTATGCCCCAGTGCCTGTATCTAGATTAATCAAAAGGAGTACCATGGGGAATAATAACTTTTTCAGTTCAGTAGATATCTAGCACAAGGTATCTCCCTACTAATTTGGACCTGATTTTCTTTGAAAATTGAGATCGATTTATCAGAACTTAACATACTTTGTTTTCATTTTCTGCTACTTTAGAATAATCGTTAGTTTTGGTGTTCCCAGTTACTCTCTTCTTTTAGAATACTCATGTGTAAAAAGTGGAGAAATATTTAAAACTCGAGAGAAATTTTTTTGATTGTTTAAAATGACAAAATTAGGGATATTGATAAGTTCTCTTGGAATTGACCTTTACTGTAATGGTTGAATGCTTATGTAGCTAATGCCAAAATGATAAGCTCTCTTGGAATTGACCTTTACTGTAATGGTTTAATGTTTATGTAGCTAATGCCAAATGTAGTCATTCTATGTTTAGTGTAGTCTAAAGGTAATGTAAATTTCTAACTGGTTGGGTACTTGACTGCAAACAATATTTATTTTAGTAAAGGATGCAGCTCAAAAGAAACAGTAAAATAATGTTGGACTTTTGCATTAGGATGTTTGAAATGATAGTTTTGTTTTCAACCATATGATATGAACTTACCTTCATACAAATTTTGATTCCCCTTTTATGTAGATAATTCTGACAGAATAATATTTGAAGGATTCTAGCCAGAGAAAGAAATATTAGATCAAATAAGTAAGGTATACGTGGTACTTACCATAACTTAATCACGGTCGTTAATAAGCTGTTAATGAAAAATAATTTTTTTATGAAAACTTAATTATTTACTAGGACAATCTAACTTTTTATGGAAATCAAATTGAATTTTTTTTAAGGAAAAAAAATTGGGGTTATGCACTATGTCCTTCCACTGTCTCAGGTAATTTACAATTTGTTGGTATTTCTATTTCTAAATGATGTTCTATCAATAATTTATATGAATTTGAGAGATATAGGTTTGCTTTTGGTTCTGATATTAGATTATTAATGGATGGTAACTTGCCAGTTTCATTCCAAATAGGATTTGGGATCAGTTATGCAAGTCCGTAAAAGCTTAGCCAGATCCTGAAAGAAAGAAGATCATTTTAAAGTTCTCTAGATAACTGTCTCTTTGTATTCTCAGTCGTTCTTTGGTAAATCTTTCTTTTCCTTTTATTTTCTTATTATGTGCTTACAATTACCAGTTGACAGATCCAGCAAATATAAAGGAGTTTCTCGGGATAGCGACTACCTGGTAATTCTAGAAGAAAAAAAAAATACAAGGGAGAAACCTAGGGACGCTGTTGATCCATAGGATCTCAACCAAACTGCATACTCATTAGGCCGTTTGGATGTTGTAGGAATTTAGGGAATTTGCAATTCGAGGCATAAATTTATTGGGAAGTGTGTAATTTTGTGAAGAGTTTGGATTGTTTATAATAAATTTGACATATGAAATTCCGGGAATTTGCAATTCCCTCTTATTCCAACCCCATCCAAACGACCCCTAAAATAAGACATTGTCAGTAATAGTTAGGCATGTTATTGTGATTGCTTCTATTTTAAGGTGTGTGAGAATATTATATTATTAGGTATATTAACAAAATAACGTATTTTTTCGTCCTCTTCATTGGTTATCTGTACCGCATATATCGAGCGAAGCTCGATTTCCCCACCTAGTGTTATATTCAATTGAAAATAATAATACGACACAAATATAACTCCGGTGTCAGGAATTCGAAATGCAGCACAGTTTCTACACAAGTATCGTTACATACAAATATTTTAATTTCTGGGAAAGTGGGCCCAAAAAAGCAATTTAATCGGTACGCTGTAACTCTTTCAGTGAAACCATCTGTGTACTGGAACTATTAATTCTCGTGTGTTAGGTACTGTCTATTTTATGTGCGTCCTAACAGCCACATAAGATCCGTCTAGTGAAGCAAGGGCAAGTTCTTCAAGAGCGCTTCACATTGCGTTTGGATAGGTGTGAGAAGAAGAGAAGAAGAGAAGAAGTAGAAAGAAGTATTGGGAAGTGTGTAATTTTGTGAAGAGTTTAGATTGTTTATAATTTTTTTCTTCTTCTTCCTTCTTCTTCTTCTTTCTTCCAACGATCCAAACGATATTGGATCTTTTGCTCATCATTATTTTACCAAACCAAGGTATGAAGCAATACACAACCTCATTTAAGTGCCACGTATAAATATAGTGTTGACCCTTATTTTGGTCACATAAAATCTCCAAAACAATATAATTGCCGGATATTTTAGGTAGTACAGTATTATGGAGTTATGGTTACAATTTGAATTTTTGTTCCCCAGACACGTAGCAATCCCATAATCTATAGTTCCATACCTTATATTCTATACAAAAAATCGTAAAATTATATCTCATATTGATTTCATAGTAATCCAATATTTAGGGCTGTCAACGGTATCCTTTTAATCGTTTACCCTATTCGTATCGTATTCGATAAGACGGATATGGGTAAGATTTTATTTTCGTTAAGTTATCGGGTATGGGTATGGGTAAGAAAAAATTTTCGTTAATTTATTGGATAAGGGTAAGGGTAACGCTATTTCGTAACCGTTATTTACCCATACCGTTATATATATAATATATAATTGATAATCATTAATGGAAAAAAATATGATTATAATATCCAATTAATATGTTAATAACTAATAAGTCAATTCAAATTGTAGATTTAACTGAGACAATATACTACATTAATAATTTATAATTCATGATGATGAGTAAGTAAACTTTTAATTATTAATTAGTTATATATACTTTTCATGAGAAGATATTATATGATTTTATTATATTTAAGTATTATTCAATTTTACACTTTATTATATTTATTTGATATTATTTATTCATCCAAATTGTATATTTTTTTATTGAATTATTATTATCATTCTTATTCGCTTTCTACCGTTATCCTACCCATATCGTTAATTCATAACGGATAAGGGTAGGGTACGGGTAAGTTAATTTTTAACGGGTACGGGTAGGGTATGGATAAAGAAAATTTTAACAAATACGGGTAACGAAAATGTCTCTACCGTATTCTACCCTACCCATTGACAGTCCTACCAATATTGTGAGATATCCCGTGAGATTCTCTTGAATTTTCTTACGTACATGTTTTCATAAAATTACCCGAAATTGACTTACGTAATTAGTCGTATATATAGCCACGATGGTTTTGGGTCTTGGAGTAGAGTTGACAATAATTTGAAAACAAGTTCAATTAAAGGAATACGAAATATGGAAAAATCTAGTTTATGGGGAAATGGAGAGGATGCTAGACAACAAAAGAAGGAAAAAAAAAGTGCCACGTAAGTAAATATAAGTGTTGACCCTTAATTTTGGTCACATAAGATCTCCAAAGCAACATAATTGCCGGATATTTTATAGGCTCCGTTTGATGCGTTGAGAATAAGATAGGAAGAAGGAAGAAGGGAAGAAATTTATTGGAAAGAGGTAAATTTATTGGGAAGTGTGTAACTTTTGTGAAGAGTTTGGATGGTTAGAAATAAATTTATTAGTAAAAAGTGGTTATTCCTTATTCCTTATTCCGGAAAGAAGCCATCCAAACGAAGCCATAGGTAGTACAGTCTTATGGTTGCAATTTGAATTTTTGTTCACCAGACACGTAACTATCCCATGATCCCTACCATATATTCTATGCAAAAAATCGAATAAAATATATCATATTGATTTGATAGGAATCCATGTAAATATTTAATTAATTAAATGGAGTGATATACATAATACATATACATTAGTTAGACAAATGTATATGTATTATGTATATACCATATATACTGGAGTATACTGGAGTCCATAAAAAAAAATATCATATTGATTTGATAGGAATCCATGTAAATATTTAATTAATTAAATGGAGTGATCTCAATCATTAAATTGACACTCGTTGATTGCACTATTTTATTTTGCTAATGTTAATACTCCAGTATATATGCTATTTTTTTATAGACAGAAGTGTGTTATTCTCCTCTCTATTTCCACATAAAGTTTCCTTGAGACAGGAAAACAGAGAGAGAGATATGATCTAGACTGATATTCTAGAGAATCATCGAGGCAAGAAAAGAACATCAGTTTAGTAGCGCCATTCCGTTTCCAAAAGACGACAACGACTCCAATAAAAAATCAAGCATCAGTAATGACCGGAGGTAACTTTAAAATTTTGAGATTTCCGCATTATCCCTAATTAAGGTTTTGCTTACAATCAATCTTGCGAATTTCCCGTGACATTCTTTTGAAATTACTTATATACATGTTTTCATAAAATTACCTGAAAGCGATTTACGCAAATTATTCGTATATGACCAATAACTAGTCGCCATATAAGTTTTTACTTTTTAGAACTACATTTATAATATAACTAGTCGCCATAGAAGTTTTTATAGAACTTAATTTATGAGGCGGCATCATCTTGATCACAAATATGTTCAAAACAAATATATATTATCTTTTTTATCAATAAAATAAATTAATCATTATTTTACATTAATTAAAATAATAAAAAAATCAATATTTTATTTTAAAAATCGCTAAAAATACTAGTATCGGTTTTTTCAAAAACTGATATCGCGATA
The DNA here is from genome assembly GCA_028095005.1 of Rhynchospora pubera. Classification (NCBI taxonomy): domain Eukaryota; kingdom Viridiplantae; phylum Streptophyta; class Magnoliopsida; order Poales; family Cyperaceae; genus Rhynchospora; species Rhynchospora pubera. Next base: position 82,948,303 of record CM051462.1, on the reverse strand, counting down.
ATAGTTAAAAAGTTTAGATTATTTTTAGAATATTTTCGAAATTTGTGAATATTGTAATATTATTTTTAATTTTTTCGGACGAAAGAACCTAAAAAGAAAAACCCACACTGAACACTATTGGTATCCTAACAAACCTGATACCAACCTAAAAAACACCGAAAACTGGGACCAAAAAGTCCGGTACCAAAACAACCCAAAACAAAATTCAAACAATACATCTCAAAATAGCAAGCTTTTAAATTTCGTTTTTTTCGGTATGACGGTCCGGAGTTGATATAGCGGTGCGGCGTTATTTCGGTGAAAAAACGGCGAAAAAACGGTGTGCATATATGAACATATGTGTCAAACTCATATTATACAAATAGTCAAATACTATATTACAAGTCGAACTTCTATATTTTTTTGAATGTGCTAATAATCTAATTATAATCTATATACGATTGGTACTGGATCTTCTCTTTGTAACTTGCACATTCTATTTCCTACCAGAAATATAGGTAGTAAAACAAATAATTCCTCTAAAGCTCAACAATACGACAATAGTACAATACTAATTGATTAATCCTTAACATCCAAATATCCAACTTAACAACAATTCATACGACAATACAATAGTAATCTCTAAAGTGATAAAGTCTAATCCATACGACAATAGTACAATACCAAATACCAAAATGATTAAATTATCTCCGTTTTTTCGCCGCAAAACGAAATATTTTCGCCGAAATAACGGCGTTTTTCGAAAATAACGCGTTACGAATTTTTTGGGTTTGAAACCGTAACGGTGGTGCGTTTTTGTCTGAAATACCGAAATTTCCGAAAAAACGGCATTATTTCGCCGAAATTTAAAAGCTTGCAAAATAGAAAAAACTCCATAAGACCATAACTAGGACACAGAGAAAAGTGCTTGCTAGAACCACTAATCTTCCAAGTAGTCCCCTCTCTCCACAATCTTATGAGTTATGTGGATCAAGGTCTTCCAACATCTTCTGTGGGTCATAAAGGCTTAACTCTTCTAATCGCCGCATCATCTCGGGGAGCCCTGCCCAGAAAGAAAACAAATTCAGAACTACAAAGTAAAAAAATCCTAAAAAATTTCCATTAACCTTCTAAAATAAATTGCACAAATAATTAATTAAGAGTTTTTAAAAGCTCAACAAGGTGATTCTTTTAATTCTGTAAAACTATTAAGGATTTATTCGAGTTGGTGGTTTAATTTAATCATGTTCAAAATAATTGAAAGGCTATGCGCGCTCAACTACTGGTCACTTACAATCAAATCTTGGCTTTTCCTTGTGACTGGATGAGCCTTCATTTCCGTTATGTTCTATAACTCTTGGTCTAGACCTGGCATCATCCTTGGGTCTGGGCATTTGCCAATAGGAGTCGTAATCTGTTGCAGAATTCTGATTTTGGGAACTCATCCATGTAACTTGGCTACCGAAATCGATATCTTCAACTATTGCAGGACGTGACACTGGACTGACTTGTCCCTGGGCTAAATTGGTGGGCATTTCATTTCTTTTATACCATCTAACTCTTGGTCTAAATCTGGCTCTAAGTCGGCTCATTTGCCACCGAGAGTCATAATCTCCTATAAAGCTCTGATTTTGGGAACTCATCAATCCAGCCCAACCAATATCAACACCTTCCGCTGTTGCTGGATATAATTCCTCAGCTATTCCAAATTCAGTATCTTCAGCTAATAAGGAGTCTGTATCTTTTGTTATGGCAAAATCATTATCTTCAGCTATTCCATAATCAATATCTTCAGCAATAGAAAAATCAATATCTTCACCGATTGCAGCTGTATTCTCATTCCTGATCATCCTGTTAATCTCACAATAACAAGATATTACTAACAATCATCCTTTTCATCAAACATCACTATAAAAATGTCGTCTTATTTACGAGTTTTCCTTTCTTTTAAGTTGCTTACTGAATGGGTACTTTTCCTAATAGTAAATGTAATGAAATTATAGAATGATAATCCAAAATGAATAGAACTTACTGCCATGGTTGTGAACTAGAAGGGATAAGTTCCTGGTTAAACTTACTAGGATGCTCCGGTTGATTCTGCGAAATGTATCCCTCATGTCAGGTAGTTTTTTCTAATAAGATGTTGTTTCTATAATAATATTAAGTAATAATTAGGTTTTTGTCACTACAAAAGTTAGTGATTCGAAATATGTCATTGTTAGATTGTTAATTAGATTTGTGCCATTATAAAATTGTTAAAATTAGTTTTGTATTGTTAGTTTATCCAAAAACATAATAAATTTTAAATATGCCATCCTCGAACCTATTATTATTTATTAAAATTTCAAAATTATTTTTTCATTTCAAACGTTTGCGGCAACATAAACCGAAATCACTTTATGGGTCACATTTATTTATTTGTGATTCTGATTAATCCTAAGTATTGATGACAAATTTTTTAAACCACAACACGTTAGTCTTTTCTTTCATAATGTTGGTGCAAAAGGTGATTCAACTCTCTTGTTTATAGAATCGGTAGCATGTGAAATAAGCTTGGTTTTGGTAAGGGTATAGGTTGAACATCCTACAATTCTTGCTTTTTCTTTTAAAATCTTTTCTTTATATTTTCAAGACTTTTTAAAAAAGGTTGGGTAAAGATGTCTGTGCGAAAAAAAGGAATGTGAAATCAAAAGCCTCCACTCATGGGATTAAAAGCAACTGTCGGTTTCATAGCACCAGAATCTGGTCTGGTGCTATGACCTTTGCTATAATCAAAAGCCTCCTCTAACGGGTTTTCATAAACTAATTTTTTTAACTGGGTTGTCACAGGTTGACCTGTTGATTCTGTAGCTACTCAGTCGTCAGGTTATCTCAACAGCTGATGGGTCGAGGCATACCTGTTTGCAGAATAGCAATTACCGTTGAACAAATTTGTAAAACACTGAATGGTAAGTTTGTAAGTACTACACCCACCTTTAAACTTCCATTGCTCTGCTTATGATGTGACAGAGAGGAAAGCCCCTCCTTATTTACCACTATCAGTGTTTCCTCATCCTCCCAGAACACTCCTGTGAAACCATTGCATCTTTCAACCAAAGACCAAATTTCCTGCATAACGACAAAGGGGGGTTTGGATGAGAGGACAAACTTTTATGTTAGAATGTACAAATCAGTCTCTTGAAGGTAAGCCATTTTGGTTACCCTGTGAGTAAGAATGTGTATATATATTGAATGAAAAACATGAAGTTTCTAAAATAAACGTTACCAATCTGAAACACAGTTCTTCCTTGACACTATCAGGTAATCCAACAAGCACAATTGTTGTTGACTTGAGCAGGACCATAGATGCTGGAAATGTTCTTATCTCACTATAAGAAAGATTCAGAACTGAGAAGTTGATAATGTGTCCTATATCAGCAGGTAATTCTTTTACCTGCTTGCATGACTTCAGCTCAAAAGTATGTAGGTTTGTAAGGTTACTAATGCCCAAAGGAGCCATTCTCAAATTGTAACATTCCTTGAGGCGTAGCATCTGAAGGTTTTTAACTTTCCATAACATCAAAGGAAGTTCCTTAATCCCTGTATGCGCAATGCGAAGGTAGCAGAGGTTCACTAAATTTGCAATAGTTTTAGGAAGCTCGCTTAAACCATAGCAGCGTGTTATTTCAAGTGTTTGCATGTGGTAAAGTAAGCATAATGATTCAGGTAAGGTCTTACCATTGAATTCCATGATTGCAAGATAGCGTAGATGCTTTAACCGTGAATGTTCTAATAAAGCAATTACACTAGGACCAATCAATCCAAGTACACGTAACCTTATATCCTGCACATCAATGAAAGAATCATAAGGTCTTTCTGTCGCATCAAACAAAGTCCTTAACAATTGAGGTCTAAAGGACTCACATGGATTATTTCCTTTTTTGATATATAAATGTTCAATTTTGTCATGTATGCAGCTTGACATCTTGTTCACTATGGTATGGATTTTACCCTCAGATAAAGATCTTGCAAGGTCATAAATGACATCATGCAAGCAAAAGCTACTTTTTGTGCAAGGCACTATGAAAGATCGCATTTGCAACTCCGCAAGGTACTCCGCCCCAATGTCTTCTGCTCTTTTCCTTCCTTTAGGCTGAAGGAATCTGTGGGCCATCCACATGTATATAATTGAATTCTTTCCAAGTCGAGAGCCTTTAGGGAACATGGAGCAAAACATGAAACAATCTCTTAGCTTTGTGGGTAAGTGATAGTAGCTAACCTTAAGCGCACAAAACATTGGATCGAGTTCAACAGATTCCCATAATTCACTATCCAAAATTTCCCACCAACAATCTTGGTCTTTAATACAATGCAAAACCCTGCCAATACATTTAACTGCTAAAGGTAATCTACCACACTTTTTGATTAATAGGATAGCAATATGTAGTGACGATTCCTTTAATACACTTGTTCTTTTCCCACCAAATGCACAATGGAAAAGCAATTGTAAACATTCATTTTCAGGCAATACATGAAGTCTATAGGGAGAGACTGCATGTGGAGCCATGGCTACAACATCATTCCTACTTGTCACCAACACTCTCACCATCTTAGCAACTCTCAAAGGAAGAAACAACATTTCCCAATCATTCTGTTGAACATTCCACACATCATCAAGTACCAGAAGCATTATCTTGCCCACTAGTTTCTTCTGAAGCTCCTCTTGGATCGAACTGAACCCATTAAGGCTATTACCAGTGTCTCCGGCAACAAAATCATAGATTTCTTTTGTGAGCCTAATAATATCAAACTCAGGAGAAACATATACCCATGCCATCACATCAAAATAATGTTGAACCAAATTATCATTATAGACTATCTGTGCGAGAGTAGTCTTGCCAATACCCCCCATTCCTAATATTGGGATAACTTTGATCTGATCTTTACTTTTTATATCATCCTCAAATCTAAAAATTAATTCTGCTTCATCTTCAGATAGCAATAGGTCAATGATTTTCTGTTGGTCAATGCTTCTACCAAAAATGTTATCCTTGTTCATCAAGTGGCTGGTGGAGGAAAGGTTTATGGAAGAGACACCAGCTCTCCTCTTTGCTTCCTCATTTGTCAACTGCAGGTATTCCCTGTCTCTTGAGATTTCATCAAATCGACTATTTATTTGTTTAATCTTTTCAATCATATCTACCGAAATACTCTTTAAAAAATAGAAAGAGACATGATTTTTAATGGCACTGTTGGATTCTCTATCAGTCACTTGACCTGACAGAATTGTTGTTCCAGCTGGTCTGGCTTCCAACTGGCAACGGAAGATCTCATAGTTGTACTCATCAAGGACATCCTCAGCCTTACCCACAAGACACTTCAGCTCTTCGAGCCACAAATTGACAGTACCATCATGAATCTCCCGGTTCTCAACTTCTTCAACTGTTGCCTGAATCCTCCTTAATTTTCTATCCAACTTCTCAATATCTTCCTTCAGATCATCTCTTCTGGATGGAGAACTGAGATTTAGTGCATTCCCAATCGCTGATAGCATTGCAAAAAGGAAACTGGCTTGTTAACCCCCTATCCATCCATTAGTACATGTGGCCTTCAGGTTGTGGTGTCTCTGTATCTAGAATCAGCAATTCACAGGGCATATGAGTAGGTACAATCAACAAACAAAAAAGTAATGCAGATAACTAACCAATATAATACTTGTCCCATTGCTTGTATAAAAAAGCTAATTAGATGAGTATCTTTACTGGACTGTTACGAGCAGTTAGATTTGTCATTAGATAACCATACACAAATTAAACTGGATTTCGTTTTCCTCAGAAACATTATGCCATGATCTAAATCATCTAATTCAAATTAGGTCCAAGATGTATCTAACTAACTTACATATCCCATCCTAAATTAGAACTGCAATATTCGACCACAATTATTGTGTATTCTATATCTTTCTCCAATGCTCGAATAATTTAAAATTTTCAATATTTTATTATTATTTTATTTCAAAAGAAATAGTTCAATATTGCTAATAAACTACCCATAGGACTGTAGCCACAGTAAACTTCAGTACATGTAAATTTTCATAATTATTTGCAATTTTCGAGATTCTTTCAGAAAGTAAGAAAAAGTGTCATGTTTAAACAAAATGGAGTGTCATAATTAAACTGAGAGTTGGTCCAAATTTAGCTCGAATTAAGCTTAAGAGAGCAAGAGATTTCAGTAACTGGTACTTTATATATAAAGAATCACCTGGTCATAGGATAGGTCCATGTGAAAGTCATTAACATATATAAAAGACATACCAAAACCAATCTAAAACCAGTTGTTCACCTAGGGTTGTGTAAAGGCAACTTGATGCATATTTTTACTGGACTTTGATTGAATTGGTTTCACACTCGGGACTGCAGACGCAAAGAATAAGATACATTATTAGATAACTATACACTCGTAAATGGGAAAAAAAAAATTTCAGCAACTTATATGCAGTGATGCGCACAAGTTAGATTACTCAACCCAAAATTATTATGCCTATTTCTTTATCCAAATTGAGAATAGAGTTAAATAATCCATTCTTGTTAACAGACCAGCTGTAAGGACCAAAATCACAGAAAACTCCAATACTGATAAAATTTCAAGAACTAATACAATTTCTTCAAAATTCATTGCATTAAGGAAAACTCCATTCAGTCATGTCTAAGCAGATGATAATCACTAAATATGGTATTTTTGGTATAGATGGTATTAAATCGCATTTTTGGAAAAAGATCATTGATTTGAAACAGATAGTTGATATTAACTGTACTTATGAAGTTGGTAATGAAGTTGGTGATGGTCAGTCAGTTAAATTTTGGGAAGAAGCGTGACACCAGGGTTTATCTTTTAAAATTCTATACCCTTCTTTATATCAGATTTGTTCTGATCCTAAAATTACAGTTAGCAAGGCCTTACAAGAAAATATGAGATATCTTACATTTAAACGACAACTTAGTTGGGTACAAATAACTGAGTTTGATTCCTTGATACAATTAGCTTTACGATATTTACCTCTTGCAAGTTCATCTGATAAGATAATTTGGATGCACTCTGAGAAAGATACTTTTTCCACTAAACAGATGTACAATTGGCTAGAAAATGGGGGAGTAGTTAGATGTAAGAATTTCATTTGGAATATGAAAATTCCTCTTAAAATCCAGATGTTCTTATGGCTGCTTAGCAAGAGGAGAATACTCACTTGAGATAATCTGGTTATTAGAGGTTGGGAAGGTAATCCTAGATGTAATTACCGCCCTAATCTTGAAACTGTAGATCACTTAATGTTCAAATGCACTCACAGTGTGAGAATATGGGAATGGTTCCATAGATATCTACATATTAATAATGTGCCAGGCAAGATTGAGGATCTCTTGATTTGTGAAACTCAGTTGGATAAACAACTTCCTTACAGATACTGGTGCACAGCCATACTTTGGACTATATGGAAATGTAGAAATGAGTGTAGTTTCAATAATATCAGACCTCACTCTTTTAGGAAAATGATTGCAGATATCAAGAATTTGGTTCATTATTGGTCTGGTATGTGGAAAGAAACAGATAGGGAGGATATCTGGCGTTTATGGCCTGGAGAGGACACAATGATGGCACAGCTCATGGAGAATGAAGGTACTGGAGAAGAGGTGGAGATAGCCGATTTCAGGCAGGAGTATGGAGATGCTGAGCAGTTGAAGGTGAAGCCAGCTCCAACGTTGGAAGATGTCAGAGGAGGGTTGGCAGAGGATACAAGAGGCACTATGGTGATTTATGCTACTTAGAAGAAGACTTGTACTGCTGTCCGTTTTTTACTGCTATTGCCCTAATTTTGAGAGGATTCAGAGGTTTTTAGAGAAAAAAGGAATTAGATAATAAAGGGGGCACTGGTACACTGTGGTTGGTACCAGTGCCGAGTCTTTTGTGGTTTATAAACATTGATCTGTTTGTATATTGTTGGGCTTTTCAGTTTAATGAAAAGAGGTGGGTTTTCGCCCACTTATTTCAAAAAAAAAAAAAGTCATGTCTAAGCAAAATTGATTGTGATAGATTGAGAGTGAATCCGAATTTCTGTCCAATTAAGATACATATGGAGAGAGAGATTTATGTACCAGCTGATATGTTATAAAGATTGGTTGAGGAGAGGCGACTTCAATAGGATGCATATACAACAGAGGCTAGAAAGATGTAGAGAGAAGATTCCATTCAACTCCGTTCAGTGGGCAGGTGCCTCTGCTCTGCGTGGGTTTGTGAGTTTGAGTTTGAGTTTGTTGTACTTGTACTGTTGTACATTGTAGAATACAAAACTCTCATTTCTAATTTTCACGGATCGCCGAATGTAAGTGTATGTAGGCCGTTTCCTTCTCATTACTCTGAAAGGGACTCTTAAGTCTCTACCCATTGACTTGGGAGTTTTGACCGATCATCATTGATCCAGATCCAGAGGGAGTAGGGACCGCAATAGCCCGTTGCTAATTAAAAAGTTGTTTGTTCGTATAGACTACAGACATCTCTATTCTCTGTGAGTCCGTCAATTTCGAATAGTCAAATCTGTACAACTACTGCAATCACGTGACGTGAACTCTCGACACTTTTTTTATGATATATTGAAGATGCTATAGTTTTTGACGTTTACTGCCCTAAATTGAATTTGAAAAATGCCAATTATGAACATTGTAACTGAAAGTCTGAAAGTATCACTTTATCCCACATTAAAGAACTCAACCAAATGCACAGTTTTATACCAAGTTTTTGTATTGCGGTTCGTTACAGAGGATCCTCAAACTATAACGCCACACAGGTCACAGGTTGAAAAATAGGGAACGAAGGAATAAATAAAGGCAACAAATTTAAAGAGGAAAATTAAGAAAATTGTGTTTAGTTTTTTGTTGTACTTGTGAAAATGGTATATCAGTTTTAATATAAAAAATAATTATAATATAACCAAAAATATGAGATCTGGGAGCTATCTTGGGAAGATACTTCCCGTTGTCAGGGGCGGATCTACCACCGGGGCGGGTGGGGCTAGAGCCCCACCTCACGCCGTCGAGCCCTTGGAGCCCCCCTTTAGCCCAGCTAATTTTTTCTGCCATTGGAGCACTCGAAAGTGGGGCTGAAGACTTAAACAGAGGTTGTCAGACCCACCTAGATATTTTTTTTAGATCCGCCACTGCCCGTTGTGACGATAATAGAAAAAGAATATAGTTTTTGGGATGAGGGAACAATTTTTATTTTATTTCAAAATACTAATATATTGCTCAAAAATATAAATTTTGCATTATTTCATGGGCGGAACCATAAAATTATTACGAGGTTGTAACTTGTAACTAATGGATGCCAATAATACATTCATATTGTTATTTTACGAGGTTGCATTTCTTAAAAAAAGTTTACATGCATAACATAAAAAAAAGACTATATAAATTTTATTTGATTGAAAAAAAAAAATTAGGGACAATGTACCCAATTTATTCTACTTAAATCCACAATTGTGGTAGATTTGAATAATCAAGATTGTTATATTCAATTGAAAATAATAATGCGACACAAATATAACTCTAGTATAAAAGTGGAATTCGAAATGCAGCACAGGTTCTACACCAATTCGGATTTGCTGTAGCGCAGGACACGGTGTAGCGCACGTACGAGCTGTCTGATTTTGATCGGACGGTTCATTTTTTACGGGCATATCAATCTAGGTTACATGCACGGAGCTCTTTTGTCCATTGGATCTTGATCAGACAGCCAGGATGGTGTAGCACGGTAGCGGATCTCAATTTGGTTCTACACAAGTATCGTTCCATTACAAATATTTTTAATTTGGGGGGAAGTGGGCCAAAGATAAGCAATTCAATCGGTACGCTGTAACTCTTTCAGTGGAACTATTAATTCTCGTGCGTTAGGCACTGTCTATTTTGTGTACATCTTAACAGCCACATAAGATCATTGCTAGTGAAGCAAGGGCATATTCATCAAGAGCGCTTCACATTATTTTACCCAACCAAGGTTTGAAGCAACACAAATCCTCAATTAAGTGCCACGTAAGTAAATATAGTGTTCACCCTTAATTTTGGTCACACAAAATCTCCGAAACAGCATAATTGACGGATATTTTAATTAGGTAGTACAGTCTTATGGTTACAATTTGAATTTTTGTTCACCAGACACGTAACTATCCCATAATCCATAGTTCCATACCATATATTTTATACAAAAAATTCTTAAAAAATATCTCATATTGATTTGATAGTAATCGATCCAATCTTATGAGATATCCCGTGAGATTCTCTTGAAATTACTCATATACATGTTTTCATAAAATTATCCGAAAATGACTTACGTAATTTAGTCGTATATTTAGCCACGATGGTTTTGGGTCTTGGAGTGGAGTTGACAATAATTTGAAAACAAGTTCAATTAAAGGAATAAGAAATAATGGAAAAATCCAGTTTATGTGGAAATGGAGAGGATGGTAGACAACTAAAGAAGAAAAAAAAGGAAAAAATTATACAAAGAGGTAAGGTTTTGATTTGAAAAGAAAAGCAAAGCAAAATGAATCGGGGAATGAGAACTGCGGTTAAAAGTTTAAAATCCGTATAAAAAATAATGAAGCTCCGTATAAAAAATCATCGGTGGGGTAAAAAGAAAAAAAAAAAAGAAGCTAAATTGTAATGGACAATTTCATTTCGAAAGAAACGGAGACAAAGGGGAAGACGTACACAACCCATTACAGTAAGAGGGATAGACTGGGTGCGTGTACGAGAAGGAAAAATGAGATTGGTAGGATTGGGAGCTATGTACAAGGTAGATCTGTTGCTATTGTCTCCGTTTTTTTTATTAATTGATCCTCTTTAGGATTTGAATCAATTAGCATGATTTAAAGGACACCAATTTATGTGCTTCTTTAATGAAATCTAACGAGTGAACCGGTAAATTTTGGTGTTTGACACAACCCATTTCTAGTGGGAATTATTGATCTAATTTCGTGACTTTAACTTTAGTTAACCATCTGGTTAATAGTGGAAATCTACCAGCATTTAGCATTTAGTATATGTATTGAATATGTTATGCTAGTTTTACAAGACTATATTTAACTTGGAATTTATATTTTCGACGTCATTTCAATTGTGGAAAGTCGATGATTCTCTTGGAAGAAAGAAGAAGAAAAAAAAATTATAAACAATTCAAACTCTTCACAAAGTTACACACTTCCCAATACTTCTTCTCACTTCTTCCCTTCTTCCCTTCTTCCCACACCTATCCAAACGCACCCTTGGTGAATTATAAATGCAACGATGATGATCATTCATTAATATTACTAATTCGGTTAGGCTCCGTTTGGATTCCATTTGGAAAGAAGCGAAAAAGAAATAAGAAAATAAATTTATTATAAACAATTTAAACTTTTCACAAAGTTACACACTTTTTTCCTTCTTCCCACACCTTATCTAAACGGAGCCTTATAGAAGCTATGTGAGAAGAGCAACAATATATATCAGAAACATATCTACACGAATATATTGCTAAAGTAAATAATAAAATCAAAAGAAATACATTAAAGAAGGGAAGAAGTGGTAAAAAGGAGCAACTCAAAGAACTCTAATATTTAGTAGAAAGTAATAATGCGACACAAATATAATACCAAGGAGGAACTCAAAGAACTCTAATATGAAAGAGAAATTCTAAATTCAACACAAATTTCTATTATGGTATCGATACAGAGAAATGTTTTAATTTGGACAAAGCGTGTCAAAGGATTAGCAATTCCAATCGAGATATTATGCTATAAATCTTCCACAATTTTTCTGTGTGCTGGATCTCTTAATAATAATTAGTTAGATACTGTCCTGTTTTGTTTGCGTCCTTAGTTCTTACAGGCTTACAGTCGCACAAAATCAGTGCTCGATCTTATTTGACCAAACCAAGGTGTGGAGCAGCACCTAATTTTTATTTTAATTGCCACGTCAATAAATACAGCTGACCCTAAATTCGGCATTATGGCCACATTAAATTCCCTAAACATTGTATGCGTCAAGATAATTTTTGGTAGTTCAGTGACTTTCGCATGTGCAATTTGAAGTTTTGTTCGCATGACATATACATAAGCCATACAATATGATTTTGTACCAAAAATCAAATAAATTTTCTCATCCTATTAGGAGGAATCCAATGTTGTGAGATTTTTCATAATATTCTCGTCAAAATAACTCGAGAATTTTTTTTTTTAAAACTACGTAATTAAAACATTCAAATTTGTGGGATGCCATCATAATAACCACATAAAGTTTTCATGTATCCTAAAATTAATGAAAATGCACCAAATGTCCCAGGCAGATCGTCTGTGATAAACAACATCACCTAACCAACCCTGATACCGAGTCTCACACGTCCATGTCAAGCCGAAAAAACACCGAAAACTGGGACAAAAAAGTCCGGTACCAAAACAACGCAAAACAAAAGTCGAACAACACATCTCTTCAAAATGAAAAAAAAAAAGCCATAACTGGGACACAGAGAAAAATGATTGCTAGAACCTAGAACCACTACTCTTTTCCAAGCAGTCCCCTCTCTCCACCATCTTCTGTGGATCAAGGTCTTCGTCCATCATCTTCTGGATCAGCCTTCGATGGGTCATAAAGGCTTAACTCTTCTAATCGCTGCATCATCTCTGGGAGCCCTGTCGAGAAAGAAAACAAACTCAAAACTGCATAGTAGAAATCCTAAAATTTCCATTTAACCTTCTAAAAGAAATTAAACAAATAATTAATTGAGAGTTTCTAAAGCTCAACAAGGTATACATAGAGCACCAAGCTGGTGATTATTTTGGTTCTGTGACTTTATTATGGAATTAACAATTCGAGTTGGTGATTTAATCATGTTAAAAATAATTGACGGGCTATGCATGTTCAACTACAGGGTCATCTCACTTACAATCAAAGCTTAGCTTTTCCTCATGAGATGGTCCTTCAATTCTGTTGTGTTTTATATCTATTGGTCTAGATACGGCACCATCCTTGGGTCTGGGCATTTGCCACTTAGAGTCGTAATCTCCTGTAGAACTCTGGTTTTGGGAACTCATCCATGTAACTTGGCTACCGGGGGTTGACACTTGACTGACTTGTCCCTGAGCTGAATTGGAGAGGGTTTCATTTCTTTTATACCATCTTACTCTTGGTCTAAATCTGGCTCTATTTTTGGGTCGGCGCATTTGCCACTGAGAGTCATAATCTCCTATAGAACTCTGATTTTGGGAACTCAGCCATCCAGTCCGACAACCAATATCAATACCTTCCGCTATTGCTGGATCGAATTCCTCAGCTATTCCAAATTTAATATCTTTGGCTAACAAGGAGTCTGTATCCTTTGCTATTGCAAAATCATCATCTTCAGCTATTCCATAATCGATATCTTCAGCAATAGCAAAATCAATATCTTCACTGATTGCCACTGTATTCTCATTCCTGATCATCCTGTTAATCTCACAATAACAAGATATTACTAACAATCATCCCTTTCATTAAACATCGCTACAAAAATGTGGTCTTATTTTCACTTTCAACGTTCCTTACTGAATGGATACTTTCCTAATAACAAATCTAATGAAATTATAGAATGCAGAAGACAAATAGAACTTACTGCCATAGTTGTGTACTAGAAGTGTTAAGTTCCTGGTTAAACTTACTGGGATGCTCTGGTTGTTTCTGCGAAATATATAATGCCTCATGTCAATTAGTTGTTTCTATTATAATATTAAGTAATGATTTGATTTATGTCACTACAAAAGATATTGATTCGAAATATGTCATTGCTAGATTGTTAATTAGATTTATACCATTATAAAATTGTTAAAATTAGTTTTGTGTTATTATTTTCTCCAAAAACACAATAAATTCTAAAAATGTCATCCTCAAAATCAAAATTCTAAATCATTTTCTAGTTTCAAACGTTTGCGATGACATAATCAAAATCACTCTATGGGTCACATATATCTATATGTGATTCTGATTAATCCTAAGTAATGATGACAATTTTTAAACCACCACACATTAGTCTTTCTTTTGTAATGTTGTTGTAAAAGGTGATTCAACTTTCTTGTTTATAGAATTTACAATATTGGCCACATGTGAAATTGGCTTGCTTTTGGTAGGGTATAGGTTGAACATCCTACAATTCTTGCTTTTTTTAAAACTCTATGACCTGTGCTATAATCAAAAGCCTCCACTGACGGGTTTCCATAAACTTATTTTTTAAACTGGGCTATCACAGGTTGCCTGTCGATTCTGTGGCTAGTCAGTCGTCAGGTTATCTCAACAGTTCACAGGTCAAGTCAAGGCATACCTTGCATAATAGTAATTACTGTTGACCCGATTTGCAAAACAATCATCCTAACAAATGGTAAGTTAGTAAGTACTACACCCACAATTAAAGTTCCAGTGCTGTGCTTGTGATTTGCCAGAGAGGAAAGCCCCTCCTCACTTACCAGTATCAGTGTTTCCTCACCCTCCCAGGAAACTCTTGTGAAACCATTGTGTCTTCTTTCAACCTAAAACATAATAGTGTTAAAAATAGATGTCATATGAAAAATAAAAATACTAACTAATTATTGAACCAAACTATTATGTTAGAACTTAAAAATCCCTCTCTAAAGGTAAGCGATTTTGGTTACCCTGTGAGTGTACATTCATAATACTAGAAAGGTTGAGTATAAAATGCATATGGAAAAAGTAAATGAGAAAACCAGGTACTAAGAATGCTTATATTGAATGAATAACTTGGACTAAGTTTGTAAAATAAACATCTACCAAGTTCAAATACAGTTGTTTCTTGACACTATCAGGTAATCCAACAAGAACAAGTTTTGTTGACTTGAGCAGGACCATGGATGGTGGAAATGTTCTTATCCCACTGTAAGAAAGATCCAGAACCGAGAGGTTGATAAGGCCTCCTGTATCAGCAGGTAACTCTTTTAGCTGCTTGCATGACTTCACCTGTAAAGTATGTAGGTCTGCAAGGTCACTAATACCCAAAGGAACCATTCTCAAATTGTAACATTCTTTGAGGCGTAGCATCTGAAGTTTCTTAATTTTCCATAGTGTCACAGGAAGTTCCCCAATCCCCACATATGCAATGTAAAGGTAGCGGAGGTTCACTAAATTTGCAATAGTTTTAGGCAGCTCGCTTAAACAATAGCAGCGCGTTATTTCAAGTGTTTGCAAGTGGTAAAGCAAGCATAATGATTCAGGTAAGGTCTTACCATTGAATTCCATGATTGCAAGATAGCGTAGATGCCTTAACCGTGAATGTTCTAATAAAGCAATTACACTGGGACCAATCAATCCAAGTACACGTAACTTTATATCCTGCACATCAATGAACGAATCATAAGGTCTTTGTGTCGCATCAAACAAAGTCCTTAACAATTGAGGTCTAAAGGACTCACATGGGTTATTTCCTTTTTTGATATATAAATGTTGAATTTTGTCAGGTACGTGACTTGACTTCTTACTCACTATAGTATGGATTTCATCCCCAGATAAAGATCTTGCAAGATCATAAATTACATCATGCAAACAAAAGCTGCCTTTTGTATGAGGTACTATGAAAGATCGCATTTGCAACTCAGCAAGGTACTCCTCCCCAATGTCTTCTGCTCTTTTCCTTCCTCTAGGCTGAAGGAATCCGTGGGCCATCCACATGTAAATAATTGAGGTTTTTCTAAGTTGAGAACCTTTAGGGAACAAGGAGCAAAACAAGAAACAATCTCTTAGCTTTGTGGGCAAGTGATAGTAACTTACCTTAAGCGCACAAAATATTGGATCAAGTTCATCAGATTCCCATAATT
Organism: Rhynchospora pubera; assembly: GCA_028095005.1. Taxonomy (NCBI): domain Eukaryota; kingdom Viridiplantae; phylum Streptophyta; class Magnoliopsida; order Poales; family Cyperaceae; genus Rhynchospora; species Rhynchospora pubera. Next base: position 82,932,468 of record CM051462.1, on the reverse strand, counting down.
CATTATCCAAAATTTCCCTCCAATGATATTTGTCTGTGTCACAGTGTAAAACCCTGCCAATACATTTAATTACTAAAGGTAATCCACCACACTTCTTGATTATTTGCCTACAAATATCTAAGGACCATTGTATTTTTCTAATTTCTTTTCCACCAAATGCACAATGGTAAAGCAATTTCAAACATTCATGTTCAGGCAATACATCAAGTCTATGTGGCGAGACTGCAAATGGAGACTGAGTTGCAACTTCATTCCTACTTGTTACTAACACTCGGACCAGTTTAGCAACTCGTAATGGAAGAAACAACATTTCCCAATCATTTTGTTGGAAATTCCACACATTATCCACTACCAAAAACATTTTCTTTCCCACCAACTTCTCTTGAAGCACTTGTTGGATCATGCTGAGCCCACAAAAGCTATTCCCAGAGTCCCCAGTAACAAACTCACAAATCTCTTTTGTGAGCCTGATAATATCAAAGTCAGGAGAAGCACATACCCAAGCCATCACATCAAAGCTTGATTTAATAGAAAGATCATGATAGACCATCTGGGCAAGAGTAGTCTTGCCAATACCCCCCATTCCTAATATTGGGATGACTCTTAAATGATCTTTACTTTCTTCATCCCCTAATACCCCAAATAACAATAGGTCAATGATTTTGTCCTTGTCATCATTCCTACCAAAAATATCGTCTTTATTCATCAAGTGACTGGACAAGGAAAGGTTTATGGAAGAGGCGCCTCCCCTCTTCTTTCCTTCCTCATTTGTCAGCTGCAGGGCCTCCCTGTCTCTTGAGATTTCATCAAATCGACCATTTACTTTTCTAATTTCTTCAATCAACAAAGAGGAAGAGGTATGATTTAACATAGCATTGTTGAATTCCATACCAGAAACTTGGCCTGACAAAATTGCTTTCCCAGCCGGTTTAACTTCCAGCTGGCTCTGCAACATCTCATAGTGGTAATCGTCAAGGATATCCTGGGCATGACTAGCAAGACACTTCAGCTCTTGGAGCCACAAATTGACTGCCTCATCATGAACATTCCTGTGCTCAACTTCTTCAATAGTCGCCTGAATCCTCCTTAGTTTTTGATCCAACTTCTCAATATCTTCCTTCAAACCATCTCTACTGGATCGAGGGATGAGATATAATGCCTTGCCAATAGTCGATAACATTGGGAGAGAAAGTGGCTTGTCAAGCCCCTAGCCCTTAAGTATTAGGCCTTCACGTTGATGATCTCTACATTCTCTAGAATCATCTGGTCATGAAGTATATGAACGAGAACGTCAAATTAACAAATATTATTACTGCACAGGCACTGATTTCGATTTTGTTAATTGGTATACCATATTCAAAACTGCAAACCTAGTGACCTGTTAGATTCATTATAGATATCCAAACATAGATCCAATGGGATTTATTTCTCCACAGAAACTTATATTCAATGATGTAATTCAGATTTGTTACGAGATATACCAAACTGATCCAGTCCCAAATCAGAACTGGAATTTCTGACCTACAGTTCCAATTTCAGCTATTTTTGTTTCCAATCCTCGAATAATTAGAAAAAAAAAATCCAAAAATCCATTCTTGTGAAAGTAAATACTAGGTGTAAGGACCATTATCAGAGTAAATTTTCAAAAGGTTTTCCAATTTCTGCAAAGTGAGGAGAAGAGGGTCACATCTAATCAAAATTGGGAGTGATAGATGGAGAGCTAGTCCAAATTTCGCTCCAATTAAGCTTAATTAAGTGAACGAGAGAATACAGTACCTGATACATTACAAAAGATCGGCTGAGGCAAGAGTGTCTTCAATAGGATGCACAGTTAGTTCGATTGGATTCTCCAGAAACAGAAACAGAAACAACGGGAGTTATGATAAGTAATGAACTAGATAAGAAGAGTGTGTTGTACAAAGTTAAAATACTCTTTGTTGCTCTCTTTTTCCTTTTTAAAATTTTTTGGCGGATGGGAATTAGTTGCTAGGTTATTTCCTTCTCATTTGGTCCGAAAGGGACTGTAACCCACGCACCATTGACAAATTATTTGTTCGACTGACTTAAATAAGTAAATCCGATCCATTAATAAATATTTTATCTGCAAATTCAGTCAGATCAGACGGTCAAGATCTTGGGAAAGGGAACCCGGCTGGATTGTTGTTATGGTTAATCAAATGCACTCATTATCTTGGGAAAATATTTTATTCATGTTATCACTGTATATATATATACTTAATTTGTCGAAGAAAATTTGCATATACAGGTACAATTAATTCAATTAATTAGTAAATTACACAAAAAAAAGTATTTCTGCAATTGAATTTCTGGTAGTGGTACTACAAAGTGCCAGGTGCATAAGTTGAAAAAGAAGTGTGATTTTTTTTATAATAGATGACAAACTGAAATTAAATGTGAGGTTAATGCCTTTTTCAGCATTTATCCGATCCGGGTAACAAAATTCAAATTATTTGTTTTGTTCATTTTGATACAATCTGCATTTAGTTGAATTTGTTACAACAAAAGCCCATTTTCTTGATTTGGATAGTTGTTTTGTTAACTGTCATGCATATGCATGATTTATAGATAAAGCGCAGATCATGTTTCCAATGTTGGATTTCAATTTTTTAAAAAATATATATTTATAATAATTGTTAAGATTCTCATATCGATTCAATTGTCAAAAAGGTATTCACCATTCTCATATCAATAAATGCTTTTCATTTATACCACTTGCCAACTATCCAATGCATGTACATCTTTGGAGTAACGTTGTATAATGATGGAATGTGCAGCTCTGCAAAGGCACTGTGCAAGAAAGAAAACTGTTGAATCTTGAGCAATCATCCCCGCCGATCATAAATCACATTGCAGTAAATTTGTATCCTTGCATGGTGTTTGGATTGTTGGAAGAAAGAAGAAGAAGAAAGAAGAAGAAGAAGAGAGAAGAAAAAAAATTATAAACAATCCAAACTCTTCACAAAATTACACACTTCCCAATACTTCTTCCCACTTCTTCCCTTCTTTCCTTCTTCCCACACCCATCCAAACGCACCATTGATGACATTGCACAGCTCAAGAAGTAAATAGTGTCCTCGAATGCTCTTTTAGGAGTCTACCTCGAATATTGTGAATTAAAATTATTCATATAATAATAATTATAATATTCATATTTGTAAACTAATAATAAAAATTATTAATTAATATTGTAATACTTCCTACATATCTAATTTTATATTTTTATACTCTTATTTCTTTATTTTATATAACCAAACAACTATGACATAATTTGACACAAGTTTTTTTTTTTCCTTTACTTCTTCATCTTAAGTTATTTCTATACCAAACGCCGTCTTAACATTTGGTGGGATAAGGAACGCAATTTTCAAGGCTCCGTTTGGATGGCTTCTTCCCGGAATAAGGAATAAAGAACAACCACTTTTTACCAATAAATTTATTTCTAACCATCCAAACTCTTCACAAAAGTTACACACTTCCCAATAAATTTATCCCTTCCCAATAAATTTTTTCCCTTCTTCCTTCTTCCTACCTTATTCTCAACGCATCCAAACGGAATCCAAATGAATAGAATCGGGAGAGCAGGAGGGTAAATTTGTCACTTTGAAAATATTAGAATGCTTCCAGTGATTTTTTGCGTGCGCAAAGCACCTCCCTTATTTCCTTCTCATTTACTCCGAAAGGGACTGCAAGTCTGCAACCCACCACGGGCAAATAATTTGTTCGACTGATTTAAATAAGCAAAATACGATTTATCTGCATATCCGGTCAGATCAGACGGCCAAGATCTTGGGAAAGGAAACCCGGTTGGATTGTATTAGTTGTTATGGTTTTCCAAATGCACTCTTGATCTTGCGAAAATATTTTCTGGGAGTGACTAGTGTCAAACATATAGGACACAAGCACTTGTCCAACATGATACAATTTTAATTTTTAAGATTAGAATGGCCGATTCAAATCGCTCAAATTGTTCTACGTTATAAAATCTTCATGGAGATCAAATTTTATATTTTTTGAAATTTTTTTACTATTTTTTTGGAATTTTTTAATGTGCTCGGTCTAAAAAGTTATGAACCCTCTAATTTTGAAAATAAAAAAAAATAGTTAAAAAATTTGAAAAAATATAAAATTTGATTTTCAAAAATATTTTAATGTAGAGATCATATCAAGCAGTTTGGATCGGCTGTTTGAAATTTTAATGGTCGATGTTTGAATCGTGTTTGATGTCTTATATGTTTGATTCTAGCATTACTCATATTTTCTTCATTATTATGTATATATAGTTAATTTGTCAAAGAAAATTTGCATGTACAGGTTGAATTAATTAAAGTATTTCTATAATTCAAATTATAGCACATCAATACATCATCAGACGAAAAATGTTCCTACCAGTACCCATTTAATTTACCTGACGAAGTTGAAGAAACCCAAGTAAGCATTATATGCCAGATTGAAAGGAGGAAAAGGCCAGAATCCCTAAAGAAGATAGGCTCATAGTGCTCTATGGCCGGAAGTCACATTTGGGCCTGACATTAATAAGTGTCCGGTTCCCCGGTGCATAATTTTTCAAAAGGAAGTGTGGAGTGTGGTTTTCTTATAAAAAGGAAGAATTATTGATTCAGATGGCTGGTAATTTGTCTAGAAAGTATGAATGAGTTCTTTTTTAAAATAAGTCCATTTCATGGTGCAATGCATCATAGGTAAAATAAATTGATACTCTTTCTCCGAAATCCTGTGAAATTGAGTATCCTACAACTGTTAATCAAGTTATCAATATATAAATTCTAATCGTTAGTAAAGATGTACGAGAATTGTTTACTAGAGTAAGGTATTTATTTCATTATGGTCTAGTGTGATATTGATATTCTTAATCGTGTTTCGTCAAACTATTTAATTAAATCTGATTTTAGTAATATCAAAAACTTGAAAAGTGGTCCTATAAAAGCTTTTTCGTTAGAGACTATGAGTGGTAACTAAAATACGTTTCCAATTAGATGATTTGAGAGTCGCATTAAAATTATGTTCAAACATATATTCAGAAAAATAAAAGATTGTCATTAATTAAGTCCATAATGCAATTTTTTCTGAGTAATTAAGACTTTTATAGCCTATTAACTGCCCCCCCCCCCTGAAATTTAGTTTTATAAAGGTACCAATTTTCCTTTGTAATAAGCCACAGGATTCAATTGTTGTCCCAACGGGTCGGCAAGGAACCGTATCCTCTGCCAACCTCATCTCTGGAGCGTTGGATCTAATCCAACGGTGCGCACAGAAGAAATAAGCACTCTCGGTCCCTGCCCGCTGCTCTTTTCTATATCGTACTTGTCAGTACGATATAGAACTCCTGAAGTTGGTTTAAAATTGGAAAGTCAAACTCTCGAACCAACGGAGAAGGTGGTTTAAAATTGAATGAATTTAATGGATTATAAACTCTCGAACCAATAAAGTTGATCTTATACCTTCCTGGGGATGATATCATCCTTCCTGAGTAGCCAATTACTATCAGATCAAGCTCAGTAGGCGGGACCACCGACTGGTGCCACGGTATGAGTGAACCAGTGGTTAAACCCGAACTAATAATGGTTTGCAAACTTAATTTGGCATGTCAAGTTCAGTATCCTGGCTTGCTTATAACGTTTGTCAATTATTTCTGGAAGAATTAGAGGGTTTTTATTTTGGTATTGTGACTAGAAAATTTCGAGGCAGTTCCTTCTTTTTTTTATTTTGTTAGTGAATCAATGAAAAAAGTCTAAGCCTTTTATCCCAAACAAGTTGGGGTAGGCTAGAAATGACACCCCGACCCTGGTCATTTCTTGTATATATGGCTGAGTTTTTACGCTGGCTCGTCAAGCCTATCGCAAGCATGCGGACTTGAACCCTGGATCTCTTAGAAGAGAGCCAAGTGCTCTTACCACTTGCCTATCAAGCCGTTGCGATAAGCCGCCCTTCCTTTCCCAATCCAGAGACATATTTCTGACTCAAAAATGCATACTTATCAATCTTTACTTTGCTATACAGGTAGGTGCTAGTCCCGGCTACCAGATACCCCTATCTTACTATTCCAGGCATACTAAACTAGATTGGTACATTCTACTTGAGTACTCTTATTGGTAAGTTTAAAGTAAGCTCTAAATTACGTACAGCTGAGTAATAAGTAAAGAATGCCAATAGTGTCAAGATTATTAACGGATCTGCTGTGAAAAGCATGTGTAATAAAAATGAATCTGAAGATTGGTGGTGTGCTTAGCTGAACAAGAGTTTCTACTTAGACCTGCCAGACTACTTAATTAAGGTTGATACGTGCTTTTACCTCGTATCTGAAGTCAAGAGTTATTTTATTCTTGCATTTATACTAGTCTGTCTCTTTCTTAAAAGCTTGTTGCTCCTTACTATGGTGACATCTTTATGCTAGGATTGAATAAAGGTCAGGAGAAATGGCAATAATCCGCGTATAAACTACTCTTGCTCATCTTTCTTTCCAGGGCTGCTGCTACCTTCTTGACTAACTCTGAACTGAATAATTACGTTACTTATGTGAGGAGGAAAGGCCCTTTTCTGGCAGGTCTAGCTGCCTCTAGCTCTCTTTAGCTCTTCCTTTAGCCCTTTGCTTGCGATAGGCTTGGCGAGCCAGCGTAAAAACTTAGCCATATATACAAGAAATGACCAGGGTTGGGGTGTCATTTCTAGCCTACCCCAACCTTGTTTGGGATAAAAGGCTTAGACTAATCAATGAAATTTTGGGATGTTGCTGTTCCAGTTCCATCAACAGTTAAGAATCTAATATTGGAATTTCAATATGCATTCTATACTTGTCGAATTTCTTGATATGCAACTGATTTTCTCTTGTTATTACAACAACAACGAATGAAACAGTATGCAATCTATACAAGCCCCTGGGGATCAACTAAATAATGAAATAAATAAAGGCAACAAAAAAAGATTTTTCAGGTTCTCGCTGATACATTAATCATTTCATCCAAAAAAAAAAAAACAAAGCAGCAAGATAGAGGATTACGAAACAAAATATCCAACTACATGCTATGAAGCAAGGAAAACTATACCAGAATCAACGGAGAGGGTAAAAAAGAATGTAATTAACTAAAATAAAGAAGAAGAAAGTTGTTCTGCTGTTATACGATGATGGTGGCATTAGATCAGATCAGTATAAGATCAATAAATTCAAATAGCAACCAAATTACAATCAAAATTGACTTACTGTATTTTTTTTTTTTTGTGTACCACTTTAAAGTAACTAACTAATTCATAGTTTTGAGCTTTTTATAAAATACAGATATAACTGACTAATATCCAAGTACATCTAAATAGATGGCCTGTAAACTAATATCCATCAACACTACTACTGATTATGATTTTGAGGCTTGTATGTTTGACCTCTTTCCTGATATGCTGGCATAATTAATTTTATCTAAACTGTAGTTAACTTTCTTTAATTTTGGTCTATTTATGACATGTTTTCTGCATTATTCTATGAATTTCTTTTGTCTTTCATTTTATTCAATTTGTCTTTGTGTACTGTAGCATTAGTGTTGTTAAATTTGAGGAAGTACAAACTATGTACAGCAAATCAACAAAATGCCAGAAGAATAGATCGTTATTTGATTTCATGTATGTTTTAGAATAAAATCAGGATTTTGAAAAATAAGTGGATTTATTTCATAATTAGTGTCTGGCAAAATTGAAAAAACATACTGCATAAAAGAAATCAATTTCAGGCCTTTTCAACTCGATTTTAATTTTCATTGTACTCTTTGCAAATAAACATACTGCATAAAGAAAATTGAAAATTAGAAATATCTGCAAAGGAGGCAAAATTGGAGTTCCAGGAGGCTGATCGCCATGATGAAGTACCATGGAGAGAGAGTACTTGATGCACGAACGATAGAGAAAGACAATGAAAAAATACGAACAACAGAGATTTTGATTGAGATCACACAGATTCTCAAATTAACAAATGGCTACTGCCGAATTTCATTTCAAAATCAATATTCTGTCTCTTCATTACATGAGGGTCTAGGCCCTTTATATAATCTAGAGTAACTTAGGGGCGAAGAAACAATCTACCACAAAATATTTTCTTTACAATCAAGAAACATATTAAAACTTGGAAATAAATAATATGGAAATAAATAGAAATAGGCTAATTCTTTTTTGTTTCCTTTTTTTTTGTTTGCATCAGTACTCAAAGGATGAGGAGGTGAAAAGTAGAAGAGGGAGATGAAAAGACGAGGAGGACGGGATTTTGGCGGGAATTAGAGTGAAAAGGGATAAATTTCACTTCAGGGATATGTTACAAGATACACTTTTTTTTTTAAATAAAGATGAATCAGAGAGGAGAAGAGGGCAATCACGCCCGTTTGATCTAATCCAACGCTCTAGAGATGAAGTTGGCACCCTACCAACCTTTTAGCAGAGATACGGTTCCGGCAATAATGAGTTAAAAAGTTATTGATGAATAAAAAATGTTGCATAAAAATAAGCAACCGGAAAATTAATGAAATGCGAGGTTAATGACTTTTAACAAATTTCTAACTATAAATTTTGATACAATCAGAATCTATTCGAAACTTTGCTCAAACTATCCGAACTGTATATTTGTGATTTGTAAAGTAGTTTTGTTAATTAATCAACTTCTGGCTAAAAGACTCCCGTTAATATAGAAATCTCAAATTAGAAAAATCATGTGATTGAGGGCAGCCTATTTTATATTTCGAAGTTGATAAGTGCAATCAAGCACTAAGACAATCAAATAATCATATACTAAAAATAAAAAGAGTCGCTAATTACACATTTCCGAAAACAAAAACCCTTATGTCCGTGCATCGTTCTCTCCCCTCGCGCTCCTCTCACCCCGTCTCTCTCGTCGCGCACATCGCCTCTCGTCGCCATCCACAGCCCTCCTGTCGCCATTGCTCTTCTCTCCCGTGACAGCCTCCCGTCTCCATCGTGACTCTCTCCTGTCGCGCGGCCCTCCCATCGTCGTCGCACCTCTTCTTCCCCATCGCAGCCCTCCCGTCGTCTTCCGCCCTCCTTTATGACAAAAACATTATCAGAATAAGATATGAATATTATTTACTCCCTCACATAGATTAAATACTCCCTTATACTAATTATTTACTTCCTTGTAGGTATTTAGTTACTCCCAAACAATAACAGAATCATATTTGAATGTTATTTACTCAATTACATATATTAGATACTCTCAAATATTCATTGTTTACTCCCTTATAGTTATTTAGTTACTCCTAAATAATAGCAGAATCAAATATGAATGTTATTTACTTACTTATATATATTAGATACTCTATTAGTCTCGTTATTTACTCCCTTATAGCTATTTAGTTACTCCCAACCAATAGCAGAATCATATTTGAATGTTATTTGTCAAATCTGAATGTTATTTTCTCCCTTATATATATTAGATACTCTCTTATATCCATTATACTTCCTTATAATAATTTACTTATTACTCCCAAATCGTAGTAGAACTAGATCTACACATCTTTTCTCTTCTTATCATTCTCAGTCTCTACTTCTTTCTTCCTCTATAAATTCACGCACATAATTATTTTCATATTACTCCTTGGCACTTAATGTTCAAAATCAGATTCTTTCTTCATACCCTTTGGCAAGCAAGTTGACGGTGATCTGGAAGGATTATGTTCATTTATTTTCAGTGGGTGCACACATACAGATTGGTGATGGGTCCACAACACTTTTCTGGCATCACAACTGGGGGTTCCAGTTTCTCAAATACAATTTCCCTACTCTGTTTTCTTTTGTGATTGATTAAGACATTTCGGTACAAAATTTTGCGATAGCTTTACCGAATGCTAGAATTTTGTTTTCCCCACTGTTACAAACGTCCGTTCAGGTTGAACAACAGTTAACTGAGATGCTCTCTTTGATTACAACAACATTGATGTCTTTAATGCCGGGGCAAACAGATAGGTTTCGATGGAAATGAGAATTTTTCAACTAAATCAGTTTACAATTTTCTGAAATTGTATCCATCTGAAAATTCACATCTTTCAAAAATTTGGAAGCTAAAAATTCCTCCAAGATTTAAAGTCTTCTCGTAGCAAATGTTGCTAAATAGAATAGCAACACTGGACACACTACAAAAAAGAGGTTGGTCTCTTCCAAACAGATGTCCTTTATGTAGAAGTGCCGAAGAGACAGTGTTTCATCTGTTCAATGAGTGTCTTTTTTTCAAGGCTCTTCTTGGTGAAGTGTCTAATGCTATTGGCATTGAGATACAACAGATCAATTTGCACTCCTCTATGCTCACGTTTAAATTTGCTCAAAGTTCTATCAAAGATCTCTATGCTGTTATCTTCTTTGTTTTATGGAGAGAGATGTGCTAAAGTTTTTAGAAGCTCTGACAAATCTCCGTTTGACTTGGTTTCAGAAGTTCTTACTGGCTGGCAGCCACTGAGAACTTCCAGTTTTTAGCAATTTTTTTTTCTTTCCTTCAAAGTCTTTAGTTGCTGGCTAAAGCAACTTGTACCTAATTACTTTTATTTTAATCAAAAGGTAGGGGCTTGACCTCTATTTTTATTCAAAAAAAAATTTGTTTTCATATTACATTTAATTTACTGTAGACGTCCACGCGCGTCTTACCAGACCCGTAGGAGACGAAATTGGTTTGATCTTAGGTCTCTTGCTAGGTTGCCCAAATCTGCATCGAGGTGCACTGAAATTAAGCCTAAGATCATTCAATCCGGCCTTGTCAGGGGAAAAAAAAAATCACAAGTGAGAACAAACGAAAACTAAATATAATTTTACCAATCACTCACGAACTTGCTTGTTGATCATGAATTAATTGCGATCAAATTTAGGTTAATATTTTCGCACCATCTGGACGCCTTTGGCAAGTTATATTTCATTAGATGTATATTCATATACCAAATGCCATAGTTCAAGTGATTTGGTTAATTCAACGTGTTCGATAGCTTGTAATACTTGAATATATATATTCCTCTATAAAATAACGCACATAATTGTTTTTATATTACATTTAATTTACTACAATGTGTGTACTGATCTTTGAATAAAACAACCGCAAATTAATTGATCAACTAAACGTGAGAAGAAATTAATGTCAACCTTGTATGTGAGAGAACTAGAGAGAGCAAGAGAATTGTCGTTACCATATTCCGATTTTTCCTTTACAAATTCCCATAACTTTTTCCCATCAAAGACTTTCTCAAACAAGGACCGTTCGCCACGCCAGATTCCTTGAAAATTTCACTCAATCGAACAAATTAATTGCAAATATTATATATAATAATTCATAAATAAATTCATAAAAATTTATTTAATTAATATAGCAGTTTAATAATGATAATTCACATATACATATATAAATAAATAGTAATTCTTATATAAATAAATATTAATGCATAATTACAGGTATTTTTATGAAATAATATTACTTCCTATAGGCTCCGTTTACATTGCTAAGAAATAAGAGGAATAGCCTATTTCTAGGCGAAAAGTATTGGGAAGTGTGTAACTTTGTGAAGAGTTTGGATTATTTATAATAAATTTACGCCTAGGAAGAAGCTATTCCTCATATTCCCATACAATCCAACCAGGGCCATAATATTTAAAATTCCAGGATGAAATAGGAAAAGGGAGTGGCTAGTGTCAAACATATAGACACATGCATTTATCCAACATGATAAAATTTAAATTTTTTAGATTAGAATGGCCGATCCAAACCGGTCAAATTGTTCTGCGTTATAAAATCTCGTGGAGATAAAATTAATATTTTTTTTAATTGTTTTACTAATATTTTTGGAAATTTTGAATATCTTCAATTTAAAAAGTTATGAACCCTCTAATTTTAAAAATTCGAAAAAAAATAGTTAGAAAATTTGAAAAAATATAAAATTTGATTTTCAAAGATATTTTAATATAGAGATTATATTGAGAGGTTTGAATTGACCGTTTGAAATTCTAATAGTCGATATTTGAATTGTGTTTGACATCCTATATGTTTGATTCTAGCATTACTCATATGAAAATCCATACAATGTGCAATAACTGGTGAAAATTGTTATAATAAACTCCCAGGGGCTAAGTCGAAAAATGGCGGAGAAAGGTTTTTTCCTTTTTTAAAATATCTTTAGCGAAAAAAAAAATTCTGAGGGGCCGTTTGGATCGCTTAGGAATTTGGAGAATTTGGGGAAGTTGAAATTCCTAGGAATAAATATATTGGGAAGTGTGTAACTTTGTGAAGAATTTAGATTGTTTATAATAAATTTATGGTAGGAAGATAAAATTCCCCAAATTCTTACCATAATCCAAACAGCCCCTGAAGTATTTCGTGCAGTGGTACTCATTTTGTCCCGCTACATGTTAGTTCATTCAATGACATGAAAGATCCCAAAAATGCTTCTGTAGCACTTTATTCAGCTGCTATTACTTGCTACATGCTATTAAAGGGTATAGAAGAGACTAACCGAACTTTTTTTTTTTTTTTTTTTTGATAAACACCCGTAGGCTAACATTTCATGAAACAATAACAAAGTACAGAAATTGTTCCTCAATAGAATACATAAAACAGTAAACTGGTGCTAAGCAGCGATACCTAAAATAACTTTTAAAAGAAACAGCCCCAAACTACCCTACCGAAAGACAGAAAACAAAAAGTAAAAAACAAGTACTGGTACCAAATATAAAACTTCAAAGACAAGCAACATTACCAACACAAACCTAAGAACCCACTGCACCAGTTACTACTACACAACAACCCAATTGATTAGGGTGGTTCCTCCTGGACCAGCTGGACCAGATAGAAATCCTGTGTCGCGCGGCCTATTATGTAGTGCACAAAGCAACAAAGGTGTAGAAATAGTGAAGTCTAGGCTGTCCAGCCCATGTTCACCATGAATTTATTCCTTTTATAGAACAAAAACATGTATGTGGGCCTAGTAACAATAGCAATTTGGATTTTGAGAGTGAATTTAGCAAATGTATAATTTGGATTTAAGAATGGATTTAATAGAATATTTATAAAGTTACAACTGTATAATTTGTTTATGTTTTGCATATGCTTTATTGACCTAATCTGCTATTTTTTTATTTGCACAAAAAAAATTAAGTGAAATTCGTTTTCGATGCCTCACCAACACAAAAAAATTATTGATAAAGAAACTTTTCCAATATCGAAATATAAGCAAAGCAACTGATCTTTATTCTTTCTGTTGCGAATTTAGTATAAATTACTAATTCTTTATATATATAGCAAAAAATAATGTTCGGAAGTGTTTTAATAAACTTTGATTGCATATTTTTTTAATTAAGCTCGGCTAATAAATTTATTTCGCTAAATTTAAGATAAATTTTAAATAATTTTATAAAATGCTCTCATGAATTTTAATTAATTTTAACAACTGTAACTTAATAATTATTCTATTAAATTCACTCTCAAATCTAAATTATACAATTATTAAATGAAAAAAAGCCGTAACTTGACTCTCAATTGTTAAATCCAAATTATACAATTGTAACTTTGTAAATATTCTATTATACAGTTTTGTAACTGCAGTATCAATTAGCATTTTAGATTGATGACGTTACCGGCCCCGCTAACCACATGGGCTAGACAGCCTAGACTACACTATTTCTATACCTTTGTGGTTTTGAGTGCTACAGCCTACACTATTTCTATCCAGGTGGACCTGAAAGAAATCCTCAACGCCATATGTGGTGCATTGGTGCCCCTTGAAAATCGAACTGCAAAGCACGAGAATATATATACTTGGCGAGTTGAAATTTACATTGTAATCACTCTGTACTCTCAAGTGAAGTCTCTCTCAGACATTCGATACCCATCCCAAATTAATGAATAGAATGAATAGAAAGATAGGGATTCATTACTACAAAACTGTGAGTTCTCAAGTAATATGCACATCCAAAAATTAAAGATTTATATTTTACAAGCAATCATAGCCGTCAACTACCCCGCATTGAAGAATATCACAATCTATGTGTTACTAATACAGTAATACTATAGCAGCAGACTGCAGACCCCACAATTCACAATTATAAATATTTATATTTACATTCCATCCCAGCTGTCAACCTCCCCGCAATATTAAAGAATATATATATATCACAGTCTATGTTACTAACTTACTATATATGGCAGCAGTCAGCAGAACACTGAACAGTACACAATGAGACCACACAATGGGAGTTACTTATTATTTTTTTTTTTTTTCGTTCGGCCTTAATTGATATTCCCCTTCGAGCTTCTACAATTTTTCATCAGCATATCCATCTTATCACCTGTATGTTATTTGAAGTAGCTAGCAACTTGTATCTACCAACAGTAGTATTAAATTAATAAAACAAAACTGTGCATATTGGGCCATAAAATTACTGCAACTTTATTGCCATCCAAATCCAATCCTATCTGAAAGTATTGCAAAAAAAAAAAAAAAAAAAGAAGTATTGCAAACGGTGATGGCTTGATCACCCCCCCCCCCCCCTCCCCCACCTTTTGACTCTCATTCCCAAATATTTTTCATTAAGAAAGAATACAGCCTGTAGCAGTAGCATAAACGATAATACTCGTGAAAAACATACACTGATACACAGCTGGACATGGTGATTATCTTACATTTAGGAACATTAATTGAAAACATGCACAACCACATTAACTAAATGCATTTGTTAATGTTTACGCTTTGATACGATTTTCTTTGTTAAATATAATCCCATTTCTACGTGAATTAATCACTTTTCCTTTTCCTTTATCGTTACTCAGTTAACTTTTATAATCCATATGCAAATTTGGCATTGTAATTCTTTTACACCCCGATAAAAAATTTATTCTCAGATTCTCAATATGGTTCGAGCTACACAACAGTAAACGATATTATTCACGGATACAGCTCAACAACAGAGTAAATTCCCAACTGAACAGGATAAATTTTGTAATCAGAATAGCCTGCTCTAATGATAATGTTGTGCCATTCCTGTTTGTTTCTTTCTTTCGATCCAAACAAAACCATCATAGAAATGTCATGAAGGAGACTTGTCTCGGTTGCTATTGGGTCGTTACTCTCTAAACCTATGATGATGTCGACAGCAATGACCTTGCCACCATTATTGTTGGATTCAATTGCTTCTTTGCATCGTTTGAGTATTCGAACACAATCTTCGTTGTTCCAGTCGTGAAGAACATTCTGAGAAACATGTTATAGAAGAACAGAAAATTAATCATTTTAAATATTTAGCCAATGCATATAAATTTGAGATCTAACTAAACTATACACAAATTTCTGTATAATAAGCAACAGCACTAATTAAAGTCTTGGAAAAGAAAAGAAATTCAAATCTAGTGCATATTTCAGAAAATTAAAGAAGCACTACAACCTTGAGAAAAATTACATCAGCTGGAGGTATCTTTTCAAACATATCTCCTCCAACCACATCAAAGGATTCGCTTTTCAAGGCCTTTGCTACCACATGTGGCAGATCAAACACAGTGCATCTCAGTCTGGGAAAGGCTTCAACTATACATTTCACTGCAGTTCCAGTGCCACCACCGACATCCACTAGATTATTTAAGCCATCAAATATATGTGGATAGCTTGCAATTAATTCTCTCATTAACGAGTTACTCAGGCTTGCCATTGAATCATTGAACGACTTGCCTAGTTTGGAATCGAGATCAAACTTTTAATTTTCCAGTAATAATTAATATCAAGTGTGTGCATGTGCGTAGATTTCTCGGTTTGATATATATAATTATATATGTCACAACATGCATATAATTGTTTTTATATTACCTTTAAATTACTATAATATGTTTGTGATCTTAGTACAATCGCACATTAATTCATCAACTAATTAATTAAACGTGAGAACAAATGTACTTTAATCTGTGTGTGAGAGCTTGCATAGAGAGCATAGAGAGCAAGAGAATGGTCAGTACCAAATTCCGGATTTTCCTTTGTAAGTTCCCAGAACGTTTTCCCATCATAGACTTTCTCAAATAAGGACCGTTCGCCAGATTCCATGAAAACTTCACTCAGTCGATCGCAAAGTTTTCCTCCCTTTGTAACTGCACACACGTAGGCAGCCATGTTAGAGCCCTTGGTTAGTAAGAGCTCAGAGGCCGGTGTGAGCTGGTACCCGGCTTCAGATTGCACAAAGATGCCTTGATTAACAAGAAATGTCATGAGGCGGCCAAGCATAGAGTCCTTCTCAGGCGGTATTGGTATGGAACGAGCGAGTTCATTCAAAGGCATAGGACGGCCATATGCTTGTATGAGGCCCGAGATATCTAATTCAACAGCACATCTAAGAGCAGAACTTCTGATGTAGGACAGGCTTAGGTTTTGGATTCTGGTCAGGTCCATTTGTCTGTGTGGAAACTGGAAAGACAATGCACCAATAACCTTCTCAAGCGCTCCAAAATGATGAGGCTGTTCCCTGTTTTCTCTGAACAAATTTAAAAGGTTTATAATTTTATATAGAATAGAACAGAGAATAAACAACAAAAGAAAAATATTAAACGTTCGCACTTGTCAATTAGGAAAACCGAAAATGTTGCGGAGATTTATCTAAAATCGAAGGCAAGGAAAATTGCATTGGTATGTTCATTCACCAAAAAAAAAAGAAAAGAAAAAAAAAGCAAGCACATGATTTACACTTTCTGCCAAGTGAAAGAAGAGGGTCATATCTAACCAAAATGGAGAGTGATAGACGGAGTACTACTCCGAATTTCGCTCCAATTATTTAAGATTTGATTAAGAGAACAAGAGAACACAGTACCTGATAGTCTGATACGTTACAAAAAGAGAGCGTCTTCAATAGGAATTATAGGATGCACAAACTGGATTCTTCAGAAACAGAAACAACGGAAGTTAGGATGAAGTAATGAACCAGAGGGAAGGTTTTATATCTAACTTCGTTAGGTGCGTAGATGTCACTATGTCAGTGGCAGTGTGGGTGTTACAAATAGGGCTGTCAACGATACGTCATTTACCGTTATGCCGTTTCGTTTAACCGAAATGGAATGGTTTGTGGCATAGAAAATTATACCGTTTTTTAAGTGGCACGGTTGATGACACAGTTGATTATACCGTTTCGACCATTTCAACCTCATTTCAAACCGTTTCATGTGTAATATACGGTTGATGGCACATAAATTTATTTCGTTTAATAAATGAAACGATAAGTGGTATGCCGGTATTGTACCGTTTAATAAGTGGCACGGTAACGGTTTGGTGTCATTCCGTGCCACTTGCCACGTTTTGACAGCCCTAGTTACAAAGTACAATACTCTTTCTTTCTACCATTTTTTTTTATTATTTTGCAAGTCTGCAACCCACCATGGCCCATGGGCAAATAATTTGTTCGACTGATTTATCTGCATATCCGGTCAGATCAGACGGTCAAGATCTTGGGAAAGGAAACCCGGCTGGATTGTATTAGTTGTTATGGTTTTCCCAATGCACTTTTGATCTTGGGAAAATATTTTCTTCATTCTTATGTATATATACTTAATTTGTCAAAGAAAATTTGCATATACAGGTAGAATTAATTCCACACAAAAGGTATTTCTATAATTCAAATTATAGCACATAACATCATCAGACGAAAAATGTTCCTACCCATTACCCAACGAAGTTGAAGAAACCCATGTAAACATTATATGCCCGATTTAAAGGAGGAAAGGTCAGAATCCATAGAAGATAGGCCCATAGTGTTCTACGGCCAGGAATAATTTTTCAAAACGGACTGTGGTTAGGGGTGCATAACGTGGAAAACGACCACGAAAGTGGTCATTTTCGTTAACCGTTGCATTGATGCACGAAATTTTTATACTTATTGCGTTGATTGTTGCATCCATTTAACACATGTTGCGTTGATCGTTTTGTTGATGTGAATGATCAAAACGGTTATAACCGTCTTTGACTACCTAACCGTTTTGCATTTTTATTAAGATGCAAAAAAATAAACTATATGCATTTTCTATGAAACAGAGATAGAGAAATGACAGGTTAGGTCAAGCGGGAAAGGAGGAGGAGGCACCATCATCACCTCTCGCTCTCGACGGCGATTGTACTAGGTGGTGCAGAAGAGAGAAAGATAGATGTGACTGTGTTCGGCGGATAAATGACGGGAGCGACGCTGCAGAAATCTAATTTTACTCGTTTCTCCCTCGATCTCTCCGCTGAGGTCCTCTGCAATCTAATAATAAAACCATGAAAAAAATTTTAGACGAAATGCGCAAAATAAACGACCACGAAACGTACCAGTTTCACTAATCGTTCCATTCTAAGACAAAACAATATTTCTATTTGCGTTAGTTGTTCCGTTCCTTAAACGAAACTAAAATCCTTATCCGTTACCGTTCCGTTCTGGACGAGACGAAACGAAAGAACGATTGAAACGGCTACCTTTCAGCCCTAACTGTGGTTTTCTTGTAAAAAGGAAGAATTATTGATTGTTAGGATTAGTAGGTGGAGACAGTAGTGAAAGAGAGAAAAGACACAGTCGGCTAGGGTTTGAAAATGATTTCTGTTATGTAGGTAACTTTATCATTTTTCTTTATATTGTGTAAACTTTACATTTTGCTATAACAGAAATCATTTTCAAACCCTAGCCGACTGTATCTTTTCTCTCTTTCACTACTGTCTCCACCTACTAATCCTAACTAGGCCTGCATAACGTCTTAAACAGTCACGAAAATAGACACTTTCGTTAGTCGTTGCGTTTTGAGACGAAAAATTTTCCCCTCTTGTGTGTTGCGTTTCTGTTTTTAAACGCAAGAGTATTTAATTGCGTTGTCCGTTGCGTTCATTTTAACGACCAAAACGCAAAAAAACCGCTTAAATATTATGACCGTTTATCACATTCAGTTTTCCACACTTCCACAAATAAGAAATACATAATTGATCTATACAGCAGTATTTGCACAATTCCGCAATACAGTTAACCTCAAAAGACCATACTTATCAATGTAACCACTAAGAATTACTTCGTTCCTAAAACACCCATATTGTACAGACCTCAAAACATACTTATCAAATTGTAAAACACCCCTATAAAGGCTGGTGGATGGTGGCGATCAATCCTCCTCTGAGCTAAGTTCTTTATCATCAACTACAATTGGGACTTCAATAGCCTCTGAAACAGAGAAAATCAAATAGCAATAAACATTAGATTTAGATGATTATCTGCAACTAATTTTTACTACTTAAGAAACTTGATAGGATTATTAATGAGCATGCTAAAAGTTTACTGGCTATAACATGTATCTGCTAAATAGAAAATACAAAAGGCTATTTCGTACATGCTAAATGAAAAATACAAAAAACCAAGAAACTTTGGGAAATATCCAGATACCAAAAAACAAACAGAAAAAAGCGAATGAGTATTTTTAAAATGAACACTAAAAATTTGACTTTACAGAAAAGGACTGAGAATAGAGATAAATTTATCAAGTTTTCCATAACCATGAAAATAAAAAAAAAAAGAGACAAAAAAAAATTGAAGAATAAAAAAAGAAAAGGACTGAGAAAGTGGGAAGACAATGGTTTACCAACAACGGCAAGAGGTGAAAAGAAGTATCGCTGAAGGGGCCAACGACTCAATCTCAGTGCATTAATCCTTCAGCCACGAACTCAGGCCACCACCAGCTGCAGTCGGGGACGCAACTGAGACTTGGCGAAAGGGGGAGGCATCTTCGATCTAGGGTTCGCCTTTTCCGGTGATGGGGTTTGGTGAGCGAGAGGAGGTAAAGGAGGTGAGGAGATAGAGGAGAGGGACTAAGAGAGGGGGCTCAGGGCTTTGATGCGAGAGGGAAATGGTGTGCCATCCTCGTTCAGGGCTCTGGTGCGAGAGGGTCAGAGGGAAGTGGCAAAGAGAGGGGGGAGAGGCGAGAGAGAGGTGGTGCAGGCGTGCGACTGTGCGAGAGAGAGAGAGAGAGAGAGAGAGAAGATGTGATATCTGATCGGCGGAGAATGACTTTGGCAAACCTAATTTTTGTCTCATCCCATCGTTATCTCCGTCATCTCTACTCTATAATCAATTCAATAGCAATACCGTACAATTCTAAACGAAATAGACGAAATAAACGATAACGAAACAGCTCCGTTTCGTTAACCGTTCCGTTTTGAGACGAAATTGAGCTTATATTTGCGTTAACTGTTCTGTTCCATAAACGAAACTGAAATCTTTGACCGTTACCGTTCCGTTTAGGACGAAACGAAACGAAATAACGATCGAAACGACTACCGTTTTCACCCCTAATCCTAACAAACTGGTATCAAGAGCAAGGTTGATTTCTCCCACTGACCGTTCCGCTTCCGCTCCTTCGCAGCGTGGCATACTGTACGGTTTTCGCTTGAGCCGCTACAGTCCTTTCTCTAGCGTAGTACGGAGAAGTCCTTCCGAGCCGCCTTATACTCTCCGAGTCCAAGCGGTGAATTTTTCATGAGCTGTGACATTCACTCTCTGTTGGTGGTGTAGTGCAAGCTAGTTAGGTAAGTCATGTTTTTTTTTTTTCCTTCTAGTAAGGTAAGTCATTTTTTTTTTTTCCTTTGTGACTAAAAGATTCCCGTTAACATAGAAATCTCAAATTAGAAAAACCATGTGATTGAGGGCAGCCTATTTTATATTGGTTGGGGCTACGAGGGATTAAATATCGACATTTGGGCTAAATTTGAATGAGGGGAAAAAAAGAAATAGGAAATTGATTTTGGGCTTTTGTATCCGGGGATGAGAAATGGATCTAACCATAGGAAATATACAGGGCTTTGATTACGATTAACATTTTTTTTTTGTTAAAGTCTGTTTAGGTTTAGAGGCACAGGTAACTTTGAAAACAATACCGTGGCTTAATTTAGGTAATAAAAGATGTCACTTTGTTTTAATGGGTACTACTATATTACACTTAAACAAATAAAATTATAGCTGTACTCAACAAATTTTATTTAAAGAATTTGCATAGGACATGTTTGTGGATCAGCTCACATTAGCTGGAGGACTAGTTATTTACAGAAAATATATTTATGTAAATGGAACATCATGGGTCTATATAATTATAGTGTAGTTTTGTTGGTAAGTCTACGAAAATACTTTATGATTTATCCATGGATGTCCATAGAAGGCAGCCAAGGGTTTACATCCCAACAATGCAATACTAAGATGCTGTGGATGGAATGAAGGGAGAAATCTCAATCGATCTAAAACGATCGTTTCTGATCGGATGATTAAGAATATGATTTAATGGGACTTTAACCAACTATAATAGCATTCTAGCTAGAAGTGCTCATTAAATACACTACTTGTATTTAGAGAGGTGTGAGGACTATTTGACAACGCCACGATAATTAACTTAATAATCTTAACAATTTCTTCAAATTAAGCCAAAATTTTTTTTTTAAAAAAAACTTATTGACATATTATTGCGTTTATAATTTATTTGAATAACAAATTTGATGCATTTTACATATACCTTGGCATTCCATTAAAACTTGTATAAATCTGAGAAGTTGCAAAATTCTTTTAATAATTGTTAAGGTCGATTCTCATATAGATCGATCCAATTGTCAAAAAGGTTTTCACCATTTCATGAATATCAATTAAATGCTTTTCATTTACACCACTTGCCATTTGCCAACTATCCAATGCATGTAGGGGTTGTTTGGATTCATGGAGGAATTTGGGGAATTTCATCTTCCTAGCATAAATTTATTATAAACAATCCAAACTCTTCACAAAGTTACACACTTCCCAATAAATTTATGTCTAAGAATTGAAAATTTTCCAAATTCCTAAGCGATCCAAACGGCCCGTACATCCTTGGAGTAATGTATAATGATGGAATGTGCAGCTCTGCAAAGGCACTGTGCAAGAAAGACAACTGTTGAATCTTGAGCAATCATCACCGCTGATCATAAATCTCACAGTACATTTGTATATATCCTTGATGACATTGCATAGCTCAAGGAGTAAATAGTGTCCTCGAATGCTCTTTTGAGGGTCTACGTTTGCATGTGTCTAGAATTCTAGGCTGTAAAAAGGAAAAAGGGTAGAAACCAACAGCACATGGAAGGGGTTAATTGGAATATTTAATGAGCAAAACAGGCGCCTTCAATAAAATTTATGTTTTTTTCCCCTATTTTTTATTTTGAGGGGTGATTCTGAATAGGTGAGTTTTGACTTTTGAGATAGGTTATAAATTAATTCCCATTCACAAATAAATACTATGTATTAGGTTAGATTAATCTCGACATAGTCCAAATTAGATGGAGGGCTCAAATTTGATGTCCAAAAATTTAATGGCTTAGGTGAGAGAATTTTATGGAAGGTGTGGTGGTCTTTGCATAGGCAAACTTTTCAAGCATACAGTAAATGAATAAATGATTCCATATATTAGTGCATGATGTACTGAGATTAATTAAGGTCATACTTCCAAGAAGAAAGCTAGCTAGCATGTCAGTTCTGGTCTTTAATTAGGTCACGTGACATTAATATTTGATCACACAATATATTGTGAGAGAATAAAGGTTAGGTTTCCCCAAAAGTCTTGTTTATTTTAGCTCATATATATATATATAGCTGGTATTACTTGCGCTCAATGTTCTAAAGGTTGTTCCAAGTTCCAACTAACCACATTCAATTTGCGCCAGATCTTCGGTGTAAAACTGTACGTATTAACTATTAAATGAATTTCATTGTAGCTATACAATTTATTATACGATTCGAGTACATTTGTTCACTCTGTACTCTGTAGCTATTTGCCTATTTCCAGAGAAAGGTAGGTTGATGTTTTTATAAAATAAGTAACAACCATATCACAAAGAAATTGTGCAATGATAATCAAAGGCTCCTTCCATTTACTTTCCTTGTATCTAGTCCTTACACTAATACTTTTCTTCAAGTGCAATCTCAAAATAAGACTTATTAAAGGAAAGGTTTTAAGGCCATAACCTTGATATCGTTATTATTTGATGGTATTGGGATCATACTTAGCACCTAAATTACATTCAAACCATTAAATTATTTGATAAAATGCTATGTGTTTTCAAGAATTGGCTTTGTCGTTGTCTCTCTTCTTATTTTCAGGGTTCTACTTGGTTTTTGATGGATTTACAAGCTCTAGATGGTTTTCGGCGCAAGACGAATGCTAGACGACTCATTCCTAGCACGAGAAGACGATTTTTAGACTACAACTCGGACCGAGTTGCACATGCCTTGACTCACATGTTCTCATCTCGGTCCGAGTTGACCTCATCTCGGTCCGAGTTGAACACCGACTTATCTCATATAGCAAGTTTTCATGCATGGAAATGATATTTTTGGTAGTTTTTCTTGCCTTGCCGCCCTATATCTCTTTCCTTGTGCGTGGAACCATTATAAAAGGCTCTCCCTCTGCCTGAGAAGGGATCTAAGCCTCCACAATTGCAATTTCTCCTTTCCAAACTTTGTTAGCCACAGAAACCCTAAGGAACCCTAATCTCTAGAGAGGTGCGTTTGGATCGTTGGAAAAAAGAAGAAGAAGAAGGAAGAAGAATAAGAAAAAAAATTATAAACAATCCAAACTCTTCACAAACTTACACACTTCTCAATACTTCTTCCCACTTCTTCCCTTCTTCTCTTCTTCCCACACCTATCCAAACGGAGGAATGAAAAATGCAACATAGTAGGTAGCAAGGATGAGGCGCAAGAAAACAGAGAATTAAGGATAAGTGAGTCTGCGTCCTTTATATGGAAAGTTTTTTTTTGGAATATTTTTTTTTACGCCTTCAAATATTAATTCTGTTATTACCATATAATCTTTTGCAAAATTTTGAAATTTCATTTGATGCTCAACAAGACATAAAAAAATGAATGTGTTAAAATTAATATTTTAAAATTAATAAATTTCGTTTATTTTTCTGACATCTTAATCAACTATCAAATTAACTCTAAAATTAAAAAAAAAATGATATGGTAATACGTTGCCGTTAAATTGAATAATATAAACAATTTAGGTTCGATGATTGAATTTAAAGTTTTAAAATATTAGTGTCGTTTGGTGTCATTCAAAAATTATAAACCTAAACCCTTTTCAGTTAAATAATTAAAAAAAAAACGATGTGATGAGAGTAATAAATCTCTACTTATCATAAAGAAAACAGCGCAGTAACACGAATGACAAATTAATACGCAACGCCTTGACCAATTATTACCCGCACCATCGATCGCCACAAAGAGGAAGCATGGTGCAGCCGCACCACAGCTGACAGCCCCTTATGAGGTCCCATCTCCTCGCAGAAACAAAAGTCTGATTGCACCAGATTGTGTTTCGACGCACCAAGTTCGAAGAGCCCCGGTTTGTCTTGTTTTGTGTCTATTTTTCACGGCATAAATGGTTTAATCCCTTCAGACATGATTCCACATTCCAGTGCCCCACATCATTTCGGTTTTCAATACGTACATGGTATATCAATTTTATAATTTTTATAATTATCACAAAAAAAATTAAAAATTTTTAGTTGTAATTTTTTTATCCTCATTAAATGTGGCGTATGAAATTTTTGTTTTTCGACAAACCAGGTAGTGGCTACCTAGTGGGTATGAAAATTTTTGTAAAAGTTTATATAACCCTTAGTTTAATGAATGGTCAATACCTCTACAACCTTAATTAGTTAATTTAATTGAGGAACATTGTCAAGTTAAATAAATGTCCCATAATTTAGGTGTATTTAGGTTGTAATAATTAAAATAGCACTATAATATATGAAAAACGACGGTGTCATTGATGAATGAAAATACGCAAGAGACAGAAAAATAATTATACAAGAGACAGAATTTAAAGTGCTGTGCTTGGACAGCGTCTCCCCTCCATCAGAATTCAGAACTATCCCAAACAAAATAACATTTTTATTCTAACGGACCTAGGCGGCTGTTAAAGACTAAAGAGTTGAATTACATTTTCCCTATTTGTTCCCTTTTTCTATTTTTTTTTAACAAAGTTTATGCAAAAATATACTCGGACTTAATTGGTTGTGCATATGTACTTGTATTCGTTAATTGATCCCGGATAAGTGACCACAACATTTATCATTCACATCAAATGGTATTATCTAGCTTGTAAAATTTACAGCTCGTTAGTATCAAAGATTTACCCCTTAATATATGTCACATTGATCTGAATCTCATATATAGCTACAGTAGAAGTGAAGTTTATACTAAATATAATTACTAGTAATTTGTTGTTTCTCTATATGATTTTCTATGCATTCTCAAGTAATAATTTGTAAGGAAATAATGAACAAGTCCAAACAAATGTGCATATGTAATGTAGCTATCAAGAATATTTGATGTGGAAAGACCATTTAATCCGAGTTATAAGGTATCGCTTTCATGCACCTGAATTAATTAATCATTATTCGTTGATTGATCCTCAGAAAAGCATGCAATACGCTAATTTGTGGCCCAATGATCAAGATTTGGAGGTTATATAATTTAGTATGCCTACTCAACAGGTGATTTATTATACTAATCCAACAAAAAAAATTACAACCATATATACATGATTAATAAAAATGAAACAAATCATCTTTTCTGTAGGGAATGATAAGGTGAATTTATTAACTATACTATCCCGGGGGTTAACTGAGTTGGTTTTTGTACAGACAAATAAAAGAGAATAACAGGGGTATCCTTTTTGGAAAAAAAAATAATAAAAAAACAGGGTAAATTAGGTTCACCTCACCAATAGTTGGAGGCCATTGGCCTAACTTCTGAGACAATAAAGAGCGCAAATTTTGGTAGTTGGAGAAGTTTGTTGAAAGCATTAAATTCACCTCCTGGCTTTATGTTTGAAAACAGTTTAAGCTACAGTATTAGATTGAATATTTTTCCCCATCCAATCCGGACTTATATAAACAGCCAAAATATTTTTATTTTTAAAGATTGTTAACCTATGAGTTTATGATTGAAATCAAGACCCATGAATAGTGAAATATTGCGGAAATACATATGTCAAGAGCTATACCATAATGACAAAATAAGTATAAAGAAATGTGTTCCTCTGAAGCTTTGGCACATGCATTGACACGACATGTTTGTAGACGTGTTCATATATCAAGCATGATTTTAATACATTTCTTCAAAAATAGAAATGTTATTACTATTTTTTTTTTTACGAATTCCAGATAAGAAAGAAATATTATTTATACTATTGCACTGTTCAAATTTTATATAAATTGAATCTGATCTGATATTGGAAGAACAAGTCATTAAAAGCGTTCTCCTTTTGGCAACAAGTGGTCCTGCAACTTTTGTATTTCAGTCCCAAATAAAAAAGAAAAATGGATAGATTAAGCAGCATAAATTGATTATGAAATTATTCAACAGTTATAGCAAATGGATTAAGATCAATTAACAAATATCTGACTTGATGACATCTTCTCAAGTGAATTGGTTGTGTATCAAGTTCCATATAATTTGAATGCCATTTGACATTTTCATTAATGCCATAAAATATTGATTACTTCAATTTTTTATCGTTTGGTAAATGAAAAAACTTGTATTAAATTTGAACATTTTTCATATGTATGACGTCAACATGTATACATAGATGCATGCCCACTCATTTTGATCATATTTTAATATATCGTATTTGTAAATTATAAATTATTTTTAGTGGTTATTAAAATTGTTAAACTGACTAACTGTGAATAGATGACCACTCTAATTATACATCAAAACGTTTTTTGTTAACAAATTAGAGACACTTATATATTGTTTATTATTCAAATTTCTTATGTAGTTGCAAAATCAATTAATTAGTCCTATACTCATAAAGTCATATGTCTTTCAATTAGTAAATTGGTGTCTAAGTTGCAACAAAAATTTTAATAAATTACTTATGTACATGACATACAAAATAATCTGTATAATTTTAATTTTCGTACTTAAATGGGTCTAAAAATTAGGTTTAATTATTATCAACTAAGATTTCAGCAAGTTAATTAAAACAAATTGCATGGCAGTAAAAACAAGAAATTGGTAGAGGAATTGACAGGTTCTTTTTGTTTCAAAAGCGTTTCATATATATTCATATAAACAAATTAGTTAGATGCGGTAAACAATCTCAACCTTAACTTGATGAGGGGAGTTCCGGTGCCTACATATTGAATGCTCCCAAATATTCCAAAATATACTTTTTAGTTATTTTTTCAAAATATAAAATTGAAACTTCAAATTCCAACCGTTGATCTTATTTGATATAACGAGTGATGCATTTTCATATAAGTTTTATAAATTTTGAAATTTATTTAACACTTGATCAAGAGGCTAAAATATGAACAGATTAGAATTAATTAATCATATTTAACTAGATTCGTTCAATATTTAATCTCTTGATCAAGTATCAAATAAACTTAAAAAATAATAAAACTTATATGAAAATGCATCGCTAATTATATCGAATAAAATCGACGGTTTAGATTCGAAGTTTTAATTTTATATTTTATAAAAGAAGTTAAAAAATATATTTTAGAACATTTGAGAGCATTTGGGCACCGAACCCTCCTCTAACTTGATAGATAACAAATATTAGTGAAATTGGTTTTCTGTGTTTACTTAAACATTTACCTCACAGAAACAGAGAAAAATTATGCAATTTCTTAAATGCTGGGAGACCCAACTGTCCTAAAGCTAACTTTAATATTTACTTAATATTTCTCTTTAAGCACCGCCAGCTAACCCCACCAAAACCCTCACTGACTCCTATATAAGAAACAAGTTTCTCACACTGTCGCTCAAAAATAACACACACCTAGTACAAAACACCCAACAACACCTCCACTCTCTAATTAATTACCATCCATCCTCCGGTCCGGCAATGGCATCCAATTCCAAACCTTGCTACTTCTCCATTCTCCTCCTACTTCTTGTGATCTTCTTTTCTTTGACACAACTCTCTCTTGCAGCACGTGCAACTCCACGTACCGAAAAAGCCGTGGCCAAAACTACTACGAAAACCTCGACAGCAGATAAGAAGGAAACCGACTGTGTTCAAGAAGGCACCGTTGCTATACCTGGTATCGGGCGATACATGCCTGGAACTGTTGGCATCCCTGATTTCTCAGGCCTAGACCACAGCATCCCAGCTGCCTTGAACGGTCATTACCTGCCGGGCGCTGATGACACATTCATACCAAACCCTGGTTTCGAGATACCGAACCCATTCCATCCTTAATTTTTTTTTCTTTCTTCTTTTAAGGGTTTTATTCATGAGCTATAGGGTGCCGGAAAGGTGGTCATGATGCTTTCTTTGCATCAAATTATTAAGTCAATTAAACAGGTAATTAATTAGATTGGTATCTAGAATTTGGGATTCATTGTTGTTGAGACAATTAAAATATGCTGTTTTTATAGTCGTGTGAGTTAGCATGCCATATGTCCATGCAATGTGTGGTCCAAGTTGCCAAAATTAGGAGGGTGTGTAGCTTGTCTATTTCATGGTTATATTTTATATGTTTTGTTTGTTCTAGTGCTTTTTATGTGTATTGCTTGACCATGAAAAGGATCATGCCTTCAGAAATCAGAAGCTTTAATTATCTGTTTTTCAGTTTTTTTGGTTATTACTTATCTGGAGTTCATTTAATTCTGCATCTTCGATATTCGTGATGCTAGTGATATTTGCACCACATTTAATTACATGCCAGATAGCAAGATGCTACATATAATATAGTTATTTTCTCCACTAGTTAAAGAAAAAAAAATGGCTAAGCACGAACCTTCTCCACATTTTTCCTTTCCCTTTAATAATAATAATATAATAATAATTTATTATTATTATTTTGCTTTTATCCTATTGTTATTATTTAGGATTTCATTTTTTCCTCAATATTCTAGATTTCTTTCAACAATTTTTTTGACACATACCAATAAAAAATATAAATAAAGAAATATAACGAAGTTACTGAGGTGACAAAAACAAATCGAAAGAGGTGTGAAGCGAAAATCATTGAAGCGCACACTAGCTAGCTAGCTAGGCTACACGTGCATGCTTAAATGTCATGAGACAGTTGGTAGATGCACAGTTACTCCATCTCATACATGTAACATGATACAAGTTGGTAGATACACGTCTCGAATTAAATTGGCACTTGATATTGTCCTGAGTTGGTGAGACCACGAGTTGAAACTTGAAACATGCTTTGATCCACACATACGGCATATATTGGTGGTCCATACACTCCAAACAAACACAATTTATTGCCTATTGGTTGTTCTTCTTTCTTCAAATGGGAGGGACTTGAATTGCAAAGTCTGATATATATGAGTTGTTGTTCTGAAACAAGGATTCATGCCATTATTGAGATCCAATCGACATCGCATTTAATTTCCTAAGATCAGATCCTTGTATAAGTCTTCTATCTAATTAAAGATTGATTTAATTTACATGAATACCCCCCAATAAATAGCTAATTAAGCTGCAACAAATAATTTATTGGGGCAACTTAATGCCTTTTTCTTTGGTGTTATGAAGTTGGAGGTAATTTATTCTTATTATGGGACCATTAATTTTTTTGGGAAAGTTAATGGTAAATTTATTTTATAATAGAACATTGAGTAGGAAGGACATTAAATAAATTTTAAAACGAAAGCAATTTTTTTAACAATGGGGCAGAAATTTTCCAATAAAGAATTCCAGAGAACGATAGAAATAGAATATCCATCAGGAACATTTTAAAGAACTTCACCATACTTTCACAAATATATAAACATTGAGTATGAAAACACTGAGAGCAAAGAATGCAGGCCTAACTACTTCGAGTCTTTTCTTCTAAAACAAATATATAAATAATCACTGAGTGAAAATGTCTGCGGCTCAATTTTTTCACTAATTTTCATATAATAAATAATTGTTTTGTCTTAGTAGCAAAAAAAAAAAAAAGAAATGACTACTTATTTGTTCCTGAGGGACTAAAATAAAATCGTTATAAATTTTATTTACACAAATGTGGCAGAGCCGCAGAGGAGGCTTACAATAGCTTCGTATCTCAATCCACCATGAAATGTGTCAATCTCAAGGCCCAAGATAATAACCAAACCTATTGTCAGCCCATGGGTTTAAGACCAACCTCTTCCATTTTTTCCAAGAGAAAAGTTTTTTTTTTTTAAATGATTTTTTCCAAGAGAAAAGTTGAAATATAAAGAATCAGGATCTCCCAATCAGATCCCCTGATAGGTAAGGCACCTTCCTTCCTTCCTCAATCCCCTTGCAAAAATTATTCGAAAAATAAATAAAAAGTAGGAAAAAGAAATAAGAAAAACAAATAAAAATCAGTAAAACATACCCATCTCCCAGTTCCCCACGCAAAGAACAAACCAAAAGCTACTATTGCTTGTCCCCAATTTCTTTCCTTTCCTTCCCCTATCCAATACCCATAACATCATCCTCTGTTCTGCACCGATGGGAAGCCAAACGGTACCGGAACCGGTACAGAATCCCAACACGAAGTACCGAAACTTCTGGGGCAACTCGCCTGAGACAGAGGAGGCATACTACGCGCTCCATGGTGTCTCAGGCACCTCGGGCCACTTCACGGCCCCATCGGGCCGGTCCCTCTTCACCCGATCCTGGGTCCCGGTTGTCATCCCCCCTAGAGGCATAATTTGCATGATCCATGGCTATGGCAACGACACCGGCTGGACCATGCAATTAACTGCCGTCTTCCTTGCGAGCCACGGCTTTGCGTGTTTTGCTGCCGACCTTCCCGGCCATGGTCGATCCCCCGGGCTTCGCGCCTTTGTGCCTGACCTCAATTTAGTGCTTACTGACCTCAAGGACTTCTTCCATTCGATGCGGTCCCGGCCCGAGAACCAGGGTTTGAAGTCATTCCTATTCGGGGAGTCGATGGGAGGTGCATTGTGCTTGTCGATGCATTTGAGCATGCCGGCTGATGCATGGGCCGGTGCGGTGCTTGTTGCACCCATGTGCAAGATATCTGACAAGATCAAACCCCCCTGGGCAGTGCAGATGGCCCTGAGGTTTGTTGCCCGGTTTGCGCCAACTCTGGCTGTGGTCCCCACCGCTGACCTTGTTGAGAAATCTGTCAAAGTGCCTGAAAAGAGGGTCCTTGCTATGTGTAATCCAGTGAGGTATTTAGCAATTAGGCTACTTATTTATTCATGCAAAGTGGGTATGAAATTGAGATAGTAATAAGTGCTTTCAATGGATTCTGTACATCTTGATGAATTATTTTCTTAATTGGGTCACGAATCACGATGGAAATTGCAGTAAATTATTTGAACCTTACTGGAAATGCAACAATATGTTCTCAAACTGATGTTTACCCTGAAAACCAGAAAAAATAAAGAAAGAGGAAAAAATAAATAGACAAGCACCACTTTCTGTTTATGGGGCAAAGATAATATTAAGGGTGCTGGTACCGGGTTAGATGGGTAGTACCAGAATCCTTTTTTTGTTTTATGTAGCAGGTTTGACAGCGCATTGTGGGGTTATTTAGCATTATAGGCCTGGTACTGCTAGTTAGTTGATACCAGAAACTGGGATTTTTCATTTTTCTTTTGAGCCGCTAATTAGATCTTTTTGGGTTGCTTTCTTAACAGAGAGTGATAGAGATAAGCTGTACTTACTTGAGAAACAATGTACAGTTAAGAAATAAACCAGCTTCAAAGAGAGAAACATAATAATGTACAATTAACAAAGAAGAAATAACTCTGACCCAGTCTTTAATGGTAACCAGATACCAATTATGTGTAGTTCTCTTCAATGTCCAAGTTTGCCAAGTAATTAACCTGTTCAAATGACTTGGATCAGGTACAATGGGAAACCAAGGCTGGGGACAGTGCTTGAGCTACTAAGGATAACTGATGAGCTCGGTTCCAGACTCCATGAGGTTTCAATTCCTTTCTTAGTTTTGCATGGGAGTGCCGACGAGGTCACAGATCCAGCTGTCAGTAAGGCCTTGTATGAAGAGGCAAGAAGTGAAGATAAAACCATAAAGATATATGATGGAATGTTGCATTCACTGTTATTCGGTGAACCTGACGAGAATGTTGCGATGGTACGGCAGGATGTGCTCACTTGGCTTAATGAACGGTGCCCAGATCAGCATGAGATTCATATAGAAGCAATGTAGATCTTTCTATTTTTTTTTTCTTTACTTGTTTTCATGTCTCGTATATAATTTATGCGGCCTTTATTTTACCTTCACACCTTTGTTGATTGTTGTGTTGTGTTGTTTTGTACAAGTCTAGTGCAATTAATGATCTCGTGCAGAATGCACGCTTTTATTTCAGTCCTTGAGCTCTGTTTGTGGTTTTCAAGTTCTTTTATAGCTAAATAATAGGCTGCTGAAACTGTGACAACAGAAAAATAAATTAAGATTACGATTTTTTATCTAAACAAATTTATTTTTTGATAATCGTGATTCGTGACACACTATCAAACAATTATTAAAATAAGATTTTATATATCTCCTTAGCTTGTGTAGATTGTATCAATTTTTTTACCGTTTGATAATAGATTGATCATTCATCAAGCATTTTGAGACATGAACACATCACTCTTGGTGGTGTGTCATCAATGGTCAAACTATTTCCAAGTTTCATAAAGTTTGATAAATTAAATCTAAACTTTACTGACTATGTTGTTTAACTAGACCAATTCCAATTTCTTTGTACTGGCCTACTCTTTATAACAATCTTAATCCCGCTTATGACAGGTTTTTATTGGCATAATGGGCATAAAAAGAAACACTCTTCCAACCCCCCCCCCCCCACACACACACACCCAAAAAACACAAAAACACAACCTAGATGTAGAAGAATACATTAACAGTAATAGAAAATTGTGTCTTGCTAAAAAATTTCCAGATTTAGTACATCAATTAAATCTAGCAATAAAAAAATAAATCTAGTAATAGATCAATTACCAACATAAATAAAAAATCTAGCAATAAAAATATATGTAAAAACCATCTTTCTTATGGTGAACATATTTTATTGGTTGGACAATTTTCTATAATATCATTATCTAATACTACATGGAGGGCTTGTTATTTGAATGAAAGTTTTTTGTTTATCACAAAGTACGATAAACGATTATATAAGAGTTGTGTCATATTTTTCAACCTTAGATCACAAATTTATTGTGATTTTGAAGGCAAAAAATAGTTTGATCGTGTAATCACGCAAATAGAACGACAAAAAAAAATTTAACTAGAGGGAAAACATAAAATTAAGGGAAAAATTAGTGATAAACCCTTCTATTATTTAATATTGTTCATTTACCCCTCTAATCTTCATTTGTATAGTCATTTACCCTTTTAATTAATTTAAATGATATATTAATTCAGAAAATTCAATATTTGAAATTTCGGACTAAAATGTCCCTACCCTTCTTCCTCAGCTTTCTTCATCAGAAAAAAAATAAAATGGAAAGGCTTCTCTCCGTTTAATAAAGTAATTGGTCTATTGTCTAAAAGAGGTGATTAGCAAGGATTGTTTATTTGTGTTCTTGTGATTTAAAAAAAAAACGCCAGATTTTTTTTTTTTTTTTTGTTATTCAACGTCTTTGCAAAAGTGCCATAATAGGTTTAAGAGATGCAATTCTAAGGAGAAAAGAATCCACGATCATGACTATTATTTTCTATATCGAAGTTCAATCTTTCCATTTATATTGCATAACTTGTTTCCATTTATATTTGCATAAAAGTCTTTTTTTTATATTGGAAGACGATTCATCAGAGGTTGAAAGCTGTGAGAGAAAGGCCAAGGGCATATTGGTACAAACATTTAAAGATTTAATTTTCTGAATTAACAAATAATTTAAATTAATAAAAAAGATAAATGGCTATACAAATAAAGACTAGAGGGGTAATGAACAATATTGAAAAATAGAAGGGTATATGACTGATTTAAGTAGATTTGAGGGGTATACGGCTGATTTTTCCAATTAAGTGATGCAAAATTAAATTATAAACTCATTAGCAAGATATTTATTCTCTCTCTGATGAAGTGATGCAAAATAATATTAGATATCGCAAATTTTAAATGAATTCTATTAGAGCTAATATAAATCCTTGTCATAACATATAATTATATCAAAATTGAGAGGGCAGATTATCATCTATCTAATTAGATTGAGCTTTTACAAATTCTATTCTCGAATGAAATTATGAAAGAATAAAAGAGAAAGAGAGAGAATAGTCTAATGGCACCGTCAATTATTAAGCCTACAAAATTCGTACAGATACGTACTTACGTAAAGTGTGTGTGTGTATGTGAGATGTGATCAAAACTCATGAATCTGGTTCAAAATTATCGATTCAAACTGTTCAATATGATATTGCTATTGAAATCTCCATGGAGACTAAATTTTACATTTTTTTTCAAAATTTTGAAGTATCTTTTCGGATTTTAAAAAATGACAATTTTTGAACGGTTCAAAACTAATTGGATTAACGATTTTCTAAAATTAAAAAAAAAACTTAAAAAATTCGAAAAATATAAAATTTAATATGCATGGAGATTTCAATAAAGAGAACAACAGTTTTTAAAAATCCCAAATAAATACTTAAAAATTTTAAAAAATATAAAATTTGGTCTACATGGAGATTTTAATAGAAAGATCGTATTGGACGGTTGAATCGGTCATTTTGAAATAAATTTCGGAATGTTGAAGTGTCAATTTAGCTTCACTATAAGGTAAACACAACATAAGACGATATATTTACTCATTCGTATAAATCAAGGAAAGTAGCAAAGATTACTCTACCGTTATGACATATTACTACAAAAAAATGAAATGTGGATGCATTCGATGGAACTAATATATCGTCAAACCTATAACCCAATATAGGTTTTTACATATTTACTTAAACTAGAGGGCTTTGTTGTCGCGGCTTCGCCGCGACCAACTCCGTAATTTTATTTTTATAAACGTTTTTTGTTGAGCACGATTAAAAATATGAAGTTATGCTGGTTGATATGGATGTACCAAATGATAAAAAAGCAATTGATCATAATATTAAGAATGAAATTTCACAAAAATAGAATTCAAGTTCTACATCTTACAATTTTTGTAGCTGAAAAAAGAACACAAATTATGTGTCTCGCACCTAATATGTAAACCACAAATCATAAGATTTCAGCCAGAAAGCACCAACACATGACAGCATGTAACACGCTTATACAACATATAGTAAGACAAAATGAACAATGAACGAACATATGAAATCAATGGACATATGAAGCATTGTCAAAGTCATTCCTCACCGCATCTGTAGCTTCTTTAGCCTCAATATTCTTTCATACCTTTCTGCTTGCAAGGCACCACAACTCATTTCTATATAAAAAAAAATAATTAAATTTTTTTTGTCAAGGCCCTATGGGATCAATGAAAAAAGCAGAAGAAGTAAAATTCACATCACCTTGAATTCCTTTTTATCCTCGATTGTTTGGACATCCTCTATCACCATGGCCATCGTCAACTGCCATATATTGGAGGAAATTAGGCCTACTTTCTGTCATCTACATCATCTGTATGAAGTAATTTGAATAACCTAATTAGACATGTTTCTTTTTAAAATAACGTAAAAAAATAATGAAAATTTCTTCCTTGTATCATTAAAATGGAGGTGTTTTCTTCGTGGCAAGCAACACGGTTAAAAATTGAGATAATAGATATTTTATCTCAAATTGAAATAATACTAAGAGTACAGATGCAATTCTGTGAATTACACAAACTAATAGCATGCGAAACATGAAATAATACTAAGATATTTGCCTTAAGATAATAATATAGAATCCTTAACAACTAAATGTATCTCTAGACAGTATGTAACTTCAATATGAATAAGACCTCAATTAGGTTGGTATGCATCACTGCAATCAATTAAGTCTCAACTGTAAGTTACTCGTATATATATTAAGCCTCGATTTTACGATGACATGGCCTTGATATTCAGTAAGATGGATCACTTAAATTCAAATATGGTCGAATGGATGAATATGCCAAGCTTTATAACTGAAAATTGATTCATGTTATTGAAAAAAAGTTTTAATGCCCCGAATTTGGCAGGTGCTATCGTTCCAGCTTGAATAGAATATCAAAGTTCTAACCTTTATGTTGCTAACCTTTTTACAACAATTAGTAGAGCCCACTAATTGAAATCAACATCAAGTTAATTGAAAACAATTATGAAATGTGGCTTACCGAATTGATTAAATAAATATCTCGTCTGTATCTCTACCTCCACAATCGTGGCTGTTGGTCCTGAAATAAACCAAGGTCGAAGGGTATTATTTATCAAGTTGAGAACAAAACATATGCAGACCTATAACTAACAACACTAAAGAAAGTAAAACAAACAAATCAGGAGTTACCTAAATAAGAAAAGAAAGGAGAA
This sequence comes from Rhynchospora pubera, assembly GCA_028095005.1. NCBI lineage: Eukaryota > Viridiplantae > Streptophyta > Magnoliopsida > Poales > Cyperaceae > Rhynchospora > Rhynchospora pubera. The sequence continues at coordinate 82,896,013 of CM051462.1, read as the reverse complement.
AGATAGAGATGAACCTGGGGAGAGAAGAAATAAGAAGAAAATAGGAGCACAATTATTCAGAAATAGAAGAGGCAAATGAAAAAGTGGTTGCTGATCCCTTGCCTCCCTTGTTCTTTTTATCGGAAGGGCATCTAGGTAGAGCTAAATGCAGGGTTGGAGCAGATCGCAGAAACCCTTCACCGATCGCTCCATTGCCATGACTTGCTCTCTCACCTATTAGCTGTAGGTATGGCTACTCTTTTTTTTCATTTGTTTTGCTGGAGGAGGAAAGTAAGAGAGTTGGAGAAGGTCAGGATTTTCTCTGTCTTCGCCTACGAATCAAGTGGCAGTGATGGGGAGAGAGGTGATCGGAGAGGGAACGGGTTACGGTTTTGAGAAGGGAGGGTTGAATGGGTGGCCGTGAGTGAGGCAATGAAGAGGGGGAGGGAAACGGCGGAGATGCATAGGAGTGGTGGTGAGGTGAGGCTTCGGTTGAGGCTCGAGTGAGGGTGCAAAGGCTAATGGAGAGGAGAGAGAGATGATTACGGGGCTGGTGAGTTCTGCTCGAGGGAGAGAAGCAGGGAGAGAGAAGAGGCGGAAGAAACGAAGCAAGGGACCGGCGAACCACCGCTCTTCATTTCGCAAATCCAGCCGCTCGATCCCAATCAACGGTCCTGATAATTCGCGGAAAATTGAAAAACAATAATGCTCATGTTAACTATCACCTTGATTCCATATAGTCTTCTAGCTTTCCACCTTGATCAAGCATATTAACTATCACATTGAAGTATAATTGTCTTAATTTTAAATTTTAAAAATTGGAAATCACATATGCACACAGTAACACATATACATATAAGATTACATTCCTATCTTTTGCAATACTTTAGTTGAAAAATGGCCTAAGGTACTTCATGTAGTAGTAGCTTTACACCTCATTCCCATTCATTTATAATTCACTCAATTTTTTGGTTTGGAGGTTCACTTCCAATATTTGCAGACAATTTTATGTATATACTTATTTAATCCTAAATCATTATTCCCTTAGCCAACAATTACAATGTTATTTTTAACAAATTAACCTTACATATAATGAAGCCTACATAATGCTTGAGTTGAATCAATTTCTGGTTTACAATTTTGCCCTTCGCATACCCAGTATGCGTTTCATGTGCAAGAACACCTCACCTATGCCTGCTGATCATGCAAACAACTCTTCACACCTTTGCCAGGTTGTCTTTACATATTGGGGCTGCTAGTTAATATTGCATTTAATCCAATAAGGACGTGTAAGATGAAGTAAGAATGTCTTTTATAGTTGTTTTGCATATGATTGAGTAAAATGTTTTCTAAACTAATAAGATGGACTTAGTGAATATGTGTTTCTATTTTTTAGTATGATGACGATTTATTTCTGCCCAGTCAATACTCTAATCAGGGCCAAATTTTTTATAAAAGACTTAAAAAAAAATCAAGGACAGTTTAATAATTATTCTGTAAATTATACAACATTACAATTTAGTTTTTCTAATATTATCTTAATAAAAAAAATCAAGTTCGCATTTAAGAATCTTATATTTTATACCTCTGCGGTCCTTTGTTCTCGAAGGAAGACAGTTTGCTAAAATCTAAATCCAAAAAGGATGAAATACTTTTTAAAGAGTCTGATATTTTAAATAGATTTAAAAAAAATAGCTTTGTTCTTACCGATCAAGACATCCAACATTTAAATCCTGAAATTCTTTTTTTTTTGGATTTGCCATACTTTCCAGCTTTCGTTTTTTCTTGTTTGCATTCTACAACATAAATAAATCACTTCGAGTTAGAGATATAATAAGTACACACTCACAATATACACACATAAAAATAAAATCCACCTTTGCAACCATATTGATGAAATCCTATTTTTGATTGTGGAGCTTCTTGACCTATCTTGCTTCTTCATACCTGCACAACATTAATGTAATACTAAATTAGTCATTATCATGAATTAAATGCCTAGACTTGTATCTGTAATAGACAGATAAATCTTACTTGGCATCCAGCACATCATCCATAAATTCCAGCTCCTCGGATTGAATAGTGACGTTAACTTTGTCTGTATTTTGACCCTGCAAAAGACAAACCTGTCACACAACCATTAGATAAACAGCGCTAGACCTAAACAATGAGGATGAAATCCTGAAAAAAAGATGGAAAAAGATTAAGCACAGAATCCCTACCCTTTTAGATGCTGACTTGCCTCGCGCGCCCAGAACATTGGTTACAGAAAAAGAAAAATATGAAAAATATGCAAATGGAGGAGAAGAAAATGACAACCAGTGAAAGGGAGACCTACATATGTGTTGTCCCGAGTAAGGCGCATGGAGCAATTCTCTCTTCTTTCTCATCAAGAATTAAAAAAAAAAACACAGCGACACTCAATTAAATAAGGAACCAAACATGACAGACACAAAAGAAAACGAACAAAAATAAAAGGAAGGACAATTACCTGGTATAGTGGCTTGTTAGTAGGCTCTTTCCTCTGTTGCTTCCTTAGGTCGATAAATTTGGAGTTTCAACTCTAGTGGGAGTGCTAGAAAGGAAGTCAACATATTGAATGCCATTAGCCATGGCCGCCTCATCCAACGTCTTCTTCTTACTCCTCTTCCTCCTCCTCTTCTTCCTCTTGCTCCTCTAGGTCTCCCAGTGCTTGTTTCGATCCACTGGCAAAGATTTTTATTGTAATGTTCATCACACATACATTAGCATACATTTTGCAAGCTTTCATAGTGTTATAGGACCAAAATACTATATATATTTTAAGTCAACATATAGTTTGGTTGTTCCTGCTGCTGAGCCCCAAAAACATCTCCATTGAGAGGGCGGCCAAACTAACACGGGAAACAAAAATAATCAGCATTAAACCTCTTAAGTTGCTTTTTATAAATCCATTTAGTAATTTGAGACTAAGAAAAAACAAACCTCATCCTAAGGATTACAAGGTCTACGTCATAATAATTTTGTGCACATGTTAGCCATTTTGCAAATCAATTTACAAAAAAGATAAGCATTCTCCTTCCCAATTGCATTGGATAATACCATCAATAACAGATAAAGCAGAGGTATAGGTATCAGCATCTTCTGTAGCATTTAACATGTCCTATACAGGCTTTAGCAGCCCTAATTTTACACTTTTATTCAGCTTAAAAAGAATTCCAAGTTTACTGCACTCTAATTTCTGAATTTATACATACCAAAAGAAAATATAACACATGAGCAATCTATTAAATGTCTTGTGTTTAAGAGAGTTCATGCATCAGTATTTTAACTTATTCAAACAACCAAATTGATCCATCTACTTATATTTAAACTGTCTATCGAGCAACCATGTCGAGCAACCCCTTAGCTCTCTACATAAACCATCAATTTCTTGTAAAGTTCAAGAGCTAGCTCCAAAAAACAAATTAAAAAAAATAGTGATTATCAGGAATTTCACTACCTTCAAATTAAGAACATGGGATGGACCGTCCGGTTCTGGAGGCGAAGGCTGAGAGACGCAAATTCTCAAGCGGAACTTTGCGGAAGGAGAGGCGGAGGCACTACCTACGAAGGGGTCTGAGGCGAGAGGGACTAACGAACTGCGAGACGATAGTCTGAACATCGATTACGCTTATGAGACAAGGTGTGCATCATTTTATTACCCCTCTTTGTAAGGAGCAACAAAAATCAATCTAAGAAAAAGCGACGTCGATCCAAAACCAAGGTAGGAGGTGGTATAGGTCTGAGGTTGAAGCGACGGTAGAACTGTTTTTCTCCAGCTTGGTACTCTTGCCCTCTCTTGCCTCGATAAGTTGATACGGTGGCCAAAAATGATATCTATTGAATCGTCGTGGTGAGGAGAGCTAAGATCCGTTGGCAACCACCTTGATTGATCGGTGCACAGTCGACAAATCGATGAAGAAAATTAGTCCTCACGTCCGAGCTCCGCTCCATGACTAAAAATGGTTTCCTCTCTCTCACACGACCGCTTAGAATGGGGGAGTAAAAAACAAAGATGATAATGAGGAAAGTATAAGCGGTGTGTGTCTGTGGGAATTATAACAAAAAAATCGAGCAGCATTAAACGTCGTGGACCAAATTATATTGCATGCATATGTAGAAAATATTTTAAGCATCGTTATACATTTATTACAATGCACCCGCTCCACCATAAAATATGCACATCACAAAACACTTTTCTGGAAGAAAATCGATCCGTCCATCTCAAACCAACATTCCAGATAATTCCCTGGAAATTGAGAAATGGCACTGTTCATAGGCGTGAATTTTGACGAAAACTCCCTACTCCACATTTATATAGGTATAATATATATATCCTTACAACTTATAAAAGCACCTAAAGAAAAAAATAAACATTTCAGATAAAAAGAGTAAACATATTAAATAAAAGGGTTTAAACAATTTTTATATCAATTATGGACTATGGATTTGTGTAATTTGATCTGATAGTGGTCCAGATCAATGTCAGACTTTTTATTAGAAAAGATTAAATTATTACAAAATTAACTATTTTTATTAAAAAAATTAAATTATTGATTTTACCAGAACATTATTGCCTAACATGTAAAATTCTATATTTCTTACTATTTATAAAAGCACCTAAAGAAAGGATTAAACATTTCAAATAAAAGGAGTAAATATATCAACTAAAAGGGTGTAAATAATTCTTATATCAATTATAGACCATTGATTTGTGTAATTTGATTTAATCAGTGGTCTAGATCAATGTCGGACTTTTTATTAAAAAAAGATTAAGTTACTACCAAATTAGCTATTTATTTAAAAGAAAAAACTAAATTATTTATTTTACCATATTTTTATTGTATAACATGTAAAATTCTATATGAAACAAAAATAATATCAATATTTTATTTTCTTATTTGCCATGTATCGATGGCATCTTTTGCTAGTATATATATACACACAGTTACACAAAATTTACCAAAGTACGTATCTGTATGAATTTTGTATGCTTAATAATTGATGGTGGCGTTAGACTATTCTCTCTCTTTCTTTTTTATTCGAGAACAGAATTTGCAAAAGCTCAATCTAATTAGATAGATAATAATTTCCCTCTTAATTTTGATATAATTATGTGTTATGACAAGGATTTAAATCAGCTCTAATAAAATTCATTTAAAATTTGTGAAATCTATTATTCAATTATTCTGCTGTGATGCATCAGAGAGAATAAATATCTTGCTAATGAGTTTGCAGTTTAATTTTTTGTTTTCCCACTAATTTAATTTTTTTGTCATTCTATTTGCGTGACTACATGATCAAACTATTTTTGCCTTCTAAGTCATAATAAATTGGTGATCTAAAGTTGAAAAATATGACAATTCTTATATAATCATTATCGTGCTTTGTGATAAACAAAAATTTCATTTAAATAATAAGTCCTCCATCTATTATTATATAACAATATTATAGAAAATAGTCCAATCAATAAAATAAGTTTAATTGTCTTATTTTTTGAAATTTTGATTCCGCGAGTAATAAATTATGAGACATTGGAGAAAATCAAGTTAAAACAAAATTAAGGACTTCTTTTTTATAGCGCACGTACTTACTGGCCTGTAAAATGTAATCATCAGTATAGGTTAAAATATCTAAAATTCTTTCTTTTCTTTCATCGTAATTTATAAAAAAATTTGTTAATCAGTAAGATAAAAATGTACCTAATTAAAATGCGAAATCAGATAAAAGAGCAATCAACAGAAGAGCCAAAATGGCAAAAAGAAAAGAACACATCAAATCAGAAAGAAAATACTAATCATTGATCAATCAATGATAAATGAACCCCTAAATTTAATTTTCTTTAACTCCACTCCAATGTACAATTAAACCTCCTATGCAAGGAACTTCACATGATACTATGCGTCTATGCCTATGCATACCTTTCTAGAACAAAATAGAAGAACAATTACTATCATTCCAACTTTGTTAATCTTCATACCTAACTTGATGTCAAATGAAATATCATAAAAGTTCAAAGGGTTTAGATTTCATTTGGTTTAGGTTTAAATGAAATGGGCCTAATTTTAGTGACTATTTTCTCTCCACGAATTGGTACAATTAAATTATAGAATTGGGACTACAATGCCTGTGTATGTTAAGTGAAAGAAATGAATTATAGGACTTACCACTTCTCGGTAGTTGTAGATGTGACATTACGAATTTTTGCTATTTATGGAATTGTAGTGAAATTTTGATAGTACATGACCGAAATTATAATTTGAGTGATTTTATTTTATTGAATTTGAAACTTTATCTATATTGTCCATTTTAGTGGAATTGATTTCTGGAAAGAAAATTTTCTGCTGACTTTTAATCATTTCCTCTGGTATTAGAATTAATTATTTGAATTTATATTGTATGAGACCAATAATTGAAACGTAAAATGATAGAAATTTCAAACTTTTTATGTGTATAAAAAAAAGAGAGAAGAATTCTTCTATGCGTCATAAGTATACAAAATTTAGTTGGTATATTTTGGGATATACTAGTATTGAGAAGTCAAGCTTCAGTAAGTATACTTGGCCGTTTGTATACAAGTGTAGTGAAACTTGTTGGGTACCATGTTATTTAAATTATTAATTGTGCTCTCAACTTAGTATTCTTCATTGTATCTTATCCTTACTAGTAGGACCCTTTGGTTATGCATGTCACAGGTTCACTGGTTATTCACGCACCTTGTGCAAACAAGCAAATAAAGTGGGTAGCATAGAATTTTGGGAGAAACTTTTTGCCGTGAATTTGGATCTGGTCTTTTCTTCTTCTCTCTCGTGTAGCCCAACTACACATAACCCATCTCTATCTTCCTGTTTCTTCTCCTCTCTTATCCGAACAACACCAGTGGACCCTCCCTTTCTTCGTGCTCTCGAACAAGCACAGACCCCCCCTGTTGCTACCTCTTCTCTCCTTACTCAGGAACAAGCAAACCGTAACCCCTTTCTTACTCTATTCCCTCTCGCACCAGGGCCTCGTCAGACCCCTCTGCTCACCTTTCCTTCTCTCTACTAAACTTAAAACCCTTAGCTGATTCTAAGTTCCTCAGATCAGAAATTAAAGAGGGGACCTTATTAGGAAGAGAGAACTAAGACAGTGGTGAACTCAATTCGGAACTAGTGGTGGCCATGGCCAGAGGAGGAGGTGGCAGTGATAATGTGATAAATTGAGAAGGGCAGCGACACTAGGGCGAGTCTAGAAGGGGATTGAAATTGGATTTGTCTCTCTCTTCTCTTTTCTTTTAGCGGTAACTAAATTAAACTTTATCCAATTAGTTTTCTTGATTTATTAAATTGTTGGAGCTATCAACGCAATCTGTTGAAGTAATTGACTAGTCGGTTTACTAAATTTAGAAGTTGCATCTGATTTAATCAGATTAGTTTCTTAATTAAGTAGGAATGGATGATCATGTTTGTGTGATAAGTTTGCAATTGCTTAGCTGAGGGGTCGTTTAGTAGCTTCTCTAGTACGTAAGTTACTGGCAATTCCCCGTGTTGCTTATTTGTCTATTCATATCTTGTTGATGCTTGAATAATTATGGGAATCATAAGATCTGATATGCAGCCTAGTTAATTAGTATTGAAGTATTAATTACGTAAAGTATGGTACACTTTTTGGGCACTGGTTAGGTACCAAATGATATGAAGTATAGAGAACAGTCTTAACATGATTATAAAAAAAATATGAAATTTAATTAATTTAGAGTTGTCGAAGGTGTTAGTAAAAAGGTGTAAACTATGGTTTAGCAAACTCAAAACCGAGTATACTAATAGTCAAAAGTTTATGGCTGTTTTTTTTTTCTAAATATAAACTTGCTGTTTCAAATTCTGTTTTGGGTCGAGACTTAGGACGAGAACTTGTTCTTGTATTATCAGGACTTATGTCGGTGTTGAAGATGGTAGATATTGTTGATGGACATTAAGATTGCTTATTTGTTGCTTGCTTGTTCTATTTTAAATAAGGTACGGATTTCACTTGAGTTTTAATTATATGTGGTATATATTCTGATTGTTATTATTATTATTATCATTATCATTATGCATTCTGAATTCATAATTGAAATTTTGGTTCATGAGATCATTTTGTGAAATTGTATATTGATGCATGATTGGAAAGTGGCATATTGAATGGTATCCGATTGAAATGTTGGAAAGTGACATATTGAATGGTATCCGATTGAAATGTGATTTGATTGAGGTAAGTACAACTTGTGTGGCTGAGATAGACACTCGTAATGTTTGGAGGTGGAGTCATGACCCATCCTACCAAGCACCGTGTAATAAGCGCTTATGTACCGGGACTCAGTAGGTCTAGTCTGGAATGGACCGAAGTGTGAGTGTTCCCAGCTTGCTTGTACATTTGTTGATTTAATTGATTGGATGGTATATGAATTGAATTGGTCGGGGTAGCCCCTCGTAGAAGGTGCTCGCGACATATTGACTTTGATAATGAGAAAAGAAACCAGACTTGCATCTTAGACAATTGTCCAACCAAATGAGTCGGCATTTGTTATACTTTGAATATTTGAATTGTTATGGAATTGATTGCCGAGCTCACATTGCATACCGCATTGATTTAATTAATTTGACATTGTTATTTCTGCTTGGAACAAGATTTGAATGTTTTTACACGATAGTTGATGCATAACGATTAATTGCTTTTCTAAGGAATTTAAATGACAATTGACATACTCTGCACTTTAAATGATTTTGAAGAGTACTGAAATTATTTGTCTAATTGCATTGCTTGATCGAAAGTTTAGATTTAATGTTATTTGAAATAAAAGGGAATTTGATTGGAATTTATATAACTCAGTTTCGTATTTAGTTCCAACGCATGATAATCAAAACTCAAGTGGCTGGAACTGAATACCGTACTGAGATAAATTTTATTTATCTCATTCCGTGCTTTTGCATTGTTTTCCACGATTGGTTGTGGGTTCCAGGTTTCAGGTCAAGTGATGGACAGCAGGACGAGTAGCGAGCCATTGGATACTGTGGTTAGCAACCCATATTTACCAGACTTTGTAGGATTTAATTCATATTGAAGTAATTAGATATAAATTTATAATTGACATGTATATTAATTGTGTATAATCAACAATAATTTGTAAAATAAGTGGTTCTAAGCCTTGCGGGTGCAGCAGACATCTGCGGCGGACACTCCGTCGTGTGTTGTCCAGTTACAGTATTCGACGGGGTGTCACAGTAGAAAAAAAGAAATTCTGGTGGAATGTATGACAGCTTCCCTACTGTTAATTATGGGCTTGACCGGGACATTGACACAGTTGATTAATTCCAACTTTTTAATTAGTCTCTTAGAGATATTATTCAAAGTTATTTTCACTTTTTTATATTTTTAGAAACAACCTCAGTGTATTCAAAACACAGATCTTGAGCTGTTGCAGGTTATTCCCATTCAGTCTTACATTCTCAACCTTCAAATCTTGGTTGCAAATTTGCTACAAAATTGTTTGAAAATTGTCAAAAGAAAAAAAAGGGAAGAATTCAGAAAAATATAACCATTTACTAGGAGCAATTGATGTGATTATTTTAACACCTTGAAATGGCAGTAGCTAACACCACAGATCAGTTGATGGAAGAAGTATCTCGCCTAATTTCCAAGAAATGATAAACCAAAGATATTATTACTTAAAACTGGATTAACACTTTGCAAAAAAAAAAAAAAAAGAGGCATCATCAAATTATGACCAAGAAAAGATACAAAATTACCTCATCTTCTTAAGGGACCAGCATTGGTAATATGATCAACGAGGCTACCATTAGCATACTCCATTACAATTGCACGGTGCGTCTGTGTAAGCACCACCTAAAGAACGAAATTCAAGAACAACAAAGTTTAATTCGGCTCAAATGCGACACATTTTAAGTACAAAACAACAAATCAAAATTTAAAGATTCGAATTTGATACCTCTCTGAATTGGATTACATTAGGATGTCTTAGAGACCAATGGTTGAGGATACGCCATTCCAAATACTCGTTAATCTAGATTAAAGAAATAACAAAGATCAAATCAAATCCAAAATCCAGTTCATAAAAATGGTAGAAATGGGGTAATAGATAAGATAACATAGTACCTTGGGGCCGCGTGCGATAAACTTTACGGAGACGATCTCTTCAGTCTCTCTATTACGCATTTTATGAGTACCTTCGGAATCTAAAAACCCTAAATCCTCATATCTCTCCATCTTAATCTCAACTTTGAAATTCAGAGTTCAATTGCTGCATTGTTCAAAGTTAAAAAGCAGCGCAAGAAAGGAAGAATTCTGAGGAGAGACTGAGAGTGAGGGAAAGTGTCTCTTTCTCGCGTTAAGGCTAAAAAATTTTAAATATTGAAGAGCATTTAATGTATTTTATTTTTAGTAGGAACTAGGAAGTCAACATTTTCATCTTGCACCCTGATAAATATCGGAATTATATTTTCTTCTCCAAACTTTTTTTTTTGAGGAAAAGGCCGTAGGCTAAATATTTTATTAATAAAATTTTTACAATTAATATTACATATCCATATACACTTCTTTAATCTAAGATATACAAAATTAACATCCAACTAATAAGATATTCATTTGGCGACAACCATACGGCCATACCAATAACATATCTACTTTACCGATACATAATAATATCATATAGAATGGAATTAGTATATACATCACTTATATTATCATATGCAAACTACTCTACATAACTTGCAAGGATAATCGATGCTAAGATAGATGAAAACTAAAATTAGAACTAATTTGGCAATAGTGAAAATAATTGTAAGAAACAACTTTACTTTGAAATTTTTAATGATCAGAATATAAACAAAGCACCATAGGGGGGGGGGGGGTAGGGATTGGAGGGAATTGATTTGGACACCGTGGTTTAGTCCGATCACCCTAATATTTTATAATATGACAAAATTGTCCTTTTCATCTGAACACTCTTAGCTAAAGCGTCGCTCATCTTTCGTCTCTTTCTCCCTGCCCTATTGGATTTTGTTTGGACCGTCACAAGAAATGGAGAAGCGAAAGAACCAGATGCTTCAAAGATGCGAAGCCTAGAGCAAGCTACACAAAGAGGAGATAAAGCAGAAGGCTTTTCCCTTTCTGATTTTCTTTTAGCCCTTTCCTATTTTCTTTGAATTTTCTGATTTCAGAAGCAATATGGTACAACTCAGTAAATTAATACTGTTTCAATTTTTTGTTTGATAGTAATAAGGTGTTCGAGCCACCAAGAAGGATTAGTATTTTTAAATTGTATTAAGTATAATTATGCTCTACTTCTTTCTATATGAATTTTTGGGAGTAAAATCGTGGGGAATTGACAATGAAAATGGAGCAAATTTTGAGTTAATCATGGAACCAACGAGAAGCAAGAACTTAAAACAAGGTATTTGAAAAGGTCCGAAGCTTTTTTCAGAGATGTAGATTATTGATGTGGGTTGATCAATAACGTGTGGCCTAATTATACTACTTTTATGTCCTTTAAATGGTGCCAAATTTATTATACCGGTTTATTCTTGTGACCTTGAAAACTCGGAGGTACCTCTGAGAGTCTCCGACGATTGCTGGCTTTTTGTGCTTTTTTTTTTTTTGAGCGGTGGTGGACTTGCTTGGTAATAAATTTAATTATATCAAACACATAGAGGTAATTTCGTCTTAAGGGGTGTTCAGATTAAGTTAGAGGGTGTCCAAATCACTTCCCGGTATTGGATGGGACGAGTATCCTTTGCTAACCTTGGTCAACAGAGTGCTAACTTTCGATTTGAACTAAGGCAGATTTTTACGAGCCGCACGAATCTCAACTGATTTGGTATTAATCACATGACATCCATCATTGATTGGACCATTTCGATTGAAAGTTAGCACTGTGGTGACCTTATTCATGTTGGATGTGTCAACTCTACCCAACTATATCAAAACTTAAAAGTCTTAAACCAAACAATGAAGAAAATGCCACGCTGTAAACGGAAGGAAAGCATTTTAGGTGCAGTGTTCTAGTTTGTATAATTGTAGCATTTGGAAATTTATTACTGTAATCTGCGGTTTTTGTCATCCTTATCATCGCTAAACACAAAATAAACACATAATACGGACAAGATGAACTTATATGATGATTAAAGTGAACACATATAAACAAATAAGTTCAATGAAAATAAGTTGAATATGCATGTAAAATTCTGAACAAGTGATGAACAACACTTATTTGTTTATAAGTGTTCACTTAGATCGTCTATATGTTTATCTTATTTGTTCTATATGTTCACTTTATATTTAGCGATGACATAAATGGCAAAACTGCAGATGGCTGTTATCATTCCTGGTATCATTTTGTAGTCAAATATCTCGTAAATTTTAAAGACTGTGATAGGGCATGAGACCTCTTGGGCCCTATCAATCTAGCCCAATAAGTCTGGCCCAAGATAGCCTGTTGATCATCAAGTTTGTGGCTAGGGGTGCATAACGTCTAAAACGATCACGCAAATGGATTGTTGCGTTGATCGTTGCGTTTTGGACACGAAACTGACTATCATTTGCGTTAACTGTTTCATTTTGGACGAAATGATCGAAATCACGAAAATTCCACGAAAATACACATGGACGAAACCATTTCAAGCTTGTGTTAACCGTTGCGTTTTTAAAACACAACCAAAATCTTTAACAGTTTTGTTTCGTTTTGGACGAAACGAAAAGAAGGTCGAAACGGTCACCGTTCTCAGGCCTATTGTGGCACGACAAAACCCCAAGCCATGATGGAAGTGTGTCGAACCGGATCTAGGCCCAACTCGGAGTATGCTCGAGGCGGGCTCAATGGCAGCCGCAAGATGCGACCTTTACGACCAGACCTGACAAAACCAGAAGACTACCCTCGCTTATAACCCTCCACTAGGAAAGGTGTTGACACTTTACTATTTTGGAGCTTGTAACTAAACTTGTACAGTTATACTTAGATGATGAATGAAACAAGATCATTCCCTTTTAGCCATTGATTTTCCCTCTTGATCTGTGCAAAACACCTCTAATCCCTTGACACTCTAACACTAGATGGTGACAAACTCACTAGACAGTGACAGACTGTAAAGTGTAAAGTCAAGAAATAAACAATAGCAGAGAACAGACGACATGGAAGGTACACCAAATAGAATATATTACACATTATAATAATTAAAAATGAGTATAATTTATGCAGATTATGTAGTATAATATTATAATATGCAATTATTAATAATTTTTACAGATTATACATCATGATATTTAAGATAGCTAATATTCATACACTACATCTAACAATGCTAGAGTTACCGAGTGATTATAATGATAGAGTGTGATATTAGGGCTTTCTTTTAATGAAAATAGTTCAATATATATGTTGGATACTTATTTTACTTGCTTTTAAGAGTAGCATAGCGTATCTTAAACGATTCGATACGATACACGATACACGATACGATTCTAAATACTACGATACACGATACACTTTACGATTCAACTTCTATGTTCATTTGGTTTGTGTGAGCTTATTTGAAGAAATGTGTGAGCTTACTTGATAAGATACAATGAGCCAATATATGAGGAATTGATTTTGTGAAGATGCAATTTCAATTTTAACGCAAGGTTTAGGGTTAAAATCAACGAATGATGGCTCAAGTTTAGTTTCAACTAAGTTATATGACAGATGTATGAGTTGGGGGATCTGTTTGTCACTTAGTATTAGCTCTGTACCGGTTTGTGGTACAGGTACAGGGGCTCTGACATGGTTCTAGTATGTACAGGGGCTGATTTGCAAAAAATAATTTTTAGGGCTGAAATTAAAAATTTAAGGCTTATTATAGTTTTGAGAGAATTCCTTAGTTTTCAGAGGGCTTATATGAACAATTACGTAGCTAATGGATTCAGATTCAATTTCGAACGCCAACGGGTAAGGATTGGGTTAGGTCTGACCCGGATTGACTTTAATCCTTTGTGGACCTGGTTGTCTGTTACACGTTGGGTTTGTCCCTTTTTCTTCTGTGGGCCGAAAAGGAAAGAAAAAGGAAAGGAAAAATGAGTTTAAGAGAAACATTTCAGAAATGATAACTGATATTTATAGTTTTATCATTTTTTTTCATGACTAAACACAAAATGAATATATAAAACATACAAAATAAATATATAAAAGATCAAAGTGAGCACTTATAAATAAATATGTGTTGTCATCTCTTGTTCAAATTTTTATATGCATATTCAATTTATTTTTATTGAACTTATTTGTTTGGATGTGTTCAATTTGATCACTATGTATGTTCACTTTGTCTATTTTATGTGTTCACTTTATGATTAGCGATGGTTAGAGATGACAAGTTGCAGATGATAGTAATCAATTTCGTTTAGGAGATGATAGGATGAGCAAAAATGAAAAGTTAATTAGTATTGATTTCCAAAAATAAAAAGACAAAACACGTTCTCCTCTAGAGAAATTTCAAAAATGATGCTTATCCAGTCCGTTTTAGATAAGCATCAGCCCCAAACTCAAATGAAACAGTATTTTTTTTATTCCTTTAAAAGTCGACTATAAATTGGAGGAATGTGTATAAAAGTCTTTAATTCGTACGTTGATTTTTTATAATTAGCTAATAACAGGAATTGTAATATCCAAAAATATTAGAAAACTATTTAACATAATAATCTACATATATTACCTTCACAATACACAACTTATACAATACGTTTTTTGTCTTGATAAAACTGTAAAAATTAAAAACAATGTTAGGAAAGTTTTCATATTTACAAACTTCTAATGCCGATTAAAGCAAAATTATCATAATAATAATTCAGTTGTGCATATAAAACCTAATTTCCTCGTAGATGGTATACTTGTATGAGAGGTTTTATATAGATATACTTATTTAACTTTTGAATTATTAAAATAAAACGGCTTCCTAAAAATATACATATCATAAAGAAAATGTTGTAACATGAAAGCTTCATTGGTAACAAATAAAAAAAAAGTAGACAAATTGGGCTTAAAATTAATTAATTGATTTAGAAGAGATTAATTAAGCTTGCTTGATATTTTTTCCTTCAACCGGAATACAGATACACCTGCGCGGTTGATTACCAAACAAGTAAACGGAATCATAGGGATGATCGACACCATTCCACGGCATTGGATGTCGGAAGAAGAAAAGGAAAAGGATTGGTCGGAGCTTCCGGCAGAGCTGATCCATCTCATTGCCAAGGAGGTTCCCGACCTCCTCGACTTCATCCGTTTCTATGCCGTCTGCAAAAGGTGGCGCTCTTCCGCTCCTCTCTCCGACCCTCCCTACCAACTACCGTGGCTTCTCGAGTTATCCCTACCAACTACCGTGGCTTCTCGAGTTATCCCATACCGGTTCTTCTCTGTTTCCTCCGACAGAAAACCGTTACAATTTCTTTTACAATTTCTTCTCGAGTTATCCCATACCGGATCAAGAGGGACATCTGCTGTCACTACCTTGCCTTTGCTGATGGCAAAACCATGTCTTTTCTCAACCCCCTCACTAAAGACCTGTTTTCACCCCCGACTATGCATAAGTTTTTTTATTTGGGTTTCTCTTGCATGGTCTGGACAGACACGGTTCCCATCCGTGAATGCAACATTGTGGTTCTCGATCGAGGTGATCCGCTTTGGAATATAAATATTGGTGTGTGGTCCTTCTATGATCCGCAGAAGAGTAAATGGGTTGATCAGTTTGGACAGTTCGACAGCACTTGCTACTGGCAAGGGTTGTTTTTTTCTACATGTGCAAGCGGGCATACTAAGGTGTTTGATGCTTATTCGAAAGAGTTGCTACACACGGTACCGCCACCTGAGGGTGAGCCGACAAAGAATTTCTATGACAGAAATGAACTTGGTAGGTACCTCATTCAATCTTACTTAGTGGTGTCCTCAGGAACAATTTTGAGAGTATCTCGGTTATATAGTTGGTGTTTGAAACGGTCTATATTCCAAGTATATAGGCTTCATTATGAAATAGCAGATGGAAAGCCTTGCTGGGTCCAGATTAGTGACATCGGTGACCAAATTTTTTTCTTCGAGGGGATGAATGGTTTCTCAATGACTGCCAGACCTTTTACTGGATTCAGAGCAGGATGTATTTATTTCATCGATCCTGATGAAGAAAAACCTTATATGTATGATATATTGGCCGGTACAATTGAAAGGGTGTCTTGCCCTTTCAAGAGGTGCACTTGGTTTCTTCCTGGTTTATGATAGCTTTATCTTCATCAATCCATGTAAACCATTTTTTTTTACTTTAAGTTTGGTTGTTTTAAATATATCATCTAGGTCAATTTAGTAAATTAAATTAGTTTTGATCGGTTGATCAAGCAGTTGTATGGATCACTGCTCTAATTAGTAATTTTGCAATTTGAATACTGCTCTTGTTAAGTTGAGTGTCTTGTAATTTGGCTGATTAATTTTGTATAAGGAGCTGTATTAGTATCACATCCATCCTATCTCATCTTAATCTTAATAAGGGGTTTCACGTTTAACTAGTATGAAAAAAATACCATAATTTGAGTTTTGGAACTTCGAGGTGTTTGGATTTTTACAATTTTACTATCTTTGCTGATGTGCGAATATTGTCGTCTTTGATTAAAACTAGAGAGGAGTGAATAGGTAAAATTTTGATTTTCTATACCGGTAAGGTCAATTTTTAGTTTGAATTAATTAAGGTCTAACTCAAACCACTACAACAAGTATGGGCTATAGATATACTTGATTCTCTTCCAATATGCTAGACAAACTCTATCTAAAATTTCTTGCAAGACTTACTATTGTCATGCACAACTTGGTGTTGCTATGGTCTATTGCATAACTTATTTAGTGTGTTGGTAAAGGTTAAAAATAGTCTTCCAAAATAGATTTCTTACTACACTTATTTATTTCAACAATAGCATGATAAAAAAAAGTCTATCAAAGATAATTTTGCTGCTACACCTTTTATTCAAACAATTGCATGATGAAAAAGGTCTATCAAAGATAAATTCGTTGCTACACCTTTTATTTAAACAATTGCATGATAAACTAGTCTTCCAAGACTACTTCGTTGCTACACATTTGCTAAATGATTTGCATGATCTTGTGATCTTGCTATTTGTTTTTTTTTATTCTATAATTAAATTGTAATAAATTAATTAATTAAATATTGACATTTTTTGTAATATTAATAATCAAACACGTATTAATAAATATTATTACTATTATACACGTAATACATAAATCATATTATTGCAGCCATTATGAATTTATTAATAATCAAAATCAATTTACAATAAACACAAACGTGATGTTAAGTCATTTGCAGCAGACACCATAATAATTAAACTAAAAGAAGTACAATAATCCATATCTTAAAATGCAAAAAGAAAAATCTTAAAAACTTTTAGTCCTTCGAAATTGATGTGTCTCTTCGACTTCAATGATTGTGCCTTCGACATCCGATCTGACCCAACTTTGATCTTCTAAAAAGGCTGCATGGTACGGCTCATGTTCAACCCCTTCTAGCATATCTTCATTCCCCATGTCATAAACATCTCGTGGTTTTAATCCAACGATAGCCGACCATCCTAGAAATTTTAGTGAAAGCTAACAAAAATAAATGAAGATATGTTAAATGAAATAGCTCACATAATTTCAGTGAAAGTTGACCAAAATTGAAGTTAAAAGAAATTTTGCCACATGAATTAATAACTTTGGCTGTTAAAACCCGCCATTTATGCTTGATATGTAGCAGCCAATCATTACGTATTTTACTTTGTCAATCAATCCATAACGAGGCCAAAATCAAAGTAGCTTTGAGTCTCACAGATTATATTTTCTTATTAATATGATAAAACGATACACAAAAAATTTAGAAGTCTGATACCATAGCTTCATCTCCTACTCATGTTTTGTAGCTGAATTTGATACCATAGCTTCTGAAATTGAAAAGACCAGGAAAAGCAATTCTATAGTAGGCACATCACAACCAATAACTGCAAAGAACAATTAGAATTAAACATACCTGTACAAGGTTAGGAATAAAAAATTCGTCTTTTGCAGGAGATAAAATGGTTTAACTTCTTCATCCAGTTTATCTTGTGTCTTACTTTGTTGAACTAAAATAATCTGTCAAAATAATACAAGTATCGTACAAATCAAAATTATCTGAGTATCATGTAGCGTTGCATCACAAATAAAAATATATACCACTAATCTAGACTTTAACCCAAGAGCTAAGATGCAGATAAAACTCTTGTAGAAAGTACTAAATTTCTACATTAAAACTTCTTTTTCCTAACTTCAGGTTCAAGTTGTTTACCTCTCCTAATCCCCCCAAAAACATTGTGCAAGTCTCCTCCTGTGTTTCTTCATGTACTTCGATCGTTAGTATGATCCAACCCTTGAATGATTCATCTACATTTCCAATGCAAGTTCAGTTAGTTATTATTGACAGTTTGAAACCATACCAGTATCCAAAAGCAATCAGAACCAAGTTCATGGTACATCTAAAACGTACCAGTATCTAATTTAAGATAAAGTACCACTGATATCAGCCTACAAAAAACATCCAGAATCAAGATTAAACAAATGGATAAGTCAAAGATTCAATTTTTAGGTCAAAGCAGCAGGATATGAATCTTTGTGAAATTCTAGCATACAAAAATCAAAAGACAATGTCAAAGTATATGTAACGAAGTAATCATCTTGCCTAGATCTATCTGTTCTCCTTTTCTTTTGCTAATCAAAGAAAGTCCTTGCTTTTGTCAATCATCGCGAATCTTTGAAACCAGGATCAATCGTGCACAGACGATGCCAAAAGCGAAAACAATTCAGGCTTGATAACACATCGAGAATGGCTAGATGCGTGAAGCAATAAGAAAGAGACGAGGATAGATCGCGTGACGCCGCCGCGAGGTGGCTACTGGTTACGATTGGGGCCAGATGCAATTTTGAATTTTTCAAAAAGAGAAGAAGAAACGGGATCAGGTTATGGGGTATGGGGAAAAATTTTGGACTTAGCGGGACAAATCGGAGAGGGAAACAAATTTGGGAATAAGGATGTCATTTTACACAATTAGTCGACTGGAGAAATAAATAGAATTTTTTTTTATTGAATGAAATTTGAACTTAGTCGACGGGAACAAAAAAGAGAGACAAATCAGGAGAGAAGAAAGGAAATAAAGGCTGCGGATCCAAACAGGCATAAAATCCGATTAATTCCATTTAAATTTTGATTATTTATATTTTGACATTTGGTCTTTAACAATTCTATGTTTCGTCATTTTCAAATACCAGTTACGAAATTTAATATTGTCATACCAAAATAATTAGCAATTGAAATTGTATTAAAACATATCTAAAATCACAATATTTTTATTTGTGTATTTATTATTTCAATATTAATGTTTAATTATAAAATGTTAATATTTTTAATTAGTATTATTTTTATAATAAATTTTACATATTTATTACATTATTTTGTTAGCGTTATCATAGTTATTCTAAGTTTCGATTAAAATTTCACTAATTAAATGACTTCCTAAATGAAATTTCATGCTTTTAAATTTCAACAATTTAGTTTCTTAAACATCTGATATCTCTACCATATTACAAATATTCATCAGTCAAGTATTTATAATGAAGAATACTATTTATTTGTATAAAAACATTCCATATAGAAGCTTAGTTTTTTTTTGGGAATATAATATTTTTCATAGTATTTTTCTTAATTACTATATGACTCTATTATTGTTAAATTTAATTGTCATCGTGAACACATAATCAAAATTAGATAAATACGTAAGTACATTATCGCAAAATTGGGATTGTTGGTTTAAAATTTTAATTATTTTATTTCATATTCTTGTGATGAATTATATAAAATTTTACGGCCAAATGAATTAATAATTGACCTCATATAATTTAAATAGCACTACATATTCCATTTTTCGCAAAATTTTATGATTAGATTAACATGGCTCTATGGCATGATTGGATTTATTATAATTTTGTGAATCATATACATAAAAGTTCTCGCACTAAGATTTTAGTTGTTTTTTTTTCCTGAATTTTACAAATTCAATCAACTTTTTTTTTTCTTATTTCCAAAAATCTATAATTGAACACCATTAAAATTGAATTAAATCTTAAAAAATAATATAAAATACTTGGCCTCAATGGATTTCTCATAATATTTTATCATTTATACAAATTTGATGAAAAACTTCCAAATAATTAAAAATTATAATTTTTCAGATTTTCTAAATTTCAAAACCATGAAAACTGTTGTAAGCATTGAAAAAAAAATCAATATTAGTTGATTGGGTATAATTTTGTATGCGTACATATAAAATTTGATTTAAAAAAATAAATCTAGAAAGCTCTTTCAACATCCTAACATTTAAAATACTATTTTGAAATTTTACAGAAATAAAAATTATATGTAAAATATTGTGAACGTAAAAAAAATTAAAAAGATCATATCATTAGATTTTTTATTTTTTATTAAGTATATAGAATTTTATACATCAACAAATTTTGGAAAGGTGTGGAAACAATAAAAAAAATAGAATTATATTTCTGAAATAATGGAAGTCATCCGATTTAAAATTCGAAGCAAATATTTTATAACTCTACGACTGGATATTTCTATTTTTGTGATGAAAAATATAAAACTTTCATGTTTAGTATATTTAGATTAGATTATTATTATCATCATCATCATCATCATCATCATCATCATCATTATTATTATTATTATTATTATTATTATTATTATTATAATATAGATATAGATATTAATAATCAATATTTTGGAATTTTTTTCTCAAATTTTATGAAATATAGTAATATACTGATGCGACTTCGGAATAATCAAAATATCTGTATTTTATATTTTTTCTTTTTCTACAATTATTATATATAATTATATTTCATTTTAGTCGTTGATTTAAATTAACGATGCAGATTAATTACAGATCACTGTTCCATGATTATGAATATATGATCCGTGAGACCATAAATTAAACCAATCAATCAGCACCACGTGCCATCTCGATTGATTGATTCTTTAGAAAATGATAGGAAAAAAATCATGCTATTCCATTTTTGTGCGAGAGAAACACGTCATTTCTCTCTCCGCGTATAGTGGTGCATTAAAACTATTCGTTCCCCTCCGTTTCAATTGAACACATCCTTTCAATTTCGTAGAAAACACATTAAATTGGGATATCTTGTTCTATCCAGGACTTATGAACCGGAGGGCTGATTAAGAAAATCAAAGATTTGTTTTTCAATAATAGAAAAATCAAAGAAAAAGCGAAACATTCGCTTCATTCGTACATGTGGGACCCTAATCGACCCGAACAAAAAACTGAGGGTACATGAAGTGTATATAGACAATATATTAAAATTGCTTTGGTACGCTCCATCCTCAAAGTTAACAAAAAAAAAAAGAACGAAAAACTTATAAAGTATGAACAATAATGAGCTTACATTAAGTGTAAATATTAATTTATTTATAAACTAAGAGCTGATGAATAAATTTTATATTAATTAAGTGCACCAAGTCTGAGCGTATTTTTGCAAACTTCAAGGATAAGAAATTCTTTGCTTAGAATACCATATTTTGCAATTAAAATTAATTTTTGCAGTCCATGACTCTATGTTATTAAAAATGGAGGGAAATTTTTTTTTGCCAAACCTATCTTGGCGCCACTTCCTGTGAAAGCAATTTTGGTAGGAATTAAAAATTACCATTAATTTTAATATCATTCTTTGAATGATAAACAAAGTCTTCCAATAGCACCACTTATAAATTATAATCCAGCTACACTAAAAAAATATCTTGTTGGATTATCTTCCAATAGCACAAATTGTGAAGCTAAATAAATAATCATGCAGCGAAAGTCTAGCTATATCTCAGTTTTCTTGTAGTGCAAACACACAAGCAAGTGAAAACAAATGTAAATAAGGAGAAGAGCGAAAAAATGACACGCGATGTGATTATGGTGTTCCGACCCGCTAGAATAGTCTAGTCTTAGTCGTACGTCTCCGGAAGTTTCGCTACCACGAAAGGGCGCGCTCCGTTCAATTTCACCAAGAACGTGTCTACAACTTCAAACCGAATCACCTCGTCACAAAGAACTCGAACTGGATCGACCTAACCTCTAACCAATTAACAAAAGCTCAATGAATAATGCACACAATCAAAAACACTCTTTAATTTGTCTAAGCAAGCTAAGGGTTTGATTTGTATTTTGTGGCAATCTAATCCTATTGATTTTGCTACAAGAATGCTCAAAGATGAAGTGACTAACTGACCAAACAGTCTCAAAAGGCCTCCAATTTATAGAGGGCGTCAAGAGCTCCAAAACAACTCAGTTTTCTGAAGTGTGTTACACGATAAAATATCGCGTTGTGCAACGCAACATTAAATGATCGAAATTTTTGTTCAAAAACGAGTGAAAAAAGGCCAAATAGAAACCAAAGGAAGGTTGTACAATGATTCAGTGCGTTGTACAACGCTCTGGCTTGAACTGAGAAAGTTGTGTTGTATGACGGAGTGAAAGTGTTGTGTAACACGCAGGAATGCGTTACACAACTTGAGAAAGCGTTATGTAATGCACTGTATCTGCACACACGAAAGATGAGGAAAAAACAGCACAGTACAAGTACGTTGTATGCCACTGCGTTGTGTTATACAACGCACTGTTACTGAGAAAGAGCATTTTGACAACAAACTCAAATGAATTGATTTAGCAACTAAATACATCTGAAATAAAAATCATAAGGACCTAAACTAAATACATCTGAAATAAAAATCATAAGGACCTAAACTAAGTCTTGATGTGCTCCAAGGACTTGAACAACTCTCTAGCGAAAGACAATTCTTGAGAGAAACCTAGAGAGCACTTGAAATTGAAAGATTAGTAGAAAAGGTATTATTTTGCAAATCGATAAACATATGGTTTAATTGTTTATAACAACAAATATGAACTCATAATGTCTGTGCTTAATAGCATA
This sequence comes from Rhynchospora pubera, assembly GCA_028095005.1. NCBI lineage: Eukaryota > Viridiplantae > Streptophyta > Magnoliopsida > Poales > Cyperaceae > Rhynchospora > Rhynchospora pubera. The sequence goes on along the minus strand of CM051462.1, from coordinate 82,872,945 downwards.
AAGTGAGCTATTGATAATCTGCATCGTTTGGAAATTAATTTGAAGGGAGTGGTTTCATTATGTACTAGTAAAATTCCCAAATTTTTAATTTTGTTCAATTAGTGGTTGATATTAGAGCATAATTCTCTCTACATAATTGTTGTTGCCAAACTTTTTTCCAAGTACTCTTGCTGAGAAAAAATGGTGAGTTAGTAAATGCAAAGGTGCATTCATAAGGATGAGTTATATTAGTTTCTGGGGATATGCAATAATAAACAGAAATAAATTGTGAACTTTTGGGGGGTGACTGCCCAGCCATTCTGTCGCCCCAAGGTGCATTCATAAGCATATTGGTAAATTTTGGGGCATATGCATTATTAAGAAAGAGCAGCAAGGGACGAAGAGATAAGGTAGTAAAGGTATACGAGAGTAAGAGGACAATTATCCTCATTTGCTGCCATTAATTAAATGTTATGGGGGGTTTAATCTCATCGTTGTGCAAGCATTCCAAAATAATCTTCACTATGTCATTCTGTAATAATGAAATTGAAATACCAAAAAAATACTACTTTAATTTAATTAGTGGTCTAGATCAATGTTAGATTTTTATTAGAAAAGATTAAGTTAGTACCAAATTAGCTATTTATTTAAAAAAAAACTAAATTATTGATTTTACCATATCTTTATTGCCTAACATGTAAAATTCTATATGAAACAAAAATACTATCAATATTTTATTTTCTTATTTGCCACGTATCAAGGGCATATATATATATACACACACACAGTTATAAAAAATTTACTTAAGTACGGATTTGTATGAATTTTGTACGCTTAATAATTGACCGACGTTAGACTATTCTCTCTCTTTCTTTGTTATTCGAGAATAGAATTTGCAAAAGCTCAATCTAATTAGATAGATAATAATTTACTCTCTCTATTTTGATATAATTATGTATTATGACAGGATTTAAATCAGCTCTAATAAAATTCATTTAAAATTTCTGAGATCTATTATTTATTTATTCTGCTTCACTGCATCAGAGAGAATAAATATCTTTCTAATGAGTTTGCAGTTTAATTTTTTGTTTTGCCACTACTTTAATTTTTTTGTCATTCTATTTGAGTGACTACATGATCAAACTATTTTTGCTTTCCAAGTCGCAATAAATTGGTGATCTAAAGTTGAAAAAATGTGACAATTCTTATATAATCATTATCGTGCTTTGTGATAAACAAAAACTTTCATTTAAATAATAAGTCCTCCATCTATTATTATATAACAATATTATAGAAAATAGACCAATCAATAAAAATAAGTTTAATTGTCTTATTTATTGAAATTTTGATTCCGTAATAAATTATATATGAGACATTGGAGAAAATCAAATTAAAATAGAATTGCATTCTCTTTTATCTTTAAACACCTCGATACAAATTATAAGGTCCGATTCTTTAGCTGTTTTATGTGTATAAGGTGGCATGACATCTATCCGACACAACTGGATTTACAAAAAGATCATCAACAAACAGTGTTAAATGAGAGCATTTTATTAAATTATCTCATTTTCACTAAATGGAACACCATTTATTAAATTAAAGAAAGCACCACCATCAGCATGCTCCCTAAAAATTGCAAGATGTGTAGGAGTGAGCTCCATAACAATTGCAAGATGTGTAGGAGTGAGCGCCACCTTAAGATTAAAATTCAAGAAACAAAGAAAATGAAAACTTCAAAACAGATGAAATTAGGCACATTTTGACCACAAAACAGAAAAACAAAGTATAAAGACTCAGATTTGGAACCTCTTTGAACTGGATTAGATTTGAGCGCCTTAGCGATCTGTGGCATTGAATCTGTCACTCGACAAACCCATCAATCTGGATTAAAGAATGTCAAAAATCAATCCAGTTCATAAAATAGAGAAACAGGTTCGTATATTGAATACCTCGCGGCCTCGTTCTATCAATTTGACCGAGATCGACTCATTCGTCTGTGTATTTCTCATTAAACGAGCTACTTCAAAATTTCCTCTCCTACGAACTCGTATTTCTCCATGTTTTGGATTGATTTGAGGATCAGATTTTGAAATTAGGGAAAGAAATTGTAGCTGAAAGGAGGAGCGCGAGAAGGTTTAAGCTTTGAAGAGTGAGGAATGAGGGAAGTGCTTTCTTTTCGATTTAAGATTTGAAAGTTTTAAAATTTGAAGAGCTGCCAAAAGGAGCATTTTATTCTAAGTGTAATATCAACATTTTATCATTTGCGCCCTGAAAACTTGTAACAACCTAGAATTCTCAAACGCAGTACAATAAAATTAATTAGATAAATTTTAAAAGTATTATCAAGGTAACTGAAATTTTATAATTAATAATCCTAAAACGATTAAATGAATAACTATAGAGAAACTTATTCGAAATCGAAATCTTTTAATTTGTGTAGTATTCACAATTAACGTACATGATTCTAGCAAAATCAAAGCTTGAGTATACAAAAATTTACAATCAAAACAACTCAAATTCTAATAGAAATAAAAATAAATATTAATTTATATGAGTTGCAGCATCCTTAGCTACAAAGTCACTGCCACAGAAAATCCCAAAGATCAATTTTTAATAAAAATTCCAAAATCACGCTGTCACCATCTCCTTCTTCCTCCTCTTTTCATTTCTCTCGCGCGATCCGTCCGATCCCTCTCTTCTCCGACGAGGGAATTTCTTCGAAAATGTTTAAGGGATGGGTTGTGATCAACCAATCTCGTCGCGCCACCCAGTCCCCCTCCTTTGATTGGCTGGCCTCCTTTGTGTCACACCCTAAGACCGGTGGTGCCGACAGCCGCCGCGTATGCACGCTTACCTTCGCACACACGCAAGGCGTACTTTAAATCCTATTATTAAAATTAATATATAAGTCGCATAAATGAACTATGAGAACTTGACTCACAGCATGCAACCAATAATATAGACTACATAAAAAGAATAAATGCTTGACTGTGCATAGTTTAAATGAAAGTTACTTGTATATAACTATACGAGGGTAGAAAATCAAGATTATCAATTTCAAACATGCACTTCAAATATAAAGACACATGCTATTATATATATAATAAGCACTAAAAAAAATGCAATTATGCATGTTTACTTTGACACACAGGTTTCAAATTAAATCAAGTAAAAAATGATAAGACAAGTGTCCAAATACTTAGTTTCAATTTACAAGAGCAAAAACTAACAAGACTCTTATAAAAAAAAATTCATGTCATTTTATATGGACAAGTGTACACAATCACATACATATATTCACTGTCAAATAATTCCAACGTGCTTATATTTTAAACACATGATTTACGTATATTAAAAGATATAAAATGAAAGTAGGAACCTAATTTATACATAGATCTTGCCAATCAATATATATAAAAGTAACTACTACTGAAAGTCAGATTTACATAAGAATGAGCTAACTGTACATTCATCATCAAAATGCAATTATCTCCTCGTTAACATAACAAATAATATATATATACTACATGCTAACTGGACCATCATACCAAAATTTAATAGTCAAATATAATCAATTTCTAATATACAAGTATGATAAAAAAAAATTTACTTGTACAATACTTAAGAGTTCACATAATACTCACCAAGTGACATTAAAGGCTTAATCCTTTACGGCTCTGACCCCGCTCGCTAACCCTGGAACCCACAAAAGTGGAAAAGTGAGATAAATAAAATTTATCTCAGTACGGTATTCAGTTCCAGCCACTTAAATTTTAATTATAAGTTTAGGAAGTAATTACATTACTGAGTTAAAATACAATTTACAAATCAAGTAGATAAACATTTACTTTTATTTCAAATTTCAAATAAGCATAACAAGATTAGATTAAACCAGTTAATGCAATATGACATGTGAGCTCGGCACCAATTCAATATCAATTCAGATTCCAAGCATCACAAATACCGGCTCATTTGATTGGACAATTAGTAAAAATGCAAGTCTGGTTTATCACAAGTCAATCATTTCCTTCAGATACCGCGAACCACCCTATAGATGGATGCCAACGGCCAATTCAATTCATACATAATTCAATCAATTAAATCATCAAAATGTACAAGCAAGCTGGGAACACTCACACTCCGGTCCATTCCAGACTAGACCTACTGAGTCCCGGTACATAAGCGCTTATTACACGGTGCTTGGTAGGATGGGTCATGACTCCACCTCCAAACATTACGAGTGTCTATCTCAACCACACAAGCTGTACTTACCTCAATCAAATCACATTTCAATCGGATACCATTCAATATGCCACTATACAATCATGCATCATTTATATATTCACAAAATATTCTCATGAATGAAGATCAATTTATGAATTCAAAATGCATAATAATAATATATCACATATAATTAAAACTCAAGTGGAATCCGTACCTCATAAATAAAATGCAGCAGCAAAAAGCAAGACAAGGCAATCCTATTAACTCTTAGTCGTATCGACTATCCTCGGTTTCGATACTCAACCGCCCGACTCTAATTGAAATAGTTTACTAATAAGTTCTAATAACAATTTTGGAAAATAAAAAGTTTAATTCAAACAATTAAACAACCAATGAGATATTTCATATGTGTGACATGTTTTAAATGACAAGTATACTTAATTGCTGTACCATTGAATTTGGTTTCAATGTCTAAACATTGAGCCCGTTAGATATGTACTTAAGACTTGGGCATGTTGGTTCCCTATATAAACATGCAATGCCTTAGTACCCACATGATACCAACCTTGTTAAACCAGGTTTCGGCCACAAATTAAAACAGAAAAAAAGATAGATATTATGCACTATGATTATCATAGCTTAATTAAGGTGTAGGTCGGTTGGGTTATTTAACCATTAGTTTCCTATGCAATACACCACATCACCCACTAATTAGCTACATAAGTAGAATGAATGATTTCAAAAGAATTTCGTATAGTCACAGTGCTGTACAAAATTGATAATTCATGACAAAACAAAATTTTAAGGTACTAGTCTCCACAAAACGTGGAATAAAACCATAACAACAAAAGATTTTCAGAAAACTATTACATACATGTTCGATAATTGATAGAAATTCTATAAAAATGTAGTTATTCAATTTGACCCCTTTGAAATTAATTTCTTGTCACGGTTTGTCAGAATAATCATTTAAGAAAGCAATTTGGTTTATATAAAATTTCCCAAAAGTCGGTAAACTATTGATAAATTGTAAAAGAAAGATAGCTCAAATATCAACTGTTCAAGATTCGTAAATCCTTCAAAAATCAGTTTATGCACTGAACAATAACTAATTTCGAATCAATAGTTTCAAGAAATATATAAAATAAATGAGAAAATGTCAAATTCAGTTTACCACTTAATCCCCCCAAGTAGGAATTGTAAGACCCCTTAGAAATCGATGGAGAAGGCTCTAGAGTGCTCCAAGTCGAGAGGCAGGCCAAAATCAACGAGTTTGCTTCAACCTCCGAAAAACTCCCGTCGAAAAATAAGCCGAGAATAGGCCTCCAATCGGCGATCCAAAGGTAGACAATGCGAGAGGGTGGTGAGGTGAACGTGTGGGTACTTTGATCCGGTGAAACGGTGAAGAAATGGTGAAGATCAATGAGAGGTGTGTGTTTGGTTTTGGGAGAGAGGAGAGTCGCCTGTGTCTCTCCTTCTCTATGTTGGAATCGAATGGAAAAGACAAGAGATGATACGCAGGGGACCAGATCCTGATTTTTCTCCAAGGATCCACACTCAAGTTACTTCATATGCACATGGTGCACAACTAAATTATTGAACTATACACTAAGTTGATAAGTAGGCCCCATATGCCAAGGCTACAACGGAAGGAACCAAAGTTTCAGGAGTCAAATGGAGTTGTAATTTTAATTTTTTTTTCCCAAATATCGGTCATTAAAGAGAAATTTCAGTTTTCAAAAAAAATCAATTCCAAAAAAAAATAGACAATATGGATAAACTTTCAAATTCAAAAAATAAAATTACTCAATTAATAATTTCAGTCATGATTACCCAAATTTCACTAGAAATTCAGAAACAGTAAAAATTCAGAATGTAACATTCCTCCCTCCTAAAAAAAAAATTCGACCTCGAAATTTATACGAGTAGGAAATCAAAAGCTATTGAAAATATTTTAATTTATATTTCTACTCCAGTTTATAGAAATTAGCAATAAACTAAAACTATTTGGATAAATATGAAAATTAAAATGCCTAAGTATATCACAAAAGGAACACACATGTACTCTGTATTGCAAGAATGTAGCTCAAAGTAAAAACAACAAAACTAGTACAGATGAGTACCAAGGAAATCAATCAGGATAAGAAGTATAACTTAATTTTTGGAAAATAATTATCAAAACACAGTTTTGAGCAAGAACCTGAACCGTTATCAACTTATTCTAAGTTTCAATCCTAAAAGGTCAATTACCATCAAAGCTAACAAAAACAAAAATCTGGAATTATCGGCAACAAAACATCTATAGCTTTAGAAATAAACTATTATTGAGGTTGCAATCAAAGTAAATGAAACTTATAATTATCCAAGTTGGTAAAGCAGGAGATAAAAGAAAATATGTTGGAAAATTTTCAAATTGCTAGAACTTATGAAGCAAATCCTTTTTAGTCGATATAATTCAAAAAAAAAAAAAAATGCAGATGATATGGTACAGATTTGTATCAGCTTAGACTATATAAGAAAGATAGAGACAAAGTTCAAGTAGTAAAATACTTTTCATAGCTAAGTTTGAGATAAGTATTTACTCTCTATTTTAAAACTTGACAATACATAATATCTATTAAAACTTAATAGCACATTTGCAGAGAAAAGCTCATGAAGTCAAATTATGCCAATAAAAATTTAAACAAGTACTATCATCTCGCATTAACTGAAAAGACCTTGGAACAACTGAACTGACGCCGTATAAAAAGAAAATGATTTACACCCCAACTCAAGCAAAAACTTAGTACTTTCAAACAAAGTTGACAAAACAACATGCTTGCAATTTCAGACTTCTATATACAGCTTCAAACTGAACGAGAAACTAAGCGTACAATAATTAAATTACATCACTGAAGGATCCCTTTTTTTTTAACATTAAGCTGAAGACCAAAACTTATAAACAAATAGTTATAAGCAAACAGTTCAAGTGCAAACAAATAATAGATTCATCAACTTAAATTGAAAACGAACATAATCTAAAACTATTTCTATAAATTTGAAGAGCACCAACAAAATATTTTAAATACTCTGATTAAAATAAATAAAAGAAAATAAATAAAAGAAACACTTTGAATTCAAAAGGTCAGCTTGAAAATTTTAGTGTTCATTACAGAAACACCTAGTTTACAAGTACCACCCAAGAAATATGCAACTACTTTTTCAGTTTGCCACAATTAAGTTAACATTATTTTTCAAATGTGCAGGTCAATACACTTACGTTGTACTACTCATAATATTATCATTTTTAAAAGCTTTAAATTCTTATAGCTAGTAACATTTTGAAAGGTCTGGTCCACTTCTTATCCTTTAGAAAGCACGGTAATATCAAAATTACTCTTGGCTGCCTTGATGATCAGTCAAGGAAGAAAAGGTAATTCTTGTATTATTGAGATTCAATTAACAAGTCAGGTGATCAGTCAGCTTGCTTGATCCTTGTGCCAACAAAAGATAAGAAGATCTTTACTCAAATAAGTACCAAATATTTGTGCATACTATAGTAAATTTAGAAATCCTTATCATTTTAACCATGCATCAATATAAAACAGAACATGCTCACTATAATAAATGAAATCTCTTAACATGCCATACCAACTTTTGTACACTTATCAAAATCACTTTACATATCAAACATTAGAAAATAAATTCTATTACTCTAATGCACATAAATCGTTTTAACCTATAAAATATATCTTTAAAATTACAACACATATATAGAATAATCAAACAACCTTATGCTATATGAAATGCTTTTCCTAAGACACCGTTCGTATATATAATAATTCCACCAAAACTTCTAATTGTTTCCCAAGTTCGGCCAGAAATAAAATATTTATATTCATCCTTTTCAAGCTATCATAAACAAATGAACCTATTAAATTACGAACATATACATTATAACTTAAAACTATGCCATATAGACACAAATTTTTAAATGAACTATTCAACACACACATGAAAACTCACCAAAGAAAGTTGATAAGAATCCAATTTGCTTACTAAACAATCACTTTTTGAAGCAATCAATCACCTGATATTTAAACATGAAACAATCATACAAGCAATTAAGATAGTATATAAAGATTCTAAATATTATCACACTTAATAAGCGAGACAAACATTAATATGCTATCATAAATATTAAGAAATCTAACTTATTTACACAAGCAGCCCTTTAGACGTACCCCACTCACGCAAACTATTGGTCTGGTTTGGTTGTTAAACCATTCTCTGATACCATTTTCTGTCACACCCTAAGACCGGTGGTGCCGACAGCCGCCGCGTATGCACGCTTACCTTCGCACACACGCAAGGCGTACTTTAAATCCTATTATTAAAATTAATATATAAGTCGCATAAATGAACTATGAGAACTTGACTCACAGCATGCAACCAATAATATAGACTACATAAAAAGAATAAATGCTTGACTGTGCATAGTTTAAATGAAAGTTACTTGTATATAACTATACGAGGGTAGAAAATCAAGATTATCAATTTCAAACATGCACTTCAAATATAAAGACACATGCTATTATATATATAATAAGCACTAAAAAAAATGCAATTATGCATGTTTACTTTGACACACAGGTTTCAAATTAAATCAAGTAAAAAATGATAAGACAAGTGTCCAAATACTTAGTTTCAATTTACAAGAGCAAAAACTAACAAGACTCTTATAAAAAAAAATTCATGTCATTTTATATGGACAAGTGTACACAATCACATACATATATTCACTGTCAAATAATTCCAACGTGCTTATATTTTAAACACATGATTTACGTATATTAAAAGATATAAAATGAAAGTAGGAACCTAATTTATACATAGATCTTGCCAATCAATATATATAAAAGTAACTACTACTGAAAGTCAGATTTACATAAGAATGAGCTAACTGTACATTCATCATCAAAATGCAATTATCTCCTCGTTAACATAACAAATAATATATATATACTACATGCTAACTGGACCATCATACCAAAATTTAATAGTCAAATATAATCAATTTCTAATATACAAGTATGATAAAAAAAAATTTACTTGTACAATACTTAAGAGTTCACATAATACTCACCAAGTGACATTAAAGGCTTAATCCTTTACGGCTCTGACCCCGCTCGCTAACCCTGGAACCCACAAAAGTGGAAAAGTGAGATAAATAAAATTTATCTCAGTACGGTATTCAGTTCCAGCCACTTAAATTTTAATTATAAGTTTAGGAAGTAATTACATTACTGAGTTAAAATACAATTTACAAATCAAGTAGATAAACATTTACTTTTATTTCAAATTTCAAATAAGCATAACAAGATTAGATTAAACCAGTTAATGCAATATGACATGTGAGCTCGGCACCAATTCAATATCAATTCAGATTCCAAGCATCACAAATACCGGCTCATTTGATTGGACAATTAGTAAAAATGCAAGTCTGGTTTATCACAAGTCAATCATTTCCTTCAGATACCGCGAACCACCCTATAGATGGATGCCAACGGCCAATTCAATTCATACATAATTCAATCAATTAAATCATCAAAATGTACAAGCAAGCTGGGAACACTCACACTCCGGTCCATTCCAGACTAGACCTACTGAGTCCCGGTACATAAGCGCTTATTACACGGTGCTTGGTAGGATGGGTCATGACTCCACCTCCAAACATTACGAGTGTCTATCTCAACCACACAAGCTGTACTTACCTCAATCAAATCACATTTCAATCGGATACCATTCAATATGCCACTATACAATCATGCATCATTTATATATTCACAAAATATTCTCATGAATGAAGATCAATTTATGAATTCAAAATGCATAATAATAATATATCACATATAATTAAAACTCAAGTGGAATCCGTACCTCATAAATAAAATGCAGCAGCAAAGAGCAAGACAAGGCAATCCTATTAACTCTTAGTCGTATCGACTATCCTCGGTTTCGATACTCAACCGCCCGACTCTAATTGAAATAGTTTACTAATAAGTTCTAATAACAATTTTGGAAAATAAAAAGTTTAATTCAAACAATTAAACAACCAATGAGATATTTCATATGTGTGACATGTTTTAAATGACAAGTATACTTAATTGCTGTACCATTGAATTTGGTTTCAATGTCTAAACATTGAGCCCGTTAGATATGTACTTAAGACTTGGGCATGTTGGTTCCCTATATAAACATGCAATGCCTTAGTACCCACATGATACCAACCTTGTTAAACCAGGTTTCGGCCACAAATTAAAACAGAAAAAAAGATAGATATTATGCACTATGATTATCATAGCTTAATTAAGGTGTAGGTCGGTTGGGTTATTTAACCATTAGTTTCCTATGCAATACACCACATCACCCACTAATTAGCTACATAAGTAGAATGAATGATTTCAAAAGAATTTCGTATAGTCACAGTGCTGTACAAAATTGATAATTCATGACAAAACAAAATTTTAAGGTACTAGTCTCCACAAAACGTGGAATAAAACCATAACAACAAAAGATTTTCAGAAAACTATTACATACATGTTCGATAATTGATAGAAATTCTATAAAAATGTAGTTATTCAATTTGACCCCTTTGAAATTAATTTCTTGTCACGGTTTGTCAGAATAATCATTTAAGAAAGCAATTTGGTTTATATAAAATTTCCCAAAAGTCGGTAAACTATTGATAAATTGTAAAAGAAAGATAGCTCAAATATCAACTGTTCAAGATTCGTAAATCCTTCAAAAATCAGTTTATGCACTGAACAATAACTAATTTCGAATCAATAGTTTCAAGAAATATATAAAATAAATGAGAAAATGTCAAATTCAGTTTACCACTTAATCCCCCCAAGTAGGAATTGTAAGACCCCTTAGAAATCGATGGAGAAGGCTCTAGAGTGCTCCAAGTCGAGAGGCAGGCCAAAATCAACGAGTTTGCTTCAACCTCCGAAAAACTCCCGTCGAAAAATAAGCCGAGAATAGGCCTCCAATCGGCGATCCAAAGGTAGACAATGCGAGAGGGTGGTGAGGTGAACGTGTGGGTACTTTGATCCGGTGAAACGGTGAAGAAATGGTGAAGATCAATGAGAGGTGTGTGTTTGGTTTTGGGAGAGAGGAGAGTCGCCTGTGTCTCTCCTTCTCTATGTTGGAATCGAATGGAAAAGACAAGAGATGATACGCAGGGGACCAGATCCTGATTTTTCTCCAAGGATCCACACTCAAGTTACTTCATATGCACATGGTGCACAACTAAATTATTGAACTATACACTTAGTTGATAAGTAGGCCCCATATGCCAAGGCTACAACGGAAGGAACCAAAGTTTCAGGAGTCAAATGGAGTTGTAATTTTAATTTTTTTTTCCCAAATATCGGTCATTAAAGAGAAATTTCAGTTTTCAAAAAAAATCAATTCCAAAAAAAAATAGACAATATGGATAAACTTTCAAATTCAAAAAATAAAATTACTCAATTAATAATTTCAGTCATGATTACCCAAATTTCACTAGAAATTCAGAAACAGTAAAAATTCAGAATGTAACACTTTGTTCTTATCCGTTCGAGATGGCTGTGAGTTGACGTGGCTTCAAGATGCGAGCCAAAGGAATCTCTGCCGTTGGCTTCTTCCTCCCCCTCTCCTCTCTCCACTAGCTATATATATACTTCACCTTCTCTCCCATTTTTGGTTGGCTGGGCGATTAGGGTTTCCACCTTGAAAAGAAAGGAGAGAAACGAAGGAAAAGAGAGGGAGGGAGTAGCTGCCAGAGATCCAAGGTATATCCATCTCTTTGTCTAGTAATCGATTTGATTAAGTTTGATTTCTCGATTTGTTGGCTGAAATTTGGAGAAAATTCAGAATTTGAAATTCTGGTCTGTGCACGGTATTATGCTTTGTTTTGAATGCTTTGATTACTCTCTAGTAGGCAAATTGACCCCTAAAACAATGAATCTAGTAGTGGAACTAAGTTGAGACCTGAATTTCTGTGTCTGTGATCTGTTACAAGCTTAATTCAGTAAAATTGGATGAAATTAGAATTGTTTCACTGGTTGGGCATAAAGGAGAACTGTGTGAGGCTTTACGATTGGGTTCTAGGCTTGGTACCAGCCTTTGGTACCTCTGTTGTACCTCTGGTACCGTACTGGTACGCTGTGACGAGAGACAGGGTTTGTTTCGTAAGAGAAAAAGTTTTCTGGGGACTTGTTTGTAAATTTCTAGGGGCCTATTTGTAAGAAAAAGGACTATACTGTAAATTATTTTGATTCAGGGGCCCTTGGGGAATATTTGTTGTGATATCGGGTCGGATCCTGACCCCTTCTTATCGGATCCAGTCGGACCCGTTACGGCTGGCTCAGGTCAACTGGGTCAGGTTGACCTGGCTCGACCCTATTCATTTTTGGGCTGGCTATTTTGGGCCTGGATTTTGTGGGCCGAAAGAAAAAAATGGAATAATGGACTTGAGCCCATTTCGGTTTTGTGAGGCCGACATTTAGTTGAGAAATTATTTTGATAAAAACAAAAGGCTTAATTTTTTATTAAGTTAATAATTAATTAGAGGAAAGGCCATTAGCAATAATCGGGTATTCCTTTAGTTAAGTGGGATTCGATTTTTCGGGAGATGATGAGAATAGTCTGAGTGAATCCAGAACATATACAATAACACAAATCACCAACATTCTGATCCCAAACAAACAAACTAATAAATTTTATTTTTGATCTTTAAATTATTTTCATAATTTCTTACTTAAATATTTTATGAGTTTATGATTTAGTTAATTTCACCTTTATAAAATAATTTCCGATACAATTAATTCACATCATTAGGAATTTAAATAACAAGTTATCTAATTAAGAATTTAAATAATGTTAAAGAAACATTACGAAATAAGTAAATGAATACTCTAATTTTTAAAATATAATTAACGAATTGTTAGAATAAGTATAAATTCTTATTGACTGGAAAGTCAAAATCAATTATTAATAATAAGATAAAATATTTAATAATATATTTTAAAATAGAATCCTCTTAATAAATAATCTGAACCTAACTATCCAAATATCAACCAGTCTGGTTAACTTAGGCCGTCAGTATGGTAACCCAAGAACCGTCAATAATTAGGTTATTTAAGTTACTTTAAGTATTTAACGGTTAGTAAGAAAGTCACTTGTTTTATTAGGAAATCGAACTAGAATCACTTGACACGTGATTATCAAGCCTAGCAAACTGTTAAGGGAGAGAACCCAAGTATGATGGCCGTCAAGAGTCCGAACCATCATGAGATACCAAGGAGCTACGTTTAAGCTTGCGATCCAGGTGCGGAATTACGTTGGATTTTTGTTAAAGTTTAAGTGACTATTAAGCTATGTTTGAATGTCTGTTATTTTATGTGGTTATGTGCTTTGCTAAAGTAAATATAATTTTTATTCATATTCATATTGGAAATTCGTTTGCATGCATGACCGTATTCAAGCATTTTTAAATGATAGTGCCCAATTATTGATAAAACTGCATTTTGAAAGGCATGTTCTCCGTTTTGAGAAGTTTGATAAGTAACAGTCAGATATTTGAAAATGCCGTTGCTATTGATAAATCCGACTTATGAATGATCTGACTGAAAGGAATGAAATGATGTGATTGAATAACTGGGATATAATATGATGTGCTTGATATGTGTGATTTGATATGCTTGCATCACTCTCCGGAGTCGGTTGGCCCCCGGCTTCGGCCAGTTCGGTAGCGCTATGCGGATTTGGAATCCCCTTTTGCCACTTGGGTAAGGGACGGATCCCTTTTGCCACCCAAGTTAGGGGAAGGTCTCCTTTTGCCACCCAACCGGTTGGGTTAGGAGTCCTGAGTGATTATGATTATAGAATTATGTTAATGACATGTGGATTTGAAATCCCCTTTTGCTACTTGGGTAAGGGACGGATCCCTTTTGCCACCCAAGTTAGGGGAAGATTTGTGATTTGCCCAGACTTATGTTATGCTCAACTCTGCCATGCTCGGATCCCCTGACACGCTCAGTTTCCTATCATATACAGACATGTGTTGTCTGTGACGGGATTCGTGCCACGTGATCAGTCCGACATGTATATGACTTCTGTCATAGTCAGATTTTGTTATTTTGTCCAATTTTGATTTCAGATTGGATAACATGTTTTAAAAAAGGATTTGATATTGGTTTATATAAGTTGACACATGCATGCTTTGTTTATGATAAATGCAGATAATGTTTTTACGGTCATGTTAAATCAATAAATTATTTATTTACGGGTATTATTTCTAGAACTTGGATTTTAGCTTAAATCCGCGTACTGGAACTAAAACCCGCACTGAGAATTATATTCTCATTCCGTACTTTTCGTATGTTTTCCACAATGGATGTGGGTTCCAGGTTGCAGAGACGGGCTCGATCAAGTCAAGCGAAGTTAAGCCAAATTGTCTTGCCATGAGGACTCAATGAGTCATAGGAGACAACATGGTAGTTCATGGTAAGCTGAAACCTAAACCTTAAAGATTAGAAAAAAAAATGCCTTGCGAGTACACAGAAGTTGTGTGTTCGCGGCGAGAAACTGCCCCACCCCATTGCGGGCTGTGACAGTCTCTTTTGGTGGTATCAGAGCATGGTTTTAAGCCTTAACCAGACCTGTAATACGCGAGTGTGGGTAGCAGCTAGGATAATTAATGGTATATGCATATATATTTAAATAATAAGTAATTTATAAAATTAATTTGAGATATGATGCTGTAAATAAACCGACAAGCAGTATTGTGTTCATAGGTAAACATTATGATATGTATAAGTTATATAGATACGAATTAATATAGGAACTATATTCTTCCAAATTTACTTAAAATTTTAATATAGATAACACTATGTAAACGACGAATTTAGTAGAATAAAAATATTGTGGTTTTGCTTAATTAAGGGAGATTATGTTCCTTAATTAACTCTAATAGTACATAATACATTTTCCTATTTGAACTTAATTACATGGCATGCTTTATATTATATATATAATTAAGTGGTAAAATGATATTCATAAAATAGGTAGATGATATATAAATAGAAATACAAGCATGTAGGATATATATTTATAATTGCAAATGGTTGCAAATTGAATTAGGAAAAAAAAATATTATATATCTGTTATTTTTAGAAAAAGAAACTCATTTCAGTTAATTAATTAATTTGTTAGATTTGAATATTTTCTTAAAATATTTATTAAGGAATATTAAATGCATGGTAATGTATACTTGATATTTTTCTTAATTGATTAGAATTACTTTGATAAATAATATAATGTATATATATACTACTTTAATATGGAAATAAGAGAAAAATGTTATTGATAATTTAAGTTTTGATATAAACTTAACTCTATTTGTTATTAAAGATGATAGTACGTAGATAAACGAATCTTAGATGATGTGACTTCAAGAAACGACTCGGCTATACAAGAATTACCAGCATTGAAGAAGATGATTGTTGAAGAATAAAACAGGAATGCAAGCCCCATAGTTTGCACTGAACCTGTAAGAAGAAAGTATGTACCAAAGTAGTTTTGGTACAATCATAATAAGTTGCCTTGTCCTTAACCCTAATATAATTACTCGAATAATGTTTATTTCGAGTATGGAAGTAAGGACAAATGACCTGAAGACTGTTCCAAAACAAATTCAACATGGGACTTTGATAAGCTCAATGAGGCAAACGTTATGGGAAAATACGTCCCCTGATGTAAGAATGAGATGCAATTCTCATAATAACTTGAAAGAATTAGGAGGATGTATTCCAAAATAACCTCTGGCTATTACTGAAAATTCATTCTACCTATTATTCTATGAGATGATCTTTTTGTCCTTAGACGCCTGCATTAAGTCATCTTATAGTTACGAGTACTCAATGAATGTACTTGTATAAAATAAAATAGGTTAGAATTTTAACCGGAGGACTTGTTAATAGCTTATAAACTGTGGACTTTGCTAAACAACTGGATAACCCAAATGTTTGGCAACCAGAGGAAGTGCAATTTAACCTTCCTAAATAATTTCATCTGTACTTCGAATGTCGAGTATATGATGATTAAGTCCTTAAGCTATTAACATTTAAAGTAATTAACTTGTTAAGATACAGGTTATAATACTTGTTTAATGATAAGTTGATATCTCAAATATTCCAGTTAATTTTCAAATATCTCAATATTTCAATAAGAACATTTTTGAGATTTTATCTGGAATAAGAGATTAAATATTTAAATAGCTTATCATTATACCTTGCGCCGTTAATTTCTGTTAAAACACAGCAAATAAGGTACAATTAAAATTATTGCTAGTCGATAACTTATTTGACTAGGCAATTCACTCTTGAGACACATAAAGGAGGTGACTTGAAGTTAAATCAATATGTTATTATGAACCTATGTAAATATTGGTATAAATAACTTCAACTTATCCTTACTTTATCAAGGAAGGTCACTTGCTATATCCGTTAACGACCATTAAATTCAATAGTAATGTCGTTCGGATTTGCAATTCTTGGAAATCTGATAAATCATACCTTAGTGATTTGTTAGATGATTTAAGGACTTCAATTGTCTTATGGAGTTAGAATAAATACATTCTCTCCATTGACTGTTAATAATTTTTAAATCCATACTGGATTGTGAAATTATTCAAGATTAGTTAATAGCTATGATAATTCATATTCTTAAATCACAATATATTCACTAGATGAATTATTGTAGATTTATAGAATTAAGCTATAACTATCAACCAATTGGAAATAACAATTCAAAATAAACTTTCCAAGTCTGATGGAAAGTTATCAATGACCTTGAGGGTTATTGTGTAGATGAAATGTTATACCTAAACGTATTTCTCAATAAAGAGAAATAAAATGCTCAAGAAACGAGTTAAATATATTCAACATCAAATTTCAGTCATATTAATCTCAAGGCGAGTACTTATGCTATATCCTTATTGAATAGCATATGTTTCTTGTTGACTGAAATCAATTGAATATAATGACCTGACTCAAAATTAAGAATTCTTAGTGTGAATTGAGCAAATAGAAAGCTCGTGACTTAAATATTCCGTAATAACAAGATTAACGGATATTCTAAGTTAGAATAAGATCAGTCACACTAGAAACTATGAATTCTTTAAAGATGAGTAGGACTCATGGAAATATATCGGTTCATACAAGAATAATCGACTTTCATTCTTGAAGAAAATTTTAATAATGGAAGTAGAAACTAGAATCGATTATATATTTTATTTTGAGTCAGTAAGAGAGAAGAAACCCATCGTCTAGAAGAAACTTTTGTACTTGAAATAGAGATCACCAATACTAGATCACCTTGTCCATCCGTTTAGTAGGAATGGGTATGTTAGAATAAATAAATAGATACATCTAGTCAGTAAACAAAATATTACCAAATCTCAAGATCTTGCTTGTCAGAATCAACAATTTAAATCCAAATTGATCTTAAAAAGAAATATAAATAAATACAAACTTAAAGATACTAATCATACCAAAATATAGTGAAAACAATTACCATGAAATTCAACAGTTAATAAAGACACTAAAATATTTGTGTACAAAGATTGAAATCTATATTGGCTGGTCACCAATATTGGTATTAATCTTTAATATATTAAGTATTACTTTGCTTTCTTGACTGACCATCAAGAAAGTTAAAGTCATACCTTGATATATTTGTACCAATAACAAAGAGGTAAAAAACAATTACTAAGCATAACCAAAATAATAAAGAGAATATGATGGAACAATACTAAATCAAACTAAAATACAAAGAAACTAATCTTGTATATTAAACTAATCTTGTACAAGGAAATTCGAGGACGAATTTTTTTAAGGAGGGTGGAATGTAACAACCTAGAATTCTCAAACGCAGTACAATAAAATTAATTAGATAAATTTTAAAAGTATTATCAAGGTAACTGAAATTTTATAATTAATAATCCTAAAACGATTAAATGAATAACTATAGAGAAACTTATTCGAAATCGAAATCTTTTAATTTGTGTAGTATTCACAATTAACGTACATGATTCTAGCAAAATCAAAGCTTGAGTATACAAAAATTTACAATCAAAACAACTCAAATTCTAATAGAAATAATAATAAATATTAATTTATATGAGTTGCAGCATCCTTAGCTACAAAGTCACTGCCACATAAAATCCCAAAGATCAATTTTTAATAAAAATTCCAAAATCACGCTGTCACCATCTCCTTCTTCCTCCTCTTTTCATTTCTCTCGCGCGATCCGTCCGATCCCTCTCTTCTCCGACGAGGGAATTTCTTCGAAAATGTTTAAGGGATGGGCTGTGATCAACCAATCCCGTCGCGCCACCCAGTCCCCCTCCTTTGATTGGCTGGCCTCCTTTGTTCTTATCCGTTCGAGATGGCTGTGAGTTGACGTGGCTTCAAGATGCGAGCCAAAGGAATCTCTACCGTTGGCTTCTTCCTCCCCCTCTCCTCTCTCCACTAGCTATATATATACTTCACCTTCTCTCCCATTTTTGGTTGGCTGGGCGATTAGGGTTTCCACCTTGAAAAGAAAGGAGAGAAACGGAGGAAAAGAGAGGGAGGGAGTAGCTGCCAGAGATCCAAGGTATATCCATCTCTTTGTCTAGTAATCGATTTGATTAAGTTTGATTTCTCGATTTGTTGGCTGAAATTTGGAGAAAATTCAGAATTTGAAATTCTGGTCTGTGCACGGTATTATGCTTTGTTTTGAATGCTTTGATTACTCTCTAGTAGGCAAATTGACCCCTAAAACAATGAATCTAGTAGTGGAACTAAGTTGAGACCTGAATTTCTGTGTCTGTGATCTGTTACAAGCTTAATTCAGTAAAATTGGATGAAATTAGAATTGTTTCACTGGTTGGGCATAAAGGAGACCTGTGTGAGGCTTTACGATTGGGTTCTAGGCTTGGTACCAGCCTTTGGTACCTCTGTTGTACCTCTGGTACCGTACTGGTACGCTGTGACGAGAGACAGGGTTTGTTTCGTAAGAGAAAAAGTTTTCTGGGGACTTGTTTGTAAATTTCTAGGGGCCTATTTGTAAGAAAAAGGACTATACTGTAAATTATTTTGGTTCAGGGGCCCTTGGGGAATATTTGTTGTGATATCGGGTCGGATCCTGACCCCTTCTTATCGGATCCAGTCGGACCCGTTACGGCTGGCTCAGGTCAACTGGGTCAGGTTGACATGGCTCGACCCTATTCATTTTTGGGCTGGCTATTTTGGGCCTGGATTTTGTGGGCCGAAAGAAAAAAAATGGAATAATGGACTTGAGCCCATTTCGGTTTTGTGAGGCCGACATTTAGTTGAGAAATTATTTTGATAAAAACAAAAGGCTTAATTTTTTATTAAGTTAATAATTAATTAGAGGAAAGGCCATTAGCAATAATCGGGTATTCCTTTAGTTAAGTGGGATTCGATTTTTCGGGAGATGATGAGAATAGTCTGAGTGAATCCAGAACAGATACAATAACACAAATCACCAACATTCTGATCCCAAACAAACAAACCAATAAATTTTATTTTTGATCTTTAAATTATTTTCATAATTTCTTACTTAAATATTTTATGAGTTTATGATTTAGTTAATTTCACCTTTATAAAATAATTTCCGATACAATTAATTCACATCATTAGGAATTTAAATAACAAGTTATCTAATTAAGAATTTAAATAATGTTAAAGAAACATTACGAAATAAGTAAATGAATACTCTAATTTTTAAAATATAATTAACGAATTGTTAGAATAAGTATAAATTCTTATTGACTGGAAAGTCAAAATCAATTATTAATAATAAGATAAAATATTTAATAATATATTTTAAAATAGAATCCTCTTAATAAATAATCTGAACCTAACTATCCAAATATCAACCAGTCTGGTTAACTTAGGCCGTCAGTATGGTAACCCAAGAACCGTCAATAATTAGGGTATTTAAGTTACTTTAAGTATTTAACGGTTAGTAAGAAAGTCACTTGTTTTATTAGGAAATCGAACTAGAATCACTTGACACGTGATTATCAAGCCTAGCAAACTGTTCAGGGAAAGAACCCAAGTATGATGGCCGTCAAGAGTCCGAACCATCATGAGATACCAAGGAGCTACGTTTAAGCTTGCGATCCAGGTGCGGAATTACGTTGGATTTTTGTTAAAGTTTAAGTGACTATTAAGCTATGTTTGAATGTATGTTATTTTATGTGGTTATGTGCTTTACTAAAGTAAATATAATTTTTATTCATATGTATATTGGAAATTCGTTTGCCTGCATGACCGTATTCAAGCATTTTTAAATGATAGTGCCCAATTATTGATAAAACTGCATTTTGAAAGGCATGTTCTCCGTTTTGAGAAGTTTGATAAGTAACAGTCAGATATTTGAAAATGCCGTTGCTATTGATAAATCCGACTTATGAATGATCTGACTGAAAGGAATGAAATGATGTGATTGAATAACTGGGATATAATATGATGTGCTTGATATGTGTGATTTGATATGCTTGCATCACTCTCCGGAGTCGGTTGGCCCCCGGCTTCGGCCAGTTCGGTAGCGCTATGCGGATTTGGAATCCCCTTTTGCCACTTGGGTAAGGGACGAATCCCTTTTGCCACCCAAGTTAGGGGAAGGTCTCCTTTTGCCACCCAACCGGTTGGGTTAGGAGTCCTGAGTGATTATGATTATGGAATTATGTTAATGACATGTGGATTTGAAATCCCCTTTTGCTACTTGGGTAAGGGACGGATCCCTTTTGCCACCCAAGTTAGGGGAAGATTTGTGATTTGCCCAGACTTATGTTATGCTCAACTCTGCCATGCTCGGATCCCCTGACACGCTCAGTTTCCTATCATATACAGACATGTGTTGTATGTGACGGGATTCGTGCCACGTGATCAGTCCGACATGTATATGACTTCTGTCATAGTCAGATTTTGTTATTTTGTCCAATTTTGATTTCAGATTGGATAACATGTTTTAAAAAAGGATTTGATATTGGTTTATATAAGTTGACACATGCATGCTTTGTTTATGATAAATGCAGATAATGTTTTTACGGTCATGTTAAATCAATAAATTATTTATTTACGGGTATTATTTCTAGAACTTGGATTTTAGCTTAAATCCGCGTACTGGAACTAAAACCCGCACTGAGAATTATATTCTCATTCCGTACTTTTCGTATGTTTTCCACAATGGATGTGGGTTCCAGGTTGCAGAGACGGGCTCGATCAAGTCAAGCGAAGTTAAGCCAAATTGTCTTGCCATGAGGACTCAATGAGTCATAGGAGACAACATGGTAGTTCATGGTAAGCTGAAACCTAAACCTTAAAGATTAGAAAAAAAAATGCCTTGCGAGTACACAGAAGTTGTGTGTTCGCGGCGAGAAACTGCCCCACCCCATTGCGGGCTGTGACAGTCTCTTTTGGTGGTATCAGAGCATGGTTTTAAGCCTTAACCAGACCTGTAATACGCGAGTGTGGGTAGCAGCTAGGATAATTAATGGTATATGCATATATATTTAAATAATAAGTAATTTATAAAATTAATTTGAGATATGATGCTGTAAATAAACCGACAAGCAGTAATGTGTTCATAGGTAAACATTATGATATGTATAAGTTATATAGATACGAATTAATATAGGAACTATATTCTTCCAAATTTACTTAAAATTTTAATATAGATAACACTATGTAAACGACGAATTTAGTAGAATAAAAATATTGTGGTTTTGCTTAATTAAGGGAGATTATGTTCCTTAATTAACTCTAATAGTACATAATACATTTTCCTATTTGAACTTAATTACATGGCATGCTTTATATTATATATATAATTAAGTGGTAAAATGATATTCATAAAATAGGTAGATGATATATAAATAGAAATACAAGCATGTAGGATATATATTTATAATTGCAAATGGTTGCAAATTGAATTAGGAAAAAAAATATTATATATCTGTTATTTTTAGAAAAAGAAACTCATTTCAGTTAATTAATTAATTTGTTAGATTTGAATATTTTCTTAAAATATTTATTAAGGAATATTAAATGCATGGTAATGTATACTTGATATTTTTCTTAATTGATTAGAATTACTTTGATAAATAATATAATGTATATATATACTACTTTAATATGGAAATAAGAGAAAAATGTTATTGATAATTTAAGTTTTGATATAAACTTAACTCTATTTGTTATTAAAGATGATAGTACGTAGATAAACGAATCTTAGATGATGTGACTTCAAGAAACGACTCGGCTATACAAGAATTACCAGCATTGAAGAAGATGATTGTTGAAGAATAAAACAGGAATGCAAGCCCCATAGTTTGCACTGAACCTGTAAGAAGAAAGTATGTACCAAAGTAGTTTTGGTACAATCATAATAAGTTGCCTTGTCCTTAACCCTAATATAATTACTCGAATAATGTTTATTTCGAGTATGGAAGTAAGGACAAATGACCTGAAGACTGTTCCAAAACAAATTCAACATGGGACTTTGATAAGCTCAATGAGGCAAACGTTATGGGAAAATACGTCCCCTGATGTAAGAATGAGATGCAATTCTCATAATAACTTGAAAGAATTAGGAGGATGTATTCCAAAATAACCTCTGGCTATTACTGAAAATTCATTCTACCTATTATTCTATGAGATGATCTTTTTGTCCTTAGACGCCTGCATTAAGTCATCTTATAGTTACGAGTACTCAATGAATGTACTTGTATAAAATAAAATAGGTTAGAATTTTAACCGGAGGACTTGTTAATAGCTTATAAACTGTGGACTTTGCTAAACAACTGGATAACCCAAATGTTTGGCAACCAGAGGAAGTGCAATTTAACCTTCCTAAATAATTTCATCTGTACTTCGAATGTCGAGTATATGATGATTAAGTCCTTAAGCTATTAACATTTAAAGTAATTAACTTGTTAAGATACAGGTTATAATACTTGTTTAATGATAAGTTGATATCTCAAATATTCCAGTTAATTTTCAAATATCTCAATATTTCAATAAGAACATTTTTGAGATTTTATCTGGAATAAGAGATTAAATATTTAAATAGCTTATCATTATACCTTGCGCCGTTAATTTCTGTTAAAACACAGCAAATTAGGTACAATTAAAATTATTTGTCACACCCCGACACCTAGGGCTTGACAATCCCCGCCGCGAATACACAATCTCTGTGCACTCGCAAGGCGTTTCCTTACTAATCACAAGGGTTAAGTTCCAGCTTACCATGATCTACCACGTTGTCTCCTAAGACTCGTTGAGTTATCATGGCAAGACAAATTTTGGCTTAACTTCGCTTGACTTGATCGAGCCCGTCTCTGCGACCTGGAACCCACATCCATTGTGGAAAACATGCAAAAGCACGGAATGAGAAATAAATTCTCAGTGCGGGTTTTAGTTCCAGTACGTGGATTTAAGCTAAAATCCAAATTCCAGAAATACTACCCATAAATAACTAATTTATTGATTAAACAAGACAGTAAAAATATTATCTGCATTAATATAAAACAAGGTATGCATGTGTCAACTTAAATGATATCAATTTCAATTATTCGTTTAAATCATGATATCCAGCATATGACCGTAATTGAAATCGGACGGAATCACAAAATCTGACTATGACAAATGTCATTTACATGTCGGAACTGAACACGTGGCACGAACCCCATCGCAGACAACACATGTCTGGATATGATAGGAAACTGAGCGTGTCAGGGGTCCGAGCATGGCAGAATTGAGCATATCACAAATCTGAACAAATCACAAATCTTCCCCTAACCCGAGGGCAGGCAAAAGGGGATTCCAAACCCACATGTCATTAACATAATTTCATAATTATAATCATATTCACTCAGAACTCCTAACCCAACCGGTTGGGCAGGCAAAAGGAGACCTCTCCCTAACCCGAGGGCAGGCAAAAGAGACTCATCTCTAACCCTGGGCAGGCAAAAGGGAGTTCCAAATCCGCATAGCGCTACCGAACTGGCCGAAGCCGGGGGCCAACCGACTCCGGAGAGTGATGCAAACATATCAAATCACACATCTCAAGCACATCATATCATATCTCAGCTATTCATTCACATCATTTCATATCTTTCAGTCAGATCATTCATAAGTCGGATTTATCAATAGCAACGGCATTTCCAAATATCTGACTGTTACTTATCAAATTTCTCAAAACGGAGAACATGCATTTCAAAATGCAGTTTTATCAATAATTGGGCACTATCATTTAAAAATGCTTGAATACGGTCATGCAGGCAAACGAATTTCCAATAAGTATATGAATAAAACATATTTTATTAATTACTTAAACTTTAACAAAAATCCAACGTAATTCCGCACCTGGATAGTAGAAAGCTTAAACGTAGTTTCTCGATATCTCATGATGATTCGAATGCTTGACGGCCATCATATTTGGGTTCTCTCCCTTAACAGTTTGCTAGGCTTGATAGTCACGTGTCAAATGAATTCTAGTTCGCTTCCCTAATAAAACAAGTGACTTTCTTACTAACCGTTACATACTTAAAGTAACCTAAATAACCTAATTATTGGCGGTTCTTGGGTTACCATACTGACGGCCTAAGTTAACCAGACTGGTTAAGATTTGGATAGTTAGATTCAGATTATTTATTTAGAGGATTCTGTTTTAAAATATATTATTAAGTATTTTATCTTATTATTAATAATTGGTTTTGACTTTCCAGTCATTAAAAATTTATATTTATTTTTATTGTATAAGTTATGAATTATATTTTAGATTGAAAATATTCACTTATTTATTATATAGTGTTTTTCCCAATATTCATTTAGTTGTGCTATATTTGATTTATTTCATTAATACTTAATTAATTAGTTTGCATTGCTTAATATTTATTAAATTATTTAACTATTTGTTATATCGAAAATTTAAATCAGAAAATTATAATCTAAGATCAAGAAAACAATTGGAAATAGAAAATTAAAATCTAAATTATTTGATTGGTTTGTTTATGATCAAAAAGTCGGTGATTTAATTGTCATTGTATTTGTTCTTGACTTCATTCGAACTATTCTCATCATCTCCCGAAAAATCGAATCCCACTTAATTAAAGGAATACCCAGTTATTGCTAACGGCCTTTCCTATAATTAATTTTTATTTATTCTTAAGCCCACAATTTGTTTAACTTAATCAAAGATTAAGTTTTTTTTTATAAAATAAATTTCATCTAAAATTTCGGCCCAAACCAGCAGCAATAGGCCCAAGCCCATTTTATTATTATTATTCCTCTTCTTCTGGCCCAGAAAGTCTAGGCCCACAAAGGTCAGCCCAAAATCGAATAGGGTCGAGCCAGGTCAACCTGACCCAGTTGACCTGAGCCAACCGTAACGGGTCCGACTGGATCCAATAAGGAGGGGTCTGGATCCGACCCGCAATGCTTGTAATTTTATCCAGAGGCCCCTGAGCTTAATTCTTTTACAAATGAGCCCTTTAAATTTATAAAAAGGCCCTTTTCCTTTACTAACAAGCCCCTAGAATTTACAAACAAGTCCCCATAAAACTTTTTCTCTTACGAAACAAACCCTGTCTCTCGTCACAGCGTACCAGTATGGTACCAGAGGTACAGCCAGTGTACCAGAAGCTGGTACCACCTCACAAACACCCTCGTTTGACCTCCCTTTCGCTGCCCAACCAGTTATTCCAGGCAAATAGCCTTTGCACAAGGTTACTTAGTCCATTACTTCATCTCAGCCCACCAAAATTAAATTGGCATTTGGTTCCATCATATAATAGTTAGTTTAATTGATTTCATAGCTTAATTTGCTCGCAACCAGACTCATCACCACAAGAACATTAAGAAAATCTGGAATTGGGGATAAACCCTAACTGTTAACTGAAATTGAGAGAAGAAAAGGATAGTATACCTTAATCCCTACTTCTCCCCTTTCTCTACTTCTTCCTTGCCTTTTCCACCTTTATCCGTCTCTCTCTTTCTCTCCTTTCCACCATTAAACATTTTCTTTTTCGGCCAAATAAAAGGGAGAAGAGAGGAATAATGTGTACCGAAAAGAAAATAAAAAGTGAACGACAAGCCTATTTATAGACGAGAGAAAGGTATGGCGGTATGCACAAGCCAATTGTCTCTCTCCACCTTGACAACTCGATAAGGATGAATTATAATGGGCCCCACTTCCCGTCCAGCTTAGCAAGGATAAGAACAAGAAGGTGAGAGAGGGAGAGTACACTTGATTTCGATCCAACGGAAGGAGAGTTGCTCCTCTAGCTCGAGCCAATCAAAACAGGAGGAAGAAGATAAAGAGGAGACGAAGAAGAAGGCCGAGGTGGGAGAGGCTCAGATCGGAAATGAAGGGAGGAGAAAATTAAGAGAAATTGATAAATTTTTGGAGTCCGGATTTGATCAAACGGTGGAGACAATTCCAAAATGAATTTCCTTCATCCAACGATCCATATTAAATTTAAATTCGATAAGATTTAATATTATAACCTACAACATTTCAAATTTCAATTATCCAATATGTTTAATAATTGGTTTACATTTTCCTAAACAACTTGTGTTGTATATTTAATTTAATTCATATTGTGATAAAATCGTATAAATTTTAAATTAATACTAATAAGATTGTCGATTTTCGATTTAATTCTCTGGTCACACTATTTCCATTTGTTTGAATTAGGTTTATGAGTAATTCTGCTCGTTTTTATCATGAATGCTGCAACTCATATAAAGTTATTTAATTAATTGTTTTCATTCAAATTTAATTAGTCTGATGTTAAATTTCAGTATTCATTAAACTTTGATTTTGCTAGAATCATGTAGATGATTTTTAGAAACTACACAAATTAAAAGATTTCGATTTCGAGTGAATTTTACTGTTACGATTTAATTAATCGTTTGAGATTATTAGTTTTAGAATTTTGTTTATCTCAATATTATTTTTAAAATTAGCCTAATTGTCATAATTAAACTGGATATGGTATTTCTACTATGTTACATTCCACCCCCCTTAAAAGAAATTTCGTCCTCGAAATTTCAAAGGAAGAGTTAAGTTTTATATATATTTGTGATTAGTTTCATCATGTTTTAACTTGTTTTAGTATCGTTCCTCTCTATTCTCTTTATTATTTTGGTTTTGCTTAATAATTGTTTTAACCTCTTTGTTATTGGTACAAATATATCAAGGTATGACTTTAACTTTCTTGATGGTCAGTCAAGGAAGCAGAGTAATACTTAATATATAAAAGATTAATATCGATATTGGTGACCAGCCAATACAGATTTCAATCTTCGTACATGGATATTTTAGTGTCCTTATTAACTGTTGAATTTCATGGTAGTTATTTTCTGTATATTTTGGTATGAATAGTATCTTCAATTTTGTATTTATTTATATTTCTTTTTAAGATCAAATTTGAAACTAGATTGCTCATTCTCACAAGCAAGATCTTGAGATTTGGTGATGTTTTGATTACGGAATAAACTTATCTATCTTATTTATTCTAACATATATATTCCAAATAAACAAATGGACAAGGTAATCTAGTGTTGGTGAATTCTATTCCAAGTACAAAAGTTTCTTCTGGACTATGGGTTTCTCCTCTCTTACCGACTCAAGATAAAATATATAATCGATTCTAGTTTCTACTTTCATTATTAAAATTTCTTTCAAGAATGAAAGTCGATTATCCTTGTAAGAATCGATATATTTCCATGAGTCCTATCCATCTTTAAAGAATTCATAGTTCCTTTAGTATGACTGATCTTATTCTAACTTAAAATATACGTTGATCATGTTATTACGGAATATTTAAGTCATGAGCTTTCTATTAGCTCAAGTCACACTAAGAATTCTTTATTTCGAGTCAGGTCATTATATTCAAATAGTTTCAGTCAACAAGAAACAGATGCTATTCAATAAGGATATAGCATAAGTACTCGCCTTGAGATTAATATGACTGAAATTGGTGTTGAATATTTTTGACTCGTTTCTTGAGCATTTTATTTCTCTTTATTGAGAAATACTTTTAGGTATAACAACCTATCTACACAACAACCCTCAAGGTCATGGATAGTTTTCCATCAAACTTGGAAAGTTAATTTTAAATTGTTATCTCCAATTGGTTGATAGTTATAGCTTAATTCTATAAATTTACAATAATTCATCTAGTGAATATATTGTAATTTAAGAATATGAATTATCATAGCTATAACTAATTTTGAATAATTTCACAATCCAGTATGGATTTAAAAATTATTGACAATCAATGGAGATAATGTATTTATTCTAACACCATAAGACAATTGAAGTTCTTCGATCCTCTAACAAATCACTAAGGTATGATTTATCAGATTTTCAAGAGTTGCAAATCCGAACGACATTACTATTTAATTTAATGAACGTTAACGGATATAGCTAGTGACCTTCCTTGATAAAGTAAGGATAAGTTGAAGTTATTTATACCAATATTTACATATGTTCATAATAACATATTGATTTAACTTCAAGTCACCTCCTTTATGTTTCCCAAGAGTGAATTGCCTAGTCAAATAAGTTATAGACTAGCAATAATTTTAATTGCACCCAATTTACTATGTTCTAACAGAAATTAATGGCGCAATGTTTAATGATAAGCTGTTTAAATATTTAATCTCTTATTCCTGACAAAATCTCAAAATTGTTCTTATTGAAATATTGAGATATTTGAAAATTAACTGGAATAATTGAGATATCCACTTATCATCAAACAAGCGTTATAACCTGTATCTTAACAAGTTAATTGCTTTAAGTGTTAATAGCTTAAGGACTCAATCATCATATACTCGACATTCGGAGTACAGATGGAATTATTTAGGAAGGTTAAATTGCACTTCCTCTGGTTGCCAAACATTTGGGTTATTCAGTTGTTTAGCAAAGTCCATAGTTTATAAGCTATTAACGAGTCCTCCGGTTAAAATTCTAACCTATTTTATTTTATACAAGTACATTCATTGAGTACTCGTAACTATAAGATGACTTAGTGTAGGTGTCTAGGGACAAAAAGATCATCTCATAGAATAATAGGTAGAATAAATTTCCAGTAATATCCAGAGGTTATTTTGGGATACATCCTCCTAAATTTTTTTCAAGTTATTATGAGAATTACATCTCATTCTTACATCAGGGGACGTATTTTCCCATAATGTTTGCCTCATTGAGCTTGTCAAAGTCCCATGTTGAATTTATTTTGGAACAGTCTTCAGCTCATTTGTCCTTACCTCCATACTCGAGATAAACATTATTCAAGTAATTATATTAGGGTTAAGGACAAGGCAACTTGTCATGATTGTACCAAAACTATTTTGGTACATACTTTCTTTTTGCAGGTTCAATGCAAACTATGGGGCTTGCATTCCTGTTTTGTTTTTCAACAGTCATCTTCTTCAACGCTGGTAGTGCTTGTGTAGCCGAGTCGTTTCTTGAAGTAGCGTCATCTAAAATTCGTTTATCTACGTACTATTATTTTTAATAACAAATAGAGTTAAGTTTATATCAAAACTTAAATTATCAATAACATATTTCTCTTATTTCCAAATTATAGTAGTATATATATACATTATATTAATTATCAGAATAGTTCTAATTGAGAAAAATAAAATAGCAAATATTGATTATCATGCATTTAGTATTATTTAAAAAAATATTTTAAGGAAGTATTCAAATCTAATTAATTATCTAATTAACTAGATAGAGTTCCTTTTCTAAAAATAACATGTATATAATTTAATTAATTATTTTTTTTTTCTAGTTTAATTCACAATCATTTACAATTATATATATATGCATCCTACATGATTATATTTCTATTTATATATTATCTACCTATTTTATGAAGATCATATTACCATTTATTTCAATACATAATATAAATCATGCCATATAATTAAGTTCAAATAGGATAATGCATCATATCTCAAATAAACTTTATAAGTTACTCATGATTTAAATATACATATATATACCCTTAATTATTTCGGATACTACCCACACTCACGTATTATAGGTCTGGTTAAGGCTTAAAACCATGCTCTGATACCACCAAAGAGACTGTCACACCCCGACACCTAGGGCTTGACAATCCCCGCCGCGAATACACAATCTCTGTGCACTCGCAAGGCGTTTCCTTACTAATCACAAGGGTTAAGTTCCAGCTTACCATGATCTACCACGTTGTCTCCTATGACTCGTTGAGTTATCATGGCAAGACAAATTTTGGCTTAACTTCGCTTGACCTGATCGAGCCCGTCTCTGCGACCTGGAACCCACATCCATTGTGGAAAACATGCAAAAGCACGGAATGAGAAATAAATTCTTAGTGCGGGTTTTAGTTCCAGTACGTGGATTTAAGCTAAAATCCAAGTTCCAGAAATACTACCCATAAATAACTAATTTATTGATTAAACAAGACAGTAAAAATATTATCTGCATTAATATAAAACAAGGTATGCATGTGTCAACTTAAATGATATCAATTTCAATTATTCGTTTAAATCATGATATCCAGCATATGACCGTAATTGAAATCGGACGGAATCACAAAATCTGACTATGACAAATGTCATTTACATGTCGGAACTGAACACGTGGCACGAACCCCATCGCAGACAACACATGTCTGGATATGATAGGAAACTGAGCGTGTCAGGGGTCCGAGCATGGCAGAATTGAGCATATCACAAATCTGAACAAATCACAAATCTTCCCCTAACCCGAGGGCAGGCAAAAGGGGATTCCAAACCCACATGTCATTAACATAATTTCATAATTATAATCATATTCACTCAGGACTCCTAACCCAACCGGTTGGGCAGGCAAAAGGAGACCTCTCCCTAACCCGAGGGCAGGCAAAAGAGACTCATCTCTAACCCTGGGCAGGCAAAAGGGAGTTCCAAATCCGCATAGCGCTACCGAACTGGCCGAAGCCGGGGGCCAACCGACTCCGGAGAGTGATGCAAACATATCAAATCACACATCTCAAGCACATCATATCATATCTCAGCTATTCATTCACATCATTTCATATCTTTCAGTCAGATCATTCATAAGTCGGATTTATTAATAGCAACGGCATTTCCAAATATCTGACTGTTACTTATCAAATTTCTCAAAACGGAGAACATGCATTTCAAAATGCAGTTTTATCAATAATTGGGCACTATCATTTAAAAATGCTTGAATACGGTCATGCAGGCAAACGAATTTCCAATAAGCATATGAATAAAACATATTTTATTAATTACTTAAACTTTAACAAAAATCCAACGTAATTCCGCACCTGGATAGTAGAAAGCTTAAACGTAGTTTCTCGATATCTCATGATGATTCGAATGCTTGACGGCCATCATATTTGGGTTCTCTCCCTTAACAGTTTGCTAGGCTTGATAGTCACGTGTCAAATGAATTCTAGTTCGCTTCCCTAATAAAACAAGTGACTTTCTTACTAACCGTTACATACTTAAAGTAACCTAAATAACCTAATTATTGGCGGTTCTTGGGTTACCATACTGACGGCCTAAGTTAACCAGACTGGTTAAGATTTGGATAGTTAGATTCAGATTATTTATTTAGAGGATTCTGTTTTAAAATATATTATTAAGTATTTTATCTTATTATTAATAATTGGTTTTGACTTTCCAGTCATTAAAAATTTATATTTATTTTTATTGTATAAGTTATGAATTATATTTTAGATTGAAAATATTCACTTATTTATTATATAGTGTTTTTCCCAATATTCATTTAGTTGTGCTATATTTGATTTATTTCATTAATACTTAATTAATTAGTTTGCATTGCTTAATATTTATTAAATTATTTAACTATTTGTTATATCGAAAATTTAAATCAGAAAATTATAATCTAAGATCAAGAAAACAATTGGAAATAGAAAATTAAAATCTAAATTATTTGATTGGTTTGTTTAGGATCAAAAAGTCGGTGATTTAATTGTCATTGTATTTGTTCTTGACTTCATTCGAACTATTCTCATCATCTCCCGAAAAATCGAATCCCACTTAATTAAAGGAATACCCAGTTATTGCTAACGGCCTTTCCTATAATTAATTTTTATTTATTCTTAAGCCCACAATTTGTTTAACTTAATCAAAGATTAAGTTTTTTTTATAAAATAAATTTCATCTAAAATTTCGGCCCAAACCAGCAGCAATAGGCCCAAGCCCATTTTATTATTATTATTCCTCTTCTTCTGGCCCAGAAAGTCTAGGCCCACAAAGGTCAGCCCAAAATCGAATAGGGTCGAGCCAGGTCAACCTGACCCAGTTGACCTGAGCCAACCGTAACGGGTCCGACTGGATCCAATAAGGAGGGGTCTGGATCCGACCCGCAATGCTTGTAATTTTATCCAGAGGCCCCTGAGCTTAATTCTTTTACAAATGAGCCCTTTAAATTTATAAAAAGGCCCTTTTCCTTTACTAACAAGCCCCTAGAATTTACAAACAAGTCCCCAGAAAAACTTTTTCTCTTACGAAACAAACCCTGTCTCTCGTCACAGCGTACCAGTATGGTACCAGAGGTACAGCCAGTGTACCAGAAGCTGGTACCACCTCACAAACACCCTCGTTTGACCTCCCTTTCGCTGCCCAACCAGTTATTCCAGGCAAATAGCCTTTGCACAAGGTTACTTAGTCCATTACTTCATCTCAGCCCACCAAAATTAAATTGGCATTTGGTTCCATCATATAATAGTTAGTTTAATTGATTTCATAGCTTAATTTGCTCGCAACCAGACTCATCACCACAAGAACATTAAGAAAATCTGGAATTGGGGATAAACCCTAACTGTTAACTGAAATTGAGAGAAGAAAAGGATAGTATACCTTAATCCCTACTTCTCCCCTTTCTCTACTTCTTCCTTGCCTTTTCCACCTTTATCCGTCTCTCTCTTTCTCTCCTTTCCACCATTAAACATTTTCTTTTTCGGCCAAATAAAAGGGAGAAGAGAGGAATAATGTGTACCGAAAAGAAAATAAAAAGTGAACGACAAGCCTATTTATAGACGAGAGAAAGGTATGGCGGTATGCACAAGCCAATTGTCTCTCTCCACCTTGACAACTCGATAAGGATGAATTATAATGGGCCCCACTTCCCGTCCAGCTTAGCAAGGATAAGAACAAGAAGGTGAGAGAGGGAGAGTACACTTGATTTCGATCCAACGGAAGGAGAGTTGCTCCTCTAGCTCGAGCCAATCAAAACAGGAGGAAGAAGATAAAGAGGAGACGAAGAAGAAGGCCGAGGTGGGAAAGGCTCAGATCGGAAATGAAGGGAGGAGAAAATTAAGAGAAATTGATAAATTTTTCGAGTCCGGATTTGATCAAACGGTGGAGACAATTCCAAAATGAATTTCCTTCATCCAACGATCCATATTAAATTTAAATTCGATAAGATTTAATATTATAACCTGCAACATTTCAAATTTCAATTATCCAATATGTTTAATAATTGGTTTACATTTTCCTAAACAACTTGTGTTGTATATTTAATTTAATTCATATTGTGATAAAATCGTATAAATTTTAAATTAATAGTAATAAGATTGTCGATTTTCGATTTAATTCTCTGGTCACACTATTTCCATTTGTTTGAATTAGGTTTATGAGTAATTCTGCTCGTTTTTATCATGAATGCTGCAACTCATATAAAGTTATTTAATTAATTGTTTTCATTCAAATTTAATTAGTCTGATGTTAAATTTCAGTATTCATTAAACTTTGATTTTGCTAGAATCATGTAGATGATTTTTAGAAACTATACAAATTAAAAGATTTCGATTTCGAGTGAATTTTACTGTTACGATTTAATTAATCGTTTGAGATTATTAGTTTTAGAATTTTGTTTATCTCAATATTATTTTTAAAATTAGCCTAATTGTCATAATTAAACTGGATATGGTATTTCTACTATGTTACATTATTGCTAGTCGATAACTTATTTGACTAGGCAATTCACTCTTGAGACACATAAAGGAGGTGACTTGAAGTTAAATCAATATGTTATTATGAACCTATGTAAATATTGGTATAAATAACTTCAACTTATCCTTACTTTATCAAGGAAGGTCACTTGCTATATCCGTTAACGACCATTAAATTCAATAGTAATGTCGTTCGGATTTGCAATTCTTGGAAATCTGATAAATCATACCTTAGTGATTTGTTAGATGATTTAAGGACTTCAATTGTCTTATGGAGTTAGAATAAATACATTCTCTCCATTGACTGTTAATAATTTTTAAATCCATACTGGATTGTGAAATTATTCAAGATTAGTTAATAGCTATGATAATTCATATTCTTAAATCACAATATATTCACTAGATGAATTATTGTAGATTTATAGAATTAAGCTATAACTATCAACCAATTGGAAATAACAATTCAAAATAAACTTTCCAAGTCTGATGGAAAGTTATCAATGACCTTGAGGGTTATTGTGTAGATAAAATGTTATACCTAAACGTATTTCTCAATAAAGAGAAATAAAATGCTCAAGAAACGAGTTAAATATATTCAACATCAAATTTCAGTCATATTAATCTCAAGGCGAGTACTTATGCTATATCCTTATTGAATAGCATATGTTTCTTGTTGACTGAAATCAATTGAATATAATGACCTGACTCAAAATTAAGAATTCTTAGTGTGAATTGAGCTAATAGAAAGCTCGTGACTTAAATATTCCGTAATAACAAGATTAACGGATATTCTAAGTTAGAATAAGATCAGTCACACTAGAAACTATGAATTCTTTAAAGATGAGTAGGACTCATGGAAATATATCGGTTCATACAAGAATAATCGACTTTCATTCTTGAAGAAAATTTTAATAATGGAAGTAGAAACTAGAATCGATTATATATTTTATTTTGAGTCAGTAAGAGAGAAGAAACCCATCGTCTAGAAGAAACTTTTGTACTTGAAATAGAGATCACCTGTGACACCCCGTCGAATACTGTAACATGACAACACGCGACGGAGTGCCCGCCGCGGATGCCTACTGCACCCGCAAGGCTTACTATTACTTAATTTACCAATTAAAATTGATTCTACTCAAATAATATACCGATTAATTAGAAATTTATAATTAATTACTTAAATATAAAGTAAATCCTATAAAGGCCTGGTATTTCGGATTACTAACCACAATATCCAATGGTCCGCTACTCGTCTTGCAGTCTAGCACTTGATCTGAAACCTGGAACCCACAACCAATCGTGGAAACAATGCAAAAAGCACGGAATGAGATAAATAAAATTTATCTCAGTACGGTATTCAGTTCCAGCCACTTGAGTTTTGATTATCATGTGTTGGAACTAAATACAAGACTGAGTCAAATAAATTCCATATCAAATTTTCATTTCATTTTATTTCAAATAACATTAAAACTAGACTTTCGATCAAGCAATGCAATTAGACAAATAAATTCATTATTATTCAAAATCAATTTTCCTTAAAATTCAAAATATGACAATTAGCATTTCAATTACTTGAACAAATAATTAATAACATGTAATAACTAACGTGCAAATTAAAAGCAACCCTTACAACTTGTTTCCAATAGGAATAGCAAGGTCAAATCAATTCAATCAATGCAATATGAAATGTGAGCTCGGCATCAATTCCATAACAATTCAAATATCAATGTATAGCAAAAGCCGACTCATTTGGTTGGACAATTACCTAATATGCAAGTCTGGTTTATCACAAGTCAATCATTTCAGTCATTTCCTTCAGATACCGCGAACCACCCTATAGATGGATGCCAACGGCCAATTCAATCATACATAATTCAATCAATTAAATCATCAAAATGTACAAGCAAGCTGGGAACACTCACACTCCGGTCCATTCCAGACTAGACCTACTGAGTCCCGGTACATAAGCGCTTATTACACGGTGCTTGGTAGGATGGGTCATGACTCCACCTCCAAACATTACGAGTGTCTATCTCAACCACACAAGTTGTACTTACCTCAATCAAATCACATTTCAATCGGATACCATTCAATATGCCATTTTCCAACATTTCAATCGGATACCATTCAATATGCCACTTTCCAATCATGCATCAATATACAATTTCACAAAATGATCTCATGAACAAAATTCCAATTATGAATTCAGAATGCATAATGATAATAATAATAATAATAATAACAATAATCAGAATACACGTCACATATAATTAAAACTCAAGTGAAATCCGTACCTTATACTGCAAGCAAAAATCCAAAGCATAAGCAAGCAAGCTGCTCCTAATTCCGACACATAACCACCCAACTCTAAAACAGATATAAATTTCTTTTTAAGTTTTAAGACTCAATAAATTTAGTTTTATATTTAGAACAGTTCTTATTTTAATAAGAACTGCAATTATTATCCACTATTCTTAAAGCATGTAACTACAATTCTTGCTTAACATCAGTTTATATTATACTAAGATACGTCCATCACATGGATTAGTATAAACTAATATCCTTAGATTAAGTTTGAACGTGTATAAATATTCCATGCTTAAAAGAGTCATAACAAAAATTACCTTTATTCTATAACAAAAATCAAGCTCTCAGTTGAATGTAAACCACTCTAGTTGGAGTAAAAAGGATAGGTTTCATATCAGGGTATGCATCTCTTATCCCTGCCCGGACAATCTATTTATTTAAGACATTATGGTGCAATGTAAATGCAGCGGCATCCACCGTATAGATACAACCAACACAAGACAAGTCACACTATGAGATGAGAAAAAGTTTCCTATCTACTAATTCACTTCTTCCTACGCAAAGCCTACTAAATAAAACTCTTCGCAAATCTAATTTTTTTGCTCAAAATTATAGAAAAATCATTCTACGCAATAAATAAATATTTATCACTTTATAAATTGATTCCCTAATTTTAAATACATATGCATGCATGATATGTTTGCCGATCAATGTTTGTGACCAAGCCCTAATCCAAATCCAATATTAAATCCCTTTTACAAACCAACCCTTGAAACCCATAAAAATTACTATTGCCACATAATCAATAATTATCCAATACAATGCATGACATGCAAAATCTCATATTTATCCTCCATATACATGCCATTTATATAAAAATTAAATACAATACTTAAATTAAAAAAAATGCCATATGCTTAATAATTCCTATCATGCATAAAATTCCCAATTATCAATCATCACAACACAAGTATTCAATCCATCACAAATTCACATTACTTAGAATACACATACTAATCAAATTTCGTGAAATTCCCGATAAAACCTAGAAATCCCATACACAATCGATTGGAAGAAAATTGTAATTTAACTTAAGAAAATTGCAAAAGATAACTATATACCACAAATCTATAAAGAAACTTACTTAATTTCGGCCAAAGAATCAATGACGTGAGAAAAAGAGTTGAATCTGCAACTTCTCGATTCTCACTACTTAATTCCCGAGAGAACCTTGCGAGGCCACTTGGAAACCGATGGAGAAGATCCTAGAGTGCTCCAAGTCGAAAGGCGGCCAAAACCGACAAGTTTGCTTCAACCTCCGAAAAACTTCCGTCGAAAAATACGACGAGGAGAGGCCTCCAATCGGTGATCCGAGAGTAGATAATGCGAGAGGATAGTGAGGTGAACACGTGAGTACTTTGATCAGGTGAAATGGTGGAAAAATAACGGAGATTGAGTTTGAGGATTGAGGGTTCGATTTTGGGGAGAAAGAGGCACAAGGCCTCTCTGTGTTGAGCCGCAAGGAAGTGAGAGAGAGAGAAACGAAGGGGCTGCTCCATCTTATTTCCCTTTTTTTTTTCACGTGGGTAACATATTGGGTCTCACCCTTTCCTCCATGTAGTAACTACTGCCGTATCAATTTGTTCCCTTTTGATTTCTTCATTTTTTTTTCAGACATTAATATTTCACCCAATAAATCATAATCAATATTTCTTGCATATAAATAATTATACAATAAAAGAAATATAGTTAAACTTTTTTTTTTTTTTGCATACTAAAAATTTAGAAATTTTCATATTTCTATTTCAGAATAACAGTAAGTATAGAAATTTAATTTCATGCAAGGAAATTGCTCACAGTAAAACTAAGCAAGTGCACCCAAATTTATATTAAAAAAAATTTCAGAAACAATAAATATTTCGGGTGTCACATCACCAATACTAGATCACCTTGTCCATCCGTTTAGTAGGAATGGGTATGTTAGAATAAATAAATAGATACATCTAGTCAGTAAACAAAATATTGCCAAATCTCAAGATCTTGCTTGTCAGAATCAACAATTTAAATCCAAATTGATCTTAAAAAGAAATATAAATAAATACAAACTTAAAGATACTAATCATACCAAAATATAGTGAAAACAATTACCATGAAATTCAACAGTTAATAAAGACACTAAAATATTTGTGTACAAAGATTGAAATCTATATTGGCTGGTCACCAATATTGGTATTAATCTTTAATAAATTAAGTATTACTTTGCTTTCTTGACTGACCATCAAGAAAGTTAAAGTCATACCTTGATATATTTGTACCAATAACAAAGAGGTAAAAAACAATTACTAAGCATAACCAAAATAATAAAGAGAATATGATGGAACAATACTAAATCAAACTAAAATACAAAGAAACTAATCTTGTATATTAAACTAATCTTGTACAAGGAAATTCGAGGACGAATTTTTTTAAGGAGGGTGGAATGTAACAACCTAGAATTCTCAAACGCAGTACAATAAAATTAATTAGATAAATTTTAAAAGTATTATCAAGGTAACTGAAATTTTATAATTAATAATCCTAAAACGATTAAATGAATAACTATAGAGAAACTTATTCGAAATCGAAATCTTTTAATTTGTGTAGTATTCACAATTAACGTACATGATTCTAGCAAAATCAAAGCTTGAGTATACAAAAATTTACAATCAAAACAACTCAAATTCTAATAGAAATAATAATAAATATTAATTTATATGAGTTGCAGCATCCTTAGCTACAAAGTCACTGCCACAGAAAATCCCAAAGATCAATTTTTAATAAAAATTCCAAAATCACGCTGTCACCATCTCCTTCTTCCTCCTCTTTTCATTTCTCTCGCGCGATCCGTCCGATCCCTCTCTTCTCAGACGAGGGAATTTCTTCGAAAATGTTTAAGGGATGGACTGTGATCAACCAATCCCGTCGCGCCACCCAGTCCCCCTCCTTTGATTGGCTGGCCTCCTTTGTTCTTATCCGTTCGAGATGGCTGTGAGTTGACGTGGCTTCAAGATGCGAGCCAAAGGAATCTCTACCGTTGGCTTCTTCCTCCCCCTCTCCTCTCTCCACTAGCTATATATATACTTCACCTTCTCTCCCATTTTTGGTTGGCTGGGCGATTAGGGTTTCCACCTTGAAAAGAAAGGAGAGAAACGAAGAAAAAGAGAGGGAGGGAGTAGCTGCCAGAGATCCAAAGTATATCCATCTCTTTTTTTCTAGTAATCGATTTGATTAAGTTTGATTTCTCGATTTGTTGGCTGAAATTTGGAGAAAATTCAGAATTTGAAATTCTGGTCTGTGCACGGTATTATGCTTTGTTTTGAATGCTTTGATTACTCTCTAGTAGGCAAATTGACCCCTAAAACAATGAATCTAGTAGTGGAACTAAGTTGAGACCTGAATTTCTGTGTCTGTGATCTGTTACAAGCTTAATTCAGTAAAATTGGATGAAATTGGAATTGTTTCACTGGTTGGGCATAAAGGAGACCTGTGTGAGGCTTTACGATTGGGTTCTAGGCTTGGTACCAGCCTTTGGTACCTCTGTTGTACCTCTGGTACCGTACTGGTACGCTGTGACGAGAGACAGGGTTTGTTTCGTAAGAGAAAAAGTTTTTTGGGGACTTGTTTGTAAATTTCTAGGGGCCTATTTGTAAGAAAAAGGACTATACTGTAAATTATTTTGATTCAGGGGCCCTTGGGGAATATTTGTTGTGATATCGGGTCGGATCCTGACCCCTTCTTATCGGATCCAGTCGGACCCGTTACGGCTGGCTCAGGTCAACTGGGTCAGGTTGACCTGGCTCGACCCTATTCATTTTTGGGCTGGCTATTTTGGGCCTGGATTTTGTGGGCCGAAAGAAAAAAAATGGAATAATGGACTTGAGCCCATTTCGGTTTTGTGAGGCCGACATT
This sequence comes from Rhynchospora pubera, assembly GCA_028095005.1. Classification (NCBI taxonomy): domain Eukaryota; kingdom Viridiplantae; phylum Streptophyta; class Magnoliopsida; order Poales; family Cyperaceae; genus Rhynchospora; species Rhynchospora pubera. The sequence goes on along the minus strand of CM051462.1, from coordinate 82,832,396 downwards.
TAGTTGAGAAATTATTTTGATAAAAACAAAAGGCTTAATTTTTTATTAAGTTAATAATTAATTAGAGGAAAGGCCATTAGCAATAATCGGGTATTCTTTTAGTTAAGTGGGATTCGATTTTTCGGGAGATGATGAGAATAGTCTGAGTGAATCCAGAACAGATACAATAACACAAATCACCAACATTCTGATCCCAAACAAACAAACCAATAAATTTTATTTTTGATCTTTAAATTATTTTCATAATTTCTTACTTAAATATTTTATGAGTTTATGATTTAGTTAATTTCACCTTTATAAAATAATTTCCGATACAATTAATTCACATCATTAGGAATTTAAATAACAAGTTATCTAATTAAGAATTTAAATAATGTTAAAGAAACATTACGAAATAAGTAAATGAATACTCTAATTTTTAAAATATAATTAACGAATTGTTAGAATAAGTATAAATTCTTATTGACTGGAAAGTCAAAATCAATTATTAATAATAAGATAAAATATTTAATCCCAAGCAACTGGTTCGTTTTAGATTCAATTGGTGATTGTAGCTCACTCCTAACATTCCCACAAAGCTATAGCAACAAGCAATGGTGATATTCGTGGGCTCAATCATGTTAATTTTGCATTTCTTTTCCCAACAGCTTAATTACCTCTTTTCAAAATTAAACTTCAGGTAAGGGACGACAGAGGTTGAAATTGGTACATTCGTGTTCTTCACGACCTGACCTTTCCAACGGTACCAACAACATGGGTTGCGATGCTGTGGTTCGCCGGAACGGCGGTTGTCAGAGGTGAGCTTCGTCCCCTATACTACTCTTCCTCTTTTTTTCTTTTTTACTTGGTTAGGTGCGGTGTCCAGGAGCAGAGCCTATCGTGCGCTGCCACTTGTGAGGATTCGAGGTGCTGACAAGTGGGGATGAGCATGAGCTAGCCAATCGGCGAAATGACGAGAGTGAGGAGAAGGATCTAACAATCGGGGCCCAGACTTTCTCCTTTTTTTATTTATATTTTTTCTTGGGCTTACTTTCTTACTGGGCCGGATTTGGAATGTGTATTCATTAAATATGACCCACAATACATATATCACTATATACATATTCTGTCAAATGTCAGCAAGCGTGCCAGTTTTTTTTTTCTCATATATGTTCTTTATTTCAAAAGATTAATTAGTTGAATTGAGTTACATTAGAACCCGAGAGATGGCTAAACAAATTGATGGGCTAGCATAGATGGCTAACAGATGAGCAAATTAGAGTTGCATGACACACAGAGGTATCTGACATTGAAAGAAATTTGGATTTGACGATTTTCTGTACTGTACGTTGTACAAGAGGAACACTCAAACTGAAGGTAATTCACATACAGATTGCATATCCAAGTGAACCAAAATGCTCGGTAATTCACATATTCAAATTTACACATTGTATAATTCTTTTTGGGATATATTGAAAGAAACCATGTATCTTGTTGTGTAGGATTTTGATCAGAACGTGCCTTCAGTATTTGATATGTTTGGAATGACAATAGAGATTCTCTCTTCTTGATCGGAGGAACAAAAAGAGGGCTATGAATACGAGACATTGTCTGCCTCTGAGGTGGGGAGGCGCTGGACTAGGTAATTACTGGATTTGCCCCTAAATCACCAATTTCATTTGTTCTTCCTGATAAAATTGACCTTTTATACTGTATTCCAAAGAACTGCTTGTTTTTCTTAATTTTCTGTGGAGATTCCAATCTGGAATTATTATTCTTAATTTTCTTTGTTTTGTTTATTCTTTAAATAATAAATAATTTTGAACTTTCAAGAAATTAATTAATTTGGCAATATAAAAATGAGAAAATGTTTCTCAATTTTATTTAATATTATCACTAATACCCAAAATATGAATTAATAAAGAATAATTAATAAAGAAATTGACGATTTTGTCATCAAAGAAAATAATTAGGTTTATTGATAATATCATTTTGTTATTTTTCCCATATTTCAGGAACTGTTGTGCAAAATTGAAAGCTGTTGAAATCCTATCTCGGTATTATTTTTTTTTCCTCAGAAGCCACTGACCTACCATTTGAAAATCAAGCTGCACCACGTGTGCCTGGCCTGCCTCAAAGAAACATGTTACACCAGTACTGAAACAAAATGAAACTATCAAGTGGGAGCTAACTGGTTTACGGAGGCAGCCATATGGAGAAAAAGCAAAGTAAGTTTAAGTTTGAATGAATTTGTTGATTATTATATCCATTCTATACGAGGGTGACTTTTTCAGTATCTACAGTACCATATTCAAAGTAGAGATCCCAATATAACAGAAGCAAAGATATACTGGTATGGAATTATGAATCCATATTTAATTCTGGTTGTGCAATTTCTAAGCTAAACCTTCATGGCTTGTAGAAGTGGGCTACTTATAAATTGATTACAAATATAAAATTGATTTTTTACAAATTCATTCAAAGAAATTGGTTGATTTAAAAGTGATCTTTATGCTATGCAGTCTTGATTGTATCATAGAAAATTTATTTATTATTTATTTTCGTGCTTATTTATTCATAAAAATTGCTTAATTTATGTCAGGAGGAACACCACCAACAAGTGTCAAGCTGCAAGTGGTACCTGGTGTGACTCAAGAGGGGACTTGGAGTGTACCAGTGCGCATGAAGGATGATTGCTCTAGATGATGAAGATCTCTTAGGCAACTGAGTGTTGTTTTTTCTTATACTTTCTATAAGTTATTAGATTTTGTACTACTTTCTCAATACATAGGCTGGATCGCCAAATGGGCCCTTTAATTGGGAATATTTTGAAAGAGATATATGAAGAATTCATTGCAATTAGGCAAAAGAAAATAATCTTCATGTATTAAGATGATGATAAGATGATATTGATTAAGAGATAAACAAACGAAATGTAGCAACAAAATAATCGCTGCATTTAAGTTAGGAAATTACAATACAGATAGAAGGTAAAAAGTGATGATGTATTGTTGGTTAATAATAACTAAATGATTTAAAAAAGAAAAGTAGACATGTGTATTGTCAGTTCAATCTATAGTGATGAGCACATATGACATAATTCATTTTACATTGTGCAACCAACACATCTATTAAATTTTTAACTTTTTGAAATATATCAAATAAAGAATTGCCCGCACATTGAGCGGGCACTGTTGCTAGTTATAATATAATAGAGTGCAAATTAATTTTTCCATCAATAAACAAATTTCGATTAAGATAAAAAAAATTCAATATCATATCTTATGAAATATGCTAATTACATAATTATATATTACATATATATGTTTGTAAAATTTTACTCCTTAGATAATGAGTACGGAAATTTTCTTGAATGTGACAATTTTTCTTTACTCATATCCACAACGTTAGTTTAACAATCTCATCGCTAAGAAGCTTCTGACTGCTCAACTGCAAAACATGGCGCTCCTCCGCCCCTTTCTCTGACCCTCCCTGCCAACTCCTGCGGATTCTTGAGTTCTTTCACCCGGAAAGTACCCTCTAAGGGCGTACTCCTCTATTTCCTCTGGCGAAATCCTTACGATTCCTTTTACGGACAGAAAACCTAAGCTGGAGAAATGGATCAAGGGGGGGAGTCTGCAGTCACTAGTCACTACCTTGCCTTTGCTGATGGCAGAATCATATCTTTCTTCATCCCCCTCACCAAAGACCTGTTTTCGCTTCCCCGTGCATGGTCTGGACCGGCACGGCTCCTATCTGTGATCGCAGCATTCTGGTTCTGGATCGAAGCGATTCACTTTGGAACAAGAATATTGGTGTGCAGTCCTTCTTTGATCCCCGCAGCAGTAAATGGATTAATCAGTTTGGACGGTTCGATGGCTGTTGCTACTGGATTCACAAAAGGATGTATTTATTACTGGATTCACAAAAGGATGTATTTATTTCATTGATCCCATGGAAGAAGAATCTTAAATGTATGATATTTTGGCCGGTACAATTGAAACGGTGCCTTGCCCTTTCAGGAGGTGCACTTGGTTTTATCCTTATCAATCCATGTAAGTTTTTTTAAAGTCTGCTTGTTTAATAAATAGATTTAGGTGAATTTAAATTAATTTTGATCGGTTAATCACGCAGTCTCATGGATCACTGGTCCAATTAGTGATTCCGTGATTTGAATGCTGTGTATTGTCTGTCTCAACTCTCAACAATTCATAAATTTTTTGCCATTTTTCAGAGAGAAAAACTTAGATAACAATAGAAAATAGAAAATAGGCAATGTAATATATAAAAGACAACAATAAAAAAAGGTTGATTACAAAAACAAAAAATTAATCAAAAGTACCCATTCCCAGTTGCCCACGTCAAGTAGCATACCTGAATCCACTATGCCCTGTCACAAATTCCTTCCAGTTGGCCCCGTTTGGATCGTATGGGAATAGAAAGAATAACTTCTTTCTAGATGTAAATTTATTATAAACAATTCAAACTCTTTACAAAATTACACACTTCCAAATACTTTCTACTTAGAAATAGACTATTCTTCTTATTCCAAGCGATCCAAACGACCCCAATATCATCATCGTACCCTGCTCCATACTAATGGAAAGCAAAACCACAACTGAATAACTGAACCACAAAATACCAGAGGCAGAGCCGCATAGGAGGCCTATTACGTTCACCATGGTGTCTTGGGCTACTCGATTCTTCACAGCTCACCTCAAACCGGTCTATCTTTACCCTATCTTGGGCACCACTTCTCAGCCCTGGTCTTCATGATCGATCCACAACTGCAGCAATGACACTAGGTGAATCATAGAATCCACTGCAGTCTTCCTCACCAGCCAGGGGAATGCATGGCCATCGCAGATCCCCTGGCTTACTGCTTTTGTGCCCAACCTCAATTCAGTGCCGGACCTGTCTGAGAAGTGAGAACCTGGGTTTGAAATATTAGTAATTTAACGACTTTGAATGTGGAATAAACCAAGATCAATTGTTATCTCCAGCCATACTTGCACTTGTAAATGGTTGAACAGAAAATCCTGCAGAGAACAACACTGACAAGAGCACTACAGAAACGAACTGCTTCCCTTGCATTGATGGTGAACTCCGGGATATCGGTCCTGATCTCGTCTCCCTTCTCCTCTCTCTGTTCCTCTCAAATGATGTCTTGAGTTTGAGATAGAGAGAAATGATAATACTCCAATCATTCTCCGTCAGAATAATAGGATATATAAAAAGATTCAAATCACAAGGGTGATCATATCTAAAGGTGCGACACGGAATCATTAAGTTCCGTCTGAATTCCGTATGAATCGGTTACAAACGATATACAATCGTTCACAAACGATTGGCTCGCAAAAACCAAACGCCACTTAGTTTAATATTAACAAAGGCATCTCGGTTTGACTTGCACACACAGATGGACATTTCATTAAATCCAAACCATATGGACTATGGTCCCTTTATTTTAATGAAATCATTTCATTTCCAACAGCGCACGTATCAGTGCTATGTAATTAAATTACATTCTTTATTTAGAAATACTTTAATGCAATATAATTTGCACCATTTATTACATGAAATCATTCTTATTCAGAGAGTCCATGGAGGTGTGCCTCTCATGGGCTGGTGTGATGCTTGCTGCACTGATGTGCAAGATATGGCCCTGAGCCCCTGAGGTTTGTCACTAGATTTGCTCCAAGTCTGGCTGTGGTCACTAGAAATAACACATATACAGCCTTTTCCGGTGCCTGAAAACTTGCAAGGAACCCCGTTTCTTTCGATTTTAAGTTTGGTTATCTATTATTCATAATTTGAGTTTCGTATCATGTCGCCATTTACACTTATTTTTCAAGATCTTCTGCACAGATATAAAGTGAATTAGTATAATATATATCCAATAGGACGTCCCGCGAAATGGAATTTGAGATAATTTTTAAAATTAATAGATATGGTTGGATATCGTTTGAGAAATAATTATTAAACATTTTAATACAACCGAAGATAACTTCTTTTGTATAGAAGGGACAAGAATGACCATAGTAGCTTGTTTTTACAATTTACATGTCTCTAATTAATTTGTATTAAATTAAATGGATTTGTCTTAAAAAGACTTAAAAATTATAAATAAAATGGAAGAAAAAATATTTCTCCATATTTTTGTTTGTCGGATCCTCTGAATTTTGAACTTGGATTGCAATCGCTGAATTGATAACTAAGGAGAGAAGTGTTTTTCCGGTAACTAGATGAAGTGTTTTTTGGGGGTTAAGGTTCGATTGTTTTAAAAAATTGAAAAGCAACAAAGAGTATTGTATTTTGTAGAATATCAACATTTTTGTTTACGCCCTGAGAAATCTCAAAATTAAAATGTTGCAAACTAGAAATCGCATGCAAAGAGCCTTCCAATGTCTTTAAATATGCAAGAAACCGGTTATTGGGAAACAATTTTTTATATATCTAGTTTGATTATTTAGAAAATTGATAATTTGAGTTTTATAAATTGTCAACATTTACACTACTTAACAAGAATCGATCATCAACTCACCCAAATTATTTATTTAACTTTAAAAATCTACTATTAAATAGTGGAGCGTTCAAATGTCTTTATTTTCAGACGGTTCGTACGTGCGCTACATCATTTGTCGCGCAATAGCAAATTCGGATTGTAATTTGAGTTTTGGAACTTCAAGGTGTTTGGATTTTTACAATTTTACTACCTTTGCTGATGTGCAAATATGAACTCATAATACCTGTGCTTTATAGCATAAAAGTGAGCTATTGATTATCTGCATCATTTGGAAATTAATTTGAAGGGAGTGGTTTCATTATGTACCAGTAAAATTCCCAAATATTTTATTTTGTTCAATTAGTGGTTGATATTAGAGTATAATTCTCTCTACATAATTGTTGTTGCCAAACTTTTTCCCAACTCTTGCTGAGAAAAAATGGTGAGTTTTTTTTTTTAAATTTTGACAGAGGCTGCCAAAGGGGAAAAAATGGTGAGTTAGTAAATGCAAAGGTGCATTCATAGTTATATTAGTTTCTTGGGATATGCAATAATAAACAGAAAAAAATTGTGAACTTTTGGAGAGCATATTGGTAAATTTTTGGGCATATGCATTATTACGAAAGAGCAGCAAGGGACGAAGAGATAATGTAGTAAAGGTATACGAGAGTAAGGGGACAATTATCCTCATTTGCTGAACAATTTGCTGCCATTAATTAAATGTTGTGCAAGCATCCCAAAATAATCTTCACTATGTCATTCTGCAATAATGAAATTGAAATACAAAAAAAATGTTAATTTGATTTAATCAGTGGTCTAGATCAATGTCAGATTTATATTAGAAAAGATTAAGTTACTACCAAATTAGCTATTTAATTAAAAAATACTAAATTATTGATTTTACCATATCTTTATTGCCTAACATGTAAAATTTTATATGAAAAAAAATAATATCAATATTTTATTTTCTTATTTGCATCGAGGGCATCTTTTGCTTAGTATATATATACACACAGTTACAAAAAATTTACGTAAGTACGTATCTGTATGAATTTTGTACGCTTAATAATTAACGGTGACGTTAGACTATTCTCTCTCTTTCTTTTTTTATTCGAGAATAGAATTTGCAAAAGCTCAATCTAATTAGATAGATAATAATTTTCCCTCTCAATTTTGATATAATATGTGTTATGACAAGGATTTAAATCAGCTCTAATAAAATTCATTTAAAACTTCTGAGATCTATTATTCATTTATTCTGCATCACTGCATCAGAGAGAATAAATATCTTGCTAATGAGTTTGCAGTTTAATTTTTTTGTTTTCCCACTACTTTAATTTTTTTTGTCATTCTATTTGCGTGACTACATGATCAAACTATTTTTGCCTTCTAAGTCACAATAAATTGGTGATCTAAAGTTGAAAAATATGACAATTTTTATATAATCATTATCGTGCTTTGTGATAAACAAAAACTTTCATTTAGATAATATGTCCTCCGACTATTATTATATAACAATATTATAGAAAATAGTCAAATCAATAAAAATAAGTTTAATTGTCTTATTTATTGAAATTTTGATTCCGCAAGAGTAATAAATTATGAGACATTGGAGAAAATTAAGTTAAAACAAAATTGCAATCTCTTTTATCTTTAGACCCCTCGATACAAATTATGAGCGACCTCAACAGTGATGACTGCAGTTGATAAATGTATGCAATTGATAAATACAAAATTTATAATTAGACTATTAAACTCTTGAAAATAATATTCAATAGGTTTCTTCAAAACATTATCCAAAATTATAAATTTTGAGTTGGGGCAGGAGGTTCCCCTGAAATAGATATTGTCCAGCCTCAGATCATGGTTGCAATTTTGCCACAAATTGCTTTTAAATTAACAAAGGAATAAAAGAGAAACATTGAACACATTTATTTGGAGCTATGAAGATAGAGCTCTTATACCATAGAATGGGAGTAACTGATGGCGCATATATATCAATTGCTAGAAAAACTTCTCGCCTAATTTGCAAAAATTAGACAAGAGTGAAGATTAGTGTAATTGAATTAAGATAATGGTCGATTAACAAACAATGAGAGAGAACATTATGAATAAATTACATCATCTTCGATCAATCGACCATTACTAGTTGTACGAACAGCATCAAACAACACAACATTATCTGCATGCTCCATCACAATGGCAAGGTGTGTTGGTGTGAGCACCACCTAAAGATCAAAATAAAAAAATAAGAAAAGAAAAGGAATATTTCATGATTCAAAATAGTCACGCCTAAGTATAAAACAGTAAAATTGAAGTTTATAAAATTCAATCTATGACATCTTTGAACCGTATCTACACTGTGCACAATACAATTTGTTTTAATAACTCAATACAAGAACTTCTTTCCCATCTCTTACTTTAGAAACCCTAAAACGGCTTAGATTGAAGAAAAAAGGACAAGAAAACAAATAAAAATTTTCGTTCAATTGAAGATCCACACATGACACATCTAATAATAAAAAAAAGTTAAAAGAAATTCAAACTCAGCTCTTTGAACCTGATAACATTGGGGTGTGTAACCGCCTAGTGGTTCAAAACTTGCCACTCCACAAATGCGTTAATCTGGGGTAAGGAAACATCAAAAATCAAATCGGAGCAGTCAATTGGCAAAACAAACAGTCGTATATCGTAAACCTAGCTGCCTCGCGGAATGAACTTCACGGATATCAATTCGCTAGTCTCTCTGTTTCGTATTTTACGAGAGCCTCCCAAATTGCCAACCCCTAAATGTTCGTACCTTTCCATCTCTAGGTTTAATTTGAGGCTCTGATTTAGAAATTGGGATCTAACTTGTTGAATTGATCTTTGACGAGGTGTAGGAGCGCGAGAACCGAGAAGTTTGGGGGGAAGGGGGGAATCCAGATCCTATGCTGTGACACCCCAAGACCAGGATGCCAATAGTCGCCGCAAATACACGCTTAACTTCATGCACTTGCAAGGCTTACTTTTATCACATCTTTTAAATATCATGTAGCATGTCACTTTAAGTACATATAAATAATGCAGTAATTCAATTTCAAATACAAGTGACTCAAAAATAAATGACATAGCTACAAGTCACGCAATTTACTTTTCTAATCAACACATAAGATGAATTAGTTACGTATATCGCATAAATGATAAAAAGTCTCCTACGTATGTAGAATAATAAGCTTATAAAGTATAATACAACATGTTTTTAAGTGCCGTATACATGGCTACAACAACATCGAACAAGATATATAAACCAAAATCTATACAACAAGACACAAAAAGATCAAACATGTCAAAATCTATACACTACATGATACATACCAAAATATATATATGGCTTATCACTCGCTGCACTGCCCTGCACTCAAACCAGAACCTGGAACCCACAAAAGCGGAAAAGTGAGATAAAATACAATTTATCTCAGTGAGGTATTTAGTTCCAGCCACATGAACTTCTACTGTACATGTTTAGAAACTAAACCACCGAACTGAAGTAAAGAAATAAGCGATGCAATATACAATCAATTTATATAACAAAATATATATATCCAATTATAAATAGTGACAGGAATGCAATGCAAGCACGGCTATTATCTCAAATCGTAAAACAAGTAACAAATATATAACAAAAGCCGGCTTAGTCTGGACAATAAGATAATGCAGTTCTGGTTATTCACAGATCAATCAGACATTTATTCCATATCATATCCTTATCACAATTTATTCAATTCATAATTGATCAATTCTGACAATTCGAATCACAAACATAACACAAGTCGGGAACACTCTCCTCTCTTGGGACCATTCTAGACTGGTACCGTATCGGGATCCGGATCATAAGCGTTTAAGTCACGGTGTTTGGCCAGACGGTTCATGACTCCGACTCCAAACAGATGGAGTGCTTTTTCTCAACCGAACAAGTGTATCAGAAGATAAAACAGATTCTTACTTTAGTCAGCTCGGCAACCATTCAACATGTAGTTACTTAAATGAATACTTATAATAGTTCAGTATAATAATTCAAGAACATATGATATGATCAAATATGCAAGCAATGAATTTAGACATGAAATGCAAATCATGCAAGCAAAGCTCATGTGGAATCCGCACCTGAAATATAAAAAGGCAACAGCAAAAGCAAAACAAACAATCCTAGTGACCCTCGCTCGTACTGGCTGCCCTCAGTTCCGACACACAACCTCCCGACTCTACTTAGAAATAATTTACTAATAAGTTCTAACAATCAATAAAGTCCAGATATCTGGTCAGTTTTTAAATGGCCTACTATACTTATACTGGTGCCCTTGAATCTGATTTCAATGTTTAGACATTGAGCACGTTAGACAAAGGCTTAGGCATTTATTTTCTTGGATAACCATACAAACCCTGTGGTACCAACATGGTACCAGTGACATCATACCAAGACATTTCTCAAGTCATGTATCAACCAAAATAAGAAAAGAAATTAAATAAAGAACTAAATAAATAAATATTATGCACCATGTTCAAAACAAATTGGGGTGTAGGCTGGTTGGGGTTTTGAATCATTAATCTCCTCTTACCATGCTCAACATCACTAATTAAGCTACACAAATAAAAGGGACAGCTTTAAATTAAATTTAGCACAGTCATTGAAACTTTAGAAAGAATTGATAATTCACGACAATACAATAGTTAAGGTACTGGTCTCAACCAAAACATTTAATAAAATCACAGCAACAACAGATTTTCAGAAAAGCATCACATACAAGTTTAGTTTTTAAACAATTTTTAAAATAAGTAAAAGAAATTCCAAGAAAATACAATTATTCAATTTAACTCTTCGAAATTAATTTCTTTTCACAATTTACCAGAATACTTTCAGGAGAGTAATTTGGTTTCAAGTAAAAATTTACAAAAAGTCCCTGAACTTTAACTAAATTGCAAAATGATAGCAGATCCCAAATCCACTGTTCAAGATTTGTAAATACTTCAAAAATCAGTTTATATACAGAAGAAACAAATCTTTGAATCAAGACTCACAAAACAAATGAGAAAATAAATGCCAAAATCGATTTGTGCCCTCACCTTTATGCTCACTGAATTGTTAATCTATCTCTTCTTTGTATTCACCACTTGGAACTCAGCCTCACCGCCTAACTAGCTACGCCCTTGAATTTGATATTGGTTTTGAGTATTAGAATATTTGGTTTCGGTAATTATGAGTGGTGGTTTATGGTTTTTGCATGAGAGTTTCCAATATCTATTTGATTTCTCCTCTATTTGGAACCGTCTAAGGAAAATGTAAACAACAAAGAAAAGTTAAACGGTGGCACAATAATGAAAGGACCGATAGAGATTTATCCTATGGTGATGATATCAAGGGCTGTAAAAACAATTGATAGAAATAAAATTTTGGGTGAACCTGGAATTTTCTTTATGAGGTCATGACACAGGGGACCTCTTCTCAGACTATGGTATTATGTAGACCAAACTTTAAAAAGTTTGTAACTCCAAGAATTTACATGAAATTCTTTTCTTTTAAACCGACACAAAATAAAACTGAGGTCTTCCTTCCTTTAATTAAATTTGGAATTATGTAAATCCAAAAGAATTGTATATCCAAAAATAATCTGTGCATGCCTTTTAGAAATGAGAGAAAAATCCAAAACTTGATATTAAAATATCATCTTAATCTTAGATTTAGTACAAATCAGATTTTTGTTTTTATTTCAAACAATTTTATTTATAACATATAATAAGCCACTCAAAACTGGACTACAAAAAAAAATCAAGCAATAAAAAATTTAAACAGAATGCAAATTACTCAAGGGATTAAAATCATGGGTATAACATCCCACCCCCCTTAAAAATACCGTTCAGTCCTCTGAACGGTACGCGTATCTAAGACGTCATATGACTTTAGTAACTGTCCTTTAAACCAGATTAGGCTCAAGCTGAAGACCCGCATAATCGAGTCTAAGGTCTTGTGTGATTGGAACATATACCATACCTGATAATATATCAGCATTAGCTTTGACATGTGGGGGCTCATACTTTTCCTCACGACTACCCAGATTATCATAACTTAGCTTAGCTGCATATATTCCAGTACGGCCTCCACCTCTACCTCCTACTTGGCCTCTATCTCGGCCTGCTGTTCGGCCCCCGCCCCTCGGGTGGCCTCCGCTTCCATGTCCTTCACTCGATTCTCTTTGTAACAACCTTGGACAATCCCTTCTCCAATGATCAGTACTGCCACAAATGAAACATGTTTTGTTGATACGTCTACACCTTGACTCAGGATGGGGCATATTACATACTCGACACCACTCATTACTGTTTTTCTCCATCTTAGCTGCCGGTACAGAATTAGAACTTAATGCCTTTCCTTCACCTTGGCTAGACGATTGACCCTTGCTGACCTTTTGTCTCACATTCCTTTCCTGAACCTCCTCTAACTCTCTTTTATGATGTTCCTCTAGCTGTGCTGCATGCTTAATTAAGTCTTTAATTTCTCTTGTTGCTGGATTATCCACTCCACCAGCTATTCTTGGCCTCAACCCTTTGATATATTGTCTCCTATACCGATTTGCATTGTCCCTAATATCAGGTGCATAACGAGAAAGGCTTACAAAGTCAGTAGTGTATTTTGCCACAGTTCTGCTCTCTTGCTTCAAATTCACAATTTTTTCTCTCATTTCTTCTTTTCTCATATCTCCTATAAATTCATCATCAAATTTCTCCTCAAACCAGTTCCATGGTATGTTCTCTTGCTCTCCAATAAAACTCAGCTTGGTATTGTCCCACCAAAAATGAGCTGTGTTCTCCAAAAAGTGTGAAACAAGCTCAACTTTGTAGTTTTCAGGTGCTCGGCAAATGCGGAACTTATCTTTAATACTTGCAAGCCACTCCTCAGCGGTCTCGATGTTGCCCCCTGAAAAAAGGGAAGGACCCAAACGGTTGAAGCGGTCATATAGATTGTAGAATGGATCCTCTACATTCCCTAATTGAGCTGCCGGTCCAGCTCTATCTCCTCCTTGGCCTACAGCCTGGAATCCTCGCTCAATTCCAGCAGCAATTTGTTCCTCAAGACCGGCTTGATTCTGTCTCGGACCTTGACCGGGTGGAACCTCATGCTCTACCTCATTGTCACGTACGTGGTCTACCACGAGCACGCCCCCCACGACGATTCATAACTGACCTGTACTCAAGCAATACCACAACAAAGAACAAACATGAAATAAAATCGACCTCACAACCCAACTAAACTTACCCCACTTGACATTATTATAGGGCTGGTTAGGTTGCCTAAACAAATGCTCTGATACCATTATAACTAAACCGACACAAAATAAAACTGAGGTCTTCCTTCCTTTAATTAAATTTCAAAACTTGATATTAAAATATCATCTTAATTTTAGATTTAGTACAAACCAGATTTTTGTTTTTATTTGAAACAATTTTATTTAATAACATATAATAAGCCACTCAAAACTGGACTACAAAAAAAAAAATCAAGCAATAAAAAATTTAAACAGAATGCAAATTACTCAAGGGATTAAAATCATGGGTATAACATATGCCGCGCGGGACCGTCCAGCGCATAGGATCCGCACACTTCGTGAGATCCCACGGCTCAAAATCATTCTCTCCAGCAGATTGCTTATCGAATTTTATTAGGCACGGATCAATACATCCAAATCGAAAATTAAAAAAAATGGAATCGGAGTTTTTTTTTCGAAAGGCTTGACAGCAGCTGTCAAGAGAAAAGCAAAAATGCGAGAGAGAGAGAAGAAGAAGGCGATGGATGGCTAGACGTCGTGGAAGTCCATCGAAGCAAATCTTCTCTGGTGATCTTCCTCCTCTACCTCTTCTCTGTCGAACTTCCGCATCCATCTCTTCTATGTCGCCGATCGAAGCCAGTGGTAGGAAATCGAAGCAACTCGACCTAAACCCTAGTTCTCCTTTTTCCCTCTTTACAATCATATTTCCTCATTTTCCTTGATTTGTTAGAGGTGTAATATTTTACTTCTTTGTTAATATTATTTTTTTGCTATATCCTGCTGCTCTTGTGAAGTCATGAAATTGGTGGCATGATTTCTGAATTATTATGTCTTAGATCATGTACCTTTTGAAAATTGTGATAAACTGGTATACTGGTATAGGTGTTAGAGAATAGAGATAAGAGACATAGAGATAAATGCAAATGTAAAAGAGTATTGTTATTATGATTGAATGAATGAATTACAATGTGATACATCACATATATATTGGTGACCTTTGTAGCATTAATTACACAGTGCTAATTAATCCTAAATCAAGATCCCAACACTAATCTTGTTATATCTTTTACATTTTGGACAGGTGGCCATGCGGCATTTTGCCCATCAATTGAGAAATGCCCATCTTATCATTCTTCCATCAGATGATCTTGTGGAGGACACACTGATCCTAGGTTGATAGAGCGTCAGGTTTGGTGGCTGCTACTTATATTGATATTGCACTTCTTGTCTCCTGTGAGTACACCAGTGGCTATGGAGATAACACCCCTGACGAGGATCCCCTGAATGTACAAGATTGGCTTTTGGTTATTTGGCGTCTTTGCTTTTCTGTTTTCTTTTCTAATTCACAGGTGGTACCATCATTTGTGTTTGTTGCTTGGTCAGCTTGGTTATTGGTACTGCCATTTTTCTTTTTTTTTTTTATTTGTTTGATTTGCTTCAGGTGGATATTGTTTATGTACTTGTACCGATCTCCATTAGAACAACAGAGAAGAAGACGATAAGGATGTATGGATGATATTGGTTATGTTCACTTGTTATTCATGGTTATTGTTTTCATGCTATTAGAGATTATTCATGGAGATTGTTTTCGTGCTTCTGTTTCCATACCATGTTTTTGACACTTGTTTTCACTTGTTCTCCCTTGCGGTTTCATTATTATCCATGGATGTATTTACATGTTGCCTTGAAGAAATATACATGATTATTCATAATTTGCTTCTAATACATATTGCGCCAAGTAATATTACAATGAGATATTAAAATGGATCACCAAGTTAAATCAAAACGGACTATCATATATATTGCCATCATCCAGTTACCATGTAATATTACATACAAATAATATTATCAAATAATATTACTAGACTCCAACAAAATTTTTCAAAAAATGGACATTTAATAATGAGAAAATTGGACATATCTTCATATAATATAAACTACTACTCTTCAATTTGATAAGTCTTCATAATCATCATCTCATTCTAGATCTTCATCATCTTGTGAACCATCTAATACAAACATAACTCTGGCGGCACAAATACAAACATAACCTCAAGCTCTTCAAATGTCTCTGGAGAAAAAAAATTCAATGAGTACATCATAAAATGAATGATATAGCTATTTCAGGTTACTTTTCCTTGGCCTTTTTAAAGGTTTGTTTTCAGTGATTTCAAATACAGTTGTACTAGATAAAAGATTATCAAAGTAAGAGATTCCCTGCATTTTCATCTTCATTATAAAGTTAACCTAAAATTCCTTTTAATATCCCTCCTTTCACTAAGTAAAAAAAAAACAGAAATGAAATGAAATGTTTACCAGATAGAATAACAACAATCACTATGCTCGATTGCAACAAGAGAATCAAATTTTGTGGAATGGATTTAAACATAAATTTTGCTTTTGTTCACAGGGTTGTATACTTGTATCTAATTATTTCAACCAATTACACCAAAAGATATGTGGTAATTTTCAAAGGAATAACTAAGATTGAGAAATAACTCAGTCTCTTTTCAGAAGTTGACGCTTAAAGAGAGAAATATGCACAACAAAGTACCAGGTTTCAGGTAACAGTGAAGGAAAGAAATTCATGTCACATACTCCTATTTATCAGGTTTCAAACTCTCATTTAGTTGCCTTTTTTTCTCCTCCTCTACAAGTGCTTACCAACTAGCTAACAAAATGTCTCAATTCAATTTCCCTCCTCTCTCAATTAACTATCGTATTTCTTCCTAATTGAACTAGGAATCTGTAGTGGAGTGGAGAGTGTAGTGGGTTGCTTAAGGTTGTGCAATCTCAGCGTGGGTAACTGCATAACCTATTTCTCTGTTGAGGGACGAAATTGACACTGAAATACAACTAATTAGCAATGAAATTGAACAATCAAGCACAAATCACACAGGACAAAGGAGAAAAGAAGGAGATTGTAGAGATCACACAGAACAATCAAGCACAACTGATCGCAAATCCAATCCGATAACCGATAAAGAGTGGAAGCAGAAAGAAATGGGGGAGGGCCGGAAGTATTTTTATTTTACAGAGAATGTCGACATTATTGGTTTACACCCTAAAAGATCTCCAAATTGGAATTTAAACTTATAAATCACATTAAGGAGCCTTCATAAGTTCTTATGCCTTTTAAAAATTAAAACATGCCAGAAACGGGCCTTCTTCCATATTTTCCGGATTTAGTGGGTGATTCTCGTTATTGGAAAACCATTATTTTTTATTTATCAAGTTTGTGTTATTTGGTAAATTCATAATTTGAGTTCTATGTATTGTCAGCATTTACTCTTAGTCTTAACAAACGTTAACTCACCAATTAATGGACTTCAATGTTGCACCTTTAAATCTCTATTTAACAAACAAGCATCAGCCTCTATCTCAAATGCTACAACTGTTGTTTTAACTTTAAAAATCTACTATATAAAGGAGCCTTCGAATGTCTTTATTTTCATACTAAAATATATTAATTAATAATGATAACAACAAGAATTCTAAAATCCAATGAATTTTAGAAAACCATTTTACAAAAAAATATATTACTTTCAGTACACACATAAGAATTGTACAATATCGATTTTGTTTTCATGGAGGCTCCATTTGGATTTCATTTGGGAAGAAGAAAATAAAAGAATAAATTTATTTTAAACAATCCAAACTCTTTACAAAGTTACACACTTCCCAATACTTCTTCCCTTCTTCCCACACCTTATCCAAATGGAGCCGAAAATATAAATATTTAGAAATTCACTGTTTGTGGATTGTTTATTTCTACAAATTTACGTGTTAATAAAAAAAGACGAAATATCGTAATAATTTTTATGTGCGTAGAAGAAAATAATATTAATCATTATAATGGTTTAATCTGTTACTTAGGTTGTTATGTTTTGAACTGTTAAAATTGTATGTAACAGGAACGCATCAATTGGAACTATTACGAGCGACTCCCAAATTTCCAGCACCTACATCCTTTTCGTCTGAATTTCGAAATGCAATTGCTTCGGTGATAGCTGAAAGAAGGCCAGAAGGAATACGTTTGGGTAGTGTTCTAAATACGTGTCATATAGTGTCGTGTCAAACATATTATGTCCAGATTATATGTCGTATCGTATCGTTGTTTGACATCTAAAAATTGTCGTAATTTACTGTTTGAAAAAAAAAATAATAAGTCAAATAATTCAAACATATGTGAATTAACGACTGATTTTCAACAGTTACGGATCGATCAAGAGGCCGTGAGACGCAAGAAATTATAGGAAACCCGATTCGGGGGAGACTATGAAATATGGGATTTGTGTAGACTCATGAAATTCCATGCGAAAAGGCAAATGCAAGTATAATTGAAGTGAGATACGCAATTATGCAAATAAATTGCAAAATTATGAATCCATGACGGATCTCAGAACCATGACTTAACAAAATTTTATTTTTTATTAATGAAATATTAGTTTTATTAATAAAGTAAACTTAATATGTACAAAGTCCATGATATGTCTCGGCCCACATAGAAATGAAATAGGCCCATTTGGAAGATAAAACGTAGTAGGCCCATTTAAAAATTCAGAAAACTAAAGGAGGCCCAAACCAGCCTAGCCCCATCTCGGCCCAATCTTTTTTCGCCTGGGGCCCACTGTCGGAGCCTTTTCCCTCTCTTCGTGCACACGATGCCAGTCACAACAGATCGATACCTCCCCTCCCTCTTTTCCATGGTTCAAAATTGGTCGCACTGACACCCAATTGGCTCATCGCTCGGGTCCCACATGTCAGTCTCAGTTCGTGGACCCCCACCTAACGGCAGCGAGTTCAACAGGAAGCACAATTTTCACCTCTCCCGACCCAATCCATCTTCTCTGGGATTTAAATCACACAATTGAGCGCCAAATTGTGCGTCTGGGCCCACCTGTCAGTCCCTAATCGTGGCTCCACATGTCAGAGAAACAATTAGCATGACAACACCTCATCGGTTACGCTAATCCCCGCCTCGATTAGTTGTCAATTTGACGGATTGGAGCCTGATGGCTGGGACCCACATGGTGAATGATGGCAGGTAGCAACCAATGAAGTTGGTTACGCTTCAATTCATCTCTCTCCCTGACGATCAGACCCCACCTGTCAGATGACAAGCTGCCACGATAGATGTCAATCACGTATTGGCTGCCTCCAACAAATCCATTCTCTCTCCTTGTTCCTGTGCTAGCTTCTGAGCTTCACCACACGTAAAAAAGAGCTGAAATTGAGCTCCCATCTCCCTGACTTGTGAACCCCACATGCCATCTCCTTCTTCATCAATCAACTATTACAATGTGGGATCCCCATGCTTGGTCTAGACCGGCATGGCTCCTATCCGTGATCGCAGCAATGTGGTTTTCGATCAAGGCGATTTGCTTTGGAATAAGAATATTGGTATGCGATTCTTCTATGATCCCCACAACAGTAAATGGATTGATCTGTTTGGATGGTTCGATGGCTGTTGCTACTGGCAAGGGTTTCCTTTTTCGTACATGTGCAAGCGGTTCTACTAAGGTGTTTGATGCTTGTTCGAGAGAGTTGTTACACACTGTACTGACACCTGATAGTGAGTTGCCAAAGAATTTATATGGCAGAAATGATCATTATGGGGTCCTCAAACAATCTTACCTAGTTGTTTCCTCCGGAACGATTTTAAGAGTATCTCAGTTTTATAGTTGGTGCTTGAAACGGTCTATATTTCATATATATATATATATATATAGGCTTCGTTATGAAACGGCAGATGGCAAGCCTTGCTGGGGTCCAGATTCATGATATCGGTGACGAAATTCTCTTCTTCGAGGAGACAAATGGTTTCTCAATGACTGCAAGACCTTCTACCAGATTCAGAAAGGGATGCATTTATTTCATCGATCCCTATGAAGGTAAGCTTTATATGCATGATATCTTGACCGGTACTGTTGAAAGGATGCCTTGCCCTTTCAAGAGATGCATTTGGTTTCTTCCTAGCTAGTCTATGGTAGCTGTATCGTCATCAATCCTTCTTAACTTTTTTTTGGTTTAAACTCTGTTTACTCTAAATAAATCTAAGTAAATTTAAATTAATTTTGGTCAATTAATTAGAGCAGTGTTATGGATTACTTCCCTGATTAATAATTTGGTGATTTCAACAATGTGCGTGTCTAACCTCTCAGTTATGAAATAGAAAGATCAAGGGATATCTCGTAATAATGATATGGGTGTACATTAACTTCCAAGTAATATTGATATTTATCTTAATATGTATGTTACTTCTAGTATGTTATATTGCTATGTGATACGTGGAATGGATATCTCGTAAATTTTATAAGACTTGAGTCAAGAACTGTTTTAGCAGATGCATTGTTCTAGACAATACAGAGGCAAGATCTGTTAATATGCAAACATTTATTTCTGGCTTACATTAATCTATTTTAAAAACAATAGAAAAGCAGAAATCATGGAATGACTAAGATACAGCAAATAAAGAATGTAAATTGTACATTTAAGTATTACATCAGATGCTATAATAGCTTATTTTACAATTTACATGACTCTCAGTGTTAAATTAAACAGGTTTGGTTTACAAAAAAGCTTAAGAAAACAATTAATTGGAATGAAATAATTGAATCAGCTCTCCTGTGGAAAGACTAGGTGGTCTAGTCCCTTGAACTAGCTTTGCAGATCTAATAATTAATATCTCCTGTTTTGATCTGTGAAACCACTTCTCTACCTTTGGTAGTCTACCTGTTTAAGTTTAGCAGCATTCTTTTAATTAATAGATGGTATTTAAAACTTAGATTAATTCAATATAGGACAATGTGTTCTGAGAATGTTTGTAGTGTACCCAAAGACTGAAAACTGCCCTTCATGAAATGATAGACCTCCTAAACCAGCCTGCATACATTTGAAGAAAGAAAGAAAATAATAATAATGATGATAATATTGTATTATAATATTAGTAATAAAAGAAACAAACAAAGAAGTAATTTTGAAAGAATTCAAAGAGAAGTAGGAATAACATTTCTCTTGTCATAAAGATAGAAAAAGAATTGAGAGTTTGATGAGTACATTCGTCAGAGTCCAAGCTATGAGCCATAACAACTGCTCCATACACTGACAAGGACAGAACTGGCAATTCACCATCCTAGCAAGAGATAACAAGATGATAAATTTCTAAAAGCGAACATCTAAAGCTCATTCAGTAATAATTGTAAATTACCTGAACACATAGTGTGCTTTTGTATAGCGGTTCAAACTGCCCCGGAGGCATCACCTCAATAGGTACACTATTCCCATATGTCTCTATTTCATTATCTGTTAACACTGCTTGGCTTGTGCATTTCAGTCTAACACCATCAATCACCGACAAATGGCATCTCAGCAACCCATGCAATTTCTATTCAACGAGTTACAAAATTAAAATAAGTAAGTGGCATAACTAGGAATAGTCTGATTCTGGTAAGTACCTTACCAATTTGGAAAAGTTGCCGGTAGTTAATGGTGCTGAATACCCATCAATTACAACCTACATTGGTCGTGAAAAAGAATTTACACTATAAAATGAACTTTTAAAAATTATACAGAACCAGAAAGTATGTGTACCTGAATTTTAGCAACAGATTGGGGCTCATCACCGGCTGTAGGGAAAAATGTGGAGCCGTCACCTCTCTTAAAAATCATGAATTCGACTGTAGCTCTTCTGGTCAACCTACATATTGTTTCTAACCATGTTAATCAGGAAAATAAAAAAAGCATGCGCACAAAATAGTATTCATCACAGAAATTGGGTCAGTGCTTGGCAGGCTACCTTGGGTAATTCAAGTACTGCTGTGGTAAGAGGAAAGCCAAGCCTGAAGCCTACTAAGACATTTTGTTTCCAATCAAAAAAATAATAAAGATTTATCTAACTGGATATTGATATTGAGGTACAAAATAAAGAAATCATACTTGGAGCAACTCCAATTCAGCAATTGTGTCTGGGGAAGAGGCGAGGCTGATAGACACCTTGGTCTTGTTCTTTAATGTTACTAGCAGCAGTGCCCGCTCAATGCGCGGCTAATTTTTTATGAAGCAAGCTGCGAGCTGTATTCCATAATAATATTAGCAAATAACTCGTGCAGCTTCTAAAGACAACTCTGAAGCTGAAACTTCAAGGACAATATTGGAACTCTGGTATTCCACCTCTCTCTCCTCAAGATTCCAGTGCAACTCTGAAGCTGAAACTTCAAGGACAGTATTAGAACTGGTATCATTTTCTGTACCAGTTGACATTGAAGTGTTATCTCGAACTCCCGTAGTAATCAATTCATGGTGGCCTGTAAAACCAAATGAAAGTTTCAGCTTGTAAGAAACAGATGGTAATTTCAAATAGAGACGAAGTGGTGATGCAAAATTATCTGACATGTTCTACATGTTCTAATAAAAAATGTATTTAGAGAATTTCCTTGGATAAGTGAATCTTCCTTTTACACTAAACATAGAAAAATTTCATATAGTGTGTACTACCTAAATCCTAATCCAAATGTACGTAAATCCAAAATAGATAAAAATCACAATATATTTTTCAAATATTGGCATTAAGTTCTAAAGAAACACAAAAATAACCAAATAGCTTGAGAGAAGTCGAACCTTGAGAGAGTTTATTAGCAGTAAGACTCGACTTGCCCCTAGGTGAGTTGCACTCGACAATCATCTCCCCAAAATGACGACTGGTATCTCTCCCATGCAACTCTGATGCAGAGGCATGAGGCATATTATTAGCAATGGTACCATTTTTTGTACCAGTTGACATTACAATATTACTTCCAACTCCCTTCCTTTTGCACATTTTGTCCTTATCTGTTGAAAGAAAAGGAAGCAAAATTAGAATAATTGTTCATGCTGTTTATTTGAAATTAAATCCTTCTTAAATAAAAGAACATAAATATGAATATGAAGTGATAAAAGGATATTTCAGATCGTATCATGCCAGTTTTTTTTTTTTAAATTGAGATGCATGTTAGGAGAACTTTGATGCATTTATGTGACACATCCCTTGACATTAACAAAGAAAGATTATATATGGTCTACACCTCCTAATCCAAATATTTCCAAAAAGAATCCAATTAGCAAATAAAACAAAAAAAAATGTTCATAGATTTCATCCCTAGTCTCACAAAACAAAACCTGATTTTTGCAGAATTAAACTCAGGCACCAAAAACCAATTAGTCATCAGCATATGATCTGTTTAATACCAAATTTGCATACATTTTGCTGAGTATAAAGGATTTCTTCTGTTTAATACCAAATTATTCACATTGACAATTGACAACCAGAATAAAGCATGACAGATAGCATTCATATAAATGAGTAGGTGTAAAATTGGAAATTAACTAAAAAAATATTGTAAATTGAGAAATTTACATTTCAATCTTATGAAAAATATTGTGTCAATTTATCCAATACAGTAAAGCTAGGCTTACCGGCATCTTTAGAAAGATATTCAACCTTTCAAATCTGTCTCCTCTAAGATATTGTTTTTAAACGTAACTCATTTTTCCATTATTAAAATACAATAGAAACGAGAAAACAAATTAAGAGATTACTTACCCTATATATCCCATGTCAAATTAAACATTCATCAATTGAGAAAACATGAAATAGTCATAACTTTGCATTTATTTATTTCTAAAAAAACGTACAACATTGAACATTCATCACCTTCCAAAATATTAGTAAGAATGCCATATATTGCTTTGTGATATTAATCAAATCACTAGTAATGCCATATATTTCTCCACAATATTAATCACATACCTAAATATTAGGCAATCACTTGATTGATAATAAATTCATCACGTCCCTAAATATATTAGTAATACAGTATATTGCTCCATTATATTAACTACATCCTGAATATTAAACTTATCACAAAATATATAGCATTCAAGAAATATGGAAGTCACCTCAAAATCCGTATAATCATTTAGCTAAAATCATTCATCAAAATCTAGAGATGCCTTGACATTCACAACTTCCAAGTTAACTACGAATATGACCATTTTGTTGAACTAAATGAACTAATGATTTACAAATTCATCATGTACAAAATGAATGATTTTTAATTTTATGAAAACGAACACATAACTCATATCCTAGATAATGGTATTTTGAATTCATTGTTTAAAACTAATATGACGTGATAATAATATCAGCCTAGAATAAAAATATATATATCATGGCTCTTTTTTTTATAGCGAAAAAAAGAAGTGAAAAATATAAAAATCTGATTACACAATTTATATATTAGGTTCAGGGAAATCATTAGTTACAGGTTCAAGAAAAAAATCCAAATTTATTTTATTTTCAATATCATCTCATGCACTTATATAGGTCCTGCTTCTTCCACGAAATGTTACTCCATGCACCAAAGATCAACATAATCGAACTGAATTGCTTCCCTATTTAGCTATTTATTTTAACTATCAAATTAATATGAAAAAAAAATAATAAATAAAAACATATTAAATCAACTAATTTGCTCACCAAGACGTCTAACAGAACAAAAAAATATATATAGAAACACCAACATAGACATTATATACATGCACTAATCCCTATGTTAAATGTTAATAAGATCCTTAATTATTCTGAATGAAAATTAAAATAAACTTTGAAAGGAGACTTAGGAAAATTTAAAAGCTGACGACAAAAAAGAAAATTCTATACCTGAAACTTCTGTTGATAATCCTTCAAAGCAATGCCTCTGGATAACTTTAGCAGCCTGCACCTTGTCATCAAGTTAGTAAAGACAACAACCTGTCAAAGATCCACAGGAAAAATTCATTAAATTAGAACAAATTGTGCGAAAAGAGCACAAAATCGAAGAGAGGAATTGAACAAAGTTACCTTGCAACTATGCATCAAAGAACAATCAAAGAGCGTATCTGATAAAGATGTAGAATAGAGGAAATTCAATGGAAACAAACCATGCTCAACGCTAGGAAAATAAAAGGTAACAAGCACAAGAGAAATTGACTCCAAGAACTTGAGGTTTGAAGGTCGAGGTGCTTCCAGCCTGTGTTATATTTTGTGCTTGAGGCTTAGAAAATCATAGTTTGAAACAAAAAAAAAACAGCAGAAAATCATAGATATGATCTAATTATCTAATTAACTTGATAACTATTCAATCCTAGGGAAATCTTCCTCATATGATCAGCATCCAAATCGATTAATTAGTTGAGCAAAATCAAATGACTGGTGGGAAAAATAGAATACCGAATGAAAAGATTTTCTTACCAGATGAAGTGAAAATCAATTTTCTTGTTCTACTGCACATTCATAACTTAGATATGAAGTCTTCATTTCTCACTAATGCGTTCATACAATTTTCTTGTTCTGGAAAATGCGTGAAATCAGATTTTAATATCAGAATCAAACCTGAAATAAAGTAAAGAAAACATAATAACCAAATTAATTATTATGAGAAATGCTAGAGCACTGATAACTCAAAAAAGCTATTTTTCTGTACACACCTCCAAACCTCAATCACTTATAAAAATAGAATTATTCATGGAATAAGAAATATAAACATCATTGAATTTCAAAAGGAAAACAAAAGAGAGACACAAAATGTGAGCTTATTTCTAAAACAATCAGGAATGGCTGTCATAGTTCCACATAATACAACGTAGTATCTGTTATGAACCAAAATTGCTTAAGAGCAAAAGAACTATTAAAGAGCGAGATGAACCAACACTAAACTGAAGAGCTCGAGCAAGCTATGACCAATCTGCCTTGACCACCGAGCAACACCTCCTTGTCTCAGTCAAGAGATCCATACCTTCTTCCTTTGAGAAATCCAGCTACAAGAGAGGGCCAGAATCAGCGAAAGAAAATACCCAAAAAATACCAAAATACGAAAAAATAGACAGAAGAAATACGGAAATGGGGGGGGGAGAAACTAACCATAGAGGTCAATCATCAAGCAGTCCAAGGAGCGAGGAACAAACCGGCTGCGAGATTGCCGTAGGAGGAAAAGGGATTTGTGCATGAAGTTCCCGGACTGAACACAAACAGCTGCTGAACCGAAAGCATGGAGGCAACCCAAAAATTGTAGATCGGCATAGCAATAGAAAGTTGAGAGGGAAAACAGCAAGAAAAGCACAACCAAGCAGGAGAAGTGAAGGCGAGCAATCTCTTGACACCAGAATTATATTACGCAAGTCGCCTTTTGTAGTGGAGAGAGGATAGAAAAGAGAGAAGGATGGAAGGAGAAAGAGGGGGAGAGGAAAGCGTGAGGAGGTTGGCGGCGGAACCCCGCTAGGGTTTTTCTTTTAGTGCCTTCGGCTTGTGGTGTGTGAGAATGTGAGCGAAGAATGAAAAGCTAACGGCGCTTATTAGGTTATACGGAGATGAGAGAGAGAAAGGGACGCTGGCGAAATACTTTTGTTGTATGCAGCGAAAAACAATATTCAGCGGAAAAACGGAATCGAACTCGCGTGCTTTCGAAGCCCAACCGAGACATACATCCAGCGACTTTGACTTATTTGTGTGCAGAGTCGACTCTTTTATAGAAATAGCAATCCAAACCGTACACCATATTGATCAATGGTTTATAATGATGCTAACAAAATTGTTTGGACCCCCTTGTGTGAAAAATGCTGACCTTGCTAAGGGTGCTTTATAAGTAGTAGAGATTTATTTATAAATCTTGTAAACCACCCTTAAATAAATATATAATAATTAACATAATGTGGGAAAAAAGGTAATAAATATAGAGAAATTTTTAAAAAAGAAAAGGAGCATCTGGATTGTCCACAACTTTTATCCCTGATATCCAAAATTTACACACAAGTCCACTCAAGGTACATTGTACAATAAATTGAAAAGATGGTATTACAACCAAATATTAGTTTGCCTTTAAAACTCACTTGTATGGCTAACTAATAAGGTATTTACAATATTAATTTTCATATCAATTGTGTAAATACTGGAAATTTTAAAGGCTAACAACTGAAAGCATAGTTACTCTAGGCTCCGTTTGGATAGATGTGGGAAGAAGGGAAGAAGTGGGAAGAAGTATTGGAAAGTGTGTAACTTTGTGAAGAGTTTGGATTGTTTATACCATGGTTTATTCTTATACCATGGTTTTGTTAGTATAAGAATAAGTGTCCAAATTCTTTATTTTTTTATTGTTTGGGCTGCACAAAAATAAAAATAAACACGTATACCGAAATTCCTTATTCTTATTCTTTATTCAAGGTTCATCCAAACACACGACTTTTCTCAATCCCAACTGCAAACTCCCCCAACTCTACTACACTGTCTTCAGATTCCCCTTGAGTTTTCTCAATCCCAACTGACCCCACAGTGCTGAGATAGGTTATGGTTGATTTGATATGTGGGCCCAGGCTTTTCACATAATTGACAAGGCAAGTGGTGGCTCTTATGATATGGGCGCCCATCTTTTTGACACATGCAACAATCCATGCATCCACAGCAACAGAGCCAGTCCATACCATGTTATCAGTCTCATGCAAAAATTCGACTACTTGAACTGCATACCAAAGTTGAGCGGCACCAGCATCCTCAGCGGTAAAAAAAAAGGACTGCTCCAAACAGTCTTTTTTTTTTAATTTTTTTAAATTTTAAAATTCAAATGAAGAATCCAAACCGTTGATCTTGTTAAATTTTATCTGCGATGTATTTTCATATAAATTTTATAAAATTTGAAGTTGATTTGATACTTGATTAAGTGATCAACAAATGAACGAACCTGGTTTGATAAGACGCTACAACAAGAAGCAAACTGACATCAATCAAATGGTTACCAGGGGCCTATTATCGATCCTAAAGGCCTATTATTTTCTTAAAAAAAAAAAAGAGAACCAAATGGTTACCAAACTGACGGGGTGGCACGCATCTACTAGATTCGTAACTGTATGCAACAGTCCTAGCAAGTTATTGTGAACGACAAATACATCTTTTACTGAGTATCATGGAAGATTCAGAATTTAGTTCTACAGCATCGCAAATACATCTTTTAGGCTCCGTTTGGATGACTTCTTCCCGGAATAAGGAATAAGGAATAACCACTTTTTACCAATAAATTTATTTCTAACCATTCAAACTCTTCACAAAAGTTACACACTTCCCAATAAATTTACCCATTCCCAATAAATTTCTTCCCTTCTTCCTTCTTCCTACCTTATTCCCACACCATCCAAACGGAGCCTTACTGAGTATCATGGAATATAGCACAAAATAGTAAATTGGAGTCTTGGACTATCATACAAAAAAAAATGACAACAAAGTAGGAAGAAGGAAGAATGGAAGAATTTTATTGTGAAGGATTCAGTCAACACAACAGCTCAACAAAATGACAACAAGAGATCCTGCGGAGGATTTCCCCTGTTTTGTCAATGAAATAAAAAACTGTTTCGTCGCAAAGGACGAAACGATCAACACAACAGCTCATTACGCCATTGTCTCGATCATTTGGCAGCCCTAACCCTGACCGCGGTTGCAAACTCCATATTGCATACATAACGAACAATTCTTATCCAATGGACCTTATCTTTGTGAGGCCCACACAACAGGGGAAATCCTCCGCAGGATCTCGCAAACACAGCTCTAATCTGTACACTATGAATTAGAACGATGGACTAAAAAAATAAAACAAATAAGACATGGTGCACAAACAAAAACAACCACTGCACATGGATTACAGGGCTGATAACCATCATCCAAAAAAAAACATCCACGCCATCCAATAGATTTTTCCTCCCTTTCTCTGCACGCGCACGCTCTCTCTCCGTATGTTTCCTCTCTCCGCGATCTCCCCTTCTCCTCTTTCCGTTCCCTTCCCTTTTTCTCTCAAATCTGCTCTCATCTCCTTCCATGCCCTCTTTCCTCTCATTCCCCCTCTCCTTTTCCTTCTCTAATGAATTTTTTTGCTCCCCTCCCTCTCTGACAAAAAAATCGTGCCACTTGAAATCGTTATTTTTTTTAATCCTACCACTTACAGTAGCAAAATGAACACTTACGACAATAAAAACGAAGAGACAAATATTGGTTAAATAAAAAAATAAAATGAACAGATACAACAAATAAACTGAACAGATATAACAACTAATTGAACATATA
This sequence comes from Rhynchospora pubera, assembly GCA_028095005.1. NCBI lineage: Eukaryota > Viridiplantae > Streptophyta > Magnoliopsida > Poales > Cyperaceae > Rhynchospora > Rhynchospora pubera. Next base: position 82,803,493 of record CM051462.1, on the reverse strand, counting down.
AGTGAACACATACGACAATAGAAGAGACAAATATTGGTTAAAAAAAATGAACAGATACAACAAATAAACTGAACAGATATAACAACTAATTGAACATATAACGACAATAAAAATGAAGAGAGAAATATTGGTTAAATTAAAAAACAAAATAAACAAATACAACAGGTAACTGAACATATATAACGACTAATTGAACATATATAACAAACAACATGAATTCAGACAAAACATAAAAATGAATATAAATACATGAACAAAGTTAAAATATAACACAAATAAATTGAACAGATAAAAAAACTAAATTGAACAGATATAACAAACAATGTGTACTTTAGCAAAAAGATATAACACATATAAAAAATAAATTGAACAGATATAACAATGAACAAAAATACCAATAAATTGAACAGATATAACAATACATACAACATATATAACAAACACCATGAAACTCATAAAAAATGAACATAAATAAATTGAACATATTTAACAAATAAATTGAACAGATATTGCTAACAATTTGAACTAAATGCAAAAAAAAAATGAACATATATACAAATAAAGTGAAAATATATAACAAATAAATTGAATAAAATTAACAAATAAATTGAAAATATATAACAAATAAATTGAATAGAATTAACAAATAAAATGACCTTATATAACATAAGATTGAAGAGATGGAGGAAAAAGAAAGAAAAAGGAAGTGAGAAAAGAAAAAAATAAATAAATAGAGAGGTGATAGAAGGGAGCACGAAGGAAATGAGAAGGGAGAAAAGAGAAGACAACGGAGAAAGAGAGGAAAAACTCACGAAAGAAGAGAGAAAAAGGAGGGAAGAGAGGGAGAGATGCTGGCGGGAGATCTCGCTCGTCACGGATGAAAGGTAGCGCGGAGAAAGGGTGAGGAGAAGGCGCTCGGATCAGATTGTTGGGTTGGATGCGGGAAAATAAAGGGAGCGTCGAATCCGGATAGTTTGGATGAGGAATCGATGGATGATAAGCAGTAATTACCCATGGATTAGCCGCGCAGGAACACAAACTCAGAGCGGGCCTTGGGCAAGCGGACGATGCTTAGTCCCCATGATTATTCAACCAAATAGCTGCCCTGCCCAATTTCGATAAACCGATGCAGCCCCAATGTTACCATCCATGCAACAATCCAATACAGCTCTCATATTAAAAGAAGACAACCCACCACAAAAACAACCACACAAACAAAAACATGATAACAAAGGAATGCACTGTTCATCTTTCATTCGGATATATGGTTTTTTCGATTTCCTTTTTTAACTTATAGTCGTTCCTGATGTGGAATGAATATCTCGTAAATTTTAAAGACTGTTATAAGGCCCGAGACTTCCTGGGCAGTAACAATCCAGCCCACTAAGAATAGCCCAAGAAAGTTTGTGGATCACGAAGCCTCGAGACAACATACGATCTAGGCCCAAGCCTCAGAGTATGCTCGAGGGCTCAATGGCAGTCCGCAAGATGCAATCTTTACGACCCTGTAGGAGACCAAACAAGGTCAGAAGACATTGTCTACTGTATGTCTGTACAGCACCCTTCCACTAGGGAAAGGGTCGACACCTTACTATTTTGAGCTTGTAACTAAACTTGTACTATTCCTACGTAGCCTCTACCTAGTTTGTCCAAAAAAAAAAAAAAACTAAACTTGTACTAAGATGATGAATGAAACAAGATCTTTCCCTTTTAGCCATTGATTTTCCCTCTTAATCTGTGCAAAACACCTCTAATCACTTGACACTCTAACACTAGAAGGTGACACTCACTTGACACTCTACACTAGACTAGTGATATGCCAAATGTCCTTGGCCCTTGGCCCATCCTTTGAAAGACCGTGTGAGGACCGGTCCTTTAAAGGATTTATAACGGGCAAGGACTTAGAAGGGCCGGTCTTTGAAAGGGCCGGATTTAATTTTCGACGAAGACAGATTTCGATGGGACGGGTACCAAAGGAATAAACAAACTAAAGTCAAGAAATAAACAATAGCGGAGAACAGACAACATGGAAGGAGACAGGAGCAAGGTACAGCAAATAGAATGGAAATTGTACATTGAGGTATAACATCAGGTTCTATAATAGCTTGTTTTACAATTTACATGACTCTTAGTGTTAAATAAAATAGGTTTGGTTTACAAAAAAAAAGGCTTTAGAAAAGAAATACAATGGAATTAAAAAAAAATGAATCAGCTCTCCTGTGGAAGGACTAGGCGGTTTAGTCCTTGAACTAGCTTTGCAGATCTAATAATATCTCCTGTTTTGATCTGTGAAAGCACTTCTCTACCATTGGTTGTGTATCTGTTCCAGTTTAGCAGCAACTTGTTAATTAATATATGGTATTTTAAACTTCAATTAATGAAAAATATAGGACAATGTGTTCTAAGAATGTTTGTAGTGTACCCAAAGACTGAAAACTGGCCTTCATCAAATGATAGACCTCCTAAACCAGCCTGTATAAGGAAATAATAATAACAATACTAAGAAGACGTAATAAGCAAATAAAGAAGTAATTTTGAAGCAATACTAAGAGATATAGGAAGTTACTAACATTTCTTTTGTCATAGAGATAGAAAAAGAATTGGGAGTTCGATGAGTACTCATCAGAGTCCAAGCTATGTGCCATGGCAACTGATCCATATACTGACAAGGGCAGAACTGGCAATTCACCATCCTAGCAAGAGATAACAACATAATGAAATTTAAACAAAATAGGAAAAACGAAAAAGAGGCTATGAGATTTTTCTAAAATTGAACATCTGACCTAATTTAGAAAAACTAGAAACATACCTGGACACTAAGAGTGGTTTTGTATAGGGGTTCAAACTGTCCAGAAGGCATCACCTCAATAGGTACACTATTCCCGTATGTTTCTATTTCATTGTCAGTTAACACTGCTTGGCTTGTGCATTTCAGTCTCACACCATCATATGCTCCATCCATCACCTAAAAATGCATCTCAGCAATCCATGTTATTTCTATTGCAAGAGTACATATAAATTAAACCTAATAATTGGCGTAACAAGAAAGTCTGTTTATGATAGGTACCTTACCAATTTGGCAAAGTTGCCAGCAGTCAATGGTGCTGAATACCCATCAATTACAACCTACATTAATCATGAACAAGAGTTTACGGAGTCAAATTAAATTCAAAAGATGTATGGAATTAATATAACTAAAAATTATCTAGGGTACCTGAATTTTAGCAACAGATTGGGGCTCACCACCGGCTGTAGGGAAAAATGTGGAGCCATCACCTCTCTCAATTGTGAATTCAACAGTAGCTCTTCCGGTCAACCTATAGTATTTTGAAACCATGTTAATCATAAAACAAGCATGTGCACCAAATAGTACTCATGAGAGAAAACATTTCGGTCAGTGCATGCAGCCAATTACCTTGGGAAATTCAAGTACTGCTGTGGTAAGAGGAAAGACAAGCCTGGAGCCTGTTAAGAAATTTTCTTTTCATGTCAGAAAATAATAAAAAATTATGTAAATGGATATGAGGTACAAAATAAAGAAATCATACTTGAAGCAACTCCAAGTCAGCAATTGTGTCCAGGGAGGAGGCGAGACTGATAGACACCTTATCAGGGTCTTGCTCTTTTATGCTTTTTATAAGATCTTGTAAGCCACCCTTAAATGAATATATATATATATTTTTTTTAAATGTGAGAAAAAGAGAGAGAAAAAGATAATAAATAAAGAAAAATTTGTGGGCAAAAAAAAGAAGCATCTGGATTGCCCACAACTTCAATCCCTGATTTCCAGTATTTACACAACAAAAGATGGTATTGTAACTTAATATAGTTTGCATTTAAATTCACGTGTATGGCTAACTAATAAGGTATTCACAATATTAATTATCATCATTTGAGTAAATAGTGGCAATTTTATAGGCTAGCCACCAGAAGCACAGTTATTCCAAAAAATATGCAAAATATTATGAGCTTTTATGCAAATTGAGACGTATTGGCAATTTACAAAACATTTGGTATTCCTTCATTGTATTGATTTCTAAGACTGCGTGGAAGTAATTGTGTTTTAACAACGTAAGATGGTGCCATACCTTCCCATCAATTAGAGAAGCATAAAGCACAGAGCCCTTTTCTCTTACTTCTTCAGGCATGCTTGTCAATATTGCATCTTTCTCCTCAGTGGCAATCTAAGAACAATGACAATTGAATATATATCGAGATAAATAAAATTAACAAGGAAGGGTTCTACTGGTAGTGTGTTAAAATTAACAATTGAATATATATACCTTGAGAGCCTTGTTGACATCAGATTGCATGGAGCCATAAGGTTTCCTTTGAGGAATTCTCAACAAGTATGAGATATCCTCTAGTGATTCCTACAATAAAAACAATAATGAGCAATCTATTCATACCCAGAACACAAAAAGGATAAACTTCCAAATTTGCACCTTGTATTGTCGAGAAATTGCAAACTGTTACTTGCATCCAGCATTTAGGACGAAAAGGAAAGGAAGAAATAGAAAGTGGATGAAGGCCACTGTACTGTTAAAAACTATAAAAAAAGGAATACTTGATGCAAATTTAACAATACAATAAACTTCATCCAAATGAAATGATAAAATCAAACATTAAGTCATTATTACTAGTACTTGTTAAAATAAGCATCACCATAGTACATTCATTATTTGAAAGCTAATAAATTTAATCTAATTTATTAAGATATCACATTTTACTTTGAACAATGTACGACTGTAGCTATAAGGAACTGCTTCATAAAAATGTGTTCAATTATGACATATGATTTTTCTTCACTTATTTATGACCAACTGCAGAAGCACTCTATGAATTTCAGCAACAAAGCACTAGTGTTCTTTGCAAACAAAAACATGGGGGTTTATGCAATTTCAAAGCATTTCTCGACTTTTCTGGAACTTAATCACCAAGTAAGGCAAATAATACATAATAAGTTGCCAAAATCACTAACCTGAATAGCTTTCATGTTTGGATTGGCTGGAATAGCCTTCCTCAGTGCGAATTCTCCAGTCCTTGGTACTTTAGTATTAGGCGAGTACAACACTGCCTCTGCAGGAGCAACATCTGGAATTGGGATTGGAATAGGAATAGGCAATGTTATCTGAGCAACTACCAGAATTGCAGCAATTGTACTCTCAAGCCTATTAATCAATCCATCCCACAAAATTTTATCTGGTAAACAACAATCCCTCCCTTCAACAAATTCCTATTATAACAAAAAGAAGATTAAAACCTCATAAAAGAAATGCAAAAAGAGTAAATGCAAAGCCACATTGCATATGGGCACCTTATTCGGAGGAGAAAGAGAAGCTGTAGCTCTGAAGAGAGGAAGGCGATAGTTAGACGACAACAGCCATAGTCGCCTTCGAGCTTGGGCAGGAGCGGGAACGAAAGGGAAGGAGAGAGGAGCTCCCAATTGGGACGCCATTAATTCCAGTATTCGTTTCTCTTTCTCTCTTTGAACTCTCTCGCCTCTTTCTTTCTCTATCCATATGCTAAGCTCCACTTGTTTGTAAGCAAACGGATATCATCGTATTATCAAATGGTAGATATGTTCCTTCGATTCAATATCAAACGGTCCTAATTTGGTTGGACCAAATAGCGTCCAGTAGACCAGTAGTCGCCTATTGTGCGCTATGCTCGAAAATTCGTAATGCGACTAAGAGATAATATTGTCCGTCTGATTTAAATTGAATGGGCTTGATTTTCTGAAAACGATTGCTAATCATTCTGAGAGTTTTGATCAGGGCTGGGGCCTGATGTAATACTTACTTTCAAGTAAGTTCCAAATATAATCGAGGTTCATTTAGTTTGGTAATATGAAAATGTTTCATGTGTGGATGTATTTAATTAAAATTGATCTCTTCTTTCATAAGTTTGCTATTTGCTTTTTTTGAAGCTTGTGTAATAGACGGACTAAATCATATTTCGATCATGCTTTTGGAGTTGTATTGGACATTAGATTTACGCCAAATTAATTTTCTTTTAATTGTTACTGTTGTGAGATTTTCTTTGTTTTTTTTAAGATAAGATAGCATCAAGTTCTCTAACTTAAATATCATAGTGACAATATACTATTCTCTCTCTTTCTCTTTTTTTCGAGAATAGAATTTGCAAAAGCTCAATCTAATTAGATAGATGATAATCTGTCATCTCAAGTTTAATATAATTATGTGTTATGACAAGGATTTACATCAGCTCTAATAAAATTCATTTAAAATTTTTGAGATCTATTATTTAGCATCACTACAAGAGAGAGAGAAAATATCTTGCTAATTAGTTTGCAATTCAATTTTCTATTTTCCTACTAATTTAATTTTTTCATTTTATTTGCATGACTGCATGATGAAATACTTTTTTGTGATATAATCATTTTGTGATCATTCTATTTTGCATGACTACACAAGAAATTTGTGATCTAAAGTTGAAATCTAATATTTCATTGTGTTTCGTGATAAATAAAAAATTCCATTCAAATAACAATTCCTCCATCTAGAATATATAACGATATTATAGAAAACAGTCCTATCTTATTGAAATTTTGATGCCACAAGTAAACAAGCTATGAGACATCGGAGAAAATCAAGTTAATAACAAAACCCATGGGCCTTTCCCCAAAAATAATAATAATATACATATATTAGGTTAATAACAACGACCGATTTTACTTTCGATTATATTGGGTTTGGTCTATTCATCATGACCAGCATAATAAACTGGTAAATACTTTTGTTTCTTTACAATAATCTATCTATTTGATAAAAGATCTGTGAGGCTCTCCATCAGTCCATGGATATTGTCTCGAGTTTAGTCAAAATCATATTCGTTATCATTCCTTGGGTGGGCTTTCATGTTTGCTCGTCTGAATGGACCTATAGCCCAATTGTGGTACACAACAGTCTATTGGGATTGTTGTACACAGTTTCAAATCTAATCGATGCTTGTCATCCTTCCAGTATGGTAATCATGTGTATACACAACAGTCTATTATTTTTTTTAAGAAAATAATAGGCCTTTAGGATAGATGTATAAATATTTAAATATGATTTGATTACTGGACTTTTGCATGTTGTAGGGTTATAGGGTTAGTTTTATGCCCTATGGATTTTTTTATACTTGTAAAAGAGAAAAAAGAAGTATCATTAATATGTTGAGATATTTTTGTTTGAAAAAATTGGATTGGATTAATATGAAGCATAGCAATGCGTAATATCTTAATATGTTTTAGAAAACTAAGACCTTCGTGATAAATCAAATTTTGACTTAAATTGATTTGTACTTCTGACTTTTATATATATTTGAAGTGGTAACCTTGATAAACATCTGCAAACTATGTATATAAAAATTATTATTATGAAGAAACATGCTGACATCAATCATAATAACGTTTATTAAAAAAATTATTATGGTGCTTCAGAAAATTTTACAAATTATATTTCATACATGAGAAAAATAAGATGAATCTAAAGTGAGAATGAAAATAAGGATAATATTCGAAGCCTGTTAAAAAAGTAAGTAAATAAAAATTAGAGCCAAAGGCAAGATTATATATGTAACATCATATTAGAACAAAAACTTTCAACAACAAAATATATTCAAAATTAGTGAAGTTCAGTATAAAAAAAAATTAGTGAAGTTAGTTCTAAGTTCAATCAATTTTTCATACTTGACAAAATATCAAGTTAGAGAAGTTTGTTCTAATGACCAAATAAAAAAATCAATATAATTATTATTGTCATTAATCATTATATTAATTATAATTATAATTTCAAAATAACAATGACAATTACTATTATTCAGTAATAATTGCAACATTAATTATGATTAAAATTACACTAATAAATATAATAGCATAATTAAAGATCATTTAATTATAAAAGATACATAATAATCTATATCTATCTATCTACACTACTTATAAACTCACGCATGCGAAGAGGTATAACACGCTAGATCTAGCATGTAAATAGGGGTTTCTACTTTTCGATTGGTTTGATCTGTGGTTGGATATCAATCGCCAGCCGAAGTAACACTATTGAAGTATTGATTGATTTTTCATCTAATATAAAAATAAATTGAATAACACATCTATTTGTATCGCTGATAAATTAAAAAATTTATTTTTATTGCCTAACTTTTTTATTTCTTTATTTGTCTACCTATGAGGACATCTCATGCTATTTATTATTATATAGTATATAATATTATAATCTAGGACTGAGGTCTCAGGTCTGAGCTAACAAGTTATCCTTTTTCTGATTTATAACGGATCTAACCGCACTACTAATTGGAACGATGAATGAACGGCGCTGATGCGATCAGGACAAAAAAAGTTGGAGAGTACAGTGGTGGGATTAGCGCAAGCAGTTTTTTTTTTTTCCTCTTTTTGATAAATACGCAGGCTGTTTGTTTGTAAAAAGTTTTGGACGACGCGTGGCGTTTGGTGGGATCATTGCTATGATGCCAATATGCCACGCGGGATGCAACCAATCGACCATGCCTAGTGAACATCCAAAAGCCTCTGGCCCTCGACCCGGTCCTGGCCAAGTCCTTCTGACATGAAGGGCCGGCCCGGCCTCTCTAAGCCCTTAAGAAGGGCCAGGGCCTAGAGAGGCCAGGCTTTGAAAGGGCCAGGCCACAATCTCAACTGAAGAGAGGCCTAGAGAGGCCAGGCTTTGAAAGGGCCAGGGCCTAGAGAGGCCAGGCTTTGGAAGGGCCAGGGCCTAGAGAGGCCAGGTTTAGGAAGGGCCTAAGGTCTAGAGAGATCGAAATTATGAATAATCAGACACAATCTCAAGTGAAAGGTAAGATCCTATCTGATATAATGTAAATTGAACAGATCATATCAAATAATATTATAAATTTTGAACATGATGTTAAGACAAGTTAAAAATATATACATATTTTTCATCTTTTACGTTACATTATTTCATACATTTGTAATTTTAGTTTATTTTAATTCATAAATACATCAACAATTTTTTTTTTACTTTTTATGTTATTATAATATAACCGGTCTTAAATCCAAATTAAAGATGAAAAAAATAAAAAATATTATATATAATGAAAAATAAATGTGCAAAATTATGTTTAAATAATTTATAGCTTTTTTATTATCTTTTACAAATAAAAATTATTCATTTTAAATATAGTTTTAATAAATATTTAAAGAAATATACTGTCTTTCCGTTGGCCCTTCAAGCCCTTCAGGCCCTTAAAGCCCGGCCTCTCGAAATCCGGAGGGCCTAAAAGGGCCAGGCTTGAGAAGGGCCAGGCTCGATCTTCATATTTAAGCCCTTCTAAGCCCGGCCCTTCCAAAAGCCTCTCTATGTTCGGCCCGGCCCGGCCCTTGAGTAGGCCCTTTTAGACCCGGCCTCCCGGGAGCCTCCCGGCCCGGCTCTGGAAGGCGTTCACTAACCATGCCTCGGCCTTTTTCCGTTCCAATTATTATTATTTTTTTTTGGAAGATCTTTCTAAGGTATCTTCTTCTTTTTATTTTATTTTTTTAATCTCTTCTTGAAGCGCTGCTACTTGCTACAGGCTTTGAGGAGCAGAGGGTTTATTGTGGGAATAAAATGTTGCCGTTTATGCGGCTTTGTAGATTTTTTTTTATATAACTATATTTTGTATCCTACTCCCCCCAAATGACGATCATCTCGTTTTGCACTAATTTTACTTATTATAATTTTTTGGTGAGTTATATATGCATGTATATATAAATCTATTGAATAATTATAAATATTAAGGCTATGCATATTATAAATATATAAAATTAACATGTTAATATAACGTAATGATATGTTAATTTGTTTAAAAGTATTAATATTTAAACATCGAGGTCAATTCATTCTTATCTTTAAAAAAAGTTAAATTGCAATGGATATATCCAGAACACAGGGAGAATTGTAGATGAACATTACTATCTACAGCGATCTTTGTTTTCAACGCGGCGCAATTCATTGTTTTGAACATAACAAGAGAAAATAGTTATAATGATTATAACGATATTAAACTAGCGTTCCAATTTTAAAATAAATTATGTTCCTTAATATTTAAAGTTATTGCACAGTTCCAAAAGAATGAGTAAATTATATGGGGTCTGATAATTGAATTGAGAATTTAAAGTTTTTATGTAGAATCAATCACGTTTGTTATAACTTATAAGTACCTCACCCAAAATTAACTTATACTAGTGAAACCCGCGTTGCGCGATCTATTTTATTTTTTTATTTTTTATTTTATTCATTCGAGAGATCATATGAATTAGTTATGCAGCGCGATAATTTTTAGCATGGTATAGCTAATAGTACACAATCGCTCAAGAATACACTTAAATTTCAAACAAAAATACAATAATTACAATTTTTTGCAACATAAGATCCGTTATAATATGTGCGACATTTTTATTTTCATTGATTGTGTATGACGTATAATTTTTTTTAAATATTTCTTAGAAAGGAAAATAAATTAAATATAATAATTAAAAAAATTTTGAATCAGTATTATCAGATTTTTTTTTTATGATCTTTAGAAACACATAAATTTAAAAAAAATAAAAAAATGCCATTGATATCATTTAAAACTCATTTGGTCTATTCAATTAAAAAAAATGTGGTTCATCCTCTAAAAAAAATGAATTTTATTGATGGATACACATCAGGACGATAAATGTTCTCCAAGCCAATGTTCTTCTCTCTCTAGCTACATCTTGGAGCAAGCCCCACCTGACCAATCCTGATCTGGTGGCGCGCTACACCACGTGTCGCGCACCTACGAGCCGTCTGATCTTGATCGGACGGTTCATTTTTGACGGGCCTATCAATCTAGGTTACATGCACGGAGCTCCCTTATCCATGTGATCTTGATCAGACGGCCAGAAGCTGCGCGACGCGTGGTGTCGCGCAACACTTGATTTGAATTCCCACCTGACCCATTGGCCATTTTCTCTTTCTCATCCTTTCTTTAATGTGTGCTTTCGTGGACCACTTTTTATTTTTGCAAGGATGGACCACATTCAATGCACACAACCATGTAACGGATCTCTAAACCCAGCACGACTATGTAATGGTACTATCATGCCAAAGAATCGTTTCACGAATATTATTTATGATTGTACCACGGGGATCATCACTGACACTCGTGTCGTCTGCTGAGGAGAGATCGATAATACATGGTAGCGTACACGTGATGATCTAAGATTGGTTCAGAATATATTTTAAATTTATTTCTGACAAACGGACCCATCTATCATTCACACAATCGCAAGACTGTAGTGGAACGGAAATTAATATATTGTTCTGGCCATTTTGACTGAACAAAACAACCGTTTATTGGTAATAGTAAAATCCAATTTCATTTTACCCTTAAAACTTTCATTATCGTCTAAGTATCTCCTAAATCAATTGCCTAAAATATGCACTAATTAAATTAATTTTATTAGTTTTCTTCTAAATTATCTACTAATTAATTGAATATTTTTAATAAGAATATTTCTAAATAAATTTAAAGTGGTAGGTCTGTAACATTTATATTGTTCGCATTATTGTCGATTGCGAATATGTACGACATATATGTGTCCTGTCCGCTGTTTTTTTTACTTAATTTACGTTCAACTGGGAATATAAATGATGCGCAGGTCAATTTAGATTTATTTTTTTTACTTGGAACAAAAAAACTACTTGCTGTACTATACTAGTAACACTAGTAAGGAGTACCTAATATTGTATTGGTTTATCCGTGGATTAGATAAATCAACAAGGCAATATGCAACAAGAATGCTAATTATACTGCTTTCATGGATCTCCGTATCTCTCTCACACAGCGGCTGACAGTTTGTAAATTTACCTAATTTTATATGGAGACTTCAATTTTTAAACCTTTACATGGTCTATCCATTCCAACATAAGAGGAAAAAAAAATTAGAAGAAATAAAAAGAAGACACAATGTACCGGATCGGCAAAAAGATTGTACAAAAAAGGTTGAACATCATCAAGGTTGTCAGGCGGCCCACCGAGATTCAACAATAAAACCCCGACTCTCTCTTGTTTGGTGATAGAATGAACTTGGTCAGAGTCACATTTGTCGACTATGTATGTTTTAGCAGATGAATGAGCATTTGTAGCAATAGCATGCCTATGCCTCCTTTGTGGTAGGTATATCAAATTATGAGAGGCAGACGTCATTTTGGTGTGAAACCAGTTTGAATGAACAATCATCTCTGACGAGTCATTGGATTTGATCGTGAATTTCGTATTTTGACTTTTAATTTTTTTTTCAGTTTTACCATTTTAAGATTTTTTACTTTCGTTTTTTTATTTGTTTTTGAAATCTAGGTTTGAAACTCTTTTATATTTTGAAAATTACTTATCTTGAAAGTACTTAGATTGAAAATATTTCCTTTAACATCATTTTATTTGAAACTACTTAAGTTTTCTTTATAGAAATTTTATTGAAAAAAAAGGTACTGGATGAGGTGGTTGAAAATATTTCCTTTAACATCATTTTATTTAACGAGTTTCTAAAGATTCAGGTTGACGTGGTGATTCTTAATTAGTCCAGGTCAAGAGCCGGGCTAAGGTGGCAGCACCATGTAGAGATGAGCCGTCGTTGGTGAATGGTGAGAAGAAAGGATCTCCAACGTACTGGCTTCATGTAGCGAGTCATTGACAATTTCGTGTGGGTTTCAGCCACAACAAATCAGAAAGGGGTGGCGAATGGTCAAGGGGGATTGCGATTTATTGGAAATGGGCCTCGTTTCTTCTAGGCTTTGGTTTCACTCGTCTTATTTCTAGGCCTTGGGTTCAGTTTTTTTTTTCGTTGCGTAAAGGTCTTATAGGCTTATAGCGTTAACTGAATAAGTGTATTCCTTATTATTTCCCGGTGCAGGGACATATGGAGGTTAGGGCTGAAAACAGAAACTGTTTTATCCGTTTTTCGTTTCGTTTCGTCCAGACCAATCAGTTAACGAAATAATAAAACGGTTTCATTTGGTTGCGAAACGATTAATGAAACAATGAAATAGTTTCGTCCATGTGTAAATCACGAAAATTTCGTCCATTTCGGTCGTTTCGTTCGGGCGAAACGATCAATGAAACTAAAATTATGTTTCGTCAACGAAACTAAACGGTTAAACGAAACACTCTAGTTTCGTCACCTTTTCGACCGTTTTGCAGCCCTAATCCAGGTATAAGTTGGATATCTGAAAACTTACTCTTATACAGCCATACAATCCACGGCTTATATTAGTTATAGAGTAAATTTTTTCAGAGGTCCCTAAACTTTATGCATTGTCCAATTTTAGTCACTCAACTTCAATTTGTCCATTTATAGTCACTAAACTTTATATGTAGTCTAATTTTAGTCACTCTGTGATCTTTCCGTTTAATTCTGTCTATTTTGGTTGATCGAGGTGCAAAATAAGGATCCGAATCAAATGTGTGGTAGGTCCAGTCTGTCATATGAGTAATATCACTAAAAAAAAAATGTTCTTCTTTTTCAGTCGATCCCACCTCTTGACTTTGTCTTTCTTCCATCTGAGGCAGCTTATTTATGAGGCTAAGACCACTGCCACATCTTTCCCATCTTCGATACCTCCTCCGTTGTGATCCTTCCTCCTATTTTCTTCTTCGATCTCTCTCCTCTGCGTCCTCCTCCGTCGAAGATCTCCGCTCTCCTCTCCGATCCTTCCTTCACTTCGCGCCTCTGACAATACCACCTTTTCGCCTTCTTTCCCTTAACTCCTCTAGTCCTCTCTCCTTCAATCAGCACAACACTAATATTGATGATGGCAAGACAAGACATTCACAATTAGGATTTGAAAAAGAATTTAAAACATACCATCCTAATATTGACAATGATAAAATTAAAAAGCAATCTTCACCCCTTGTCTGATTACTACTCCTATTAATATAGAGAGCCGCAATTAGCACAGTTGGGTTTCAAGTACAAGTTCATAATGTGTAATCTATTTTGAATTAAGTAGGATTCATATGATGTAATGAAGAATTGAATTAGGAGGCTAGAAGGAGCGTATTGGAGCTTAGTAGCTTATATATACTCAAGTATTGGGCCAAAGTCTGTTTACTGATAAAAAGTAAAGCAGATAATGAAGGGTTCTAATTTTTATATTTCATTATTTTTGTCATCTTAGTTTGGATATATTAGTTTTATTTTAATATGTTAGATAAACATTTGAGACAGAGAATTGCGGGATAAGGCATACATGGGAACAAAAATTGAAGAATATTGGCACATTTAAAAAAAAAAAAAACATCATATCTGATATGTCAATGGCCATTGTTATTAGCGATTCTCAAAGGCCATTGTTATATTGGCACATTGACAGGGGATTAGAGGCAATTGTAGGAGAGAGAGAGAGGAGATTAGGGAATGGATGCGAAGAGGTGGGATCATGGGAGGCAAAAGGCAGAGGAAGGATTGGAGAAGAGAGCGAAGATGTCTTTGACGGAGGAGGGATCGCAACGGACGAGACAGGAAGATGGACAAGATGCGGCAATGGTCATGGCGTCAAAAATAAGTTCCTCAGGATGGAAGAAAGACGAGAGGTGGGATTGATTCAAAAGGAAGAATTTTTTTTTTTAGTTATATCACACCTATGACTGACTGGACCTACTACACATTTGATTTGGATCTTTATTTTGCACCTCAATCGACTAAAATAGACGGAATTAAACAGAAAGATCACAGAGTGACTAAAATTGGACAACATATAAAGTTTAGTGACTATAAATGGACAAATTGAAGTTGAGTGACTAAAATTGGACAATACATAAAGTTTAGGGACCTCTAAAAAAATTTACTCATTAGTTATATATTAGTGACATAGACGTTATATAGAACCAAGGTGGGGCCCGGACTATATGTCGCCCAACCATTTGTGCTCATTTTCTAATAACAGCAGAAAGCAGACACATTTCAATACTCTGTACCATTAACGTTTTCCCTTTTTCCTTTTTTTACACGCACATATGACATATTTCAGTAACATAATATGCAAGATCAATCCAGATTAACTGTTTATCACATGTGAAGCATATCAATTCATTTAATTGGTCATATATGGCACCAGGTTAGCAAGCAACACACATTTGATCATATATCACAAGTTTATAATATTACAGGATCAAGGCATTACTTTCACTTAAACAAATGAGCAACATTCAGAGTTCCAGTCCATCACATATTATACAAATTTCTTCATGCGCTTAGGAGTTAAGAGATAACATAAATAAACATTTTATACTGACCATGATTTCAAGCCAAGCACATCAATGTCAGACGCACCCATTTACCTTTAATTCCTGGGAAAAGAGGGGAAAAAAAAAGCAAGTCAGTGCAAATGAAAATAACTTGCAAACAATAAACATGAAACAAAATAACATGGTTTATTCAAACTATTAATTCATGTCAATACGGCACAACATGAGCTCCAACATAATACGACACAACACGAGTTGTTTGCAATTCCCTAGTCTTTCACTTGAGAAAGTAGTATCATATTTGGACAAAGATAGCAAAACTTTATACGCATGTAATGATTCATAAATTTTTGCATTTAAAGTTCCTATAATATTTTTTATAATTAATTTTCAATTGGCAATTCACACTTAAAGGGAATTGGGTAAAATAATACATTAATAGAGCTACTAAACTAGCAATTTTTTTAATTAAATTAAAGAGCATTTTTTTTTTGTAATTTTATTTGGATATAACTTGAGTTAATTTGAACTCGAATTATAACTTGGTTTCACTTTTGTTAATTTGAATCAATTTGGATTCAAATTATGTTACTTCCAGATGATTTGGGGCCTCAAACTAAATTCTAGATAACTTGAATGTATTTGATACTCAAGCTAGTTTTGATTTGGATTTGACATAATTCGAGTCAACTTGGACTCAAATCAAATTTTGATTTAATTTGGTTTGCATTTGTGTCAATTTGAGTTGATTTAAAACTCAAATCAGAATTTTACCACAAATTTGAAACATCGAAGTCGCACAATTTCATTTTGGTTTGGTGGACTTTTAGAATTTCTAAAGAAATTTCAATTTAATTTGAATTTCACATGATGCATTATGTTAAAAATGATCAAAGTCAGATTTGACCGATTTTTTAGATGATTTTGAATAAAATGATTAGTGAAACTGAAATCTTTAGAATTTTTTGAGTTTTTGAACATTTCATTTGAGATTTTTCGAGTTTCCTATGAATTTTAATGGATTTTCACATTTAGCAAATTTGCAAGTTTTCTGGGCTGTGCATTTTGGATAGGACCATCAAAATTAGAAAAGAGTCTCTCTCATCCATAAAAAAATTTTGAAAATAGATTCATTTGAAAGAAGACTCACAGTGGATTTTTAATATCATTTTTACTGGATTTTCGGAATTTGTTTCATTGGGTTTTGGGCTTTATTTCTCAGAGTCATCTTTTGAAATACAGTCTTGTCAGTCAACACGACCTTTAGTCACTTTTTTTATGACCGTTTTTGTTCTACTTCGCATTTTGACATGAGATTTATTTTATTTGAAACTAGACTTCAAATGGAAAATTTTGGTGTCTAGTATGAAATTTTCTGAGTTGTTTCGGTATTTTTACACGATTTTTGAATTCAGGGTAACTTTCTGAAATCAGATTCTCGAGACAGACAGACCTCAGTTCGGTTTTTGAATTTTCATTTGCTCTTTGTCTGCTGTTATGACTTGAAACTTTCAGATTTGAAAATAAACATCAAGAGGGACTTGATTTAAGTTTTACAAGATTTTTAGAGAATTATTTCAAAGGTTTCAAAGTATGAACTTTCAGACATGTTTGCTGACTCGATTTTTCTGGCACAGTGTTCTGAAACTCAATTTCTGTCTGATTTCAAAAATTCTTTATAATTAATCTGTGTGTCCAAAAATTATGAAAGTTTTACAGGAGGTGTGTTATATCATGTTTCCTCTACAGTAAAAACTTCATTTAAGTCCGTTCAACCGTTCATGAAATAAAAATATTATTTTGAACTGTCCAGAATGCTCTTTGCTGGTACCAGAAAATTATCAAGAATATTTCAGACCAAACTTATGCAAGAAATATAAAATGAAACATGACTTCTCTGAGTAAATTTCGGCAGCATAATGACATCTATGCATGGAATTTTGATCTTTGTTGTTCAAACAACCCGAATCGAATGGACTGAGCATGCTACAAATGCAATTCAGTTAGGTCCATACCATCTCCATAGGGACTGAGACATGCTGTAGACCCTATGAAGTGGTTTTCTTCTCATGCTTAAGTCACAACTGAGCTTGCTGCAGATTGTGACATAAACAAATCAGTTTTGATCAAAGTATTTGCGCTGGATCAAAATTCTCTGCAAAGAGTCGTGCTGCACAACAAGTAAAAGAAGTTTATTTTGATGTTTTACTTTGAGGTTTACGTTGCACAAGTAGTTTATTCTTCCTACATAAACGGTAAATCAAAGTTTCCTATGTAAAATTTCTGAAGGGACAGTCCTTATGTTTATATGCGCAATTTAACACAAGGTATAGAAGATAAATAAAAGATAATAAATATGAATGTTAGAAGATAATCACGGTAGTTTATTTCAAACAAAAACTTACTCTTTGTTACAAACTTTTTTATCTTTCTTTTGCCAAACTATATTTCTTGCTTACAAAATTTTTTGTGAAGAAAAGAAAAAGAATCGAAATTCTCTCAATCTCTCTCTGTTTTTCCTTTTTTTTTGTTTTTGCGCAGAAAAAACCTCTCCTCTCCCCAGATACGTTCTTCCACTTTCTTTTTTTCGTCCCCTCTTTTTTTTTACCCCCCCCCCCTCTGGCAGACTGGCAGTTTGGCTTCAGTTTTTCAAAGGCAGTTACGAAAAATAATGGGCGGGAGACATCTGACTTGGCAGTTGACCTTTTGCTTGATTCAAAATTTCCAATTATCGGCTGATCATTAGTGGGATGATGTGGCAACATCTCTTTGGCAAGTGAAACTATAGGCCTTTATTCTTTCTGAACAGATGGGTAACGCCTCTTCATTTTTCCTTTGATAAACCTCTCGCTGGTGTGTCACGGCGGCACCTTATTTCCACTTCCACCCCTCCACTGTTCATCTCATGGAAAATTGACTTTCTAGTGGGACTCTGGGGGCGAAAAGACAGGGAATGAAAGAGCGGAAAAAAATAATGAAGGGATTTAATTGAATTGATTAATTTGAGAATTTTTTAAAGCAACCTTCAATCTTTAAATATATGAAATTGTAGTAATAATTTGTAAGATGGTAAAACATCATGTCTATAATCCCGTATAGTTTTGAATTAGTTATTTGAAAAAAATGAAAAAAACATTAAATTTGACGGGTAAGGAGATTTCGATATGAATGAAATCGTAAGTGTTTCAGATACAAGCATAAAATCTATTAATTTGTTGAAACATTTTATTTGTCCATTAAACCATTGAAACAATAAAAAATTTTCATTTAGGACAAAATATTTCCAATTTTACAATTTGGTAAATTAAATATTATGATATTTTTCAGCACAATAATATTTGGCGAATAAATCGATATATACAAGCTAAGTTTTGCTAAAATATGCAACACTCAAGTTATCAACTAATAAAGAAATGCACGAACATGGATCATGACACATGAAACCAACTAAATAAAGAAATGCAACATGTGATTTACCAAATTCCGGTTCTCTAAAATAAGATTACGGAAATTACTTCCAAAATATTTTGGTGGAAAAATTAATTGGAGCAACATCGATAAACAAACAAAATTGGCGGTCCTAAAATTTCGGAGCAGTTATCATGTAAAATTCCAGACTTCTCCTCTCACACAGTCACACGAGAGTGCCTTCTCCTCATGCTCCGTGGTGATCCCTTCCCAACTTCGCCGTCGACGACAGACTTCTCCTCGCCAGAAACTTCCACTCCAAACCCTTCATTTCGCTATGGCGCAACAACTCTTCAGGCGTCTCCGCCTCGCATGATAGGGTTTGGTCGTGACGAGTTGCCTCACAAGTCCCAAATCGAGTTCTCTAAAGAATGAATTAGGTCAATTCAAAGAGGAAACAAGTGCTTGTGATTGAGATTCACAAGGAGAATGCGAAACAGAGTATTTTGGCTATGGGAGAGGAGTTGAGGTCGGATGGGAGGAGAGAGGTGGTAGATGTAGGCTTAGGGTTTGTTGTTTGTTGTAATAGAGAAACTGGGGAAGAAGAAGCTTCACATGGAAGATAGGCATCTCTTCATGCCATCCTTCAACGGAGATTCAAAGACAGTACACACTTTTTAAATTGGCTTAATTTAGTGTATTATTTGCACTTTATATACGTAATTACCACGTATAATCCAATATTTTTCAATAAATAACATATGAATCATATTTTAGAAAGAGTTTAAATATAGATTTTTGTGATCAAATGGCTTGAAATGAATGCACAATCGCGTGAAATGCCCCAATTCTGTCCAGAACGCTCATTATTTCCACTTTATTTGCGTAATTGCCATGTATAATCTAATACTTTTGAATTTTTAAGATTATAAACTTATTCTCCACTGTATAAAGAGCTTAAATATAAATTATATTTATCAAATTACTTGCAATGAATGCACAAAGGCTTGAAATTCTCCAATTCAGTCCAGAATGCACATTATTTGCACTATATGTACGTAATCGCCATCTCTAATCCAGTACTTTTGCATTTTTAAGATCATAAACTCAATCTCCAATGTATTAAGATCTTAAATATAGATTATTGTGATCAAATGGGTTGAGATAAATGCACAATAGCGAAAAATGCTCCAATTCTGTCCAGATCAATCATTATTTGCTCTTTATGTGCGTAATTGCCATGTATAATACAATCCTTTCAAAATTTTAAGATTATAAACTTATTCTCCACTGAATAAAGAGCTTTAATATAGATTATAGTGGTCAAATGACTTGAAATAAATGCACAATCGCATGAAATTCTCCAATTCTGCCCATAACGCACATTATTTGCACTATATGAACGTAATTGCCATGTATAATCCTATACTTTTGAATTTTTAGGATTATAAACTCAATCTCCACGGTATAAAGAGCTTAAATATAGATTATAGTGATTAAATGACTTGAAATGATTACACAATCGCTTGAAATACTCTAATTCCGTCTATGACGCTCATTATTTGCACTATATGTGGTAATTGCCTTGTATAATCCAATTCTTTTGAATTTTAACATTACAAACTCATTCTCCACTGTATAAAAAGCTTAAATATAGATTATCATGATCAAATGGCTTCAAATGAATGCACAATCGCGTGGAATGCTCCAATTCTGTCCAAAACTCTCATTATTTCCACTTTATGGGTGTAATTGCCATGTATAATCCAATCATTTTGAATTTTTAAGATTGTAAACTCATTCTCCACCGTATAAAGTGCTTAAATATAGATTTTTGTGATCAAATAGTTTGAAATGAATGCACAATCGCGTTAAATGCTTCATTTATATCTAGAACGCTCATTATTTGCACTTTATATGCATAATTGCCATGTATAATGTAATACGTTTGAATTTTTAAGATTATAAACATATTCTCCACAATATAAATAGCTTAAATATAGATTATAGTGATTAAATATCTTGAAATGAATGCACAATCGTTTGAAATTCTCCAATTCTGTCCAGAACACACATTTTTTGCACTATATGTGCGTAATTGCCATGTATAGTCCATCCTTTTAAATTTTTAAGATCCTAAACTCATTCTCCACCGTATAAAGAGTTTAAATATAAATTATTGTGATCAAATGGCTTGAAACTACCCTTTGGCAGCCTCTGCAAAAGTTTTAAAAAAATGGCCTGAAATTAATGAACAATTGCGTGAAATGCACGAATTCCTTCCAGAACGCTCATTATTTGCAATTTATGTGCGCAATAGCCATGTATACTCGAATTCTTTTGAATTTTTAAGATTATAAACTTATTCTCCACTGTATAAAGAGTTAAAATATAAATTATTGTGGTCACATGACTTGAAATGAATGCACAATCGCGTGAAATGCTCCAATTTTGTCCAGAACGCTCAAAATTTGCAATTTATGTGCGAAATTGTCAAAATAATACAATTCTTTTAATTTTTTAAGATTATAAACTTATTCTCCACTGTATAAAGTGTTAAAATATAAATTATTGTGGTCACATGACTTGAAATGAATGCACAATCTCTTAAAATGCTCCAATTCTGTCCAGAACGCTCAATATTTGCAATGTATGTGCGTAATTGCCAAAAATAATACAATTCTTTTAAATTTATAAGATTATAAACTTATTCTCCACTGTATAAAGAGCTTAAATATAGATTATAGTGATCAAATGACTTGAAATGAATACACAATCTCTTGAAATTCTCCAATTCTTTCTAGAACGCACATTATTTACACTACATGTGCGTAATTGCCATGTATAATCCAATCCTTTTGAAGAACTAAAATATAGATTATTGTGATCAAATGGTTGAAATGAATGCACAATCAAATGAAATGCTCTAATTCTTTCTAGAACATTCATTATTTGCACATTATTTGCGTAATTGCAATGAATAATCCAATCATTTTGAATTTTTAAAATTATAAACTTATCCTCCACTATATAAAGAGGTTAAATATAGATTATAGTGATCAAATGACTTGAAATGAGTCCACAATCGCTTAGAATTTCCCAATTCTGTCAAGAACGCACCAAATTTGCACTATATGTGCGTAGTTGCCATGCATAATACAATCCTTTTTAATTTTTATGATCATAAACTCATTCTCCACTTTATAAAGAGGTTAAATGTTGATTATTGTGATCAAAAGGCTTGAAATGAATGCACAATCGCGTGAAATGCTTAAATTCTGTCTAGAACGCTCATTACTTGTACTTTATTGGCGTAATTGCCAAGTATATCCAATCCTTTTGAATTTTTAAGATTGTATACATATTCTACACTGTATAAAGAGCTTACTTATAGATTATAGTGATCAACTGACTTGAAATGAATGCACAATCGCTTGAACTTCTGCAATTCTGTCCAGAATGCACATTATTTGCACTATATGTGCGTTATTGCCATGTATAATCCAATCCTTTTCAAATTTTAAGATCATAAACTCATTCTCCACTGTATAAAGAACTTAAATATAGATTATTGTGATCAAATGGCTTGAAATTAATGAACAATCACGTGAAATGCTCTAATTCTGTCCAGAACGCTCATTATTTGCACTATATCTGCATAATTGTCATGTATAATCCAATCCTTTTGAATTTTTAAGATCATAAACTCATTCTTCACTATATGTGGAGCATAAATATAGATTATTGTTATCAAATGACTTGAAATAAATGCAGGATCGCGTGAAATGCTCCAATGTTGTCCTGAACGATCTTGATTTGCACTTTATGTGCATAATTGCCAAGTATAATCCAACCCTTTTGTATTTTGAAGATTATAAACATATTTTTCACTGTATAAAATGCTTAAATAAAGATAATAGTGAAAATCACGTGAAATGCTCAAATTCGGTCAAGAACGCATATTATTTGCACTTTATATGCGTAATTGCCATTTATAATCAAATCCTTTTGAATTTTTTAAGATTATAAATATATTCTCCACTCTATAAATATCTTAATTAAAGATTATTGAGATTAAATGGTTTGAAATGAATGCATAATCGCGTGAAATGCTCCAATTCTGTCGAGAATTCTCATTATTTGCACTTTATGTGCGTAATTACCATGTATAATCCAATCTTTTGAATTTTTAAGATTATAAACCTATTCTTCACTGTATAAAGAGCTTAAATACAGATTATAATGATCAAGTGGCTTCAAATGATTGCACAATCGCTTGAATTCTCCAATTCTGTCCAGAACGCTCTTGATTGGCACTTTATGTGCATAATTGCCATGTATAATCCAACCCTATTGAATTTTCAAGACCATAAACTCATTATCCACTGTATAAATAGCATAAATAAAGATTATTGGATCAAATGACTTAAAATAAAAGGAAAATCGCGTGAAATGCTCCAATTCAGTCTAGAACGCTCATTATTTGCAATTTATGTGTGTAATTGTCATGTATAATCCAATTCTTTTGAATTTTTAAAATTGTAAACTCATTCTCCACTCTATAAAGAGCTTAAATATAGATTATATAGATCAAATGGTTTGAAATGAAAGCACAATCGCTTGAATTCTCCAATTCTTTCCAGAACACATATTATTTGCACTTTATGTGCGTAATTGCCATGTTTATCCAATAATTTTGAATTTTTAATATCCTAAACTCATTCTCCAGTATAAAAAGCATAAATATAGATTATTGCGATCAAATGGCTTGAAATTTATGCACAATTGCGTGAAGTGCTGCAATTCTGTACAGAACGCTCATTATTTGCACTTTATGTGCGTAATTTCCATGTATAATCCAATCCTTTTATATTTACAAGTTCATAAACTCAATCTCCACTGTATAAAGAGCTAAAATTTAGATTATTGTGATCAAATGGCATGAAATGAATGCACAATCACGTGAAATGATCCAATTCTGTCCAGAACGCTTATTATTCGATTTTTTATGTGTGTAATTGCCATGTATAATGCAATCCTTTCGAATTTTTGAGATTAAAAACTTATTCTCAACTACATAAAGAGCTTAAATATAGATTTTAGTGATCAAAATACTTGAACTGAATGCACAATCACTTGAAATTCTCCAATTCTGAACAGAACGCACATTATTTAAGATCATAAACTCATTGTCCACTGTATAAAGATCTTAAATATAGATTATAGTGATCAAATAGCTTGAAATTAATGCAAAATCGCTTGAATTCTCCAATTCTGTCCAGAACGCACATTTTTGCAATTTATGTGCGTAATTGCCATGTATATCCAACCCTTTTGCATTTTTAAGATCATAAACTCATTCTCCACTGTACAAAGAGTTTAAATAAAGATTATTGTGATCAAATGACTTAAAATGATTGCACTATCGCTTGAATTCTCGAATTCCGTCCAGAACGATCTTGATTTGCACTTTATGTGCGTAATTGCATCTGTAATCCAATTCTTTTGTATTTTTAAGATCATAAACTAAATCTTCACTGTATAAAGAGATTAAATATAGATTATTGTGATCAAATAGTTTGAAATGACTGTACATTCGTGTAAAATGCTCCAATTCTGTCCTGAACACTCATTATTTGCAATTTATGTGCGTAAATGCCATGTATAATCCAAACCTTTTGAATTTTTTAAATTATAAACTTATTCTCCACTGTATAAAGAGCTTAAAAATAGATTATTGTGATCAAATGACTTGTAATGAATGCACAATCACTTGAAATTTGAAAATTCTGTCCAAAACGCACATTATTTGCAATATAAGTACGTAATTGTCATGTTTAATCCAATCCTTTTGAATTTTTAAGATTATAAACTCAATCTCCACTGTATAAAGATGTTAAGTATAGATTATTGTCATCAAATGACTTGCAATCAATGCACAATCGCATGAAATTCTCCAATTAAGTCCAGAACACACATTATTTGCACTATTTGTGCGTAATGGCCATCTCTAATCCAGTACTTTTGTATTTTTAAGATCATAAACTCAATTTACACATTATTAAGAGCTTAAATATATATTGTTGTGATCCAATGGGTTGAAATAAATGCACAATAGCGAGGAATGCTCCAATTCTGTACGGAACGCTTATTATTTGCCCTTTATGTGCGTAATTGTCATGTATACAATTCTTTTGAATTTTTAAGATTATAAACTTATTGTCCACTTAAATATAAAGAGCTTAAATATAGATTATAGTGATCAAATGACTTGAAATAAATGCACAATCGCATGAAATTCTCTAATTTTGCGCAGAACGCACATTATTTGCATTATATGAATGTAATGGCCATGTATAATCCAGTCCATTTAAATTTTAAAAACTATAAACATATTCTCCACTGTATAAGGAGCTTAAATATATATTATAGTAATTAAATGACACGAAATGAATGCACGATCTCTTGAAATTTTCCAATTCTGATGAGAACACACATTATATGCACTATGTACGTAATCACCATGAATAATCCAATCCATTTGGATTTTTTAGATCATAAACTCATTCTCCACTGTATAAAGATCTTAAATACAGATTATAGTGATCAAATGGTTTGAAATAATTGCACAATCGTTTGAATTCTCCAATTCTGTCCAGAATGCACATTATTTGCACTTTATGTGCGTAATTGCTATTTATAATCCAATCCTTTTGAAGTTTTAAGATTATCAACATATTCTCCACTGCATAAAGTGCTTTAATATAGATTATAGTTATCAAATGGTTTGAAATTATTGCACAATCACTTAAATTCTCTGATTCTTCCAAGAACACTCTTAGTTTGCAGTTTATGAGTGTAATTGCCATATATAATCCAACCCTTCTGAATTTTTAAGATCATAAAATTAATCTCCACGTTATAAAGAGTTTAAATATAGATTATTGAGATCAAATGACTTGAAATTATTGCACAATCGCGTGAAATGCTCCAATTCTGTCGAGAATGCTCATTATTTGTAATTTATGTGCGTAATTGTCATTTATAATCCAATCCTTTTGAATAAGATTATAAACGTATTCTCCATTGTATAAAGAGCTTAAAAATAGATTATTTTGATCAAATGACTTGTAATGGATGCACAATCACTTGAAATTTAAAAATTCTGTCCAAAACGCACATTATTTGCTATATAAGTACGTAATTGTCATGTTTAATCCAATCCTTTTGAATTTTTAAGATTATAAACTCAATCTCCACTGTATAAAGAGGTTAAGTATAGATTATTGTCATCAAATGGCTTGAAATGAATGCAAAATTGTGTGAAATGCTCAAATTCTGTCCGGAACGCTTATTATTTGCACTTTACGTGCGTAATTGCGTTGTATAATCCAATCGTTTTGAGTTGTTATTATTATAAACATATTCACCACTGTATAAAGAGCTTAAATATAAATTATATTGATCAAATGATTTCCAATGAATGCACAATTGCTTGGAATTCTCCAATTCAGTCCAGAACACACATTTTAGCAATATATGTGCGTAATTGCCATCTCTAATCCAGTACTTTTGTATTTTTAAGATCATAAACTCAATCTCCAATGTATTAAGAGCTTAAATATAGATATTTTGATCAAATGGGTTGAAATAAATGCACAATAGCGATAAATGCTCTAATTCTGTCCAGAACAATAATTATTTGCTCTTTATGTGCGTAATTGCCATGTAATCCTTTTGAAATTTTAAGATTATAAACTTATTCTCCACTGAATAAAAAGCTTAAATATAGATTATAGTGGTCAAATGAGTTGAAATAGATGCACAATCGCATGAAATTCTCTAATTCTGTCCAGAACGATCTATACTTTTGAATGTAATTGCCATGTATAATCCTATATTTTTGAATTTTTAGGATTATAAACTCAATCTCCACGGTATAAAGAGCTTAAATATAGATTATAGTGATAAAATGACTTGAAATGATTGCACAATCGCTTGAAATACTCCAAATCCGTTTATAACGCACATTATTTGCAATATGTGTGGGTAATTGCCACGTATAATCCAATCCTTTTGAATTTTTAAAATCATAAACTCATTCTCCACTGCATAAATAGCTTAAATATAGATTAAAGTGATCAAATGGCTTGAAATTATTGCACGATAGCTTGAATTCTCCAATTCTGTCCAGAACGTTATCGTTTACCACATTAAGTGCGTAATTGTCATTTATAATCCAACCCTTTTGAATTTTTAAGATCATAAACTTATTCTCCACTGTATAAAGATTTTAAATATAGATTATTGTGATCAAATGACTTGACATGAATGCATAATTGCTTCAAATACTCCAATTCCGTCAAAAACACACATTATTTGCACTATATGTGCGCAATTACCATGTATAATCAAATTCTTTTGAATTTTTAAGATTATAAAGATATTCTCACTGTATGAGGAGCTTAAATATAGATTATAGTGATCTATTGACTTGAAATGAAAGCACAATTTCTTGAAATTCTCCTATTCTTTCGAAAACACACATTATATGCACTATATGTTCATAATCGTCATGAATAATCCAATCCATTTGAATTTTTAAGATTATAAACTCATTCTTCACTGTATGAAGATCCTTAAATATATATTATTCTTTTCATATCACTTGAAATGAATGCAGAATCGCGTGAAATGCTCCAATTCTGTCCTAAACGATCTTGATTTGCACTTTATGTACGTAATTGCCAAGTATAATCGGTCCCTTCTGCATTTTTAAGATCATAAACTCATTCTCCACTGTATAAAGATCTTAAATATAGATTATAGAGATCAAATGGTTTGAAATAATTGAACAATCGCATAAAAAATCCAATTCTGTCCAGATCGGTATTGATTTGCTATTTATGTGCAAAATTGTCATTTATAATCCAACTCTTTTGAATTTTTAAGATCATAAACTCATTGTCCCCCGTATAAAGAATTTAAATATAGATTATAGTGATCATGACTTGACATGAATGCACAATTGCTTGAAATTCTCCAATTCCGTCAAAAACGCACATTATTTGCACTATATGTGCGTATTTGCCATGTATAATCTAATCCATTTGAATTTTTAAGATCATAAACTCATTCTTCACTGTATAAAAATCTTAAATATCGATTATTTTTATCAAATGACTTTAAATGAATGCAGAATTACGTGAAATGCTCCAATTCTGTCCTGAACGATCTTCATTTGCACTTTATGCGCGTAATTGCCAAGTATAATCCAACCCTTTTGCATATTTTAGATCATAAACTCATTCTCCACTATATAAATATCTTAAATATAGATTATAGTGATCAAATGGCTTAAAATGATTGCACAATCGCTTGAATTCGCCAATTCTGTCAAGAACACTATTGATTTGTAATTTATGTGCGTAATTGTCATGTATAATCCAATTCAAAACCTTTTGAATTTTTAAGATCATAAACTCATTCTCTACTGTATAAAGAGTTTAAATATAGATTATTGTGTTCAGATGACTTAAAATGAATGCACAATCGCGTGAAAATTTTCCAAATCTGTCCACTACGCTCATTATTTGCACTATATGTGCGTAATTGCCATGTATAATCCAATCCTTTTGAACTTTTAAAATTATAAACTTATTTTACATAGTATAAAGAGTGTAAATATAGATTATAGTGATCAAATTGCTTGAAATGATTGCACAATCGCGTGAATTATCCAATTTTGTCCAGAACACAGATTATTAGCACTTTATGTGCGTAATTGCCAATTATAATCCAATCCTTTTGAATTTTTAAGATTATAAACATATTGTCCACTGTATAAAGTTCTTAAATATAGATTATAATGATCAAATGACTTGAAATTATTGCACAATCGCTTGAATTCTCCAATTCTTCCCAGAACGCTCTTGATTTGCAGTTTATGTGCATAATTGCCGTGTATAATCCAACCCTTTCGAATTTTTAAGATTATAAAATCAATCCCCACGGTATAAAGAGTTTAAATTATTGAGATCAAATGACTTGAAATTATTGCACAATCGCCTGAAAAATGCTCCAATTCTGTCCAGAACGCTCATTATTTGCAATTTATGTGCGTAATTGTCATTTATAATCCAATCCTTTTGAATTTTTAAGATTATAAACTTATTCTCCACTGTATAAAATGCTTAAAAGTAGATTATTATGATCAAATGACTTGTTATGAATGCACAATCGCTTGAAATTCACCAATTATGTCCAGAACGCATATTATTTGCACTATATGTGGGTAATTGCCATCTCTAATCTAGTACTTTTGTATTTTTTAGATCACAAACTCAATCTCCACTGTATAAAGAGCTTAAATATAGATTGTTGTGATCAAATGATTTGAAATGAATGCACAATCGCGTGAAATGCTCCAATTCTGTCCAGAACGCTTATTATTTGCACTTTACGTGCGTAATTGCCATGTATAATCTAATCTTTTTGAATTTTTGAGATTATAAACTTATTTTGATATATATAAAGAACAAATATAAATTATCTTTACTACTTATAAAAGAATCAATCCAAAGGTCTATCCAATTTTGAGTTTAAAGATGCAAATAATTGTTTATCCAATGTAATATAGATCATTGATTGATTATGATCTGATCAAATAAGTAGTCCGGATTGAACAATGAGTGCAAAGGTTTAAACCTTTCCTATAGACTTGTGCTGCGATCGTAAGCACCTGAAGGGTGTTCGATTCTCCGCTAACCCAATTTTTTTTTCACGCGCTCACGCGGTCACGCCCCTTCCCTTATTCTGTTCCCCTCTTTCCTTTCCCGATCTGCTGCGATTTTGATAAATTGGAAACACGAAAATCAATTGCCAACGAATGAAATAAAAGATCTTGTTCCTTTTTCTTTCGATATCTAACTGGCGTTGCTTAGTATATATCTCCTCCTTCCTCCCGTACCCTAATCTTAGCCGCACTGCCGCCGCCACTATTCCTCCTTTCTCTTCTCTGACCAGATTCGACAATCACTGTTTCGCTCATTCCATCGCATTGGCTGATTAGTTTATTTTTTACCTTTCAAACTTTTCTGTAATGGCTTTATATTTGAAATCATGAAATCATTTAATTTTGTATGATTTTATTTTCTTTCATACATCGATTAGATCTTTCTGGGAGACCTAGTCTATATTGCAGTATTTTTTTTTTCTTCAGCTGATTTTTTCTGGGAGACCTAATTGAGGCATATGCACATAATATTTAACGGAATTGAGTTTCAGTGGGTATTATTGCCCATCATGATTATATGTCAATCTCAATCTCGTTAATGACCGATACAAGACTTGTTTATAAGCACATGGCTACATTGTATATTGTATTTGCATTTGATAGCTCTGAGATGAGTTTGCGATGCTTGACCTAATATGTAAAGTATCAAATTCATTTGCCAATTGTAGCTGCTGCATTAAGTCTTTTTCCAGAAACAACCCTAAATTTTCAATTTTCATGTTTGATAAACCAAGGCATTAGTCTCTTGTGGAACTTGCGAGAATTCCTTTTGAAATTATAGTTGCACAATTTCCACAAATTGTAATGATAGCATATATGTTGTAGTCTTTGTGCAAACCCTTGATAAATGCTTCAACAACGGCCACTGATTTTTCTCAAATGCTTTTGTTCAATGACTTTATCAGAGATTTGCACCTTTTCGATACACCTTTGACGAATAAGCTTTACACTTGGTCTAATAAACAGCCTGTTCCTGTTTTATCTCGTTTAGATAGAGTTCTTCTTTCACCTCACTGGTTAAATGCCTTTCCTGTTCTCACCCTTGAGGCCTTACCAACTATTGTCTCAGACCACGTCCCTCTTCGACTACACTGCAAACAGTTAGCAACAGTGCCAAAAAGATTGAGGTTGGAAATGTTTTGGTTCAAACATGAAGAATTTCATACCATAACAAGGGACACCTGGAGCTTACCTACAACAGTACCAGCGGCGCAACGTTTTTTCCTTAAAACTGACCAGCTGCAAAAGAATCTCAACTCTTGGCACAAAGTCACCTTTCCTTCTGTCAACATCCATCTCTCCAATGCTAAGCAGTTCATCTCTCTCTTTGATTCTTTAGAAGAGCACAGACCTCTTTCTACGTTGGAACTTAGAATCCGTATCTTAGTTAAAGAAAGAGCCTTTTACTTAGCAAACATCATTGAAAATAGATGGCATCAAAGGGCAAGGATACAGTGGCTGAAATGTGGGGACAGGAATACACGTTTTTTCCATGCTACTGCTTCAACAAAATTAAGAAAGAAAAGAATTTCTAGTCTTCTCATTGATGACCAACTTGTAACAGATTCAGAACAGATCTTACATGCTTTCACTGTTTTTTATTCTAACCTCCTTGGTAACTCTGCGCCAGTATACCCTTGCTCTCTCTACTCCCTTTATAGGGACAGACCTTTGCTCTTAGAGCTTGACAGTCCTTTCACAATTTCAGAGATAAAAAAAGCCGTTGGAAAGTTGGCTAATAACAAAGCGTCGGGGCCGGATGGGCTACCCAACGAGTTTGCAAAACTTAAGTGGGAAACTATTCAAGAAGATATTTCAGATATCTTCACTGATCTGTTCAATTCAAAGCTCAATCTGCAAGATTTTAACCATGCACATATCACTTTACTCCCAAAGTCAGAAAATGCTTCAACTCTAACCTCGTTCCGTCCTATAAGCATCATCAATTTCATCCCCAAACTTATTGCCAAAGTGCTGGCTTCTAGACTAGCTACTTTCATTCCTGTTCTGGTCTCAACTTCACAAACTGGTTTCATACGACACAGACTGATCCATGAAAACTTTTTAGGAGCTAGAGAGATCATAGCTCACCTCTCCAATTGCAAAGAACCGGCATTTCTAATAAAACTGGATTTCTACAAAGCGTTTGATACCGTTAACTGGTCTTTCCTTTTCAATGTGCTCAAAACCATTGGCATACCTCCCAAATTTTCTTCGTGGATAGAATTACTTCTCACAACCGCTTCTTCTTCTGTAATAGTTAACAATCAAGTCGGCCCTGTTTTCACTCACAAGCAAGGCTTGAGGCAAGGAGATCCGTTATCTCCCTTTCTTTTCATTTTAGTGGCTGATGTGCTCACTAATTTGTGTCAGGCAGCAGGTATAGCCATCGGTTCAGGTATCTCCACTCGCTTAAGTACACCTTTTCACATTCTTCAGTACGCAGACGATACTTTGATTTTCTCCACAGCCAAAGGAAAAGCAGCTCAGACACTGAAACTGGTGCTTACTTTGTTCTCTCTTTTCTCGGGTCTCAATTTAAATCTGGAGAAATCTACAATCATTCCTTTTAACTTAACTTCTTTTCAGTTAGAGCACATCAAGCAAGTCATGCACTGTGACAACTCCTCTCTTCCTCTCACTTACCTTGGTTTGCCTCTTACTGCTTGTAGACCAACAAAAGAAACCTTCCTTCTTTTGATAGAGAAATTAGAAAAAAAACTTGCAAGCTGGAAGAATAAGCTCCTTTCTCGAGCAGGCAGGTTGACACTGGTTTCCTCTGTACTCTCTTCCATCCCAATTTTTTTCATGACAGTTTTCAGGCTGCCGAGCTGGGTACTTAAGTCAATCGACAAGTTAAGACGGAATTTTCTCTGGGGAAAATCAGCAGGAAATGGTACAGGAATTCCTTTGCTATCGTGGGACAGAGTTTGCCTACCAAAAAATTTAGGAGGGCTGGGCATACTGAATTTGAAAATTCTTAATATATCCCTGCTTCTCAAGTGGCTTTGGCGATTGTTCGATCAACCGACCTCTCTATGGGCTACTCTCGCCAGAAAATTGCTTTCTTCTCAAGCCAATGTTACACCTCTCTCTTGGGCTGCCAAGGGTTCTTTTTTCTGGAAAGATTTGATGCATTTAAGGCACATTTTCTCTATTGCAACGTCAGTTCAACTAGGAAATGGCAGGGACACTCTATTCTGGTATTCAAACTGGGGTTTGGGCCCTCTGCACTTCTTTGATAGCTTTGCTAAACCCCTCAGACCAAACCTTACAGTGGATAAAGTTTTGCTCTCACCTGCCCAAATAATGCCTGCACCTTGGTCTTTACAAGTACACAATGCTGTGATGTCAATTCATTCTTCGACCTTCTCAAGTCAATCTGACAAATTCATTTGGAAATGGAATCCCTCTGGCTCCTTCTCAGTACATTCAGCTTACACCATGTTGAGTTCAGCAGGTAAGACATCCTTTCCAGGTGTCCTGATATGGAAAACAAAACTTCCACCTTCACTGCAAATTTTTACCTTTCTTCTTTATTTCAATCGAATTCTGACACAGGAAAATTTGCTGAAAAGACATATTTTGGTGCAGCCAGGCTGTGCTCTTTGTGATAGCCCCATCATTGAAACAACCTCTCACCTTTTTTGTGAATGCAACTTTGTTAAGGACTTATGGCTCAAAATTCGTTCACTACACCATAATGTTACACTTCCAACTCATACTGAAGTGCAGCCTCTCATCCTTAGTGCTTTACAGAATATCCAACAAGACAGAAGGGATTTCCAAGCAATAATTACTTTCACTGTTTTGTGGGCAACCTGGTTAGAGAGAAACAACCGTGTGTTCAGAGCAGAGAAGAGAAGTGTCACCTCCTTGCTGCACTGGATTTTATTCCAACAGGAGCTTTTCCGAAAACACTGCTAGTTTAGTTCCGCTTGTTTTTCTTTTTTGTTTTTCCTTCCCTTACACTTGGTAGCCTCTACCAAGGTTTCTAAAAAAAAATGCTTCAAGAATATTTGTGAGATGGATATCATCTTCAATTTCAACAAGGTTATTGACTTCTTATGTATTCTTTTATTACTCAAAAGTGCTCATTCACTGTATAGTGTGGGTACTGGTCTCTTGGCTATGGTTTGTCCTCAATCAAATTTCTTTAATATTTTCAATTCATTTCGAATTTTCATTTTTTGCTCTCTTTTATTTCCTTAATTACTAGCAGAAAAATGGAAAGTGGTGCACGATTTCGAAATTTTCGTTTTGCCGCCGGACGACAATTCCTTCGTTATTTAATTTCGTAGGATGCTTCTTGCACTGGGATCAGATGAGCAAATCGATAGTATCTTTTTTTTCCCTAATTGCTATATTCAATCGGTTTTATTTTCATATCTGTTCAAATTGATCACTCTATTCAATCATTCACTTATGTTATTTTGTTTTTTGGTTCCAGCAAATTGTAAGAGGAAACAATAGCTCCGCCATAAAACACATATTTAGGTGTGTTTTATTTGTTTTCATGATTTATTTAATTAGAAATATAAATTTCGATGAATTATTCAATTTGATTTGGTTTATTTTGAGTCTAATTCGATGGATTATCATTAGCACCAGTGTTAAAGAGTATTATTGGTTCGGATTTCTCCTTGCTTACCCATGACTATACCTTTATAAACACATACATGAATTCAACAAAATAGCAACTACTCCTAGTCGAAATTCAATCGAACCAAACACCTCGCTAAACATCATCATCCCCCTCTATTCAAAACGTAGTTGAGCACCCACGCTCAAATTCAAGAAGGTATATTAGACCATGGTACAAATGTAATTAGTCGCACTTTCCTAAATTTACTTACTAATGTGTCTAATTTTGAATTGGACACAAGAAGGGATTTCTTTTTTTTTGGTTTGGGTTGATGCCAAGGATTTGCATTACTGGCATGGAACTGGTAAAACTGATGTTGTCAAACAAATCAAGTTTCTACCCGGAGTCTGATCCGCACTTGACTTTGTTAACCTTACTCAGGAAGGGTCTGGTCCTTATCGATGTCCTAATTGGGCACGACATCGAAGGGTTGTCAACCCTGCTTTTACAAAAAAAAAAAAAAAAAAAACATGGAATGTACTCCATGCTTTTGAACTTTTATATTTTTTCCTACTTTTGAACTTTCTGTTTTTTTTCAGAAATTTATGGACAGTATCAAACATGAAATGTTCACTTCGATATTGTTCATTGAAATAATATATATCATTCAAGTACTCCATGCATTATGTGAGATTTTGATTTTGTCCTTGTGTCTTTATCTTATGTTGGTAGAGGATTACCAGAGATGTCAGATGTTCTCGATATTACTGCTCTCTGTCTTTAATCCTGTTCTGATATTTGTGCGAGATGTTGTTTGTTTTGATGTTTTGGTTATTAGAAGGAAATCCTGGGGATAGAGATCACAAGTATGAGAGGGGCTGCTGATTGATAATACAATTGTTAGGGTAATATTTCTGTGCATGTCACCTGTTAAAACGCAAAATACAATTGTGATTGTAAACTGGTAAATATACTGGTAAAGGTATAAAAAACATGAAATTGCTCAGAATATCATTGTATCTGATTTCTATTGTCTAATCTCTTGTTACAGCAGTCACTTATGATATATATATTAAAGACTAAGAGAATCCTCTAATTCCTAAGCTAATGAATAAACTCCAAGTGCCATAATACAATAGGTGAAACGCACAGGACCACTGGTGTGCTGTCAATTTTGTTGCTTCTGATATACAAACACCAGTGTACAACCGCTAGACAATCCGATACACAAGCGCAGTATTGGTATTTAAAAATACTTTCAACTATTATTCTTCTATAACTATAACTAAATGGGTCAAAGTAAATGATATGTTGCCTTGTTATATAGTACAAACAATGAATTAACGGTAAGAATTAAAGGTAAGGGTAGGATAACGGTACATAATGTATAATGATAATATTATTAATTTCATAAAAATATATAATGCGCTAAATGATTAATATCAAACAAATATATAGATAAAGTAAATATTTAGATAGTATTTTAGATATAACAAAAATTATAAAATTTATTCTCATATCAATTGAATTCAAAAAATCTATATAACTAATTATAAATTATAATATAATATAATATAGAGTGTAAATTAGTTTTTTCATCATCATAAATAAATTTGGATGAAGATTGAAATGAATAACATATCTTATGAAATTTGCTAAAAACATGATTATATATACATATATGTTTGTGAAATATTATCAGTTAGATAATGGATACGAAATAGCTCTTACCCGTACCTGTACTCGATAAGTTAACGAAAATTTTTCTTTATCCGTACCCATACCCGTTTGGCTAACGAAAGTAAAATCTTACTAATACCTGCCTTATCGAATACGGTACGGGTAGGATAAACGAATTTTAATGTCAGATTTAGAAGTTTTTTTTTTATTTTCTTGTTTCTACAAAAATCTTTCTAAAGATAAAATGTGCCAGGTGCGTATATAAATTGATGATGATGCAATTTAAACCTAGGTCACTAATTCATCAAGGAAAATTGTGCGGTCTGTATTTTATTTTTCATTATTTTTTTCTCTGAGTGCCATAACTCTTCATCCAATAATATATTGTGTTTTTTATAAGATTATAAGATTAGGATAAGAAATAAGAATTTGTCCCAATTATTATTTTTATTTTGCATTCTATTATACATTGTAAAAAGTGAAATATTAGAAAAAACATTAAGTAGTTTGTAATTGAACTTCATGCAATATTATAATTATTTTAATTATAACTTGATTTATATATTTAAAAATTGCCGGCACATTAAGCGAAAACTGCTGCTAGTAGTGATCAAATGGATTGAAATGATTGCACAATAGCTTGAATTCTCCAATTCTGTCCAGAACGCAATTGATTACCACTTTATGTGCGTAATTGTCATTTCTAATCCAACTCTTTTGAATTTTTAAGATCATAAACTCATTCTACTCTGTATAAAAAACTTAAATATAGATTATAGTGATCAAATGAGTTGAAATGAATGTACAATAACGTGAAATGCTCCAATTCTGTACAGAACGCTCATTATTTCCACCTTATGCGCTTAATTGCCTTGTATCATCCAATCTTTTTGAGTTGCTATTATTATAAACATTCTCCACTGTATAAAGAGCTTAAATATAAATTATATTAATCAAATGACTTGCACTGAACACACAATCGCTTGAAATTTTTCAATTCAGCTCAGAACGCACATTATTTGCACTATATGTGCGTAATTGTCATCTTCTAATCCAGTACTTTTGTATTTTTTTAAGACCGTAAACTCAATCTCCACTGTATTAAGAGCTTAAATATAGATTATTATGATCAAATGGGTTGAAATAAAAGCACAATAGCGAGAAATGCTCCAATTCTGTCCAGAACGCTCATTATTTGCTCTTTATGTGCGTAATTGCCATGTATAATACAATCCTTTTGAATTTTTAAGATTATAAACTTATTCTCCACTGAATAAAGAGTTTAAATATAGATTATAGTGATCAAATGACTTGAAATGATAGCACAATAGCTTGAATTCTCCAATTCAGTCCAGAACACTATTGATTACCACTTTATGTGCGTAATTGCCATTTATAATCCAACTCTTTTGAAGTTTTAAGATCATAAACTCATTCTCCTATGTATAAAATGCTTAAATACAGATTATAGTGATCAAATGACTTGATATGCATGCACAATTGATTGAAATTCTCCAATTCCGTCAAAAACACACATTATTTGCACAATATGTGCGTAATTGCCATGTATAATCCAATCCTTTTGAATTTTTAAGATTATAAACATATTCTCCGCTGTATAAGGAGTTTAAATATAGATTATAGTGATCAAATGACTTGAAATAAATGCTCTTGAAATTCTCCAAATCTGTCTAGAACACACATTATATGCACTATATGTACGTAATCGCAGTAAATAATCCAATCCATTTGAATTTTTAAGATCATAAACTCTTCTTCACTGTATGAAGATCTTAAATATCGATTATTCTTATCAAATGACTTGAAATGAATGCAGAATTACGTGACACGCCCCAGTTCTATCCTGAACGATCTTCATTTGCAGTTTATGTGCGTAATTGCCAAGTATAATCCAACCCTTCTGCATTTTTAAGATCATAAACTCATTCTTCACTGTATAAAGATCTCAAATATAGATTATAGTAATCAAATGGCTTGAAATTATTGCACAATCGCTTGAATTCTCCAATTCTGTCTAGAACGCTATTGATTTGCAATTTATGTGCGCAATTACCATGGATATCCAACCCTTTTGAATTTTTAAGATAATAAACTCATTCTCCACTGTATAAAGAGCTTAAATATAGATTATTGAGTTGAAATGACTTAAAATGAATGCGCAATCGCATGAAAATCCACCAAATCTGTCCACCACGCTCATTATTTGCACTTTATGTGCGTAATTGCCACATATAATCCAATCCTTTTGAGTTTTTAAAATTTTAAACTAATTTTATATAGTATAAAGAGCTTATATATAAATTATAGTGATCAAATGGCTTGAAATGATTGCAGAATCGCTTGAATTCTCCAATTTTGTTAACGCACATTATTTGCACTTTATGTGCTTAATTGCCATTTATAATCCAATCCTTTTGAATTTTGAAGATTATAAACTTATTCTCCACTGTATAAAGTGCTTAAATATAGATTATAGTGATCAAATGACTTGAAATTGTTGCAAAATCGATTGAATTCTCCAATTATTCCTAGAACGCTCTTGATTTGCAGTTTATGTGCGTAATTGTCATGTATAATCCAACCCTTTTTTAATTTTTAAGATCATAAACTCAATCTCCACTTTATAAATAGCTTAAATATAGATTATTGCGATCAAATGACTAGAAATTATTGCACAATCGCGTGAAGTGCTCCAATTCAGTCCAGAACGCTCATTATTTGCAATTTATGTGCATAATT
Source organism: Rhynchospora pubera (assembly GCA_028095005.1). Lineage (NCBI taxonomy): Eukaryota > Viridiplantae > Streptophyta > Magnoliopsida > Poales > Cyperaceae > Rhynchospora > Rhynchospora pubera. The sequence continues at coordinate 82,765,016 of CM051462.1, read as the reverse complement.
GTCGTTTATAATGCAATCCTTTTGAATTTTTAAGATTATAAACTTATTCTCCACAGTATAAAGAGCTTAAAAGTAGATTATTTTGATCAAATGACTTGTAACAATCGTTTGAAATTCCTTAATTCAGTTCAGAACGCACATTATTTGCATTATATATGCATAATTGCCATCTTTAATCCAATCTTTTTATATTTTTAAGATCATAAACTCAATCTCCACTGTATAAAGAGCTTAAATATATATTATTGTGATCAAATGGCTTTAAATGAATGCAAAATCGCGTGAGATGATCCAATTAGGTCTAGAACGCTCATTATTTGCTCTTTATGTGCGTAATTGCCATGTATAAACCAATCCTTTTGAATTTTTAAGAGTATAAACTTATTGTCCACTGTATAAAGAGCTTAAATATAGATTATAGTGATCCCGTGACATGAAATGAATGAACAATCGCTTTCAATTCTCTAATTCTGTCGAGAACACAAATTATTCGCACTATATGTGCGTATTTTCCATGTATAATGCAATCTTTTTGAATTTTTATGAGCATAAACTCATTCTCCACTGTATGAAGAGCTTAAATATAGATTATTGTTATCAAATGGCTTGAAATGAATGCCGAATCAAGTGAAAATGCTCCATTTTGATTTGCACTTTATGTGTGTAATTGCCATGTATAATCCAAAACTTTTGAATTTTTCAGACCATAAACTCATTCCCCATTGTATAAAGAGCTTAAATATAGATTATTGTGATCAAATAATTTGAAATGAAAGCATAATCGCGTGAAAAGCTACAATTCTGTCTAGAACGCTCATTATTTGCGCTTTATGTGCGTAATTGCCATGTATAATTCAATCCTTTTGAATTGTTAAATTTATAAACTGATTCTCCACTCTATAAAGGGCTCAAATATAGATTATAGTGATCAAATGACTTGAAATGAATACACAATCGCTTGAAATTCTCCAATACTGTCCAGAAAACACATTATTTTGCACTATATGTGCGTAATTGCCATGTATAATCCAATCCTTTTGAATTTTCAAGATTATAAACTTACTCTCCACTGTATAAAGAGCTTTAATTTAGATTATTGTAATCAAATGGCTTGAGATGAATGCACAATCTCTTGAAATGCACCAATTCTGCATTATAAACTTATTCTCCACTGTATACAGTGCTTAAATATATATTCTAGTGATCAAATGGCTTGAAATGATTGCATAGTCGCTTGAATTCTCCTATTCTATCCAGAACACTATTGATTTGCACATTTTGTGGGTAATTGCCACTTAAAAATGTAACCGTTTGAACTTTTAAGATCATAAACTCATTCTCCAATGTATAAAGAGTTTAAATATAAATTATTATGATCAAATAACTTGAAATGAATGCATAATCTCTTAAAATTCTCCAATTCTGTCCAGTACGCACATTATTTGGCACTATATATGCGTAATTTCCATTTATAATCCAATCTTTTTGAATTTTTAAGATTATAAACTCAATCTCTACTGTATAAAGAGATTAAATATAGATTATATTGATCAAATGATTTGAAAGGAATGCACAATCGCTAGAAATAATCCAATTCCGTCGAGAACGCACATTATTTGCACTTTATGTGCGAAATTGCCATGAATAATTCAACCCTGTTGAACATTAAAGATCATAAACTCTATCTCCATGGTATAAAGAGGTTAAATATAGATTATTGTGATCAAATGACTTGAAATGAATGCACAATCCCGTGGAATGCTCCAATTCTGTTAAGAACACTCATTATTTGCATTTTGATGTGCTAATTGTCATTTATAATCCAATACTTTTGAATTTTTAAGACTATAAACTTGTTATCCACTGTATAAAGAGCTTAAATGGTAGATTATTGTGATCAAATGACTTGTAAAGAATGCAGAATCATTTGAAATTCTCCAATTTTGTCCAGAACGCACATTATTTGAACTATATGTGCTTAATTGCCATCAGTAATCCAATTTTTTTGTATTTTGAAGATCATACACTCAATCTCCACAGTATAAAGTGATTAAATATAGATTGTTGTGATCAAATGGCTTGAAATGAATGCACAATCACGTGAAATGCGTCAATTCTGTTTAGAACGATCATTATTTGTAGTTTATGTGTGTAATTGCCATGTATAATCCAATCCATTTGAATTTTTAAGAATATAAATTTATTCTCCATTGTATAAATAGTTTAAGTATAGATTATAGTGTTCAAATGACTTGAAATGAATACACAATAGCATGAAATTCTCCAATTCTGTCCAGAACGCACATTATTTGCACTATATATACATAATTGCCATCTATAATCCAATCCTTTTATATTTTTAAAGATCATAAATTCAATATTCACTGTATAAAGACCTTAAATATAGATTGTTGTGATCAAAAGGAATTAAATGGATGAAACAATACGATAAGTGCTCCAATCCTGTCCAGAACACTCATTATTTGCATTTTATGTGCATAATTGCAATGTATAATCCAATCCTTTTGAATTTTGCAGATTATAAACTTATTCTCCACTGTATAAAGAGCTTACCAAAAGATTATAGTAATCAAATGACTTGAAATGAATGCACAATCGCATGAAATTCTCTAATTCTGCCCTGAATACACATTATTTGCACTATATGAACGTAATTGCCATGTATAATCTTATACTTTTGAATTTTTAGGATCATAAACTCAATCTCCACGCTATAAAGAGATTAAATATAGATTACAGTGATCAAATGACTTGAAATAAAATCACATTCGCTCGAAATTCTCCAATTCCGTCGAGAAGACACGCTATTTGCACAATATGTGGGTAATTGTGATGTATAATCAAATCCTTTTAAATTTTTAAGATCATAAACTTATTCTTCACAGTATAAACTGATTACATATAGATTATAGTAATCAAATGATCTGTAATGAACAAACAATCACGTGAAATGCTCGAATTCTGTCCGGAACTATCTTGATTTGCAATTTATGTGCGTAATTGCCATGTATAATCCAAAATTTTGAATTTTTCAGATCATAAACTCAATCCCCACTGTATAAAGAGCTTAAATATAGATTATTGTGATCAAATTATTTGAAATGAAAGCACAATTGCGTGCAAAGCTTCAATGCTGTCCAGAACGCTCATTATTTGCACTTTTTGTGCGTAATTGCCATGTATAATTCAATCCTCTTGAATTGTTAAGATTATAAACTGATTCTCCACTTTATAAAGAGCTTAAATTTAGATTATGGAGAACAAATAATTTCAAATGAAAGCACAATCGCGTGAAAAGCTCCAATTCTGTCTATATCGCTCATTATTTGCAATTTTTGTGCGTAATTGCCATGTATAATTCAATCCTTTTGAATTATTAAGATTATAAACTCAATATCCACGGTATAAAGAGCATAAATATAGATTATTGTGATCAAATGGCTTGAAATGAATACACAATCGCGTGAAATGCTCCGATTCTGTCCAGAGCCTTATTATTTGCACTTTATGCGCGTAATTGTCTTGTATAATCCAATATTTTTGAATTTTTTATGATTATAAACATATACTTCACTGTATAAAGAGTTTAAATATAGATTATAGTGATAAAATGACTTAAAATGAATGCACAATCGCATGATATTTTCCAATTCTGTCGAGAACACACATTATTTGCACTATATGTGCGTAATTGCCATGTATAATCCAATCCTTTTGAATTTTTCAGATTATAAACTTATTTTTCACTATATAAAGATCGTAAATATAGATTATAGTGATCAAATGATTTGAAATGAATGCACTATCGCATGAAATTCTCCAATTCTACCCAGAACGCACAATATTTGCACTATATTAACGTAATTGCTTTGTATAATCTTATACTTTTGAATTTTCAACATTGTAAACTCAATTTCCACGGTAGAAAGAGATTAAATATAGATTACAGTGATCAAATGACTTGAAATAAATTCACAATCGCTTGAAATTCTCCAATTCCGGCGAGAAGGTACATTATTTGCACTATATGTGGGTAATTGCCATTTATAATACAATCATTTTGAATTTTTAAGATAATAAACTCCTTCTCCACTGTATTAAGAGCTTAAATATCGATAATAGTGATCAAATGGCTTGAAATGAATACACAATCACGTGAAAATGCTCGAATTCCGTCCAGAACGATTTTGATTTGCACTTTATGTGCGTAATTGCCATGTATAATCCAACCCTTTTGAATTTTTCAGATCATAAACTCATTCTCCTCTGTATAATGAGTTTAAATATAGATTATAGTCATCAAATGAGTTGAAATGAAAGCACAATCGCGTGAAATGCTCCAATTCTGTCCGGAGCGCTTATTCTTTGCAAATTATGCATGTAATTGTCTTGTATAATCCAATCTTTTTTAATTTTATATGATTATACACATATACTCTACTATATAAAGAGCTTAAATATAGATTATAGTGATCAAATGACTTGAAAGGAATGCACAGTCGTGTGAAATACTGCAATTCTGTCCAGAACGCTCATTATTTGCATTATATGTGTGTAATTTCCATCTATAATCCAATCCTTTTGAATTTTTCAGATTATGAACTCATTCTTCACTGTATAAAAATCGTAAATATAGATTATGGTGATCAAATGACTTGAAATGGATACACAATCGCATTAAATTCTCTAATTCTGCCCAGAACGCATATTATTTGCACTATATTACCGTAATTGCTTTGTATAATCTTATACTTTGGAATTATTAGGATCATAAACTCAATCTCCACGGTATAAAGATATTAAATATAGATTACAGTGATCAAATGACCTGAAATAAATTCACAAATCACTTGAAATTCTCTAATTCCGTCGAGAAGGTACATTATTTGCAATATATGTGGGTAATTGTAATGTATAATCTAATCCTTTTGAATTTTTAAGATCATAAACTCATTCTCCACTGTACAAAAAGCTTAAATATAGATTATTGCGTTCAAATGACTTAAAATGAATGCGCAATCGCGTGAAATGCTCGAATTCTATCCAGAACGATCTTGATTTGCACTTTATGTGCGTAATTGCCATGTATAATCCAAACCCTTTTGAATTTTTCAGATCATAAACTCATTCTCCACTTTATAAAGAGTTTAAATATAGATTATAGTGATCCAATGTGTTGAAATGAAAACACAATCACGTGAATGCTCTGATTCTGTCCATAGCGCTTATTATTTGCACTTTATGCGCGTAATTGCCTTGTATAATCCAATATTTTTAAATTTTTTATGATTATAAACATATACTTCACAATATAAAAGCTTAAATATAGATTATAGTGATCAAATGACTTAAAATGAATGCACAATCGCTTGATATTTTCCAATTCTGTCGAGAACACACATTATTTGCACTATATGTACGTAATTGCCATGTATAATCCAATCATTTTGAATTTTTCAGATTATAAACTTATTCTTCACTATATAACGATCATAAATATAGATTATAGTGATCAAATGACTTGAAATGAATGCACTATCGCATGAAATTCTCCAATTCTACCCAGAACGCACATTATTTGCACTATATTAACGTAATTGCTTTGTATAATCTTATACTTTTGAATTTTCAACATAGTAAACTCAATTTCCACGGTAGAAAGAGATTAAATATAGATTACAGTGATCAAATGATTTGAAATAAATTCACATTCGCTTGAAATTCTCCAATTCAGGCGAGAAGGTACATTATTTGCACTATATGTGTGTAATTGCCATTTATAATCCAATCGTTTTGAATTTTTAAGATCATAAACTCCTTCTCCACTGTATAAAGAGTTTAAATATAGATAATAGTGATCAAATGACTTGAAATGAATACACAATCGCGTGAAATGCTCGAATTCTGTCCAGAACGATTTTGATTTGCACTTTATGTGCGTAATTGCCATGTATAATCCAACCCTTTTGAATTTTTCAGATCATAAACTCATTCTCCTCTGTATAAAGAGTTTAAATATAAATTATAGTCATCAAATGAGTTGAAATGAAGGCACAATCGCGTGAAATTCTCCAATTCTGTCCAGAGCGCTTATTCTTTGCAAATTATGCGCGTAATTGTCTTGTATAATCCAATCTTTTTGAATTTTATATGATTATACACATATACTCTACTGTATAAAGAGCTTAAATATAGATTATAGTGATCAAATGACTTGAAAGGAATGCACAATCGTGTGAAACACTCCAATTCTGTCCAGAATGCTCATTATTTGCACTATATGTGCGCAATTGCCATCTATAATCCAATCCTTTTGAATTTTTCAGATTATGAACTCATTCATCACTGTATAAAAATCGTAAATAAAGATTATAGTGATCAAATGACTTGAAATGAATGCACAACCGCATGAAATTCTTCAATTCTGTCCAGAACGCACATTATTTGCACTATATGAACGCAATTGCCTTGTATAATCTTATACTTTTGAATTTTCAAGATCATAAACTCAATCTCCATGGCATAAAGAGATTAAATATAGATTACAGTGATCAAATGACCTGAAATAAATTCACAAATCACTTGAAATTCTCCAATTCCGTCGAGAAGGTACATTATTTGCACTATATGTGGGTAATTGTCATGTATAATCTAATCCTTTTGAATTTTTAATATCGTTAACTCATTCTCCACTGTATTAAGAGCTTAAATATAGATTATTGCATTCAAATGACTTAAAATGGAAGCCCAATCCCGTGAAATGCTCGAATTTTATCCAGAACGATCTTGATTTGCACTTTATGTGCGTAATTGCCATGTATAATCCAATCCTTTTGAATTTTTCAGATCATAAACTCATTCTCCACTGTATAAAGAGTTTAAATATAGATTATAGTGATCAAATGAGTTGAAATGAATGCATAATCGCGTGAAATGCTCTGATTCTGTCCAGAGCGCTTATTATTTGCACTTTATGCGCGTAATTGTCTTGTATAATCCAATATTTTTTTAATTTTTTATGATTATAAACATATATTTAACTGTATAAAGAGCTTAAATATAGATTATAGTGATCAAATGACTTAAAATGAATGCACAATCGCTTGATATTTTCCAATTCTGTCGAGAACACACATTATTTGCACTATATGTGCGTAATTGCCATGTATAATCAATCCTTTTGAATTTTTTCAGATTATAAACTTATTCTTCACTATATAAAGATCGTAAATATAGATAATAATGATCAAATGACTTGAAATGAATACACAATCGCATGAAATGCTCGAATTCTGTCCAGAACAATCTTGATTTGCACTTTATGTGCGTAATTGCCATGTATAATCCAACCCTTTGAATTTTTTAGATCATAAACTCATTCTCCTCTGTATAAAGAGTTTAAATATAGATTATAGTCATCAAATGAGTTGAAATGAAAGCACAATCGCGTGAAATGCTCCAATTCTGTCCTGAGCGCTTATTCTTTGCAAATTATGCGCGTAATTGCCCTGTATAATCCAATTTTTTTGAATTGTATATGAATATACACATATACTCCACTGTATAAAAAGCCTAAATATAGACTATAGTGATCAACTGACTTGAAATAAATGCACAAATCGCTTGAAATTCTCTAATTCTTTCGAGAACACACATTATTTGCACTATATGTGAGTAATTGCCTTGTATAATCCAATCCTTTTGAATTTTTCAGATTATGAACTTATTCTTCACTGTATAAAGATTGTAAATATAGATTATAGTGATCAAATGACTTGAAATGAATGCACAACCGCATGAAATTCTCCAATTCTGTCCAGAACACTATATGAACGTAATTGCCATGTATAATCTTATACTTTTGAATTTTCAGGATCATAAACTTAATCTCCATGGTATAAAGAGATTAAATATTGATTACAGTGATCAAATGACCTGTAATAAATTCACAATCACTTGAAATTCTCCAATTCCGTTGAGAAGGTACATTATTTGCACTATATGTGGATAATTGCCATGTTTAATCCAATTATTTTGAATTTTTAAGATTATAACTCATTCTCCACTGTATATAGTGCTTAAATATAGATAATAGTGATCAAATGACTTGAAATGAATACATAATCGCGTGAAATGCACGAATTCTGTCCAGAACGATCTTGATTTGCACTTTATGTGTGTAATTGCCATGTATAATCCAAGTAATTTTCAACTTTTTAAATTCAGTTGTGAAATAAATTAAACGACGGTGAATTGTTGGAACTACTGCAATCTGGAACTTAAAAAAAAATAACAGGTGCTTTGAACAATCCATTTTTTTGGATAAGAGTTAATTAAAATTGTCAGTCAGCATTTGAATCCTAGCATTTCTTTTTCTTTATTTGTTACCTTTTTAAGTGCGGAACAAAAAATTAAATCTCTTTCTTTTAGTTGTTCATTATTGTAATTGATTTTTCTGCAATTAATCACCTTTAATTTAGGAGGTCACAAATAAGATCTCCTATTCCAAGTTGATTTTCTCACGGTTTTATCTATTATCCAATTCTAAATTAGGAGGCCATAAATTTGGAGGTTGGCTAATGTACTTTAGAGACTATCAGGTTTCTCGAAATTGAAAATTCAAATGATCAATCCGAACTGTTCAAGTTATTCTTCATATTGAAATCTCATTGGAAATCAAATTTTGCATTTTTTTTAGAATTTGTTTGCTATATATTATGATATTTTCAAATTGGAGGGCTGGAATTTATCCAATTATAGTATTTTTTGAAAATATCATAATAGATAATAAAAAATTAAAAAAATATATAGCAAGTATGTTTTTAAGAATTCTCACCAGTAGACAGAAAAAATGATGCAATAAAATGTGGTGGATGTTTAACAATATTACTTCTATGGCCGAAATTATTTTATATAGAAATTTTAACATCGAAAATTTTAATAGAAAGAATTAATATATATTTTTTTAATAAGAAAAAGTTCTAACGCGTTTATAAACCGCGCGTCTCTCTCTCCTTCGAACGCATTTATAAAACGGGTAAGAAGGTTTCTTACCCGTTTGATAAACGCGCTAGAAGCCTGCAATTATTTCGGTGCAAGTTTCTGACACAGATTAACGTTACGCGTTTATAAAACGGGTAGGATGCCTTCTTATCCATTTTATAAACGCGCTAGACTATGTGCTTTCTTGCTAACAAAAATGTTCCGAAGAAGTATTCTCCTCATAAAACACGCAGCTACTCGTTCCTCTATCTCTTCCTCGTGTTGGTTTTCTCCCCTCCACTATTACGATTCTCTTCATCACAGCCAGAAGTCACAAAGTTTCCCCACCAACAATTTCGATCAAGCAAAAAAGTTAATTTTCTTTTAAAGCAAAAAAAAAAAAAACCCAAAAGAGAAAGAACCAAGCACACATTTTTCCCTCAATCCTTCCTCAACGCCTAACGGCTTAGACAAAAATTGCCCCCCAACTTTTGAATTCTTCCCATCCCAGCCCAGGATTCAATACCAATTACTTCCGAAAAAGGGTACAAAGAAACCTTTCCATTTCAATTTCTATTCTCTGAAAATCTTTCTTTCCTTTCAAGCCTTGGCCAGAGCCTGGTATGATTCGCTGAACGGATACTGTGCAATATATTTGCAAATTTTCTGAGATTTTTTTTGCGCAATTAATTGGGGGCCCCTTTTATCCTGATCTTATGTCGCGTGTTTATACATCTCTTTTCTCCTTTTAGCGCTGATTGAACAGAGAGAAGCGACCTTTCCTTTCAAATTAATTATGAGGAGAATACTTCTTCGGATCTAGCGCGTTTATAAAATGGGTAAGAATACTTCTTACCCGTTTTATAAACGCGTAACGTTAATTTGTGTTAAAAACTTGCACCGAAATAATTGCAGGCTTCTAGCGCGTTTATAAAACGGGTAAGAAGCCTTCTTACCCGTTTTATAAACGCGTTCGAAGGAGAGAGAGACGCGCGGTTTATAAACGCGTTAGAACTTTCTTATTATTAAAAAATATATATATTAATTCTTTCTATTAAAATTTTCGATGTTAAAATTTCTATATACATATTAACAGAATGATTATTCGAGACAAAGATCCAACCTAATTTCTGCTATTATAATTTAATTATAAATTATGAGTTAATTTATTTCAGAAATAATAAAATAAATTTTAAGAGGAGTGGTAGCGAAAGCCGGCAAATATATATAACGTAATGAAGAACACTTGCAATGTGAATTATCCAGTCCAAAATATTGATCAATAATTGTAACAAATGGGGAAATTAAGTCAAATTATGCGCTTATCAATCGATTGGAGAAATACATTTAAATGTGCTGAAATGGAAATTTTCAAAATTTGAAAATCAAGTTTCTAGAAAAAAAAAAACAATTGGACATATCGGTCTTGTGCATTACAAGATTACATGATAGTACAATATTACGATCCCTCTCCTACTAGAAAAAGCTCATTAACACAGTTTTGTCAGAATTCTCGTTCTCATTTGTAATATCTTTTCTAACATCATCAATTCATCATCAATACCCAGGTCAATCAAGATTGTCAAGTCATGTATGTTTTCGCCTGGCGCACAAAGTGCTGGCTCTTCCCTGCAATGTCTCCAGCATCCGAGTCTTAACTCAATCACACTTGTTGAGGTTTGGTCATAAGAAATTTACTCGGGTACCTCTAACAGATTTTACATAGCACCGGCGCTTACTAATCCAAGAGAAAGTCTACATATTTCTACACTTATCCATCACTGAAACCAACTATGCCCCTTTACTTCGTCGGGTGGCTCCTCAGGTAGTGTGCTTGATAGGTTTGACTTGTCACTATATGCTTGTCTAAGAAAGACGGTGAGTTCACTACGGAATGAATAAGATAAGGAATGATGATAGCTGATTACCACTGGCTTTTGGTTGAAACTAGAGGGGCTTTCTTGTAAACACACAATTACCATGCAGGCAAACAATTAACACTGAGTACATGAATTTGTAAATATGCATGCGTACTGTAATTTATTTAAAAAATGAAATCAACCTTTCGTTCACTTTTATACAATTATAATTAATAACGCAGACAAGAAACTAATCGACGGGGACGTATCAACTTCAAGTTCAACACTTACTGATCTATTGGAGATTCACATTCAAATGTGCTGAAATGGAAAATTTCAAAATTTCAAAATCAAGTTTCTAAGAAAATCAATTGAAAATATAAATCTTGTGCATTACAATGTTACATGGTAGTACAATATTACAAACACACAATTACCATGCATGAAAACAATTAACACGTAGTACATGAAATTGTAAATATGCTTGCTGTAATTTAATTAAAATATGAAATCGATCTTTCGTCACTTTTAGACAACTCTAATAACGTAGTAAAAAACTAATCGGCGGGGCTCATATAACCTTCAAGTTCAACTCTAGTAAGACCATTTACGTCGTTATTCACAATACAAACATTGGAATCAACGTTGGCTTTAACATCGATAGGAAATTCTAGCAAGCGGCTGCCCTAGTTACCGCAGCCAACATCAACACCAATAGTTGCATTAACATCAACACCAACATCAATATCAAGTAGGCGGCGACCCTTGTTACCCCGGCCAACCTCAACATCAACATCAACATCAGCATCAACACCAACATCAATATCGAGTAAGCGGCGACCCTTGTTACCCCGGTCAACCTCAACATCAACATCCGCATCGACACCAACGCCAACACCAACACCAACATCAATATCTAGTAGGCGGCGACCCATGTTACCTCGACCAACATCAACATCAATATCAGCATCGACATCAGCACCAACATCAATATCAAGTAGGCGGCGACCATTGTTACCTCGGCCAACATCAACATCAACATCGACATCAACATCAGCATCAACATCAATATCAAGTAGGCGGCGAACATTATTACCCCGACCAACATCAACATCAGCCCCGACATCAACCCCAACATCAATATCAAGTAGGTGGCGGCCCTTGTCACCCCGGCCATTGCCTCCTTCGACACAAAAAGCGTTGAGCTGAATCATTATCCCAATGAGAATGAACAAAACGAAGCAAGAATCCTTGTAGGAAGCCATCGTGCTATTATATCTCTAATTTTCTTTTGAGAGTTGCTTGATTCTTAAACGCACATTTATCATCCTTATATAGACCAGCGCAATTCATTGTTCTACATTAGTGTTTCTAACATGTTAGCTAGTTGTACTTTTTTATGCGTGTATTTATGTGCTCGAGTCGAATGCTGAAATTATATAATCAGGAAAAAGAATGAATCAATTACTTTAAAAGATTGCATGTATGAATTATTTATTTTCCAGTGAGCATATCATCCAGTCGTATAATCAATTACTTTAAAAAGATTGTATGAATTATTTAATCTTGAGCAGATCACGCAGCGTATGATAGAGAATTAAAATGTACACACCCATGAAATTTTACCAATTTGGAAATTACATTTGCAATCTTTATTTGAATATGTACCTCACTACCTCTTAAATCATTAGAATCAGAATTATATGTGCAACCTTTGTTGGACGATGTTGTTTATAAATCAATACAATTGAGGGCAATAATTAATCCTTATAATTAATTTTGTTATTTAGTTTAGCATTAACTAATTTTTAGACAATTATATATAGCCTCAACGAAACTAATTATCCAAACCATATGATCAAACAAAATATTTGAAATTTAATTTCAGTATCTTCGAATTATCCACAATGGCCTGCTTGCATGCTCAATATCACAAGGTAAAAGGAGAGATCCTCAGAGAAAGATGAAACGATCTGTAATATCGGACAAACGTTCATGGCTAGGGATTGAAGTCAGAATTTTAAGTTTTAATTGAGTTCACTATCAAATTTTTGCATGTTCTATCCGTGGATCGACCAGTAAAGTTTCATATTTCAGACATATTGAATAAAACAGTGCATGAACTGAAATACAAACATCAATATACGGTACATATTGAATTAAAGAGAGATATATACCAGCTTGTTAGTCATAATATTGTTTGCCACCCCTATGCAACTAACTGCGCACGACTTTTGCATTAAGCTGCCACATTTTAATGTGCAGTTGTATAATTCAAAATAAAAAAGTTCCTAAAGATTTATTTTATTTCATTGCGTGGAGCACGCGTACACCTCGGTAGTTCTTATACAATTGAGAATTTCGTTCTCTTTCTTCAATTATATATTTCTTACCAAAAAAACTGAAATATATCGAGATTCTTTTAAATATATTCTTTTCTTAAGTTGTGCCAATCGAATTGATCAGAAGATTCAATTCTTCTTTAAACTATATATTTAATGAATTTTTTACTACCTATAAAAGCATCAATCCAAAAATTTATCCAATTTTGAGTCCAAAAGTGCAAACAATTGTTTACCTAATTGTTTATCCAATTTTGGTGGTGGTGGTAATGTCATAACAGATTGTGCTGGTGCTTCAGTTGGCTTGATAGGGAGATGCACTGATGGAGAAATAGTAGGAGATTTCCTAGGTCCTGGATTGAGAGAAATAACATAGTAATGAAAAAAAGAAAATTTAAACAAAAATTGGCCGCAAATTAATTAAATAATCAAGAGAAGAATATAGAAAATTATCTCACTAAAATTTTCAAATAACATTGCACTTTATTAGATGGAGGAACCAGGTGACTTCCATGGTTTCTATATCAATACCTAAGATGGTACAAGGCTATGACCTTTGGCACCAATGCATTTAACATGATTAGTCCAAACATGAACATTATTTACTTGGTTCATACATGAGAGAAAAATATTTAAGAATATATACTAGAAGATGCAAGTGGTGATTATAAATGCCTCCCATCTTCGAATACTAATTCAACTAAAAGATGCCTCATTTCGACAAATTGTAAGTTCAGAACCAAATTCAATAAAATGAAAATAATTTGTACACCTCGGTAGTTCTTATACAATTGAGAATTTCGTTCTCTTTCTTCAATTATATATTTCTTACCAAAAAAACTGAAATATATCGAGATTCTTTTAAATATATTCTTTTCTTAAGTTGTGCCAATCGAATTGATCAGAAGATTCAATTCTTCTTTAAACTATATATTTAATGAAATCTTTACTACCTATAAAAGCATCAATCCAAAGATTTATTCAATTTTGAGTCTAAAAGTGCAAACAATTGTTTACCCAATGCAATATGGATCGTCCATTTTTAATTTGATCATATCAGTGACGTAGATTTACCGCTGAGACAACCTTTCGTTTAGACCTGTTAACTTTCGCTGTTGAGCGAAATTACATTAAGATTTTACGATAGAAATCGGGTCTTTGATTCCTGCCTCCAACATTTTTTTTTGTTTCATTAAAGCCCGATCCCTTTCTCCTCTCTTTCCTCGCTCTCTCTAAAACTCTAGCCTTCTCTCTCTCTCTCTCTCTCTCTCTCCTTTTCCTTTTCTCCTCTCCTTCGATTTCGAAATCTCACCTTGAGACCTTCGGAATCTCGCTCAATCCGAAACCCTAACTTTGCATCACAGTCCCTTCTCGTTATCGACTCTACTCCATCATTGAGACTCTCCTCCGGTCCTCCTCCCCTTCCTTCGCATCCCATCTGTCCTCATCTCTTTCCTCCTTCCGCTTTTAGTCACCTCTCGGTCGCTTTCTGAACATACTGAGAACGAAGCGAGGATAATTATTTATTTTGTAAGAGGAAATAATTAATTATTTATTTGTTCAGGTCATCGACCCAGTGTATTCTCAATCAAATTTTTTCTCATTTTATAATATACTATTGAGAGATTGGTGAAAAGGACTCAAATTCCATTTTTGAAAGAATGTTTTTTTTTTAAAAAAAAGGCCATTGGGCCCGTTTCTATTATAGTCTCCGTTTAGATGGCTTCTTCCCGGAATAAGAAATAAGAAATAACCACTTTTTACCAATAAATTTATTTCTAACCATCCAAACTCTTCATAAAAGTTACACACTTCCCAATAAATTTACCCCTTCTAAATAAATTTCTTCCCTTCTTCCTTCTTCCTACCTTATTCTCAACGCATCCAAACGGAGCCATATAGAAACAAAAAGTTTTACATCCACCATCTACCTCTAATATCCATCCACGCACAATTACAACCCAAAAGACAAATTACTCTAAAAACATCCAGTGTAATTTTTGAAAGAATGTGAAGTTAATTCCAAAACCGATCATTCCTGATGAGATCAGTCAACATCTTCAGTTTTTTTTTTTAAAAAAAAAAAAACAGTAAGAACATATCGAACTCTAATAGTTACATGTCTAAATTACAGCATATGGAATATTAAAGGAAGCAAACCTGTCAAGGTCATCACTGCCCATACCTAAAAGAAAATCCATATAAACCTTTCTGAATTTTGCTTGTTTTTTTTTTTTTTGAGTCTATTTATATGCTGAAGCCCCAAAAAAAAAGAATGTCCTTGTAATTGGAAAAAAGATAAGAAAAAGGAAGAAATTAGCTAAATATTTACTATATGTTGTGATTATATATACTTTGATTTTTCTGGTCAATGCAAACCAGTACCTACTGTATCCCATTGAATAAATTTCTTAAGGAAAACTTGTTATAGATATTAACTTTTTGGGTTATCATTAGTTCATTACATATTTACAGTTTTAAATGCTGAAAAGACACAGGTTCAGTTTAATGCCACAATGAGTACTTACTCATGCAATCAAATATAAGGGATTTTTTAACTTTGTAATTAAGTCTCAGTCTTAATCAATTTCATTTAGTAGTCTGAATTTACCCAGAAAAGGTAAAATCATGTTAACTAATACTCTAATAGTCAAACTGGAAGAATACATACTAGTAGTGCTAGTGCTAATTACCAATATGGATGCCACTGAAGCAGAGAATGTACATATTACCAGATGAGGAACAATATCATCATTTCATTGACAGCAATCCTCATTCCATGTTGTTGTGCAGTTAAAATGTGATTGAACATAATTGTCTGCTGAGAAAGAAATATGTGAATTACAATACATTAATTAAAAAGGAATTTATAAGAATGTGAGCCTGTTAGTACTAATATCATGATCAAGAAGAACAAATTACAGAAGCATCCTTAAAAAAAGGCTTAGTATCAGCTTGATTTGGTTACATAATCAAATGGCTTCAATGCCTAGATGACACTATCATGTCAATGAGTTGCAATTCAATTTATCAAAAGGTACGTAACACTCTATCAGGGAGTAATAGGCTGACCACGTTGCTACTAGCAGCTCTACTAAAACGAATTGAAAAGGGAGCGAAGAAAAAACCTTTCCAGAGACAAGGAAACCAGTAATTACAGTGCACTAGAAGCGGCCACGGGAGAAGAAAGAAGCGGAGATGATTCACTGGAGGCCACGAAAGGGCTCTGAGGTTGTAGGAGCGGAATCGAGAAGGAGAAGCTGGGATAGGATTTTGGCTGCCTTTCAAGAAGTAATCTCGTCGCCATGGCTGAAGATGGATAATTGTTCTGCTTAATATTCTGTACGGCTTTTACAAAAGGAAAAATTTTAATATTCTGTACTTAATTAATTAGCTTGTAATTTTAATTTAATAAGATGCGGCCAATAGTGTTGAAATAAACTAATATGTGACAAATTGATAATGGAGGAACCGTTGGAACTTGCTAGAACTGCAATTAAAATCCCAATTTTCTGCGGTGGAAAAAAAAACACCGATGAGACAAAATAAATCTCTACTAATAAAAAAAAATAAATCTCTACTACTTATTAACGCATAGCTCCCAGCGTGCTTATACATGTTTCTGCCATTCAATCGATTTGATATGTAGCCGGATATCAATCTCTAGACGAAGCAACAATATGTTTTGATTTTTCGTTTAACAATAAAATTGAACATTATGGGTATGTTTGGTTCACATGCAGCGAACCCATGTTCGTGAATGGGGAGGAATAAAAAAATAATTTTCCTGATCGCCAATCCTAGTTCCGGTATTCTCCAATTTCAGGATACAGACTAGTGGCGGAGCCAGAAATTTTTATAACGGGGTTCAAAAAAATTATGATATGAATATTTTAAAAATATAAAATAATAAATATTTTTATTTATAAATTTATTTTGTTAACTATAATAGATTCATAATTCAGAAATAAAAAGGGTTAAAAGTTTCTAATTAAATACTATAAAAAAATATTATGACTCAAAATTTAAGACCATTTTATTAAATTTTAAGTTCTAGTCGATTCTCATCTTCAATTTGAATTCTCTAATATATTTCTCTAAATTGATGTAAGATGAGAGTGTTAGAAAATTCTTCGAGGTCAATGATATTCTATACAACAAAACATCAAACAATTATCCATTTATTGACACACGTTCTATTCTATAATTTGTACTTAATGCAGTTGCTATTGTTTAAAAGTTTTTTCATAAATGATCTAATGAAAAAACATATAATTTATTTTATAGAGTTCATAAAAAGTTAATTGTTTTAAACTAATTTTGATAGAAATATTATTTTATTTTGAATAACAATATTATTAATATTAATTTTATTTAATGAAACCAGATGAAAAAAGGAAAAATGCTAAATTGGTTGATGAAAACAATTACGGTAATTGAATTTACCTTGCCTTTTGGCACATCAAATAATAAAAAAAAAATTCTACGTATTAAAGGTTTCTGAATTTCAAGAGATAAGGTGATCCAAATTAGGAATCTAATCTTAGACGGCAGAACTATCGATAAATTCTCTTGATTCTTTGTGGGCCACCAATAATGTGATCCCATGTAGAAAATGGCATTGTGAAAAGAAACCAAAAAATAAACTCCCACCAAAGGATAATGCGAAACAGCATTTGTCATTTTAGGTTGAAACGGAAAAAATGAAACAAAGTAAACTGGAACTAAAAAGAAGTGTCTGCAATGTGTATAGTGTGAATTAGCTAAGTACGTAAAATGTAATTAAGTGTCTTGTTTGTTTTAGCAAAGGCCACTCTAACATGGTGTACCTTGTCTGGAGAATTCAACATAAATTGCCATTCCTGCATTTGGTTTATTCAAGTATATGTTAAAGATTTAGTCTGGAAACCTTGGATTTGGCGAGTACCTGTACTTCCGTTCTTAGGACAGGGCCAAAGTTTCAGACTTTGAATATCACTCCATTAAATTCGAGTTTCTTTTTTTTGCCCCCAAGTGATACTTTATAGATTAATTGCACTCAATCCTTTTACAGAACAATTTAACATGTAAAGTTGTAATTTGTAAATCAAACAAATAGTGCACACTGAATCCACTTCTCACGAAAACAATATGGTATTGCCAATTTGCCATTGTAACTCAAAAGTAAAAAATAAAATAAATATCAGCTAATTTTGTTGACAAAGCACGATCTCCGAGACTAACGTTTCTTATATATGATGAGCGCTCTTCACTCCGGAAATCTTATATATGATATTATTAGTTGGATACGAATCCACGCAACTCAACTCGTCTGGTCAATGGTTTTCAATACCCTACCGGCATCCATACCTGTCAGTGACCGAAACCCAACATTTTCTCGAAATTTCCCAGTATTTTCTCTCTAAATATCGGATACCACCATTTCGGCCACCGTTTCGGTAGCCGGTATTACCGGAATTTTCCGGTAAGCGGTAGGGTACTGAAAACACTGGTCTAGCCGTCTCTCCCCGTACCAACCTTAATTTAAGATTGGTAGAGTGCCGACCTCTGATCTGAATCGTTAGATCTAATCTTATTAATGTATTTTTATTATTCCTCCCTCCTTATTTTTTTTTCCTTCTATTTTACTAAATTAGCAGTAATTTTTGTAGATGCCCTATTTATTTTCATAAATTATAAGTAGAAATACAAAATATGCTAAAAAAAAAAGACTCGTTAGTTGTTTATTTTTTTTCAGGGTGATTTAGATTTGTGCCACTACAAATATTAAATTAGAGATATGCCATCACTAAATAACAAATTAATTTTTTTGCCACTATAAAATAATAAAAAATATTTTTTTGTCACTAGACAATTATATGACAATTTTAGCCTTTTAAATATACCACTATAAAATTTAAAAAATAGTAATATGCCATTACAAAAAATATAATTAATTTTATGCTATTATAAATCATTTTTATGATATTGCAAAATAACAAATTTAAGATTTATATTTTCATTATATATATTTATTAGCTAAAATGATAGTTATATATATTTATTAGCTTTCATTGAATATTGTACCCGTTAGGTTTGTGGTACATGTAACTTGGAGAAAATGATTTGCCGATAAAATAATCAGTTATGTATGTTAAAGCTTGCTAACTATATTTTGTTTTATATGTCTATTCACGAATTTGTCCAAGTAGTCAAGTACGTACTTCCATAATAAAATAATCATTATTTGCTGTACATTAAAGATTTATGTGTTTTCTGGCGCCGTCTTTTTTTTTTAGAGTTTGTTTTATTGAGGGGTAATTTGGTTATTAAAATATATTCATGATAAATTTGATAATGACAATTTAGAATTTAGTACGTTTTTGAAATTGTAGTTCTTCCGGCCATTTGTTAGGGAAAAAATAATAAAAAAAGTTTATTATGGTGTAATACGAGTAATATACTAATATTTAGAAGTGAGAACATTATGATGATGATTATTAATTAATCATGTTGTCGTATTGTCCATAACAGAATAGTTAAATTTGTTAGAGATATGTCCTAGATGCCAATCAGTTGGTAGCTATTATATTAGTTTATGTTATTGATGATGCTTGATCATTTGTTCCTAGAGATTATTATTGACAGATCATTCAGGTTGAGGATCTGAATTGTAGATCTCTGTGGATCATTCGTAAGAATGACAATAATATCTCTAAAGAGTCCATAGTCTTGATAATTAATAAGGAACATTAATTATCAGATAAGACTTGTATGCAAGTTAAGTGATGATTAAGTTCTGCAAATCATGGGTAAAGAGTTACCAACTTAATTGCATATGTGTATGTTACTGGAACATAGCACAGGACATGACCCAATGAAATAAATATATGGATTGTGTTATGTGTCATTATTTATTTCATAAGTGTTTGATTCTGAGTTTGAGATGGTTCAGTTTCTCCACATGAGGATAGGTTCAATAAATATCGTCTAACGCTGATTCCTGATAAAGGCTGCTATACGGACTTTATTTATGTTCTCTTGAATTGTGCGGGGAGAAGCTGGTCATCAAGATAACCGTATGTCCCTCGTTAGTACACCTAATGAGTGATGATATCTACTGGGCCCCTTGATGGAGATGGATTGTTTGCTAGCAACTTATACAATCATCTCTAGATCAAGAAACGTGTAATCTGCAAGAATGACACATTCCTATCTTGGATTATACAAGGATATCATGTGACATAAGAATCAAGACAATAAGATATTATTTTCTTATGCAGGATTGAACTACTGTATTGGTACAGTATTTATTTATGCGAATTGGGAATCATAACGTGTTGCTAGATACCGCTTATGATTATTGGAAATAAATAGTGATTTATTTTCCATGGCCAACATAGCATAAATCCTCAAAGGGTCACACAAATAGGACTTTAACCAAACGTGTAGTATTTGTTTATTTGCAGTAGCGAGTACTGCGAATATATGACAAGTTGATTAATTAATTATATACCGTTATAAACCGTTATAATTAATTAAATCAAATGGATCATATAGAAACAATATAATACATATGCTAATCCTAAAATAATTATTAATGAGTTAATAATTATTCTTGTTCAACAATATTTAATATAGTTGTGAGAATTATATTAAATAAATAGGCCTAATTTATCAAGTCTAATTGAGCCCGAATAGAATGCAATTAAAAGGGCCATTAAATATAAGATTTAATATGTTAAATGGAAAATTAATTAATTGGATTAATTAATCCATTTAAGCCCAATGGAGAGCCCGGCCATTTAATGTCATAAGTGTAAATTGCTTACACTTAAATTAGGTGAAAAATGAATATAAAAGGAAAATGGAATTCGGCCTTTTCTTTTTCACCCTAATTATTTTTCTTGGAATTCCGTGGCCGCCACAAAGAAAATGAAAAATGGCAGAAAAGAAAAAATGAGTTTTTCTTCTTCCTTTGATTTCTCTCTTGCATTCATTAGGTGCTCATGTGTTGAGTGTTAGCCATCTTCATTTAATAGAGATTAATTGGAAGAAAGGCAAGCAACAAAGGATTAGCTATTTTCTCCTTCTTGCTAGCACAAGAGGTGGAGAAGGTGGTTAATCTCCTTGGTGGACTCGAGGTGGTTGCCGGCGACTTGGTGGTGGAGACGAGCACACCACCGACTCCTACGCAAAGGATTCGAGCCTTCTAGTTACGATACTAGAAGAGGTAACCTCCTACACGTCTTGATTTAAATGTTAAATCGTTTGTTTGACTAGATCCGTTATTTGCAATAGTTAAATGCTTATTAAACGTTAATAAAAATTTAAAATTGCACAAGGACTTGAGCAACTAACAGTGGTATCAGAGCGCAGGTCGTCTTTCAAACGTTTAACATTTTTAAATCAAGAGATTAGTAATTAACGAAGTTAATTAGTGATGTGTATGTTTGCTGTTCTGAAAAATCTGTTTTTCTGAATTGTTGCTTAATTTTCGTGATGCATATCTCTCTGAAAATTTTTCTTTCTTACTAAAGGTTATAGATCTTTGAGTCGCGTTTCTTTTGGCGCTGGTTTCACTATTTTATAAGTAGTTATGAATTTTCAGTGAATTAAACGGTAACGGTGCGCAGATCTGCCGTTCTGCTGCATAGTTCTGTTTGTTTAGCAAAAAGAACGTATTTTTGGAAAATAGCTATCTGTATATTTTGGCTAGATTTATTCTAAATTTGATTCTCTTTCTGGATATATGTAAATAGTTACATATTTCGGATTTTAAATGGGTGTTCAAGTATGAAAAGGAAAGAAATCGTTAGATCTGTTTTTCCAATCAAGTTGCTTGTTTTGATGAACCGTAATTATTAAAATACTTTTATAGAAAAGTGTCTGAATAGAATTGTTCTATTTTGAGTTAGGAATCTGTGAAAATTAGTTTCATAATTTTTCATTAAGGTTTGATGCTTCAACTAGATCAAAATTTTTCGGTCGTCAGTCTGTTTCAGAACAGGACTTGTTACTTGTATGGCATTTAACTCGATTATTTTGAATAGACCTTGCTGGTTCTTTTTCCATGAATAGATAGCCAACTGCATATGCTAAGTTTTATGTATAAATTGTTTATATGGAATCTGTAAGGAAGATGGTCCTTTAGACCAAAAGGTTGAGATGAAAAACAGAAAATCTGATAACGGTGTTTCGCGCGCAATATCAGGATTTGTCTTTTTTGATTCTCCCTGATGGTAAATGATCTCTTCATGAAATTTTTACTGGTAGTTGCACTCATTGTAAGGAGTTCTCTGGATTTATTTCGGATTTTTTGGTGACTGAAAAATTTTAGATTTTATCGGGTCCCAAATTATTTATTTTAATTAGTTAAAATATATTCTAATTAATCAAGTTAGTTGAAATGTTAATTAGAATACTCCTTTAATGTCCTCCTTTCTGTTTTGAATTGTTGGATTAATTTTCGAAGGTTTAAACAAGTAGTTGTAATGTTAAACCTCTTTTGCATTTGTAAAACGAGCGACGAGCATACACAAAGACTCTAATTAATAAAGTTAATTATAAACAAGTGAAACATGTATATTGTATATGTGCTAACTCGTTTTTGTAGGAGGATCGTGGGTTTAGTATGGCTCAAGATTTCAATGCCTTGTGGTTTGTAATTGTATGCATGTGTGAATGTGTGTAATGCGGCCTTTGGTGCCATTAATTAATTTTGATTAATTTTAATGTAACTTGTGAGGCTTGCATGCCCCTAAGGCCTAGGAGGGAATTAGGACTTTTACACATGTATTTATTTTCATTAATTATTAGATAGGATCTAGATAATTAGTGGGAGAGCTTGGTTTAGATTAGTCTTACTACATGAAGATGCAGTGAAGATTAATATGCAAGCTGGAGCCATACAAACCCACAACAATGTTTGTGTTTTGAGATGCATGTAATTATGTGATTGTTTGAATGCTATGAAATGTCATAGGATAGGTATGGGTGTATGTTGACACGACCACCAAACAAAGTCGCATAATAAATGTCCCATTAATTGATTAAGCTGACCGCCCTCCTTCTCTCTATCCCCTTCACGTCGTACGGTGTCCAAATGATGCATTCCGCCGACGCGGGACGTCATTGGTCAACCCGCGAAAGTCGGGGTGTAAATCGGATTTACTAGGAGCAAATAGAGAGAGGTTACTTATCGATGGACCCTAATCGGATTGGACATCGGGACGAAGTTTGTGGATGTACATGAGACATTTCACAAACCAAGAGTCATATGGTTGATATGATTGGTTAGAGAACCTACCCTATCTAGTTGTCTTGGTGTTATGCCGACGCTGGCATCTTCTCAACGAAAATGGGGATCTTGGAAACCGACTACATTTGGGACATTAAATAAATGTAGTGGGAGTTTTGTTTATTATTATAAATAAAACATTGCATAAACTAAATGACCTTGAATTGAAATTGTTATAGATACTAAATGTGTTGCGATCAATCTTTGAAATAGAACAATCTCGTTTCTAAAGGAACTTACTTGGAGAAGTAGTACCGATTCCTAAGACATGTTCTTAGTGAAGAGAAACTTGAGTATATTAATTTCCAATTTATTTCCTCAACTTCCCAAACGTAGAATCGCGATGATTGATTGACTTTTACGAAAAGTTATTCAATAAAGAAAATGCCGATATCCTCATTTTAGGATCTCTAGACCTTTGGATTGGAGAATTCATATGGACTAGATTAGACTCCTACGCTCACATTCACTTACTCAAGAAGGAGTTCTTAGAGAAAGTAAATGTTGACTCAATCATTTATGATCGAGTAATGGAGCATGAATTAAGTAAGAGAAACTTCTTTTAAGAAGGTACATGAAAGTTCCATTGGATTGCGAACTGAAAGGTTTGAGCAGCTAATTGGCGACTAGAGATATCAAGATCTCCGATATCAAGAATTGTTGATATTGTCATACGATCTCTTCCTAATTAAATGAAGGATATTATGTTACAGTTCGTAAACTTGTTTGTGCAAATTGTAATTAACTAAGTATTTAAGAAATACTTCGCTTAAGTATGAGTCGAGACTTCGAGACCCTCAATTGTGACCATGTGTCACATAAGATGTTTCATTTGCCGTTTATGGAGGCACTTGAAAGGATGTCCGAAGTACCATGATTATCGTGTTGGAAATGTTCTAACACTTCGAGAGTATTTGTCGTTCAAATTATCTCGCTGTCTCTAATTCACACTAGTAACTGGGTACTAGTTCATGAGCTCGCATTTAGTGAAATGTGTAAGCAATGAAGAATATGAGAATATTCGAGAGTAGTGAAATGAACTCCGTATAAGGAAATGGTTTATTCTCTTAAACCACTACCATTGGATACGTAGAGTTATCTTTACTAATAGGAATTGTAGGTCAAGTACCTCGTTCCTTACATCCTAAAACTTTATCTCTATTCATATAGATGATGGATGATTATATTTTGTAAAAGACGAGCGATGTTCTTTTATTATGGATTTGTTTATATGATTTCATGCCTATTGCTTGAATATGCTTGAAATGGATAAACGTTTTTTTGAATGACAAATAAGATGCGTAAGACTTCACATAAAGTATTTGACTTTCGTGTGAAATGACCGCTTAGTCATACATAAACGAGAGTCGCATTAAGAGAGTCTACATAACGTAGAGCTCGTGGATCAATTCGATTGCGAATCAATTGAGATATGCGGATCATGTTTATCAGATGACAAAAGTGCCTTTGACCTATAAAGGTTTAAGGACAAGTGACTTGATTAGGACTTATACATGTCGATGTATGTAGACCTATAAGTACTTGTGTAATGAACGGTTGTTGAGACTTTACCACTTAGCCATCGATCATAGTAGATATTAACATATCTATTTGATAAGGTATAAGTGTGAATCTTTTGACAAGTTCAAAGGAGTTCAAAAGTGAAGTTGAAAGATCATTCAGGAAAGGTAATAGTCTTACAATTAATCATGGTAAATAGCTAAGTCATATGATTTGATCCATTATCTAAAGAGTGTGAAAATAGTTTCATAACTCACTCCATTAGGAACACTATATTAGTATAGTGTGTCTAAGTATGGAGGTATCGAACTTTATTTGATATAGTTCGATCAGTAATGAATCGAATTGACTTAATCAACTCATATTAGGGATTCATGTTCGAGGACAATTCTGTTTACACTGAATGATATTCTGTCGAAGTCCATTGAGAAAGATGTCTTATGGAATTTGATCCCTAAGTACATTGTTTCTCAAGATTTGGTGTTAAGGAGCTTATTTCAAAGTTTGTTGATTGATAAGCTTAGACCCAAATAGGATGCTTAATGTTTTGTAGGATACCTTAAATTAATTGAAAGGTGCTACTTCTATGAGCATGATAAAAACAAACTAGTTGTTGCTCATCATGACGTAATCTTGGAGAATAACGTTCTCAAGAAGAAGTAGTGGGAGTAAGGTGAACATAAAAGAGTTTATGCGTCACTATAAGAAGTACCCTTGTGGGAAACTTGCCACTCCATACATGGTGCTTAGTGGGAGCTGAGCGGAACTTCATTCGCAAGTCGTTGTGAAAGGAAGAAGTTCATGAGCACGCTCGCTACTAATGATGACTTAAACATCTCATGAGCTGATGATGTTTGAGAAACTCAATATATATGAGGATCAAGAACTTATTCTGCAAGTCGTTGTGAAAATAGTTCAGGAATCTCGAGCACTAATCCTACAAAAGATCAACGAAAGTGATTGTCTAACCGAAAGGTGCATAGACATCATGACAACCTCGTACCTGACATATGAGGATCCGTTGATAATTAAAGAACCGATGGAAGTACCTGATTCCACCAGTATGGTTTAAACCCATGTGATTTTTAAGTGCAATCCATGTGTAACAGCAAGGTATAGACCTTTGTTGATGTTCATGAAGGAGCAATCCGTCAAGAACTTTCATATCTTTAAAGGAAAGATTGACATGGATGGCAAGTCGACTATGTACAAAGCACAGCTTCACGCTTGTTGCTATGTCTAAGTCGATGGCGAGTTGACTATATACAAAGCACGGCTTCTCGTTTGTAGCTATGTATAAGTCAGTCAATAAAGATCATTCTAGCAATAGTTACATTTCATATATATTGATGTGTGGAAAGATACATCAAAACCGTCTTCATTGGTTGAATGAAGAAAGATGTTGTGTATATGACACAAATCGAGGTCTTGATTGATGTATTGCTAGGAACATATGTGTGTTTCAAGGATCCATTGATGGATCGAGCGAGCACTGTGGGATAAATATTTTGACAAGGAAGACAAGGAGTTGACCTTCGTCAAAAACATCTTGTATAGACAAGATATTCAGTGGGAGCATAATTGTGTTATTTACATTGTACAAGATAACTAGATATTAATTGGGAAATAACGTTGATTAAATGAATATTGTCACGATCTCATTGATGAATGATTTCTTGGACAAGATTACCTAAATCCTAAGAAACAGAATCTATGGAGATAGATTATGATGGATGTTAGGTTTGAGCAAATGTGCATATAATGATGAAGTATTCTAGAAACATGAAAGGTAGACTCCAATAAAGGATGTCAAACCACGTCATGTGGCATATAACTTGAGTTTGACTCATTTTATTGCAATTCAACTCGAGAAAAGTGCATGAAACAGTTCAAGTATTCTTTCATTACGAGTTTCATTACGTACGCCATTTATGCACATGCCCTAATGTGTTGTATCCAAGGAATGTGACAAAGCAGTTGTCAAGTAGATACAAGAAAATCATGTTTGGGCAATGATCAAATGATATTCTCGAGTTTCTTATGAGAAAAATAAATATGTTTTCATTTGTTATGATGAAAAGGAGCTCGTGTAAGTTGTTACACTGATGCCAGATTTCGAAAGATTGATATAATCGCAATTGAGCTACATGTTTTGCTTAAAGGTGGTGTTGTAAGTTTAGAAGGTGTTCTAAATGGGATATTACAATCGTTTCCGTCACCAAAGTAAAATACATAGCAACTTGTGAAGCAACGAAATAGGATAGTTTGGATCAAGAAGTCCTCAGTCAAGCTAATATGGTTCTATGCATCTCGAACCATAGCTTAGTCTTGAAGAATCCAATATCTAATTGGCGATCCAACTATGATCTATGACAGTATCACTTGATCTCATATGATGATGATGATCAAGAACATGTATATAAGAGTATATATATGCACAGGTTCAAACAAAAAAAAAATGGATAGGTTCGCGAACACAGCGAACACTTTAACATAACCTCTACCTTAAGCAGTATACGTGATGCTATTGAGCATCCATACGTAATGGACGTATGAGTAACTGGCTTTAAACGTATTATTTCTTTTGAGGTTCGAGACATGTATATATATAGATATATGGCATCGTTCTCAGTTCTTCACTGGCTAGAAGTCACTACTGATTGACTCTAGGCCAAGTGGGAGATTGTTAGAGATATGTCCTAGATGCCAATCAGTTGGTAGCTATTATATTAGTTTATGTTATTGATGATGCTTGATCATTTGTTCCTAGAGATTATTATTGACAGATCATTCAGGTTGAGGATCTGAATTGTAGATCTCTGTGGATCATTCGTAAGAATGACAATAATATCTCTAAAGAGTCCATAGTCTTGATAATTAATAAGGAACATTAATTATCAGATAAGACTTGTATGCAAGTTAAGTGATGATTAAGTTCTGCAAATCATGGGTAAAGAGTTACCAACTTAATTGCATATGTGTATGTTACTGGAACATAGCACAGGACATGACCCAATGAAATAAATATATGGATTGTGTTATGTGTCATTATTTATTTCATAAGTGTTTGATTCTGAGTTTGAGATGGTTCAGTTTCTCCACATGAGGATAGGTTCAATAAATATCGTCTAACGCTGATTCCTGATAAAGGCTGCTATACGGACTTTATTTATGTTCTCTTGAATTGTGCGGGGAGAAGCTGGTCATCAAGATAACCGTATGTCCCTCGTTAGTACACCTAATGAGTGATGATATCTACTGGGCCCCTTGATGGAGATGGATTGTTTGCTAGCAACTTATACAATCATCTCTAGATCAAGAAACGTGTAATCTGCAAGAATGACACATTCCTATCTTGGATTATACAAGGATATCATGTGACATAAGAATCAAGACAATAAGATATTATTTTCTTATGCAGGATTGAACTACTGTATTGGTACAGTATTTATTTATGCGAATTGGGAATCATAACGTGTTGCTAGATACCGCTTATGATTATTGGAAATAAATAGTGATTTATTTTCCATGGCCAACATAGCATAAATCCTCAAAGGGTCACACAAATAGGACTTTAACCAAACGTGTAGTATTTGTTTATTTGCAGTAGCGAGTACTGCGAATATATGACAAGTTGATTAATTAATTATATACCGTTATAAACCGTTATAATTAATTAAATCAAATGGATCATATAGAAACAATATAATACATATGCTAATCCTAAAATAATTATTAATGAGTTAATAATTATTCTTGTTCAACAATTTCTAATATAGTTGTGAGAATTATATTAAATAAATAGGCCTAATTTATCAAGTCTAATTGAGCCCGAATAGAATGCAATTAAAAGGGCCATTAAATATAAGATTTAATATGTTAAATGGAAAATTAATTAATTGGATTAATTAATCCATTTAAGCCCAATGGAGAGCCCGGCCATTTAATGTCATAAGTGTAAATTGCTTACACTTAAATTAGGTGAAAAATGAATATAAAAGGAAAATGGAATTCGGCCTTTTCTTTTTCACCCTAATTATTTTTCTTGGAATTCCGTGGCCGCCACAAAGAAAATGAAAAATGGCAGAAAAGAAAAAATGAGTTTTTCTTCTTCCTTTGATTTCTCTCTTGCATTCATTAGGTGCTCATGTGTTGAGTGTTAGCCATCTTCATTTAATAGAGATTAATTGGAAGAAAGGCAAGCAACAAAGGATTAGCTATTTTCTCCTTCTTGCTAGCACAAGAGGTGGAGAAGGTGGTTAATCTCCTTGGTGGACTCGAGGTGGTTGCCGGCGACTTGGTGGTGGAGACGAGCACACCACCGACTCCTACGCAAAGGATTCGAGCCTTCTAGTTACGATACTAGAAGAGGTAACCTCCTACACGTCTTGATTTAAATGTTAAATCGTTTGTTTGACTAGATCCGTTATTTGCAATAGTTAAATGCTTATTAAACGTTAATAAAAATTTAAAATTGCACAAGGACTTGAGTTCCTAACAAAATTTGCTCCATGTATTTCGTACTATACCTGATTTTTTTTTATTAATTCTAACATTATTTAACTTTTTTTTTACCCCATTTCGTATGTCACATTTGTACTTCTTTAAGGCTCCGTTTGGATGAGGTGTGAGAAGAAGGGAAGAAGGAAAGAAATGGAAAGAAGTATTGAAAAGTGTGTAACTTTGTGAAGAGTTTAGATTGTTTAATAATAAATTTGGGCACTTCTTCTCTTATTCTCTTCTTCCCGCTCCAATCCAAACACAACCTAAAAGACCACAGGTCCGATCACGATGCAACCTCTTCTTAACTTCTCTCCATCCACCACCGTTAATTGTCGGAATCGTATCCTCTGCTCACCTTCAAAAGGTGAGCAGAGTGCCTACCTCTCTTTTGGATCTTTGGATTCTAATCCAACGGCGAGAGAAATAAATGAGTAAGAAAATAAAATTTGTGCCTGCCCGAGCTGCCCTTACTCTTCTTTCGTTCTTCGTCTCTTCCGTACACGAAGAAAACCTAGATCCTGAGAGAGAGAAAGAGGAGAAAGAAAGAGGAAGCAAGAGGCGATTCTAATCTAGAAGCGCGACAGATTGAGCAAGCGAGAGAGAAAATTTGTCGATTCGACTCTCTGACGGCTTCGTCTCTAAACTCTAGCCACCTTTGAAAGTTGAAATTTGTTGCTCAGCCAGTTCAGGTCTTTCGATTTAGGTATTTTCTATTTCCTCGTTTTATTGTATTCGATTAGTAGAATTGACTCAAATGTACCAATCACAACTGATTTATTGGGTTTGTTCGAATTTGAGCTAGACTGTTAGGCTATGGTGACATTTCTTTATGAAAATAAGCTTTCGTTTCTGTTCAAGGTTTATGGTTTCATGGTTAGTAAAATCCAGAACTATGATTGAGTTTGATTTTCTTTATGATGTTCTTTTGTTTGTAGTGATTCTGATCCGTTTTAGAGTTAATGTTGTGGTGTTCCAGGTTAATGCCTTTCTTGTATTTCTATAATTTTGTGTCTGATTTCACTTAATTTGGAAGGATTGCATAATGTTGTCCCTAATTTAAAGACCTAGAGGGGGGTGAATAGGCACAAAAGCAAAGTTCTAAACCGGTATGTTCAATATTTGGTTCAATTCAAACTTGGTCTAACAAAAACAACAAGACACAAGCAATTCATAATGCAAGGAAAGCAAAGAGAGAAGAAAAGAAGTGACATGCGATATATTACGGAGTTCCGACCCGCTAGGAAGTGCTAGCCTTAGTCGTACGTCTCCGGGAGTTCCGCAACCTCGAAATGGGCGCGCTCCGTTCAATTCCACAACGAACGGGACTACAAATTCGAACCAAATCACCTTGTTACAATCACTCTCAAGGTGGATTGGCCTAACTCAATCAAACAAGCTCAAACACTCAAGGGATTGAGGCTCTAACCAAATCACTCAACAAATCTAACAATTAACACTAGTGGATTGGTTTGCACACTCTAATCTCAATGATTTTGCTAAATTAATGCTCAAACACAAGAGAGAGTAATGTCTAACTGGTTGGAGCTCAAAAGGGAGGAATTTCAAAGGTTTCAAAAGTCACTAAACAGTTCCAAGAGGCCTCATATATATAGAGGGCGCCAACAGCTCCAAAAACCAGTCAAGACAGACTCTACCGTTATACAACGCTATATGGCGTTGTACAACGCAGAAATAGCCGTTGAAAAATCAAACGGTCACAGACAATAACGTTGTGAGTTGTTAGAGCGTTGTGTAACATTGTATAGCGTTGCACAACGCTTCAGCAAAAATCCAAAGCAAAAATCTGAGCGATGATTAGGTGCACTACTCAGACTAACGTTGTGTAACTCTGTAGGGCGTCACACAACGTGGTCGTTGCACAACGCTTTCCGGCGTTGTATGACGCGGACAGAACAACTGAGCATTTTACCAGCAAATTGATTGAGATTAGTTTAGAGTTTAATTAAACCTTAACTAAGGATTCTAACTAGTCCAAAGCAATCTCTTGAATCTCCAAACTATGCGCCACACTTGCTTTAATCCATTCTTCAAAAAATCTAGCTATAAAGTACTTCTATCCTAGTCTAAACTAGTCTACAAGCTCTCCAAAGACTTGATCTTGATCTTGCCTAAAGTTTTTATCCAAGTCTTCATAATTTGCATCTTCTTCCTATAAAACTCAAAGAAGATTGTTAAATACCAAATGATATTGTTTTGTAATCGACAAACCTAGAGACGTTTAGTACAACAATCTCCCCCTTTTGACGATTTGCAAAACAATATCATTAGTAAAGCGATTAAAATTTGGCATTTCACAAGCTTTACTACAATTCTTCCCCTTTTTGTAAATCGACAAAAAGTGAAAATTGTAGCAAGCTCCCCCTAAATTTATGGCTCCCCCTTAATTTTGGAGAAAAGAAATTGGAGAACCAATTTAGAGCACTACACAAAGTAGTGTGACCAAATTTAACCTCTCAAACAAAAATAAGATAGAAATAAAGAGGCTCCCCCTAAAAATTTGGCTTATAAGACCGGGGGTTAACTTGGTATTTAGGCCACATTAGTTACCATACCACTAGTTGTACCACTTGAGGTACAAGCTTTTGGAACCCACTTACTTTTGGACTCACCATTTGGTTTCCTAAGTTTGCATTCCAACGAGATATGACCATTTTGACAACAATAGTTGCAATATGCATTGGTTGGCTTAGGCATGGTAGAACCTTTGACAAAATGGGAATAGTAGTGGGCTCTAAGGTATTCGGCCTTCTTCTTAGGATTATTGGATGAGGCATTAAAATCCTTTTTGCGATCCTTTTGGAAATGTTGGGAAACATTCTTTTGATGCTCATTGGATTGAGCCTTGTGGTTTTGTGAAAAGTGTTGCTCTTTAAATTCATAAAACCATCCATCGGGTCCTTTAAAATAAATTTTATTGGACGCCTTTGGAACAAAAACTTTCTTTTCTTGATTTTGCAAATTCTTTTCATTTTGCACTCTAGTGTTTCTAGGTTTCCTTTGGTACATATGTGCATGACCACGAGAATTCCTAGGTTTTTGAAATTGTGTGTTTTGTGCAACATGTTTCCCATTTTTGTATGATAAGTTTTTTTTCTTGGTTTGATAAGGCTTTTGGTAACCAAGATCGGACTTGTCATGAGGCTTTTGACCTTTGAAAATGTTTTTCAAATCCGTTTTAGGAGCTTGGGTTAAAATCGATTTTTCAAGTTGTTTTTCAAGCTTCTTGATTTTAGCCTCATACTCACCCATTTTAGAAGTAAGCTCATCTACCTTAGTTTTTAGGGTTTCTATGGTGTCGGCTTTTCTAACTAAGGCATCATGGGTGGAATCAAGAATAGAGTTCAACCTATCACAATCAACACATTTGGTTGAACTAGTTAGTTCATCACCGCTCTCATCATCACTACCATTAAGAGACTTATCGAGAGGAAGATATACCTTAGGAGAGCATGTCTTTGGTGATGTTGATAGAGTGGAATGATTTGAAAGAATCGGGGATTCCATCTCTTTGGCAATGAATGCATGTTCTTCGTAATTGTCCGAATCGGATGTACATGGATCGAACTCCGAATCCGTGCGGACTCCTCCCATTTGGCTTCCTTCGAAACAACTCAAGATGGCTCTCCATATGTCCCTAGCTATATCAAAATCGCAAGCAAGTGTGCTACCAATTGATTCATTTACCGAGCTTAGGATGACATTGACCGCATAGTCATTATCCTCCTTTTCCCTCAAGGCCTCGGTGGTAAGCTTGTTAGTATTAGGTTTAAATCTAGATTCATTTGCCACAATATACCAAACACCCATGCTTTTGAGGTAGCTAACCATACCATTTTTCCAAATAGAGAAATTTGTACAAGTATGGTCCAATTTACCCGGTTTTTGTACCATTCTAGCCGCCATGATCGAAAACCGAGATTAAGAATAGCTTAATCGAGGTTCCTGCTCTGATACCACTTTGTTGTCCCTAATTTAAAGGCCTAGAGGGGGGTGAATAGGCACAAAAGCAAAGTTCTAAACCGGTATGTTCAATATTTGGTTCAATTCAAACTTGGTCTAACAAAAACAACAAGACACAAGCAATTCACAATGCAAGGAAAGTAAAGAGAGAAGAAAAGAAGTGACACGCGATATATTACGGAGTTCCGACCCGCTAGGAAATGCTAGTCTTAGTCGTACGTCTCCGGGAGTTCCGCAACCTCGAAATGGGCGCGCTCCGGTCAATTCCACAACGAACGGGACTACAAATTCGAACCAAATCACCTTGTTACAATCACTCTCAAGGTGGATTGGCCTAACTCAATCAAACAGCTCAAACACTCAAGGGATTGAGGCTCTAACCAAATCACTCAACAAATCTAGCAATTAACACTAGTGGATTGGTTTGCACACTCTAATCTCAATGATTTTGCTAAATTAATGCTCAAACACAAGAGAGAGTAATGTCTAACTTGTTGGAGCTCAAAAGGGAGGAATTTCAAAGGTTTCAAAAGTCACTAAACAGTTCCAAGAGGCCTCATATATATAGAGGGCGCCAACAGCTCCAAAAACAAGTCAAGACAGACTCTACCGTTATACAACGCTATATGGCGTTGTACAACGCAGAAATAGCCGTTGAAAAATCAAACGGTCATAGACAATAACGTTGTGAGTTGTCAGAGCGTTGTGTAACGTTGTATAGCGTTGTACAACGCTTCAGCAAAAATCCAAAGCAGAAGCTCGACAGTTCCGTTGGAACTTGTCAGAGCGTTGTGTAACGCTTGGTAGCGTTGCACAACGAAGTCAAGAAAGAAATCAAGGCAGAACTGACAAACTCAAACAATATTGTCAGAACGTCATACGACGCTGACTGTCGTTACACAACGAGGGCGTTGTAGAACGCTGTTTAGCGTGGGCCAACGGAACCCGCAACTTTACATACAAAAACGCTAGCAGCCTGCGTGCTGCATGCATGGAACATGGGTCATGCATGCAGCAGCGATGTCTGAGCGATGTCTGAGCGATGATTAGGTGCATGACTCAGACTAACGTTGTGTAACTCTGTAGGGCGTCACACAACGTGGTCGTTGCACAACGCTTTCCGGCGTTGTATGACGCGAACAGAACAACTGAGCATTTTACCAGCAAATTGATGGAGATTAGTTTAGAGTTTAATTAAACCTTAACTAAGGATTCTAACTAGTCCAAAGCAATCTCTTGAAGCTCCAAACTATGCGCCACACTTGCTTTAATCCATTCTTCAAAAAATCTAGCTATAAAGTACTTCTATCCTAGTCTAAACTAGCCTACAAGCTCTCCAAAGACTTGATCTTGATCTTGCCTAAAGTTTTTATCCAAGTCTTCATAATTTGCATCTTCTTCCTATAAAACTCAAAGAAGATTGTTAAATACCAAATGATATTGTTTTGTAATCGACAAACCTAGAGACGTTTAGTACAACACATAATACTAGTAAAGCTTTTCTATTTTAAAATTTCAGTTTGCGATATGAGAACTGATGAAATTGAATTTTATAAATGAATGAACAGGAGAGGTTGAGGTTTCGTAATTCAGGTTCAGCCCCAAAAAAAATGAGGATTATACTTTCAGATTGTGATTTTCATAGCAACAGTATTCTGTTATTTTATAAAAATGTTTATATCTTTTAGCTACAGTCTGTATATTAGTGCTACTGCTCTTACTGATTTAATTGAACTATTCTACTTAAGAAAGTTGTTATTTGACAAACCTTTTGCTCGTATCAAACTGCAATGTCGAATTATTTCTTATGCTATTTTTTTTTAGATAGCAATGAACTCTGAAAGCAACAATGTATGGATATCGAATGGAGCATTTCCTTATTGTAATAGATGCAACGACAATCAACGTGTAGTTGTCCCGGTTGCAGGCACACCAAGAAATAATTGAAGAAGCAATTAAAAAGGCAAACGGGTGATTTCAATAAACAATTGGATGAGAAGTTTAAGGAAATTAAAGATAGGTTCAAGAAGCATTTGGAAGAACTTAGGAGTTAAATATTTCAATATCTTGTATTAATTTTTCTTTTTCTTTTGACTATTGTAATTTGCAAGGTGTAATGTATGAATTTGGATATGTGCTTTATATTCTATGTTTTATATAGATCAGTGATAGTAAATGTGATGCCTATATTGCTTGGATATGTGCTTTGTATTTAAAGTAACATATGCTTAAATGTATTGTCTATATTGCTTGAAACAATTGCATGTAATATGAATTTCTAATTGACCTCGAACTGGGGGAATTGCTCAGGCCACGCTCTCCTTGCTCATTCACTCCTCTATTTTTTCAAAAATGATGAAAATATCCTCATCTTCAATGCTAAAGTCTGAGAAAATAAAATAAGGTAGAAGGGTATTTTGGTCTAATCGGGAATGATTGAGCAAGAAAGGCGTGCCTTGGGCAATTTCCTCGAACTGGTACCCAAAATGGCATAATAAGTTTCTAGATTGTCAAAACTAAAAAGTTTGAACCTACTTGTCGCATATCACAAGTTTGGATGCCTGATGCCTCTATAACACCATCCTTAAAAATTAAGAATAAATTTTCAGCCGCATATAAATGAAATTTCATACATATTACCTACCAAATAGTTCATACTGGTAACAGACCTGACCTTCCGATCAAACGAAAAAAAAAAAGATTATAAATAATAGAATAACATTTGATAGAAAAGGCATGCTGGCTTGTGTGCAGTACCAGTTTGTACCACCAAATTGCGATAAAATGTATTCTGCGCATGTTCAAAAAAAGAAAAGATTATGTACAGGGGTATTTTTGTCTGAAAAATTTTCAGAATCTTTGGACACCAACAGCGTACTTCATTTACGAAGAAATTAGGGAAGAGATCGGGCAGTCGAGCATCCATGCTTTGAGCGATTTTTGCACTCTTTGCGCGCGCTTCGTTAGATTAGAATCCAAAGGTCTAAATGAGAGGTAGGCACTCTGCTCACCTTTTAAAGGTGAGCAGAGGATACGATTCCGTCAATTGTCACCCTCCACACTCGCAACTCGCAACACTAGGTTGTCCGTCTATCGCATTCGCATGGCTCCTCTTATCCCAATCCGGATTCGTTATTGCGCGACATACGGTGTAGCGCACGTACGAGCCGTCTGATCTTGATCGGACGGTTCATTTTTTACGGGCCTATCAATCTAGGTTACATACACGGAGCTCTCTTGTCCATTGGATCTTGATCAGACGACCAGAATGTCGCGCGACACATAGTGTCACGCGGCAGCGGATCTCAATTTCCTCTTATCCTCATATATTTCTATTTCAGACGCCTCAAATGTTATCCGGATCCACCAGAATAACCGCTCCACTTCACTTTTACAGATCCGAACTCCACCCCCACCAATTAATGTTCTAGTCAAAAAGTTCAATTTTTTAATTTTCAGTGAGGGACTGAGGATTAATGCACAATATTTAAATGTCACCATTATTGAATTTAAATATATGGTGAGGATTTAAAAATATTGTGCATTAACATTTTTCACCATTCCTGAGGATTAAAAAACCGAAAAATGTTAATGCACAATATTTAAATTTCACCATTATTAATATAAATAATTTCAATTAAATTAATTCATATAATAAAGTTAAGAAACTTCTTTTAGATTTGACTATGCATGCAATAATACAAAGGAAAAAAAACTGGTTGAAAACAGTTCCAAATTTAAATAATTTCAGGAAGATAAACTATTAGCAACTCGATAATCAGCAGTTGTTAAGCGCCGGTTACAATTCTGAATATTAAGTATACATCAGTATTATAAATAAAAATCCGTGTGAGTCCGCGTATGAATATTTTTAGAAAAATCGACACGGCAGCTACCAAATGTACGGTGTTAATCATTTTATGATACATAAACTATGCAATAGAACGTGTCGCTGGCAATAGAAGAGGCTAAAATAACCCATCACAGCAAGGTTCGCCTTAAAGTGCGCCGCTCATCTTCTTATCTCTCTCTCTGCCCTTTCTCCTTTGGTCGCCTCTGGTCGACGCATTCTACCTTTCTCTCTTCCTTCTCCTTCCTTAACCATACGCAAGTTTTATTGCTTCTGATTTATTACCTTCATTTTTCTCCTTCTGATTTATTACCTCTTTTTCTTCTCTTTTCCCGTATGCAAGATCTGAGAAGTCTTCATTTGTCCTCCCTTTTCCATTCTCAAGAGGAACGAGTGAGACAGATGGAAAAGAAAGGCAAATCCTTGGATGATCTCTCCTTAGATCCATACATTTCCGAGATGAATCTGAAGTCGGGTGATGTGGCTGCATGTGGGCCGTCCGATTTGCCGCCCCCTCTGGTCGATTGGAGGTTCTCCCAGTTCTTTGGCGAGCGTACGGCCAGAGAAGAAGTACAGGAAGGTACATATTTCTTTCCATTTTTAGTATTATTGAGATCCGCAACATTTGTTTTCTGCTGAAATTGAAATTTTTCTAGAGCGTTTCAAAGGTTGCTGCAACAACACCATCATGTGTATAGCACGAATGAGTTATTGATTGCCAATTGGGATGAATACCTTTGATCGATTTGCTTGGAATTAGGTTGCTGAATGTTGATCAGAAGATATGGGTTGAATTATTTTGCCTCTCTTTATTTGGTGATTAAATTAGATTTTTCTTAAAAAAATATTATAAGCCGAGGCATGTCGATGCTGGTTCGCAATGTTTGATTGGCAGTAGTCTGTAATGGCTGAAAATTGTCGCTTCTTCTTGCATCATTTTCAAATCTTAATGTGAGTAGCATATCAAATTAAAATAATATTAGATGGCAACATTTGTACTTTTACATATATTCATTTTTTTCGGATGCTTTCTGACAAAATCAAACTATTGTGTTTGGTAGGATAGTATTGTACTTGATATTAGAATGACCAAAAATAACATGGTACCATTCCTTTTACTGCTCATTCTTATTATTATTCGAAATTTAGGTATGGTTGTCCTCTTTCATTTTAAGAAAACAGTTAGATTTTTTTTTCTATCATGCCTCAGGTATTGATCACCAAATACTTGAAATCGTATTTCGTCAGCATATCAGCATTTATCAAATATGCCTCACTAATTATATTTTTTATAATACAATAAAATACAAGTCAACCTTGCTTGATTTGACCAAGAATCAAACAAATAGAATTAATCGATGGTAAGCTCATGTGTTGTCAGCAAAATATGATTATAATTAATATAATTAATCATGTATTAGATCTGTTGCTGAATTTGGATTTGAAAGAAGGTAGGCTGTATTACCATTTGGAATTGAAAAATATATATTTAAATATTGAAATGAATGTAGCATGGATATAAATGGAAATGATTCTGTACTGGTATCTCAATTAAATGACAGGATAAATCATAGGATGTGAAATTGAGTCTCAATTTTTATAACGACATCAATTAATTATATGGGGTTATTTGGGTATAACAAGGTTACTTTATTTGTGTATATCAGTATATCTTATTTATTTATATTGATAATTTTATTCAAATTTATGAGAATAATTAAGGGCATTAAATATTGTGAGTTTTGATTTACAGGTTGTGCACATTCTAAGGGCATTATTTTTGGTTTAAATACATTAAATATTATAATTACTACAGAATGAATGTAGATATTTTATTTTCTGATATTATTATGACTATAAATATGATGGTATGTGGAAAAATATGTTGTGCACCTTTCCACAACAGATCTTTCAAAGAAATACCAGCGGTTGTGAGAAGAAAAAGAAGGGTGCATCCGAGGCTAATAAAGATGGTTACTCTGCTGTTGAGGGTTATGCCTCTGTGGCATGAGAACTAGCGAATCTCAAAAAAGATCAGAAGGAATTAGAAGCACAGGTGGACCAAATGTGGCGCCGTGTCAAGGATACATAATGATGGCCTAATCAGATGCTGTCCTTTCTGGTAAAGATCGCTCAGGACCCGCGTGTCCTTGACCGGTCAGTGGGCGCGAGAGAGGTGCCCTGTAAGAGGCCCCGATTGTGTTATGATGATGGTAAGGAAGATGGTTTGTGTTCATGGCCGTTGGAAGGCAGTTTTACTGTGAGCCCAACCCCGACCTTTGATCTGGATATGAATTGGATCAATGGAGTCTGAGTATGTTTTCAAAACTAGAATCCAAGTGTCTCTATATATGATGCATGTGTTGTATGTATTAGATTAGTATTAGTAGAGGTATGTAATTTTTAAGTTTATTAATTTAATTTGATTTATATACTATAATTTTTGCAGATGATTCTTGTGATGATACTCCTCATGTTCAAGGCGCCCAAACAAATTACAAGCTATTTTCAAAACTCAAGGTAACAGGCCAATTGATACTTCTCTTGGGTATGATTCACATTCATTAATGTTTCTGAATTACATTAACCCATTTTATTTTTTTCTAATTATCATTTTTCTCTTGGTTTGGTATATAGAACCATAGTCAAATTGGCATATTCATTAAGTCATGCTACAAGTCCATTTCAATTCTCATTATGGTTACTGGTAAATTCATATTTCAGAAAGCATCAAGTACAGTGTTGGAATTAGGACACTTTACCCTACCGTGCCAGAAAATACAAAGAGGAGGGTGTAGGCATGTTGGTTGATACAGATGCTTTTTCAAGGATTGGATTGGAGGCTCAATTGGATGCTATGAATTTTTTTTTTTAGTCTTACCTTTTTGTACTTCCTTTTTTAGTGGGTATGTTTATGTATTTAACAGCATT
This sequence comes from Rhynchospora pubera, assembly GCA_028095005.1. NCBI lineage: Eukaryota > Viridiplantae > Streptophyta > Magnoliopsida > Poales > Cyperaceae > Rhynchospora > Rhynchospora pubera. The sequence continues at coordinate 82,724,747 of CM051462.1, read as the reverse complement.
GCTATAAATCGGATGCCTGCATGTGTTCTATAACCACATTTCTTTTTACCAAACCAAATTATTTTTTAAACTGCTTTAAATATTTTTACCACGGTTCATGAGAGAATCTTGCTCACTGCATTGAACTGAGAGAGGCAGGTGTTTTTCTTACATATCGGTTACATATAGTGCCAGGTATGGATCCGCCTTCCTTTCCAACTATCTGAGTTTTAGGGAATAGGTTCTATTACTTCATGTTGGCGTCGATAAGAGGAGCATTGACTTAGTTTCATATGTTTCAGACTCCGGTCTTTGATGAGCCACCCGTTTGGTAAGGCTTGAGATGAGGTTGGTACATTTCATGTTCCAATAGTTGAATCAGTTCATAGATATTTTTGTTTTTATCTTGGGATAAAGGAGAATGTGTTTATACAATAAATTTGTCTATGGGGTTGTTTACGTAAAATCAATATAAATTTTCAATTTGTGCTGACAAATGTTGCATTACTGAATCATACGGACTATCGATGAGAGGCCTTTTCAGCGAGTACAAGAGTAGTTTTCGCTTTTTTACAGATTTTATTATTTTTAGGGTCTTAATTGTAATAGTTAGGGGTTATTGGGTATCGGGTTGCATGGAAGTCATTATTGATGTTCTTTAACGGATTTTATTTTCACCTTTGCGGTTTCACATGGTTTAATTTTTTAATAAAAGCCCAATGACGTTAAACTTTCCAAAAAAAAATTACTACAAAACTCAATCTGGTCACATTATGGGTCTTTCTAATTTATTCAAGGTCCTTTTTTCAAGCAAAGACTATATAATTAAATATGGTAAGAATTTTTATTTCGGTAAAGTAATCATTTATATGTTTTGCCATGCATTCTCAAATTACATTAATCCAATACATAAGTGAGTCAATATGCAGGTGCTATAAGTTTGGGGAGTAGAACATTGGAAACTTGATACTTCAAATTATATATGCAGGCCAAACTGAAAACATAATTGCTGGATAGGGCTGCAAACGCAACGAAACGACCACAAAATAATTCATTTATGTTAACCATTTCGTTTATGACACGAAACAAAAATTAATTTGCGTTAATATATGTTTTAACTGACGATTATGGTTTATATATGTTTCCCTATTTTGAAACGATCAAAGCGTGTAATTATGTTCAGTTTGACAATTAAAACATTACCCCACACACACATACGTTAACTATAAAAATTTCCTAATTTTTCCAACACTAAATTTAAAATACATACATTTATTTTTAGTATTTTTGATATTTTTTATTTTTTATATTAAATATTAATTCATATATCGAGCGAAGCTCGATTAATCCCCCTAGTTATATATATATTTGTGAATTTGTGAATGAATATAACAAGAGAGATATATTATGGTTATGATTAATTACGGCAAAAATCACTCAATCATTGGTGACAGTTAACATTATTTAAAAATTAAATCAACTTTTTCATATTTAATTACTATGCATGCAATTAATGATTTAAAAAAAAACAGATTTACGGTACAAAGAAATATGTTGCCAATCAACTTATTTAAAAAAGGGTGATTTAGATATATGCCACTACGAAAATTTGAAATTAGAGAAATGCCACTACTAAAACACAGATTATTTTTATGCCATTACAAAATAATAAAATTATTTTTATGCCATCGAATAATTCATATGACCATTTAACCCTTTTAAATATGCCACAGTAAAATAAAAAAAATTTGAAATTGTGAAAACCCGAAAAATATTAATTGTGAATTAATGTAATTAAATAAAAATCTTCAAGTAAACAAATAAATGTAAATAAATACGATTAAAAAAAATCAAACTCAGTTTATTAGCGGATAATCAATTCCTATAAATTTAGAAGTCAATTGCGTTACGAATCCGATTTAAAATTTTATTTTTGGCCATGTCCAAAATTTTCATGAAAAATTAATTACTCAAATATCTAGTTTATATTATAGAAATTCAAATAACTACTTTACAAAATCAGTATGAGTTGAAATTTGTGTTAGAAATCTGATTTCTACTGTTGTTATAATCAATTTCCTAATATTCCTTTGTTCTGGACCGTTTGATTGAGTTTAGGAAATCTTGATTTATCTGAGCCGTCCGATCCATCTCATTTTCTCTCCTTTATCTCATATCTTCTCTTCTCTCCTATATCTCCCATCTCCTCTCTCCGAAACGGGTCATCTCTCTACCCGTTCCCCTTTTCTCCCTCTTCTCTCTCGCGATCCGCCATTGGCGATTTCCTGTGGCCCTCTCTCTCGCCCCTGACAGAAGCACTCGACCCCACTCTACCTCCTCCCCCCCACTCTCTCCCTCTCTGGCTATTGGCTGAGAGCCATGCCCCCACTCGAGCCCACTCCTTTTTCGACAGAGTGTCGCCTGGTCCCCTCTCTTTCCCCATCTGCTCCTCTCCTCCAATCGAACTGGAGCCCCCACCTGATGCCAGACCTGCCCCCTCTAAAATCTCTCAAACCGAGGGAATTCTTTTGACCAATATAAGCCACCTCAGCAGCTCGACCCCTCCTCTCCATTCCCATCCCATATAAGCCACCCCTCTCCTCTCTCTCTCTGCTCAGACCCCATTTCAAAGATAAGAGCAGAAAATAGAAAGGAAGAGAGAAAGGAAGAGGTGGAGGCTAGCGACTGGGGTGGAGACGGCGGTGATCGACGAGGCTAGGTGGTGGTGCTAACAGTGAGGCGAGGTGCTGTGCTGTGCTAAACCATTTGCTTCCTATCCCTCTCTCGGTTTGGTAACTTCTCTCCCCTTCACTTCTGTGATTCTATTAGCTTGCTTGTATGTATTGATTGAGGCGTTTTGATGCTTAGAATTGATCTGTGATGTTGTTTGATGCCTCAGTTTGAAATGTGTTTCTATGATATGTTGAGAGGTGAAAATCGATTGTATGTAATTGCTCTCAAAAGTCGAATATCTGATCTGTGCTTTTGTCTTACATCCTTATGAGGAATTGTTTCTGTGAGTCACATGGCTTGCATGCATGTTGTTGATCTGTTGAGGATGTTTGTTAAGTTGGAATCTTAGAGTATTTGGTGTCAGTTCTGTATTTCCTTCTTAATTTATGGTGTCTATGTGATTCTTGGTTACTGTGTGTGATTGTTAGGCGTATTCTTTGGTTGTGAGGCTCTTATGAGCCTTGTGTGAGCTGTTTGATGCCTCTGGTTCACGGTACAGGGCTGGTTCAGGCCTTGTACCAGTCTGGTACGTGATCTGTTAAGTCCAGGGACTTCTTTGTAAAGTGTTATTGCTGTCAGGGACTTATTCATAAATATATTTGAATGGCTTTAGGATCTATTTATAATAAAACCTGTTATTAGGGAATGTTTGTTAATTTTTAAGAAAATAAAATTTGTTCAGGGACTCTAGTGTAAAAGTTCAGAGTTAGTGGATCGGATTCCATTTCTGATCCCCGAAATTTGCGTTTCGGATTTGATCCCCGAAACCTATGGGCTTCGGATCCGCTTGGATCCCTGTTCTTTTCCGTTGCGGGCCTTGTGTGTTCCTCCTTTGGGCCGTCAGGCCTGACTCTGTTTGGGCTTGCCTCTTTGTTTGATCCATGTGAAATTTTCTGTTGGGTTCTGTTGTGACGTCCCTGCGTGGTCCAAAATTCTATTCTGTTTTAATTAAGCTTAATGATGGAATATAAAACTAGAACTATTTGATGGCATGAAATGAATAGTTTGGATATTAAAGTAAATGCTTTTGGACGAGAAATGAATTAAGTCGTATTCGAAATTAATTTGTTGGCTTTTAAATGGGAGATTATTAAAATGTCCGCAAAACAATTCTTACATATACTATGATATAATCGGACAGTATATGATTCCAGACCCAAATCAATTAAACTAAGTTTTCTTTTCTTTTCCTTATTAGAAAGATTAATAAGGAAATTTCATATTTAATTAAAACACTGTTAGAAATTAATCAAACTTTAGCAAATTAATTCTACAAGTAAACATAATAATATTAAATCAAACTTTTCTACACAATGATTTTATAAAACAAACTATAGCAAAATTATTTCAAGAATATATCTCAGATTAACGTTTCTGCACAACTAGTTTCAGAAGAAACTCTGATAAAGTGTTCTATAAAATAATTACTTAAATTAATGTATTTTAAAACAGAATCCCTTTTCAGAAAGCTCGAGTCCAACTCTTCTCAAATCAGAACCTAAGTTCCTTTGCAAATGTCTAGGATTTAAGTTTGGTTTTGCACACAGTAACCAGAATGAGATAGATCGTTAGAGTAGATTTTAACGTGTGAGTTTCGTTCGTCAGGTGCACCGCAAGACTTCTCTGGACGGTGAACGACTTCTATCCCGAGCACGAGACTACAGGAGCTGGTCAGGACTCCACCAACCTTCCAGCAGAGTAGTTACTTCTGCACTCCACTTTTCCAGGTGTGGTAGTCTTTTTATGACCTGTGTGGATGTCTTTTGAGACTTTGTTATTCTTTGGAAAGGAACTATAAATTCCTTATGAATTTCTTGAAAATAAGCCCTTTTAAAATTGATAAATGTTTTCTCAATCAAAATAAAATTTAGCAGTTAGTTAGTATGTAGTATTTTATTGTGGACTAGTTAGCACCTTTTTCCAGGCATGTCAATAAAGGTACTACTCAACGGATCCAAGGATATCGCGCGATACTAGACCTCTGCCACTGATCATGGTTGAGGCCCCGGAGCAATTAGGGCGAGATATACTCGCAAGTAGATATCTTAGGCACACATAATTAAATGAGACATGATTTTACTTAGATTGCATTACGGAAGACCTTAATAGGTCCGAGGTGATTCTGAAAGGACGAATTTACTTCACCAGACCCTCGTGGTTTGGGGATTATCCTCAATGGTACCCGAACACAATCAACGCTTATAATATAAATTGTTTCTGAAAACTTATAATATTGCTAAACAGTTATTGGCACCTAAATGACATTTATTAATGTGGCTTTTTTATATAAACACTTGTTCTAATCTTTTGAATAGCCTAATTCCAAAAGACTAGTACACTTTACCACCACTGAGTATTCGCGTACTCAGCCCCACATCTTTGTTTGTGGAGCAGGTTCAGGTTTGATAGACTTAGTAGAGGAGCAATTGAAGATCAAGCCGAGCTGGAATAGTTTCTTTCCGCTGTGCATTGTTATTTTGTTTATATGCTGGCTGGAAATTTTGATATGTAAATATTATAACCAGCCCTTTTTGATGTATGAACAATACTTCCTTTATTATGTGATATTATTTGTGGATTATCTATTCTGTGACACTATTTATTTAGCCTTACGTGTGTAAGTAGAGTGTACACGCGTGGCGGGGTTGTCCATCTCGAATTATGACTTGGTTCAGGGTGTGACAGAAATATGCCATCGCAATTAAAATAACGAGTTATCGCGCAATTATAAATCAAATATATTAAGATGCATGCCTTGAAATAAGTATACTTCGTTACTTTAAGACTCATCTTTTCAAGAAATAAAAAAAAAGAATAGGAATCAAATTAAGTCGATAATGGACGCTATGCTAAGCTGGAATGTTTAATTATATTTTCACACAATCAAAAAGGTCGTTACGTATTAAAGAAGACTAGCATCACTGCCCACCCAATGTGTGGGCGAACTTTGAAAAGACGAAAAATATTATTTCAATGTACATGTCATTGCCTTAATGATATCTATTTCGTTAGTTTGGTTTCACATAAAGGTATGTTTGCATCCTAAAAAAATAATATGACATGATACACATTTTTTTGTCGCTCATGCTCCGTAGTTGCAACGAAGTGATCATACTTAATACGGAGACATGTTTTGCTGAAAAACAAAAACAAAAGAAAAGTCAAACAATAATTTTGCATATGGCCGGTATACTTAATACTTACTATTTGGGTCGGTACAAATGAATTCATATGGCCGGTATAAAGAGAATTCATATGGGTACAAAGTTTGCATAGAGAGTTTATGGGAAGTTCATACAGATATTAAATGCCTTATTATATTCCTTTAAGTTCATACAGATATTGATTTAGCAGCTCTTCTGCTTCTCTGGCTGTGGGCCCCTCCATCTCCTTCAGAGCAATGTCCTCCTCGGCAGCCTTAGATGACTTTGAACTTTCTCTTTTGCTTGCTTCTCCTCTTCCTTTACAATACACTGTTTTAATTGCACATGAAAAAAAATATCAAGACTTTAAACAAATTCAGTTAATATGGAAAACTGGTTCTACAAAGTGTTTGGATCCATTAATGATACATTGGACCCGCTGATGATATATGAAACCCAAAATATTACAAAAGGTATACTTTTATTGAGGTTTTATACAAGTATTCCAAATAGATAAACGTCTAACTCCTTATGTCATGCTTAGAAATATCAAGTCCAAGTTAATTGTAGTAGATTTGGTGATGAGCATTACTATTTAGCTAAAATTTTCAAGAATGGCCTAATATTATCCACAAAATTACAAGGGACATTTCAAGCTAGCGGTAATACCTTTATAAATTCTTGTTGCAACTCAAGGAACTACAATTTTCTTCTCCTCTCAGACACAGAATCTTCTGATGGCAATGCTGACCCAACAGTATCAACAACCTCCATAGGCAGTGAAGAAAGTATTTTAACGACTGCCTCCTCAAGTTTCAACTTGCTAGATTGAAAGCCCTATTAGACATTTTAAAATGTTTGAATATCACCAATTGCTTATAAGAAGACCCACATATTAAATTGATGAAATAATTTTGATTTTAAAAAAATATACCATGAAGGATCTGTAAGAGACAGGTCCAACCTGTCTCGGAGCTGAATGTAAAATTCAATTAAAAAACCCATTAATTCAAATTAAATTGTACCATAATCTTATCCAGGGTAAAAAGGATCTGTAATAAACTCTATGGTATTTGTGACCAAGCGAATAGTGAATAGCTGCAAAATGACAGAATATGAAAACCTGATTTTGCATCTCTTCTGTGGAAAGCAAACCAAGATGGCCTCTCTCTCTACAAGCTTGTCTCAATTCCTCCTCAAATAGAGAATCTACACCTTCAGCTTGGGTTAGCTTGTCACATCTTCTTTAATCCTGAATCAAAAAATTTCATTTTGGTAAAATTCAAGGCTCTTTGTATAAGTTAGCAGTTAACACTATCTCAAGGGAAATTTCAAGCAAATTTCTCTTAAAAAGTAAACAAGATAACAAAATAACAAAAAGTGAATGAGGCAAAATTAGTTGAATTGAGATTTAACCGGAAGCGATTTATAATATGAGGAACATGAAAATAATTCTTCACAAGACAAACCAGTAAGAAAAGAACAAATCACAAAGATTTTTGTTTACCTATATTCTGAAGGATAAGGAGCTGTTGTTGTTCACATGACAGTCCTCAGAGGCATGATTGGTTCATTAGGGCATGTTTGACTCTTCTAGGTAAATCAGAAAATCAACAATAACTAAAAATTATCATTCTAGACAAATATATCTTTAAAATAACAAAATAAAAAAATCGTATAATCAAGCACCTTCTGCAAGAAGCTGGACACTGTGCTAAAACATAATGGTAAAAATAGTGCAAAAATGCCCTCTAAAGGCAGAAAAATAAAATTTCAACTGAGACAAATCAACAAGATCACCCTCATTGAATCTTCAAATGCAACAAAGCCCTTCTTTCATTATTACTTCTCTTTCATCGCAAAAAAAGGAGTAGTATAGACAAGCATGATCCCATACAAAGTATTCACAACATCCTATATTTGGCAAATTTGCAGTACTGGCTCAACCCGATTCTTGGTGCTTTGGGTTGATGTCGTAATATCGACCATTAAGGTGGGCACATGCAAATAACTTATATAAATGAACCTAGATAGATATGTTTACTTTTTTGAAGGGTAAGTCTAATTAATTATAATTATCCCTCAATTGTTCTTGGAAATTAATGAGAATATGAAGACAAATGTTGCAAAATCATTGACGTTGATTTGAAGATGATGTTTAATGGTGGCTTGTAAAACGTGCTAGCCTTGTGTTGTTACCAATCATGATAAATTAGCTTCATAATTATCTAGAGGGACATTAGATTATAGTGTCTAATAAATTCCAAACAAAAAAAATACCAAATCACCAGAAATTCCAAACCAAAAAAAATTAACTGATCTAAGTTAGAGTAAAATAGCACTTACGGAAGCACAATCAATCACCTCAGTTCTTCCTCTTAATTCAAAATTTGCTGGAACAAAAAAACACCCAAAATGAACCAAATTAAACCAAAATTGAAACTGTAGAAAATTCGACTCAATAGAGCTATAAAGGGAAAATATATAAGACCGATTTTGCTAACCTGGACCAGCGCAAGAGGAATAATCTGAAGGTGGGAATAAATCTCCAAATTGGAAAAGGCTTGATTTTCTATGTTTAGAATGAATAAATTAATTAATAACAGAAAAACAAAATTGAGTGCAAATAAAACCAAACTTTGAATTTCAAAATAATCAATCTAGCATTCCACTGATGTGCGATATTCTTGCATTATGTAAAAGACTCCTGTAACAGATTTAAGTGCCAAAAGCTTCAAGCCTTCGACCCTATTGTACCAGTTCACATGGCATGGTTTTTCAAATAAGAAAACTAAAGCCATTCGAAATTAAAATTTAAAACTCTGAGACAAAACACACCAGACTCCATCGATTAATAACAAAAGATTTCTAGGCTATGCATCTTCCTTTATCATTTGAATGAAACTAATTATACTTAAAAGTTAAAACAAACAGGACCAAATTGAATAAAGAATAAAATATCTAATCTCCTAATTGAACCAATCAAACTGAACACAACCTTCTCAAATGTCAGACCTATTGAAAATTAAGATCAGTTCTGAATGTAATTGCAAATTCAAATCTAGATGCATTAAAGGAAAGGTAATAGAGAGGGTGACATCGTACCTCAATATTCTTTAAACCAACAGTGATGGCGACGTTGAAGAAGAGGTAAAAGCAAAGACAAGAAGATAGCAGTGAGAATCAAAGAGAAAAGAGGCAGGGTGTTAAGCGACAATAATCTCAGTCCCGTCCTCCTTCTATCTACATGTAGTAATGTTTAAATTTAAGCGGCAATAATCTCAGCCCCGTCCTCCTTCTTTCTACATGTAGTAATGTTTAAATAGGTTAAGAGATAAAGGGGTGCGTCTCAATGTGGGCTTTCGAAATTCAAATTTCAAAATTAAAATTCAAACAATGTAAAGTTCGAAATTCAAAATTTAAATCAAAATCAGCGAAGCGGCGGCTGATTGGAAAGAGAAAATTTTGAATTTCGAAAACAAACTTAAAAAACGATGCGAAGGGGTTTTAGCGCCTGTTTCATCCGACGGCAGCAGCCACCAACCCACGTGGCATCCATTCCTTATCGAACCACCCGAGAGAACGGAGTCGGCGACCTTCATCTCGGTGGTCAGAGGTTAGGTTGAGAGGGTGGAAATGGTGGGTCCCGAGATTGGCGAGAGAAGGCTTGGTCAGGAGCGATTTTTTTAAAAAGAAGAGATGTGCTGAAAAGTTTTTCGGAAAATTATAAAAAAAGAAAATGCATATAGGAGAATCGAAGGGCTACGTTGAGCGATCGCTATTGTGCCTTCCGACAAAACGTAAAGGTAAAATTCTCTTCGTTCTGTCATATAATATGGACCCTTATCAAGTTTTTATTTTAACAATCAATGATGTAGATATAAATTAAAAGATGATGAACGGTGCAAATTGTTCAGATCAAGGTTGTATTCTGAGATGTTACATCCTTTCATTGGTGCTTTTAATATAGTACAGATACAGATAATAAAGATGAACGGAAAAAATCATGATCGCACCGAAACAGAATATAATGACAGATTTTTTTTACTTGCGCACATAAATCATGTTTCCCTCCAGCGCCTTTTTTATTTTATTTTAGATTAGGGTTTCTTTTGACGAGGCAATTTGGTCATTAATAAAAGTAATGACAAATTAATGATGCCATTTATGGAATTTATTATGTTTATTTGAAAAAATAATGGCACAAAACTAATTTCAATAATTCTATAGTGGCATAAATATAAATAGCAATCTAAGAGTAGCATTTTCCAAATTGACAAAATTTCTAGTGGCATAAAACTAATATTTCCTTTAAAAAATTATGATAGCTGACATAGGTTGAGAAACAAGTCCCAAATTTAAATAAGTTCTAAAAGTTAAGTTATTAGCAACTTGATAATCAACAATTGTTGAAGCGCCTATCATGACACTCCATTGCGAATTCTACATGTCAAACAAGTTATGACGTAATATTCATTGCATTAATAATTGTTGAAAATCCATGTTACGAAAATCTAAAACAATTACAAAATTATCCTAAGAGGTCTCAGAATTCTTATAGCCCTGCACTTGTTATTCCATATGCGCCTTGCAGAATGTGAGTGAAAAATTTATGCCTATTAAATAAATGAGAAGGAGAAATGATATTGGGTGTGTACCAATTTACGGATTGTACAACATCTCAATCAGCCATAAATCTCCACAACAATTACAGCAAAAAAAAAAAAAAAAAACATAAAAATAAGGACGAAACTACTCTTTTCTGGATTAAAGGGATCACAAGGATCTAAAGCATCTATGGGCTTCTCTGAAACATTCTCACCGACTTACAGAATACTAAATTAGCTTTCATGTTTGGGTTGGATGGAACAGCCTTCCTATGTGGAAACTCTCCAGTCCTTGGTATTGGTATTAACTATTAAGCGAGTACAACACTGCTTCAGCACGAGCAACATCTGGAAGGAATTGATATTGGAATAGGAATAGGCAATCAATGTTAGCTGACCAACTATCAGATTGTACTCTCAAACCTATTAATCAATCCATCCCACGATAATACTCTGCTTACCTCCTATTAACAAAGAAAGAACTACATTGCATATGCATACTTTATTCGGAAGAGAAAGAGAAGCTGTAGCTTTAAAGAGTGGAAAACAATAATTAGGCGACAACAGCCATAGTCGTCTCCGAACAGGAGAGAGAAGTTCCTAATTGGGACACCATTAATTCCGGTGTTTGTTTCTTTCTCTCTCTTTTTTTGTAATTTCTCATCTCTTTCTTTCTCAATCCATATGTCCGATATAATCGCATTATCTAGGTCCGTTGATTTATGATCCGGCAGTTTTAATTGGGTTGGACGAAATATAGTTTAGTACTCGCCAATTGTGCCCGATAATCTTGTTACGAGATAGATATATTTGATTTCAATGCGTAGGATCTTGCGAGGAGTATATGTATAAATAGTTGGAGTCGGATCCTCTGGTCGGCAACTTAAAAACGACCACCTGGTCGTTTTCTTATCCGAGCCGTCAGATCAAAACGGACGGATCAGATCTCAATACCTCTTTTCCCGTCCCCCAAAAAAAAAACAGACGCGTATACAGATCCGACTCCCTCTTCTTTTCTAAACGCCTCTGTCTCTGTACGAAGGAGAAAGGGACGATACGAAGAAGAGGGGAGAAGAAACGGAATCGTGGGTGAGGCGACGCTCCACCTCACCTACTACTAACTTGTCAACCAGCTACTCGACAAAATGCCTCTGCGTCTCCTCCTTTCTCAGATATCCATCTCTCTCAATCACGCATGAAGGCATGGCTTTCTGTTCTCTGTCGCAGACAGCTCAATCGCTCCTCTTCGACCTCCGCCACTGCCGCATCTGACAAGACACGTGGCACAAGTGCATTGACGGATCAGTCTCCGGTAACATTTTTTTTCTTTCTTTTTTTTTTCTATTTTGGATTAATTTAGCATGTTATGACGTTGAAATACTTAGTACTGCTTAGAAATTCTCAATGATCGTGCAATCAGGGATGGGATATGAAAGGTTTCATGAGCTAATAACAACATTTAGAGGGTTTGCATGCCTGCCTAACTGTTTAGAGTTCAGAGGTTTTCTTTGATTACTGCTAATGGACCTCATGCTAGCTCATTACAATGCGCAATTTTGTTTGTCATTGATCGTGAATGGATAATGGTTAATAGAACCTGCTTGTATTTTTCACTATTATTTTTATAAAAAAATTTAATAATATGGTTAGCACTCTGTGTTTCACCTATTTAGACACCTTCCAGGAATAGTAATGACAACTTTTCTCGAATATCTGAATGCACTATAGGAAAAGGCACTATCTGCATCGCCTTTCTACATCCACAAAACTGATGAAGTAAGTCATCTGCATCAGTTTACTGATGCAACAAAGGTGATGCAGAAAGTGGCGATGGTGATGATATCAAATGCATCGACTCACTCAGTTTCATCAGATGACTGATGCTAAAAATAAATTCTCAAATGCATCAGTGTTCGGATGAAGAATAAATTATCTACTGCATCATCATGCTGATGCAACTTATTACCTTTTTCATTGACAGTCCCGATGAATTTAATTACCACAGCATCGGCTTACACATGCAGAATTAACAATAAATTGCATCAACAAACCAATGAAACTTATACTTTTTTGCATGAAAGTTCCTGATGCATGTATTTTTTTAGTTTCATCAACTTACGCATGCAAGATAAACGTTAAACTGCATCTGCGTGCCAATGCTACTTATACTCTTCCACATGAAAATTCCTGATGCATGTGATTGTTAGTTGCATCCATTTACCCATGCATGATAAATAATAAATGCATCCACAAGCTGATGCAATTTAGACTTTCTACATGAGGATATTCGATATATGTGATTTTTAATTGCATCCATTTACTCGTGCAAGATAAACAGTCAATTATATCAACAAGCCGATGCAACTTGTTCTCTTTTACACATAATTAGCAGTTCTTTTACAAATAGATCTTATAGAATCATCTTTTATGATGCTAATGGATCTTATATATTAAATTTATCATGAAAATTAACTTATCATCATCATTTAAATTAAAACATCAAAATATCACGACAACAAAACAAAAGTATAAATAAATTATAATTAATTTATAACTCAATTATCATTTAACTATTTTACATCATTTGAATTTCCCCCCCCCCCCCAAATAGAACTCAATTTTAATTATTTTACAATTAATTTACAATTCTCTCAACTACAATGTCTGACTTTCGCTTCGTCAAATTTAAGTTGACCGCTCGGAGTCGATCCAGCTTTTTCGTCACAATTTAAAGTGCACCGCTCGAAGTTGATTGATTACACATCCAATGAATCCATATTTGACCAGCTAGTATGCACAAGCTAGGGACAAAATTTCTGAACCTGAATATCATACAAAAACAAGTTACAATATATTCACATCCTGTAGTTCTTATTGACATTTGAATAAAAAAAAATAAGAATATAATTGTGGAAGTATAGACATATTGAAAATGATAAATTAAGAACTACAAATGCATCTTAGTATATTCAAAATAACTAAGAAATTGTTAAATTCCGTTTGAGAATTTTAAAATATATAGAGATAGATACCGAAATTGATGTCAAAATTAAACAAAAGAAGGAAGATAGCTAGCTACGACTTCGTGCGACTTCATCCAATTAGCAAAACAAATATTAGAGGATTACTACTTGTTCTTTCCTTCCCCATTGCGCAACTAACCAGAAGAAAGAGAAAAAAAATAATGGGGAATTTGTTAGAGCAAATGTTTCAAATTCCAGATTGTGATTAAGAATAAAATCAAATAAATTAATATTCTATAAATCAAAATAATAAATAAAGTAAAATAGATTGAAACAAGTTTATCCGGGCGAGTGAACTCTGTCCTAAGGTGTATTCCCCTCACGTACGAGGTCTTCGGAATCACCCCAAGATACCACGGGTTGTTCTTCTCTTTAGGGATACGTCCATGAGAGAAGAGATGGATCACTACTTCAATATCCAGCGATAATTCAATGGAGAAATAATATTGTAGAAGAATGAATGGAGATAATTATCTCATCACTTAATCGGCATAAGAGTAAAATCACTCAGAGACTAATCGGATGAGGAAATAATTTTGGAGAGCAATATTTTTAATCTCTATCGGTAGAGAAGGGATCAGTGAATACCTTTTCTGATTTCTATATCTAAAAAACACCGAATAACAAATGGCCATATATATATTTTATAAGGGAATAACAAAGTAATTGCTTGCCAAATGCCAACTGTATTGTCAAGTGAAAAGGTGTAATTGTAAATACCGAAAGGTACAAAATGAGTCGGTTGTGAGACTAATGAATCGGTTCATATATTATCAAATAAATGAAAAGATGCAATATAGCTTCCGCTTATTTAAAAATGCAATGTCTGAACCGACTCATTTATTTAAACGGGAAATGATAGTTAATTAAATTATCAAAGAATAATTAGAAAATGAATTTTGAGAGTTCTACACATGTTCCAACAGAATTACGTGGAGAGAGGGTACTATATGGAAGATAATTATATTGAATAGGGAAGGACTTAAAGGTCTAGTTAATACATTCCAATTTTTATTCCTAAATATACGATTTTCTTAAATCAATCCTCATTAAGAGTGAAAGAGATAGATACACAAATCAGATTGTAAAAAAAAATGTTGGATAGTGCCTGGTATGGAATTTGCACGAGGTCATAGGCTAATTATAAGGAATTATAATTTCCTTACCATAGTCAATAATTATTTAATTAATTTCTTTAAACAATTCATCAGGAAAAGAGGCATGTAATATGCGCATTCCATATTGCCAAACTTAATTCCAAATGAGTCAAAGTTCACATCTCTTTTATGTACGCACTAAAAATAAGTTATTAAGATTTCAACAATCCTGTATGTGCATGAACATTTGTATAATTATATACCTGGAGTTACAAAAAAATTATATAGTAAAATACGAAAAGTATTTGTGTAATGTCTCTAAAATGTCTGTTTTGAACTTTAAAATTAAATTAAGTTTAAGCTTAGACGGCTAATTGAAAAGTATATTTTGGACTTTAGATGCTTGAATATTAATAGGAGGCTTGATATTTATATTACTTTAATTTAATAACGAGTATTATATATTACAAGATATTTATAAATGAGCAAGGTTATAGTGTCACAAGTTTTTGGGTGCTACAAATGCCACATTTCTCTTTTTCATTAATATTTTAAAATATTAAAATTTAATTTTCGAATCCAAACCGTTGATCTTATTCAATTTTACGGGTGATGCATTTTTAAAATTTATTTGATATTCGATCAAGAGGCTAACACTTGAACGTATTAAAATTAATCTGTTATAATTAACAAGATTCCTTCATTTTTTGACATCTTGATCAAATATCAAATAAACTCCAAAATTTTAAAAAATTATATAGAAATGCATCACTTGTAAAATTGAAGAAGATCAACGGTTTGAATTCAAAAATTAAATTTTTTAATTTTTAAATATTAATGAAAAGTGAAGTTGTGACATTTGTGGCACTAGAACCGTGCTCTTTATAAATTATGCCAATTTAATTTTCTATTGAAATTATGAAAACTATTTTGAGTAAGGTTAAAGTCCAATACATTAGTGGGAGAGATCCATCTAATGCATTAATTTTTGTATTTGGACTTTGGAGTATCAAATGATAGATCCGAACCATTCAATATAATCTAACATGGAGTGCTAACTTAGCATGACATGCCATGATTCAACACATTTGTAATACCCTAATGGCATTTAGATTTTAATAATAATAATAATAATAATAATAATAATAATAATAATAATAATAATAATTCTTGATCTAATTAATTCTGAACCCTCCAAAAACAAAATAAAAAGTTAAATATTACAAAGAATAGTAAAATACTAAAATCATTTGAAAAAAATGTAATTATAATTAATAAGAAATAGCTATAATCAATTGTAATAATGATATTTCATATTCAACAACATATTTATTTATAAGCTATTATATAAGCAATGCAACTCTCATGAAATTATACAAGATTAATGTTTAAATTCGACATTGGATTTATTTTATTTTGAACAATTTAATAAAAAAAAGAAATTGCAGCATTTTTGGTAAAAAAAAAATTTAAAGGCACTAGAGTCCTCCTCATTTTGTATATAGTGCTTTAAAAATATTCATGGTAATTATTTGAAATATAACAATTTTAATATGATACATCTTTCTATACAAAACAATTAATTATATTATATATAAAAAGAAATGTTATGGTCAAAATAATTTTGATAGAATGCTCCGAGCCCAACCGTATCTCAATAAGAACTTCAAACAAGCATTCTGAACCATCCAATATGATTTTCATATTGAATTCCCTTACCGACCAAATTATATATGTTTTCAAACTCATAAATTAATTTATAAATTATGTCTTGAAATAAACTTTGTCTTGAAACTCAATCTTTCATATGCAATATTAGTTAAACTAAAAATATATAAGAAAAAAATTCTTTTACTAATTTATAAATTTTTAATACTCATAAATTATGATGATAATACATATATGAAATATAAATTTATTATTTCACGAGTCGGCTCACAAGTTGCGAGCTAAGTTGACCTCAATTCAAACTTGACTTGTCAACCAACCGAGTTAGTTCAGCTCGAGTTCTACCAACTCGAGTTTTGTTGGCTCGAGTTACAATCAAGCTTTCTCTGACTCGAGTTCGAGTAAGCTCATGAGTTACGAGTTTTTTGCTCACCCCTAGTTATAACCTTACGATTACAATAGTTTTTAGAATTTAAAAAAATACTAAAAGAATTAAAAAATATATAAAATTTGGTCGTTAATTAGAGTTACATATAAAGATCGCATTGCATGGTTCGGATCGGTATTTTTAAATATTATATAAGATATGGTTTTATTTTATGTAGTTCACCATCCATATTTTTTTGAATTGTGCATTTCTCATATATAAATTTTGTTATAAATTTATGTTAACATAATGAATTGATACAATAACAATTGATATAAGAATATTCATATATAAATATATTTGTTACCATTATCTTACTCAGAATACTAGTATATATTGAAGGTTAACGTATATTCGCATCACAACATTTTCATATTAATGTATTTATATTTAATTTTTTATATAAATTTATAATAATTTAAAAATATCAGTATTATAAAAAATAGAAATATAATTATCTAAACAAAATCATTAATATTAGTACATTTCTTTAAGTTGATTTAATGGAATTATATAGCTAATATGTTGATATCTTTCTTTTTTCAAACATAGAATGGTAATCGTGAATAAATAAATCTGTTGTAATAATATATTAAAAAATTACCCATATTCAGAAATGAATATATTTACGGTACCATACTTATTCAAAATAAATAGCTTATATATATGTACAATCAATTTAGGATTTTTTAACCAGTTAAGGAATTAAATATCCGTATCTATTCATCCCTTTTTTATATAGGAAACGTCATTAATGCAGTCTATATAGGAAATTATCTCAACAATTTATGTAGGCAATTTCTTCAATAATTTTGCATTTAATATTTGCAATATTTCTGATTTTTAATGTTTGTATTTCCATTACTCCTCAGATTTAATACCTAATTTGATTATTGTACATTTAACTCATTTATAACGTAAGAGCTTTAACAAACAATGGTGCCTTTATACTTGAATACAATTATATAGTTGGCCTAAGCAATGGCGACCTAGAGAAATTTAACTATATAAATTTTATTGTTGAATACAAGTTTTAATTATAATACTTAGAATTGTAGGCTTCTAATATTAATTTATAGAGCTCCAATTCCTAAGATTTTTTTTATCATAAATGCCATAGCTTCATTTTTATTATAACTTTAATATTTTAAAATTTTAATCAAACATCAAATCTAAAATTATTGATCTTGCTTAATTTTTAAGATTCATTACCACAAACTATAGTAACTTTTGAAGTTTCTTTGATACTAGATCAAGTGTACAAAAATAAATTAAAACCTAGCATTTTAATGAATATAAAATATAGTGTTTATCACTTGATAAACATCAAATAGACTCCAATAAGTTATGTTATTTATATTGACATAGCTGATGCATAAGCTGCAGATTTTTCGCATCCGTTGGACAAATGCAATATTTAGTCTAGTTACATCAGTGAATCCTATGTGGTAGCACGGATTAGTTAAATCGGTATTTTCCATGCAATTAGTTATGTTATTTACATAGATATCGCCAATGCATAAGCTGTAGATTTGTTGCATCAGCTGGACATATGCATTTGACTGTGGATTTCATCGGTCATACTAATGCAGTCGAGTGAGAATTGTTACATCAATTTATCTCATGCAATTGCATCTATTATTTTCATTGTCGCAGCTGATGCAAGATCATATACATTAACTGCATCTGCTGGACAAAAGCAAATATTCTATTAGTTACATCAATAAATCTCATGCAAATAAATGAGAATAGTTACATCAGCGTTTTCCATACAACTGGTTATTATGTACATCAACAAGCGGATGCAAAAAAATACATGTCGATGCAAAAGGCTGAAAAATTAAGTGCGGATGCAAATAAATATTTTTGGCTGATGCAATAAATATTTTTTACTGTAAATTCATAAATCCCGATGCAGATACTGCAGTTTCCTGTAGTGATGCTAAAATCGCAGAAATTGTTTATCTTAGGCTCTGCTAAGGTCAAATTAATGTTTTGTTGGACAATTAAACAACTATGACCTTTACAATCAGAACCTCCCTCTTTGACCAACACTATTTTTTTGAATTTTTTTTGCTCTTAGGTTTATTATTTGATTGAGAAATGAAAGCAAAGAATGAGGGAAGTTGTTCCTACCGGAATGAGGTGTTGTACATTTGTAAAAAATGTAAATTTCCATGTGACGTGGCGGTATCTAGATCCGAACATAATCCGGGTCGAGATTTATGCATGCAATTGCATTGAAGGTAATTATTTTCACACGTAGTGCGACAACGTTCAATCTCGAGGGGCCATCGAGAAGCAATCGAGGGAGCATCAACATCAATTAAGAAAGCATTCTGGAATTTCAATTAAGAAAGCTTTTGTTATTCAAAAGTTTTGAACTTCGAACTTTGTGCTTCATTTCTAAAATGTCTGGTACAAAAAAGTTGTTCAATGTTTGCTTTAATAAGATAGAAAATGAAATAGTTTATATTAAATTTGAAGTAGAATTTTTTATGCTGTATAATATGCGCATATGCAAATTGAATTTCTTATGTTACTGAGCTTATACAATTAGGAGTAAATAAATTGTAAATACTGGCTCTAAATATCAGATTACAGTAAAAAACAATAGATAAATTGAAGTCAATGTAATATTGCACTCTAAATCATATTATAGAAAATAAAGTCGCCCACTATAACACACAAAATGTGTATAAAAATATAAAAAAGAACTGTCTTGACTAGAAACCCTTAAAACCTCCAACTAGATACTATTCTTCTCTCAACAAAGGAGAAGAGTGAGTAATTCCCCAACCCATTTAATGAAATCACACTACATATAATCAGAAAAACAGCCCTTAAGCCAATCAAATCATACTGCTATATAGGAAAACTAGATACTTCTTCAATTACATATAATCAGAAAAACAACCCTTAATCAGCAAATTTAATCCAAATTAGCCAACAATATGATAATTAGATAATTCTTCTCTCAAGATGAAGAATGTGCACCGGAATTTAATGCCTCAATCATACTCATTGCTGGTGGTAACGTGCCACTTCCCCAAATTGCTCAAGCATGTACTTCTTATAAACCACCCTCAATTACTATCAGGTGCAGCTATATGGGGATTCACTAGGACTTGTGTGCACTCCCTGCTCAACAAATCAAATTACCAAAAAAGTTAGTAAAAAAAGATGAAATAATGTCATTGCTCAAAGAAATATCTAAACGTTTATATATTGGCATTGCTCAAAGAAATAATGACATTCACAGATACTGTTCCAGAATGTTGAAATAATGTCCTTAAAATATAGAATGGAACGTGACAAGTTACTTACATTAGCCGATCTTCAGAATAAGATGTATGGCGCTTTAGTGTGTCTATCCAGAGAGGGGACTTCTTTAGAGTGCACAAAGCTGCATACACTGCTGATGCTGCTACCATGGAGGGGCAGTATTGGATCAGGTTGTAATGCATCAGCCCCAATTCAGCAAAGAAGTAGATCATGTGCTCCAACTGCTGATGAACAGAAGATCATTAGAATACAATTAATGATTAATTGTAACAAACTGAAACGATACAATGAAAAATATTGATGGCATGTTATACCTCCTTGTCAGCCTTGGCTGCCTTCACAAACCTAACCAAGAACAGAAGGCCTTGGCTGCCTTCTGTAACCTCAATCTAACAAATCAGTCAATTAGTTCTCTGGCATTGCACAGATACTGACTGATTCAACTTATTTTTTTTACAATATAAAAGAAGGCAATTATACAATATTGGTGAAAAAAAAATATTTAACATAAAATTGAGTTATCTCGACAAAACAAACGTATTCTCTTTTACACAATAAATTCTTATATTTGTCCATAGAAATCCCAAGTCTTCAGCTGGCGCACAGCACAATATGCAAATAATAAAATCTTTTATTCTCAGGCTATGTTTGGTTGCATGCAAAGTTAGCAAACTCGAGATTAGAGCTCTAACTTTCCAACCCTCACCAACCAAACACACTCAAATTAGTGAAGTTAGTGCTAACTTCACTCTACTTCTCTAACTTGACAAAATGTTGAGTTAGAAAAGTTTGTTGTCATGACCAACTTAAAAAATCAATATAATTATTATTATCATCTATATTGTAGTAATTATAATATTAATATTAAAATAACAATAAATATTATTATTATTTAGTAACATAACATTAATTATAATTATAATTACAATTATAAATTATTAAAAAATATTATAATAATATAATTATGATAATAATAATAATAATAATAATAATTATTATTATTATTATTATTATTAGTGTACTAATTCATATTAATTATACTTACTAATTATAGTGATAATATTAAATATTAATAACAATTATTGCTGTCGTTATTATATTTCAATAATACTATAATATCAATAACTATTATTGTTATTATTATTATTATTATTATTATTATTATTATTATTATTATTATTATTATTATTATTATTATTATTTAGTAGTAATTATCACATTAATTCTGATTAAAATTACAATAATAAATATAATAGTATAATTATTAACATTTGTAGTTATAAAAATACATAATAATTAATATTATTATAACTAATTCTGATTAAAATTACAATAATAAATATAATAGTATAATTATTAACATTTGTAGTTATAAAAATACATAATAATTAATATTATAATGTAGTTATAATAATAATAATAATAATAATAATATGATAATTAATATAAAAAGTAAATGTAAATAACTCCAAAAGAACATAGTGGGCAAGATATCATGATGTTTCCTCTGCTACACCTGGATCATGAAAGAAAAAATAACTAAATTAATATTTTATTATTTTTTTCAATCTCCAACTCCACCATATCACACCAAACATCATTTTCTAAACTCAAGTTAGTACTAACTTTTCACAATCTCTAACTTTCCTAATTTCAAGCACAAACTTCAAAAATACTAACTTGGACCTCTAACTTCTCTAACTTAACCTCTAACCAAACATACCCTTAGTGATTAGTGAAGCACCTAAACATAAAATGTGCATGGATTGTGATGCATCAATATGTCAAATGTGATTTCTCTTTAGGTGGAAATCCAACAGGTCATGTTTCCCATCTCCAAATTGCGATTCAATTGGATTGAGGCCGGTACAACTCTAGAAAGCAGTTAGTCAATGAGAATTTGGAAACAATTTTAGAGGCTCTTACCAGAACAACTTACCTTCGAATAAGAGAGATCAAAATTTTCGAAAAATAAAAAAGAAGCTACGGTTGAATAACTTACTAGAGAAGAATCTTATTGCAACTTAGGGTTTCTCTCCACGACTGTGACACCCCGTCGAATACTGTAACTGGACAATACACGATGGAATGCCCGCCGCGGATGCCTACTGCACCCGCAAGGCTTACTAATACTTAATTTACCAATTAATATTGATTCTACTCAAATAATATACCGATTAATTAGAAATTTATAATTAATTACTTAAATATAAAGTAAATCCTATAAAGGTCTGGTATTTTTGGATTACTAACCACAATATCCAATGGTCCGCTACTCGTCTTGCAGTCCAGCACTTGATCTGAAACCTGGAACCCACAACCAATAGTGGAAAACAATGCAAAAAGCACGGAATGAGATAAATAAAATTTATCTCAGTACGGTATTCAGTTCCAGCCACTTGAGTTTTGATTATCATGTGTTGGAACTAAATACAAGACTGAGTCAAATCAATTCCAAATCAAATTTCATTTCTTTTTATTTCAAATAACATTAAAACTCGATTTTTTGATCAAGCGATGCAATTAGACCAATAAATTCAGTATTATTCAAAATCATTTAAAATTCAGAATATTCCAACTGTCAATTCAATTCCTTAGAAAAACAATTAATCGTTATGTATCAATTATCATGTAAAAACATTCACCTCTTGTTCAAATCAGAATAGCAATGTCAAAATTAATTAAATCAATGCAATATGCAATGTGAGCTCGGCATCAATTCCATAACAATTCAAATATCAATTTATAGCAAAAGCCGACTCATTTGGTTGGGCAATTACCTAATATGCAAGTCTGGTTTATCACAAGTCAATCATTTCAGTCATTTCCTTCAGATACCGCGAACCACCCTATAGATGGATGCCAACGGCCAATTCAATTCATACATAATTCAATCAATTAAATCATCAAAATGTACAAGCAAGCTGGGAACACTCACACTCCGGTCCATTCCAGACTAGACCTACTGAGTCCCGGTACATAAGCGCTTATTACACGGTGCTTGGTAGGATGGGTCATGACTCCACCTCCAAACATTACGAGTGTCTATCTCAACCACACAAGCTGTACTTCCTCAATCAAATCACATTTCAATCGGATACCATTCATTATGCCATTTTCCAACATTTCAATCGGATACCATTCAATATGCCACTTTCCAATCATGCATCAATATACAATTTCACAAAATGATCTCATGAACAAAATTCCAATTATGAATTCAGAATGCATAATGATAATAATAACAATAATAATAATAAGCACAATCAAAACTTATGTCACATATAATTAAAACTCAAGTGAAATCCGTACCTTATACTGCAAGCAAAATCCAAAGCATAAGCAAGCAAGAAATCACTTATTCAACAAATCCTCCAATAAGCAAGTTGTTTCTAAATTCCGACTCATAATAACCTGACTTTAAAACAAATATAAATTTCTTTTTAATTTTTATAACACTCAAGTTATGCTACTTATAATCTTTATCAATTAGGTTATAAACTATGCTACCATGCATCATGATTATGCCATGCATTAGTATCTATGTCAACATATAAGCTATACTTTTAAAACCTAAGTCAAGAGCATGCAAACTTGTTTTATTAAACTTCTCCTTTAACATTTAGATTATGCAATACAACACTTAACTAATATACATACTTTTACTTGTTAATTATTCTTTTAAACCTAAAGTGTTAAATGACCATGTCATGCCATGCAACTCAATTGGTACAATTTAATATACCTCTAATCTCACATGCAACACTTATGCAAAAGCTAATGCAACATTTAGTAAAAACTATTGTATTTAGTTTTCCAATCAATTATAATAAGTATCACTAATTCTAATATGCAAAAATGCATGCATGATATGACCAAAAATTAGGGTTTAATGTCAAAATTCTAATCCAAACCCAATATGATCTCTTTTTACCAAAATAACCCTTAAACCCAAAGAGGTCAATATTGCAATATAAGTAATAATTATCCAATAAAATGGATGACAAGCAAAATCTCATATTTACCCTTTATATACATGCATCTATTTATATCAAAACTAAATGCGATACTTAATTTAAAATAATGTCATATTCTTAACTATGCTTAGCAATTCCTATTATGCATAAAATCCTCACATATAAATCATCACATACAAGTATTCAATCCATCTCAATTTCGCATTACTCAGATTGCACATATCAATCAAATTTCATAAATTTCCCGATAAACCCTAAAAATTTCATACACATTCCATCTCAATTAAAATTTGCAATTCAATCAAGAAAATAGCAAGGAATAACAATATAGAACTAATCCAAAGAGATTACTCACTCAATTTCGGTCAAAGACCGGTGGCGCGAGAAAAAGAGCCGAATTCGTCATTCCTCGATTTTCGCCACTTAATCCTCGAAAGAACTTCGCAAGACTACTTGGAAATCGATGGAGAGGACCCCAGAGTGCTCCAGGTCGAACGGCGGCCAAAACCGACGAGTTCGCTTCGATTTTCGAAAAACTTCCGTCGAGAAATACGACAAGGAGAGGCCTCCAATCGGCGGTCCGAAAGTAGATAGTGCGAGAGGGCGGTGAGGCGAACGCGTGGATACTTCGATCCGGTGAAATGGTGGAGAAATAGAGGTGGATGGATTTGGGGGGGGGCTTCGGTTTTGTTTCGAAAGAGAGGTGTCTCTCTCTGGTTTGGTTTGCGCACAGGGAGAGAGAGAGAGACAGGTCACCTTTTTATTTTTCGATTTTTTTTTTTTTTTTTTTTTTTTTTTGGTTATCACATTCTTCCCTCCTTATAAAAAAATTTCGACCTCGAAATTTATCGAAATACATAGCAATCATACAATCCATAATACAATCAAATAGTACAAACATATTATGCAACAATTACCGATTTATGCAATGCAACTCAGCCCGACATTTTATTCAATTCAAATTAGAATACTAATGATAATACAAGAATGTCGGCCCAATCTCGGTACTTAAATGCAAGCATGACAATCCTAAGTCACAATCAAAGATCAATCAATTCAAAGTCATATATCGCGAGTCTCTTTCTCAGAGAGAAACCAGCGATTACAGATATTCGGATACCGTGAATCACCTCTAAAGAGGGTTGCCAACGGTCAATTCAATTCCCTTTACAATTCAGACAATTCCGTATCATATCATCATAACAATTCAAATAACCAAACACTACAAGCAGAGAATACTACCACTCCTTACGTTATCATAAAAAAAAAAAAAAAAAATCTTTCAATTCTTGTAACTAGTAACATTTTGAAATATCCAGTTATTTTCTTATCTTTCAGGAAGCACAGTAATATCAAAATTATTCTTGGCTGCCTTGGTGATCAGTCAAGGAAGTAAAAATAATTCTGGTATTATTGAGATTCAATTAACAAGTCAGATGATCAGTCAGCTTGTTTGATCCTTGTGCCAACAAAAGATAAGAAAATCTTTACTCAAATAAGTTCCAAAAGTTTGTGCATTCTATAGTAAATTCAGAAATCCTTAATATTCCAACCAAGCATTAATATAACAGAACATGCTAACTATAATAAACAAAATGCTTTAACTTGCCATACCAACTTTTTGTGCGCTTATCAAAATCACTTTACATTTCAAACATTAGAAAATAAGCTCTATTAATTTCATCCACAAAAATTATTGCAACCTATAAAACATATCTTTTAAAATTACAACACATATATAAAATAATCAAACAACTATAAACAATTAATATATTAGATATATACAAATACAAAGCATCTGTATACTATCACACTTATAAATAAGTTGGACAAATATTAATCTGCTAGCACAATTAGTAAGAAATCAAACTTACTTACAAAACAATCCTTTAGACGTATCTCACTCACGCAATCTATTAGTCTGGTTTGGTTGCTAAACCATTCTCTGATACCATCTGTGACACCCCGTCGAATACTGTAACTGGACAATACACGATGGAATGCCCGCCGCGGATGCCTACTGCACCCGCAAGGCTTACTAATACTTAATTTACCAATTAATATTGATTCTACTCAAATAATATACCGATTAATTAGAAATTTATAATTAATTACTTAAATATAAAGTAAATCCTATAAAGGTCTGGTATTTTTGGATTACTAACCACAATATCCAATGGTCCGCTACTCGTCTTGCAGTCCAGCACTTGATCTGAAACCTGGAACCCACAACCAATAGTGGAAAACAATGCAAAAAGCACGGAATGAGATAAATAAAATTTATCTCAGTACGGTATTCAGTTCCAGCCACTTGAGTTTTGATTATCATGTGTTGGAACTAAATACAAGACTGAGTCAAATCAATTCCAAATCAAATTTCATTTCTTTTTATTTCAAATAACATTAAAACTCGATTTTTTGATCAAGCGATGCAATTAGACCAATAAATTCAGTATTATTCAAAATCATTTAAAATTCAGAATATTCCAACTGTCAATTCAATTCCTTAGAAAAACAATTAATCGTTATGTATCAATTATCATGTAAAAACATTCACCTCTTGTTCAAATCAGAATAGCAATGTCAAAATTAATTAAATCAATGCAATATGCAATGTGAGCTCGGCATCAATTCCATAACAATTCAAATATCAATTTATAGCAAAAGCCGACTCATTTGGTTGGGCAATTACCTAATATGCAAGTCTGGTTTATCACAAGTCAATCATTTCAGTCATTTCCTTCAGATACCGCGAACCACCCTATAGATGGATGCCAACGGCCAATTCAATTCATACATAATTCAATCAATTAAATCATCAAAATGTACAAGCAAGCTGGGAACACTCACACTCCGGTCCATTCCAGACTAGACCTACTGAGTCCCGGTACATAAGCGCTTATTACACGGTGCTTGGTAGGATGGGTCATGACTCCACCTCCAAACATTACGAGTGTCTATCTCAACCACACAAGCTGTACTTCCTCAATCAAATCACATTTCAATCGGATACCATTCATTATGCCATTTTCCAACATTTCAATCGGATACCATTCAATATGCCACTTTCCAATCATGCATCAATATACAATTTCACAAAATGATCTCATGAACAAAATTCCAATTATGAATTCAGAATGCATAATGATAATAATAACAATAATAATAATAAGCACAATCAAAACTTATGTCACATATAATTAAAACTCAAGTGAAATCCGTACCTTATACTGCAAGCAAAATCCAAAGCATAAGCAAGCAAGAAATCACTTATTCAACAAATCCTCCAATAAGCAAGTTGTTTCTAAATTCCGACTCATAATAACCTGACTTTAAAACAAATATAAATTTCTTTTTAATTTTTATAACACTCAAGTTATGCTACTTATAATCTTTATCAATTAGGTTATAAACTATGCTACCATGCATCATGATTATGCCATGCATTAGTATCTATGTCAACATATAAGCTATACTTTTAAAACCTAAGTCAAGAGCATGCAAACTTGTTTTATTAAACTTCTCCTTTAACATTTAGATTATGCAATACAACACTTAACTAATATACATACTTTTACTTGTTAATTATTCTTTTAAACCTAAAGTGTTAAATGACCATGTCATGCCATGCAACTCAATTGGTACAATTTAATATACCTCTAATCTCACATGCAACACTTATGCAAAAGCTAATGCAACATTTAGTAAAAACTATTGTATTTAGTTTTCCAATCAATTATAATAAGTATCACTAATTCTAATATGCAAAAATGCATGCATGATATGACCAAAAATTAGGGTTTAATGTCAAAATTCTAATCCAAACCCAATATGATCTCTTTTTACCAAAATAACCCTTAAACCCAAAGAGGTCAATATTGCAATATAAGTAATAATTATCCAATAAAATGGATGACAAGCAAAATCTCATATTTACCCTTTATATACATGCATCTATTTATATCAAAACTAAATGCGATACTTAATTTAAAATAATGTCATATTCTTAACTATGCTTAGCAATTCCTATTATGCATAAAATCCTCACATATAAATCATCACATACAAGTATTCAATCCATCTCAATTTCGCATTACTCAGATTGCACATATCAATCAAATTTCATAAATTTCCCGATAAACCCTAAAAATTTCATACACATTCCATCTCAATTAAAATTTGCAATTCAATCAAGAAAATAGCAAGGAATAACAATATAGAACTAATCCAAAGAGATTACTCACTCAATTTCGGTCAAAGACCGGTGGCGCGAGAAAAAGAGCCGAATTCGTCATTCCTGATTTTCGCCACTTAATCCTCGAAAGAACTTCGCAAGACTACTTGGAAATCGATGGAGAGGACCCCAGAGTGCTCCAGGTCGAACGGCGGCCAAAACCGACGAGTTCGCTTCGATTTTCGAAAAACTTCCGTCGAGAAATACGACAAGGAGAGGCCTCCAATCGGCGGTCCGAAAGTAGATAGTGCGAGAGGGCGGTGAGGCGAACGCGTGGATACTTCGATCCGGTGAAATGGTGGAGAAATAGAGGTGGATGGATTTGGGGGGGGGGCTTCGGTTTTGTTTCGAAAGAGAGGTGTCTCTCTCTGGTTTGGTTTGCGCACAGGGAGAGAGAGAGAGACAGGTCACCTTTTTATTTTTCGATTTTTTTTTTTTTTTTTTTTTTTTTTGGTTATCACAACGACGCCTCGACGATTATCGCTTCTAGTACTCTCTCCATCCTTTCTTGATTTCTCTTTCTCTCACTCGCTATTTCTCTCTTTTGCTCTCTCTTTTTCTTTCTAGTACGAATGAAATAAAAGGAGATACGAAGAAGAAGGGAGAGGAGAGGAGCTATACATGTATACGCGTTTTTTTTTTTGGGACGGGAGAGATCGGACCATCCATTTTTATCGGACGGCTTGGATAAGAAAACGATCAGGTGGTCGTTTTTAACATGCCGACCAGAGGATTCGACACCATAAATAGTTATGTATCTAGAGAGAGCATAACAAATTCGGATCCGGGTTGGGCCGCATTGTAATGCGTACATCTATTGAGGTCCAAATTAATGGTGGCCCATTTATTTTGGTATGACAATGTCTAGATGTATAGTATAAATGCAAAAATTATAAGTGTCATCTTTAATTTTGTCATTCCTGATATCGCTAAATACAAAGTGAAGATATAAAATAGACAAGATAAACATATAGACTATTAAAGCGAACACTTACAAACAAATAAGCGTTGTCATCTCTTATTCAGAATTTTATATGCACATTCAACTTATTTTTATTGAACTCATTTGTTTGTATGTGTTCAATTTGATCACTATATATGTTCACCTTGTCTATTTTAAGTGTTCACTTTCTGTTTAGCGATGGCAGGGATGACAAAACTGTAGATGGCGGTAATCAATTTCCGTATAAATATATAATACATTAGTACTCATACTTTCGTATTTGTTTTGTTGCATTGTGTTGGCAACCAACGAACTCATACTTGCATGCGATCATCTTTCTTTTTTTCTTTTTTTTTTTGCAGCTGTTTCGGATTTTTAGTTTGCAAAAAGGGAAAAAAAAAAGGTTTCACTTTTCTTTTAATAATTCCTTTCGTGAGTTCTTGTGATTTGTGAACTGTCAACTTCCAACTGAAATTTAACGGCCATTTTCTTAATTTGTTACTAGATCATAATTTATTTTGAAAATTTTGAAAAATTTGTCCCCTTTCTATGTGAAAATCATCGGCATTGTGAGGACAATTGTAGCGACAAAACATTAACTTTCATTATTCTTCCCTCCGTTTTTTCTTAAATTTTCTATCTATTTCACTCAATTGGCAGCAATTATTGTACATACCTTATTCTTCTCGCATAAAGCAAAAAAAATATAATATGCTAAAAAAAACAGAGACACGTTGGTTGTTTATTATTTTTAATTATCAAGCACAAATTAAAGAAAATTACTAAACAATATAACATCCTTATAGCTGCCCACACAACAGAAAAGGCACACTCATTAAAATTAATGCAATACCAACAACAGACTACAGATGTAGAATCGAGTCACACATATAAAGAAGTAGAAAAATATGATATGATGATTGAAGAAAAATAGTACAGAACATAATAAAAAGTAAACAGTAGTATTCTCGGAGGAGATCTGGTCCATGGAACGTGTTTGGATTTGTGGCAGTGTGCGCTATCGATCCATGGATTAGGTGAGAAGGTGACTGAGCTCACGGGGCAAGTTGATTGTACCTCTGTCATTGGTGAGGTGTTTAAGCTTGGGCATAACTCCTTCCTTTATCGTCAAAGAATAGGTCACTCTAAGATTAAGCCACAAGGTTTGAAGGACAGGGAATCCGACGGGACAAATCATTTCCGACCCTGTATACACTGTATTTTCTAGTCGAAGTTTCTGTAGGTTTTTTAGCCTTCCCAGCTCCGGCATAGGATCTTCTTTAAGGTTCGAGCTAAGAAGTGTGAGTTTGACCAAGTATTCTGGGAACAAGCTAGCCTCTAGTTTGTTGACACCCAAACCACCTTGCAAATACAGGGTTTGTAGATTTTGATAATTTGGCAGCCCCCTCGGATATCTCCTTTGGGATTTCAACCCCGACAATCGCCAGGATCTGTAGGTACGGCAGAGTTTCAAGTAGATGGCCCACCACATCCCAATCAATTCTTGGTTCGCGCGAAGCACCATTATTAAACATCAACTTCCGCAGATTTTTTAAACAGGGAAGTTGATTTTTACGCCATGTGTGCGCACCGGTAACCCATCCAAGGCTTTGGAGGTCTGTAAGGTCAGCATTCGATGGTGGTTCAATTAATTGGATGGTATCGGTAGGCGAGTAGAGTACATGCCTCAATGTACCAATGGTCCATAAGTCTACCTGTCGTATATCACCAACAAAATCAACGTAATGATTTTCTCGAAAATCCCAGGTCTCGAGATTCTTTAAACGAAACCACGAAAAATTACTAGGCCATCTTATTGTGCAGTCTCTCAATCCCAGGTATTTCATGTGAATTAACCCATCAAGCCCCCTCATAGTAATTGAGGACTTAACAATTTCTACAACTCTTAGTAGTCTAAACTCAATCATCTCTATGGGAATGCCTCTTGCTGGTAATTGGTTAAACGAAAACAAAGAACGGGTATTTTTATCCGCATAATTTATAAATTCCAAATGGTCGAGTGATTGAAGCGAGGAACGACGGATTACTCTGTGGGGATGATTGACACCTTGTGGTTTTGGAAAAACCGTAACAAATTTTTCCTTCTCGGCGTGATGCATTGCCAAATCACGAAGAAGATCATGCAGCCGACAGGACTTGATTGAACCAATAGAATGTCTACTTGATACTTGAATCATACACCTAAAATATTAATTTTATGAACACTCATGAGTTCCTCTCACAAATATAACAAACGCAAAACAAAATAAAAATGAATCTCGGATAAGCTAGATTTTTTTTTTATAATTATCTACGTTATTGTAATTTAATAGTTTATTGACTTATTGTGGTGGGTTATAATTGCATATTCCAAAAAACCACAATCATACTTTTAATTTCAGGAGAGATGCATTTCTTAGAAAAAATTAATAACTTCTAAAACTTATTTGGTACTAGTTTGAGAGCTCACAAAACAAACACATTACAATTCATCTATTATTATATTAATATATCTCTCATGAAATGCAATAAGATTAGCGATTTGAATTAGATGCTTAAATTTTTGAAAAGTGAAATATAAATTAAAAAGTGTATGGTTACGTGTTTTATGGTACGAAAATTTTGGGACATTTTATGGCATCTAAGTTTTGTGACTTATAGATTTTTTTTTCATCCAGATTATATATAATTGGAAAGTTCAGTATTAAAGAAATACGATTATATTTGGGGTATATATGTAGTAGAATTAATTACTATATATACGGAATCAATTGGAAAAACAAAACAATATTGATTAATTTTCAAATGTGTGTGGAAATTAAATGTATATGGAAGACAGGACGGACTGTCAACACTTTCGATTAAAAAATACAAAATACTAGAAGTTGCACAATGTGGTTACAAGACAACTTAATCTAGAATGAAATTATTATTTATATAGGGTGCCTTTGGATAGGTGTGGGAAGAAGGGAAGAAAGGAAGAAGTGGGAAGAAGTATTGGAAAGTGTGTAACTTTGTGAAGAGTTTGAATTGTTTATAATTTTTTTTTTCTTCTTCCTTCTTCTTCTTCTTTCTTCCAACGATCCAAACGCAGGCATAAATCAGAAGTCGGCTAAAATTGTACATCATGTTAGCGAAAGTAAGATAGTCATATTATTATAGCAGGTTGAAAATAAGTTAACGGCGACTTCCATAAAAACCAGTTTACCTTCATCGGGTTGATTCAAAACATGTCTGTATGTTTACCTAAAAAATAATAATAGGAATTGAAATATAAAGAAAATAAGTACCTATGAACAAGTTGCTCCAGGCATTCTTCAGCTTTTAGCTCCATCGTCTTTTTCTCATCATATGGTATGAATTTCTCTGCCACCCACATTCTGATGAGCCGTCTAGCAGAGATCTCATAGTCTTCTGGAAAGGAAGCCAGATATAGGAAGCAATCTTTAAGATGATAAGGCATGTCTATATAACTCATGGCTAGAATTTTCATGCATTCTTGGCCTTCTTCATGCCAATTCATTGTGTCCAACACTTTTTTCCATTCATGGTAGGTCTTGCCTCTACATGAAACGAGACCACCTAATACTATTAATGCTAGAGGTAAACCTTTGCATTTCTCGGATAGCGCGTGTGCTACTTCACAGAGATCTGAAGGACATTCTTTGTCACGTTCTCGATAAGGAAGAGCTTTTTTGAGAAAGAGATCAAAACTCTCTTTTTTTTCTAAGAATGCAAGCTCGTAAGGTGTTATTTCTGAATCAGCTGATTGAGCAACTTTGATAAATCTGCTAGTTATTAGTACTCGACTTCCGTTTTTTTATCAGGCAATGCATCACTCAATTGGTCCCACACCTCAACTCCCCACACATCATCTAAGATAATTAGATAGGTTCTACTGCTTAATAGATTTTTCAGCTCGCTAATTATTTTAGATACCTCTTCCTTCGTTGGTTCAGAATTTTCGAGTGTCTCCGTAGGTTCAGAATATCCCTTGAGTTCGCTTAGCATCTTTCTCGCAAGATCAATTAGACTAAATTGTTGTGAAACAGAGAGCATAATGTGAAACGTGAAATTCACCTTCGCACTAAATATAAAAAAAGTAAAAAAAAAAATCAGTACTTAAGATATCATAAAAAATTATTTACCAATGCATACTTTAATATGAGTCATTAATTAGTGAACATTTATAGGGTGTGTTTGGTATCGCGTTGAATAAGTCTTATTCTGAATAAGACTTATTCGGAATAAGTCTTATTCAACATCTATACCAAACGCACCCTTATATGATAGGTCTTTAATTACGAAAGGGCCTTACAAAAAATCGCAGAATGTAAATTTTATATTATATATTACATCATAGATTTAGGTTGAGTGATGTTTCTAGAATTTTGATTTTCAAACGACCAATCTAAACCATCTAATTAATGTGTTCTCCATATTAAAATCTCATTTGAAAACAAAACTTTACATTTTATCAATCTTTTACTATTGTTTTGTATTTTTTTTTTCAAAAAATCATCGGTATTAGACGAATCAAAACCATTGATCTAGCGGTTTCTAATAATAAAAAAATTAATTTGATTTCCAATAAAACTTAATATAAAAATATGTTGAACCATTTTATTTCAATATCGATAAACTTGCCTTCGGTACACCATGCGGGCAAGAGTTGTCTTTCCAAGACCACCAGCACCGACGATTGTGATGACAGCACGCCTAGCTGTGTATTGACGGCGCAACATGTTGAGAATGTTGTTCTTGTCGGATTCCAAGCCTATTATTTCTGTTTCGTCCACTTCTTGATAAGCAGTTCTCCTTTTAGACATTATTTCTGTGTGTGATCCCCTGTCTTCTTGGTCTTGCAGGGGGGCTATTGTGTAGGCGTTTTTGCTATTAGATATTTCATCAAGCACGTTTTGGATGTCAGCGAGCTCTTTGCCAAACTTGTGGAGGAATGGCAACTTCTTCGCCTTGCAGCACAGTTTTTTGAGTTTGCCCCGCAAGCTCCGATCTTTCTTCCAGTAGTCTTCTACTTGTAGATGGAAAGTGTCAACCGCATCGTCGATGCGATAAGCCATATCTCGGAGGTCATTCAGCCAGTTCTCTGCCTGTTCATCTCCTCTGCTTCTTTTCGAGTCTGCATCCTTCAGACAGCACTGGATTCGTTTCAGTTCTCTCTCCATCCTTTCAACTTGCTTCCCGATTCCACCCAACAGCTTCGCCTCTTTCGCTGTTAAATCTGAAAGCTTGCCCACTACAAAAGTCACTATCGAGATCGCCATTTTTTCTCTCAGTTGTGATTAGGCTCTTTGGAAATATATAAATCACCAGATGGGTGTGAGGATGTTGTTAAGCTGGTGCAGATGCCCATCAGGCTAAAAAGAGCAAACAATGCTCCAGTCCTACTTGATTTTTTTTTAATTAATTTCACCAGACGCCAGTGCATGCCCCTCATCATCTGGTAATTTCGTGGATCTAACCAAAACTAAGTTAATTCCTGATTCCATCTCTTTTTACCTTTGACCAAGCATCTACATTAGGACGTTTTTAGTGCTAATATTTTAGTTGCCCTCAAATATCAACATTTTACTATTTAGTTACTTTTTCAAAATTTAAAATTGCAACGTCAAATTTAAATCGTAGATCTTATTTAATTTAACGACCGATGCATTTTCATATAAGTTTTGTAAATTTTAGAATTTATTTGATACTCTATCAAAAGCTAAAATATGAACGTATTAGAATAAATCTATCATAATTAATAAGTTTTATTTATTTTTCTACCTCTTGATGGAGTATTAAATAAACTCTAAAACTTACAAAACTTAGATGAAAACACATCGGTTGTTAAATTCAATAAGACCAACGGTTTAGATTTGATGTTGCAATTTTAAATTTTGTAATATTCATATGATCAACAAAATTAATTTATATATTCAAATATATGATGTAACTTATAATATAGATACAATAATCGCAATAAAAATACTCACATAATAAAATTTAATTGATTTTATAAAGTGTCATTCATTTGATGCATTTAATTATTAAAAGTTTTCTTATATCATTTTGCCCGCCGCCATCCTTAAATAATTACATTTTATAAAAAAAATCAGTCTAAATAATCTAACTTAAAGTTTTCCCAAATAAAATTTGGTACCCCTCCGGCCTTCCCTTTCCATCTTCTCAAAAAGTCCGAACTTTTCCTAGCCGTCGATTCCTTCCAACACATACCCTAAACGCTAAAACCTAATCTCACGAAAAAAAAAATCCCAAATCGCCTCTGATCCCGATCGGAGCTAAAAGTCACCTCGCGGCGGCGCCGATTGCGATCAGTACCTTCCTCGTCTCGTGAGGTTCTCCCTCATTACTTCACGCAGCAAGCTGTGTTCTCAATAGGCGTGTTATCAGACTCGATCCATATGCTCACGATCTGTACTAGCGCAGCTGTTATTCTCATCTCCTCCCTTCTCTTTCCTCCGTCTGAATAGGACCATAACGTGGTCGATCGCTCAGGTACAAGCCAATTAGCTGAGTTGGCACCAAGTCGTGGCTTGTCCCAGTCGTTGGCTGTTAAGGCCGTCCCTCGCAACACAGGAGCAGCATTGGAGTGGGTCTTTGTGTGTTTTTCCATGCCGTGCCTCGCTGGTGACCACCTTCGCCTCCCTGAACTCTCCTCTCCCCTCTTCCTAACCACTCAATAATCAACCTTAGGTCAGATCCCCTCTCTCAATCTGTGCTTGTATGTGAGAGTTCTAATTGATTGAAATTTAATGGGTTATATTCCTAGATGCTTGATTTGGTGTATACAATCTGTGCCTGAATTTACATGTTCTTTCTTACATATATTTTGGAATTTATGGACTTTTCTTTGATTCTGGAAATGCAAACTCAGGAAAATTAAAGTTACTGAATACACTTTATTCTTCATGCTATTTGTATCAGTTATGAACTGTGATTCCTTTGGTAACTGGTATGTACCAAATATTTTAGCAACCATCAAATCTTCGAAAGTGCAGAAGCACTGATATTTTCTGCCGATAGGGGATTACATGTGCTTCATTTGATCATTTAAATTAATGTTTGTCAATTTCTGCTTTCAATTTCATTATTTTTCTAGATGGTCTTGTGTTCTTGTACTAATGCAGAATTTTGATCATGGATATTATTATCTAGTTAGGCGATCTTGTTGTGCTTGATATATATGGACAGACTATTGCTCTGATGAGTAGTAAAAAAAGTGAGAAAATTCCAAATTCTGAGAGAAAAGGTCAGCACTTTTTCTTCATTCCTTAGAAAGGAGTTAATGTTAGTACTTTGGTTTCACACTAATTGATGTTGAATTTTAGCCTGATTGGGTTGACTAATTAAGTATAATGATACAGTTATTTTCTACTTCTACGCAACTAAGGTTTATTGAGGCCTGATTACACAATACAGGATCCATGGCTCACTAGTGATGCATTAATATGTTTCCAACAATGAGTACTTTTGCTGAAAGCTAGTCTTGGATGTACCACTTTGGATCAGGTTTCTTTCTTTTATTTATGTTTTTCTTGTTCTTGTTTCTTTTTACTAGATTTCAATGCACGACTACTCTTTTATTTATAATTATGTCTTCTTCTTATAATTGACACAGGTGAAGGAACTAATTTTGCAAAGATGTAGAGAAGTAGAGAGAATAGCCATAAATTAGGGATTTAAGTGCACAAAAAGAATGATAATTGATATTTAGTTGAGACTGAATTAGGGAATACATGTTTGTTACTATTGGGTAATTGTACTAGATCATTACCATTAACTTGCCTGAGTGTTAATGAACTTTTCTTGCTCAAAAATAGTATATCATGTATGTTGTATTGTCAAGTTTCATACTGTGCCTACTATACAATACTACACAAGTATTTAATTTAATTTCAATGTTTAACTTTCTTTTTTTTGATCTTTTCTATATTGTAGAGACATTAAGACATCAAGACCAATCAACATGAAGGCGTTCTTATTTCAATACGATAGGTGTGATAATTTATGGTTATTTTTTTTTTACTTTGAATTGTCAATTTTTTATGAATTAAATTAAGTCAATGAAATGTTATCATTTCTTTTGCATTCTTATCAGGTTCTACTTTGTTTCCTGTGAATGTGATGCATGAAGAGATGATTCGTGGGACAATATGTTAAGTTTATGTTGTACTAGATGATTTTAGATTGATGTTTTTTTTATCAAGAGTGATTGATATTTATTAATAATTGATCGTGATTGTTAATATTTTGTATTGTGGTTGTTGTAATATTTTGATTCTTTGTTTTTATAATAAATAATAGTAGTAGTTCATGATGTTTGATGATGATTATATTTCAATTTAATTATATTCAAATGAGAATAAACATAGAATTTAAATAGAGTTTAAATATCTTGCTACTATTGCCATATTTCATGTTGCAAGAAAATGTCGAATATTCAATCAATAATAATAATAATAATAATAATAATAATAATTACTATTATAATTTAATATAATAAAAAATCAAATAGCAAGACTTTTTTATCATGCTACATGTCAAGCAAGGGCGTAGCAAAGAATTA
The DNA here is from genome assembly GCA_028095005.1 of Rhynchospora pubera. NCBI lineage: Eukaryota > Viridiplantae > Streptophyta > Magnoliopsida > Poales > Cyperaceae > Rhynchospora > Rhynchospora pubera. The sequence continues at coordinate 82,687,041 of CM051462.1, read as the reverse complement.
ATTTTGAAAGACTATTTGATCATGCTATCCTTAAAATAAAGGTGTAGCAAGGAATTCAATTTTAATAGACTTTTTATCATGCTACAATTGAGACAAAAATGTGTAGCTACGAATTCATCGTTGCAAGATCATCTATCACCTTTACCAACACAGGAAATAAGTCTATCAATAGCTCTTTGCAACATCGAGTTGTGCAAGACTATAACAAGTCTTCCAAATAAATTTAGGAAGAGTTTTTGGGGTCTTTTGGAAGATAATATTGTCTAGGTAAAAGCTAGGTGTGTTGTAGTGAGAGTCACAAGACTTAGCACTGTCGTATTCAGCCTTGCTAATTCGGTCCGAATTTCGGACCGAATTCCACTGTGTAAATGCTGTGGTTTACTCTTTTGTTGATTTATTCAAGTCAAAGGTCCATCTAGCCAAACCTAACTCCCTAACCCTCTGCTTGTCATACCCTGAATTTCGAATTTCTACTGTTTCAGCATTTCTTGTGAAATGTTACTAGTGCATGACTAAATTCCAATTTTATTGATATTACTTTCTGAATTTAAAAGTGTATATGTATAGTCTACTTTATTAGAACTGATTTCTGAAATCATTGGAAATTCTATTGTTACTGTATTCTATAAATTCTGTTGAATTTTTTTTTTCTGAAATTAATATAGACTTGGTTGATTTTTGATGAGTGATTTTATTTCATGAGATTTAAACTTTTTATCTTGGCTGGCTGACGTTGATAAGAAGGGAAAAAAAAATCATTTTCATTTCATTTGCTTGGTACCCTTGTAGCCTTGTCCATATCATCTATATGCATGTGGAGCCCATTTGGGAAAACAAGTCATTGTTTCACATGTTAAATGGTGCTCCATGAGTAATTGAAAATTTCCAAGTTAGAAACTTTGGAGAGACCTTTTGCCGTGATTTGTGGATCTGGTCTCATCACTTCACGCCTCCATCTCATCTCAAAATTGCTTTTCTGTCTCAACTATAGCTTGAATTCGCACTTCAAATTCCATCCAAAAGTCCAAGCAAAAATTTATAGAAAAATCAGATTTCATCTAAGAAGAAGGCTTCTCTAGTCCCCAGTGGCAGAAATTGAAACCTAGGTCTCTTCCGATTTTGCACACTTCTATTTCGTTGCATATACTGAGTAAGTAAATTTGTTGATTTGTACTAGATTTCTACCTTTTGTTATTCCTCAAATTAATTTCGAAGGGGCAAGTTGAATAAGTACATTTGCAATTTGACTGTTACCATTGTGACCTTGCTTCGGTTTTTAAATAACTGCTGTTATTCTGTTTCAAATTTGGACATGAAAATTATTTTGTTTGAAACTAGACTTTCAGACGGAAATTTTGATATCTAATATGGATTTTTGTGAGTTGATTTGGTATTTTTACAAGATTTTTTTTGAAACCAGGGCAAGTTTTGAAAAACAGTTTTCTGGAACAGTTAGAGCCCAGTGCAGTTTTTTTTATTTTTCTTTATTCTCTGTTTGCATTTAAGACTTGAAACTTTTAGATCTTCAAATAGACATCCAGAGTCAGCTTCTGTAATTTTTATAAAATTTTTTGAGATTTATTTAAAGGGTTTCAATGCATGAACTTTCAGAGGTATTTGCTGGCATGATTTGCTGGAACAGGTTTTCTGAAACCTAATTCTGTCTGATTTCGAAAATTCATTATAATTAATCTGCATGTCCAAACATTATGAAATTTTTACAGGAGATACTTCATATCACGTTTCATCTACAGTTCAATTTTTATTTGATTCTGTTGAGCCGTTCATGAAATATAAAGGATTTTGTAAAACTGTCAAAATTACCCTTCGCTGGTTATACCAGAATTTTTCCAGCCTTCTAATCACCAATTGATACCACTCTTGCATTGTTGTGTACCACTTTCCAACACTGTTAAATTCTGTCAGCTTTGAAATTTCTTAATTGCTGTTACTAATTAGTATAATTAGATAATTAGACCTCTAAATTGCAAGTAACAAGTTTAGAATCTGAATTTCTATTGCTTACTCTTTTGCTTATATGATTTTGTACTTGTGTGTTTTTCAAAAGCTGGTTTTTAAAAGAAGAACTTTGGTTCCAGCTCATGTATGTTTATACTAAGCAAATTAGCACTGTTCGGTACCACTAGTAGAGTAGGATTAATCATATAGCACCACAAAGGAGTTAATCTCCTAACTTTTAACAAGAAATTTCAGAATTTGTTTTGTTCTAACTTGTTGCTTGAATAGGGATTAATACTGTTTGTTGTGTTCTATTTGAGTATGGATTTATCTTAGTTCTTATTTTATTATAAAAAAATATCAGGGCATGAGTCAAGAGCAGATTATCGTCGATATATAAGAATACTTTGTGTGCGTGCTACTGTTATTTTGTTGCAGGTACGGATTCCACTTGAGTTTTAATTATATGTGACATATCATTATTATGCATTTTGAATTCATAACTTGATTATCATTCATGAAAATATTTGTGTATATGTAAACGATGCATGATTGTTTAGTGGCATATTGAATGGTATCCGATTGAAATGTGATTTGATTGAGGTAAGTACAGCTTGTGTGGTTGAGATAGACACTCGTAATGTTTGGAGGTGGAGTCATGACCCATCCTACCAAGCACCGTGTAATAAGCGCTTATGTACCGGGACTCAGTAGGTCCAGTCTAGAATGGTCCGGAGTGTGAGTGTTCCCAGCTTGCTTGTACATTTTGATGATTTAATTGACTGAATTATGTATGAATTGAATTGGCCGTTGGCATCCATCTTAAAGGGTGGTTCGCGGTATCTGAAGGAAATGATTGAAATAATTGACTTGTGATAAACCAGACTTGCATTTTTACTAATTGTCCAATCAAATGAGCCGGTATTTGTTATGCTTGGAATCTGAATTGATATTGAATTGGTGCCGAGCTCACATGTCATATTGCATTAATTGGTTTAATCTAATCTTGTTGTGCTTATTTGAAATTTGAAATAAAAGTAAATGTTTATCTACTTGATTTGTAGATTGTATTTTAACTCAGTAATGTAATTAGTTCCTAAACTTGTAATTAAAACTCAAGTGGCTGGAACTGAATACCGTACTGAGATAAATTTTAATTATCTCACTCTTTCACTTTTGTGAGTTCCAGGGTTAGCGAGCGGGTTGTGTTTGCGGAGTAAGCCATTTCGACGAGCTTGTATTCTCCGAGTATTATATCTCTTTTCTAAATCAAATTTGTATATTAAATTTCGTCTATATATAGCTGCATATTTTCAAAATGGTGTAGTTAACTTGCATAGTTGCATATTATTTATTAACTTATGTTTAGTAAGCAAATAATTGCATTCTCCTTTTACCATGTTTGAACAGTAGCTGATGCTTATGTAAAATCGAGCCACATCATTTCTAATGTTTGTAACGTGTAACTTTCTTGGACAAACTCTATGTACTTGTAATTATTTGAGATTATACCCTTATATTAGTGTTGCTCATATAGTGTCTATGCATGATTATATTTGTGTGATTATGTAAACTATAAATTTTGAGATGAATGCATGGTTAGTTGTTACTTTTATAATTAAACCTTTATGTTGAAATTGAAGCATCCTTGTACTCTCGTGAGATTGTACATATATGTAGCCACATGCTTTTATATATCCGAATTGCATACTTCATTAGGATGGTGTCATCTATTTCTATCCTTAGTTACTTTCATGTATTTTTACTAATCAGCTAAGTTAAAGCCAACTTGCATTTTATTTCTCTGAATGTATATGTAAACCATGTGTCTGAATTTTAGGTACGTAGGCATTGCTCGAAAGTTTATATATATATTTATATATGTAGTTTGCTTTCAGGTTGAAATTATGCACACCCATGCATTTATGAATTTATTTATTTATTTATTTTATGGTAGTGAATTAGACAAAGCCTTGTGTGTGTACGGGGTAGCTGTACACTCACGGCGACTGTCGGCGCCCTTGGTCTTGGGGTGTGACACTGCTTTCGCCTATTGGGTACGATATTTGGAATGTGATCTAGTGTTGAATAACCCTCATCGAGTGTATTGCACCCCCAACTTTCGTTGTTCGGTGGACTTACTCGAGTTTACCAATGGTTTTCTACGAGATATCTAGTTAGATTTTCGCCTAACTAGAAACGTTCACTTTTGGTTATTAATTGGTCGACTTTCGCCTTTGACCTACCTCGAAGTACTCGTACAGGACTCGATTAATATAATGTAAAGAAGTTCCCAACAAATGCGCGCGTACAAAAGTCGAGCGATACAAGTAATAAACGGTCCAAACACAAGCAATTTCAATAAAAACCCCAAGAGTAATTAGCTTTGTCCATCAACAAAATAAGCAAACCAAACAAAACCTGAATTTAAGCTACATCTATCCCTAAAGCAACAAAGATCTAACCTATCATACTAATAAAACAAGATACAAACTCCATGACAAGAATAAATAAGAGAAAAGAAAGAGATACAACAATATTCAGGTTTACTCCTATTTGAATCAAGTCCGAAGCCGTGGTTGGGTTGAATCTAACGCTGTTGCGCCTAGAACTGCTCCCAAATCGCTGCCATGGTCGAGTGATGGTGGAGAGGTGGTGGAAATCCCACGCCTTTCGGCGTGAGAACGGTGCTGAGAGGTGGAAGATTGATGGATTCTGATTGATAATGGTGGATTTCCCTTCCTCAAGCAAGAATAAACCTCATATAGACTTCTCTCTGGCCCCTTGACAGGTTGGGAACGTTTTCCCTTGATTTAGGCCGAAATTGGGGTCTTTCCATAAGAGAAAACGCCTCAGGAATACAGCTGGAAACCTTCCCTGTATAGCAATTCGGACCGAATTCCAGACAATTCGGTCCGAATTAGCTTCTCTGTAATTTTCTGTGACGCAATTCGGTCCGAATTGATGCCAATTCGGTCCGAATTCCTGTGCCAGCATTGCGCACAAATAGTATTTTGAGCATAATTTCTTCATTCGGGCTCCGATTGAGGTGATTCAAAGATCGCCGTAAAGCTTACAATGAGCTCTACAATGCTATTGCTTCCATTTAGCTATTTGATTCTCTTAAATCTACCATTTTATGCAATGATTATGCGTGATCCACCAAATTTCTACAAGACAAGTCAAATTCCACGGCAGTATCTAATCTTGCCAAATAAACAGAAAAACAAGATAATATCACGGTTTTAGTCACAATTTCGATGTAAAGTCTGGCCAAAATATCAGTATAAATATGAGATATCATCTGTGGGCCTTTCAATTAATTAAATAGGTCCAAAATATAGACCTAACATAAACTATGATGGATAACCTCATAAGCAACCTAGCACAACAACCACGTTGGAATAGAAAACAAATAAGAACATTTAAAAAAAAAAAAGAAAAACAATAATATAAATAAATTAGTACTAACAAATACTAATACTAATAACAAAAAATAAAAGATACTGATGCACAAAATTTACCCTTTTATTTATCAAATCAATTCTTTTATTTTCTAGTTAATTTATGAGACACTGAAATTCAAATTTGAGTCAAATTCAAGTTTGAAAGAAGTTTGAAACATATTCAATTTGTAGCTTGTATTATATTGTTCTTATGACAAATGTCGTAAACAAAAAAGAAAATTATATAAAAAAATAATTTTATTTAAATATTATAAATTTATTGAATTTTTTTTTTTAAATTTCTGGCTTCGTCCTAGGGTGAACTCTCATTCAAAATTTTCTAGCTCCGTCCCTCTAATGTTCTCTAATCGTGCGTGTCGTTTCGTGTCATGTCAAACACGATCGTGTTAGAGTCTCGTGCTGTGTCGTGTTGACACATCGTGATAGTCGTGTCAGATTATTTTATTATTTTTAATTAAAAAATTATTAAAAAAATTAAAATTAAGGAAAAAATTACTAAACGTCATAATTTATTATTTGATTAAGTTTAAACTTTTTATTAATATTTTTATAAAAATAATAATTATTGTTCTAATGATGGTAAATAATATGATGTTAAATTATAAATTGAAATTAAATTATTAATTTTGCTTAAACAATCAACATTAATAATTAAATATGTGTTAGGTGTCGTGTTAATTCGTGTTCCAGTCGTGTTGCGTGTCGAATCGTGTCATGTTGAATCGTATCAAACTTTCTAATGTCCCAACACGACATGATTATGACACGACACGATAACACGATCGTGTCGTGCCAATTTTGTATTCGTGTCGTATCGTGTCTGTTGGAGTTATGTCCTAGAAGTCAATATTGAATGACTTAATTTCTTAGTTTATGTCATTAATGATATTTGATCATTTTTTTCCTAGGATTTATTATTGACAGATCATTCAGGTTGAGAATCTGAATTGTGGATCAATGTGGATCATTCATTAGAATGACAATAATAAATCTAAATTGTCCATAATCTTGATAATTAACGAGGAACATTAATTATCATATAAGATTAGTATGCAAGTTAAGTGATGATTAAGTTCTACAAATCATAGGTAAAGAGTTACCAACTTAATTGCATATGTGTATGTTATTAGAACATAGCACAGGACATGACCCAACGAAATAAATATTTGGATTGTGTTATGTGTCATTGTTTATTTCATATGAGTTTGATTCTAAGTTTTAGATGGTTCAAGTTTTCCACATGAGGATAGGTTCTATAAATCTCGTTTACCGCTGATTCCTGATAAGGGCTTCTATATGGACTTTATTTATTTTTCTTGAATTGCGCGGGAAAAAGTTGTTTATCAAGAAAATTGTATTTCCCTCATTAGTATACCTAGTGAGTGATGATATCTGTTTGGGCCCCTTGATGGAGTCGGATTGTTTGGCCAACTTGTGCAATCAACTCTAGATCAAGAAACGTATAATCTGCAAGAATGACACATTTCTATCTTGGATTATACGATGATATCATGTGACATAAGAATCGGACAAAGAAATACTTTTATTTCATATGCAGGATTTGAATATTTGTATCAGTACATTATTTATGCGAATTGGGAGTCATAACGTGTTGCTAGATACCGCTTATGATTATTGGAATTAAATAGCGATTTAATTTCATGACCAACATAGCATAAATCCTCAATGGGTCACACAAATAGAGTTGTAACCACACGATGCATTATTTATTTATTCGCAACAGTAAGTATTGCAAAAATATGATAAGTTGATTAATTAATTATATATCGTTGCGAACCATTATAATTAATTAAGTCAAAGTGATCATATATAAATAAATTAGTGTATTATCTAATCTTAAAATAAATATTAATAAGTTAATAATTAATTTTTTTTTCAACTTACTTAAATTAATTGAGCCATTTGGGCTCTTGATTAATTGATATGTTATATGCTCGTAAGATCATTTCTGGTGGTTGTTTGCTTGTTTATCTTTGTTAATTATAATAAAAATAAAATTGTACATTCTAACCACTTACTAACAGTGTCGTGTCAACACGCACATCGTGCTGTGCTAACACGATCGTATCGTGTCATTTTGAAGAACACTACGTCCCTCGTTTATATATACATTTCAATTGTCGTTTCGTTTGGTGGACGCACCGACGAGCCGACAAAATCACTAAATTTTTGGTGGCAGTTCGCATTAATTTTTTCTAAGTTCTGACAAATTCTTGTATTCATTTTATTCATCAAGTTGAAATACGCGGAAATAACGGAGCAACTTAAGGATCCGCGTGCCCACAACACGTGATTCCATGTGCATATATAGACCCATAACTTCAAAAAGTTAGTATGATATACTTGAAAAGATGAATCCATATGCAAAGAGCCGAAAAGAACCCAGCTTTGGGCTTTATTTTTTGTAAAACCATCAACAGAAGGTTCACTGGATGAATCCAGTAGCACAGGAATAGAGAAGACAGAAGAGACAGTGTAACAAATTCTTCTAAATTTCCATGAAGGAAGGCATTATTGACATCTAGCTGTTGAATTGGCCAGTTTTTAGAGAGAGCTATAGTGAGTACAACCCTGATGGTGGTTGGTTTGATTACTGGACTGAAGGTTTCTCAATAATCAACCCCTTCTTGTTGAGTGTAACCTTTAGCAACTAGTCTTGCTTTGTATCTCTCTACTGATCCATCTGCCTTGTATTTAATTTTGAATAGCCATTTTGATCTAATGACATGACCATCTGAGGGGCAGTCCACTAGATCCCATGTAGAGTTTTGTGCCAAGGCAGTTAGTTCATTTGTCATGGCTTGCCTCCAGTGTACACTTTTTGATGCTTGAGTGTATGATGTTGGCTCTATTAATTGAGATGGGGACTGTTCTGAGGAGTATAGTTGATGGTTGGAAAAAACTCTTGGCTTAAGGGTATTTGTTTTGGATCTTGTGAGCATAGGATGTGTAGGGGCATTTTGGGTATTCTGTGGATTAATGGGACAAGGGGTATGATCACAGACTGTGTGCTGAGTTGCAGGAGTAGATGATTGTGGGGGAGGAAGTGGTGAAAGGGGTTGTGGCTGTGGCACTTGATTCAACTGTGCTGTAGTTTGTACAGGATGTGGTAGAACAATAAGAGTTGTAAAGTGAGGAGGTATTTGAGGTGAATTGTCAGAGTGAGTGCTTTTGGCTTTGAAAGACATGATCAATTCATCAAACTTAACATGCCGTGATATATAAACTCTGTCTGAAGGTATGTGAAGGCAATGATATCCTTTAAGAACAGTTGAATACCCTAGAAAGACACAACTTTATGATCGTGGTTGAAGTTTGTGCTTATTGTAGGGTCTGAGTAGAGGAAAGCACAGGCAGCCAAGTACATGTAACATGGTGTAATCAGGTTTGATTTTGAATAGCATTTCAAAGGGTGAAGTAAGGCCTGAGGTTGATGAAGGTAAACGATTTATCACAAAGACAACGCTTTCAAAAATATAGTCCCAATAATCCAATGGTATGTCAGCATGAAACATATTTGCCAAGCCAAGTTCAACTATATGCCTGTGTTTCCTCTCAGATAGGCCATTTTGCTATGGGGTGTGGGGACAAGATATCTGGAAAGTGATGTCAACATGTTGCTTCATAATTGGTTTGTATTCACTTCCTCCATCACATTGAAAAAGTTTGATTTTGGTGGACAATAGATTTTCAATTCTCATTCTGAATTGCGCAAAGATTGTACTCACATCTGACTTGTTTGCACAAGGATAAATCCAAGTAAATCTGCTAAATTCATCAACAAACACTACATAATATCTGCTTCCATTTACAGAAGTGACTGGGGCTGGACCCCACAAGTCAGAATGAACAACCTGAAGAGGTTGAGTTGCCTTGCTAACAGTTGGCATGAATGGCAGTTTGTGTGCCTTTGCCTTATTACAACCAAAACACAAATGATTACATTTAGAGAGTCTATTCTGGATTATTTTAGATTTCTGCAATTTATCTAAAACTGAATAGGAACAGTGAGCAAGCCTATAATGCCAAAGTTCAGCTTGATCTTGAGATACTTGCAAGGCTTCATGTTTGTGTGAATTGTTCACAAGCTGATACAGACCATTATTCAAAATGCCATGCAGCAGAATCTGCTGAGTTGAAGGATCCTTGACAAAGCAGTGAAAAGAAGAGAATTCAACAATCACATCATTGTCATTTACCAATTTAGAAACACAGATCAGATTCTTGGTAATAGAGGGTACATGTAAGATATTGGTCAGTTTAATTTTTCTTATACCCTGTTTCAATTTCAGCAAAACCAGTGTGAGATATGGACAGACCTGTGCCATTTCCTATGTGCACAGCATCAGAACCATGGTAAGGCTGAGAAGAGGAGAGATTGTTGATATCTCCTGTTACATGTGATGTGGCCCCAGAGTCAATGAACCAAGCTGAGGTGGAAGAGGTGGCATGTTCAGCTAGTAACGCTTGATGTGACTGTTGCTGTGGTGTAGAAGCATTGGGTGTGCCAGTGTACCTGATGTCAAAACGATGGTAGCACTCTAATGCTAGATGTCCCCATCTGTTACAGATCTGGCACTGTACATTTTCATGAGAGGGGTTGTACTGGCGCCCCCTTCCTCTTCCTCTTTGACCACCTCTTCCTCTTTGACCCCCTCTTCCTCTAGCTGAATGAAAAGAAGGAGTATTGTTGTTCTGACCTGAGTAATTGTTTTGCCTGTTCTTGCCTCCACTTGCATAGAAAACAGCTTGATTTGCTTGATTGTCAGTAGACTGGTCTTGTGTAGAAGTAAGATGCACATTGTGTGTTGCTGATGATTTGAGAGATGCCAAATTGCGTGCTTCTTGAGCCAACAGCAGACTACAGAATTCAGGCATGGAAGGAGGTGGATCTTTCAAAGAAATAGCTGTCACAAAAGCATCATAATCAGTACCTAATCCTTGTAAAGTATAGATTACCAGATCCTGATCAGATATAGCAGAACCAACGCTCCTCAATCGATCTGCAACACCTTGCATTTGCTGGATGTATTGTGCACAGGTAGATGCTCCCTTCTTTGTTGTTTGAAGCTGAAGGCGCAGATCTAACACCTTTGCCATGGATTGAGAGCCATGGATCTGATTCAGGCGAGTCCACAGCTCTGCTGATGTGTGATAGCCTATCACTTGAGCAAGCATAGGTTGGGATAGAGAGCTGAAAAGCCAGGCAAGGATGAGTTGATCCTGTTCGTGCCAGTGCTCAAACTCAGGATTAGTCGCAACGACATTGTCGCCATTGACGATTGTCACAGCTGGTGGTGTAGCTGATCCATCGATGAATCCCATCAGGCCATGACCGCGAAGCACAGGTTGAATCTGAGAACTCCATATCAAGAAGTTGTCTTGAGAGAGAGAAGTATGAATTTGATGGATGATGTTGATCGGAGAGGAAGATCGAGTTGCTGAGGAGGTAATTGAAGAGGAGGAAGCACTGGCGGTGGCCATTGATGCTTTTCTTAAATTTTCTTGAGGATGAAGCGTGAGCTTCTCTCACTGCTCTGATACCATGAAAGAATTGCGAAGAGAACAAAGAATTTGTTTAATTGAATTGATTTCTCCTCCTCCTGAATTACAATTACAGTCAGATATTTATACACCAATGTCTTTCTCCACAATCTGACGTGTCCTTATTCTATTTACACACAGAACACTCAAACAGAATTTGTTACACTGTCTCTTCTGTCTTCTCTATTCCTGTGCTACTGGATTCATCCAGTGAACCTTCTATTGATGGTTTTACATTTTTGAACAGTTAGATAGTGATCACTTGATGATTTTTTCTAATATCATGTGGTGTATTTGAAAGGCAAGATGCAAAGAGGTATACGATAATACGAGAGAAGAAAAATAGTGGTGGGCCAGATCTTTCGAGTTGAAAACTCTTTAAATATCCTGAATATATGTGCACTGGGGCCGGGGTTAACATATTTGAGTAGGCTACCGTCTGCAGCTACCTATCACAGGGACACAATACCAGATACTGGTACAGGAACATGAACTGATAAACATTGCAAGGGGAAAGGGCAGGCTGGGCTTACACTCTCTACATGGACAATGTATTGATACAATATATATGAGGTGTGTGCTGGGATCGATGCCACATCCCCGCTGGGCTTAACCTTGCCATACAATCAACTATATCGCTGGGCTGCTGCGACGACAACCTTCTACACTGATTGTGAGACTGTAGCAAAAGTTTTAAATGTTATTTTACCACCTCAAGCAGTGGACTGGCGAGTCTATCTTTTACCGTTGGATATTATTAATGTCATTAGGCAACACAGTGGTTATTCATGTTGTTGTTACATTCCTAGAGACTTACCGGTACAGGAACATGAACTGATAAACATTGCAAGGAGAAGGGATTTGAAGACTCATGGGTAGGCCTTGCCAACCGAAGAAAAAAAGACATTATTCCGTTTCGTTAATGGTTAACGGAACGAATAATGGTAGCGAAATTCATTTTGTTAGTGAAACAGAACGGCAAACGGTAGGAAGACTGGAACGATTTTCTACATGCCGTTTACTAAAATTTGATATTTTGTACATGCCGTTTCACTAAATGGTAAACGAAACGAATAACGGAACGCTGAAATCATATCGTTTATTTCGTGGCACAGCAAACGGCACGGTATTTTTACCACGTGATCAACACGTTAAACAGGCCTACTCATGGGCACACCTTTCCTCTATTTCGTTCTATTTAATTTTTCTCCTTTTATAATTTCTCGGTTTATTTTAGAGAGGTAGATAGTTTAAGTTTCCTTTTTCTGTTGCAGTAGGATTACTAGGTAGGATCACCTCTCTGTTTTTATTTTTGCTGATTGTGCTGTCTTTTTTTCATATTAATATCTTGCCTAAGGCAAGGGCGGAACCAAGGGGAACAGCCATACGCTAGATATACTTCAATTTATTTATTTATTAGATATTGTGTATGAAAATTTCACACGAGCATATTTTAGGATTCTATAAGGTCTCCCTCAAGAAACTGAAAGTCTAATTTATCTTTAGAATAAAGCATATTTTTTATCTAATAATTAAAGAGTAAAGCTCACTTGATTTGGTCTTCTTTCTCCTCTGTCATCTAACAATTCATGAATTAGAAAAGAAAAAAGACATCGTTATCTCTCCTCTGGTTATCTCTCCTTCAGCAATAGACAATTAATAATAGAAATATGATGTATATTTTATTTTTTTATTATTAATATTATTAGTAAGTAATTTTTTTAGTATGTTAACAAATGTATTTTTAGCTCGAACAACTTAAGAGTTGAACTTCGCCCCCTCCTGTTCTACCAAAGGTTTAAATAACGGATAGCGGGTTGGTAGCGGACAACCTCATATCATAGCGGATAGCGGTCATTTAGCGGCCGCTATGGGATCATAACGGATTTGTACAAATGTACTTATTTATTATATCATATATATATTTTTAATTAAAAATTAAATATCATATTACATTATATGCATGTTATTATAGTTAAATATAACATATACAATTTACAATCCATTATTGCAATTGACAAATCTCATTGTTCTTAATATTATATCAAGTCAGTCAGAGTTTGTATGCCAAAGATATGTTTGTAATACTGATTCTATAATAGCACGTAATAAATTGTCATTATATTTCTCTAAAATACTATTATAATGCTTCTATATTTTGCTAATTTTTACCATTACAGCCACCATAAGAAATAAAAGGCCGAAAATAAATATAATTTTAACTAATATTACTATATACTAATGAAGACCGCTATAGCGGCACTTTTAGTTTCGCACCGTAGCGGTTTACCAAGTCGTACCGCTATAGCGGGGCTATTGCGGTTCATAGCGGCGCTATTTAAATCACTGTGTTCTACAATCCTAGTTCCAACCCTGGCCCTAAAGGCCACTTGCAAAAAAAATAATAATAAAAAAAATAAAAAAATGCAAGGAGCCAGACCCATCATTTTTAAATATAAATACGGTACTTGATACGTGATTCCATATGCAAAGACCCAACATTTCTAAAAATTAATTTGGTACGTGATAATTGGTTACAGTGGAGCTTTCACAATATACAAAAAGATGTTCATTCAGAATAAACTAGCGTGCTTTGTCTCGCAGCGAAGCCGCAACAACTCTCAGTATTTGTATTTTTTTTATACAAATGACATGAGTTTCGCTTCCACTTGAGAGAAAATGATATGAGTTGCGCTGTCGTTTGGGAAGAGAAATGGTCATAGAAAGAAATACGTTTGATTTCTTGCGGCAATACGTAGGAAGTGATACATAGAGTAAGCAAGGATTATATAAATTCTTAGCTTGTAATGTGACTAGAGAGATTGTACGGAATGAAATAAGTAATATCACAATAAATTAAGTATACTTAAATAAATAAAATATAATTGGATTACTTGTAATTTTTTAAGAACATCCACAAAAATTTAATGCAAAAAAATAACTTTGAGAAAGCTTGTAGATAATTAAATAAAAAAAGTAAAATTTTTAAATTATATTGATTTAAGAACCAGCATAAAAATTAATGCAAAAATAACTTTGAGAAGGCTTGTAAATAATTAAACAAAAAACTAAAATTTATTTATATGTAATAAAAGAAATAGAGGACCAATATATATATGGTAAATAAAAAACCCACCCTCTCCCCCCAGAAAAAAAAAAACACGCGTTTCTCTTTCTTATTTCATTTCATCATCCCCTGCCTCTTTTTCTCAAAATAAAAAATCCTCTATTTCTCATATTTATTTGATTTGATGTATATCCCCATACTCATATTTTGGTGTTTCATAATTAAAACTATAATTGCATGCGGCAAGTTACATAAAATAACAGGAAAAGAGCCACAAACGATCCGAAAAGAATTCACATGGGTCTTGCTTTTGGCACTATTTTTCTATAGTCGATTATGTACAGCTTTTTGTGTTGTTTGAAAGAGGGATACTTTTAATAGGGTGCGTTTGGATAGGTGTGGGAAGAAGGGAAGAAGGGAAAAAGTGGGAAGAAGTATTGGAAAGTGTGTAATTTTGTGAAGAGTTTGGATTGTTTATAATTTTTTTTCTTCTCATCTTCCTTCTTCCTCTTCTTCTTCTCTCATCCAAACGCACCCATAGATCTGTTACATAAGTAAACGCGAAACAACCCTAAATGATCCATAAAAAAATATATGGAGGCTGTCTTTGTCAGCTAACTTTTTCTATGGTCGATTATGTACATCTTTTTATGTTGTCAACAGAAATAGATGTTTTAATAGCTTTGTAACAAAAAAGAGTATATAATATGGCCGCAGTAAGTCCTGAAATTGATATATTGTATGATTTCTGCCGTGAGGTCCACCATGTGAACTGGTGTGTTCTTTGGATGCACCTTTAGATGCAGTAGACCAATACCGTAACCCACATAAAAAAAATCCAGTAGAGAAACAGTTCACATTAATGATGGCACACCATGTGCACTGAAAAGACACACTACAGACCATGGTCATGTAATCCCAGCCATGCGATTAGGGATCAAAGGGGCGGAAAATTGGGACGGAAAATCGGAATAAAAAATCGGAAATGTTACTGTTTCCGAGGCGCCGCGCATCCATTTTTGTAGGTTATAAAAGTAAATATTTCACGCGCTAAAAGAACACTTGCCCTCATGAAAAGTGAAATATTTCATGCGATAGAGTCACGTACCCTAAAAATAAACCGAAAATTTTTAATGCAAAAAATATATAATTCACCATTTGTTTGATATTAAATAATTTGAAGCTAATAGATACAATTAAGTAGAGCAACTATTTCATATTTGATTATACACGCAACGGTTATAGCCAAAAAAAAAAACAACAGGTCAACGGTACAAAGAAATATGTTGCCAATCAACTTATTTTAAAAATTATGATAGCTAACATAGGTTAGAACTTAGAAAACAGTTCCAAATTTAAATAATTTTAGTAACAACAGTTATTGAAGCGCCCGTCATGACTCTGTATTCCGAATTCTACGTGTCAAATAAGTTATGGCGTAATATTTAATTGAAATATTTAAAGTTCTAAAACTATTGCTCAGTTGAATTCTTAATAATATTGAATTATTCATATATAACATCTCGGTAGGAAAATTAAATGAATTTAAGCAAACACCCAATGGGTTCTCGAAAGCGTTTCTTACAAAAACCTTTCCGGCTCTCGCTAGTCTCTTCCTGCTGTACGACCGGAGTAGAGGATTAAATCGCCGGTGATCCTCCTTTTGTTAATGTAAAACCCTTTAGCTATCCTTTACTGTACTTGCTCTGAAGCGAGATACAAATTGGAGAAGAGAGTAGATAGAATTGTTATTTGAATTTCGTATTTCTGTTTGTCACAATTTTCTATTACATCCACACAGTATTTATAAGAGAGTTGATACAAGCTGTACTTAAGGGTATAAAACCTAATTACAATTAATGCCAACGGGAGGGTCCTTTTCGCCCCGACTGCTCTTTCAAAAAAAAGCGAATAAAAAAATCTTTCTCCCTCAAACCCTAAACGGGAGAGGCGGCCGCCGCCGACCTCTTCCCATTCTCTTTTTTTCGTTCTACCCATCCTTTCTGCTACAAGTACAGCCAGTATAAGGCGGTGATATGTTGATTCGGCGGTTCGAGCGTCGGATGCCGTGTGATTTTCAGTCGTGCGTCGTGGAGAAGTGATTTGTTGTCGAGATTATGCATTCGAGGTGCGGTGCGGCTTCCATGGGTGCGCGACTGGAATTGCTGCGTCGACCGCCCCGCCAATCCCTTTTCACTTCTTCCCTCCCCTTCTCCTGAAAGCACAGCTAGCAGAAGACGGTGAGATAAGTTGATTATGTTGTTGCATCAAGTGTCGTGCGATTATCGGCCGTGCAAAGTGGAGACGTGATTTGGCTGCTGAGGGTGTGAAGCAGCGGTGTCAAACGGCCGTCAGGGGAGGACAGCCGAGATTTGTGGCACGATCGTCGTGGATTTGCAGCGATGTGTGGTGCGACCGTTACGGCGCACGATGGAGGTGCGCTACGGCCATGTACTGCACAGCCGAGTGTGGCATGGACGTTGCGGATGCCCAGCTTGTGAAGTAAGTACATGGGATTTGGTAAGAGGCGATCGTCGTAGGTGAACTTCAAGGTGTCGTTCCGGTCAGATTTTTTATTGTCGCGACAATGGATAGTGGAACTCTACTCCAAATCTGGATTGAGCCTTAGTGCCAGTCTGTGGTGAGACCAGAAGCAGTGATCATCCTTTTCATTTGCTTTTCGGAGGTATTGTTTTGCGATTTTGCGTCAAGCCTAGTCTGTAGGCACTTGATAGGTTCTAGATTGAATTTGGATAAGTTTACATCTGTGTTAGGTATAGACATTGTTAGGAGTTTATACCGTTTTTTATTATGACGTACCAGTTTTGATACTGGTATTTGTTTTCAGTTTTTATTGAATGTAAACTTTTGTTTTTATTAATGGAAAATTGTCACTAATTGCTGACCCTAAAAAAAATACAATTATTGCCAATGATTAACACTCATCTGGAGAGCAACTGAATTTTGTTGCGCTAATTTATCTGCTGAGGATCTTCTATGGCATATTATGAGACACACAATGTTGTATGTAAAATTTGTTGGCTAATATACCCCTATCAAACCAATGTGCTTGATAGCACATTGAGTTTGTCCTTCAGAAAATAAAATCTTTCTGTAGAGAGTGGCTTTGTCATGATATCACCAAGCTGATCTTTGGAACATATGAATTTAACACACAATTGTTTTGAAACCACTCTCTCTCTCTCTCTCTCTAATGAAATGGTAATCAATCTCTATGTGTTTGGCCCTTGCATGAAATATTGGATTGGCAGCTAGAAAAGTAGCTCCAATATTATCACACAAAAGGATAGGTGGATGATCTAATGTAACATGTAACTCCTCTAACAAGAATTGTAACCATAAAATTTCAGCACAACTCAATGTCAAACCTATATATTCAGCCTTAGTACTACTCCTTGAAACAATTACTTGTTCTTTTTGCACTCCAAAAAATCAAGTTTTTGCCAAAGTAACTGCAGAAGCGTCTATCATCTGGACATCCAACCCAGTCTGAATCACTATATGCATGAAGAGTAGAGGAGGAACAAGGGTGACTAAACAAACCATGATCCATAGTACCACACAGGTATCTCAGAATACATTTGACCGCTGCCCAATGCAAGTCAATGGGATTGTGCATGAACTTAGACACCTTATTCACAACATATATGCAATATCTAGTCTAGTCAATGTGCATATTGCAGAGCACCAACCATATTTCTATAGAGAGAAGGTTCAGCAAATGGATCTCCACTGTCTTTGAAAAGTGTGATCTGAGTGGCAATTAGAGTTGTGACTGGTTTAGCATCCAATATCTTAGTTCTGACAAGAAGATCACCAACATATTTGGTTTGAGTGAGTAAAATGTCATCTGTTTTGTAGTGAGTTTCAATTCCCAAGAAAAAATTGAGGGGTCCCAAATCTTTTACAGCAAATTGTTGTTGTAATTGTTGTATGCAAGTTGAAATCATCTGAGTATTGCTGCCAGTAACTAAGATATCATCAACATATACCAAGATGAACAATGTATGACGATGATGTTTGGCAATGAATAGAGAAGGGTCATATATAGCTTGAAGCTACAAAGCCAATGTCAACTGTGAGGAGCTCAATTTTTTAAACCAAGCACGTGGCGCTTGTTTCAAGCCATAGAAAGATTTAGTTAAAAGACATACATGGTCTGCACGTGAAGCATCAATGAAGCCAGGGGCTGAGCCATATATACTTTCTCTTGCAAATCTCCATGGAGAAATGCATTACGCATATTAAGTTGTCCGATGCCCCAGTTTGATGAAATTGTCAAAGATAGGATCAATATGATGGTTGTAGACCTCACCACAGGACTGAAGGCATAAAAAAAAAATCAACTCCCTCTTCTTAATTGAACCCCTTAACAATTAAACGAGCTTTGTGTCTTTCAATTGAGCCATCTAATTTTTGTTTGAGTTTGTACACCCATTTACAGCCAATAATTTTTTTATTAGAATGAGGAGGAACAAGTTGCCAAATATTATTTTTGGCTAGAGCATTTATTTCATCTAACATTGCTTCTCTTCATTTTCTCAGCTTGAGTGAAGCATGTTGGCTCAGAGGTGAGTGTTGATGCGTAGGCCACATAGCCAGGAAACAATTTTGTCCTTATTGTTTTGTCTTTGTTTCTTGTGACCATGTTGTGAGACTGTGTTGTTGAAGAGGTGATGTGATGCTGCTAAGGTGTAGAAGGAGAGAGAGCACCTGAAGCTGCACCTTGATCATTGATGTTAAGTTGAATATCATCAGTTGGAGGCTGAGTAGTGAATGGAACATCTTCAGTTGATGTATCTGGCAATGGTTGAGTCAACCTGTGGCAACTGTAAACTGAGTATCCGCTGTAGGTGAAATGACTTAAGTTTCAACTGTAGGGGAATTGACTTGATTTACAGCTGTAGCCTGTAGGTGAAGCATCAGTCAGGGGTTGAGCATCTGCAGGAAGTTGGGCAGACACAGGAGCTGATGACTCTCCAGAGTGTACCGAGGCAAGAGATGAAGTCTATCATTTCTAGTTTTTGTTTTTTTTTTCTCTTTTTGAACTCTATCACTTCTTTCTTTCTTTATCCATATGCTTAGCTCCACTTGTAAGGGAACGATATAATTGCATCATCTTGGTAGATATGTACCGTCGATTTATGATATGGCGGTTTTAATTGGGTTGACGAAATATAGCTCAGTAATCGCCAATTGTGCCGGATATTCTTCCTACGAGATAGATATAATATGGTCCATTCGATGTGATTTCAATGCGTACGATCTTCTGAGGAGTATATATGAATAGTTATGTATAGAGCTGTCAGCGTGATAAAATATCATGTGATTCCGTTTCGTTTAAGCGAAACGAAACGAATAACAGAATTGGTTTTCATTCCGGTCCAATAACGAAACGATAAACGGAATGTGGAATTATACTGTTTCGACTGTTTCAGTCTCATTTCAAACCGTTTCATGTGTTATTTCTGAAGTGGAACGGTTAACAAAACGAAATTCTGTGTCGTTTCAGAAACGAAACAGTTAACGAAATAGAATTCTATACCGCGTTCCTTAACGGAACGGCAAACGAAACAGCCCGTTCCGTGCATTTCTGCCACATTTGACAGCTCTAGTTATTTATCTGAAGAGGAATATACTAAGTTTGCATTGTAATGCGTACATCAGTTGACGTCCAAAATAATGGTGGTCCATTTATTTTGGTATGAAATGTCTGGATGTATAACTAGGCCTGATTAACGTTGCTAACGGACACGGAATGGGGTGTTCCGTTTACCGTTCCGTTAACGAAACGAAATGGATTTCGCTACCGTTTACCGTTCCACTTACTAAACGAAATGATTTCGCTAAACGGCATGTACAAAAACACGTTAAAACACGTTAAACTGCTCCATTTCATATTCCGTTTACCGTTTCATTAAGGAAACGAAACAAATATCAGTACCGTTTACCGTTCCGTTTCAGCAAACGGAACGGCATAACGTTTTTTTTGTTTCCGTTGGCAGGCCTATGTATAACATTCTTACTTTTGTGTTTGTGGGCCTAAGGGCCTTTCATACTCAACTTTTGTATTTGTTTTATTTTGTTGCAGTTCGTGTTGGCAACTTGGCAAGTGGCTACCAACGAACTCATAATTGCATGTTGCGACCATTTTTATTTTTCAGCTGTTTCGGATATTTAGTTTGAAAAAAAAAAAAAAAAGTCATACTTTTCTTTTAATAATACTTGTAGTAACTGCTTGTGAAGTGTCAATTTAATTGAACGGCCATTTTCTTAATTTCTAACTAGATCATAATGTATTTTGAAAATTTTGAAAAAAAATTTCCCCTTTCTAGGTGAAATTGTTATCAGAATAGAGAGGACCAATTATAGCGCCAAAATATTTAACTAAGAAGTATAACTGAAGAAGGAAATACACAAAACAGTAAGCACTAAAGTATATGATCGAGTTTTCTTACATGGTCACTGACAAAGTTTTGAATTTGAACATTTGTCCTTTGCCTCTGATGACTTGAACAACAAGGTTCTCACATTTCATTAATGTATTTTTATTATTCTTCCCTCCTTTTTTTTAAAAAAAAATTTTTAATCTATTGTCCTCAATTGGCAGCAATTTTTATATATACCCTATTTCTTCTCGTGTAAAGTAAAAACATATAATTTTCTCAAAAAAAAAAAAACAGAGACACATTGGTTGTTTATTATTTTTAATTATTAAACCCAAATTAAAGGAAATTATCAAACAATTACTAACAATGAAACATCCTTACACCTGCCCAATGCCCACACAACACAGAAAAGGCACACTCATTAAAATCAATGCAATACTAATAACAGACTATAGATGCAGAATCGAGTAACACATATAGGCTCCGTTTGGATGGTATGAGAATAAGAGGAATAAAAGAAGAAGTATTGGGATGTGTGTAACTTTGTGAATAGTTTGGATTGTTTATAATAAATTTACTTTTTTATTATCTTATTCCCTTATTCGTAGTGCTCATCCAAACGGAGCCATAAAGAAGTAGAAAAATATGATATGACGATTGAAAAAAAAAATAGTACGGAAAAAAATAAAAAGTAAAAGGTAGTTTTCTTGGAGGAGATATGGTCCAAGGAAACTGTTTGGAGTAGTGGCAGTGCTATCGGATCATGGATTTGGTCACAACATAACTGAGCTCACGGGGCAAACTTATTCCGAATCATTGATTATTTGAGCTGTCAAATGTTGTGACCAAATAAAAGGGGAGTTGACCAAATCCATGATCCAACCTTATACAATGATTCAGAATAAATAACGTTGAGCTGTCAAACGCTAAAATTTGTACCGTTGAGCTCAGTTATGTTGTGACCAAATCCATGATCCGATAGCACTGCCACTACTCCAAACAGTACGCATTACAATGCAAACTTAGTATATTCCTTTTGGACCATATCTCCCCTTGACAGCTCTAGTTATTTATTCCGAATCATTGTATAAGGTTGGATCATGGATTTGGTCACAACATAACTTAGCTGTCAAATGTTGTGACCAAATAAAACTCCCCTTTTCGTCAACTCCCCTTTTGGACGTCAACTGATGTACGCATTACAATGCAAACTTAGTATATTCCTCTTCAGATAAATAACTAGAGCTGTCAAATGTGGCAGAAATGCACGGAACGGGCTGTTTCGTTTGCCGTTCCGTTAAGGAACGCGGTATAGAATTTTATTTCGTTAACTGTTTCGTTTCTGAAACGGCACAGAATTTCGTTTTGTTAACCGTTCCACTTCAGAAATAACACATGAAACGGTTTAAAATGAGACTGAAACAGTCGAAACAGTATAATTTTAGCGGCAGTGCTATCGGATCATGGATTTGGAGTAGTGGCAGTGCTATCGGATCATGGATTTGGTCACAACATAACTGAGCTCAACGGTACAAATTTTAGCGTTATTCCGTGACGTTACCACTAAATGGAACAGCAAACGGTAGTGAAACTGGTTTCGTTAATAAAACGAAACGACAAACATAATAGACCGGTAAATACACATATAAATGGAACGGTAAACGATATAGGGTATTCCGTTTTCGTTATTTTGTTTTCGCGTTTATTATTTTACCGGTGTAGAATAGTGTAATAACAGAGAGAGGAGTACAGAGCATCTAGAGGATCTGAGGAGGATATTCTCATTTCTCGAGTCCTTCGTCGACCCACTCGAGGTAGGGTTTATCCCCATTTCCTTCCTAGCGCCGCTCAACTACTCGAATGTCTCTCTGTCTTCTCCTTTATTCCCTCTCTCAAAACTCTAAGCGGCGCCGACAAGCGACAGCTCTCATATGTCTAGCCTTCTCTCTCCCTCTCTTGCTCGATCAAATTCAAGAAGAGAGGCACTCAATCAATCAATCATTTCTGAAAAGAAAGGTCTCACTTTCTTTTAATAATTCCATTCGTGAGTGTTTGTGAAGTGTTAACTTCCAACTGAAATTTAATGGCCATTTTTTTAATTTGTAATTATATCATATTTTATTTTGAAACAATTCGCCCCTTTCTATGTAAAAATCTTGTCATAATTGAGAGGACAATTATAGCGACAAAATATTTAACTAAGTACTGAATGAGGAAATGCACAAAACAGTAAGTACTTTTAAAAGTATACAATGGAGTTTTATCACCAACAAACTTTTGGATTCGAGTATTCTCCTTTCCCACTTCTGACTGGGTGTTAACTTTGGAGCCGTTTGGATCGTTTAAGAATTTGGAGATTTGAAGAAGTTGCAATTCTTAAAAATAAATTTATTGGGAAGTGTGTAATTTTGTAAAGAGTTTGGATTGTTTATAATAAATTTATGATAGGAAGATGAAATTTTCCAAATTCCTTAGAAATCCAAACAGCCCCATTATTCTTCCCTCCGTTTATTCTTAAATTTTCCATCTATTTTACTCAATTGGCAGCGATTTTTGTGCATACCTTATTTCTTCTCGTATAAAGCAGAAAAATATAATAAGCTAAAAAAAAAACAGAGACACGTTGGGCGTTTATTATTTTAATCATTAAGCCCAAATTAAAGAAAATTATCAAACAATTACCAACAATATAACATCCTTACACTTGTACAGTAAAGGCAAACTCGATGAAATTAATGTGATACCAACAAAAGACTACAGATGCAAAATCGAGTCACACATAAGAAGTAAGAAAAATATGATATGATGATTGAAGAAAAATAGTAGAACAAATAGGGCTGTCAATGGGTACGATACGGTAGAAGGTATTTTCATACCCGTATCCGTTAAAATTTTCTTTACCCATACCCGTACCCGTACCCGTTAAAAAAGACTTTACCCGTACCATATCCGTACCCGTTAAGAATTAACGGTAAGGATAGGGTAACGGTACATAGCGGATAATAATAATAATATTATTAATTTAATAAAAATATATAATGTGATAAATAAATAGTATCAAATAAATATATAGATAAAGTAAACTATTTAGATAATATTTTAGATATAACAAAAATTATGAAATTTATTCTCATATCAATTGAATTAAAAAAAAATCTATATAACTAATTATAAATTATAATATAATATAGAATGAAAAATTATCATCATAAATAAGTTTGGATGAAGATCAAAATTAATAACATATCTTTCGAAATATGCTAAAAACATGATTATATATACATATATGTTTGTAAAATATTGCCCGTTAGATAATGGGTACGAAATAACCTTTACCTGTACCCGTACCCGATAAGTTAACGGAAATTTTTCTTTACCCGTATCCATATCCGTTAGTCTAACGAAAATAAAATATTACCCATACACGCCTTATCGAATACGGTACGGGTAGGGTAAACGGATTTCATTGACGGCCCTAAGAACAAAATAAAAAGTAAACGGTGTTATTCTCGGAGGAGATCTGGTCCATGGAACGTACGTGTTTGGATTTGTGGCAGTGCTATCGATCATGGATTAGGGGGAGAACTGACTGAGCTCACGGGGCAGGTTGATTGTCATTTTTTCATCTTTTTTGGTGAGGTGTTTAAGCTTGGGCATGACTCCCTCCATTATCGTCAAAGACAGGACTCCCCGAATATCAAGCCACAAGGTTTGAAGGACAGGGAATCCGACTGGACAAATCATTACGAACTTATGCACATAAAACGAATACACATAGCCTCCTATTTGAAGTTTCTGTAGGGTTTTTAGCCTTCCCAGCTCCGGCATGGGATCTTCTTTAAGTTTGGAGTGAATAAGTGTGAGTTTGACCAGGTATTCTGGGAACAAGCTAGCCTCTACTTTGTTGACACCTAAAGCACCTTTCAAATACAGGATTTGTAGATTTTGATAATTTGGGAGGCCCCTCGGATAAACAATCTCCTTTGGGATATCATTATCATACCCGGCAGCAATCTCCAGGGTCTGTAGGTACGGCAGAGTTTCAAGTAGATGGCCCACCACATCCCAAACAATTCTTGGTTCGCGCAAAGCACCATTATTAAACTTCAACTTCCGCAGATTTTTTAAACAGGGAAGTTGATTACGCCATGCGTGCTCACCGGTAACCCATCCAAGGTTTTGGAGGTTTGTAAGGTCAGCATTCGATGGTAGTCCTTTCCATGGGTTGGTATCTGTAAACGAGAAGAGTACATGCCTCAATGTCCCAATTTTCCATAAGTCTGTCAGTCGTATACCACGAAAATCAGAACACTGAACATCTCGAAAATCCAAGGTCTCGAGATTCTTTAAACGAAACCACAAAAATTTACTAGGCCATTCGAGTATGTAGCAGCCTCTCAATCCCAGGTATTTCATGTGAATTAACCCATCGATCCCCGCGATTTTAATCCTGGCATTCTCAATTTCTACAACTCTTAGTAGTCTAAACTTAACGATCTCTGAGGAGAAGTCTGTGACTGGGAATCGTCTTCGGCCCAAACATAACAAGGAACGGGTATTTTTATCCACAACATAATTTATAAATTCCGCATAGTCAACTGATTGAAGCGAGGCACGACGGATTACTCTGTGGGGATGATTGACCCCTTGTGTTTTTGGAAAGACCGTAACAAAATTTTCCTTCTCCGCTTGACGCATTGCCAAGTCGCGAAGAAGATCATGCAGCCGACAGGACTTGATTGAACCAATAGAATGTCGACTTGATACTTGAATCATACTCCTAAAATATTATTTTTATGAACATTCATGAGTTCCTCTCACAAATAACAACAACAAACGCAAAAGAAAATAAAAATGATTCTCGGAAAAGCTAGATTTTTTTTTATAATTATCTACAATATTGTTATTTAATAGTTTATTGTGGTTGGTTATAATATATGTGCAGAAAGTTTTCATATTCCAAAAAACCACAATCATACTTTTAATTTCACGGGAGATGCATTTCTAAAAACATTAATAACTTTTGAAAATTATTTGGTATTAGATTGAGAGCTCACAAAATAAACACATTATTTGGTATTATTTGGTTATAATATATTCATTTATTTTCTAACATCTTAATCTAATATCAATTGTACTCTGCAAGTTATTAGTTTTTTTTTATTATTAACTAAAATCTCTCGTGAAATGCAATAAGATTAGCAATTTGAATTAGATGTTTAATTTTTTAAAAAGTGAAATATAAATATTATAAAGGGCATTGTTATTTGTTTTATGGTACGAAAATTTGTGACATTTTATGGCATCTAAGTGTTGTGACTTCAGATTTTTTTTTTCTCTAGATTAGATATAATTGGAAAGTTTAGTATTAAAGAAATAAAATATATTTCGGATATATATATGTAGTAGAATTAATTACTATATATATGGAATCAATTGGAAAAACAAAACAACATTAATTAATTTTCAAATGTGCGTGGAAATTAAATCTATATGGAAGACAGGAAGGACTGTCAACACTTTCGATTGAAAAATATAAAATACTAGAAGTTGCACAATGGTTACAAGACAACTTAATCTAGAATGAAATTATTATTATTTATACAAATCAGAAGTCGGCGAAAAGTGTACATCATGTTAGTGAAAATAAGATAGACATATTATAGCAGGCTGAAAATAAGTTAACTGCGACTTCCATAAAAACCAGTTAAACTTTAGCGGGTCATTCAAAACATTTCTATATGTTTAATTACCTTATACATAATAAGAATTGAAATAGAAAGAAAATAAGCACCTATGAACAAGTTGCTCCAGGTATTCTTCAGCTTTTAGCTCCATCGTCTTTTTCTCATCATATGGTATGTGTTTTTCTGCCACCCACAATCTGATGAGCCGTCTAGCAGAGATCTCATAGTCTTCCGGAAAGGAAGCCAGATATAGGAAGCAATCTTTAAGGTGATAAGGCATGTCTTTATAACTCATGGCTAGAATTTTCATGCATTCTTGACCTTCGTCATGCCAATTCATTTTGTCCAACACATATTTCCATTCATGGTAGGTCTTGCCTCTAAATTTAACGAGACCACCTAATACTATTAATGCTAAAGGTAAACCTTTGCATTTCTCGGATAACGCGTGTGCTACTTCACAGAGATCCCAAGGACATTCTTCGTCAGGTTCTCGATAAGGAAGAGCTTTTTTGAGAAAGAGATCAAAGCTTTCTTTTTTTCCTAAAAATGCAAGTTTATAAGGTGTCATTTCCGAATCAGCTGATTGAGCAACTTTGATAGATCTGCTAGTTATTAGTACTCCACTTCCGTTTTTGCTATCAGGCAACGCATCACTTAATTGATCCCACACCTCATCCTCCCACACATCATCTAAAATAATTAGATAGGTTCTACTGCTTAATAAATTTTTTAGCTCGCTAATTATACCAGATACCTCTTCCTTCTTAGGTTCAGAATATCCCTTGAGTTCGCTTAGCATCTTTCTTGCAAGATCAATTAGACTGAATTGTTGTGAAACTGAGAGCATAATGTGAAACTCGAAATTCACCTTCGCACAGGATATACCAAAAAGTTTTAAAAAAAGTCAGTACTAAGATATCATAAAATTATTTACCAACGCATACTTTAATGTGAGTCATTTATTAGTAAACATTTATACGATAGGACTAATTTCGAAAGGGCCTTACAATGCATCAATTTTCCCAGTAAATTAACAACCTTAAATCGCAGAATGTAAATTTTATATTATATATTACATCATAGATGTAGATTGAGCGATGTTTCTAAAATTTTGATTTTCAAACTACCGATCTAAACCATCTAATGTGTTCTCCATATTAAAATTTCGTTTGAAATAAAATTTTGCATTTTATAAATCTTTTACTATTGTTTTGTGTTTTATTTTTCAAAAAAACATCGTTATTATAGCTTGATTTCCAATAGAACTTATGAAAAATATATTGAACCATTTTATTTCAATATCAATGAACTTGCCTTTCGTACACCATGCGGGCAAGAGTTGTCTTTCCAAGACCACCAGCACCAACGATTGTGATGACAGCACGCCTAGCTGGTTTTTTAGCACGCCCGGCTGTTTTTTCAGGGCACAGTAAGTTGAGAATGTTGTTCTTGTCGGATTCCAAGCCTACTATTTCTGTTTCGTCCACATCTTGGTAAGCAGTTCTCCGTTTAGGCATTATTATTGTGTCTGATGATCCCCCGTCTTCTTGGTTTTTTAGGGGTGCTATTGCATAGTCGTTTTTGCTCTTAGATATCTCATCAAGCAGGTTTTGGATGTCAGCGAGCTCTTCGCCAAATTTGTGGCGAATTGCCGGCTCCTTCACCAGCTTTTTTACTTTGTCCCACAAGCTGCGACCTTTCTTGCAATCTTCAAGTTCAAGATGGAAAGTGTCAACAGCATCGTCGATGCGATAGGCCACATCTCGGAGTTCATTCAGCCAGTTCTCCGCTCGTTCATCTCCTCTGCTTCGTTTCGAGTCTGCATCCTTCAGGCAGCACTGGATACGTTTCAGTTCTCTCTCCGTTTTTTCAACTTGCTTCTTGACCCCACCCAACAGCTCCCCCTCTTTGGCTGCCATATCCCAAAGCTTGCCCACTACAACCGCCACTATTGACATTGTCGACATTGCCATTTTTTCCTCAGTTGTGACTAAGCACATATCTAAAATTTTTTCGCCTGTAATTTTTCAAATAATTTCATTTATTAAGAAATAAAAATTTTATTATACTATTTTTCAATTAACTTGTCTATTTTTTTTTGCTGAAGTGAAAATAGTTTTTTTTTTTTTTTGTATTTACCCACCTATTGGATGGGTATGTTTGCTAGTTATTTTTAAAATTAATGGAGATTTCACACTATACAAAAATGTTCATTCAATATATATATAAAAGTGATATATTTTGCGCAAAAATGATTACGTGCCCTCAAAAAAAGTGGAACCATTCAATAGAGTCACGTATCCTAAAATTAAAGTGAAATTTTTTAATGCAGAATATTTAAAATTCACCATTTTGTTGATGCTAAATAATTTAAATTAAATCATTTTATATAATTAAGTAAAACAAGTCGCTATTTAGATCTGACTATATGCAATGAAAAAAAAAAAAAACTGTTCAATGTTCCAAAGAAATGTATTGCCAGCCAAGTTATTTTTAAAATATTATGATAGCTGGCATAGATTGGAAAAAAGTTCCAATTTTAAATAATTTCAGGAAGTATAATTCAGAAATGTGATATATACTTTTACAAATATTTGTTGCTCATATAATTTGGAACTTCCTGAAATACTTTTACAAAATCTAAACAAAATACTTTTTACGAATCTTTATAAATATTTGTTTGACCGATTTTCGATAGGTGAAAACAAATAGCATCTCCGATGCATATTACTATAAATATTCACATTTCCATTAAATTAATTTTTAATTATAAATACAATCCAATAAATAAGTACATATCTTCGCAAAGGTATGTTGTGTACTAGCTAGATGCCAACAAAAAAATATATATATAATAGAAACAGAGGCTTCTCCAAATTCTTGGTGGCAGTTCGCATTAATTTTTTCTCAATTTATGACAAATTCTTGTCTTCGTTTTATTCATTATTAAAGTTCAAATACACGGAAGTAAAAATAAAAAATAATAATAACGGAGCAAATTAACCCCTGCCAAATGATTTGTGTGATAACCATGGCAATCAAGCAAAAATTATTAGACAGTCAAGGCACAATAATCCTTGCCAAATAATCACAGATTGCAAGGTCATCACTAACAGATTGCAAGGTCTTTTGTTTTTTTTAGGGCCAACAAGTGCCGGCAATTTTGCATTAATAATAAAAGAAGTTTACAAAAAAAACTGTTTGCAAGGTCAAACTATTGACTTACCAAATTTGAAAGTAAAAGAGAATTTTGCCGAGCTCAAGTAACTTCTACAGCAACACGGAGAAGTGATAACTCTCAGATATGCTGCACGAGAACTATTGACGATACCACATGAGTTAGCAAATCAGAGCCGTCGTATCCACACAAGAACTCCTTTTCAAATGGATCGCCGCACAGGTACCAAGCTCGACAGAGCGATTTTTGTAAGAGAACTCTTAAGAAGGAGAAAACTATCCAAAATCACAAAAGATTAATTGGTTTTCTTGTTGACCAGATATGTGTAGAAGAAGGGAGTGAGGGAAGACGCGCATTATCATTGACCAGATCCGGAGCTGATAACTACAATCAAAGGTTCAGACAATCAAACAATCAAAGACTAAAAATAGAAATTTTCGCTAATTAAATTTTTCCAAAAACAGAAAGCGTCTCCTTCTCCTTTGTTCCTCCTCTCACTCCCGCTTCACCCTTTCTCCCGTCGCACTCACGCGCATCTCTCCGTCGCCGTCGCGCCATTCCGTTGCCGTCGCCCTCAGCCGTCGCGCCATCCCGTCGCCGTCGCCGTCGCGCCATCCCGTCGCTGTCGCTGTCGCGCCATCCCGTCGCTGTCGCCGTCGTGTCATCCCGTCGCTGTCGTCGTCGCGCCATCCCGTCGTCGTCGCCCTCAGACGTCGCGCCATCCAGTCGCCGTCGCTCTCAGCCGCCGCGCCATCTCGTCGTCGGCGCGCAGCCCTGTCGTCGCCGTCACCCAGCTCTGCCGCGCAGCCCTGCTGTTATCAGAATCAGAAATTAAATATTATTTACTCCCTCAGTTATATTAAATACTTCCTTACTACTAATTATTTACTCCCTTATAGTTTTTAGTTACTCCCAAGCAACAGTAGAATCAGAATATTATTTACTCCTTTATAGATATTAGATACTCCTTTTACACTAGTTATTTACTCCGTTATAGTTATTTAGTTACTCCTAAAGAACAACAGAATCATATATGAATATTATTTACTCCCTTAATTATATTAAATACTCCCTTAATACTACTTATTTACTTCCTTATGGCTATTTAGTTACTCCCAAACTACAGTACAATCAGTTCTGAATATTATTTACCCACTCATACATATACTCCTTGTATACTAGTTATTTACTCCCTTATAGCTATTTAGTTACTCCCAAACAACAGTACAATCAGATATGTATATTATTTACTCCGTTGTATATATTAGTTACTCCCTTATAGTGATCAATTTCCTCCCTTATAGTAATTTAGTTACTCCAAAAAAAACAGCAGAATCAGATATGATTGTTATTTAGTCCCTTATACATATTAGATACTCCCCCACACTGATTAATATCATCCCTTGTAGTAATTTAGTTACTTCCAAATTGTAACAGAATTAGATCTAAACCTCTTTTCTCTTCTTATCCTTTCTTCTTCCTCAACCAGATCTGATCTAGGAGAGGGAGCAGTGAGGTGAGGCGGAGGTCAAGGTGAGACGGAGGAGACGAGAGGCGGATGAGAGAAGAGGTAGTTGCGAGACGGAGGAGATTTGAGGCGGAGGAGAGGACATGCTGAGGCGGAGGAGAGGTGAGGCGAAACAGAGGAGAGGTTGAGGCGGAGGAGAGTATAGGCGAAGGAGAGGTTGAGATGAGACGAAGGCGAAGGCGGAGGCGAGACGGAGAAGTGGTTGAGATGAGACGAAGGCGAAGGCGGAGCCGAGATCTGAATCGGAGATTGTGAGGAGATCCATTTGAGAGAGAGGAGACGGAGAACGTAAAAAAAGGGGAAGGTGAGATGAGGGGAGCGTGCACGCTTGATTGTTTGATTGCGTGAATATTGATTGATGTAAGTAATTCTCATTCTATATGCAATAATGCAAAGAGCCGAAGATCCATCATTTCTAAATATTAGTATGCTACATTGGTACTTGGTACGTGACTCCATATGCAAAGACCCATTATTTCTAAATATTAATATGGTACTTGATAAATTTTTTTTTTTTCTCGAGAGCTTGTTATAGCGGAGCTTTCACAACATAAAAATCTTCATTCAGAATAAAGGGAATATTTCACGCAAAAAGAACATATGACCTCGGGGAAAGTGAAATATTTCATGCAATAGAGTCGCATATATATCCTAAAATTAAACTAAAAATATATAAAATTCACCATTTAATTGATATTAAATAATTTAAAATTAATATATATAATTAAGTAAAGCAACTTTTTCATATTTGACTATGCATGCAGGCAACTATTATAAAAAAAAAAGCTGGTCAACGATACAAAGAAATATGTTGCCAATCAACTTATTTTAAAAGTTATGATAGCTGACCTATGTTGCACAGGTACGGGTTCGAGTACCGTACCCGGTACGATTCGGGTACGGCGGTTTGAAAATTTTTAAAAATCTCCGGTACGGGTACGGCGATTTATATATATAATATATATTTATTTATTTTTATTTATGATGACTTATGAGAATTTGACAATTTTTGTATATGAAATATGTTTTTATAATGTGGTCCAAGTTCATATTTTTTTTTATTGCTTTGGTGATTAACAATTAATGCAATATTGTGAGATTCAACCCGTTTATTGCAATTAATGCATGTGATATTCGCTCCAAGGCCCAGTACAGGACTGTGGTTTTCCAATTTTGAAATGCAACTTAGTCCCACAGAGAAAAATGATCTAATACAAAAATAGTATATAAGAAAGGAATAATGTTGGAGCGCTGTAAACTAATCCGGTACGCGACGGTACGCCACGTGGCACTTTCGGTTCGTACCGGGTCGTACCGGGGTAACATAGTAGCTGACATAGGTTATAACAGTTCCAAATTTAAATAATTTTAGAAAGTTATGTTGACAACTTAATAATCAATAGTTGTTGAAGCGCCAGTCATGACGCTCCATCCCGAATTCTACATGTCGAACAAGTTAAGATGTAATATTTAATTGAAATATTTTAAAGTTCTAAAACTATTATTAGATTCAATTCTTAACAATATTGAAATATTCATAACATCTCGGTAGCCCAACAAAGACCATTGTTGCTGACTTGCTGTAATGCCAAACCTCAATTCCTGCAACAAGGAGCAGTAATTGTTGATAATCCATGTTATGCAAAATCTGAAACAATTTCAAAATTATCCAAAGAGGTCTTAGAATTCTGATAGCCATGCACTTTTTATTCCAAATGTGCCCTTGCAGAATATGAGTGAAAAATTCATGCCTATTTTAATAAATGAAAAGGAGAAACGATACTGCGTATTAGTGCCAATTTACGGATTGTCTAACATCTCAATCAGCCATAAATCTCCACGACAACTACAGCAAAAGGGGGAAAAAATGAAATGAGAAACAAAAAAAAAGGGAAGAAACTACACTTTTTCAGGATTAAAAGGAATCGCAAGGATCGATATTCAAGCTGGTACTCAATGTCTTCCTTCATATTCCACCAGTGCCTTTCTCAAACATTGCCATAAATTCACTACAATATATATCCATCTTATCTTGCAAAATATCAATTCAAATAAATTAATTATTAAAAAAATATTACAGGATTAAAAGAAATAATTAATCAGCCATCCATAATGCTAAAAAAAAGATGATATGAAGGGTGACGATGCGACAGTCTAGTCCATCAACCCCAGATTGCAGTGTTAACTAAAAAACAATTAACCCCGTCTAATTAAATCTCCAGTCACATTATTTTGATTTACTTTTCAATAAGTAGAGAAAATAAAGCCATGAGTTCTAATTAAATCTCCGGTCACATAATTTTGATTTACTTTTCAATAAGTAGAGAAAATAAAGCCATGAGTTTTAAGGATTACATTTTATTCATGATATTCTTGATCGTATTCTCAGGATGGACATCATTAAAGCCAAATTGTCGGCATGCCTGAGACCGCAGATCAACAGATATTCTTGTCCTTTAAGTAAGAAGCAAGAACATGTAATTTTACACTTGCGACATGGACTCGACATTTTGAGATTGTATGGCGGTATTATTTTGACTTGGCAATTCTTTTGAGCTGCTAATTCTTGTCAATACTATGACCAGACAATATTGGAATTATCTTCAATAAAAAAAACTGTTGAGGTGAGATATCTTGAGAACTGATAATCTCAGTTTATTTGATAATTTTAATTACTCCCTAAATGAAGTCAAATGCTTTACCTTTTCATTTGATCTCTCGATAGATTCCTTATTGCAATGTAAATCAGGTAGTGGTTGAGCTTTGAAGAAAATATGTTTTTCAGTCCATCAATTTTAGAAACGACGGGTTGTCTTTGGCTCTTTGCATATGAAATCACGTATCAAGTATCGTATTAATTACTTCCACTTGGTAGCCACTACCAAGTTTTCTAAAAAAAAAAAGTATCGTATTACTTATTTTGAAATTATGGGTCTTAATTTGCAAATGGAATCACGTGTTGTGGGCACGCGGATCCTTAATTTGCTAAGTTACTTCCGCATATTTGGACTTGATGAACAAAATGAAGACAAATAATTTGTCAGAACTTAGAAAAAAATAATGCGAACTGCCTCCAATAATTTAGTGATTTTATCGGAATTTGTAATAAGCATAATATATAACTCTGTTGTCGTTTTTATTAACAAATTCACAAATATATGTATAATTGAAATATGTTTAAATAAAATATAGATGCTTGGTCAATGTTGAAAAAGATGGAATCAGGATCAATTAATGTAGTTTTGGTTATTAGATCCACGAAATCACCGGATGGGCCTTCACAAATATATGTATAATTGAAATATGTATATAAAATTTGTCACTCTCTTTGCCTGGAATGGTCATCTGCACAAGCTAAATAACATCTTCACACGGTCACACCCACCTGGTGCATATATTTTTCCGAAGTGCTTAATTAGTCACAACTGAGAACAAAAAAATGGCGATGTCGATAGTGGCGGTTGTAGTGGGCAAGCTTTGGGATATGGCAGCCAATGAGGCGGAGCTGTTGGGTGGGGTCAGGAAGCAAGTTGAAAGGATGGAGAGAACTGGCTAAATGAGCTCCGAGACGTGGCTTATCGCATTGATGATGCGGTTGACACTTTCCATCTAGAACTTGAAAATTGCAAGAAAGATCGCAGCTTGTGGGACAAAGCCAAAAAGCTGTGGCACAAGGCCAGGAAGCCGGTAATTCTCCACAAATTTGGCATAAAGCTCGCTGACATACAAAACGTGCTTGATGAGAAAAAAATCCGACAAGAAAAAAATTCTCACTCTGCTACGTCCTGAAAACACAGATAGGCGTGCTGTCATCACAATCGTTGGTGGTGGTGGTCTTGGAAAGACAACTCTTGCCCGCATGGTGTACAAAAGGCAAGTTTATTGATATTGAAATAAAATGGTTCAATATATTTCTCATATTAAGTTTTATTGGAGATCAAATTAAATTCTTTTTCTTTGTTTATCTTTTTTATTATTAGAAATCGCTACGTCTAATTACGATGATTTTTTGAAAAAAAAAAAACACACACACACAAAACAATAGTAAAAGATTTATAAAATGTAAAATTTTATTTCAAACGAGATTTTTACATGGAGAACATATTTGATGGTTTAGATCGATAGTTTGAAAATCAAAATTCTAGAAACATAGCTCAATCCAAATCTATGATGTAATATATAATATAAAATTTACATTCTACGATTTAAGGTAGTTAATTTACTGTGAATATAAAGAATATGAAGAATATATAGCCTATTCAATTCTTATTGGGATAGTTTGGATTGCTTAGGAATATGAAGAATAACTTATTTCTAGGCGGAAAATATTGGGAAGTGTGTAATTTTGTGAAGAGTTTGGATGGTTAGCCTATATTAGAACAACAAACAAACAACAAAGCTTCTTGATATGTACTTCCTGTTAGATATTATTTACCTCATTATCCTATGTTTTGTACTCCTTTAAGTTTATGCTAAAATACCAAACACACTTGCCAAGTTCTTGATATGTACTCCCTTGTTAGATATTATTTACTCCCTTATACTATATTTTGTACTCTTTTAAGCCTATACTAAAACAGCAAACAAAACCCTTAAAGGAGTAGAAAAATTCAAAATTAACCTGATAATCAGAATAGACATTTAAATACTCTCTTATATGTAAATAAATGCTCCCTTAAATATAAATAAAGGATCAAAATTAACCTGATAATCTCATATCAACTAAAGAATGCAATACACCTGCAAGATAAATAAAGAAATCGGTTTTTATTAGTACTCCTTCTAGCTTATTTATTTACTCCCTCGGGATTATTTATTTACTTCTTAGTAAATGACATCAAAGCAATCGGTGTTATTTATATAGACAATTATCTTAGATAGATACACCCATAGATATAATTAATTACTCCATGACACAATATATTTACTCCCTTGTACAATATATTTACTCTCTTGCACAATATATCCATAAAAGAAACAATATATTTACTCCTCTGACACAATATATTTACTCCTTCAACCACTAGAGTATAGCTCAATACAAATCACTAATTTAATAGTTCTTATATGTTCAATCACTGATTCAACCTCAACTCAAACTTAATTCAGTACAAATGTGATATGATGAATTGTGCAATTTAGGTTTGCATTAATGTAATAAGTATAATTGAATTCAAACGATTATAAAATCTAGTTCTGAATTTGAATAATGTTAAATTGCACATCTCAATTGTTAAAGAAAAATTTAGAACATATAACAACAATTAAACAAAATTGACATCAATTAAGACAAATACCTTGAATATGAAGAAAATCGATAGCAATGGCATTTGAATTAGAGATCTCGCTAACGTCACCACTTCGATGAAGACCGATCAAACAACAAAGTTAAGGAAAACGATCAAATAGCACATACGACCATGGCGAGAAACTCGATTGCTTCAGCTGAGAAAGAGAGAGAGTACCTTAGTGATATCTTCTCAAATCTTAACTAAGCAAACCTATCTTCATTGCGAGGAAGGAGACGGCATCTACTTCGTCGTCGGTGACTCTGACCAAAATCTATCTTCCTCGCGACGGAGGTCCATCGCTGCCATGGCGAAGCCAAGAGAAGAAAGAGATCAGATCTGGAAGGAGAGAGAGAAATGGAGAGAGGTTTGGTCCGTGTGAGATCTGGTAGAGAGAGAAAGAGCGCACCGGCTCCGTAGAGAGAGAAAGAGCGCACCGGCCCGTTGAGAGAGAAAGATCTGACGGGAATAGATGAATTTACGAAAAAGTTTGAGAGATATTTAATTTATCTCATGTGCATCTCACGTGGCTATGAAAAATCAATGGGCTTCAGCCCGTAAGGATGGCAGGATGGCACATCCTTAGAATATCCGGTTTTATATTGTTGTACGTAGTTCGTGTTGGCAAGTGGCAACCAACGAACTCATAATTGCGAGTTGCGACCATTTTTATTTTTCAGCTGTTTCGGATATTTAGTTTGAAAAAAAAAAAGTCATACTTTTCTTTTAATAATTCTTGTAGTAACTGCTTGTGAATTGTCAATTTAATTGATAATTGAACGGCCATTTTCTTAATTTGTAACTAGATCATAATGTATTTTGAAATAAATTTCCCCTTTCTAGGTAAAATTGTTATTAGAATAGAGAGGAACAATTATAGTGCCTAAATATTTAACTAAGAAGTAGAACTAAAGAAGGATATGATCGAGTTTTCTTACATGGTCACTGACAAAGTTTTGAATTTGAACATTTGTCCTTTGACTCTCACTCACAAAGTTTTCTTACAAGGTTCTCACATTTCGTTAATGTATTTTTATTATTCCACCCACCTTTTTTTTAAAAAAAAAATTCAATCTATTGTTCTCAATTGGCACCAATTTTTATACACAAATGATAACCGTCATCTACAGTTTTGTCATCCCTTGTCATTGTAAAATACAAAGTGAACACATAAAACAGACAAGATAAACATGTAGGCGATCAAAGCGAACACTTAAAAAATAAATAATTGTTATCATCTCTTGTTCAAATTTTTATATGCACATTTAACTTATTTTTATTGAGTGTATGTGTTCAATTTGATCGGTATATATGTTTACTTAATCTATTTTATGTGTTTAATTTCTGTTTAACGATGACAATGGATGACAAAATTGCAAATGATAATAATCAATTTCCTTTGTACCCTATTTCTTTTCATAAGTAGAAATATACAATGTGCTTAATTAAAAAAAATACAGGGACACGCTGGTTGTTAATTGTTTAAAATTATTACTCCAAATTAAAGAAAATTATCAAACAATTACCAACAATATAACATCCTTACACCTGCCCAATGCCCACGCAACACAGAAAAGGCAAACTCATTGAAATTAATGCAATACCAACAACAGACTACAGTCTACAGATGTAGAATCGAGTCACACATATAAACAAGTAGAAAAATATGATATGATGATTGAAGAAAAATAGTACAGAACATAATAAAAAGTACTGTAGAGATTTTAAAAAGGCGGTAGTATGAACATTGACAAAAAAAAATGGTAATGTAAATATGCAAATTGTATATATGTAAAAAATGAGTCAATGGAGTTACGGTAGGTGGATAATACGTTGAGATTTAGAGCTGAATAGATCTTAAAAATGTTAATTCAGATTTAGAGCTGGGATAAATCCATGTCATAACACAAACTATATTAAAATTGAAACAGCAAATAGTTATTTATTTAAAATACTGAGTTTTTGCAAATTTTATTAAAAAAATGTGAATATTTTAATGTCAGTGTCATTCATTAAGCATACAATAATTTGTTGGAGATATGTCTTAGAAGTCAATTTTATTAGACTACTTCTATAGTTTATGTTATTGGTGATTTCAGATCATTCAGGTTGAGGATCTGAATTATAGATCACTGTTATTCATTTAATAGTAAATGACAACGATAAATCTAAAAGTCCATAATCTTGATAATTAACAAAGGACATTAATTATCAATAAGATTAGTATGCAAGTTAAGTGATGATTAAGTTCTATAAATCATAGGTTAAGCGTAACCAACTTAATTGCATATGTGTATGTTATAGAACATAGTACAGGACTGGACCCCACGGAATAAATATATGGATTGTGTTACGTGTCATTATTTATTTCGTTATGATTTTGGTTCTAAGTTTGAGATGATTATCTTTTCCATATGAGGATAGGTTCTATAAATCATGTCTACCGCTGATTCTTGATAAAGGCTGCTATACGGACTTGATTTAAGTATTCTTGATTTGTGCGGGGAAAAGCTAATTATCAAGAAAACCGTATGTCCCTCATTAATTCACTTAGTGAGTGACGATATATGTTTGGGCCCCTTGATGGAGATAGATTGTTTGCTAGCAACTGATACAATTATCTCTAGATCAAGAAACGTATAATCTGCAAGAATGACACGTTCCTATCTTAGATTATACGATGATATCGTGTGACATAAGAATCAAAATAGTGAAACATAATTATTCTCTTATGCAGGATTGAAATATTGTAGCAGTACACTATTTATGCGAATTGGGAATCATAACGTGTTGCTAGATACCACTTATGATTATTGAAATTAAATAGTGATTTAATTCCATGTCCAACATAGCATAAATCCTCAAAGGGTCACACAAAATTGGTATTTAATCATACGTGCATTATTTATTTATTTGCAATAATGAGTATTGCAAAGTATGATAAGTTGATTAATTAATTAAATAGCATTATGGACCGTTATAATTAATTAAGTCAAATGGATCATATAGAAATGAATTAATGCATTGTCTAATTTCTAAATAATTATTATTAAGTTAATAATTATTTATAAACAACACACTTAATTTAATGAAGTTATTTGGACTTTAATTTATTGGTAAATTGAATGTCCAAATTAAATAGCTTTGAGTGGGTCTTTAATTAACAGAATTAAGGATCCAATTGGAGATGAGATAGTGGCCCATACAAGACCGGCCATGCTTGGTGGTAGGTGGGAGTGGCACACTTGTAAATAGTGTGAACTCCAAGCTATGGTTAAGAGGCTATATAAGGCACCTTGTATTGACTCTTTGCTCTCTTCCTCTCTCTTCCCACCTAGCCGCCACCTAGCCCCATTGGGTGCGCCCCCTCCTCTCCTCTCCACTCAAGCTCATGTGTTGAGCACCCAATCTTACACAAATTGATTTGTTCATTTGGTTGAAGAAAGGGAAAGCTAAGGATTAGACTCGTTCTTCTCTTCGCTAGCACGAATTGAGAAAAAACTTGGTTAATACCATAGTGGACTCGAGGTGGTTCGACTTAGAGGCGATTTTGGATAGCTCCCCATCAACTCCTAGACTAAGGAATCGAGCCTCTTGGTTGCTATACCAAAAGAGGTAAAAATCCACCCTTTTCTCTTGTGT
This sequence comes from Rhynchospora pubera, assembly GCA_028095005.1. Taxonomy (NCBI): domain Eukaryota; kingdom Viridiplantae; phylum Streptophyta; class Magnoliopsida; order Poales; family Cyperaceae; genus Rhynchospora; species Rhynchospora pubera. Next base: position 82,647,247 of record CM051462.1, on the reverse strand, counting down.
TAATTGGCTTTTGTGCACGATCCGTTGTGTGTGATGTTTAATTACTTAATTAAATTGTAATTAGCACTAAAAATTGAAAATTACACACTTCCTAACATAATTCAATAATTACGTAGCATATATATATTCTCTTTTTTTAAATATCAAAATATATAATGCGATGTAGGGCTTGATGTTATGTACATTTAGTCCAACATATGTATCAACTTCTCATTATTTGTAGTAATACGGTGGAGTAATCTTTTTTTTTTTTTAAAAACAAAAAAACAAGCAGTGAAGTAATCTTTGCTACTTTCCTTTTTTTTTTTTTTTTTGATGAAACTTTGCTACTTTCCATGATTTAAACTTATGAGTAGATATATTAATTGTCTTATGTTGTGTGTACCTTATCCTTTAGCTAAATTGAAATGACATCATATTTCTTTCTAAAGACAACAAGATTAAGAAGAAATTATTTTTTTCCTTTTAAATGAAGGAAGGATTTTTAATTGTCATCTGTAGTGAGTTAATCAATTTTAGACCTTTTTTTTTATTACGTACATAATTTGTACGTTATGTTATTGTAACGCCATGTTTCTAGTGGAAATTTTTTTTTTCTAATGTATTGTTACTGCCAGTCCCTGTACTTCGGAGATATTAGTTAGTCCAACGGGAACCAAAAAATTTGCTAGGCCGAATGATACGTGACTGTATGAATTTTCCTGTCAAACATGACTTGAGTCTTGACCACTTGAGAAAGTGAAAATTAATTTCTGCAGTTAAAACAAATAAAATTAAATAATCAAACGGCTCAGATAAATGGTTGACTAGTTGAATTGCCTGTAGGGGTGACGACGGTATAACTGTTACTCGTCTTCCGTGGACGTTCTGTCCATACGGAATGAGTAACGGTACGGAATCCTATTTCATTCTAGAAAACAGAACGGTAAACGGTATGAGATAACATATCGTTGCTGAAACGAATAGGTAAACAAAATGATTTATTTCGCTTCTATTTCGACAAATACTGCAGAAATGAAATGAAATGACATTTCGTTTTCTTAAACAGAACGAAAAATAAAATGGAATGGCCATACCATTGATGGAATGGAATGGCAAAAGGAATGGTCCATTCCGTTGTCGTTGTAAACGTTAAACAAGCCTAATTACCAGGTATGATTTGTTCTACGAGTTGGAACCACGTCAAGTGCTTGTACACACTTCCAATTAGTGACGGTTCTACATAGAGCAAAGGGTTGTTAATGTCATCCCAATTTTATTTCAATAATACATATATTTATAATATTTTTAGTATTATAGTATACCTATATTTAATAATATATGCTATGTGAACCCATTCAAAAAAATTCTAACTCCGTCATTTCCAAACTGTTAACTTGGTTTTCCCCTTGCAAAACTCATACTGACTATATGTGTGTTTTAGGGTTAATTAATAATAATAAATTTGACAATTATGATATTAAATATAATCAAATGAATTTAATTTAACATGTAGAGTACTGAAAAAAATGATGTACACAGATGTAATTATGCAATAATCACTTGTCGGTCCTTTTTTGAAACTGGATCACTCGGCAGTCTTAATATGTGTATATCTACATTACGAATTTATGAACAAATTGAGTTCACACAACGTCTCACTTCAAAGTTCAAATATTGTGCACATTACTCTCAAAGTGTGCTGCACCATTAGATCTTCGTACGACACGGTATAACACTACAGATTATATCTACTAAATGAACCAGGCAATGAATGAGTATTAGTCCCCTTCCATTCATTTATATTTGCAACTTGGATTCCCTTTCTTTATGAAAAACTAATCAGAAATAAATTTTATTGTAAAACTGAGTTAAGGTGTAGGGCTGAAAACGGTGACCGTTTCGACAGTCTTTTCGTTTCGTTTTGATTAAAGATTTTGGTTGACGCAAGATTGAAACGGTTTCGTCCATATGTATTTTCGTGATTTCGATCGTTTCGTCTAAAACGAAACGGTTAACGCCAATGATAGTCAATTTCGTGTCCAAAACGCAACGATCAACGCAACAGTCCATTTGCGTGGTTGTTTTAGACATTATGCATAGGGGACTAGGGATGCATAACGAGAACGAAATTACCCTCTTGCGTTAACCGTTGCGTCAAAGAAACGAAAATATTTTTCTGTTGCGTCTTGCGTTCCGTTTTTTAAACGTAAGAAATTTTTTTTGCGTTGAATTGCACGACAAAAACGATTTGACCGTTTAAAATTTTTATCCGTTTCTCAAACATAATTTGTACTAATTGATCTTATCAATTCAGATGAGACAGAGAAAAAAAAAATTTAAATTGAGAACCTATTCTTCTCAATGCTAATCTCGACTTATTAATTTTATTACAACATGTTCTTCTCAATATCTGGTTAACATGCCTAACCTCGGCCTAAAAACAGCAAATAAGAACAGCCAAAGCAACAAGAACAACAATAATATATAGTATATATTGGAGAAATACACTAAAAATGATAATTATTACAAAAGGAAGTTCAGAAACTCAAAAAAAAAATCATCCTCTGATAACATGCCTAATTACTTTCTAAACTCCAAAATACCTAAATCTACAAATATCTGTTTTCTACGCCATCATTAGAATATCAACTGGTAACATTTTTTGTTGTGCCAGAAAATACCCAAATCGATATAAATCTTTGTTGTGCCTGAAAATACCCCCAACTCGAAATAAATCTCTGCTAGAAAAAGCCCCAAATCGAGAAAGAAGCAAAGAAATTTCATCTCAATTGAAGTATATCAGAAAAACTTACTAATATATCTTCAGCCTCAATCCCTATGCTTAACCTCTCACTGCCAAAAGAAGCCTCAACTGGCATCCGCCAAAAGACTACATGGCACGTTGAGATGAGATCTTCTGACTTAAACTAGGAAGGAGAAGCTCATGCCCTCATTGCCATGGCTTCAAAGCTCAAGTACGACAGCCACATCGTCTCTACCACCCACTCAAATCTAAAGAAGGGGAAAGGAAGAGTCAGTGGGTGTTCTTGTTGCAATAAAGAGAGCCATACGGAAGATAGCTGTTGAAAGCTTCATCTCCACCTCTGGCCGAAACGCAGAAGCGAGTGAGAATGGAGCAAGGGAGGAGATACGATAGAAGCGGAGAAGAAGGAAGTTAGAGAGACGGAGGCGGTGAAATAACAGAGCGGCGCTCAAAACCTAATATCAACCATCGTTTTGTCCGCCTTTGCTTCTCTGCAATAGGAAAATAACACATCCGTATAATGTAAGACGAAACAACGATCACGAAACAGGTCCGTTTCGTTGGTATGATGAAACTGCATTATATTTGCGTTAACCGTTCTGTCCCTAAAACGAAACCGAAATTTCTAACCGTTGTCGTTTCGTTTTGGACGAAATGAAACGATCGAACGTTCGAAACGATTTGCGTTTTCAGCCCTAGTTATGCACCCTATTAAGGTGTGCGAATATGGGCTCAAAATAATATGTCAAATGTTTCCATGTTCGTTTTCGTCAAATGGACCTTTTTAGATATTTTGGGCCTTACCTCTCGTCAAGTCGTCATCCCATTGATCCCAATCAACTAATAATTCCTCTCATAACTGCTTGTGAAGTGTCAATTTAATTTAACGGCCATTTTCTTAATTTGTAACTAGATCATAATGTATTTTGAAAATTTTGAAATAAATTTCCCCTTTCTAGATGAAATTGTTATCAAAATATTTAACTAAGAACTGAAGAAGGAAATACACAAAAAAGTAAGTTCTAAAGTATATGATCGAGTTTTCTTACACCTGCCCAATGCCCACAAAACACAGAAAAGGCACACTCATTAAAATTAATGCAATACCAACAACAGACTACAGATGCAGAATCGAGTCACACAAATAACGAAGTAGAAAAAATGTTATAGTATGGTCCGTTCGATTTGAATTCAAATGCGTAGGATCTTCCGAGGACTACGTACTGATGTACAGATTATTGCTTAGCTGGAGAGGAAAGGAACGAATTTGGATCCGGGCTGGGCCCCATAGTAATGCATACTTCAATTGAGGTCCAAAATAATGGAGGTCCATTTATTTTGGTATAGTCCAGGGGTGAAAACGGTCACGTTTTTTGTATGTAAAAACGAAACTGTTAACGAATGTTTGAAACGGTTTCGTTCATGTGTATTTTCGTGATTTCGGTTGTTTCGTTTTGGACGAAACGGTTAACGCAAATGGATGACAATTTCGTTTTAAAACGAAATGGTTAACGAAATCGATCGTTTTCGTGATCGTTTTAGTCGTTATGCAGCTCTAGGTATACGAATGTCTGGATGTATTACACTTTTTTATAAGTTTTTACTATTGTTTTGTTGCAGTTCGTGTAAGTAGGTTTTTTTTTTTTTTTGTAACTAGTGTTAGCAACCAATAAAATCACACTTGCGATCATTTTTTAATTTTTTTTTTTTTTTTTTTGCAGCTGCTTCGGATATTTAGTTTGCAAAAAAAAAAAAAATGTCTTACCTATCTTCTATTCGTGAGTGCTTGTGCAGTGTGAACTCCCAACTGAAATTTAACAAGCATTTCTTAATTTGCAACTAGATCATCATAATATATTTTGAAAATTTTGCCCTTTCTAGATGAAATTCTTATCAGAACAGAGAGGAACAATTATAGAGTTAAATAAAATACACAAAAGTCAGAAATATAAGTACTTAAAGCATACGATCGAGTTTTTTTAGATGGCCACCGACAAACTTTTGGATTCGAGCATTCTCCTTTGCCTCTGCTGAAAATTGCCTCCGTTAAAATAAAAAAAAATAACGGAGGGAAACATAATTAAAAAAATAAGGGTGTTAACTTTCTTAACGTATTTTTAATTATGTTTCCCTCCGTTTTTTTATTTTCCTTCTATTTTACTCAAGGGAAAATCAGTTATATATCCCTTGAATCTTAGTCAATTGGAAATATCACCCTCTAATGTTCAAATTTAGAAATATCCCCCTCCAATCATAACTTGTATAGATATTTACCCTTTTAACTATTTTTAGTGATATTTTAGTTCTGCAAAATATGATTTTTTAAATTTGGACAAAAGTGCCCTCTTCCCTCTTCCCTGACGATTAATCTTCCCACTGTCTTTCGATTCTGATTCCATTAGCGATGCTTTTGTTTTTTAATCATCCCAAATTAGATGCTATCCAAATCTAATACCTTGATTATCTCAATTTGAAATGATGCGTAGCGTTGCTATTTCTACTCACAAAAAGCACAATGCTTTCAATTTTCTAAGTCAAATCGTATTGTTTGTTTTTTATTTTCTTGAAAAGCAGCAGCTTCGAAGAGATTAATCTAACTCCAAGCACTTGCACGGTTGGCCTTGAGCCAATCCTCACCCGTTCAAAAATACTACTTTAACTTGAGTAACTCAAGGTTTTTGAATTCATGATCCGTAAGAATAAGAAGAATGGTGTAAACTGTAAATGATTTGAGGGCACTTTTGTCCTAACACTCATAAATCGTTTTTTCAAAATTAAAATATCAGTAGAAATAATGAAAGGGGTAAATATCTATACAAATTGTGATTAGAGGGGGATATTTCCAAATTTAAAAATTAGAGGGGGATATTTCTAATTGGCTAAGATTTGAGGGGTATATATCTGATTTTCCCTTTACTCAATTGGCAGCAATTTTTATATATATCCTATTTCTTCTCGTATAAAGTAAAAACATATAACTTTCTCAGAAAAAAAAAAAACAGAGACACATTGGTTGTTTATAATTTTAATTATTAAGACCAAATTAAAGAAAATTATCAAACAATTACCAACAATATAACATCCTTACACCTGCCCAATCCCCACACAACACAGAAAAGTCACACTCATTAAAATCAATTCAATACCAACAACAAGACTACATAAGCAGATTCGACTCACACATAGGCCGTTTGGATGGAGAAATAAAATAGTACAATCTACAAACATAATAAAAAGTAATGTAGTATTCTCGGAGGAGATCTGGTCCATGGAACGTACGTGTTTGGATTTGTGGCAGTGCTATCGATCCATGGATTAGGTGAGAAGGTGACTGAGTTCACGGGGCAGTTTGATTGTTATTTTTCTTTGGTTTTCCTTGGTGAGGTGTTTAAGCATTGGCATGACTCCCTCCATTATTGTCAAAGACGGGACTTTTAGTTGAAAAAGAATCAAGGTTTGAAGGACAGGGAATCCTACTGTACAAATCATTTCCGACTTACACACATCGCCTCGAAGTTGAAGTTTCTGTAGGTTTTTTAGCCTTCCCAGCTCCGGCATAGGATCTTCTTTCAGGTTCGATTCAATAAGTGTGAGTTTGACCAGGTATTCCGGGAACGAGCTAGCCTCTACTTTGTTGACACCCAAACCACCTCGCAAATACAGGGTTTGTAGATTTTGATAATTTGGGAGGCCCCTCGGATAAACAATCTCCTTTGGGATTTCATACCCAGCAGCAATCTCCAGGGTCTGTAGGTACGGCAGAGTTTCAAGTAGATGGCCCACCACATCCCAATCAATTCTTGGTTCGCGCAAAGCACCATTATTAAACTTCAACTTCCGCAGATTTTTTAAACAGGGATGTTGATTACGCCATGCGTGCTCACCGGTAACCCATCCAAGGTTTTGGAGGTTTGTAAGGACAGCATTCGATGATAGTCCTTTCCATGGGTTGGTATCTGTAAACGAGAAGAGTACATGCCTCAATGTCCCAATTGTCCATAAGTCTGTTAGTCGTATACCAACATTAGGATCAAAGTAATTAGTTCCTCGACAATCCAAGGTCTCGAGATTCTTTAAACAAAACCACGAAAATTTACTAGGACATTCTAATATGTTGCAGTCTCTCAATCCCAGGTATTTCATGTGAATTAACCCATCAAACCCTGCCATTTTAATACTGGCATTCTCAATTTCTACAACTCTTAGTAGTCTAAACTTAATTGTCTCTAAGGGAATGTCTCTTAATAGAAGTGATTGGTTAAAACATAAGAAGGAACGGGTTTTTTTCTCCGCATAATTTATAAATTCCCTACAGTCGTTTGATTGAAGCGAGGCACGGCGGACTAATCTGTGGGGATGATTGACACCTTGTGGTTTTGGAAAAACCGTAACGAAATTTTCCTTCTCCGCGTGATGCATTGCCAAGTCACGAAGAAGATCATGCAGCCGACAAGACTTGATTGAACCAATAGAATGTCTACTTGATACTTGAATCATACACCTAAAATATTATTTTTATGAACACTCATGAGTTCTGTCACAAACAACAACAACAAACGGAAAAGAAAATAAAAATGAATCTCGCATAAGCAAGATTTTTTTTAATTATCTACATTATTGTAATTTAATAGTTTGTTGTGGTGGGTTATAATATATGTCCACAAAGTTTTCATAAAAAACCACAATCATACTAATAATTTCAAGAGAGATGCATTTCTAAAAAAATTAATAACTTTTGATAATTATTTGGTACTAGATTGAGAGCTCACGAAATAAACACATTACAATTCATCTATATTCATTTATTTCTGACATCTTAATCTAATATATCAATTGTACTCTGCAAGTTATAAGTTTTTTTTATTATCTCTCATGAAATGCAATAAGATTAGTGATTTGTATTAGATGTTTAAATTTTTTAAAAATGGAATATAAATATTAAATAGGGTATGGTTACCAATGTTTTAAAAACCGAACCGGCTATCAAACCAGTAGAGCTATCGGATCGATGGTCTAAAAACCGGATAATATAATTTATATAAATAATTTCATAAGTTAATCACAAAATCCCATATAGCCTAGTGGATAGAGCATGTGATTGTTACCTTGGAGAAACCAGGTTGAAAAGAATAAATCGCGAGGTTCGGTTCACATGTTCTGTTAAAAACCGGACCGGACAAGACGGTTCGTTGTGGGTCGCAAACAAGCAAAAATTCGGCTCAGTTTGGCCTGGCCGAACTAGGGTCTGGTTCGCGGTTGAACCGGTCAAACCGGCCGGTCCGGTCTGATTTTCAAAACTTAATGGTTACGTGTTTTATGGTACTAAAATTTTGTGACTTTAGATTTTTTTTTTCTATAGACTATATATAATTGGAAAGTTTAGTATTATAGAAATAAAATATATTTGGGGTATATATATGTAGTAGAATTAATTACAATATATATATATGGAATCAATTGAAAAAAAAAAAACAAAACAACATTGATTATTTTTAAATGCGTGCGGAAATTAAATCTATACGGAAGGCAGAAAGGACTGTCAACACTTTCAATTAAAAAATAGAAAATACTAGAAGTTGAACATTGGTTACAAGACGCAAATTATGTCGATATAAATCAAAAGTTGGCGAAAAGTGTACATCATGTTGGCGAAAATAACGTAGACAAATTATTATAGCAGGTTGAAAATAAGTTAACTGCGACTTCCATAAAAACAAGTTGAACTTAAGCGGATTGATTCAAAACTTTTCTATTTGTTTACCTTATACATAATAAGAATTGAAATAGAAAGAAAATAAGTACCTATGAACAAGTTGCTCCAGGCATTCTTCAGCTTTTAGCTCCGTCGTCTTTTTCTCATCACACGGTATGAGTTTCTCTGCCACCCACAATCTGATGAGCCGTCTAGCAGAGATCGCATAGTCTTCCGGAAAGGAAGCAAGATATAAAAAACAATCTTTAAGATGATAAGACAAGTCTTTATAACTCATGGCTAGAATTTTCATGCATTCTTGGCCTTCGTCATGCCAATTCATTGTGTCCAACACTTTTTTCCATTCATGGTAGGTCTTGCCTCTAAATGAAACGAGACCACCTAATACTATTAATGCTAGAGGTAAACCTTTGCATTTCTCGGATAACGCGTGTGCTACCTCACATAGATATGAAGGACATTCTTCGTCAAGTTCTCGGTAAGGAAGAGCTTTTTTTAGAAAGAGATCAAAGCTTTCTTTTTTTTCTAAGAATGCAAGCTCGTAAGGTGTCATTTCCGAATCAGCTGATTGAGCAACTTTGATAGATCTGCTAGTGATTAGTACTCGACTTCCGTTTTTGTCATCTGGCAATGCATCACTCAATTGATCCCACACAGCAACCTCCCACACGTCATCTAAAATAATTAAATAAGTTCTACTGCTTAATAAATTTTTGAGCTCGCTAATTATATCAAATAGCTCTTCCTTCTTAGGTTCAGAACTTCCGAGTTTCTTCTCAGATTTAGATTCCTTGAGTTCGCTTAGCATCTTTCTTGCAAGATCAAGTAAACTGAATTGTTGTGAAACTGAGAGCATAATGTGAAACTCGAAATTCACCTTCGCACTGGATATACAAAAAAGTAACAAAAAAAGGTTAGTATTTAAGATATCACCAAATTATTTACCAACGCATACTTTAATGCAATTCATTTATTAGTGAACATTTATACAATAGGACTAATTTCGAAAGGGCCTTACAAGTTACAATGCATCAATTTTCCCAGTAAATTAAATACCTTAAATCGCAGATTGTAAATTTTATATTATATAGTACATCATGGATTGAGCGATGTTTCTAGAATTTTAAATTTCAAACGATCGATCTAAACCATCTAATATGTTCTCCATATATTAAAATCTCATTTGAAACAAAAATTTTCATTTCATGAATCTTTTACTATTGCTTCGTAATTTTTATCAAAAAAAATCATCGTTGTAAGAGGTTCCAAAACCATTGATCTAGTGATTTCTAATAATAATAAAAAAATAAACAAAATTAATTTGATTTCCAACAAAACTTAATATGAAAATATATTCAACCATTCAGATGGTTATTTCAAATCAATAAACTTGCCTTTTGTACACCATGCGGGCAAGAGTCGTCTTTCCAAGACCACCAGCACCAACGATTGTGATGACAGCACGCCTAGCTATTTTTTTAGCACGCCCAGCTATTTTTTCAGGGCACAATAGGTTGAGAATGTTGTTCTTATCGGATTCCAAGCCTACTATTTCTGTTTCGTCCACATCTTGGTATGCAGTTCTCCGTTTAGGCATTATTATTGTGTCTGTTGATCCTCCATCTACTTGGTCTTTCAGGGGGGCTATTCCATAAGCGTTTTTGCTATCAGATATCTCGCCAAGCACTTTTTGGATCTTGGCAAGCTCTTCGCCTAAATTGTGGACCAGTTGCAGCTCCTTGGCCTTGTGGCCTAGCTTTTTTATTTTGTCCCACCAGCTGCGATCTTTCTTCCAGTAATCTTCAAGTTCTAGATGGAAAGTGTCAACAGCATCGTCGATGCGATAGGCCACATCTCGGAGTTCATTCAGCCAGTTTTCTGCTCGTTCATCTCCTCTGCGCCGTTTCGAGTCTGCATCCTTCAGGCAGCACTGGATTCGTTTCAGTTCTCTCTCCATCCTCTCAACTTGCTCCTTGACCCCACCCAACAACTCCGCCTCATTGGCTGCCATATCCCAAAGCTTGCCCACTACAACCGCCACTATCGACATCGCCATTTTTACTCAGTTGTGACTAAGCTAGATCGTTGGAAATATATATGCACCAGCTGGGTGTGAAGATGTTATTTGGCTGGTGCAGCTGACAATTCCTGGCAAAGATCGAGCAATTTTATATGCCATCAGGCTGCAAGGAAAGTATATATGCTCCAATCCTACTTGATTTTAATTGATTTCGTGGATCTAACCACAACTATATTAATTCCTGATTCCATCTCTTTTCAACATTGACCAAGCATCTATATATTAATGAAAACGAAAAAATCACTCAAGTATTGGTGGCAGGTCGCATTATTTTTTTCTCAAGTTCTGGGAAATTCTTGTCTTCATTTTATTCATTAAGTCTGACATGTATAAATTTATTTACCTTCACTTCAAAATAGAATGAAATTTTTCGGTGAATTAGTTGTACACTCATCGCTATATAAAAAATTTCCTTAACAATTATATTTTTTTCATTTTCGAGAACACATATCTAAAATTTTTTTCACCTGTAATTTTTCAAATAATTTCATTTATGAAGAAATAAATATTTTATTATATTATTTTTAACTAACTTGTCGATTTTTATTTTTGTTGAAGTGCAAATAGTTTTTTTTAAAATTAATGGAGCCAGGACTGATAACCATCATCCTTAAGATTCATTATCTCCCTCATACTCTAGCAATTGGATTAGTTGTATTATGAAAAAGGAAAGAGCATGATGAGAATGAGCATTAATAATTGCTTTCTATTTTCATGATGCTTTCCCCCATCATCCCTTGGGACTCATCCCCTTCTCTTCCTCTCTGTTTTGCTCCCTCCCCTATCCCTCCCTCTATATTTTCATTAATAACTGTCATATGCACAACTAGAATAGTTAATTTTTTTAAACAGTTAACATTAATAAGAACAATTAGTATTTTTTTCAACATAATTATTTTTTTCCAAAAAAATTAGAACAATAAGCATTTTTTTTCCGCCACAATTATTTTTTTTTTCCAGAACAACTAGAATAATTAGTATAACAACTAGAACAATTAGTTTACCAACTAAAACAAATAGCATTTTTTTCAACACAATTATTTTTTTTTTCAGAGTAACTAGAACAATTAGCATTTTTTTCTAAAACAACTAGGATAATGAACTAACTGTTGTAATTAATATATATAATTTTTCTCTAATGAAATTAAAAAGACAAACATATCGAAAATCGAAAAAGTATACATAAGTCTAAATATATATTGTGGAGCTTTCGTGTAACCTAACAAACGTTTGGCTAGTATGTTATAATTAATAATTATGTTTCTTACTAGAACTTTCCTATTAATGTTCGGATCGAAAATGAAACTTAATTAAAAAATGCAGGGAAGAAAGGAGGGGAGTACACTGGATTAATTGCATTTCAAAAAAGAAAAGAGAGAATGAGAATGAAGGGGATGATTTCATCATTTCCTCGACTTCTCTATTAGTGAAGACATGTTAGATAATTAATGAAACTTGAGTATGAGAGGATAATAGAATTTATAGGATGATGGAAAGTAATTTCCATATAAAAATGTTCATTCAGAATATATATAAAAGTGATATATTATGCGCCAAAATGATTACATGCCCTCCGAAAAGGTGAAATCATGCAATAGAATCACGTATCTTAAAATTAATGTGAAAATATTTAATGCAGAATATTTTAAATTCACCATTTTATTGATATTAAATAATTTAAATTAAATTATCATATATAATTAAGTAAAGAAAGTCTTTTTTTTAGAATATCACATGCAATGATAAAATAAAAAAGCTGATCAATGTTCCTAAGAAATGTATTGCTAGCTAAGTTATTTTTTAAAAATTATGATAACTGACATAGATTGGAAAAAAGTTCCAAATTTAAATAATTCCAGGAAGTTAAATTCAGAAATGTGATATATACTTTTACAAATATTTGTTGCTCATATAATTTGGAACTTTCTAAAATACTTTTACAAAATCTAAACTAAATACTTTTTACGAATCTTTACAAATATTTGTTTGACCGATTTTCGATAGGTGAAAAAAAATAGCATCTCCGATGCATATTACTACAAATATTCACATTTCTAGTAAATTATTTTTTAATTATAAATACAATCCAATAAGTACATATCTTCGCAAAGGTGTGTTGTGTACTAGATCCTAGCTAGGTAGATGCCAACTAATATATATATAGAGAGAGAGAAAGATTGGCTAATGTCCTTTGGATATGACAGAGAGATTTTCCTATTCAGTTTCTAACCGTTGGATTGCCGTAAGATATGTGCAAGGATAAAATCTGATGCTTCTATTTTAGACGCTGAGGAGCGATCTCGGTACATATGTCCGTTAAATCCTTCTGTTAAATAATGTACTCACTCTCCGTCTATCTGTTCCCTCTTCATCACCTCTAATCTCCCTCTATACGCTAAAGCTAAAGCAAGAACACTAAAGTCGAAGGAAAAATCTAAGCGGCGACTCAGCACCTCCCACCTCGCTCCCCGTACCTAAGCACCTCGCAATAAGTCAGCAACCCTTTGACTCGCAGAAAAGGCGAACCCTTGAAAGTCGACGCCTCCATCAGAATATAAAAAATCAAAGGGGTCATGGCGCTGAAACTCGATCGAAGACGACGGGTTTAAACCCATTAGCTTTTCTGGCTACCGCAGGTCATGGCAATGGGCTCTCTAGCATCATATGAGAGAGAGAAATTCAACAGTCACTACTACAAAAAAGACTTTCTGTAACGGGTCATTTGTAACGGTTATTACAAAAACCATTATAGATAGTTAAAAGTTAGGGCTCCAAACAATATCTGATTCATCTGTAACGGTTATTTCAAAAAAAACCGTCAAACATTTTCCGACACACAAAGAAAAAGAAATGAGTAAACCTTTTTGAAACGGTTATTATATAAAAACCGTTACAAAAACTTTTGTAATTTATAGCGGTTTTTATATAAAAACCGTTACAGAACCTAATTTAATAATCTGTAACGGATTTTATATTAAACCGTTACAGAACCTAATTTATATTTTATATTTCCTCCTGTCCCATCCTTCTCGGTCTCGAATCACCTCCCTCAAACCTAGAGTCATAGATATGTCTGCTATTTTCCTCTCAACCATCGATACGGTACCTCCGCCTAATCGCCGTCACCTCTCTTCTCTCGATACCTCCTTCAAACCTTGTTGGTTTGATCCGATCGTCCAAGCACCGATGATCTCTAACAAAGCTGGCCTTTCGTTGAGACTCACCGTGCTCTGTGCTTCTGCCCTTCTCTGCCCCCTTCTCGCAGATCTCTCTTATCTCCTTCACTGACTCGGCACATCTCACTCTCCGTTCGAAAAAATCCTAGGTGGCCATGCTTAATCAACGATCCAAATAACTAGTGGAAGGTACTAATTCCTCTTTACAAGAACTCATAACTATTTGTTTTCTCATTCATAGTTTTTATTTGATTAAATTTGTCATTTTGTGTTTTGTTACTGGTACTGGTATGAATTCATTTAAGTTTTGCGCAGATTTTAATTGTTAATTGATATGTTTCTTGAAATTGATCAGGTTAATTTGTCACGGAACCTCCTTCCCTTATTTCTCTCTTGCATACATTATCTGATTTCTCTAAATTTTCTAATGGCGAACCAAGGAGAAGCTTCCACTTCATCAGATTCGTAAGATCGATCTCTCCTTTTCAGAGATTTTAACCTTTTTAGCACATGAATTTTGGAGTTTGTGCTTGATTTTAACCTTTTTAACCAATAATTGTAAATTTCTTCGGAGTAATGAATTAGTTACAAATTGTCCACTTGATGATGGTTATGAAATCAACAACTTAAGTTTCAAATTCTATCTGACATATTATAATTTTAGCATGGCAATTAACAAAGTGTATCTTGAACTATTTCTAATCTGAAGTTTAGAAATTAGAATTGAAGGTGTTTAAACAAAGACTATGAGAATAATCTTTTTCTAAGGAAGTCCTCAAATTGTTATAACTCGGTTATCCATGTTTTTGTGGATCTTTTCAATCTATTATAATCCTTAAAATTAGTTTTCTCCTTAGAGGCAGTAGTGGCTGAAGTTCCTCCAGTTGATAACATAAACATTTCGTTTTTTTTTTGCCTGTTCTGTCACCATCTTCTACTGTATATAAACCAAACTAAGAAGTAGCTGACAATTAAAATTAATTTCAGGGTAAGAAAAAGAGAGATACTATCTACATTGCCCTTGCAGATGACACCTGTGAAGAGCCCAAAATAAGAATGAATAAGGTGGTCAGGTCGAACCTGAGGGTTGTCAGGCTTGGTGATGTAGTGTCAATGCATCAATTCTAGGATGTTAAGTCGGGCAAGAGAGTCCATATTCTGTCCATTGATGATACAATCGAGGGGTTGCCTGGGAATATCTTTGAGACATATTTGAAGTGTAAGTTTAAACTGTTATCTACCTTGATTTCTATTATGCTTTAGTTGCCTTTTCTCTGGTGAATCTTTCTGGCATCATTGCTGTTATTTTTGTTTGAACTAGCAAATAAATTACATTACCATTTTTTGTTTTATTTTACAGCAAAAAGTGCTAAGATTGTTATTGTAAAAGTTCAGTTTGGAATTAATTTGGATTTTTCTTTTCACTATCTAATATGCAAATAGAACAATGGAATTATCTGGTGCGTGGTGTCGTGCGCAGTGTAGAGTAACTATAAGTATGTGCCATGTCTAAATCTTAGGTCCAAACTATAAGCATATGACTATAATTAATTGAGTGCATGGGCCATATGTACTAGTATGATGCATCAAAATAGTCGACATCATCTTGTCTAAATGTTAATTTCCTTCTTGTTGTTATCTCAAATTTAACCTTACTATTATCATTTGTTGCAGTCATTTGTTGAAGGAATGGAAAAGGATGACAAAAAGAGAAGCAAAAGCCGTGTCGAGCGAACGAAAGCCATGTTTGATGGATGAAAGCCGTGGCCGAGCAATCAAAAGTCGTGTTCGATAGATGAAAGTCGTGGCCGAGCAATCGAAAGTCGTGCCCAAGGAATGGAAGCCGTGGCTGAGCGATCCAAAAGGGTGCCCAAGGGATGGAAGCCGTGGCCGAGCGATCCAAAAGGGTGCCCAAGGGATGAAAGCCGTGGCCGAGCGATCCAAAAGGGTGCCCAAGGAGTGGAAGCCGTGGCCAAGGGATCCAAAGGGGTGGCCGAGGGCCGACTTACTATTATTTATATTAGTTTTATATTATTTATATGAATGATTATGATTATTTTTAGCAACAAAATATTATGTTTTATATGTTTGTTTTATGGTTGCACGTTATGATGGGTGATCGTAGCAGAAATATTTTTTTTTAAAAAATGATAAGAATTTTGTAACGGTTATTATATAAAAACCGTTACAACGTTAAAGTGCGTCATGATTTTTAAAATTATATGATATCAATCTATTGTGAACCATGATGCATAGAGCGCTCCGTGCACCACGACCGTTTGATCCGTGAGTTTGCAAATTGACAAATTTAAATTAACCAATCCAATCTATATATTGAAATTTTTTTTCTATTTTTTCGAATTTTTTAAAACTTACCATTTTTTGCTTACAAATTAGTGTATTTATAGTAAAAAATGGCAAGCTTTAAAAATTCGAAAAAAGTAGAAAAAAATTCTAAAAATTGTAAAAATTTTGTTTACTATGAGATTTCAATATATATATTGGATTGGTTAAATTAGATTTGACAATTTATGAAACCACCAACTAAAACAGTCATGATGCACGAGAGCTTATATGAACCATGGTTCATAATAGATTTACTATATATATATGTATGTATGTATATAGAAACAGAGGCTTCTCCAAATTCTTGGTGGCAGTTCGCATTATTTTTTTCTCAAGTTATATATGACAAATTCTTGTCTTCGTTTAATTCATTAAGTTCAAATACATGGAAGTAAAAAAATAAAATAAAATAACGGAGCAAATTAACCCCTTTACTTTGTGTGATAACCAATGCAATCAAGCACAAATTATTAGACCAGTCAAAGCACAATAATCCTTGCTAAATATTCACAGATCGCTGATTGCAAGGTCAAATATATCGACTTACCAAATTGGAAAGTAGAAGAGAATTTTGCCGAGCTCGAGGAACTTCTACAGCAACACGGACAACTGATAACTCTCAGATATGCTTGCACGAGAGAAGTATTGACGACGATACCACATGAGTTAGTTAATCAGAGCCATCGCATCGATACAAACAACTCCTTTTCAAATGATCGATCGCCGCAAAGGTACCAAGCTCGACAGGGCGATTTTTGTAAGAGAACTCTTAAGAAGAAGAAAACTTTCCAAAATCACAAATGATTAATAATTGGTTTCTTCGTTGACCAGATCTGTGTAGACAAATTAAAGGGAGTGAGGAAAGACCCGCGCATTAACATTGACCAGATCTTTGTAGCAGTCAAGCAGTGATAGTTCAAAATTTTTTTGCACTTGGCCCATCATTTCGAAGACCGTTCTAAAATTCGGATCCGATCTAGTTCTTCAATCGTAGTAATTATTTGATCATGAAAAACTAAGAATGTGTTTGATGCACGAACGATAGAGAAAGACAGTAGAAAATATGAACAAGAGAGATTTTGATTGAGATCACACAGATTCTCAAATTAACAAATGGCTAATGCTGAATTTCAAAATTAATATCTTCTGTCTCTTACAGCTGAATCATCTATATATAGTTGCATAATAATCAAAATGCTAATACATTTCCTAATTCAACATATTAAAATTTAGAAATAAATAACATGGTAATAAATAGAAATATGCTAATTAAAACTTGGAAATGAATAATTTGGAAATAAATAGAAATAGGCTGATTCTGTTGGTTTCCTTTTTTGCATCATTCTCCCTCCCTAAGAAAAGATTCGTCCTCGAATCTGCCACTTCATCCTCTGCTTCAGATGATGCATCATTCAAATTGCATCGCAAGACTAGAATCGAGTGGTGTAATCCACAAATAGGTAATCTCGCACATAATTCTTCTATTTGATCAAAAACAGCACAAAACTGAGTATTGCAACCGCTCAAGAATGTAAAATACCTTGCATTTGTTTTCAAGGGGATTAGTTGTATGAATGGATCGCTAAATTCTGAACTCATGATCTCGCTGTTAATTAAATGCAAAGTTCCCAGCCCAAACATTACACTCGTTATTTCCAAAGAATTACTCTCCAAGGTTGAACTCTTTGAAAGGGCAGTAGGATAGGTTGGGGGCAGCGATAAGTTATCAAAATCCTCTTCATCAAAGATTATAGGACTATCAAAAAGCACCACTTTTGTCTCGATTTCACTCGTCCCAATAAATATATCGCCATCGTCATCGTCAGGATACTTATCAAAGATCGGTGGTGAATCAAATGATACACTTTCTTTCACAACACTTTCAGAAAAGTCAATGAAGCTTGATGAATCGTGCCTCGTTCGGCGATCTCGACTCACACAAGTGTTACTTGTGACATAATCGTGCCTCGGTCGGCGATCTCGATTCTCACAAGGTATGCTTCTCGAAGGACCATGCCTCATTCGGTGATCTTGGTTTCGATGAGCCTCTAATTGTGCAACAACTCCATGAGCGGAGTTGGCACTTGCTTCA
Source organism: Rhynchospora pubera (assembly GCA_028095005.1). Taxonomy (NCBI): domain Eukaryota; kingdom Viridiplantae; phylum Streptophyta; class Magnoliopsida; order Poales; family Cyperaceae; genus Rhynchospora; species Rhynchospora pubera. The sequence continues at coordinate 82,629,094 of CM051462.1, read as the reverse complement.
GAAGAGTCGAGGGTCTTTGACTCCTCTTCTTCTCCTTCATTTGTAGAGCCCATCCTTGCCATTGCGAGTCGGCGCTCTAATTCTCGAATCCGTCTTTCCATCGTAGCAATCTCTAGATCTCGCCAGTCTCCGCGGCGCGGCTCTTCTTCTTCGAGATCAACTCCACGACCACGACCTCTAGCACGATCACGATTCACATCCGTCATCCTGGCTCTGATACCAAATGATGCACGAACGATAGAGAAAGACAGTAGAAAATATGAACAAGAGAGATTTTGATTGAGATCACACAGATTCTCAAATTAACAAATGGCTAATGCTGAATTTCAAAATTAATATCTTCTGTCTCTTACAGCTGAATCATCTATATATAGTTGCATAATAATCAAAATGCTAATACATTTCCTAATTCAACATATTAAAATTTAGAAATAAATAACATGGTAATAAATAGAAATATGCTAATTAAAACTTGGAAATGAATAATTTGGAAATAAATAGAAATAGGCTGATTCTGTTGGTTTCCTTTTTTGCATCAGTGTTTGTTACACGTTGGAATATAATAGAATAAGGGTTTGAATAAAGATTCTCTCTCCTCTCTCCTCTTATTTCGAATAGGAGTCTAATTCCACCATATAGATGGTATTAGAATAAGGGGTTGAATAAATACTTATTCGGAATAAAGCTTATTCAAAATTCGTTTGGTTTCATTCCGAATAAGCATTATTCAGAATAAGACTTATTCAACCACAAACAAATAGACCCTAAATGTTTATATTTTTTAAGAAAGACTAGAAGGGCCAAGGACGTAGAAAGATCGGATTTTTTGAAAGACCAGTTTCGTATTTCAAAAAACAAACTCGTCTAATCCGACTCATCTCAACATTTTTTATCAATTTGGTCTTACCCAACCCTTCTATATATTAAACCGATCAAGTCCGATCTTTTAAAATACGGTTTGATCCTTTTGTCTTTCACTATTGTGGAGTTTAAGTAACCACGAAAAGAATGTGGATACAGATATTTTATTACCTCGAGATATTTATTAACACCACTTCTTTTTCTTTTATTTTTTCGATTTATGAATTTTCTATATGGGCTGTAATTGAAACATTATAGAACAGCAAACAGGCTCAAGGGCGTGGATATTAAAAAAAAAAAAAAGGGGAGCAAATTAAGGATGCGCATCCCACAAAGGCCACAACACGTGATTCCATATACAAAGATCCTTCATTTCTAAATATTAGTATGATACTCGATACGAGATTTTCTAGATACCCGCTATCTAGTTGTATCGAAAAAGATACTCGATACGAGATTCTATACGCAAAGACCCATTTTTAATTTCTAAATATTAATATGGTACTTGATAATTTGTTTTTTCGAGAGCTTAAGGCTCCGTTTGAATAGGTGTGGGAATAAAAGAAGAAGGAAAGAAATGGGAAGAAGTATTGAAAAGTGTGTAACTTTGTGAAGAGTTTGGATTGTTTTATAATTTTTTTCCTTCTTTCTTCCTTCTTCTTCTTCCTTCTTCCTATATTCAAACACACCCTAAAAGAAGCTGTCAAGTATACTCGATGATTTGTTATAGTGGAGCTTTCACAATATAAAAATGTTCATTCAGAATAAAAGTAATATTTCACGCAGAAAGAACACATGACCTCAGGAAAAGTGAAATATTTCTTGCAATAGAGTCGTATACTCTAAACTAAACTAAAAATATGCAAAATATATAAAATCACCATTTAATTGATATAATAATTTAAAATTAATAGATACAATTAAAAAAAAAGCTGTTCAACGATACAACTAGATAGCAAATTATTGTCTTGGTGGTAGTGGCAGTTCGCATTAATTAATACGAACTAACAAACCAACTCTCCTTTCAATCAAACTAAACAAATTTTTTTTAAAGATAAATTGATATTTTAGTCATCCAACTTATTTTTTAAATTAAATGTTTATTAAAAATCTCCCAATCAAATTTTGAACCTGCGACTTTACATTTAAAAAATTAAGATGCATTAATTGCTCTTTTGCCGCTAGTCTCCGTGTATCTTGAGAAGAACCTGAGGCACAGCCAGGAAGATGGGGTGTAGCGCCTGTGTCAGTAACTGAAGAAACATAGGGTGCCCATGCTGGTCTCACCTTTATTGTTGTTGCAGCGTCGCATGAGGTAGGTTTATGGTTAGAATTTCCTTTCTCTATCATACTCATATATGGCAGGAGACTGGTTCATCATACGAATTCAGTTCGTCAAAGGATGTCAGCTCGTAGCAAGAGGCTGTCCCAAATCAGATCATTTACTTTCCACCTAGCGATCATAAATGTCATTGGACAAGGCCACAGTATTATTTAATTATTTTTTTAAAAACAATAAATAAGGATTAGTGATAATAATAATGTGATAATTTCGTGATTAATAACGGTATGCAAACGAAGAAAAAACAAGTATCAAGGATGAAAATGCTTTCGTTCTTTTTTTCCCCTTCTTATAGTCGTTCAAAATTCAAAAATAAAGTAAATCACGTGAAGAATTTCAGAAACTTCGTCAAAAATAAAAAATGAACTAATAATCTAATATTGAGTGGTGGGACCTAAACCCAAATCGTGTGTCGCGCGACACACTGTGTCGCGCATATAAAACAAAAATTTTGGGAATGATATAGTACAAAGGAAATCCATATTGCACCCAGAAAAGTTTAGATGAATAATCATGGTTTATACTTAAAATTCAGGATAACATATTCATAAAAGGTATAATCAAACCTAAAAGCTGACCTAGAAATATTTGAGATAAAAAGTCATTTAATTAAGAATAAATCTTGATAAAAATTAATTTCTTTTTATGAGTGATTGGCGTCTCACTGCTGAAAGTTCAGTATACAGAGAAGCCCTACGAGCAACAGAATCATTAGAGGAGCCAGCCCTTGGTTTTGTCAAACCATCTGAAGCAACACAAAAGGGCACCTCAACAATTATCAAGCAGAACAACACAATTATTCAACTTCTTGTTAAAATCAAGGAAGAACTCGAAGATTGCTAGGACCAAATAAGAGAGCTCAGAAGGACAAGAGCACCTAAAGGGTCTGACACATCCGAGACCCTAGAACAAATTCAAAATCAACTCAAAAACTTGAGTCTTGGTCCACCAACAACCTCAAAACGACCAACCCTAACGAGCAAATTTTTCGTATACCGTGACCCGAAGAAAATATACGAAGAAGAAAAGAAAAAGATACAATGAGTCGTACTCAAACAGAAACAGTGGGTAGACCATCTGTATCAGGCCACGAAAACCAAATACCAACTGTTGAAGATCAAATCCGGGATTACAGACTCGGAAGTCGGTTACGATATGAGGCACAAAGAAGATTGCCAAGGCGTAGGCAATATCGAAGGACATTAGAATCTCAACTAAGTCCTGATGCGGAGCTAAGCGTCTCACAGTTCCGTAGAGCACAGCAAGTCCCGGCAGAAACACTATACCAAGCCGGATGGAGCGAAAGAAATCATCGGGTATACCAACATTATTCCGATGAAAGAATTTTGGTGGTTGGAGATCAAAGGGAAATTTCCTTTATCTCTCAAGAAAGTTACAACAGGCTCGTTGAAGAAGGATTACAGCACTTACACATAGGTGTTGTAATGGTCAGGTTATACGCTCTGCACAGAAGAAATGCAGGGGTAAATGCTCTAGTTGTTTTAAGAGACACAAGATGGGGGAATGATACCTCACTGATAAGTTCCATGGAAATGGACTTAACAGATAACACACAGCTGGCGTACGCAGTTCCTGACATGATGGTTAGTATTCATGATTTCTACAATCACATCCAATTGGTTGTACAAACTCATGGGTATGAATTATGGCGAGGTGGAGAAAGCAACATCTTAATCTCTCGATCTTTAATAGGGAGGTTATCAAACACCAGCCACACAAACTTCCGGTACAATGTCCAAGGTGTAACAGAGCACCTAGCAAGCAGAGGCATCAGGGCTATACCGGGACAACCGAGATCAACCGAAGAATTAAGAGGCCAACGATGGATAATCAGGCCACCAGCAATTCCAGAAGTGCAACACCCACAAACAATTCGAGTCAGATCAAGAACTGATGGCTCTCTAGTCATTAGATTTGGTGGATATACAGCAACTGCACCAACAGAACCAGCAGTTGTCGGGCCTAATGATGAAGAAGAACTAGATGGAGAAATGGCCTTAATGGTTACAATTGAGGAACCAGAAACCTCATTTGAAGAAGAATTGAAAGCAATCCAACTATTGGCATCCCTGTCTAGAGAAGGACCGATGTTAGATAATTGTCCAATCTGGGATAAAGATGATGAATCAGAGGAAGAATGGCTCAACCCTTTCGCCTCCGAAGGTGATAAAGACAAACTGTCGCATTTTGCATACGCGGCAGAAGAAACAGAATTAGAATATCCTAAGATGAAGGCTTTCACAAAAATGATGGAATCAGCTTTTTCAACAGCTGAGAGTTCACTTAACCCAGAGAAGGCCAACAGAACCAGTAATGGGTCCTGTTAACTATCCACCGGCAAGCACATCAAGGCAAACACCGATGCCTACAATACATGAAATCAGAGATCATGTTGGCAGACTCAAAGGAGGTTATGCACAACAGCATAGTGGAAGATTCAACCTTCCAGATGCTCAAAGTGATAAAGGTGCAATTCTGGTATTACCAGAAGATATCGGGCAATATAGTGATGTAATTTCTCGATGGGAATCAATTACTCTCAATGTGGTTAATGACCGCAACTGGACGGATAACAAGAGTAAGGTGATTTTCATTGAAAATCTCTTAGGGGATGTAGAGAAAAAGATGTTCATCCAATGGAGAATGGCATATCCCCATGAATATGAAGAACTAATAGCAGTTGCAGATGATCCTCAAAACGTAATCTCCTGCATTCGAAGGATGATACTGCTAGAGGACCCATACCAAGGGTCCACTGAAGAACAGACACGCGCTTACCAAGACCTTGAATGCTTGTCATGCAACCATGTTAAGGATCTGTTCAATTACATGAATGATTACAAGATCCTTGCAGCAAAATCCGGGAGGATGTACATTTCCTCAGAACTCTCGGAAAAATTCTTCAGAAAAATGCCACCTCTAATTGGGCAAGAACTAGAAAAGGCATTTTTAGACAAATACCCTGGAGCAGCGATAGGCGTTATGCCAAGAATAAATTTCTCATACCAGTACCTGACTGAAAGGTGCAAACAAGCTGCACTCCAAAGGAGCTTGAAAGATCTCTCCTTTTGTAGCAAAATCCCATTACCAGGCTACTATGGAGAAAGAAAGAAGTATGGACTTCGTAAGTCCAAAACTTACAAAGACAAACCCCACGAATCTCATGTGCGTGTGTTCAAGAGAAAACATGCTGACAAAGTCCGCAAATGCAAGTGTTTCATTTGCGGAGAAGAAGGACATTTCGCGCGAGATTGTAACCGCAAAACAGGAAACATTGCCAGGGCAGCCATTATTGAAAATATGGAACTATCAGATAGCTGGGATGTCCTCTCAGTTGATCTAAATGAACCTGATAGTGACGCAATTTGCTCATTATCTGAAGGAGAAGTTGGAAATGTTGCTTCAGCCGTAATCAATGATTTACCATTTGGCGAGCAATTACTCATGATACAGGCAGAGCAATTGAGCTGGCGGAGTTACATACAACTGCCTGAAGATCAAAGAGATTGTCCCCATGACTGGCAGGACAATGATTCGGTTCCAATATGACATGAAAAATGTTCCATGTGTAAAGAAATGACAACTGAATCAACAAGGGCATACTGTAAAAACTGCCACCTAACAGTATGTTCTATGTGTTCAAGATTCAGGCTGGGCAGACGAATACGAGCTAAGGTGCAGCCAATAGCACCTTATGATAGTAAGGATCAGCTAATCAATGAGCTGATGTCTTATGTTCAATACCTCTTGGCAGAAAATGGAAAACTCAAACAACAACTGTTTGAGGCCAGAACAGAAGATCTCGAAGCCGAGTTTGATAAATTAATGAAAAAAGACAAAGGAAAAACCAAACTACGGTTCGAAGACGAAGAGGTAGATGAAGAAATAGAGATGGAATTAAAAAATCCAACAGGAGCTCTTCGAATAGCTTCTGCCAATACTATCTCTACTGAGGAAATTGAGCAATTTAATACAGTGATCCAAGACCCTGTAAGGGGCAAAAGGGTCCTAAATAGACTCTACAACATGGAGATAACATTTGAAATACCAGGAGTCAACCCATTCAAGGTTCAAGCAATTCTTGACACAGGAGCAACTGTCTGCTGTGTCAACCAAGAAATTGTCCCACAAGAGACATTGGAGCCAAGTGCCTATCCCATACAAATAAATGGGGTAAACTCAACTCAAATAGCCAATTTAAAACTCAAAAATGGTAGTATGCTGATTGAGTCGAATAGGTTCAGAATTCCTTTCACCTATTCTTTTTCGATGGGGAAGAAGGAAGGAGTTCAGATGCTGATCGGGTGCAATTTTATCCGATCAATGCAAGGTGGATTGCGAATCGAAGGCCAGAACGTGACTTTTTACAAAAATATCACGACAATTGCAACCACAACAGATGCTGAGGTAGTACAAGCCGCAATTCCTGAGCTCGACCTGACAGGCTTAGAATACATTGAAGTAAGAGAGGCCGTAGCATACCACCAAGAGCAAGAGTCACAACAGTTTAAAGAGAAGTTCAGACCACTACTCAACAGACTAAAAGAACAGGGGTTCATTGGAGAAAACCCTCTGAAACACTGGTCGAAAAATCAGGTGACGTGCTCTCTCGACATCATAAATCCTGATCTCCAGATTCAGGATAAACCTCTGAAGCATGTGACGCCTCAGATGAAAGAACAATTCGAAAAACATACAAAGGCGTTATTACAACTGGGAGTAATTAGGCCTAGCAAAAGCAGGCACAGAACCATGGCTATAATGGTCAATTCTGGAACCACCATTGACCCTGTCACTGGCAAAGAAATTAAATGCAAAGAGCGCATGGTATTCAACTACAGGTCCCTCAACGATAATACTCATAAGGATCAGTATAGCCTCCCTGGCATCAACACTATTCTTAAAAAGGTTGGTCACAGTAAGATCTACTCGAAATTCGATCTCAAAAGTGGATTTCATCAGGTGGCAATGGCACCCGAGTCAATTGAATGGATTGCTTTTGTGGTGCCTGGTGGTCTATATGAATGGCTCGTTATGCCATTTGGACTGAAGAACGCACCGGCTATTTTTCAAAGAAAGATGGATCAGTGTTTTGCTGGTACCGAAGATTTTATAGCGGTGTATATTGATGATATTCTGGTATTTTCTGAGAATGAACAACAACATGCTGAACACCTTAGAAAAATGCTAGAAATTTGTGAAAAAAGGGGCCTCATACTCTCTCCAACAAAGATGAAGATAGTAGTCAGAGAAATCGAATTCCTTGGAGCAATTATTGGAAGAAGCAAGGTGAAACTCCAACCCCATGTCATAAAGAAGATTGTCTCCTTTGATGAGGAGAAACTGAAAGAAAAGGCCGGACTCCGAGCATGATTAGGTATACTTAATTACGCTAGAAGTTACATTCCAAAACTTGGGACTCTTCTAGGTCCCTTGTATACGAAAACCAGCCCTCATGGAGATAAGCGCCTTAAACCGTCTGATTATGAATTAATCAGAAAAATCAAGGAAAAAGTGCAAAACCTGCCAGACTTAGAGCTTCCACCAACAGGGAGCTATATCATCCTTGAAACAAACGGATGTATGGAAGGATGGGGTGGCATATGTAAATGGAAACCAAAGAAGCATGACCCCAGATCCATAGAAAAGATTTGTGCCTATGCTAGCGGCAAATTCCCAGTGATCAAGTCAACCATTGATGCAGAAATACACGCTTGCATGGAAACATTGAAGGCACTAAAAATCCACTATCTTGATCAGCAGGAGATAACACTGAGGACTGACTGTCAAGCAATAATATCCTTTTTCAATAAGTCAGCCCAAAATAAACCATCAAGGGTTATATGGATAAACTTTGTTGATTATGTAACAGGGACAGGAGTGCAGATTAACTTTGAGCACATAGATGGTAAGCTAAACAGCTTAGCAGATGCAATCTCCCGATTAACAACAAAATTGGCTGTTACCAGTGAGATACAAGAACAACAAGAGCTATTCTTAACACATCTCGAAGGAGCATTCGAAGAAGCAGACCGATTTAGTGGCAGCCTAAACAAGCAGATGAATGAGCTAATTTTAAAAATTAGCTCCTTACTCTGATTCCCCTTTAAAATCCAAATAAATGTTTAATTATTTTTGTTTCTTTTTCAGGTCTGATGGTAATCTACGGAAAACCATTGATCTTTGGCAGTAATCTACGGAAAACTGTCTTTTTGTTTAATAATTTCAGTTTGTTTATATTTTTGCAGAAAATGGTGCTGGAATATTTAACCCATATTTTTAGAAGCTATGAAGGATCCCCACGTTATAGTCTTAGGCCAGATTCCAGGATAGCACTCAACAACGCTGTTCGCTGGGGAGCATCATGTGGCCAAACAGAAGAAATAGAAGACTATGAAACAATCACTTGTGATTTATTGTTTTCGAGGCCGACTTTAAATATGGAAGGAGGAATGAGAACAAGGCTAATGAAATTACACCAAGCCCAAATTCAAAAATCCCTTACGGAGCTTGAAAAATTGCTAGTCATGAGCAATTTGCAAAAGGTCAGACTTGAACAACATGCTAGTAAGGATAATTGGACAAGAGATGCCCTCGAACCTGTTAACAATAATATCGAAAAGTTGATTGAAGCTCACAGTAAGCTTCTAGTAATCCAGCAAAGCATCTATTATTAGGTAGTATTCATAATATGCTTACTTTCGGTGCCAACTTGTTTTGGTCTGTTAGTGGGCATTTGTTCTTTTCTAAAAAGCATCTTTATAATAGTGCTAGTATATAATAATTGTACTGGTGTATTTTAGTGCGCCACTTGGTGCATCTTTATGCGCATTATTGAGTAGTGCGCTTTACTTTTGGACAGCACTGAGGAAGTGTTTTCCTTTATTTCATTTTCAGATCGCACTAAGTGTGTCAGTGCGCATCTTTTTATTTGAGTGAGAGGCAAAAGTATGTGGTAATCCAATTAATTGCATGACAATGGGGCCCAATGAGCACCCGATGCATTATTGAGATACCAGACTTAAGTCTCTATAAAAGAGTGTCATTCAGAAGTTGCAAGACACACAGAAAAAAAAACTCTGAAGTCTTACTTCTTCTCTCTTGTAATCTTACTCCATCAATAAAATCTTTCTTTCACAAATCTTTGAAGCCAGCATTAATTATAATCCGAAGTTTCAAAGTCGATCAGTTTCGCTTCCACTTTGGTATCAGAGCAAGGTTTGTTTCTTAATTATCTTATGGCTTTCTAAGTTCAATTTTCTAGGAAGGCAATTAGGGGAGGCTATACCTAAGCACTAAAACTGTTTATAACCTGAAAATAAAAGTATAAATAACAAAATGACTAAGGATAAAAGTTTATGGTGTGAATTTTTTTTGAAAAGTTTAGTTTAACCAAAAGAACCATCCTGCCGTACAGTACCTAAAGAGAGGGAAGATCGCGAAAAAACACGATGAGGTGAGGTTCTTTTTTGGATGTCATCTTCCTTGGCTCGATTTGGATGTGATATTTGAATGGAGATTTGTTGTTTTCCATCACATCCATTTTCTCCAAGCATCGTCTAAGTGTGCTCAAGTCAATTTGGTTGAACTCTTCGTTTGTTTTGTCGGATGCAACGATCATGTTTACATCACCTTGTTCGAATTTCTGAAAAGAACAAAACATGGTGATAGAGAATATTTTTGGGTTTTTAAAAGACAAAGATAAAATAAGTAAGATACAAGCATACAAGGGTGTCAAGACTAATTTATTAAAATAAAATACCAATATTCTAGCAAACCGTCTCCGGCATCGGCGCCAATTTGAGCCGTTTGAGACGTGAAACTGTTTACCGCTTACCTATTCCTAATATGTATGTGGAATCGTATTTTAATCCTAGGTTACCAGATACTAACCATCGTTACAGTTCTGGTTTCGTAGGTTAATCTACTACTTCCCTTAAGAACCCTAAGATTTGGTCATCACCATTGGCTTAAGTTTTCTAAGTCTATCTTTCAATTCGAAGGATATCTCACAACCATCGTTGCGAGAAAGGTTCACTTATCGGCTACTAAATCCTGGTTTCACTCATCAGCTACTACCATCCTCAAGTTGGTCAATCAATTCATACAAAGGTATAGATTATTATTACCATACTAGACAAGGCCTTAATCTAATTGGTACAATCAATTCTACCCTAGCAATCAATGATATCACATAATCAATTAAATCATGAAAGAGAGAAACACATAAAGAAATAACTAAGCAAATAAACAACTAAACAAATAAGTTTACAACCATAACCCTAGAATAACAAATCAACAACTCAAAGACATCAAAGAAACAAGAGAAAAATGAGAAATAAGAGAAGTTACAACCAATTGCCCTTGCTTTCCCTTGAATTTGTCGAAATCCCCTTCTAAACGACTCGTTGCTGTCGCAAACGACCCGTCTAACGCTGCCACAATCTGGACTTGAGACTAATCTCTCAGATTTTTCTATGGCTAACCCTAAACTTTGACCTTGGATCTAAAACACCACCTTGTATGCCCTTTGTATGGCTTTCTCTTGGCGTGGCTGGCCTTCTCCCGCCTTGTATGCTCTTGTGTGCCCTTATATGGCTTTGTATGGGCTTCTCCGACCTTGTATCAACTTAATCTCCTCAAAGTCCTCTTAAATAGGCATTGGAATTGTTTACAGATGCAGGAGGTTTGTTCTGGACGTGTTGGGAGTCGAAAATAACCACCCCACCAAGAATAACCACCAAATCGGGCACTTTCTGCTATTTCTGGAAACTTCCAGACGGACCGTTTGAGCCTCCAGACGGACCGATTGAAATCTGGCTGAAAATAGCAGTTTTTTCCTGCGAAAGTCAAACGGTCCGTCTGAATTTTCAGACGGTCCGTTTGGAAATTTCTGCACTGCGCACTGTTACTGTTTTGGCCGTATCTCTTTCATCCGGACTCCGTTTGAGGCGATTCAAAAACCAACGGAAAGCTTACGAGGAGCTCTACATCATCATTGATTCATCCAGGTCATGTTTTTGTCCAAAATCTGCATTAAAGTAGAAATTATGGTAGTAACTCATTCTTGACACAAAATCCTAATTAAAATGACCCTAATTAACCTAACTCAAGTCAAATGGTTTAGTTTGGAGTCAAAACCCTACCAAAATATGTATATAAAATCATCTCATCAACATATAAGCCTAATGTTGGATTATTAATTCAATATTAACTTGTCTCAACTCTCAAGTAATTAATTACTTTTTTTTTTTATATAAAAGCGATGAGTTCAAATGTCTCAAATAATACCTTATGACAATTTAAACAATAATTTGAATGCACTCAATGCAGTAATTATTTTGAATATGAATGTATTTCTTCAAATTTGTTTTTGCATGCAAAGTTTTCACTTGAATATGTGGAAAAAAGTTATTAATGATGTTCTTTTAATACACTTGAATTATGATATGTTTGACTGTGATGTTTCTTTAAATGTTTTAATCCACTTAAACAAGCATGGCATAAAGCCGACGTTTACATAGGCGTGCCTGTCACGTGACCTCAGCTTAGCTGATCAGTAAGGTGATCCTCTCCAGTTAGTGCACTTTGGAGTACGTCCAGAGAACCAGCTAAGCTAGTCTAGCACTGTAGAAAGCAGAGCAGTCTGTTCTCTGCTAAGCGCAGTACAGTTTGGTTTGGTGGCAAGTTGCTTTTTCCTACATGTTGTGTATTAATTATTGGATGGGTGTATAAGACAAATATTTTATCTTATCAATGTTTGAGAGTTAAATTTGATCAGGATAAGCTGATCAATCAGAAATTATGGGACATCTTTTTTTTTTTAACTTCGGCTATTAAAAAAGTTAAACTTTAATTGGGTGATTCATAGTAAAAATGGCAAATTTTTGGCTCAACTTTTGCAATAAGAATAAGTAAATGTAACTACCAAAGTTCAAAAAAAAAAAGCGTCAAATCATAAAATATTTTATTAACAGTGAGAAGATGTTGACTAGATTTATGGATTAAAAAAGATACGTGGCAAAAGAAGTATGGAGAATAAAAATTTTCATATCAAAAATATAAAAATGATTAATATAGTCATTATGTTAATTATGAACTTCATTGCAACATAGCAATATATATAAAAAAAAAATCAAATTTGACAGTACTAAACTCATCTAAAATTGCACAATCTAGTTGAACCATTAAAACTTTATTTTAGATATAAAATTATATCCAAATTACCGAAAATTCATTGAAAAAAATTCAAAAATAATCCTACAAAATATGTTGACTTGGGGTGTGTTTGGATAAGCCTTGGATAAGGAATAAAATAAGAAATTTTGGTATGCGTACTTATTCTTATTCTTGTGCAACCCAAACAACACAAGAATAAGAAATTTGGACCCTTATTTCTTTACTAACAAAACTATAGTATAAGAATAAAAAAGTTGAATAAACACGCATATCGAAATTTCTTATTCTTATTTTTTATTCTTAGCTCATCCAAACATGACAATTGAATCTGTACGAAGAATGGGAAGTTCTCTCTAAAAGCAGCTTACCGTATGAGTCAGAACTTTAGAGGACTGAATAGACCCCTCCCCCAACACATGGAAGCACTTTATAACAGGATCTGGCAGACTGGCACTCTAGCGGAATTATCCCTAAAGCTCGATTATTTCTTTGGAAGGCCGTCAGGCATGCGCTACCTACAGATTATACCATAGCAACCCGGATTGGGCGACAATTGCAGGGATGCTCAATATGTGGCCATCGTAGGGAGGATGATACACATGTGTTGTTTAAATGTCCTAAAGCAAGGCAAACATGGCTCTCTTCTTCATTGGGACTTCGTACAGAGAACCTGCCGGATGAGGTGCCGGCCATCCTAGCTACTATATCTCCTAACCTTAGTGAAGAGCTTTTCTCTGTGATGGCCATGGTAAGCTGGAGTTACTGGAAATTAAGGTGCAGGCAAATTTTTGAGGGGAAGGATTTTGGTGCTGCACAAGTACTGAAACTGGCAGAAGGGTATGCATGTTGAAATTAATGTTTTGTTTAGTATTTGTGTATTAGTATGTCAAAATAGTAGGCTAATGGTTAGTATAACTATTGGGCCTTGTTTGGAGATGTTTAGATATATATTTGGACTAGTATTGATGTTGTAAATGGCCCATGTAAGGCCTAGTACGGGATTTGCATATGTATGACCAAAACAATGTAATTGGATAAGAAATCAAGAAAAATCAATAGAGGGGCAGCAGCCACCTTCTTCTTCCTCTCCTCTTTCTTTCTTCTACTAACATACAAACCCTAGATTGTGCAATCAAGGTCAAATAGGCCAACATAAGTGGTATCAGAGAGTAGGTTGAGGTGAGATTGCAAGTGAGATTCATCTATTGAAGTGGGAAAAGCAAAATAGAAGTTGGAGAGAGTTCTATGGCGTTGCAAGGAGAAGCATGGCCGGCGCGAGGTGCGCAACTCGTCTTCGACGGAGAAGATTATGACTATTGGAGCATTATGATGAAGACTCTCTTGATCTCACAAGATTTGTGGGATATTGTAGAAGAAGGGTTTGTGGAGAAACCTCCAAAAGTCGTTGAGGAGAAAGATAATGATGGGAAGGTGATAACTACCACAGTTGTGGTTGATGAGAAGGAGAAGGAGAACAAGAAGAAAGATGCGAAGGCTCTATTTTGCATCCAACAAGGTATTTCTCAAAAGAGGCGTGGGATATTAGTGTTTTATTTAGTATTTGTGTATTAGTATGTCAAAATAGTAGGCTAATGGTTAGTATAACTATTGGGCCTTGTTTGGAGATGTTTAGATATATATTTGGACTAGTATTGATGTTATAAATGGCCCATGTAAGGCCTAGTACGGGATTTGCATATGTATGACCAAAACAATGTAATTGGATAAGAAATCAAGAAAAATCAATAGAGGGGCAGCAGCCACCTTCTTCTTCCTCTCCTCTTTCTTTCTTCTACTAACATACAAACTCTAGATTGTGCAATCAAGGTCAAATAGGCCAACAATGCAAGGAATTTGAGGCAAGCGAATTTGATCTATGCTGTTCCAAGAATGGTGCCTAGAGCAACCAGTGAGCGTCCCCCAGCTTCTTTCTATTGTTTTTCAGATGGTTCGTGGGTTGATGATAACCAAGATGGTTCAGGATGGGCATATGTAATATTTGATGATAATCAGGTTCTGTGTCAGTTTGGCATGCAGTACGGCCGGTCCTCTTCTCCGTTTCACTCTGAATTGCTGGGTCTGTATTGTGCTTTTCAAACAGTCAAAAGTTTAGGGATTGATTCTTGTTGCTTCCTGACCGATTGTCAGCATTTATATAGAGTGATGTCAGGATTAGAGATGATTGATTCGGTGCACTGGGGGGCCTTTTATGAAGCTATTGACTTGAAGTGCCTTTTTGATGCTAGCGAGGGGTTTTATTGTAAACATGTGGGTAGAATAAACAATTGCTTAGCTGATAGTTTGGCTAATTATGCTCGGCTTAGGAAGGTAGTTTCCACTGGTTACACTTTTCCTACTGTCCCACATTTGTAATTGTATTGTTTCTAGCTTAACGTGAGCCCAAGTGGCACATTTTCAAAAAAAAAAAAACAATTGAATCTGCACCTGCAACTGGAGAACGTGACAATTGACAAATAGCAGTGCGCGCTTTAAGAAGTCCCATCAATCAAAACTGCGTGACATATAATTTCCACCTGAGCCCTTCTCCATTTCGTCATTTTCCAAAGTCGTAATAAAACAAACCAACCATCTTCACTGAAATGAAATCACCTCCCGCGCGGGACTGTCCAGCGCAGTGCTGTGAGCCGTTTGATTTAATTTCAATGGCAAAGGGAGTCCCGTGCATGTAACCTGATTGGTAGGCCCGAACCGTCCAGATCAGATCGGACGGTTCGTAGGCTGCGCTGGACGGTCCCGCGCGGGAGGAGATAAGGATTCATCTTCACTTGCGTACCACAAACAACACAAAAAAGAGAAAACCAACCGCTTGTTATTAATTAATAACCAACCAGTCGCAACCTCATGTCCCATCCTATACACTAATCAATTTCCGTTTATTTTGAGCTCTTTCCCGAATACTTAAACAGTCAATTTCTATAAATGAACTTAAGTTCTAATAAGGAGGAATGATTATATTTGAAAACAATACTTACTGATGATAAAAAAAAATTTACTACAATAAGGCTTGCATGAGCAGACAAGAAATTAAATAAAATATTGACATATTTATTACTGATTTATTCGATATACATAAATTTAAATGCTGAAATTTAAAAAGAACGAATTAAATTGGTCATTGGTTCGATGCGAATGGTTCAAATTGCACAAGTGAAACTAATAAATCATACCTCTCGATCTTAATATGGATTTATATAAATGTGAATTACGCTAAACAATTTCATCGTTGAAAATAACTCTTTTGATTTCATACTGATTAATAATTTTGTCAACATAGCCAAATCCGAAATCTTTGTCAAGAAATAGATTGTAAAGGGTGTACTATTATACAAAGTGATTTATACAATAAAATTATAAATAATAAATTCAAATTACATTCAATTTAAGTTGTATACTTTCAATATTAAAAATATATAATTCTATATAAATTATTTGATTTTCAAACAATCTTACATCAATTTAGTAAATATCTTGATATGCCTGATATATCATTACATACAACAGAACATATAAATTAAGTTTAATAGGATAATGATAAAGGCATATTAATAATTTTGTCAACATAGCCAAATCCGAAATCTTTGTCAAGAAATAGATTGTAAAGGGTGTACTATTATACAAAGTGATTTATACAATAAAATTATAAATAATAAATTCAAATTACATTCAATTTAAGTTGTATACTTTCAATATTAAAAATATATAATTCTATATAAATTATTTGATTTTCAAACAATCTTACATCTATTTAGTAAATATCTTGATATGCCTGATATATCATTACATACAACAGAACATATAAATTAAGTTTAATAGGATAATGATAAAGGCATATTTCATAAAATGAGGAATAAAAAAGTGTGAAGAACAAAAGATTGGATAATGATAAAGGCATATTCATGTCATTCATGGAAAGGACAGAAATGATATAAAAAAATAATGACGAAAGAGACCTTTGTATTTGTTAATCACTATCCCTGTGTACATATCATATTCAAAGTGTGAAGAACAAAAGATTGGAAATTGATGAAAAGATGCATAAAATGAGTTGACATTGATTCATTATACCGATAATTGACATTGGTTAATGAGTGAAAAGCTAGTCATTGTGTGAAAGCAAAGACATGTATGCCAAGACAGAAGCAATAATCATGTGACACAGAATAATCTTATTGATGATGTTTTCTCTTTTTACAAAAAAAATTCACTTGGAATTGCAAAAATTCCTAACCCAATTATAAAACCAACTATATAACATTTCTTTATATGGTAAAAAAAAATATAACATTTCTTTATGAACTTTTAACCAAAAACAAAACCCCCCCAATTACATCACACTCTTTCTCTCAACCAACTAATGGACTCAAACAAACAAAAAAAAGTAACAGAACGCACATTCACACCTGCACAGCTGGAACCTGAGCCAACTCTAAGTTTCCAGCATTGGTTTCAGCATTGGTTTGAGATTCGTTGGAGGTTCCATTAACCAAATTGAAGAGTTTGTAAGTGGCCCTTTTAATAGCCGCTCCCATGGTTTTTAGGGAATCCACCACCTTGGTTATGGTTGTTGTCGCAATACCAGCAAATCGTACCAAGTAATCACAGATTAAAGCGTCAACAACTGCAGAACCTGTCCATAACATATTTCCGTTGTTATGGACATGTTCTGCCACCAGACTAGCATGCACAATCTGGAGGAGTGTTGCCAACACAACTAACACCTGAGAATAACATCAAATTACAGTTTTTTTTTGCCTCAAATTCAGAACAATTGAATATAGGATTGAGAGATTGAAAAGAAAATTTACCACATGGAGAGGGATGCAACAGCTGATTAGATTGGAAATAGTATAAATAGATCCTAGGAGGTCATTGTGGGCATCAAAAGACGTGTAGGTCCACACAGCAGAGAACTTGCATAACCCGTAAAAGGGAATAGCTACCGAGACCAGTTTGGTGCTGAAGGAAACCAGGTTCAAAGCTTCCAACACATGATCCCGAAAGATAGACAAACATCCCAATAGGATACACATTCCGAATATCTAACCGCCAATTATCTGAATGAATTAAAAATGGGCTGGTTCAATTATTTGGATGAATTAAATATGTAACCGCCAATTATCTATTGATTGGATTGTTTTCTATAATATAATCGAGGACTTGTTATTAAGTTGATTTTCTCCAATGTCTCATAACTTATTTACTTGAGGTATCAAAATTAAGTCAATTAAGCATATTCTATTGATTGGATTGTTTTCTATAATTTCATTATATAATCTAGATGGAGAATTTGTTATTTGAAAGAAATTTTTTTTATTTATCACAAAGCACGATAATGATTATATAAGAATCATGTCATATTTTTTTAACTTTAGATCACAAACTTGTTGTGACTTTGAAGGCAAAAAATTATTTGATCATGTAGTCATGCAAATAGAATGACAAAAAATAATAATTAACATAGTTTAACTTAGTTCAACGTAGTCCATCAAACGAATCTCGATGCATAAGTGTAAGATAATTGGCCGTTGATATGAAATCCTTAAATTAAATTAATAATTAATAAATTTTAAAAAGCACACATAGCGGGAGGCTATAGATATCTGGATTAAAGGAGTTATATTTTAACTCCCATAATCTTAGTCAGAGTCAATAAATGAGAAATACAATTTGGTTTTAAAAAAACAAAAACTTGTGATGAGACTAAATTAGAGGCGAAGGCTTTTCAAAAAAAATAAAAAAATTAGAGGCGAAGAGTAAAACTGCAGGTTAGTAATTAAATCTTGAATGGAAATTTCTTTTACCTAATTTTCTAGATAATATGTTATTAACTTCTTCTTAACTTGTCTCACTATAAATAACAGAATACGATAACAAGATTCTTGATTCATAATATCTCTCAATCAAAACTTTTGTTACTGCTAATAATTTCAACTTAGTAATAAAGTTAAGCCAACTTGTCATTTTTTTAAACATATAATTCATCGCACAAAATTGAAGGTTTTTTGAAGATATATTGGGGTCAAGCCACCCAATTTATTTTTAAATTAAATGTTTATAAAAATTTTCCAGTCGAATTTCGAATCTGCGATCTCTCACTTGAAATGCATTGCTCTATACCACTAGACCAAGAACTGGTTCTTGGACAAAATTGAAGGTTGATAGGGAAACGAAACGCGGTTGTAATTCTTATTGCTTAATTGATTCCAACACATCTTGTTTTCCGATCACAACCAAATTATCAATGAAAAAAATATGACCAATTAATTTGATTTGAAAATTTTAGCAAATAGTCCTTTGTCAAACAACAAGTCTTGGGCTATATATGTTAATTGAAATGACCAAAATAAATTATTACATGCTCGGATTGAAAAACTTAAAAAGAGTCATAATAAGTTTCATAAATACAGTTTGGTAGCTAGATCCTTAATCTCCAATCTCTAGCTCGTGTTTTTTTGTGATTAGGATTTGTGTTTGGTTATTTTCTATTAATATATATTCATTCAGTAGTTGCATTTTGTTTCGCATATATAAGTACACGTTATTTTTTTATATATATATTTGGATTATGCAGTGGTATACTGCATAATCCACTGCTTTCAGTGTGACCCCCAAAAAAACAAAGGAAGAGCAGTAGACGCTATGTTAAAAGAGAAAACCTCCCTGACCCAAGCCTCTTCGTTTCCCAAGCCTTTTTATCCACGTGTAACAAAGCAGCAGGCTAATTTTTTTCAATCATCACAAACTCTCCTCGTTAATAGGCGATATGCACTCCAGGGAGTGCCTAAGTCAGAAAAAATCCTGCAAAATAAAAAAAGTAAACATCTTAGCCAGGCTAAATCTTCATTCCCCAATCACCTGAAAGTGCCAACGATTCACAATATCTCTCAGAATGACAACTCAAATTACCCCCTTCCCCATTCACAGAATATAAACCCATGTACCCTTCATCCTCCTTTCCTTAACAACAAACAGTCTGCTAATATTTCCAGACAAGTAAACTCTATCCTAGGCCCTTACCCAACCAACCACAAAAAAATGGCGCATTTCAAAAATTTTTCCGATGAACAGTTGATGAAACACTTCGCCTCTCTAGATCCCAATGACCACAAACCTCCGACTGTAACTATTCCTATCAGTGCTACCCAAACCAGAGAATGGGAACTATGTTGTCTCCTTCGAGTTGTTTCTGACAAGACAGCCAAGTTAACAGAACTGCAGAACACCATGGTTAAAAGTTGGGGTGTTCATCCAATGGGGAAATCTCAAAGAGAGGAGGAGGGAAAAATATGTTTCTGGCTGAATTTGCTGATGAACTAGACTTGCTGAAGGCAACATATAAGGGAGTTTGGAACCATGGTAAGGAGGTGGTAGTAGTAAAGAGAGTTGAAGATCCCAGAGAACTCCTCCAACCTGCTGTTAATTATATGGATACTTGGATACAAATCCACAAGGTTCCAACTGACTCTCTAATGATGATGGCATTGAGTTGATATGTCGTGCCATTGGAACACCAATCTCAGAAATCCACCTAGGATTCATTGTAGGCATGAAGTACTTTAGGAGGCGTGTTAGAAGGAAGGTGGATGATCCTTTGGAAGATCATGTGGTGTTCATCCATCCCACCCTGGGGAACTTGGCGGCACTAATTGTGTATGAGAGGGTCAACCGTGCTTGTCTCTATTGTGGATCCATAGGTCATGAAGTAGCCTCCTGCCCTCCAAGAGGAAGGATGCTGCGAATGCAGGATAACCCAGAACATCAAGATAACCCAAACATGCAGAAGGTTCCGCATGGCCTTAAAGGTCCTTGGATTTGTTCAGTGGTTTCCCTGCCCAGAGAGAAAGTCATATTTGCCAGTGAAGTCCCCAAGTATTATGATCCGGCAGGGACAGTTTTAAAAGGAAAGGCAGTTTTAATTGGGGAAGACCAAAGGGCAGGTAATGACTCTTTGAGCCAAGAGGTTGATCAGCCAGCGGAAAATGTGCACCACACAGCGCCGAGACTACCAGATGGAGAAGAACCAACAACCAATAATGTCAAAAGGCTCGCCTCCACAACTAGGAAGCTGGTTAAATCCAGGCCTCTATTGCCAAGACCTGAACCTGTGCATCCTCAAATGTGGCCAATTCTCCCAACACCTTCAAATGCCCTTGTCATTACACAGCCAGTGCAACCTTTAATCCCACAGTACCATCTCTTTGGAGAGAATCCAATCTCTGACACTCTGGCAGCAGTAGTTGCCCAGGGACATGGTATGGAATTTGCTCCAGAAAAGAATCGCTCCAACAAGAGACAGAACATAGGAACTGACCAGGATTTCTCCTGGCTGATGGAAATGGATACTTCTCTCTTACCTCTCAATGTGGTTTCGGAGGTCCACCCAAACGGGCCTCCCGATCACATATGACGCTCCTCAGCTGGAATTGCCGTGAATTAGGAGGGCCGCGGAAAAATGAATTTCTTAAGGACCTCCTGCGATCAACTGGAGCAAGGATTGTGTTCCTGTCAGAAATCAAATGCTCCAGTAAGAAAGCGAAAAATATTTTGGATGAATTTGGGTTGGATTGTAATATAGTGGTTGGTGCTAGAGGTTTATCGGGTGGGTTAGCTTTAATGTGGAACAATGATGTAAATATTAGTATTATTAGGACAGATCGATCTTTTGTAGTAGCCAAGATTGAGACCCCTTTTGTTAATCATGGGCAGCTTAGCGAATGGTTGCTAATTGGTGTGTATACTGACCCTTCTAGGAAAAACTTACCTAAGTTATGGAATGAAATTAAATACTATCTTTCTTTTGGTTATCTTACTTGTTTGGCTGGTGACTTTAATGCTACACTGAACATGAATGAAAAATAGGGTGGTAAGTCGAATTTCGACTGGCATAACAAATTGTTTCGTGAATTTTTGTATAACTCTGGTCTGATAGATTTGGGGTACAATGGTCCTGCTTTTACCTGGACAAACCGTCGGTACACTTCTGAACCTATTTTTGAAAGACTTGATAGAGTCCTGGTCACTTCAAATTGGGCACGAATCTATCCTAAGGCTGCAGTTTTTCATTTACCTAGGATCTATAGTGACCATGCAGGCATTCTGTTACGTTGGGAGGCAATTACTAAAGGAAAACCTTCTTTTAGATTTGAAAATTATTGGTTGCAAGAAGATTAATTTTATTCAAAATGTCAAAACTGGTGGGAAAATTCTGTTGGTCAGGATACTCATAAAAGATTCCAATCCCTCAGAAATAATATTCACACATGGAATAAAAAAAGAGAAAAACCTAGAGACAAAATCAAAAGGTTAGAATCTCAGATTCTGAGCCATCAATCCTTACCACCGGAATATCAAAGCATGACTCATGAACAGAACCTGATCAACCAATATCTCAAAGCCCAACAAATGGCAAATGAATACTGGCGCCAGAGAGCTAAACAACGATGGACTAAAATGGGTGATCAAAACACTACTTTCTTTCACATCCAAGCAACAATTAAAAGAAGAAAAAACGATATTGCCTTTTTAAAACTTATGGACGGTACAGAAACAAGTGATAGAGGGGAGATTAAGAAAGAATTCGTGAGATATTTTAAAGAAATTTACTGTCATAATCACCCTCACATATCCCCTTAAACTTATGACGATTGGCTTAACCTGATAGATCATACTAACTGGCAAGCAATTTCCTTTGAAGAACATGAAACTCTTTCAAAACCTCAAGATGAAATTGAGATTAGAGAAACCCTAAACCAAATGGAACCAGACTCGGCGCCTGGACCGGATGGTTTTACAGCCAGATTTTTACAAAACAGTTGGCCTATTTTTAAAGATGACTTAACACAAACAATAAGGAAATGTTTTACCCAAGGAATGGTTCCCCTAGATTGGCTTAAATGTAACTTAATTCTAATTCTTAAAAAGTCGGACTCGTCCAAACCAGAAGAATATCATCCTATCAGTATTGGTAGCATTTTCTACAGACTTTTAATGAAAATAATTGCACACAGATTAAAGCCTTACTTACAGAGACTCATTTCACAAATACAAACAGCTTTTTTAAAAGGTCGAATGATTTCTGAAAATATCATTATCATGAGGGAGATTTTACACTCTTTTAATTTGACAAATTATGAAAATCAAAATTTCTTGTTGAAAGCTGATATTAAGAAGGCGTTTGATATGGTGGATTGGAAATTCTTACAAAAGGCTCTACAACAACATAATCTTCCTGTTTGGGATTATTGACCTATTACTTAACAGTATTTATAGAAGTAGGATTTATGTTTGTGTAAACGGTGACCCAGGGGAAGGGTTCATTACACCAAAAAGAGGTTTGCGTCAAGGTTGTCCTATGTCACCGTATCTTTTCATTATGGCAATGGAATTCTTATCCAGAATACTACAGGAAAAAATGAATGCAGGGATTACTACTGGAGTCAAATTGACAATCAACTCGCCGATCATCACACACCTACTTTATGCCGACGATCTTATTATTGCAGGCCCGGCAACAAAAGATGAGACTCAAAACTTGCTTAACATTTTTAATGATTTCTATCATGTATCGGGCCTGCAAATTAACCCGAAGAAATCCATCCTTTGGTTTAGTTACCACTGTGGGGAAGAAATTCAAACTCAAATCATTTCACTCTGGGGTGCACAGAAAGCAGGGAGAGAAGAGAAATACCTTGGAGTGATGCTCCACCAGCCCCCAAATTACAGGAATCCCAACTCAAATAATTTACTACATAAATTCACAAATGCTTTAGGGGGCTGGAAAGCTAACACGTTGTCATATGCTGGGAGATTAGTGCTCTTGAAGTCTGTCCTCATGTCCTTACCAGTTTACAACTTCTCTATAGATCTGTTTCCAAAGAAAACAATAAATGAATTAACCACCCAGGCCAGGAAGTTCTTCTGGGGAAAGACAGGAAAGAAGCATTACTTATCTCTTATAGCATGGAAAAAATTGCAGTTGCCACTAGAGAAAGGAGGTTTAGGGATTGAAGATCTCTTGCTGTTCAACCAAGCACTAATGCTTAAACTGGTCTGGCAGCTATCAGACAACCAGAATGCAATTTAGAAGGAAATTATCAAAGAGAAGTACTTTTCTAACAAGGGTTTTTGGGGTACCACTAGTTCCAAGGGTTCTAGCTCCTTCTGGAAATACATACAGAGATTGAAACCTTACCTAATTAATGTGATCTCCTGGAAAGTTGGAAATGGTGAAACAATTCTCTTGAGAGGACAACCTTGGTTCCAAGATTGGCAGCAAGGACTCAAGCTGACGAGAAAAAGAAATTGTACTCTGTCGGAAGCAATTGACACTAAAACAGGCACCTGGAGAAAAGAAATTATTTTCAATATGTTCCCCGCTAGAATTGCAAACAGAGTTTATAGTAGCACACCCCCGGTGCTTAAACCAGATGCTCAAGATTCTCTTACGTGGAAACAGGCAAATAATGACACTTACACAGTGAACAGAGGCTATCAATGGCTCTCAAATCAAGATATACTAAACACTTTTACTACTTCCCATTTTGATTGGAAAAAGATGTGGAAATATCCCCTTTTGAGCCCGAAAGTGAAACTTTTTATCTGGAGAATGTTGACTGATTCCTTGCCAGTAAATCACACTATTCATAAGAGAATTTCTTCAACCGATCCCCTTTGTAAAAGATGCAAGCTTGAACATGAAAACAGAATCCATACCTTCTTTAACTGCAGGACCTCTAAAGAAGTATGGAGCAGAACTAATACTGCCATATGTTTGTCATCTCTTAGATATTAGAAAAACCTGAGAAAATTCAAGAATTTTTAGAAATGTTACTGTCAGACCAGGCTGATAATAATTTCGCAATTTTTGGTAACAACTGTTGGTTTATCTGGGAAATGAGAAATGAATTGGTTTTCCAGGGTAAGCAAGAAAACCCGGTGAGTGCTTGGATTAAAGCAACTGAAAATACTGATCTATATATTCACCTTAATAAAACAAACCAACATAGTGAATCCTTGCAAGTTCATATTACAAACACAACAAAAGTAATTCTTGCATATGGCTCCTGGAGACAACCAAACGAAGGTTCAATTGGGGTTGTTGTGTTTGACACAATGAATAAAGCTGAATACTTAATTGCGAAAAAAATAGACTCACGGGATGCGATACACAGTGAAATGATGGCGCTTGAGGAAGCAATTGACCATGCCATTTTCAGTGCTCAATCCTCGCAAACAAAATGGTTGATTTTGATTGATTGTAAGCAATTGTTTCAGACTTTAATTCATAATGATCGATCAAATATAAATAATGGGCAGATCATACCTGATTTTGAGCGGCTCTATCGGAATTACCAAAGGGTTAAAAAGCATTTGCAAATTGAATGGGTATCCCAAGATAAAATTACCCAGGCTCATGATCTGGCGAAGCTGGCGAGAGAAAGTCAACTTGTTTTGAAGGGGTTTCCGACGCCTGAACAGCTGGGGAAGATGAAAGGCTTCCCTCTTTCTCTTTAGCTTGTAACAGCACGAGGTACACCAATAGATCAAGAGGATTTTGGCTAGAGTCACCTTGCCGAGGATGCAGACAGAAAATCTTGTTTTTCGGCGATTTCCTCTCTCCTATTTGCCTTGTTCCTTTCTTTTTCTCTTTTTTCTTATGTTTTTTTTCCTTCTGTGTGGCTGGTGACATCCTTTCCTTTTTGGCTTTTAATGATGCGGGGTAGGTGCAATCTGATTCTGCTGTTGCGCGACATACAGTGTTGCGCACTACGAGCCGTCTGATCTTGATCAGACGGTTCACTTTTTACGGACCTATCAATCTTGGTTACATACACGGGGCTCCCTTGTCCATTGGATCTTGATCAGACGGTCAGCATGCCGCGCTACATCATGTATCGCGCGGCAGCGGATCTCAATTTGGGGTAGGTGGGAAGTAATTTGTAAGGAAGTGGTAGGTCTCAATTAATTGTGTACATTAACTGTTGGGTAGAGGATTAGCTTTGATGCGCTCAGCCACAAATGTTTGTACTTCCCTTTATTGAATTTTATGACCCAAGGGTCCTTTCATCAAAAAAAAAAAAAAAGGATTATGCAGTTGTGAACTTTATTAATAACCCACCAAAGCTATAACATCTTTAAGGAAAAAATTCTGTTGATTAATATAGTGCATCAGTCATTTGAGCTTTCATTTGTTATTATTATTCTTATTATTTAACTTGTTATGACAATTTAATTTTTCATCAATTACATATATTAATCGGTTGTATATAGATCCAATCTATTACTATTTATAAACACTGTTGATTAACAGTCTGGCTGATAGGTGGGGCCACTCAGTAGAAAATTATTTTAAATTCATCTCTCTTGCTTTCTTGGTCATGGGACAGTACGACGAATAGATGGTCAAGCAATCCGTATCCGCTCTCGCGCGAGATCGTCCAGCGCAATCTTAGAACCGTCCGATCTGATCTGGACGGTTCGGGTCTATCAATCTGGTTACATGCACGGGGCTCCCTTTGCCATTGAGATTAAATCACACGGCTGTGATTTGTGCGCTGGACGGTCCCGCGCGGGACTTGATCCCATTTGTGGTCAAGGACTCCAAAACTAATCCAGATCCCGTGCCGCGCGGGACCGTCCAGCGCACAGGATCTGGACCGCTCGTCAAATCTAAGGACATTGTTTTTTTCCCTCTGCGCTCGTACTTACGTATACCTATCAACGATATACCGTTTCGACGTGTTCTGTTCCGTTCCGTCGAAACGGAACAGCTAACGAAATAGAAATTTATTTCGTTTAAAAAACGGAACAGTTAAACGGAATGGATTTACTGATACGTTCCAGTGTAATACAGTTCAAATTTCGACGTTCCGTTACGTTCCGTCGAAACGGAACGACTAACGGAAATTTCGGCATGTACCGTCACAAAAACGGAACGGCAAACGAAACGACCTGTTCCATCTCCGTTTCACACGTTTGACAGGCCTATACTTACGACGACCTATTGGGTTGGATTTTCGCCTGTTTCCGTATTGGATCCGAAATAAAAGATCTTCTCTCATACGATTTGGAGCGATTTGAAGGAAAAATTGGAAAGGGTCTGCTTTTCTCCTTCAACAGTTAGGATATTACCTTCAACATTTAATTATATTGACTTCAACAGTTATGAAGTGTGTAGGAGGGGAAGAGGGAGTGTGGGACTGTGGGGGGACAGCGTCCGTGAGAGGGATGAGGGGGGAGGAGGGCAGCGTACGTGAGAGGGAGGATGGGGGACAGTTTACGCGAGAGGGGAAATGAATTAGTTCACGCGGGAGAGGGGAGACACAGCGTACGCGGAAGGAGAGCCACGCGTTTTCTCTTTCTGAAAATCGGAGATGATGGAAATGATATAATCTCTGGGATGGTCCTAAGCAATTCCGGTAAATAATGCCACTTCAATATCTTACACATTTTACTTCGGAACATTATCCTCGACCGTTACTGCAAAGCAATTGTGTATCACAACCGTCTGTCCGATCAATGATGAGTATCTTGTAATTTATATCTGATCCGTACGGTCGGTAAAGTTTAATAGTCAAAATTAGATTGGACATACAACAGTTCACGTAAGAGGATTTGGTCCAATCTTACTTCATATAAAAGAAATTTTCTGACATAATTTGTGAAAGAATTAGATACAAGTATACAACCCCTAAAATCTTCTTCAAAATTGAATATAACCCCTCAAATTTACAAAATTAGATATGACCCCTCAAATCATATTTTTTATGGATATAAACCCTTTAGCTAGTTTAAATTATATTTAAATTCACAAAAAAAAAAAGATTTCTAAATTATAGTGTTGGTTCCTTGCTCCATATCCTTTCTTTTAACTATTGACGTTTTTTCTTTTCTTCAAGCATCTTATTTCTTAGTTGTGTTGCCATGTCATTCATTACGTTTAACATAGGCGGTAACATCAGATGAAGGATATTATTTGCCCTTTCACTATAGAATATATAAGTTTAGTCCTTTTAAATTGAGAGATATTGTACTTTTTTTTTAAGATAAATTGGAGGTCTAAGCCACCCAATTTATTTTTAAATTAAATGTCTATGAAAGACCCCCTCCTCGTCGGATTTCGAACCTACGGAGATATTGTACCTTAACGAAAAAAAAAATTTCTATCGCTAATATATCTTTTTATGGCAATTCGCGACTAATCCATTTCACTTGAAGACTTTTATTGATCATTAGAGATAAACTATTTTGATTTACGTTGCGTATACCTAGCGGAAAAGAAATTTGCTTTTTTTTTATGGAGAAAAGATGTCGAAAAGTTGTAAGAAGGTAACTTAGTCAGAAATTTTATTTATAGAAATATGATTAAAATATTAATAAAGGGTTTAGATACTTAACCAATGTAATTTAATTGGTAGGGGTTATATCTGATTTTGAAAATTTGAGGTGAAGATTCGAGAGGGTTATATCAAAGTTTCCTTAAATTTTTTTACTTCATCAGTTCATTGTAAAACCCACTATGGTTGGCCCTCCCGTCCAACAAAATTACACAGTTACCATTGCGAGTTTGCGACGCATTAAAGACCGGTACAGACACAGTAGTAGTACAAGAGAGCCGGGTGGCGTGATTTGAAGATGTCAATTTCGGAATGAAACACGCTTGTAGACTCCCTTCTGACTAGTCCCATCTCCGTGAAATTAGTTTAGAGGTGCAAGATTTGGTGTACAAATGGCGCTGTTTGAAGAATAGCAATTGGAGAGCGTGTATTAGGTGTAGCGGGTTTATGGGAATTTGTTCTGGGTTTGGCACAAGGAATGCCGGATGGCTTTACTAACTCATCTTATCTACCTACTTGTATAGGTGTATTATTAATTTTATTAAATAAATAAATCAGTGATCTAATTATTTTAGTAGTAGAAATTACATACATCACGAACAAAGATTCCACTGCATGATGACGTCACCTTTTTAAAAAAAAATTTCTGAAAACACTGGCTCGCGTATAACCATTCACCACAAGTGTTTATGTGACATTTTTTAATTTGGTGTTGTTTTGAAGTTTCTTGGCCTTTTTGAAGCAATCGTAAATTGCATTTAGATGCTTACGTGTTTTTTTTTTTTTTTTTTTTTTTTGGTGAACGGCCCATAGGCAAATATAATAACACAAGTAGCAAATACAACATGGTTCCAAAAAAGGAGGGAAAAACCATCGTCCTCCATAAGCAAGTAAAAAGTAAAGCAAATGGAAAGCACATATCAGCACTATTGGTCCTACCATTGCACATCTCTAACCGACTAAACAACGAAGCACTAGAAATAAAACAGAAAACTAACGTAACGAAAGAAAATTGAAAATAAATAAAATAAAACAGCAGCTAAGTCACAAAAGGGAACAGCGAAAAAGTGAAACCCTCAGCAGTTAAACCATCCACCCTCGCTAAGTTGGCAAGTTTGTGTTCTGTATGTAGGTTGTCCCTCGGGGTGGCAAAGCACTGAAACTCCCGAGTATCCTTCCAAATTGCAATTAAGTCAATTATCAACCCATATGCCTTCCAATCAATCAGATCTGGAGATAGCATGCCATTGAGGATCCTAGCCAGTATCCGTGAATCAGTGTAGAAAGTTACATTTGTCCAGCCTTGTTTCTGTACCTGTCTGACAGCTGCTTGAAAAGCTAGCGCTTCAACATGGAAGGGGGAAGCAGCTTCCCCCGACCACATGCCATATGCAACCAGGACCCCTTCCTCGTAAAGCATATGTGCCCAACCTGCGGACCCATCCTCCTTGAAAGAGCCATCTAAAGTGCAAATTCTACCCGAAAAATTCAATTCGGTGGCAACATAACTGAGGTCCCCTCTTACAATGCATCTCTGGTTACCCGCTACAGTGCCGAGCCTATCAAGAGAGACCGCCATAGCCAGCACCTGTCTAATATTAATCTTTACCCCTTCATAAATCTGTTTGCACCTCGCTTTCCATAAAGACCATAGTAAATTTGCAAACATCATAAAACCCTCTCGTCCCAACTGCTGCAACAAAAGTTGTAAAAGGGGTATTACCTGTTTGGGGAGTGCATCAGCCCTAAGCGCAAGGTGAGAGGAGAACCAATAATTTCTTTCCACATCACAATCGAACAGCACATGCATCGCATCATCATGTTCTAGACCACATAAATCACAAGGAGGGGGTGTGAGCCGCAATCTCCTTGCAAACACTGCTCTGACAGGGATTGCATCGTGCATCAGCTTCCATAGAAATACCCTAATTCGAGGGAGTATACCCGGTGAGTACCAGATAGCTTTCCAAATTTGAGCTTGCGCTAGCTGTTGTGTATCTATAGGCTGTAACAATTTACAAGCCCCTTTAAAAGAAAAATTACCGACTTTGGAGGGCTTAAAAATGAGTCTATCCTTTCTAGAGGGATTCAAGGGCGGGTCAGGGTATGAGCATGCAATGTACAGAGCCCCATGGAAGCCAAATGTTTGAATGAGCAAAGGGGTATTCCAAGTATGGGACTGCTCATCAATCAGATCAATGAGCTTGAGTTTTAAGGCCGCAATAGAGTTATGTGTGAATTGCAACCAAAAATTATGCCAGGGCTCTCCTATAACAGCACATCTCTGGCCATCCCCCACCATCCATTGGACATGAGGCTTGAGAGCCTCTCTAGCTTCCAAGATTGAGGCCCATAGTTTTGTGCATCTGGTTGGCACTGTAGCAAGCCAGATAGCAGTTTTAGAGAGGTATTTAGCAGTTAGTACCCTGACCCACAAAGTTTGCTCAGAATCCCTTGAGATCAACCGCCATAACATCTTCATTGTCATAGCTTTGTTTAGCAAAGAGACATCCCTTAGGCCTAATCCCCCAGTCGATTTGGGTGAAGTGATCCTGTCCCACGAGACCAAACGCATTTTATTTTTGTCTCCTGTGTTCCAGAAAAAGGATCTCACCTTCAGATTGATTCTTTGCAACACAGATTGAGGTATTGGGCCGGCACCTATTGAGTAAAGAACCATCGGCTCAACTACCGCTTTTATCAAGATTAATTTGGCTGCAGGGGATAACAACTTTGCCTTCCAAATATGTAACTTGGCAGTCACCTTGTCTACCAAATAATCATAATGAGAAATTCTTGTTGGCATTATTGGTACCCCTAAATAAACATGATCTCTCTCCCCTTGAGTCGCTTGGAAAACCTGCATACAATATTGTTTCATACATGCTACTGTTCTTTTGGAGAACCAAATTCTTGATTTTTCTATCCCAATTTTCTGTCCCGACATTGTACAGAACTCCTCAACAGTAGCCTTTACTTGGAGCACTTCTTGCTGTTCAGCCAGCCCACACATCAAAAGATCATCAGCATAGAGAATACTAGTAATCGGAGGGGCATTTCTGGAGATAGTCAGACCTCTTATGAGGCCCGATTGAACCTTGAAATCCAGCATACGGCTGAGAACATCCATGCAGAGTATGAAGAGGTAAGGGGAAAGCGCACACCCTTGTCTTAGGCCTCGAGTAGGGGTTATAAAGCCGTCAGCCGATCCATTTATGAGAATCGCAAAATTAGCCGAGGAAAGGCAAGCATTGATCCAGGAAACAAAGATGGGAGGAAAACCATAAAGCTGTAGCACCCGAATCACAAAGTGCCACTCCATTCTATCAAAGGCTTTAGAGAGATCACATTTAAAGCAGAAAGCCTGCTTATTGAAACTTGAAGAAGAGAAGGTGTGTAAAACCTCCCTTAGGAGCAGGATGTTATCTGAGATGATTCTGCCCGGCACAAAGGCGCATTGATTTGAGGTGACCAGCTTGGGCATGATCGGTTTCATCCGAGTAGAGAGAATCTTTGAGATGACTTTGTATATCAGATTGCATACAGAGATGGGTCTGTAATCTGATACACGCTTAGGACCCTCCTTTTTTGGCACCATCACCATATTTGCTCTAGCCATCTTGGTGTCCAGCTGCCCAGTTGCAAAGAAATTAGTGACATAGTGCAGGACATAGGGTTTGAAGAGTTCCCATTGTCGCTGCACTAATCTCCCATTCATACCATCCGGATCAGAAGCGCGGTCGGGGTGAATTGCAAAGAGTGCAGCCGTGATTTCTTTCTCAGTTGGTTGCATACTCACAAACTCGCGCTCTGTTGGGCTCAGTTCTGGTAGGCGTGAAATAAAATCAAAGCTGAAAGTCGGGCCGCCTGTGCTCGCTGCAGGGGCCGAGGTGAAGGTACTTTTGTAATGTTGTACAAAAGCCCTCCGTACCAAAGTGCGGTCTGTGATGATGTTATCTCCCTCTCCCAAGATCGCATCAATGGAGTTTCTCCTCCTCCTTGAAGCAACAGTGGCATGGAAAAAGGCCGTATTGTTGTCTCCTTCAGCAGCCCATCTTATCCTACTTCTTTGAGCCCAATAAGCCTCGACCGAAAGTAAACAGATATTGTATTTTGATTGCAGGTCCTTGAATTTAGCATGCCAAGAGTCATCAGGTAACACGGACTGCAACTCAAGAAACTGCGCCTCAAGTGAAGCTAGTTCTTGAGTCGGTTGGTTTACTGTTTTGAGCCAGGTCCTCACCTCCGCCTTTAGTCTGTTTTGCATCTCTTCCCAATTCCAGGAATGGTCCGAGTTATGTGAGGTGAGTGCCTTCTTGCAAGCCTCTTCAAACCCTGCGGTATTTAACCACCAATTTTCAGCTTTAAATGCTCTCCTTCCCTTCTTTTTATCCGGTTTAGTGCACAGAAGTATTGGGACGTGGTCACTGTTAGCCTTGGGCAGATGGTATACTTTAGCCTCAGGATATAAAGTAACCCAGGTTGTTGAAGCCATGGCTCTGTCAAGTCTCTGTTGGATGAGCGTGGCACATGGCCTATGATTTGACCACGTGTACGCACACCCATGATAGCCCAAATCACCTAGTTGAGTTCTATTTATCATAGATCTGAACCTTTTATGCTTTCTCTTGTCTTTGGAAGACCCCCCAAATTTTTCATGAAGACCAGCTATCGCATTTAGATCCCCAAAAATGCATAGTGGAAGTCCATACTCATTCGCATAAAATTCAACCCTCTCCCAAATGTACTCTGTCACTCTATCATGTGGGTCTCCATAGACGGCTCCCAACGTCCAAGGCTGAGCTAGGGGATGTTCCTTAACCACCGCAAAAAGAAAAAAGTGGGATCTCTCTAAAACTGTCACACTGACCTCAGCATCCCAGAGCAACCATAAACCCCCTGACTTGCCAACAGCGGGTACAATTTCAAAGTTTCTCAAAGGAAGTCTTCTGATCCTTTGTTCTGAACGACTAACATCAGCACGAGTTTCAGAAATAAAAGCAATTTTTGCTCTCGTGGCGTGGAGGTATCGGGCCAAATTAGGAATCGTTGCGCGGCCTCCACTCCCGCAACAATTCCAAGCTAAGAGATTCATATAAGTGAGGGCGGCGCCATATGGCCCGCCTCTCTCGGCCGCTTATTTGGGTGCAGTCGGGAAACTCCATTATCCGAGTCAATATCCATAGTGCTGTTGTGGTCGGTTTGCGCACCTGACAAGTAGCCAACAGGATTAGCAACACTGTCCTGTGCGACTACAGCAGTAGCAAGAGTGTAGGATTCATGTGTGAGCATGGTCTGTATGTGGGGGGGTAAGTTGACAGTGAAGGGGGGGAAAGTAGCAGAATGCTCAGGGTAAGGATTATGGTAAGGGACATGAAAATTAGTTGTTGTGGCGACACCAATCGAGTTTAAGTAACGGGCCATGGAAGCCTGCCTTAGGACAGAGAGATGGTTCGCAGGGGCAGACAAGTTAGCGCCACTTTCAGTGTGCATCATAGGTGTAGCAGTCATGCCCGCTGCATTAGGCACACCACAGTTGTGGTAAGGGGGAGCAGTAGTATCTCTAGAGGAGGCACCATTTCGTACCTGAGCAGATCTGCGATGCTCATTCACACCTTCCTCAGGCCCAGGCAAAAGAGAGCTGCTCATCATCCAGCTCCCCAACCTAAAATTGAGAGCCTCCTGGAGTTCTGGCATGTGGGAATATCGGGGATCAGCCGCCAATCTGGTCAGCCTGAGCCACTCTTTGCAACTTGTGACATCATGGCCTATCACTCCGCAAAAAGTACAGATTCTCTTGATTCTTTCATATACAAACAACACATCGACTTGGGAGTTATCTAGCAGGAGTAGGGAGGCTCTATCCTTGAGGCTGTTGTCAGTTTGTATTCTGACTCTAACTCGGGTATATCGGCGCCCAGCAGAGCCGGCTAGGACTGGTGGAGAGAGGATGGTGGCAGCTTCCCCTACTAGATTTTGGACAGTAACTGGGGTTAGGAGGTCCGGGTCAACATTGTGTAGTTGTAACCAGGTGCAGAAATGCATGACAGCGTGCTCTATGTTGGTTGATGGCCCCACCAGCTGGCCAACAATGACGAGGTCAGAGAAATAGTTCCAAGGCGCCCCATCTAGCACTGTTAGCATGTCTCCCTGATTGTGAAACTGCACAAGGTAGATCCCCTTCCCTTTTGTAGTAAACTTCGGCCTGACAGTTAGCTTCCATGCTCTAAACAGCTGGTGAAAAAGGTCATTATCCATTGGAAGACGCTCTGCCACCACCTTTAGCACAACACAAAATTCCCAGTTTTGAGTTGGCTGATACGACTCAGCAACAACAACTTGCAAATTGTTTGGCCTCACCCTGGTAGAGACAATATTTTGGACAAAAGCATCATCCCCGAGCTCCATATGGGAAGGGCAGGTATCAGGTTTTGTGTTTGAGTTAGGGTTTATGGCTGAGGCAGTGGAAGGAGTGGGTAAAAGAGGGGGAGAGAAGTGTTTTGGTGTAAGGGAAGAGAGCTTAGAGAGAGGAGAAGTATAGGCAGTGGTGGGTATAAAGTTGTTGGTAGGTGCAGAATTATTAAGGATTTGCATAGGAGTTATGAGAGGTGTGATAGGTGTGGTTAAGGGGGAGGTGACAGGTCCTGTGAGGCAGTCAGCATGCTTAGAAGGCTGCTGTACCTCATCAGAGCAATTAAAGCTGAGAGGAGGGTTAATGTCAGCTGAATGAGGAAAGAGGTTCAAACAGAGAGATACCTTCCCAACAGTAGTCAATATCAAGCTACCTATTGTATGTGTGAGGTTTACAGGCTGCATTAAGACCGACGCAGTTCTTTTTCTAGTGAAATTGGTCTTAATGGTGGGACATTGCAACAGATCCTCCTTGAATAAACCTGGCCCAAAACACATCCCCATGCACCGCCTGCCAAATTCTGAGCCCGGTGACAAGGAGGCAGCATCCTGATTTCCATTGCTGTCCCGAGGAGGCATAAGAGTAGCTAGGAACCTTTGGTGACTTCTAACCATCATTTGATAAACCGTGGGGGGTGGGTCATGGTCAGAGGCATAGTCACAATCCAAACCTGGTGGTTGGGTATGAGGGCCGGGAGGTGGGGAGGAACCACCCAAGCGCCATGCTTGCACAAGTACCCGACATTGACACCATTTAATCCCGAAAAACAGCACCAAACATTCTGGGATGGCTAACGGGTCTCTGCACTCGATCCAGAGATTAACAGAATCCCTATCCACCCCTCTACCATCATCGTTGGGGAGGACTTCAGAAACGACCCCAAAACCAGAGACAATGCGGTCGAAATAGCACCGATTCCAGAACTCAGATGGATAGTCAGTGATCGTAATACGTACCAGATAGATCCGGGAGTAGAAGTGGTTCCAAATTGGGACATACCTTGCAACTTCCAATCCCCTCTGGCTGCCCCAGTTCTTGAGCTCCTGGAGCACCACCCCCATGTCGAGATAGTAGGGGAACTGAACCAGAGTTTGGGCGGTTGAGTGGTGATGAGCAGGATAGTCGGAGGGCTGTCCTCCATACCTCGCCGCCAAGTAGCGGAGGATATCATCTGTTGCCGTGGCCTTAGTCCGCTTTCTGCTGGTAAAGAGCAGGGAGCGACTTAGATCTTCTGAGGTGCTATCAAAGGTGTGATCGGTGGGTAGGTTGACATGAAGGGTTTGTCGGCGGTGCTGCCGAAAGGGGTAAGCTGCCATTTCAGTTAAAAAAACAGGAGGGAAAAGGTCTGAGGAGTAAAGAGGTAGGTTAAATGAACAAGAAAAGGAAAGGTAAAGTAGAGAAAAGAGTTAAATTAGGGGAGAGAAAATCGTAATAAATGCAATAATGGGGAGAGAGCAGCTGTAGGAGGAGAGAGGTGGGGGGAATAAAAGAAGGGTGGGTAGCAATTAATGGGGGGAGGTGGTTGAAGGCAGTCGGCGGTAGAGGTTACACAGGGGAGGGGAGGAGATACTCATCGTATCCCCTAATCCTGGCTGCCCCTTCAAAATTAATCGTTGTACATGATGCTTACGTGTTTTGGATGAACAAAAATTTGAACTGCGTTGAATGTTTAGAGGAGAGACAAATTGTTTGAATACTTAAAACAATATATTGCTTGAATATTTAAAAAAAAAACAATGTATGTTTAGCGACTATATATGTTATCTAGTAGAATTTTTTTATTTAATTAGACTCGGATTACCGTTAGATGACGTCACTTTAGGTGGAAACATACAAACCGTCTCACGGCTCACCGCCCCACAAGTGTTCATTGTTTTTTAACTGAAAGATGATGAGGTGTGATATAATTAGTGGGTTGTTTTGGGTTTATTGCTACTTAGAGGCAAGCATAATTTGCATTATAATGATATCAATATAGAGATGTAAATGTTAGAATTGTGATATTTTTCGAGCATATAAAGAAAAAAAATAAAATACTTACGTGAATTTGTCTTCTTGTATATATTAAAATGTTACTAATTTTGCTTGTTTCAATTTTATTTCATTTTCAGTTAAGGTATTTATAATTGATGCTAATCATACATTCTCTATTATAATCGAGGGCAGGATTCGCTATTAGATAAGACTCAACAGTTTAATTTAATATTAAATAAATTTTGTTTCTTGTTTTGTCTCAAATAATTTGTCAGATAAAGTGCTAAAATATATTAATTTCGGTGAAACAAAAAAAAAACTTTATTTTTTTCTGGAAATAGTCATGTATTTTAAAAAGTTCATGATCTAGCATGATCAAATTCGTGCCAAATTAATCATCTATACACCAATGAAATGATTAAGATTTTTTGCATGTATTTTGGTTGTTTGCATCTTCAAGGACAATCCATCTAGTCACGTAGGCTCCGTTTGGATGCATTGAGAATAAGGTAGGAAGAAGGAAGAATGAAAGAAATTTATTGAGAAGGGGTAAATTTATTGGGAAGTGTGTAACTTTTGTGAAGAGTTTGGATGGTTAGAAATAAATTTATTGGTAAAAAGTGGTTATTCCTTATTCCTTATTTCGGGAAGAAACCATCCAAACGGAGCCGTAGATAACATAAGTGAAAGTTGCAGATATAATATATAATTACGCGAGAAAACACCTCTGCTGCCAAGGAAAGATCAGGGTTAACTAAATATTATAATTATAATTAGTATAACAAATTGTTAACATTTCCCAGAACAAACCACTTGGGGAGAGGAGACAAACAAATGTTACGTCAAAATAAACAAATTATCTTATAATAATAACTACAATTTGAAAAAGATGACAAGTATTGTCATTATCTGCTTCTGTAGAGTTCTTTATTTTCTAATAATAAATCACTCTCTAGCAACAATTTGGTGACATAAAATATCAACCGGAAACCTGCACGGTGATTCGTAATGCAAGCAACCAATAATTAAATGGATAGATTAGTTTCATTATTTTGTCATTTTAAAAATTTACCAACACGACTCACGAGGAAAAAAATTAATCTTTCTAATGCTGTTTTCCAAAATGGAGCAGATATGTTTGGTTCTAATTTTTTTTTTTAGATATTAAAGTATATCGATCTATATATCTTTCATATCAGAAGCATGTCTATGGGGCCGTTTGGATCGCTTGGAATTTGGAGAATTTGAAAAAGTTGCAATTTCTAAAAATAAATTTATTCGGAAGTGTATAATTTTGTAAAGAGTTTGAATTGTTTATAATAAATTTATGGTAGGAAGATGAAATTTTCCAAATTTCTTGGGGAATCTAAACAGCCCTATGAAAATATGGATACATAAACACAATATATATATATATATATATATATATATATATATATATATTTTAGAAAAACAGTTATATTCCAAATTTCCACATGAATGTTGGTGATAAAACTATTTACTGTTGCTATTTAAAAAAAAACAATCTCGATTTTTTTTTGAAAAAATATGATTCGGTAACTGTCAAGCTTTTAAATTTCGGTTTTTTCGGTATGACGATCCAGATCCCCATGTTATTTCGGTGTTATTTGGATGTTATAATGGCAATATAACGGTGTAGTGTTTTTTTTCAAAGTTTGACACATCAATTCTATAACTATCAGTTTATATGTTTATACATCTCCCATACTCCATACGAATAGCATACGGCCATACCAAATTCAATATACTGCAGTGTACCAATATTGAGTAGTAGTAGCAGCTTGTACCAATTTAACAATAGTTCAATATTGAATACACAATTTAACAATAGTAGCAATAACAACTTGTTATTTCGCCGAAATAACTAAAATAACGCGTTACGTCATTTTCTCAATTAAGACTGTAACGTTCATGCGGTTTGACACAGAATACCGCTATTTCTGTTATTTCGCCGTTATTTCGCCGAAATTTAAAAGCTTGGTAACTGTACATGTAATTAATTCAGTTTGGCTCCGTTTGGATGAGCCCTAGGAATAAAAGAATAAGAAAATAAAAGAATAAATTTATTATAAACAATTCAAACTCTTCACAAAGTTATTACGCACTTCTCAATACTTCTTCCCTTAACAAGAAAAGAAGACATATATAAAAGGAAGGTTGCTAAAATACTATGCATAGCACGGATGCCCTACGTGCAATGGATTCATTCTTGAATTTCATGCTTCAAACAACCAATCCAAACCGTTCATTATCTTCTTCATATTGAAATCTCATTAAAAATCAAATTTTACATTTTTTTTTTTACTATTTTTCTTAGATTTTTTTTAAATACTTAATCTAATAAATTCTGGACCCTTCAATAACAGTGATTTTCAAAAATATGACAAAAATAATAAAAAAAATTAAAAAAAATGTAAAGTTTGGTTTCTAATAAGATTTCATATGTAGAAGATAATGAACGGTTTGGATCGGTTATTTAAAGCATGAAATACAAAAATGAATACGTAATACGAAGTACATCCATGTTATGCATAGCATTTTAGCAATCCTCTGTATAAAAGCTATCTGATAATATAAAATCCAGTTAAAAAATTCGTGATAATTGTGATTTGTGAATGATGAGAGTGGAAAGTAAAACCCTATCTAGTTAGTTAATAGGTTGTTAATTAATAATTGAAAGAGAATATGATAGAGGAGGCAGAAGGTGGCTTAGTGAAATGCGCTGTGCCCCTCCAACTTGTCCACTTATGACCAAAACAATAACCATGGTCTCCCTCCCAATGGCATTTCTGTAAAAATATTGAATATCTTGCCTTATTATTTCATATTTTCATAAGCTTTTCTTTTCCCTTCTTAGCTCTGTCCCTAGTCTGCTCCTATTGACTCGGCGATTGTGCCCCTATGCTGTCTGACGATAAAAATTTTACATAAATCAGGTGAACTCGGTGTAGACTTCAAATGTTGAACGCACCATGGTTAGTTCAGAATGTGATCCCAATTTTTTTTTCAAAATTCAAAACATTCAAAATCCAACGTAAGAAATTCTAACAGTTAATTTTGAGGTAAATAGAATAGTATCAAAAGTTAATTATATAGCACATAAAAAATGAAAAACTTGTGGCTATTTCACAAAACGGAAATAGAAGTTTTGGTGAACTCTTATTTGGAAAGGTATAGGACTGATTTTCTCATATAAAGAAATTTGTGTTTGATAGCATTAGTACTCTTATAACTTAAATAAGCAAACAAGTTGCTAGAAATAAAAAAAAAGTTTTTTGAAAGCGAAAGAAGATGGTTTAGAGTAGTGTCTAATATAGCATTTACATTAGCAATTTGCTAGAGTAAAAACACTCCAAAACAGTCACATTTTCTAATTTTAATTTCAATTAAAGTCTATAAAAAAGTGCACTCTCATTTAAAAAATAAAAAGGTCCGGTCCATAAAATTTGGTATAGACGAGAGGCGTATTTCCTGCATC
The DNA here is from genome assembly GCA_028095005.1 of Rhynchospora pubera. Classification (NCBI taxonomy): domain Eukaryota; kingdom Viridiplantae; phylum Streptophyta; class Magnoliopsida; order Poales; family Cyperaceae; genus Rhynchospora; species Rhynchospora pubera. The sequence continues at coordinate 82,589,450 of CM051462.1, read as the reverse complement.
GTAGAACAAACCTATCCACAAAATTACCACCTATGACAGAAGGACCCCACAAAGACCCTCTTCAAGGCAAGTAAAGAAAAGTATTAGAAAACAGTAGTTGTTCAGAGGCGAAGTCAAGTCACTTTCTCTCTCTCTCTCACTCTTTAAAAGGAAAAAGAAAAAAGATCTCTCCTTCTCACTCACTCTTCTCTTCCTTTGTCCCCTCTTCAAAACCCTCCTTCCAATTCAATTCCATCTGATCAAAGCAACACTACGCTCTCTCTTACGATGCTCTCCTTTCTCTACAAGTACAACTAACACATTCTCTGACAACAATTGACTGAAATGAGAGAAGCGAGGGTTCTGATAACTCCAGCCATGGCGCCCCTCAAGGCAGGAGGAAGCGTCGGAGGATCTTCCGTGGCGAAGGAGAGCGGATCCATGGCTGGGGAAGACAGGTGGCGGGATCCTGACGGGAGTTCTTCCGTAAACGCAGTGTCTTTTGGGTTCGTCGCGACTGCCATTTTGGTTTCCATGTTTCTCTTCATGGCGCTGTTCGAGCACTTTCTCAGACCTCGTGGTGTTGGTGGTGATTCGACCACCGTTGGTGATCGGAGCGGGAGGAGAAGAGGGTTGAGGTTTTGGGGTTGGCGGAGAAGAGGAGATGGCGCAGATCTCGAGGTGAACAAGCTTTGTTTCCCGTCTCCCGAGGTGAGAATGAGATACTTTTTGTTTCTCTTTTGGTTTTTGTTGCCTTTTGGGATGGGATAAAGCTGTCTTGCCTTTTACTTCTTTTTCTGACCTTTTGACTTGGCTATTTTGCGGTCTACACCCTGTTATTTTTTACTGTTTGCTACTCAGTTTTATGTTATTATGTTCCTTGAGAAGGGAATTGGGCTGTCAATGAAACCCGTTTACCCGTTTACTCAACCCGTACCGTACCGTATAAGACGGGTATGGATAAAGTTTTATTTTCGTTAAGTTAACGGGTACGGGTACGGGTAAGGAAATTTTTTCGTTAATTTAACGGGTACGGGTACGGGTAAAAGTTATTTCGTACCGTTTTCATAACGGGTAATTGCCACAATTAAAAAAATACAATTACATGATACATATGGCATCTTATATTGCATGATTGGTAAAAAAATATTGCTAGATTTTATTTAAGATTTATAATTCTTTCCATTCAGTGTAGAAAAAATAAAAAAGCATAAATCTAAAATATTCGCCACCATTGTTGCATTTTATTAATATACTTATTGATATAATTTATTTATACAGAGTGTACAAATTTTATTATTATTATATCCATTTTTTACCGTTACCGTACCCGTACCGTTAATTCTTAACGGGTACGGGTAAGGTACGGGTAAAGTTATTTTTAACGGGTACGGGTAGGGTACGGGTAAAGAAAATTTTAACGGGTACGGTAATGAAAATACCTTCTACCGTATCGTACCGTACCCATTGACAGCCCTATTTATTTAGGGTTTCTCTAGTTAATTTTTCGTGAAGTATTGGTACAAGCTGCATTGGAAAGCATGAGTGATGACTGATGAGTTTGGACTTTGGTATATCAGAGTGAAGTGGTTAAAATGGAAAATGGTAATTGTTATGTTTGCTTGTTGATTAGGTATTTGAAAAATGTACCTTTCTAAACGACAAATTTCTAAGATATCACCTTGCAATGTATTAGTTATAGAATTTAATTAAACAGAGAATGAAAAGGGATAATTTGAAAAATGTCAGGTCTTATGTCTGAAAACGTAATTTAATTATTCCTAAGCGTAATTATGCAGGAGATAAATTTGATTTAGATAGACATTGCAAGCAATTAACCTTGTTTAGGAAGCATTAATTGAGCTACTTAAAACTATATGACAGTTGGTTGTTTATGTTGAAACATGTAAGATCAATTTACTACTATTTCTTTTTTACCACACTTTTTGTTGCATTAGTAATTTAACTGTTAAATCTTAAGTTTCAAAATACAAAATTGAACCATTGCACTTGTTTTATGCTGCAGGAGTTTGTACGCCAAAAATTATAAAATTTGAGTTCATTTGATACAAAGATATCAATAAACAGAATATAACTGCAATAATTATTGACTGATATGAATTGTCACTGAAATTGTGCAACATTAATAGTTCTGTATTGTTATATGGTCTTGTAAAATTGAATTTTTAAACAAATGATGAAAAATTGTTAGTGGATCCCTTCTATAAACGAACTCTAAGATTAGAGTAGTTGCTAAAACTTTCTTCTTCTTTATTAAGCTTAGCAAAATGCATCTCACTTTTCTTTAAGGCAAAGTACCCTGCAAGTAGCTGATAGTGATAACTGATCAGTTATACTGAGAACATGCACATAGAAAATCACTGCATTCTAAATGGTTTTGTTTTAATTGACCAGAAAACTACCGGTTGACAAAATTGTCAAATCTTTTACATGTTGAATTTATGCAAGACTGATATTTTTTAATTGAATTTTCATTTGAATTACTAAATGAAAAGTCCTACTATTTTTACTATATGCATAGAAGAAATGGAATTGTACTAGAAGTTCAACAAGAAAAATAAAACAAATGATCTTTGTGGGGGAAAAAACACAAAAATAACCTCGAAAGCAACCTCCTTGTTCGTGTTGCTGATACAGTGGCAGGCATCCTCAATAGCCGGTAGTTGTTGTAGATTACTCATGATTGGCATGACCCACAGGGAACTGTTGATCCAAAGACTTGAGAATGTGTAGTCACTTACCCACCCATCACAATCTTTGACACCCACTGAGAAACCTGCCCAGCCAACAGACATGCTGTACCATGTGATCTGTCTCTAATAAAATCTTTGGCCAACCTGCCATACCTTGTGACCCACAACAATGACACATGAACATCAAGAACCCTAAGCGACCCACTGCAAATTCAACTTGATGGAAAGGAAAAATGGATAAAAAATAAAAGGAAAATATGGAGCTGGTGGTCAAGGGAGGGGGTGGTTCTGACAGTCTCGTTTACTCCTGAACAACATGGTAGAGGAAGAACAGAGAGACAATGAGGATGTTTACTCCGATTGAAATGGGTGAAGAGGATGGGAGCAGGTGACTGCTGGCCATTAGATCCATCCAGGATGGAGAGGGGATAGGATGAAAGCAGTTGTACTTCAGCTGCTAAGTAGGAGAGGGAGGAGATCTCAGGAGAGCGAACATACCCAATTTTTTTCCTTTTTTTTTTCCCCTCGTGCACCTCATAATTTTAGGATGCATGTAAATGTGTAGAACAGTATATTCAAAATTGATACTTGTGCGAAGGAGGCTAAATGCTCAAATATTTATGCAGGGCCAACGAAAAATTGGCAATAAATTCCTATAGAGATATTAGACAATCACAAGTGTAGACACATGTACATACCTGATTGGATTTAGTTAAAAAGTAGCAAAGTGATCTACTTTCATTATGTCTAATAATTGCTGACTGATTTATCTTCGTTTTTTTTGTAAGATTGCAGATGTCAGTTTATGCGAAAGGTGTATCAGTTCTAATGCCTGGGCAAGATGTACCCACATATATTGCACACCCGGTCCCACCTCCTGCTGCTCCATGTCCATGTCAACCTGAGAGGGTCTCATGGCCATCTCACCGGCCATTTCCCTACCTTTCCCCATCTTCATCTAGTAATTCTGGTACAAATCCTAGCTAGTGTAGTTAGCAGCCTAAAATATGTTCATCTTTAATTCTTTCCACATAATCACACAGATGTCAGGCTTCTCTCAGCATATTCCTGTTGAGAAAATGATTGATTGGAAGGGTGGTTCAATTTTTGTACAGATTGGCTAGTTCCCTTTTAGCCTTCTTTTTTTTTCATTTTCTAAACTATTTACATTTTGTTGATTGATGTATGGTGGATCAAATGCTATTGCTACCCCTCTGACGATTCATAGCCAGAGTGAGGTGGCTTTATGGCTCTTTCAAGTCTGTTATTTTTCCAGGTGTTCTTGTTGGTTTATTCGCTTGCACAAATGAACAAACTGTGGCGCATTTTGCTGGCACCTGGCTGAAGTACAATTCGCTTTCAGTGCAGGTTGCACTGGATATAAGGCTAAAAATGTTATCTTATGTTTCTATGTGGTACCAATCTTCAAACGTATACTTTCCAAACATTTTTGCTGGAAAAGCATGTTGTGTTGCTTCCTGGTCTCTTTCTTAGGTATAGGTTCAATTGCCTAGTCTATGGTCACTTCATTGCACCCTATATATGCGAAGCGTTTGATGGAAAGAAGAACAAAAATATATGGTATATGTTTCAACCCGTATACTAGATCTGTCTATAGATACGAGTAGTTTTGTTAAAGACATATATACAATCAGAGAGAGTATACAGTCGGTACTTTTTCACAACTAGTTGCTGCTTTAATTTATATTCCGACTGAATTTTTTGTACATTTTTATAGCAGACGCCCATATAATTTTAGTGCATTAAAACTAATAAGAACAGTCAAATATATTTTATATGCATTAAAGTGCATACATCTGTTGAACGTTCATGACATTTTTTAATATTTGGAGGCATGGGTTCTGGACTTCTAGAAATTAAACGCTAGCACATTTTGCTAAAGAATTAATTCACTTGGTATGTACTCATTACAGAAAGGTTACTTTGTTAGAAGTAATTATGCAATAGTCACTCTTCGGTCCTTTTTTCCTTTGAAACTGGATCACTCATCTGTCTGTAATTATGAACTTGTGGACAAATTGAGTTCACACCACGTCTCACTTCAAAAATTGTGCACGTGAATCTCAAGGTGTTCTGCACCATTCGATCTGCTCACGATGCGGTACAACACTACAGAAAATCAGGCAAATCATCGAATGAATATTATTAATCCCCTTCCCATTCATTTATAACAAATGTTAAATTTGCAACTTTGTGTCTATTTCTTCATAAAAACTAATCAGAAATCAATTTTACTGTAAAACTGGGGAGTGGGGAGTCAAGGTGTGCGAAAAATATGGGCTCAACATTTGTGTCAAAGTTTACATGTTCGTTTTCGCCATATGGACATTGTTTAGCTATTTTGGGCCTTACCTCTCGTCAGGTCCCAATCAACCAATACAAAAGCTGCGAGCCTGCGATCATTAATTTTTTCTCCAGTACAAATAGCACGGATTTAGCCACTTAATTAAAGCTATCTCCTTTACATCAGAATTCAGAAATCTTAAACGAAACCTCCTATTTTTTTTAAGCAAAAGTAATCCGTTATAAATGAAAAATCTTAAACTGCACAACCATGAATATATAATAACTCTTATTGTCCATCGATCTGTTTATATAGATAAAAAAAAAGTTCTTTTTTTTTTCTTTGTGTAAAATAATACTACCGTTTAAATTCGTTCTTAATTATAATTTATTGTGGTCAATTTAGGTCTTTGTAGGAGAGGGAAAAGAGACGCATGCTAGAACCTAACATTCCATTTCCAAGCCTATATGGGCTATTTCTTTAATAGGGATTGACACAAGGTCTTTAGTATCCAATTGATTGATAGGGATTGACACAAGGTCATGGTCCTGGACTCATGGCTTATTATAAGTGATAATGAATTATTTTAGCCGAAATTTTAAAAAATAATATTAAAATAATATAATCCATTAAAATTAATATCAATATAATAAGTTTAATATAAATAGTATCGTTTGATCGGAATCCTGGATTCCGAACGTTAGATCGGAATCCAGGATTCCGATCTAAGCTTTGATCGGATTCTGGGATTCCGATCTAACCTTAGATCGGAATCCAGGACTCCGAACAGTGCTGTAACAGGAATTTTTGTCGTTTTTGGTGATTTTATTGTACTTCTATTATAAATATTAATTAAATATATAAAATTTTAATATTAAATTAATATATTATAAAATATTAGTAATATATTTTGAAGATAAAATATTATATTAATATTTTTATTGTACTTCTATTATAAACATTAATTAAATATATAAAATTTTAATATTAAATTAATATATTATAAAATTTTTGTCGTTTGTTTAGAACCGGATTTTTGATATTTTGAAGAATGTTAATATAATATAATTCTATATTATGAATAATATTTTAATATTTAAAGTTTTGATATTAATTTTATATGGATGGTTTTATTTTTAATATTAGAAATTTTCAATTATATTAGGGATTGACACAAGGTCATGGTCCTGGACTCATGGCTTATTATAAGTGATAATGAATTATTTTAGACCACGACCAAAGATAAGGCTTAGACAGCTTGCATTTCACATATTGGCACTTTTTAGCTCATGTCCTTGTAAAAACCAATCCTTCCATTAACACTCTTCGGTACATCTAAAAGGTGGTGCACTGGTGCTTCGATATAAATTCCATTGGTTATTCACTTATTCTTGAGCTCTTACGATAAAGAATATATTAATATAATAAAAAATAGGGTGACGTAGTTTAAATACTTTGAATGCATTTCTTAAATTATGTGGTGTGACAAAGTCATCAATCCCGATTTATTATAACTAAATGTTATACAGCAAGATGACGTCAGTTGAAAAAATGTAGTGAATAGTGGTAAAATAGTGGCGGAATTTGTTTTCGGTCTCCTGAACTATTGAGCTTTATTAATAACTCTCAGCTCTATAGAAAATTAATACTATTTTTTTCGATATTCTTAACATGAACTATCAAGTTAAATAAAAAAATAATATTAAGTGCTGACATGACATATGTATTAATTCTGACAATAACATACATATATATATAAGTGCATACTAATGTACGGAAGCTTCGGTGCATATTGATCCGAACTCTTGGATCTGTTTCAAAATGACCGATCCAAACCGTCCAATATGATCTCCCTATTGAAATCTCCTTGCCGACCAAATTTTACATTTTTTCTCTATATATACATATATATATAGAGAAAGCCTTCAATCAAAGCGCTTTGACCGGAGTCTCGGTTAAACCCCGTCAGATCTCAATTTTGAAAATTCAAATGACCGATCCAAACCGTCAAATATGATCTCCATATTGAAATCTCCTTACATACCAAAATTTTCATTTTTTTGAATTTTTTAAGTATTTTTTTTCGAATTTTAAAAAATCGTTAATCTAATTTGTTCTGAACCCTACAAAAATTGCTATTTTTGAAAATTCGAAAAAAAATACATAAAAATTTCAAAAAAATGAAAATTTTGGTCGGAGTCCCGGTTAAACAAGCATTTCAAAAAAAATAAAAATTTTGGTCGGTAAGGAGATTTCAATATGGAGATCATATTTGACAGTTTAGATCGGTCATTTGAACTTTCAAATTTGAGATTTGACGGAGTTTAATCGGGACTCCGGTCAAAGCGCTTTGATTGAAGACTTTCTCTATATATATAATAAAATATATATATTTTTTTATTTTCCTTTAGAGATATGCATTTTTTAATTAATATAATTCTTTGCTACTCATGCATCATCAAATTATGTTGGGCCAGTTACGTAAGCCTTCAATATCACAGCTTTTGTTTGGATGGGTTGGAAGAAGGAAGAAGGAAAAAGGAAAAAGGCAAAAAAAAAATTATAAACAATTCAAACTCTTCACAAAGTTACACACTTTCCAATACTTCTTCCCTTCTTCTCTTCTTCCCACACCTATCCAAATGCATCCACATTGAATAAATTTCCTTGCGGCGTGGCAGACAGGATGGCTACCTCGCGCTGATGTGATACTTAAATAGTTAAATTACATCATGTAGGATTTTAATTCTCTATATGATGCCGTATCATATCTTTCTTAATCAAAGCGAGGCTTCATCAAATCAAGTGTCAAAATGTAATAGAGACCGGTTCTTGGTTTAGTGACAAAGAACAACGCACTTTCACTTAAGGTTGCGGATTCGAAATCCGAATTCGAGTCATTTGTAACATTTAATTTTAGAATAAATTGGATGACTTAACCCATCTTTATCTTAAAAAAAAAAAAAGTGTAACAATGCAATAATTGATGGACGGACTAAGCGATTGAAATGCTTGTTAATTAAGTTGGTAGTTAATTTCAAATATTTATTAGTTCAAAAGTATTTCTTTTTTTTTTTTGCAAAATAAATCTAGTACTGAGGCTTAAAGTAGTTTTATTGTGTACTTTTGGAAAAAAAAAATTAGCGGTTGGTAGCGGGTACCCCGTAAGAAGCCTTTATTAATGAGTTGTAGGTCTTTATAAATACACAATTTTTTTAATTTATATAATTCTTTGCTACTCGAGCATAATCAAATCATGTTGGGCCACTTATGTAAGCCTTTCAATATCACATTGAATTAATTTCTTTACTATATCTTGCTGACGTGGCAGATAAGATGACTACCTCACGCTGGATAAATATCCTGTGTACAGTGGTTCATCAGATCCGTCCGATCAAATCTCGACGCTTAAATTTTTATCCGATATTAACAATCCGGATTTGTTGTAGCGCGGGACACGGTGTAGCGCACGTACGAGCCGTCTGATCTTGATCGGACGGTTCATTTTTTACGGACCTATCAATCTAGGTTATATGTACGGAGTTCTCTTGTTCACGTGGCAGCGGATCTCAATTTCGATATCAATCACGGAACACTATTGTTGATTGAACTGTTTTGATGAACAACTGTAGAGGATATGGTTCCTTCTCACGCTGATATGATACTTATAAATAGTTAAATAACCTCATGTAGGATTTTAATTATCTATGATGCCATATCACATCTTTCTTAATCAAAGTGAGGCTTCATCAAATCACGTGTAAAAATGTAATAATTGATGGACGGACTAAACAAATGAAATGCTTTGTTAGTCAATTTCAAATATTTATCAGGTCAAAAGTATATATATATATATATATATATATATATATATATATATATTTTTGGCAAAATAAAAATAGCACTGAGACTTTAAAGCAGTTTAATTGTGTCCTTTTGGAATAATTAGCCCCGTAAGAAGCCTTCATTAATGAGTTGTAGGTCTTTATAAATACACAATTTTGTTGTGCACTTTACAGTTGACCTTGTTCTGAAAAGAGCACGACTTAAAAGCCATTTTTTTCTTTTTAATTTATTTTTGGAAAATTTCATTATGTTTGTTGTTAAATTTCACCTGAACGCGAGACAAACCCAAGTAATCTCATGTCCCACATTATCATTTATATGTGTATCACATTTAGAATGCTAATATTTCAAAATTTCGACCATCAAAATGATTTTTTTTTTAAAAAAAAACTACAAAGGTTTTAAGACATTCAGCAGCTCTTTTTAATTATTAAAAAATAAACATTCAAAACTTTCAGACAATTTTGTTGAGTGATATATATACAACTCAGTTTGGCATTTCATGGATCTTCCATTAGAAAAAATGGTCCATGATAATATACTTATTTCTTTTGCCCTTTTTTCCGCTCGTTGGGTGCGTTTGGATAGGTGCGGGAAGAAGGAAAAAAGGGAAGAAGTGTGTAACTTTGTGAAGAGTTTGGATTGTTTATAATTTTTTTTCTTCTTCTTCCTTCTTCTTCTTTCTCCTAACGATCCAAACGCACCCGTTAAGTCGGGCATGACTTCTTCTATTTATCAAGCAGTTTCTGTAAGCCGTATAGTTACGAACTGGTTGTTTGGTTGTACAAATTAATGTGATGTGCAAACAAAGAAATCAAATTGAAAAGAAATAATTATTCTCAATTAATAAAATTAGATGGATCTACACTATTACGATAAAATTAGAACATAATTAAAAAAAAGTCTATCTTTTATTAAAAGAAAAAATCCAATTCAGGTGTCAACCATAGGCATTATTCTCAATTAATTCTATAGTGCCAACGTCACTCATATTAAATGTGCACTGTACTGCTTATAATTTGCCAACTTTATTTGTGTTAAGTATCCATCACAATAAGAATGGAAATAATATGTTGACGGTATCTGCCTTTAATATATTTTTTGGGTGATGTTATGACTTATCATTAACGTTCTGGACTTCTATTATTATTTTTATTATTATAATATTATTGCTGTTATTTATTTTTTTTATTTCCTTACTATATCTTGCTGACGTGGCAGATAGGATGGCTACCTCAAGCTGATGTGAAACTTATAAATAGTTAAATTTTCTCATTTAGGATTTTAATTATCTATGTTGCCCTTTCACAGCTTACCAAAGTGAGGCTTCATCAAATCAACTAATCAAGTGTAAAAATGTAATAATTGATGGAAGCACTAAGCGAATGAAATGCTTTGTTAGTCAATTTCAAATATTTATTAGGTTAAAAGCATTTTTTTTTTTTTTTTTGCAAAATAAAGCTAGCACTGAGGCTTAAATTAGTTTTTTTGTGTACTTTTTGAAAAATTAGCGCTTGGTACCCGTAAGGGGCTTTCATAATGAGTTGTCACTACGCCAAAAAAAATCTTTAGTACCGCTATATTAATACCTGTTTTTAAGAAAACCGGTATAAAAAATAGTCGGTGGCATTTTCGTAATTATCAGGTTTTATTTTTAGTACCGGTTTTTTAGAAAAACCGGTGCTAAAATATTGGCAAAAAAATAAAAAAATACGGTTTATCTTTAGTACCGGTTTTTTTAAAAACCGGTACTAAAGATACTATTTTTAGTACCGGTTTTTAATAAAAAACCGGTACTAAAGGGTTGCCAAAAAAAAATAAAATTCTGTCTATTTTTAGTACCGGTTTTTCTAAAAAACCGGTACTAAAAATAGTATCTTTAGTACCGGTTTTTTAGAAAATTCCGTCAGGCTTTCGCCTATTTTTTTTAGAAAAAACCGGTACTAAAGATCAATTTAATTTTTTTTGAAAATAAAATGCCGCCAAAACCAATATAAGCTGCCTCTCTCTGCGTGAAAAATTTTCTAAGTCCAAAACCTAGCTGCTGCCTCCTCTCTTTCTCTCCTCTCTTCCTCTTCCTCTTGATCTACTCTCCACCGCCTCTCCTCTCTCTCCACGCCTCTCCGGTCCCTCTCGATCCACTGCATCTCCCTCCCTCTCCACCGCCTCTCTCTCTCACTCGATTCGACCGTGCCATTCTCTCACTGCTCTTTCTTTCTCGACGCGACTTCGCCACCTCTACGACGAGTAAGGTACCTCATTCTCTCATTGCTAATGGATTTTGGTTAAATATTTGTGTTAAATGGTTAAATCCGACAAACTAAGTTTAATTTTTGTTAATGGATTTTGAAATTGGCTTGAAACCCAAAATTTTTATAATTGAAATTGGGTTAAAAATCTGAAATTTGTATAATTGGGTTAAAATCCGAAATTTTTATTAATTATGTACATTATTATTTACTTTATTGTGTATGAATTTTTGTATGTAAATTATTTGTATAATATATAGATTTTGAATTTTTGTTAATTTGCAAAAAGAGCGCTAGTCTTAAATTTTTTTTTTGTTTTTACAATGATTTTTAGTACCGGTTATTAGTCTAAAAACCGGTACTAAAAATAGTAAATAAAAAAAATGACAAGGATCTTTAGTACCGGTTTTTAACTAATAACCGGTACTAAAGATGACATCTTTAGTACCGGTTATTAGTTAAAAACCGGTACTAAAGATCTCCGTCTTTTTTTTCATGAATTCCAGCGCGTTTTTAGTACCGGATTTTTAGTACCGGTTTTTAATTATCTTTAGTACCCCTATTATTAGTACCGCTTGAAAACCGGTACTAATAATCAATATTTAACCGGTACTAATAAAAGAAAATGGCCTAGTGTGTAGGTCTTTATAAATACACAATTTTGTTGTGCACTTTACAGTCGACCTTTTTTGTTTTTCTAAAAAGAGCACGACTTAAAAGGCCATTTTTTCTGTTATTTATTTTATTATTATTTTTTTTTGGAAAATTGCATTATATTTGTCGTTAAGTTTCACCTCATGAACACCACGAACCCAAGTAATCTCATGTTCCTCGTAATTTATGTATATGTGGATCACATTTAGGATGATAATTTTGTAAATTTTCTACGATCAAAGTGGTTTAAAAAAAAAGGAAGTTTTCTAGGACGTTATGTAGCTCGTTTAATTTTTACAATTTTAGAACTTTCAGACAGTTTTGTTAAGCGGCATATACAAGTCATTTTTTTGATATTTCATGGATCCTTCATTTAGAAAATAGGGTCCATGATAACATTCTTATCTTTCATGGATCAAAATTATTTTAACAGTTGAATGAAAACAATTACGATAAAATATGAACATGATAAAAAAATTATTTCTTTTTATTATCATCTCAATTAATTCTATAGTGCCAATGTCACTCATATTAAATGTGCACTGTACTGCTTTATGCTTTGCCAACTTTATTTGTGCTAAGTATCCATCTCATAATAAGAATGGAAATAATTAATGCTTTGCCAACTTTATTTGTGCCAACTTTATTTGTGCAAGCCTCCCAATATATTTTGGTCGAGGAAAAGTATGACTAGCTAAAAGTGTAGTTTGGGTACGATCTAGAGTACTCGATGCATTTTAGACTCTACTTTGAAAAAGACACGTGGGAAAGGTGGCTAAAATTATGCGCTCCTTTTTTTTGACCCCTATCCATTTGTAAATTGTAATGTAAATCCTAGTCTCCTTTTTGTTTCTCTTTTCTTTTTCCTGTGTTGAAAGACTTATCCAAGTGGATTCCTCTCATCTAGGCGTTTCTATGGTTCTGGACTTCTATTTAAATATATTATTATTATTATTATTATTATTATTACTATTATTATTATTATTATTATTATTATTATTATTATTATCATCATCATCATCATCATTATTATCATTATTATTATTATTATTATTATTATTATTATTATTATTATTATTATTATTGTTAGTACAGTATTAGTGTTATTTGGAGTTATTCATGTGTGACTCAGCTGTCAACTTGAGTGTTTTTTTTAATGCCAACCTGCTAACACCAGTGATGTAGCTCAGCATAAACTCTTTTAAAAACTTTCAATGTAGCAGTATAGCACAGACATATGTCAGTGCAAACTTATTAAAAAAATAGGTGTGTTTGGATGCAACAGAATAAGTCGGAAATAGGGAATAAGAATAAAAAATTTCGTTTTGCGTGTTTATTCTTATTTCTTATTCTTATACCATGGTTTTGTTAGTATAGAAATAAGAGCCCTTATTCCTTATTCCTATGTTGTTTGGGTTACACAAGAATAAGAATAAGCACGCAAACCGAAATTTCTTATTCCTATTTTCTATTCTCTATTCTCGCCCTATCCAAACACATCATATATGTACAGACCAAATGAATGGCCTATGAAATTTTGATAAAATGAACTTTGTTTCTATACTAGCATGCAATGGTCTACTAAAATTATTTCATAATTAAACCAAGAAAATGAGTAACAAAATTTATATGGAAAAAAATTAATGACTAGAAAAAAACAAAGCTAAGAGGTTACAATAAACCGTTAGTATCAAAACAGAACAAAAAATATATACACAGATAAATAAAGAAATTATGTGAAATAATTGAAGTCAGCAAGGATAAGGAACCTACACGTCTATTGGGTTTTGACGCTCGATCATACATATAGGAACTTTAGGGGGTTGTTTGGATGGTGTCGAAATTTGCAAATTTCGGATATTTTATATGTCAAATTTATTATTAATAATCTAAATTCTTCACAAAGTTACACACTTTCTAATAAATTTATGTCTAGGAATTGCAAATTTTCTAAATTCCTACAACATCCAAACGCCCCCTAGCTAAAAAAGACGAGAGATAATTAATTACCACAAGCATATCTAGAATAGAAAGATGCGTGCATTACTTTTTTGCCGCTCCTTGCGTTCCCAATAATACGTGCAAGTTTATTCAAGCAACAAATATTAATTGACTTCACTATAGGGAGCGTTTGGATAGGTGTGGGAAGAAGGGAAGAAGTGGGAAGAAGTATTGGGAAGTGTGTAACTTTGTGAAGAATTTGAATTGTTTATAATTTTTTTTTCTTCTTCTTCTTCTTCCTTCTTCTTCTTCTTTCTTCCAACGATCCAAACACATTAGTAATTGAGTATGTGTAGAACTGTAGATTAATCACTACAACACAAAATGATTTTTTTTAAACAACAGGTTTTTTAAATAAGTAAAAAAATTGTAATCGCACAAGCTCTTTTCCTCATATATGAGATTTTTTTTTTCTAAAGTACCCTTTAGGCTCGATAATGTCATATAACATGTAAATGATTTAAAAATGGATCTCCGACATGTAATTAACGCATAACGGTTCATTTCAAAATCTAAAGAAAATGAGTTTAATTATCTTAAAAATGAATCTGATCAAGCTCTTTTCCTCCTATGTGAGATGTTTTTTTCCCTAAAAAAAGTACCCTTTAGGCTCGATATATAATATAATATAATGTAATATAACACGTAAACGATTTAGTAGAAATGGATTTCCGACATGTAATTAACGCCTAACGGTTCATTTCAAAATCTAAAGAAAATGAGTTTATTATCTTTAAAATAATTCTGATCAAGCTCAGATAAATCAGATTTGTGTCTAACTGTCCATGCGGGTTTGGAGGTAAAAAACACCATATATAACTACGTACGGTAGGAGCGGGTTCTCGTGTTTCACATTCATCTTTGAATAAACCACGCTGTGGGATTGTCAGAGACTCAGAAATTAACTGAAGAAATTTTCAGTGTATTAACTATTCAAATAGTTTCTATGTAGCCGTTACTAGGCGGCCTTGTGAGTTGTGATGTAAAAAAATTCAAGGTAATAAACTAAACTTATAATAAAAGAGAGAGGCGGCCCTGACACGCAGGTTAGAAAATGAGACATTAGTCAATTACAACGGCTACTAAATCATGATATTATTATGACATAATTAATCCCATTTGGATATGTTTGGTCAAATCTCATGTAGGTACATATATAGTGACCCCCTGGCCTGGGATTCTTTAACCATGATTTTATATTCATCATTACCCCATTTTTTTGTTGATTAATTGATTTCAAGTTAATCCATCTTGTATTCTTGTACCGTCTAGAAACCTTTCTTTTTTAGTTTCTTAATCACTTTTTAAAGACGTATCTAAGACTCTATACAATGTATGTATCTTTAAAAGGTTTGAAATAAATATTGTTAGCTAAATTTGGTTCTATTCAAATTTTGTTTTTTATTTCATTTAAATAATTCCAAATCCTATACTCTGGCACACGAGATTAAAATAATTAAAGAGTTTTGTACTTTTGTAAGGTTCAGTATATATTTTGAGCAACGGTGTCAAATTGATATACTGATAATGACATCTCGGACGTTAATAAATAATGCTTTGACAAGATCTACAGTGTTTGATTTTAATGTAATCAAATAAAGAAGAGAGAAAACGACACTTTGGCGCAATCACCACTACGAAAATAAATATAAAATCAACGAAGTTTTTTCTTTATCGCCTTTAAGAATTCATAATAAACAAAAATTCACACAGCATATAACAGCATATCATATTTTCGTGTCTTTTAAAGATATTTGTCATCAGTTTGCACACTAAAAATTCAGTACAAATCATTTGAAGAACTATATATAATTTCAATTTATACATATATTATTATACATATAAACCTGTTGTATACTGATTTGTGACTGAGGAACTAGAGGCGAAAATTATCCTACCAAGAAAATCACTTACATTTATAATATATTATAATTTTTTACCTTGATGACGTGGCATAAATGGTTAATTTTATTCAAGAGAACAAGGTTTATAAATATTCAATAATTTTATTATTTAATATTTTTGGCAAGCTCAAGAGTTGAACATAAAAAATTTTCAACTGAAAGCGAAAGGTTGGTCTCAAATTTGATGCCCACAGCTTAGGATACATCATTGGGAAATAAATAACTGGACCGGAACCCGGGTCCAAAGTAAGGAGCGACATATATTGACCAGAAAATTTACATTTACACCTACAAACAATATTGATGTATTATTATATACTCAAGACACTAGTGAGGTATTTGCCTTGGTTAATCGCTGTCACTTGGAAGCAGAGGCAGAGAGGCTCCAAAAAGCAAAAAAGAGTAAAAAAAAAGGCTGCTTGTCATTTCCAAAGAAAACATTACGTTGCACGTATTTATAAAGTGCTTTGTGAAATGTCAACTTTCTCCTACGTCAATAATATACACTCATGCACGATCAATTCATAAATTTATAAGTCGGTTTTTATGACTACTATTTTTTTTTAATTGAGGTGATTTATTTACAATAATATTGCCCAGTTAATATAAACTTTATTTCTCTTTCGACAACAGAGTCACTAGTATACTTAATTCTAATTGATTATGGCGCACTTTCCTTTTCCTGTGTTGAAAAATGTAAAATTCGAAATAACATGATATATTTAATATTTGGACACCAAAAGTGATACGCCACCTTTGCAAACCTTGTACTTGTATAAGAAATTCGATTAGAATTGTGAATTATTGGTGTGTTTGGTTGGAGTGGGAATATGGAATAGGAATAGAGAAAATCTTATTCCTTATTTCTTATTCAAATTTCTTGGTTTTGTTAGAATATGAATAAGGACCGGAATAAGCCCAAATTTCTTATTCCTTAATTGTTTATTTTTCACCGAAACAAGGAATAAGGTGCTTATTCCCTATTTTCACTCCAACCAAACACACCCGTATATAGATTTACACTTGTTCGGATAATTGACACAGAGTTTGCGCACACGACATACTTTAGTTGGCTAGCAAGCAAACAGCAAAAATACTTAACTTTAGCAAGCAACTACTTTTAATTAATTAATAAAATCAACAAAGATTGCAATATGTAGTTTATGAAAGAACAGACACAATGATAAAATACTAAATACAAATATCAGTAAAGATTGGGCACATAAATGACAATAATTGTAGTTCCTGAAGAGGAAAATTATAAAGGCAATAATAAATAAGGAAACAAATAGAAGATCAATAGCAGTAAAGATTTTACAATGATTCAAAGAGGAGAACAACCAAAATAGAAGGATAATATTAATATAGTCATTTTTATTTTTTATTTATATTTTCACTTTGTGAATATCTGTTCCAAATTTTATTAAATATAAACATATAAACAATACAAGGGTATAAAGTCATTTATTTTATATTTTTTACCAAACAATATTAGTGGAAATTCAGGCGAAGTTGATGAAGATGAAGACCGTATTAAAAAAGGTAAAAACAACGGCTTTCCTTTTCTATTTAAGTGTCAATTCTCTCTCTCTCTCTCTCTCTCTCTCTTAGTTAGAACCAGAGTCCCAGAGGAAACTCAGCTCCAGATTCTCTTTTCAAGTAAACAAATATTCTCTCTCTCTCTTTGCAAGTGTAGTGTTAGTGCCTTTTGTCTTCTTTATCTCTTTCGAGCTCCTCTCTCTCTCTTCTCCGATCCCTCAACCTTTTTCTCTTTCTCTTTCTCTTTCCATTTGCTTACTTACACGCCTTTCTCTCTTTTCTCTACATCTCTAGATCTAATTATTGCTATCGATTTAGCCTTTCTTTCTTTCTCTCTTCCTTTCAGTGGGGAATCTTCGTCGCTAAGGTTTCCAGTTCACGCCTCCACGCTACGATTTCTCCAGTAATTCCTCCTTTTTTTTTAGTATCTTTAAGGTCTAATTTTGTTTACTCTCTTCTTTGCTTTCTACTTTTGTAAGAGCAATTTCGTGCTGATTTCTATCCGCAATTTTGGGTTTTGTTCAAATTTGTACAAGGATTTGGGGATCGTTGGTACTTGGTTTTTTCTTAAGTAAAGTGTAATGTAATTTCGCTCAATTTGAATTTCCTGCATTGCGATTATTCAGTGCTAGTGTTTTCTATTTTTTTTTGGGGTTTAAGTTAGAGGTAAATTTTCTTTGGTTTTATATTAATAAATATCTATAAAGGGTATATCGTATTAATGAATTAATGAAAAATCGATTTATGAGAGCAAATTGCAAATATTTTATTGGGATTGAGAAAAGCTGAGGCTTAGAGAGTGTGAAGGGTTTTGCTTTGTCCAGTATCGCTCTGAGCTGTCTTTACTTGTCGTCTTCTCCTTTCTCTCTCTCTCTATCTCTCTCTCTCTAAAATAAAACCTATCCATGTTCATTTAATTACTATTATCTGATTGGTTCAAACTGGAAATTCGGTGGAACTACTGAGAACCCATCACTTCTCTGTCGACCTAAAAATTTATACTTCTTTAGTGGTAACCCAGTAATTATTATTTTTTTTCAGGTGATTCTATGATTTGCATTGGCATTGCAAAATTGAGTATTTGGGGAGCTTAATTTGATGGATAAGAACAGAGCATGGATCTCATTTTGGTTTACTGTAATTCTGGTGGCCTTTTCACATACCCAGTTTTCTGATTCTCTCACAGATGAAAGAGATGGTAAATATGCTTCTATATTTTGTTTTTTTTTTTTTTTTTTGAAACAAGTAGGCCTAAAAGCCTACCACCTCCATTTAACGGAAGCAAAAACTTACAAAGTAAATCCCTACTGGTCTGCACTGGTACCCAAATTACTGGTACCAGTGCACCATTATTATCTAACACCAACCAGAACTAAAGTACTTCTATATTTTGTAATTCATAGTTTCTATGGTTTATGTTAAATTATGAACATTTTTGTACTGAAATTTCACATGTTTTTGGTCCATTGATCTGGTTTGGATTACTTATCTGTCAATTGCAAGTGTCGCTTCTGACAAGTGACTTATTAGCTTCAATTAAGGATTGGGCTGTCAACATATTATTTTGTATATCTAACTGTATGTAAAATTGATACATATTAATTTCTGTGCTTTATGGTGATGTAGTAACTGCAATTAATAACCTATTCACATCTCTGGGGTCACCACCAATACCTGGATGGACGGCAAATGGTGGGGATCCATGCGCTGAACAATGGCAAGGGGTTCAATGCGTAGGTTCTAACATCACATCTATGTATGAATTTTGTTTTTTTACTCTTATTTCATTTGTTATGGTGAATTTATGTGTAGCCCTGGAATACTTCAAAGTTCAATACAATACCTACAATTATCATTTAGATTAGATAACCTTGAGTTGGATGTTGTTATTATAATTTTGTTGATTTAATTTTTTTCATGATTTTTTTATTAATAGAACTATAAATGCGGCAAATTTGGGTGGAGATCTTGGCAGTAGCTTGGGGAATTTTACCTCTATGATAACCTTGTAAGTAAATCTCCCTTCTGTTTATTTGTGTGTCGTCTCTTTGAGATGCTAAAAAAAAAATTGTTTTCTTTCATTGTAGAGATCTTAGCAACAACAACATTGGAGGGACTATTCCAGAAAATCTACCTATCACCATCCAGCGAATGTATATTTAATTTTTCCCAATCTAGTTCCCCTAGTAGTCAGTGTCAAAAAACCTTGAGTTAGCAAATCACACCCAAAATTTTTCATATTTGCCAAAGAACAGCTATTCTCTTTGAGTACCTGCAGGTTATATTTGCTTTCTTTCTTTTTCTTCAAGTAGCATCTGACCATTGAAAGAGAAGTAATTGAAAAAGACTACTGTACCCTTGATTTTTTTTATAAATAAATAAAAATCACTTTCTGATCAGGTACATACAAACTGAGAACCTAAGATGTGATAGGCTGATAGCTTAATTTGGATTTGTGGAAAATTGACAACTTGTCAAGTTTAACTGACTATTCATTTCTCATCACATTAATATTGTAATATCTCAAAGTTCTGGATTAGGTCGTAAGTATGAGAAGTATGGGTTGTTAACTTGTCATCATAATTGCACATACCAGGTGTGATTTGCCAAGATGTTAAATATCTCCATGGACATTAAACAAGGTTATTATTTATCTGTAAATTTATGAGTGCATTGATTGATTTATTTTTTGCAGATTTCTTTCTGCTAATCAGCTAACTGGAAGCATCCCAACCTCTTTGTCTCAGCTTACCTTCCTAACGGACATGTAAGGATTAAAAATTGCAGTTGATCTAATTTCACTCACTAACTCTGTTGCTACTACTTGTTTATCCTGGTTTCAATCATATAATTTCAGGTCATTGAACAACAACCTTTTAAGTGGAGAACTACCTGATTCTTTTCAATCTCTCACAGGCCTTATTAATTTGTATGCTATTTTAAGAGCATCATTCAGGATTAATTTTTTGTCTTCAAAAATAAAATATAATGAAATGGTAACCTTTTTGTTTTAAATTATAGGGATCTTTCTTCGAACAACTTGAGTGGCCCATTGCCCCCGTCTATGGCAAGCTTATCAGCCTTAACTACCTTGTTTGTTTCTAGCTTATCCTTTTAATTAAATGGTCTTTTGCAAGTTACACCCAGTAGTCTATTGTATTTGCAATTGAAGTTGACAGCTTTTAATATTTCTATTCTGATGTACATATCTGTGTGGTTATTTGCAGATAAAGTCCCATTTGTTCGTCCAAGTATATTTTATACTACTGTAATCAACAGCTTTATGAAAAAAGAGAAAATATTTATTTATCTGCAGTTAAATTTAAAATAAAATTGAAATTTGATTCATCCTTATACTAGTTCTACCAGCTTTATGAAAAGAGAAAATATTTGTTTGTATGCAGCTAATTTTAAAAGAAAAATTGAAATTTTGTTTATCCTTCTTTTGTTTCAGTACTGGATAAGTTTTGATTTCATTGATCTTAATTTAAAACTCACGCTAAGAAAATATCATAAAAAATAAGGTGGCCCAAAATCATCTAAATTTAAGCCCTTGCCATCTTACAAACTAAGAAGGGTGAATTTACAAATGGCATTACAAATTTATGACCATGATGTGTAATATGACAAAGTTGGTGCTGTTTGCAAACACACTAATTTATTGGGTGTAAGTGGCAAAAGGAGCATCGATTTAAATTTCTGTAAATTTTGCATGCATTTATGGTTTCAAATAATGTATTCACTAACTGCAGGCATATACAACAAAATCGGTTTTCTGGCGTCCTTGATGTGTTAGAAGATGACCCTCTCAAAAATTTGTACTTTCTTCCACCTCACACCCTGTTAAATTGTTTAATCATTTCACCTCACAAGTAATTTGCACTTACAAGTTATATTACCCATTTCAGGAACATAGAGAACAATTCCTTCTCTGGGCCCATTCCTGAGAAATTACTCAGCATCCCCACTTTCAAGTAAGATTTTGTTTTCTGTTTATATACCCTTACCTGAGTCGAAGTTAATTATTTCTTTTTGCTTCTATACATGGCGTCACACTTTCATATACCTTGGTAAGACAAATTTGTCTGACATTGACCCTCTGGACATAGTTTCAGTCTGGTTTTTCCTTTTACAATTTGCATATAGAAAAGAAAAACCAAACTAACCTCTTCTTCTCAGTTGTTTAGAGACACTCTGCATATTTAGCAATTTAGACATTCAAGTAATGATGATTGGGGGGGGGGGGCATGCATTGGATATATTTTTTTCTTGTAAGGGTCTATGAGTCTATGTAGAAAACTTAAATAAATTTCTATTAAGATGTTTGAATTGCATGTAAATTTACTAATATTTAACTGTGCAGGAAAGATGGTAATCCATTTAACACGAGCATCATAATAGCACCATCAGCACAGCCGCCCGCAACAACACCACCCCCTTTTTTCTCGGGTGCACCAAGTGCATCTAAAAACCACACCAACTCCTCTTCTCCCTCCGAGAGTGGATCCAACAATAAAAACTCATCTCCTTCATCTCCTTCAAGCTCTAATAAAAAAAGCAACACATCCACTCTTAAGATCATTGGATATGCGCTTGTGGCAGTGGTTTCTTTTATAGTGCTGGTTTTGACTGTGCTTTTCTGTCTGTCAAAGATTCAAGAAAAAAGATCTAGAGAGAGCGAGTATACTCCGGCAAAAGCTCAGGCTAGTCAGGTGCATGGAAGGGTTGACCCCCCTATCGTCAGAGATCCACCAGTCAAGCAAAACAATGAGGTTAAAAAAGGTCAGATATTTTCTGTCACAAAGTAAAAGTATCCGACTTCACATCCAGTGCTTCCTTTTATTTGCAGAGGGCACTTATTTTTTTTTTATTTGCAAAACCCTATATTTTGAACATGCAAGGTTTTTTTTTAATTTGTTAATAAGAAATCAGAACCCAGAAGAACATTTCTATCACAGCCATAGTATTCATGGTTCAGTTTATTAAATTGATTACTTTATTGTCATGATAAAAGAAAAATCTAGAACAAGGGGGTTTTGCAATTTCAGTGGGGTTGAGGGTTCATGTGGGTTGCCACTATGAATAGGAACCGGACCATCATAGGAATCCTAATAATGTCGAAGCATGTAGTGATATGTGAATACTTGGAACTTGGAAGCTTATATGAGGCAAGGGGAGAGAACTCCTATCCTTGCTACTGGGAAATTTTTTGAGGGTGGATGTAGGAAAATGAGAAGATTGCTCTAAAATTTACCATGTTTGTTCTTCTCCATAATGGATTCATGTGATTTTGTTCTCCTCTTTATGTTGACCCCTCTCCTTCCCTTGACTTATGACCCTCGAGCACAGTTTCCTTTTTATGTTGACCCTTTCTATCCTTTACCTCTAAACTCATTTGCACATTCTTAAAAAATAAAAAACACCAAAGTATTACTTAATAATTTTGGGTTTTCCCCAAACACTATGAATAGTTGATGCCTGTTGCAATAGTCCCTAGGTTATAGCAACTGTAGAAAGTTAAGGTAGAAGATGAATATTCTAAAATGTTCTTTGGAGAAGAGCTTATGCTATGTGGACTTGCAAGAGGGCATGAGTGCAACCTTCATGAGCTAAAATTGTGGATTTGAGCTTTTCATCAAATAATAAAAAAGAAAAGAAGAGAAATATGTTTCTTGTTTTGACATCTTGTTTACGTTCCTTTTCAGCGACAAAGGAAGATTCTCGTGGAAGACTTGACCTAGAGATGGGTCGTACAATACCAGGTAGAATACTCTTTTTCCTCAAGCTTAAAGAATTTGCTTCCAAATAACAGTGGGGTAATAACACCAAAAAACAGCTAAAAGTTGGAAATGGAGGGGTTTAGATGTGGTAGTATGCAAAATTTCATTGTAAGGTTAACTATTGTGCATTAGCAGCTGTTCCCAAACGAGAAGCCACATTATCGGACAAGAAAAACAGCTACACAATCGACATGGACAACAGCACTGATGAATTTATTATGCCTCCACCACCTCCACCTCCACCTTCAACTCCTCCGCCACCACCGCCTCCTCCACCACCACCACCTCCTCCACCACCACCACCTGTGCGTGAAGTTGTTAACACATCCACCGTCCCTGCCACATCAGCAACCTCTTTTTCAGTTGCATCTTTACAACAGTACACCCGCAGTTTCAACGAAGATAATCTGATAAGAGAGAGCCGACTTGGTCGAGTTTACCTGGCTGAACTCCCTGAGGGAGAGGTATGTAAATTTAACAAAATAGCATATCCATTCTTTATGGATTTTATTTTTAAATGAGATTTTCTTTAAAATAACACTCAAATGTTTATGGTGATTTAAGATATTTTGCATAAATCTCAGATAATTATCTTCATTATCGACTGACCACCAGAAAACAAAAAGCTGTACATCTGACTTGGAAACAGTCCTAACATATTGCCATGAGTTTCATGCTGCGGGCAATATAAGGACCTTGTTCGTAGCTCAATTGCCTTCGATCCAAATTGTTTAATCATTTGTTCAGCATATAACAATTTATAACCACTTAAATTTTTTTTTTGTGCAAACAGCGTATCTGTTTCAGTAACTGAAACTTTTACTATCAACGATTAGAAATGAATTAAGATAACCTAAAAGATAATGGGAGGTGCTAAATTTTGAATCATGATGCTTAAGTTGTAGCTTTAAGAAAAATCAGAATTAATTACCCAAAATTACTAATCAGCAGAGAAATATATCTGAACTCTGAAGTGATAGGAACAATTGCACACGCATAAAAATGATGATATTTGGACAATGTTTAGAAAACAATAACTTGAAAAAAATACAAAGATTCATCTTTTTTTTTTTTCATATTTTTAATATGATGCATTTGCAGTTGTTGGAAGTAATGAAGATAGACAATGTAAACTCGAGAATGGCAGTAGATGAATTTCTTGAGATGGTGGTGAACATATCTGAGCTGAGACACCCTAATGTGCTTGAGCTTGTTGGATACTGTGCTGAGTTTGGCCAAAGACTCCTTGTGTACATGCACTTTAGCAGAAAAACCCTCCAAGATGTGCTTCATGACGATGATGCCTCAAGGAGGTCGCTCTCTTGGAATGCACGCATAAAGATCGCACTAGGTGCTGCCAAGGCCCTTGAGTAAGTTGAAGTTATCTCCTGTTTTGGTTACCAGATCTTATGTTCTGTTTATTTTTTTTCTCTCTTTACATTTGGTCCCAGCCATCCAAGAGGTTGAAAATCCTTTCATCTCATCTGTTTTGTTATTTTTACCCAAAATATATTACTACAATGAATCATTCCATGTCAATGTAGACTAGACCTATCTTCTGTTTTGGTCACCAAATTTTATGTTCTGTTTATTTTTTCTCTTCACAATTTGGTCTAAACAACCCAAGAGGTTAAAATTCCCTTTATTATTATTATTAGTTGTATTAGTACTATTATATTTTTTGGTGACCTTTCTTTTGCTGGGTTTCTTTTCTAGCCTACCCCAACTTGTTTGTTTCAAAAGGCTTAGTAGTTGTTGTGTTGTAAAATTGTATCACCACAATAAATCACCATCTCAACGTAGACTAGGATTGTCATTGTTTGACTGTTAAAGTGAGGGTATAAATGGTGAAAGATTGGAATGATTGTTGGCACAATGTGAATGCTGTTTTGTATCGTCCAAATTGGGAGAAAGGTGAATTGGAGCCATTTTTGTGTCATTTTCTCTTTAATCTGGAATTCAATATAACCTCTTGTTGTGCAATGCTTTGATGAACTGGCAGCACTGCACCACTGCATGATATCAAAAATTCAGTATGATTACAGAAATGAAGTTCTCCAAGTTGAAATCGTTTGAGTAATTGTTTTAAAATGTCTGTTATGTAGTTGTGAATTCACCTTGGTTTGCTTCTTTATATATTTGTAGGTACCTACATGAGGGGTGTCAGCCACAGATTGTACACCAGAATTTTGAGCCATCCAATATTCTTGTTGATAGAAAAATGTCAGTGCGTGTTGCTGAGTGTGGCCTAGCCTCACTGATGCCTCGCAGTTCAGTTGCCCAGGTGCATTATCTTTGGGATGTTTTTACTTTTTACTGGAGTTGATATTTTTTCCACAGAAAGTCTGAACAAGTGTATTGAATTTTTTGTGGCATGACAGTTGTCGGGAAGGATGCGGTCGTTGTATTATGAAGCACCAGAAATCAGTGAATCAGGATCTTCTTTTACAGACAGAAGTGATGTGTACAGCTTTGGAGTTATTATGTTGGAGCTTTTGACTGGCCGCAAACCCTATGATGCGTAAGTTACTCTTATCTTTTCATTCCTATCTTTGAGTTCTTAGCAAACTATGATGACCATGTTGATACTTGCTGTAGAGATTATATTACTGGTGCTTGCAACAGACAATATACTTTGAAGTTTTGACAAATCACATCAAAATTTTACAATATGGGATGGAAACATAATATAGTTGAATGCTCATAATTTTGTTGTTACGCTGAGAAGCATTCGTTGCATTGTGAAAAAGAAGTTACCATTTTATTTTTTTGCCTCAAACATGATAAAACGAGGCTGAACATAGAAGATTTGTTGATCACGCTTGCTTTTTGTATTCTGGTTGGGAAGCAAATGCTCGAGTGAAAATTGAGTTGGGGACAAAATTTACTCATGTTTTGTTATTTTCTCTTCTAGGTGTTATTTGCAAAATGAATTTTGGTTTACTTGTTACTGTGTGAAATGTTTGGTGTTATTATGATAATTATCATTTGGTGGGGTGGCAATACCAAAATATAAAATTCATTTTTTTTCAACCTTAAATCAATACATGTTTTTGCAATTTGGGTGAAATGTCTGCATAAATGTTGTTGACATTTTCTCTGTCATTATATTGATTAATTTTCTAATATCTGCAGGTTGAGGCCTCGAGCAGAGCAACACTTGGTGAGGTGGGCTAGTTCCCAATTGCATGACATTGATGCATTGTTTAACATGGTCGACCCAGCAATAAAAGGGATGTGCTCTGACAAATCACTTTCCAATTTTGCTGACATCATCACCCGCTGCATCCAGGTATTGGTATACCTATACTTCTAGTTCTAGTGTTGCAAAGAGCAATATAATTTGAAGCCTCCTTGACAACCGCTGTCAAGTTTCTTAATAAACAATATAATTTGAAGGACGTGTTTTGTTAACATTAGAGGCCTGACTTTGAAGTGGATAACAAATTACCTAAAAGAACTGGTAATTACTTGTCAAGATTATTATTAAGGCAAGGGGTTTTCTGTACACCCAGCTTATGGTCATCTCAGAAATGATACTTTTTTTATTCAATTTCCATGGATCATGGTAATTGTAGTTTTTCTTTAGCAATTTTGTTTTTAGAATAGAGTTTTTCTTTAGCAATTATTCTCAATAATGGTGGGGTTTTTCATATGGACTTATTTTCTAGCTTCAGTCGTTGAAATTTTCTGATGACTAATGTTGGGATTCTTTTTATTCAGCATGAGCCGGAGTTCAGGCCACCAATGTCAGAGATAGTTCAAGACTTAGTGTCTATGGTTAGACCTTCTAGAGAGCCCTCAAAATAAAATAAGAAAACAACATTGGTAAATTATTTGTGGAAAGCTTTAACATTATTTGGAATTAATTATGTGCATATGGGAAGATTATTACTGCAAAAAATAATCTCCTTTCAGGGTACAACGATGGGCATTTTCCTAAGTTTTTGCCCTGTTAGTCAATTAGTATTTAGCCCTTATTTATGGTTTCCAATTAATTTTTTTGTGCCTATGCAAAGCCATTTTGTAGCTAATTCTTTGCTTGGCTGACTTGTAAGTTAGATCTGAGAAATGAATGCTATATGTTAGCTATATATTAGTGTAATTTAGTGTGTATTTTCTATTATTTTTCCAACAGTGGGTCTCCCAAGAGACCATTGGGGTATTCATATCTGATGCTTATGTCAAATTATTTTGAAGTTCTAAATCAATTCTTATAATGTGGATTATTTCAAGTATGAATCATGTTTGCAAAGACGAGGGAAGACATGATGTACGTTACTTCTTTGCCAAAGGGCTACTAAAAATTTGAACGTAAAAATTCACCTAATTTTCTTTCTTTTGGTAAATTCAGGAACCACAAATTTTTGTCAGGGTCGTAGAGCATACCAACAATTACTTAGCAATCAAGGCTTCTGTTTTACTAATATGAACTATAATTAGTTAATAATAAAATACATGGTCAAGAGATTTCTTGGAAAGATTCATAGAACTTCCAATCTTGCAGCTTAAAAATTTGACATATTGTACCGCTATTAGTATGATCTCCAAAATAAATTTGAAGCCACCTGCAAACTTTCAATTTGATTTAATTTTAATTAATCACCGGGCTATCTGCAATATGTATGAAGTATTTTGTAGATTAGTAATTTTTAAACTTTTTAAGGTTTATAAATTGATTAACTTAGCAATATCAAATATTCAAATGTCTGCAAATGGATGATGTAATAGTCATATTGGATTTATCATTTATCTTACAAGTTTATATAATGATGACTTCATTTTCTCCCTGCAGTTTATCTCATGTTTTAACGGTGTTTAAATCTTTGCAATAGGTCTTGCAAAGTGATTCATTTTGTTGGTTCGGCAATTTCTGCAGAATAGCTACAGCCTACAGGGGAAAGCTTACTCAATTATAAATTTTCTCTCTTTTTTCTGCAGATAGGGATGCCATTATGAATATGATTTTTTTTTTATATGAATACCATGTTTACAAATAATTATGGACATCTAAATGCAAAAAGAAGAAAAACGTACCATTTATATTCCTTACATCGCTTCTTAAATAAATATTTGTAATTATTAAATTATTTCAGTATTAATTTACCATTTATATTCCTACAATCACACTGGTACCAGACTATAATGGACAGCGGCTGGACCGTCAGATTGACAAAAGTGCAGATTGGAAGGAGGCCAGCCAGCTTTGGTACATAACCGTCCGATCTGCTTTGTGATCTGTGCTATTAAGATTTGGGACAATGACAAGTGTTTAAACCTCTGCGAAGATTAGAATCAAAGAAACAGGCCTACGGGCTTCATTCTTAAAAAAAAAAAATCAAAGAAACAGAAAAGGAAAAACAAAAAAGGAACACCATGTTCCGTTGCAGGGTGTCCTTTATAGATAAAAGAAAAACGGAATGCTGAAATTGTACCGTTTCATTAGTGACACGACAAACGAAACAATCTGTTCCGTTGCCACTTACCACGTTTAACACGTTAAGCACCCCTAATTGGGACCTCTCCGTCCCGCTCGCACTCAAGAGTCAGGTAGGCGTAGAGAGAATCTGTCGTGTTTCTCTCTCAGCCGTCGATTAGAGGCGAACTCCGTTACATCGTACGTTTGAGGCGTAGAGAGAATCTTTTCTCTCACCTAGTCAATTAAAACTTCCATGACTCTCTCTCTCTCTCAGTCTCAAGTGGAAAAGCAAATTAGGTTACTATAGTTTGGCTTTGTTCGAATTAAATTCAAAAACCCTAATTTGGTCCCTTCTGTTAGTGTGTGAGGTTAGAATTAATTAACCCAATTAACCATCAGTTGTACCAAATTTAGCCTACTACTGAGTCTGAGTTATTTCGAAGCAAGGTGTACTAGTAGTGAGACGTACACAACTGATATGATCCACGGGTTTATCATGATTTGAATTGAATATTATGGTTAGTCGTACTAAGATGAGATTTTTCCCATTATTATAAATACATGACTATGTTTTATGAAATTCAAACATATTAAAACACGACACGTCTAAAAATAATATGACATGACATGACACGGCGCGAGGACACGAGGTGTGTCGTGTCCATAATATGGAATTTAAATACGACACGACATGACACGTGAAATATTTAGACACAATAAATGATCCGAACATGACGTACTTAGCACGGCACATCGGCACACCACATATTAGAACACTAATTAAGAGCATGACTGATGACTGGGAGTTGATTTGATGCAAAGTACCTGTCCAATTAATACTATTGACTATTTTAAAATTTATACATTCATAGGAGTAAACATTTCACGCATAAAAGTTGTAATAAAATGATTTTATAGAAGTAACCATAGCTTTATGCAAGTCGGAAATTTTAAAAATAAGCAATTGCGACAAGCCAACACTCTATAATTCTATCATTAGTGAGGACAACATTTCACGCAGTAATTGAATAGAGGGACACATCGCACATCCAACGGTCGCTCCACACAGAATTTTTACTTACTTTTTATTTTCAATTGCCTGAAAGGGCTGAAACAAATCGATTATCATTGAAACTTTTTACAAATTGAGAATCAGCACTTAATCTAGCGGCAAAGAGCAATGCATCTCAAATGAAAAGTTGCAAGTTCGAAATCCGACTAGAGGGTCTTTATAGACATTTAATTTAAATTAAAAATAAGTTGGAAAGTTTGACCCTTTTACAAATTTGGGACAAATTTGGGACAACTAATATTTTAATTGAAATAGCTAATATACGATTTTGGAAAACAGATACCAAAAACCGATTTTATCTAGCATCGGGTTTTTTAAAAACAGATATCACAATGCCATTTATATGTTTCTGATTATTTTTAAATTATTTTCGAAATTCATAAATATTTTAATATTATTTTTTAATTTTTTCGGCGTATTTCTGGATCCTTGGAGTTGCCCCAGTGCTGGACCAAAATGGGCCTGACCCGGCCATGCATTTGACCTGAAAAAAAGGTGAGGATTGAGGATGGTTCGTTGAGAGACAGGCTTCACTCGTCCCTTTGTGGTCGTTTGGAAATTTTATGAAGGTTTCAGGAAGGGAGACGTCTTTTCCTTGGAAGAAGACACCTTCTGATGTGTCAGCATTACATAGAGCTTTTATTGTGTTTTTTCTCAGTTCTTCATGTAGCTTAGTTGTGTAAGGTCCCTGAAATTTAACTATTTCATTAAACAACTGGTTAGACAGTTCACTTCCATGTTTCTCTCGGTCAGTAAATTCTCTCTTTTGAATTTATCTGGTAATGCTTTTCCAGGGAGGAATTTCAACCTGTATATCTTCTCTTAAATTGTTCAAAGAGCTGAATTGTTCAGAGACATGATGCTGACTTCTTACAATATTATTTTTATATAAATGGACCTTTGGAAGAGTGTTTCTTTTTATGGCCATTATGCAATATAGAGCTGTCATAAGCGAGATTAAGATTGTTATGAGTAGGCCAGTACAAAGAAATTGGTCTAGTAAAACAACGCAGTCAGTAATAATTTAATCATGTATAGTGGAGACATCAATTTTTTTTAATTTATATTTAATTTATCAAACTTCATGCAATTTGGAAATAGTTTGACCATTAATGACGCACCACCAAGACCGATGTGTCAATGTTTCAAAATGTTTGATGAATGATCGATCTATCATCAAACGGCAAAAAAATTTGATGTAAAAAATCTTATTTAATAACTATTTTATAGTGTGTCACGAATATCAAATAATTTTGTTAAGATAAAATATCGTATTCTTAAATTTCTTTTTGCTGTTGTCACTGTTTCAGCAGCCTATTATTTATCTATAAAGGAAGTTAAAACCCACAAACTGTGCTCAACGACTGAAATAAAAGCATGCATTGTGCTGTGCAAGATATCATTAATTGCTCAAGATGTATATATCACAACACAACAAAAGTTTGAAGGTAAAATGAAGGCCGCATAAATTATATACCAGACATGAAAACAAGTAAAGAAAAAACAAAAAATAAAATAATAAAAAGATCTACATTCTTTCAATATGAATCTCATGCTGATTGGGGCAGCGTTCATTAAGCCAATTAGGAATATCCCGCCTTACCATCGCGACATTCTTGTCAGGTTCACCAAACAACAGCGAATGCAACATTCCGTCATATATCTTTATGGTTTTATCTTCACTTCTTGCCTCTTCATACAATGCCATACTATCAGCTGGGTCTAGGACCTCATCGGCACTCCCATGCAAAACCAAGAAAGGAATTGAAACCTCATGGAGTCTTGAACTGAGCTCATCAGATATCCTTAGTAGCTTGAGTATTGTCCCCACCCTCGTTTTCCCATTGTACCTGATCCAAGTCAATTGAACAAGTTAATTACTTGGCAGGCTTGGAATTTGAAGAGAACTATATATAATTGGTATCTGCCTATCAGGTTAACATTAAAGACTGGGTCAGAGTTATTTGTTCTTGTTAATTGTACAATATTATTTTTCTCTCTTAGAAACTGGTTTATTTCTTAATTGTACATTGTTTCTCAAACAACTAGAACTTGTCTCTACCACTTTCTATTAAGTAAGCAACCCAAAAAGATCTAATAGCAGCTCAAAAGAAAAAAAACAAAGAAAAATCCCTGTTTCTGGTATCAATTAACTAGCAGTACCAGGCCGGAAATGCTAAATAACCCCACAATGCACCCTGAAACCCGCTACACAAAACCGAAACCAGTGCTGGTATGACCCGTCTACCTGGTAGCAGCACTCTTAATGTTATCTTTTCCCCATAAACAGAAAGTGGTTCTTGTCTATTTGATTTTCCTCCTTCGTTTTTCGATTTCAGGGCAAATATCAGTTTGAGGACATATTGTTGCATTTCTTGTAAGGTTCAAATAATTTACGATAATTTCCATCATGACCCAGTTAAGAAAATAATTTATAAAGATGTACAGAGTCCATTCAAGGCACTTATTACTATCTCAATTTTGTACCCAAATTTGCATGAATAAATAAGTAGCCAAATCGCTAAATACCTCATGGGATTAGACATAGCAAGGACCCTCTTTTCAGGCACTTTGACAGATTTCTCAACAAGGTCAGCATAGGAAATCACAGGCAGAGTTGGCGCAAACATGGAGACAAACCTAAGGGCCATCTGTACTGGCCGGGGCGGTTTGATCCGGTTAGATATCTTGCAAAGGGGTGCAACAAGCACAGCACCGGCCCATGCATCAGCCGGCATGCTCAAAAGCATCAACAAGCACAATGCACCCCCCATCGACTCCCCGAATAAGAATGATTTCAAACCCTGGTTCTCAGGCCGGGACCGCAAGGACTGGAAGAAGTCCTTAAGGTCAGCAAGCACTAAATTGACTTTGGGTACAAATGCACGACGCCCCGGAGATCGACCATGGCCGGGGAGGTCAGCAGCGAAGCATGCAAACCCTTGGCTCGCGAGGAAGATGCTGGTGAATTGCATGGTCCAGCTGGTGTCATCGCCAAAGCTATGGATCATACAAATGAGGGCTCTAGGGGGGCTGACAAGTGGGACCCAGGATCTGGTGAAGAGGTACCGGCCCGAGGGAGCCGTGAAGTGACCCGAGGAGCCAGAGACACCGTGGAGTGCGTAGTAGGCCTCCTCTGTCTCAGGCGAGTTGACAATCATAAGGTCCTCCAGGGAATATTCTTGAAAAAATGAGGGTTCAAGCCTAGAAGTACGCGTGTCTTCAGGTCTTTCATATTTTACGGGCTCGATCTCAATATGACTATGTGAATCTGGAGGTCTTGCATATTCATATTCTGTTCAATAAAAGGTGAAACTGTTAGAGATATGTCCTAAGAGCCAATCTTATTTAGGCCACTTCTATAGTTTATGTTATTGGTGATTTCAGATCATTTGTTCTTTGATTTAATCGTTGACAGTTCATTCAGGTTGAGGATCTGAATTATAGATCACTGTTATTCATTTAATAGTAAATGACAACGATAAATCTAAAAGTCCATAATCTTGATAATTAACAGAGAACATTAATTATCAATAAGATTAGTATGCAGATTAAGTGATGATTAAGTTCTATAAATCATAGGTTAGGAGTAACCAACTTAATTGCATATGTATATGTTATAGAACATAGTACAGGACTGGACCCCACGAAATAAATATATGGATTGTGTTACGTGTCATTATTTATTTCGTTATGATTTTGGTTCTAAGTTTGAGATGATTATCTTTTCCACATGAGGATAGATGCTATAAATCATGTCTACCGCTGATTCCTAATAAAGGCTGCTATACGGACTTGATTTAAGTATTCTTGAATTGTGCGGGGAAAAGCTAATTATCAAGAAAACCGTATGTCCCTCATTAATTCACTTAGTGAGTGACGATATCTATTTGGGCCCCTTGATGGAGATAGATTGTTTGCTAGCAACTGATACAATTATCTCTAGATCAAGAAACGTATAATCTGCAAGAATGACACGTTCCTATCTTGGATTATACGATGATATCGTGTGACATAAGAATCAAAATAGAGAAACATAATTGTTCTCTTATGCAGGATTGAAATTTTGTAGCTGTACACTATTTATGCGAATTGGGAATCATAACGTGTTGCTAGATACCGCTTATGATTATTGGAATTAAATAGAGATTTAATTCCATGGCCAACATAGCATAAATCCTCAAAGGGTCACACATAATAAGGTGTTTAACCACACGTGCATTAATTGTTTATTTGCAACAATTGGTTTTGCAAAATATGATAAGTTGATTAATTAATCGTATACCGTTATGGACCGTTATGATTAATTAAGTCAAATAGATCATATCGAAATAATTAAATGCATTGTCTAATTCCATATTAATTATTAAATAGTTAATAATTAATAATAATCAACACATTTAATAAATTGAGCAAATTGGGCCTTAAATTAATTAGTTGATTTAATGCCAAATGGAAGGTGTAATAAAATGGAAGGCTATTGGGCTCAACTTGACTTGAGGCCCAACCCACATAGGAGGTAGGTAGGTGCGGCACCATAGGGGTATTTTGGTCCACCAAAATTTGGATGAGAGCTAGGGTATGAGGTCTATATAAATGGGTGTTCTTTGGGAGCAAACCCTAGCCTCCACACTCCTCTCTCTCTCCTTCTCTCTTTGGCCGCACCTCACACCAAGGGAAGAAAAATTTCAGAATTTTTTCATTCCCTTTCTCTCTTCCACACACCACCTAGCTCATGTGTTGAGCAAGCTTTTCCACTAAATTAATTGGAGAATTAACTTGAAGAGGGAAAGCTTTGGAATTAGGCACACTTCTCTCAATTACTAGCATAATTGATTAGAGAAGGTGGTTAATTCCTTAGTGGACTCGAGGCGCATGGCGTGGAGGTTCTTGGAGAGCACGCCACCGACACCAATCCATTGGAACGAGCCTCTTGGTTGCGATACCAAGAGAGGTATACTTCCAATCCTTTTTCTCGTGTGTTTGAATAGCTTGTGTACTAGATCTTGTGTGTGCTTTGTTTTGCTTGGTTAATTAATTAGTAATTAGCATAAAATTAAAATTAGCACACTTTCTAACAGTGGTATCAGAGCCTTGGTCGTACTTAAGCTATTTTAACACTTAATTAAGAGAAATTGGCTAATTAATGGATTAGTAGAGATGATGCGTTTGTTTGCTGTCTGGAAATGGTATTTTCTGTGTTGTTTCGCATTTTTCTCTGTGATATGTCCTCTAGAAGATCTTTCCATCTACATGAAAGTTGTAGATCTGTGGATTGTGATTCTTTTGGCGTTGGATTCACATTTTTCTGAATTAGTATAGATTTACTGTGAATAAAACGGCGACAGTGCGCAGAACCAATTTTTGCTTGCACTGTCCTGTTTGAATGGCTTGAAAGATTTATATTTTGAATATAAGTACCAGTGTTCTATGGCTAGAAATAAAGATGACTTGAAGCTCTTTCTGAGCATGTATAAATTGTTGCATGACTCGGATTAATTTGTGGGTTTTCAAGTATGAAAAGGAAGATCTTGTCAGATCCAGTTTGTTGAGCAAATCGATTGTTCTAATAAACTGTACCAACTGAGAACTCCTTTAAAAATTCTGTTTAAATGGAGTTGTTCTATTTTGAGTTAGGATTCCAGGAAAATTAATTTCATAATTTTTCGTGGATTTTTGGACCTTCAACTAGGTTAAAACCTTTCGATGGACAGTCTGTTCCAGTACAGAATTTGTTGATTGTTTAGGCTGTAACTTAATATTATTGAACTGAACTTGGTTGTTTTCTTTTCATGAATGGATAGCCTGTAGTCTAAACAAGTTTTTCTATGTATATTGTATATATAAAAACTGGATAGAAGGTGGTCTAACAGACCAAATGGTTGAGAGGATAAGCTGAAAATCTCATAAAGGTGTTTCGTGCACTTTGTAAGAGATTTGTCTTTTTTTATTCTCCCAGATGGTTTAAGATCTCTTCTTGAAATTTTTACTGGTAGTCACAACTTTGATAAGGAGCTTAAGTAATTTATTTGAGAATTTTTGGAGACCGAAAACTGTTGTTTTTGTTGGATTCCATTAGTTACGTTTTTTGGTAAATTACTGTTTTTCTAAGTATTCAAACTAGTTGAAATTAATTAGAAAACTCCTTGTTTGATCTCCTTTCTGTTATGGGATGTTGAAAGAACTTTCTAAATGAATTTAAACAAGTTTGGTTGTTTAAAATTGAGGATTTGTACACGGAATTTACTTATAGCAAACGATACGCAAAGATGCTTGAAAATCGTTAATTGGAAACAAAGTTCTTGTATGTGCTAACTTTGTTTTGTAGGTGGATAGTGGGTTTAGTGTGGCTCAAGACTCAATGCCTTGTGGTTGTAAATGAATGCATGTGTGAATGTTTGTAATGCGGCCTTTGGTGCCATTAATTAATTTTTGATTAATTTTTGATGTAACTTGTGAGGCTTGCATGCCCCTAAGGATAGGAAGGGAATAGGATGTTTTCACATGTATTTTGCACCTTTATTTTATATAGGATTTAGATCCTTATAGAATTTAGTGGGAGGGCATGGATTAGATTAGTTTTGCTCCATGGACGATGTGGCGAAACTAATGCAAGCGGGAGCCATACAAACCCACAACTATGAGATGCTTGTATGATTGCTTGTGATAGGTTAGGTATGGGTGTATGTTTACACGACCACCAAACAAGCGTCATGATTGTTATTCGTCCCAAATAAAAAGAATTAAGTCTAATCAAAATTCACTCTCCTTCTTTCTATCCCCTTCTTACGTAGTATGATCGGTCATTGATGTATTCTCGCCGACGCGGGACATCGTGATCCATCATCCGTGTCGGGGTGTAAATCGGATTTACTAGGAGCAAATAGAAAGAAGTGACTTAACAATGATTCAAATCGGATTGGTCATTGGAGTGAAGTTCGTTAATCGAACCAAGAGTCATAGGAACGTATGATTGGTTGGAGAACCTATTTCACATTTGTTGGTGCAATGCTCTGCCGACGCCGTCGTTGCATTAACAAGTTGTGGGAGTCTTGGAAATTCACTACATTTAGGGACTTGATATGATGTAGTGGAAGTTTTACTTAGTTAAAACAAATTTTAAAGCATAAACTAATTGACCTTAAAATTTATGTATTGTTGTAGATGTCTTCCTCATCTTTTACGCTACGTTCTCTTCTTGAGAGAGAGAAACTCGCTTTTAACGGTGCCAATTTCTTGGATTGGCATCGCAACCTAAGGCTTGCCTTTAGGTATGAGAAAAGAGAGTATCTCCTCACCACTCCCATGCCATCAGCTCCAAAGGCAACCGCTACCCAAGAGGAAAAGGATGCCTTTGCGAAGCATGAAAACGAGGACATGGAGATGTCCGTCGTGATGGTGGCAACAATGGAATCGGAACTCCAAAAGGAGTTCATGGATAGTGGCTATGGAGTGTTCGCTATGATCACTCGCCTATCCAACATGTTCCAAACTAAGGCCCGCACCGAAAGGGCCCGTCTCATCAAGGCCGTCGCCAACACTCGCTTGGCCGAAGGTCATGATGTCGGGCCACACGTCATGAAGATGGCGGGGTTGTTTCGGCAGCTTGAGAAGCTTGATACGTCCTTCCCTTCGGGGGCAATTCAAGACTTCATTCTCAATTCTCTCCCTCCAAGCTTCACCGGTTTCGTTGTGAACTACCGGATGAACGGCATGGACAAGAGCATGGATGACATCCAAAACATGCTCATTGAGACGGAGGAGAGTCTAAAGAAAGAGAAGGGCCCAAAGGATGTTCTTGCGGTGAGTGGAAAGAGCAAGAAGATAAGAAAGCGTGGCCGCAAAGGAAAAGGCAAAGGCCCGGTGACGCCCCAAGGTTCGGCCAAGGGTGCTCCCGTGGGTTCTAAGAAGAAGAAGAACCCGGCCACTTCCGAGACCGTTTGCTACTACTGTAGCAACAAGGGCCATTGGAAGAGAAACTGCCCAAGGTACCTAGCTGACAAGAAGGCGGGAACTGTCCAACCTTCTACCTCAGGTATATTTGTCATCGAAACCCTTCTCGCTACTTCTCACACAGATTGGGTATTTGATACTGGTTCGTGTGCTCACATTTGTCGAAATGTGCAGGTCCTAAAGAATAGAAGACGGCTCGAGAAAGGCGAAGTTCAACTCCGCGTCGGTAACGGCACGTGCGTCTCCGCTATGGCCGTTGGGAGCGTGGAACTAACTTTGCCTAATGGTTTTGTGTTGGAACTCAAGGATGTTTTTGTAGTTCCATGTATCACTCGAAACATTGTATTCGTTTCTTGTTTGGATTTGGATGGTTATGATGTTGTAATAAAGAACAAGTGCTTGACTTTGTTTCATAATGAAGTTCGTTTTTGTGATGCACATTTATTGAATGGTCTTTATGTGCTCGATTCGAATGGATTTGTTTTGAGTGTTGAAAATGACAAAAGAAAACGTAAGGTTTCACATGAGAATGCGACTTTAATGTGGCATTGCCGCTTGGGTCATATCAACGAGAAACGCATCAAGAGACTACAATCTGTTGGTCTCTTGGATCAATTCGCTTTCGAGCCAATTGACACTTGCGAATCTTGTTTGATGGGAAAAATGACCAAAGCGCCTTTCCCCAACAAAGGGATAAGGGCAAATGGATTGTTAGATCTCATACATACCGATGTATGTGGACCTATGAGCATTTGTGCACGTGGAGGTTTCTCATACTTCGTCACGTTCACTGACGATTATAGTAGATACGGGTATATCTACTTGATGCGTCATAAATCTGAAACCTTTGACAAGTTCAAAGAGTTTAAGAGTGAAGTTGAGAACCAACTTGATCGAAAGATCAAGGCCTTACGATCCGATAGAGGTGGTGAGTACTTGAGCCATGAATTTGGCGATTATCTAAAGGAGTGTGGAATCGTTCCACAACTCACTCCACCAGGAACACCACAATGGAATGGTGTGTCCGAAAGGAGGAATCGAACTTTGCTAGACATGGTTCGATCGATGATGAGCCAAACTGATTTGCCTATGTCCTTTTGGGGTTATGCAATTGAAACCGCAGCTTTTACTTTGAACCGTGTTCCATCAAAGTCCGTTGAGAAAACACCCTATGAGCTATGGTTTGGTTCGAAACCAAGCATGATGTTTCTCAAGATTTGGGGTTGTGAAGCTTATGTGAAAAGGCTAGTGAGCGATAAGCTTGGACCCAAATCGGACAAATGTCATTTCGTAGGATACCCTAAGGAAACGAAGGGTTACTACTTCTATAACCGTGTCGAGAACAAAATAGTTGTTGCACGACATGCGGAATTCTTGGAAAAGGAGTTTATCTCAAGAAGAAGTAGTGGGAGCAACGTGGTTATTGAAGAAATTCAAGAACCACAACAACAAAACATACCTCAAGTAGGTAATGTGATTGTTCCAAATATAGTGCCAAATGAGGATGCACCGAACGAGATTGTAATCGAACCCATTCCTCAAGTTGTTGTGGAAGAAGAGGTTCAAGAACAAGCTCCCTCAAATGAATACTCAAACATATCGCGTGTCGATAGTGTTGAGGACGCACCTATACTTGAAGTTCAAGAACAAAGCCCATAAACCGTTGTGGAGCAAGTTCAAGAACCTCAAGCATCTACCCTACGAAGATCGGCAAGGCCAAGTCGTCCACCTATAAGATATTTAGGTTTGCACGACGTTCTCGTCATGGAGAACGATGAGCCTTTGACCATTGATGACATGAAAAGAAAACCAGACTCCAAGGAATGGCTTAAGGCCATGGAATCTGAAATGCAATCCATGTATGACAACAAGGTATGGACCTTGGTTGATCTTCCCAACAGAGTAAAACCCGTTGAGAACAAATGGATCTTTTAAAGAAAAGTCGACATGGATGGCAACTTGACCATTTACAAAGCACGACTCGTAGCGAAAGGTTACAAACAAGTTCATGGTATTGACTATGAAGAAACCTTCTCGCCCGTCGTTATGTTCAAGTCAATTCGGATCATGTTAGCAATTGCCGCATTTTATGATTATGAAATATGGCAAATGGATGTCAAAACCGCCTTCCTAAATGGAAATTTGGAAGAGGATGTGTATATGACACAACCCGAGTGTTTTGTGGATCCAAAGAATGCTAACAAGGTATGCAAACTTCAAAGGTCCATTTATGGATTGAAGCAAGCATCGAGGAGTTGGAACAAACGCTTTGATGAAGAAGTCAAGAAATTGAACTTCGTTCAAAGCGAAAAGGAACCTTGTGTTTACAAGAGGATCAGTGGGAGCGTGGTTGTGTTTCTTGTTCTATATGTTGATGATATCCTCTTGATCGGGAATGATATCCCCGAGTTGAATGCAGTTAAGGATTCATTGAAGAAGGTGTTCTCAATGAAAGATTTGGGCGAAGCCGCCTATATCCTAGGAATCAAGATCTATAGAGATAGATCGAGAAGGATGTTAGGCTTGAGCCAAGATGCATATATTGACAAAGTGTTGAACAAACACAACATGACAAATTCCAAAAAGGGATTCTTGCCTATGTCACATGGCATTTTCTTGAGCAAGTCTCAAAGTCCGACCAATGATACAGATCGGGATTACATGAAGAAATTCCAGTATCCATCTGTGGTCGGATCGATTATGTATGCCATGCTATGCACTCGTCCCAATGTGGCACATCCGATTAGCGTGACTAGTCGATTCCAAGCCAATCCCGGCATGGCACATTGGACTGCAGTCAAGAATATCCTCAAATATCTCAAGAGAACAAAGGATAGCATTCTCGTATATGGTGGAGACCAAGAGCTCGTTGTAAGTGGTTACACCGATGCTAGTTTCCAAACCGATCGAGATGACTCAAAATCACAGTCCGGCTTCGTATTTCTGCTCAATGGTGGTGCCGTAAGTTGGAAGAGTTCCAAGCAAGATACTACGGCCGATTCCGTCACCGAAGCAGAATACTTAGCGGCTGGTGAAGCAGCGAAAGAAGGTGTATGGATCAAGGAGTTCTTGACCGAGCTAGAGGTGGTTCCAAGCATCTCAGGTCCAGTGGATATATACTGCGACAACACGGGAGCCATAGCTCAGTCCAAGGAGCCTAGGTCTCACTAAAAGACTAGGCACATTCTACGACGATTCCATCTCATCCGTCAGTTGATCAATGATGGGTGGGTCAAGGTCAAGAAGGTGGACGGTGCCGCGAACACAGCGGACCCTCTGACAAAGCCTTTATCTCGAGCCGCACATGAGTTGCACGTTGCATCCATGGGGATTAGGCGTATGCCTGAGTGGCTTTGAGTTATATCTTTTATTACTAGGCTTTAGTATGAGACATGTATATTTTGGATATTACATTGAGTACTATGCACTTGCTAGAAGTCACCATTGATTGACTCTAGGCCAAGTGGGAGATTGTTAGAGATATGTCCTAAGAGCCAATCTTATTTAGGCCACTTCTATAGTTTATGTTATTGGTGATTTCAGATCATTTGTTCTTTGATTTAATCGTTGACAGTTCATTCAGGTTGAGTATCTGAATTATAGATCACTGTTATTCATTTAATAGTAAATGACAACGATAAATCTAAAAGTCCATAATCTTGATAATTAACAGAGAACATTAATTATCAATAAGATTAGTATGCAGATTAAGTGATGATTAAGTTCTATAAATCATAGGTTAGGAGTAACCAACTTAATTGCATATGTATATGTTATAGAACATAGTACAGGACTGGACCCCACGAAATAAATATATGGATTGTGTTACGTGTCATTATTTATTTCGTTATGATTTTGGTTCTAAGTTTGAGATGATTATCTTTTCCACATGAGGATAGATGCTATAAATCATGTCTACCGCTGATTCCTGATAAAGGCTGCTATACGGACTTGATTTAAGTATTCTTGAATTGTGCGGGGAAAAGCTAATTATCAAGAAAACCGTATGTCCCTCATTAATTCACTTAGTGAGTGACGATATCTATTTGGGCCCCTTGATGGAGATAGATTGTTTGCTAGCAACTGATACAATTATCTCTAGATCAAGAAACGTATAATCTGCAAGAATGACACGTTCCTATCTTGGATTATACGATGATATCGTGTGACATAAGAATCAAAATAGAGAAACATAATTGTTCTCTTATGCAGGATTGAAATTTTGTAGCTGTACACTATTTATGCGAATTGGGAATCATAACATGTTGCTAGATACCGCTTATGATTATTGGAATTAAATAGCGATTTAATTCCATGGCCAACATAGCATAAATCCTCAAAGGGTCACACATAATAAGGTGTTTAACCACACGTGCATTAATTGTTTATTTGCAACAATTGGTTTTGCAAAATATGATAAGTTGATTAATTAATCGTATACCGTTATGGACCGTTATGATTAATTAAGTCAAATAGATCATATCGAAATAATTAAATGCATTGTCTAATTCCATATTAATTATTAAATAGTTAATAATTAATAATAATCAACACATTTAATAAATTGAGCAAATTGGGCCTTAAATTAATTAGTTGATTTAATGCCAAATGGAAGGTGTAATAAAATGGAAGGCTATTGGGCTCAACTTGACTTGAGGCCCAACCCACATAGGAGGTAGGTAGGTGCGGCACCATAGGGGTATTTTGGTCCACCAAAATTTGGATGAGAGCTAGGGTATGAGGTCTATATAAAGGGGTGTTCTTTGGGAGCAAACCCTAGCCTCCACACTCCTCTCTCTCTCCTTCTCTCTTTGGCCGCACCTCACACCAAGGGAAGAAAAATTTCAGAATTTTTTCATTCCCTTTCTCTCTTCCACACACCACCTAGCTCATGTGTTGAGCAAGCTTTTCCACTAAATTAATTGGAGAATTAACTTGAAGAGGGAAAGCTTTGGAATTAGGCACACTTCTCTCAATTACTAGCATAATTGATTAGAGAAGGTGGTTAATTCCTTAGTGGACTCGAGGCGCACGGCGTGGAGGTTCTTGGAGAGCACGCCACCGACACCAATCCATTGGAACGAGCCTCTTGGTTGCGATACCAAGAGAGGTATACTTCCAATCTTTTTTCTCGTGTGTTTGAATAGCTTGTGTACTAGATCTTGTGTGTGCTTTGTTTTGCTTGGTTAATTAATTAGTAATTAGCATAAAATTAAAATTAGCACACTTTCTAACAGAAACTTCAGACCTCAAGCATTCTTTAATTATAATTGTATTGATTTT
The DNA here is from genome assembly GCA_028095005.1 of Rhynchospora pubera. Lineage (NCBI taxonomy): Eukaryota > Viridiplantae > Streptophyta > Magnoliopsida > Poales > Cyperaceae > Rhynchospora > Rhynchospora pubera. The sequence continues at coordinate 82,546,752 of CM051462.1, read as the reverse complement.
AGACAAGAATTAGGTTAAAGGTAGGGATTATGGCCTCTGTACAGAGGCTCCCTTTTATATTAATCAAGAATCGTACTTTTACAAATAGGACCCTAGACTTCTACAAATAACATAAATAACATAAATACCACAAATAACATAATAACTAATATAACTCCACACTCCCCCTCAAGATGGGCGATAGATATCAATCATCCCCATCTTGTTACAAGAACTCTCAAACTGTTTACAACCCAAACCCTTAGTTAGACAATCAGCCAACTGGTCCTCTGATTTCATATAGTTCAACATCAGCACTCCATTATTCAATTGTTCTTTGATGAAGAAACGATCAATTTCCACATGCTTGGTGCGATCATGTTGAACTGGATTGTTTGCAATGTTGATTGCTGACTTGTTGTCACACCTAAGTTGTAAAGATTCTCCTCGAAACACGCGCAACTCAGATAGGAGATTCCTTACCCACATCAACTCACATAGACTGAGTTCCATAGCCCTATACTCAGCCTCAGCTGTAGATCTGGCCACCACATCTTGCTTCTTGCTTCGCCAAGACACAAGATTGCCTCCGACAAACACACAATATCCTGTAGTGGATCTACGATCATCTACACAACCTGCCCAGTCAGCATCACAATAGCCTTCAACTCTTAGATGCCCATGACTTCTAAACCACAGTCCTTTTCCAGGACTCCCCTTGATATATCTAAGGATCCTGTGAACAGCATCCGAATGTTGCTCTCTTGGATCATGCATGTATCTACTCACCACACTCACTGCATGAGAAATATCAGGTCTAGTGTGGCATAGATAAATGAGCTTACCAACTAGCCTTTGGTACTGCTCCTTGTCCACTGAGTCACCTCCCTCAGCACACAGCTTCTGATTCGGCTCAATAGGAGTAGGGGCAACCCTACAACCTAGCATCCCTGTTTCCGAAAGAAGATCTAGTGCATACTTTCGCTGAGAAAGCACTATACCAGTTTTTGATCTGGCAATTTCAATTCCCAGAAAATATTTCAAATATCCCAAATCCTTGACCTCAAATTCCTTTCCAAGATTTTCCTTTAGCCGCCTGATCTCCTCAACATCGTCTCCAGTAATCACAATATCATCAACATAAACAGCCAGGATGGTGATACGACCCTTCAGATGTCTGTAGAATACAGTATGATCTCCATTGCACTGCTTGTATCCCATGCCACAGACTGCGAGTCTGAACCTATCAAACCATGCTCTCGGAGACTGTTTCAGCCCATACAATGACTTCTTGAGTTTGCATACCTTCCCAGCTGATTGTGGAGTAGCAAATCCTGGCGGAATCTCCATGTACACCTCTTCTTGGAGATCTCCATGCAAGAAAGCATTCTTGACATCCAACTGGTGTAATGGCCAATTGAAATTGGCAGCACACGACACCAACATTCTCACAGTGCTCATTTTTGCAACAGGGGCAAAGGTCTCATCATAGTCAATACCATAAGTCTGACTGTATCCTTTTGCAACCAGTCGAGCTTTGTACCTATCAACCTTGCCTTCTGGAGTTTGCTTGACAGTGTACACCCATTTGCATCCAACAACACGTTTTCCAGCTGGTAAAGGTACCAACTCCCATGTGTCATTCTTCTTCAACGCCTGAAGTTCTTCCTGCATGGCACCAAACCATCTAGGATCTTGCTTAGCTACCTGCCATGTGTTAGGTACAGGCACAGAATCTAAAGATGCAAGGAAGGACTTATATGCAGGTGGAACAGATGCATATGAAACGTAATTTGCAATATCATTTCCCCAATTACCATACTTAACAGGAGGTTTCCCAGCATTAACCCTAGATGTTCTACGAAGGGAAATTTGAGGAGAATTGTTACCTATCAACTCTGAGTGAGAATCTGAGGGAGCACTTGGGGAAGGACTTGGGGAGGAGCTACTTGGGACATTGACATTTAAGGGAACAGGCTGCTCATGCTGCTCAGGTTGCTCATGCTGCTCATGCTGCTCATATTGCTCAGGCTGCTCATGCTGCTCAGGTTGTTTTGGCCTCCTCTTATACACTATTAGCTCCCCTGTTTCTTATTTTTACCACTCAGATCATCACCATTTCCATCATTACTTAGACTACTATCACCACTCAGTCCCGACAAAGGACATGGATAATCACCAATTATAATTCCATTCTCCTTCTCCCCCTCTCTACCAGCACTGGTAGAGTCATCTTCAAACAATAAGTCTAACTCTGTCTTTTCTCCATAGTATGGTTCAGATTCTCGGAAAGTCACATCCATACTAACAAAGATCTTTCTTTCAATAGGGCTCCAACACCTGTATCCTTTCTGATTTGAGGGATAACCTATGAAGATGCATTTAACTGCCCTCGGGTCTAGCTTTCCTACTGTCAATCTGTGATCTCTCACATAGCACACACATCCAAACACCCTGGGTGGAACAACAAAAACATTAGATCCAAATAGTACCTCACGTGGTGTCTTCATTCCTGACACTCTTGATGGCATCCTATTGATCAGATAGGTTGCTGTCAAAACTGCCTCACTCCATAGGAACTTCGGTACATTCATTCTCAGCATTAATGAACGTGTCACCTCTAATAGATGTCTGTTCTTCCGCTCAGCTACTCCATTTTGTGCTGGAGTATCTGGACAAGTCGTTTGATGGAGGACCCCTTGGTCAGACACAAAATTGGCAAATTCTTTGTTGACATACTCAGTTCCATTATCTGTTCGAAGGACCTTCACCTGTATTCCAAATTGAGTTTTTACACAAGCACAGAAATCTTTAAAGCATTTGAGAACTTCAGATTTCTGTTTCATCATGTATACCCAAGTCATGCGTGAGTAACAATCAATAAAGGTAACAAACCATCTAAATCCACTAACAGAAGTAATAGGACATGGTCCCCAAACATCAGAATGAACAAGTGCAAAAGGCTCCAAACTTCTTAAACCAATCATTTTATAACTAGAACGAGTATGTTTTCCAAGTTCACAAGCATCACAAAATAATTTATCCCTATCTACTTTATTCATCAAATCAGGATCCAATTTATTCAGACTATCAAAAGATAAGTGCCCTAATCTATTATGTTGCAACATAGCCTCTGCTTCTGCTCCTTTTTCCATAGCAGCAACGAGCATAGCAGCTTCCTTATCCAAATACCAAAGTCCATCACGCCTGTTGCCATTCCCAAGTCTCCTCCCCGTTTCCTTTTCCTGAATCAAACATGTATTTTGATCAAAAAGAACAGTGCAATTCAATTGATCAATTAGTGAGCTAACAGAGAGTAAATTAACAGGAAAAGAAGGAACATGCAACACTGATGGTAGGGTAATAGAAGGATTACAATTGACTGAACCAATACCCTTGACAGGTTGAGATGTACCATCAGCAGTTTGCACTGTATCTGGTTGGATTTGTTGACTAGGACAATATTCCACAAATTCATTAGATGATCCTGTTATATGACTAGATGCACCTGAATCTATAATCCAATCTACATGAGATTTAGTGGATGCAAAAGCCTGTGCCTGAATACCTTTAGTCACATGAGCATAATAACCAACATTACCGAAGTAAGCACTGTCATCACATTCCTCCGAGACCTTTCCCTTGCCTCTAGAGCTCTCAACTTGGGCTTTGAAAAGTCTCAGTTCTTCCAGCTCTGTCAGTTCTCCGCCAGTTGTTGCTGTTGCAGCCTGGGGTTCCTCTGTCGTGGCAAAATGAGCAACACCTCGACCTCCACGTCCTCGGGTTCCTCGCCCTCTATATCCATTTCCACGTCCACGACCACCATTTCCACCTCTCTGTCCTCCACCTCCTCGGCCACCAATAGATTTGCGAGGCGCAAGACAATTGAAACTGAGATGACCTTTCAGTCCACAATTAAAGCAGTCCCTGTCATCTCTGACTTGGGTTCCAGGCACCGCCATTGCTGAGCGAACAATGGGCAAGGCTTGAGATGCCATCACCTTTTGTCTGACCTCTTCTTCCTCCATCGAAGCAATAACCTCATTCAATGATGGAAGTGATGGCAAATGACATATTGCCGCCCTTCTCGTCTCAAATTTCGAGTTCAGACCTTTCAGGAAGCGAGCCACACGCCTCCGTTCAAGATACTGCATTCCACAAAGAACATCTGCTGGATCTTTCAGTGACAAGGGGTCATAGTGATCCAAATCAGCCCACAAACTGCGCAACTCTGCGGCATACTCGAGAACTGATTTCTCCCCCTGGACCGTGGCATCGATCCTTTCTTCCACATCAAGCATCATCATCACACTCCCAGCTCCTGAGTACATCTTAGCCAGAGTGTTCCAGATATCTGTTGCACTTCTAATCGACTCCACCATTCCAGCTATGGCCGGAGACACAGATGTCAACAACCAAGAAACCACCAAAGAATTCATGTGACTCCATCTTGTCCACTCAGCACCCGATTTGTCAATAGGTTCAATACTCTTTCCATTCACATATCCTTCGAGTCCTTTCATGTGAAGGTTCAGCAATGCCCTTCTAGACCAACTTAGGTAATTTCTCGTCCCCTCGAGTTTGATATCATTAGGCAACAACTCTATTTTTTGCAACACATGTGACTGGTCTAACACAGGTCCGGATGTCTTACCGGACTCCTCAAATTTCACATTCAACAATCTGGCCATTTCAGTCATAACAGCCTGTAAATCTTTCGTAGTCACATGTTCACCCATCTTCACAATCAAACAAACAACAACAAATTTGATTCCAAACTGAAAACCACAACTAGAGGACGAGATCAATCACAAACCGTGCGGACGCACACGATCACGGCTTTAGCATTTATCAAAACAATTGTCACGAGGAAAGGAAAAAAAACACCTGATAAGAGAGGCCATAGAGTTAAACGGGTCAGATGGGTCAGATGAGGTGGCTTTGTGCAGAACGGCGATCTGGTTTGGCTCACTTCGGTGCATGCGCGGTCCACAGGTGAGAAGCCCTCAGCCTTGGTGTTGGCGCGGTGCAGGGAAGAGAGACCCTGTGCCTGGTGTTGACGCGGTCCACAGAGAGAGGATTTTCTTGGTGGTGTTGTCGCGGTCCACAGCAGCCAGCTTCTTCTTGGTGGTGTTGTCGCGGTCCACAGCAGAGAAACGAGTGCAACAGAACTTGTGCGCCGCGTGTGAGCCAGGGGTGATGCGCGAAGGTGAGATGAGTGATGCGCGAAGACGAGATGCGAGAGAATTAATGCAGAAGAGAAGAGAGAGATTGAGCACAGAGAAGAGATGAGCACGGATGCGCAGCCGTCAATCGGCTCTTGATACCATATTGATTTTAGACAAGAATTAGGTTAAAGGTAGGGATTATGGCCTCTGTACAGAGGCTCCCTTTTATATTAATCAAGAATCGTACTTTTACAAATAGGACCCTAGACTTCTACAAATAACATAAATAACATAAATACCACAAATAACATAATAACTAATATAACTCCACAAATTGTCATGAAAGCATCAACTTAGAAATGAAAAAGCTAAGCTCACAGCAAAAACAGAGATAGTACCTTGGAAAAAACCAGGAAAAGAGGGTGTGGGCAAATCTATGTTACTATGAAGCATCTCTAACACAAGCTCCATGCCGGGTCGTCTCTTTGGGTCAAGTTGAACACAAAGTAGCCCAATTACACAGCAACGGGTTATTTGGTCCATAGCACAGTTCTCATGTAGACAAGAATCAATGACTTCGGCTAATGGCTTCTTGCCCTTCCATTGTTTCCACATCTATCAGCAAGTTGCCATATTAATAAAGCTACTTAATTATCTGAAAATGTTAATCTAGTAGTTCTTAGGTACATTAACAAATTTAATAGTCCATATTGCATATTTAAAATTATTTTGGTTGATAATTTTTTTAAAATTTTCTTATAGGTTGTACAAAATGGGCGATTAATTCCTCCCAAAACCTATCTTCTGTCCAATATACCCTACCAAAACTTGATAAGCTGCAAATTTTATTAGATCTGTTTGATGAATTTTAGTTATTAGCCTTTGTTCATGGATGCACCAAGGGTACAATGTAAACAACAAGTAAAAATATCAATAGCTCATGGAATTTTATTTAGGAGAACTTTTAACTTACAGCATGAGAAAGAATTTCTTGATTAGCTCGCGCATAGTGTGGGACAGTGCATCCAGCCAATATCTCTAAAACAAGAAGGCCATAACTATACACGTCGGAACGTGTTGAATATCGCCACTGAAACCATAACTCTGGAGCGAAGTACCCACTTATATGACAAAAATTGCAAAGGTATGAATGAGATAAATCTGCTTAAGTGCTTCTGCTTTGGACCAGTTCGAGTGCAATAATGTGGAGTTCAAGTTAAATTAAGTCAGGATACCAGACAAAACAGGCTAGAAATATACTGGTACTGAGTAATACATTGCAAAAAAGTCCACAAATTATATTGGCGGTTGAAATAATTGAACCTTTCCAGTTTCCATATATGCACTTATGCACTTTTGTTCAACAATAACACCTGCCTTTATTTTTCTTTACACTTACAGAGTGCCTGCTAACTTTCTAGTGCTTTTATGAGTCTTTCCTGTTTCAAAAACCCTAGAGAGACCAAAATCTGCAATTTTAGGAGTGTAGTGCTTATCGAGCAATATATTTTCTGGTTTCAGATCACGATGGATGACCACATTCTCTGAATTATGATGGAGATAAGAAAGTCCCTCAGCAATTCCTTCAATAATCTTGAAACGTTTCTCCCAGTTTAGAGTCTCGCGCCTTTTGTTATCTGTTACATTTACAATACACTAATTTATTAATTTATTTGTATGAACAGAAAACTATATACCTCCATAATTTGTTCATATCAATTGTGGAACAGTAAAATCTTATATAAAGTCACCAGATTAATTACAAGGAAGACGATAATTTCCTGCAAAAATCTCTTTTGATTTTTTTCAAAGATAAATGTAGAAACACAAATTGAGAATGAATGATGATCTTATGTACCGATGAGACAGCCACGAAGATCTCCATTTGATATATATTCATAAACCAACAAATATCGTCCAGCTTCAGAGCAAAAGCCCAACAACTTTACAAGGTTTTTATGTTTTAGAGAAGAAAGCAAAGAAACCTCTTTTGCAATATCCTCAAGCAATTTAACTGAACTTCCACGTAGAAGTTTAATGGCAACTATTTCCCCGTCAATTCGACCCTGTACTTGAAAACAATGAAGCTGATGATTAAGAGTACAAAGCGAACAGGCATTTATTTGAAAGTTTGGAACCAAATCAAATGATAACAGAATAAAAAAGAGTAATTATTGTTCCAATGCCATAAGTTTAGAGTGCCACCAAATGTCACAATTTTACTTTTCGTTAATATTTTAAATTTTAAAATGTAAATTTCAAATTTAAATCGTTGATCTTTTTCATTTTAATGAGCGATGTATTTCCACGTAAGATTTATAAATTTGTGAGCTGATTTGATACCTGATCCAAAGGTAAGTTATGAACATATTATAATTAATTTGTTATAGTTAATCTGATTCGTTCATTTTTTAGTTTTTTCATCAAGTATCAAATCAACTTAAGTTTTATAAAACTAATATGAAAATGCATCATTCATTAAAACGAAGAAGGTCAACGATTTAAATTGAAAATTTACATTTTAAAATTTAAAATATTAACAAAAAAATAAAATTGTAGCATTTGGTGACTCTCTAAACTTGTGGCGCCGGAATCTTTCTCATAAAAAAAATGTATTTTAGATGAGTAGAGTAATATTTAGGATAAAAGTACTTTTTTTCTCCAAAAACTCTGTTTGGCATCCCTTCCTCTTCCCTTTTTTACAAGAGAACCCAACTAAACTAAACTAAACAAATTTCTTGGGATAAGATGAATATATATATATATTTTTTTTTGAGGGCCTGATAAGATGAATTTAGAAGTATAGATTTAGGCTCCATTTGGATGAGATGTGGAAAGAAGGAAATAAGGATGCGTTTGGATCGTTGGAAGAAAGAAGAAGAAAAAAAATTATAAATGATCCAAACTCTTCACAAAGTTACACACTTCCCAATATTTCTTCCCACTTCTTCCCTTCTTCCCACACCTATCCAAACGGAGCCTAAGAGAATAAATTTATAATAAACAATCCAAACTCTTCACAAAATTACACATTTTCCAATACTTCTTCTCTTATTCCTCTTATTCCCACACCATCCAAACGGAGCGTTAGAAAATTAGAGAGAAGTACCTTGTACACCACCCCAAAGGCGCCTTTCCCGAGCCTATTACCATCGGAGAAGTAATCTGTAGCCTCCTCCAAATCATGCAGGCGATATTGAACAATGGCTATGTTTGGATGGTGGAAAGTGGGAAGAAGGAATAAGGAATAAGGAATTTTTTTCAATAAATTTATTCCTAACCATCCAAACTCTTCACAAAAGTTACACACTTCCTAATAAATTTACCCCTTCCCAATAAATTTCTTCCCTTCTTCCTTCTTCCTACCTTATTCTCAACACATCCAAACGGAGCCAATATTAACAGATCCACCTCCAGCACTCAACCTTGCATCTCCATTCAATCTATTTCCTAGAAAGCAAAAAATAAAAATAAAAAACATTTGACTAGACCCTCTAATTAAGCACAAATTAAGCAAATGATTTAAAAAACCGATAGTTAGCATAGCACGATAAGAATTACTAGCATTTGAATTTGGTTGATTGGCCTTGTGAAAGAGAATAGCGGCCAGTATCAACAAAATCTCTATAAGGCCAACAGCTGCGGTGATTAAGTTCATAATTTTTCGATTTACGTAGATCTTTAACAAGAAAAGAGAAGCAGAAATTGGGAACTTAGAATTTGCTATTCGGTCTCATTGCAAGAAAATAAGTGGTATAAAATTAACAAAAAAGAAATTAGTGTGAGTACTTCAACCAAGTCTACCAGTAGGCAGTAACGAATAACGATGATTAAATTAATAACACGGTGACGAAATGATTTGAAAAGTCAATAGTGGGAAGGGACGGTTCGGCTTATTTTACCGCGACGGCGTGAACCTGAAGCTAGAGATTTTTATGGACTTCAGAAAATTCAAAATTGATTATTGCAGTCAATTTTGCCGTCCCTTACCACTAGGGCTGTCAAACGTGGCCGAAATGCACGGAACACCCCCTACCGTTTACCGTTTCGTTTAAAAAAACAGTACGATATACCATTCCGTTAACCGTTCCGTTTTCAAAACGTGTCACGACCCTTACTGTTTTTGTGGATTTTTATATAACTTCAAATTGTAAATTGAAATGGAGGAAGAATTACTAAGGAAATTGTAAAACTAACAATTATATTCTTTTCTCTTCTACGTTTCTTACAACATATCAACTATTTTATATGATTACAACCGCCTGAGATATTAGAAAGTAGAAATAACATAACTTTCCTAAGTAACATGCTAATTATTAAGAAACAACTTATATTTCCTATTATTTCAAACGAACAGCCCATGTGAAGCCCATAATATCAGCCCAAATAATTTACGGTAGCCCTTATGTCTCTTTCTTCTCCATCGTTCACGACAATTCTCTCCCCTTCAGAGACTCCTTGACCTCGAGGAGTCTGCTCGATCACAAATTCAGGAAAACTTCTTCTAATAGACGAGTAATGTTCCCATGTTGCTGCATCATCCGGCAAGTTAGACCATCTTACTAGTATTTGAGTTGCTGGAGAGCCTCCCCGGTTCACAATTTTCCGATCTAGCACCATCACTGGTTCCACTTTAATCTCACCTTCGGGTCCCACTAAAGGAAGGCTAGGAGAAACGATCTTCTCACCGATTCGTCTCTTGAGTTGAGAGACGTGAAAAACCGGGTGGATTCGACTTTCTGGAGGCAATTGAAGTTGGTAGGCAGCACTTCCTATTTTCTTAATTATCGGAAACGGGCCATAAAATCGAGAGCTCAGTTTCAAGCATTTCCTGACTGCCACAGATGTTTGACGGTATGGCTGCAATTTCAGGTAGACCAAATCACCCACTTTTAGCTCTCTTTCTGAACGATTTTTATCGGCAAAAAATTTCATACGAGCTTGAGCTCTCCTAAGTTGCTCTTTCAATTTCTGCAGCATTGCTGCTCTTTCTTTCAAGTACTCATCAACAGATGCTATTGAAGTTGAAGGAGGGCTGCCAAGTTCCATGAAAGGTGGTTTATAACCATACAGGGCTTCAAAAGGTGAGCATTTTAATGCAGTATGATAACTTGTATTGTACCAATACTCAGCCACTGCTAACCAATGGTACCACTTCTTGGGATGTTCATTTGTCATGCACCTCAAATATGCCTCTAAGCATTGGTTTACTCTCTCGCACTGACCGTCAGTTTGTGGATGGTAAGCGGTTGAATAATTGAGTGTAGTTCCCACCTTCTTGAATAACTCCCTCCAAAAAGAGCTAGTGAACACTTTGTCTCGATCAGACACTATAGTTGTAGGAATTCCATGAAGCTTGAACACATTATCCATGAAAGCCTTAGCTACAGTTTGAGCTGTGTATGGATGTGATAGTGCCATAAAGTGAGCATACTTGGTCAGTCTATCTACCACAACATAAATCACATTCTTGCCATCAGACTTTGGAAGTCCCTCAATAAAATCCATGGCTATACAACTCCAAATCTTATCAGGTAGTGGTAACGGTTGTAATAGTCCTGGATATGGTACATTCTCCCCTTTATTTCTTTGGCAAATATCACATTCTCTAACAAATCCACAAACTTCTCTTTTTAGACCAGGCCAATAGAAATTCCTTTTGACCCTTTGATAGGAAGCTTGCATACCTGAGTGTCCTCCTGTAGGTGATACATGTAATTCCTCCATGATGATTCTCCTAATTCCAGCTCCAGAGCCCACATACATTTTATTGTTCTTCAATATGATCTCATCTTGCCACTGCCACACTTCATCAATACCTCCTTCCTTCAATTCTTTAATCAACTTCTCTGCTGTTACATCACCTTCATAACTTGTCTTCACCTTTTCCTTCCAAATAGGTAGTAATGTACTGACTTGCATGGTTAAAAACTGACCTATTTTCTGATTATGTGCAGGTTCCAAAAGTGGTCTCCTTGACAAGACATCAGCCACAGTGTTATGCTTTCCCCTCTTATATTGAATCGAGTAGTCGAGACCGATGAATTTTATCAATGCTTTGTGCTGCAACTGGTGTGTGAGACATAAGGGCTACCGTAAATTATTTGGGCTGATATTATGGGCTTCACATGGGCTATTCGTTTGAAATAATAGGAAATATAAGTTGTTTCTTAATAATTAGCATGTTACTTAGGAAAGTTATGTTATTTCTACTTTCTAATATCTCAGGCGGTTGTAATCATATAAAATAGTTGATATGTTGTAAGAAACGTAGAAGAGAAAAGAATATAATTGTTAGTTTTACAATTTCCTTAGTAATTCTTCCTCCTTCATTTCAATTTACAATTTGAAGTTATATAAAAATCCACAAAAACAGTAAGGGTCGTGACAAATTGGTATCAGAGACACGATCATGGCTCAAGATGGCATTAATACAAGAGCTCGACAGCAAGACGAACAAATCAAGTTGATGAAGGAATCGATTGAAACCCTCCAAGTTAACCTGCAAAAGCAACAAGAAGAGACAGAAGCTAAGTTTCAAAAACAGGCAGGTGATGCTCGAGAACAAATTGACAAGCTTACAGGTATGGTTGCACAATTACTAAAAAGTAATAATATGATTGGAGAAGGAGTTAATATTGGATCTGATGCAACTATAACCCAAGAAAAAGGGTCAAATTCTATACCAAAAGACAGCATGCCACAACAAACCTCAAACCCCCAACAGAACTTGTATGTGTCAAAAGAAAATCAAACTTCACCTAACTTCTTTACTGAATACATAAACCAACCTGAATATCGCCCATATTTTCAACATATCCACCAAAACCAAATAAACCCTCATATACCAGTTTCTGTACCACTTTTAACCACAACCAACAATTATCCAACCTACCCATCTTCTTCTCCAATATTATATCCTAACCCCCACGCATCAGCTAATTCACGACCCCATCCAAATCAAAACAACAACATACCTTTTCCTAGATTGGAGTTTCCAGAATTCAATGGAGAAAATCCACGAAGCTGGTTATATAAATGTGAGAGATACTTTCAGCTGCATCATATCCCTGAAAATAAAAAAATTCACATTGCATCACTTTACATGCAAGGAAAATCTGAAACATGGGTTCAGGGAGTTTTAAGGCCAAACATGTGCTGGCAGGAATTTGTGCTGGAGGTCCTAGAGAGGTTTGAGCCAAAGTCAGTCCTAGGGTTAGTAGGAGAGTTTAACAAACTTAGACAATGGGCAGATATTGAAAGTTACAGGTGTAAGTTTGAGGAGCTTAAACTGTTGATGCTGAAGATGAACCCTACCTATGATGAGCAATATTTCATTACTAGCTATTTGAGTGGCCTAAAGGAGGATCTAAGGTTGCATGTTCTGAGTACTCGACCTAAATCTCTGAAGGAAGCATATGAATCTTCTTTATACCAAGAATTAATAGTTGAGCACCACAAAAAGCTGAGAAACAATTCTAAATTTCCACAAACACAAATATCGACCAAACCAAACCAGAGAAACTATCAAACAAACACCAAGTCAAACAAAGAAGCTAGAGAGTGTTGGACCTGCAAAGCTCCATGGATGCCAGGTCATAAGTGTAAGGCTGCAAGTAATGTTCTCACGGGAGAGATGACAACTGAAAATAGTGAAGCATGGCCAGAGGAGTTGGAGTATGATGAAGAGGAGGTTGGAACATATTCAAGTGAACTTCTAATGTCAAATCCTGAAAATGATGAAAAACAAGAAGAAGTCAGGATTTCATTGCATGCCATGGGAGAAGTTACAAATCTAGACCTAATTAGAATTAAAGGAGATGTTAATGGAGTTCCAGTGGTGGCACTAGTGGATAGCGGGTCGACCCATAGTTTTATTGATCCAAAGATTATTGAGAAGGCTGGTTACAAAGCCACACAGACGAAACCTCTGGAAATTACAGTTGCTAATGGTGGAAAAATGCATTGTGATAGAAAGTGTAAAGGCTTAATTTGGGTGATGCAAGGCTGTAAATTTCAATTTGATCTTAAGGTCATGAGTGTTGGTGCATATGATATGCTACTTGGAGGCGATTGGTTAAAAAAAGAGGGACCAGTTTTGCTTGATGTTAATGCCTTGGCAATATCTTTGGTGAAAGATGGGAAAAAAATTAAATGAAGGAGGAAGAATTACTAAGGAAATTGTAAAACTAACAATTATATTCTTTTCTCTTCTACGTTTCTTACAACATATCAACTATTTTATATGATTACAACCGCCTGAGATATTAGAAAGTAGAAATAACATAACTTTCCTAAGTAACATGCTAATTATTAAGAAACAACTTATATTTCCTATTATTTCAAACGAACAGCCCATGTGAAGCCCATAATATCAGCCCAAATAATTTACGGTAGCCCTTATGTCTCTTTCTTCTCCATCGTTCACGACAAAACGGTACAGAAATTCATTCCGTTTTGCGTTTCACATAAAAAAATACACATGAAACGATTTGAAAAGAGACGAAACGGTTCGAAACGGCACAATTTCTTATTCCGTTTGTCGTTTCGTTATTGAAACGAAATGAAAACTGGTGCCGTTATTCGTTCCGTTTCAGTTAAACGGAACGGCACCACGTTGGTGGCACTGCCGTTGACAGCTCTACTTACCACGGTACCACCCAATATAATGTTTAGCGATACTAAAGAATGATAAAATTACAAATGACAGTTAAACTTATATACTAATTTATTAAAAATAATTAATAATATTCATTTTTCTTTGAAAGCTCAAATTGATGATATTATAAAATATTACTTCGAGTGGATCGAACTATTGTACGTACGTGAATTAATAACTCCCTTTGTTATAAAATGTTATAGCTTTTAAAGTTACTTTAGGATAAACGAATTGTGCTTCTAAATTTGTTCGTAAAAACTAAAAATTCAACTACCCCCCTCTCAATTCAGGAACCATAAGTTTTTGCCAAGGTCGTAGAACATACCAACAATTATTTATCAACGAAGAGAATCAATTCTTAATCTAGTAGTAAAAAGTAATGCATCTCAAGTAAAAGATTACACAAATCTGACAGGGGAGATTTTTTTTATAAATATTTAATTTAAAAATAAGTTGTGACTCAATTTATCTTCAAAAAAAATTATTTATCAATCAAGGCTTCTGTTTACTAATATCAACAACTGCAACTAGTTACAATTCAAATATATGGTCAAGAGTTCTCTTGAAAATATCAATTAATATAACTTCCAATCTTGCAACTTTAATATTCACATGTTATGCCACTTCATTAACTTGAGTATTGTTAGAGTATATGCGTCCTTTAAAATTTAATAACAAAAATTTCTCTTACTGGTATGTTGTGATATATTATAGCAATGATTTCCAAAATAAATTTGAAGCCATCTGCAAACTTTCAAATTGTTTTAATTCGGGCTGTACAAAAAAAATTAAAAACCCGTCAAACCTGATCAATATTTTAACGGATTCAAACATGACTGGGACCCGGTACAATTAGGTCGGGGCATATTTTACTATTAACTTGTAATTGAATCAAAGATATTCATCTTAGAATCACACTGTACCTGACTGTAAATAGACAGTGGCTGGACCGTCCGATTGACAAAGTGCAGATGAGATACGGAGGAGGCCAGCCAGCTCCGGTCCAAATCCGTCCGATCTGCACTAAGATCTGTGCTATTTTGTATTGGCTAATTTATACCTCAGCAAAGCTGAATCAAAAATCAACGAAAGTAAACTTAAAGAAAAAGAAAACAAAAAGGGAAATCGGACCTCTCCGTCCCGCTCGCACTCACACTCAGACTCAGTTAGGCGTAGAGAGAATCTGTCGTGTTTCTCTTCTCTTGAGCCGTCGATCAGATACGAACTCCGTTACATCGTACGTTCGAGGCGTACAGAGAATCTTTTCTCTCACCTTGTCGATTAAAACTTCCATGACACACCAAGTTGCTAATTAAGCTCAGCATCACTGTCAGCTCACTGCACTGGTCAGACTCTCTCTCTCTCTCTCTCTCTCTCTCTCTCTCTCTGCACAAACACACACAAGCACTCCAAGATCAGGTTGAATTTACCCTATATGAGCTCAGATTTAACCCAATCAGTGCTCAAACTAGGTTAATATAGTTTGGTTTTGTTCGAATTTAATTCAAAAACCCTAATTTGGTCCCCTCTGTTAGTGTGTGAGGTTAGAATTAATTAACCCAATTAACCATCAATTGTACCAAATTTAGCCTACTACTGAGTCTGAGTTGTTTCAAAGCAAGGTGTATTCTGGTAGTGAGACATACACAACTGATATGATCCATGGATTTATTATGAGTTGTATTGATTATTATGGTTAGTCGCGCTAAGATGAGGTTTTGCCATTTTTTTATAGGAAGACTGGACATATTCTGTCATGCTCTCAACTTCTGAAATGCATTCAAGCCTTTCCCTCTTTGTTTCTTTCTTTATCCTCTTCTCCCTCTTGCAACCAATACCATGCTTCTCTGATTCTCTCTTCACGTCTGATCAACAAGCCCTCATCTCCTTCAAATCCCAAATTCATGACCCCAAATTGAGTCTTTCCAGTTGGAGCAGCCGTAATCCAGTTACCAACTGGACTGGAGTTTCCATTTCAAACCGAACAGGCCGGGTTGTTGTGCTTGACTTGGCAGGTCGCTCTCTCTTTGGCCCAATTCCTACTGTTCTCTGCAACCTCTCCACTCTCCAGATACTGATCCTCTCCAGCAATTCTTTTGTGGGCCCCATCCCTCAGTGTTTAGCTCAGCTGAAGTTACTTCGAACCTTGGACTTGAGTAAGAATGCCGGATTGCAGGGTCCAATTCCACCATGGATTGGTAATTTCTCGGCTTTCTTAACCAAACTTGATTTAAGCTACAATGCTTTTCTCGGAGAGATTCCATATACCATTTTTGAGATGAGTTCCTTAATCTACCTTGATTTGTCAAACAATCAGTTGGTGGGAAATATTCAAGAATTCAAATCGACGTTGAATTATTTGAACTTGGGCCATAATCAGTTAGATGGTTCAGTGCCATGTTTCTCTCGGTCAGTTAAGTTTCTCTCTTTTCTGAATTTAGCTGGTAATGCTCTTTCAGGAGGAATTCCAACTTGCATCTCTTCTCTTAAATTGTTAAAAGAGCTGAATTTGTCTTCTAATGGGTTGCAGTACAGAATTTCACCAAGATTTATTTTATCTCACCGGGTTGAAATTCTCGATTTGAGTTCAAACCGCCTCTCTGGCCCTATCCCTGGTAGCTTGGTGCAAAATCCTGATAAATCACGTCTTATGCTCGTTGATCTGTCAAGGAACCAGCTCACAGGCGAAATCCCGTTTGAACTTACCAATTTGAGAAACTTGCAAGCACTTTCCCTTTCAAATAATCAGATTTCTGGGAAGATACCACCTTCAATTGGCAACCTTACATACCTCCAGTTTTTGGACCTGTCATTTAATTTGCTAACTGGCTCAGTAGTGGTCGGGCTTGCTGGATGCTTCCAACTGAGCCACCTCAATTTGGGCCATAATTTGCTTACCGGAGAGATTCGGCCTGAACTAGATGCACTGGATGGGCTCAGAGTCCTGGACCTATCTAGTAACCAGATTTGGGGTGAGATACCGCTACCACTTGCTGGGTGCAAATCTCTTGAGGTGGTTGATTTAAGTGGTAACAATCTTACAGGTGAACTAAGCGGTGCCATACTCAAGTGGCGGAATTTACGTGCAATCTCAGTTGCAGGTAATCGACTTTCAGGAGTACTCCCTGATTGGATATTTTCTTTTGAAAACCTCCAGCAGATAGATCTGTCTAATAATAGCTTTTCTGGGTTTATACCTGATGGGAATTTCAATGTTAGCTTGAAGTTAAACGGGTTTACTGGGTCAGTTAACGCAGTTACGGTGTCATTGGATCTGGCCAAGGGCAGACGATTTGATTTGGGATATTCAATTGATCGAGTAGTTGGGATTGATATATCACATAATGAATTAAGAGGAGCAATACCAACCGGCTTGTCGGGGTTTAAAGGTTTAGAATATTTAAACCTTTCATGTAACCATTTGGATGGTCAGATTCCAGTTGGTTTTGATAAAATGACAAGGTTGAGGAAATTGGACTTCTCGCATAATGGGTTGACTGGTCAAGTCCCACATGGTTTATCGGAGATTAAAGGGCTTGAGGTTTTGGATCTTTCATATAACAGCTTATCAGGTCCGGTCCCACAGGGAGACCGATTAAGGCGGTTCCCGGGTGCATTTGCTGGAAACCCGCGATTGTGTCTAGCAGGGTGTGCGGCTGCCGAGGCAAAGCTGCCAGAAGAAGGGGACACAGGTGTCGGGGGACATTCTGTGGGAAATGAAGGAAAATCATTTGTGTCGGTGGGGGCATTTTGGATTAGTGCTGTTACAAGCTTTTATGTTTCTCTGGTGACGTTGCTTTGCTCGAGTAAGGCTAGAGGATACATATTTCGATCGGTACGCCCAGAGTTTTAATTTACATCTCTATGCTTCTGACTTCTTGTCTTTTTCTTTTATACAGTTTTTAGTTTGACAATGTAAGCTAGTTGTAAGTTTCTACGTCTCTAACTTTGAAGAAGTCTATGATTGCTTAGTTTAGAATGGGTTATCATCATATATTTCCTGATATTCAGTTTTTCATTTCTATATTTCTGTTTTGCACATGCTTGTTTTTTTTTTTTTTGCACTAGTGTCGTTGCAACCTAGCTAGTGGATGTCTTATTATTTCATAGGCTCTGATGATACTTAAAAAAAATAAAAATAGATTTGGACCATTTGATACTGACCAGCGAGTTCAGCACGTAAATTTGTCAGTTCTGCATGGTTGATATGATACAGACTAAACCCTCAAGGATATTTATACATCTATTATTGCAAACCTAAAAAGAAGTAAATAATGAGAAAATAAACTGTTAATTTTAGTTCATTTGTGTAATGTAAAAGATTAATTTTAAGTATTGATCCGATCTGAAAATGGGTAAAGCGTATACTGACACTATTTAATGGTATCAAAATCCTGCTTGTAGTAATTGTAGTTTATTGGATTTCTCTCTCCTCGAATGACACGATCATGGTGTTCACAGAAATACTCATTTAACTTAAAATGGTATGTCTGCTGGATTCCTTTCTTCTTTTTTTTTTCCAAAAATTTAACTGTGAATAGTTGGTGAACAATGTGTCCTTGTTTTATTTGTTCAGCATGAGTCAAACAGATCAGCTCATGAGACTAACCTTAGGAGAACTACTGGTGCGAATTCAAAACTTTTCAAATCTATCTGTCCTTTCTATGATTTCTAATTAGTTCATCTGTCAATGCAAGTTGGCAATAACAAAAGGTGATTGGAATTGATGCATATTATTACTGCTGTATGGCTCCGTTTGGATGCGTTGAGAATAAGGTAGGAAGAAGGAAGAACGGAAGAAATTTATTGGGAATGGGTAAATTTATTGAAAAGTGTGTAACTTTTGTGAAGAGTTTGGATTGTTAGAAATAAATTTATTGGTAAAAAATGATTATTCCTTATTCCGGGAAGAAGCCATTCAAACGGAACCTATAATCTACACATATTTTAATATATATAGATAGATTCTCGAATTGGAAAAATAGTAAAGGAAAATATTGGATAAGATTTATAGTATAACAAAGGAAATTTTGTATTTGACTGGAAGGTAATTCAGGACTGGAAAAATAGATCCCGTTTGTTGGTGTAATCTACTGCTGTTATTATTAAGATTTTTTTTTTTTACTGCTTGCATTTCACACCAGAGTAATCCCTATCGTCACTCTGTGCCAGCTGAATTTGTTAACTCAAATAATTACATGTAAATTATTCCAATTATGATTTATGAATAATCTGTAGCGAGTCAAACGGGTGAGGCATGGTGTTTTGTCTTCTACTGGCAGTTGCGTCAACCAGATGCATGAAAATCACATGCCCTTTCTTGTCTCATCTATATTACATGAAAACTTTTTGAGTAATGCTAGAATCAAACATATAGGACGTCAAACACGATCCAAACGTCGCACATTAAAATTTCAAACGGTCGATCCAAACCGCTCAATATGATCTCTATATTAAAATATCCTTGATAATAAAATTTTATATTTTTTCATATTTTCTAACTATTTTTTTCGAATTTTCAAAATTGAAGGGTTCAGAACTTTTTAGATTGAGCATATTGAAAAATTCCAAAAAAATAGTAAAAAAATTTGAAAAAATATAAAATTTGGTCTCCATAAAGATTTTATAACATAGAACAATTTGAGCGGTTTGGATCGGCCATTCCAATCTTAAAAATTAAAATTTTATCGCGTTGGACAAGAGTATGTGTCCTATATGTTTGACACTAGCCACTCCCAAACTTTTTTGAAGGTTTATTACATGAAAACTTCATAATGAAAATCACCTGTAAACTTCCGTGGAAATTACATGCCCTTTCTTGTCTTCAACCAAATGCAAAATTCATACCTTTCTTGTCTCATCTATATTACATGCCCTTATTATATGTAAAAAACTAAATGAAAATCTCCCAAACTTTCTTAATGTTCTTTGAAAATTATGGGTCTTGATAGATGTCAAACCTATACAATTTAATATATCGGCAGTGGCGGATCTAGGAAAAATATTTAGATGGGGCTGAGTGCTCTAATGAATCATTTGATCGAACTATTTTTCTTTTTCTGTTCTTCAGCCCCACCTTTGAGTGCTCCAATGATAAAAAAAATTCGCTGAGGCTAAAGAGTAGCTCCAGGAGCTCGACGGCGGTAGGTGGGACTCTAGCCCCACCCGCCCCACCACTGGATCCGCCCCTGTATATCGGAACTACCTAGATTTCCCTGACCCACAATTTAATATCAATATATTTTAAGGCCAACAGTTGAATATATTTCTTTTTTCACCTACAATTGGATATAGGGAAGTCTAGATAGTTCTCTGACTCCAGACAGGTTAGCTAGGTAGGTAGACATCTAAGCACATTAACATTGTTTTATTGAAAGTGGAAGAAATAAAAAAAATCATTTTATGTAGACCGTTCTGGTCTGGTGGCGCTTTTGCATTTTGAAACCTTGTGAAAAAGAGAAAAAAACAGAGTTTTGATTGTTGACTAAGACGGTTTTATATAATATAATTTAACCAACGGTACTCTTTGGGGGTAAAATTTTCAGTTAGCCTGAATTTTGCACCATATTTATATTTGTACATTTAATGAATCATAATCAATTTTTACACAGACCCCCAAATTGATCCTTAGATTCAGTTTGCAAAATTCATTTTCATTTTAATTACAATTGCTATGCGATAAATACATAATAAGATGTAAAAATAAATAAGCCTATTACATTTTTGCCAGCTGGTTTACAATCAACGAAAGTAGAAATTGCTTAGCAACAATAGCAGTTATAAAATTGCCACCGATATAAATGATTCCCCTTTATTTTTTTTTAATGAAATGAATATAGTAATTTAGTAGCAAATATTACAACGAAAAATATAAAAAGATTGTTAAATAAATTAAATTTCTTAAATAGGTTTGATTTTTATATTTTCGTGGTGGATACTGCAATGCAGTCGTTACATCGGTGATTACATTTGATTTGTTACTAGAAGATGCAGATAAGTCTTGCATGTAGGATGCATATGAACAAATAAAAAGGTACTAAAATAATTTTAGTTACCTCCAAGCAAACTCAACCTGCTACAAAATATTTATAATTTCTTGATTAAGTAAAAAAATGGAAGATTAGAAGCCCGCAATGGTGATAATAATTTCTCATTTTTGGTCGCTTAAAATATCGTTCTCAGACAACGGGTATGAATATTACATATTTTTAAATAATATCGTGGAACAACTGCAATAACACAATTCTCCAGAAAAAAAAAAAAAGAAAATGTAGAGCATAAGGATTTTAATGGCATCCTAATCTTTTTTTTTTTTAACAATAAAGCCTATAATGGCATCCTAATCCTTATCCACTATCATGGGCTCTACAAAAAAATAAGAAAGAAGGGGAATTATTTAGAGTAATCAGAGACTAGCGCAATCACGCAATCAGATAGAGTCGCTCCCCTCGTCTTACCTTGTCCTTCTTTTATCCTCTCTTCGCTCTGTCTCCTCTCTTCCTCTATTCGATCTCCTCACAATAACAAAAATAAATCCGATTCAGATCTCAACCACCTCATTCGCTCCTCTCTCCTCACGTCCGCCTCTCCCCTCCTCCACCTCACCTCCGCCTCCGCCTCATCTCAGCCTCTCCTTCGTCTTTCCTCTATTCCGCCTCAGTCTCTCGTCTGCTTCGCCTCACCTCTCCTCCGCCTCAGCCTCTTCTCTGCTTCGCCTCACCTCTCCTCCGCCTCACCTCAGCATCTACTCTCCTCCGTCTCTCGTCTCCTCCGCCTCACCTCCACCTCCGCCTTCCCTCAATGCTCACCGATCAGATCTGGTTGAGGAAGAAAGAAGTAGAAACGAAAAGGATAAGAAGAGAAAAGAGGTTTAGATCTAGTTCTGTTACAACTTGGGAGTAACTAAATTACTATAAGGGATGATATTAATCAGTACATAGGAGTATCTAATATATATAAGGGAGTAAATAACATTCATATATGATTCTTCTGTTTTTCGGAAGTAACTAAATTACTATAAGAGAGGAAATTGTTCAGCATAAGGGAGTAAATAAAATATTCAACGGAGTAAATAATATTCATATATGATTATGTTGTTATTTAGGAGTAACTAAATAGCTATAAGGAGTAAATAACTAGTATAAAAGGAGTATCTAATTTGTATGAGGGAGTAAATGACACTGATATTTGGGAGTAACTAAATAACTATAAGGGAGTAAATAAGTAGTAGTAAGAGAGTATTTAATACAAGTAAGGGAGTAAATAATATTCATATATGATTCTGTCGTTGTTTGGGAGTATCTAAAAGCTATAAGGGAGTAAATAAATAGTATAAAAGGAGTATCTAATATATATAAAGGAGTAAATAATATTCAGAATTGATTCTACTATTGCTTGGGTGTAACTAAAAAACTATAAGAGAGTAAATAAGTAGTAATAAGGGAGTTTTTAATATAAGTAAGGGAGTACATAATATTTAATTTATGATTCTGATAACGGCAGGGCTGGGTGACGGCAACGGGAGGGCTGCGCGACGGCGACGACAGGGCTGGGTTGGGTGACGGCGACGGCAGGGTTGGGCTGGATTGGGCTGCGCGACGGCAGGGCGCGACGGCTGAGGGCGACAAAGTGCGAGAGAGAAGGTCTGTGGGTGAGAGTGACGGAGAGATGCGCGTGAGGTGAGCGGAGGGAAGGCGCGTGAGGTGAGCGGAGGGAAGACGCGTGAGAACAAATGGGAGTGAGTCGGAGAAGAGCGCCAGACTTTCCGTTTTTAGCAACGCATCCTTTCTATTTTTACATCTGATTGCGTGATTGTCTGACGCGTTGGTTTGCACTTATCAGCTCCGAGAAAGAATTCATAGCACATTTTTTTTTAATTTTATATATTTCGAATTTTTTTTGTGATTTTTTTACAAAGAAACTCAAGACATTCCTACAGTTTTTCTTTATCTTTCCTTCAAAATCTAAAAAAAAAAAATGATGGCATCAGAATAATTCTTTCTGCATTTTAACCAAAATAATTTGCTGCGTTTTAATTTTGTTATTTTTTGTGCTTTGATCACGTGTAGTGGAAAAAATAAGGAGCCTGTTTGAAAATCTTTAGCTGAATATTGTTAAAAACGAAATCATCGTTAACTAAGCACCAAAACAAATTAAAAATTTTGAATTATTATATTATCATAATTTAAGAATGAATTGGCACGCAAAAAATGGACGTTTCCCTGACACAAATATCAAGAGTCAGGAGGTGAGAACACCAGGTGGTGAGAATAAACCAGAGAATATGTCCCTGAAGACACGCAAACCTCCTCCTAGCGTCCGTGCACCGCACTGCTTCCGCATTTAAACTTTGAACCCGATTCTACTGTGTCACTTCTTTGTAGAATTTCGTAAAGCGGGTCATTTTTGATAGATAATGAATGCATTATCATCCTTGCATACTTAAGTTTACGAAACTAAAAGACTCCGGATCCAAATATATGCCCGTCTGGTCCACTTCTCGGAGACGCATAGTTTTATCATTTTATGTCAAAGCACTTAAAATATTCCTTTCTTTTGTTATGCATCCTTGAAAAGCAACTGTGGAATTGATGTAGCATAACTTTATGGGGGCCGTTTGGATCCCCATGGGATTTTGGGGAATTTCATCTTCCTACCATAAATTTATTATAAACAATCCAAACTCTTCACAAAATTACACAGTTTCCAATAAATTTATTCCTAGGAATTGCAACTTCTCCAAATTCCCCAACTTCCTAAGCGATCCAAACGGCCCCTATATTCTGCTAAATGCTCATCTAAAATAGAGAGACACAATATAATAATGTACAACATATATATATATATATATATAAATAAATAATAATAACTACAAAATGAACATAACGGTCTTTGCTTTTTCATTTTTTATTTCATGACTAAACTTTTGTTTGTTATTAGATAGATGTAGATAATCGATCAATTAGTATAAGAGGAAGTTTTCTTAATGTAAACGCAATAATAATATATTAAGAAATTTGAATAGAAGGAAATAGTCTTCGTGGGTATACGTGCATAATTTCATTATTTAAAAGGAAAAACCACGACGACCAACCCAATGTTTCTAGCGTGATCTTTTGTGGTTCTACATTTAGTTTATCCCATATCCAAAAGAAAATATCTCTTCTCTCTTGCATTCAAAGAAACTAAACCACATTTTAGTATATTCAGAAAGATCCGCATAAAATCTTACGTCAGACGACGCATCATCTCCATCCTCGAATAGAAAAAAGTGAAAAGGACCCAACGGATTACAGCTTTTCTCTTTCCACAAAGCTTCTGCACATTCTCTATTTACTGGATGACATGGCAATAAAGTACTTATTTTCACTAGAAAACATGCTTCCACGTAGGATATAGTAAATAGTCGTAAACCTAAGTGCGTTCCTGAGAACATAGGAACGAACCATGGTTACCATTAGAATTTGAAAACCGCCTAAAAACAAAGAACTAAATTTGAAGAGAAAAAAGAAAACAAAATTAATTTGAACCACTCAAATACAAAATCGAGATCTGCTGCTGCGCGACACCGCGTGTCGCGCGGTATGCTGGCCGTCTGATTAAGATCCAATGGACAAGGGAGCCCCGTGCATGTAACCTAGATTGATAGGCCCGTAAAAAGTGAACCATCCGATCAAGATCAGACGGCTCGTAGTGCGCGACACGCTGTGTCGCGCAACAGCAGAGTCGGATTGCTCAAATACACCTTCCATGGCCCTTTCCTAAATTTCTCCCGTTTGTTTCTCACGCGCAAATCGATCATCAAAATTAAACAACGCAAAGATACAAAAAATCGAAACGCTTCAAATTTATCTCGGAGGACACGTGGCGGGCATCGGTGTTAGGGGTAGGAAAAACGGACGGAAGAGATGGAGATGGAGAAGGCATGGGGGTCCTGGGAGGAGCTGGTTCTCGGAGGGGCGGTGCTCCGGCACGGCGCCGCCGCCTGGAACGCCGTCGCCGCCGAGCTCCGGTCTAGGACCCGCTTCCCCCACCTCTTCTCTCCTCAGGTTGACTTTCCTAACCTGGTTTCTTCCTCCTAGGGTTAGGGTTTGTGTTTCCCGGAAAAATTACAAATTGGTCCCTGTAAAAACTATGGACAATCTTCAGAATTAATGAATTCAATCTGTTACTACGCATTCATGTCAAAAGGAAACTAAGTACAAAAAAAAAAGGACTTCCGGGTTCTTGAATAAAGAATATTATGAAAAAATTAATGGCACGGTACCGGTGAAACAATGTATATGTATATAACAGATAGTATTATAAATTTATGAAGGATGGAATTTTATTATGTTATTTTCTGTGTTGGAGTATAATATGTTAAAATACTGAGTTTAAAAATGCTGCAATTTTCAATATATAACTTATTTGAGGAAAGTTCAAGTGTTTCTAAAAATATCAACTACCAAAATAGCCTGTGTATTTTTGAAGGTCACTATCAATGATTATATATAGTTCAGTTGCAAAAACATGCACATGCCCATATATAAAAATAACACGAACATTTTCCAGAAGCTTTTACAGAAACTACAAATATCTCAAATGCAAATTAAGACTTTCTGTCAGCTTCAAAATTTACAGGGCTTTATTGGATAATTTCAATGATTTATAAATCTGTGGCCAATTTTTAGAGTTGTGCTGAAAATAGACTAATTTTGGCATCTTTGCATAGTAAAATCTCAAATTTTTTCTGATGTAGAAGTTGTGTTGACTATAGGAATGTGAAGCAAAGTTTGCTCAACTGCAAAAGCGGTACTCTGGTTCTGAGTAAGTTCTTTTCCAATAATAAATCCAACTTATTTTCTTTTCTTATCTTTTCATAAGACCAAAAATTTTAAAGTTAAATTATTCTGAGCTTGTCTCATTTTCTTAATCAGTTGCTTTGTCTATTTTCTAAATTTTTGTAGAACATGGTTTGAGGAACTACGCAAGCAAAGAGTAGCCGAGCTCAAAAAGGAGCTTGAGAAATCAGAGAATTCTATTGGGTTAGTAATATCCTTTTTATTCAAAGCTCATGCAAATTATGGGACATGGGGAGAGAACCATATTAAGATCAACCAAACGCGAAGATGCTAATTTTCTCAGTAATAATATGAAATTACTGCAGATCTCTCCAGTCTAAGCTTGCAACACTTAGCTCTAGTGGTACCGACACAACATCCCGTACTGAAGTTACTGGTCGTGATGTTGACTCTTCTTGCAAAGAGTGTCAGTCGAATTCAGATTCCGTTTGCAATTCCAAGAAGTGCGAGGATACAAGATGGCATTGGGGTTTACAAAAGAAAAGGGGGAGGAGAGAGAGGAAGAGAGATAGTGCAGTAGATTCCGAGGCGAACTCTAGTTCGCATACTGAGAAGCAGGGATCCACTGAAGTAGGTGTTACCGTGTCAGGTGGTGCATCGGTTAAGATTGATGATAAAAATGCAATGCAAGTAGATTTGGAGGTTATTTTTAAAAGACTATCGGAGAATAAAGAGTGCTCCCTATTCCGAAAGCGGCTTGAGAGCCAGGTTAGACAGATTTATAATTTAGTTTTCTTTTATCTTTTATTTTGCACTGTATGTTGTAACCTTGTTTGCATCAGAAAATGGCTTTACCTTGGATCAACCTATGGTCTTTTGCACTCCATATTTAAATTGAACATTACTTCCG
Source organism: Rhynchospora pubera (assembly GCA_028095005.1). NCBI lineage: Eukaryota > Viridiplantae > Streptophyta > Magnoliopsida > Poales > Cyperaceae > Rhynchospora > Rhynchospora pubera. The sequence continues at coordinate 82,520,253 of CM051462.1, read as the reverse complement.
TCATGTGAATTGAGTGTTATTCACATGATGGAAAAATGACCTAGGCAAATTTGCTTTGTGCGGTTTTTGGTCATGTTGTACTATGTTACTAATATTTACACAATAAATATGTGAGAGTTCTATGATCCAGGCATTCCTTTTCTAGTGGGCAGTTATGGGTAGTTTTGATGTGTGATTGCAGACAATGAGAAATATTAGGTTGACATTTCATATCGTGTTAAGCATGAATTTATTTTATTTAAATCTATGTAATGCGACTAGATTAATGGTGTAATAGTGTTAAATGCGACATGGTGCATATGAAAGGTGAATAGCCCAAAATATTGAGTACTATCATATATTTACTTTACATCTACTAACATAAAGGGTAACTATGGCATTTAACAATTCTGCAATTCGTACTCAAAAGCTATTTCTAGTTAAACCTTAACTGTACCCACACCACACATACAAGATACAACCTTTGCATGATAGTACTGTTACCAGCATCTTTTATGTGAGTTTTAATTTGGGCTTGGGCTAGTTGGTGTAAGTTGAAAAGCATTTGTTGAGTGGTTGGTTACAATGCTTGATGTTGTAAATGTGATATATAAACAATGTAAAGTAAATAAATGTTATGTGTTGAACTTAAAAAAATAAAACAGTGATATTGGTCACTTACATGCATATGCAATTTTGTCATGAATATTATCAGAAAAAAAATCGGTACAAGAAGATGATTCGTCAACATGTAGACCTACAAATCTTAAGTTCAAAGCTTAGCAAGGGTCTGATCTCTTCTCCAAAGGAGTTATTGAGAGATCTACTGCTACTTGCAAACAATGCTTTGGTTTTCTACCCAAAAAATTCACCTGAGTACAACTCGGCAATCATACTCCGCAACATTGCATGCAAAACCTTAAATAGGACTTTGAGTGCTAGTTCGAGTTTAGATCCACACTTTAGCCTGGATGAAGAGGTGGAGCCTGAGAAGCCTCGCATTAAAGAAGATTTGGAAAATGTGGAGGAAAAGAAAGAATTTGAAAAGAAACAATTGGAAAAGAAAGAATTGGAAAGGAAAGAATTGGAAAAGAAAGAATTGGAAAAGAAAGAACTGGAAAAGAAAGAATCCGAAAAGAAAGAAGTGGAAAAGAAACAACTGGCAAAGAAAGAATTGGAAAAGAAAGAAGTGGAAAAGAAACAAATGGCAAAGAAAGAAGTGGAAAAGAAACAATTGGCAAAGAAAGAATTGGAAAAGAAACAATCAAGAAAGAAAGAATTGGAAAAGAAACAATCGGGAAAGAAAGAATTGGATAAAGAGGTACCTAGAAAGCCTCAAACTAATACTAAAAATGCAAATTTTATAAAGAGAAAAACAGTAGATCAACCAGCAAGGGATGGCGGAGGCCAAAAAGCTGGTACTTATAGAGGTAGAAAGAGAGCTAGAAGATGACTTGAAGGAGATATTTTTTTTCCCTCCTTTTTTTTGCCTTTTTTTGGGTTTCAAATGTTGGCTTGCAGAGAGGGCGAGCCTTTTTGTTGTAAAGATTCAATCTTCATTTTAATGTTGCAAGTTTAATGGGAAATTGTTATGTATTCTTTCCTCCCTTTTGCTTCCCAGTCACACATACACATACTGACACACAAGTTTAATAGGCATACAAGCTTTTGACACTAGTCTTTATTTTAAACGTCTAATGCATGTAATACATGATTGATGTATGATGGGTCGTGTCACTAACTTAGCGCATGCTTTTGTTATTTGGGCATATTTGTGGACTAATTTAACTTGTCTATACTGGAATAATTTTTTTTTTTTCATTTTTGTTTGTTTGTCGCACATGGATATAAATGTGTGTTCAAAATTTCGATTTCTTGTGCTAGCTTGTACTATTTGGACGCCCAATGTAGGTACCGGGAATTGGGAGTAATAACATTAAATTCTTTGTATTGGTTTGGATAGAGGTCATATCAATATATCCATCTAGTATGCGAACTTCACGTCTCTTCAAGTAATGACTGAGGGACATGGTTTGAATCGTCCGCTATGAATTTTACAGCTGTTATTGTGAATTTTAAGTGTCCAAACCTTGCCAATTGCAGTCTGGTATTGAAGCAAATGCAGATCACTCTTGTGTGTGTGCGAGTGTATATGACTGTTCTCAAAAAATTTACATGCTTCCATCACCTTTTGATTTTTCAACAAAGTTTTATGAGTATAAATTGATGAATTATAGATATTGATGTTGTATCATCAGTTCGAACTTATTCGAAGGTTTCTTGGATGCAAAAAGTAGATTATTTGTGTGTGTTGTCCATCCTCGATGTTGCGATCCCGAAGATCGGGATCGAGATAGAACAAATTGCTAAAGAATTCGGACGGCCGGATGCATTGCACTGCACCATGCTCCTACTGAAAATCTAAGTTTTGTTTCAAATAGCACTAAAGAATCATGCTGGTGATCTCAATTTTGATTATCAGAATGCTACCTTATCATTTTTGTAAGATAAACTTGACAGTGGCTGTCAACTAGATTACTAACTAATGGTTGATCCTAGATCCTGTTTGCAATGATAAATTTATCAGTAAAAATTTGGAAGCTCTCTCCACTGGAGTCACATGCAACTAACGGTGAGTCAGTGATATTGGTACCAATATCAATGAATAATATAAAACCAAGGTCATAACTAGTCAGGTACAACTAAACCCAAATGCCAATAATTAATTAATAATCACCAGTTCCTAGGTCTCTTCTTCTATTGTATCTACGTTTCATTCTTGTACAGAGACTTGAAATTCTTGTTTTATTTGGGAATTCTAATTTTCTAAATGAAAAACATCAAAGCTTAAGCAATACATTTGCACAACATAAAACACACGAATTTTTTTTTTTTTTTCAAACTAATGTTTCATAATCTGGTCTCTTTTAATATTATAAAATTCTTCCAAGAATAAAAAGTCTGAATCGGGCTTTAATGGTAACCATGCACAATGTATAATGAATTAATATTTTTTTGAAAATGAACAATTGTGATGAAAGTTCGTTTCAGAATTTGTATAATGAAAAAATTTTCCTTTAACATTACGTATAATATTTTATTTTAGAAAGTAAGTTTAAAAAAACAAGATTATCCCCTATTTAATCCTAAGGCCATGTTTGGTGGAGGAGTAAACTGTGGATTAGCTTAAGGAGGAGTAAATAGTTAATCCATCTTAATCCTCTAATTTTTTTAACATGTTTGGTATGAAAAGATGGAGTAAAAATGGAGTAAGTAAATAAATAATATGAACTATCTCTTAATCATGTGGAGTAACTTTACTCCACCTAAAATGGTAGAGTAATTTACTCCTCTTTACTCCACACTAATCCACAAAATTTAAATCATGTTTGGAAGAGTAAAAGTGGATTAAATGAGTTACTTCACTTTTAATCCTCTACCAAACATGGCCAAAGAGCTCCTCTGGCTCTGGTGGTACAATACAATGCAATTAACATCCACACAATTGACAATACATGTAGAGCCAGGGAAAATCCTACATTATTAGTGTACTTACTTTCAAGTTTCAAGGTCTTTACTTATTTAATTTATTAAGATACTTCTTGTACTCCCACTCCCACAGTCCCACGTGGAGGTTTCTTAAAAAAAAAGATACTTTCTTATAGCCACCTTCCATTATTGATCACATGGGAAAAGCGTAAAGCAGTTTCGGCAACTACGAGGGAATCAGTAATCACTGATCAAATCAAACGGCTCATATTAAAGAGGCTTTTAACTGGGAATAGAATAGAATTCTCAAACTGACGTGGGCCCATATTAGTCACTATTCTATATTAATTTTCATTTCATTTATTTACCTCCAACTACAAACAAACAGCCCAAAGTTGAGACTTTGAGAGCAACAGAAACAAACCAAAACCAAAACCAAAACCAAAACCAAAACGAAGCTCTCTTTTTGTGAGTTACCAAGTTTCTCTCTTTTCCTCTCTCTCTCTCTAAAATCGCATGTGTCGTACCATACGACGCGAGGCGAACTGAGGCCCAGGCTGGAGAGACGATCGCCTTCTCTCGCTAACTCGGTACGCATTCTCTCGATTTTAGAAAGAGACAGATTATGATCGTGGGATGATTCGTAGGAGGTGTGATGGTTTGTGTATTACGCGTTATGTTATTTTTAGAAGTTGTTCCTGTTTATGTTTAGAATTTTTCGACCAGCTATTTGCGTAATAGAATTTGCTATTGCTATAGCTATTGCCACCTTTTGGGTTTTACCAACTGTAAATATTTCTAAAAAGTTTTGTTCCCTTCCTATTTCAAGTAATTTTTACTCTTTTGCAGTGTATCTAGTGGTAGGAACGAAATTATTGTAGAATTGATCAGAGGAAAAGGACAAAGCTTGATGGGACAAGGTTTGTGTGTTCATCTGATTTCCATAAGACTTTCATGCTTTTTTTTTTTTGTGTGTGTGTGTGGCAAAATCACCCTCAAGAATTTGCTGACACCCAGGAATTTTGCAAAGTAACAAATAACATCCAACTGTTAAGTTAGCTTTCCAATGCTTACCAGTTTTTCCTTAATTGAATTTAAGTTCATTCTGCAAGCCCAAATTGATTTCAATTGAAGCAAACAATGTCAAATGTTAGGTTCTTAGTTTGCCTGAGCTAATATGAGTAAACTTGGATCAGTTAAATTGAGAAAGTTGAGTATGATTTAGTTATTTTTGTTTTGATTTTGAATGGTTGAGTGTTTTTGGTATACTGGACATAAATGTTGGGTGTTAATTGCAGAAGTGAGAGTTGGTGAGTATGAATCTGAATACAGTAATTAGTGGGGGTCACTTTCAAATCAAAGCATTATTACACTGGGATTATCTCTGATACATATTTTTGGTGCAAATCACTGATTAATCAGGGTCGGAAGTGTAAGATGAAATCAAAGTATCTTATAGTCTTTTGTGGGGCACTGCTCTTCATTTTCTATAACATGCAAAATTACCAACATGAGGAGACAATGGTGAATCTCACTTTGTTTATTTTATTTTCTTATATTTTCTTTTCACTTTGGAGTTTTAATTTGCAAATGTTCTAACCTGAGAATTAAGAAACAATTTTGGGTATCCTGATTTCTTATTTCCTTCAAACTATGCCCAAAATAATCCTTAATCCTCTCTCTCTCTCTCTCTCTTCCCCCAAACCCTCCGCCTCATGTGCGAGAGAGATGTAATTAGTTTTTGCATGTAATTATGATCTGTTGTTGTTTATTTGATGTGTAGATGGAACAAAGGGCTCATCCATTTGACACAACAACGGTACTTTGTATATATATATATTTTTTTCAAGTTCGATTGTTATACAGACTTTTGTTGCATCAAATCCATTTTTAGACTATATCTGAAATAGCACCAGCCCACGTAAGTTAAATATAAAACACTTCCTGGTAGCATCTTCATGATAAGTTGAGCATTTCACCGATTCAATCTCATGTAAGTTTCAGATCAGTACAAGCTCATATTTTCCCCTGATTTTAGATCAATTTAGACTAAGATTAAAATATTTAAAAAACTCTTTGCAATGGATTGTACAAAGTGGTCAGTATACAGTGTATGGTGTCCATGTGATTATATTAATGACTTGGTGCTAGATGCAAATATCTTCAAAATGTGGAGAACTAGCTGGAATTATTGTATATGAATGGTTTTGTTTGCTTAAATATAAAAGTTGTAAGGTGCCAACCTTAAGCCTACCCCAGATTGTTTGGGACAAAAGGCTTAGTTGTTGTTGTAAGGTGCCAACCTTCAAATTGCAGAACTTTAATCCTCCATTTCTATGGAATTAATTTTTCGGCCCTCAAACTTCTATTTATTTTGTAAATTTCAATGTAGGACCTTATTGGATGGCTGAATTTGTATGAGAACTGTCTTATTGGCCCTTCCAAAGGGCTATTGTCTAAGTAGGGGATAGGCTAAATTGAATTGTTTGCTTTTGTTATTTCAAGGGCCAATTTGTTCAATTCTGTGCATGCTTTGACCTTTATTTAGTGCAGGTTGTTACTTGAAAATAGACAAAATATGTCAGAAGTAACTTGTGAAACTATCCTCATTTTTCTGGAGTAAAATGTTATATGATTCTTAATACTTTCAGGTATTGGACATAGAAAGTGACAAAGTAGGTTATCTGCCTGACGGTATACTGCAGTCTCATTCAGACTTGGAAATGAGCCCTCTCTGGTTCTCTAAAACATCACAATTCAAGGTCCACTTAATATCTACTTTTAAGCTCAATTCAAATGATTCTTTATAAAATTGATTTCAATAAATTTAGCTCTGTCAATTAAAATGGGGTTCGTAGCAATTTATTTTATTTTATAATACCAACTAAGTATATTCCAAACTTTTTTTCATTGTTATATTTTCTGAAAATATTGAGGTACAGCCTAGATTTATGTTAAATGGTAATTAGTAAGGCCAGTAGCAGTATAAAAGTTTAGCTTTGTATGGAAGTAATATATAGTATCTTTGTAATCAAAGAGGAATCTTGAGTTTATATGGTATATAATTGCAGCAGAGGAATAAAAGCCATCAATATTTACTTGCAATGCCAGCTGGAATAAATCAGAAAAGCAGTGTCAATTCTATTGTATCGAAGGTATGAACAATTGTCTCAGTCAGCAACAACAACAACAACAACAACTAAGCCTTTTGTCCCAAACAAGTTGGGGTAGGCTAGAAAGAAACCCAATAAGAGAACACATCGAAAAAAAAAAAAAAAAAAAAAAAAAAAAAAAAAAAAAAAAAAATAAAATAAAATAAAATAAAAAAAATACTAATAGTAAGACTAGCCATACTAATAATAATACCTCTAATAATAATAGTAATAGTAGAAACCTAGACCTCGACCGTGACCTAATAGAGGGACCTACAAACCTATGACATCGCTCCTACCCCTAAGTTCCTACGTCATGGCTCCGGTACATGAATTGCTAACTTCCAAGCGCTCCTATCGATCGCCAACTCCTTGGAGACGTTCCATTCTTTAAGGTCTCTTTTCACCGCTTCTTCCCATGTCAATCTTGGTCTCCCTCTCCCCCTCCGGGTGTTCTCGAAATGATTAAGAATTCCGATACGTACCGGTGCCTCTGGAGGTCTGCGTTGGATATGTCCAAACCATCTCAAACGATGTTGGATCAACTTCTCCTCTATTGGTGCGACCCCAACCATATCTCGTATGTCATCATTTCTAATCCGATCTTTCCTCGTGTGACCGCAGATCCACCTCAACATACGCATCTCAGCTACACTCATCTTCTGGACATGTCGTCTTTTAGTAGCCCAACATTCTGCGCCATACAACATCGCAGGTCTAATCGCTGTCCTGTAGAACTTGCCTTTTAGCTTCTGCGGGACTTTCTTATCGCATAGGACGCCTGATGCTTGTCGCCATTTCACCCACCCCGCTCTTATCCTGTGACTAACATCTTCATCTATCTCGCCATCGCTCTGCAGCATCGACCCTAAATATCGAAAAGTATCTTTCGTAGGTACTACCTGCCCGTCTAGACAGACATCTCCGTCCACTGGTCGTATCCCACTAAACTCGCACCCCATATACTCCGTCTTAGTTCTACTAAGCCTAAACCCTTTGGACTCTAGAGTTCGTCTCCACAATTCCAATTTCCTATCGACCTCCGTCCTACTCTCATCGACTAACACCACATCGTCCGCAAAGAGCATACACCAAGGAATCTCTCCCTGTATATCCTTCGTGATCTCATCCATCACTAAGGCAAAAATATACGGGCTCAAAGCTGATCCCTGATGTAGTCCTATTTTAATAGGAAAGTCACTAGTTACACTATCACATGTCCTGATGCAAGTAACGGCACCATCATACATGTCTTGGATGAGGGTAACATACTTTGTGGGGACTTTCTTCTTTTCTAGTGCCCACCACATAACTTTCCTTGGCACTTTGTCGTATGCTTTCTCCAAATCAATGAAAACCATATGTAGATCCTTCTTTCGCTCCCGATATCTCTCCATCAATTGCCTTATTAGGAAGATGGCCTCCATGGTTGACCTCCCAGGCATAAAACCAAATTGGTTTTTCGAAACGTTTGTCATCCGTCTCAAACGATGTTCTATCACTCTCTCCCAAAGCTTCATTGTATGACTCATAAGCTTAATTCCTCTATAGTTTGTACAGCTTTGAGCATCCCCTTTATTCTTGAAGATTGGTACTAGAGTGCTTCTCCTCCACGCATCTGGCATCCTATTTGATCGGAAAATGCTATTGAATAGTTTGGTTAACCAAACTACAGCCACATCTCCGAGGCACCTCCATACTTCGATTGGTATGTTATCAGGTCCTAGAGCCTTACCTACTTTCATTCGTTTTAAGGCTTCTTTCACCTCGGACTCTTGAATTCTCCTAACAAAACGTCTATTGGAGTCATCAAAGGAGTCGTTCAACACAATTCCTAAGTCGTCATCCTCTCCATTGAATAACTTGTTGAAGTAATCCCTCCACCTATTATTGATCTCGTCGTCCCTCACTAAAAGCCTATCAGTCTCGTCCTTGATGCACTTCACTTGGTTTAAGTCTCTCGTCTTCCTATCTCGAAGCTTGGCTATCTTATACACGTCCTTCTCACCCTCCTTCGTACTCAGCTTCTGGTATAGATCCTCATAAGCCCGACCTCTTGCTTCGCTCACAGCTTTCTTTGCATTCTTCTTGGCCAATTTGTACTTCTGCGCATTGTCGTCGGTCTTGTCATGGTGCAAGCGTTTGTAGCATTCTTTCTTTTCTTTAATAGCTTTCTGCACTTCGTCGTTCCACCACCACGTATCTTTGGGTTCGCGGTTGCTTCCTCTAGTAACTCCAAGCACTTCCGTAGCTACCTTTTGAATGCTAGCTGACATATCTTCCCACATCTTGTTTGCTTCTTCATCTGCTTTCCACGGACCTTCTTCAATCATTCTGCCCCTAAAAGTATGAGACACGTCTCCTTTGAGCTTCCACCACTTCGTCTTCACAACTCGAGCACCTCTACCTACTCTAGAACGCAGCGAAAAGCGAAAATCAGCCACCACAAGTTTGTGTTGTGAGACGACACATTCCCCAGGTATAACCTTGCAATCCATGCAGGCTCGTCTGTCCTCTCTCCTAGCAAGAACAAAATCAATCTGAGAAAAGTGTTGGGCACTACTAAAGGTAACTAAGTGGGATTGTCTTTTTCTAAAGAAGGTGTTAGCTATCATGAGGTCGTAAGCTATGGCCAAGTTCAAGAAGTCCTCACCTTCTTGGTTCCTATCGCCATACCCAAAACCCCCATGCACCCTCTCAAACCCTCCACTAGTTTCACCTACATGTCCATTGAAGTCTCCTCCGATGAAGAGCTTTTCAGTGGTTGGCACACTTCTAATCATACCATCTAAATCTTTCCAGAATTGGATTTTGATGGATTCACTTAGTCCTACTTGTGGTGCATAAGCACTAATGACGTTCAAAACTAAGTCCCCCAAAACTAGCTTCACTAGAATGATCCTATCCCCTTGTCTCCGCACGTCGACAACTCCACTCTTAAGGCTCTTGTCGATTAAGATACCTACTCCATTCCTGCCCCGTTCTTTTCCAGTGTACCACAGCTTGAAACCGGTGTTCTCCACTTCCTTTGCTTTTTGGCCCGTCCACTTTGTCTCTTGTACGCACAAGATGTTCACACGCCTCCTGATCGCCGTATCCACTAACTCTCTTAACTTTCCTGTTAGAGACCCTACATTCCAACTACCTAAACGAATCCTACTCTCACTGACTATCTTCCTTGCCCCCCGCACCCGTCGTGAAAAGTGCGAAGACCCTTGCTTACTTGCCACTACATCCGGGCGCTGATGTAGCGCGCCACTAAGGGAGTGACGATCCGGCCCTTGCTCACTTATCACCTTATCCGGGTTCCGATAAGGCGCGCCACTAAAGGGGTGGTGACCCGGCCCTTGCTCATTTATCATCTCATCCGGGTTCCGATAAGACGCGTCGCTAAGAGGGTTACGCCCCAACGAAAAGTAATTGGGTTTCATTTCCATAGAGATGACTGGGATTTTTACGTTGGCTCGCCTAGCCTATCACAACCCTCCTCCTTTTACCCGGGCTTGGGACCGGGCTATACTAAACAATGCAACCAAAGCTTAGTATAGGCGGAGTTAACAATTGTCTCAGTCAGCATTGTTCACAAAAAAGAAAACCTAATTTCACATTTTTTCAGTTTATTTCAGAGAATTTCACAGTTATATTATTTCATTATGATGGAAGTGTTGATGATTGGCATGATTTCAAGTGGAGTAAAAATGTTATCCATATATCTGCTGTCAACCAGACTAAATGGTAATTTTTATTTTTATTTTGGGGCTTTTATTAAACTATTCACTGTATGTTTATTTACAAAGCACCTTACTTGGTTGGTTTGATATTTGGAGAACTACATATAATTGACAGAATTCTACCTGGATGTTAGGTACTATGCCTAGAAAACTAATCAAAAACCTTGTATATAATGAGAAAAAAAAAATAGAATTAGCAGGAGTTGCCTGCAACTATAATAGAATTGGTTGTAAGGAAAATAATTTTTTTTTAACAAAAATAAAATCCTGTCAGAACATTCCCTGTCCATGCAAAATTTTGGTTTTCGTTGTAATTTCCAAAATTTTTGGGTGCTTTCTCCCAAAAGTATAAACAACTCGTTGTTTTTGCTAGCAAAAAATCTGGTGTGTTAACAGTTTCCTTACTTTTGTTGAGGCGACTGTCCCTTATTTTGTTCTCTTCTTGGGTGAATCCTGAAATTCCCTCTGAAATGTTTCAAAAACTTAAGGATGTCTTTTTGAAATTTCTAGGTGGTTTGCAAAAAGATTTCTCCATCCAGATGTAGTGTCAAAGTACGATTATAATTTTATTTGGGATGAGGATTCAGGGGTTGAAAACTTCGTTCCTGAAAGGTAAAATTAAATGTTTATCTGAATAGATGAATATAGTTTCTTTTTGTAGTTTGAACATTACATTCACAGTACTTTATTTGCAACTGACATTCAATATATTTAATGTGATAAATAATGGTTATTTAGATAGAGATGGGCTAAAATCAGCCACGACTGACGGATGTAACCGTCAATCAAATTTCAATTTTCGAGATTCTAACGGTCGATCCAAACCGTTCAATGTGTTCTCCATATTGAAATCTCATTGGAGACCAAATTTTACATTTTTCTGATTTTATTTACTATTTTTTTAGATTTTTAAAAATCATAGTTATTGAAGGGTCCAGAATTATTTAGATGAAGAATTTTGTAAAATATCAAACAAATACTAAAAAATTTCAGAAAAATATAAAATTTTGTCTCCAACAAGATTTCAATATGGAGAACACATTGAACTGTTTGGATCGACGGTTAGAATCACGAAAATTGAGATTTGATCATAGCTGACGGTTGCATCCGTCAGTCGCGGCTGATTTTAGCCCATCTCTTAGTATATTTGTGTTTTACTTTTTTAAACAACGACAGCTGTAAGGGAGGAACTTGTCTTGAAAATATATTCAAACAACCTGTCATTTTCATCAGTCTAATTCATTTGCAACCTGAAAACACATTATTACAACAACAACAGAAACTAAGCCTTTTGTCCCAAACAAGTTGGGATAGGCTAGAAATGAAACCCATCAAGGTGAAGGTCACAAAAGAATAACATAGTAGCTAATAAAAAAAATAATACTAATACTATAATACTAATGAAAATGATACTAATAGTAAGATGTATATATTTTCACATCTTATTCATAAGTTTTTCCTCACCAGAAAGCTGAAAGGCGTATGAGGACTGAATGATAAAACCATAGAAGTTGAATCGTAAAGTGTATCGTGTATCGTAGTATTTAGAATCGTATCGTGTATCGTATCGAATCGTTTAAGATACGCTATGCTACTCTTAAAAGCAAGTAAAATAAGTATCCAACATATATATTGAACTATTTTCATTAAAAGAAAGCCCTAATATCACACTCTATCATTATAATCACTCGGTAACTCTAGCATTGTTAGATGTAGTGTATGAATATTAGCTATCTTAAATATCATGATGTATAATCTGTAAAAATTATTAGTAATTGCATATTATAATATTATACTACATAATCTGCATAAATTATACTCATTTTTAATTATTATAATGTGTAATATATTTATTTATTTATGTATAAATTATTAATTATTATAATTTATAATTTTATAATGCATTTTTATAATATTATAATTTATAATTTGTATAAATTTTAGTTATTATATCGTATAACCTGTATTAATTATTATTATGATAATAATGAAATATATAATCTATGAAGAATTATTATCATTACATTGTGTAATGACAAATTTGTACCAACTATTATTATTATTATTATACTAATAATATTTATACTTTATATGATGTATAATTAGTATAATTTATTATTGAATTTATTATTAAAAATTATTTTTTAATATTAACTAATTGTTTACTTAATTTTACAAAAAATATTAATGTGCAATATACGAAAATTTTTTTTAGCAGCGATCCTTAATAAAAATATAATACTGTATAAAAAATAGAATATAAAATTAGATGGGGTTATAAAAGACGAGGAAAAATCGAATTTGTCTTCTGTTTCCCATATCTTCTCTCTCTTCTTTAATCATGGACCCACGTGTCAGTTTTGTCTCCCCCACTTTCCGTCCCTTATGCCATCAAATAACATATCAATGGCCAATAAAATAAAATAAACTCTCAAATCGAATTGTCGAGGAAATAATTCGCATTCTGATTGGTCATTAGCGAATCGGAAGAATCGTTCCGATACGATACGATACGAGTATCGTGCGATCGTATCGTTCGATTCGCACGATACACTGGCGATGCGATATATGGTCACGATATGCATCGCTAGGATGATATATCGTAACGACTCGTACGATTCGTATCGTGAATCGTACGATTCCAACTTCTATGGATAAAACATTTAATATAAAATATATTTTCGACCAAAATGAACAAATGATTCAACGTTGTTTGGAAACAAATTCAACAAATGTAGACTGGTTGCATATATGAGGAATGTTGCATTTTATTTGTCATACACTAGAACATTATTTTCTTGCTGGATGTGACATTTGATGTTTTCACTATATGTAGGTATGTGAATGCAATTAAATCAGAAGGGTTGGAGGTATCACATCCAGCATTGGATCCAAACTTTTCAGAAATATATCACCAAATTAGCATTCATCGGAGGAAGGGTTTGTTTCACAGGTGAGTTATTTATCTTTTGGTTATCTTCCTTTGAATTTTCTTATGTAATACCTAGTCATTTTCTGATGAAAGAGTAATTGTTTCAGAAAAAAACATAACAAGCACGGAAGTGTTAACTGTGATATTGCTGGAGGATCTCCTTGTACCAGGTGCCAATTTTTTTGGATACCAGTGTATGTAACAATTTGATCCCTTTGTTGATTGAAGGGTGATTTTTTTTTTCCTTATCCTTTTGGATTCTTTTCATGCAGATGGGTTGAAGCAGTGACACCAGTGTTTTCAAGGTCAGCCTGGAGGTGTGCATGGCATCACATTCAGGTAACTGAGTCCTGAAATAATTTAAAAATCAAAGAAAACATATTTTTTTCATTGTAATATATGAGAAACATTTGAATGTTATTTATCTGCAGCAGGATCAAGTTCTTGGTTGGGGATTCGATATCAAATTTGGTTATTGTCCTCAGGTCACCTATCCTCTTAACTACTTTCTTTTCTCAAGTTCTTGTTTTATTTTTCTATATTGATACATATGTTGGCCATATGGAGTCCGTTGTCTAAATATACTTTGTTTTCAATTTCAGGAATATAGGAAGAACCAAGCACATTGGAGTTTGAGTCATGTATTTTGAAGGGGAAAAAAAACTATTTTTGAAGATTATAAGATGTATAAAATGAAGAGAATCTCACGGGGCGCATAGCAATTGCTGCATTTCTGGCGATGCATCATAGAAACTCTGGTTGTAAAATTGAAAATTCAGATGTACATAAAGTATAAAATGTACTAGATCTTCCATGCAAAGAATTATATTTAGTTTTACATCTTCTTTATCTCTATAGTTTCGTTTCTACTACCTATTGAATTCTGCATCTCGTTCAGATTCTGACCTCAGCATGACTGGTGTGAGAAGAACATGATGAAGAAAGTAAGGTAATGTATGGTACTATTGATGGGAGGATGAGAAGTGGGGATAAAAAAAAAAAAAAATAGAGATCCTTTTAAAAAAAAAATGGAAAAAAAACGGGAATAGGAGGAAAATAACAACTTGCAACATATATTTATGTTACTTATCTCTCGGCAACTATGTACAATTTCACTTGTTTTTTGATGAATACACTCGTTTTATTTTTTCAATTTTCTTATCAATAATACAGGAGTATAATTCCCTGATAACATGGGGACTTGCACAAAATTCTCAAACATCTTTGTCTTAATAAGTACGTTGATGTTCTTTCCCTTCCATAATTATGGGGAAAACTGACCTATTCTTTTCGGTTGACTGGTTGTGACTTGTGAAACGATAATTTTCTAGTATAAAAAATGAAAAATTAAACAAATCTAATCACATCCTCGGCTCTTCATGCACATTTAAAAGTCGGTAACGATTAAGTGATTAACGAACCTTATAATTCCACATGACTGGTCATTAAAATTCAAAGAGGAGAAAGGGTCAATTTCTTAGTCACCTTATAATTGGCCAATTCTATTTGCTATGACCTCTTCTAAACACAACCAAGACGCTCAATGTATTATATAAAAAGAACATATACAATCAAACTCTGCTCCAAAGCGCACACCAAGTCACAATTTGACCAAGCATCTCTTCTAGCTTGCACACAAAACACAAACTCCTCTTTCTAATAAGCACCTTCCATTTCATTGAAAACCATAACAATGGCAAGAATGGTCAAAATTTTGTTTCAAGTTGTGGCACTTGTCGCGATCGCCGAGCTGGCAATGTCTGAAAAGACCTGCTCCATTTGCACCGTAGGTGCGCCCGGTGGCTCGTGGAACCTACAAACAAACTTGACACACTGGTCTGAATCCAACATATTCTACCCTGGCGATGTTCTAAGTAAGTTATTTATTTCTTTCCCTCGATAATTGAAAGTGGCATTTCAATGTTCAATATAAGATGTTGAAATCTTGAATCTTTTTAATGTAAATGCCGAGTTGCCCACAAACTAAAAAGCTATAGTTAAATTCACACATCAAAATTTATAGTTATCACATTAGGTTTGTTGAGTCATCGTGTTGAAAAGATTTGTTGCTTCATCAACACGACCTTCCAAAACATAACCATGCAACAAAGACGAGATAGTTATCACATTAGGTTTAACACCTATTTCCTCCATTAAACCGACCAGCTTCTCTGCTTCACAGGTTACGCCGTGCTTGCACAGGGAATTGATATATGCATTAAAAGTCACTACATCTGGTGAAATACCCTGACTTACCATCTTGCGAAATATCGCAATTGAATGTGTCCACTCACCAACAGAAGAGAGCCCATGGATTAGACAATTATATGTGACAACATCTGGCATCATTCCTCGTGCTATCATTTCCTGAAGAAGCTCTAAAGCATGCAAAAAGGCACCCTCTTTGCAACAACCATGTATTAAGATATTATATGTGCGGACATTTGGTTGAAGTCCACAGCTATATAATTCTTCATATAATTGAAATGCCTTGTGACTGTCGCCGGCGCAAAAGGTCTTTAGCAATCATTTGTTCAAACATTCTCAATGCACTATTTCTGTCACCATTCTTGAAAAGACCATCAATAAGAATGTTGTAGGTATACAAATGAGCAACAACTCCATGGGCAGGCATATCTTCAAACACCCTTTGTGCTTCACTAACATTCCCATTCTTGCAAAGACCATCAATAAGACTGTTGTAGGTGTACAAATCAGGAACAACACCATAAGTAGGCATTTCTTTAAAGACCTTTTGCGCTGCCTTAACATCCCCATTCTTGCAAAGGACATCAATTAGAATGTTAAAAGTGATTACATCAGGTTTCAGTCTTTCAGTGACCATTTTTTTTTTTTTTTGAAACAAGTGGGCTAAACACCCACCGCTTCCATTTAACAGAAGCAAATATACATCACAGTATCCTTATTAAAACGCACTGGTACCAAGCTTATGATACCAGTGCATCAATGCTATCTTACTTCAGTGACCATTTCACGGAGCACCTTCATTGCCTCAGCAATCTGAGCCTCTCTACAGAATCATGGATCAGGGTGGTGTAAGTCACAACATGTGTCTGGCTCTCTTAAAGCGATTGAAGAGAGCGAGTAGGGTTGGGAAGCCGTCGGGATGGTTGATTTCGGCGATGGATCTGAGAATGCCGTTGAGGGCAAGGACGGAAGGTGGGGGAGTAATGACAATGTCGGGAGAGAGAAGGCGATGAAAACGGGAGGCCAACTGTTGCAGCTGAAGCTTCTCTGCATCGCATCTTTGCTTCACTAGTTTCTCCACGTGGCTGGCCAGCGCCTTCGCTGCTTTGCCACTCATTGAAGGCCGAATGGACGCTCCAAAGAAACGAGGCTTTTCTGACCGGAGGCTATAAAACAGGAAGAATATCATTATCATTTATCATATCGACATTCGACATTCGACAATGACTTTTCTGATAGCAAGAATATCGTAAATAATTTTAAATAAAATGCTTCCATATGGTTCGTTCTGACAAAATGCCAACCTCATGTTAAATCAAATTTACACGCTATCAATATCTAATAACTTTAAGTTATGCATCATTAAATTATCAAATAATTTGTTTCAAAAATTTACATTCGATGAATAATTTATGTACTCGAAAGGATATCACAATTTAAGTCTTCAGACCCAACATCCAAAAATAAAATAAAATTGTACAAGCCAGTAAGCCACCATGATAAAAATATTTTAATTATATTTTTATTTTTAGTTATAATTATTAGTAATATTATGATTAAGTATAACAATAATAATTGGAATTGTTATTATTATAATATTTTTATTATCCTTGCTTTTGTGAGTGCTAAATAATAGCAATAATAATTAATTCTTTGGTCACTATATTACTTATTTTTTTTTTATTAAAAAAAATTAATTTTTATTATAGTAATTAGTTTAATTAATAAAAAAATCAATAGTACCCATCAAAAAATAGTAAATAAAAATATATAATTTGTAAAATCTAATGTACTACTTTCTTGGTCCCCAAATTACATAGCCTAAACCTAAAGATCAAACAAGCGATGATAAGTACAAAACTCGAGTGGTACCAGCAGTTGGTTCTGGTACCGGTATTTGATAATATTTGCATTCCCATGATTCTTAAATTTTTCCTTTTTTAAAAAAAAATAGATTACTGGAAGTGGGAAGACGAGTACTTGAAGTATCTAAAAAAATACAAATGTTGTTATTCCATCCATCGAATATGAGCTAGTCGGTAGACTCGAAGCTCAATTGGACAATCCAACATTAAAACTATATAAAGCTTGTCTGGCGTGCGATGCACGTGGAACTGTAGTTAGTACAGTAACTCATCCTGGCCATTCATTTTTTTTCGCTCAATTGTATCCGTCCATTGCAGCACCAAATACGAAAACCACTCTCTCGCACGCACAGCCTCAGCCGAAACCCTCTGCCTCTCTCATCGCCTCTCTCACCAGTCACCGCTCTCTTCTCTCTCTCCGCTGCCGCTTCCCCCTCTCTCCTTCTCCGTCACTTACTCCGCCAAAGCGCCACCAGACCCCACCTCACTACTCCTCTCCTCTAACAACCGAGCCCCAACTGAGCACGCTCCCCCTTAGTTAACTGTGGTTAGAACAGTTCTGCGATCCTGGCCGTCCGTCAGCGCCTATTCGTCTTGGTCGTTAGATCGCCGCTAGCGAGTGTTTCTTGGCTTTTCCCTGTCGCGATGTGCTTCGCCAGTACGAGCAGCATTCCTTCGATTTAGGTTACCTGCTCTGACACTTTTCGCTTTGTGTGTTGTCGATCGCTGGGTGGCTGGCTGTCCTCGACACAACGTGGTTGCGCACATTCGCTTCGCTTCGATGGATTCCATGTACCATTTTTTTGCTTTCTCTCCATGTTCCACGCCTCCTTACTTTTCTCTCTTTCTCTCTCTCCCCATCAATTCCGATTTTTAGCACAAGAGAGAAAACACCGCTGGTCCTCTTCGTTGCCAGATATTCGTCACCTCTGATCTCCTCTCTCGGCGTCGATTGTGTAGATGAATAGATCACATCATCCTCTTTCAGTGGAGCTCGAATTTTTGTCGGTTGCCTGATCTGACCCAATGGCCATCCAGAGCCCTTACTCCTCTTCATCCGCCTCATCTCTGTATTTGTCTTCATCAAAGGATGGAGACCTCAAGATTCCAACCATCTCATGTATGTCCTTTTTAATTTCTCCATTTTAAACAATCAGTTTAGCAATTAGGTTTTTAACAATCAGTTTAAACAATTTATGAATCAATTTTGCTCCAATTCCCTTCCAGTGGTCTCTGGCTCCTATTGAGATGTTATTTGTGCTAGATGAGATCGAAGCTCCAATTCCCTTCGATGTCTTTCTGCAACAGTCCTTCAGGCAGTTCTCGCCTCCCTTTTTCACATGAGGAAGATGGGTGGTTCATCAACCCTAAGCAGGTATTGATTTCTATCAGGTTGAGTAAAAGAGAGGAGAGAAGATTGACTTGATTTTTAGGAAATTCAGAAAAATTGCAGATTAAAGATTGATTTGATATTTGTGATTCTAGAAAGTTGGTCTGACTTGATTTTATTAATGTCAATTTTTTATGTAGTCATCTAAAAGAAAATTTTCACTTTATTTTTTAGTAAAGGAAATTCTGACAATTGCATATGTAAATTTTAGTAGATTAGTTGCCTCAATCATGTTGTGCATGGAGGCAATTCATTCATGATTATAAAATATACATGGGCTAATTTTATATCCTATTAATTAATACAATAAAATTTTGTGGTTCTTTTTCCAACTTTGTCTCGCATCATAACTTCATTTCGAGGCTTTATTTTTCTCATTGCTTCAAGCACCCACAAGACTGTTGATGGACCCTCAAGCAAGGACTGTGGTGCCAGCTTCAAAATCATTGCCAGCAGCACTGGTACTGCCAAGGAACTTTCTCTCTCTCTCTCTCTCTCACACACACACACAATAAAATGAAAAATGTAATAAACACTGTCAATGAAATTTTAATGTGATTAGAAATTCCTGACTCTCTTCCTGATATGTTCAAATTCCACTGGAATAACTGTATTACAAATGAAAAATGTATAGGCTGTAGTAAAGGTGCTCTCAGCTTTGAATGGCAAGCTGATAGGCATAGCATTCTACATTCCGCATCCCCACTGTAGATGTGTCAGTAGTCGACCTCACTATCAGTCTCGAGGATGTAGCTACCTACCATGAGATCAAGGCTGCTCTCAAGTATGTTGTATCCAAATAATACCATACATCTTATCTCTACTAAATATTTTTAATTCTGTGCTTAGTGAATTAGTGAAAAATATAAATTTCAATTTCATATGCACTGGTCATTATCTAAGAGTTTAGAGTCTTCTTCCTCTCTCTCCTTTTCATTTGTTATTTATTTATTTTTTGTCCAAAGATTTCTATATTGCGTTTCCATTACCTTTTTTCACTCCATATGTAGATTGTTATTTCATTTCCTTTGTTATTTTTCAGAAAAAAATTGGCAGCACTAAAAAGGTACACTACAGAATGAATTGTTGTTGGTAATTTACTTAACAACTTTTGTTTTCGTTCGACAAAACAAGTGGAATCTGACGCTACGTTTATTTAAAAAAAATTGAAGAAACGGTTGTTGATTACAGGTGCTCTAGAAAGAATTTGTCAAACACACATGTGAATTTATTTTCCTATTGTTTCTAATTGCATGCTTTTGATTTATAATATTTTAACATTTTGTTAGATGAGATATTGCAACAAGCCAAATCAGCACTCATTTCTGTTTAAGGTATGAGATTGTTAGTTTGCCTTTTAATATGTATTCTATTGATTCAAAGCAAAACGAAGTAAACATTTAGTTTGAGGGTTTGTGTTGTCATTGAGAGTTTTTTTTGTCATGGGTATGTAGCAATTTTTAGAGTTTTCAACATTGAAGAGTTCCAAAATTTTGGGCACTTTATTTCTTTAACATTCATATTTCTTAATTTTTCCTGTTAAATTATTGTTTGTCGTTTCATTAATACAATATTGTTTTATTTAAATTCCGTAGGCGAGAGACAAAAGAGAACCCGTTGTTGTCGCTTTTCATTGTTAAATCGCGGTCGCCTACCATTTCCCCTCGAAACTTGGACTAAGGCAATGAGTAGATCGTCTGTTCCTCTTTCGGATGTGCTCTATTTTGACCACAAATCAGGTTCGAGAACTATCTGACCACGTCTCTTCTTCCTTTTTTCTCCTCTCAGTGCTCGCTCTCTATTGAGTTTTAATCCTCTCAACAGCACACAACCCAGGGTTGAGAATCTAAAGCTTATACTTCTTGTAGGGTTGAGAATCTAAAGGTGTGAGCAAACAGCTGAGAATTAGTTGGCTGATTTACGAGGGATGTTGTAGTTGATTTCTCAACTAGCTCATGCTGAGTATTGCAACGAAATTGAGTTTTATTCAGGTACAACAATCATTTAATGTTATTAAACAACTAGCTTCATGTTTCTCTTATTTAAAACAAACTAATAGAATACCAATTTATAAAAATTTAATTAGAGAATATCATATCATTTGTTCATACTGTATTTATTTGATTGAAAGCAATTACTAATAGGTGGTGGCATGAACAAAATTAATGTATAAATTCCTTATTTAAACTGCATTTTCTCATTTTAATTTTCAAATTTCAACTTTCAGGAATTGCTTTTCTTGGATATTGATGATGTGTTCAGAAAGATCAGCCACGCCAGCTAGGTTTCATGGGATGGACTCTACCCGATTCTAGAGAGAATCACATGCAATGAGTTAGTTTTTTTACTTTTATTGTGCTCAGTAAATTATCATAGGTGCAGAGGGTGCACATACTTGATTTTTTTTTTTTGTGGGTTTAGTTTGTTAGAGAAAGCAAGCACACAATAATCAGAAAACCAATAAATTAATTAGATAATAATCTGATTAATTTCTTTTCTTTCCATTTCTTCTAGCATGTTTGTTTCAAAAGTTGTAGTAGCAGTTTGTTTTTAATCGGGATCAGAGGGGATAGATTTTGGTGAATTAGATGGTTATTTGATGTGTTTTGGAGCATGTATTTGTATTTGATTGAGTATTAGTAATGGAAAAAGTGATCCGAGATGCTAATCAAGAACAAAAGTAATCTAATCATCTTTATTCTTGATTTTTATTTCTTCCCATTTGAATTGGGATATATCAGTGTATATAGTGCTTTATTCTAATATTCTTTTTTCATGTTCACTTCTTTAAGGGTGCTTGAGGAGAGCGTTGAAGAAAGCAGTTAGGACCATCTGCTGAAGCAACAAGGGTTAGTAACTTAGTATTCTAGGTGTTTGCAATTAGTTAGTGCAATCTCAAATTTTCAAGTAATAGATAACTTGCAACCTTAACAACCATTATTGTTATGGCATTTACTGACGCAACCTTCTGTTTGTATTTTGGCATATCCCTCATATGATTGTGGGAGCTCATATGACAAGCACATACTGATCCATCAAAGTCATTTTCTCTTTTCTCTTGAATTGTTTATATGCCAAATGTTGCATCAAAACATACAGCGAATAAAAAATGCAGCTTCTGGTTAATAGCGAATTAGCAGATGCTATTGTATTTTCCAAAAAAAAGAAAAAAAAAAGATCAAGAACACACTACAGTATTTGGTATGGATTTGTTGGAGCAATTACTACTGATTCCAGTACTTATCATGTATCTTTTTAAAAAAAAAATCCACTCCAGACTTCATAGCAACCTTTTAGGGGCATTTCGGTCAAGTTAGGTAAGAATATGGGAAATAGGGTATATAGTTTCCACTCCAGACTTCATACCAACCTTCCAGGTACGGTGTTTAGCACTGAATCAGTTTTGTTTAATTAGGTTGTTCAGTTAATTTGTGATTGTATTGAATTTTTTTTTAATAAATTCTATAGACGTATCTTCATCAGAAAAAAAATAGATTCATTCTTGCAGCTGACCAACAAAGCCAGCATAATATCATTCTAGCATTCAGAAAAGCTACTATACCTGTTTGAATCTGTTAAAAAAGTGATTCAAAATTCTTACGGTGAGTTTGTTAAAAGGTCTTTTATGAAGTTTAAAAAAATGTCTTCAGTTGAATTTGCTTAGGAATATCCTCTGTGCAAAATTTTCATATTTCATTGCTGATTTCTTTTCACATAATTGGTCGGTTCCAGACCATGTGATATAAATGCTGAAAATAATTAATAGGTCCTTTGGTGGTTTCTAAGGTGCTTGAAATATATTTTATATTTACCATTATTCTTTTGTTAGTTAATTGATGTTTTTTGGTGGTGTTCTTTATTAATAGATATTTTGTGTATTTAATATGTGTATATTGTATATTGACATTATTGTTAAAATATGCGCAAAAACAAAGGGCTAATATGAGCAAGTTGAGATTTTATTCTATGTGCATTAATTTGATGGATCAACTACATAATTTCACTTTTGTTCATGCAGGTTTGTCTAACCTAGGCTTTGCAGATTTATCTTGATCAACATGCACAAAGGAAATTAAAAGGAAAAAAGATGCTTTTTCCGTTCTATTTCTTAAATATTTAGTTCATTTCATTTGCCGAGCTCTACTGCAGTTAAGGTGCTTAAATAGTGACAAATACAATTCATTGTTGATGTTGTACAAATTTGACTGGCTTAATCATGGTCTAATTCCACAAGTTATCTAAACAAGTTCTTGGTTCCATGCTATAAGAGGCAGAAAAAGAACAATTGTTTCCTTGCAATGATGATTTTGTCTCTGGTTTAGTTGCACAATTGTTTGCTTTAGATTTCAAATATGTCTTGGTTGAGTAATGAAAATTATATGGAGGTTGTCTTCTTACGGTTTTGTTTGGTGCTGACAGTCCTCACTGTTTGTGGTGTTTCTTTTGGGGAACAATTTCATCTCATTTTAGTTAAGAAACGTCACAAACCAGTTCAATGGCTAACGTCTCATTTCATCTCATTTTGGGGAACAATTTCATCTCATTTTGGTGACCATAATGTCAGAAAAATTAACAGTACAAGGGCTAATTGTAACCATAGTCGGTATCAATTGAAAAGGGTCAAATCATGGGCAAATTTTAGTTTTTTGTAAAATGTGACAAGCCATTATTGGATATACTCACCAATGAGCATAATTGTTCCAGTTTCAGGTAAATAGTGAAGAAAGAAAGAAGTCAAGAATAACTGGAGCAGGTGACTGCTATCGCATCTCAATTTCTAATTTTACATTGATTTCCTTAGATCCTTTGGTTGCATGTTGGTATCCTTTGTGCTAAAGCAAAATTAACTAGCGAATGTTGTAGGGTTTTTTTTTTATTTGATGTGTGTTAATGATGAAATTTGATTAGAAATTCCTAAATTGTATCCTATATATCGGATATTTTGGGATTGAATATTTAAGATTAATTCTATAATTTGATTGGAAGACCTATTTCCGTTATGAAAGATTGATTAATTATCCAATATCACAAAATGACCTTCATTTTTTTTATCGCGCGAAACGTATTTTTTTTTGTACCAAAAGAAAATAGAATATATATATACTACTTGCTTAAACTACTAATTACATTTGTTTCAACAATATTGCAGATCCGTTACATCAAGCAAAGGTATAATGTTGGATTTATTCCTATTCTTATTGCTTGGTTAAAATACTAATTACATTAGTAGTTGAAATCAGAACTATTGGAGTTTGGACATTTATACCATTATCAATAAATATTTGATTTTTTTCCTGTTGCAATTGGTTTGGCATTCTTTATATCAATGATACTTTTGTGCAATTTTGTAACTGTTAATAATAAGCCACTGTGTTTGTGTCTCAAGCAGGCAACTTCATAGTATATGCCACTGTATTTATGTGTAGCTATATTTATACGACTGTATTTATGTCATCCATAACATATCCACACTCATTAGGAAATCGTTTCGTCGCATACTCAAATAGAAATGCATCGCGCAACGCGCGAGAATAAAACTAGTGTCAATTCAAGGAGAAATGTGAAAATGATAAGCGGCAAATTGAAGGACTTGTTGCATCATTGGATAACTTTAAACTTCATAATTCTAGAAGTGTCGTGTCACTATTGTTCTTTTTTAGGTTTCGTTTGGATGGTGTGGGAATAAGAGAAATAAAGGAAGAGTATTGGAAAGTGTGTAATTTTGTGAAGAATTTGGATTGTTTATAATAAATTTACGCTTAAGAAAAAGCTATTCCCTTATTTCTAGGCTCATCCAAACATAACCAAGTGTCATTGTAATTGTTGCTTGGAATAGGAGATGTTACTGTGTGGATTAGATGTTTGGAACATTAAACTTCTATGATGTATGTTTGGATTGGATTAGATATTACTGTTCTGATTAGAATTAGAATTAGGAAACTTATTATTATGGGAAAATTATAACTCTTTGAATGGCAATGTACTCTTTTATTTATTTCTCATTTTTTAATTAGTTGTTTACTGCTTACTGTTTTATTTAGAATTAGAAGCTCTGGGGCGTTTGGATCGCTTAGGAATTTGAGGAATTTGGGAAATTTTTTATTTCTAGGCATAAATTTATTGAAAAGTGTGTAACTTTGTGAAGAGTTTGGATTGTTTATAATAAATTTATGCCTAGGAATTGAAAAATTCCCAAATTCCCAACGCATCCAAACAGGCCTAAAAGGAATAGCCTATTCCTAGGCGGAAAACATTATTGGGAAGTGTGTAACTTTGTGAAGAGTTTGGATGGTTAGGAATATATTTCCGCCTAGGAAGAGACTATTCCTCTTATTCCTAAATAATCCAAACGGCCCCATTATTGTGTTTAGATTATTCCTTTAATCCGAATTAAAAAGTGATCCTAACAATTTCTTAATCCACATTTGGAAGCTGTGTGGTCATTGGTCCAGAGTATATAATTGTGTATATATCTAGCTAGTTACGTCCATGATAAATGTACTAAAAATTATTATGTAGATAATTCAATGCCACTAGTGCTTAATAATTTAATTTTTCCTTTTTTTCCAACTTGAATACGCTTGATGGCCAATGTGAAGGGATACGTACCTTGAATAAAATATTTATTCAATTCAAGGAGAGATATCAATTAAATATTATTTATTTAATGATTTAATGTTTAAAATTCGAAAAAAATACTTAAAAATTTTAAAAAAATGTAAAATTTGTTGTGCAAGGAGATTTCAATAAGGAGATCATATTGGACGGTTTGGATAGGTCATTTAAATTTTCAAAATTGAAATCTGACGGGGTTTAACCGAGACTCTGGTCCAAGTGCTTTGATTGAAAGTTTTCTCTCTCTCTATATATATATAAGTATAGTACGACATATATACTTATTACAATTTTTTTTTCTGTTTTACTTTTGCGTTTTTTTTTCAATACTTTTGTCACACCCCGACACATAGGGCATGACAATCCCCGCCGCGAATACACAATCTCTGTGCACCCGCAAGGCGTTTCCTTACTAATTACAAGGGTTAAGTTCCAGCTTACCATGTTCTACCACGTTGTCTCCTATGACTCACTGAGTCATCATGGCAAGACAAATTTTGGCCTAACTTCGCTTGACTTGATCGAGCCCATCTCTGTAACCTGGAACCCACATCCATTGTGGAAAACATGCAAAAGCACGGAATGAGAAATAAATTCTCAGTGCGGGTTTTAGTTCCAGTACGTGGATTTAAGCTAAAATTCAAGTTCTAGAAATAACACCCATGATTAAATAATTTATTGATTAAACATGACAGTAAAAACATTATTTGCATTTAATATAAACAAGGTATGCATGTGTCAACTTAAATGATATCAATTGCAATTCTTCGTTTAAATCATGATATCCAGCATATGACCGTAATTGAAATCGGACGAAATCACAAAATCTGACTATGACAAAAGTCATATACATGTCGGAATTGAACACGTGGCACAAATCCCATCGCAGACAACACGTGTCTGGATATGATAGGAAACTGAGCGTGTCAGGGGTCCGAACATGGCAGAATTGAGCATATCATAAATCTGAACAAATCACAAATCTTCCCCTAACCCGAGGGCAGGCAAAAGGGAATTTCAAACCCACATGTCATTAACATAATTTCATAATTATAATCATATTCACTCAGGACTCCTAACCCAACCGGTTGGGCAGGCAAAAGGAGACCTCTCCCTAACCCGAGGGCAGGCAAAAGAGACTCATCTCTAACCCTGGGCAGGCAAAAGGGAGTTCCAAATCCGCATAGCGCTACCGAACTGGCCGAAGCCGGGGGCCAACCGACTCCGGAGAGTGATGCAAACATATCAAACCACACATATCAAGCACATCATATCATATCTCATTTATTCATGCACATCATTTCATTCCTTTCAGTCAGATCATTCATAAGTCGGATCTATCAATAGCAACATCATTTCCAAATATCTGACTGTTACTTATCAAATTTTTCAAAACGGAGAACATGCATCTCAAAATGCAGTTTTATCAATAATTGGGCACTATCATTTAAAATGCTTGAATACGGTCATGCAGGCAAACGAGTTTCCAATATGCATATGAATAAAACATATTTTATTAATTACTTAAACTTTAACAAAAATCCAACGTAATTCCGCACCTGGATAGTAGAAAGTTTAAACGTAGTTTCTCGATATCTCATGATGATTCGGATGCTTGACGGCCATCATACTTGGGTTCTCTCCCTTAACGGTTTGCTAGGCTTGATAGTCACATGTCAAGTGATTCTAGTTCGTTTTCCTAATAAAACAAGTGACTTTCTTACTAAC
The DNA here is from genome assembly GCA_028095005.1 of Rhynchospora pubera. Lineage (NCBI taxonomy): Eukaryota > Viridiplantae > Streptophyta > Magnoliopsida > Poales > Cyperaceae > Rhynchospora > Rhynchospora pubera. Next base: position 82,493,164 of record CM051462.1, on the reverse strand, counting down.
CGTTAAATACTTAAAGTAACCTAAATAACCTAATTATTGGCGGTTCTTGGGTTACCATACTGACGGCCTAAGTTAACCAGACTGGTTGAGATTTGGAAGGTTAAGTTCAAATTATTTATTTAGAAGATTCTGTTTTAAAATATATTACTAAATATTTTGCTTAATCATTTAATAATTGATTTTGACTTTCCAGTTATTAATAAGTTGTGATAAAATTCTGTTTGTTTCCGTTATATAAATTATTAATTTATATTTATGAAAAATTCCAACAGTTATATTATTCCCAAATAAATTTCATATATGGCTAACATGTCATTTGGAATTTTTAAAACTATCTTTTATTTATACCCCATAATTAGTAAGAACATAGACATATATTTCATATAGAAATATCACCTGAGTATCCCTGAATGTCATAACTTAAGGAAACATATTAAAAGGACACTTTAAATTGAATTATAATTACATCCATTTCTCGTGATTTGTAATTTGTGGAACTATTATCTTCTGCTTTGTTTATTTGATCATATATGGTTAAGTTAGTATATATATATATTCTATATATTTGACAAAAGTTGATTTGTCATTAACTAAAGAGATGTAAGGATGTATCTAGTGAATAATGCCATCAGTTTTAAGTTACCAAGTTACCGTGCATTTATTCCCTCATATAACTAGACACCAATTATTTTAAGCTTGTCATCATGTAATACTTAGATAGTCCTTTTTACTGATTTATCATCAGTATCCATTTGATCGGTTCACAATTAATTTAGCTTAAAATGAACTCACTCAAAATCAATTACCTTAGAATCTTACACGCCAAACTCAACCCAAAAGTTCAGAGAATCTTATTACATTCGATTGGTTGCTTAACAAATTTTCACTAGTATCCTTCTAACAAGACATATTTATACTTTTGTAAAATAGACCCTGAATTTTTGCTGGCACTAGGAAACCATCCCTGAAACTTGACAATTTAATCCCTGGAATCAAAGGCTTCGTACTAGCTTGCTTTAGAGAAGGTACCTGATTGGTACAACGACTGCACTGGCCTTGTATATAGAGGTTCAGATCAATACAAAGAGAAATTTAGGTGTTTACAAGGTATAGATTGACACCATGGCTATCTTGGTAGCAACTGAGCACAAGCACATCTAGACTTTCAAACAAATCTCAACTTCAAACAAGGTCTCGAGGAATGAAGGAGCAAAGCTTTACCCTGCTACTGCCATAGCTCAGGCCTTCTATCCTTCTTCACGAACCCGTCACAACCTCATCGAAATTCAAGAAAGAAAAGAGGAACTCGGTGTGTACCCCAAAAATCGGAGAAAACATGGAAAGGAAGCTATTTATAGGATAGAAATTGGGTACGTGGCTCTAACCCAGCATGCCACGAAGTTGAGTCGGTAGAGAGGATAAGCTCTCCAAAGTGGGGCCCGTTGTCAAATCGGTTCAGCATGGATAAGAGCGAAGAGGTTCGAGAGAGAGAGAGCGTTTAATTTTAATCCAACGGAGAAGAAGCTACCCATCTACGCAAGCCAATCAGAGAGGGAGGAGAAGGAGATGAAAACGAAATAGAGAGGAGTATCGGATCCGAAATGGTGAGAGAGAGAAAATTAAGAGGAGTTAAATTGGGGTCTGGGATCCGGATCTTAATCCAACGACCCATAAAATTCAAAAATTGATCTTATGATCCAATGATCCAAATCAACCAGGATTTGATTTACTAAATTTGTGAAAATTATATATTCATAGTTTTATTTGATCTTTATTCAAAAATTATGAGTTTTATCATCTTAATATTTTTGTTAGTTAATTTACCTTTTATTGAATATTTTTTTTTATTTAGATTTAGTCTGATTTAAGCTCAATTAACCCAGTAATTTGAGCTTTGATTTTGCTAGAATCATTTAGATTACTATTAGATACCACACAATTTGAAAGATTTCCATTTCGAGTGAATTTCACTGTTACAATTTAATTAATCATTTGAGATTATTAGTTTTAAAATTTTGTTTATCTTAATATTATTTTTAAAATTAATCTAATTGTTATAATTAAACTGGATCTGGTATTTCTACTATGTTACAACTTTTTTCCGTTTTTATTTTTCGTTAATTATTTTTAGTTTTTCTTTTGCGTTTTTGTTTATTTTTTCATAACTTATCTTTCTGTTTTTTTTTCTTTTTTCTTTTCTTAAATTTGATTTTTAATTTTTTTAATAAATGAAGAAATTCAAATATAATTAAATAAAATTATCCTCTTTTATTCCGGACTTGCCACAGGTTTAAGACGGGTTCACGGGACGGGGCGGTCCGGTCCACAGGTTAAGACGGAGCGGATTAACATAGATTTTTTTAGAAAGGGCGGCCCAAACCCGCCGTAGACCCGTCCTGGTATAACCCTTCGGTCTATCGCGGTCCATGGACGGTCCGGGGCGGTTCGGTCCATGGGGCGGGTTTGGGGTGGGACGGGTCCGACCCGGAGGATTTTTGGCAAACACTATTGGGTAGTCCTACTGCAAATTCCTCAATTCCTACTTTTTAAGGAAAAAACAAAAGAAAAAGGAAAAAGGAAAAAGGAAAAAGAGAAGCACGTGCCGCACTCCATTAATTGTCCAAAAAAAAACAATAATAATAAAACAAAATCTAAAAGAACTTGAACTGATTGGATAAAACCATAATGCTATATATATTATAATCATAGAGGTCATTTTTATTGAATTCCCAAAAACAAAAACAAGCAAGACAACCCGACAATGTGTCATCGCTAGAATTTAAAAACTACTCAACAAACAGAAACACTGATTGTAAATAAAGCACTAAACGTACGTAGAAAATATGGAAACTAAGCTAAGCCAGTCTAATCAAGCTACTCATATGACCTCAACCGAAAGTACTACACTGCCCTGCCCCAATCTAATTGTCCACAACAGTGCGAATAATTTCATCCTCAGCCCTAATTGCTGGGCAGAAGGTCAGAGCAAAGGTATTGGGAATTTTGCAAGCAGCAGATAACGCATTGTTCCCGCAGCCAGTTTGCAAACATTGAAGTACTTTGCATTGTTCCTCGTTGTATCTTTCTAACGGTGCAAACGACATAGGGATGGTCACCTTGTTGTTATATTTGAGGCCGATGTTGACGTGATCGCCGCTTGTGTGGATCAACTCTGCAAAGGTAAAATCACCACTGCCATCAGCTGTGCATCGTTCCCCACCGCAGTCGCCAGTCATGCATTTGATACCAGTTGAAGAAAAGGTGCAACCAGTCCGGGGCCAAATGCGGCCTTCATAGATGTCCACTTCTACGATATATTGGTCTTTTGGCTGAAGCCCGCCCTTGTAGGGGTTCTCGTTACTGGCTGCATTTTTGAAGGCAGGGTAGATAACCTCGCGGCAACCGTTCGACACTATTATTGTTATGGGTTTTGTGTTGTCTGAGTGGCCGAGGAAGAGCAAACAAACTAGCGAGAGAAAGAGGGTAAGGTGCTTGAGAGAGGCCATGAGAAATTTTGAGAGAGCTAGTGAAAGTTCGGAAGATGTTGCGTTGTGTTGGATGGCTTGTAACTAAGGAACCACTTCTTTATATAATAGAGCGGGAATAATTCAGGACCAACAAGTGAGTTTTTAAATTTTTTTTTTAAGTCCCGTTTGGATCATATGGAAATAGAAGGAATAATTTTTCTTCTTAAACGTAAATTTATTATAAGCAATCCAAATTCTTTTTAAAATTACACATTTTTCAATACTTTTCGCCTAGGAATAGATTATTCCTCTTATTTTTAAGCCATCCAAACGGAGTCTAAGAAAGACAACACTTAACTTTAAATTTTTTTATTCATAATTTTGGCATATATTTGGCCTATGATCTCCGCCACTTCCCCAGTTCCGCCCTCGTGTATTAGGTGCATCCGTGCGTGGTAACAATTACTAAATATGAGTCGTACATCCAATCAATGTACCAGCAGCCTGAAAGTAAGAGCTTTGCAAGGAATCTGATGCTCCTTTCACGGAGTTGCCATTTCATTTGCGGAAGCCACGAAAAAATAAAAACTGTATCGTACTCTGCACGTGAATTACACTAGATTCTTTTACTAATTTAAAATTATTCCGATATTAAATAATTTCGGTGCAAAATTCAAGTTAACACTTAACAGAAGAGGAAGGATAAAAGACGGTGACACTTCCCATGTGCTGCGACAGGGGCGGATCCATGTACAACAGTACAAGTAGAACTAGTTCAGGCAAGTGTTTGGGTTGGATTTTTGAAAAATATTGGTCCGGTTAGTGAATTTAACTATGGTGTATGGGCTTAAATTTGTTTCGTGCCTGGGCTTAATCCGTGTGAAGTTAATCTGTGCTCGGGTTGAACCCAAAATAATTTTCTTTTTCCACGAGTCGCTCGCTTGATGGCTTGAGGCCGTTTCAGCGTTTTCTATTCTTTATTATTTTTTTTTTTTCTGATTTTTACTTAGAAACTGCTCTGCTTTTTTCGGCTCCGCAGTCCGCACCCGACTTCACTCCTCACCCGATTTGTCCGATTTGTCCTCCCCCAAACCTTTTGCTCTTGAACCTGGCTCCAATTAGGACCCGAAATCAGAATTTTTTTTAATTTAATTATGACTCGCATCCCATTTTTGTTTCTCTGCAAATTTGCCCCAAGCTTCAAATTCAATCTTAGATGCTATGCCTAGAAAACTAACTATAACTTGTAGATAACTAGGTAATTCATCCCGCGAAATGGTCTGCAGTTTATGCGACTAAAATTATAGATAATTCAAGAAAGAGTAAACGGTACATATCAGATGAGATAATTAAAAGTACATTACATAAAAAAAGTTGAAAATATTTCAAAAGGCAGCAACCAAATCCAACTGTAAGATATCAGTCATCACAAACTCGTTTATTTTTACATAGGCTCCGTTTGGATGGCTTCTTTCCGGAATAAGGAATAAGGAATAACCACTTTTTATCAATAAATTTATTTCTAACCATCCAAACTCTTCACAAAAGTTACACACTTTCCAATAAATTTACTCCTTTCCAATAAATTTCTTCTCTTCTTCCTTCTTCCTACCTTATTTTCAACGCATCCAAATGGAGCCATACATCAGCAAGCTTGTTCCATATCAAAAGCGCGAACTCAAGACATAAAATGGGAACATAGACTACACAAAGGTTTTTTTTTGTCAGAAATCCAACCGCACACTAGATAATTCCAACAAAAAATGGGAACATAGATATAAAAATTGGCCGAAAGCCTAACTGAGACAAAAAAAAATTGGTTGAAACCTTGATTTTCAATAATAAACATTGTATGAATGAATATATCTAGATCAATCAGAACAATACCAACTGTTAGAAAAGTGAACTGGAAAAGGAGTGCGCTGAAGCAACACACGCCAAGTAATGCCACCAGCCACCAGCCACCAGCCATATACTCATGTAGAAGGGGAACATGCTAACCTTTGTATCGATCTATTTTATACCTGAGACCTAATACATGCAATTAAATGTGATAACACTATTAGTGTGGAAAAAGCAACAAAACCGAATGATATCGTTGATGATAGGGATATGTTTATTTTGTAGTCTATCTCAGTATCGTTTCTCTTTACCTAATTAAAAAGGTACATTCATGAAAGCCAATGCATTAGCATGGGGCAATTTCTTCTATGCCACTCAAAACTGGTGAAATTGTGGAATTGCCATCCGATTTTTCAAGTTTGTGATTTTGCCACCCAAAATTATGGTCACCTTTGTGTTTTGCCACTTTGGCCAAAATTTTCTGCTATATGTACCTAAATTTATGTACCCAGATTATTAATTAATCTTCCTTTGTTCTACTAATTTAAGTTGGTATACTCGGACTATAACCTCACATCATCGTGTTTACCCGCGATCTTTCTCTTTTTCTTAGGTACTGTACGGCAGGATGATTCTTTTGGTTTCTTAAGAATTTTCACTTTTAATTAGCGTTCTCCGGTTGATTAATTTAAACAATTTTATTAGTTTGGTATAATCTCCCCCTAGGTGCCTACCCAGAATAATTAGGAAATTAGAAAGTCATAATATTAAGAAGACAAACCTCGCTCTGATACCAGAATAGGATAGTAGCGATCGGATCGACTTTGAAACTTCTGATTACTAATGAATACTGGTTCCAAAGTTTTGAGAGGAAAATGAGGAAATTTTAATGATATCCGGTAAATGATACAAGAGAAGGGTGATTACTTGGTGTGGGATGTGTGTCCTGCCAAGTGAAACACCATCTGCTTATATAGCCTAAGGGACTCTTCCTTTGATGCTCAGTAATTGAGTGCGGGTACGCTGTTTGGGCCCCATCGTCCATATCAATTAGTGGCATTTACAGGTGGAATTTGTCCTTACACACACTAGTGGGCATCAACAGTACAATAATTGCCCGACAAAATAAAAGAGATTTCCTGCACCAATAAAGTAGGCTAATAATGACACGACCTACCCTGAGTGGTACCGAAAGTTAATACAATAATGTGATTCCCATATGATGGTGGGACTCACTAATAGTAATGGCCTTGCTGGATCAATTGTATCTTTTGGTGAATTCTTAACAGCTCATCAATGTTATGACTAACTGGTTCTAGTGCACTGCTAGCCCAGTTGTCTTTGGAGGCACTTTGTTCAAGCCGAATCTTTTGAAGATAGCTCAATGTTATGAGCTTTTCAACCTCCTTCAGGATTCTCTGTATTTGCTCATCGTGTATTTCCTTAAGTCTAAGTTTCATGGCTTATTCCCAATGAAAAGACCTCGAATAAACTGTTATTATATCACCAGTGATCACTTCATAATCCTGAAGTGAGTTTGTCTCTCCTCCTAAAGTTGCCCATCTTTCAGCTTGCTGAAAAGCTTGCCTACTTCCTGGTCTAAACCCAGTTGTTGAGCTTCCTTCATGGATTCTCATTAAATCTCGCAAATGATCAAGCACCATCTCCTGAAAATAAGATTTTGCAAAATTACATATAAAACATAAATAAATTTTCTAAAAATGTCAGCAGTTTTCCGTAGATTACTGCCAGACGGGTCCTTAGATACAATGGTTATGGTGGGTTTTTCCAGCGGTCCACCATGCCCGCTTTCGCTCTAGAGGTTTTGAAAGAAAGATCCTTCGTCTAGCATATTTTCAATATGCCCGACAATTGTTGCCAGATTATTGATTATCTCCTCAGGAGCTTCCTTTGTTTCTTCGAGCACCTTTTCCAAATCGGCTAATTGTTTGTTAACAAAATAACAGTTTTCGATTTTCACCATATTTGCTGTTAATCGTGATAGCGAATCAGCCAATACATTCATTTTGCCATCAATATGCTTGAAATTTACTTGCACTCCCGTTCCTGTAACAAAATCAACAAAATTAATCCATCGAACTCTTGAAGGTTTGTTTTGTGCTGACTTGTTATAGAAACTGATTATGGCCTGACAATCAGTTCTGAGAGTGATCTCCTTTTGATCCAGGTAGTGAATCTTGAGTGCCTTCATTGTTTCCATGCAAGCATAGATCTCCGCATCTATTGTGGATTTAATCACTGGGAATTTTCCGCTTGCATACGCACAAACTTTCTCCGTGTTTCGGGGGTCATGCTTTGCTTTCTTCCATTTGCATACTCCGCCCCACCCTTCCATGCATCCGTCTGTTTCAAGGATGATGTAGGATCCTTCCGGAGGAAGCTTGAGATCTGGGAGCTGCTGCACCGCTTGTTTGACCTTTCTGATAATCTCATAGTCTGAGCTTTTGAGCCTTTTGTCACCGTGTTCACTTGTTTTTGAATATAATGGCCCAAGTAATGTCCCCAATTTTGGTATGTATGATCTGGCATAGTTGAGAATGCCAAGCCATGATCTCATACCAGCCTTCTCCTTCAATTTTTCTTCATCGAAAGAAATGATTTTCTTGATTATGTGCGGCTGAAGTTTGATTTTTCTGTTTTCAATAACTGCACCCAGAAATTCGATCTCCTGTACATCTATTTTCATTTTAGTTGGTGAGAGTACAAGCCCCCATTTCTCACAAATTGTCAGCATAGCCTCCAAGTGTTTGGCATGCTGTTCTTCATCTTCAGAAAACACCAGTATATCATCGATGTAGACTGCTATGAAGTTTTCCGTTCCCCGGAGCAGTCGTCCATCTTTCTTTGAAAAATTGCTGGTGCATTTTTCAACCCGAATGACATAACTAGCCATTCATACAAGCCATTTGGAACGACAAAAGCCGTCCACTCAACTGATTCAGGATCCATTGCCACCTGATGGAACCCACTTTTTAAGTCGAATTTCGAGTAAATTCGACTATTGCCGACTTTCTTAAGGATGGTATTAATTCCTGGCAAGCTGTATTGGTCTTTGTGGGTATTATCATTGAGGGTGCGGTAATTAAATATCATACGCTCCTTGCCTTTTATTTCAGCACTAGTCTTTGGATCTATTGATGTACCTGAATTTACCATCATTGTCATGGTTCTGTGTCGGCTCTTACTGGATCGTATCACTCCAATCTTGAGTAGCGCCTGAACATGTTTGTCAAATTGCTCTTTCATTGCTGGCGTGACATGTTTCAGGGGCTTGTCTTGGATTGTGATATCCGGGTTGATAATGTCTAACTTGCACTTAACCCGATTCTTTTCCCAGTGTTGGAGAGGATTTTCTCCAATATACCCTTGTTCTTTTAATCTCTCCAAAAGGGGTCTGAACTTCTCCTTGAATTTCTGCGATTCTTCACCACAAGAGTATGCAGTGATTCTCTGAATCTCAAAATATTCTAGCTCAGATTCTTCGATTGCTGCTGAAGCTGCCACCTCAGCGTCAACTTTTGTCGCGATTGTTGTAACATTTTTGTAAAATGTTACCATTTGGCCCTCAATTCTAAGCCCTCCTTGCATGGCTCGGATGAAATTGCAACCAATCAGCATTTGGATCCCATCCCTCTGCTCCATTGGGAATGCGTAGGTGAAAGGGATACGAAAACGGTTTTCCTCGATAGCCATTATTCCGCCTTTGAGTTTTTGGTTGGCTATTTGAGAAGAGTTAACCCCGTTAATTTGGATGGGGTACGCACTTGGTTCCAAAGCTTCTTTTGTAACTGCATTCTAGTCTATTCAGCAAACTGTTGCGCCAGTATCCAAGATTGCTTGGATTTTGAACTTCTCAACCCCTGGTATTTCCATTGTCAGCTCAATATTATAGAGTCTGTTTAAGACTCTTTTCCCTTTTTCTTGGATCCGAAACTTGGGTACTAATGTATTCGTTTCTATCTGTCAACATCTTGATTACTACTCCATTTTGTTTCTGGATATAGTTTTCAATTGCTTCGTCATCCGAATCTACTCCTTCAAGAATTGGCTTTTCCGGAGCTTTTCCTTTTGTTGGATTTCGCATTTCGTCCCGATCCTTTCCCATCTCCAATTCTTCAATTCTTTCCTTTAGCCTTTGATTTTCTGCTAAGAGGAAATTTGTATACCCTATCAGCTCATTGATTAGGGCATCTTTGTTGTCATACTGGGGATTTGATTTTTGTATTGTTAGCCTTCTTCCCAGGTTGAATCTTGAACACATCGGGCAGACAGTCAGACGACATATACTGCAATGTGCTCTCATCCTTGGATTAGTCTGTTCTTTGCAGAACAGACACTTCATGAATTCTTGCGCCACTGGGCTGTTATCCTCCCATTGATGCGCGGAGTATTGGATTTCTTGAGGCACTGAGATCACTACCCACCATGAGATTTCTTCATTTGTTATCATCATTGCGGTTTCGTATGGTACCCTCATTTATACCAGCCATTAAAGAATGACCAGTACTTCCTTCCCCTTCAGAAAATGAACAGATTGCATCACTATCTGGTTCATTTTGATCTACCGAGAGCACATCCCAGTCGTCATCTAGATCTAGATTTTCAACTATGGCTGCTCTTGCAATGTTGCCCTTTTGTCTTGTGCAATTGCGTGCAAAATGTCCTTCTTCACCACATATAAAGCACTTGCATTTTCTTACTTTATCTGCATGCTTCCTTTTGAATACCCTGATGTGCGTATCATGTGGTTTTCCTCGGTATGTCTTTGCCTTTCTAAGACCATACTTCTTGTTCTTTTGATAATAACCTGGCACTGGTATGCAGCTACAGAATGAGAGATCTTTGAGACTTCTTTGGAGTGCAACTCTCTTACATTGTTCTGCCAGGTACTGGTAGGTGAAATGTATTCTTGGAATAACCCCTACCGTATTGCCTGGGTATTTCTCAGTGAATGCCTTCTCAATTTCTCCACCAATGATCGGAGGCATTGTTCTGAAAAATTTTGTTGAGAGTTCAGGAGATATGTACATTCTTCCTGATTTTGCCGCTAAGATCTTATAATCGTTTATATAGTCGAAAAGATCTTTCACATTGTGGCATGAAAGCCTCTCCAGGTCGTTGTACGCTCGATCTTGCTCTTCAGTGGACCCGTTTGTCGGGTCCTCCAACAGGAACATTCGTCTGATTTGTGATATTACATTTTGCGGATCATCGGCGATGTTCACTAGTTCTTCATATTCAGTGGGGAATGTCATTCTCCACTGAATCCAGGTCTTTTTCTCCGTTTCACCTAGGAGATTTTCGATGTAGTTGACTTTTGATTTGTTATCTGCCCAGTTTTTCTCATTTATCAGGTTGAGCGTGATTGATTCCCATCGGGAGATAATTTCTGAGTATAGCCCAATATCTTCTGGTAAAACCAGGATTGCGCCTTGACTGGCTTGGGCTGTTGGCAGATTAAACCTTTCGTTCATTTGCCTTGCATAACCACCGCGGATATTGCCCAACCGTGCTTTTATCTCCGGGATTTGGGGATTCTGAGGTTGTCTTGAACCAGGTGGGTACATGGCTGGTCCCATAATTGGTTCATGTGGTATTCTTGTGAGTGAAGACTCCGCGGTTGAGAGTACCGTCTCCACTTTCTTTTTGAGATTTTTGAATTGTGGGTATTCCATCTCTTTTACCATATAAACCGTCTCGAATAGATCTTCGTCCCACTTTGTTTTAGAATTTGGGGAACTGGCATCTTCCCCACCACCTTTCGCTAGAATACTTAGCAAGTCTTCATGTTGGTTTGCTGGTGCATCCAATTGAGATAGGAATTGCACCGTAGAGAGTGTCTCGTCTTCGTCTGACTCATCCCATTGACAAGTCATCATGAGGGCTTGTTCCTCAAACCACTCACTTTCTGCATCAATGGTTTCTAGCCAATTAAACTCTGCAAATGTCATTTGCACGAGTTCGTCTTCGTTGTCTAGTTGTTCAATAGCAAACCATTGATACGGGTTTATTGGTTCCATCATTTCAACTGTTGGTTCAGTTTGTTCGGCTTTGAGTATTGCCAAGAACCATTTTCCTAATAAGGAACCATCATCTTGCTCAGTCTCATCATCTTCACTGAATTCCTCAGGGTCTGAATAGATTTCTGGAAATTCTGGGTCATCTTCGTATGTCCAATCATCATCTATTGTGAGTAGACTGATGAATTCTTGTTCGAGTTCTTCTTCATCATTTTCTCCATGAATAGCTTCTTGTTCGGGGGTTGTTGATGCATATCCCGAAAATCTGAATGACAATGAGCCGTCTATCCTTGCTCGAATTCGTGCTGCTTGGGGATTCTGGATTTGTGAGATAACAGCTGGTCTCACAAGCCATTGTCTTCCTTGGAGTTCTGCAGTTGTCCTTTGCGAGCCAGGGATGGCCCGAACTCCTCGGCTTGCTAGGTGGTCCGCCACGTTCTGAACATTGTATCTGTAATTTGTGTGGCTTGTATTGGATAGTCGTCCGATTAGGGATCTTGAGAGTAATCTTTTACTCTCACCACCTTGCCATCCCTCATACCCATGAGTTTGAATCACTAGTTGAATGTGATCTCTAAAGTCACGGATACTTAGAGTCATATCTCGAGCAGTATATGCCAACTGCGTTCCAGATGTAAGATCCATTTCCATAGAGCTAATAACAGCTCTATCATCTCGCCATCTAGTGTCCCTGATTAACACTAGTGCATTCACACCTGCACTCCGCCTGTGCAGCGTGTATAACCAAACCATAATTAGTCCGATATGCAAATGTTGGAGCCCTTCTTGTAAAAGCCTATTAAAGCTTTCTTCAGAAATGAAAGGTAACTCTACTTGCTGGCCATCTGTGACCAATGTTCTTTCATCCGAGTAATGTTGGTATACCCGGTGTCTGCTTTCTGACCATCCGGCTTGGTACAGAGTTTCTGCTGGGACTTGCTGTGCTCGTCTGTATTGAGAGATGTTGAGCTCAGCGTCAGGATTCATTTGTGACTCAAGGCTTCGCTGGTACCGTCGAGATTGACCAGCGAGCCTCCTTTGAGCCTCAAATCTGAGTCTAGACCCAAGGCGATAGCCACGGATCTGATCTTCAACAGTAGGGGTTTGGTTTGTGTCTCTTTCTGACACTGATGGTCTTGCTGCCTCTGTTGTTGTTTGTGTTCTGCTCATGCCGCTTTCTTTTTCTCAGCTTCAAATATTTCTTTTGGGTTTTTGAACACAAAAAGTTTGCCTTTCAGTTTCGGTACTGCCGGCTTGCTAGGCTCTCCTAAGCTCAGCTTCTGAAGTTGTTGCTGGATCTGATCTAGGGAGTTAGTCAGGTCGTCAGGTTGAGTGACTTCCTTTCCTTTCGTAGCTTCTATTTTCTTAACTGCTGCTTTCAGATCTTCAACTTCTTCAGTCAATTTAAGCAACAATTGGATAATTGTATTATTTTGCTTAAATTGTACGTCTATTGCTCGCCCGGTGATGTCTTGTGGCTTGACAAAACCGACTGCCGGTAGGTGGATTGTTTCTGTTGCCTTAAGCGCTTCTTTGTAAATTGTACTGTTTGCACTGAGGCGCCAGTCACTCATAAAGAAAATTAAATTTTGTAAGGATTTTTAGAATTTCTACTGGTTTATTCTTAAATGACTTTTATTTCAAAAATATTCTAGGTCGGCCTTTTCAGGTTTGATTATACCATCTGGTTCTTCTTGGGGACAATTTTTGGGGTTCATGTAACACTTTTATATGGTCATAGTGGCATTTATAGAAGAATTAACTTTTGAGTGGCATTTTCACAATTTCCTTCTTTTGGAGTGGCATAAAAACAATTTCCCTTTATATTCACTACAACAAAAAAGATTATTAGTACCGGCTCATTAGTACCGGTTTTTAAGAAAATCGGTACTAATAATAAATCATGGCATTTTCGTAATTGTTAGATATATTATTTAGTACCGGTTTTTTATAAAAAACCGGTACTAAAAATCAATTAATTAGTACCGGTTTTTTATAAAAAACCGGTACTAAAGGTTTGAATTTATTAAAAAAAACCGTTATATTTTTAGTACCGTTTTTTTATAAAAAACCGGTACTAAAAATAAATTAATTAGTACCGGTTTTTTATAAAAAAACCGGTACTAAATATTTAAAGAATTAAAAAAAACCGTTATATTTTTAGTACCGGTTTTTTATAAAAAACCGGTACTAATTAATTGATTTTTAGTACCGATTTTTTATAAAAAACCGATACTAAATATATAACAGTTTTTTTATTTGAAAGCGATTTTTAGTACCGGTTTTTTATAAAAAACCGGTACTAAAAATAGGCAGATATTTTTTAGTCGAACTATATTGTCTTCCTTCACTATTCCTTTGCCTCTCAAGGTCATATACTGTTCATGGCTATTTTATCCTCTCTCTAAAACCGACAATTTTCATACTCTCAAAAACCATATAAATAAAATAGCAAAAAATTTACAAAAATTCTGAAAAATTGGAAAATCATTGGAGGAAGCAAAGGAGATCAAAGGAAAGCTAAAAAGATTCGCATTTGAGGTTTTCTTATTGAAGAGGATCGATCAAGAGAAGGGCAATTACGGTAATTCGCATTTGAGGTTTTCTTATTGCTATTAATTACCTTTATTGTTATCGTACAACTCAAGACATTTCACTTTATTTCTTTCAAATAAATTGCTGTACCTTTTTTTTTGTAATATTCCCGTTGGTATTCGGAACATTTTTGTTGGCATATCTATATATTTTTTTTCGTCTTTTACTAATTTGATATTTGTATATTAAATTAAAAATAATAATAATTTTTCCGAATTCCGAATCATTCTGCATGTTTAAAAAAATATTAAAACTTGCATTTTAGTTGACACGTTTTTCTGCACTTTCTAGTTATGATAGTGGAGAAATATGTAGAAAAAATATTTGGTGTCAGGTCCTCGTAGGGAAATGTATAGGGATTGATAAAGCTCTTCTGTTTTAGATTGTTTTGAATGACTAATGCATTAGTTATTTCAAACTAATGCAGGATGGATGGACCGATGTATGGATCTGTTATTACAAGAATTCACAGAATCTGTTTTCCATACTTTTATTGCTCAAGTGATGCTCACTGTCTCACTCGCTACTCTCTAGCACAGTCTCACAAGTTATAATTCTCTGCATAAAACTAGCACTAATCGATGTACAAGTTCGTAATCACTAACTTGGCATAGATAGATTCATAGTTAACAAATACATACCTTGTCATCGGATAGCTCACAGTCAAAGTCACAAACTTAATCTTCCTTACCTTCAAGCATATGAATAAACATGGTTTCATATATATCACTACGGCCAACTCGTCAATTAAATTCCATATTTATGAACTCTAGTCCATATCAAAGAAGATGCCTCTGAAAATTAAATGAGAAACGCAATAAATACGTGTCTATAGGAACATATTAATTGCTGAATCTCCTGATAATTATGACTACAAGATCTGCGCAAAAACTATAGCAGCAAAAGGATGGTTAATTATGAAGATAAGATAGATTAATTCACGAAAAAAACGGTACTAAAATTAATTTAACAAAAAACCGAAAATTTTAAAAAACCAGTACTAAATATTTAATATTTAATTACGGTTTTTTATATATAATTAGTACTGGTTTTTTATAAAAAAACGGTACTAAATGTTTAATATTTAATTACGGTTTTTTTATATATAATTAGTACCGGTTTTTTATAAAAAACCGGTACTAAATGTATTATTTTTAGTACCGATTTTTTATAAAAAACCGGTACTAATATCGTTTCCTGCCACCTTTACTACCGGCTTATTAGTACCGGTTTTTTATTGCTGTTAGTACCCCCTATTATTAGTACCGCTGCAAAACCGGTACTAATGATAGGAAAAAAACCGGTACTAATATTAAAATTTGGCGTAGTGATTTTTCATTAGATCCCTTCTTTCAATTCTGATAGTATCATAGATATAAATCAATACAGATGAACAAATGTGCACCTATGAGGAATAGTTCTCTTGAAGACTGATATGAATGTGCGCTTGTCAAAAACGGACTGCAACCAATAAAAAATCATGCGAGAGAGGCATTAGATCGGTGAGGGTTCCGCTCTGAAATTTTTAAACTGAAAGTTTGCAGAAACAATCTAGGAAATCAAGTATGAGATTATGTACCTTTATTTACAAACTCAAATTTTCATGTATTTGGCCTATTGTCAACACAGTCGGCTCGACCTGTCCGTCACAACCCTTTCTTCACCTTGCATCTATGACAAAGCAGCTTAGTAGGCCAAAAAAATATGAGGCTTAAATTGGTCATTTTACGAAATAAATGAACAACATTAAAATATACAGCAAGAAAAGTGCATTTAACCAAAAACAACGATAATATTAAAATACTCATTAAGAAAAGGTAGATATGCTTACTTTGGCTTTGCATTCTGCAGTCTCCATGACAACCTTCCATAGTTGAGCTTCCACATCTACCGCAATTTTAATTAACCCCTTCTACAGTTTCCCAAAAAAAAAAAAAAATCAATCTGAAGCATATACATAAATAATAGAACTTATTGCTCCCGTAGAAGAGAAAAAGAGAAAGAAACAGTGGGAACCAATGATCAATAAATAATGACTGGAAGAAGAAATTAAGGAAAAACACCTCCTTAATTTAATAAAAAGATTGCAACATTCAATTTTAGTATATCACTTCAATTTCTATGCCCTAAACCTAATACGCACCTGAACACTGATAATTTGAGAAGAGATGTGCCCCTATAGATGTATTGTTGGCATCCCCACTAACAGCGGCTCCTGATAAAATCAAACAAAAGTGAAGAAAATACACACAAAACGAAAACAAAATGTGTGACAAAGCAAACCCTAGTTCGCCTGAGAGAAGAGAAAAGGAAATGGAAAAAACCAATCAGTAGCAAGACACTAACTGTGCAATACTATACTAAATCGAAGAAAATAAAGAGAATATAAAGCAATAAGCAAGAAATAGAAGCGTTCTCAACCTTATTCGAGGTTCTAAATCAATCGGCCAAGTTACTTGATCTGTTCTTCGTTTCAAACCTCATGCTACTATTGTTTTCCATCTGGTGTCGAAAATGTGCAGACAATCTGTGAGAAAGAGAAATCGGACGCAGGAACAAAAATGGAGAGAGAGTGCGAGTAGAAAGCCAGAAGCAAAGGATGGAGGAAGCATAATCTCTCTCTCCCAGTTTCCTTTTTGGCTCCGTGCAGAAAAGCAAAGGATGGAAGAAGGATCCATAAGCACATGTGCTGAAGAGGAAGTTGCCTGATGCCTTGATCCCTATAGCCGTTGGTGTGTCTGGAAGAGTTTAAATAGAAAGGTACCTAAGGAAATTGTGCAACACGGAAGGAAACAACAAACAACACTAAGAAAATCCACAGTATAGATCGATAGTGGGAACCTTCCTGTAGCCGTTCGCTCGACTGCAAAAACCTAAGTAGAAAGGAAGCTAAGAGATTCAGCTTGACACAGAAGGAGACAACAAATAATGCGCAGACAATTCACCGAACAAATCTTATATTGGAGACGGATGGACTTGATGAAATCCATCGCAAAGGCTCACAAATCCAACGGCCAGAGTTGATGTGGAGGTTCCTGTAGATTGGTCCAGGTAAAAATGAACTATTTTAGGATTTGGATGGATGAAGAAAAAAAAATGAATTAGCAGTATGACGATATGACCCGAGATATAGGTCTCGTATGTGTTCTACAGAATAAATACTCGGTTCAGTGATGTAACAAGAAACGATCAAATAACATAAATAATAACATAACAACTCAAAATTTCATATATCAAAATAATCTAACGAAGAAGATGACATCTTCTCCTTTAAATACAAAATGGCTTATTGTTTTGAAAATCAAAATATTAATAACTAATCTTAATAGCTTAGGAAATAGTAAAACTTAAATAATATTGATTATATTGGAAATCAAGTTCATTATATCTTTTGGAGACCAAACTATTCTTAAAGAACATCATCTTGAAGACTGCACTAATTAATTCGCGCATCAACTTTCGTGTCGTCTTGATGATATGGATTTGATGCGACAGCCACTTCTTACTCCGAGTACGGACGCGAGTCTGAACCAGAGTCAGAGTCGGATAGCTCGGACTCGCAATGCGTCATGCTCAAATATGAGCACATACTCCCTTTCTTTTGAGTCAATTCTGCTAAATCATACAGTGAAAAAAAGAGAAAGTTTAATATGCACTATAGTGCACAAGACGTTCTATGCATCACGAATTTTTCGGGGATATTTTTATAAATTGACGAATATAATTTAACCAATCTAATCTACATATTGAAATCTCATAGCAAACTAAATTTTACAATTTTTTAGATTTTATTACTATTTTTTTTGAATTTTTTAAAACATGCCATTTTTGGAATGTTATACTATTTACAATATTCCAAAAATGACATGTTTTAAAAAATTCAAAAAAATAGTAATAAAATCTAAAAAAAATGTAAAAATTGGTTTTCTATGAGATTTCAATATGTAGATTAGATTGATTAAATTAGATTTATCAATTTACAAAAATATTCTCGAAAAAGTCCGCGGTGCATAGAACGTTCTATGCACTATAGTGCATATTAAACTTTCTCGTGTAAAAAATTCTATCAATAATTAAAAATAAATAGATTCATGTATATAGTAACAATAACTTTAATGAGCTTATCATCTTTGTGAAGATGTATATTTGCTATGATTATTTTGTCTACTATTACCAACGGCCTTTTTTCAATCAATTTGAGTCTTATCTGCAACTTGACGACCTGAAATGCGCAAAATTTTGAACTTTTAGATAGACATCGA
This sequence comes from Rhynchospora pubera, assembly GCA_028095005.1. Lineage (NCBI taxonomy): Eukaryota > Viridiplantae > Streptophyta > Magnoliopsida > Poales > Cyperaceae > Rhynchospora > Rhynchospora pubera. The sequence goes on along the minus strand of CM051462.1, from coordinate 82,474,957 downwards.
CGGACCAAACGTGTTGTTACGGATATATTTATATCGAAAATTGTTTTTTTAATATTTACGTATTGTTTATTTTATTTAGATGATAGTAGACAAAATACTATTTTTGAACATATTTCAAACATACTAGATAGAATTTGCAAAGAATTTTCATAATCAAACTTCTGAGCCTGGAAAAAAATAAATAAAAAATAAAAATTAGATCTCTATTCTCTAGTAAATTTGCATGCATTTTTTTAAAATTTATTTGTGGTGACCCAAACATTATTAATATGTTGTATAGATTTGCTCTATCGTTATGCAAATTTAAAATTTTGATGGGCTTGATTGTGGTTGTGTTTGCAAATTTTCAAAACTCTCTCTGGGGGTTATGTAGTTGTGTTTTCTGCAATGCAGTTTCAACTCATTACATATTTACATCACTAAAATGCAATTACAACATTTCCTAAATCAGACGATAACATAAATCGGCGCAACATTTCTAACCTACACGAACTGTGACATTTAAAAAAAAAAACCCTACATGAACTGTTAAGCTACAAACTTTAAAACCTATAAGGCTATAATGATAGTTTTTAATACTTTTTACGCAGTTTTCAACTGCTTTATAAATTTTAACTCGGAAAAAAGATTAAAGTATTATTTTAATATCTGTAGTAATATAAAAGAAAAAGCTTTCAGATGCTTTAAAATGTATTAATGTAAAATTATAACATCTTTATACGTTTGTACAAAATTAAAAATAAACTCTATTATTATTTTACTTAAGGACTGTCATCAAACGCTAATATTTGAAAATAAGTTAGATTGACTTAGCCTGCAACAATTATTTTACTAGTCAAATGCAAAATTGTAACGTGTCTAAAAATTTGATCTTAGAATTATTTAGCAAATCTCTCGACAGAAATTGATATTTTCAACAGCGTGTGCAATTACGGCATGGTCAATTGTGGAAACCATCGTTTCCCCTGCAATATGTACACAGTCAACAGTTCTCTGTGTGATTTCCTCTTGAGAGGCTGAAACTGGGCCCCAATATAGGCAATTCTAAAATTTCTAAGGGCAGAAAGGTAAACTTTTCCCGGTCAGACGGAGAAAACGTTACGAGAAAATCCAGTGTTTTCAATTCTGTACCGGATACCGGAAATAGGAACAGTGACCGAAACGGGAGTATACGGCATTGTGTGACAAGATACCCGAAAATTTCGGAAAACATCTTGAAATACCTGATTTCGGCCACATGACCGGTAACGATACCGGTATGGTATTAAAAACACTGAGAAAATCCCGGTCTACACATCTGACAAGCAGAGAAAGAAAGAGAGAGAGAATACTTGCATCAAAAACAAAGAGCAATTAAGAGAGAGAGAGAGAGAGAGAGAGGCTCTTATATTTCTCAGATCCATGTCACTTTTGTAGATCTCTCGTGCAAAGAAGACGAGATCGAGTCGCCATAGACAGTCAAAGAGGCCGAGATCTGGCACGCTTCGGCCATGGCGGGAGCGGCGGGTGGCTTCGTCACGCGAGCCTTCGAGGCCATGCTCAAAGAGTGCGCTTCTAACAAGAAGCACGCGCCTGTTCAAAAGTCAATCCAGTCCTATCTCGGTTCGCCTCTCTTTCTCTCACTGTTTTACATTGTTGCATCCAATGGTGTACGAACGAGCTCTTCTCTATCCCAGTTGGTGCCCGATTGGGATCAGAGGGGATAGCATTTGGTGAATTAGCTGGCCTTTTGGTGTGTTTTGAAGTATGTATGCGTGTTTGATCCGAGATGCTGAATGGTGATTTAGTTTTCAAGTGTGAAATTTAAGTGTGCATTTGCATTTGATTACAGATGTCATCAAAGGGATAAAAGCAGAAACAACTAGTCAGGCCGCGCCTCCTACTGATGCTAGGTGAATTTTGTTTTACTCTTTTTTTTCTGCTGTTAGTTAACACCAGCTAACTGATTGCAATGACAAGTAGAGCTTGACATTTCCCACTTTTGCAACTGAGAACCAACATATTTGAGATATCTGCCATATCGACCCACTATTATGGTACAGGTTCATCTGTTGGACAGTGACAGTTTCACTACTGAGTATCCTAAGCTCTTTCCTTAGCATATATATTGAACTATAGTCAAGAAAATTAGTTAAACTATGGTAAAATTTGATAATGATCTTCTTATGCTGGCAGCATGAACATGAAAATTGAGAATACTTCAGCCCTTTCGGATACGATGTGCTGTGATCTAAGCTTAGTTCAGTTTGTTAGTTGTTGGAGTTTTAAAATTACTGAACAAGATGGTTGCCATTAATAGTTAGTGCCACAAATATTGGGTGTTATTTGCAAACATGGCCTGATGTTGGTTCAAATAGGGGAAAAAAGGTTAATGGTCTGCTAGCGACTCTGATTTTTAATATATTGTTTTATTTTCTGTTTTATAATCTCAAAAGTGAAACCAGTGATGTATCAAAAGAAGGGAATGATAATACATCAGCAACGCCAGCTGATGAACCAAAAACTGTGGCAAACAGTATGCCAATCACGGAAGTGCTTGCATCGGCAGGCCGTGCATTAGAAGGGACTCAAGCAGAACTTGTCTTGCAGCCTCTCAGGCTTGCTTTTGAATCTAAGAATGTTAAGCTAGTCGAACCCGCACTTGATTGTCTCCATGTATGAATTCTCTCGTTTTCTTTGGTGCATTTTGTGAATATTTGATTGAACTTGCAAATGATATACCCTTCTATCTTAGGATCAGTTGCTAATACAATTTAACTAATAAAAGTAATATCAAGCAAAAAATACCAATACCAACACAACCTTATCTCATTAACACGATTGACAATTAACTTCTGTAGATTGTTACTGATAAAATAAAAGGCTTACGAGAGTCTGAGCAATTAAGTCAATACTTAATGGAGTACACCTGAGTCATGAAGCCAACCTAATTTCTGTATCTTGTCTTGGCATATTGAAAAGAATATTTTGCATCAGTGCAAAATGTTGGAATCTTAATATTGTTTGCATGATATAACAATAAATGAGACTTTTTTTTTCCCCAAATATCCTGAGATTTTTTGTAATGGAATTTATTGCAAGTAGGATTCTCTGTTGTTTCGGCTTGAAAATTCTAATGATATATCCCCACAATAGAAAATTTTTTATGTATACACCTACCAAGAGCTATGACAATAAATCACTACCAAATATGAAGAGCATACTCTGATTATATGTATAGTATAGGGAATTGTTTTTCCAGGGCTCTTTGCATGGTCAATTTATGCTTTGTTAGTGCTTTCTTGAACTTATTCTGTTAGAATTTCGATGTGAAATAGGGTCATTTTTCAATCAGTTTCTGTGCAGTTTATGTTTGAACTTGAGTTTTCTCAGGCTAATTTGCAATTATGGCAATGTTTTAATGACCGTGTTTCTTTTATTTTCATGGTCCAGAAACTTATTGCTTATGACCATTTAGAAGGTGACCCTGGCATAGAAGGTGGCAAAAATGCCCAATTATTTACAGACATCCTAAATATTGTTTGTGGGTGTGTTGACAATTCCACTCCCGACAGGTAACTTTTGCAACTTCTAATTTCTTATCTTTTCCTCTGCACTTTGGTCCTTTAGCTTTCTTTGTGTAAATATAATTTGGATGAATTTCACAGCACAATTCTCCAAGTTCTGAAGGTGCTTCTTAATGCAGTGGCATCAAACAAGTTTAGAGGTATGTCTCATGACATTTTTGTGTGTATGCATATGTATCTTGTCATGTCATTTAACTAAATCCACTACTTGTGTGATGCAGTGCATGGAGAACCACTGCTAGGGGTGATTAGAGTATGCTACAACATAGCACTTAACAGGTTCCTGGCATTCAAAAAACATAAAATGTATTGTTATTGTTGTTTAAGATTGTGGCTGATAATTTGAATTTTGGCATGTTTCTTTAGCAAGAGTCCAATTAATCAGGCAACTTCCAAGGCCATGTTGACACAGATGATAAGTATTGTTTTTCGCAGAATGGAATCTGATCAGGTTTTTCCTATTTTCTATAAATTAGTGCAAATGAAATTATGTTGGCTTAATTGCATGTGACCCTGTCATTTCTCTGTTGTTGAAGCATGTATTTGACCTCTTAAAATTACATAATTGAAGCCTGAAAGTACTTTGCTATTCTGAATGTAGTAAAAATGCACTTTTGGCAGAACTGTCAACTGCTTGATTTCAGAGAATGGATGCAATTGAACAGAGGTTTAGATTAAAATGTCTATACAACCATATAATCTGATGAGTGCACTATGTAGTTGAATAGCCTAAAATAAACAAACAAAGAAAGATAAGAACTAATAAAAAAACTTAAGGTACTTAGGCAAGGTAGGATCAGTTTATCATATATGCCTTCAATGTAGAAGTTCTGGAGGTTCAGTTGCAATTAAGCCCAGTAGCCAATGCATATGCTGAAGTCATATAAAAACTTGAGTTACCACTGTAGGTGATGGTGCCACCATCAGCTGGTATTCCAGAGAAGAAAGATGCTGCATCAACAAGCACCGAAAAAGATTCTGGAAATGGCGAGATTTCAGCTGTCGAAGAAGAGAAAGAGAAGGGGGCAACACTGGGAGATGCTCTATCAACAACAACTACAACTGACGAAAGTTCTGCCTCAGTTGAGGAGCTCCAAAATATGGCTGGTGGGGCTGACATCAAGGTACTTTCTGAAACCTCTCAAGTCCCTTCTTTGTCCTTTTTTTTGCTTTCAAATTAATTCATCATTCTTTTGTAGCTGAAATTTGAAAAAAACTTCCAGAACCTCTATTTTTTTGTATACCTCATTGATTGACTTGTCATTGAAATTATCTGAAAGTTATTATCAGACCAATTACTAGAAAAGTTGATGAACCTAACCCTGCATCCTAATGGCCCTTTACACGTTTTTGTATTGATCTACTACAACTATACTCTTTTGAAGGAAAGAAACTTTGCATTTATGTTTAATTCAGAAATTAGACTGTTTGTTTTTAATTGTGTTTCCTGTTTGATATAGGTTTAAGGTTTACTTGTTTGTTCAAATTTCATTATCGAAAAGGTTTTCAATTTTAAGGATCTGGATCAGTAGGAAGGGTTGAAATTATCATGTATGATGAATTTCACTTTTGCATTAAAAGAACCGTACATTATACAAAGAGGAGCTTAAGCTTGTCTTTTGTTTGTTTAGGGTTTGGAAGCTGTCCTTGATAAGGCTGTTCAGCTTGAAGATGGCAAAAAAGTGATCCGGTATGTAGAAGTTTTCTCAAAGTTTACAAATGTTTAGTTTCTCTTATGAATATTGCACTTTTTAAATGATTTACAAGTTATCTCTTCCTTTATCTCAGAGGAATTGATCTTGAGAGTATGAGCATAGCACATCGTGATGCATTGTTGCTTTTCCGAACCTTGTGCAAGGTGGTGTCAAGTTATAAAATACTTCATATGTTTGGTGCTAACCATACCAGTGCACTAACTTGTGTTTTATATGATCGCAGATGGGTATGAAAGAAGAGACAGATGATGTTACCTCAAAGACCAGGCTTCTGTCGCTAGAACTCTTACAGGTATATTTTCTTCTCTGCATCCATATGATAGATAGTGAAAGGAACGAGAGATTTGTTCTTAATGTCATTGTTTCTTGCCATCCAGGGACTATTGGAGGGAGTGAGTGATTCCTTCACAAAGAACTTTCACTTCATCGACTCTGTCAAAGCATACCTTTCATATGCTCTTCTCAGGGCTTCTGTTTCTTCATCTCCAGTCATCTTTCAGGTTTCCATTAATTTTTCTGCAACCTCTTCTTTAATAAATGTAACAGTGGTTAGTTTGTTGTATGAATCCTAACATCTCAACCTGCTATTACCTGTCGTGCAGTATGCAAGTGGTATCTTCTCAGTTTTCTTGCTACGGTTCAGGGAAAGTCTGAAGGTTTGTTGACTTATTTTTGTTTGTATTATTGTATATGACTTCTAATTGTTGACTTTGATGACCTTCTGACTTCTGCAACAATGATTTTCTAGGGAGAGATTGGAGTGTTCTTTCCTTTAATAGTTCTGAGGTCGCTAGATAGCTCGGACACTGCATTGACACAAAGAGCAGCTGTTCTTAGGTAATTCCTCAAGTTTACTTTTTGCCCATTTTAACTTTCACTGTGAATTGGCCGTCCTTCCTTAGTGTCTTGTCCTGAAATTCTTTACATGCAGGATGCTGGAGAAAGTGTGTAAAGATTCTCAAATGCTTGCTGATCTCTTTGTTAACTACGATTGTGATCTCGAGGCACCGAATCTTTATGAACGTATGGTAAGCATAGCTTAGTCATATGTCTTGCTTGCTTTTAAGCATAGTGAACGTTTGGTAAGCATAGCTTAGTCGTATGTCTTGCTTTCTTTTTAAGTATAGTGAAGTTGTGATACCTGAACACAACATGACCTTTTGATGCTTATTTTGTTTATTAATAGGTGAATGCACTGTCTAAAATTGCGCAAGGGACTGTTAGTGCAGATCCTAACTCTGTTACTGCAAATCAGATGAATTCTGTCAAGGGCTCATCCCTTCAGGTTTGTTTCATGCTAGACTAGCTTTTTATTGTAGTAGGGTTTGTTGGGCATTCAACTTTTTTTACTGTTCAATTCTAACAAAAAACATACTTTTTAGTTTCATTTTTTTCCCCCCAATTGCACTAATATCTACAAAAAAAAAAAAAACTAAATGTGGCAGTGCTTGGTTAGCATAATAAAGTCATTGGTTGATTGGGAGAAAGTGAGAAGAGAATCAACAAACCATAGCACTGCGGTACAGTCTCTTGAAGAAGATGCTTCCACCAAGGATAGGGCGATAGAGGAGCCAAGGAGCAGAGAAGAGGGACTTAGTCACTTTGAAAAGGCCAAAGCTCATAAATCCACTTTGGAAGCAGCTGTTTCTGAGGTAGCACCATGATTTAAATGCTGGTATCTATTGAATCTGCACTTTTTAGTTGCTTTTGTTTACTTGTTTTCAAACATGCAGTTCAATCGGAAGCCTTCTAAAGGAATAGAGTACCTGTTGTCAAACAAATTGGTGGAGAATACTCCTTCTTCTGTCGCACAGTTTCTAAAGAGCACTCCTACACTAAATAAGGTTAATCTTCTACAGATTTTTGCATGTTGAAATCTTAAAATTACTGTTAGAAAGAAGTAACACTAGCAGCAATGAAGAGAAAACCCAGGTTTCTCTCAACAGCCCCATGTCCTTATTCCACACATTTCACCTTTTGACTTTGGTAGAATTAATAGAATTAATATGCTTTGATATATGAAATTTCGCAAAGTCAATGTACATAAGAACTTTGAAGGACCGGTGAATGCTTTTCCTTTTTTTTTGTTGAGTTATTGTGTTTTTGTTGACATCAGGTAATGATTGGTGAATACTTGGGGCAGCATGAGGAATTTCCACTGGCAGTGATGCACGCATACGTTGAATGCATGAAATTTGCTGGATTAAAATTTGATGTTGCAATACGCGAATTCCTAAAAGGCTTTCGCCTCCCTGGCGAAGCCCAGAAGATCGATCGTATCATGGAGAAGTTTGCTGAAAGGTATGAAATAATATGTGCTATGTACTGGACACTATCCTTGTAGAGCCTCAATTGTTGTATGTTGTAAAAATGATTTAAATAAACATTTTCTTGTAGTTTAAGCTTCAGTAGGGGCCTGATATCTCTTCATCTCTCTTTTCTCTCCTTGTAGGTACTGTGCTGATAATCCAGGGCTCTTCAACAATGCTGATACAGCATATGTCTTGGCCTATTCAGTGATAATGCTCAACACAGATGCTCACAATCCCATGGTATGGCCAAAGATGTCAAAAGCTGATTTTGTCCGCATGAACACTGTTTCAGATGCAGAAGAGAATGCCCCAAAGGAACTTTTGGAAGAGATATATGACTCTATTGTGAAGGAAGAGATAAAGATGAAGGATACAGATGGTGGTCTCTCTGACCCCACTAAAGGCCGCACCGAGGAACGTGGCGGACTTGTCAGCATCCTGAACCTAGCCCTCCCCAGGAGGAAGTCAGCTGCAGATACCAAAGCAGAGAGTGAGCGGATTGTCAAGCAGACACAGGCTATATTTAAAAGCCAGGGGAAGAAGAGAGGTGTATTTTACACAGCTGAACAAGTTGAGTTGGTGAGGCCAATGCTTGAAGCTGTTGGGTGGCCTCTACTGGCAACTTTTTCAGTTACTATGGAGGAAGGAGAGAGCAAGCCTAGGATTGCACTTTGCATGGAAGGTTTCAAGGCAGGGATCCACCTCACCCGTGTTCTTGGAATGGATACCATGCGCTATGCTTTCCTGACCTCCTTGATAAGGTACTCAAGGGTTCTATTGTTTGCTTGGGATATTTTTTTTACTTGGATAACCTCTTCTGGTGTGCCTAACCAATAGTTGGTGCTCATTTGGTAATTTCTATACTTGATAGAACTTCATAACTTTGCGAAAGCTAGAAAGGGTTCTTGCAATACGTTTCTGAATTCTACAAAGGTTTTTTTGTGTTTTAAAAAAGTTACATCAAACTAGGAATTCAAGGTCTTCCCAAGAAAACAATTACTGTGCAACTTTATCATATGAACTGAAATGAACAATAAGTCAATGCAGACTTAATCCCAAATACACTTTAAATAAATTTCATCCAAAGTGGCCTTGGAAAAAGATCATCTTAGATGAATTTAAGAGGCTTTGTTTCAATTTTCAATGAAATGTGCCATTATAATGAAGTCGGAGTGAAGAAATGACATTTGGGATTAACCTTATTTAGTGAAGAAATGATGTTTTAAAACACAGCCTCCAAATACACTTTAAAATGACTTTTGGGGTGCTTATCACAATACCTCAAAACTACTAGGGGTGAAGAAAAATGCCAAGCTGGACTCTTTTGCAGAAAACAAGGAATTCCTATATGGAAAGTATTTTGCCTGGAGCTTCTTTTTTTTATGGTTATAGAATTGAAAAAAAAAGGTTTCTTGCAAATTCAGGTTTACTTTCCTACATGCCCCAAAGGAGATGCGAAGTAAAAATGTTGAGGCCTTGAGAACCCTGCTAGCTCTAGCAGACATAGAAACTGAAGCACTACAAGACACATGGAATGCTGTGCTAGAGTGTGTATCAAGACTAGAACATATCACCTCTACACCATCAATCACTCAGACAGTCATGCAAGGCATGAACCAGATCTCACGTGACTCGGTGGTTCAAGTGCTGAAGGAGTTGTCTGGCAAACCGTCAGAACAAGTTTTTGTCAATAGTGTGAAGTTGCCAAGTGATACCATTGTGGAATTTTTCACAGCATTATGCGGTGTCTCAGCAGAGGAGCTAAAGCAGACACCTGCACGTGTCTTCAGCTTGCAAAAGCTGGTGGAGATCAGCTACTACAACATGGCTCGTATCCGTCTGGTATATTTCTCATCTTTTTCTTGATAACCAATTTTATCGGTGCTGTATCAAACATACAGATGCCATTGTATAAGATGCCTGTGGCAGAGCAAAAGAGGATTGATGGTAGTTGTTTCGGGTTTGACATGCAATTTATTTTCACCAATCAGATAGTTATTTGGCTAATTTAGTTTGATTTGTTTGTTTGGAAAACTAATAATTATCATTGATCGCTTTGGTTCTGCTTTAAAATGGGACCAAATAAATTAAATGGATAAAGTAAATTAAACTAGTAATTACAACATACCGGCAATATGAACATAATCGTACTTAATTTTTCTACGAAATAATATCTCATTCTTAATGAAATTTAGTTTAAACCTTAGTTAAATTGAATAAATAAAAATATTTTTAAGTGTTCAGACTTCAGTCTATAGTTTAGCAAATCAAGAAAGGTTGAGTTTTCCTGATGTTTGGTTTGGAGTGAATTACCTCCTGAGTTTTCCTGTGTCCCTGTGCTTATATTTTTTTGCTGAACCAATTTTACTGCTCATCGAAGTTTACAACTGTAATGAAGTGGACTCTGACCATTTGGTTAAAAACACTTTCGACTGTTTGTAGGTATGGGCTCGTATATGGATGGTTTTGTCACAACATTTCATTACAGCAGGGAGCCACCAGGATGAGAAAGTGGCGATGTATGCTATCGACTCTCTAAGGCAGCTTGGTATGAAGTATTTGGAGCGAGCAGAGCTGAATAAATTCACGTTCCAAAATGACATCCTGAAGCCATTTGTTGTCCTTATGAGGAACAGCCGCAACGACAAAATCAGGGGGCTGATAGTCGACTGCATCGTGCAATTGATAAAATCCAAAGTGGGAAGTATCAAGTCAGGCTGGAGAAGTGTGTTCATGATATTCACTGCTGCCGCAGATGATGACCTGGAGGGAATCGTTGAGAGTGCTTTTGAGAATGTGGAGCAGGTCATATTGGAGCATTTCGATCAGGTTGTTGGTGACTGCTTCATGGATTGCGTCAATTGCCTCATTGGTTTTGCGAATAACAAGTCTTCCCCACGTATCAGTCTCAAGGCTATTGCTCTTCTCCGTATTTGCGAGGACCGCCTTGCTGAGGTACATCTTGCTCTCTATCACTTAGCCAATTGGAAAACAGGCAGGTCTATTCAGCTTTGTATGGGGCTATTATTTGTTCTTTTTTGCCTTAAAGTGTGTATTGGGGATGGGTTGGTAATTAAATGGAGATGCTTAAGATCTGGTTTATTTGGTCAGTTTAGGTTGGCTATAGTGTCAGGTCAGGCTCGACTGCTGGTTTGTCAAACTCACTGTTTTATTTGCATTATGGCTTGGTTGTAGGTATTGTGTTGTAAAAACAGTTGAGTCAGGTAGTGTAAAGATCAGTCTGGGTTTTTTTTCAGTTTGTGTGTGTGTGTGTTCTTTTTTTTTCCTTTCTTTTTCTGAGTATCACTTTCTCATTCTTCTGTCTTTTCATCTCTTAGGGCTTCATACCAGGAGGGGCATTGAAACCAGTTGATGCTGGGCCGGATGAGTCAAATTTTGACATAACAGAACACTACTGGTTTCCAATGCTTGCTGGCTTATCAGATCTGACTCTGGACCCGAGACCTGAGGTGAGGAGTTGTGCATTGGAGGTATTGTTTGACTTGTTGAATGAGAGGGGGCGCAAGTTCTCTTCTGCCTTTTGGGAGAGTATATTTCATCGGGTGCTGTTCCCTATATTCGACCACGTGCGGCATGCTGGCAGGGATGGTTCTGTAGATTCATCGGGTGAGGAATGGCTCCGTGAAACCAGCATCCATTCTCTCCAATTGGTTTGCAACCTTTTCAATACTTTCTATGAAGAGGTTTCATTCATGCTTCCACCATTGCTTGGGCTACTACTAGATTGTGCAAAGAAGACAGACCAAACTGTAGTGTCGATTGCTCTTGGTGCCTTGGTACACCTCATTGAAGTTGGCGGTAACCGCTTTAGTGATGCTGACTGGGATACCCTTCTCAAGAGTATTAGGTACTTCATTTTTCTTTACTTATTGTTCTATTTTTCTTTTTGTGTGTATTGATTGTCATAATGAGATGTTAACGGTTCGCTACTTTGATATTGCAGGGATGCCACATACACGACTCAACCCCTTGAGCTTCTCAATTCAGTAGGGTTCGAAAAGGAAAATGAAACTGGAGATAGTACTAATGCCAACAAATCTGATGTTGAGACTAACGAACAATCTCATTCACCTGAAGAAAGCAGTGTACAGGCTAGCTCTGCAGATTCTGAAGGTAAATAATAATTAGCTAAATTTTGAATTTACTGCACACCTGCTACATACTGGATCCAGTTAAAAAGAGAGGCAACATTAATATGTTTGACAAATGTTTGCTTCATTTTCCTTAGGGTTGGCATCACCATCAGGAAGAGGACAGGGAGCAACTTTAGACAAAGCAGCACCTTCCTTCAGTCAAAGAATTATGGACAACCTACTACTGCGCAATCTCACTACCAAGACTAGAGTTCCAACCGATGAGCCCTCTGATTCTCAACCGGTACACTTATATTCCTATAGCAGAATGTTCATATTTCAGTTATTGGGGAAACCAAGCCTCAATATACTGAAGCAGTACTTAGGAAAGGAAGTATGAAGTTGTTAGGAATGCAGTTTGATAGGAAAGGAAGTATGAAGTTGTTAGGAATGCAGTTTGATACATATAAGTACAGTGTCTTCCATTTTGAGACCTGATATTTACTGGAAGCTGTTAATACAGGCACAAGATGCTTCTATACCTGAGGGGACTGGAGAAGAAGAGGAAGAAGAAGATAGCCCTGTAATGGAGACTGTTAGAAGCAAGTGCATTACTCAGCTACTTCTCCTTGGTGCCATTAACAGTATTCAGGTACTATTGCAGAATAATCTGTCATTCTCTATTTTCATTTCCCTTTTTTAAAGGGTTAGGATCATTTGTTTTGTTTTTTTTGGACTGATGGAAAATGAGCAGGTGAAGTATTGGGGGAAGCTGAAATCTGGTCACAAAATGACAGTTATGGACATTCTCCTGTCTCTCTTAGAGTTTGCAGCATCATATAATTCGCCATCTAACCTCAGAATAAGGATGCATCACATATCAGCTGAACGGTATCTCTTATAAGAACTCTGTCCATATTTCTTTCCATTTTCTTCCTCCTTGAGGGTCGCACCCTAGAATTTAGGAGTTGGGTTATCAGCATTTGTAGAAATTCACAAGTCAGGGTCTAACAGTTTTGTAAGATGTATATTTACGAGTTTCCCTTGGCATGTGCAAAACTGAGAGAAGCTTCCAAAAATCATTGGATCTGGTGTATAATAAGCATTTTATTTTGGGAACTACACCTATTGCCGTGCTGTAGTGCAAATAACACTGACTATATCGTTATTTGCAATTTACCCATTCCCGTTCCATTTTCTGGACTAGATGCAAATACCTTCATAACCAGGGCAAAGTCGGGAAAAAAATTAAACTACCATCTTTTTCAAATTAGCTCAGGAAAACCACTCATGAGTTTATAAGAACCTATAGTCAAAATTTTAGCGTTATGTGCTATATGGTCACAACTATATTGGTCCTTTGTCTAGATTTCACACTTATGTCATCAAGCTAAGCTATCAATTGATACTTACTGCAAATATTTGTAAGATTCTTGATATTTGCTCAAAAGATTAGAAACTGAGTTCCATTACTATTATAATCAGCAGTTTTGTAGTATGCTCATCGTTCATTATAAATGATCATTATGTGGTGCAAAAAACAGGCCACCATTGAATTTACTTCGGCAAGAGCTATCTGGTACTACAATATACCTAGAGATATTGCAGAAATCAACCAGCAATCAGAAGAATGAAGGCAGTTCTGAGGGCCTTGAGGAAGACGAAAAATTAAAGGGTTTAGCTGAAGAGAAATTGGTCTCTTTTTGTGGGAATGTTTTGAGAGAGGCCTCTGATCTACAGCCTAGTACTGTCGAGGCAGCTGGGTCCGCTACTGGTGCCGATATACACCGTGTACTTGATCTAAGAGCTCCGATAATTGTTAAGGTACACATTTTCTCGACTCTAATGCACAAGAAGTGTGCTCCTTATATGAACATAGTGTGTGATGCAGATTTGAATCTATGCTCCTATGTATCTTATATATGGGTATATTTTCAGGTGCTGAGGGGAATGTGTATTATGGATTCTGATATATTTAAGAAGCATATAAGAGAATTTTATCCTTTGATTACCAAACTCATCTGCTGTGATCAGGTATATCTATTTTGCTGAGAAATGTATCTTGTTGTGTTTTTTTTTTTTTTTTTTTTTTTTTTTGAAAATTTAAACCAAACTTTTTTCTCCAGCTGATACAATTTTTTTTTAATTGCAAATTATACTCAACTTTTCTTTTGGGTAAAATGTTCATGTCAGATAGCAATTTTTTTTTAAAAAGGGCTTTTTATCTCTTAATCAAATAACTTTACTGAAAGAAAGTGGATTTGTACATTAGATTTCTGGTTTGAGTGTCAGGCCTCTTAAGAAAATCTCTTGTTGAGAGATGAATCAGTCACTTTTTTTTTTCTTGTGTCAACTTTCTTCGATGCTTGGATGTATTTCCAAAGAATTAAAAAAAGGCTGGCCTGAACTGGGAGTTGAAATGTTTATTGGTAAAGGACTAAAGGGAGCAGGTGTTTTGTATATGTTGTGGAATGTTGGGGTAAATTGCGAAAGGACCTTTGCCTTCGCAAGTTTTCGGAGATGTATATGTTGATTGGTATATCTTCATTCCATGCAGATGGATGTGCGTGGGGCCCTCGGAGATCTTTTTACCACCCAGCTGACTCCTCTTATGCCCAATCCTAATACCAACAAAGCTGTGCACGCATTTTGAAGCACATCTCAATTTTTCTTTCATTAGTTTTTTTTTCCTCTTTTTCAGAGGGGCTTCTATATTATTTGTTATTGTAGAACAGCATTAGTTATAGAGAAATATGAAGTTCTTCTGTACTGGTATGTTTGATCAATAGGATTCCTGTTTTTGCTGGAACTTAGTCTTTCTCCATTTTTCCTTTAGTATAAATATTATATTTTGGAGTAAGGTGTCATCCACTGCCTTTAATATTGCTCTATAATCTGACTAGCCAGTGTTTCAAATATTCTGTATATGCGAGATGTGCTATAAGATTTAGATGTAGAATACATTGTTTGTCGAGCTAGTTTCTCTGATTAAACTTTCGTTAAAACAATATTATTAATTTTCATGGAATCCATAAAATATCAGAAAGATTCACTCTTACACCATGTTTGTAGAATGCTTTGTTCAGACTATAAAAATATCTTATTTGATTAATATTCAATAGGGGGATAAATTTGATGAATGCTACATTTTAATCTCTAGAAATCTCCTTTAGTTTTTTTTTTCTTCTATGACTCAAAATTACAATGAGAACAACACAAAATTATTGTATTTTTGTCAACTCCTAATTTTCTTCTTTCTTCTTAACCTACTATTAACCAAACAAGATGTTGAATTACGCTGGAGTCCCGATTAAATCCCGTCAGATCTCAATATTGAAAGTGCAAATGACCGATCCAAACCGTCAAATATGATTTTCATATTGAAATCTCGTTGCCGACTAATTTTTTCATTTTTTTGAAATTTTTAAGTATTTTTTTCGGATTTTTAAAAACAGCAATTTTTATAGGGTTCAGAACAAATTAGATTAACAATTTTCTAAAATCCGAAAAAAATACTTAAAAATTTCAAAAAAATGAAAAAATTAGTCGGCAAGGAGATTTCAATACGGAGATCATATCTGACGGTTTGGATCGGTCATTTGAACTTTCAATATTGAGATCTGACGGGGTTTACCGAGACTCCGATCAAAGCGCTTTGATTGAAAGCTTTCTCTTAAATAAATGTTAACGCTACAAAAGCGGTCAATACTGTTGAAGCCATGCAAATAGAGTTTCTGCCTCGTAGTTATGCTAGGTGTTGAACAATTTTGAGAAGCTAATCGTAACATTGGTCAAACGTAGAAAGTCAAGACTAGAGTAAATTGTAGATCTCATCACATCACAATGTCGCACAAAACACATGGTTTATTGCATATAAATCAAACAGGCGTGCATGAAAAATTAATTAATAACTTGCGAGCAATTTCAGAAAAAGCATGGTACATTGCATATCAATCAACTCAAGTATAAAAAAAAAATTAATAACTTGCTAGCAATTTCAGATTTCTCCGCTAGATTGCTTCTAGCATTTTCTAATTCACATAAAATTTTATTGATGATGCGTGTCTTGCTACTTAACTTTATTTTAATTTAACATAACATTATTTCTAATTAAGATTTCAGTGTCTTATTGAATTTAAAAATTAGATCCTTAATCTCTCCTTGAAGTTGAGAACCAGGTGGTACCATGCACCATTAATTTTTCTTTCAGAAAAAAATTTCAATTTGGATGAGTAATGTAGTCAATGCCACTTCCTCATTCGTAAATTGTGACACTCTTGACTCTTCCTACGGAACAATGAATCTTTTAACAGTAAATTTCTTCAGGAAGGGTACTGCCAATCTACTAACAAATATGGAGGTTTGATATGATAATAATTTGGCAACGTCAAAGTTTAGTGGTATCAAGAGTTAGCATTTTTAGGTTAGTGTTTGAAGTTAAAGTTAGTAGAAATTAGTACCAACTTAAAGTTAGTAATTATTGTTTGGCATGATAGGTTAAAGTTAGTGATGCATTCACCTCAAGCTTTTAAAAAACTCCGTTTTTTCTGTTTTATCGCCGTTTTATTAAGATTTTTGTTCACACCGCACAACCGTTTTATCCGTTATATCACCGTTTTTTCCGTTTTATCACCGTTTTATCACCGATAAACGCTAAATCACAACCCAACTGCTAAACCGCACAAATCGCATTTTAAAACCTTGATTCACCTATAACATTCATTTTAATCTAAATATTTTAGAATTCGAAAATTTAAATCTTGAAATTTAAAATTTCGAAATTTTAAAAATCTGAAAATTTGAAGAATTAAAAAGTTGAAACTTAAAAATTTTGAAAACTTTTAAATTGTAAAAGTTGAAAATTCAAAATTTGAAAATATGAAAATTTTGAAATTCGAAATTTTAAAATTTAGAATTTGAAATTTGAAATTTTGAAATTTAAAAATCAAAATTTGAAATTTTAAAATTTAAAATTTTAAAATAAGAAGTGATGGCAAATAATATCTGATAATTCTTATCAATATGGACACAAGCGATGACAAATAATATGCCTCATAAATAGTCCAATTTTAAATTAAAATAGTTCAACAAAAAGCAAATTGAAACACTAATCAAATGAACCGTACAATCTGTAATATGGACATAAGGAGGGACTATCACAAAGTTAGAGAAATAAAACGGAAAAAAGACGTTAATTTTGTGCATGAAGGGACCGTTGTGAAACCGACTAATTCTAATTCGACTTGTGTATAAACAACAATGATATTCTTTCATAACGGCTCCGTTTGGATGAGTCTAGAAATAAGAGAATTGCTTTTTTTTAGGCGTAAATTTATTTTAAACAATCCAAACTCTTCACAAAGGCTCCGTTTGAATGATGCGGGAATAAGAGGAATAAGGGAAGAAGTATTGAGAAGTGTGTAACTTTGTGAAGAGTTTGAATTGTTTATAATAAATTTACCCTCTTATTCTCTTATTTCCTTATTGCTCTTATTCCCACACTATCCAAACGGAACCTTACAAGAATAGAATCCTTCTTGTAAGGTTCATTTGATTAGTGGGAAGAAGGGAAGAAGGGAAGAAGTGGAGAGAAGTATTGGAAAGTGTGTAACTTTGTGAAGAGTTTAGATTGTTTATAATTTTTTTCTTCTTCCTTCCCCATTCTTCTTCTCTCATCCAAACGCCCCCGTTTATGAAAAGATAACAATGGAAAAAGACGACTTGTGTATGAAGGAACATTGTGAAACTGAACAAAAATATTTTTTTTCCACGTGCGTTTGGATCATAAAAATAAAATCGTTCTTCTATGCTTAAATACCAGGTTCGAACCTAGCTGGCCACATTTTTTTTCTTATATAATAATTTGTCATAATATATTTCAATATAGATTCAATAAGGATACTCTATTGCTCACATTGACAAAAAATTTCACTGGTATATATGAGTTGTTCCTTTTTATAATTTATCCCACTGCATCAAGCCATCAATGCCATGTGGTCATTGGCAACCGGTGCTATGTAACATGATAATGTCTGCACACATTAAAGGCGTTTTTAAATCCGCTAACATTTATAAATATTTAATTTCAGCAACAACCATATTGCCACGCTGCATATATAGTCCCTTGTCCAGTTGTCCCTACAGTAAGTCCTATTGTTGCATCACTAGTTATGATTTGTACGCTCATACGTACATCGATAAAGCTTCCTCTAACAAGGTAAGTTATATATGTAAGAATTAAAAATTTACAGACATATTCGTTCCACTTTAAAAAATTTTGGATTGGATGCCAAATTAACCTAATAAAAACAACATAAGATTCACGGCACAAGATGTCAACAATTTTAGTTGATCAGATCTTGAAATAAGACTATCTCAGCACCAAGCAGGGAATTCATGGAGCTCATTATTTATTTATTTATTTTTGTTATAAACTTATCCACTACAACAAAAAGGATTATTAGTACCGGCTTATTAGTACCGGTTTTTAAGAAAACCGGTACTAATAATACATCATGGCAATTTCGTAATTGTCAGATTTATTATTTAGTACCGGTTTTTTATAAAAAATCGGTACTAATTAATTGATTTTTAGTACCGATTTTTTATAAATTGATTAATTGATTTATATATTTATGACACTACGTACATGTAAATCATACTTTTTTATTATTTAAATCATATCAATTATGGCTGAATTAATACGATTTTAGAAGTTTAAAACACTATTATATATGGACCTTTAGAAACCTCTAGCTAGCTATTATCAATTTACAACTTATTACATGAAAGCATTTTTTTTCCTTACATAATAATTTGTCATAATATATTTCAATATATAATACAGTAAGGAGTGTCTATTGCTCACATTGAAAAAAAAAAAATTAACTGATCAATATATGAGTTGAGTTGTTCCTTTTTATAATTTGTCCCACTACATCAATGCCATGTGGTCATTAGTAATCGGTCCCAACGCATGATAATGTCTGCACACATTAAATGCGTTTTTAAAATCCGTTAAAATTGATAAATATTTAATTTCAGCAACAACCATCTTGCCACGCTGCATAAGTGCATACTCCGTTGTCCCAAAACGATAAATCCCGTTTGATCTTTGATGGGAAGTAGTAGTATATATTAGCACCAGCCTCACTTAACCTTTGAGAAGAGAAGGACCAAAACTTAAGTAACCCTCCCTGATGGCCTGATCAGTGTCTTTCTTTTTCCCCATGGGATCTTCTACGACCATTTCAGTTCCTGGGTGTCAGTCACATGTAGCCGTGGTGCCATTTCCATTCGGCTCACACCCACGGCCTCTCTTGTCCCTCACAACTGCTCTTGCCTCTCTGGCCCCCTCCTCTCATTTCTCTTTCCTCTGCACCAAACAATTCCTCGCCTCGCTCCCAAGCCCACTCTTAGCCAACATATCTTTTGTCCCAATCTCAGATGGCCTGACCGGTCTGACGGTACCGACAAACATAGAGGCGCAGATTGGCCTATTTGTCAACTCATTTGAGAAGATTCTGATAGAGGGCTTGAAGGCAGCAGAGCTTGCAGCAGGTTGTAAGGTCAGTTGTGTGATGACTGATGCATTTCTCTCAATGGCTTCCAATGTGACAGGAGAGATGGGAGTGAAATGGGTCCCGGTCTGGCCTGGTGGTCCTCAGGCATTGTTGGCACATTTGCACACTGATCTGATAAGGGAAATTGTTGGAGTTGGAGATGAAGGTGATGGTACCAAAAGCTTCCTTTTCCATTCCAATTATTTGCTGCTTATATATCATTTTTGGACTTTGGACTGAATTGTTTACGATAATATATAGTAACATGCACTCATTTTAGCATGTTTCATTTGGAAGTTGAATCAACAATTAATATACACTAGTATCTATATCTCTATTAATTGAATTAAAGGTCTACATTTTTGAACTTCCATAATAACATATCACACAAAACTTTAACATTTAACACAAATAATGTTAACCTCTAATCGTAATTCCCTTTGTTCTACTCAGCTCTCAAAACCTACGGTGACAAGAGCATTGACTTTGTCCCCGGCCTTTCCCAGTACCATGCTAGTGATCTTCCAGAAGGCATCATTGTGGGGGATGTACAGTCCTCCTTTTCCACAATGCTTCATCAAATGGCTCATCGACTTCCCAACTCAACTGTCATTGTGCTAAACACAATTCAAGGGCTGGATTCAACTGTGGACTCCTTCTTTACACAAAAGTTCACAAACTATTTCCCAACAGGTCCCTTCCACCTCCTCAATTCAACAGGCCCGGAACCATTAACTGACCCGTATGATTGTCTCTCGTGGCTTGACCAACACGAGCCTTCCACCGTAGCTTATATCAGCGTAGGAACTATTGTAACTATTCCGCCATCAGAGCTTACATCACTTGCCAATGGCTTGGCAACAAGTGGTGCGCCATTTATTTGGTCTCTAAATGAAAAAACACAGTCACTTCTTCCACCAGGATTTATCGACAAGATAAACGAGACAGGAAAGGGCAAAATTGTTCCTTGGGCCCCACAAATCAGTGTGCTAGGACATACAGCTGTGGGTGTTTTTGTTTCTCATTGCGGGTATAACTCAGTGATGGAAAGCATTGCAGCAGGGGTTCCGATCCTTTGTAGGCCATTCTTCGGGGATCACATGACAATGGCAAGAGCAATTTCGCATATTTGGAAGATTGGAATTGCACTAGATGGAATGGTTTTCACAGAGCAGGGTGTTGTCAGGGCACTCGAGGTGGTGCTTAAAGGGGAAGAAGGTAGGAAAATGAGAGATAAGGTGCGAGAACTGAAGGACATGGTGAATATCGCGGTATCGCAAGAAGGAAGTTCGTGGGACAATCTGAAGAGATTGGTGAAGATCGTCTGTGGATGTTAATTCGATTATTATGTACGGCTAATAACAAGTTTAAGTTGGAGAGTCTAAACTTTAGCAGATGCCAAGTACTTTTTAAGTTGAATTAATTGTTTAATTAATCTAGGTGAATGGAACTCTAATAAGATGGTATAATGATTATCAAACTATTTAAGTGCCTAAATAATGTAAGACTTGAGCAGTTTTCTTCCAGCATTTTGCTTTTCATTTTTAAACTCTTGAGGGTTCGTGGTTTTCTTTTTATAAATTAGCTACTTGCTAACTTTTTTGTTGTAAACTTTTTCTTTGCGTGTTATAGGTGCAATTAGGGGTGTCAAAACGTGCTAACCGGCACGGAACACCCTGTTCCGTTTTCCATGCAGGTAAGAAAAATAAAACTCATTTCAATGCCATTAACTGTGCCACTTCGGTAACAAAAGGATTCAGTAAACGACATGTACGAAAACACCTTAACGAAGAAAATTTCGCCGCCACTTGCCATTTCACTAAAAAAACAAAATAAATTTCAATGCCGTTAACCGTTCCACTTACCAGTAACGTGACACCATAACAGTTTAACGTCTACCGTTGACAGCCCTAGGTGCAATCCTCCAATATATCATCTCCATCATCCCAATTCAAAAATAGAAATTCAGTTGGGGAGGCCCCTGTTTTTTTTTTGGCGCTAGCTATTCCATCTTTTTTTTTTCTTTTGTCTCATTTATACTTAATAAACTGAACATTTATGAATTATGAACTCCAGTGTCATTTCTCTCCAATAAGACTAGGTGTTGAATTAGAAAATTTTTTTTATTTGAACTGGATCGGTTCATGAATTTTTCTAATTTTTTTTATGCATTGCTGTCTGATTCGTGAACCCTTCATTTTTCTTATGCGTTGAACCGAATTCAAACTTAATAAACTGAACATTAATACTAATAAAACTGAACATTTATGCTTATAGAATTTAATAAACTGAACAACCGGAATATTTATACTTATAACATTTTAATAAACTATAAATTTATACTTAATAAACTGATAAGTCATACTTAATAAATCGAATATTTATCTGATGATGTTGGAGTGAAAGGGAGATGTGCGCTAAAATAGAAAGTGAGATGATACGTGATGACAATTGTTACTATGACCGTAAGTAATTTTTTTTTTAATTATTGATTAAGATAGGGGCTCGACCATATTTTTCTTAAAAAAAAAACTGTCAAAAGATTATCTGTGGGGCCGTTTGGATCGTTTAGAAATTTGGAGAATTTTTCATTTCTAGATATAAATTTATTGAAAAATATGTAATTTTGTGAAAAGTTTAAATTATTTATAATAAATTTATACTTAGAAATCGAAAAATTCTTAAATTTCCAACGCATCTAAACAGACCATGTCCGGAGTCCGGACCCAAGGTTTTGTATGTGTGTATATATATTATTATTCTATAAAGTGCTTGGGGTCACATGAATCGCATGCGTGGGAAAAATTTAGTGGCGAGAGATGGCAAGGACTGTCCGGCATTTAGGTCTTTCTCTGTTACCACTTACCATCGGTGTCTTTATTTGCCTTCAATTTGCAAGGTACTGACTATGTACGGGTCATGTACTCATGTGGCTGTGTCCTCCCTGGATCCAACAAATGGTGATTTGCCTTTAATTTGCCTCGCCCCGCCCCGCTAGCAATACAGTGTGTCATCTAATCAACTCTCTTCTAGACAATCCGGATTCGCTGTTGCGCGACACGCGGTGTAGCGCACTACGAGCTGTTTGATCTTGATCGGACGGTTCACTTTTTACGGGCCTACCAATCTAGGTTACATGCACGGGACTCCCTTGTCCATTGGATCTTAATCAAACGGCCATTATACCGCGCGACACGCTGTGTCGCGCGGCAGCGGATCTCAATTTTCTTCTAGATGCCCTTGGCAGCTTCTGTCAAGTTTTCGAAAAAAAAAAACTCCCTTCTAGATGCAGTAGAAGTGCTTTTTCTTTGCAACGTCCGCTTGTATATATAGTTGTATTCTATCTCTTTTCTCTTCTTTACATGGTTGTTCGAGCCAGTGGTTTTGGTTTGAATTTTACATTAAAGAAGATCATGAAATTCTCTTGTTTTAACTCCTGCTGCCTCCATAATTCATTTTCCTTCTATTTGCTTGTGCAGCAACATGCCAAGAACCCTTGTTGTGCACCTGTTTATACAATATATTATTTTGGAGAAACTTTTGTCAATTAGTCATTCATAAAAGGGAGTATTTTTCCCTAGCGCCAATGCCTTGAATTAGTTCATTTTTGTAAAGAAATAAATAAACAATCATTTTTATAATAAAAAATGCGCTGGATGTCTAGAAACTAAAATTATAATGGGTAAATTTAGAATTTGTTCATGAAATTATACCAAAGTGGCAAACTAGAGCCAGAACATTTTATTTGGTTGAAACAACCATGAACCTACCAATCTGTTATTTTAGAAGTTCAGCAACCAATTTGAATCTGCTGAATTACAATTCAAGGACTAAAACCATATTTCCCTTAGCTTGATTTGAAACCCCTTATTAATTTACATTTTGCAATTTCAAATCAGCAGTGTATCCTGAGCAAAGGACTCAACTGAATTCAGTTCTCAGCACCTTTGTAATTTGACAAACTTCATTAAATTACACATTACATCTAAAATTTACGGTTTCCTATCAATCTAACAAAAACCAGTACAGTCCTTTCCTGATACTGCGCCTCCCTTCCCCAACTGTCTCCTCCATACACGCTCATCTCCAGTTCTCAATCGAAACAGAGAGATCAAGCTGTCTTGATTGATCAATGATGATAGACTGATAGTCATAGAAAGAGAAAAAGGAAGAAAAGAAACGGGCCTGGTGATTAATTAATTGGGCTGTGTCTAATAAGGCCTCGTGCTCTTGCTCAAATGTCCGAAAAATAAAAAAATATTATTAAATTAATATAATATATTAAAAATAATATCAATATAATAATATTTTTAAAATAATATCACGAGATCGGAATCCCGGATTCCGAACGCAAGACCAGGATTCTGATCTTAGCTAAGATAGGAATCCGAAATTCCTACCTTAGCTAAGATGGGAATCCGAGATTCCTAACAGAGCTTAAACTTGATTTTTGACGTTTTGAATGATTTTAATATACTTCTATATTATAAATATTAGTTAAATATTAAAAGTTTTGATATTAATTAATATATTATAAATATTAGTTTGGCCAGAACTGGATTTTTGACATTTTGAATGATTTTAATATAATTCTACATTATAAATATTAGCTTAATATTAAATATTTTGATATTAATTTAATATGAATGGTTTTATTTTATTTCTTTTTCAATTATGTAAAATGTTATTGTTCTTACTTTACTTTAATAATTAAATAATACTTTATTTTAGCCTCTATACATAATCAAATATTATATAATGCGACAATAATTATAATATAAATTCTTAATTAAATATAGTATTAATTTAATTCATAATATAAAAATACACATCATTAGAAGAAGAATTAAATTTTATAACCATAATATAAATTAGCACACTAAAATAAAAAAAAGTACATAAAAAAAATCATAATATAAATTAGCACACTCAATTAAAAAAGGAAGAAACTACCTAAAAGCAATCAACTTAGTTGTTACCTAAAAACAAAGTACATAAAAATTACATAAATATTTAAAAATAATAAATACTTAGAGATCTTGACTATCTACATGTTGCAGAATTTCATCACACCATGGTTGATCTTCTTCCGCATTCATTTAGTTCAAAAGAGCATCTCCCCTATACCGGGTGAGTTTTCCAAAAATTTAAACTAAATTCCCACCCTATAACTATCCCCGAACAAACATTCAATCAATCATTCACACAAAAAAAATTCAATCATTCAAACAACATATAATCCACATGCAATTCACAAGCATTTCAATTCAAACAATAATAAAATAAACATATAAAAAAGCTAACCTCGAGTAGAAGCGTTTTAACTATCTTCTGAATAATTTTTTTCTACATTATAAATTAATACCATCAATTTATAATATTTTTTAATTTTTTTCGATATTAAATTATCAAAATCTTAATTATTAAAGGGAATAAATTTCCAAAAAAAAATTAATTTACACAAAAAATTTCATATGATTTTTTTCTTATTTTATCATATTTTTTAAATATTTTTACAATTTATCATCTATTTTTCTAATTAATTAAATAGTTAATAAATAATAAAGGCAAAATGATCTCCTAAAAAATTTTAAATTATATATACAATTTAATTTTATTATTCCTGATTTTTTTAATATTTTTACAATATTTTATCTATTTTTTTAATTAATTAACTAATTTATGAACTAATAAACTAAATAAATAAATAAACTTATCTTTCTCACGCACGTCCGAGAGAGAGAGATCGGAAGCGAAGATATAGGCGAAAATCTAAGATAGAAATCCCGAATTCCTATCTTAGCTAAGATCGGAATTCTAGATTCCTATCTTGCGTTCGAAATCTGAAATTCCGATCTCGTGGTACTATTAAAAAAAATTATTATATTGATATTATTTTTAATATATTATATTAATTTTATTTTATTTTTTAAATTTTCGGCTCAAATGTCCTGTCCAAATTTTTAGTGGACCGGGGCAGAGGCTGATAACAATCAGTCCTTGAGCAATAAAACAATCTGATTCAGATGCCAGCTAAGAGTTTAATTCCATTTTTTTATTAAAAATTAACAAAAAATATCTTCAATATATGGACAAGAAAAAAAGTAAAATAATTGATGTTATTCTTCTTTTATATAAGACTATACATGTTATAAAATAAAGATATTATAAAATTAATAATAGTCTTTCCAATTTAAATAAAAGGGAAAAATAATCATATACCCCTCTAATCTCTGAAATTAGATATTTACCCTTTAAATCAAGTTAATTTGGATATTTACCCTTATTAACTTTTTTACTGATAATTTAATTAAAACAAATCAATTTTATATTTTCTTGACCAAAATAACCCTGTCTTATCTCTCTAAAGTCTAAACGGACGGGTATGGGATGCATCGTCTCCCATAGGCTATAACTAGGTCTCCCTCGACCTGTCGACCATGTCCTCTTCACCATCCCGTTCAATCATTTGCATGCCCATGCCAACTTGATTTACATATAGTTATATGTAATTCACTATATTAGATATGTATTTCACTAGTCGTTCACATGGTAATAAAAGCTTTTATGTCTATATATGAGTCTGAAAATGGGCACAGCGTTGAGGCCCTTAAGATGTTTGACAAAATGCTGAGCGATATCTTAGCTACTTGTGTAATGTGAAACTTTGTAACACTTGGGTTTCTATTCAATGGATTCAGGACAATGGTTAAACTCGTGTCAATGGGTTTCTATTCAATGGATTCACGACACATTTTTTTGTATATTTTTGTCCATTCCTTTTCTTATTTTTTTTAAGAAAGAGGGAGGTCTTTGTCATTCAATTTTTTTTTGAAATTAAAGATGATAGAGAGTATTTTTTGTCCATTTCCTTCTTCCCTTCTTCCCGCACCTATCCAAACGGAACCAATATTTTGGTTAATATAAATTTAAGAAGGGTAGTTTTACTGTTAGTTCAGCCTACTCCAATCATGGGGGAATCACCATAGTTAACTACACCTCGGTGTGGGATCTTAAAATTCCATTAATTAATTGGAAATCAAATTTTTTGTCTGGTTAGTTTTGAATAATAAGATCTTGTCTAAGGACAATCTCAGTTTGAAAGGTTGGCAAAGTTTCAAAAATGTGGTCCTTTTGTAACCTTGATGAATCGGTGGATCATATGTTTTTACATTATCCACAAGCAGTTAGCTTTTGGACTATGGTTATTGGTTAGTTGTTTTAATCAGAACGGTACATATTTGTGTTTTTGGTTTTTAGCTCCAATGTTGTGCTTTAATTTGTCTACTGCTGTTCGCAAAGTGACTTCACTTTGTTAATACTGTAACTGTGGCATTAATAAAGTATGCCAGCACCCTTTTTGCTTTGTTCAAAAAAAAAAAAAAAAAACAAAACAAAAAGAAAAAGAAAAGAAAAGAAAAGAAAATTGTCAAATTATTTTGAGACGTTGATCAAACAGGGGAAGGCACATGGATCTACCTTCGGTCAAAATAGACGGTTAAGACTCAAGAGTTGTACACCTCATCACATCACAAAGTCGCACAAAATACACATGGCGTTTTGTATATGAATCAAACAAATATAAATAAAAAAATAATTAATAACATACTAACAAGTAACAATTTCATATTTCTCGTCGAGATTGCTTCCAGCATTTTTCTAATTCACATGAAATTTTATAATGATGACTGTCTTGCTACTTAACTTTTTATAACTAATTTAACTTAACACTTCTTTCTAGTGTCACCCAATATTGTCAAGAATGGTCTCCAATCAATGACAGGTGGGCCCATACACCATTGATATTCTAGAAAAGCAATATGGCCTGACATTGATATTTATTTATTTTTACTTTTTTAAATATTTTACAATGAATATTTAAACAGTACAAATTTCTAAACTTCAGAAAGGTTGGTTCCAATACGAGCAAATATGCAGGTTTTATATGATAATAATATGAGTCAATTTTGATATAATTTAATTTAGATACATGATATATCAAATTATCAATAAATAAGTGTAGACCAATCAATAATAAACAAGTGCAGTGATATTACGACATATCGTTATGTATATTTGTAGTAAGTAAAAAAACTTATACATACTAATAAAATAGCAAACCTGTAAACAAGTTGAACCCACAAAATTAAGTCAAAACTATAGTTTGTACAAGCCTAGCTACGGGCTGTTACCTCTCAAAAAAATAAACAAAACTATAGTTTGTATAATTGTATGGAACAAGCGAAGCAAGCTTCCAGAAATAATTGTTATGTCGCTCTTTTGTGGTGGTTCTCATCGTGCGGACATAAACCCTGTGGCATTCCGTGCGGCTTTTTGTTATTTGGAAGTGAACCGCTGAATGCAGAAAAAATTACCACTTTACCAATTACCAGCGTTCAGACTTCAGAGCCCAGCCCACCCGTGAACGCAAGGGAAGGGCCTGTTGCGGGCTATTGCGGGCTTTTTGGGGCTTTGGAGCGTGGCGAATCCGATCCGATACTAATACTATCGAACCAGAACAAAAATCGCGACTCGGATCCGAACAAGAAAAAGCAAGCAGATCCTCTAACAAGGCGCCACCTCTCTCAACTCGGATCATACACCACATCGCCACATGTTTTGTTTGACTCTTCCTCTTTCTTCCTCTTTCTGTTTAGCAGAGGTGAGGTGACGTACCGTAAATAAAGAGAGAAATGGTACGGGTATGTACTATGTTATGTAGTGTCTGCGTACTTAATATGGTACCTTTTCTGGTCCTTGTTTTCTCCTTTTTATTCAATCGTCCTTTATGTCAAATTTGAATATTTTCTACCTGCGTGCATGCTCTCTGCATGCAGTGTGTGCATGCGCGAGTGCGTGTTCCCCCGTTTTAAAGGGGTTCAAGATTGAGGGTTATGGCTTGCACTAAATTTTAACATGTTCATTAAGCCCTGAGCAGTGTGTGAAACATGAGCAAACTTACTTTATCCCATCACTATTACAAGATCTTTACAATAAAAAATTAATTGTCATGGATGCATAATTTGTAACCATTACTTTGTATGGCATTTGTAGCCAGTGTCATCTTTGAGCCTCATTTTGCTGACTGGAGAGCAGGAATCGTCATTTACTATGACAAGGAGAAGAAGCGGCATATTGAAGGTACTTAGGTAATCTCAAGTTTCTGATTTTCTTCGGAAAAGATTTTGTCCTGGAGATATCAAAGTAACTCTACAGTACCACGTTTTTGTTACTTTGGTCCTTGTAAATAGTTAAATTTTATTTTTTTTGCCATTTTGATTTTAAATATTTGATTTCTGCCAGTTTGTCCACTATGGTATTTCATCCAAAGAATTGTACAGAATTTTATGTTGCCAAACATACTGCATCATTGGAGGAATAATTTATGGAAGGTAATTCCATATTACCCATGGATGTAGGCTTTTCATCTCAAAGTTACCGGGAAATTAACACAGAGATCTCAAGAACTACATTGATAACATTTATACTTTGGGAATCCTATGTAAATTGCTGCGTTCTTCTTTAGGCCGTGTTCTCTAATTTGAATTCTCACATTAGGTGAAATTTTTTTTTTAGACAATGATAAACAGGACATTGATTATAAATTCCAGTCAATTTCTTAGAATTCCAGATGATTTCACT
Source organism: Rhynchospora pubera (assembly GCA_028095005.1). Lineage (NCBI taxonomy): Eukaryota > Viridiplantae > Streptophyta > Magnoliopsida > Poales > Cyperaceae > Rhynchospora > Rhynchospora pubera. The sequence continues at coordinate 82,446,066 of CM051462.1, read as the reverse complement.
TGTAGGCATTCTTCATAATCTTACTTTCTGTTTCTGTCAAAGAAGAATTGAAATCGAGATCGAGTTCAGTGAGTCCGGGACCCAGCCTGGTGTTTTCTCTGCGGTTGTGTGTGTTTTTCCTTTTTCTGGTCCGTTAAATGATCTGAGTGTTACTTTCTCATTCTTCTGTCTTTTCATCTCTTAGGGCTTCATACCAGGAGGGCATTGAAACCAGTTAATACTGGGCCAGATGAGGTAAAGTTTCAAGAGAGGCCTCTGATCTACAGCCTAGTACTATTGAAGCCGTTGGGTCCACTTCTGGTGCCGACATACTCCGTGTACTTTATCTAAGAGCTCCAATATTTGTTAAGGTACACATTTTCTTGACTCCAATGTGCAAGACATCTGCTTATTATATGAACATAGTGTCTGATGCAGATTTGTATCTATAATACTATTTTATTTTATAGCGTATGGGTATATTTTTCAGATGCTCAGAGGAATGTGCATTATGGATTCTGAGAGGAATGTGCATCGTGTTTTGGAAATTTACAATTTTTTATTTTTATCAGTGTTCATTCCAGAGTAGGACGATGGGAATGGTTCAGGTACATGTAAAGTACCCACAATTGCATACATTCTTTTCTCTCATAAGATAACCTATCCTTAATCACTGTTCTGGCTGGGAGCTGCACCCTGCATCACTGTTCAATCTTTTAATACGACAATTTACTTGGTTTATGACCTGAGATAGATTGAATGTGAACAATGACTGCCAACTGGTGAGTTAGTAAGAATAGTACCTTGTGCTTTTTTTTTGTGGTAATAAGTGACTTGTTCTATGCAAACTCAAGCCCGAGAGGTGGACCGTTTATCAATCCCTATTTCTGCTGGTATTATGGGCATTGGATGCATTATCTGATATAATTAATGTTCCTGTATGCAATGATTGTGGATACTCTATCATGTACTAACATATTATTATAATTATATGCAGTTGATATTCTATGAGCTGTCTTGTACTGATGCGGTGAAAATAAGTAGCCAGCTCTCATTATTTCCCTCATTAAAAGTATTTTACTAATATCTGTTTTAAAACTTTTAATATCAATGGTTTTGGTACTGTGTAATAATTGTTGAAGTGCGTTTCTATTATGTAGTTCACGTTGGTACATCTCTGAAATGGACATGCCAGAGTTTGTGCTAATAATCATCTTGCGTGAGGGTTAACTCATCCATGATGATAGCAGTTAGAATAATTTAATATTTTCGTGCAACTTTTAATCTGCCCAAACAGATTCAATGCTGGAATATTTCATTTTCCCGGGTAATATATTTCATCTGCGTATGATGCATAGAAATAATAGCCCAAATTGATTACGCCTTGCACGTATTGGAGTAATAGATGGATTCCAATTAGGTCCATTCTTTGCGAATATTAGGCATATACTGTCAATTGTTCCAGAGATAACGATGAAGCCCAGATTATTTTCACGGACCACACGAATTTCGACGTCTCTCACTCTCTCGTATTAATCACAACTTTACAAGACATCTATTATTGATTTGATCGATGGTCAAGGATGAAAGACTTGCATGCAGGTTTTTCAAAAACCTGTACAATCTGGACCTCTCAGAGCCATTAGAGAATCAAATCTAGCTAGGGGTTGAATATAATGCGAAATAAACTCAAACTTAGCCTTCTGTGCTGTTTTTCTAAGAAAGCGGTGGAATGAAACTCCACTAATTTAATAATGAAACAGGTTGCAGCTAAATATGACATTTTTATTCGGAAAAAAAGAGAGCACATCAAACAAGCCTCAACTATGTAATTATTATTACAAGATGTAACTTTCATGAATAGATATATAACGGAGTACTTAATCAATCGTCGATCGTGATCGCCAACCAATAACCAACTAACTACTCTTACCTTAGGCCTGTTGGAGATGAATCAAGAGCAGATTAGTAAATAACTAACTACCAGACATACATGCAACTATTTGACAACAACTAGAAAGTACTTGACAACAAGATGCAAATACTCCAAAGCAAACCTCCAGACACGAGCGGCCATTATTTCCTCGAGGTTTTGCATCACTGGATACGTCTGTTCTCACTACCTTTGGATGCTCCATCTTGTTTTCTTGGGAGTCGGAGGAACAAGCTCAGCATATATATATCGAAAGAGAATGAATTCTCTCCTCTCAAATAACAATCTATATATCTAGTTATCTATCTTTTGAGAGGAGAGAATTCATTCTCTTTCGATATGTATGTCCAGGTTGACTTTGACTTGACTCCCATAAGGACCGTAACTGCAGTCTTCACTTGTGAATAATATGTATGGTTGCTTTGACAGTCTTGGGTCTCTCTCTCTATATGGAATTTATTGCGCTCAACCACACACTATATATGCATTAGTTTAATTTAATTTATTAAAAAAAAATTAAGAATTAAAGATGACTGACTTTTACTTGTATTTTTTAATTAGGCTACTTTCAACATAAAGCACATTACTCTCGTGTTTTACAAAATCAGACAAGCACTATTACTTGAACTAACCTGATTGGACTTGACTTATAGAATATCTATGCTCTAAAATTACAAGGTACTGTTTGGTTATGCAAAAACTGATTTGACAATTAAATAAATTAAGTTTTATAAGCTGCCAAAATATTCAAGACCTGTTGTATAATTATTTTAAGACAAACTTTATTTATTTTTTTTTTAGAATTATTCAAAACACAAGAGGGCATCCAACGACATAGTAAGTAGCTTGTAAAATTATCAATAAAAATCAACCAGCAAAGAATTTCCGTCTATTTAAGAAATTTAGCAAGGAAATCCAAGAAAATAAAAAAGGAGAATGTGCCAAAGAATTTGCATAAATACCTGCTATATATCTCCAATAACTAATGATTTTTATGTATGCACCACGCTTAATTTAGGTACCAATAGTCATTCCCAACCTGGTTTGCTCACCTAGCTCCTCTTCATATCGGATGAAGAATGACAATCGGGAACTATATTAATCCTGGCCAATTAGATCCGGATCCGCTACGGTAGTTAAGCACTGTTGGTCAACGGTGAATTGATCTGAAACCGTTTGTTCTGTTTGATGCATCATGTCCGTTCGATTTACTTCTCCCTTATCGTCCGATCTGGACCGTTCATTCTGTTTGGCTTCATCTCGCCTCTCTGTTTGTGCGAAGAGATCTTTTTGGTTGATCTGATCAAGGACTCTAAAAGCATTATTAGTTATAAATAGCATATCCGATATTCAATTTCTTTCTTGATTTCCCATTTCTCCATTTTTTTTCTTTCTCCTTTAGCATTGTGTCTCTCCAGGCAAAAGGAATTTTGCTTTAAAAATGATATTTTATTTTAATTATCGTTTCCTGTGAGTCCATATTTCGTGTGTGTTCGCTGGTGGGCTCATTTTTTTAAAAAAATTGAAGAATTTCTTCATTTTAATTATTTTGTGAAATATTAGGTACAACATATATTGGAGATTGAAATTATTGCATATATGAGTGGGAACTTCTGAAGGAGGCAAAAAGGATTTAAGGCCAGATGAGAAAGAAGGTCAGGGAACTAGGACTTACAAAGGGTTTAGATTGTGTTCTCAATTACTATACATATGCTTGACAAAAGAGCTGGCTTAAAATTCCAGTTGTTTGTTTCATACATTAATTCCTTTTTTTTTTCTTGCTCTTGATTGTAGTTCCTGCGAAAATACTTTTTTTAATTAAAGTCAATCAATTTGAGATCTTGTGGTTGAGAAATACATGGAAGTTGAAGTATAAAATGATGCTGGAACTTGCAATGGAGAAGTTGAATTGACAGTTTTGAATTGTATCATGACGGCAAAATAAAAGCTTTATCAGTATCCAGACCAAATTGTTTCAACTTCCAAGAGCTAGATTGCAATTTGGTGAGTTTCTTTTTTTAGTCTTTTACGGCTATTACGGGCTTTTTCTCTCCTTCCTATTAAAGAAGGCTTACTTTAAAGAACAAACTCGACTCAACTCCATTCGACCATTCCTCTCTCTCTCTCTCTCTCGTCGCTCTCAACTGCTTCCTCAGGCGAAGTGGCGAATCATCGGAGGTTTCAAGTCCTGTCGCTTCCTTCCGAGTTCCTACAAAGAGCTTCAGCAAAATATGGTCGGGGAGAGATGGCGCTCCACTCGAGTGGAAAGGAGATTTGGCACTTCCGTTCTAGACTCATTGAGATCCGTCCTCAACGGGTTGCGCAGAAAGTTTTAAAAACCTGAATTCCATTTCCTTCCGTTCTCAAACGGATCCCACTGGAGTTCAATTCCGCTCTCAATGGATTGAGGTCCGTTCTCAATGGATTGTGCAGAGTTTTAAAAGCTATCGACTTCCGTGCTTAACGGATTTGCATCCCTTCTCAAACGGATCTACTGGAGTTCAATTCCGTTCTTAACGGATTGAGGTCCATTCTCAAACAGATCCACTAAGTTTCTTCATTCCTCTCTCTCTCTCTCTCTCTCTCTTGTTCATTGCCCCACTGTGCAAAACCCTTGTGCACTAATATGTGCTGATTTGAGGACTATCTTTGCATTGTTCGAGTCTTATTTTGTTAGTTCTTGATTTGACACATTAATTGAACATTTGAGGTTGGTTTGAAGCTTAGCTGAGGCATTTTTCTGAAGTCAATGTTAGATCTTCATTCAATTAGGTTTAGTTATGTAAATGAGCATAAGCTCGATCAATATTAGCCAGAAACTATCCTTGACTGCAATCATAAGGTTTATAATATACTAGCACAACTGTTAAGGCATATCGGGTTCTCTACTAACAGAACTCGGTTTATCTTGTTCTCTTTCGTCTAGAGGAGGAAAGGAAGATGGAAATTGTTCCTGTTTTCATACCAGTCTGCCCTGAGAGAGAAGCTGTGGAGAAAATTCATGATTATGTTCGAGGTTTGCTTTCTATCTTTTGAAAGAACTGATAGACTTTTAGTTACAGCTAGGCTTGCAATTTTTACAATGTTCTTCTATGCTGATAGCATACTACTACACAAAAATCAACCTCACAATTGTGTCAGAGTGGCAACTTAGCTCAATTGGCCTAAAGGACATTTTAGTTTCGTAAACCAAATAGTACCATACTAGTAGAAGACCTAGGGTGTTACTATAATGACATTCGTATGGTAATATTTTAGTATATGCTAGTGTTATATGAGTTGGCATGAATCTTGCTTTTAAAAAGTTTCATTCAGCATTGATAGGGTTTACTGACACTCCAGATGAGATAAGGCAAGTTGCACGAGCATTTCGAGTTGATTATATGAAGACTGATGAGCAAGATTCTGATTACCTCGTTGACCATTCTATTGTCATGTAACTGCTTTACTTCTAAACTATTTACAGGCTCTCAGTGATAAGGTGAACAAACTACTGGTAGTTGGGTTCAGGTTGGTCAAGTTTGGATTTGCTTGGTTAAGTCAAGTTTAGGCCATTTAACAGTTCTCTTCCAGTAAATTTCAGCCGTCCAAGTCACCACTCATCACCTTTCTGCATGAAACTGAGGTGTTCAGTTGTCCGATTGGATCTTATGCCCTAGGTACTTTCTGGTAGGATCAAATTTGGGTAGGCCAGCCATTTTGTTTTTTTTTTTTTAATTTGGTCAAATCAGATTCAGGACATTTTGTTATATTTATATCTTTTTTTTCCAATCAGGTTAAGGGCATCTTCTAGTTTTGTCTATTTTGAGTGCTTTGAGTTATGGGTTAGTAAGATTCTGTACTTGTTTGATTGATGATGCAGAATCATCAATTCAGGTTCAGGGTGAACCAATAATGACCTGTTTCCGATTAATAGGAGGGGTCTACTTTATATGTTGCTATTTCAGTATGGTGGGGTCGTTTGTCTCTAGAAACAAATTTAGGAATCCTCCAAAATGAAAGTCAAACCGACCTCTCATATCAGTATTTGAATTTACCTTAATTCAGGCCTCTGTTACTTCTTGCGAGCTTGTAGATTTTCAATCTAATTCTATATCAATGGATCAGTTTACATTGCTGGACATGATGCACCTTAACTAGAACAGCAGTACATCATAACCATTTGAGTTCTAAGTTCTAACCAGAGATGCAATCGGATTGAATAGTAACCAGAAGTACATCTGTACATGATGCTTTTGACTAGAGCTGGATGGACGCTTCATGACTTTAGAACGTGCAAGTTAAACATAGTGGAGATAAGAGAGCAGAGAGAGGGCTCTACGGTAGTTTTGTCCTCTGAGGCAAGTACCTGGGTTTAATCGGTGTTCATGCCGGAGCGGGTTGATGGGACTGGTAACTGGTTCATGCACTTGGGATGTGCCTGAAAGTGAGTATATTCCGTTCTCACATCAAATACATTGTATTTGTTTGACAAAGGAGTGGAGGCAAGCTTAAGGGGTTCTGGGAGCTATACCCCGCATTAGCGCCTTACACATTCTTTTACGATGACAAATGACTTGGTTTCTGACTGGAGATAGATAGGATTTGAAAAGTGATTGCCTAACAGGTTTCAAATAGTGATAGTTAGGATGGTACCTTGTGCTTTTTTTTTTTTTTTTTTTTAAAGTTGATAACTGATGAGTGAATAGGTGTTTGCAATCTCAGGGCTGGGAGCTGGACCTCTGAATCAGGGCCTCTTTTTGTTCTGATGCGGTTCAAATTGGTGGTCAGCTCTCATTTTTTCCTCTTTAAAGTATTTTATTTGTTTCTGGCTTTAATATAAATGGTTTTGGTACTGTCTACTGTGTAAATAATTGTTGAACTGTGTTTCTATTATTTAGTTCAGGTTGGTACAGATGCCAGTATTTGTGCTATAATTCTTATTGCGTGAGGGTAAACTCATACTTAAATACTTGATAATGTTTAGAATAGTTTCATTTTTTAGTATAATTTTTTTTATTTTCCCAAACAGATTCAATTTTGTATAATACTTTCATTCTCCTGGTTATCATATTTACCCACACATTAATTAATGTGTATTTTTTTTTAGAAAAAATTGTGCACATGCTATGCTTATTTTATATGATGTAAATTCACTTACTGTGCTGCATGTGGTCCTCTGGAAGCTTTGGTAAAGGGGTTGCAAATTGTAAGTATCTCAATTTCAATCCCTGAAAGTACTGTAGGTAAAGCTCAAATCGCAACGGTTGTGTTACTGTTCTGCAATGAATCTGAGCCCTTCGTCTCCACCAGCGCTGTCTTTTCTCTCGCTTTCGCGAAGCTTCGTCTAGACTATTCCCTCTCTCTTCAATGGATCTAGGGTTCCTTTGAGCTCCGCTATCGCCGCTGAGCTACCTTATCACTTTGCTCTACTTCCGTCTGTATCACCCATCTCTTCAACAAATATGACCGGAGCAACGGAGGAAATTTGCTCGCCTCTGTGCCGTTTCTGCTCTCTCTTCGATTTATTATTTTTTTTTGTGTTTCGTGCTCTCTTCCTCCCTAAGGAGCTCCTCTCCCCTCCGTGCTTGGTACCTTTTCTTCATTTCATTTTATCTGTGTTCTGGTGTGAACGTATAAGGGTTTGTATTCTTCCCGTTCTTGGTGGCGCTGCCTTTACCATGTGGATCAAGTGGATCAAGTGCGGACATATGAAGGGATTCTATTTCTCTTGCTTTATGTCTGTTTCAGTTGATTCAAGGATAGATTTGGCCTTTAAAATTATTTAGGTTTTGTAAATTTTTTTTAACTTCTGTTTTTCCATTTTATTTCCTTCGTATGCTTTGTTGGCCTTACTACGACGATATTTTTCCAGATCTGATTGATCTGCGTCAATTAATTTTTGCTCAAACTCAGCTGTCACGGACAAGGCAAATCAGGTTAAGGTTTTTATTTATCGTCTCTTTTAAGATAATTTTTGTTATTCTTACTTTCTATCACGAAGCATATAAAAGGTCATTTTTTAAGGCCGACAAAAAACTTTACAATTTTTAGATTGCTTTTTCTTATTTTATTTGTAGTAGTTGTACCAGTATTACTTGATTAATCATTTGCTTACTTTTACTTGAGCATTGTTAATATTTAGATTGTTATTTGTTTCTTTCTTGATTTGTTTTTTTATAGGAAACTGTGCGTGGCTACAATGGAAACAGAATGATATATGACTGTGTCATGACTATGTACTCCGGTGATCATGATTGCATCGATAGCCAGCATAACCAAGGTAACCTGAAAAATCTCAGAGTTGACATTGCATGCTTGATTAAATATTTCGTCTACCTTGCCTATTAATTTGTTGCCAATATCCCTTGCTTATTAGCGGTGAGGGATGACAAACTATTGACCATTCTATCAGCTTAATCCAGCAAGTAGAAATCCAATATAACAAGGGAACTATTGGCAATTCCTATTGCATGTTAGCAATAATTTTGTGATTATTTAGAATAGAAGCGGCTTATAAGGAAACTATCAACAATTTGTCATCCCTCATCGCTTCAGAGATAACACATCATTCTTGGACCGTTAACAACCAGAATTTATCGAGAATTCGGTTTGCATAGGTGAGCCAGAATGTATAAAACTTCGAAAATAAAAGAGCAAATTGAAGAGTACATTGCTTTAGAGGATGTTAAATTGTTTTTTACAAACTAACTACTCACAAAAGTGAATCCAAGGCTGGAAAGGTAAATTGAATATCCAATTATATTTTGCAATTTTTCCCTTAAAAGTTCTTTTTGGTGTTAAAAAAATTAAGCCAAGAAGTTAATAGGCAACACCAAATTCAGCAATGCCAACAGGAAGGATGAGTACTATGGTGGTGATAGTTTAGAGGGTGATTTTGATGATGAAGACTTTTGGTCAAGTGCTGTTGCAGCCTTTGTAATTTAGCTTGCCATTAACTGCTATATTATGTTCAGATGAAACCGTGCTTCTTTAATGGCTATTTCTTAGTGACGAGGTATAATTGCCGTGGTGAGATGTTTTAGTTTTGATGGTTGCCTATAATCCTATAGCCTTATGATTTTATGTATAGATTCAGTTAAGTTCAGTGCAATTTGTTCAGCACTATACATTTTGCCTTCTTTACTCTTAATAGGATGAGTTTAGGATCGAAGAACATTTCGGGGAGGTGGTTATTTTACCATGTTGTTAGGATGAAATATTTGTCCAAAGGTGTGCTTCCATCTACTTAAGGTTTTGATATCTTTTTCTCTTAGTATATTTTCATTTATCAAAAAATAGTTTTATTCTACTGAGTAATAAAAAAACTAAATTTCGAAGTGTTTCACCGTATATAACATTTGCTTTGATCAGAGCAAGGCCAGTTATTATGATTCCAATAACAAAGGCATGTACGAAGCAACTGTGACTCGCTTCTCTTTATTCAGTCAGTTTATTTAGAAAAAAGGAAAGAAAAACAGAAATTGTCTTTCTTTTTTTTCTTTAACGTTGCAAAATTATTCCAGAAGTTCTCCTTTGGAAATTCCTGTTTGGTTGCGCTTGATTTTGTCCTGATTTTTTTCTTATTATTCTATACATTACAGTGTTGGGTATTTGTGCCTTCTAAGCCTGCAGCCTTGCAGGTAGACAGTTGGGAGCTGTGCACGTAGACAACTGCTCTTTTTTCTTCTCAGTCATTGCTTAGCTACGTGGTATCTCTTTCATAATTTTTTATGGGTCTTTTTTATATCCTTTGCTAAGATTTCTACATATTTTTTTTTATGTCATTTCTGTTGTTTGTACTCTTATCACGAATTTTAGTTGTTCAATTTGTTTGTCACAGACTCACAGGTAATGTACGAGGTCATGGTAGGGGACTAGAAGAAAGGGCTTGAGGTGAAATTATTCCATACTCAACTTCATGTTTTAAAAATGAATAGTACCGTTCAAACCAAGCAGCTCCAAATCTAATGCTGTGGTGAAATTATTCATTGAAATTCATTTTTAATGCTCAACTTTACTGGTACTGATTTGAATGCTAAGGATATGTTTACGATCCTGTATTGTTAAGTGATTTTTTATTTTGAATTTTTTTTGCTGATATAAACTTTTGTACGTCTACAGTAAGCACTGCAAGGAGAAGAAATTGGAGCATCTCAAAAAAAAATTATTCCAATCAAAAAAATTTTGGTAAGTGTTCTAACGTCTCTCTGTCTGAGTTTTGAGAGTGAAAATCCTCGATTAATAAAAATTTTACAAGATCGCTCTACTTTTCGTAATAACCCTCATTTTTTAGCTAAAAGAAGGTAACAAATAAGCTTCATTTTCTGCTTAAAATGATAGCATCTGATTTGTATTGTATTGATTAAGGTTATGTCTTTGACAAATAACATCCAGTACTTTTATCTATTTTTTGTTGCTTCTGTTTCCTTTCAATGAGATGAAAAAAAAGGGTGAGGTATAGCTTCATGTTCTATTGGGATGATGACATTGTTAGTCAGTATGTTTCAGTTTAGCATACGGTGAGTTTGTGATTGTCAATGAGCTCCTGAGCCACTTTGATCATATGCATCATATTTTGCTTTATCTTTTTATTCTTATCAAGTGATTGTTAGGATGCAATTGTTGAAAATTATAGGGACATTTGGATTAAATGAGTATATAATGGAGATATAGTCAGTCACAGATATTTTTTCATGTGGTCTTATGAGTCTGTACCATTTTGGTACCAGTTTACTATTTGGTATTTAGTGTTCATGATTTGAATATGTAAGTTTTTTTTTGTGGTGAATACCTGTATAATGATATTAGGTACTCACCAGCTCTCCTATTGGTAACTCCAGCATTTTCTTTTTAATTCTATTTTCAATATGTTATCAGGTACATTGTAAGCATTTGTGCTGGTATGGGAGAAGAGTGACAAGTACTTACATCTGAACAAGGTGTGCAATGGCATTACTTCGACTGTTTAGTGAAATTAGATGTAACATGTTTGTCGATAACTTTCTGAGTGCATAAAAGTACTTACATCTCGCGCTACATTATCTTCAACTGTTTTGATTATGACATAAGGTATAATTGCACTCTCAATGGATAAATCAGATTCTTGAAAATTCTGTCCATTCTTTCTTTGTCCAAAAAAAAATATGTAATGAAATAAATTAAAATTGATGATGCATGGTGACTGTTCATGCTCTCCACTTATTTTTTCCTTAAAAACAATTAAGAACAATAACAAAATATATTTAAATGAAACGTAAGAATTAATCTTACATCGCGCAAAGCGCGATGCCTTTAGCTAGTTTGGGCTCATAGTTATTTTTCTCCTTGCGACCTGACAGCCTGGTCCCACAACCTCCAACTTCGGTTGATCGGAGTTTGATGTAAAATTGAAGAACATCACGTGGACTGAAATTGACAAACTGACAAAATGACCAACTTCACATTTTGTGTGTTTAACAAATGAATAAAACCTATTATATCCAAAATATTTGTATACCAATTTGCAAACGTCCAAGTTAAAAGCATATAATTAATCAAACAATCGAAATATGTGATTAACCATAATTTACATACAAAATGATTCGCATATAATTTTTATGAAAGCAAGAACCAAGCAGGGTACCCAATTTATCTTATTTTTCGCATATAATAGAGCATTATTGTACTTTTTGTTATGAAGTTTCAATTTGTTAAAATAGCATTCTTTGTCCCGTAATAAAGAACTAAAATAATCATTTTGATACAAATACAGAAGACAGATTTTATGGTCTAGAAAGCAATGACGCCAAGCCCACGTGGCGCCACCAAGACGAAAATATTAATATATATAAAAAATAATGGAAGCCCAAAGGCAAAAGGAATGTTTCTTTTATTTCTTTTCATTTTTCTTGCCTCGTCTAAAGTCAGAACCCCTTCTTCCACGTGTCCTCATTTCATTTCCACTCCTCCTCTAAACCCCAGAGCAAATTAAATGGTGTCACGATCCTGAGACAGAATATAGCTGAGAGACACAGATTTCAGAGAATAAAACAGCAAAACAGCAACATCTCTTAGATGCTTGTTTGAGTCGTAGATAGGGAATGCTCAAATTGAAGGGAGATTTAAGTAATTGGACTAAATTGATATGAGAATAATGTAATTGGATAAGAATTGATGCTATTGAGCAAAAAGTCGGATATTAATCCTTACAAAATCGAAGTACAATGGGAATTAAGCAGAAATACTGAAAAATACAGAAATAAGACATAAAATGGGAAATAATGATTTTCAGATTCCAGATGAGCCCTAGACTACTCATTTTTAGGTTTATATATGGATTACACAAATATCTCGTGATAAAAACAGGAATTACAATGAGTAAAAGATCAGAATTTCATCTTCAGTAATTCTTCTGCTTTTGTCGTCAGCTCCTGTGGTCCCATACACGTGTCACTTCCTTCACAGCTCTATGTAAGCTAACGGCATCTATTACTTAACGTCCCTGCCCCACCAGTCATTGCCTCATCGCCTCCAACGACGTTAATCATAACCATCTCATTAGGTATAGCATCTGTACCTCTCTCCTTATCGGGTTTGACGTGGTCAGACCCGTTACCAACGTTCACCAGCCACTTTTTACTTTTTATTTCTACATTTTCTGTCAACTCAATAATTGGAATTTTCAATTGTAACACTCTCCCTTCCTTCAATTTAACCTTGTCCTCAAGGTTGATATTGGGATATGCCTTTTTCATAGCTTCATAATCCTCCCAGGTAGCTTGATCTTCATTTTGTTGGGTCCATTGTACCAGTACTTGTACCACATATTCATTTCCCTTTTTTATCATTCTCCTTTCTAGTATAGCTTCAGGCTGTACATTGAACTGATTTTCTTCTTCAAGGACTGGCAGATTAGGCATTGCAAATTCCTCTTTGCCAATTTTGCCCTTCAGTTGTGATACATGGAAGACATCATGCACTTGTGCTCCTGGGGGTAAATTGAGTTGATAAGCCACTTCTCCTATTTTAGCAATCACTTCAAAGGGCCCACAGAATTTGGGAGATAACTTTTGGTTCCGTCTTCCTTGCACTGTTACCTTCCTGTAGTTGTGTATTTTAAGATAAACTCAATCTCCTACACTAAATTTTCTTTCTGTCCTTTTCCCATCTGCAAACTTCTTCATCCTTTCCTGAGCCCTCCTGATTTGTTCCCTCAATTGTAAATTTAACTCATGCCTTTCCTTAAACATTATGTTCACTGTTTCTACCTGGCTCTTAGGTGGCTGCCCCATAGGAATTTGTGGGGGAATGTACCCATATAAGGCTTGGAAGGGTGTTGTATGGATAGCACTGTGGTAACTAGTGTTATACCACCATTCTGCCAAGGGTAGTAATTTACTCCATTTCTTGGGTTGACCTTGAATCACACATCTCATATACTGCTCTAGGCACTGATTCACCCTTTCAGTCTGTCCATCAATTTGGGGGTGATATGCAGTTGACATGTTGAGCTTAATTCCTAACCTCAGCATAGTTTTCTTCCAAAAAGAGCTAGTAAATACTGGATCTCTATCACTTATGATAGTAGTTGGCAACCCATGTAGCTTATATACATGATCTAGAAACAATTGCACCACTGTAGGTGCAGTATAAGGATGGGAAACTGCTATGAAGTGTGCATATTTAGTCAACCTATCTACTACCACCATTACTACATCCTTCCCCTCTGACCTTGGCAACCCACACACAAAATCCTTACTTATACTACTCCATGCTTCCTCAGGTATGGGTAATGGTTGTAAAAACCCAGGGGTTTTGACATGCTCATTCTTATTCAATTGGCACACTTCACAAGTTTGGACAAACTGATGCACATCTTCCTTCATGTTTGGCCAGTAGAACATGGTTTTCAATCTATGGTAAGTTACAAGTATACCTGAGTGACCCCCTAAGGATGAATTGTGGACTTCATTGATCAATTTCTGTCTCCAGCCATGCTTCTCCCCAACACATATCCTCCCTTTGTATCTGATGATGCCCTGATGCAAAGTGTGTGGATGGGGCTCTTCTGTCTCTTCATTCCTGGTAATTTTTCCCTTCAACTTTTCAATCTAGGGATCACCTTCATAACTCAGTTTAAGCTCCTCCTGCCAGCTTGGGATCAATTCACTCACTGCAGCTATTTCTTCCCTCTTTTCTGGATTTTCATCAGTTTGCCCCTGGAGCTTAGAGAGAGCATCTGCCACTTTGTTACTTACTCCCTTCTTGTACTCAATGGTGTAATCTAGGCCTAACAATTTGCATAGCCCTTTGTGCTGCATCACATGATTCACCCTTTGCTCCAATAAATATTTCAAGCTGATTTGGTCAGTTCTAATAATGAATGGCCTTCCTATCAAGTAATGCCTCCATTTTTGTACTGCAGTAAGCAATGCCAAAAATTCCTTTTCATAAGTAGATAATCCCTTGTTCTTTACACTCAAGCTTTTACTCAAATAGGCCAACGCCTCCTTTCCTGCATCAATACTGCCCCAATTCCCACATCACTAGCATCTATCTCAATTATGAAGGGCTTGGAGAAATTTGGCATGGCTAAAACTGGGGCTTCAGTCATTGCTTGTTTCAATAATTTAAATGCCTCTTCAGCTTCTTTACTCCAACTGAATTCATTTTTCTTCAATTGGTCTGTAAGTGGCTTTGCTATGCATCCATACCCATTCACAAACCTCCTATAATAGCCAGTCAACCCCAGGAATCCTCTCAGTTCTCTTACATTCTTAGGACTGGGCCACTTCTTCATAACCTCTATCTTCTTTGGGTCAGTAGCTACCCCATTGGCTGAGATGATATGTCCCAAATATTCGAGCTTCTCTAGTCCAAATTCACACTTACTCATCTTAGCATACAGTTTGTTCTCCTTTAGCACATCCAACACCATTCTCAGATGCAATTTATGTTCCTCAAGAGTTTTACTGTACACCAATATATCATCAAAGAAAACTAACACAAATTTCCTCAGATAAGGCTTGAAAACTTGGTTCATAAGTGACTGAAATGTTGCTGGAGCATTTGATAACCCAAAAGGCATCACCAAAAACTCATAATGACCCTCATGAGTTCTAAAGGCTGTCTTATATACATCTGCTTCTTTCATTCTAATCTGGTTGTATCCAGATCTGAGGTCAATTTTAGAGAAACATTGTGCACCATGTAATTCATCTAGAAGGTCCTCTATAATAGGTATGGGGAATTTGTCTTTGACTGTTTGGTTGTTCAATTTCCTGTAGTCTATGCACATTCTCCAAGCTCCATCCTTCTTCTTCACCAACAATACTGAAGAAGCATATGGACTAGTTGAAGTCTGAATGACAGCATTTTTTAACATCTCTTCCACTATCTTCTCAATCTCAAGTTTTTGGAAATAAGAGTACCTGTATGGTCTCTGGTTGATTGGCTGTGATTCAGGCAAGAGTGGTATTTGATGATCTACTTTTCTCCTTGGTGGTAACCCAGTTGGCTCCTCAAATACTTCTGTATATTCTTCAAGTAACTGCTGCAATGGAGGAATGATAACAGCAGTTGAACTCTCTCCTTGCTCTACAGTGAAAAGGTGGGCAATGAGTATGTCACTACCTCTATTAATTTCTCTGGCCACATTGATATTTCCTTCCATCACCTTGACTTCAGCCACCTCAGGTTTGACTTGTAGTAATACCTCTTTACCATCTTTTGCAAATTCAATTTTCCCTATGCTCCAATCAATAGTCATGGGTCCCAGACTCATCAGCCAATCTAGCCCCAAGATCATATCATAACCTTGCACAGCTAACAACCTCACATCCTTTACAAATTCTTGGCCTTGCAGGCTAAAGTGCAAAGAATCACACACAATATCTGTCACCATTTTCTGACCATTAGCCACCATCACCACCATGGGGTTGGTATGATTAATGGGTAGTTGAAGTCCCTTGATGACTTCTGGATTCACAAAAGTGTGAGTACTACCACTGTCTAGGAGTGCATACACAGGAATATTCCCAATTTGCCCCTTGAATTTCATGGAATTAACCTTCTTCTTATCTGCAGCATACATAAATATTATGGCTTGTTCCACTTCTCCTTCATCATCCTCTCCTTCAGATGGCACTTCAACATTCATCTCTTCCTCCCCAATGTATTCACCTTGGTTGGTTATGACATTCACAGATTTAGTATTGCATTTGTGGCCAGGAAAATACTTGTCTCCACAGTAATGGCATGGTCCCAATGGTTTTCTTGGTTCATATGTACTATTTCTATATGGGTTATTATTCTGCCAAGGCTTATAATGGGCATTGTGAGAGACTATTTCCTTCCTAGGTTCAATTGGATTTTTCTTCATTATCTGTTGGTTCTGTGGATTGACAGTTTTATACCCCAGTCTTGCCCTTCTGAGCTGGCTATCTTGAGCCTCCTCATACTGTACTGCATAATCATAAGCCTCTTCAAGGGTGGTTGGTTTAAATAGTTTCACCATTCCTTTAATATCCTCCTTCAGTCCACTCATGAACCCTACCTTGAAATCTTCTTCAGGAAAAGCATTTGTTACTTGCAGCACCCTCAATCTGACCCTTTCAAACTGCTTCACATACTCCTCCACCTTGTTGATTTGATGGCATCTTTTGAACTCCTCAATAGGGTGTTGCTTACTCCCTTTATTAAATTTCTTAAACACTTCTTCCACTAGTATCTCCCAAGGTAACATATGATTGCCAGTCTGTACCCCTCTATACCAGTCTTTCAATTCTTTACTGAAATGTAACACAACCATTCTGGACTTGTACACTTCAGCTACTTGATACATTTCAAAGTAGTAGTTGCACTCCATGAGCCAGTTGACTGGATCTATTCCATCAAAACTGGGAAAAACAACTCTTGGCAATAAATTGGGTGTACCCCTCCTATCTCCAGCATTTCTAAAACATTCTCCTTGCCTATACTGCTCATACCCCCAATTGTATTCATCTTCATTCAAGTTAAATTGGCTCATGCTGTCCTCAGGTGGTCTATTGTGCTGTGGTATTTCAATTCTGGGTACAGTATGTACTTCTCCATGCTTATCACCAGTACCAAAATGCACTTCTTGACCTCTAAGACCCCTAGTATTGCTACAACCACCCATATCCAAGTTACTACTCCTATCACCATTGGTTTTCAATGATCTTTCTAAGAGCATAGTTAACCCGGCTATCTTATCTTCCATACCTTGGCTAGCATGCTTGACTTGGTTAGTTACTACTGCTGCCAATCTTTCTTCCATCCTTCTACTGTTTTCTTCTGCTCTTTTCGATCCTTCTTCATGCCTTTTTCCACTTTCTTCATGGTTTTTTGCTAATTCTCGCACTTCTTCAGCTAGCTTGCTCAGATCTGCTTCTACCCGAGCATTTCTCTCTCTTAGGTCATCCATGCTCGAGTTTTTTGTATTTTTCATCAATCTTGCACCTGGTCCCTTGTTGGACGGTGCTCTGATACCACTTGTCACGATCCTGAGACAGAATATAGCTGAGAGACACAGATTTCAGAAAATAAAACAGCAAAACAGCAACATCTCTTAGATGCTTGTTTGAGTCGTAGATAGGGAATGCTCAAATTGAAGGGAGATTTAAGTAATTGGACTAAATTGATATGAAAATAATGTAATTGGATAAGAATTGATGCTATTGAGCAAAAAGTCGGATATTAATCCTTACAAAATCGAAGTACAATGGGAATTAAGCAGAAATACTGAAAAATACAGAAATAAGGCATAAAATGGGAAATAATAGTTTTCAGATTCCAGATGAGCCCTAGACTACTCATTTTTAGGTTTATATATGGATTACACAAATATCTCGTGATAAAAACAGGAATTACAATGAGTAAAAGATCAGAATTTCATCTTCAGTAATTCTTCTGCTTTTGTCGTCAGCTTCTATGGTCCCATACACGTGTCACTTCATTCACAGCTCTATGTAAGCTAACGGCGTCTATTACTTAACGTCCCTGCCCCACCAGTCATTGCCTCATCGCCTCCAACGGCGTTAATCATAACCATCTCATTAGGTATAGCATCTGTACCTCTCTCCTTATCGGGTTTGACGTGGTCAGACCCGTTACCAACGTTCACCAGCCACTCTTTACTTTTTATTTCTACATTTTCTGTCAACTCAATAATTGGAATTTCCAATTGTAACAAATGGGGACTGTTGAATCGATGTCTACAGTTGCGAGTGAACAGTGAGAAAGTTTTAAAAACCTGAATTCTATTGCCTTCCGTTCTTAACGGATTTGCATCCGTTCTCAAACAGATCCCGCTGGAGTTCAATTCCGTTCTCAACGGATCTTGGTCCGTTCTCAACGGGTTGTACAGCAAGTTTTTAAAAACCTGAATTCTATTACCTTCCGTTCTCAACGGATTTTCACCCGTTCTCAACGGATCCCGCATGACTTCAATTCCGTTCCTAACGGATCGAGGTCCGTTCTCAATGGATTGTATTGACTTGAATTCTACACCTCATGACTTGAATTCTATTGACTTCCGTCCTCAATGGATTTGCTTCGCTTCTCAAACGGATCCACTGGAGTTCAATTCCGTTCTGAAAGGATTGGGGTTCGTTCCCAACGGATTGTGCAGAAACCTGAATTCTGTAATTTCGTGCCTAACGGATTGTCCTTAGGAAAGGAAGTGTGAAGATGATTGGATACACTTCAACACATATAAGTACAGTGTAGATAATTTCTTCCTTTTTGAGACTTGGATATTTACGGGAAGCTGCTAATACAGGCACAAGACGCTTCTATACCTGTGGGGACTGGAGCTGGAGAAGAAGAAGAAGATAGCCCTGTAATGGAGACTGTTAGAAGCAAGTTCATTACAGAGCTACTTCTACTCGGCGCCATCAACAGTATTCAGGTACTATTGTGAACCAATCTGTCATTCTCTGTTTTGATTTCCTTTTCTAAAATAGTTAGGATCATTTGTGATGTTTCTTTTCGGATTAATGGAACATGAGCAGGTGAAGTACAGGGGGAAGCTGAAAGCTGGTCACGAAATGACAGTAATGGACATTCCCCTGAAAGCTTCTCCCTTCAGATCACGAGAGTCTAAGTTAGACTGGACAGATCCAGTGGACTGCTTTCGGCAGATTCTGACAGTTTCTCCGGCTGGGTTCTCATTGTGGAGCGTCGTGACAGCCTCCTGAGTTCATCTGTGCTGTCCTTTTGAGTCGCGTTTTTCGATTTGGGGGCTTCCTTCCCCTTCGTTTCAACGTTAGTCTGACAGCAGCCTGATGTGGCGAGTTGGGGCTGTCGACGGTGAATTCTATGCCAGAAACGGGTTGTACAGATGGCACGATTTTTCATCTTGGCAAGAAAGTGATTAGGAGCAATGGTTATATTTGAGCTGAGGTAGTGAGACATTCTTTTTACGTTTCTTTTCTCTATCTTCAGTTTTAAAACTTGGATCTCAACATTTGATATGAATATGTTTTCATAACTTGTCAGTCCTTAGCATTCACTTGCTGCTACATTTTAGACTCCTTGCACTTTTAAGCTCTAGTCCCTGTTATTACTTTTATTTATGTTTCCAGAGTTAAGAAAGATCCAGAGTCCAACTTTATTTTATTACTTTGGAAATTTATGTAATAAAGCCATAAGCCAATATGAAAGAGAGAGTCCTTGGTCAAACACACAGTTCATCAGTTCTTTAATGTGCGTTGGACATGTGTCAATTATTGTTCACTAAGCATGGAGCAGTGGCTTGAAGACTGGGGTACACAACATCTCAGCTGTGTGCATTGGCATTTGGTGATTTTGAATGCTGCCTCTTCATTTTACAATTCAATTTCCTTTTCTCTTGAGCTTAATTGTATTGCGGTATTGCCAATCATTATTTTAACCAAAGTTTAACATGCACTTAACTTAACCGTTGACTCAATATATTGTCGTTCCCAACTTTCTACTTTGTTCCAATTCAAATTGATGATACAACCTTTTTACCAACATCTTCGTGGAGCCGTATGAACAAACAGCCGTATGACAAATGACTTGGTTTCTGACTGGAGATAGATAGGATGTGAAAAGTGACTGCCTAACAGGTTTCAAATATTGGTAGTTAGGACGGTACCTTGTGCCTTTTTTTTTTTTTTTTAAAAGTTGATAACTGATGAGTGAATAGGTGTTTACAATCTCAGGGCTGGGTGCTAGCTGGACCTCTGAATCAGCGCCTTTTTTTGTTCTTTTGTTCGTGTCATATATATATTCAATACCAACCATCAGAAAATGTTCGTTTTTAGTTTATCTTGTTACATAATTAGGCTTCGTTTTTTGTTGGTAAGATGAGCATTGGATGCATTATCTGATATAGCATCCTTTATGCAACGATTGTAGATTGTCTATCATGTTCTAGTTGGGTATATATTTGCATTTTTAAATCTCATTTTTATATGTATAGTACAGTTGATATGTTGTTAGCTATCTTGTACTGATGCGGTTCAAATTGGTGGCCAGCTCTCATTATTTTCCTCTTTAAAGTATTTTACTTGTTTCTGGCTTTAATATAAATGGTTTTGGTACTGTCTACTAGGTAAATAATTGTTGAACTCTGTTTGTATTATTTAGTTCAGATTGGTACAGATGCCAGTGTTTGTGCTATATATAATTCTTCTTGCGTGACGGTAAACTCATACTTGATAATGTTTAGAATAGTTTAATTTTTAGTACCATCTTTTTATTTTCCTAAACAGATTCAATTTTGTATTATATTTCAATCTCCTGGTTATCATATTTATGCTCTCATATTTACCCACACATTAATGTATATTTTTTTGTAGAAAAAATTGTGCACATGCTTATTTTATATGCTGTAAATTCAATTACTGTGCCGCCTGTGGTCCTCTGGAAGCTCTCGTAAAGGGGTTGCAAATTTGGGCTCATAGTTACTTTTCTCCATGCGACCTGACAGCCTGGTCCCACAACTTCCACTTTCGGAGTTTGAAGTGAAACTGTGAAATTGAAGAACATCACGTGGACTGAAATTGACAAACTAATAAAATAACCAACTTCACATTTTGTGTTTAAGAAATGAATAAAACCTATTATATATTTATATCCAAAATGTTTGTATTCCAATTTTCAAACGTCCAAGTTAAAAGCATATAAGCTTCGTTTGGATGGGTGCAAGAATAAGGGAATAACTTTTTTCTATTTTCAAATTTATTATAAACAATCTAAATTCTTCACAAAGTTACACGTTTCTTAATACTTTTTTCTTTATTCTTCTTATTCGCACACCATCCAAACAGAGACATAATTAGTGAAAGCAAGAACCCAAGCACTCAAGCAGGGTACCCAATTTATCTTACTTTTCGCATAGAGTAGAGCATTATTGTACTTTTTGTTATAAAGTTTAAATTTCTATAAGAAAGAAATAGCATTCTTTGTCCCATAATAAAGAACTAAAAGAATCATTTTGATAGAAAAACAGAAATCATAGATTTTATGGTCTAGAAACCAATGACGCCAAGCCCACGTGGCGCTACCAAGACAAAAATATAAATAAATAAATAAATAATAGAAGCCCAAAAGGCATGTTTCTTTTACTTTTTATTATTTTTGCCTCGTCTAAAATCAGAACCCTTCTTCCACGTGTCCTCATTTCCTTTCCTCTCATCCTCTAACGGCTAGGGCTGTCAACGATATACCGTTTCGCCGTTTTCCGTTCCGTTCCGTTCCAACGGAACGGATAACGGTACGAATTTTCATTTCGTTTTCAGAAGCGGAACGGTAAACGGAATAATAGGGCATACCGTTGTTGAAACGGAACGGTAAACGGAACGAATCATTTCGCTTCCGTTTCGACAAATACAAGTGTTTTTAGTGTAAATATACGTTGTTCCGTTCCGTTCCGTCCAAACGAAACGAATAACGGAATGAAATGGCATACCGTTTACTGAAACGGAACGGAATATGGAATGGAATAGCATACCGTTTACTGAAACGGAACGGCAAACGGAATGAGCCATTCCGTTGCCGTTGTAAACGTTAGACACCCCTACTAACGGCTAAAGCCCAGAGCAAATTAAATGGGGACTGTTGAATCGGTGTCTACAGTTGCGAGTGAACACTGAGAAAGTTTCATCAAATTGACGCCGTTGCCGGATCAATTTGATGAAAGACTAAAAATTTAGGAATCAAATAAATTTATAAACCTAAATCTAATCTCATTAGTCATTTTTAGTTAAGTTTTAGGGTCGAACCCAAAAAACGAATTAATGAGTATCGGATTTTACTTCCTCATGAAAGCTAGACAAGATTTTTATAGATTTTCATTGATTAAATCTAAATGTGCAAGTAAATAAATATTTTTGGGTATTTTAATTATCTAATAATCTAAATGCTTAAAGAGAAATTTTTTATGTTTTCAATATGCAAATGAATTCCTTAGGGGTCAGGTTTCACTTAGGTTTAGCCTCTGGATCACCGGATCGCTTGCTTTCGCATTAAATACCAAAGAACCAAAATCCCTACCTTCGGTTCGGTCCGAACCAGACTAGTTCGGTCCGAACAGAGAGTATGGAACTGAGTTATGACATGTTAAACTTAACTTTGATGTTGTGAAGGGTTTAGACTGGCTGTGGCTAAGGTTCCTATTCATCAACTGTCGTCTTTTGGGCTAGAAGTTAGCAAAGGACACTACTTTACCCACATAGATCAATTAAAACTAAATTTTTCTGTCGGTATTTTAATTAACCTATGTCTAAATTATTGATTTTCTTAGGGATATCTAAGTTGCCTTTCAGCCAACTTCGAAGCTACACCTTTCAGTGCAAGCTAGCCTCCTCTTTCGAATCTTCAACTTATCCCATGCACTTTATTTAATTCCAATTGATTAATCCTAATTTTGTAACTTAAACTAAATGTGATCATTTATTTAGAAGTAAACTAGTCCAAACAATAGAATCAAACAAGCATAAAAATAATACTCAATAGATAGATCACAAGTCAAAGTATCAAGGCAAACACATCATAATATCAAACTAATCCTAACCTACATCCTTACCCTAAGACATAATAAATCTAAACTATCATGCTAACAAGACAACAACAAATGCAAATAAAGAAGATACAAACTCCATTCGATCAAATATCAAGAGAAACGAAGAAATAAACCAAATATTGCTTCTAACTCGATATACCAAACATCTAGAGCCATGGTCGTGCTATGCTGCAGAGGTGGAATCCCACGTGTTTCGGCGTGAAAATGGTGGTGAAAAGGTGCCAAAACGTGGTGGGAAGTAGAATTTCATGGTTGGTGGCCTCCCCCTTCATCCAAGGCAGTAGAAGACACTTTATAGAAGGTCCTAGGTCACTTGGAAGAGAGACTAGGGCATCCAGGTGGCCAAACCATGCCAAAATATCACTTTCCTTCATTGAAAACTTGCCAAAACGACTAATTCAGCTCTCAGTTCGGATCAAACTGATCTTGTTCAGGTCAAATTGATTCAGTTCGGACCAAAATGGCTCAGTTCGGACCGAACTGGATCACTTCGGGTCGAACTGGAGCACTTCGGGTCGAACTGGACCTGTTCGGGTCGAACCGAGATCCCAGAATTGAGTAGAGATAGTGTTTCGATCATAATTTCTTCATTCGGACTCCGATTGAGGCGATTCAAAAACCGTTAGAAAGTTTAGGTTGAGCTCTATAATGCTATTGCTTCTATTTAGCCTTTTTCTTCTCCTAAATCCACCATTTCATGAAATAATTATGCGTGATCCACCGAATTCCTACAATTCAATACAAAAACCACAACAATATCCAATTCTAGACGAATATAGCACAAAACACAATGAATATAGGGGTTAGAGTTACCATTTAAGTGTAAAGTCCGGCCAAAATACACATATAAATATGAGATATCAGAACTCCATTTTGCATCCCAGTTGTGCACGATGAACACTTAGTGCCTTGAAAAAATAGAATCGTGGAAACGTTGTTTGGCTTGGTACCATACTACTTTCAACACTTTGAACTCTAATTTGCGTTACCTTGAAAATAGCTAGAAACAAGGTAGTTATAAGTCTAATGGTGATTAATTTTGTCCATTATTAGTATTGGTTGTTTAATTATTAACTAGACTGACTAATTGAACCAACTGGTACATTCATTTCTGTTTGCTGTTGTATAATTATTAATTATGACAAACGGGCGTCGTGTATGATTTGAAGGGATGTTTATGGCACTGCCATTCTCACGATTATTCTTGTTATTTATCTAGCATCTATCTAAAATGTAATTTACCTATCATTATTCTTGTTATTACGATTATTTATTCAAACATATAAATATTTCAGTTTTAATTATTTTGAAATAAATATAATAGCTTGGTCTTGGATTGAAATACACTAATTCACAAAAATCCTTAAAAATCATTTCTATATCAAAAGACATGACATTTTTCTAATTTCAAAGTTTTGTAGTGACATAAAACTAATTTGTCATTTAGTAATGACATTTTTCTAATTTTAAATTTTTGTAGTGTCATAAAACTAATTTGTCATTTAGTGATGGCTTTTTTCTAATTTTCAATTTTTGTAGTGGCATATTTAAAAGGGTAAAATTGAAAAATCAATTTTTCAGTGACAAAAAACTATTTTTTTCTTTTTTATAATGACATAAAGCTAATTTGTCATTTAGTGATGGTATTTTACTAATTTCAAATTTTCACATTGGCATAAATCTAATTAACCCTTTTTTTAATTATCTATTGGGGAGGGAAATCCCAACTAGGTGGATCTTCTATATCGGCAAATTAATGGCCTTTCCTTTCAAGCCAACATTTTTTGTTTTATTACTTTTTTTAATATATACCAAATGATGCTTTCCTTTTCCATTTGTAAATTTTGAAAGTTCCAAACTTATAAACTAACATATTTTGACACGTATATATAATTGTATAATGTTTTATGTGTGTGTACTGAAAGTATAATATGGTCATGTAACTTAGTTTTCTAATTTCTAATGTGGGAGATATTGCAAATATGAAGCTTACTGCGGACAGAGGGTGTGCTTCACGTGACAGAGGCTGCAGAGTTCATTAAATTTGGGATGTGATTTTAAACAAGAAAGATATAATAACGGCAACTTCATTATGTTTGAAATATTATTCAATGTAATAATTGTAATTTAGGAATATCAAATTTAGTTGTCGCTATATTTCATTTTTTTTTAGGGTCGGCTATATTTCATATTTATAATATGACAGAATTAGTCATTGATCTTCTTTATAAGGAGCTCGTTTCCATGATGGTCTTATACCATACGTATCTCAAATTCTCAATCTCTCTCTCTCTCTCTGTCTCATATCTAATTACAAACTAAACCCCTTCCGAAACAATAAAGTTAAGGCTAATTTGTGTCAGGTGTGCTCTATATATAGCGTATTATTGTCATTGTGTTTGTGTAAATCTCCTTGATCGATGTATTAATTTCCGCATATATTAATTCCTCACTAGCTATCAATGGCGTCCTGTGGTGAACCGGACATGGAGGAGTACCGAAGCCGGATTGACTACATGAGGGACATTATAAATAGGCTGTGGCGTTCAATTCGGAGTGATTTGTTGCCAACTGCAACCGAAGAGCAATCCTTCGAGGCGGTGCTAAAACATGTGGTTTGTGTTGTTTCAAGAAATGAATGCCCCTCTGTTGAAGGTATAACTTCCAATCCTGGTATATTCTGTACTGTTTCTGATTAGATCATGCATATTAAAATTTCATTAAATATGTTATCCATATTGAAAACTTATAAGATATCAACTTTTATATTATTTTTGAAAATTTTTAGTAGTATTTTTGGTATTTTAGAAAATTTATGGTTAAAAATTATGGATCGTCCAATAATAACGATTTTTCTAAAGTACTTAAAAAATAGTAAAAAAAATTAGAAATTTAATTTCTTATACATTTTCAATATGGAGAACATATTGAATGGTTTAAATTAGTCATTTGAAATTTAAAATACAAGAAAAATCGTATTGAACGGACTCCATCCGTCTCATACATTGAACTCTAGCATTTTCTCATATTTCATGGTTTGTAGAGCTCTACATTAATTTGTAACGAAATCCAATTTCATTAATAGGCAGATGATTTAACTGTTATGGCATTTGCTATATTACCTGTTGTCTTAGTATCATAACCAATTCATCAAAAAATTACTACGTGGCAGAGAACTTTTTTGGAAAGTGATTGTTGTTCTTCATCTATCAAAAGATGAACATGATATACAAGAATAGATTTTGTTGATAGTTAAATAAGGCTTCGTTTGGATTATATTTTAGGAAAGAAGGGAAGAAGGAATAAGAGAATAAATTTATTATAAACAATCCAAACTCTTCATAAAGTTACATACTTCCCAATACTTCTTCTCACTTCTTCCCTTCTTTCTTTCTTCTCACTCCTTATCTAAACGGAACCAAGAAAAAAACTTTTACTCAAACACTATACAACTATAATAAAAAAAATATCTTTTAATTTAGTGACAACTGACAACATATATAGGAACCACCTTTTGAGTAAACGAGGAACTGATAAAATTAAAATGTACTTAATTTGGAAATGTTATACCAATGCCAAGGGACAAATACACATCTGCGAATTACAAGTTCCAAGAAATTATGCACAAGTTTAAATTAATTGTTATTAACATTACAGTACTAAATTAAATTAATCTTTTTCTTTTTACTTTTGCGAAATGTTATATATCAGTGTCGCATGCATTAATTTACGCACACGGATAAAATTTCCTTGTGGATTTTCAAAGAAGCATATATGTAATCATAGATGAAAACCATTAATTATAAAGACTTGTATATATATATATCCAATATTTAACCATATTAAATTGAATGAATTGATATAGGCACAAAAAGGGGCCGTAAAGAATGCCTAACTAAAATTCTGAGTCGACTAAATTGGATGGAGCGTAAACGATTGTATAACCCTCCAGCAGATAATGAGATAGGCTATTATCTACTTATCAAGAAGTACACGAGGTCTATCCTGGCATATTTTTATGACGGAGGAATCTCAGGTAATAACTTATGACTTTATTTCTTTTTTCAATTTTCTTAAATAAATATCAAATTATAGCTTTTCTTCTACTTAAATACTATTATTATTTTTATTTGTTACTACAGTTTCGTATTTATGAAATGCTACGTAACTTAACTCACAGTTCATAAGTGCTAATAAGGCCTGATCTCAATTTTTCGAAATATAGGTTTAATTTTTTTTATAAAAGTATATGGTTTTAAAAAATATTTTATTTATATTGATTCTTTTTTTATATTCTATCATATTAGTAAATATTTAAATATTGTTTAATTATTTATTTGTCTAATGCTATGAAAATCTAAAAATAAAACATAAAACTTTCAAGGTGAACTTCCGGAGGGCATTATATTTTGGGTCCGAAAACAGTCGATAAGACTAAAGTAAAGTTCTGTAAAGTGAGTAGATCATGTTTCGTTATTTCCGAACAGTAGTCACAATAATAAAAATAATATTCACATTAAAGTTATGACCGATTTAAAAATTTTATAGCAAAACGAATCATATTTATTTTGACTTTGATATTTTAAAATTTTCTCTGTGCTAAAAATTAGTCACTGGAATAGTGGAATTTGATATAATTACACCCTGATCGGAATGAGAAGAGAGAGCAGTAAGATTTGATTTCATTGGAGTAGAAAGGAGAAGAAAGGAGAAGAGTTGATTTTGTCAATTTCGTCGGCGGAAAGAAGAGAGCTGATGGGATTTGAGTTGAGAATAGAGTCAATCCTTACCCTTCTTTGTTGGATCCCGTGGTGTTGATCAAAATCCCATCAAATTTCTTGCCTTTTGCAAGATTTAGAAATGGGATTTCACTCCCAAAAAGTCTTATCAAATCCGAATCCCATGGTTCCATTTTATCTTTCCGATCGGAGATTTTAAAGAAATGGGAATTCTAATTCCAATTTCCATGGAAAAAAAGCGGTTCCGACCAGAATGTTAGTGTCACCTTATTTCGTCACCAATATTCATAACTATTATTGTTTTAAATTTTTTTTACTTAATTTAGATACAACAATAAATCTTTAAACTTATTATATTATTCAATTAATAACATCAACATGCATGTCTTTTATCTCTCTCCCAACTTCAAACTTCAACAATGCGGTTTAATTCATGCAAGCTCACATCTTATACGTAAGCTTAAACTTATAAAATCTGAAGTTACAATAGCAATATTTTTATAAAATTAATCAGTAAGAGTATTAATTTATTTCAGCTTTTTTAATAATTCTAAAAACTCATAAGTACAATAATAATAATAATAATTATTATTATTATTATTATTATTAATTTTTTTTACTATTATTATTTATTTTGTGCCATCAGGTTGTAGGATGAGAAGGACATTTGGTTGTGTTTCACAACTCACGTTCCTTCATCCTGCTGAAGAGCTGGCAGAGGTCAATCAGCATTTGTTCCGTTTGTCAGAAATTCTGACAAAGAAGTGTGTTAATAATGGTATGTGATATATTACTACTATCAAAGTGTTTGTAGGACATTACGGCCGGTGAGATGGATCACAAAAAGTCCTCCGTGAGTCGCGATCAAAACTTCTAGATCTAGTTTAATGGCCTTGTTTGGATGGGGTTGGAAGAAGGAAGAAGGAAGAAGGCCAAAAAAAAATTATAAACAATCCAAACTCTTCACAAAGTTACACACTTTCCAATACTTCTTCCCACTTCTTTCCTTCTTCCCACATCTATCTAAACGGAGCCAATATGATCCCTCGAATGAAATCTTCATGCAGACTAAATTTTATATTTTTTAGAAATTTTTAAGTATTTTTTTTCGAATTTTAGAAAATTGTTAATCTAGTTAGTTCTGAAACATTAAAAAACTACAGTTTTTTTAAAATCCGAAACAAAGACTTCAAATTTTCGAAAAAATATAAAATTTGGTCTCCATTGAGATTTTCATATGGAAATCATATTGCAATTCACGGAAGACTTTTTGTGATGCATCTCACCATAGCTAAACTATATGTGTGTGTGGATGTAGTAATGTCCGTATATCTACTCAAATAATAGACAAAGGAGAAAAAACAAAGATAAAGGTAAACTCTCTTGTCATGAATATAAAAAAAGAGACAAATATAAATTTGTTTTGCGTCGTAATTACAGAACGATGACCTCACATGCATCTTGAAGGAGTTTAAAATAGAACACACAAAAATTTCAGTTCCTTTGTTTGTTGAGCAGGATTTACATTGACACCCATCATGGCTGTAGACCATAATATCAATATAGAGCAATTTCGTGGGAGCAAAGAGAAAAATTATCAATATTATTTCCACAAACTAAAATTGGCATTGGTGGATCTTCGATGCTCTGAGTTTGCACTTCTTCCTCCGCTTGAAGATGAGAAGACATCTTATGTTCAATTATTAGACTCCCTTGCACCACCTTTAATTGTAGACCAAGGTAATTTAAAAATTTTTTTTCCTTTCTCTTTGGTAAAAGGGAGCGTACTTTATCATGGAAAACTAAAGAAGGTAAAAATCGTTAGTAATATAGATCATTTTCTGATAGTATTGGCCCTCGGAATTTCAAATTTGTCTATAATTTAAATCTTTCTTTCAATATTCGACATATAATTAATTCTTAAAATTTTTTTCTTGTTGTTTGTCTTCTTTTAGATGAGATGAGTATATATATACTCCGACGTGTTGAATCAAATCTTCCTTGAGAGGCTTTGTCAGGAGACCAAGGACATAATGAGGCACTGTGCAAAAATAAAGAGTTGGATTTTGAAACATTTATCCTTGACGGAGTGTTGGGAGTCTATAGTTGAAATATATGACGAAGAAAGTTATGATGATACTATAATTGATGATAACTTATACTTTGTCAAACTTAAGCAAGCATTGATCGCAATATGCAAAGTTTCAAATGAAGACCTACCAAATTATATATCTCGACTCGACTATTTCGTCACCATAACAAATAGCATGCTAGTAAATGTCATATGTTGTCTTGGGGATGTGTCATCCATGCTTCAATTACATGAAGTGGATCAGAAAGGATGGGAGGTTTTACATGCTCTCACTCTTTTGAAACGCGGCAAGTTACTTAATGCACACTTACATAGTTACACAAATTTATCAAGCTCGATTATTTTTGTTACTTCATACTATTTGTTGTCATTATACACTTCGATAATTCGATACATTGGATGCATAAATATAGGTCAAGTGTTCCTATTATTATTATATGGATGCGCAAATGATTGCTCATTTGGTTTGATTAATGGATTATAATCTGTTGGTCCATCACATGAATAATAAAAAAACCACAAAGCACAATTTTTGTACATGATTGAAAGTCGGCATGCTACTCACCCACATTAAAAATTGAGGTGGTACTACTTCCAAGAATTTTAAGATTTTAGGAGCTAGCAATTCTTTCATTTATAATTTATCCTCATAATAATAATAATAATAATAATAAAAAAAAAAATAATAATAATAATAATAATATGAATAATAATAATAACAATAATAATAATAATAATAATAATAATAATAATAATTATTATTATTATTATTATTATTATTATTATTATAACTCTTTTTGTTGTTTTATTTTGCAGGCAGTTATGTTGGAAATATTGTTAAGGAGACCGTCATGATTAGAAATCCAAACGAACAAGGTATAAATTTGAATACCTTTCTAAAGCGGTAAAGCCATCATCAAGGCCATGAAATATATACTAAGGTTGCCTCGGTTCATAAGTAATTCTGCTTGTGCTAGAAATTTTACATTGCTGAATTAATGCAGATTCCGTGAAGCATGCACATTCAAAGAAGAGCATAGATGAGAATGAGCTAATATTGATGGACATAATAGAAACTCTAAAATGCATTGGAAGTTCGAATGTTAAACTTGACAGAGAAGAGTTGGCACTTGTGCAAAAAATCTGGGGTACCGTTGCATCATCAACCCATTTCTTCATCAGTGCTTTGGCGTATGAGCAGAAGCGTTACTTGACACAACACATTCAATTGTTTGACGGTATGTAGATCGGTGCAATTTTTTAAGTGGTTCTTTGTTTATTTTCCAATGATGGAATCAGAGCATATATACATTTATATATTATTATCTTCTAGAGTACGTCGATCCATAAATGTTTTAAACTTCTTTTGAAACAATATATAGTTTCATAAGCACTATATCTTATCATCACTTAATCTCTGCAGTCAATATGCTCGGACTGAGAACATCTTTGAGGAAGAAACAAAGTTTTGATAAAGTAGCAATGGAAGACATGCGTTCTCTATTGGTAGGTGAGTTGTGTGTTTTTGGAAATATTTTAGATGGATACAAAAATGCTTTAGCCGGACGCCAGAAAGCTTGCAATCAAGAAGTAGTATAATAAATTAGAGATTTTGTAACTTTTAATTTGTTTTGTTGTCATTCTCATTCATTAACTGTACACAAAATCATTGTTTTTTTAGAAACTCTTGAAAGTAGCTGCCAACTTACTTTATATAACGCTTCAATGTTCAGAAATGCATTATTTAACTTTTTTTTTATCTTATAAGTTGAAATTAATAAGCTATATATAGCTAATTAAAAACATCACGAAATGTACATTCAAAGTAAACCTTCTATTAGAACAAATTTAGTTTAATTTAATAAATTTTTTCATATTTTAAGAGAGACGTTAGAGTCTTAGTACTGCAGTATCAAAGAGGTCTGTTCTACGTCTTTTCACATTTCAAGATCTAACTAATTCAAATTGTTGATTTTGTTAGAAAAGTGCTAATTTTAATTTTGTGCTAATTAATCTAATTAAAACAATACACAAACGGATCTAGCACTTAAGCTCAATTCAATACAAGAGATAGGTGGAAATTTGTACCTCTCTTGATATTGTAATCAAGAGGCTCGATCTTACGGCTTAGAAATCGATGGGTGCTCTCCAAACTCCTCCAATTCGAAACGCCTCGAGTTCACTAAGGTATTAACCAAGTTATTCTCGAACCGTGCTAGCGATGAGAATAACAAGTCTAATCCCAAAGCTTTTCCTTTCTTCAATCAATTCACCAATTAATTTGTGGAAGTGAGAGCTCAACACATGAGCAATGTATGGAGAGAAGAGAGAGAGAGAGGCGCCTAAAGAGGGGTTATGGTGGCGGTTAGGAGAAGGGAAGAGAGAGCCATCCAAAGAGCCTCCATAAAGGTCCTTATATATGCTCCAAATCCTAGCACAAATTTCACACAAATTACATGGTGTGCCATCCCACCTACCACCTTTATAGGCCGGCCTCATTATGGGCCTAGATGGGCCACTAACTCATCTCATCTAGACCTCAATTCTATTAATTAAAGACCTTATTCAATTGCTGCTAATTGGACATTTAATTTACCACTAAATAAATGCCCAATTAACTTAATTTAATTAAGTGTATTGTTTATAAATAATTATTAACTTAATAATAATTATTTAGAGATTAGACAATGCATTAATTTATTTCAATATGATCCATTTGACTTAATTAATTATAACGGTCCACAACGGTATATAATTAATTAATCAACTTATCGTATTTTTGCAATACTCACTGTTGCAAATAAATAAATAATGCACGTATGGTTAAACACCTTATTTTGTGTGGCCCTTTGAGGATTTATGCTATGTTGGACATGGAATTAAATCGCTATTAAATTCCAATAATCATAAGCGGTATCTAGCAACACGTTATGATTCCCAATTCGCATAAATAGTGTACTGCTACAATATTTCAATCCTGCATAAGAGAATAAATATGTTTCTCTATTTTGATTCTTATGTCTCACGATATCATCGTATAATTCAAGATAGGATTGTGTCATTCTGCAGATTATACGTTTCTTGATCTAGAGTTGATCGCTTAGTTACGCGCATACGATCCAACTCCATCAAGGGGCCCAAACAGATATCGTCACTCAATAAGTGAATTAATGAGGGACATACGATTTTCTTGATGATTAGCTTTTCCCCGCACAAATCAAGAGAATATAGATAAAGTCCATATAGCAGCCCTTATCGGAAATCAGCGGTAGACAA
This sequence comes from Rhynchospora pubera, assembly GCA_028095005.1. Classification (NCBI taxonomy): domain Eukaryota; kingdom Viridiplantae; phylum Streptophyta; class Magnoliopsida; order Poales; family Cyperaceae; genus Rhynchospora; species Rhynchospora pubera. Next base: position 82,413,013 of record CM051462.1, on the reverse strand, counting down.
TATTTATTGAACCTATCCTCATGTGGAAAAGATAAACATCTCAAACTTAGAACCAAAATCATAACGAAATAAACAATGACACATAACACAATCCATATGTTTATTTCATTGGGTCAAGTCCTGTACTATGTTCCATAACATATACATATGCAATTAAGTTGGTAACTCTTTACCTATGATTAGTAGAACTTAATCATCACTTAACTTGCATACTAATCTTATATGATAATTAATGTTCCTTTGTTAATTATAAAGATTATGGACAGTTTAGATTTATTATTGTCATTTTAAAGAATGATCCACAGAGATCTACAATTCAGATCCTCAGCCTGAATAATCTGTCAATAATAAATCTAAGAACATATGATAAAATAACATCCATAACATAAACTAATATTTAAGTCATCAAATTATTGACTTCTAAGACACAACTTCAACAGATTTTTAATTTTATAAAACTTAATAATAAGAGACAAAATTTTAGAAAATACGTAACATAAGAATTTTGTACCCTCAACAAATGCTGGTTCAATCGTGAGACGTTCATTAGTACAGGCCAAATGACCCTTAAATGTGCATGTTTTTAACCTAATAAAAACTTGTCGGTCTAGTTTTCTTTGAAATTGTTGAACCTAATCGGCCAATTTAGAAGTTTTTTAAAAATGTTGTTTAGTTCCGTATATGAAATAAACTTGTAACAAGAGTTGTCTTCAAGGATCTGTCACATCCCGGATGCTAGGCATGACGGTTTCAAAATTTCAATTAATTCAAGATGTTAATTTTTTTTGGTGCTTAAGCATTAATTTTGTTTTATTAAAAATTAGTCAATTTGATTTAGTTTAATTTCTGAGAATTGCCTTTTAAGGTTTAAAATCTAACCAAATTTACAAATTCTGCTGCTTAAAAATTATTCACATTTTCGCATTCGAATTTTATGGGTTTTTCACAATACATAGCAAATAAAATGCAGACAATATAAGTACAACCACAAGGAAAGAAAATGGACTATTCAAATTTTCAAGCAGTAAACATAAACTGACGCTTGATCAGAGATTTACTTGTGTATTAATTTCTTGTGAGAAGCAAATAAACACTAGACTGATTTGCAAAATGCACCAGCTGCGCCAAGTTCCGACATTGTCTTCAACACTAGATATAGGAACTACTTGAATCTTCCACCGCCAATTCCAATGCCTCCCCTGGTAGCAAATATTGTTCCAGGTATGTCGTCTTTGTTCCAACAATGCTGTGCATATTTACTTTTGCATTATTGCATTTTGGGTATTTTAATTCTTGCATGGTTCTGTATTAATTTCTTGAGTGAGATTGGCATTATCGCATATTGGGTATTTTAATTCTTGCATGGTTCTGTATTTCTTGAGTGAGATTTGTATTATCGCATATTGGGTATGTCGTCTTTGTTCCAACAATGTTATGCATATTTACTTTTGCATTATTGTATTTTGGGTATTTTAATTCTTGCATGGTTCTGTATTAATTTCTTGAGTGAGATTGGCATTATCGCATATTGGATATGTCGTCTTTGTTCCAACAATGTTATGCATATTTACTTTTGCATTATTGCATATTGAGTATTTTAATTCTTGCATGGTTCTGTATTTCTTGAGTGAGATTTGCATCATCGCATATTGGGTATTTTAGTTCTTGCATGGTTCTGTATTTCTTGAGTGAGATTTGCATTATCGCATATTGGGCACTTTAATTCTTGCATGTTATACCAGGGTGTCACTGTTGTGTTGTGTATATTTTGTGACGCACATTTGAATTTTGATTTTCTTGAACATATTAATTAATATTATGGGATTTATATATGTATGTGTATATATGTGTATTACAGGACCATTTATGGAAAATGTGTCAGAAATTGTATTTGATGGTGAGGAGGTTGTGCGGATAGTGGGCGGTTGGAGTGGTACTATATTAAGGAAAAGAGTGAACTATGATGAGGCACGACCGGCAGACATAAGAGGAGGAGACAACATGACAAGGACGGCCAAAGCCCTCATTAGTGCCGTCCGTCGGTTGGTTTGTGTACGTAAACAATTTATCTATAATTCTTTAGTTGTGTATGGTATGGATTGCTTAATAAGGTAGTGTTAAATATCTAATGGCAGATTTTAAAGGATCTGAAGGTAAGAGGGAGTCGTTTTATCCGCGTAGCTGCTGCCCTGGAGTATTTTGTTCCTGACGGGTGCGTTTGGATAAGAGAAGAAGAAGAGGAAGAAGGAAGATGGGAAGAAAAAAAATTATAAACAATCCAAACTCTTCACAAAGTTACACACTTCCCAATACTTCTTCCCACTTCTTCCCTTTTTCCCTTCTTCTCACACCTATCCAAACGCACCCGACAGGGTGCCATTGATGCCACGGAATGACTGGGGTTTGTTCCAAAACCATGCACACAAAGTTACACCAGAAGAGATTTGGGCAGCGGTTTTACAGGCGGGCCATCCCCAGCAAGCAACACTGAGACTGAACAGATGGGATGCTATAACTCTACCAGGTGGGGTGATTGGATTTTTCATTGTGGAGGAGTGAAGAATGCGGGGAAGAGCAGCTACTAAGTAATTATTAAGTGAATTGTGTAGCTAGTGAAGTAGTAATTGAGAGTTGAGTTGCTTTTTTTAAGGAGTTTTTTTTAAAGAGCAGGTACTAAGTAATTATTAAGGAGCTTGGTGTAATCAAATGCTTGCATGAGAGATTAATTGAGAGTTGAGTTGCTTTTTTTTTGGAGTGAAAGTTGAGTTGCTGCTTATTTGGTAATCGGTACACTACTTATTTGGTACCCTTGTTAATTGAGATTTAAGTTGCTTTTTTTTTTTGGAGTGAAAGTTGAGTTGCTGCTTATTTGGTAATTTGTACACTTGTTAATTGAGAGTTGAGTTGCTTTTTTTTTGGAGTGAAAGTTGAGTTGCTGCTTATTTGGTAATTGGTACACTACTTATTTGGTACACTTGTTAATTGAGAGTTGAGTTGCTTTTTTTTGGAGTGAAAGTTGAGTTGCTGCTTATTTGGTAATTGGTACACTACTTATTTGGTACACTTGTTAATTGAGAGTTGAGGTGCTTTTTTTTGGAGTGAAAGTTGAGTTTCTGCTTATTTGGTAATTGGTACACTACTTATTTGGTACACTTGTTAATTGAGAGTAGAGTTGCTGGTTGCTTATTTGGTACAGTTGAATTTTCCTTCTGCATCCATCTCCTCATTCTTCCCCAATCTCTCTCTCTCTCTCTACCAACGAAGCGCTCTCTCTCTCTCTCTCTCTCTCGCCCCGTCTCCTTCTGCTGCTATCGCCTCCAAACCCTAGGAGGAGCTCTCTTGCGATGTGAGTCAAAGTGAGTTTTGGTTCTTCTTCCCTATCCTTCGATTTGTTTGTTTGTGCTCCTAATTCTGAGTTTCTGATCAGGTTGTTGGTGAATGGTGACTACTTCATGGATTCTGTCAATTGTCTCATTGGTTTTGGCCAATAACAAGCCCTCCCCACATATCAGTCTCAAGGCTATTGCTCTTCTCAGTCTTTGGGAGGACCGCCTTGCCAATAACAAGTCCTCTCCCCACGTATCAGTCTCAAGGTTAATCCATATTTCTATCTGTCACTTAGCCAATTGGAAAATAGGGAAGTCTTTTCAGCTTTGTCTGGGATCATTATTTGTTATTTTATTTATTTTTTTTTTTTTTTGCCTTAAAGTGTGTGTTGGGGAGCATGGTTCAAAAAATCGGCCGATTCCGATTCGAATCGGTCGAATCGGATCGGAATCGGGGAGTGCCGAGTCGATTTTAGGTGGTTTGAGGCGGAATCGCGTTTTTCCATTTGGAATCGGCTGGAATCGGCCGGAATCGGCCGGAATCGGCTGGAATCGGCCGAATCAACCGAAATAGGTCTGAAAAAAATGAAAATTGAAAGCAAAACTAACCGTCTCTCTCAGATCAATTATTGAAGCCAAGCCCATCAAAATTATTGGAGGTCGAGTGGAGACTGGAGAGAGAGTATAGAGTGAAGAAGAGAAATTGGAGGAGGTCCATCGCTGATTGGAGGTCTCTAGAGAGTGGCTAGCCGTCTAGCCCATCGCGATATCGCCCATCGCCCATCGCTGAGCATCGATGTTTCTTCTTTTCCTTTTTCTTTTTCTTTCCGCCAATTGGGTTTGGGTCTGGTAGCGGGTAATTGGGTTTGGGTTTGGTTTACTGGTTCCGTCTGTGTAAATCATGTGCTAAGTTAACAATGCACAATTATAGACAAATAGCACACTGCATTTTTTTTTTTTTTTGAAAGAAACCCGTAGGTTTTGGTAGCATTAATTAAAGTAACAAGTCTTACCAAGCTGGCATAAAGCATACTTAAAAACATACAATTACCGAAAGATAGAACACTTCATAAATGTATACTTTTTTTATTTTTATTTTTATTTTATTCTCCAAACATATGTTGAGTGTTTTATACATATTGTAGGATGATTTGTGTAGTCCGCCTACTTGACTTTAAGACATATTAAATTATTTTAGTTAATTTTAAGACTAAACTTTAATTTTTTTGACTTATTTATGAAAACATATTTTTCCCCTATTTTTTCAGATTTTTTTCAGATTTTTAACGGCATAAAAATATGTTTTTAAACAAATTCCGATTTTTTAGCCGATTCGGCCGGTTCTTCCGATTTTTCCGATTCCGGGTTATGATCCAACTGTCCGATTCCGATTCCGATTCCGAGTTTCAGAACCATGTTGGGGAGGTGGTGGGGTAGCTGGAATTGGAGGAGATGCTTTCATAAGGACATTATATGAGGTTAAGGCCAGGTTTATTTGGTTAGTTTTAGTTAGCTGTGATGTCAGGTTAGGCTCGACTGCTGGTTTGTCAAACTTACTGTTTTCTTTTTTGCATGGTGGCTTGGTTGTAGGTATTGTGTTGTGAAAACATTTGAGTCAGGTAGTGCAAAGATCATACTGGTGTGTTTTTTTTTTTTTTTTTTTTTTTTTTTTTTCTTTTTTCTGGTCTGTTAGATGATCTGAGTGTCATTTCCTCATTCTTCTGTCTTTTCATCTCTTAGGGCTTCATACCAGGAGGGGCATTGAATTGAAACCAGTTGATGATAGGCCAGATGTCTCAAATTTTGACATAACAGAACACTAATTGGCATTGAACATCAGCTGGTCTCTTTTTGTGGGAAAGTTTTGAGAGAGGCCTTTGATCTAGAACCTAGTACTGTTGAGGCAGCTGAACTTTTAAGGTTGAATGCACTCTATCATTTATTCTTGACCTAATTAGTACTGTTGAGATATCTCTTATAAGAACTGTGCCCATGTCTCTTTTCATTTTCTTCCTTTCTTGAGGGTCGCTCCCTAGAATTTAGGAATTGGGTTGTCTGCATTTACAGAAATTCACAAGTCAGGTTCTAACACTTTTGTAAAATATATATTTTCTAGTTTCCCTTGGCATGTCCAAAACTGAGAGAAGCTTCCAAAAATCATTGGATCTGATGTATAATAAGCATTTTTATTTTGGGAACTACATGTATTGCTGTATAGTGCAATCTGACGTAGTATCTTATTTGCAATTTATACATACCAAATTTCTGGATCAGATGCAAATACCTTCATAACCAGGATGAAATCGAATAAAAAAAAAATAATTAAACTACTATCTTTTTCTTATTACCTCAGGAGAACCACTCATGAGTTCATAAGAACTCACAGTCAAAATTTTAGTGTCATGAGTTATATTGTCACAACTATATTGACCGTTTGTATGGATTTCGCTTGTGTAATCAAGCTAAGCTAACGCTGATGCTAGTTGCACACATTTATAAGATTTAGGATATTTGCTTAAAAATTTAGAAATGGATTTCCATTACTAGTATGATCAGTATTCAGTAGTATTATAGTATGCTCATCATTCATTATAAATAATCATTATGTGGTGAAAACAACAGGCCGCCACTGAATCTTCTTCAGCAAGGGCTATCTGGCACTACAATATACCTAGAGATATTGCAGAAATAAACCAGAAAAAAGAAGAAGCTCCAAGGATGGTTCTCTTGGTATGTTCTAGGGATCTCTTTGGTGATACTTATGAGTCAGTAAGCTTTGGGTTGATCCTTCCAAATAGCACCCTTTTTTTATTTTCATAGGCTATGACATGATCTAATTCTCTTAAATAAATTATGTTTGTGAAACGAAATCTTACACTCAAACAGTATGCGGTGCGTGCCATTTTATATTTTACTGACTATGATGGCAATAATTTAATTCACCAATGCTATTGTTATTTTCCAATCACACATATGAGTGCAGTATTGTCGTACTTGTGGCATACAAATAAACTACTATCTCTACTTTTTTACAGCTTAGTGTGTTGCCAGGAACAAATGTCTTGGGTTCTGGGTTCTATCGATATTTATCTACCGTGACCACAGCTTCAGAAGGGGAAGGTGATATGAAAACATTGCCAAAATCTGATTCTGACAAACGGAAAGGAGACAATGGATCAGAGAAGACTGATTCTTCTAAGAAATCTGTCTGTGGAGGGGTAATTAGTTTCTTCTATATATAATTTACTGCAAAGAAATTAGTTAGTTAAATATTGTTTTGTCATCTATTCATGCAGCATTTGACAATGTGTGTAGTGTACCATGTGCTACTTGTGTGGTACTGGTGTGTAGTGTCTGTGTACTTAATATGGTACCTTTTCTGGTCCTTGTTCTCTCCTTTTTATTCAATCGTCCTTTATGTCAAATTTGAATATTTTCTGCCTGTGTGCTGCTCTCTGCAGAGTGTGCATGTGTGTGTGTGTGGCTTTTTTTTTCCCTCTTTTTTGAAGGGGTTCAAGATTGATGGTTATGGTTTGCACTAAAATTTAACATGTCAATTAAGCCCTGAGCAGTTTGTGAAACATTAGCAAACTTAGTTTATCCCATCACTATTAAAAGATCGCTACAAATTAAATTAATTGGCATGGATGCATAATTTGTAACCATTATTTTCAATGGCATTTGTAGCAGGTGTCATTGCTGAGCCTCATTTTGCTGCTAATAACTGGAGGAGGAATCGTCATTTACTATGACAAGGAGAAGAAGTGGCATATTGATCGGTCCTTTGGTAAGCTCAAGCTTCTGATTTTTTTTTTGAAAAGATTTTGCCCCTGAGATATGGAAGTAACTCTAGAGTACCATGTTTTTGTTACATTGGTCCTTGTAAATAGTTAAATTTTATTTTTTTCCATTTTGATTCTTAAATCTTTGATTTCTGCCAGTTTGTCCACTTTGGTATCTCATCCAAAGAATTGTACTGAATTTTTTGTTGACAAACATGCTTCTTTGGGAATTAACGCAGACATATCAATAACCAGATTGGTAACATGTATTCTTTAGGAATCCTATGTAAATTGCTACATTCTTCTTTAGGCCATGTTTTCTAATTTGAATTCTCACTTTAGGTGGATTTACTTTTAGCACAATGATACACAGGAGATTGATTATAAATTCCAGTCAATGTCTTAGAATTCCGGATGACTTAACTTGTAAGTATTCTTCGTAATCTTACTTTCTGTTGTTGTCAAAGCAGAATTAATATCGAGATCGAGTTCAGTGAATCCAGGACCATCTGTGGTACTGCTGCCATTTGGGGGGGGGGGGGGGGGGGCATTCAAGATGGTGGACCATAATGGGTTTATAAAATCTGAGAAGAATTTTTTGGGAAAATTAATGTTGATATACTTTGGGAACACTCACTGCCCTGATAAACTCCAAAATATGGTCGATGCTATCGATAAGATAAGTGTGTATATAAGACTTCTTCTGCTACCTTTGAATTTATATTGCTGATTTGAGGACAATCTTTGCATTATTTTGGTTTTATTTTGTTAGTTCTTGATTTGACACATTAATTGAACATTTGAGGTTGATTTGGAGCTTAGCTGAGGCATTTTTCTGAACTCAATGTTAGATCTTGATTCAATTAGGCTTAGTTATGCAAATGAGCATCAGCCCGATTAATGTTAGCCTTAAACTATCCTCAACTGCAATTATAAGGTTTATAATATACTAGCACAACTGTTAAGGCTTAACTGGTTCTCTACTAACAGAGCTCCGGTTTATCTTGTTTTCTTTCATCTAGAGGAGAAAAGGAAGATGGAAATTGTTCCTGTTTTTATATCAGTCGACCCTGAGAGAGATGATGTGGAGCAGATTCATGATTATGTTCATGGATTGCTTTCTATCTTTTGAAAGAACTGAAAGACTTTTACTTTGTTACAGCTAGGCTTGCAATTTTTTTTAATGTTGTTCTATTCTGATAGCATACTACTACAAAAATCAACCTCACAATTGTGTCAGAGTGACAACTTAGCTCAGTTGGCCTAAAGGACATTTTAGTTTCGTAAACCAAATAGTACCATACTAGCAGAAGACATGGGGTGTTACTATAATTAATGAGATCTCGTATGGTAATATTTTTTGTATATGCTTGTGTTATATGAGTTGGCATCTCGCTTTTACAAAGTTTCATTCAGCATTGATAGGGTTTACTGACACTCCGGATGAGATAGGCAAGTTGCGTGTGCATTCCGGGTTGATTATATGAAGACTGATAAACAAGATTCTGATTACCTGCCACTCAGGTTGTTGGTGACCGCTTGATGGATTGCATCAATTGTCTCATTGGTTTCACTAATAGCAAGTCCTCCCCACGTATCAGTCTCAAGGCTATTGTTCTTCTGAAGTCTTTGCGTGGATGGCCTTACTGAGGTAGATATTTCTCTCTGTCATTAAGCCAATAGGAAAATAGACAGATATATTCAGCTTTGTATGGGGCCATTATTATTATTATTTTTCCCATATGACAAACCCAGAGCACGACTTATGACAACTCAGAGCATCAATTAAGAGCACAACTTATGACAAACCCGACTACTTTTCCTATATGGTTTCAGTGAGGCATGAATAAAGAGGCCACTATTATGAGATATTGCCTGAGGCCGGTGAGGTCTAGCCTCTGGGCCATCTACAAAATCTGGATTGCTTGATGGACGCCTTATGACTTTAAAACATAGTTGAGATTATAAAGAACAGAGAATAGTCTATAATAGTTTGACCTCTGAGGAGGGTGCCTGAGTATACATCTGTGTTCATGTGGGAGGAGGTTGATGGGGGCTAATTTTTCTGGTACATGGAAAGTAACTTCGAGTGCGTATATTCTGTTCTCACATAAGATACCAGCCATTTGTCTGACAAACAAATTTGGAGGTAAGCTCAAGGGTTTCTTGGAGCTACACCATGCATCAGTGCCTTACACATTCTTTTACCATGACAAGTGACTTGATTCCTGACTAGTGACTTGACTGGCTAACTGGTGAGTAAGGATAGTGCCTTGTTCTTTTTTTCTTTTTTGGTGTTAATTGATTTGGTGTGCGCAAACTTGGGGCTGAGAGCTGGACCCTGTATAAGTGCCTGTTTTTTGCTTTTCGTTTGGGGACAGATTCAGTGTCAATTATCAGAAAATGTTTTTTTGTTGGTATGATGGCAATTATCAGCTGGACTCTATATCTTGTATTGATGCTGTTCCAACTGGTATCAGTATTTGGCTTTCTTAAAAAGTTTTTTTTTTTTAATGATACCTTGTTTAATATATATGGTTCTGGTACTGTATTATAATTATTCACCTATATTGGTACTCCTTAGTTTGGGTTGGTACGGCTCTAAAAAAAATATTTGTTAAAAACCAGTGTGGATAAACTCTTGATGGCAGGTGGCCAAGAACAGTTATATTACTTTGAAAATGCTACCAACGAGGTTTCTTTATCTTCCCAAACAGATTCTATTGTGTGTGATTCCTTTTGTATCATCTGCCTTTGTATAATATCACTTTAGAGAGAATTACCTTTATTTTTAGGGAGAAACTAATTTTGTAATTTGTAAAATATCTCATTCTCCTGTGTATCATATTCTCGTTCCCATCTTAATCAGCACGAGAATATGAAGTACAATTTACAAATAACAAGAGCCCATTATTTGGCGAAATTTGCTAAACTAACCAAATAATAATATTTTGCACTATCATAGGAGAAAAGTTCCATTATAATTAACTAAACTAGTCATTTTCATATATATAAAACTGCAAAGACATGCGGAAGAGAGAGAAAAAAAGAACATGTAAACACCTACAATGCATATTCTAAAAACATATTGAGAACATATTGAAATTTGTAGCCAAAATATTAATTATAAGCGACTCAATTTGAAATATCGTATGTCTAGTTAACTGAATAACATTAATTAAATATTATATTATAAGCAGGTGCCTGAGTTTAGATCAGTGTTCATGCCAGGGCAGGACGACGGGAATGGTTCTGGTACATGTAAAGTACCCACAATTGCATACGTTCCTTTCGCACATAAGATACCTGCCATTCGTCAGACAGACTAATGTGGAGGTAACCTCAAGGGGTTCTGGGAGCTAGTGCCTGCATGACAATTGACTTGGTTTATGACCTGAGTGAGATAGGATGTGAACAGTGAGTCAGACTGCCAACAGGTGAGATTGTAAGAATAGTACCTTGTGCTTTTTCTGAGATAATAAGTGAATTGGTCTGTGCAAACTCAAGGCTGAGAGCTGGACCGTGTATCAATCCCTCTTTTTGCTTTTTATTTGGGGAAATATTCAGTAGCAATTATCAGAATATGTATTCTTGTTAATTTTATTTTGTTACATAACTAAGGCTTCTTTCTGCTGGTATTATGGGCATTGGATGCTTTATCTGATATAATATACCCTTTGCAATGGTTGTAGATAGTCTATCATGTTCTAACTTCTAACTGGGTCTATTTTAGTTTTTTTAAATCTCATAGTATATATGCAATTGATAGCAGTTCTCATTATTTCCCTCTTTAAAAGTGTTTTACTAATATTAGGAATATACTGTCAATTGTTCCAGAGATAACTGGAAATGTAGCGAAGGCAACTTTATGGCAATGTTTTTTTTTTCTTAATATTTTCTTATGAATCTAAATCTACCAAAGTGATACCTCCCTGTATTTTTTTAAAAAATTATTTAAAGTGGAGTAAAATAATTTATGCAGTATACAAAATAGGAACCAACAATGAAATGGTTTAATCTGCAATTTTCATTTTCAATCAAACCAATTTATTGAAAAATAAGTTCAAAGCATGCTGAAAATTGTAGTGAATTTATATTAATTAATAAGCGACTTAATTTTCAATTATGCCTAGAAAACTGAATAACATTAATTAAATAATTATAATATGAATTAATTGTTAAAAAATAAAAATATACGATGTATATGAATTACTGGCACTCCCGTACAGTAACCTAACCCAGGCCCATAATTATTGAATTGTTAATATAGACCATCTGATATGAATCGGAAGGTGAAAATCACAATCCCATGCCATTAGTGAAAAGAAAAGAAGAGGAATCTATCTCCGTAAAAACCATGACTAGAAGAGTGTGGGGACTGTTTCGAGTGAGGAGTGAGAAAAGAGCATAGCGACGGCACAAGGCGGTGGAGGGAAATTGAGAGAGAGAGAGAGAGAGGGAGAAATGGCGGTGCACTGGAGTGGCAAGGAGATTTGGCGCTTCCGTTCTCAACGAATCGAGGTCCGTTCTCAACAGGTTGTGCAGAAAGTATTAAAACACCTGAATTCTATAGACTTCCGTGCTTAACGGATTTGCATCTGTTCTCATACGGATCCCATTAAATACTAATTACATTGTATTAGCTAAGTACATTGAATGTAAAATGAATCTGAAGAACACGGATGGAAGAGAGCTTATTCCAGCTATACTGGTAAACCTGAACTGGTCGGTTCCAGTTCTGTCTCTATCGTTGACTCACTGGTCTTCTCCAGTTTATTCGTAATACTGAATAATCAATCTTCAAAGGGCTTTGTTTGTGGCCCTTCAAAATTTCGATTGGCACGGCCACGACTTCCTTTTTTTTTTTTTAGATACGGCACGGCCATGACTTAATTTGTGAATTGCATCAATCTTTAGTATAATTAATTAAAAATAAATTTCTTCAAAAAAATTAATTAAAGACAGTGCATTATTTGGACACAATGGCATAATGTTTTTTAAAATATAATTAGGAAGGCATGTAATGATATACGGCTTGCATGAAATAAATTAACGAAAAGCAACACATGGAATTTGGTACACCAAGAGTAAAGTTTACACTTTAGTAAGAAAGCACACTTAGAAATTAATTGAAGTCTCTGCGTAACACATGGGATTTGGTACTAATTTTTCAGATTATATATTTCAGTTTCGTAAAGGTTGAGTACCTAATTACTTGGAATGAATCCTTTTTAATATTTTGTGTTAAGATAAATGTACGTACTTGTTTATTTCATTGATTGTTCATGTCTTGTAAATTTTAGGTTGTTTTAGGAGTTCACAAGTATGAATCGTTGCTTGACTTTATTTACAATTTTCCTATTTGGCTTAATTAAATATAATATTTTAGAATCACGTAAATTGGTTGCAAATTGTAATAAGCCTCACTAAAGCTTCATCTGTATTCTCGATTTTGTTAAATTTTGATAATTTTTCAAAATTTTCTCACGACTGAACTTTCCATGAATGAAATGTATTTGTCAGTAAAGTTTATTTTGTATTTCGTTGCTCTTTGAAATTTATTTTCAAAATTTCTTCAATGTAGACCAAAAATGGTAGATAATAAAAATTTATATAGCTGAGTACAAAAGAAAAATATAGTTTAGAATACTATATATTGAAATAAAGGTTATCTATTTTTCTGCCTGCTGGCAACACTTCAAATTGCAGCTGCACAGGTGGAATGCAAAGTCAGCTGAGGACAAGTGTTGCAGACAGGCAGCACAGGCATGAGCTGAAAATTTATGCACCAAAATTAATAAAAGCAAATGTAAAATATAACTCGAGTTTAACTGGACATGTGAACTTAAAACTATCACATTTGCTTCAGTTTGATTCGTTTGGTACATCAATTTTAATACAGCTGGCGATTTTTTTATAATGATTTTATATTATTTTAAAATTATTGAAAAACATATAGTTTTTTCAACATTATAGTTGAATCTTTTTCTCGGGTCCACTTAAATATGGGTCAGTAACATATATTTACAACCGAATTATCAAAATAGATGACAAGTTTGTTACATTTGGAAGAAAGTAACAAAATTTGAGATGCTGACCTTTCTGGTATATATATTTACAACCTGCTCTTCCTTTGGTTCGAGGCAAGAAAATTATCCTGGAAACAGTATCGCTATGAGTTATGGCTGGTGACAAGTTATCGCTATTTGAGGTCGCATGCTACATTACAAGAAACTGGGTGCAGTAGTAGAATAAATGGATCTCATAAACGGGAAAAAAAAATATATAATTTTGATATACAGTTTCATAAATATATAAGTTTCCATAAAAATGGTTCTCTTGACAATCCAATCCGTCGAGAATGGATCTCATAAACACACGTGCCAGATCTCTCGCGTTCTTCTCTGGACAATCCGATCCGTCGAGAATGGATCTCTAAATTCCGTTAAGAACGGAAGGGTCAAATCCCTTGCGTTGTTCTCTGGACAATCTGATCCGTTGAGAACGGAAGTGTGGAGTCCCATTGCAGATTGCACAATCCGATCTGGTGAGAACAGACCTCAATCCGTTGAGAACGGAAGTGTGGAGTCCCATTGCAGATTGCACAATCCGATCTGGTGAGAACAGACCTCAATCCGTTGAGAACGGAAGTGTGGAGTCCCATTGCAGATTGCACAATCCGATCTGGTGAGAACAGACCTCAATCCGTTGAGAACGGAAGTGTGGAGTCCCATTGCATATTGCACAATCCGATCTGGTGAGAAGTGAGAACAAACCTCAATCCGTTGAGAACGAAGTGTGGAGTCTCATTGCACAATCCGATCCGATGAGAACAGACCTCAATCCGTTGAGAACGGGTACCAAATCCCATTGCACAATTCGCTCCGTTGAGAACGGTTCTCAATCCGTATAGGACGGAATAGAACTCGAGAAATATTGTGCACGATATGTTGAGGACGGACATCAATCCCTTGGAACGGAATTAAATTCCAGAAATTTACCCGATTCGTTGAGAACGGACCACAATCCGTTTAGAACGGACTTGAACTCGAGTGCGATCCGTTTGAGAATGGATGCAAATCCGTTAAGGACGGAAGTCATAGGCCAAATCTGCCCCCCCCCCCCCCCCCCCCTCTCTCTCTATCTCCCTCTTTTTTCTAAGATCCGAATTTTGGTCATGGAGAGAACCAATTCATCGCCTGAGAGAGGAGAGAGAGATTGGAAGCACTTGAGAAGTGCCAACTGCTAACTTGCGCACTTCCCTGGCTTCTAGTCTACTCTGGCGACACCTGTCCCCTTGCGACTGACGGCCTGATCCCACCCCCTTAACCCTACCTTCTACTCTGCCTCTCAAATTGTGTTACCTTCATGTGAAATTGAAGCGTTTTTTCTAATTTTCTGGATAGCTTCTCTCTAGCAATCTTAAATTGGGTTAGTTTTAGGAGGAGAGGAGCAATGAGGGAGGATATTTGTTAAGGTATCAAGTACAACTATTTCCCTTCTTTTTTTTTTAAGGTATTGCAGTGTTACACACGAGATTGCTCCTTGTACCTGAGTAGATTAACTAATCATCTATTAACTAACGAGTTTACACACGACATTGTTGTCAAGCTTCACTGTCATCGTTTTATGGGGTCGATGCTGATATCTTGATGTTCCAGCTGGTACCTGGTAGCCAATTGTTTTGGTACCTTTATTGGGGCATTCTTTTCTTTATCTTAGGTGTTTCATTGTGAACTCAAGCTTCTGATTTTCTTTGGAAGGTATTTATTGGAGAATTGTACAGAATTCTGTGTTGTAACACTTTGGTATCTCATCCAAAGAATTGTACAGAATTCTATGTTGCCAAGCACACTGCATTATTGGAGAAATAATTTATGGAAGGTTAATTCCATATGACCCATGGATGTAGGTTTTCATCTCAAAGTTTTCGGGGAATTAACACAGACATGTCAATAACCAGATTGGTAACAATTTATACTTTGGGAATCCTATGTAAATTGCTGCATTCATCTTTAGGCCATATTGTCAAATTCGAAATCTCACCTTTGGTGGATTTACCTTTAGCACAACGATACACAGGAGATCAATTCTCAAATTCCAGTCGATTTCCTCTTAGAACCGCATATTATTTAACTTGTAAGTATTCTTCATAATATTACTTTTTGTTGCTAGCAAAGCAGAATTGAAATTGAGACCGAGTTCACTGAAGCCAGGACATCTGTTGGTACTGCTGCCATAGGGGGGACCATTCAAGATGATGGACCTTAACGGGAATCTAAAATCTGAAAAGGATTTTTTTGGGAAAAGGTATTGATAAGATAAGTATGTATATAAGACTTCTTCGGCTACCATGGAATTGATATGTGCTAATTTGAGGACAATCTTTGCATTGTTTTGGTTTTGTTTTGTTAGTTCTTGATTTCCACATTAATTTAACATTTTAGTTGATTTGAAGCTTGGCTGTGGCAATTTTTTGAAGTCAATGTTAGATCTTGGTTAAATTAGGATTAGTTATGCAAATGAGCATCAGCTTGATCAGTATTAGCCTTAACTATCTTCAACTGCAATTATAAGGTTTATAATATACTAGCCCAACTGTTGAAGCTTAACTGGTTTGCTACTAACCAAGATCAGTTTATCTTGTTCTCTTTCATCTAGAGGTGAAAGCGAAGATGGAAATTGTACTGTGGAGCAAATTTATGATCATGTTCAAGGTTTTCTCTCTATCTTTTGAGAAACTGAAAGACTTTTACTTTGTTACAGCTAGGCTTGCATTTTGTTTTTTTTTAATGATGGCCTATTCTGATAGCATACTACTACAAAAATCAATCTCTCAACCGCTTCCTCTCAATCAGCCACCATCATCGCCCACATCTCGGCACATGTTTTGTTTGACACTTCCTCTCTCTTTCTGTTTAGCTGAGGTGACTGTAAAGAAAGAGAGAAATGGAGGCTATGCTCTCTCTCTCTTCTCCCCACCAGACCTAACTTAGTAGCATTCCAGTTAACACATTTTGATAATTCCTGTCCTTCCCTTCCTTCCCTACAAAAATTCAACCATTAATCAAGTCTTAAGCACTGTGAAAGAAAGAATAGTGACCTGGAAGAAAAATAAAATGCAGTCAACAGTACTAAACTGGGTTGCTATCAACTGGAACATGCCATTGTGGAACTGGTACAGTGCATGTTAGTGTTAAATTTTAATGTGAATGGATGCTTGTTTCTTTTCTAGGTTTGGTAAGAGCAACGATTGGGCTTAATAGGTGCCAAACCTTCCTTCAACCTCTACATATATAGAAGCTCTTTTGTGGGTTGTTATTTTTGCATATTTACAACAAGGGTTGCTTAAATTATAGATTTACTCAGAAATTAGCTCTGTTGGTATATGTAAGCATATTTTTGGTGATACTATTATGGGTCAGTAAGTCTTGGTTTGATCCTTCCAAATGTATTGTTGTTTGTTTTCATAGGCTATGATAAATTGATCTCATTTTCATAAATTAATCATGTCTGTGACCAGATATGTTATACTGAGTATGTGATGCGTACCATTCTATATTTTACTGACTGTGATGACAATAATTTAATTCACCAATGCAGTTGTTATTTTCCAATCAGACAAGACATATATGAGAGCAGTATTATTGTATTTGTATCATACAAAAAAACTATTGAGTCTACTTTTTTACAGCTTAATTAGTGTGTTTGTCTTGGGTTCTAGGCTATTGATATTTATATAGTGTGCCCACAGCTTCAGAAGGGAAAGGTGATATGAAAACATTGCCAAAATCTGATTCTGGCAATGGTAAAGCAAACAATGGATCAGATTCAGAGAAAAGGACATGCCAGTGTTTGTGCTATTAATCTTGTTGCGTAAGAGTAATACATGATGATAGCAGTTAGAATAGTTTAATTTTTTCCTGTAACTTTTAATCTTCCCAAACAGATTCAATTTTGGATAATATTTCATTTTTCCCGGGTAATATATTTCAGCTTTGTATTTGGTTTGTGATGCATAGAAATAATAGGCCATATTGATTACCACAAGCAAGTATTGGAGTAAAAATGATGGATTCCAATTAGGTTCATTCTTTGTAAAATATTAGGCATATACTGTCAATTGTTCCTGCAATCAACGATAAAGCCAAGATTGTCATCATCACCGTAAAGTAACGAAGGCAAGTAGGTGGCAATGTTTTTTTTTTTTTAATTTGATATCTCCCTATGAATCTAGATTTGCCAAAGTGATACCTCTTTGTTTTTTTTTCCAATTTGTTTCGTCCTTAAAAAAAAAATGTCTGTATGTTAAGCTTAGTTTACACTGTAAAATTCACTTACTATGATAATTTAAGAACTATTATAAAATGTTCCAATAATTTGAAACAAACAAACAATTATGCTTACATTTTTTTTTTGGTTTCATATTACTGTAAAATTCACATATTTATGTACACAATTAATGCAAGCAAATGTAAAAAAAAATGTTAAAAAAAAAGAGAGACAATGCAAGAAACTAAAGTAGACATATTTATGTGCACAATTATTTTATATATCAAAAGCAAACACATATATCGAATGTTTAATAAATCACAACCTGTTAATTTAAACATATTTGTTTAGATTTAGTATTTGCAAAATCATTAATGAGGTTAGTGGACTTTCACGTTTTTTGAGTTACAAATAAAAATGGAATCAATGTCCTGTGCATTAATATAAATCTCGAAATGAATTATGCAATGCTTTCCTAACCTAACCCTGGCCCATAATTATTGAATTCTTAATATAGACCATCTGATATGAATCGGAAGGTGAAAATCGCAAAGACATCTATGATCTTTCTCCGCAAAAACCTAGAATAGAAATTAGAATACAAATCAGACTGTTGCGAGTGCGATTGGGGACTGAGAAAGAGCATCGCGATGCATGGCACAAGGTGGAGGAAAAATAACCGGGGGGGGGGGGGGGAGGGGGGGGGGATTTGGCACCTCCGTTATCAACGGATCAATGTCCGTTCTCAACGGGTTGTGCAGTGAGTTTTAAAACCCGAATTCTATTGCCTTCCGTTCTCAAGCGGATCCCACTGGAGTTCAATTCCGTTCTCAACGGATTGTGCAGATTTTTTAAAGCCTGAATTCTATTGACTTCCGTGCTTAACGGATTTGCATCCGTTCTCAAACGGATCTACTGGAGTTCAATTCCATTCTCAACGGATTGAGATCCGTCCTCAAACAGAACCACCAAGTTTCTCCATTCCTCTCTCTCTCATTGATCGCCCCACCGTGCAAAACCCTCGTGCACTAATATGTGCTGATTTGAGTACTATCTTTGCATTATTTTGGTCTTATTTTGTTACTTCTTGATTTGACACATTAATTGAACATTTGAGGTTGATTTGGTGCTTAGCTGAGGCATTTTTCTGAAGTCAATGTTCGATCTTGATTCAATTAGGCTTAATTATGCAAATGAGCATCAGCTCGATCAATATTAGCCTTAAACTATCCTCGACTGCAATCATAAGGTTTATAATATACTAGCACTAGGGGTGTACAAGAAAATTTTAAACCCGTCCGACCCATTTAATATGTCCAATGTGATCCGTATTTTAATGGATTCAATCATTCAAGCATGATCTGGGTTGGTTCGGGTTTTAATTTTACTAACCCGATACAATTGGGTTGGATTATATTTTTTTGGAATAAGCCGGTACAAACCCGACCCGTTTTATTTTTATTAAAAATTTATTAAAAAAATTAAAAGTAAGAGAAAAATTACGAAACATAATAATTTATTATTTGATTAAGTTTAATTTTTTATTAATATTTTTATAAAAAATAATAATTAGATTAGAATACTGTCGTGTCAATTTTATATTCGTGCCGTGTCGTGTCGTGTCAACACGCACATCGTGCCGTGCTAACACGATCGTGTCGTGTCATTTTGGAGAACACTACCTGATACTTTAGACTACTATTCCATTTATGAAAATTAATATATATGTGTACCATATAAATCATAACCCGTTTTATTTTTTTTCTCTTCAGTTTTATTTAATTAATATTGTCAAATTTATTTATGTACCATATAAATCATAACCCGAAAATCCGTTGAAACCCGTAGATAAAAATTAATATGGGTTGGGTTGGATTATGGGTGAGTCAACTAATTAATGAAAATTTTTAACCCGATATATTTAGATTTGGTTGAAATATTGATAAAAAATTATAAATCCGCCCGTTGTACAGTCCTAACTAGCGCAATTGTTAAGGCTTAACGGATTCTCTACTAGCAGAACTTGGTTTCTCTTGTTCTCTTTCGTCTAGAGGATAAAAGGAAGATGGAAATTGTTCCTGTTTTTATATCAGTCGACCCTGGGAGATGCTGTGGAGCAAATTCATGATTATGTTCCAGGTTTGCTTTCTATTTTTTGAAGGAACTGAAAGACTTTTACTTTGTTACAGCTAGGCTTACAATTTTTTTAATGCTGTTCTATTCTGAATTTCTGATAGCATACTACTACAAAAATCAACCTCACAATTGTGTCAGAGTGACAATTTAGCTCAATTGGCCTAAAGGACATTTTAGTTTCGTAAACCAAATAGTACCATCACCGGACCGGACGGTTCAACCGGATAAACTGTGAACCGGACCATAATCCAGTAGGGTTTGCATTTAAAACCGGACTATTATTGAACCGGGATAAACCGGTGAATAACCGGATAAAACTGCGACACAGGGTTAACTAGCCAACCTGTTTAGTCTCTATGTTTACTTGAACCATAGAAAATTGAGGGAGAGAACCGACCGAACCAAACCAATCAGGGAAAGGGCTCTGGAAAGAAATAAAATTTTTGCAAACAAGGTGAATCGAAAAACCTGCTTGCTGGCCCATCACAGCGTAGAGACAAGCCAGTGGACCACCGATTGGTTTTTGATTGGTAGGCCCATTAAATGTACGTATACAATAGTGTTCCGGTTTATGAAACGGTAAAACGTCATACCGGCCTCTCCACCGGTTTGATGGCTGGTACGGTATTTAAAACATTGAGTACTATACTAGCAGAAGACCTAGGGTGTTACTATAATGAGATCTCGTATGGTAATATTTTAGTATATGCTATTGTTATATGAGTTGGCATCTTGCTTTTACTAAGTTAAAAAAAAAAGAATCCCAAGTCTTAACTAAAACGAACGCGAATTCTCTACTGCGATAGAATATAGTTCTTTCTTTCGCAGTAGAGAGTATTCCCTACTATAGGTTATTTTCGATTAATGACGTTAGGAATTTTTTGGTTCAAAAATTTAACACTCCGGATGAGATAAGGCAAAGTTGCATGTGTATTGCGAGTTGATTATATGAAGACTGATGAGCAAGATTAATTCTGATTTACTCGTCGACCATTCTATTGTCAAGTTGGGTTAAGGTTGGTCAGGTTTGGATTTGCTTGGTTATGTCAAGCTTAGGCCATATAACAGTTCTTCCAGTGAAATTCAGCAGTCCAATGCTTTCTTGTCCCAGTCACCGCCTCTCTGCATGAAACTTTGGTTATGCCCTAGGTCCTTTCTGGTGGGATCAAATTTTAGTAGGCCAGCCATTTTTTCTTTTTATTTGATTGAATCAGGTTCAGGACATTTTGTTATATTTTTATCTTGTTTTCCAATCAGGTTAAAAGGCACCTTCTAGTTTTGTCCATTTTAAGTGCTTTGTGTTATGGGTTAGTAAGATTCTGTAATCGTTTGATTGATGATGCAAAATCATCAATTCAGGTTTATGTCGATTGTTCTGAACTCTTGCACTGGTCATCATGTTACAATAGGACAAAGAGAAGCAGTTCTATTCTATACCCGACAAGTACCAATACGCAACGGGAAGATTGCATTATTATAGAAACTTGTTGAAGGAACCTATTATGCCAGTTAAACGAATCATTTTGTTGTTCCCCACTTTTGATTGGCTGTTGTGCAGTTCAGGATCAATTGAATTAGATATATCATATATGATATTCTAAATTCAAAAAAGTGAATCATCAGAACTACAGAAAGGTACATTAAAATGGTGTACACCTTGCTCTGGTAGTATAAGTGTATAACCCTCAGTTGCCGTAAGCTAATGCAGTATGTATATCTATAAAGTATGTTTGATAGTTCGAATTTTGAACTTACACATTCAGTTTGGTAGTTGTTGCAAGGAGTGTTCCTTACATTAGAATGGGATACATGACTCTTGCTTGTTGTTTCTTATAAATAGGAGTGTTGGTTACCAGGTCAGTTCTCACAAAACCGAAGAAAACTTAACATTATAAGGGATATGAGTCCTCTTAGATAAAGAGGTATAGCAGTCCATCCGAGGTACTTACGATTGCATTCAGATATTAAATGATTTACCAACAGGAGTATCAGAACTACAAGACGGCACAATTTAAAGTTCCCGTTCAAAAAAAAAAAACTTAACTCTCATCCATGAAGAAAATCAATAGATGCACAATGAAGGTTCCGCTGACCTGCAGTAATAAAAGGTGTTATATATTTTGTTTCGTTTAAATACATCAGAAATATTTATTTTATTTATTTACTTTAATTAGTTTAATTAGGTTAATAATTAAAAAAATAGATTAAATATTGAAAAAATAATAAAAAATTATAAATTTAATAATAAAAAATAGATTAAATATCTCTTTTTTCCGCCTCCTTGGACCTCACCTCTCATTTCCTCTCTGTTGAACAAATTGAACACTTAAAACAAATTCTTCTACCCCCGTATCTTTTTTTCTTTTCTCTGTCTTTCCTCTGTCTCCTTCATCAATGATTCCTTTTCCATCAAATAGTGAGAATGTAAAACAAATTGAACATATAGAATAACAAATTGAACATATGAATGAACAAAGTGAACATATACACATAAATCTGACAAGCAAGAAAACAAATTGAACATATAGAACAACAAATTGAACATATGAATGAACAAAGTGAACATATACACCAACAAAGTGAGACAAAAATAAACACAGAACTCTGGCGCACAGCAAAACAAATTGAACACATAGAAGTAACAAATTGAACATATAGAATAACAAATTGAACATATAGAATAACAAATTGAACATATGAATAAACAAAGTGAACATATACACATAAATCTGACAAGCAAGAAAACAAATTGAACATATAGAATAACAAATTGAACATATGAATGAACAAAGTGAACATATACACCAACAAAGTGAGACAAAATAAACACAGAACTCTGGCGCACAGCAAAACAAATTGAACACATAGAAGTAACAAATTGAACATATAGAATAACAAATTGAACATATGAATAAACAAAATGAACATATACACATAAATCTGACAAGCAAGAAAACAAATTGAACATATGAAAGAACAAAGTGAACATATGCACCAACAAAGTGAGACATAAAAAATAAACACTGGCACACAGTAAAATAAATTGAACACATAAAAGTAACTAAGTGAACATATGAATGAACAAAGTGAACATATATACCAACAAAGTGAGACATAAAAAATAAACATTGACGCATAGCAAAATAAAATGAACACTTAAAATAACAAATTGAACAAATGCAATAAACGAATTGAACAGTCTGACTCACAGAAAGAAGGGAGGGGGAAGAGAGAGAGAGAGATGCACAGAAGGAAGGGAGAGGAAAGGAAGAGAGACGAAATAGTGTGTAGAAGGGAGAGGTAGCGTGCCCGAGTGAGGAGAGGAGAGCGCTTCGCTGGGTGAGGAGAGGGGAACGCTTCGCTGGATGAGGAGATCGCTTGAGAGGGAGGGACGCGATGAGGGATCCATCGGACAGAAACGTGCGAGCGCTGATGCGATGGCAGCGATGGTAGAATGTGCAATGGTAGTAATCAATTTCCATTTAATATTATTTTTAAATTTTTCGGCGGAACGCGTTCAGAGTTCAAATAAGCCATTTATAGGCCCATAATGACCCACAAACCACTATATTGGCCCATAATCACCCATAATAACATATATATTCTATTAGTTTGTACGGAACGCGTTAATTACGCGCACAATCTATACAATGGGAGAAAATTTCAAGGGCATATACGCATAATTACTTAGGCTAAGCTTAGCTAAGCAATTAAGCAAAGCAGTCTTCGTTTTCTTCTAAGCCCGATCGGTCCAACAGACTTTAGTCACCTCTCTCTCTCTCTCTCTCTCTCTCTCTCTCTCTCAACATAATACTCTTCTCTTCTCGCCGCCATTTTTTACCTCAACCCCTCCACTTCTCCGTTTTCGCAATCTCTCTCTGACTCCCTCAGCCTTGACGCTCCTATTTATCATCAATGGCGGGGAGGTACGACAGCAACCCCTTCGCAGAAGAAGACGTCAATCCCTTCGCGGTTCGTCTTTTCATCTCTTTCTCTCTTCTCAGATCTGTTTTTGGCGTTTCAGTTCGTTTAGATCTGATACGTTAGATCCGGAAATGTTCGAGTTTGATCTTCTATGTTGGTTAGTCTTACTGAGATCTGAACTGTTGAGGTGTCGGATCACCGGATTTTGGGTTTCTTAGGGAGGTTTTGTGGGTTCGTTAGAGATGTCTTCAATGTTTTGTACTGTTACTTTCGATTAGATCTGTATCAACTCAAATTTTTGTAGATACTAACATTGTTGTAGGAGGCGTAGTTTGGGTATATTTTGGACTAGACCCTATTTTAATAATTTCTAGATTAGACTTGTCATTTCCTGTTCCAGATATTAGCTTGTCTTCTCTACGGGAATTTATGTTTGTTTTGGTTTATGTTTGAGCAGAATAAGACTGTAGCGCCAGCCTCTAATTCGAGACTCTCACCTCTACCTCCCGAACCGGCTGATTTTTACAATACTGTTGATATACCTCTTGATTCAAATTCCAAGGTAAAGTATTTGTGTTTTTAGTTCTTTCAATCATTAAATCCGAATAATTTAAGTTGCTTACGCCTCCAACTTTGATGTCCTTGTAGGATCTGAAGAAAAAGGAGAAGGAACTCCAAGCTAAGGAGGCTGAATTAAATAAAAGAGAACGGGTACTTGCAGTAATTTTATTTCCATAAAAATATGATGATCAAGTTATTAAAGTATCAAGTTGTTGTTGTTGTTGTATAGCTGCTATTAAGTATGTTGAAATAAGCTTATTTGTCATTTATTAGGAACTCCAACGGAAGGAAGAGGCAGCTGCACGAGGTATCATTTCCTCTTTCTTTCTTCCTTTTATTTTTTGCTGATTGTATCTAAGTTAGATTTTTATCATATTTTACTTGTCCAAATATTACAATTATACTGATTGGCAAGTTACTAAGAACTCCTCATTGTATGCTCTGCTTCAGGACATGCCCGTTCCCACATGATACATTTTTGTCATTTAGCCCGTGTTGTATACCATGCTTAAGAATATGCAGATAATATCATTGCTGTAATGCTTTATATGCGATTTACTTATTTCAATAATTTTTTCTTTGGCAGCTGGGATAGTATTAGAGGAGAAGAATTGGCCTCCATTTTTTCCTATTATACACCATGACATTGCAAATGAAATTCCTATCCATTCCCAAAGGATGCAATACCTAGCATTTGCTTCTTATCTTGGTATTTATTCTTTCTTAATCCAAGTTGTCTCTTACATCTTTTGCATTTTCTCTGTTGATGATTTTTTTTTTTCTGTTCTGTACACTGTATTGGTTTCAATAGTATTCTATATAGAAAAAATGCAGAGTTTCTAAAGGTTCATCATACCTAGTGTGCTCTTTTTTTTTTTTTATGTGATACCCTGATTTTCCTTATATTGAAATCAGCACCTCCAATGGCTAGCTTATTTACAATAAAAATATTTTATCATTAAGTTAATGTGAAATTATTCTAAATATGAAATTTACCAATTCAGTTTAAGCAGCTTTCTGTAAATATACCTAACCGTTATTTAATTAAACTTGACTTGTAAGAGTTCATCTAAATTTGGAAGACAAATTTTTTCTTTTGTTTTTGTATGTTTTGACATTTATGCCTTGTGAACGAACAAAAATTTCTCTTTAATTGAATTGTGCCAATGTCGCAATAAGCAAGTAAGCTGGTGCAAGCATCTCAAATAGCCTGGCGTTAATTGTGAACACAAGAAATGCAACTTGTCATTTGGTAACAAGTAATATTGGATGTTCTATGAAAGTAACTGTTTTCTTTTGTAATATAGGATTGGTTGCATGCCTTTTCTGGAACATTATCGCTGTTTCTGCAGCTTGGGTTAAGGGAGAAGGTATGAATCTCTTTTGTATATACAAATTACATTTGTTGGTTTGCTGTGGTAAAATTCATTCTTATTCCTTTGACTATTGTTAAAATGAATAAAAATTTTACAGGTGTAAAGATATGGTTTCTGGCCATTATATACTTTCTAGCTGGTGTACCAGGTGGATATGTGTTGTGGTATCGCCCTCTTTACAATGCTATGAGGTAGATTACTTCTTTTGCACTCCATCTCTGCATGTTTTGAAATTGTTAAAATTCATGAGAAAAATTTGGAGTTAATTCAATGAGGTATCTGATGCAATTGTAATTGTTATTTCATTGGAGTTAATGTTGCATTTTGTGTCTTTTGTCACAGGACTGAGAGTGCACTAAAATTCGGTTGGTTCTTTCTGTTCTACCTCGTAAGCATTTCACTTAACCTTGTAAATGTCAAAGCTGGTTATGTTTTAGAAGTTTAGATTATTAATTTTTCTAATGCACACTTGCAGCTCCACATAGCTTTTGTCGTGTTTGCAGCAGTAGCTCCTCCAGTTTTCTTCAAAGGGAAATCACTCACGTAAGTTTTCTTTTTATTTTCTTTTTTCTGAGTAATATGGCTTCTGCTTTTCACATACCTGCAAATGTCAGAGCACCAAGTATACCCCTGTAAAATGATCTATGCAATGTTTAGCTCCTACCTAATGTAGGATGTGTAAAATGTCACAACTATAATGTATTTCCCTCCAAAAACAAATATACTACAAACCATGCTGATTCCTTCCCCACTGTTTGTAGCTATGCAAAATGAGTATATAAGATGGGTAATCTGGGTATTTATGTAAAAAGGAAATGATCTATGTGATAATTTTCTATATTTTAATGGGCTGCGTGATATCAAATTTGGAGGGAAATAATCTATGCTGATTTATTCCCCGCTGTTTGTAGCTATAGTTCTTTTCTCTGTTTGATGCTTTCATAGCATCTGTTGTACTTTGATAGTGAAAGTTATTATTGGTTAAATTTTCTAAACTTTATCTATCAAAACGTAAAGAAAAGAAAAAAAGGAGATTGGTAGTATCTATCTCTGTTTATGAAAAATTCTGGTTTCGTTTAATAAAATGCACAATAAATAATGCTCTTAATTTCAAGGGAACTTATTAAGCTATTTTATTTATCTGACATTCTGATTCTGATACATTGCAATTTTCTTATTCTTGTTAACAGTGGAATTTTACCAGCAATAGATGTCATTGGTGATCACATTATCGTTGGTGTAAGTTCTTTTACCCTCATGTTAATCTTTCCTCTGCTAATAATAATCATACAAGTTAATTTATGAATTCTTTCCTTCTGTAACAGATCTTCTACTTCATTGGGTTTGGTTTCTTTTGTATTGAGTCTTTGGTTAGCATATGGGTCATTCAGGTACGATTGTCCTCCCTCTTGACTAGTCTTATTATTATTTGAAACAGAAATGTTTTCCTTTTTTTATCTACAATTCATTTGTAACCAAAACCAACTTCTCTTAATAGTGTTTGAAATATTTCTTGTTATATTTGAAACTGGTGCCTTAAACATTAGTTTATTCTTGTGATATCATCAAATTGTCAATTAGAACAAATTTAGTTTTTGAATTATTCCTTAAATTTATTTTTAGTAATTAGCCATAGTTTTAGCTGTTTTTTTCTTCAAGGTTTTTATAGAAATATATTCTGGTTTTTCTTCCTTTTTTCAATTCATATCAATACAGAAATATATTCTGGTTTTCTTCCTTTTTTCAATTCGTATCAATATAGAAATATATTCTGGTTTTTCTTCCTTTTTTCAATTCATATCAACATATATACCCTTTTCACATATGATATATATCATAGTACTAGTGACACAGATTACTAGTAATCTTTTCTTTTTTCTTTTTTCATGAGACTTTATGAAAGGTATTACTGAACTTAAAAAACATTCCATTCTTAGAAAGAAAAATGAATGCCGCTGTTTTCAACTCTTGACTTGTTTTGGTGCTGCAAGAGGATTAGCTAAAAGGAAAGCACTTTAAGTAAGAACTTTAATAGTGTTGTGTTGTACCGGTGCTGTTGGCTTGTGTATACTTTACCAAAACATTTAATGGGCTGTTCAAGTGTCCATTTTTTTTTTCCCTCTGTTATAGTAGCAATATATTTTGTTCTCACTAAATAGGCATGTTCTGATAATGATCTTATCACACATGCAGCAAGTATACATGTATTTCAGAGGAAGTGGGAAGGCAGCTGAGATGAGGCGCGAGGCTGCTCGTGGGGCCATGCGAGCTGCTTTCTAATTCTTTCAAAGTTAGTGTGATATACCAAAATACTATTCCTTTTCAGGGCTTAACTGAATTTTTTTTTTCTAGAGAGATTTGCAATTTATGTTATCTGTCAGTTATCTTTTAGTGGGTTTTATTATTATAGCGATAGATTTGTATAGTTTTGTTTCTTGGAGAGTTGAGTGTTTAAAGTTATTTCTTTTGTGCATGTCTTCATCTGTGCTTTCATTTTGCTTATCCTCTGGTTCGATAAATTGTTTCATTTTCTATACTGCTTATATAAATAAAATTGTGATCGGGAGTGTATATGAGCCTATCCCAACTTGTTTGGGACAAAAGGCTTAGTTGTTGTTCTTGTATCAGGAGATCGACTGTTGTTTGTTTTCATATCAAAGTTAAAAGTAAGAAAAACTGATCGTCTAGATAAACTTAATATTTACTATAATATCCAGTGTTACAATGAAGTATTCATTTCTGTACTTTTTAATGGGTTAAAGGTGGGGAACATTTCTGTCAACATGTAATTTTACTGATTTACTCCGATGTTTCTATGATGGGCTTGGTCGATTATTGATTACAAAGATGGATAATTAGATGTACGAGATGACTTTGTCAATGGAGGTCGATAGGTAGAACTCTTAACAAGCCATTTGTTTAAGCGATTTATTATTCCTTTATCAGAACAGGCTGAGTTGATAAGTTTATACGAACATTTCTTGATATTGGGGTAAGCAACAGTATTAAGCTCCAATCAATTAAGTAATTTAATATCAATCCAAAATTTTACAAAGAATCATTTTTTTGTGCATTGTAATGCCGGAGATTGATAGCATTCTAGTGCTTAAAATCTCAATTGATACCAAACCTTTGTACATCACACCTCATTGTCAATTTATTTCTAGTGCCAACAAAAGAAACAAACAATTATGTCAATGCAGGGTACAGTTCAGATTTGCTCAAACAAATCACATGAATCATTAATGCAAGTAAAGGTGACTTAAAAGTTGAAACCCTCCTTTAAACTGTATGCAAATAATTTATATACCAATCTTAGAATTATCTCTTCCAAATACGAGAGTAGTGGCCCAGTTTACAGCCACATTAATTCTGTTCCTCCAGCTATATGTACGCGTCAGGTAAGCACTTCGCCACATCAGCCATCCCAAAAACCCAGCGTGCGATATCCCATTCGAATCCTACAAAATTTGATTATATTATGATAACTGTACAATTACTTGAGTTTCTGAAATGAAAAGAAAAGAAAAAGAAGGAATATATACCTTATTCTGTTTTAGATCAACCAAGGCCTTGTAGCGACCGACAGATGCCATGCTTCCCAGATGATGGTACTCAAATGGTTTTCCCATGTCGACATCCTTTGCCTGATTAGCCTTTCCTCCTTTCTGTTTTCCAATTTTCTCAAACACAGTGGCTAGGTACTTTCCCTGTCTCTCTGCTACCTGTTCATAAACATAATCACAACAAGCCTGTTGAACGAAAAAAGAAACCAAAAAGAGCATCTATATTTGTTTTAAAACAAATAAGAGGTGTAGGTAACCTGAGCAAGTGCAGGAAGGACTTGCTTGCCAGTTTCTTCCAGATATCCAGCACAATCTCCAAGAGCAAATACATCTTGTACCGATGACACACG
The DNA here is from genome assembly GCA_028095005.1 of Rhynchospora pubera. Lineage (NCBI taxonomy): Eukaryota > Viridiplantae > Streptophyta > Magnoliopsida > Poales > Cyperaceae > Rhynchospora > Rhynchospora pubera. The sequence continues at coordinate 82,383,720 of CM051462.1, read as the reverse complement.
TAAGTACTCATCCACTCCAATCCTATATGTATACAAGGAGGAAAATGATGAGAAAACTGGATGATATTGGTAAATTTTTTTTCAGAAAGTTTTTCCACAACTCTATTTTGTTTATTTTATATTGTTTCACAAACCTTCCACGGGATTTCGGGAGGTCGAGCTGGTTTACAAATTTAGATGGGCCCACACCTGTGGACCATACCAGGAGGCCATAAGGTATTTCAGTCCCATCCTTCAGCAGTATTTTCTCCTCTTGCACTTCTTGCACTATACCTTTCACAATGCTGACACCAGTCTGTTGCATGAGACAAATTTGAATCATTATTGAAAGCATATTGTTGAAGGTCTATAACAATACCATGGAAAAATTAGAAGACAGTAAACTACCTTGGTCAAGTGGTTGGCGGCATACTGTCTCAATTTTGGATCAAATGGTCCCAGCAGTTCATTTCCCTGCTCGGAAGTCGAATGTTCAACAATTAAATTGCAACCAAGCTTCATATATCATTTGGAAAAATTATAACAATGAAAAGGACGAATATATGTACCTCAATAAGGGTGATCTTGATATGATCTTTTGCATGCTTGTATCTTTGACGCACATCGCGCATTATGAAATCACTCAACTCACCAGTGAACTCAACACCAGTAGGGCCTCCACCAACGACTACACAATGTAAAAGTCGTCTTTTCTCTTCTAATGATATGCCTATGGATCCATTCAAATTTAGAATATAAAGCAGTCAAAAGCAAATGAGCAAGGTTCTAGTGCCACAAGTTTTTGGTGCCACAAATGCCACAACTTCTCTTTTTCATTAATATTTTAAAATTTTAAAATTTAATTTTCGAATCCAAACCGTTGATCTTATTCAATTTTACGAGTGATGCATTTTTATATAATTTTTATAAATTTTGGAGTTTATTTGATATTCGATCAAGAGGCTAACATATGAACGTATTAAAATTAATCTGTTATAGTTAACAAGATTCGTTCATTTTTTGGCCTCTTGATCAAATATCAAATAAACTCCAAAATTTATAAAAATTATATAGAAATGCATCACTAATAAAATTATACAAGATCAACGGTTTGGATTCGAAAATTAAATTTTTAAATTTTGAAATATTAATGAAAAAGAGAAGTTGTGGCATTTGTGGCACCAAAAACTTGTGGCACTAGAACCGTGCTCAAAGCAAATAGGCAGTTAATTTAATTTTGCAGTAGTAAGTACTAAAGGATATCGTTGGGGGTCAAAAAAATATATTTTGTCCTTCAAACATGAGGACCAACTAAAAAAAAAAAAAGAAAAATCCACAACAAGCTAGGGTGCATTGAGGTACTAATTAAGGTGTCTTATTGCAATAAAATCACATAATACCAGGGTGTTCAGAGAGCATGAGGTTCAGTAGGATCTTTTGACGAATCTTCTGAGCATGATACACTTCGCGTAAGAATGTGGCATATTCTTTTACACCTTTGATATTGAATGTCATTGGCTCAGCTCCTACTGCAATCACCAGCTTATCATAGGCCACTTTTAATTCATATGGTTCATAAGGCAATCCCTCGCTTGAAACAGCCGTGCAATACACCTATTACAAATGTTTTAATTAAGACAAATTTAGAGCTCCTTCATTAGCAACAAATTTTTTTTTCTTTTGTATTTTTTCTAAAAAAAAAATCTACCAACCTCATGGTTGTCTGTGTCAATCCCAGTGCAATTCGCAAGGAAAAAGTGTGATTCAGGTGACTTTGCCAGAGCAGTCTGTATCCGGCTAACAGGCTCGGCCACTGACCGAAACTCGAGCGTACCGACACATGTTGAAGCCAACAATGGGGTGAAAACCATATGATTTCTTGGAGAAATACAAACCACATCATAAGTTTTTGTGTCGATATCCTTCAAAAAACGGCATGCACCCCAACCGGTACCAAGAACAACCACACGTGGCTTCTCCCATTCCTTGGTTGGACCAAGCTCAGGCATCACTCTCTCTGTCTCTGATTCAGAATCGGAATAGTCCAGTGCAACATGGGAAGAGGGATGTTGGAATTGTGGGATTCCACTTATTCCCCTTGATTGGAATATGGTAGTGTCCGAGAAGTTTTGAATATAATGTTTTGTGCAGCTTGGTACTAAGGTAAAAAGGCGAATTTGGCGTGTATTGTTTGAAACCGAGGGGCCAGTATGAGGCATAATTTGGCGAAGATTGGTGGTTTCCGCTGATAATTTAGATAAGGATTGTGAAAAGGAAGAACCCCTTGCAATTCTAGACAATGCCATGGTTGGAATAAGTATTGTTCTTTTGATGAGAGTATCTTAGCGAATTTGAAGTAATATCAGCTGCAATTATGAAAAATATAGTGTCAAAATCTAGCAATGAACTGTATGAAAACGCATCTCCATATTTGATCTCCAAGGTGAACAATCAGCAGAGATGATGTAGTGTTTAAATATTTTCAGAACTCCTTTCATAATATTAGAAAACAATCAACATGCCGTATTTTCATTTAAACCTCATCTGATACTTCAGAATATAATTATTTACAATAAGGTGTATATATGTATTTTTCCAAAATCGTACGCTATATTTAACAGGAATCTAGAAGCGTAATAAAAATTAATTGTACTTTTTAAAGTTCGAAATTTCATATAAAAATTATAGAAAATGTGCCAAAAAGAATTCCAGAGCTAATATTAGAAAATAAAAAATTACACGACGACTTAGATTGGCAAGAATAAATGAATCCAAGATGTTTAGGGCTGGCACCTTTTAATTCTTGTTTTTTTGGTAAAAATTATGGGAACATAAAATTAATTTCTTTCTATGTTAAGGAGCAATTCCTATAAGAAAAAATGAAAAAAAAAATACTGATCAATGTTCATGTTTAGTTAAGCAATAAATGGACAATGCTTCCAAAAAGCAACTCTTCATAGGACAATTTTTATTAAAGACAAAAATAACTCTAATATTTTTAAAAAAGACAAAGGAGTACCATATTTTTTAATAACAGCACAGCTATAGCGGCACTAACATTACCGCTATAGCGCAGCTGAATTTCTTTTTTTTTTCATTTTATTTTGCCTATAGCGGCATTAGTATTGCCGCTATAGGACTTCTCTTTTGTTTTTTTTCTGCCCGTTTTGCTTTGTTTTTTTTTAATGTGGGCCAATTTGTTTTTTCGTTTTATTCTGTTTTTACTTTTACTTTGTTATTATTAATCAATGCAATTTTACATAATTTATATATATATATATATATATATATAATTAATATTTTTAAATATTTTAATTTTATTTGTATGTAGGGTTCTCTAAAATGACACGACATGATCGTATTGGCACGCCACGATACAACACGAGTACGAAGTTGATACGATACGATCGTGTTATCGTGTCATGTCATAATCGTGCCGTGTTGGCGATCTTGAAAAATTAGCACGATTTGACACGACATGACTAACACGCAACACGACACGAAAACACGAATTTAATTTTTAACATTGTCTAAAATAACATCATAAACATATTTTTTATTTGTTTTTTCTAAAAAATTATATTTAAATTGATTTTATATTAAAATTGAAATTATAACAGTAATTTATTTTTTTAATGTATATTTACTTTTTTTAATAATTTTATTTTTATAATCTATTCCAACATTAAAGAAATGAGCTAGTAAAAAAAATAAAACCATCAATTAATCTATTAACAAAAATATTCTGACAATTTTGTACTGATATATATACTGAGAATTTGTAGAATAATCAAATAAACTGCGACAATATATTTTTTCTTCATTTTAATATTTTAACAGTTTTTAACAAATTATTATAAAAAATAAAGAAAAGTTTTTGACATGATGTGTCATGTTTGTATTGTGTTAGTTCGTGTCGAATCGTGTTAACTTTTTAAGATTGTCAACGCGATACGATAAGACGATCGTGTCGTGCCAATTTCGTACTCGTGTTGTGTCGTGTCATGCCAACACAATCGTATCGTATCATTTTGGAGAACCCTACATACAAATAAAATTGAACAATTTGAAAAATATTAATTATACATATATGTAAACATTATGTAAAATTACATTAAAATTGATTCATATTATAAACAAAGTAAAGTAAAAAAAAATAAAACGAAAAAAGAAATATGGCCTATATTAAAAAAACAAAGTAAAACGGCAGCGGAAAAAAAAAACCAGAAAAGTCCTATAGCGGCATTAGTATTGCCGCTATAGGCAAAATAAAATGAAAAAAAATATATAAATCCAGTTACACTATAGCGGCACTAGCATTGCCGCTATAGCTGTGTTATTATTAAAAATAACAGTACTCCTTTGTTCTTTTTGAAAATGTTAGTGATATTTTTGTCTTTCGTAAAAATTTTTCCTCTTCATAGTATGTTTCCAAAATTTGACCTCTCCCCTCTTTGTTGACATGTTTCAAATCGATTCTAGGTTTCCAACAGAATATATTTTTAGAGGAGTAATATTTGACGTCTTTCATAAGGTTCCAAAAACCTATTGACTCTTAGAAAGCGATATTTGCACATAGAGGGAATTTCTCAAATGAAAAATAAAAAAAAATATACGAGCATATATTCAACTTGACTAAATTGAGATTTAAACTTATATATCCCTCGAAGGAAAGATCTTGTGCGAACAAAATTTATAGGAAAATTTTTATCAAAGACAAAAATATCCTCAACATTATTAAAAATGACAAAATCTTAATATTCTTTTTAAAAATAGCACAGCTATAGCGGCACTAACATTGCCGCTATAGCAGTGCCTTAAAAACAAAAAAAAATTTGCCTATAGCGGCAATAATAGTGCCGCTATAGGACTTCATTTTTTTGTGCCGGCTGATTTTTTTTTTCCTTTTTTCGTTTTTTCTTTTACTTTTATTTTTATGTTTTTTAATATTTTTATATTTTAATAAATTGTATAATATATAGTGTTCTAAATACGTGTCGTGTCAAATACGTCATGTTAGAATTATTTGTTGTGTCATTAGTGCTCTTCAATCGTGCGTGTCGTGTTGTGTCAAACACGATTGTGTTGACATGAATTACTTTTTTAATCGTGTCATGCTTAGTGGTAAGAACAGACAACACGACACGTATCTTGACACGTCACGAATGTCACGATCGTGTCGTGTCATGTTAGTCGTGTTAAATCGTATAAGATTATTTTATTATTTTTAAATTAAAAAATTATTAAAAAAATTAAAAGTAAGCCAAAAATTACTGAACATCATAATAAATTATTTGATTAAGTTAAAACTTTTTATTAATATTTTCATAAAAAATAATAATCAGATTAGAACAATATTATGATTTAAACGATGGTAAATAATATGATGTAGTATTATAAATTGAAATTAAATTATTAATTTTGCTTAAATAATCGACATTAATAATTAAATTTGTGTTCTTCAAAATGACACGACACGACACGATACAAATATAAAATTGACACGACACATTCGTGTTGTGTTGGGACATTAAAAAGTTTGACACGATTCGACACGCAACACAACACGATTCCGCACGCAACATGACACGAACACGAATTAACACGACACCTCAATACAAATTTAATTATTAATGTGGATTATTTAAGCAAAATTAATAATTTAATTTCAATTTGTAATACTACATCATATTATTTACCATCATTTAAATCACAATATCGTTTTAATCTAATTATTATTTTTTTATGAAAAATATTAATAAAAATTTAAACTTAATTAAATAATAAATTATGACATATAGTAATTTTTCGCTTACTTTTATATTTTTAATGATTTTTTAATCTAAAAAATAAAAAAATAATCTGATACGATTTGACACGACTAACACGACACAACACGATCGTGTCAACACGATAGTGTTTGACACGACACGACACGCATGATAGAAGAACATTAATAGCACGGCAAATGATCCGGACATGACGTGTTGACACGACACAACATGACACGGCACATAGTTAGAACACTATATATTATACAATTTATTAAAATATAATAAAAATATTAAAAACTCAAAAAAAATAAAAGCAAAAAAAAAAAACGAAAAAAGGAAAAAAAAAATTCAGTCGGCACAAAACAAAAAAGAGAAGTCCTATAGCGGCAATTGTATTGCCGCTATAGGCAATTTTTTTTTGTTTTTAAGGCACTGCTATAGCGGCAATGTCAGTGCCGCTATAGCTGTGCTATTCTTAAAATAAAAATTAATGCTTTGTCATTTTTAATAATGTCGAGAGTATTTTTGTCTTTAATAAAAAATTTCCAAATTTATAGTGTAAACGAAAGATCTCAAATGAAATGATATGGTGTAAATTTATGAAAGAAAAATCTAGAAAACAAAATTGAGACGAGAGTACCTATAGTTCTACACAGACAAGAAGCTCTTTTACATAAAGAAAAAACAAAAAAGAAGAGGGGAGATTCGGAATGATAAGAAGTTAATCTATGGATTTTTTTGAAACCAATAAAATGAGAAGAATTTTGATTCAAGCAAATGAGAACTCACTTAATAGAAAGAGAAACGGTGCGCGTTCCAGAAGGGGACTGTTAATTCCCTCTGTTGCTCCAATTCTCTGTTTGCGAGTTGGGAAATGAAGAGGCGGTGCCGGTGCGTCGGTTTATATAGCATGCATGATGAATCTATCCTTTTCTGGGTCCCATTTTCTCTGTTTGAAAATTATATTGTTTGTTACTAATTAATTTATTTTGTCTTGGCTGGCTATGTCAAATTATGTCCGATTTCACTATAACAGTGTCATGACTTTCGCAATAAGTACACGAACTTGAGTTCTTGTTTTCTTTTGAAATTTCAAGGGTCAAAATGTGCTTGTATTTTCCTTTTTGCAAATTACATAAATGATTTGTAAATTATTACACAATTGCTATTATGATTTTCAAAATTTTAATTATCATATTAATTATGAAAAATTTAATTGTGGTAATTAATATTTTAATTTAAACTTATGTCATTTTAAAATTAATCATCATTGTAATTATTAAAAATAAAAATATTAATAAAAGATATTTTAAAATCAAATTATGTAATTTGATCCATTTTTCTATTCTTTTTTCTTTTTCCTTCATGCTTGTATCTTCAAAGATAAAAGTAAGAAAATTTTGAATCGCACGATTCAAACTTGAGCTAAGAATTTTGTTGGTTGCCAAATAGAGTATACAGCGACGTATTAATGAATTCACAGTATAACGAGAATCATTTTTGAAAGAAAAAGGTATAGTTGTTTCCCTTAGTCTCTGTTACTATCTTGTAACACAGGAATATTCCTTGGTTGGTGGCTTTTTTGCATTTATAGCCAGCAAATTAAGTACTACAAGTTTACTATCATATACAAGAACCAACCTAGCAACCGCAAATACGAAAAACGAAAAAGGAAAGTAGAAAAAAATGAAGTGAAATTTCTGTACATTCAGTTTCCAGAGTGAAAATTTATTCTTTACGGAGTCTAATTTGTCACCTTGAAAGTTGGGATGGTAAATATTTACTTTTCTTCATGATTATGGGAGATGATTAAAGTTTTGATTTTGACAAGCACCTTATGTGCCTTACCAATCAAATATTATCTCGTGACAATCTCTCCAAAACTTTAGGACTCATTCCAACACGGCGTTTCAGAAACACTAATTCTCCAATATTTTGTAGGTTTAAAAGTAAATTTTCTACGAGCCAAAGAGAATAGTAAATAAGTCCCTTGTACGGGTATCAAAGTTAATGCGCCGCATTTCTTATTTTTATTTTTTATATAGTTCGACTACTTGTCCGCTCGTGCCTGCTGTTATGACCTGAAGTTCTGGTTCAAACATGAGTCAAATTTGAACTAGAAAGTCGGACTTGTCTGCTTATGTCTTTTTTTTTTCTTTCTTTCTTTTTATGAAGGTCGGCTAGCGAGTTGCCATCGACAATATTTTATTAAAAGAAAAAGAAATAAATTAACTAGTGCAAGTGGGAAAGAAAAAAAAAAAAAAAACGATTCCCATTCCCTATCCTTGCACAGCCTAATTAATCAGTATCTGTTTGGAAGATACTGATTAGGCCACCTAATCAGTATTTCAGTATCTAGCGAGAACTAAAATTGGCCACCTGACATTTTCCATGTACAAATTATTTTATTGGATATATATAATTCATTTTTTTCTTTCATTTTGAATTTAGAGAAGTGGCCAGATGCATTCCCTATTATAAGAACGTAATCTTACGTCCCGGTCCAAGTTTGGCAAGCATGTTTTCTAATTTCTTCAAGCTAAAAGGAAAAAATTATATAGAATTATATAAGTCAACTTTGGTTCTTCATGAATAAAATATTGAGACGCGCGTGTTTCGAGGGGGTCCAATATTTAAAATTTCAAAGGGTATCTTGCACCAGGAAATTATCACTAAAAAATAATACTAAAATTAATTCTTAATTGTGCTCACCAAGCGCAAAAACCTTTTCGGTCACGTTGTTGGATTCTTCAATTTTTTTATTTTTTTTTATTTTCTATACATTGCGTTCTTTTCACGTAAATAGTCCCCCCACCCCCTCCTAAAGTTTAAGGGTAAAAAAATATGGAGCTTAAAATTATTTTTACATGATGAATTATTATTAAACAAAGGATTATTTTTTCATTTATTTTGTTTTTTCTTTATATTTAAATGCCAGTTTATATAGCTGGCCTGGGTATGAATTAACTAGTCAGCACTGATTTTGCTTCTTCGAGGCATTATGATAGATCAATTATTTCTACAACTTTAGGTTTTTTTTTCCCCCCAATAATGACCCCCTTTTTAAATTTATGTTAATTTGCTCGGTCGCGTCTTTTTTAATTTAATAAATTAATGATATGAAATTTTATTGGTACCTTTTATTAATGAATTAGCAAATGTATTCCGCATAAAATATGAGATGACGTGGGATATATATGAGCGCACAGCTTATAAGATATAACAATTAAATTTATTCCCTTTTGTGCATATAATAGCATGGAGGTTTCCAAATTATTTGAGATTAATACTAGGGGCTATTGTAAACTTGAATATCTTTCTTGAGATCTGGGATTATTAAAGAAAGACCTCGTATCTTGTTGAATTTCTTTTGAATAATTAAAATGAACATGCAGCAATTTGACCAAAAATAAAAATGAAAATGTCACACCCCGAACCAGCTGTGTCCGGGAAGGACAACCTCGCCACATGTACTGATTTAATTCCAAGCACACGAAAGGCTAAATACAAGTAATCAAGCATAGCAAATCACAAACACAAGTATAATGCCACAAACTAATAATGATAATAGGTTTCATAATATTGGAGGGCTGGTCTTAACTTATTTACAACAAAATTTTCCAACCAAACAAAATAAGGAAAGAAACACTGCTATCTAAACAAAAGTGGCATCATCCTGTGGTAACTGGGTCTGGGTCTCTAACGCTGGATCACCATCTTCAGTCAGACCTGTACCTGTCTCCACAAATCAAAGTATTGTGGAATGAGTACGCGAATACTCAGTGCGGTAATAGAGTGAGCCTAAACAAATTATCTCTTCTAAAGACTAGTTAAGAAATCAAGTGTGAACTTTTAACAATTCTTGCAATCTTTTAAAGAAACTTAACTTTATAACAATGACAATCTAGCATGCCAAATAAAAGAGAAAATCTGTGGAATAATCATACTATATAACATACGAGAGATAAAACCCCCACCACTCATTTATATCCACTTTTAGGGTAATATAACTGTACCACTGACAGGTACTATGCTTCCAGCACCACTGACAGGCGCTTAAGCTAATATGTGGAAATCTCAACCTCACAATACCTGATGAAATGGACCTTCGCCACTAGGGCGGACTAAAAATATAAGTAACCTAGACATCTACCGTTCCCGTTCATATGTGTGTGTACTGATGTGAGACATTCCCGGAGACAGACCCGGATAGTAAACTATCGTCTCGCTCACTCAGCTATATGAACTAAGTAACTCGCGGTACCGTGATCACCTGTCCCGGGGAACAGACCCGGGTAGTGCCTGTAAATAACTCCACTGTCCAAGTCATCTAATCAATAGAAATACTACACAACTATACATATAAATATATCCTGTGACCGCAGAACCGCCTAGCAATCGGTCTGCAGAGTGGTCGTCAGATCGCGTTGCTCGTGATAGCTATCATAAGGAGACCACCGGCAAAACGCTGGGGTGCAATCTCCCAATAATGGAGATCCCGAGCAAAGCGAACCTATCCCACTCGGTCTTGCTATCCTGAGCCATGCCATATGATGTGCCAAGTTCCGTCCTGTGAAGGAATTCGCTAGTCTTTGCAAACCGTGCGATCGGTACTTGGTAAATAAATATTACTTTTAAATCTACTCATTAACATTTATTAAAAACAAGTGCTTTACTCTACTTCTTAATTAAATGCAGTTATGCAAGTTCGGTTTTCAAAAGTTTATGCACGAAATATGTTTTTCTAATCTAAAGAAGTTCAAATCCGATAGGCATCCACACCTGAGATAACGGGCTAAGAAGACTACTCCTCTGGGACGTCAGCAAAGTCCTCGCCTCCGTCAAATGCCTCGTCAACGGGATAGTAGTCGTCTACTGGTCCCTGATAGTCTGACTGATCACCTGGTGAACGAACTTACGCGTTAAAACTAAACTAACGATTAACCCATTATCCCTCAATTGGATTCAGGTTCTGGCTACTTTGGTGTTATACCAGACTTAATTTCCAAATCAATTTAAAAAGGGATTCTGTTTTAAAATATATTATTTTAATTAAGTATTTAGTTTCTAATAACAATTTGACATAGTTTTGTTTATAACTAGTTGTGAAGGAATATGGTGTCATATATTTTGGAAATACTTTTATTTATCAATTTATCGTGTCAAAAGATGTGTGTGATGGATTTACAAGTTTTACTACAATGATTAGAGATGTGTGACCTTTAATTTGATTTAGGAAATCATTTGGTATATTTATTTCTATCTCAATAGTGTTTTGCTCAAGTATGAAATACCTTTACTAATTCTTCTTAAAATAAAATCAACTTTATCTCAAAGACTAAAGATAGGAAACATAATTCTGTTTGTAATTTTTTTGGGATCATATCGTGTCCGATTGTATCATAGTATCTGTTTTGAAAATTAGTTTGCGGACAATTTAATCATTTCCCATAAGAAATCCAACTTCTGTATTTTCGAATCCAACATCATTAATTCTCGGCCAAAAGCTGTTATCCCAAAATCCCAACCAAATATTTCATGCCATCATAATTAAACTATCAATTAGTTTAAGTTCTAGTTTTATTAACAAAATCTAAATTCAACAACTTCGGTTCCAAAATCAATAGCCCACGGATAGAGCAAATGGGCCACGCATGTAAAGCACACAAGATCCAGAAAGTCACACAAGTTCACAGAGAAAAACGAGGGCCACAGATTAATGGGTTTAAACCCAAACAGAAAAGCAACCCAACAAGAAATTACGGGTCTGGGTTACTGGGTTTCGGTCCTCAAATCCGAACCCGACAGCATTTAAATCCAATCCACAATCAACTATATTTTCAGTTTAACCCCTCTAGAGACCGAAATAACAGATCTTTGTAAAACGGTCCTCAATACCAGCATTTATCACTGAACAACCCTTAGTCCAATTCAAACAGATTTACAGAAAAGTCCCTGAGCCAGAAAGTGTTAACAACCAGGTCCTTAAGGCTACATAGCTCGTACCAGTAAGCAAAATGAGAGTGTACCGAACTGGTACCATGTACTACACACCTAACAGACAAGCAACAAACCTCATACAACTCATGGAACTCACAAGCATTGACATTTATCACAGATAAGCAATCAATCGACAAGCATAGTTTAGATAGTCAACTTGATAGCACACACATCCAACATTTCAAAGCACAGAACAAATTTATGGCTATAAGCCTCCATCGATCATGCATACATCCACAGAAACATAGAACAAAAGAGATCAATTTCAAAAGGAGTTTACCAAACAGAGAAGGGAAGAAGGAAGTAAGGGTCGGCCAACACACCTCCTCGCCTCACCAGCGCCACCACCTCACGTAGCCTGGCCACCAGTGGCTTCTCCTCTGCCTGGTCTCAGCTACCTCATCTTCACTTTTCTTTTTCTTACTTTTTATCAATTTTCTGGAAAGAAAATGGGTTGTGTGAAAAGAGAGAAGGAGAGGGGCAGCTCAAGTAGGCAGAGGGAGAGAGGGACATGGGGTCTCGCTGCTGAGGTGGCAGTCTGAAGAAGGGCAATAGGGGTGGTGCTAGGGTTTAGGGTTAGGGGCCAAAGGGAATAAGTGTCAGCGGTTTTGAGAAACCGATGGAGGAAACCAGGTGCGAAGGCTTTTCTTCGATTGGTTGAGTACTGGGACGAGAGCAAGGAGAGTGGGGTTACGCGGATTTTCAGGGGCGACATCGTCGATTGGTGAGTTGCGAGAGGAGAAGAGGAAGATAGGGGAACGAGTGGGGTCTGTTGATCTGCTACGGAAGAGAAGGGAGAGGAGAAAATAAGAGAGAGAAAAGGAAAAGGATCGGACGGCTGAGATTAAACCACAATTCTAAAACTCGATCAAACGGACAAGATCCAAGGAATTTTGATTCTGAATTTACTGATCAGTGAAACTTAGTATCTAAAACAAGTTTAAGCTATATAAAAATTTTATAAAATAGACAACTAGAATTATTAACATATATGTTTAGGCATTCATCGATTATCTTCATAAAAGTTATATAAATGGCCGAAATTAATTATCGTATTGGATTCGAAATAAAGTCGTTTTCTAGTTAATTATTTGAAATTGATATCCTTGCAATTTACATTAGGTGTGATTTGGTTTCTGATCATTTAAATTTATTTGTTTGCTTGGAGATTTTCATTAATTTAGATTAACTTATAATTAATATTTTTCGGGTTTTCACAGAAAAGCAAAATAAAAGAAGAAATATTATCTAAGTCCAAACTGTATTACCGTACCTGTACATTTTTCTTTAGGGAATAGAGACGAGAATTAAAACAAAAAGACCAACAAATTAATACAAGGATACAGGCAATTTTTTCTGTAAAAATGCTATGAGGGACAAACATCTTAATACAAAACACTAATTAATCTTTTTTTTTAGAATGAGAAACACTAATCAATCTTACAAATACAATAAGGGAAAAGTGTTGATAAGAATGTTAATCAAGATATAATAGCATACTTGGATATATATCCTCCTTGATTTGTAGTCTCAACATCAGGTCATTATAGCTTGAGAATCGTTGTCAAGCTCTTTAAAAAAAAATTTGTCATTGGTTATCATCAGTGTCCTTATTTATTTTTTTTTTTAACAAAAATCATGTCATTCATTATGCCTTACTTAATTGCACTTGTTGTAATTATTAATGTATATTTTTTTCCTCTTTACCATGATATCTATTCTATTTACTATTATACACTATTCAACTCTCATGATATTTTTATTTCTAATCTTCAATTTGTATCACAATAAATTTGTGTGGTTTATATTAAAAATTGCCTTTTTTTAAGAGTTTTTGTATTAAATATTATAGGAAAAAGGGAGTTAGATTCTTTTTTCTTCTTACCCATCACATTCTCTAACCTGCGTATGCAAATATTTTTATGTTAATGTGAACATATGTATCTTACTTTTGAGTTCTCCGTTTACTAAAGTGAGGACTCTCTACTATGGGCATATTCAAATCGATGGCACAATATGAGTACATAGAAGAGCTATTTGATAAAAACATGGCGAAAGTTAATTGGGGAAAACAAGTTAGTGGAAAACGTTGATTATCTGCAGTGTAGTCGACTGTATGAAAAATGGAGACACAATATGTTGCTGCAACAATAATATATGTTATTAAGTTTTTCCCTGTCCTTTTCGAAGAAATATACATTTGGTGGTGTAGCAAAAAAAAGTGATGCGCATGCAGAAAATGTTACATTATTAATGCTAATTATTATTATTTATTATTATTTGTTTGGTTTCACAATTCCTTCTGCCATGCATAGTGTATTTTACGTTTTCCTTTTCCATTTCGATCCCTATTGGCAATAGTGCTTTCAATGGTATCCTTTTAATCGTTTACTTTATTCGTATCGTATTTGATAAGACATATATAGATGGATAAGTTTTTATTTTTTTTAAGTTATCGAATATGGGTATGTATAAATTTCTTTTTTTGTCAACTTATTGGATAACAGTACGGATAAGACTATTTCGTACTCGTTATTTACCCATACCGTTATATATATAGTTTATAAACTTTGTCATAATCGACAAGATATGATTGTAAGGTTCAATTGATACATTGATAACTAATTAAATCAGAAAAATATATGATTGTAAGATTCAATTGATAGGTTAGTTACTAAATAAATTAGAAAGATATGATTGTAACATTGTGATGATAACTAATTAAATCGGAAAATTAGATATGATTGTAAGATTTAATACATTAATAACTAATTAGAAATATATGATTATAATATTCAATTGATATGTTAATAACTTATTAGAAAATTAAATTGTTGGATTTGACTGAGATAATACTACATTAAAATATTATTTTATTAATTTTCAATTTTCATTCATGCGCTGCATTTAAAAAAAAATCTAAATTTTTTTCGGAAGACCACTTCTTCTCCGTCATTGTTTGTTTATCATATTATACGATTTTTTTCTAATTGAATTTTTAACATTAATTATTATCATTTTCTACGGTAATTCTACCTTATCGTTAATTCTTAACGGATAAGAATAAGGTACGAATAAGTCAATTTTTAATGAGTATGAGCAAGATATGGATAAAGAAAATTTTAATGAATACGAGTAATGAAAATATTTATACCGTACCCTCCTCTATCCGTTGACAGGCCTACCAATATATTGCCCTGAAAGAGGTTTTTCTTGATCTCACGGTGAAATATGCAAATATTCTAGGGGCCGTTTGGATCGCTTAGGAATAAGAGAAATAGTCTATTTTCAGGCGAAAAATATTGGGAAGTGTGTAATTTTGTGACGAATTTAGATGGTTAAGAATAAATTTTCGTCTAGAAAGAGTCAATTCCTCTTATTCCTAAGCGATTCAAACGCCCCCTAGAGTCTCAGTGGGGTAAGAAATCTATCCATCTGTTTTAAATCTGTTGACTGAATATTCTCATTGTAGTGGTTGCATTGTAGAGAAAACAATGAAATTTTTCACTCTCCCAGTTAAGCGAACATATTGTAGAGGCCGTTTGCTTCATTGACTTTCAATTTGCATGACACAATGTTAGTAATGGTGAATTCTACATAAAATTGTACTCTGTTTTGATTAAAATGTTGTTGTGGTACTTGGAAAAAAATAATAACAATTAAGGAGAAGATAGGTTGAGGATTGATAGAATTTTGATAAATATTTTATTGCCAGCTTTACTAGTTTGATGACCAGTTCGATTTTCAAAATATTAGTTTGAAAAGTGTAGCTATTAAAAAAAAAACAACTTGAAAAATGTATCTATTATCATTAGAAAATGTAATATATGATAACTGATGCACTGCAAAGAATAATAAATTTATACTTTTGCATTAGCACTAGTTACATAAATGTACATACTAAGTGATATTTCGAATAGAGTGAGCATAAAACTTTATCAGTCACTTCTGTACAACTCTCAACTACGACTTGACGTAATTTTGAATATATGCTGCCAATTCTGTACGAATTCATTTTGAATATACTTACTGCACTTCACATTTTCGACATTGGCTACTTGTCACCGAGATACACATATTGGCTCCTAATATCCCAGAAATAAACAAATGCTTCACGAGAAATAGTATACTTACACCTCTTCAGGTTTGCTGAGAGCCTGAAACAATCAGTGCATCTTTTGTTCTAAACAATCATAAGAGCTACAGATATGAAGTAGTGAATATTTATTAGTAGTATAGATATACTCAGCTAAGGTAAGGAAAAAAAGAAACAAATTAATACCTTAATGAGATCCAGGATTATCTTCAACTTCAATTGTTCCTTCTATGTCAGTTCTGATCCAGCTTTCATCTTCTAACAAGGCTGCATGATATGGCTCATGCTCAACTTCTTCCATCATGTCTTTATTTCCCATATCATATACATCTCGTGGTTTTACACCAATGACAGTTTGCCATTCTGAATCAGGTCGATCGTCAATATAGAACACCTGACTTGCTTGCGAAGCCAATATGAAAGGCTCATGGTCTAATTTATCACCCGTGTACATCAAATGTGAAAAGTTAACCAATGTGAGACCGTAATCATCTTTTTTTATTCCTCTACCTTGAGCAACCCAATCACACTTAAACAACACAATATCAAATTGTCCCATAAAATCTAGCCCAATAATTTCTTGAATCCGCCCATAATAGGTCACGTCTCCTAAAATAGGATTAGGATCATTAGCACCACAATAGCTCGAGGTCTTTGCTACTACAACTACCCCGCTATTTTGGGTTACTTTATCATAACGAGAAGGTCGAAACTTATAACCATTTATATTAAACCCTCTGTACCTCCTTGCCACTGGCAATGGCCCTTTTGCTAGCCATGCAAGATATTCTGGCATGTCTCCAATACTTCCTTTTTGCTCCAAATGAAGAACCTGTTTAATGTAAGAAAAAAAAAATTACAGAAGTCAGAAACTCACAATTAGTTCAAAATAGTATCAAAGAAAAAATAAATGAAATTAAAGACTTGCATAATCTCTAAACCACTCGTGAAATTTCTCATGTTGAATGCCCTCAATATCTTTTACTTTTAGTCGACGATTACGAATTTTTCTCTTAATGTCAGCAGCATGGTCTCTACAAAACAATTTTAACTTTTTCAAAAGTGATAAAAGCTGAAAAGAAAGAAGATAAGACATCCAATAGTTCATATGAAATTCCAACAGAATCGATCTTAATTCAACTAAACAGCCCTTGAATAATTCTATTCAACAAAATATATGTAGAGAAGTTAAAAGTAGTAAGGGCACATACTTGAGATATGGAATGATGTCGTCACAATTAAAAAGAACATAACGATGTGCATGTGCAAGTTCCAAAGTCGTTAATGGGTAGGGACGGCATTTTCCTAATGGTCGGCCCATCTTTGAAAATAACTTACATCTTGGTTCTGAAGTTGAAGGGTTCATCTGTTGAACATTATCATTATTTCTTGAAGGCTTATTCAGTTTAGTGTCGAATCCACTTATATATCTAAGTCAATTTATAGAGAAGAATAGTTGTCAAATCTTAAGTCATCATAAAACTGGAGAGGAACACACAATTAAAGGAAAATGAAAAATAACGACCTGGAGAGTCACAAGAGTAGTAAGCAATAGAAATTCCCACTCAAATTTATTAGCAAAGTGAATTTCTCAAAAAGCAAACACCAGTAAAAAGAGGTTTAACCGATCTCAGTTAGTAGCTACTTCACAAAAATCAAAAGGGAGTTACCACCACCAAATAAATTAACAACAAAATCAACAAATGTACCTAGAGCAAAAGGTCATGCATTCAGTCGCTAAGTAAGTTTCAGCAATCGACCCCTCTGGCCGTGCTCGGTTGCGCACATAAGATTTCAATTCACCAAGGAACCTAGCAAAGTATATGTTAGTACTGCCTTCCTAATGTTGATACAAAACAAAATTTAAAGGTCGAGATACAATCTTCTAACATTACCTTTCTATAGGATACATCCACCGAAATTGTACCGGCCCACCAATCATAGCTTCTTGTACTAGATGGATTACTAAATGAACTGATACAGTAAAGAAACCTGGTGGAAAAATCTTTTCAAGATTGCAAAGTGTTAACTTGATCCTTTCTTCGAGTTGTTTTAGCTTGTCAGGATAGAGGACCTTTAAGCACAACTCTCTAAAATAACTACTCAAGTCGAATAGTGTGTTGGTGACATTTCTAGGCAACAAGTCTCTTATAGCAATTGGAAGAAGTTGTTGCATTAATATATGATTATCATGGGTTTTGAGACCAACCAATTTACACTGTTCCACATTTACACACCTAGAGATATTCCCTGCATAACCATCAGGAACTTTGATGCCTTTAAGCACTTTGCAAAACTTCTTTTTTTCTTCTCGGGACATTGTGTGACAAGCAGGAGGTAAGTACCAAGAACCTGGCAGTTTCTCTGGGTGCAATTCATGCCTAATACCCAACAGTTGCAAGTCTTGTCGTGCTTTCAGGTTGTCCTTCGTCCTATCTCGTTGATATAACAGTGTTCCATGAATATTGTCACAAACATTCTTCTCATCATGCATGACACCTAGGTTATGCCTGAGCAAGTTTGATTTCCAGTATGGTAATGAAAATAGAATGCTCTTCTTCTTCCATGTGTCAGACTTCTCAAAATTACTAACCTCTTCAATTTGTGAGAGAACAAAATAACCATCAGGTGTAGATGGGGCAGCCCTAACCTCTTCAGTCCCATCAAAAGATTCTTTATCAAGACGGTATGGATGATCACAATCAAGGAAGCGACGATGTCCCATGAAACAATATTTACCACCTTTATTCAACCAGAGTGAGCATATTTCAACATTGCAATGAGGACATGCAAATTTATTTTGGACACTATATCCAGATAAATACCCATAACCAGGAAAGTCACTTATGGTCCATGTAATAGCAGTTTGTAGTGTAAAGTTTTCCTTAAGAGAAGCATCATAGGTTATTGTACCTGGATACCACAACTCCTTGAGTTCGTCAATCAAGGGTTGTAAGTACACATCAATTTTCTGTCCAGGTCCATTTGGTCCAGGAATGAGAGTCGAAAGAATTAAATAAGGTGCTTTCATGCAATGCCATGGAGTCAAATTGTAGATGACTAACACAACGGGCCAATTACTATATGTTGCACTACACATTCCAAAAGGATTGAATCCATCTGATGCCAGACCAAGTCTTACATTACGTGGCTCGCTTGAAAATTGAACATGTTTAGCATCAAAATCTTTCCAAGCTTTTGAGTCAGCAGGATGCCTAAGTGCTCCGTCCTCTGTGCGCTCCTCTGCATGCCATCTCAACAGTGAGGCTGTCTTTTCACACATAAACAACCTCTTCAACCTAGGTTTCAAAGGAAAGTAGCGCAAAACTTTAGCAGGAACCTCTTTCTTTTTTGTACTCTGGGTAGTATTTCCCTGACCAAAATCTTTCCATCTAGATGTACCACAAACTGAACAAAATTGATCATCAATTGTATCTTTCCAATACAACTGACAATTTTTAGGACATGCATGAATTTTTTCATAACTAAGACCTAACTTTCTCAAAGTTTTCTTAACCTGGGGAAAGGATTTTGGCAAACTTTTCCCATTTGGGATAGCAAGATGCAATACTTTGAGAAGATCGGAAAAAGATTTGTCAGACCATTTGTTGGTGATTTTTGTGTTCAACAAAAGCACCAAAAAGGAGAGTTGGGTTAGCTCACAACCTTCCCAAAGAGCTTTGTCCATTTCTTTTAGCAAATGGTAGAACTTTTCAGCATCAGAATTTGGTCCTTCAACACTTGTGTCCATAGAATTCGGTGAATTTTCAGTTGCAAAATTTTCATCCGCGCCGACTCCACCAAACGCATCATGAAGTAATTGATCCACATCAATATTCATGGAGGTGTTTTCCTCCATCGGATATTGATGAACAATTGGATCAGCTGAGGTTTCACCGGCACGTTCTCCATGAAAATACCACGTTGTATAACCTTGCAACATTCCATCACACACCAAATGAGTACGCACAGTTTGTCGATCACGGTAGGATAGATTAACGCATGTCACACATGGGCAAGCAATTTTATCATTATTTGAGGGTTCGGAAAATGCAAAGTCAAGAAATCTGTCAACACCCATCGAGTATTCAGGACACCATCTCGGAAGTTTTAACAATTGTTTGGCTACATCCAGATCCATCATAAATCTATACAAATAAATCAAAATGAGAAAAGGGTTAGTATGGTATTTCATATCACACCCTAAGACCTGGTGCATGACAGAACCAACTTCAGTTACACAGAAAAAATATACAAGCATGGTACCAAACGAATTTGAGAGGGAATCAGTCTATTCCTCAAATGTGAAAGACTGAGGCAAGCAATCTGATCAACAATGACATTATCACACAAGTATTAGAGTGTGCCAGTGTGCACTTTTGGTTTATTAAACTGTAAAGTAAAGCATACTGTGGTTATATACATGGAATCTACTATCCCAAAATCAATTAATATTTCTCTCCCTATATCTTTCTATGTACTAATTCCTCACAATTGGTACAAAAGTCACCATTTCTATAACCATGTATAATTGACGCGCAATCTATACACTGTATAAATGAGAAATTGTGAATCATTTAAGGAAGGACATAATCCAATTTTCTCAATTAAAAGAAGAATTAGTACCAGGTCAGGTCAGAGGTTGGAGGCTGAGCAAACAACGGAGAGGTTGGAGACAGAGCCGACAGTGAGAGGTTGGAGCCGAGATGAGAGGCGACGGAGAGGAAGAGGTGTGAGGTGCAGTGAAGGAAGTTTATTTCTCTTTCGCTGAGAGAGTTGAGAGCGAGCGGAGATCACAAGGGACAGACGGAGAGGAAAAGGGGTGCGAAAGGGAAATAGCTTTTTCAGGGAAATTGACTCTAATGCAGAGTAACAAAAGGTGGGAAGTTTATTTATTTGTTTTTTTATTTTTTGAAAACTGCGAAAATAGTTGGTAACTTGGGACTTCGGCGGGACAATTTTCCTAAATATATAACTGAATTTTATATTTCAAATTTATAACAAATCATTAGACTACTCTAATTAACTAACAATTAGGCATGATTTTATCATCCTGCATCAAACTTAAAAAAAATTAAGATGTATTTCGGTGTATTTTCTGATCTTTCAATTATATAGCATATAATTGGACATCTTTTATGTACCTCAAAGCACTAGGCGTGATTGTAGTTCAAATTTTTAACAATATAAAAATTCATATGTACAATATATAGAATGATTAAAAAATATATGAAATTAGAATAAAAGTCATGAGCAATTTTACTCTAAAGTACTGATTGCAAATTTTATAACGAGTGTTGGCGTGTCGTATCTAGGGATGAAAATGGATGGATACGGTTCAATGGTGGTCGTACTACATCCGCATCCATATTTTTTTTCGGATACGGATATGTTCGGATATGAATATTGGTCGGATGTTAAGCGGATACGAATACGGATATATTTCATATATTAAATCATATAATATAAATTAAGAAAAAAAATAAATAAGTAATTTTATATTATGAAAATATTATGTTATTAGTCTGGCCAAAATGTTATTATAGGTAAATTTAACTAATAGAAACTTAGTTTATCAAATCAAATCAAATGTGATAGTCTGGCCAATATATAGGACAGATGGGTCCGTCCAATACATAGGACGGATGGGTCCGTCCAATATGATAGTTTTTATGTTTTTAAATTTCATACCACTGATCCGAACTGTTTAATATGTTCTCCATATTGAAAACTTACAAAAAAAACTAATTTTTACATTTTTTTTTGAAATTTTTTACTATTCTTTTTGGTATTTTTGAAAATTCATGATATAAACATTATGGATCGTCTAATAACAACGAAATTCTAAAATACCAAAAAAATAGTAAAAAATTTCGAAAAAATGTAAACATTAGTTTCTTATAAGTTTTCAATATGGAGAACTTATTGAACTGTTCCTATCGGTCATTTGAAATTTAAAAACATGAAATCAATCGTATTGCACGGAGCTCATCCGTCCAATATATTGGACTCTACCATTTCTCATTACTATTATTATTATTATTATTATTATTATTATTATTATTATTATTATTACTACTACTACTACTACTATTACTATTATTATTAGTAGTAGTACTTAATTTAAAAAGTATTTAATTTTGAAAATATTCTCTTTAAAATCAATTAATTTTGAAATTACTTAGGTTTTTGTTTTAGAAATTTTATGGAAAGAGTTTTATTGTATTTATTATTTTCTTAGAATTTTTTTTAAAAATCAATTTTATTGAGAAAATACTTGAAATATACAAATGGTCATTATTTCGACAGATTTAAAAAATCATTAAAAATATTTAAATAATTTTTGAATTAGAAAATTATAATAAATGGTTATAATTTCATATATTAAAATAAAAATTAATTATTGAATAAAAATATTATGAATAAGATTTATTAAATTTATAATGTAAGCTCAATATAATTTATATTTCTAAATAATATTAATTTTTTGTCGTGTCACGTGTCGTGTCATGTCACGTGTTAACTCATGTCATGTTTAGTCGTGTCAATATTTTGAAGTCTCCAACATGATACGACGTTGACACGGCACGCCGACACGCACGTGTCATGCTAATTCCATAAATTTGTCGTGTCGTGTCTTTTTGGATAACACAAATTTAGCATGACATTGGTACCGATTGGTATTGAAGAAGCTTGGAAAGGTCTCAATATGCAACTGCTAACGTGACCTTGAGGCCAGTATTCTGCTTGATCTTTTAATGAGTTGATCTTGGGTGAGAATACTCACATAGGCTGGTTTCCATGGTGTCGCGGCTTTTTCGTCATCCCTCGAAGAATGGAATTGAGCTTCCTCGAGAAATGGCTTTTTCCATGGTTTACCATTTTTACAATTTTATTTTACTTTTTATTTTTAATTTTAGACTTTTGAAATATCTTTTTATATTTTTAGTTATGTTTATTTTCAAAAATATTTATTATTTAATACATTTCCTTTTAAAATCATTTTTATTTTCAAAATTATATCAACATTTATTTTAAGAAATTCGATAAAAGAGTTCAAATGAATTCTGAAATCATTTTTGAGATTTTATAAAATTTGTTTAATATCATTTTAGAAATTTATAAAATTTGTTTAATATGAAAAATACTTCAAAAATATAAAATACCAATAATTTGACAAATTAAAATATCAAAATATCAGTGAATTTGGTTTATTTGTATTTTTAGGATTTTATGGATATTTTATTTGAATTCTTCTTAGTTTCCTACTATTTTTAATGAATTTTTGAAGTTTTCTGTTTATTTGTAATTCCTGGTTGGTCCACGTCATCAGAGAAGGCTGAGTTGGAAGCTGACTGGGCCTGACGTGGTACTGACGAGGTTTGCTGACGTGGAATTTACTTTTTTTATTTATTTTATTTATTTAAAAGTGTTTGGTGTAACGAGTCATGACTGTGTCAGTGACCCGCCCCAAGGGATTGCGCCATGGAGGATTGTTTGTGGCATCGGACTTCATCTCCTTCAAACCCGATATGAGGGAATTTTGCAGTTTGATCCCTATGCTTTCTCCGGCCAAATTACGACGATTCCGACCGCCATTTCCGTCGAGGATAGGTTCGATGGAATCGTGGAGGTGAGTAAAAGAGATTGGTGGGCTTCATTTTTGTTGAAGAAATTTTTTTTGCTTCATAAAACCTGAGATGCTTCGAGATGCCATTAATGGCGCCTGAGGCATTTTAACTTCTTTACTTTGCCAGTTGGAGGTTTTAAACGCTCCATGGGGTGCTTTTATGATTTCTATGAGTTCAATTTGACGTGAAGAGATTTCGAATGAGTTGTTCTGGACTGAAGTATTTCGGCCCCCATTCTATCTGAATTGTGCTTTGGCAATGGGGCCCACCAGGAGATTCTTTAGTGCCAGCAATTGGTTGAGCAGCTTCAGGGTTTGATTTTAGTCCTTATATGTCTTTGTTTCACTTTGAGGTACTTTGATTTGCCATGTGAAGCGTTGGGATAGAAGATGGCACCTTGTTTACTTTATTCAACTTTTCATTTTACATGTAAGTGGACTTACAGCAAAAGACTTTGATTTATCACTCAATTCAGGTTAATTGGAGTTTGTTTCAGATGCATGAAATGTCCAGAGTATCAAAGCAAGTGATTAAACACATTTCTCAAATTTTAATTTTCTGTTTTTAGACAATGTAGGTGCTGTTTTAAAGAGATTTGAATTTGAGTTGCACTAGATGTAAAAGTGAATTACATGAGTCCTGAAAGATGTATTTGCAGCTGTCGGGAACTATTCTTATATATACTCCAAGATAATTATTTAAATACACAATTTCAGCCTTTTTGCAAAACAGTTCTATATCTGTTCAAAAGTCCTAAGAATTTGCAAGCATTCCTTTGATGTGTTTACTAATTCTCTGTGTAAAGAAATTTGCAGAGAAGTCCAGAATTTTGAGAATATTAACTTTCTTCAGAAGATGATCTTGCTGCCCTTATTGAAACTTATAAAATTGCAGAAAATTCTAAAAATAGAAAAGATTGTTTCCTGCTGTTCATAAGGTCACACACTTGCTATCCATGCTTATTTTTATGTTTTTATGCAACTAAAACCCTACACTTTCATTTACTTGATTTCAGACCATACTTAGACACATGTATAGATACATTTTACTTCATGAAGACATAAGGCATATTTATAATAGACAAGACCTATGCTATTTTTATGCATTTTAGTACTACATTTTGAGCAAATTGTAAACATGAGGGCTGGTTTGAGGTTTAACATGATTTTACCATTTTTATGCCATTTTATATAAATTGAGTTGCTATATTCAACTAAACTACTGTGTTGGGCAAATTCAATTTAGAAAAAGGGGGCACAAGGCACATTGCATATAGAGGAGAAAAGCAACTGAAAAGCAACCCAAACTGTTAGGTTCATCTGGTACATAATCTACAACATAATGCTAAAACAGTAACTACACAAGCGGAGAAATTGCGTAAACACCCAAGTTTATACAGTCGATCAACACATGAACTAAAATAAAATTGAAGTATGCAACGTCAGATTCAGCACACTGAAATCCACTGTTGACATCTCCAATCATTATAGAACAACAATTAGAGAGTCAACATCCAGTACTTGCGAAAAATATATAACCTAAAAGTTAGGGATTGATCCACCAGCATCTCCTGTAAGTAGCAAATCAAGGAATCCACCTGCAAAATTTGGAAAGTATTAGCGCAATATTATAAGTTCTATAATTTTGCTACTTCTGAAAGAAAGAAAGGGATTTCAGTAACCTTGAGGTGTTTGAGCTGATGCACCATATTTCATATAATTTATCTCGCCCTTCATCTGCTCCACTATACTATTCAAATCCTCTATTTTTTTCTGCATGTCCACTAATTTCTCATTTAATTGGCGAACTTGGACTAACAACATATTCTCATCCATTGTCGTCATTTCTATACCTTGTAAACGGCCCGACGGAGCAAATACTTTTTTTGATGTTGGAAGTAGTCCTACTCCTCGCACATTTCCGTTAGTATCTGGACCAAGAACTTGGGATAAAACATCTCCCTCCCAACCAACTCTCCCTTCTATATTATTGGCCGAGTCTGATTGTTCACCAATACACTTCTCAATGGTCCGCTGCATGTTTAGAATAAAGTTTAGCATAAGTGAATAACAACGTTAGTGAAGTAAACAGCAGAATTTTAAAAGCATACACAGGTTTTGTTTGCTCACTATTGCAACATATGATTCACATTAATTTGTCAAGTACAAAATATGTTTCTTTCATTTGGCTGATCTAAACTTGACTGGTCTGTGTCAATACTCATGGGTATATTGTAAGTGGACCATCATTTTGATTTTTCACGGCCAAACACATTTCCATTATTTATAAAAAGAAAGAATCCGTAGGTACCATGTACTCTTTAAACCAAGGAGAGGAATATGTAAGGAAGAAGTTAACTATTAAGACTAGTGTCATCACTTACCGCGATTTCTTCATCCACATAAGTACCATCCTTCCGCTTGTGAGTTTCTAGATAAACTTTAGCTCTGCCCGGTTCTTCTTGTTTTTTGTTTTTCATTTTCTGTATTTTACAAGAGAAGATGTTAAATGCAAAAATATTAAACAACAGAATACATACTTCCTATATTACAAGAACTGGTACAAGATTACCAGAACCTCTTCAAAAACTAATTGTAAATAGAATTGGTTAAATACAATATAGCAAATTAACACAACAGGATGAAGAATTTGCACAAAACATAGGAAAGCTATAGGCACCGTTCATGAATTTACCAAATGGATTTTTTATTATTGTTATTTTATTTATTTATTTAGTATTTGCAATAGAAGTTGTAGATTAAGACTACCATCTCATGTGCACGACGGGCAAAACTCTTTGTCCCTGATGTATGAGCAAATTTCACCAAAGCCCTATAGCTCGTCTGTTTCTTTCACTGGCAGCCTACATCTCATATAATATTTTTGTGATTATTCAAAACATAAAAAAGAAAAATAAACAATTAATTACAGTAACTTAAAATGGCTCACCTGTGCTTTTGAAGATACCCAATAATTAACTAAACTGATCCATTGGTCTTCGATAACACCTTCGGGCACATTTTTTATTAGTTCATCTGGACGGGCATTCTCTCGAAAGTAAATACTCTTCAGATAGGACTTATATTGTGACCACTTGTTGTTCAATGATCGTAGAATCCAATCGTTCAATTTAGAGTTGTAATAAAATTTTGCCTAAAAAGAAATCCAATATGACAATAATTATTACTTTAATCATTATAACTTTATAAAAGATTAAAAGCAATATTAACGCATACCTTTATTATGCTCAGAATATTTTCCTTAGAAACTTTCTTGAGAAGATTCCAAGATGTATGACCCAAGCTACATACTTTCCCATTTCTGGCCAGGGTCCCCAAAAATTGACCTAATAAGCCCGCTTCCTCTCCTATTGGTTGATTAAGACTATTTCTTTTAACAACCACTCTATGTCCAGGTGGTAGTGCCCAAATATCGCCAAGAAGAGTCTTGCCTCGTCTGCGTACGACCTGATCGTCTTTATTTATGATTAAAATTTATATATATTAGTACATTGTATCATATATGGTTGCACAGACTGACTGGTTACTATTATATATGTTATTTCTAAAATAACAATAATAAACACGGAATCTAGTTTAATCAATAAGATGAATTATAGTTCTAAATTTCTAATTAATAGGATATTTAAGAGTGAGAAAATGTACCTTCGATAATATCAATACCCTCAGATTGTACTTCAGTTTCCACATTGACAATTGTGTTTGCTTGATCATCAGAGTCTAATTGATATTCCTCGTTGGTTTCTTGAGTTTGAATTCTTCTCTTTCTAGTCATTGATCCTAAATATTGTTTCAAATGAATTAAAATAAATTGTATTATATAATGGCAACTCAAAATAAATCAAATATTAATTAATTAATTAATAAATGAGAGAAATAAAAAGTAAGGGACAAATCAGCCATACTGTCATACTGTGCCACACTCAAAATAAAAAGTATAATAGAAACAAAGGCCAAATCAGCCATACTGTGCCAAATCAGTAAAATAGAAAGTATAATAGAAACAAGTAAGGGACAAATCAGCCATACTCAAAATAAAAAGTATAATAGAAACAAAGGCCAAATCAGCCATACTGTGCCACAATTTGAGAAGTGACAACCAAGATTAATATTCAGTTCACACATTCGGAATCCCTTAGTCAATGCCCATTGGCAACATCCATTTCATTTGAATCAGTAAGGGAAATATATAAAATTTGATAATAGAAAGAGAAAATTAGTTAGATGAGGCAACGCCAGTACCCAAGAAGATATTCTTTAAAAAAGTTAGCAGTATTATCCGATGGAATTGGTGAAATTTAGACACAGAGATGTAAAATAACGAAATGTGGTGGGATGGATTTGGGCATACAGTTAATTAATGAGACGGGTTGTGGAAGGTTGTTTACTTAGTGTGGATGGGAAGTTACTTAATTAGTGGAAGTTATTTGCTTGGTGGGAAGTTATTTTACTTATTTGTTTATCTCTTTCTTAAATATTGTTTAGGTATAAATTCGTTCCGTTTTTTTTTTTTTGATGAACCAATTCGTTCCGTTTATTGGTATGGAAATGATTGGCTAACCACTTTTGGCGCCACAATTAAAAAAAAAACTTCTGTCCAAATGTTTGGCGCCCGATAATTTTATCAAAATATTAAAGCAGTTCGGCGCCTGAAATATTAGTCTTGCAACCTATGTTGCAATAGTCTATATCCTAGCAACAGGACAATTAATCTTAATTAGCGGTCTTGTAATAGTATACAATTAGCAAGAAACCCAAACTTCCTTGGAATAAAACTGTTGCTAAAACCCCCTTTTTGGTGTAGTGATATATCTGCAGAATTGCATAAAATTAAAAATATTATTTTACAATAAGTCTCTTCGAGAATCGTGTCTATCAAGATTATAATTAAAGATTGATTTTTGTATTGATGATGACGCATATTTGAAACCCATCTCCAAACAACAAAAAGAAGTATCCTTCATTCGCTCAAACTAAACATATACAGCGTCTTTAATCTCAAGAAGAAACAATTAAATCATGATACATGCGCGTAAAACACTCGGACAGGACTAAATTTATTTTTGTCATGTGCAAACTCGATCTTAAAGTGATCAAAATACACTACATACATTGGAATGATACAATAGTATAATTTGGAGCACCTAATTCTCTTATAAATCTTTCGGTTTTATATCAGCTTCAGGCATCGATCTTAGAATTATCTCTTCCAAAAAGAAGAGTAGTGCCCCAATTGGTGGCCACATTGATTCTATTCCTCCAGCTGACGGTACGTGCCAGATATGCGGTGCGCCACATCATCCAGCTCAGGAATCCCGCGTGAGATATTCCGTCGGAATCCTACAATATTAGCCAATAAGTCATTATGAATTTATACTATCACTTTCTATTTTCTAGTTATACTGGAATGATTATCAGAATGTATTTCTGATCTCTCCATGGGTATTAGTTAATTAGATCTCAACTGAATTGAATGATTAGAAACTTAAGAAGAACATATATATTAAACGTACTTTATTTTGTCTGAGATCAACTAAGGCCTTGTAGCGACCTACGGAGGCCATGCTGCCCAAATGGTGGTACTCAAATTGTTTTCCTAAGTCGGCATCATTGGCACGGTTTGCTTTTCCAGCACGCTGTTTTGCCATTGTTTCAAACACAGTGGCTAGGTACTTTCCCTGTCTCTCAGCCACCTATGAATTTCAATTCATTTCAGTAAGCATATTTTAGTTGTATACTCAGAAAATTGAAAATGGTTTTTGTATTGGAAGTTCGATTTATATATGAATAGGTAAATGATTCACCTTATCATTTTTGAAAAAAAAAAATTGTCAGAGAAATGCTAGTACAGAACATGAAAGCAACGAACCTGAGCAAGAGCAGGAAGAACTTGTTTACCAGTTTGTTCGAGGTAACCGGCACAATCTCCAAGTGCAAATACATCATCTACAGAAGGTACACGTAGCCACTCATCTACTCCAACCCTACATTAATCACAAAGAATTTACAATTAGATCATCTTGAAAAGCCTTGTGAATTTGGAAAATTTTATTAATTTATCAAATAAATTTCTCTTTGCTTATTTTTCAGCAATAAAACAAACCTTCCACGAGATTTGGGGAGTTGGAGGTCGTTTACAAAATCAGATGGGCCCACACCAGTGGACCATACCAATAAACCGTACGGTACTTCGGTCCCATCTTTTAACAGTATTTTCTCTTCTTGCACCTCCTTCACTATCCCTTTCATGATGCTAACACCAGACTGCTTCAGGAAAAGAAAATGCTTACTTGAATGAATAAGACAAGATGCCAACTATCAGACTTCCACAACGAAAAGGTAACAAAAAATGTAATTCAAGTACAAGTGAAAGTGATTACCTTGGTCAAGTGGTTTGTCGCATATTGCCTTAGTTTTGGGGTAAATGGTGCCAACAACTCGTTTCCCTGTATTACAGACGAATCATTTTGAAATAAATTAAGTTATATATATATCACATACAATAACCAAAATATATATTGTTGAAATAAAAGGAATGCAAGAGAGAAATAAATATGTACCTCAATAAGAATAATCTTGATATGCTCTTTAACATGTGGGTATTTTTCGCGCACATCACGCATGATAAAATCACTCAACTCGCCAGTAAACTCAACCCCCGTTGGGCCTCCACCGACCACAACGCAGTGCAATAGACGTCTTTTCTCTTCTATCGATATGCCTACATAAATTACAAATGATTATTTTCTCTGTTAGCTCAAATTTCAATTAATAACAGAATATACAAATTATGGTTTCCCAATTTTCAACAAGAGATGATACAATTAATCGATAGTGGGAGGGGCTTTAAGAAATATACCTGGCTGTTCAGAGAGCATAAGATTCAAGAGGAGCTTCCTTCGTATCTGTTTTGCATGGTACACTTCGCGCAAGAATGTTGCATACTCATATACTCCTTTTATGTTGAATGTCATTGGCTGAGCGCCAACCGCAATTACTAATTTGTCATAGGCTACCTTGAATTCATATGGTTCATAAGGCAACCCCTCACTTGAAACTGCCTCGCAATACACCTAACACAAATTCAAATAATTAAAAATTGAAAACAAATAACTAAGCAGTTCTTAATGAAAACTTCCAGTTTGTTCAAACAATGAAAAAGAAATAATTAACAGTTTAACAATTACCTCATGCTTATCAGTATCAACATTGGTACAATTGGCAAGGAAAAAGTGAGACCCAGGTGACTGTGCTAGCGCAGTCTGTATCCGATTAACAGGTTCAGCCACAGACCGAAACTCGAGCGTACCAACACAAGTCGAAGCTAACAAAGGGGTGAAAACCATGTGATTTCTTGGGGATATACACACCACATCATAATATTTTGTATTTATGTCCTTCAAAAATCGACACGCGCCCCAACCAGTACCAAGCACAACAACTCGTGGTTTGTCAAACTTCTTTGTAGGACCCAACCCTGGTAGCTCATCTGCGTCAAATTCAGAATTGGTATAATCCAGGGCTGGCATGGCCGAGGGGGATTCAATTTGTGGGGTGTTTCTTATTCCCCTTGATTGGAATGTGCTGCCGAAAAGTATGGCAGTGTTCTTGGAATTTGTTAAAAGGTTAAAATGTCGAAGATTTTGTGCACTTCTGGCAATGGCAGGGGAGTTGGGGGGAATTATTTGAGAAACAATCGCGGTTTCGGATGTCAGTTTGGTAATGGATTGTGAAAGAGAAGAGCCTCTTGCAATTCTTGAGAATGCCATCTTTGGAAGAAGTATGCTTATTCTGACAAGAGAGTTGTTCAAATCTTATTGGCTGCATTATAGAGAAAAGAGAGGGATATGCTATTAGTAATGAAAAGCCTTCAATTAATACCTGTTTAATGTAAGTACGCATCAAAATTACACAAAACGAAGTTCTACTTTTGAGATTTAATTCAGTCTATAGTATACAATACCCAAAAGATCAAATGGAAAGATAAAATCATCTTAAAGAGAACTTACTGATCTTGAAGAAGACTCTCTGTGAGTTGCAGAGAGTTAACTTCAGAACTTCTCTGTTGCTTGTTGGCTTCAAGTGCAAGGACATGGGATCTAGTTATATAGACCTTTTGTACGTACTTTCTTACAACATAATCTTCTCCAATTCGATTAAAAAAATAAATGTATTCGTTATTTATTTTTCTCATTTTCTGTAGGGATATTCTAGATGAAAGTGCATTTTTCTTTTTTAGTCAACGTGGAACTTGGATGAATATACTTTGTCAGGTTTAGGTAAGAGTAATTAATTAATTGTTTCTCCTACGCTGGCAGCTTCCTCCAAGGCTTGGTCATGTCAGCAAAGAGCTCGTGGCCTAATTAAGTGGTACGCACATAAATAATTAAAGCACATAATGTCTCTTTGTATTTTAATATAGTTTGTCCTAAATATTGTTTAAATTCACTGAACCTTGGTCTTTATTTTTAATTAGAATGTATACACATACTCATGTTGACGTACGAAATATTAAATGTTTCTATCAAACAGCTTGGTACTTCCATATGAATTAATTAACAATTGATACTTAGTCTACTTGGTCCACAACATATATATAAAATAATTGATATACTTTTGTTTTAAAAGAGCGTGAATAATTCAAGGAACCTTAATTATTATCAAATTCTAGATACTTAATCGAGTTGACAGCTTCTGTATTTCCTCACAAATCAATACTCATTCACCTAAAAAATATATGCGAAATTGGTGAATATTACAGGCCTCAGTATGTGTTTGCTCGTAATTTCCCGCATAAGCTTCATGTGCAAGAGAATTCGTCCTAAAATAAGATAAGGTGGTCAATATCCATGTACTCGAATACTAAATTTACATTAGACGATTTTTTAATGTATTTCGTTATGTATTGATTAGGAAAGGAATGATAGCTTTCTATCGAATTTTTAATTCTGGTCAACTATTTCCATATTCCTACTACGTACATACAAATGAAAATAATATAATGAAAATTTAATTTATTTGAGAAATAAAACATAACATTAATAATTATTAAAAATAAATTTTACAATGTCACAAATTTTGTGCAATTTGAGATGTTTCATTATCCCATTTGAATTAATGCCGATAAAAATTGAACTAATAATATGTTCGTTCAAATTGCTATGCTCGGACTATTAAATCATAAATAGTATTGTACGTAATTGCATTAAATTTTAAGCATGCATTGTGTTTGCCTAAATTATAAGCAACTTACCTACATTAAGTAAATCTATTGATGTTGTATATATATATATAGAGAATGGATATAGTACACTAATGTGCATATAGACCTTATGCACAGGATTTCTGTACCATTGGATTAGCTTTAATTTTCGTGCTGAGATTTAGATCAAAGGTTGGGATTTAGGCGCTGGTGTGGTCCGATCTCTCCGTTATTTTAATTTTCTCCGTTGCTTCACCGTCCCCGTCTCTGTAATATGTCCTCAGCACCTCAGACCTTTTACTTCTCCATCGCGAATCGAATCAAACCCTAACCTTACAATCTCCGCCTCCTCTCGAAGCAACCAATCAGCTCCTCCGCCCACAATCGAGGAATTCCAATCAACACCTCCTTCCTCTCCATCGCAGCACCAAAGCTTTTCTCTGCTCGAACATCTCTCTCTCCTCTATTTGCTCGCATCAGTTGATGCCATCCTCGTGAAAACCAAGACTCACCAAATCCTCATAAAGGTACTTTTCCTATTTGATTCCATCTATGCTCGCACTTAAAATTTACAAATTTTTGTTTTAAAATCACAATTTCTATTTTAAACTTGTGGATGTCATCACAAATTTATGTTGCAAAATATCGCAATTTAGGTCTAGGTCAGATGGCACGTTAATTCCTGTTGTATTGTCCTAACCCCTGACGTTCAATGTTGGAAATCAAAATTATTTAGCACAAAAAATTACCATCAATTAGAGATTAATATAGTTTTTGTTTTATATTTGTTATGCATACAAATGGATGATGTCAATTATAAAAGCTAAGATGTACAAATTCTATTTGTACCTGTATTTGTTGTATCTTAAAAAGCTATCTTGCATAAAACATAAGAAGCTACTCAAGAAGCAAATTTCAAGAAGCTATTCAAGTACATGTTGTAATTTATAAAAGCTATCTTGCAAAGTGCAAGTACATACCTATTTGTACCTGTACCTATGTACCTATCTTGTAAAAACTTGTTGTACCTGTTAAGATATAAGAAGCTACCTTGTTCTCTCTATTACTCTAACATACCTTTACTTGTACAAAACTACAAACATCTTGCATGCTGCAGTAAAGGAAACTGGTACCTAAAGGGGATAGTAGAACTGATGAGAGGTTCAGCCACTAAACATGCTTAGTTATGTCTCATGTACAGATCTTTTTTCTTTGTGGAAAATATTCTGACACTACATGTATCCATAGGAAGCCACTGAATCAAAGGTTTAAATAGCGGATAGCGGATTCGTCGCGGACAAGATAATCTCATAGCGGATAGCAGATAGCGGCAATTTAGCGGCCGCTATCGGACCATAGCGGATATGATGTTGGATACATAATTTGGGACTGAGAGAGAAATGGTCTCCGTATTGTAAGTTTGTAACACTCGTACAGGCCAATTGGGCTTTTTTTTATTTTGTGGGCCGCCTAAGTCACAGAAAACGCTATATCAGCGCTAAACGCCCGCAAAATTTCCGCTAAATGCCGATAAATAACGCTATACTGCGCGCTACGGGACACGGCGCTAAATCAGAAGCGGCGTAGCGTTTGACCATTCGGCACCGATATAGCGCCGATATAGCGGCCGCTATCACCGATATTTAAACCTTTGCACTGAATTGTAACTATATTGTGACTTTTGGATGCATGAGTCACTACATTGTGACTATTATTTTGTATGATTAGACTATATTTTGACTTCTGTTTTAATGCTTGGTATCTTTTATCTTGTACCATTTACCAACTGTAAGCTTTTTTACTTGTAATGCATGCAGAAACAAGGGCATGAACATAACTCTACTGGGATTGTTGCCATCACTAGGAAGATCTCACACGTTGGAGTTAGATTTGGGTCAAAAACATGTAAATGCTAATCCACCCATTAGTTGTAAAATATAAGTATCTGACAACTTAGATGTGTTCTGATCTAGTTTTGCCTGTAATTTTAGTATTACTATTAATCTCTTTTTTTTTCCCCGTGAGATTAGAAGAAATGAACATGAAATGGTTATTTTTATTTAATCATTTATTCAATGTTACTCTGTGCTTTTGTCCTGCATCAAATAAAGTTGGTACAAACTGTAAGCAGTTCATCCAACTACATTCTCACCTATTAAATATTTTTTTTTCATTGTAATTATTATGTAAAGTCGGATTTAAAAAGAAAATCAAATACAAAGGAAGTGATTATTAGCAATGTCAGAATAATAAAATCTATATACAAAATCATTCTTCTTTTTTTTATCGTAATTATTCTATATACCAATTTTTGATACAAGGATCTATACACAAACGCACATAAATAGTTTTCAATTAAGATAGGGAAAAGGCAGTAATATCAGCAACGTCAGAACAATAAAATAACTACGATTCACTAACCTTGCTTGATAAAGAACAATAAAGCCAATTATGCTTTACATGACGAAGAACAATACACTAATGTATCCAAGACTAAAATTGTAAGTTTCAGAATAAAACAAAATTAAGGTCAGCTACAAATACAAAATTGAAAGAAATTAAAGTAATTTAGAGAGATGGAGAGAGACCTTGTTTGTTAGCGAGTCAAGATACCTAGAGGTGGACTAGGTAGTGGATACGGACCAAAGGGAGAGTTCAGAGACAGATCTTCAGAGGGGTCCGTTCGAGTGAGAGGCAAGAGAGAGGAGCGTGGGTCTAGGTGAGAGGTCGACCTAGGTTTGCGACGGATCGAGAAGAAGGAAAGAGACGGGCCGATTCGATTTGCGATGGAGAAGTAGAAGGTCCGAGGTACTGAGGACATATTATGGAGACGAGGACGGAGAAGCAACGGAGAAAATTAAAATAACGGAGAGATCGGACCACACCAGCGCCTAAATCCCAACCTTTGATATAAATCTCAGCACGAAAATTAAAGCTAATCCGATGGTACAGAAATCCTGTGCATAAGATCTATATGCACATTAGTGTACTACTAGCAGCAGTGCCCACCCAATGTGTGGGCGGACTTTAATAGAAAAAAATTAAAATAACAACTAAAAATCTTATTTAATGCTCCCAGTTGCTTAAATTCAATTGGGTATTTTCTGGTTTGTCAATTTCAGTCGATTGAGCATCTATTGAAACCAAAACAAATGCAGCATTCAATTCTGATTTTTCAGAATTAGACGTTCTAGAAACTGGGATTTCAACAAAATCAAGGTATTCATGTAGATATGAACAGACAGTAATTTTAGGATCGACACCACAAATGACCAAACTTACCATTCCTTCTATCTTCAAAAAGAAAATAGTCTATATCAAAATATGATTCAGTATTCCCTTTGCTGCTATTAAACCGTAAAAATCAAATAATTACTTCAAAGTTTATTTCCCGCTTCCCCCCTCATCGCCTCCATTTAGTCTGTATTCTCTGGTTTAAATAAGCGAACAATCGAATGGGCGACGAAGGAAATTCGAATTTGAAAATTATATTTTCCCTGAGTACTGTATAAATCTGACCTAAATATAAAATTTTATGTATTGACTAAATTACTCTTTTTAAGTCCTACTCAAATTCACGGATTCTGCTTCTCCATTTCTTGTAATAACTATATACATATAGAAAGATGAACATAGTAATCATGGATTGTAGAAATAAATAGCCTTCTTACAACTATTTCCAACATCAAAACTATTAAAAGAAATAATGATCCAAAGAAAGGTCTTACCAGTTAGTCAGAAACACCAGCAGATAAAATGAAATTCTGATCCGTGTGATAACCTTTGTACAGTAGATCTACTCTAGAAACAAGAGAAGTAAACATGAAACAAAAAAAATGTTAAAATCCCTTGTATTACAGTAAAACTTTATGGAAGGCAACATAAGAAATTCAACAGATCTTCTGAGTATGATCATTTCTTCATTCCTAGACATTTCAAATTTGTGTGGGCGAATTTTAAAAGGGATACGATTTAACCAAAATGATTAATGTGATCCCCGAAAATGAGCATGTATATAGTATTTCCTTGTAAAACTGTTGTGGAATTCTTCAAGAGTCATTCAAGACTAAAAATCATATTTTAGTAAAACCAATATTTTTTTATTCAAGTAATTGATCGTATCAACCAAGAATTCAGGGAAAAAAAGTCTATTCTAAATTTATTTATTCATTAGTAATATTTATAGCGAGTTGAGAATAATGAGGCAAATAATACCACAGTTTTACTTTTACCAGGAATGAGAATGTCCAAAACTGAGCATAGTCCTGTACCAGAGAAATAGTAGATTGCAGATGATTTATACATCTATGAAACAATTATAAAGGTGGCTTTGTACAATTAAAAAATAAAAGGATGAAGATCAACGCTAATGAATTTCATAGAACTATAAAAATAGTTCATCTTTACACAGCTACTATAAAATTGCATCTATCTGTTCTTACGATCGTTACATTATCTATCACTATCACCAGTCATTACATTCAACTTGAACTACACAGGTGATGCATGATGCAATCATCAAAACAAGAAAAAGAAAAGATACATATCATCTCTGCTACTTGACCACCAGTCCACCAAAAATTATGCACTCTGCACTATATATACTCTTTTATATTCCCTGAATATAGGATAATTGAATAATTAATATCCAGATCAAGGCTTATCAAACAAACAGACTGTTAGGTTTGGATCTAGAGCTCATGATCTTGGGTTTTTATTAGAAAAGAACTACTGCACAAAGAAGAGGACATCTAATTTCCAATAAACAAAAAAAACTTAGTAAACTGTGATAATTATAATCATGCTCATGAGTCTTGAACGTTCAATTTTAGAGGAATGACCTATAAAGTGAAGCACAGAAAAGCAAAGAGGAGTCGAAAAAAAAATCAAATTTGTATTAATATACATGGATAACTTTAATTTAAGTCCCTTTTAATTGGGCAATTCGCTATCCTCATTTTATCATTTTATTATAAAAGAAAAATGAAAAAAATTATTTGCCTGACTCATAAGTTTGATAAAATATTTTCTTAATTACCCAAAAATTGTACCTAAATCGGAACTATAAATTTGGTTAGATTTTCTCTCCACAAAGAAAAATATAGCTCAATTATTTTACTTACCCACGACATCCTCCTCCTGCGTGGAGGACTGATCTAGCAGGAGGTCCCCACTTGCTCTTTATATCTTTTGCAGAGAGATACCAGTGTCGATAAGTTTGACAGCCAATATGTTAGCATCTCATTATTATCTTGATCCTGAAACAACCAAAGGAAAAGACGATTATTTTATTAATTTAGTCTTGTCCAGTAGAAGATAAGTGAATGTAAAGCAACAAGTTTCAATTCAATTATTATTTCTTGCGATTCATGCTAAAAATATGGTAAAAAAATTTATGTTTCCAGAAAGTGAAAGAAAATAGTCTTGCTGCAAAGTTAGTTTACTCTTTTGAAAAGAATAGAGCTTTACACTAACCTGTTGTTGTTGCTCATTGCATAAATTTTGTTCTCTATCATCCTCTGAATAGAAATCACCTCTTGGAGTCGTGCTTACAATGTTTTTTCTAAAAGAAATTTGAGTATTGAAAATAGTTAGTGCTGGTTAAACAGAAATGACTATTTTTACATTTGTTACCCTCTTGTACATTGTCTGTACAATCTGGAAGGACAGAAGGCTTATAGTAGCACTCAAGTTTCTGAACTGGAGGGCTGTGACAACTGAAAATTTAAAATACCTTTGATATCAGTCGAATACCAGCCTAGCACTCTACTTTCAAGACTCTTGTGATAATTAATTCCCCCATGCTGTCCGTTTTGGAAGGAATTTTAACTGCCTGATGAAATTGAGAAATGTGAAACTACTATAATGCAGAACATAAGCATTTACTCCTTGTACTGAAAGCCTTGTTGAGCGATACCTAAGATTTTAAATAAAGTAGAGCATGATTCTGTATTAAAATCAATCAAATGCAATAGATACCAACAATTAAACGAAAAGCAGAGAAAATTGAGCAATACCTTGGATGTAGATCGCTGCCTTCTCCTCTTACGGAATCTGATCGACCGAAAATTGGGGGACTATTGATATCTAGTGATCGCTTGTTGGCTTGCATAGCTCTCCCCCTCTCCAATACCTAAAAGTGAAGAGGGGAGCAAAAGAGGGGCATCAAATTTCAATTTCGAGTGTCTGTGTCAACGAACAAGGAAAGAAAATTGTACATGAACAAGCGGTGCGACTTTTGCCCTCTCGAAGAAGAAGGAGATGGTAGTACTGATGCCCGATTGAAATTGTAATATTTATGAGTGAAGGGGTGACAGAGAAAATTTGAACACTGCATCTAAATCTAAAATTTTAAAATTCGTACCTCTCTAACAGATGCGAAAGGGAGACCACTGATGCCTTTCTCCTCGACGGCTCTTGTTCGCCAAAAGCGGGTACAGTCCCGAGCAATCCATGTGGCCTCCAATGGGATCAGACAGGGCGAGGTAGGGTTAGAAGACTGGGACCAGTGCATCAGAGGGTTAGGCATGGAGAGTGAATGGAAATTAGTCAATTTCAAACAGCACAAAAGCCTAAATTAGAACACATGCTCAGGTTCATTTCAATCACAATAAATTTCAATTGTTGAAATGAACAATAAATTTCAATTAATCAACAATTGCATAAATCAAATAATTAAACCAAATTAAGTCCAGATCAAATTGAATAAATCGTGGAAGAAAAGGAAAAGAATCAACCTGCACATTACTCAGTCCTTTGAGGAAGATGGCTTACTTGGGGGACAATCACACTTCAATCTATGCGAGCATGCTCCTTCTCTAGAAGGAGCCCGATCCACAATTTTGACTGTCGTAGAATAAACTCTTATTTTACATTTTTTTTCCTTAACTGACAACCTTCTCGCGTCCCACAGAAGACAACTTCTCCAAGCGCCAAAATAAAGTTTCAAAAGTTTAATTTATGAATTCGAATTCTGATTGAACAGACGCAAGCAACCTCCTTCCAGAATTATTGCTGACAAAAACTCGAATCAGGCGAGGTAGGGCCTGAATAAGTGGGATCGGTTCATCAGGGTTTTAGAGGAAAGGGGTGGGTCCTACTGTCGGGAGGAAAAATGGACGAGAGAACTAAGAAGGTAGGCGGTGTGTCGGTGCATCAGAGGTTTAGGATTAGCCGATTAGGGAAAGGAAGTAGCAAGACTATTGTTTCCCTGGAGAAGGGGCCCATTACGGAGAGAAACAAATTGAAAATTATGTTGAAAAAAATATTTGATATAACGGAGAATCGAACCAGATGAGTGAAAAAACGTAACCAGCGTCCCAGCGAGCACCGCTGCACACGAAAGATTAATCAACTCTTCGTTCGGAGATCTTATCTGATCCGTTTATCAATTAATATTTCGATCGCCAACGGTACAGATTGTTCAAAATTGATAATCAATGGTGCACATTGTTCAGACCAAGGTTGTATCTTGAGATGTTACATCCTTCCATTGGTGCTTTTAATATAGTAGAGATATCCATTCTCTCTCTATATATATATATATATATATATATATATATATCGCCAATTAGTAGGTGCAAACGGCTTCCTGTCTTTATTTTGATCAGATTCATAATGATGATCCGAGTCACTGAATTTGATTTACATTAAAGTAATGTCACAAACAAAACTTTACATTTCTCTATGTGAAAAAGAGCATTCTCATTGGACGATACAGAACTCTAAAAATTAGTTAAACAGTTTCTCTCTATCTAAGCTTGCGTTTGGATGAGAGAAGAAGAAGAGGAAGAAGGAATATGGGAAGAAAAAAAAATTATAAACAATCCAAACTCTTCACAAAGTTACACACTTTCCAATACTTCTTTCCACTTCTTCCCTTTTTCCCTTCTTCCCACACCTATCCAAACGGACCCTAAGAGAACTAATAGCAACGTCATCTTTTAAAAAAAAAAATTGCATTGTCACAGTAACAAATCCATAATTTGGTAAGTGTAAGTTTCGTGATTGGGTATAATTCGGAAATGCATTATTATTTTATGACACACTAAGTAAGAATATATATCAAAATTATTCATATTTTAGAAAACAAGTAAAATTCACAAACAATAATAATAGTGTTTTATTCATAAAATTTTTGAAATGTAGAGATGTTTTGTTCAAAAGAAAAATAAAAATATTATCTGGAAATTTCTCAGCCTCCATGAAAAAAGGCAAGAAATCCTTGACAAAAGTTTTAAAAAATATTAAGCTAGTAAATTGTACAAAAGCGGATTCTAATTAATGTTCTTTGTCGGTACATGTCTCAAATGGGAAAAAGAGATAAAAATGATATTATTATAATGTGGTTGATGCTGGTTAATTTCCGTATTGTATTATGACAAGAGGTATCGTGTACAAAGAAAAAAAATAGTTTTTTGTTTGAAAACAAAAATTTCATAAGTATTCCCTCCTTAAATATCCAGAATATTTTCCACATTGTCGGTGCGTCACTCATTGAATATCATTCAGTTATTTATTTTTAGTTAATTTTGTAGCAGCGTGGTTTCATGATATTCTAATTTGGAAACTGTTGGCTAGATACTGTGGGCTGTCTTTTCTTTTCTAATGTTTGTCAACGCCTACATATTATGATCATATTATTATAATAGGACCGTATGTATATATTTCAAAATTAAATTTACATAAAAGACTTCTATCTTAAGAAATGAACAAAGGAGAAAAAAGAAGTGAATAACAATTATAATGTTTTCTAATGTTTCAGTTTTTTTTTTTTTGCTTTTTTATGATAAATTGGGTCAAGCTAGCGTCCTAATTTATTTTAAATTTAAATATCTATGAAGGACTCTCTAGT
Organism: Rhynchospora pubera; assembly: GCA_028095005.1. NCBI lineage: Eukaryota > Viridiplantae > Streptophyta > Magnoliopsida > Poales > Cyperaceae > Rhynchospora > Rhynchospora pubera. Next base: position 82,342,164 of record CM051462.1, on the reverse strand, counting down.
CGCGCGGTTTCAAACCTGTGATCTCACATTTAAGATGTATTGTAATTTTTTAGTTTAGAATGGTCAATAAGAAAGAAGGGAAAATTTTTTTTTTCAAACTGTTGTGTACGTATAATTTGAATGGACAATAACAAATATAGATTTTCATTTTGACAACAAGCAAAATTTTGATGTATCGCAATTAATCAGTAAATGTTGGTCATTGAAATTAATTTCTTATTATAGTACCCATAATGTTATTATAGTTTACTTTTAGAAACATCAAAGTTTTGATTCAGGTGTGGTTGTATGGATTCTTTAAACTTGTTCGGATTTTGATACCTCAAATACCTACGATAATATCTGAATGATCACTTCAGATTATTTAGTTTGATTTTGATGAATTTACAGTCACTAAATTGGATTTGTTGTATTGAAGTGTTGGATCCTTCTAGCTTTTCAAATTATTCTCTGATCGAGTCTGGTTAAATTGGATTTTAATTTGTTATTATTTTTTAGAAATTTATATTGAATCATATTTGGTCGGACCGATCTAAATATATAGTTGAATGAATTTTTCAAGTCAGATCGAATTGGATGGATTTTCCCGGCCTGTTAACCAACAAATTTAAATTGGATCGAATTTGGCACCTCAAATTATTTTTTGAGGGTTGGTACCTCAAATTTAAATTACCAATTTTTACATATTTCGTTATAATGTGGAACAGGCACAAAATACTGATGTGCAAGTACAGTAATTATTTTCGAATGTTTAATTTTTTTTTTCCAGTTGTCACTGTCAGAAGATAGTATAATTATCCAGGACGGGGAAGAAAGTAATAATAGTGAAAATAATAATATGAAAGGAAAATGAAAACTTAAGGTTAAAGCTAATTATAATTAGCCAAACTTAGATCAAGTACTTTTTTAATTTTATGAGATGCTCGAATATAACGCAAGTTGAGTCAGTAAATTAAGGAAATAGCAAAAATTATAAGTACCGAGTCCTAAGCCAATTTGTTCTTTTTTTTTTAATAATCATTAATGAATTAATGACCATTCCAAAAATGCATTAATTGATGTGTGATATACATAAGTTGAACAAGAAAGATTGCATTATGTAATATTGTACTTGCGCCGAACTGCTTCGGAAACAGATGTTTTTGGCCAACATTAACAGAAAACCTGAATAAGCAAATATAAACAGTTCAATTTCCACATGTGTAGTATATAGATATGCATGTGCATCATATAATTAAGTAACGATATATATATATGTTTTTCAGCATCTATAAAAATTTTAAAAATTAGTCCACTGAATGATTTGGCTAGCTATTAGTACGTATCATAAATCAGTCATGCATTTAAGCAGTATCCTTCATTCATTCAAACTAAACTAGTGTCTTTAATCTCAAGCTAAAATAATTGGTGTGTTTGCACTGTCTCAAAGATATGTCAAATGCAAGTACATCAGTTTCACGGGACTAGCATTATTCTTTCTCTTTTTGCTCAGCTAAAATATAAAACAACAAAATCCGCTACATAAATCGACACAGATATAAAGTACAAAAGAGCGAGATTTACTAAAAAAAATATTGGCATCATGAAACAGTAATACAAATTGGAGCAAACTCCGATCCACACTGATAACACTTGCAGTTTCATACTGAGCTTTTTAACCATCAATCCTAGAATTATCTCTTCCAAAAAGAAGAGTAGTGCCCCAATTGGTGGCCACATTGATTCTATTCCTCCAGCTGACGGTACGTGCCAAGTATGCTGTGCGCCACATCATCCAGCTCAGGAATCCCGCATGCGATACTCCATCGGAATCCTTCAATATTACAAAATATAAAATACAACATCAGTTTATTTATAATTATACTGGAATCTTTATGATCAGAATGTATGTCTAGATCGCAAGTGATTGAATAATCAGACTATCAGAGACATGAAAAGAAAATACAAATATACTTTGTTTTGTCGGAGATCAACTAAAGCCTTGTAGCGACCGACAGAGGCCATGCTGCCTAAGTGGTGGTACTCAAATTGCTTTCCCAAGTCGGCATCCTTGGCACAATTTGCTTTCCCAGCACGCTGTTTTGCCATTGTTTCAAACACACTTGCCAGGTACTTTCCCTGTCTCTCAGCCACCTATAATTTTCAATAAATCTAAGCGATCATTTTTTGATTGTTTACTAAGAAAATAGGAAATACTATTTGCCTTGATGCTAAATTTTGAATGGAAAAATTTCATAGAATTGTTACTATTCGTGCTATAGATGCAGATTGAGGGGTGGTAAAAGCTTGAGATTTTATATTTGAATAATACAGCAGATGAAAAAAACAAACCTGAGCAAGAGCAGGAAGAACTTGCTTGCCGGTTTGTTCAAGGTAACCGGCACAATCTCCAAGAGCAAATACATCTTGTGCTGATGGTACGCGTAGCCATTCGTCTACTCCAATCCTATGTTAATTAGAAGAATTTACAATAAGATTATAATTTATAAGTAAAGCCTTCAGTAGATATAGTAAACTTTATTATTTGAAATGAATAACTGTTTTCTTATCTTCAATTAATCAAGATTACAACAAACCTTCCACGAGATTTGGGGATTTGGAGGTTGTTCACAAAATCAGATGGGCCCACTCCGGTTGACCACACCAATAGACCATATGGTATTTCAGTCCCATCCTTTAATAGTATTTTCTCTTCTTGCACCTCCTTGACTATCCCTTTCACGATGCTAACACCAGACTATTTCAGAAATTAAAACAAATGTTAATAAGATCCTTTGACAATATACTATGAGTAAAGAACAAAATTGTAACAAAAAGTATTATATATCATTATATATATAACTATTACCTTCGTCAAGTGGTTCGTTGCATATTGCCTTAGTTTTGGGGTAAATGGTGCCAACAACTCGTTTCCCTTCATTAAGGAAAATATTTTAGAAACAAATTAAGCTATGCATATCACATACTTAATAATATATATATTTGAGTTACAAATACTAGATAGAGAATTAGAGAAACAATAAAAAACATGTACCTCAATAAGAGTGATCTTAATATGCTTCTTGACATGTGGGTATTTTTCTTGCACATCACGCATGATGAAGTCACTCAACTCACCAGTGAACTCAACCCCCGTCGGGCCTCCACCAACCACAACACAGTGCAGTAGACGCCTTTTCTCCTCTATCGATATACCTACATATATTACTTTCTCTTTTAGCTCACATTTCAATAACTTAATCTAGGTACAAATTATTGCTTTTCCTAATTTCAATAAGAGATAACAAAATTTATAATGAGAAGGGTCTTGTAGAATCAGAACCAACTTTCTTTATTATAAGCATGCAAATACCTGGTTGTTCAGAGAGCATAAGATTCAAGAGGAGCTTCCTTCGTATCTGCTTTGCATGGTATACCTCGCGCAAGAATGTTGCATACTCATATACTCCTTTTATGTTGAATGTCATCGGCTGAGCGCCAACCGCAATTACTAATTTATCATAGGCTACCTTGAATTCGTATGGTTCATAAGGCAATCCCTCACTTGAAACTGCCTCGCAATACACCTAGCAAATTTAAATCAAAGAAAATTGAAAACCAATGTGTAAGCAGCGATCTTCGTAAAAATTCCTAGTTCGTTGAAAGAAAGAAAAAGAACTACACTAACCTCATGCTTATCAGTGTCAACTTTGGTGCAATTGGCAAGGAAAAAGTGGGACTCAGGTGATTGTGCTAACGCAGTTTGTATCCGATTAACAGGCTCAGCCACAGACCGAAATTCGAGGGTACCAACACACGTTGAAGCTAACAATGGGGTGAAAACCATGTGATTTCTTGGGGATATACACACCACATCATAATATTTTGTATTTATGTCCTTCAAGAATCGACAAGCACCCCAACCAGTACCGAGCACAACAACTCGTGGTTTGTCAAACTTCCTTGTGGGACCCAGCCCAGGTAGCTCATCTGCCTTAACTTCCGAGTCATTGTAATCTAAGGCTGGCATGGCTGATGGGGATTCGTTTTGTGGTGTGCTTCTTATGCCCCTCGATTGGAATGTGCTGTTCAAGAGTAAAATATGGTTCTTGGAATTTGTTATAAGGTTTAAATGGTGACGATATAATAGTGAATTTCTGGCAATAGTATGCGAGGTAGGGGCTATAGTTTTAGAAACGGTGGTGGTTTCGGCTGTCAGTTTGGAAAAGGAATGTGAAAGAGAAGAGCACCTTGTAATTCTTGAGAATGCCATCTTTGGAAGAAGTATGCTCTTTTTGAGGAGAGATAAAATTTTAGTGCTGCATTGCAAACACAGGGATAGAATGTCAGTATTGAAGAACAAACCTTAATGCCAGTTTAATATAATTTTGTATCCGAACTTCACAAAATAAAGTTCTACTTTTTGGTGATTTAATTTAGTCTATGCAATAACCCCAAAGATCGATCATAAGATCAAATTTAGGAGAACTTACTGAACTAAGAAGACCTGTGCGTTGCAGAGAGCAAATTAGTTCTCAGAAATTCTCTGTTGCTAATTGTTGTCTTCAAGTGCAAGGACATGGTCTCTAGTTATATAGACTTTAGGATGTAGTACAGGGTTTGTTAAAATATTACGTTTCTCCAATTAGATTTAAAAAAAAATAAGTCGCATTCATTATTCCTAGTTCTGCTAGGTATATTCTAGATAAAAGTGCAATTTTGTTCTTAAGTCAAAATGGAACTTAGATGAATACTTAGTCAGGTTAAGGTTTAATTAATTATTTCTCCCACGCTACCCAGCAATTCTTCCATAGCTTGTACCTTTCAGCAAAGACGTACGTAGCTCGTGACGTAAATAAGCGATATATTTTAACAATTATAACATTCAATCTGTCTTTCCTTTTTAATTTTGCTCAAATCTTAGATATTGTTAACTGAATCTCAGTCTTTATTTTTTATTCGTAAGAATTTATACTTTTTTTTTTCTTTCGCACAGACGGCATAATTAATTAAATATTTCTCGTGCCTATAAGAGTTTAATATGGTAAACCTTTTTGGAATTTCTTTCTTATCAAATAATTGATGCTCTGCACTGCACGATATTTCCTCAAAGATTCTTGGTCTCCTAAAATAAATATAGATATTGGGGATTGGTCACTGGTGTGAGAGAAATATATTAATTAAAGGCCTAAAGGGGCAATAAATTAATATAATCGTGTGTTTGCTCCATTTCGCTCATAAGCTTCATGTGCTCAAGAATTATTCCTAAAACAAAAGTAGTTTGTTTTTCGTATAGTCATAATATTAAATTTATATTATTTAATTAGACGATTTAGGAATAATTATAACTTAAATATCACAGAGAACTGTTACAGAACGAATGATCATTTGTAGCGTTTTCCATAGAATTTTAAACAATAGACCACTATATGCTTGCCCGAAACATGCGAATGGAGAATAATATATTGAAAATAAAAATTATTTGGATTCATGATATTAAAAATAAAATTATAAAAATCAGAAATAAAAAAATTTATGTGCAAATTAACATGGTGCAATTGAAATGATTAGTAACCAGTAGAGTGCCTATGAATACTGAAACAATGTCAGTTCATATCGCTTGATTGATTATCAATCAATTTTGTACTTGCATAAATCGAAATTATAAATACTATATCTGCTATAATAATAAATCTAGCTAACAGTGTAATTTCGATATTCAAACAATTGAGGTTAGTCACCAGTTTGATCTACCTAACAAATTAAATCATGTACTATAGTAAACGAAAAATTAACATTATATATATATATATATATATATATATATGTGTGTGTGTGTGTGTGTGTGTGTGTGTGTGTGTGGAAAAGATCATTAATTCTTATTGAATTCTAAAATACTAAAAAAATCAATTTAAGGTTCTCCTATATATCCAGAAAAGTAAAAAGTTCTTAAAAATAAAAAGTTTAGCTTCATTGAACATTTTAATATATTTAGGTCGAAAATATATAAACATACAATTGTGATTGTGATCGATATTGTACTACAGTTTGATGTTTGTGTTTCTGTTTGAGGGGATCAGGAATGCGTTTTAGTCTTTAATTTGGTTGCCTTGCTAGGTCTGTTTCATTTTTCTCTTTAATTGCCCTGTTTGAATATATTACAATCACATTTGTATTGAGTCAGTACTGCGATGTGACTCTACTGGTTTTTCTTAAAAAAAAATTATAAACATTCAAAACGCATCGCAATTGAGAGCCTGCCGCCTCAAAGCTAGTAAATTAGTAATTAGTACTCCTTTTTCTTTCTGTACGTCTTAAATGTAAAAGGAAAAAGAAAGTAAATAATATATATCGGTGCGTTTGGATTAATTATTTAAGAATAAAATTAATATTATTTATTCGGACTATAAATTATTATTCCTAAACGATCGAAAATAAGCTTTTTGGGATCTAAAGTGCTATATTTAAGTGGTCCAACATCCAGATTTAATTTTTATTCCTAAGATGTTAGGATCATTTTCTTAATATAGATTAAGAAGTTGTTGACATCACTTTTTAATCCGGATTAAAAAAATGATTCAAATATTCTAGAAATAAAAATTTAATTTGAATATTGGACCACTTAAAAATAACTTTCTAGATTAAAAAAACTCATTCTTGATCGTTTATAATTATTTATGTTATTTTTTAACATGCCTTTCTAGAGCGTTCAAGCCTAACGGCGCCTATGCAACAATTAATTGTGTCTTTGAGAATATTTAAAAATAATTATAAGTGTGTCCTCCATAAACGCAAGAATAGTTTCCACTATGTCGGTGCATTTCCACAGGGTGGTTTCATGATTCTTCAATTCGGAAACCATTGGCCAGATACTGTGGGCTGTCTTATCTAATATATGTTTGTCAACGCCAATTAATTATGATCAATTTTCAAATAGGAGGACCGTATGTACTTTGAAAGTTAAATTTACAAAGACTCCTACCTTTAGGAAAATACAAAAAAAAGGAAACTACAAAGAAATTAACAGTATATAAAATTAAAGTGTTTTACCATATTAATATTTTATTATTGAAGTCTAGAAATATGAATGGAAATATCTTGTGTTGAGAAAATGTTTAAAATATTTTAGATCTATAGTGTCCGATCTTGGGAACTATTTACGACAAGATAATGATAACATGTAGAAATATCTATATGTTTTGTGTAGGTATTATGATACAAGTAGTACAAATAGAAGCGTCATGTAATAAATAAAAGATGTACTAACAAAAAAAAATGAAATACCAAACAAAAATTAAGTATATTCTTGTCTTTTTCTTCTCCATATGTTATATATCCAAATTCCACCAGAAAATATAAATATATAAATAAATAAATACAAAATAAATCCACCACAAATTAATTTTGTTCTGGCATAATAAAGCCTCGGTATTTTTCAGTACTTTACACTTATAAAAAAAAGTCTAAGCCTTTTATCCCAAACAAGTTGGGGTAGGCTAGAAATGACACCCCGACCCTGGTCATTTCTTGTATATATGGCTGAGTTTTTACGCTGGCTCGCCAAGCCTATCGCAAGCATGCGGGCTTGAATCCTGGATCTCTTAGAAGAGAGCCAAGTGCTCTTACCACCTGAGCTACTGGTCATTTGTACTTTACACTAAACAAATATTTTTTTATTCAACTTTGATGTTCTTTAAATTTCTTTCCTAGTTTTAAGGAATCAAATTAAATAATGGAAACAGTTAAAGAAAAATATTAAATTTTTTTTCTCCCTTTGTAATTGAAGAGAACATATCCGAGAATGCCAAGTTTTTGATACAAGATTGGAGTATGTTAGTTATAAAGCAGTCTGTTTTGTCGAATCGGATCAAACTCATGCCACAGCTTATCTTTCCAAGAATTCTAATTAAATCATATTAAAATTTATTTTTCCACCTGTACTTCTAATTACTGAATTTCAGATATTTTAGTTTAGGCATTCTAATTTTAGATTTCCTTTGCAAAACAGAGAGAAATCATAATCTGGAATGGGTACGTAGCAAATATTGGGTCTGAATGTTTTAGACGGCATCCATGTTTGATTTTGACCGCCGCTTATTTTGGAACTTTTTTGGTAGATTACTTTTACCATCGTTGTGAAACTGTTGCTCCAGTACTCCGTTGGAATTTCATCTAATAACTCCGGTATAAGTGGAAAGAAGTCGTATATCAGTGAAAACAATAGTAAGAGAAGAGAATGGAAACTTTGTGTTCAAGTCACTAAGGGTGTGTTTGGATGAGCATGGAATAAGGAATAAGAATAAGAAATTTCGGTTTGCGTGCTTATCCAAATTCCTTATTCTTATACCATGGTTTTGTTAGTATAGGAATAAGGGTCCAAATTCTTTATTCTTGTGTTATTTGGGTTGCACAAGAATAAGAATAAGCACGCATACCGAAATTTCTTATTCTTGTTCCTTATTCCATGCTCATTCAAACACACCCTAACACTGTGTTTGGATCGGAGAGAACGGGTGGGAGGGAATGGAATTGGACGGGAATTTTATGTTTTTGCCGTGTTTGGATGAAAGAAAATCGGAAGGAAAAATTAGCGACGAGGGGAATTGTTTTTCTTCTTCAATTTACTTTATGTAGGAGGGGAAGAGAAATCAGAGCGCACGGTGCTCACGCAGAAAGACCATGATGCCCTTCTGCTGTGCAATCATTTCTTCACACATCTCCGACTACCACTACCAAACTACCTCTCCCATATTGTAGCATCCCTGATCTTTCTTGATGTCCACTCACTAGGCGATTTGACAATTGCTCCTGCTCAGGTCAAAATAAAAAATTGTTTTGAGAAAACAATCCCTCATCTTATTCTAATTTGCATTACACATTGCCTACGGGCTTTTCCTCAAAAAAAAAAAAAATTTGCATTACACATTAACATGAGTCCTAGACCCTACCCCAGTAACAGTTTTTCTAATTACATCTATTCAAGTTTTAATTAAGCAAAGAAGATGCTGCAATTAATAAAAAGAAATCAAAATTTAGCAAGAGGTGCACTAGTGAATTAGCACGAAGAACCAGAGGAGATACGAATTGGAGACTGAAATGGTTGAACGAATCTGATGTTTTCTTTGTTAAGACGATGAGAAGTTTCGTCGTGGGAACGAAGGACATGAATCTCATTTTCAAGTTATTGGGATATGAATTGAAAATTACTATTGTATTCCATCCTTGATGTTTAGACTGGTACCAATTGAATCACTAATATTTTTATGGTGTTATTTTTTATAAGATAGCTACATATAACCATAAGCATTGATTCATACGTCTCCATAAGAATATTGTGTATTATAGAAGGATAGTATAAACAGGTGTCGCAATTATTTTAGTGTTTTGAAGACCATTTGTTAGACTTAAGTTAGATCATATTCATAAATTTATCCTATAAATACTCTTGAATGAAAACATTGTTTCTAGTTTTATTTAGATTTATTTTCAAGTTTCTAGTTCTATGTAGCATACTATTTTCAAGTTTCTAGTTCTATGTAGCATACTGTACTTTTAGCAATTTGCATGTACATTATTTGTGTATAAGACTACTATTTGGAAGAAATACGATGAAGGTTTAAGGATATAATGGTCAATTGTGTTTAATTCATATCATTTTACTCTCACTAGATTGGATTATCCAAACACGAAAACAGAAGAGAAGAAAAAGAAATTTTCCGTTCCTTTCATTAACACTATGTTTGGTTCAAAGGAAGAGAATGGAAAGGGAAGAGAAATATAAGAGGGGAAGGAATGGGATGGGATGGAATGGGAAATATTTTACTTTTGGTTGTTTGGATGATAAAATAGAAGGGAAGGGAAAATATTTTACATTTCCTGTTTGGATGATACCATCTGACGAAGGTGAAATTAAAGCTAATTATACTCAAGTGACCATTATACCCTTATAATTCCTTCACCATACTACTTTCAGGATATGTATAGTAAGAAATATTCTTAATAACGCTGAGTACTCATACTCATAAATTTTGATAAATTAATACTGCTAGTTGAAGAAATACGAGTTTCCCTCATCACTGTTATTCATGCGTCAGTCACATTGTCTTGCTGGTTCAAAGATTAATGTAAATGCTAACCTCTTTATATGAAGTATTCTCGTGTGGACAAAAATTTTATGTAGTACCTTTCTCAAAAAAAAAAAAAATAGTAGTAGGTTGCATCCATGTGATCAATGCTTGCGATGCAAAATCAGAGTTGCAGGCCAAAATTAGATTTCCAAAATCATAGTATGTTATTGACACTGGCATTATAGCAGAATTATATCCAACAATTCAAAGACAAGACTTTGTTTTAGTATAGAATATAAATAGAATTTCACAAACATTGCACGACATATGTTATTATTCATTGACTATTACATATTGTTAATCAACAAGATCTTTGAAATAAACCCTTATATTATTTGTAATAGTGCATTGTTATCAATTTTAACACTCTGATTTTATATAACAATTATTACAATGTTAAATCGATATCAGCTCATGGCTTCTTACTATTTCGATCAGCAAATCAACGATCTTTGCATTTAGCCTTTGCAATAAATTAAACCTACAAAGCAACATCTTTGCATTTAGACACCTTTTCTTTCTCTTTCTTCAACCGAAATGCAATTTCATTAAACAACTCCCGTTTGTGAGCGCTTATTGTTAAATTCGCCTTTGTTGGATTCAATTGATAAAAAACCAACTCAATTTGGGATTAAAGTCAAAATCTTGGAGGAGTCTGGACACTCACGGAGTACTCTGGCATAGAAAGTAGAACTAGTGAAGTAATGCAGGAAGAGGGAAAAGGCAACTCAGTGAGAGAGAAAGAACTCGCGCTGAAAAGGGCAGAGGGCATCGCTGTCTTTTTGACGAAGAATGTTTGCGCATGATTTTTGTTTCCCTCCTCTCTACTCCAAATCGGGGGAGAATGAATTTACATTGGAAGGGAACTGTACGAGGGAAACCATTTTCCTCGCGATTAAATTTCCCTCGCCATCCAAACACAGTAAAATCGAAAATTTTCCGTTCCTTACCGTTCCTTCTCACCCCTTTCCTTCAATCCAAACACAGTGTAATTATCCAAACACAAAAAGGTACAATGATTTTCCATCCCATCCCTTCCCATCTCTTTCCCTCCAATATTTTTCCTCCATTTCCATTCCCCTCCTCTTAACCAAACACAGTGTAAAATATTTTCCCTGCCAAGTACAAATCAAAAGAGAGGAATATTTCTCACAGAAAGGTTTTCCAAAGTATATAACTTTTTGTTTGTCACGGCACAGAACTCCTAGAATTAATATTGCCAGTTTCTTGATCAAGTTGCACAGACGTTCTATAATATTGTGTCGTGAATATTCAAATTTTTGCCATAGTTGTTAAATTTACCTTCACAGATACATGAATCTATAAGGAAATCGAATATTAAATTTATCTTACATTTTGACCAAATAAAAGGAAAAAAAAAAACAGAGAAACGTTGAGGATTTAAAATCAGACTACATGGTAAACGTACGTGCTTAAGTTTCCATATTATGATATTAATAATATTAGATATTCGTAACAGATTATGCATGTATTCACCTGACCATTTATACAAGTTACCATATATATACTAGCAGGCAACTTGCCTCATGCAAAATAAAAATATCAGAAACAGAAAGAGTACAATATTTGACCACTGATATACTACTTAGATTGTAACACGTGCATGTGGGGAGAACATTTCTTCTATTTCTGCCATAAAATAATAGAAAAAATCATTGTTCTTGCAATTTTGCATGTACCTTTTGATGAAGAATTCAAATCTCAGTAGTGCCCTAAACTCTTTTATTATTTAGTGCGTGTAAACATAACAGTCAATAATCGAATATTCCATGGTGCTGGCCCAATGATGCGTGCGTGAAAAAGTAGTACAATTAGTTTTAGTACGAAATTTTTTTTTTTTTTTATCTAAAACTACATAGTAATAACTAATAAGTAATATACTAATATAAAAGATAGCTTTTGTTGATTGACTAATCAGTCTAATATTAATGGACGAAAAATGCATAATCTTTGAATTTGAATTTTATCAAAAATTTTAAATTCAAACTTTTACAAAATATAATTTTTGTACGTATAACTAATCAGTCTAGCACTAATATTTGAAAAATTTTTAAATATATATCGCACATGGTACATAGATTTTGATTTTTTTTGTTTCTTTAATAGGATAGTTTGTTACTTCATCTTATTAATTACAATCTGTACTTATATTTCTTCAAAAAAAAAAATCTTTAGACATTTAACAATTGGGATTGAAAAGACTACTAAGGGTATCTATTATACGTTGATTTTGCGTGGATTTGGGAAAGTACAAGATTTCTCAATATTTATATTAACTAGGTGGGGACATCGAGCTTCGCTCGATCTATGAGTTTTTAATAAATCTATATTTTTAATAATTTTTTTAGAATTGAAAAAGGCATGAAAAGGCCAGAATATATTAAAAGTCAGAAAAAACTTTTACAGTGTTCCTATATTCATATTGGCATAATTGAACAAAACTTTTAAACTGTATAAATGAAACAAAGACAAAAGCAAAACAAAAGGACGAAGAAATTTACTATTATTCCTTATCCTTGATTGTGTTCCTGGCAGCACAACTTCTTGAACAACCTCAAGATCCCTCGATAACAGAAAGGAGGTACAACTAAGACTGACTTCTATTTTCAAGAGTTAGACGAAATTTCAGTGTGGTGTTAATTGTTATTATCACACCAAAAACTCCATATCTTTTATATCTTTGGCTCCGTTTGGATGGCTTCTTCCCGGAATAAGGAATAACCACTTTTTACCAATAAATTTATTTATAACCATCCAAACTCTTCACAAAAGTTACACACTTCCCAATAAATTTACCTCTTCCCAATAAATTTCTTCCCTTCTTCCTACCTTATTCTCAACGCATCCAAACGGAGCCTTTTGTAGCAGTCCAAAAATAATGCTTTCTGACCTGTCCTCATAGGTTATGCACGGATCAAAATGGAAGAGAGACTATAATTACTATTTTCATGTATTTGAAGAACAAATACGTAGTATGCAATACCTAATTTTAATTATCAACATAATAAGTAACGAATTTTCAGAAATATGTAATGATGAAATGTCGTGGGTTTTAATGTTCTCTAAAGGCATGACATCAATTGTTGATTTTATTCCTCCAATTGAATCCTTTAGTCCTTAGGAAATTATCAGATTAAGTAATGCCAACTCCTATCTTCTTCTGAACTTGTATATGAATTGGCAGTAATACTTAGAGATTCTTTGTAATACATAACTATCACGGGTTGTTTGGATCATATGGAAATATGAGGAATTTTCTATTCCTAAGTATAAATTTATTATAAACAATCTAAACTCTTTACAAAATTACACACTTCCCAATACTTTATGTCTAGAAATAAAAATTTCTCCTATTCCTAAGCGATCCAAACTGCCCCATAAAGACATATACATTCAGAAAACCTAAAACAAAAGACAACACAACAATAAAACCTTTGATGACATGGTATTGGTTGACCACTTGGTAATTAATTGACTTATTTGTAAAGAAGAAAAAGCAAAGAAATACATTGATTAATATATTGAGACTAATTGTAAGATATAGCACCGGCCGGTTGACACTAAATTTTATATTGTGGCACAAAATCATATAACTAAACTAAAATATTGGCCCTGAGCCCTACAATACAGTTTCGATTCAAGCATCATAAAGCCCTCTTGCATCAGCACGTTTTTCTAATTGACATCTTCGCATACCTTTTGCAGACAGAGGAAAATTATAAAATTATTTATTGTTATACATCAGGAATTGTAAAAATCAATAAAAAAATAATTAATTAAAACTGTCTTGCATACCAGTACCTAGGAATTATTTTATGGGTCAGTGAAGGAAACAAAAATGCATTATAGTCCACTGGACTACCTTGTTATATTTCACGACTGAATTGATCCATCAAATATTCAAAAGAAAAAGAGACCCTCTAGAAATCTTAATATCATTGAAAATTCATTGAATTTTTCACATACAACTTGATTCAATAACTATCTCATTTCTGAAGATAAAATTTGATTGCATCATTTGCAATTAAGAAAACCATACAACCAAACAATGATATTATGCAAGAAATTTCATAAATAGACACTGGTCCAAAACTCTATAATGGAATAAAAAATATCAAAATTAACAAAAATATTTTTGCATACCCGTCTCCAAATCTAAAGTATATGTAGGCTCCAGCACCACAGAGTATTCGATCTGCATAAAAGAAGGCAAAAAAATGAGTAGAATTATTTCGCAGTTGAAAATTGCTTCTATGTGAATCCATATATATCTAACATGAAATTTCGTTTTCCACAAAGAAGAAGTCATAGTCAACAGTAGTCTAAAAAAGAGGAAGGAGAATTATGTATTACATTAGACTTCAAAAAAAAAAAAAAAACTAAAATGTAGTCAGATTGAAAGAACCAATGAAGAATCTCTGTGCTTTTCCTATATTTGTAATCCATGCCTCTAAAAAGAGAAAGAAAGCAGGAGAAAATATTAATTAATGGAAGAAGCATCATTTGTCAAATGAATCTTGACAAAAATTTATTATGGGAAAAGATGTAATTTGTGGGATAAAAAGGCGTAACTTGTGTAAGGTGGTTTAATGCATATTAATTAGTAATTAATTATTGAAAGATGGATCTGTACGTAGTAAATATGTAATTATATGCCGATTAAAGGTCATGCCATACCTGGCTACAATTCTTACCAATTAAAACATTATTAATTGCCGAAAACGGTCTAAAAAACCAGATGAGATATCTAAATTTTCATGCCAAATATTTACTGTTTAAATTTTTATTTATTTAAAATTTTGGATGGGTAAAGTTATAATACTTACATCTGATATAGCATATGTTACATTAATATCATCTAGATTTCCTTCAAACTTATTGAAAGCTAGTGATTTATACCTTTTTAAAACAATTTATCTTATGGCATTTCAGGATTGCTAGTATGATCCAAAAACAATATACTCATATAAGTCATAACCAATGTACTCTAGAATAATATGAAATTTATTTTTCACCGTAGCTTTGGCTATGGTGGTAATTGCTGTATCCATCAACATTATCATCAAATGATCTAAGTGTAACTTTAAAAAAAGAAAAGAATAATCTACTTCCTTTATCCTTTTAATTAATAAATAAGTTAGGAATCATTAGCAAAATCACAATATGATGATGTAAATACTGCCATACTTAACCATGAGCAGACTTTGCATCTACACCTAAAAGAGGCTTGTTCAAATATGTAAAAAAAAATATTATTAATGTAACAATAGCAATGAAATAGATTGCGAAATGATCACTGACCCACTTTAAAGCAGTTAATACCAAAATATATATACATATCTTGTACCAGAATTCCTAACAAAATAGGGTACGTACATGATGATGTATCATTAACATGTAATGGCTTTTTTCCAAGTGCAAAAACTTGAATTTTTTAGCACTGTCTTTTTTACATAAGATATCTCATCTAGTGCTCTGTTGTTTTTGGATTACTTTTATATTGTTTAATTTTGTAAGTCGATTTAGCTTTATCGAAGGAAGTTGCCACCTAAATTGTAAATCGACAAATTCAATCCCGTTAATCCAATGTTAACTGAAGGCTACCTCACTCTGCACTCCAAGCAGCTAAACTACATAGAATATACGATAGGTATGAAGCCCAGTATTTTTGTATGTGAAACACTAAGTGCAGTTTTGGTCTGATTCTAAATTTCAAGACCTATTTTATTTGAATTGTATTAGTTATTAGTGTCTACTGACAGACAACAAAGAATTGGCGTGGTCAAAGTTATACTCTTGAGGCCAAAGTTGCAATATAACATGAACCAAATTAATAAAAGGATACCTCTACTGTAGAATTTGTGTTTCAGCCTGGTATTAAATCTTGTAGCACTCTTTTCTTATTTTCCTTCAGAATTTAACCGAAACCTTGAACATCCCTCTCTTGAGCCATCATCAAACACCTCTCCTGCATCACCAACCACATAGCATCATAATCCAAATCGATAATTTGAACCCCAGTCGGTGGTTGTGCGAGGTAGGCCTCGGTATTTGCTTGTGCTGATGGAGTACTGGACGGTTGGAACAGCCGTTGGAGTAAACTTTTTAATTTTCAACCTAAGCAAGTTTACTTTATTAGACCAATTTGTCTTTCATCTGAACAATCTGAACAAATTGAGCTACTAAACAGAAAGAATTTGCCTTCATGAAAAATGTATATCCATATTGCAATCCTAAGCTTAGAACCAAACTGTACCTAGAGTTGCGAATAGTAACATTCTTTATATACTGATCGAACAATGTAGCATCACTTTCTTTTTAGTGTGCTATCCTTTACACTACGGTGCATGGACAAAAGGATGAGGGTTACGAACTTATCACTCTCATGCACGACTGTGCTCGGTAATCTCTTCAGGTCAGCTAACTTGGACTCTCAGTTCTACTGCTTAATGCAACTAATAATAAGTTATTATTATAATCTTTGTAAAACAAACCATAAGTTACGAAAATTTAAATCAATCTAAGACAAAATTTGTCAAATTGTACATAAAATTGAAATCGACAACGTACAAATTGAAGATACAAAAGGAAAGAAGAGGGACCCGAGTAGCCACTAGATGATTCCCTGGAGCCAACCAACTGCTATCTTGAACCAATTCGGCCATCATCTCTTTGCATCCGACCATACCAAACTTGAGGCTGAGCACCATGAAGGAAGTCCATATTGCCAAAATTGAAGCTGTCAGAAGCACAATGGAACTCCTACGATGATTCAGGAGCAATTTCTAGCAAGAGAGCACCATGAAGAGGCTCAAACTGCCTTCTTCTCAGTCTGTTGTCAGAAGCAAACTTGAGATGAGGACGAAGCATCCCAAATTGGAAAACGCAAAGTAAATCAGTGGCACAGGTGGCCTCACGGTGTCCCCACGATGCTCCTCGACCAACATCTAAAGCGAATCATCCCTGAGGAAGCCATCATTTCAAGAAGATGCAATGATGATCCTCTTTGCCACCCCTCTATAAATTAGATGAACTTTCATAAACAAATCTAGGTTTTCTGTAGTGGAGCCCATCAATCGGAGAAAAGGATGAACGGAGGTAGGAGGTGCGGAATAACGGGTAGAGGCCTAGAGGGGGCTCCGAAGTCCGAACACCGAAGAAGAGGAGAAGCGATGAATTTTTTTTTTTTATGCGGAAGGGTTTGGGTGCACGGGAAGAAGAGGATGCGACAGGCAGAGATGGAAAGGGATGAGGCAATTGAAAAATGTATTTCTGCGGCCAATTGCACGCATTCTGATGAAACAGGTGGTTTTGGTCAAGCCAGCATACTCGCCACTGGAAGACATATACAACCCCCGTCCCACAAACATAAAAAATCTTAATCCCGCAAAATATCAAACGTTTCCGTGTCCGGCGAAATTTCACCGAGTTGAATCGGATTCCCACGCATCTTTATTTATAATAATACTGATGTAATTCATTCTATAAATATTAATAATTTTATAAAATGCTTCAAGACTAGGCATTTATATGTAACACGTGTCAAGTATAATTGTGATTCTATAAATATTTCGATTCAGCACAGTAAGTATATATATATAGTTTTATCGAAATATATATTTGGGGAATTAAAAATTGACAACAGATTATCAGGGCGGGTCCGAAGAAAAGAGCATGGAGAAGGGACTACTACAAAAAAGTAGAGAAATTTAAGTGAAAGTTTCAAATTGTGAAGCATCATGATTTATCCTTCATCAATATTCCAGTGACTTTTTGTTTTTTTGAGCTTGGAGGTCGATCATATGAGGATTGGAGCTTTATGAAGAAAAATGCGGTTCAAGAAAAATAATAATAATAGCACACGTCGTTTTGGTACCATAAATGCTCCAATGATACCATAAATACTTGTTTTAACGGCAAAATCCCTGATCAAAATCCGTTTTTTTTACATGGGATTTCATATCATTTCAATTCATTAGAATTTTTTTGTCCAATAAAATGAACAGATTTGATATCATTTGGTTGAATTTCTATGTTATTAGATTCAACAAAATCCTACGAAATCATTTAAAATGAAATTCCTCGTAAAAAAATAATTTGGGGCCGTTTGGATCGCTTAGGAATAGAAGAAATTTTCTATTTTTAGGCATAAAGTATTGGGAAGTGTATAATTTTGTGAAAAGTTTGAATTGTTTATAATAAATTTATGTTTAGCAATATAAAATTCCTCATATTTCCATGTGAACCAAACAACCCTTTGATAAAGGCATGAGCAATCCTATTTTGTTTGGACATTGGGTCATCGAAGGATGAATTCCATTTCTCAAAAATACTAAAAACTAAAAAGTATTCTATGGATGAAGTATAATATTATTATAAGGAACCATTCGTCATTAAGTTGTAAAAATTTACTTAATTTTTCTGGAGAAATCAGTATTCAGTATTATAAATAAAGATGCGTGGGAGTCTGGTTTAATTTTCTTAATTACAAAGCGACACGGCACTGTATTGGCTAATAGGTGCGGTGGAACATTTTTTAAACTTTACGATTGCAAGTCTGTAGATAAATGTGTGGCGGCCTATTTCGTTATCGGATTGACCCGTTTAATCGTCCAACTCTTCGTCTTTTTTCCATATTCAATTTGCCTTTTATTTTCTTCAGTTGCAACTTACTCCTGAACTCCTCTCTTCTTCTGCTCATCGTGGAAGAAAATATAAGAAAATAAAAAAACGAACGAGGGCGAGTGCGAACGGCGGCGGCAAGGAGGCTATTTCTCTTCTCCGATGGGAACCCTAGATTCAACAATCTGCGACCTCCTCGACTGGATTGCAGCCTCAAGATAGTGTTGAAGAAGAGAGAACGAGAGCACAAAAGGAAGGATGAGCAAAGGAGCGCAAATCATTGGTTCTCAGGTTATTTTGATTCCTTTTGTTCCATTTTTCCCTCTTATTTTTTCCTAATTAATTTTTCTTCTCTAATTGTTTCTTTTTGGCAGACTATATCAAAGTTTCTCAATAGATGATTGGGGCTTTTGTGCATCGAGACCCATTTGGTTGTGCTGTTTCATATGGGATAAAATAAAAATTAATTTGGAGAGCATACGGAATCTGCAGGTGTATTGTACATCTTGATAACTTCTGAAAAATTTTAATGTTTCGTAAGCAATTAGAAAAGATCTAATTTGGGAAAATATTTAATTTAATAAATACCCTAATTTTTCATATTCTGTGTCCCTAATGAGAATTTTCATATAATTTACTGTGTAATTAGATTTCTTCCTTGATTTTTTTTATATTGATTTCCTAAACACTAAACCCTCCAATCTAGCTAGGCATACAGAGATGCATTAGATAAAGACCTCACTTGGCTTATTGGAGTATTAGGAAATCATGGCGTATTATATTGTTTACGAAGATGTGTATATTTTTTTTATGAAATAACGAAATATTATATTTCTAATCATTCACTTTATTAGATGCGGAGCATATTTGTATA
Source organism: Rhynchospora pubera (assembly GCA_028095005.1). Lineage (NCBI taxonomy): Eukaryota > Viridiplantae > Streptophyta > Magnoliopsida > Poales > Cyperaceae > Rhynchospora > Rhynchospora pubera. Next base: position 82,322,541 of record CM051462.1, on the reverse strand, counting down.
TTGCTTCGTATAGGATTTTTTTGTGAGATTGTCCAAAATCTGTTTGAAAATAAATTTTAAATCATATATTGTTTATTGATTGTGGTCTGTATTTTGTTTCTCTAGGCGTTACCAACAGAAATAAAATTTGACATATTGTAGTTTCCTCCTATTTGTATTTCAGAAAAATCAATCATCAATATCTTGAAAAACAGTAGGAAAGATTTCAGAGAGATGCCACAATAGATTTTAAAAGCCTCTTCCTGATAGTTTCTGAGTTTCTCTTATTCGCTAGATATCAATGTCACAGCTGGAGAAGGCTGAGATTGAACGGGAGACTATTCGAGTTTAGCAATTGGCCGAGATTGAGGGTCGGGCTCATGAACTCAAGCTGGCCGAGGATCTCAATAGAAGATGCTGGTTGAGAGGGACAATGTTGAGAGAGAAAAAGTGAGTGTCTGCTATCAACACACTTGACAAAAATCTTGAGCTGGCGCTGATGGGTTCCTGTGTGCTGGTCATGCTCATGAAGGGGGACGATGTTTAATAAATCTTAACCTAAACCAAAGCCCAAATAAATAAAAATGTAGTAAAAAAATTCCAACACAAAGCCATATGATCACACTGTATAATAATAAATTTATCATTACAAATGATAATCAGTTAATGAAATTTGAATATTTGAATTGTTGCAACCAACTGATAATAAAAAAATAATATAATTTTTTTATTTGTTTTTTCTCATAATTTACCTATTTTTGCACTGTGCTTAAAAAATGTAATAAACTAATAAAATATATTGTAATAATAGTAAAAATCAACAAAAAAAAACCGAGTGAAAACATAAGTCGCGCGACAGCCCCACTAGTTCAAATACAGAAACGTAGACTGCTAGTCTGCTTTTCAGAAGACCATGAATAGGCGAAGATTCGCAAGGCTTCGTTTGGGCCCAAATTCAAAGAAAAACAAATTTTTTTGGGCTGTGTTGTTAGTGAAGCAGGCTGGGGATTTGTTATGCGCTAATTGTTTCTGCTGCTTGCGCAATAATTATTACTTTCTTTTTGCTAGATCCGCCACTGGACAGAGGTGCATCAATTCACTCATTTAATCATGAGAATTATTGATAAACCACCGCAAGATCTTGTTTGTCATGTTATTCTACTACTTCACCTAAACTGCTTGCATCGAGACATTGTTAGCCTTAAGAATAAGAAACTAAAACAAAATAAAGTTATTACTTGCCGTCATTAATTGTTTTCATATTTGTGCTTTTCAGGATCATTTCTTTTTTTTTTTAAATGTTACTTGATATCTAAACTTTATATATAGTACATATACAAATAGTTATCCAATTTTAGAACTAAACTGGGCTTATGCAGGTAATTATTCAACTACTAGGTCTAATCATGCAATGACCCACCCAACTATAGCTAGATCAAAATTCAACGTTAACGAACCGTAGTGTCAGTATTATTTAATTTTTATCTTAATGTGCGTCCCATCAGTAGGTTTTAGCCAAACTTGGGTGATGTCTTATTTTACCTATTTTGGATCATGACTGAAATATCACTCCCTAAATCGTTTGTTTATTCCGTATCATCTTAATAAATCACTAAATTATTTTTAAAATTTTGACTTCATCTTCATAGAAATCAACATGTGGGTAAAAAGCTATACGTTTCTGATCAATTGTTGTTAGAATAAAATCGAAATATGGTGCAACTATATATTTGCACGCTGGTATATATATCATGTTCAGCCACTTAATTTTGTACCATATGATGTATCTAGCGTCTCCGTACGACATCGGAGATTTTTGTACTTTAAAAAAAAAATCATAATTAGCATTTGAAAATTATATAGAGAGATAGCTAGAATGGTTATACTAAAGCTGTGCTCCGCTATGCTTATAGAGGGGGATAAAGGGAGCTTAGGAGAGAGGAGGTATGACGGGATGAGTTCCCCAAAATCGGGGATTACAAACGGCGAGTAACTTGTATTGAGTTTTCTCTCTCACTTTACTCCGCCACCCCTTCTTTTATTTCGTCTAATCTCCATTCTGGAGCAAGTAAAGAGCTTCGGTCAGATCTGGTCAGATGTCTCTCATCTCCTCTTAATTACTTAATCCCACCCTCTTCAATTCATTTGTGGAGCACAGCCTAAGGGGATTACGCTGGATGAGGGAAGGTGAGGGTAGCAAGTTATCTGCTCTAGAAGTTATGTGGAGAGGGGTGTGGGATGAGAGGAGATTAATTTTCAATCTCTAAACGTCCAATTTTAGTCCCCCCGAAATTGGAGAGTAACCTGAGTAAACTATCAATCTAAGCTTCCCTCATCTCCTCTTATTTAATCTCCCCTTCCCTCATCCCTTTTACGAAGTTGTGGAGCACAGCCTACGTATCCGAATCTTCAGCAGTCAAAAAAAGACGGCTCCAAGCAAGTCCTTTTCATTTTCTTTAATATTTAAAAAAATTAAACTCAAATGAAGGATCCAAACTATTGATCTTGTTAAATTTTACCGGCGATGTGTTTTCATATAAGTTTTATAAAATTTGAAGTCGATTTGATACTTGATTAAGTGATCAAATTATGAACGTATTAGAATTAATCTAATCAGATTCGTTCATTTGTTGACCACTTGATCTAGTATCAAATTAACTTCAAATTTTATAAAACTTATATGAAAACGTATCGCCGATAAAATTTAACAAAATCAACGATTTGGATTCTCTATTTGAGTTTTAAACTTTTAAATATTAAAAAATGAAAAGGACTGTTTCGAGCAGTTTTTTTTTTTTTTTTTTTGACCGCTGAGGATTCGGATACGCTATACTATTCATATCATACATAGCTGTTGTAGGCTGAAATTTTAGACAGTCGGATTGTTTTAAAATTCGCGCTATGAGTAAATTCGACGGAGGAGATATAGGCGCTGGTTTCTCCGTGAGTTCAATATTTTCCGTTATCAGCTGTTAAGCCTGATCGTTTACCTATACTTTTTCTTCTATTCTCTCTCCGTGCTCCCTTCTTTTTCCTTCGAAACAAACAAAAAGAAAACACTCACTTGACCGATGCTTCTCCCCTCTCTCGCCAACGTCCCCCTTCGCCTCCTCCTCTCTCGCCACTCCCACGAAACCATTCTACTCTCAGTTGGAATCCTTGAAACACGATGCGACGGGAGACTCCCGCAAGCCTACCCTTCAATTGGTATAAGTTCAAAGTTTGTTACATTTCGTAAATTCAATTAAAATTGGTGTTGAACCACCAAATTGCATCAAGTTTTTGCACCAAATTGATTTCCAGATTAACAAAAATTTGTTTTTATGAAGTGGCCACAAGTTGAGGTTCAGCTTATAGATATACAAGTTGCATATAGTTCAAATTGAGGTTCAGATTTTTATAATTTTTGTACCAGTACTATTGTTGATAAAAGGGCAAACCTTCACTGTAATTTTTATAAGTTGATTGCCAATACATCAAGACTTCACTGTAACTTCTGAGCTAGAATTTATCATGAAATTGTGATGATGGCAGGAAAATAGATGCTCGAGATAAGGACAAAAGCATTGGAGAATAATAAGAGTGTTGATAGCCTTAATCATTGATCAATTTGATGATGATACTTGTATGCTTTTGATGTGCTTTTATGCACTATGTTATGTAGTACAGTAGTAGATAATGAATGTAATGATTCCACTTTATTTGTATGTATTTATTTTGCTTTTGAGAAATGAATATATTGTTACATTTTGTGTGAACTTGGTCTAAATGTAGTCAGATCATTTTGTAAAGAGGATGAATGCTATAATATGCTATTTAATTCACTGGTTTCAGAAAAAAAAATATTATTTGCATTTAATTTACTGGTTTCATGCGCTTTTTCATATGTTGGTGCATTGGGCCTTGTTGGCACATTGCGCCTCCATATGTTTCAATAGGTACAAATACATTGTGCCTCTATCATTGGGCATCCTTCAGGGACGCAAACTAAGCTTTAGTGTACCTACAATCGGAGAACAGGTGCTGCGCTGTTTCTAATATACCTGTACCACACAGAGAGCAACATACAGGGATGTCAAATTAAGTTTCCTTTCAATAGTTGCTCCTGCGTTGACAGTCTATTATGCGCATCTAAGGATTGTTTTAAAATGTCCATCTGAAGAGACAGTGGTGCTGCGAAGCATGAAAACCAATCGTTCTTAGCCTTTGTCACTGTGAGGTTGGGTTTTGCAGGTTTTTGAAACATAGGTCCTTGTTATTAGGTCCTCAAAGGCAAAATTGGGTCAACTTTTTATAAAAAAGTAAAAAATTAACTCAAATTGAAACAGAACTAGAAAAAAGAAACTATTAAACTGAAAGGGATTGACAAAAAATTTCGATTTGTACTTTGAGTTTGTACTGTTACATTCGATTTGTACTTTTCTAGTGGAGAGGTGTCGATCAACAGCATAGCTCACCCAGGGTTTTACTCCTTCGTACAAAAGGTGCTGATGGATGTGGAGTAGAGCTGTACAGAGAGAGCGTATCAAAGAGAGAGAGATCTGAAACACCACACAGAGGCGCTGCGGTCAGCTTGTTTCTAGCCTGGATGATTTGATCTTACAAATCATATAGAGGATGCTCAAAGTTCAAACCGGACATGTGTACTCCATCTCCAGTCCTTCGGAGACATCCGTTAAAAAATTAAAATTAGTCCATCTTCATGTTTTTCTCTCTCTCTCTCAATAAAAATAAAAAAGAACTCATTCTATTTTCGTTGTTATTCGAAAAAAATTCTTTTATACCGTTGGAACCACACTTGATGTTTCGGGACAAATACATAGCCCAGAACTCGTTGTAATGTAGGCTGATTCTACGCCAAGAAAAAAAAAGCGAAAGGAAAATAATCTGCAGATGTATTAAAAAAAAACTCTTTGTTAGATGAAATTTTGTATACTTTTCATTGATCAATAACATAACTAAAGTCAACAAAGAAAATCTGTATTCTTTTTCATAGAATTTAATAATGTTAACAAAAAGTTATCGAATATTTATAGTAATATTTTATTGATCAAAGATTATTTCTTTGATGTAATTAAGAATCAAGGAAACCCGTTCATATTATTTACCTCAAGTAATCTGATACATAAATATGTAAGGATTGTACAATCATGTTCATTAGATGACCACCGTAATTGTTAATCATAACTAACTGCTAAATATTTAAGAGAACTTTATTTATTACACATGATGGCTTTGATATTAAAAACTAGTGGGTGCGTCGCGCGTTGCGCGACCTATTTTTACCACATATAGCTATTGTGAACCTGGCACTTACAATAGAAGTAAAATTTGTTATATAAGATAATTGTGCCTGAAAAAATAAATTTTAAAAATAATATTTTTTGATGATGCGATAAAACATAGAAAAGACAACAGTGATCTCGATAAGTCTCCCAAAGAACTGTTGGCCAAGAGTGCGATCTATTTTATTTATTTTCGCTGGTTGTCAATAATTATACAGTCAATATTTGATACAATGTGCGCCTACCATTTGTACCATTTTTGAAGCTAAATACTACAATATGCCAATAAATCTGATAAATCAATAAAATTTATTAAATTGAATCTAAGAGGTCTTTTGCACTTACATTAATTCTTATCTTTCCAATTGTTTCCTTATAAAAAATATCTGTCATAAGAGACCAAAGTTCAGTTCCTTGATGCGGTACATATTAGAAATATGCATCTGTAACAAAAAAAAAAGAGTGGTTAATAGAATCGGCACAGAGAATTACTGCACTCATGATAGCCGAAATCACAGAAAAAAATAAATAAAAAATAAGCCACCTATTTATTCTCAACTAATATCATTATTACTTAGTCTTGTACACATCAATCATGATCTTAATCCAAATTTTACAGGAGCGCAGTGCAGCTTCATCTAGACAATTATGCGCTGCTTATCTACGTTGGTTCAGTATGGCATCAGTATCATATACTGGTAAAGGTCTATGACCAAAAGTTATCTGTGTAACATATTAATAAGCATAATCAAAGCTAGTAAGACAATATTAATCATAGTTATATCTTTCTAAAATACGATCATGCTTAAGGTAATATAACGACCAATCGTAAGCAGAACCAATCAAGGAACATATATACAAAGCAAATATATAATTCGAGTTGAACTATAGAAAATCAGTTTCAAATCGAATTGTTGTTTTGAACTGAAATTGTCAGCCTAGTAGGCTTTTTAAATGACCAACAATACATCTAAAGAAATTACCTCATATTTCAATGCACAAAAAATTATTTATGATGAGACAGATTAGAGATCGAAGACGAAAAAAACCTGTTACGGTACCTTGAGAAATCTGATTGCTCCAGACATAGCTTACGCGTTCAGCCAGGAGAAAATGACAACTTCATTTGCCAACTAAAGAAAAAGTGAAGAGTCATTGAGTGCATAGTTCCATATCTAATATTTGTCATTGATCCAGTAGTGTCCAAAAGTCTACATGAGAATCAACAGGAAAGATAAATGACCCTTGATGATAATTATTACAAATCAACAGAACTTGAAGAACACAACATGCAATAGAGGCAGCGAATCAGTGCAGTCCCCAGTATCAAACTTTGGAAATAATAAAAAAACACATCCAAATCCAATTATCTGATGACTATGGGATACAGTTCAAATATAGCACACTTTTGAAATACATTTTAACTTTTTTTTTTGTTGCTTGCTTGAAAATCTGAAGAATGAGTCTTATATCATTGAAATTTTACCTTAGTTAATAGGGTCATCTAACTGAAGAGTCCAATTCCTTAAATATGCCAAATGCACACAACCTGCATGAAAAATAAAACATGCTTTTATTGGCTTCAAGAATGTAATGTAAAATCCACAGCTAGTTATATAGCAATTGCAATCAAATGTATAAGAGTCTGACACTCTATAGCAAACTCCAACAATATTTCTTTATTAAATATTGCAGGAAGCTAATTAAGTAGCAAAAATATTTCTTCTCATGTTAGACTCTATTATATGGTAAAACAATATTCTAATAGGCTTTAAGTTTTGTGTTCTACAAATTTTTAAGCTCACAATTTGGGTTTCTAAAATTTCTTCATATAATTTAAATAAAAATGCGTGGAATACATGGTGAGCACCAGAAAATGAAGTTTTGACCATATTAATCGTACTTTCACATTTTCACATAAAAATGCATGGAATAAAAATGAAGTTTTGCGCACCACAATTTTCAGATATATTTTTTTTATTTGAGACCAAGCTGCATAAAAAGGAAAGGCATGACTAACTGAACTTTGAGCCATATAATGAAAAGGCAAAGAAAAACCAGACCCTAATCAAGAGAAATATTCAGATGCAAGTTAGTGCCTTAGAAATGTACCAACCCTGACAGCCGCATAAAAGGCACAATGAAAATTGAAATTAAATAAAAATCTGAAGGTTAGAAGAATAAAAAAGCAAATGGTGGAAGATTTAGTAAAATTATAAATTTTTATCATGATCTTGGTAGTGCTCAAACCCCACAAAATCTTCGCTTGAGCATTTCATCAAGCACATGAAGAGTTCAAAACAATTTACCTTGACTTTGCAAAATAATAGCAATCAAATGAAAGATTCAACATTCAGCACAATTTCAGCCCAATAGAAATCAAAATTAAGGAATAGGAATCAGAAATATAATAAAAAATTCAAAAATCAAGAAGAATAAAAAAGTAGATAGTGTGAGATTTAGTAAAATTATGAGATTCTATCATCATCCTAGCAGCGCTCAAACTCCACACATAATCTTGGCTTGAGCAGTTCATCGAACACATGAAGAGCTAAAAACAATTTACCTTGATTTTGCATTATCTATCTTTCCATAGCAATCCAAACAAAGGCTCCACATGTGGCACAATCTCAGCCTAACAGAAATTGAAATTGAAGAATACAAATTAGATATTTGAAATTTTAGACTCCATCTTTGATCCGTACCAAGAACGAAAAATTAAAAGCAAAAAAAAGCACAAAGATGCAGGCTCCATCTTTGATATGCAAGGAACTGGAGACTTAAAAAGTTGTACACTGCATAGTACTGGTTGAGTGGTTGGTGTATAACCATAACGACATAGCTGTAACTACCATAACCAATACTGCTGAAGCATTAAAATCTCAAGCTTGAACAATAATTCAAGTCAAAGAACATTTAAAATTATTGTATATTTATGAGAGGATGTGTTTACCTTATCATGTTTCTCAATGCCAACTTGTCCACTCTGAGCTTCTTAAAATTTTTCATTAAAATCGGTAAACATGTGAAGTCCCTGGTAGACGAAATGTTATTGAAATGTTATTGCACATTACAAAGGAACAACAAATGCAATTTGTAGAATTATCCATAAAAAATATTTACTGTTTGTTTGGATAAATGCTTGACTCTCATCCCCCTCCTCTGGTCTTTCTCATCATTCAACGTCGCAACCTGACAAAATCAATTTTAAGTTCAAATACAATATGTTATTTTCCTTTACTGAGCCAAAGATTTACCAAATACTTACAGATTTCTCAGCAGCCTGTAAAGAGTCATATTCCACAAAAGCATGCACCTGAATAAATGACACAGCAAAAGCACGAAATTTAGTAAACAATTACAAAAAGAAGGGGGTAAAAAGTCTCCTTAAATAAGACAATACCTTATGGATCATATATATTTCCTTTTTACCATGTGATCCTTCAGCAGAAGAAACCAAAAGAAGGGAAAAACGCCCAATTAGCAGTTAGTTTAAGAGGAAACCAAAATAAAAAATTCCAAAAAAATAGAGATAAAAAGGATCTAAATCGAGACGAAACTCAATAGAACGAAAGAGAGGGAAAAACTAAGACCGCTGACCACCTCCTTTCTTCGATCAGACTTTTCAGGCGATGAGGACAGGAGAGAGAAGAAGCTTCTGAATCGTGGAAAAGAGAGAGCATGTGAGAAGAGGAGAAGAGAGAGATGGGAGTGCTTTGCCGTGTGCCTGTGAAAGACTCAAAAGGTATCTCCGTACAAAACCCTATCTAAGCAAATGAAATAGAAAGATTGAAAGAAAAAATTGAAATTGATCTATGTACAGAAGTTTAATCATATAGATTGGACCTCGAGAAGCCGAAATGGTAAAGTGGTACTCGTTTGAAAGAAGAAGAGACCAGGATTCCATCCACGTAGAGATCATTGCGAAAAGTGGTCGGAGATGGCCGTGATCAAGCGACGAACACCGGAGGCCTCTTTTTTTTCCCCCTCTATCCTGGGGAGTTGTGTCGGCTTGGTCAAAAGGAAGAGAGATGAATGAAATCGAAGGCAGGTACGAAGAAGTCTCCAGAAGAAGGAGATCGGACGGCCACGATCGAAAAAGACGGAACGAAGGGCGTCGATTGAGCCAAACCTAAATGAACGGCCAGGATCTGTTACTGGGCGAACAACTGTTTACCCACAGTTGTTTCGGATCCGGGTTGAATTACGGGGATTAATATATTAAATGATGAGCGGTCAAAAAAATTGGCCACAGTTAATGGTTTAATGGGATCTGGTTACAAAACCTAAACAGTGCGGGAGACTGGGGTCTTTGATCTTAAAGCTTTCAACTTTGCTCTGCTCTCCAAGTGGAAATCACAATTAACTGCCTTGTGCCCTCAACAACCTGCAATTTCTCCCATCAACACAATTCTACACAAATCACTCTCTGATGCTTCATTCGTGTTCCAAACAGGTTTGATTTTTTCAGTTGAAAATGGTAAAACAATTCTTCTTTGGCATCACAATTGGGGCTTCGGCATTATTAAATACAAATTCCTAGAACTTTACTCTTTTGCCCTTGACGATTTGGCTACTGTCAGCACCTTTGCAAACTTTATCCTCAATCCACTCCCTCTCTTCGACCATATGCTGCCCTCATCTGCAATTGGCTAATTGCTTTTTCCCAACTACAAAATCTAATTTCCCTGATCAATTGCCTCAAACATCCAAACTCTACCTCCTTTCGCGATACAACTGATAGCCCGGTATGGAAACAAAAAGGAGCTGCAGGTGCTTTCTCCACGAGTTCTTTTTAGCATTTCATCAAATCAGAGCCAATATCAACATCTCATCTCTGCAAAATATGGTCCCTCAAAATACCACCAAGGTTTCAAATCTTCATCTGGAGAATGCTACAAAATAAATTAGCAACCATGGATAGCCTACAGAAAAAAGGTTGGAGCTTACCGAATAATTGTAAGTTTTATACTCTTCACAATTGTAAGTTTTATACTCATAATTTTATTATTTTATATGATTTACGCATTCTAAAAATTGTGTTATTATTTGTAAGAGATAATTAGTTATATGTCCCTCCGGATTTTGCCAATTAAAAAAACACCACTCTTAAATTACTAATTATAAATATGCCATCATAAAATTAACAAAATTAGATTTATGCCATTAATTCTTACCAAATCATAGTTATTTAGAGATATGCCACTCTAAACGGAAATGTCGCCCAACACACCTTCGATAGAATTTTTAATATGGAATGGTAATAATTTTGATTAAACTACTGAAGACTGTCCCGAAAGTATTTTAGCGAATACAATTGGAAGTTCTATTTTTAAATTATGCACATCTTATAGTATTATTAAAAATTCAAAGATATGCGAACAAATTAATCCCCTTTACACCGTGAATTCAATTTTTTTTTTAGCAAAATCAAGGATGCGATCAACACAACTTTTTATGTTTATGTATAAATTGAGGCAAAATATGCACATATAGCAACACAATTTTTGTGTAAATTAATTTTACCATATTTATTACCAAAAATTCTTGAAAAAAAAAATAGATTGATGCAATTGTAAGATGACTAATTTTAGATTAATCACTATAAAATTATAAAAAAAAATACACCAGTGGCATAAGACTAATTTTTATAATTTAATGACATAAAACTAATTTTTATTGAATTATAATGGCATGAAACTATATTTTTTTTTTTTGAGATGGCATATGTCTAATTTTAATGTTTTACAAGGACATATTTAAAAGGACATAATGGTCATATCTTTCGTCAGATGGCATAAAACTAATTTTGATTATTTTGTAGTGGCATAAAAATAAATTGTCATTTAGTGATGGCATATCTCTAATTTTAAATATTTGGAGTGACATAAATCTAAATCACCCTATTTATAAACACGTTAATTAATGATTTCGTCTGTCATTTGATATCAGAGCCAATCTTAAATTCATATTAAATACAAACTTATTTTATGAGTGTATAACTTTTCCTCGTAATTCAGACGTATTGATTTTAATCAGAATTGTTGTACTAAAGTTCAGAATCCGTATTTTCATATAAAATAAAGTATAAATTTGTCCGTGTTCAAATTCAAATTGGTATTTACTAGAAATTTTCGTTATTTTTTCCAATTTCGCGTATGATTTTTCTCTATGTGTACGCATAGTGGAGATGGATAAAGTTCTCCATTATTTTCTCCATGTGCTCATGTGACACAATCACACAAAGGGGTTTGAAATTGCATATATCCATCTTCTGATTGGATACAATTTAGATGTAAAGATTCTTAGTCCAACCACTATCACAATCTTTATTGCGACACAAACTTGCAAAGATTAAACTTTTAATGGTTTAGATTTAGTAAAGAAGAACACTTTCTTGCCTGAACTGTAAAGGATCATATTATTTATCAAATACTCTCTCTTATGTGCGCACTATTATATGGTTCTAATGCAAGAGCCATCATTATTAAGATCCATTATTAGACTTAATTTTTACCATTAACATGAAATGGAATTATTTCATTATTAAACTTTTAATCAAATGTCCTTGAGGGACCAATGAATGCTACTTGGATTTTTTTTCCCATTTATGGATGATGGCTTAGTTTATATCATTCTGGTCGTCTACTGTTATCTTATAAATATAATAATTTTTATAAATTATTTATTAAACTGTATAATAATTTTATGTATGGTTTTTACGTGATAATTTAATAACCATATGGTTTTATATTATATATACTTTGTAAGTACTAAGTTATATAATTTATTATCATATAAATTTACTTTAAATATCTGGTGGTTATAAATTTTAACAACAACAAATCAGGTGTGTGTCTATTGGATTGACATATTTCGTTGTTATATACAAAGTCAAAGATATGACTATACTAATACGACATATTAATTTGAGAATTATGTTAACTAATTCTCTCGCTAAAGTGTAACCACCCATTTTTGCAGATATGGGTCTGGTTGCAAATTATGATTTTTATTGTATTGACTTATGTATTAAGTTATGATTTGAAGCTATCATTTATGACTTTGACTTTGAAATTATCAAATTTGTTTATTCTTATGTTGCGCATTTTATTTAATTTAAACAAATTTACTTAAGTGGATCAAACGAATTGTATCAACCATTTTTTTAGAAAGAATACCACTTCTATAATTAATAGGGATCAAATAACAATTATAGTTACTTTGATTGTATTAGTTTAGTTTGTTATTTCTATATGAACAAGGTTTAAGATTATGTTGGTCCGTTTTGAATTTGTGCTTAATTATGATGTTTAAGCATAGGGCCAATGGGAGAATGTTATAATTAATATTATTAATTATAATTAATGTGGCCTATATGATTTAATCTGAACCAAATTTATTTATTAATTTTAACTAAACAATGTATTTATTTTGATAGAACACAAACAAATTTATATATTTTTTATATGAAAATACGTATTGCTCTGATACCAAAATGAAATTTCTGATACCAAATATTAAATACAAACTTATTTTCCATAATTATGCCATTATGAAAATTCAGAAAAAAAAAGTGAAAAACACCATTATTGACCATCATCGTGGCTGAGAAAAAAATCAAAGAAGATCAGTACTAACGCTTTCGTCTAACTACTAACGATTTCTGCTCTTCATAATCTTTTGCCACAAATCTCTAATATTTTGAACAAACGTTGTCGGTTGTAGCGGTGCCACCCACCCCCCCCCCCAGGCTGATTACCTTGCGTCCCTCCACAGGAGCACAAATCTCTATTCTTTTACCACCTAACGCTTGGATAAAAGTATAAACTTTTTGTTCAGCTTATTCAATGCCAGACTTTAGAGAAAATACTGGTATGTGCAAGTCATTGAAATGACTCTACAGAAGAGTGGCATACACCAATTGAAATGTGGCTCCTAAAATTGATAACACCTAAACCAAAAAAATAAAAATAAAAATCATCAATAATTTAACACGAAAACTTCAACCCCAAAAAAGTGTAACTCAACAATTTATTTAGTATACATATATAAATATAATTACAAAAATATAATATTTTGAACAAACGTTGTCGTCTGTGGCGGTGCCTCCCCTCCCCCAGGCTGATTACCTTGCGGCCCTCCACAGGAGCACAAATATCTAATATTTTACCACAAGTCTGTAAAATTTTGACCTACCGCTTGGATAGAAGTATAAACTCTTTGTTCAGCTTATTGAATGCCAGACTTTAGAGAAAATAATGGTATGTGCAGGTCATTGAAATGACTCCATAGAAAAGTGGCATACACCAATTGAAATGCGGCTCCTGAAATTGATAACACCTAAACAAAAAAAATAAAAATAAAATTCATCAATAATTTAACATGAAAACCTCAAACCAAAAAAGTGTAACTCAACAATTTATTTAATATATATATATATATATATAATTCTTATGTTGCACATTTTGTTTAATTTAAGCAAATTTACTTAAGTGAATCAAATGAATTGTATCAACCATTTGTTAGAAAGAATACCACTTCTATAATTAATTAGGATCAAATAACAATTATAGTTATTTTGATTGTATTAGTTTAGTTTGGTATTTCTATCTGAACAAGGTTTAATATTATGTTAGCAAGGCCAAATGAGAGAATATTATAATTAATTCTATTACTTATAATTAACGTGGCCTTTATGATTTAATCTAAACCAAGTTTATTTATTAACTTTAACTAAAGAGTGCAATGATTTTGATATAACACGGACAAATTTATACTTTATTTTATATGAAAATATATGCTGCTCTGATACCAAAATAAAATCTATGATACCAAATATTAAATACAAACTTATGTCCCATAATTCTGCCATTATGAAAATTATGTTTATCAAGTATGCTTAATTAACAGCACACACCCTTCCAAAATAACCAACATTGTTATTTAGCTATATTATAGATTGTAGAATTAGAAATAACATAAAATTCATTTATTTAGTAAATATCAAGAATAATTATGAATAAACAAGTACTAGCAATTGGCCAAAATCTCTGCAAACAATATTGTAGAGACCACGTCCAATAGCAAATGTCATGATACTAGTCGTTATTTTAATTATCTCCCAAATTATGCTTTCAATTGAAATGGAAGGAATATCCAAAAAGAAAGATGCATTGCCTAGAACAAAACTCAAGAGATAGCAGTAAAACTGTCATTTTATTTTGTACTTTATAAATAACAAGTAAAACCCTTTGATTAAAAAAAGAAAAAACAAAAAAAATAGTAAGATTGGGATTATAAAAAACAAGTATGACGAATAAAATATCAAACAAGATAAAATCATATATAAAAAAAATTGGGTTATTTTAAGAACAAGAAGAAACATTTATCATCCAATGATGCTATTTAGTAAATTAATAGCAAATTTCAGACTTTCCAAGGTATAGAAGTTAGCTCGAGAGACATGTATCCTACAAATCATATGCCTTGTCATCTGCTTTGGTAGTAATGGAGCCGATACAACGTGAACAGACAATCTTAGAAAACGGCTTGCAGGAGAAGATGAAGCAATGAAAAATTAATGTGGCCTATATGAATTAATCTAAACTAACTTTATTTATTAATTTTAACTAAAGAGTGCACTAATTTTAATATAACACGAACAAATTTATACTTTATTTTATATGAAAATACGTGTTGCTCTGATACCAAAATAAAATATCTGCTACCAAATATTCAATGCAAACTTATTTCCCATAATTCTGTCATTATGAAAATTATGCTTATAAAGTATACTTAATTAGCAGCACACACCCTTCCAAAATGACCAGAATTGTTATCTAGCTATATTATAGATTGTAGAATTAGAAATAACATAAAATTCATTTATTTTGTAAATATCAAGAATAATTATGAATAAACAAGTACTATCAATTGGCCAAAATATCTGCAAACAATATTGTAGAGACCACGTCCAATAGCAAATGTCATGATACCAGTCGCTATTTTAATTATCTCCCAAATTATGCTTTCAATTGGAATGAAAGGAATATCCAAAAAGAAAAATGCATTGCCTAGCACAAAACTCAAGAGATAGCAGTAAAACTGCCATTTTATTTTGTTCTTTATAACGCACAAGTAAAACCCTTTGATTAAAAAAAGAAAAAATAAAAAAATTAGTAAGATTGGGATCATAAAAAACAAATATGACGAATAAAATATCAAACTAGTTAAAATAATATATAAAAAAAATTGGGTTACTTTAAGAACAAGAAGAAAGATTTATCATCCAATGATGCTATTTAGTAAATTAACAACAAATTTCAGACCTTCGAAGGCATAGAAGTTAGCTCGAGAGACGGGTATTCTAAAAATCATATGCCTTGTCGTCTACTTTGGTAGTGATGGAGCCGATACAACGTGAACAGACAACCTTAGAAAACGGCTTACAAATGGAGATGAAGCAAGGGGAAATTAATGTGGCCGATATGATTTAATCTAAACCAAGTTTATTTATTAATTTTAACTAAAGAGTGCATTGATTTTGATATAACACGGACAAATTTATATTTTATTTTATATGAAAATACGTACTGCTCTGATACCATAATAAAATATCTGATACCAAATATTAAATACAAACTTATGTTTCATAATTCTGCCATTATGAAAATTATGCTTATAAAGTATGATTAATTAGCAGCATACACCCTCCCAAAATAACTAGCATTGTTATCTAGCTATATTATAGATTGTAGAATTAGAAATAACATAAATTCATTTATTTTGTAAATATCAAGAATAATTATGAATAAACAAGTACTAACAATTGGCCAAATTCTCTGCAAACAATATTGTAGAGACCACGTCCAATAGCAAATGTCATGATACTATTCGCTATTTTAATTATCTCCCAAATTATGCTTTCATTTGGATTGGAAGAAATATCCAAAAAGAAATATGCATTGCCTAGCACAAAACTTAAGAGATAGCACAAAACTGCCATTGTATTTTGTACTTTATAACGCACAAGTAGAATCCTTTGATTAAAAAAAGGAAAAAAGAAAAAATTAGTAAGATTGGGATCATAAAAAACAAGAATGACAAATAAAATATCAAACTAGATAATATCATATATAAAAAAAACTTGGGTTACTTTAAGAACAAGAAGAAAAATTTATCATGCAATGATGCTATTTAGTAAATTAATAGCAAATTTCAGACCATCCAAAACATAAAAGTTAGCTCGAGAGACGGATATCCTAAAAATCATATGCCTTGTCGTCTGCTTTGGTTGTGATGGAGCTGATACAACGTGAACAGACAACCTTAGAAAATGACTTGCAGGTGGAGATGAAGCAATAGAAAATTAATGTGGCCTATATGATTTAATCTAAACCAAGTTTATTCATTAATTTGAACTAAAGAGTATATTGATTTTGATATAACATGGACAAATTTATACTTTATTTTATATGAAAATACGTGCTGCTCTGATACCAAAATAAAATCTCTGATACCAAATATTAAATACAAACTTCTGACCCATAATTCTGTCATTATGAAAATTCTTCTTATCAATTATGCTTAATTAGCAGCACACACCCTCCCAAATGAGCAGCATTATTATCTAGCTATATTATAGATTGTAGAATTAGAAATAACATAAAAATCATTTATTTTGTAAATATCAAGAATAATTATGAATAAACAAGTACTAGCAATTGGCCAAAATCTCTACAAACAATATTGTAGAGACCACGTTCAATAACAAATGTCATGATAGTAGTCGCTATTTTAATTATCTCCAAAATTATGTTTTCATTTGTATTGGAAGGAATATCCAAAAAGAAAGATGCATTGCCTAACACAAAACTCGAGAGATAGCAGTAGAACTACCATTTTATTTTGTACTTTATAACGCACAAGTAGAATCCTTTGATTAAAAAAAGAAAAAAAATAAAAATATTAGTAAGATTGGGATCACAAAAACAAGTATGACGAATAAAATATCAAACTAGATAAAATAATATATATAAAAAAACTTGGGTTTACTTCGAGAATAAGAAGAAAGATTTATCATCCAATGATGCTATTTAGTAAATTGATAGCAAATTTCAGACCGTCCAAGGCATAGAAATTAGCTCGAGGGATTGGTATCCTACAAATCATATGCCTTGTCGTCTGTTTTTGGTAGAGATGGAGTCGATGCTACGTGAACAGACAATCTTAGAAAACGACTTGTAGGAGGAGATGAAGCAAGGAGAATTATTTGGACGAAAATAAGAAGAGCGAAACCAAATGAAGTTTCATGGTGATTTGAAGCGCAAACCAATAGAACTCTAAATTACTAGACTTCTAATGCCTGGATATAACAAAAAAAATAACTTTAAAATTTGAATTCTCCAAACAGAAATTAGATTTTATTTTGACAAAATACAATGGCCAATTAAAACATAAATTTCAATTTTAAAAACTAGCCGTCCATTATATATTTGATATTTAAAAAAAAGTTAGATGATAATCCAAAACCCCTTCATCTCATAAGTCAAAAAATATTAATTTGATACTCCCATACAAACTAAAGTTAAAAAATTCAACAAATTTAAGAAGAATTTGACGGAATTGGATCATGCACTCAAGCATCGGAACCAAGTGAAACTAGAGAGATGTTGCCATGCACTCTAGTAAACATATTCAAAACTACAATATTATCATTTTTTGATGTTTAATAAATGACAAGACACAACATTTTTAAAGCTAATTCAATAGAAAAAGTTGAAAAGAATTAATGTATAACTAAAGAAGAAAAAAATAATCTGAGAGGAGAGGAACAAGATACAATCTTTTTAAAATAATTACTCGAAAATTTCTGAAAAATGTATAACCAAAGATACAGAAATAAACTGTGAGTAACATAAAATAATGCATTAGTTTGAAAGAGATACCTAGATTGTGCACTTAGAGCGAAACCTCAACAATCTCGATTAATTATAGATCTTTAGATCCTGCATGTGACACCCCGTCGAATACTGTAACATGACAACACGCGACGGAGTGCCCGCCGCGGATGCCTACTGCACCCGCAAGGCTTACTATTACTTAATTTACCAATTGATATTGATTCTACTCAAATAATATACCGATTAATTAGAAATTTATAATTAATTACTTAAATATAAAGTAAATCCTATAAAGGCCTGGTATTTTGGATTACTAACCACAATATCCAATGGTCTGCTACTCGTCTTGCTGTCCAGCACTTGCTCTAAAACCTGGAACCCACAACCAATAGTGGAAAACAATGCAAAAAGCACAGAATGAGATAAATAAAATTTATCTCAGTACGGTATTCAGTTCCAGCCACTTGAGTTTTGATTATCATGTGTTGGAACTAAATACAAGACTGAGTCAAATCAATTCCAAATCAAATTTCATTTCTTTTTATTTCAAATAACATTAAAACTAGACTTTCAATCAAGCAATGCAATTAGACAAATAAATTCAATACTCTTAGAAATCAATTTCTTTTCTTTGAATTCAAAATATGACAATTATCATTTCAATTACCTGAACAAATAATTAATAACTTGTTTCCAATAGAAATAGCAAGGTCAAATCAATTCAATCAATGCAATATGAAATGTGAGCTCGGCATCAATTCCATAACAATTCAAATATCAATGTATAGCAAAAGCCGACTCATTTGGTTGGACAATTACCTAATATGCAAGTCTGGTTTATCACAAGTCAATCATTTCAGTCATTTCCTTCAGATACCGCGAACCACCCTATAGATGGATGCCAACGGCCAATTCAATTCATACATAATTCCATCAATTAAATCATCAAAATGTACAAGCAAGCTGGGAACACTCACACTCCGGTCCATTCCAGACTAGACCTACTGAGTCCCGGTACATAAGCGCTTATTACACGGTGCTTGGTAGGATGGGTCATGACTCCACCTCCAAACATTACGAGTGTCTATTTCAACCACACAAGCTGTACTTACCTCAATCAAATCACATTTCAATCGGATACCATTCAATATGTCACTTTCCAACATTTCAATCGGATACCATTCAATATGCCACTTTCCAATCATGCATCAATATACAATTTCACAAAATGATCTCACGAACAAAATTCCAATTATGAATTCAGAATGCATAATGATAATAATAATAATAATAATAATAATAATAATAATAATAATAATAACAATAATAACAATAATAACAATAATAACAATAATCAGAATACATATCACATATAATTAAAACTCAAGTGAAATTCGTACCTCATAGCTAGGCAAATCCAAAGCAAAAGCAAGCGAGAGCATAAGACAAGCCAAATAATCCAATCAATAAGTACACAAGCAGTTTCTTTGACTCTTCTCGACCTTGACACTTGATTTTCTGACTCTAATAAAAATAAATTATAACCTTAAGTTCTTACTTATTTACAAAACCGAAGTTATAATTATTTTAAGCCTTCAATTAATTCTAATCTTAATTTCCTCAAAATCCAACTTAATAATTTTGATTTCGGAAATTCAGCCAACAAAAACAAGGAACATACAAGCACAAACCCAACAGAAGTGATTTTCAATTGACAGATCGAAGATTAACCTAAATCAAGCATTCACAGAGTCAAACGAGCAACTGAACAAGCCATTGACAAAACAGACTAGATTGAACCAATATCAAGCATAACATCTAACAATTTTGATTAGACTCATAGCAGCAAAATTCCTAAAAGAAACATTCAACACTTAACAGTTCAAACCAAAGCCTCAATCAAGCATCCTTAAATCCCTAACAGATCAGATCAAGCCCCAAGCAAAAACACAAGTAGGAGCAGGTCAAATAGAGGCATTGCACACACTCAACGTTTAATCAAATGACTCAACAGTTCAAATAGCGATTTCAGAGCAGTATAACAAATTGAGTGCATGCCTCACAACAAGGTGTAAGCCTAAACGATTAACTCAAGTGCTAAACAACACACAAGTACCATAGATTACCAAGGAATAACACGAAACCGATACGGATTTCTCTAAACCACTAAACAGACCATTTAATAGAACATTTGAGACATCAGACCCCTAACAACCCAAGCATCAAACCTAATAGCATTCACAACAGTCCAGATGCTAAGCACATAGTCATTTGAGGCATCAAATCGACAACAGATCAAATCCAAGCAGTACAAAACCTCAATCGGGCTCACAAACAGATCAACAAAGCTCAAACGACCATTCAATTCAAGGCATCACAAACACAAATCAATTTCAAGTATTTCATGCCTCAGTCAAGTACAGTCAAGCAAACAGAACAAGACACAAAGGGAGAGAGGTTACTTACTCAATTTCGGCCAAAGACCGGCGACGCGACAAAAGGAGTCGAATTCGTCATTTCTCGATTTTCGCCCCTTAATCCTCGAAAGAACTCTGCAAGACCACTTGGAAATCGATGGATAGGACCCCAGAGTGCTCCAGGTCGAACGGCGGCCAAAACCGACGAGTTCGCTCCATTTCCCGAAAAACTTCCGTCGAGAAATACGACGAGGAGAGGCCATCAATCGACGATCCGAAGGTAGATATTGCAAGAGGGTAGTGAGGTGAACGTGTGGGTACTTTGATCCGGTGAAATGGTGGAGAAATGGAGGTGGATGGATTTAAGGGGGGGAGGCTTCGGTTTGGGAGAGAAGAGAGGCGTAAGCCTCTCTGTTGGTGCCGAAAGAAAAAAGAGAGAGAGAGAGAGCTGGGTCCCCTTTTTATTTCCGATTTTTTTTTTTTTTTTTGGTTGTCACATTCTTCCCTCCTTATAAAAAAATTTCGACCTCGAAATTTATCTAAATACATAGCAATCATACAATCAATAATACAATCAAATAGTACAAACATATTATGCAACAACTATCAAGCAATTTCAAATTAATGCAATGCGAGAGAGCCTGACATTTTATTCAATTCAAAATCAAAATACTACTAATAATACTAGAATGTCGGTCCAATCTCGGTGAATTAAATGCAAGCATGACAATCCTAAGTCACAATCAGAGATCAATCAATTCAGAGTCAGATATCGCGAGTCTCTTTCTCAGAGAGAAACCAGCGATTACAGATATTCAGGTACCGTGAATCACCTCTAAAGAGGGTTGCCAACGGTCAATTCAATTCCCTTTACAATTCAGACAATTCCGTATCATATCATCATAACAATTCAAATAACCAAACACTACAAGCAGAGAATACTACCACTCCTTACGTTATCATTTAAAAACAAATCTTTCAATTCTTGTAACTAGTAACATTTTGAAATATCCAGTTCTTTTCTTATCTTTTAGGAAGCACGGTAATATCAAAATTATTCTTGGCTGCCTTGGTGATCAGTCAAGGAAGTAAGAATAATTCTTATATTATTGAGATTCAATTAACAAGTCAGATGATCAGTCAGCTTGTTTGATCCTTGTGCCAACAAAAGATAATAAGATCTTTACTCAAATAAGTTCCAAAAGTTTGTGCATACTATAGTAAATTTAGAAATCCTTAATATTCCAATTAGCATTAATATAACATAGAACATGCTTACTATAATAACCAAAATCCTTTAACTTGCCATACCAACTCTTTTTTTTGTGCACTTATCAAAATCACTTTACATTTCAAACATTAGAAAATAAGCTCTATTAATTTCATCCACAAAAATTGTTACAACCTATTAAACATAACTTTTAAAATTACAACACATATATAAAATAATCAAGCAATTATAAACAATTAATATATTAGATATATACAAATACAAAGCATATGTATCCTATAATACTTATAACTTAGCTAGACAAATATTATTTAGCTAGCACAAATAGTAATAAATCAACTTACCTACAAAACAACCCTTTAGACGCACCCATTCTCACGCAATCTATTGGTCTGGTTTGGTTGTTAAACCATGCTCTGATACCATCTGTGACACCCCGTCGAATACTGTAACATGACAACACGCGACGGAGTGCCCGCCGCGGATGCCTACTGCACCCGCAAGGCTTACTATTACTTAATTTACCAATTGATATTGATTCTACTCAAATAATATACCGATTAATTAGAAATTTATAATTAATTACTTAAATATAAAGTAAATCCTATAAAGGCCTGGTATTTTGGATTACTAACCACAATATCCAATGGTCTGCTACTCGTCTTGCTGTCCAGCACTTGCTCTAAAACCTGGAACCCACAACCAATAGTGGAAAACAATGCAAAAAGCACAGAATGAGATAAATAAAATTTATCTCAGTACGGTATTCAGTTCCAGCCACTTGAGTTTTGATTATCATGTGTTGGAACTAAATACAAGACTGAGTCAAATCAATTCCAAATCAAATTTCATTTCTTTTTATTTCAAATAACATTAAAACTAGACTTTCAATCAAGCAATGCAATTAGACAAATAAATTCAATACTCTTAGAAATCAATTTCTTTTCTTTGAATTCAAAATATGACAATTATCATTTCAATTACCTGAACAAATAATTAATAACTTGTTTCCAATAGAAATAGCAAGGTCAAATCAATTCAATCAATGCAATATGAAATGTGAGCTCGGCATCAATTCCATAACAATTCAAATATCAATGTATAGCAAAAGCCGACTCATTTGGTTGGACAATTACCTAATATGCAAGTCTGGTTTATCACAAGTCAATCATTTCAGTCATTTCCTTCAGATACCGCGAACCACCCTATAGATGGATGCCAACGGCCAATTCAATTCATACATAATTCCATCAATTAAATCATCAAAATGTACAAGCAAGCTGGGAACACTCACACTCCGGTCCATTCCAGACTAGACCTACTGAGTCCCGGTACATAAGCGCTTATTACACGGTGCTTGGTAGGATGGGTCATGACTCCACCTCCAAACATTACGAGTGTCTATTTCAACCACACAAGCTGTACTTACCTCAATCAAATCACATTTCAATCGGATACCATTCAATATGTCACTTTCCAACATTTCAATCGGATACCATTCAATATGCCACTTTCCAATCATGCATCAATATACAATTTCACAAAATGATCTCACGAACAAAATTCCAATTATGAATTCAGAATGCATAATGATAATAATAATAATAATAATAATAATAATAATAATAATAATAATAACAATAATAACAATAATAACAATAATAACAATAATCAGAATACATATCACATATAATTAAAACTCAAGTGAAATTCGTACCTCATAGCTAGGCAAATCCAAAGCAAAAGCAAGCGAGAGCATAAGACAAGCCAAATAATCCAATCAATAAGTACACAAGCAGTTTCTTTGACTCTTCTCGACCTTGACACTTGATTTTCTGACTCTAATAAAAATAAATTATAACCTTAAGTTCTTACTTATTTACAAAACCGAAGTTATAATTATTTTAAGCCTTCAATTAATTCTAATCTTAATTTCCTCAAAATCCAACTTAATAATTTTGATTTCGGAAATTCAGCCAACAAAAACAAGGAACATACAAGCACAAACCCAACAGAAGTGATTTTCAATTGACAGATCGAAGATTAACCTAAATCAAGCATTCACAGAGTCAAACGAGCAACTGAACAAGCCATTGACAAAACAGACTAGATTGAACCAATATCAAGCATAACATCTAACAATTTTGATTAGACTCATAGCAGCAAAATTCCTAAAAGAAACATTCAACACTTAACAGTTCAAACCAAAGCCTCAATCAAGCATCCTTAAATCCCTAACAGATCAGATCAAGCCCCAAGCAAAAACACAAGTAGGAGCAGGTCAAATAGAGGCATTGCACACACTCAACGTTTAATCAAATGACTCAACAGTTCAAATAGCGATTTCAGAGCAGTATAACAAATTGAGTGCATGCCTCACAACAAGGTGTAAGCCTAAACGATTAACTCAAGTGCTAAACAACACACAAGTACCATAGATTACCAAGGAATAACACGAAACCGATACGGATTTCTCTAAACCACTAAACAGACCATTTAATAGAACATTTGAGACATCAGACCCCTAACAACCCAAGCATCAAACCTAATAGCATTCACAACAGTCCAGATGCTAAGCACATAGTCATTTGAGGCATCAAATCGACAACAGATCAAATCCAAGCAGTACAAAACCTCAATCGGGCTCACAAACAGATCAACAAAGCTCAAACGACCATTCAATTCAAGGCATCACAAACACAAATCAATTTCAAGTATTTCATGCCTCAGTCAAGTACAGTCAAGCAAACAGAACAAGACACAAAGGGAGAGAGGTTACTTACTCAATTTCGGCCAAAGACCGGCGACGCGACAAAAGGAGTCGAATTCGTCATTTCTCGATTTTCGCCCCTTAATCCTCGAAAGAACTCTGCAAGACCACTTGGAAATCGATGGATAGGACCCCAGAGTGCTCCAGGTCGAACGGCGGCCAAAACCGACGAGTTCGCTCCATTTCCCGAAAAACTTCCGTCGAGAAATACGACGAGGAGAGGCCATCAATCGACGATCCGAAGGTAGATATTGCAAGAGGGTAGTGAGGTGAACGTGTGGGTACTTTGATCCGGTGAAATGGTGGAGAAATGGAGGTGGATGGATTTAAGGGGGGGAGGCTTCGGTTTGGGAGAGAAGAGAGGCGTAAGCCTCTCTGTTGGTGCCGAAAGAAAAAAGAGAGAGAGAGAGAGCTGGGTCCCCTTTTTATTTCCGATTTTTTTTTTTTTTTTTGGTTGTCACACTGCACATAAAAAAAAATAGAAAATCTCAATTTATTGATAGCAAATTGACCTAAAACGATAATGAGAATCAATCGACCAAGACAAGCACAAACCTAACCAAACAATTTACACTGCCAATGTCGATGTGGATAGCTTTCCATTCATTGCTGAAATTTTTAGGCTATTTACGACACTTAAAAAATTTTACTTTTATTTTTATTAGTTGTAGTAAAGTTGGACTTTATTTCAAATTGACAAATGACTTCAAAAAGAAGAAGGTTCCGCTACCAACATTTTGGTTGCCCCCAAATGTCAACATTTTACTATTAAGTTATTTTTTCAAATTTAAAAATTCAAATGTTAAATCCAAACCATTGATCTTATTTAGTTTAATGAGCGATGCATTTTCATAAAGTTTTATAAATTTTGGAGTTTATTTGATACTCGATCGAGAGAAAGAAAAACAAATGAACCTTGTTAACTATGATATATTTGTTCTAATACGTTCATGTTTTAGCCTTTGATCGAGTATCAAATGAACTCTAAAATTTTTAAAACTTATATGAAAACTCATCGCTTGATAAATTAAATAAGATCAACAGTTTGGATTTAATGTTTGAATTTTTAAATTTTAAAAATTAACTAAAAAGTAAAATGTTAGCATTTGGGAACAACCAAAATGTTGGTAGCGGAAGTTTACTCCTTCAAAAAATGATAGCAACTAAAAAAATCATCAATAATGTAATATGAAAATCTCGACACCAAAAAATGTAGCTGAACGATTTATTTAGTATATATATAAGAATATTTATGAAATTAGTTGGCTAACATGCTGCATCAATCACGTTTAACATATTGTATATGGATTCAACTAATACATATTGTGAACTTCATATGTCATGTGACTATCCGACTTAGATTATTTTGAAAATCCCGCTATGAAAATCATGATAGATACTAATTTGATGACGACTGTAATTGTTGGTACGGATAGTTTCATATGGTCAAATGCTACAATTTCAACAATAATATACCCTTCAACAATGACTAGTAGCATTATCTATATTATGTATTGTGGAATTAAAAATAACATAACATTCCTTAACTTTTCAAATAACAAGAATAATTACTGAATAAACAAGTATCATGAATTGACCAATATCTTAGTGTAATACCATAGAAATTACCTCCGATAGTAAATATGTGATGCCTATCATGTGGAATCGAAGGGATATCTAAAAATAAAGAAGTGATGCCTATCAGTTCTCTTTGTAGACTTTGTTCACTTTTTCTTGTATTGCTTTTTCAGATTTTATATTTTTATTTTTGTTAAAAAATGCATAATACAAACTCATGCGCTTCTTTATCTGGTATAGGGACAAAACTAATTAAGAATATTTTTGCTCCAAATCGGCCAAATTTTGTGAGATTTTTTTTACTCTCAAATTATTAACAAATTTGTGAATTTTGAAATGTCTTTGTATCTAACATTTTCTGGATTATATTTAGTATATTGAATTGTTGATTTTCTCTAATATCTTATTACAAGATTCATATACGAATAATTATATATCAAATCGTGAATATTATGACTACACTTGTATATAACATATTTTATGATAAAAGATAAACTTTTTGCCAATAATTGACCTTTTTCTATGTACAATATCTCAAAACTATTACTATTTTATATTGTTTATACAAATCAAGATATACATAAAAAAATTGAAATAACACATGCATGATATATCATGTGCAACGCTCCTCTCCCCCATCCTAACTCTCTGTCTACAACACAAAACTCTTTTAGTTCACTTTCTAATGATGACTTGCAAAACATTATTTTTCAAAACTTAATTTATTGATTGCATTAGAGCAAACACAGAGGTTACAATTTTCAAGCATCTCAGGGTTTGAATTGCTAACTTACTTAACAAGTACTTTTGGAAAACATTTTGAAATTTTTTTTGTATCCGAGAGATTCAAATATTGCATTCTCTCTGTTTTTTTGCAATTGATGTCATAAGTTTTTATATATGCTTCTATTTTCCTATATTATATTTTATTTCTTTCATTTTTTTGTTTCTCTTTTATCCAATGTTTTGAAAATCGGACCGGACCGGCCGGTTTAACCGCGAACTGGAACCTAGTCTGGTCCAATCCAACAACTTTAAAAAAACCGTCGGTTTTTTCTATATGAAACAATTGAAAAAAATGGTAGAAAAGAAATTGCATGAGCGTCAATCGACCTCAAGAACTCTTGTTAAGACAACAAGAGCCTAAACCACCAGACCAACATATAACTTTTAGTATTGATCGATTAGCCTTAATTTACTTATATTTATTATAAAATCGTCCGGATTTTTTATCGGGCCAATCTTTGGTTCAAGAGATATGAGTCGACCTTGGTTCAGCTGGTTGAACCGATTAAACCGCTGAATCGTTTGGTTAGCCGGTTCGATGACCGGTCCGGTTTTAAAAACATTGCTTTTATCACTAAGTTGTAGAATGCACCACGTTCTGCTTCGGACATTAAAGATTATCTTCTTATTTTGTAGCTCCTAGTTTTCAAACCGAACATGATCATGTACTTGTTTTAAATTATATGATTATCAAAAGACCAGTGATTAAGATAAAATGTACCGAACGAGAATAGACTTAGTTGCAAAAAATGTATATGCGACAATAAATTGAGTGGTCAAAACAATAAATGTGATTATTAATTGGTAATAATCAGTACAAAATTATCAATGAGAATGGTTTAAATGTCTATATTTTAAATGATTTTATTTATGGATTTAATTTCAAAACTTCAATAACTTAAGATTCAAAACTCTAATATAAAAAGAGAGTTGCTAGTGTCAAACATATAGGACACGTACACTTGTCCAACGCGATGAAATTTTAATTTTTAAAATTGGAATGACCGATCCAAACCGCTCAAATTGTTCTGTGTTATAAAATCTTCATGGAGACCAAATTTTATATTTTTTCAAATTTTTTTACTATTTTTTTGAAATTTTTCAATATGCTCAATCTAAAAAGTTCTGAACCCTTCAATTTTGAAAATTCGAAAAAAATAGTTAGAAAATATGAAAAAATATAAAATTTGATTATCAAAGATATTTTAATATAAAGATCATATTGAGCGGTTTGGATCGTCCGTTTGAAATTTTAATGTGCTACGTTTGAATCGTGTTTGACGTCCTATATGTTTTATTCTAGCATTACTCATATAAAAAAGCAACAATATTTAATCTCTTTCGCATAGTAGTATAGTACAACATAAAAAATTATAATATTTGACTTTGACTTCATTGACATCATGATCGTGTAAACCATCCAAAAATAGATTTATTGCTATATTATTCATCTATTAATATATATAAAAAAGTAATGCAATTTGAATATTGTTAGCCGATTTTTATTTTTGCCTTGGTTAGCCAAGTTGTTTATTTAAACACAGAACTTATATATAACTGTGGCACCATTTGCTGCTATTAGAGCCAATGATACTGTACGACATGGTTTGGTCGCTGAATGAGTTTTGACCCGGCTCTAGTCAAATTAATATAAGAGGAGGTTTCCTGTCACAAGTTTAGGGTGCTATTAAATGTTACAATTTTAATTTTTCGTAATTTTTTTATTATTTGAAATGTAAATGTCCAATTCAAATCGTTGATCTTCTTCGTTTTAACGAGTGATGCATTTTCATATAAATTTTATAAAATTTGAAATTAATTTGATACTCGATTAAGAGATTAAAAAAGGAACTAATCTGGTTAACCATAACAGATTAACTATAATAGGAAAAAATAGATTTATGCCACTTCAAAGTTTAAAAATTAGAAATTTGCCACTCTAAAATTGAACCTTTAAAAATTACCACTCTAAATAAAATTTAATAAGAAAATTGCCACTTTTATGTATAAATTATCTCTTTTCATTTCTAACTTCTCATATTGACTAAAATTGCCTCTAGATATTTGGCACTGTGCATACTAGGCCATGTAGCGCTGTGTTTAACATTTATTTTATTCATGTGGGTCGCAATAAAAAGGCACTAATAATGTTAATTTCAAAGAAAATAATTTAGCATTTTAGGGTTTGAAGGGACCGTGAAAGTTCACCTGGTTGAAATTGAGTGCTGTGACAAAGTCAAAAACAGGACTTGATAGTTGATAATTAGGAAAGTTGCATTCGGCACAATTTTCTAGTACGCTCAATCAAGAAATTAAGAAATAAACAATCACAAAATTTTGGATAATATGAAAATCGACACAATTTTTGCTGGAGCTGCCATGACGAGAAGAAAAACGAGGGAGACGGGGATGAGAGAGATATTTTGGTCAATACAAAAAATTAGATATGACAAGGGATGATTTATACAAGAAAAGTTGAATTTTTCTAATAAAATTGAGTTTAGGGTGTCAAATTTCAAAGGATCAATTTTGAAATGGCAAATGTCTAATTTACAAACTTTAGAGTGGCATAAATCTAATTTTTCCATTATAATATGTTCATGGCTTGACATCTGGATCAAGTTTCAAATCAACTAAAAAAATTATAAAGCTTATATATATGGAAATCCATCGCACATTAAAGCGAAAAAGATCAACGGTTTAGATTCGAATTTTACATTTTATAACATAAAATTTTAACGACAAAGTAAAGTCGTGGTATTTGGTGGCACCGGAACTTTACTCTTAATATAAATCACTTTATTTTTTTAAGGATAATAGAAAACATGATGATAATTGCGATCAAGCTCTAAAACAATTAAGTAATCATTAATTATTTTTTATAAAGCCGTTAATGACCTCTTTCTAAAAATAGAAAGCACGTTCACCCTTTCGTTCACGTTTCCATTTTCCGCTTCACCCATGTTTTATGCAGTCACCCTCACTCCCTGTTCCCTGCGTGTTCACCCTTCCGTGACCCCCTCATCTCCTCTCACGTCTCTCTTCCTCATCTTCTGTCCCTCTCTCCCTCATCATCTCACTCGTCTCCTCTACGCCTCACTTTTATCCCTCATCTCCTCTACGCCTCTCTTCCTCACCCTTATTTTCTCTGCATCTCACCCCTTTTTTTTCCGCACTCTTATAAACCTCGTAAAAAATACTTCCGTAATACAAATAAGGAAAAATTAGACCCATGCTACTCCAAAAGTGAGAAATTAGTAAAATGCCACCCTAAATCTAACTCTTATCAAAATGCCACTCTATACTCAAATTATTTAGAGAATTGCCAACATCTCTAAATTATAGTAATTTCTCTTATTGACTAAAATACCATTTATTTATTTATTTCAATTATTTTCTTATTACTGAAACTATCTATCTTCAGGCCTTCATGATGTTTCCTCAATCCATCCAAAAAAGATAGGTCCAGTAAACAACACGTATAAATAAATTTCTAATACAACTTATTTTCATTATCTTCTTCGACTTCTTCTTAAAAAATAATAAGAGATTGGTAATCCATCTTAGCCGAGCCTAATAACTCAAAAGAAGTACTCGTGGCTGCTTCACCTTGCAATTCTGTACAAAAAAATCATTAAGTTAAAACTAAGAGAACACCAAAGTCAGTTTTTGTTTAATAAACAAATCGACAAATAATTACATAATTGAATTTAAACATATTTTGTCTAATAAGTGCCTAACATTAGCTTCTGCATAGTGGTATTAACCAGTAACACTTGATGTCACAGGAATTTTTCTAATACAAATTATTTTTGAAGTCATGGATAGAGATAAAGCAACGGAATACCAATAAAATCTAGGTCATACCCTTTGCCGTCTCCTTATCGTTTCGAGTGATATCTTAGGTTCCGTCGGGGGCAAAAAGGTTTCTTCAAAGCACAGGGGAGGTGGAGCGGCCGATGGAGTGGCAGCGGAATGAGTCGGAGTGGTGACGGAGCATAGAGTTTAGTCATCTCAGACTCTGCTGCTCTGGGTTGAGGAGACGATATTGCGACGGAATAGAAACTATTTTTGAAAATAATTGAAATAATTAAATAAAGGGGTTTTTTTTGTCAATATGAGAAAGTATTATACTTCTGAGATGTTTTATACGGTGATGGTGGCAATTCTCTAAATAAATTAAGTATAGAGTGGCATTTAGCTAAGAGTTAAGTTTGAAGTGACATTTTGCTAATTTCGCACTTTTGGAGTGGCATGAGTCCAATGCTCCCTACAAATAAAATATTCCTTCGTGAGTGATTTATATAAAACACTCTCTTTTCATAATACTCCTGAGTCTAATTAAAATATTCCCTTGAACCTATTAATTACTCTTTTATACTGATTACTTACATTAATAATTACTCACTTAATTTATTACATACTCCCTTCATCTTATTATTTACTCCCTTACCATTAATTATATGCTTTCATAATACATATAAATACTCCTTTATGATATACAATTATGTGATTTTTTTAAATACTCTTTTATAAAAATATATATATTCTCTGAATTATTAATTACTGCCTTATATTGTTTGCTAACTCACATATCTATTAATTACGAACGGATTTTTCTTAAAAATTATTTTTGATAGGATTTTGAACTTCTTTTCAGTGTTTGATCAGAGGAAAAGGTTCATTCGATGAAAAGTAGATAACAAGGCAATTTTCAACTAGCGACTCTAAAGAAGGGATTTGATCTGACAGCCACAAGGAATGAAGACATATTGATAAAAAAATTGTTTGTTTTTATATTCTGTTTTTGCTTTGTTTGTCAGACGACTTTCTTTTTCTTTCGATGTGTTGGTTGTTGTAATAATGTTTTAAATTTTTTGTTGCTTAATAAAGCAGGTTTTTTTTTTCTGGAAGGATACTTTTAGATTTAAAAAAATGCCTTTTGCAAACTAACGAACGGTTATAATCCTTTTAATTGAACGAAACGACAAACGCAATAAATTTTTCTTTCGTTCAATAGATGAAATGCAGCACGCAACAAAAAAAAATTCATGACTTCAAACGGAATGATTAAAGAAATAGAAATGATAACTATCATATGTAGTTTTGTCATCCCTAAACACAAAGTAAACACATAAAATAGACAAGATAAAAATATAGACGATTAAAGTGAACACTTACAATGAAATAATTGTTGTCAAATCTTGTTTAGATTTTCATATGAATATTTAATTTATTTTTATTGAACTTATTTATTTGTATGTGTTCATTTTGTCTATTTTATATGTTCACTATCTATTTAGCGATGACAAGCGATGGAAAAACTACATTTGACGGTAATCAAATGACAATTCAAATGACAAAAAGGGTTTTATTATAGAAAAATGGGTTCAACCCAAACTTTTAAGTTTGGGTCCAAATACATAGCCTCTTTTATGCAAAGTAAGCCCAGAGTTTGTGGTAAGCAGGCCGAATATAAACAAGTAAAAGATTATCAATTTATCATAATTTTGTCGATAATTCTAAAACGAACTTCGTGTTTGGGGTCCAAATACGTAACCTTATTTTTTTGTAAAGTGAGCCCAGAACTTGTTGTAATAATGTAGGCCGATTCTAATTTTAAAGCGAATGGAAGATTATCATCATTTTAACGATAAATATTAGCAGATGTCATCCCCCAACCAAATAGGAGAAAGAATGAGATCATGTAATAAGAATATTTTTCCCTTCATGTCAACACATTTGTTACTATTTGAACAAGTACATTAAACAGAGGGTATTGGTCACTCGAGGAAACGAAAAGAACTGGATTGATACAAGGCGATAGCAGTGGCACTACGTCACTTTCAAAATAATGCAATTAAAAAAGGGGAAATTGTTTTTATGCCACTTCAAAAGAAGAAAATTGTGAAAATGCCACTCAAAAGTTAATTCTTCTATAAATGCCACCATGACCATATAAAAGTGCTACATGAACTCCAAGAATTGTCCCCAAGAGGAACCAGATGGTATAATCAAACCTGAAAAGGCCGACCTAGAATATTTTTGAAATAAAAGTCATTTAAGAATAAACCAGTAGAAATTATAAAAATCCTTACAAAATTTAATTTTCTTTTTGAGTGACTGACGCCTCAGTGCAAACAGTATAATTTACAAAGAAGCACGCTTAAGGCAGCAGAAACAATCCACCAACCGGCAGTCGATTTTGTCAAGCCACAAGACATCACCGGGCGAGCAATAGAAGTACAATTTAAGCAAAATAACATAATTATCCAATTGTTGCTTAAATTGACTGAAGAAGTTGAAGATCTGAAAGCAGTAGTTAAGAAAATAGAAGTTTCGAAAGGAAAGGAAGTCACTCAAACTGACGACCTGACTGACTCCCTAAATCAGATCCAGCAACAACTTCAAAAGTTGAGCCTAAGAGAGCCCAGCAAGCCGGCAATACCGAAACCAAAAGGCAAACTTTTTGTGTTCAAAAACCCAAAAGAAATATTTGAAGCCGAGAAAAAAAAGGCAGCATGAGCAGAACACAAACAACAGAGGCGGCTGATATCTCATTTTTATATGCTTATTTAGACCATACTTAGCACCAAAATAAGACTCAAACCAAAATAAATTGTCTCACAATTAACTGTGATTTTCAGGATATTTGGTACTGCCGCCGCTTTTTTGTTCTTTTGTAGAATTCTCGTGAAGATTGAAGACTAGACACGCAAACAAGACGAATTGGAGCTTAGGTCACTGCCAGACGTCTCATTCCTGGCCCACAGACGCATGAAAAGGACTAGAGAAGGCCTATAAAGCACCATGCCAGGCCTGGATCTCACATGAATGCTCAGACCCCAGTTATCAGCCCAGACCAGCAAAATTTCGGTCCGAAATTTGAGAATTTCGGTCCGAAATTCCATATATGGGAAGATTCTTTATGGTAATTGGAAAGAAAGGAAATTGCTCTCTTGCCTTGGCCGCCCCTGGGATTTTTCTAGGTTATTTATATGCGTCTTTCTTGACCAGAAAGCATCCATTATTCGCTCTAGATTTTTTCCATATTTTGTACTTGTGTTCTTGGCTCTTTTCACGAGATTGGGGATTAGGTCGGAAGTTTGGACAAGGCGGCAGCACGTCCAGAGTATTCGTCATCGATTCCTTAGCCTTGGGACAGCGATATTCGCATCGGATACCTTGGTTTACTCTTTTATGCTTATGTTTCGCTGTTTTATGGCTTGTATCTTACTTATTTGCATGATATTTATTGTTTCTGTTATAAACATGTTAGGCTAGACTTTGTTATGATGTTCTAGGGATAGCCAGTAGATTAATTTGGTGATATGTTATGACTTGATCATTTATGTTATGTTATGTGTTGAGTTTTGTTGAGATTGATTACTTGCTTAGCTAATTCGATTATTTGCTTCATTGCCTACCTAATGATGTCTGCAGCACCGTTAGGGCATTAGTCAAGAATAATTAATTGAATAGTTAAGTATATGAAATAAACCAACACTCGAAAGAGGAGGTTAGATGCGATTGATAGGTGCAACTTTTATTGATCTGATAGGACCTTAAATATTTCTAGAAACCTCACTTAACTCACTTAAACAATCAGACTAGGACGAAAGTATACGTTGATTGTTTACGAGGCGAAAACCAAGTTCCAAACCAAGTTAAAATCGAAATCGTGAAAACTGAGATTATAACTTAGGTCTGGTTGTTAAGTACCCTTTACATAGCATCGTGTAGAGATATCAAGTCGAAACATTCATTTTAAAGCAATTTCAGACCAAAATAGTAAGAATTTCGGACCGAAATCCTTATATTTCAGACCGAAATTTGTCTCTGTCTAGATCAAAATCGAAGACTGAGGTACTTTAGAGCCAAACTAATTGAACACTAAACCCCTAGGACATCTCTTGCATTTATTTAAACATCTAAAAACACAAAATCAAACCCCAAATTATTTTATAATTATTTTATTAGTTCTCGATTATATTTAGTAGATTCTTTTAAGTTAATTCCTCATAATTTTTATTGTCTAGCTTTTAAAAAAAACTAAGTCCGGTACTCATTTTACCGTCTCTTGGGTTCGACCCTTAGCTTTACCAGAACGAGTAGTGAGGTAGAACAAGGTTATAAATTCATTTGACCTAGGTTATAATTCCCTTATCAGCGGCCATGCCATCAGTGTCAGAAAGAGACACAAACCAAACCCCTACTGTTGAAGATCAGATCTGTGGCTATCGCCTTGGATCTAGACTTAGATTTGTGGCTCAAAGAAGACTCCCTGGTCGAGCTCGACGATACCAGCGAAGCCTTGAGCCACAAATGAATCCCGACGCTGAGCTCAATATCTCCCAATACAGATGAGCACAGCAAGTCCCAGTAGAAACTTTGTACCAAGCTGGATAGTCAGAGAGCAGACACCGAGTATACCAACATTACTCGAATGAAAGAACGTTGGTCACAGATGGTCAGCAAGTGGAGCTACCATTCATCTCAGAAGAAAGTTTTAACAAACTTTTGCAAGAAGGGCTCCAACATCTGCATATCGGGCTAATTATGGTTCGATTGTACACACTGCACTGGCGAAGTGCAGGTGTGAATGCACTAGTGTTGATCAGAGACACTAGATGGCGAGATGATAGAGCTATCATCAGCTCTATGGAGATGGATCTTACATCTGGAACGCAGTTGGCATATACTGCTCCAGATATGACTCTAAGTATCCGTGACTTTAGAGATCACATTCAACTAGTGATTCAAACTCACGGGTATGAAGGATGGCAAGGTGGAGAGAGTAACATTTTACTCTCAAGGTCCCTAATTGGACGATTGTCCAATACAAGCCACACAAATTTCAGATACAATGTTCTGAACGTGGCGGACCACCTGGCAAGTCGAGGAGTTCGAGCCATCCCTGGCTCGCAACGTACAACCACAGAACTCCTTGGAAGGCAGTGGCTTGTGAGTGCAGCTGTCATCTCACAAGTTCAGAATCCCCAAGTAGCGCGAATCTGAGCAAGGACAAACGGCTCATTGTCTGTCAGATTTGCGGGGTATACAACAACAACCCCTGAACAAGAAGCTATTCGTGGAGAAAATGATGAGGAGGAACTCGAACAAGAATTTATCAACCTACTCACAATAGATGATGATTGGTCATTCGAGGATGACCCCGAATTCTCAGGAATCTATTCAAACCCTAAGGAATTCAGTGAAGATGATTAGACGGAGCAAGATGATGACTCTTTATTGGGGAAATGGTTCCTGGCAATACTAAGAGCTGAACAAACTGAACCAACAGTTGAAATGCTGGAAACAATAAACCCGTAACAATGGTTCACTATTAAGCAGACAGACAGTGAAGACAAACTCATACAAAAGACATTTGCAGAGTTTGATTGGCTAGAAACTGTTGATGCAGAAAGAGAGTGGCCTAAAGAACAAGCCTTGATGATGACTTGTCAATGGGATGAGTCAGATGGCTAAAACGAAGATGACATACTCTCCACGGTGCAATTCCTATCTCAATTGGATGCACCAACAAACCAAAATGAAGACTTGTTACGACTTCTAGCAAAAGGTGGTGGGAAAGAGGTCAGTTCTCCAAATTATTCCGAAACAAAGTAGGATGAAGACTCATTCGAAACGGTCTATATGATAGAAGAAATGGAGTAACCATAGTTTAAAAACCTCAAAAAGAAAGTGGAAACAGTACTCTCAACAGCAGAATCTTCACTCACAAGAATACCACCTGAACCAATCATGGGCCCTGCTATGTACCCACCAGGTTCAAGGCAGCCACAAAACCTACAAATTCCAAAAATCAAAGCACGGTTGGACAACATCCACGGTGGCTATGCAAGGCAAATTAACGAAAGGTTTAATCTGCCAACAGCCCAAGCCAGTCAAGGCGCAATCCTGATTTTACCAGAAGATATTGGGCTATACTCAGAAGTTATCTCCTGATGGGAATCAATCACTCTCAACTTAATAAATGAGAAAAACTGGGCAGATAACAAATCAAAGGTCAACTACATCGAAAATCTCCAAGGTGAAACAGAGAAAAAAACCTGGATTCAGTGGAGAATGGCATTCCCCACTGAATATGAAAAATTAGTGAACATCGTCGATGATCCACAAAATGTAATATCACAAATCAGACGAATGTTCCTGTTGGAGGACCCGACAACCGGGTCCACTGAAGAACAAGATCGAGTGTACAACGACCTGGAGAGGCTTTCATGCCACAATGTGAAAGATTTTTTCGATTATATAAATGATTATAAGATCTTAGCGGCAAAATCAGGAGGGATGTACATATCTCCTGAACTCTCAACAAATTTTTCAGAAAAATGCCTCCGATCATTAGTGGAGAAATTGAGAAGGCGTTTGCTCAGAAATACCCAGGCAATACTGTAGGTGTTATTCCAAGAATACATTTCACCTACCAGTACCTGACAGAACAGTGCAAGAGAGTTGCACTCCAAAGGAGCCTCAAAGATCTCTCATTCTGTAGCCGCATACCAGTGTCAGGTTACTATCAAAAGAACAAGAAGTATGGTCTTCGGAAGGCGAAGACATACTGAGGCAAACCACATAATACGCACATCAGGGTATTCAAAAGGAAGCACGCAGATAAAGTAAGAAAATGCAAGTGCTTTATATGTGGTGAAGAAGGACATTTTGCCCGCAACTGCACAAGACAAAAGGGCAACATTGCAAGAGCAGCCATAGTCGAAAATCTAGATCTAGATGACGACTGAGATGTGCTCTCAGTAGATCAAAATGAACCAGATAGCGATGCAATCTGTTCATTTTCTGAAGGGGAAGGAAATACTGGTCATTCTTTGATGGCTGGTATAAATGAGGTACCATATGAAACCGTAATGATGGTAACGAATGAGGAAATCACATGGCGGGTGGTAATCTCAGTGCCTCAAGAAATCTAAAACTATGCGCATCAATGGGAAGACAACAGTCCAATGGCGCAGGAATTCATGAGGTGTCTATTCTGCAAGGAGCAGACTAATCTCAGGATGAGAGCACATTACAGTATATGTCATTTGACTGTCTGCCCGATGTGTTCAAGGTTCAACCTGGAAAGAAGGTTAACAATACAAATATCAAATCTCTGGTATGACAACAAGGATACCCTAATCAATGAGCTGATTGGGTATACAAACTTCCTCTTAGCAGAAAACCAAAGGCTAAAGGAAAAAATTGAAGAATTGAAGATGGAAAAAGATCTGAGTGAAATGCGAGATCCAACAAAAGGAAAAGCCCCAGAAAAGCCAGTTCTTGAAGAAGTAGATTCGGATGATAAAGCAATTGAAAACCATATCCAGAAACGAAATGGAGTGGTAATCAAAATGCTGACAGATAGAAATGAATACATCAGTACTCAAGTCTCGGATCCAAGAAAAGGGAAGAGAGTCTTAAACAGACTTTACAACATTGAGCTGACAATGGAAATACCAGGGGTTAAGAAGTTCAAAATCCAAACAATCATGGATACTGGCGCCACAGTTTGCTGCGTAGACCAGAATGCAGTTCCAAAAGAAGCTTTGGAACCAAGTGCGTAACCTATTCAAATCAACGGGGTGAACTCTTCTCAAATAGCCAACCAAAAACTCAAAGGCGGAATGATGGCTATCGAGGAAAATCGTTTCCGTATCCCTTTCAACTATGCATTCCCAATGGAACAGAGGGACGGAATCCAAATGCTGATTGGTTGTAATTTCATCCGAGCCATGTAAGGAGGGCTTAGGATTGAGGGACAAATGGTGATATGTTACAAAAATGTCACAACAATTGCGACAAAAGTTGACGCTGAGGTAGTAGCTTTAGCAGCGATCGAAAAACTAGAGCTGTCTGAGCTAGAATATTTTGAGATCCAGAGAATCACTGCATACTCTTGTGGTGAAGAATCGCAGAAATTCAAAGAAAGGTTTAGACCTCATCTTGAGAGATTAAAAGAACAAGGGTATATTGGAGAAAATCCTCTCCAACACTGGGAAAAGAATCGGATTAAGTGCAAGTTAGACATAATCAACCCGGATATCACAATCCAAGACAAGCGTCTGAAACATGTCACACCAGCAATGAAGGAGCAATTTGACAAGCATTTTCAAGTGCTACTCAAGATTGGGGTGATACGACCCAGTAAGAGCCGACATAGAACCATGGCAATGATGGTAAATTCAGGTACATCAATAGACCCAAAGACTGGCGCTGAAATCAAAGGCAAGGAGCGTATGGTATTTAATTACCGTACCCTCAATGACAATACCCACAAAGACCAATACAGCCTGCCAGGGATTAATACCATCCTTAAGAAAGTCGCCAATAGTCGGATTTACTCGAAATTCGACTTAAAAAGTGGGTTCCATCAGGTAGCCATGGATCCTGAATCGGTTGAATGGACGACTTTTGTTGTTCCAAATGGCTTGTATGAATGGCTAGTTATGTCATTCGAGTTGAAGAATGCACCAGCAATTTTTCAAAGAAAGATGGACGATTGCTTCCGGGGAACGGAAAAGTTCATAGCAGTCTACATCGATGATATACTGGTGTTTTCTGAGAATAAAGAACAGCATGCCAAACACTTGGAAGCTATGCTGACAATTTGTGAGAAATGGGGGTTTGTACTCTCCCCAACTAAAATGAAAATAGTTGTACAGAAAATCGAATTCCTAGGTGCAGTTATTGGGAACAGAAAAATCAAACTTCAGCCGCACATAATGAAGAAGATTATTTCTTTCGATGAAAAAAAAATTGAAGGAGAAGGCTGGTATGAGATCATGGCTTGGCATCCTCAACTATGCCAGATCATACATACTGAAATTGGGAACGTTACTTGGGCCATTATACTAAAAAACAAGCGAACACGGTGACAAAAGGCTCAAAAGCTCAGACTATGAGATCATCAGAAAGGTTAAACAAGCGGTGCAGCAGCTCCCAGATCTCGAGCTACCTCCAGAAGGATCCTACATCATCCTTGAAACAGACGAAAGCATGGAAGGATGGGGTGGAGTATGCAAATGGAAGAAAGCAAAGCATGACCCCCAAAACAAAGAGAAAGTTTGTGCGTATGCAAGCGGGAAATCCCAGTGATTAAATCCACAATAGATGCAGAGATCTATGCTTGCATGGAAACAATGAAGGCACTCAAGATTCACTACCTGGATCAAGTCACTCTCAGAACTGATTGCCATTCCATAATCAGTTTCTATAACAAGTCAGCACAAAACAAACCTTCAAGAGTCCGATGGATTAATTTTGTTGACTTTGTTACAGGAACAGGAGTGCAAGTAAATTTCGAGCACATTGATGGAAAGCAAAACGTACTGACTGACTCACTCTCAAGGCTTACAGCAAATATAGT
Organism: Rhynchospora pubera; assembly: GCA_028095005.1. Lineage (NCBI taxonomy): Eukaryota > Viridiplantae > Streptophyta > Magnoliopsida > Poales > Cyperaceae > Rhynchospora > Rhynchospora pubera. Next base: position 82,282,203 of record CM051462.1, on the reverse strand, counting down.
AAAAATCGGAAATTGTTACTGGGCCGTTGAACAGCTAGCAGATTTAGAAAAAGTGCTCGAGGAAACAAAAGATGCTCCCGAAGAGATCCTAAATCATCTAGCAAGAACGGTTGGCCAGATAGGCAACATGCTAGATGAGAACAGTGTTCTCAGATATCTCTAAGAAAAGGCGAAAGCGGGCATGGTGGACCGCTGGAAAAACCCACCATAACCATTGTATCTAAGGACCCTTCTGGCAGTAATCTACGGAAAACTGCTGACATTTTTAGAAAATTTGTTTTTGTTTTATGTATGTAATTTTGTAAATTTTATTTTCAGGAGATGGTGCTTGATCATTTGCGAAATTTGATGAAAATCCATGTAGGAAGTCCAACAACTGGGTTTAGACCAGAAAGTAGGCAAGCTTTCCAGCAAGCCGAGAGATAGGCAACTTCAGGAGGAGAGACAAACTCCCTTCAGGATTATGAAATAATCACTGGTGATTTAATAACAGTTTATCCAAGGTCTTTTCATTGGGAAGGAGCCATAAAGCTTAGACTCAAGGAAATACACGACGAACAATTACAGAAAACCATGAAAGAAGTTGAAAGGCTCATAACATTGAGCTATCTTCAAAAGATTTGGCTTGAACAAAGTGCATCCAAAGACAACTGGGCTAGCAGTGCGCTGGGACAAGTTAATCATAACATTGATGAGCTGATAAGAATTCGCCAAAAGATACAATTGATCCAGCAAGGCCATTACTATTAGTGAGTCCCACCATCATATGGGAATCACGTTATTGTATTAACTTTCGGTATCACTCAGGGTAGGTCGTGTCATTATTAGCCTAATTTATTAGTGCAGGAATCTTTTTTTATTTTTGGCGGACAATTATTGTACTATTGATGCCCACTAGTATGTGTAAGGACAAATTCCACCTGTAAATGTCACTAATTGAGATGGACGATGGGCCCAAACAGCGTACCCCCACTCAATTATTGAGCATCAAAGGAAGAGTCCCTTAGGCTATATAAGCAGATGGTGTTTCACTTGGCAGGACACACATCCCACACCAAGTAATCACCCTTCTCTTGTATCATTTGCCAGCAATCAATAAAATTTCCTCAGTTTCCTCTCAAAACTTTAGAACCAGTATTCATTAGTAATCAGAAGTTTCAAATTCGATCCGATCGCTACCATTCTATTCTGGTATCAGAGCGAGGTTTGTTTTCTTAATATTATGGTTTTCTAATTTCTTAATTATTCTGGAAAGGCACCTAGGGGGAGATTATACCAAACTAATAAAGTTGTCCAAATTAATCAACCAGAGAACGCTAATTAAAAGTGAAATTTTAAGGAACCAAAAGAAGCATCCTGCCGTACAGTACTTAGGAAAAATGGGAAGATCGCGGGTAAACACGATGATGTGAGGTTACAACCAAAATAAACCAACTTAAAAATGGCAAAATAAAGGAAGAGTAATTAATAATCTGGGTACACATATCAGAAAATTTTACTCAAAGTGGCAAAATCATAAGGGTGACCATATTTTTGGGTGGCAAAAACAGAAGGTTTAACTTTCGGATAGCAAATACTAGATTTCTCAAATTTTGGGTGGCACAGAAAAAATTATCCCTTAAAAAAATAAAACACAAAACACTTTCAAAATGATAGACTCAAATCGTGTCATGGACTCATGGGCTAACTGGCTACGAGCCTACAACCAAGAAGTCTATATCAGGTCTGGTCATATGCCGTGATGGGATATTCTTTTAATTACCTGGCAACTTTATAATTAAGCACCTAGCTAGGTTTAAAAGCAAGAAAGTGCGTATTTGATTAAGTGTGCACGTATGTGGGGAATTGCTTCATACACTCTTCAAAATTTGAGATTCACTCTTAATTGGACGAAAATATTCCCTCACTCTTTCAATTTACGTCTTTTAATTCTTCTTAGTTTGAAAAATATTTGAAAATAATAAGAGTATTTCCGTCTAAGAGGAGTGGATCTCTAAGTTTGAGAAGTGGATGGAGCAATTTCCACGTATGTGTGTACTTGTACGATGATCATGTTATCGGTGGACCGTTCCAGTGAGTACCAGATGTTGAGATTGAAACTAGGAACAAAAAATACAAGTAATGTCATTATTTGTCCGTAATTATCGATCGCTTTGATCTTGCTAACAAATTTAGTGAGCAAAAATCCGTACTTTTCTCAGACTATCCGACTATCCAACAACATGTTATACTTAAAAGAAAAAAAGAAAAAAAAACTTTCTACAACAACATCTCATTAATCAATAATTATATAATAACTAAAGTCAACAATAATTATTGAATATTTATTAGTATTGATCAACAATGATTAGTTTGATGTAATTAACGTTCATATTATTTCTGAAAAAATTAATCTGCTACTTAAGTATGTAAGGATTGTACAATCATGCTCACTAGATGAGCGATAAAATTTAATCATGAATAACTGCTAAATATTTAAAAGAACTATTTATTATTAAATATGAGCGATAAAATGTTTTCCTAATTTATTAATTGATAATATATATTTTGAATCATAAATATGATATGGAAATAATCTCAAAGTCACTCTAAAATTGTTCAATTTCAAATATGCCCTCACAAAATGACTAATTCGATATATGCCATTATAAAGTAACACAAATTAGTTATATCCAATTATTTTCAATTAAAACAAATTAAAAGTTATTTTCAGATGTCAGATTTTTAAATGATTCCCACAATACCCTTACAAATATTAATTATTGCTTCTCTGATGGACGAAACAACTGATGAGAAAAAACTTATGTTCCCTTCGTTTTTTTACTATATCTTTTTTTATCGCTATCGCCACCCAACGTTGAGCTGACCTTAACTTTGACGAACACCCAATAGTAGCTCCAAATTCTAATCCTAAGTTTCTTGCCATGGATCCTGTGAGTTGAATTTTCTTTTATTTCGGTCCATCGTTCCCCCACCACTCGTTTCACCCAGAATTTTTTCCTTTTCCTCTTTGTTTTATTCGTTGTTTCTCTGTTAACCTGTTTATTTCAACCTGAACCTATTTTCTGTTGTTAATCCCAAATATCATCTTTAGTTAACCTGAAGACCAATGAATCAAAATATACATGAAATTTGGCCATAACTTGAAAAGGTGAATACTTATAGCTTATTCAATTATTAGGCTCTGTTTAATTAATCATTATTCATTAACAGAGGTATTTTCAAAGGGCTTGTTCGATTATTAAGTTTTCAATATAGGAAGTGAAATTTACATAATCCTGATCCAAGTTCTTACTATTTCATGATCTTTGCATTTGATTTATCATTTATGTCAAATTTTATGCATTATTCAATTATTGAAACATCAATTTTTGAAAGAACTATATATCCTCAACTAATATTTTTTTATTGATACCATAAATAATTTTAGCGACTGTTGATGGTGTTTAGCGGTGCATACTTTCAGGGTTTTGCATAAAACTAATTAGTTGCTTTGTCATAGACGGCACGGAAAGGCTCCAATGTGCTGCGTGTGTCGATGTCTCGGCATATATGCAGTGTCCGAGTTTGAGAAAGATGACACGGCAATATTGTTAAGGTCCAAATATGGCATCAAGAAATTACACAAACCAAATTAATAAGATATACAACACACACAACATGGGACGACATGTCAAAAGACTCAAAACGTGTCTACGTACTGTTAGACTTTTATTGTAAAATAACAGAAGAAAAATAACACAAAGATTTAACGTGGTATCGTCTTAAGCGCACTCCACGATTACTTAACACATCTGATTTTATTTTATCGTGAAAAGAAGAAGAAGACAACTCCCACACACTTCTAGTTTCTGGGGACCTGAAATATCAAATATATATACGGATAATTTCTCTTTATAGCAATCATTGAATGTATTGATAATTTGAATAAAAAGACCCTTATTATTATTTTTTTCAAGACAATCCGATGTACTTTCATACCACATTGATGCCGGATTTCAAGTTGTTTTCATTGAATTTATTTAAGAATGATAATATACCCACAATAATTCTTTAAAAGGTACTCGAACATATCCAATTTTATTAGTCTCAGCAATTTGTTGTGATAAATTAAACAGAAAATTAATATTCGTTCATTTGGATAAGATTCCAGGTTATGGATCTTGAAGCTAACACAAAGCCGACATATGAAATCCAGTTGGACTTGACGGGACAAACCAATAAAGGTGCGTGTATATATTTGAAACAAATTTATATATATATCGAATTTCATGCCGAAATTAATTAATATAAAAATTTAGACACAAAAAATTTTAATATACAGAATTATTATTATTTTTTTTAATAAGAAGAAAGTTCCAACGCGTTTTAGAAGAGGGTTTAGCAATTTCCCTTCGTACGCATTTATAAAACGCGCTCAAGAGCTTGGAACGCGTTTTATAAACGCGTACGAAAGAGAGATGCTGTCCACTTTCCTCTCGTCTGTCAGAGCTTCGTACGCGTTTATAAAACGCGTTGAAAGCCCTGGAGCGCACTTTATAAACGCGTTCGAAGGTGTATTATTTAATTTTTAGAAAAAAAAGTACAAGCATGCTCTGATAAAGACTGCAAAAGACATGACAAGATTTGATTTTACAATGTCATCTTTGAACTACTGAAATTATTTATAAAAGCAGCCATTGTTGAATTAGAATGCACAAACACCCACTACCTCCTTCTTGTTAAAACCTTCAGTACAATGGACAAAGGAAATAGCTCTAACTCAAATAATGATGTTCCAAACTATCGAAGAGCAACCCGCATTGAGTATTGGCCAACTTTCTACCATTACCCTGCCAATAGAAATCAACCAGAAAACGGAGAATACGAGGCAATTTGTCGCTCTTGTTATCGCACTTTGAAATACAACATCCATGAAGACACGGCTGAAGAAGGAGACGTGCTCGAGTTAAAAATACACTACCAATGGCACATTAATGGTGGGCCGGAAAGGGAACAGAAGGAGTACCAGGAGCGGCGATGGCGGGAACACGAAAAGAATCTGAACCGAGAAAGGCGATATGACTGGTACAAAAAATATTACACAGAACCTCAACCCATCCCCCAACAACAACCGAAACCCTACCTCTCGTGTGAACCAACTCACTGGACCGTTTACGAGAAAATATACAACTTTAATGGAGACCACACAGTGACCTGTACAAGGTGTGCTCAAGTTTTCAATTACAAAGAAAACATATTGCGTGACCACTACCATGAGCACAAACGTCACGACGAGAATGAACAAAGAGCTCGGGACATAGAGACGCAGAGGATTATTAAAGAAAGAAATGAAGAAATGTATCGTAAACAAAAAATTAGGGAAGAAGAAGCAAGGAAAAAAAGGCTCAAAAAATCAGAGCAAAAATTGAGAGAAATGAATAAGAGGGATGAACTTCGACAAATTGCGGCAAGCCGAATGGCAGAGATAGAAAAAGAAGAAACTGAAGCGGCTTTTTGGAACGAAGCCGCTCAATTCGTTGACAACAGTGTTTCGAGTAATCAACAAGAAGATGGTGCTGCTTTTTGGAACGAAGTCGCTCAGTTCGCTGACAACACTGGTGCGAGTAATCAACAACAACCGAATGATGAAGATGAGCAACCATGGTGGGATGAAATTCTACAACATGTAGATAGTCAAAATCTCTAAATATTTATATCATTGTAATATTTATGTGTTTTATTATTATTGTTGTTAATGTAATTTAGTTGGAATTGTTAATGCAATGTTTTATTTTTATGGTTGTTTTTTATTTTCCTTTATTTTTTGTAGTGCTTTGCACTATAAGTTGTGGTTTTAATGTGTTGACGTTCAATGGATAAAAATTGTTGTTTGGAGTATTTCATTTATTGGCGTTTCAATACATAAACGTTTATGTTTCAAGTAGTGCTTTGCACTCCGAAATTCCAAGTCATAATAATACACAAGTCAATCATCACAAGTCATAATAAGCAATCCAATAAATACACAAGTCAATCACAAGTCATAAACGAAAAATAGTCAATCATCATCAGTAATACACAAGTCAATCACAAGTCCATAAACGAAAAATAAACGATCCGTCCATCATCAGTAATACACAAGTCCATAAACAAAAAAGAACTGTCATCATTAGCAATAAAATCAGTCCATCATCATAACTAACGCCACCGCCTCCTCCTAAGTACTGAAGGTGAAAATCTGTCAATCACCCTCACCACACGCCTATCTCGTATGGCCGGGGCAGTAACATCTCCCGAGTCAGTGGAGTCCGTATGCCCATCGTCCTCCTCCTGGCGGTCCTCCTGAGCCTCCTGCTGTATGGGCCCAAACTCAACAGGCTGCCCAGCCTCCTGAGAAGTCGCTATAGGGACATAATCACCCTCCTCATCTTCGACCGTCCGCAGTAATGTGCTGAACGAGTCTGTCCCTCCCATACTACCCAACGGAGTGCCAAATGATGGAATAGAAGAAGGCGTAGGCACTGACGGAACAGTAAATGGAGGAACAGTAAATGCAGGAAAAGATGAAGGCATACCAAATGGTGCAAAGGAGTACGGTGGAGGATCCTGAGGCTGGAAAATGCCAGTGGGATCCTGAGAAATGCCAGCAAACTGCGAGGTCGATGCTGATGCACTATGCTTGGATGGAGTAGGACCTGAGGCTGAAAACTGAGTAGGAAAGAACGTGCGTGGTCCTAAAATATCATCTAATCGCCCGGTATTCAGTCGACCATCCTATAATATTTAAAAAAACAATGTCAATATAAATAAATTAGTATCTAAAATTGAAACTTGCATATGAACGAATACTAACCGCATGCATCAGATCCTCCGCCTGAAGGTCTGTGGGTACAGTCGGACGTGCAGAAGAAGACTCGTCCCCAGAATCTGGTATGTCCTCAATATTTGTTGGAAGTCCTCGCTGCTCCAAAAAATCCTCCAACCTGTAATTTATAAATGAATTTAAAATGCAAAAACGCAATCAAAAAATTAAATTATTTAAAATTACCTCAAAGGGATGGAAGCATCATGCAACTGCGAACGACAGTTGGCGAGAATTGCCTTTCCCACCCTTCTGCACCCCATCTTCACAACCAGTCCCAATGCATGAAGTGCATTCTTCAGCGCAGAGTTGCCCTGCAATTTACGAGAATAATGACATAGTGCACAATTCCATTTACCAATCATACATTCCATATTTAAAAAATTAAGATGTACCGTATTGCGAAGTCTGGACCCCATGTTTGTGTACTGCCTCTGAGCAAGAGGCAGCTGCTGAGTGCGCTGGAGACGTGCCTCGGCATCCTCTCGTGGCGTGGGTCTCTCGGAGGCACCGTAGCGTATCAGTGGCACTCCAGGATCGAGTCTCCAGCTGGCGTGCCTGTAATGCCTCGTCAGTCCACTCAGCATGTGCACTCGCAAAAATGGTAGCAAAATCTGGGCGATCTCGATAGGTACCGTGCTGGAAACCCAGCAGGTTCTGTGTCACGTCCCAACTCTGTTAAAATAAACACGTTAGTTCTTTACTCTAATTAAATTGAAGTTGATCGTATTATAAATCGGAAAAATATAGCAAACGTACCACAGGTAGTGGAGGAAGAGTAAACTGGTACAGTCCAAACTGATGCCTACAACGGTCGGGGTAGTAGTAGGCAACAATGTGGTAAAAAATCAGCGGCAACCGAACATGCTCTGCTATGGAACCCTCCTGTGCTACCCGTGGCATGACAGCCCTGTCGAGTACGTACGGAAACCAGTTGACGTCTTCAACGTTCAACACGGCTAGGTAGTCCCGTGCGTTCTCCACTGCCCCGCGGTGCTGGCTCCGTGAGAAAGACCGAGCTTCACCCCATTTCCTGAAAATTTTGAAGGTTAGGATTGATGTGTTGTAATTTGCATAAAATTATTGAAAAATTATTATAAGTTATTACCTGCCAAACGGCACACATGAATCTAGGTTAGGCTGTCCTAATCCACCGATAGGAGCAACCTCTGGGTGACAAACAGGGAGGTATGACCATGCCCAAAACAATAGTAGCATCCAAGGTCCCGTCACAATCTTGAAACGCATGGAGGCACGGTCCAGAGCACGATATAGACAAACAAGCGTGACACCTCCCCAATTGAAGTCCGGAACTTCATTCAAATTGCCCTGCATTTAAATTAAACAACGCATTCAAACTCAATTCGAGAACATTGAAAACAATAATAACCATGCAAACAATTATGCTATAATAATTGTGCTATAATAATATTAGTCTTGCTATAATAATTTATATTTTTTTTAAATAACAAAATTAAATTGCTGGTTAATTGTGCTCTATTTTTTTAAATAATAAAATTAAATTGCTGGTAAACAAATAAAAAAATTATTTAAGTTAAGAAAATTATACCGATACAAGCTCCAAATAGTATGCTGGGACGGAATTCTGAGAAATATCTGGAAACATCAACGTCCCAAATAACTCTATAGCAACTGCACGCGTGTATCGGTCTAACTCATCATCAGTAGCACCTGCCTGTGGCGCCATACCGCAATTTTGTCGCAACCATTTCAACTTGATGTTGTTGCCCACAACAACATCGCCCCTGCATTGTACAAATTTAAAATAATCAATACAAGTAAGCAATGCATATACTGAATAGCAAAAATCAATATTGCACTTTATTTTTTCACTTACTCCATGCTACTCCTTTCTCTGTGCCAGTCTCCCAAATCTTCATGAGGATAAAGATTTGCACGAATCTTTTCCTCCCAGGGCCCTCTCGTATTCGACCTAACTGGAATGCCCGTCGAGCGCAAACCATATAAGAAGGCAACATCCTGGTAGCAATTCGTGTCATGTTAAATCAAAATTTTATGTTAGAATTAATTGTGAAAATTAATACAAAAATTATATTAAAAAAATTTAATATCAAGTTTAAATAAATTACCTGTAGAGTAACGGTCATCTCTCCAACGGGAAAATGAAAAGTATGTGTCTCCGGACGCCAAAACTCGACCATTGCCTTCAGTAATGGCATGTCGACGTTGACATGCTTCACCTTCGTAATGTGACTGAGCCCCAGTTTGATCAGCCTTCCCTCAATCCGATCGTCCACCTTAATCGTTCGCTTGTGCGATCTTGTCTCCAAATGTGTTTCACGCTGCATTAACACGAAACATAAATTGTTGTATTAAAAATACAATTTATAAGCATTTACAAGCATTTACAATAAATACAATTTATTACATTGAACATAAAAAAATTATAAGCATTTACAATAAATACAATTTATAATACAATTTATAATAAGCATTTAATACAATTTATTAGATTGAACATAAAAATTTATAATAAACCTCATTTTCAATTAATTTTTTAATACAATTTATAATAAGCATTTAATACAATTTATAAGTCTATTAAGAAATCTAAATTATTAAAGCAAAAAAATATAAATTAACATAAAACAGTCTATTACCTCCTCAAAAGACAAACCAACGAGATGCTCGTTATCCGTAACAAACAAAACCTGTTGGTTTTCTGCGTTGGCCGGTTGCACAGGTGGATTGACATTTTGCGTGTGACACCCCGTCGAATACTGTAACTGGACAGTACACGGTGGAGTGCCCGCCGCGGATACCTACTGCACCCGCAAGGCTTACTAATGCTTATTTCACAATTTAATATTGATTATACACAATTAAGCTACATGTCAGATATAAATTTAATAATTAATTACTCAAATATAAAATAAATCCTACAACAGTCTGGTTCATACAGATTACTAACCACAGGATCCAATGGTCCGCTACTCGTCTTGCAGTCCAGCACTTAATCTGAAACCTGGAACCCACAACCAATCGTGGAAAACAATGCAAAAGCATAGAATGAGATAAATAAAATTTATCTCAGTACGATATTCAGTTCCAGCCACTTGAGTTTTGATTATCATGCGTTGGAACTAAATACAAGACTGAGTCAAATCAATTCCAAATTAAATTCCATTTTTATTTCAAATAACATTAAATCGAAACTTTCGATCAAGCAATGCAATTAGACAAATAAATTCAGTATTCTTTAAAAATCATTTAAAATTCGGAGTATGCCAATTGTCATTTCAATTCTTTAGAAAAGTGATCAATCGTATGCAACAACTATCGGGTAAAAACATTCACCTCTTGTTCAAAGCAGAAATAACAATTTCAAATTAATTAAATCAATGCAGTATGCAATGTGAGCTCGGCAATCAATTCCATAACAATTCAAATATTCAAAGTATAGCAAATGCCGACTCATTTGGTTGGACAATTGTCTAGTATGCAAGTCTGGTTTCTTTTCTCATTATCAAAGTCAATATGTCGCGAGCACCTGCTACGAGGTACTACCCCGACCAATTCAATTCATACAACATGTCGCGAGCACCTTCTACGAGGTACTACCCCGACCAATTCAATTCATACAACATAATGCAATCAATAAATATCCAAACGTACAAGCAAGCTGGGAACACTCACACTCCGGTCCATTCTAGACTAGACCTACTGAGTCCCGGTACATAAGCGCTTATTACACGGTGCTTGGTAGGATGGGTCATGACTCCACCCTCCAAACATTACGAGTGTCTATCTCAACCACACAAGCTGTACTTACCTCAATCAAATCACATTTCAATCGGATACCATTCAATATGCCACTGAACAATCATGCATCATTTATATTTTCTCAAAACATTCTCATGAATGAAGATCAATTTCTGAATTCAAAATGCATAACAATAACAATAACAATAACAATAACAATAACAATAATATATCACATATAATTAAAACTCAAGTGGAATCCGTACCTCGTAAATAAAAATGCAGCAGCAAAAAGCAAGACAAGGCAATCCTATTAACTCTTAGTCATATCGACTATCCTCGGTTTCGATATTCGACCGTCCGACTCTAAGTGAAATAGTTTACTAATAAGCTTTAACAACAACTTGGAAAATAAAAAGTTTAATTCAAACAATTAAACAACCAATGAGATATTCCCTGTGTGATACGTTTTAAAAAATGACGACTATACTTAATAGCTGTACCATTGAATTTGGTTTCAATGTCTAAACATTGAGCCCGATAGAAGAGTACTTAGTCTTAGGTATGTTGGTTCCCTATATAAACATGCAATCCCTTAGTACCAACATGGTACCAAGTGTTACCATACCACATTAAATCCTGTTTCGACCACAAATTAAAACAGAAGAAGAAAAAAAAAATAAGAGAGAGACATTATGCACTATGATTATCATAGCTTAAGGTGTAGGTCAGTTGGGTTATTTAACCATTAATCTTCTATGCAATACACAACATCACCCAATAATTAGCTATAGAAGTATAATGAATGATTTCAAAGACTAGATAGTGGTTAACAATGCTAGAAATCAGGACACAATGGTAAAACATAGTGCTGGACAATTTCTGGTACAACCAGTGAAGGGTATTTTCGGCAGTTCACAAACTTATTTTTATTTCATAAACGGCTCAACAGAATCCAATGAAAATTTAACTGTAGATGATACATGATAGGATGTATCTCCTATAAAAATTTCAAAACTTTTGGACATACGGATTAATTATAATGGATTTTTTGAAATCAGACAGATCAGGTTTCAGAAAAATCTGTTCCAGCAGATTGTGCCAGCAAAAACGTCTGAAAGTTCATGCCTTGAAACCCTTCAAATAAATCTCTAAAAATTTTGTAAAAATTACAGAGGGTGCCTCTGGATGTCTATTTTCTGATCTGAAAGTTTCAACTCTTAATTCGAAACAGAGACTAAATGAAAAATCAAAAACTGCACGGTGGTCTGTCTGTTCCAGAAAACTGTTTTCCCAAACTTGCCCTGATTACAAAAATCTTGTAAAAATACCAAATCAACTCAGAAAAATTCGCATTAGATATCAAAATTTTCGTCTAGAAGTCTAGTTTCATATAAAATTTGCAAAAGCCTAAGAAACCTTCAATAAACTGTGAAAATCGCAACAGAACCCAAATTTTTTTCTGTTGGTTTTCAGAAAATTCTCAAATAACTTGAGGAAATGCTAAGAACTAGAAGGACTTGTTTTCACTAAAGGATTTAAAGCAGAAATTAGCAGCTTACTCAGTAAATTTCGTGGCCAATTGAAGGTGCATAAAATCGAACAATCCATTTTCCGATTTTGTCCTGGGAGCACTAGAGGATCAGCTACTTGCTGGAAATTTCTCTTAATATTCCGAAAATCCCAAATTAATAGATTGGCTAAGAGTATGGTTTCGGTAGAGAGAAAAAACGGAAAAGGAAACAAAGAGAGATATGGAGGCGTGGGAGACCAGATCCAAAATTTCAGGGTTAAAGTTTCTCCAATTCTATACACCTATCCTTCAATTGAACGTGGTGCACCAATAAATAAAAGGACTAGTGACAAGTGGAATCCACATGACATAAATACAAAATGGAATGAACTAAGATTATAACTGATAGATTTATAATGAATTTTTCTGATTACAAACATCAGCCACAAAAGAAAGGTATGCTTAATTTATTCCAAATATAACAATGAGTATATAAAAAAAATTTAAATCTCATGAAATACAAACCACCTATATCAAATATCCAACAAGTGCACCCAATTTTTTTTTTTATTAAAAATAATCTCAGAAACAGTAAAAATTCAGGGTATCACATTCCTCTCTCCTTAAAAAAAAATTTCGACCTCGAAATTTATCTAAATGCATAGCAATCATACAATCAATAATACAATCAGATGGAATGAACATATTATGCAATAATTATCAAGAAATTTCAAATTCATGCAATGCGAGGGAGCCCGACATTTTATTCAATTTAAAATTGAAATACTAATGATAATACTAGAATGTCGGCCCAATCTTGATAACTTTCAATACAAGTCTGGTAATCATAAGTCACAATCACAGATCAATCAATTCAGAGTCAGATATCGCGAGTCTCTTTCTCAGAGAGCAGCGATTACAGATATTCGGATACCGTGAATCGCCTCCTAAGAGGGTTGCCAACGATCATTCAATTCACTTTACCATTCAGACAATTCCGTATCATATCATTATAATAATTCAAATAACAAAGTATTACAAGCAAATAATACTACCACTTCTTACGCTATCATTTAAAAAAACAAATCTTTAAATTCTTGTAACCAGTGACATTTTAAAATACCCAGTTCTTTTCTTATCTTTTAGGAAGCACGGTAATATCAAAATTATTCTGGGCTACCTTGGTGATCAGTCAAGGAAGTAAGAATAATTCTAGTATTATTGAGATTCAATTAACAAGTCAGATGATCAGTCTGCTTGTTTGATCCTTGTGCCAACAAAAGATAAGAAGATCTTTACTCAAATAAATTCCAAAAGTTTGTGCATACTATAGTAAATTTAGAAATCATTAACATTTCCACCATGCATTACTATAAAGTAGAACATGCTCCCTATAGTAGATAAAATCTCTTAACATTCCATACCAACTTTTGTACACTTATCAATATCACTTTACATTTCAAATAGAAAAGAAGCACTATTACTAAAATGCACATAAATTGTTACAACATATAAAACATATCTTTAAAGTTACAACACATATATAGAATAATCAAGTAACTACGCTAAATGCAATGCATTTCCAAGGACATTGCTTGTATGTATAATAATTACACCAAAAGCTTCTAATCATTTCTCAAGTTTGGTCAAAAATCAAATTTTTTTTTTTTTTTTTACATGTATGCCTTTCAAAATACCATAACAAATAAAAATTTTAAACTATGAACTCTTATATTACACTTAAAACTATGCCATACAAGCACCAAACTTAATTCAACTATTCAACACGCAAAAAGGATAATCCTCAAAGAAAGTTTTCTAGAATCCATTTTTGTAGCTAAAGAAAGCACTAGTTAAAGCACTAGAGCAACATGGAAATCAAACATAAAACAATCAATCCATATATATATATATATATACTAGTATATACAAATACAAAGCATCATTAGTATATCATAGTTATAAATAAGTTAGACAAATACAAAACATTCTCACACGAGCAATCTTATCAATAAGTCAAACAAATTTTTAAATCTATTATCACAAACGCTATGAGATAAAATCTAATTACACGAAGAACCCATCAGACCTATCCCACTCACGCGTCCTATTGGTCTGGTTCAATTGTTAAACCATTCTCTGATACCATTTTGTGACACCCCGTCGAATACTGTAACTGGACAGTACACGGTGGAGTGCCCGCCGCGGATACCTACTGCACCCGCAAGGCTTACTAATGCTTATTTCACAATTTAATATTGATTATACACAATTAAGCTACATGTCAGATATAAATTTAATAATTAATTACTCAAATATAAAATAAATCCTACAACAGTCTGGTTCATACAGATTACTAACCACAGGATCCAATGGTCCGCTACTCGTCTTGCAGTCCAGCACTTAATCTGAAACCTGGAACCCACAACCAATCGTGGAAAACAATGCAAAAGCATAGAATGAGATAAATAAAATTTATCTCAGTACGGTATTCAGTTCCAGCCACTTGAGTTTTGATTATCATGCGTTGGAACTAAATACAAGACTGAGTCAAATCAATTCCAAATTAAATTCCATTTTTATTTCAAATAACATTAAATCGAAACTTTCGATCAAGCAATGCAATTAGACAAATAAATTCAGTATTCTTTAAAAATCATTTAAAATTCGGAGTATGCCAATTGTCATTTCAATTCTTTAGAAAAGTGATCAATCGTATGCAACAACTATCGGGTAAAAACATTCACCTCTTGTTCAAAGCAGAAATAACAATTTCAAATTAATTAAATCAATGCAGTATGCAATGTGAGCTCGGCAATCAATTCCATAACAATTCAAATATTCAAAGTATAGCAAATGCCGACTCATTTGGTTGGACAATTGTCTAGTATGCAAGTCTGGTTTCTTTTCTCATTATCAAAGTCAATATGTCGCGAGCACCTGCTACGAGGTACTACCCCGACCAATTCAATTCATACAACATGTCGCGAGCACCTTCTACGAGGTACTACCCCGACCAATTCAATTCATACAACATAATGCAATCAATAAATATCCAAACGTACAAGCAAGCTGGGAACACTCACACTCCGGTCCATTCTAGACTAGACCTACTGAGTCCCGGTACATAAGCGCTTATTACACGGTGCTTGGTAGGATGGGTCATGACTCCACCCTCCAAACATTACGAGTGTCTATCTCAACCACACAAGCTGTACTTACCTCAATCAAATCACATTTCAATCGGATACCATTCAATATGCCACTGAACAATCATGCATCATTTATATTTTCTCAAAACATTCTCATGAATGAAGATCAATTTCTGAATTCAAAATGCATAACAATAACAATAACAATAACAATAACAATAACAATAATATATCACATATAATTAAAACTCAAGTGGAATCCGTACCTCGTAAATAAAAATGCAGCAGCAAAAAGCAAGACAAGGCAATCCTATTAACTCTTAGTCATATCGACTATCCTCGGTTTCGATATTCGACCGTCCGACTCTAAGTGAAATAGTTTACTAATAAGCTTTAACAACAACTTGGAAAATAAAAAGTTTAATTCAAACAATTAAACAACCAATGAGATATTCCCTGTGTGATACGTTTTAAAAAATGACGACTATACTTAATAGCTGTACCATTGAATTTGGTTTCAATGTCTAAACATTGAGCCCGATAGAAGAGTACTTAGTCTTAGGTATGTTGGTTCCCTATATAAACATGCAATCCCTTAGTACCAACATGGTACCAAGTGTTACCATACCACATTAAATCCTGTTTCGACCACAAATTAAAACAGAAGAAGAAAAAAAAAATAAGAGAGAGACATTATGCACTATGATTATCATAGCTTAAGGTGTAGGTCAGTTGGGTTATTTAACCATTAATCTTCTATGCAATACACAACATCACCCAATAATTAGCTATAGAAGTATAATGAATGATTTCAAAGACTAGATAGTGGTTAACAATGCTAGAAATCAGGACACAATGGTAAAACATAGTGCTGGACAATTTCTGGTACAACCAGTGAAGGGTATTTTCGGCAGTTCACAAACTTATTTTTATTTCATAAACGGCTCAACAGAATCCAATGAAAATTTAACTGTAGATGATACATGATAGGATGTATCTCCTATAAAAATTTCAAAACTTTTGGACATACGGATTAATTATAATGGATTTTTTGAAATCAGACAGATCAGGTTTCAGAAAAATCTGTTCCAGCAGATTGTGCCAGCAAAAACGTCTGAAAGTTCATGCCTTGAAACCCTTCAAATAAATCTCTAAAAATTTTGTAAAAATTACAGAGGGTGCCTCTGGATGTCTATTTTCTGATCTGAAAGTTTCAACTCTTAATTCGAAACAGAGACTAAATGAAAAATCAAAAACTGCACGGTGGTCTGTCTGTTCCAGAAAACTGTTTTCCCAAACTTGCCCTGATTACAAAAATCTTGTAAAAATACCAAATCAACTCAGAAAAATTCGCATTAGATATCAAAATTTTCGTCTAGAAGTCTAGTTTCATATAAAATTTGCAAAAGCCTAAGAAACCTTCAATAAACTGTGAAAATCGCAACAGAACCCAAATTTTTTTCTGTTGGTTTTCAGAAAATTCTCAAATAACTTGAGGAAATGCTAAGAACTAGAAGGACTTGTTTTCACTAAAGGATTTAAAGCAGAAATTAGCAGCTTACTCAGTAAATTTCGTGGCCAATTGAAGGTGCATAAAATCGAACAATCCATTTTCCGATTTTGTCCTGGGAGCACTAGAGGATCAGCTACTTGCTGGAAATTTCTCTTAATATTCCGAAAATCCCAAATTAATAGATTGGCTAAGAGTATGGTTTCGGTAGAGAGAAAAAACGGAAAAGGAAACAAAGAGAGATATGGAGGCGTGGGAGACCAGATCCAAAATTTCAGGGTTAAAGTTTCTCCAATTCTATACACCTATCCTTCAATTGAACGTGGTGCACCAATAAATAAAAGGACTAGTGACAAGTGGAATCCACATGACATAAATACAAAATGGAATGAACTAAGATTATAACTGATAGATTTATAATGAATTTTTCTGATTACAAACATCAGCCACAAAAGAAAGGTATGCTTAATTTATTCCAAATATAACAATGAGTATATAAAAAAAATTTAAATCTCATGAAATACAAACCACCTATATCAAATATCCAACAAGTGCACCCAATTTTTTTTTTTATTAAAAATAATCTCAGAAACAGTAAAAATTCAGGGTATCACATTGCGCGCTCGGACGGGCTGCGCGACGCCTACGTCTTTTTGGCCGAGGCTGGGTGGAGGGTGCTTCGGTGGGGGGTGCTTCGGTGGGAGGTGGTGAAGCACCAGAAGGACCAGCCTCATCTTCTGCTGAACTCATCTGATTCAAATAATATAAGAACAACAATTTAAAACAACAATGAATTTAATATTTTTTTCAATAATCAAAACGAACAAAACAAAAATTATTTTTCTATATAATTGACATTTTCACAATAATTACTGATCAATAATCGAATAATTTTATCATAATATGTTAACATTTTTCTTGCACCATAATTTGCACCAATAAATTTATACATAATTTTCTATATACAATTCCAGTTATTTGAAACTATGTTAATTTGCACCATAATTTTTCAATATAAATTTTTTTTTATTTGAACAATTTACTAACTAATTCCATTTATACATAATTTTCAAAATGATTACAAACTAAAATTTACATCGATATCCATAAGTAATTTAATATACATCATTTCTAGAAAATAAATCCAACATAAAATTTAACTAATTATCATCAATCATACATATGGACAATTCCACAATTTCAATTTCCACAATTTCCACATGATGTGGTGGCATGCACAATTTCCACAATTTTCACAATTATCAACAATTTCATCAATCATGCATCAATTAT
Source organism: Rhynchospora pubera (assembly GCA_028095005.1). Classification (NCBI taxonomy): domain Eukaryota; kingdom Viridiplantae; phylum Streptophyta; class Magnoliopsida; order Poales; family Cyperaceae; genus Rhynchospora; species Rhynchospora pubera. The sequence goes on along the minus strand of CM051462.1, from coordinate 82,264,147 downwards.
CAACAATTCCACAATTTCATCAATTATCAACAATTCCTTCACAATGGATACAATTATCATCAATTATCATCAATTATCAACAATTCCACAATTTCATCCAAAATACAATTATCAACAATTATCACTAAACCCTAACCCCTAAACCCCTAATTATCAACAATTATCACTATGTCAAATACAAAATACAAAATAATTTTGAAAAAAACCTCGCTGTCGCAAGTTCGCCGCTGCCGTTGCCGCTGCCTTCTCCTCTTCTCTTTCCCTCGCTGCCGCTGCCGCTGGCTTCTCTCTTTCTCTTTCTTTCTCCCTTTCTTTCCTTCTCCTCTTCTCTCCTTCTCTCCTTTTCTCCTTCTCTCTTTCTCTCTTTCTCTGGTTCTCTCTTTCTGTGGCGAACGAAAATAGAAATGAAACGGCTATTTCTCGAATTTGAAGGAGATGACCTTCGTACGCGTTTATGAAACGCGCTCCAGGGCTCCGAACGCGTTTCATAAACGCGTACAAAGGCATGACTCGCCTCAAAAGGCATAACTGCAGGGCTGAATTTATCCCCCTTTGTACGCGTTTATAAAACGCGTTCCAAGCTCTTGAGCGCGTTTTATAAACGCGTACGAAGGGGAATTGCTAAACCCTCTTCTAAAACGCGTTGGAACTTTCTTCTTATTAAAAAAAATAATAATTCTGTATATTAAAATTTTTTGTGTCTAAATTTTTATATTAATTAATTTCGGAATTTCATGGAAATTCGCGCGCCGTTTTAAAAAAGAATCTTAAAATCACCATTTTACTTGTTAAAATTTTAAATTATTAATTACTCACGCTATTAATTATACAAATTACTAACAACACCATTTTCTGTTTGGAAGGGCCAACGATGGAAGAAGCTGCAATTGAGCAACCATGTGACAGTCAGAATGTTAATTTAGCAAAGTTACTGTCACCAGTCGTAATTCTATCCTTTATTTATACCCCTATGAAGATATATTTGGAAAGGCACGAATCATTCATTTCCATAGCATCGGATTGCATTCCTATAACATTGGCAGTGTTATGTTTTTGGTCATGTTGGCGAGCAATTCATGAGGTCGATCCTAAAAAGCAGTATCTTCACGTAAGAGCGTTCTCTACATTGTATTCACTCCTAGTATGTTATATCTATATGTGGTGTCTCAAACCCATGGCTGTTATCCCTCTATGGGTTTCACTTCCCTTGTTATTGTTCGTGTTCGCGACCACGTACCTTGTCATCATCGACGATGATTATGACCAAGGACAAATTTTTAAAAATCGGAATGGCCAGAACAGAGAAGAATAGACAGTATGTATGCCTATTGATTAATTATATTTATGCCTTTTCATGTATATTATTAATCAAGGAAAGAATTAATGCATCTTTCGTTTTTGTTTTTTTTTCTTATTCATATTTTTTTTTTCAGGAAAGAAAATGTAGTGATGTCACGAGTTAAAAGTAAAGATACAATTAGTTATTTTTTAAATTAATAATTAAGTAAATTTTTTTCTGAATTCAACTTTTGATAAATTGTCGCATAGAAAATTCATATATTAATTCTTCGATATATATATATATATATCTTTTTATGTCTTGGAAAACGAAATAAAGTCAGGATACAAACACCAATATATTTTTTATCATTCTTCTACATATTCATACATGAAGCATTGCTGACATATTTCTTTCTTCCTTTTAACTTTCTTTTCTCCTTTTTATTACCATTGACAGTCAGCTGTGTCAAATTTTCTAAATTAATACTATTATATTTTAATACTTCCCGACAGATTGTAATCCTAAAATAGCTTTAAAAAATTGTATCGTTCACACCATTCAGCACAAACAAAAATACTTTAATGTGTATTTTTTCTCAATTTTAATAACTTTGAGATTGTAATTGTGAAACTCCAAGACTGAACTCACATCCTATGCCGCGCGCGGCTGGCAGCACTTTCATCACGTCCGTCTGATTTAATCTGAACGGTCCCTAGAAAATACCGGATTGATAGGCTCGAAAAAACTGAACCGTTCAGATCAGATCGGACGGCTCGTATGAGAAGTGCGGCTGTGCCGCGCGGCAGAGGATACGAATCCCTCCAAGACTAGTGCTGTGGAATTTTAACAGAGAATGCACGCTGTTAACCGTGCATCCACAAAGCTTACTTTGAGCTAACGGTTCTAAGTATCTTTAGCATTACACTTTATTAACCTATAAAATATATTATCGAATTTCATTCAAGCACAAATTCACATAAAGCACATTCATGTCAAATCTATATATACTACAAAGTATGTTTAAAAGAAGCAAGGTGATCATCTACTCAAAAGTGTTTTCCAAACTCAATCGAAACTTGGAACCCACAAGAAGCATAATAGTGAGATAAAAAAAAAATTATCTCAGTTTGATTTTTAGTTCCAGCCACATGATACTCAACCATACATGTATAAAAACTAATTTCCGACAAAAAAAATTAATAATGCAAGATATACAATCAGTTAAATAGTACGAATCTTTGAAAACATTATACAAATATGTAATGCAGTTAGAAGCCAATACTTGACAAACTTGGTTGTAATAAAATTGCAGGTAAGACAACATGGCTTCAAATTTAGCAATCTATTCTAAATGCAAGTATGGTATTTAGATCAATCAGTCAAGTCAAATGAGAATTTTTTGGTTGCTCACAAATCAATGTATGCATACACAATTGAGAGTTTTTCGGCTACTCAATCCCTAAGTCCGAGTTTTTTGGTAAAATTGCAGGATATGGAGTTTTTTGGCTCCTCCAAAATAAGCCCGAGCTTTATTTTACTTGGAAACTCAGAAACCAAATCAATTCAGTTTCAATTAAGACAAGTAGACAACAGATTTCAAGTATTCCATTATTCACATTTCAATACAATTGACAATATTCAATATGCATATTTTCAATTAATACAAATTATACACTATATAAATATGCAAAATGATGTGATTGACTATTCAAATATGCAATGCACATAATTATTGCAACATACAAATAGTTGAGTTTCGTACGGAATCCATACCTTTAAAAGTAATTAAGCAAGTAAAAGCACAGTCAAATGCAAGGAACAACGGAGAAAGGCAACCTGGTACGTTAGATAGAGCGGTACTAGTGTTGTATGCTGATTGCTGTTGAGAAGGCAACCTTTGTGTAGTTGTAATTGTCTTGTGGATTTTCTTTCCTTAATAAGAAAAGAGGTGGAGCAATTTACTTATTTCAAAAAAAAAAAAGAATTACGTCCATCATTTTTTTCCCTTTTTTGAGAATTTAAGCAAAGTATTTTTCACAGTATGATTTAACATTAAATCGTTTATATCGATAGTTTACTTAAACAAAATGATTAACATAATTATATTTTGTGTTGTTTGATAAACGATTTGGTCAACAACGAATTAATCTATGTCATTTGATTGAACAAAACGATAACGATTATGGCAATTTATAAGTACTATGTTTGACAGGTCTAGTCACTCGAGGAAATGAAAAGACTGGATTGATAGAGCAAGGCGATATGGCAGTGGCACTACGTCACTTTCAAAATAATACAATTAAAAAAATATATACTTTCAAAATGATAGATTCAAGTCGTGTCATAGGCTAACTAGCTACGAGCCTACGACAAAGATTTTCTGATCATTCAAGTATGTATCAGGTTTGGTCATATATATGCCATGTGGGTTTTAATTAATTACTTGGCAACTTTATAATTAAACACCTAGCTAGGTTTAAAAAGCAAGAAAGTGCGTATTAATTAATTTGATCAAGTGTTCACGTACGCGTGTACTTCTTTAATTAGTTCGACGATCATATTATCGGTGGCATTCCAGTAAGTTCCAGATGTTGAGATTGGAATACTTGATAATATTTTTCATGTCAGCCAGAATAAAAAATACAGGTGATATCATTGAATTTTTTGTGCTGTTATCATATGTCAGATGGAAAATCTTACACTTTATGCATTTAAACCTCATTCTAGCTTTACTTAAATTACTTGTTACGAAACTGATAAATTTTCCCAAAACTATACTTCCAGAATTTAATTGAGTGAGTCCGCAACGCAAAGAGAAAGGTCTAATAAAAGCTTTACATGTCAAATCGGCTTGTCATATATGATCTCCATTTTAAAAGTTCAAATGACCGATCTAATATGGCGTTACATGCCAAATCGGTTTGTATGGGAAATAATATATGGTGAATCGGCTTGCCATATATGTTCTCAATTCACTACCAGAATTTCGTTTTACTGCGTCGCAGCACCAACGTGTTTGCGTCCCTCAATTAAATAGAGACGCAGAAAAAGAAAAGTGGGCTTTTGGACTTTTAAATCGCGTCGTTAGGCCGACGGACATTAATTAAGACGCAACAGACTTTTAAATAGAGACGCGCTCTTGTTCTGTGTAGAGACGCGAATATGCTAACTGTAATTCGCGTCGGTATGCCGACACATATCAACAGAGACGCGTATTAGTTAGGTCACATAACTCTTTTTGTTAGAGACGCAAATTATTTTTCTTACAGGCTCACATAATTAGAGTCGCTAGTTGACACAAATAAACACTGAATCTTATTAACAAATTAATTAATTTTAAAAATAAAATTTACTTGGTTATAATGTGCCCGTATACTGACGCATATGTGCATCTATATTTGATAAATATTGTTTCGCTTTCTGATGTGTCCGTATAAATTCTGGGTGGCATTTTTACAATTTTCTTATTTTGGAGTGGCAAAAAAAGAATTTTCCTTTTATAATAACTAGTATAAGATGCCCTCATATGCAAATAAAAAAACAAAACAAAGTTAGACAATAAAAATATATTTATTAATTTACCAGTGAAACAAATAGATGTGTTATACAATTTATTTCTATATTAGATGGAAAACCAATCAATAATGTTGCTTCGACTAACGATTGATATTGAACCGCATATCAAACCAATCGAACGGTAGAAACACTTGTTTACACGCTAGACCTAGCGTGTTACACCTCTTCGTATGCATGTGTTTATAAGTAGTATAGATACACATTTTTTAAAAAAATCAAAATCCAAACGTCAAATCTAAATCATTGATCTTATTCAATTTAACGAACGATGTATTTTCTTATAAGTTATATAAAATTATGGAGTTTTATTTTATAAAAAAGGAATATTACTATGTTATTTTTTTTATAAATATAAATCTATATAAAAAATATTAATCTGTTGTTTTCGCTCACCTTTACTTTCTTTATTTTGTTCGCTCACCTTTTCTTTCTTTATTTTGTTCGATTCAACTCTCCGATTTTAATTTACCGGACGGAACAGTTCCTACCAATTTAATACAATTTTCTGAAAAATTTATGGGACGTGGGTTGTCGAAATGGAGTGGAATTAATGCAGGATGTGTGTTTTCCTTTCGAATTGAGCTGCAGCCACTCGGATGATGTCATATGGCTCTCATTTATTGGTTCGTTTCATGTCACACGGATCAATCCCGTGTATAAATTTTCACATAAACTAATGGCGCGAAGATGGGTTTCATGAATTTTTTTCCCTCCATAATATTGACAGCGCCAACAAAAATTTCCTATAATTTTTTTCCCTCCTTATTTTTATATCCCACCAAAAATTTTCGCAAAAAATCTACAAAATTTTTTTTTGCGTAGCCAGTGGAAACAAAAATTCCATAATTTCAAGTGCGCAAGAAAAAAATTTTTGGTAAAAATTATGTTCCTAATTTTTTTTGGGACGATGACAGATGGTACCACTATTGCCACTAAAATAAATCCGAAATTCTAAAAATAAAAATTGCAAGTGAATCTATTGAGGATATTTCCAAATTTTCATGAAATAATGTACATATTAAAAATTGTGTATAGAAAAGATGCGTGCATCAGAATATAGAGTGGGCCAACAAAGAAACGTTTTTTTTTTTTTTTTGACACTTAATGGAATTAAAGCTAAATCATATGGCACCATTATATATTCTCGTAAACAACTTTCTATAGCTAGAGCTATGCTTCAATTGTCATAATAATTCGATTAGTTATTAGCAAATATCATTTTTATTAGAGTTGATAAAACTATACAATTTCCATGATTTTTTCCTAATTCTACGGAGGGAATGAATGCAATTTTAGGCAGATGAAATCTATAGCGACTAATGTGTATTCCTATTAGTTAACCCACGTCGTGTTAGACATATCATATTAATCGACTCTTTTATTTGAGACGACACGATATGACACGTTGAAAATATTACCTCGCGTCCATGACCAACTCCTTCATTTCATTTAAGTATATTTGTCAGATTTTTTTTAAACTATTGAAGGTTACATAACTAATTATATTTGTGATTTACTAATTTTCTTAAATGGCGTATGGTATTCATAAAATGACATATGTGAAATGTGGCATTCGTAAAAGCCTAAAGCTTTATATCTAACATGAGGAAAAATATTTCATAATGGTATTCTTTCAATGTCACTAACTTAGAGGAAAAAAAAACAATTAAAATTTTTAATTTGATTTTGAAAAAAAAAATGGTATTCTTCAAAAACAAAAAAATTATTATGATCGATGGAGATCATCATTGTCATTAAAATAACTCTAGTGGATATAAAAAATTCATGCAGCAACAATAATAATAATAATTCTACAATGTGATAACCAAAAAAAAAAAAAAAAAAAAAAAAAAAAAAAATCGAAAAATAAAAAGGTGACCTGTCTCTCTCTCTCTCCCTGTGCGCAAACCAAACCAGAGAGAGACACCTCTCTTTCGAAACAAAACCGAAGCCCCCCCCCCCCAAATCCATCCACCTCTATTTCTCCACCATTTCACCGGATCGAAGTATCCACGCGTTCGCCTCACCGCCCTCTCGCACTATCTACTTTCGGACCGCCGATTGGAGGCCTCTCCTTGTCGTATTTCTCGACGGAAGTTTTTCGAAAATCGAAGCGAACTCGTCGGTTTTGGCCGCCGTTCGACCTGGAGCACTCTGGGGTCCTCTCCATCGATTTCCAAGTAGTCTTGCGAAGTTCTTTCGAGGATTAAGTGGCGAAAATCGAGGAATGACGAATTCGGCTCTTTTTCTCGCGCCACCGGTCTTTGACCGAAATTGAGTGAGTAATCTCTTTGGATTAGTTCTATATTGTTATTCCTTGCTATTTTCTTGATTGAATTGCAAATTTTAATTGAGATGGAATGTGTATGAAATTTTTAGGGTTTATCGGGAAATTTATGAAATTTGATTGATATGTGCAATCTGAGTAATGCGAAATTGAGATGGATTGAATACTTGTATGTGATGATTTATATGTGAGGATTTTATGCATAATAGGAATTGCTAAGCATAGTTAAGAATATGACATTATTTTAAATTAAGTATCGCATTTAGTTTTGATATAAATAGATGCATGTATATAAAGGGTAAATATGAGATTTTGCTTGTCATCCATTTTATTGGATAATTATTACTTATATTGCAATATTGACCTCTTTGGGTTTAAGGGTTATTTTGGTAAAAAGAGATCATATTGGGTTTGGATTAGAATTTTGACATTAAACCCTAATTTTTGGTCATATCATGCATGCATTTTTGCATATTAGAATTAGTGATACTTATTATAATTGATTGGAAAACTAAATACAATAGTTTTTACTAAATGTTGCATTAGCTTTTGCATAAGTGTTGCATGTGAGATTAGAGGTATATTAAATTGTACCAATTGAGTTGCATGGCATGACATGGTCATTTAACACTTTAGGTTTAAAAGAATAATTAACAAGTAAAAGTATGTATATTAGTTAAGTGTTGTATTGCATAATCTAAATGTTAAAGGAGAAGTTTAATAAAACAAGTTTGCATGCTCTTGACTTAGGTTTTAAAAGTATAGCTTATATGTTGACATAGATACTAATGCATGGCATAATCATGATGCATGGTAGCATAGTTTATAACCTAATTGATAAAGATTATAAGTAGCATAACTTGAGTGTTATAAAAATTAAAAAGAAATTTATATTTGTTTTAAAGTCAGGTTATTATGAGTCGGAATTTAGAAACAACTTGCTTATTGGAGGATTTGTTGAATAAGTGATTTCTTGCTTGCTTATGCTTTGGATTTTGCTTGCAGTATAAGGTACGGATTTCACTTGAGTTTTAATTATATGTGACATAAGTTTTGATTGTGCTTATTATTATTATTGTTATTATTATCATTATGCATTCTGAATTCATAATTGGAATTTTGTTCATGAGATCATTTTGTGAAATTGTATATTGATGCATGATTGGAAAGTGGCATATTGAATGGTATCCGATTGAAATGTTGGAAAATGGCATAATGAATGGTATCCGATTGAAATGTGATTTGATTGAGGAAGTACAGCTTGTGTGGTTGAGATAGACACTCGTAATGTTTGGAGGTGGAGTCATGACCCATCCTACCAAGCACCGTGTAATAAGCGCTTATGTACCGGGACTCAGTAGGTCTAGTCTGGAATGGACCGGAGTGTGAGTGTTCCCAGCTTGCTTGTACATTTTGATGATTTAATTGATTGAATTATGTATGAATTGAATTGGCCGTTGGCATCCATCTATAGGGTGGTTCGCGGTATCTGAAGGAAATGACTGAAATGATTGACTTGTGATAAACCAGACTTGCATATTAGGTAATTGCCCAACCAAATGAGTCGGCTTTTGCTATAAATTGATATTTGAATTGTTATGGAATTGATGCCGAGCTCACATTGCATATTGCATTGATTTAATTAATTTTGACATTGCTATTCTGATTTGAACAAGAGGTGAATGTTTTTACATGATAATTGATACATAACGATTAATTGTTTTTCTAAGGAATTGAATTGACAGTTGGAATATTCTGAATTTTAAATGATTTTGAATAATACTGAATTTATTGGTCTAATTGCATCGCTTGATCAAAAAATCGAGTTTTAATGTTATTTGAAATAAAAAGAAATGAAATTTGATTTGGAATTGATTTGACTCAGTCTTGTATTTAGTTCCAACACATGATAATCAAAACTCAAGTGGCTGGAACTGAATACCGTACTGAGATAAATTTTATTTATCTCATTCCGTGCTTTTTGCATTGTTTTCCACTATTGGTTGTGGGTTCCAGGTTTCAGATCAAGTGCTGGACTGCAAGACGAGTAGCGGACCATTGGATATTGTGGTTAGTAATCCAAAAATACCAGACCTTTATAGGATTTACTTTATATTTAAGTAATTAATTATAAATTTCTAATTAATCGGTATATTATTTGAGTAGAATCAATATTAATTGGTAAATTAAGTATTAGTAAGCCTTGCGGGTGCAGTAGGCATCCGCGGCGGGCATTCCATCGTGTATTGTCCAGTTACAGTATTCGACGGGGTGTCACAGATGGTATCAGAGAATGGTTTAGCAACCAAACCAGACTAATAGATTGCGTGAGTGAGATACGTCTAAAGGATTGTTTTGTAAGTAAGTTTGATTTCTTACTAATTGTGCTAGCAGATTAATATTTGTCCAACTTATTTATAAGTGTGATAGTATACAGATGCTTTGTATTTGTATATATCTAATATATTAATTGTTTATAGTTGTTTGATTATTTTATATATGTGTTGTAATTTTAAAAGATATGTTTTATAGGTTGCAATAATTTTTGTGGATGAAATTAATAGAGCTTATTTTCTAATGTTTGAAATGTAAAGTGATTTTGATAAGCGCACAAAAAGTTGGTATGGCAAGTTAAAGCATTTTGTTTATTATAGTTAGCATGTTCTGTTATATTAATGCTTGGTTGGAATATTAAGGATTTCTGAATTTACTATAGAATGCACAAACTTTTGGAACTTATTTGAGTAAAGATTTTCTTATCTTTTGTTGGCACAAGGATCAAACAAGCTGACTGATCATCTGACTTGTTAATTGAATCTCAATAATACCAGAATTATTTTTACTTCCTTGACTGATCACCAAGGCAGCCAAGAATAATTTTGATATTACTGTGCTTCCTGAAAGATAAGAAAATAACTGGATATTTCAAAATGTTACTAGTTACAAGAATTGAAAGATTTTTTTTTTTTTTTTATGATAACGTAAGGAGTGGTAGTATTCTCTGCTTGTAGTGTTTGGTTATTTGAATTGTTATGATGATATGATACGGAATTGTCTGAATTGTAAAGGGAATTGAATTGACCGTTGGCAACCCTCTTTAGAGGTGATTCACGGTATCCGAATATCTGTAATCGCTGGTTTCTCTCTGAGAAAGAGACTCGCGATATATGACTTTGAATTGATTGATCTTTGATTGTGACTTAGGATTGTCATGCTTGCATTTAAGTACCGAGATTGGGCCGACATTCTTGTATTATCATTAGTATTCTAATTTGAATTGAATAAAATGTCGGGCTGAGTTGCATTGCATAAATCGGTAATTGTTGCATAATATGTTTGTACTATTTGATTGTATTATGGATTGTATGATTGCTATGTATTTCGATAAATTTCGAGGTCGAAATTTTTTTATAAGGAGGGAAGAATGTGATAACCAAAAAAAAAAAAAAAAAAAAAAAAAAAAAAAAATCGAAAAATAAAAAGGTGACCTGTCTCTCTCTCTCTCCCTGTGCGCAAACCAAACCAGAGAGAGACACCTCTCTTTCGAAACAAAACCGAAGCCCCCCCCCCAAATCCATCCACCTCTATTTCTCCACCATTTCACCGGATCGAAGTATCCACGCGTTCGCCTCACCGCCCTCTCGCACTATCTACTTTCGGACCGCCGATTGGAGGCCTCTCCTTGTCGTATTTCTCGACGGAAGTTTTTCGAAAATCGAAGCGAACTCGTCGGTTTTGGCCGCCGTTCGACCTGGAGCACTCTGGGGTCCTCTCCATCGATTTCCAAGTAGTCTTGCGAAGTTCTTTCGAGGATTAAGTGGCGAAAATCGAGGAATGACGAATTCGGCTCTTTTTCTCGCGCCACCGGTCTTTGACCGAAATTGAGTGAGTAATCTCTTTGGATTAGTTCTATATTGTTATTCCTTGCTATTTTCTTGATTGAATTGCAAATTTTAATTGAGATGGAATGTGTATGAAATTTTTAGGGTTTATCGGGAAATTTATGAAATTTGATTGATATGTGCAATCTGAGTAATGCGAAATTGAGATGGATTGAATACTTGTATGTGATGATTTATATGTGAGGATTTTATGCATAATAGGAATTGCTAAGCATAGTTAAGAATATGACATTATTTTAAATTAAGTATCGCATTTAGTTTTGATATAAATAGATGCATGTATATAAAGGGTAAATATGAGATTTTGCTTGTCATCCATTTTATTGGATAATTATTACTTATATTGCAATATTGACCTCTTTGGGTTTAAGGGTTATTTTGGTAAAAAGAGATCATATTGGGTTTGGATTAGAATTTTGACATTAAACCCTAATTTTTGGTCATATCATGCATGCATTTTTGCATATTAGAATTAGTGATACTTATTATAATTGATTGGAAAACTAAATACAATAGTTTTTACTAAATGTTGCATTAGCTTTTGCATAAGTGTTGCATGTGAGATTAGAGGTATATTAAATTGTACCAATTGAGTTGCATGGCATGACATGGTCATTTAACACTTTAGGTTTAAAAGAATAATTAACAAGTAAAAGTATGTATATTAGTTAAGTGTTGTATTGCATAATCTAAATGTTAAAGGAGAAGTTTAATAAAACAAGTTTGCATGCTCTTGACTTAGGTTTTAAAAGTATAGCTTATATGTTGACATAGATACTAATGCATGGCATAATCATGATGCATGGTAGCATAGTTTATAACCTAATTGATAAAGATTATAAGTAGCATAACTTGAGTGTTATAAAAATTAAAAAGAAATTTATATTTGTTTTAAAGTCAGGTTATTATGAGTCGGAATTTAGAAACAACTTGCTTATTGGAGGATTTGTTGAATAAGTGATTTCTTGCTTGCTTATGCTTTGGATTTTGCTTGCAGTATAAGGTACGGATTTCACTTGAGTTTTAATTATATGTGACATAAGTTTTGATTGTGCTTATTATTATTATTGTTATTATTATCATTATGCATTCTGAATTCATAATTGGAATTTTGTTCATGAGATCATTTTGTGAAATTGTATATTGATGCATGATTGGAAAGTGGCATATTGAATGGTATCCGATTGAAATGTTGGAAAATGGCATAATGAATGGTATCCGATTGAAATGTGATTTGATTGAGGAAGTACAGCTTGTGTGGTTGAGATAGACACTCGTAATGTTTGGAGGTGGAGTCATGACCCATCCTACCAAGCACCGTGTAATAAGCGCTTATGTACCGGGACTCAGTAGGTCTAGTCTGGAATGGACCGGAGTGTGAGTGTTCCCAGCTTGCTTGTACATTTTGATGATTTAATTGATTGAATTATGTATGAATTGAATTGGCCGTTGGCATCCATCTATAGGGTGGTTCGCGGTATCTGAAGGAAATGACTGAAATGATTGACTTGTGATAAACCAGACTTGCATATTAGGTAATTGCCCAACCAAATGAGTCGGCTTTTGCTATAAATTGATATTTGAATTGTTATGGAATTGATGCCGAGCTCACATTGCATATTGCATTGATTTAATTAATTTTGACATTGCTATTCTGATTTGAACAAGAGGTGAATGTTTTTACATGATAATTGATACATAACGATTAATTGTTTTTCTAAGGAATTGAATTGACAGTTGGAATATTCTGAATTTTAAATGATTTTGAATAATACTGAATTTATTGGTCTAATTGCATCGCTTGATCAAAAAATCGAGTTTTAATGTTATTTGAAATAAAAAGAAATGAAATTTGATTTGGAATTGATTTGACTCAGTCTTGTATTTAGTTCCAACACATGATAATCAAAACTCAAGTGGCTGGAACTGAATACCGTACTGAGATAAATTTTATTTATCTCATTCCGTGCTTTTTGCATTGTTTTCCACTATTGGTTGTGGGTTCCAGGTTTCAGATCAAGTGCTGGACTGCAAGACGAGTAGCGGACCATTGGATATTGTGGTTAGTAATCCAAAAATACCAGACCTTTATAGGATTTACTTTATATTTAAGTAATTAATTATAAATTTCTAATTAATCGGTATATTATTTGAGTAGAATCAATATTAATTGGTAAATTAAGTATTAGTAAGCCTTGCGGGTGCAGTAGGCATCCGCGGCGGGCATTCCATCGTGTATTGTCCAGTTACAGTATTCGACGGGGTGTCACATACAATCTCTAACTTCACTAATTTCAACCACTAATTTAAAAAATATCAAACTTCCACCAATAGTTCCATAAGCGGATCTATTTGTAATTATGAAATATGTTACTAACGTAGTGAATTTATGCATTATATAAAATGTGCTATACGTAGAGATTTAGAAAAAATCGATTTATTAAATGATAACATTTTAGTTAATTAATAGATGTTTATTTTATAATATTTAGGATTTCATTTTTTAACTTAAAAAATTTCCAATTTCCATATCCAATAATTGTGTTGGTTAATCAACGTTTGATTATCATGTCGTGCGTGGTGCTAGTCGTGTCAGATTATTTTATTATTTATTTTTTAAAAAAATTGTAAAAATTATTAAAAAAATATAAAAAAAAGAGGAAACAATTTACTAATATCTCAACAAGACATGATAACACGATCATGTTGTGTCAATTCCGTACTTGTGTCGTGTCAATTTTATACTCGTGCCGTATCGTGTTAACATATACACGTGTCGTGTCAACACGATTATATCGTATTATTTTAGAGAACACTATCTATATTTAAATATATTATCTAATAATATGACATAATTATACATGTACATACTAGATTAATCTTTCTGTGATAGTTATTTACTGTGGTTGATATCATCACGTAAAGTTAAATCTTATCATCCTTCATTGTATATGTATATCAAGTTACTAAAATCTTTTTTTCCGCCTCTTTTCTTCAGAAATTTCATTAAAAATTTCGACTTCATTTCAAACGCATCAAAAAGTTTTCTCCAATTTTCCCCCCTTTGCTTTCCCCGCTGAAATATGTTGACAAATAATTTTATATAGCTTCAAACTCTAAAATTTTCAATTTCCCTCACTTTTTGCTAATCAAATTTCTATCTTAAACCTAGCCGCCTCTCTAATATACTTATTTAAATATTTTTACCTTCGTCTCCCAACCCTCATTATTTCTATTTATGAAAATCCCTAATCATTCAAAATCAGAAGTCGCCTTGGGACGGCGCGTCGGCGCCGATCCAGTTCCCTTGGACTTATATTCACATATATTTTTTCTTAAGGCATATGCTCATGAATTACCATTAATATTTTAATAAAAACATAAAACTTAAATATTTTAATTTAATATATCCAAATTAAAAAATTATTATATTTTTTACTTCAAAAATAATTTTTATTATATGTTTAGTAAATAATGAAATAAATTACAAATGGCTTGACACGTTTAACATGTGTATCAACACGACACGAAACGATTCTCTATCAAATTTTAAATTTCAAAATAAAAATTTTGTTAAGAGATTGAAAATTATAAATGGCTTAACACGACACGACACGTTTGGAGATTTGCAATCTTAGTGAGCTAATAGATTGAAAATGCAAATTAAAATTTCGTTTGATCTTTTTTAAAATAATTGAACATGATGTTTTGCCTTGTTAACACACAATTTTCTTTTCTTACGTATTTTCCCAACCATATTTCAATTCCATTGAAATGTTAGACATGTCTACGTCCTGAATTGTTATTTTTATGTGCCATAGATCATGCTCATAAATATGTTATTTTAACCTACTAATTAAAATATGTCAAATATAAGTATACTGCTAATTAACTTTAAACTGCATATAACCATATACAAAATTTGTTTTTAATTAAAAAATCATGTAATTTTTCTAATATACTAATAATATTTAAATAATGTGTATGGTGTTAAGACGTTTTAAGATTAGTAATGTTATATTTTAATAATTTTTAACATTGTATACAAAATATAAAAAAAAATTGATGTAATAATTTTAATATAACTAATTTATAACATGGGTTTATCCAATAAAACAAAATTTTCGTGTCATTCTCAGCCTGCTTTCAAAAAATATTTTCAATTGTTTTAGGACCTTTTAATATATTGTGATATTTTCAAATTAGAGGTTTTAAATTATCCAATCATAATATTTTATAAAATATCATAATACATATCAATAAAATAAATATATATATATTTGCCTAGTTTGTGCCGTGATATCGCAATGACTGATGTCCAATATAAATCATTGTGCCTTGTAGTAAAATTAATATACCATGTCCAATTTACTCTTGAGTGATCCAGCTTGTCCGTGAAATCACTTGTTTTTAATATGCTCCAAGTAAAATTTTAATTTATAGGAAAAAATTAACTAACATTATATCAAATCGCAAACACATACCAAAGTACTAAACTACTAAATAACATAAAAAAAATTATCTTCACAAAAATCAACCACTAACATCAATAAAATTACGCACTTATATAGTTTATAAGTATGATTAAGGAAAACATGGGAAGTAAGAATATTTCTTAGGCAGCAGATGTAAATGGGTTCCCTCCCAAAATTCTAGGTATACTTTTTATATAATTGTAATCATATGAAATACAAAGATATAACAGTAACTTGTTAGCTGCAGATGGTAGAATCACATGTTTTTTTCTCTCTAGAATTTGGACACTAATCCAATCTATTTATACGATTCAAATTCCTTTGAATTTTCAAGGGTCATCTATAAAATTAAGTTTCCGCCACCTAGGGTTTTTTGTCACCTCTCTTCATCAGAGAAACCTTTCTATCCTCGAATTTATTTACATTACTGATGAAAAATCTAAATCGCTTTTGGCCCTGGTTTCGATTCTCCCTCGTCTCTTCAGATCTCGCTCTCTTTGCAGAGGTCTTGCCAAATCCGTCGACAGAAGGCGATCGGAGATGGAGGAGGGTTCCGACCGGAGTACGGCGGCGGGAGGCGGCGGAGTGAGGTGGGGCGTGGTGGTGATATGCGGGAGTCTGGTGTACTATCACTGTGGCTGGAGAGATGCGAGCTTGTTATATCTCTTTGCTGATGTGCTCATCGTGCTTCTCTGCGACGGGAGCACGGCGGCGGGAGGCGGGGCATGGTGGTGATATGCGGGAGCTTGTTATCTCCATTCTTGGTCTCCTCTTTCGCCATCTCAATATCTTGTGAGTTTCTCTGATCTTCTCGGGTTTAAGTTGATCTGATTATGTGTTGGTTAGAGAATTAGATTGGAGTAAACCCTAGACTTGGTCTAGTTGGTCTCTGTATTTTGATTTGGGGATAATATTTAACCTGTGCACCGCACCCTCAAATAATCATTAGTCAAACCAAGAATTAACAATACTGGTATACTGTATGTGTGTAATACTGGACTGGTACGAAAAGTAGCTTCAACATTCCTACATGTCCGTGGTACCATATGTAAAAGGATTGGAATCCAATGACAATGAGTTATTATTTTTATGATAACTAGGATATATAATACATGGTTCAAGTTATAAGCTGTAATTTGAAAATATTAGCTTTCGAAACACTTTCTTTATATTTTGTTTTTTTATTTTCTTCTCAAATATTGGTTGATAGGTTCCACATTTGGGAGAAATTCACGTGAAGCAAGAAACAACATTCAAACAACATTGAATTTCACTCCTCAGATTCTCCCTTTCATCCAGTGAGTTCATTTCTACATAACCAATATACCATGCTTTTTTCTTTGTGTGCGCACGTGCATATTGGATACAAGTGTATGTGTTGTTTATTAGTGATTTAGCAAGTAACTCCATATGATCCAAGATACTACTTAATTGTTGGTTATTCTATGATTTGTACCAAGTTAGGCCTTTTTTATTTGTTTATTTATATTTTTTTTACTTTAGGTATCTGTTTGTGATACTATATAAAATTGTGTGTTAATTTAGTATTAGTTGTAGAATTTTTTCAACGGGAACTTTAAGTCTAAGCATTCTGACGTTTAGTATAGGATGATGTAGTATCTGCTCAAAATATCTTACTTGGATTAGGTTTTGTCTTTCGGTTTATATTTATCATACATCCACATTAATGCACATGAAATTTCACCCTAAAATATGTTTTATAAACATTAATATTATCACCCTAAAATTTCACTTTGAGCCAAACACCCAGCATGTCACCCCTACAAATGCCAACCCTACAAATGCTAACCAATAATATGGTAAGTACAACTAACTTTATTATAATTTGATGGATTATCTGATCTATATGATTGTGTGCTAGAAATTGTTTCCTTCTTTTGGAAAAATTGGTACTGCCAAATTATTCTTTCTCATAGAAATTGGTACCTAGTTGACTTGTTTTGTTGTACATACTTGTATGTGTTGTCTAGTGGAATGTTAATGTAGCTGTCAAATTTTAATACTTACTATGAACAAATAGGTTCTCCTAGTAAATGCAGTACACAACAATTGGCAATATAGAGTAGGTTTTGTTAGTGATTGCTAACTCAATCTTGATATTTCAGCAACAAAGAAATTTTGCACCTTTATTTGTCGGCAACAACACTTCACAAGGGTCCATAAATGAAGAGTACTTGGGTGTAGCATCGACAAACACTTCAAATGCTATGGGAGGATTCACGGCCTTGCTTGGATCGCATGAGCAAGGTGAGCATGGATATTTGAATGATTATGAAAACTTTAGCTAGAACTTGTGTTAGGTTTTTTGTTTGTAGGTTTTAATGTTTGTTGTTTAGACAGATTTACAAATTTATGTTATTTTACTTAAATTTTTGTTTGTATGTCATTTTACTTTGAATTTTGGTTTGTATCAAATTTTTTGTAAGAATGTTGTTTAACGAGTTCATTGAAATTTAGAATTTTTGTATAATGTTTGTTTCGAATTAGTAATCATGTTTGTGATATTATAGAAAATTCAAAATCATATGAATTGAATAGTGGTGATACCAAATTTGTACCGGGCTACTATAGAATGCAATAGTGGTGGTACCAAATTGGTACCGAACAGAAAATGAATGGTCGTATAAATGTATTTGAAATGGATAGAAATAAATGCGTCGTTATACCGACTTCCATACCTGAAAGCGGGCCCTATTAAAAGCTGACAAGGTCCAAGCCAAATGCATCGGTATGCCGACGCATAAGGTAATGTGGGTCCCGTAAAATATAATAATGGTCGACGAGCAAAGTCGTCGGTATATCGACTCACAAATTAATGTTGGCCCACCACATTCTAACAATGTGGGTCCCACCACATTCTGACAACACGGGCCCCACCACATTCTGACAACGTGGGCCCCACATTCTGACATTGTGGGTCCCGTCTTTTCTCGCACTATTTTATCTGGGTCGCTAAGGAAAGGCGTCGTCGTGTCGATAGAGTTGTTTCAAAATAGAGACGCAATAAGAATCAAGTGAGCTGTCGGACGAGGAGAGATGCGTCCTAATGTTGACGCAACAGAGATCATAATTAAGGACGCAGTAAATCAATTCGCGTCCATGCGACCCAGATGTTGAGTATTTGCGGCTAGGATATCGGGGTCCCTATGGTTGCGTCGCTAAGTGGACGCGAGGGCCTTCTCGTGTCGGAATAGGGACGCGAATTTGGGTAGCAGATAAGTCTGATTCTAGTAGTGATTTTATGGTGAATGGGAAATAATAATAATCCATAAAAAGTTAAAAAATAAAAACTCAATTTTATGGACATTTTATCCTAAGTTGTCGTAAATATTTAAAGGGACATTTTATTCATCCATAATTATCGC
Source organism: Rhynchospora pubera (assembly GCA_028095005.1). Classification (NCBI taxonomy): domain Eukaryota; kingdom Viridiplantae; phylum Streptophyta; class Magnoliopsida; order Poales; family Cyperaceae; genus Rhynchospora; species Rhynchospora pubera. The sequence goes on along the minus strand of CM051462.1, from coordinate 82,245,239 downwards.
TTTGATCTTAATAACAAATTTAGTGAGCAAAAAGTTTGTCCTTTTCTCATAAGTAATAAGAACTATCCGACTAACAATAACATCTCAGTCATCAATACTTATATAACAACTAATTAAAGTCAGCGAAAAATCTGTATACTTTTCCATAGAATTTATTATGTTAACAATAATTAAATATATATGAGTAATATTTTATTGATCAACAATGATTAGTTTGATGTAATTAAGGGTCAAGAAACCCCGTTCGTATAATTTTGTACGTACAATTATGTTCACTAGATGACCTTAATATTTGTTAATCATTAATAACTGCTAAATATGTAAAACAACTTTTTGTTATTAAAAATGAGCGATAAATTTTTTTCCCTAATTAATTTATTAAGTGATGATATATATTTTAAAAATTAAAATCATAATTGATGTGTAAATTAAAATCTCAAAGTCATACGGATACATATATTAAAAATATTAAAATTGAGAAATGAAGTTTTTGGGTCCTGTGTCGATCTTTTGTGGACAGTTACAGATGAACGAAGATACAATTATGTTCCATAAATATTCATTAATCCTTCATAGGTAAAGACGAGTACGTCGGAAAAGATCATATCTTGGGTTCCGTTTGGATGAGATGTGGGAAGAATGAAAGAAGGAAAGAAGTATTGAAAAGTGTGTAACTTTGTGAAAAATTTGGATTGTTTAATAATAAATTTGGGCATTTCTTCTCTTATTATCTTCTTCCCACTCCAATCCAAACACAGCCTTGTGTAGAGTATGGGATATGAGTATGGTTCAAATTTAATTTTTACAGACGAGTTATATGCTGTTTGGATCATATGGGAATAGGAGTAATTTTCTATTTCTAGACATAAATTTATTATAAACAATCCAAACTCTTCACAAAATTACATATTTTTCAATACTTTATGTCTAAAAATAGAAAATTCTTCTTATTCCTAAACTATCCAAACGGCCCAGATATTCTGCGAGTACAAAACACGCTGGCATTTGAATATATGCCGCTTAAAGTAGCACCGTGTTTTACATTTAGTAAGAACCTTCAATATCCTTCAAGAAATGAAAAAAAAAAAAAAATCAAGGACCTTCGACGGAACAAGCACAGAGATGGATAACATTATTTGTCGAAATTAGACAGTTAGCACAGCACGTCAGAACACCCATCGATCGGCATGCACCTCAGCACCTGTCATAGACGGCACGGAAAAGGCTCCAATTGATTTGCTGCGTGGGTCGATGTATCGACATGCGGTGTCCGAGTTTGAGAAAGATGACACGGCATTGTTAAGGTCCAAATATGGCATCAAGAAATTACACAACCAAATTAATAAGATACACAGTACACACAACATGGCACGACATGTCAAAAGACTCAAAACGTGTCTATGTACTGTTAGACTTTTATTGTAAAATAACAGAAGAAAAATAACACAAAAATTTCACGATTACTCAACACATCCGATTTTGTTTTATCATGAAAAAAAAAAGATTACTCACACACACCTTGGTTTTTGTCATAACACAATACACGCGCCTCTCTTGTTTTTTAACAGAGAGGAAAAAATAAAAAGGTAGTAAAACAAAAATAGTAAGTGTAATGGAAAAGGAAACAGATATCTTCTGAAAGAGACACGTTAAGACCTTTCTAAAAATTAGAAGACTAGCATATCTAGCCAGAGGAAATCATATTTCCAGAAGATATTGCAACAACTTTCCATGTTGAGGTGTTCTACAAAATTCAGCACGGCATAACATATACCTCTATACACCGGCCCGTATTTAATGCAACAGCGCACAGGCACAATTGAAACACTAGGAGAGAGCTAGCAGATTATATTACCAGAATAAACCAAACGGCCTTAATTACACAATTAGGGATCGTTTGGCAACATCATAGTTTAGCGGAATCAAGAGTTAAATTAGTATTTTGGAATTAGTGTTTGAGGTTAAAATTAGTAAAAGCTAGTAATTGTTATTTGGCATGAAAGATTAAAGTTAGTGATCAAAGTGAACGCATTCACTTATAACATTCATTTTAATCTAGACATTTTAGAATTCGAAAATTTTAAATCTTGATATTTCAAAATTTTAAAATTTTTAAAAGTTGAAAATTGAAATTTAAATTTGGAATTTTGAATTTTGAAATTTGAAATTTAAAATTTGAAAATGTGAAATTTGAAATTTTGAATTTGAAATTTTGAAAATTTAAAATGTAAATTCTTCTCAAGGTTTTTCTTTTTTTTGGTGTTTCAGGAACGCTCAAATATGAAATGATCAAGTTAGGAAGGTAGTGCTAATTCCGTTGACTCCAAAATTATTTGACAATGCAAGGTCCGTAGGTAGGCCTGTTTAACGTTTTAAACGACGAAGGAATGGGTCATTCCGTTTTCCGTTTCATTTCAACAACGGAACGTAGCGAAACGACTCAATTTACACTGTATTTCACACAATGATATGCCGAAATCCATTCCGTTTACCACTCCGTTTTGAAAACGTATGCTGAAAAGTGATTCGTCACTCGTTCCGTTTGGACGGAACGTGCACGGTAAACGGTTTAACGTCGGTAGGCTGATCCGTAGGTTAGATCGTTGACTCAAAAATCAAGTTAAATTTGAAACTACCAAATGAGCCTGAGCCCTTAATTAATGAACAAGCGTGTTACTTGAGGCAGCAGGTAGTAGGTAACTACTAGCTTTTCGTTGGAACCAAGTATTCCAATGAGCCTGTGAAGTGACAAGTTTAAAAAGACCGACACAGACACATAGAGTCAAAGCTCCTAATTAAGATTATAATATATGCCGTGTAAAACGAGTAATTAATTATTTATCTCTTCCTGCTATGACCACTTGTATGGAATCTGTACGCAACAAAAGAAGCAGAGAGGAAGAGAAAGAAAGAGATCAGTAGGTCACTCTTTTCAATTCTTTGCAATATTCAGAAAACAAAATAAGAGCTCAGAGCTCAACAGAGCAGAGTAATGGCCGGTGTGATTGCGAGCGGCATCAAATGGACGGCCGAGAAGCTGTCTTCTCTACTTCCCTCGGCAGCCTCTACTGCTTCATCTTCATCAACTTCGGCACCATCTGAATCTCCAAATGTAGCTGCGCATGAGGACCTGAAGAAGCTGGAGAGGACCATGAAGCGGATCCAAGCTGTACTGATGGACGCCAACGAAAGGGATGCTGATCATGCCGAGAAGCTCCGGCTTAAGGAGTTGAAGGAGGTTGCCTATGATGCCGAGGACGTGGTCGGTGAATATGAGTATGACGTGCTTCATGCTAAGGTGTTAGCTCGGAATAGGATGCTCGGCCTTGATGGCGGCAGCGGCCAGAAACGTAAACGTCAAGGGGAGGTAATTTGCCAACTTGTAAATTTTTAATTGAACCAAGTCACAATTTGATAAGTATTTTCAATTGCAACGCGATGGTTAATCATTCTTAGGACTGTACAAGAAAATTGAAAACCCGTATGATCCGTTTAATCCGTCCAATCCGATCCGTATTCTAACGGGTTCAAGTATAATTCGGGTTGATTCGGGTTTCAATTTTACTAATCCGGTATAACTTGATCGGGTTATATATTTTCTTTGTGCAAACCCAACGTACCCGTTTTCATTTTTATCCGTATATATGATTTGATATGTACCGTATCACATAAAGATATAATCTATAGTGCATTTATGTAAACCGTAAAGTGATGCGTCGTATCTTGCAGAGAAGTAAATTGCATTTATATAATATATTAATATATGTTGCCTTGAGATTAAAGGAGACGAGGCGAAAATTGCATTTACTTAATATATATAGTGTTTTGGGAATCGGAATTACATAAACGTGCCTAAGCTCACAACACAACGTAAACGTACAAATTTCCTTATATGCAGTGTGATTATTGTAAGACTTGATACAGATTTTAATTTAATATATTTGTCTACGGGATTGATCCTCAAAAATATATAGAAACGCGCCTATAAAATCATGTAATTTGTGCAATACATTTAATCAATTTCTTTAATCCCGATGCAAATATGCTCAACACATTTAATCTATATATGGTGCCTTGCATTTATGTACAATACAAAATCATAAGGCAAATGATTTTTAATTTTCAATTGTTTAGATGTTATATAAATTAAAAAAATATTTATTTATAAAATCATAACCCGTTTAACCCGTAAATTCGTAAAAACTCGTAGATAAAAATTTATATGGGTTGGGTTACGGTCAACTAAATAAATTTTTTAACCCAGTATAATTGGATTGGATTAAAATATTGATAAAAAATTATAAACCCGTCCGTTATACAGCCCTAATCATTCTAATAAATTGTTAATTGCATCGAAATTAAATACACTATTAGTACATCATCATGACATCATATAATAAATTTCCTAATCAGTCTAAGATATTAACCTAATATTTTGTCTTTCCACTAATTGTGTACTAGGGACTTCATTAAAATTATATCGGTTATTAATTAGTATATGTCCAATTGCCCTAATTTTCTCTTTGAAAATGGGCCTAGCACATAATAAATGTTCAGGTACATTTTGAAAAATGCCCTAATTTTGTGCATATTAAACCCAAAATTGGTGCGAATTTACGCAGTGTGGAACTAAAGATATATTTGATGAAAGATTAAAAAATTAAAAGTCATGTGAAGATAACAAATATTCATATTAATATAATGATCACGTCAAAATAATTAGAGTTTATAAGAGTGTAATCGTTATAATTTTTTTTATGGAGGTCAAATATGAATTTAAAAAAAAAATACATAAAACACTAAAATTATATGTAGAAGTGCATTACTTTATTAAAAAAAATAATAACTTACTGGCTCCGGCCCTGAATGTACGCAGGCCTATTCAAAAAAAAATAATAAAAATATGTTACTCTCATTTTCTGTGAATGAAGGATTAGTTTATCATGATGTGACCCAAAAGAGGGGGGAGAGAGATGCATGCACTGCATTCTGGTCATGGTCAGAGTGTGCTCCATTCATATAACGCGTGTGTAACTGGTCGTCTGGTCTCCTAAATACTTGAACCAGTAATGAAATCATTGTACCCAGATAGACCTGGGCAACGTATTAAACGGAAACGGAATGAGGCATTCCGTATCCCGTTCCGTTTCAACAAACGGTATGTACCGGCTGATTCGTATTCGTTCCGTTTGGACGGAAAGTAGCGGAACGGTATAATTTACACTGTATTTCACATAAACGAATCACGAATTGCATTCCGTTTTCCGTTCCGTTTGCGAAACGGAATGAAATTTTGTTCCATTATACGTTTCACATGGACGGAACAGAACGGTTTCGCGTATTCGCGGTATACCGCGCCCACCCCTATACCCAGAAAAGGACCCAAAAATAATAGATGTTATGAAATTATTATATTAATTGTTATGGTTATCGGTAGCCTTATCACCACATTTGAAATATTGGCATTTATCAAATTTATGTTTTTCGGCAATGCATTTGTCAATTGCCATGAAATTAATTAGGAATACAATGAAAGTAATTCCAATAATCCCTCAAAGAGTAGTGCACACGGCATATGCCTAGTCATTATGATTTATGACCTGATTTAGACTTGAAAGAAAGGTCAGATATCTCTTGGTCGTAGCAACTGGGTAAATCTTTTTAATCACTAGTACTACGGTCTACGGATATGAAAAATACCGAATCCATACTGTATCTATTGACACTAGATATATTTGACTTATGGGCTGACATAAAAAAAAAAGGTATTCTTCTGTACTTAAATATATGTGAATAACGTGCTCATAACGACAGATGTTATGTGTCAACAAACACGCGTGAATAAATACCTACTAAGGTGTTAGCAACCATATAACTAGTTAACTACTATATATATAAATTTGTCATGTACAACCAACAGGGCTAATTAAATAAATCAATTGCTATGTACGTAGCTAGATACTGCAGAGTATAAGCAAGTAACGACCGAGTAGTAAGCCAAATTAATTATTCATGATCAGGACAAGCACAGCGATGGAATATTTATTACTTGTTTAAATCAGATTCGGATAGAGCACATAATCAAAGTAGAGTATGTTAAAACGGCCTTATGCAAGAGACATTGAGTAGCTTTTCATTCGGAGTTTCACAACAAAGCGTTATACCAACCATGAGAAAGTAATAAGTTTTAGAAAGACCAGGTCAAAGTGCTCAATATGCCGTGTAGAACAATTAATTAATTATTTGAAAGCAAAGTGAGATAGATCAATTTGCTTCATTGAGAAAACAAGGAAGAGCTCAGAGCTCCAGGAGCAGAGAAACAGTGATGGCATGTGTGATTGGGAGCGGTATCAAATGTACGGCTGAGAAGCCGTCTTCTCTGCTTCCCTCAGCAACTCTCACCGCTTCATCTTCACCAACTTTGGCACCGCATGAGTCTTGAATTGTATCTGCGCATGAGTACCTAAAGAAGCTAGAGGAACATGTAGTAAAAATATGCTGAGAGACAAAAATATAGGTTCCTTAAATCATATCTTTGTCATTGTTGTATACTTGTATCTGTAATATGTCCCTTTCTTCCCTTATTTTTGGTTTGGTTACACCACAAAAATATGCATCGATCATCATCGTCACTAGTGAAACAACTATATGTGAAACAAACTTAACAAAATAATTGGGCCAATTGAAGCCTAATTAGGAAAATCCATCCTTTGACTATATGTGTCATTAATTTACTCAACCAGTTGATATAAACTAATTTAACAATATAAATCTTTTTTGCATACAGGTAATAGATCTAGATTCAATTAATGTTACTGTTCCCGTATCTAAGGAGATAGCTGTTAGAGTGAAGGAGATTAGAGAGAGATTTGAGGAGTCGACTCAGGATTGGGAAACTCTTGGGTGGAATGATGCTCTGAGCTCAAGGCGTCAAAGTCTCATTATGCCGACAGCGACAACAAGTCGACCGCCAAGTAGCTCTCTTGTTCAAGAGGCTGCTATCCATGGAAGAGAAGAAGACAAGGAGAACATAATCAAACAATTACTATCCCAGCATGGTGGCAATAGGGATTGTAATTTGAAGGTTCATACGGTTGTCGGCATGGGTGGTATTGGTAAGACGACAGTTGCACAACTGGCCTATAATGATACGAGGGTGCGTGAACATTTTGAATTGAAAGGATGGGTTTGTGTGTCTGATGATTTTGATGTTGTTAACCTGACTCGAAAAATAATCTCATCTTTTACCAAGAGAAGTTGTGATTGCAGCGAATTGGATGATCTTCAATTAAAATTACAGGAGGAAGTTAGGGGAAAAAGTTTCATTCTTGTATTAGATGATGTATGGAATGAGGATCAGAGCCTATGGGACTCTCTGCGACTTCCTTTAACATTTTCAAGGTCAAGCACAATTTTAGCAACCACTCGCAGCATTGCAGTTGCGAAAATTATGCAAACTAAGCCACCATATACCCTTGGTTGTCTCAACTTTGCAGCTTGTTGTCAATTATTCAAACAGTTAGTATTTGATTACCAAGAGAGGGATGTAGATGGATCCATGATGCAAGTTGCTGAAAAAATAGTGGCAAAGTGCAATGGATTACCATTGGCTGTCAAGGCAATTGGAAATGTTTGTCGGATTGAATATAATTTGGAGAGTTGGGTGGATATCTTAGAAAGCAAGGAATGGAAACCTAACATTCAAAGTGGTGACTGTTTGCCAGTTCTAAAACTTAGTTATGACCGTATGCCGCCCCATCTAAAACCGTGCTTTGCATTTTTTGCTTTGTTTCCCAAAGATTATCTGTTTAATACGGAAAGGATTATAAAGCTGTGGATGTCTCTGGGACTTATTAATAATTTTAATGGAATGGAGTTAGAAGATGTCGGAAGATATTATATTAAACAATTACTAGAGAGGTCAATGATCCAATTAACAGATAAAAAGGATGCTGAAACAGAACAAACCTTAGTTATGCACGATCTTCTCCATGACTTAGCACAGCTTGTTGCTAGTAATGAAATCTCAAGAAGAAAGCTGGAAATGACATTTGATTCGTCAGAAGACCAAATGGAAAAGAAATTTGATTTGTCAGAAGCAAATACAACTCGATATCTATCAATTGTTACAACTCAAGATAATGCCGAGCATATTGCTGGTAACAAACCTCTTATGGATATACTACAACATTTTCATGGATCGAGAATCCTGAGATTGGTGCAACTTTTGACATGGGAGACAACATCAAGTGTTCCAATTGAAATTCCATGTAACATGTTACAAACCTGGAGGCATATACGAGCCTTAGATTTCAGCCATGCTGCAATAACAGCCTTGCCAGAATCAATTGGAAATTTGAAATTACTATGCTATCTCAATGTCTCCAATACCGAACTCAAATTTCTCCCTGACTCAACTTTCAATCTATATAATCTACAGACCCTAGAATTTGGTCATTGCTCCCTTTTAAAGCTACCAAATGGAATTGGGCAGCTAATAAACCTCCGGCATCTAAACAACAACTCTGAATACCCGTGCTGTTTACCCTATGGAATCGGGCTTTTGACAAAACTACAATCTTTGAAGGCTTTTGTCATTGGAAAAGGTAATTCAGACTGTAATATTAGTGAGCTTAAAAATCTGGTATTTCTCAAGGGAAGCCTAAACATTTTTTGTCTCAATAATGTGAGTGATATGGAAGATGCTAAGGCGGTTAACTTGCAAAAAAAAAGATACATTGAGCAGCTGGAATTGAACTTTAGATGTGACTATGAATTCGACATCTATGATCATGAGCCTGAGGGAATAAGGAGGGAGCTTTCTGAGGAGTTGCTTGAAATACTCAAGCCAAACCAAAACCTTATTGAGTTGAAAATATTCAGTTATAGCGGGTCAAGGTTTCCAAAATGGGTTGGCGACCAATCGTTCAACAAATTGGCTAAAGTGAAACTCGCTGCATTTCACTGTAGGTTGCTTCCACCGCTCGGTCAATTACCATCACTCAAGTATCTAGAAATCCAAGCCGCCTACAAGGTGCACTATATTGGGCACGAATTTTTTGGTGTAAATGCCACACCTGAGGGTTTCCAGTCCCTTGAAACATCAGAGATGGAACATATTTCTACTTCTTTTAGCCCTCAATTGATTACAATTATCCCGGCTCTGTCTTCTGCCCTGACAACATTAGTGTTAATGGATTGCACCAAATTGAGTACAATTCTCACTCTCCCTTCACTCTCGCACTTGGGGCTATTTGGGAAATTTCACAAAATGCTTTTGTTAAATTCTCACCTACCACAACTTAAAACTATAGTAGTTTCATGGTCACATGAGATAACCAGCCTGGATCTCAACAACCAGAATGTCCGTTCACTCGACGCACTAAATATTTATGGATGTGCGAGTCTAGAATCCATCGACGGTCTCAACAGGCTGTTATCTCTAAAGCGACTCAGCATAACTATGTGTCCTCAGCTTTTCATCGAACCAGAGGAACACTTTCCACCTTCTCTTGACCGCTATGAAGTCCGAGGATGTGGTGATATAGATTATGTCAGTAAGGTATATAATGTACTATATAATATATATACAATATCACTCAATATTAAGTTGTTAGTTTTCTAATTATTTGAAATTGCTTACCAGGACTATCGACCAGGCAGTGGACTCGCTGATGATGATCTTGGGGTACGAATTAACATGATGTCACTTTAACAATATGCATGGAAGCTTCCTTACAGTGAACAACTTAAGGTACTAAAGTACTAAACTACTAATTGCATTTATCTTTAGATTCTTTACTTATACAGGGAGTACTAAATTACATCAGTCTCAGCAAAAATTCCTACATACCAATTTATCAATTTTTAACTTGTACATTTATAGCCTTAAAAAAAAACTTGTACATTTATGCAAAATATCCAGATATTCTAGGGATGAAATTTGTAACCAAGATAAATTGAAAGAAAGAAGCCAAGATATATTGAAAGCAAGAATAAAATCACCATAAAACTCTCAGATCAGGGCTAATTTCAATAATCCTTGACGAGGTCAGTAACTAAACACAAGCTGACATTCCATCCGCTAATACAATTAGGAAAAACAAGATTAAATAAAAAGATAAATCAAACGAGAGTTGCACCAGAAAAAGCAGAATTGAATTGATGAAAAACCATACAAAAATATAACAACAAACAGCTGACAAAAGAAAGCTCATCAATAGATCAACCTCTCATGCATATCGAATGCCTCTATCTCTTACTTTCATCTCACACTTCCTATTTCATTTTTTCTTTTATTTATTTTTTTAAGCCTGTAGGCAGAAGTTTTCTTTCGATAGACTTTGTTTGAGTTTAATCTGTGGCAATAACTCTGGAGATCAATATGTAGTCGGTGACAGACAAAGCTTCTTATATTTTATTTATCTCATACAGCTCAATGCCTTAGACGTCCAGTCAAAGAACATAGCGCATGGTATCTGTTGTACACATTACCATATGGAATGCATGTTATAGTTCTTTTTTCAGTCCTTTTTTTTTTTTGAAATAAATGTGCAAACAACCCACCACTTTTCTATTAATACCAGAAAAAGTCCCTTATACATGGAACACTATCAGCTATATAACATTATATCCCTGTTTAAATGCAAACCTGGTATGCACTGGTACCGACATCTCAGGGACCAGTGCACCAACACTACCAATTACACCTAGCCAACCAAAAATCAGTTCTGAAATGAAAGACAACAGAAAATAACAGCTGTAAGCATGCTACAACCAAAATGAAAAACCTCTCTCTTCACTGTCCAGTATTGCTTCACATATGACTTATTCACCATTAGTAGGCGCGACTCCCTCCTTCAGATGCAAGCCTGAAAGGTCAACTTCTCCAGGGAAGGTGTCAGATCTTGAACTTCTTCAGTTTTCCTGACCAAAGATCTGCCCAGTATAATCTTGGCAGCAATTTGTGATATAGAAAAGTTCAATCTGCTTTGAAAAATCACATCATTACGGGTTTTCCAAATCATCTGGCATAGCACAGCAACTCCTTTAGTCATTCCATTTTATAGCACACAAAAATTTTTATAGACGAAGAACCGAACCTTTAGACAAGAGATCTTATATTTATTCAGGAAGAACAAGCTAGCGCTTCTTTTCAGAGTGTCCCGATTTTTCAATTATTATCTGATCGCTCAGAAAACTTGTTTTATATGTATTGAGGATTAGATCCTCAACGAGTTGCTTCCATTTTCTCAACATTTTTGCCCGGGACCACATGTTGTTTATTAATTGCGGAAAACTCTTCAAAATGAATTATCGTAATTATTTTACTATAAAATTATTTCATTTTTTTAGATAATTAAATACTACAAATTTTATTAAGATTTTTTTTATTAATATTTTTTAATCAAATTTCAAAATCAATCAAAGAAGATGAAATATGATTGCAAAACCTACAACAAGTTTAGGCTAAAGAAAAACAAATCTGTGAATTGCATGTATTACACACTAGTATTAATAATTTTTTAATATGATGAAAGAATAACAGTATAAATTCAATTACCGAACAAAATTAACCAACAAGTTTCGTATTGAAAGGGAAAGATGAAGGACACTGGTACACAAATTGAAGCAAAAAGTATGACTAGCTGATCGATTGCAAGCAAACATCAACTAATTAACGAAGTAATTAAAATTAACTGGATTTTGCATTGTCAAAGGAAATATCAGCGTTGGTAATATTCCAAGCACTCCCAGGCCCTGCAGAAGGCATGTTGGGCTTGCCAGAGCCGTCAAAAGACACATCAACATTACTCGGGTTCCACTGACCGCTACCGGACCCTGCCGAACCAGGCTTAAAAACAGGCATGCTGGTACTGCCGTCAAAGGACACATTAGCACTGTTAGGGTCCCATTGATTGCTGGGCTTTGCGGGAGCAGCAGCCTCTAGCACCGACAAAACCACCTTGATGGTGACGGAGTCTTCGCCCTTGGGAGGGGGTGAGATGGTGACCGTGTCGATCTCCTTTGGGACATTGGGTGTGTGCACATTGTTGGCATAGTCAATCTCTGATGCTGAATAGTCGGAATTGGTCCAGATCTCGCACCGCTCGACTTCCGCTGTGGTGCTGGAGAGAAGGCAGAGGTGCACTGTCACCGTACCCGCACCGTCCGGGTATGCCTGGATCTCCCAGTCATGGCCGCCGATCGTGAATATGCCATACTTGATGTATCTGGTTTTGCTGCCCGGCTGATTCGGCTTCTCAAATACCGCCTTTCTCGGTACATGGATTGTGCAGGATCCTTCAACTATGCCCATATTAACTAAAAACAAGAATTTATCTGATCAATATTTGGAGTTCAGAGGCTGATTGCGGTTTGTAGTATTGATGGTAAGCTCCAATTTATCAGTGTTATCCACGTTCTGTAGAGAGCGCACGAGAATCACGTGTCTGGTTGTTTTTACATGTAACATGTTCATGATTCAAAACTCTTGAGAGATATAATATGTCCACTTGTTTCCATTCTTCCAATTTAAAAATATTTTTCCACAATTCGTCCAATAATGAAACAAAGAAGTCAACTGCATGTATTGGGCCACTGGATAATTTTTTTCAGAAAAAAAAACAAGAAATGTTTCCACAACCAAGTTCATTTCTAAACAGAAAAGATAGTTTAGATGTAAGACGTTCCATTACAACAAAGGAAGACATCATCATGTCTCTAAATCTTTGAATTAGTGAGTTAAACAAATTGGGTTAATTAGTTCAGGTGTGGATCCTTAAAAATTCGCACTTGCCAATCACACAACTGTAACATAATTGCATCATCAAATTTGAGGGAATCAAACGCTCTGCTTGCACTCCCAATATCTTTTGATAGGGATACGTACAATACCATATTTAAACATGCAGTGCACGCATTAAGATGGCCCCAATTTGCTTCGTAGTATACTTTTTAATTTCATGATAAAGTTCGGTTCATTCCTGTGATCTCACAAAATATTTTTATCATTTCTTTGCCATTAAATCATAACATATAATTTTTTTATTAATACAAGAACGGGACAGTCCAATTGGCATGTTGCAACTTGCAACCAGGAATTATAAGTGTCATCGGCAAATATACCATCCCAGCCATCGCTGCTATGTGTTACAAATGTTCAGTTTAATAATAATAAGTGTTCAGTTTAATAATAAGAAGTGTTCAGTTTAATGCGTCAAAATCGCGCTAGAGTCAGAGTCGCGCGTGGTCAAGAGGTGCGCTAGGAGGCAGGGGTAGAATCGGAAAAAATTTAATTTGAACCGGATCGGTTCATTTCCAATTCTAATTTTTACATGTATTTTTTGTCCGGTTCGTGACACCTTCGCTTGGTTTTTTTTTTCTTATAACAGTTGTATTTCTGTTGTAACTAACTGAACATTCATACTTATTAAACTGAACATTTGTACTTATTAACTGAACATTCGTACTTACTAAACTAAAAATTTATACTTAATAAAATAAACATGTTTGCTCATAACATTTATATTTTCTGTTGCAACTAACTGAACAGTTCTACTCAATTAAATGAACATTTGTATTGACCAAATTGAACTTTTGGCAAAAAAAAAAATCAAAATGAACATATTTGGTCTAGCGAACACTTATAAAATAATGAACAATTCTACTACAAAGTGAACATTTGTACATATTAAAGCGAACACTTATAATAACTAACTGAACAAAAAATACGCGCTGGATGAGTAGAGGGGTCAGAGCGCTAATTGAAACGCTGTGCAGCCGCGATGGCTCGGATGGCACGGAGTGCGATGGCACTAATCAATTTCCACTTGCAACAGAAGCCAGTTTGTAGTGAGTCGCACAGAGCAGGCCTAATCTGACCCAGTTTGCTGGCTCAAAATTACTAGCGAGCCCAACAAAGCATACTGTATAGTTAGGGGTGCATAACGTGTAAAACGACCACGAAAATAGTCAGTTGTGCTAATCGTTTTTTTTAATACGAAACTGATTATCAGTTGCATTAACCGTTTCGTTTTAGACGAAACGATTGAAATCACGAAAATATACATGGACGAAACCGTTTCAAGCTTTCGTTAACCGTTTCGGACGAAACGAAACGAAAGAATGATTAAAACAGTCGCGGTTTTCACCCCTAGTATAGTATTTAACCAAAATAAATATTATTGTACCTTACCATGATGAACCCAATCCGAATAGTCCGACGTACCAAGTAATTAAACTCATAAACTGCTTGAAAATATGGGGGATAATGTTAAGGGGAAAAGCAAAAATCTACCGAAATTTTGGATAATAATATTAAAATAATATAATCCAATAAAATTAATATCAATATAATCAGTTTAATATAAATAGTATCGTAAGATTGGAATCCTGGATTCCGAACGTTAGATCGGATTCTCGGATTCCGATCTAACATTAGATCGGATTCTGTGATTCCGATCTAACGTTAGATCGGATTCTGGGATTCCGAACAGTGCTGTAACTGCTCAATTTTGTCGTTTTTCATGGTTTTATTGTACTTCTATTATAAAAATTAATTAAATATATAAAATTTTAATATTAACTTAATATATTATGAAATTTTAGTAATATATTTTGAAGATAAAATAATAAATTAATATATTTTATTTTACTTCTATTTATAAACATTAATTAAATATATAAAATTTTAATATTAAATTAATATATTATAAAATTAATATATTATAAAATTAATATATTAAAAATTAATTAAATAAAATTATTTAATAATTTGACTTAATTTAATGTAATAAAATCTTATTTAGTTGTTTGAAGTAATTAATTTAATTTCATTTCATTTAGTTAATTTAATTTGATTGAGCTATTATTTTTTAACTACTTTAATTTAATTTACAAAACAATATAAATTATTAATTTAATTTTACAATTTTAATTAAAATATAATTATTAATTTACTTAAATTGAAAACAGTAAAAAGAAAAAGAAAAAGTATTGATTTGATTGTGCGTGGATTCCTCTGACAAATGCTAAGATCGGAATTCTGAATTCCGATCTAATTTAATTTAATTTAATTTAATTTAAATATGTAGCTATTGAATATGTAATAATTTAATTTAATTTAACTAATTTAATTGAACTAATTAAATTTAATTTCATTTGACTAATTTAATTTAAGTAATTATATTTGAAAAAGATGGAATAATTTAATTTAGTTTAATTTCATTTAACTAATTTAATGTAAGTAATTATATTTGAAAAAAATAATTTATTTTAGGTAATGAATTATTTTAATTAATGAATATGATAATTTATTAATAAATCAATTTTAATTACAAAAAATATAATATATATATTTAAATTTTAATTTATTAATTAATATAATTAAAATATTTATAATAAATATTATTAAATTAATAAAATAAATAACATTAAAAAGGGAAAAAGACCAAAAACTGATTTGATTGGGCGGTGGATTCCTGACATGCTTAGATCGGAATCCTGGATTCCGATCTAAGCTTAGATAGGATTCCTGGATTCCGATCTAAGCTTAGATCGGAATCTGAGAATCCGATCTAATCTTAGATCGGAATCCAGGATTCCGATCTAAGCAATAAGTTCAGCACACTGCGGCAAATTATTTGATTTGATCGGGAATTGACGATGGACCTGTGGTGTTCCCTGATAAGAATATGATTAATCGGGGGCGGCGAAAGAAGGACCGTGATTGGATGTGGATGGATGCAATGCGAAATAATAAAAATAAAAAAAGAAGAACCACAGAGGACAACAACCCACAACCACCTATCTCTTTGGAGGAACTTCAATCTGGTAGGTGTGCCAACACGCATAGACGAACAAGTACAAGGAATAGAGCTCCGCCTTCAACAGGTAACCGAGGTGAAAGTTCTTTTTCCAGGGAGCCAGTTCAACCTGGCCGAAGTTCTGTTAGCGTAGATCCACGAACTCAAAGTCGTATTAGTCTTGGTATAGGAGGAAATGAACCACGCCGAAATTCCATTAGCGTGGATCCACGCTCAAGTTCTGCTAGGTATGTCACAAGTCAGGGGACATCAATTACAAGGGACAGTCAAGGAGCATCGAGTAGCAGAGCACAAACCGGAATACGTGGTGGAATTTTACGTCTTGGCGCAAGAATAACTAATTTTGCAAGAGGAGGAAGAAAATAATTGTAATTTTTGTGGTGATAATGTAATATTTAGTTGAATTGTACTCTTATGTGATGTGAAAAATAATTGTAATATTCGTAATACTAAGTTGAATCGAGAGCTGTTTTTTCAGTTGAAAGTGTGACTATCTTGGTCCTTTGTTATTTTTGTTTTGAACAAATGGTACGCCTAAAAATTTTGAAATTTACGTTTAGGAAAATAGGTCCGCCAATTAACAGCTCAGTATTTTTGATAAAATTTTTCAGAGCGTATTTCATAATTTTCTAGCGCCAAACTTTTCGAATTCAGAGCTGTTTTTTCAGTTGAAAGTGTGACTATCTTGGTCCTTTGTCATTTTTGTTTTCAACAAATGGTACGCCTAAAAATTTTGAAATTTAAGTTTAGGAAAATTGGTCCGCCAATTTACAGCTTAGTATTTTTATTAGAATTTTTCAGAGCGTATTTCCTATTTTTCTAGCGCCAAACTTTTCGAATCCGGAGCTGTTTTTTCAGTTCTAATTTTTCTCATATTTAATTATCAAAATCTTAATTATTAAAAGCAAAAAAAAATAAATTAATTACACATAAATTTTCATATGAATTTTTCTTATTTTTCCGTATTTTTAAAATAATTTTACAATTTATTATCTATTTTTCTAATTAATTAAGTAGTTAATAAACAAATAAAAAGACAACAAAAAAATCTAATATAATTAATAAATTACATATAATTTTAAATTTTATTTTTCCTCATTTTTTCCGATTTTTTAAATATTTTTTGAATATTTTCTTTATTTTTTTATTTAATTAACTAAATTAAAAACTAATAAACTAAATAAATAAATAATAAAATAAAATAAAAAAATTAAAACTTACTGTGCTCGCGCGCGGAAAGGAGGTCCGGAGCAGAGTTATATCGTAAACGTTAGATCGGAATCCCAGAATCTGATCTAACGTTAGATCGGAATCCGAGAATCCGATCTAACGTTCGGAATCCAGGATTCCGATCTTACGATACTATTTATATTAAACTGATTAAATTGATATTAATTTTATTGGATTATATTATTTTAATATTATTTTACAAAATTTCGGAAAAATCTACTTACTCAGCCTTTTAAAATAATGTGTATGAGTGGGAATTATGGGCCAGCCTGGCCTATGTAATAATCTGTAGTAGGATGAATTATACATTACTTTTTAGGAATCTAAGGCCTTTATTAACTGCGATATGATATTTTGCATTTTACATTCAAGTATGAAGTATCCGGATTTTTATCCTCTGCAGCGGCTACAAGGTAACGGACCAATTTTTGTTTGTTCGATCTAATTTAGATGGACAAATTTTGACGGGCTGCACAGATCTTGATGGATCCCGTATTAATCATAGAACATCCATCACCCATCGGATGGACAAAAATGAGTCCGCTACAATGCTACAGAGGAATCGTTCCTCAAGTATCTCCCTAAGTTTGTATTTGATGTCATTCCGCATATGAAGCGTAGAATTTTGTCGGTTTATTTAGTTTGATTTGATCCGTCGATATCATGTAGTATGGATGTTTTTATATCGTCCACAACTTGATTTAATATATTCATTCAAGATTTATGAAAATAAATTGTAGTCTGATTCTAAATTAACAATGGAGACGAAAACATCAAAAAAAATACAAAATTCACAACTCACAGAAGCACTACGGCATTTGAAAATATAGACCTAATTTTTTTTCAATAATTTGTTAAGAAATGTTATACGCCTGATGATAATTTTATGATGCACGTCTCATCAAAATATTACGTGTTTACACAATATTGTCATTAATATTTATTTTTATATTAATAAATAGTTAATAGCGTCTCATGTTTCGCAGGGTTAGTGGTGGTAGATTCAAAAACCAATATTTGAATTTCGTGAGTCAATAATGACATGTTTCTCACAAGAAATAATAAAAAAACCTAAAACAGCGATATATGACTTCACTGTTATTGAGTCAGCAACTTTTGAGTGGCGCCAACAATTGATTTTAAACCGCCGTTTCCTTGGATATTTTGCTTTCGTTGTAGTACTGTCACTTTAATTGCAATCTGTACTTGTGTTGTTTATCAGACCTTTCTTTTCGGTCTGAATATTAGTTAAGAGTATTAAATGTAAAAATAATAAACAGATCATTGTGGGATTACGCATGCTAAAAGGCATCATAACATAAAATGAACTATGAAGGATTAATGCATTAATGGACTAAGTAAGGTATATTTTGCAATAGTTCATGCCTCTATAATAAAAAAGTAATTTGTTCTCTAAATTTTTTTTTTATTTATAATCCATTTTCATTTTGTATAAGTCCAATGGAGTGGGAATTTCCCACTTTGTCCAGCTAGAGAAGGAATTAGAAATTGAAATCCCAACAACCAGCACTTTAATTAATTTGGAGCAATGATGCATGAAATATTTAGAGAAAGGTTTCAGTGCCATAATTTTAAAATGCCATCAAATATTATAATTTTATTTTTCATCAATAATTCAAATTTTAAAAATTTAAATATTAAATCTAAACCGTTGATCATGTAAAACTTAACGAGAGATGTGTTTCTATATACAAGCATACAGATGAATATCAAATAGACAAATAGTTAATATTAGGTCAAATGTAAACCAAATACAACTTGTGATAAGTGGTCAGGAATAGGGGAATAAGTGATGGCCCAACAAAACGAACCAACCAGAAACAAGTGGTGTGAAGAAGTTAATGAATAAAATACAAATATTAATCAATTGATGATTTGATATGGAATAACCTAAAAAACCGTGAACCACCGCTCCACTCGAACTGTTTTTTATCTGATTAATGTTGGATCGCATACGGATTTTAATTTTGACAAATCTATTATTTCGGGTTGGATTACGAATTTTATACTAGTAACCCGTGTATACTTCAACCTACTCATTTGTCACTATTTGCTTTTTTTCCGCCTCACATTTTCTTATGTCCTTATTCAAAAATCTCTTCTCTCACGAAGTTTCGATCTCCTCCATAGCCATGCACGCCCTCTATGCCTCTCACAAGGTCTCGAAAGTTGAAAGATGCTTTGAATGTATCTCTAATTTGCCTCGAACTAAATTGTGATTTTTTTTTGTATTTTTATTCAATCAAAATTTAAATCCGCTAAACTCATTTAACCCATAAAAATCAGTGCATATGACGGATTGGGTTGGGTTACGGATGTGTTAACTAAATTTATTTTCTAATCCGGTATTGTCGGATTGGATTCAAATTTTATTAAAATATCATCAACCCATCCGTTGTACACCCTACTTATGTCCTAACTAAATTCGAACTCTCTAGTGAATTTCTCTCTGTCTAGAGATAATATGGTAAATTTCCAGCTTTCCTTTTCTTTTTCTTATATTTCTTGTGAAAAGTACTTCATTATTGATCCCAATAATTAAAAGATAATAATTTTAATATAATATTTGTATTAAAATTTGTCCTTGATATAAATCTCATATAAAAATTTTCTTCTCCATTCAAAAATACATCCTTCAAATTTGTTTTCTCATACTCATTCCTCTTTTTCAGTTTCTTTCAAATTTGAATTACCACATGGAATTTTTCTCCTTTCTTAGAGGATAAAAAACAAATTGAAAATCTCCCAACGACCAAGCATTTAAAATAGTCAAATATAAAATATCAACAGCATATCTAGGGACAACTGCACATATGCATGCCAAAAGAATCCATGATACCGTGACAGATGACCATCAAATGGTAAAATAGGTAAAAATCATATTAAATGCATGTTATTAAAAGGGCCATGGACTATGGAATAGGAGACTAAGAGATGACCCAACAATACAAACCAACCAGAAGCAAGTTGTGTGAAGCAGTAAATACAAACATCAATTTATTGACATAGAACTAAAACCTGTCTTGAAACAGCACATGACAGCTTATAAGTCTCAAGTCAATTTTGAATCTCCAACTGTCCCAAATCTGACAACAATCTGTCCCTCTTAATTCCAAATAGTACAATGCCATTTGGCATTTTAATTTAAGACGATTCCTGTAGCACATTTTCTGTCACACCCCAAGTCATTTTTAGACGACTCGCGAGTGCATCTTGACAACCCGCCGCGTATTTCTACGCAAGACTAAACATACATCACATACATACCAATAATCTACTCAAAAAAATGCCACAAAACTTTGTTTATTCTAAATAAAAGAGTTTGACAAACGACAAGGACTAACATGGCGAGTCGAAAACGAGATTCCCATGCTAGTTCATTGTATCAAAAGTAACTACTTAAAAGCTAATAATACAATTAGTGGCATTTATTTGACCCGCTTGTTTTCCTCTCTTTTCTTACGAAAGCTCTAACACATTATCTTCAATACCTGGAACCCATATAACATGGAGAAACAACGGATGAGAGACTGAAATAATCTCTCCGTGCGGTATTCAGTTCCAGCCCGGAGAGTTGTGAAATTTAATGAAACATGCAATGACAATCAACACAATAATATTATATTCTCAACATATTTTTCTATAAATAAATAAATAAATATACATGCCATGATAAAGACAACCTCAACAAAAATACAATGCAACCTATCAGTTTAATATTTCCACAATTCCTTAATATTTATCATTAATTTCCTTTCACATGATAACACGTCACGATTTCCATGTCCACGAGATTGGCTACACGATCATGAACCCAGGAAGCACATTTGTCCGTCGCGAACGGACTTCTTCTGGGGAGCGCGCTAGTACTAGGGCCCTCAAGCCAACTTTTGGTACCACAATTATTTTCCACTTCACTTATCATTTATAGAATTAATATATGTTATCTTCTCTATTAACACTAACACTATGCACATGCAATCTAATATAATGACCATGTAACTTCATGTTCCCTTAACTTTATTTATTGTGCAATAGATAATGCATTTATAAATAAATGTAACCACTAATAATAATAATGCATTTATAAAATAATATAACCACTAATACTAATAATGCATTTATAAATAAATGTAATCACTAATACTAATAATGCATTTATAAATAAATATAACCACTAATACTAATAATGCATTTATGCACCATGTAAAATAAATACGAACAGAGTATCAAGTAACATGAAACATATGATTCTAATTTGACTATCTAGTATATAAATAAATCAATTTCACAACATAACCAGAATCCGCACCTGTCAAGAAATGTGACACGTCCAACTTCTACTCTTCCTGCTCTTCTGAAAATACACCTACATCATACGTAGATAACCCTAATCACTACAGGTTCGGTGTGAAGAAACCATACTTACTTAAATTAATGAAGTCTAATAAAGAACCAAACAGGATGTTAGTACGAGGGAAAAACCTACTCGCATGATACTGACCAAACTTCATTTCTTAAGTAAAGAATATGTATATACGGTTAAACAATTGCAATAATCAACACAAAAGACAAATATTACTATATATAAATATATAAATATATTAACTAAATTCATTTGGTCAAACATTAAGGTACTTAATTAACTCATCCTCATAAAAGAAGTTCGGTACTTCTCTGAACCAACAACATGCTTTCAAAATTTATTCACATATTCCCAATTCTTTTCACTATTTTATTCCTAAATCTGACCTTTCAATGGGATACACGCCGTATAAAATAAAGATATCAAAGTTAGCCATATGTTAATGGATCAAATTCATTTACCAAACACACGAGTCAAACTTTCATGGAAAAAGAAATATAATAAAATCAACTTTTTACGGACACAAGGGTTAACCATGGTATACATCGAGAAAAAGACAAAAATAAACTTACCACTTGGATTCACTAGTCCAGAAACCCTTCGCGCAGAACAGAACCACAAAATGGAATTCATAAAGAAAGTGATGGGTTGTGAGTTCAAGAGAGACAGTGAATTACGAGATGAATAACCGACCAGAAAAGAAAGATATATAAATAGTGACTCTTAATCAATCGATGCCTATAACTGCTTGTGAATCGTAACTAAGAATTATATATATTGGCATCTCTCCGACAAAAGCCGACTTACAAAATCAAATGACTACCTATGTACTAGCACCTTTTAATAACTATATCTTAAATAACTATCAATCCAGATAAGAAGTGAGGATTAAAAATAATGTACGGAAGTAACTCTATTAGACAAGAAATTTGAATTGACTATTATGTAATTCTGATTTGGCAGTAAATTGAATATAAAAATAAATGTCACAAAAAATTAAAGATCTAGGTTGTTACATTTTCCATGACAAATATTGTAGCGGGTAGATACACAAAGAGTGAGGAGCTTTGTATTCTATGATGTCTACACTCTACAGGACCCTCTACATAGTACATATACGATATACAATACAAATTCTTTTGATATCATGACTATTTTTATATGAGGTTAAAATTGGCTAGAAGCATATTTCTGTTGTTTTTTTTTTAAAAAAAAAAAGAGTTGACTCCAACAAAATAGCGGGGTTTTTTTTTCTGTTTTCCAATCTTAATTTTGGATTGTTATATTTTTATTCTTCACTTGTATATGTCTACGGAACACAACACTAATGTCGTAAAAGCAATGTTAGCATAATTCCATAACTAAATGAGGGATGTATTATAATGGAAGGGATTATATTTTTTTCAATTTGAGGAATACAGATTACCAATTTTGTCAAGTCCAATTGGTTTGCCACTCTAATATACTCAATATAACACACAATTCGGATTTTGACATATTTAACGCTTGGTTTCGTTTTATCAAAAGAATAATCTTTTATATCGAAAAATATTAATGTTGAATGAAACCTTTGTGACAATGATCAGAATCTGCTTATCTCAGTCTTTTCAGATGGAATTGATCAAAATCTGCTCATTCAGTCGATTTGACCTGAAACTGAATTTGGTACCTTTATTATACCATAATTTTTTATACTTACATTGACCATCTTTTTCTTGGGGCGGGGCAAAAAAATTTTCACCGAAAAATACTAAATTATGAAGTTTCATTGTTCATTAATAAGATAAAAATATATAATTGAATGCGAAGATCAAATATGACAATTGCAAAGATCATAGTTACTATACGTACTTTTGCTCGCTCTACTTGTTCTTTTTCTTTTGAGTAATGTTAGAATCAAACGCGTTTGACGTCGTCAAACACGATTCTAGACTCAATTATTAAAATTTCAAATTACCAATCCAAACTGCTAAATATGATCTTCATATTAAAATAATTTTACAGACCAAATTTTATATATTTTTTAAAATTTTTAGGTTTTTTTTTCAGATTTTTTAAAATTGAAGGGTTTAAAATTAATTAGATTGAAGATTTTCTAAAGCACAAAATAAATAGTAAAAAAATTAGAAAAAATATAAAATTTGATGTCCTATGATATTTCATTATGGACAATAAATTGAGCGATTCGGATCGGCTGTGCTAATCTCAAAAATTGAGATCCGATCGTGTTTGATGCACCAAGTGTCAAACGCGTTTGACTTTAGCATTACTCTTCTTTTTTAATTTTTTTTTACGAACACCAAGGAGACTCGATAATTTTTTTTCTTTTCATTTTCTTAGGAACATTCAGGACGTGTTTGATAAATAATTTTGTATAATTTCGTGTTTTTCAGTGTCTTTTTTCACACAATATATGCATGTGCGCGTGGGAAATGCACAAACGAGAAGGAGAGAAAAAGGACTTGTACAGTTGTACTCTTGTTTTGTTCCTACTTCCTAGTAAGCAGTGAACATGCAAGACATGATAACTCATAATTACCAGCATTTTCTTATTTTATTTTCATCGCGAAATCATACAAACATGAACTTCAGTTTCTGTTTGTTAAATCGTTACACCATATCGTACAACATTGGTGCAAATTTTATAAAGTAAATGTTGAATGAATTTAATTTGCCTGCTATCGTGAAATAAATAAATAAATCTTGCAATAACTTAACATGAAGGGAAATGAATTCATTATTTTTTTCAACACACTACAAGAAATTGACGCAAGTGCGTGGATAAAAAAAAAGGCCTCTGCCGTGGATATTTCCACGGGAGTAATGATCAGCGATCACATATCCTCGCGAATAGTATCCTCGTAATTGGTCTCCTAGCGAATGATCTTTATTCGCGAGGAAGCCTCGCCAAAAGCCTTTAACGTGGTAAAAATTGTGATATTCGCGAGGAAATGTTTCCACGGCAATTTGTTTCATGTGCGCTGACATATAGATTTTCCCCGTGGATAAAACCGCTTTTAATATGTGAATTCAACCCCGGGAATACACATTCTCGGGAATAACAATTAATCTAGCGCTAATATATTTTGTCATTTCTACCCTGATATTTTTCATATTTCTGTCGTATCATAATCACTCGATAAATAAACAATAATGCAAAATATTTATAATTCAGATTAATTAACTTAAATATAATTTAATTATTTTATAACGTCATTCCACAAAAAAAAATATATAAAGACAAACTTATATGAATTAAAACAATCCAAGACCTACAAAGTTTTTTTCACACCATTTCAATCTAACTCCCACTACCCAATTTACTCGTACATTCAAAATTAACCTCAGAGTCATCTTCTAAATCATCTAGACCATGGCTTCCACTTTTTGTAGGCATCCATTGAATCTTCCATTGTAAAAGCTATTTGCATTGAGTGTGAAGACAGATTAAACTTTGTTCTGTCAGAAAAGAAAATGTTAATGTTTATTATTTCTTCAAGTATATGCTTGAGGCATAATTGGCAATCTGAATTAGTAGTAAGAGGTACAGACAAAGAATCCTTTTTAGTAAACAAGCGTCTCATATATGGATCAAAATAACAATATAAATAAACAAAAAAAAAAAAAAAATCGGCAAGACTCGGTTAGTAACTAACATTATATATATGGATCATAATAACAATATAAATTAACAAACAAACAAAAAGTCGGCAAGCCTCTTTTAGTAAACTAACTTCTTATATGAACCATGATAACAAAATTAATTAACGAACAAGCCAAAAATCAGCAATTGGATTGAAGATTTGCTCACAAGAGTAGCTTTGTGAAGACAATAATTTTCTTTCAATGCTAATTGTTTTATTACCACCGAAAATTTTCCAGCCTTTTTCTAATTTGTTGTGTATCAGCAATTAGATGCAAGGTTTAAGTTGGATATGGTACCAATAATTTTCTTTTGATTGCACCTAGCAATATTAATTTGACCAGATTCTCGTCCGATATGGTACCAATAATTAGTACCAAGTAAAATTGAAGGCGGTTCTTGCTGGAGCACATTATGTTTGTGCAAGTACGACTGGTAACATGACAAGGAGCAGTTTTCAGAGGTGGTATTAACTGGTCAATGATATTAATTATTGAAATACATTAAAAATATATATATAGAAAGAAAGATGCTAGAAAGAAACAATCGGAAGTATAGAATTGGAAAGGGGTTAGAAAGCAAACCTGAGTGTGAGTACGCAATGACGTCTACAAGGAAAGCGAACTGAAGCCATAGTTCTACAACCAATGCAAAGTTAGAATCTTAAGTACTAATGTAGTTTCAATACAAAGTAAATTGCTATTGTTACATAGCATGCTGAAGAACTTTATCAACTGAACATAAATTGCAACTAAATATGTCCAATAAAATTTAGTTTTTCAGTTCAGAAAGACTTATAAGACAATGTGTCCTACATATTTTCTGGTAAAATGACATCAAGTAGATACTGGACAATGTGCTACTTAATGTTAAATTAAACTGAACTTTCACGCTAGGAAAAAAGATAAATTAGACACTAATCTAATAGAGTTTTTGACAATCAGTAGCCACTATGTAGGAGTGAATAGCTTTTGAGTTTGCTATAATTAATTTCCGAAGAAAAACAAACAATTGATACCATAGCATGTCAACAATTGTACTAACAAAAAAATGTTCTGTGTTATTTACTACCTTGGTTCCTAAGTACACATGCAGAGACATGAGGTCGTATAATTTCCATGAGGTTGCCACCCATATTACGGGGGCTCCGATACAAGTTACAACCTAAACATTTTGTATAGATAAAATAAGTTATAAGCAAAAAAGATGAAAAGTAAAGTAACAATAAGATCAATAGTAATTGACAAATTGTGTGTTTGGATGAGCCTTGAATAAGTAAATAAGAATAAGAAATTTCGGTATACGTGTTTGTCCAAATTCTTTATTCTTATACTATAGTTTTGTTAGTATAAGAATAAGGATCCAAATTTCTTATTCTTGTGTTGTTTGGGTTGCACAAGAATAAAAAATTTGATCCTTATTCTTATCCAAACCCTTATTCTCATCTATCCAAACACACCTATATATGTATACATGTGGTTCAGATTGAACAATAGTTGATCATTAGAATTTTTCCATTAATTGATTAATCTATAATATATTAAACCTCTGAAAACTGCAAATCTTCAACTAAATAGAAAAAAAATAGTTCAATTAAGGCTTGAAATACCTAATTGTGCGACTTAATTAAACTAATTTTACCAATTAGTATGGCGATATGAGATTCGACCCACCCAGCAAACATCTACTAAACTCTAATCCTTGGCTCGTGTCCTGCCAAATTATCTACGACATTTGGTAAGTGCAAGTGCGACAATCATAGTCGTTTTTTCCCTCCCCTTTCTCTCAATCACATTAAAAATAATACCCACAACCTAAGCACGGTCCTCCTGTCAACATGTTCAATTATTTAGTTGAGACACTAATGTTTGTACCAGTGATTTGTGATCAGTGGTGGTATAGCGTGACTGGAAAAGTGGAATTTTTCACAAACCTGTGGCAAGGGACGACGAGGTTTAAGAGACACGAAGCAGAGCCGTTGTCGACGGCGGGCAGGATAGGCAGGGGTACTTGATCGGCGAAGGGGTTCAGGGGACACTCCATGGCGATGCAAACAAAAACGGTTTGGGTCCACAAGACGGCAGATCGGGGCGGGGGACGCGGTACAAGGTTTCGAGAAAAAAAAACGAGGCGGCATAAGGAGTTACGGTATGATAAACGAGGGAAAATATGGTCTCGGCAAATTTTTGGGGGGAAATTAGAGAGGGAAACAAAATTTTGTAGTCGGCTGCAATAGATGGAGAATGAAACACAATTTTTGTTATTATTAGATAACTGATAGTTTATATTAAAGTTTACCTTATCGATTTTTAGTCGATGTATATAATCTTATTTGGAGAGGATAACCATATTATTATTATTTCAAGATCTGCCATTTATATTTGAAGTGTACGACGAATAATAAAAAAAAATATTAATAATATAATAACTATCATAAAAAAAGTTAGTTACCATTTCAAGATCTACCATAAATAATAATAAAATAAGAAATAAAAAATCATGGAAAATGCAGTGCTGCATGGAATGAAATATATAATTACCATAATTAGTTATTAATTGGAGATGCACCATTCATATATTAAGTGTGCAACATAGGGTTGTCATAGATAAAGTATAGAGATATTTTTTAATACATTTCTAGATCTATGCAGATGGTCCAAATTATATAATAGGAAACAAAACATATAATAATGAATCTATAAATCAACTACATTTGTAACATATTTTATAATTAGACATGTATTTTGATGTGATATTCCATTTCATACATATACTATAAAATTCTCAATTAGTAACACTAACACTTAATTAATTGTAACATAGTATTTATTATTTACAATTTAAGTAAAATTTAATTATAACTTTGGTCATAACATTGACTAAATTTAATCATAAACATATCTTAATATTATAATGACAATACTAAATTGTAACATAGTATTTTTTTAAGGTAGACTAAAATCAACCACGACTGACTGATGGACCCGTCAACCGCGATTATATCTCAATTTTTAAAGTTCTAATGGCTAATCCGAACCGTTCAATGTGTTCTCCATATTGAAATCTCATTGGAGACCAAATTTTATATATTTTTAAATTTTTAAAAAAATTTTTGATATTTTTAAAAATCATTGTTATTGAAGGGTCCATAATTGTTTAGCTTAACAATTTTGTAAAGAGGAAGGTTCTGGTACCAATATTTTAGTTGCACTTAAATGTCAAAATTTTGCTTTTAAGTTATTTTTTCAAATTTTAAATTTAAAATTTAAAATATTTAATCTAAACCGTTGATCTTGTTTTGTTCAACGAGCGATGCGTTTTCATATAAATTTTGTAAATTTTGGAATTTATTTGATACTCAATCAAAGGCTAAAACATGAATGTATTAGAATGAATCTATCATAGTTAACAAGATTCATTTATTTTTCTATCTATTGATCGAGTATCATATAAATTCCAAAATTTACAAAATTTACATGAAAATGCACCTCTCGTTAAACTAAACAAGATCAACAGTTTGGATTAAAAGTTTAAATTTTAAAATTTGAAAAAAAATTAACTTAATAGCAAAATGTTGGTATTTGGGGGCAAAAAAATTGTTGGTAGCCGAACCTTTCTCTTTTGTAAAATACAAAAAAAAATACTAAAAAAATTCAGAAAAATGTAAAATTCGATCTCCAACGAAATTTTCATATGGAGAACACATTGAATGGTTCAAATCGACTGTTAGAATCAGAAAATTGTCACTTCATTGTAGTTGACGGTCTCATCCGTTAGTCGCAACTAATTTCAGTCTACCATTTTTTTATTAAATGACTAAATTGTCCCTTAGTTTGTGCGTATAGAGCCACTACTACCACCAATTCCCCTCTTGAGAGAAGGCAGTTTCGTCATTTTATCCAAAAAACGATGTTGCTCCAATAATAATTTCTATTGCTCAAAGCATCACCCCAACTTCAATGGTCAAACATAACATTTATCAAGTATGCATTAGTAGCACGTAATGTGGGCAAATTTAGCATATATTTTTTTTGGTAGTTTCCATTTATATATATAAAGTGTAAAAATTATTAATTACTTATACTGAAACTTAATTGTAAAAAAGTATTTATCGTTCACAAGTTTAATTAAAATTCAGTAATAACTTTAATAGTAACATTGATGAAATTTAATTACAAATATAAGTATGACAACTTCAATGGTCAAATATAAAATTTATCAAATATGGATTTAGCAAGTTTAAAAATGTATCAAATAATATTAGTCGACTTTTATTTTGGGAGGGAGAAAAAAGTTACAGACTAAATATAAGTGCGCACTATGAGGTTATTGGATCTGGCAATATATATATATATATTTTTAAAAAAAATAAAGACGGTGAGTGGGCGGTTATGGGTAGTGGGAGGTTATTAACTTACTATTTCTTTTCTTTAATTATTTGTTTAGAGAATTCAATTGTTAAGTTTAATTAGAGAAAATAATTTAGGAACTAAATTTTTGGCGGCAAAATTTGGCGCCATCTATAAAAATATTTTCTTGCAAGAAAAATTTTGTTCATAAGTATCAAAATAAGATAACTGTAATGTTATGTCAGGGTGCTTGCTCTTGAGGCTGTTTTCCCGTCGATAATAATCGACGAGTTACACGAAATCACCATTCAAATATTATTATTTCCGATTTCACATCTCCGTGGTAACTTTTCCCGAGGAAACGTTATTTATTTCCATTTCGCTTATTATTCCCGTGGAAAGTTAAAATATGCACGGCAATGTAATTTTAATAATCAAAATTCTTCTAGTGAAACTTGCCAATAAATTTTAATAAGCTAGCACCATTTGAAATGAAAAAATAATTAGAATAATAAATTTAAATTTACATATTTTACAATTGACATATAGACTTGTACGTACCAAATTAATATTGTCAAAGTATGAATCAGATCTTTAGTTTTTTTTTTTTTTTTTGCCAGGGAGAACCACCCATCTGCCTTTAATCAATTTTAATAAACATATATAATGTATTATATTTATTTTCTTTTAGTTATTTTTTTCTTCGTCTAGAGGCTAGAGCCAATCAATAACACAATGGTATTCTTGACGGTCGCTGTCAAATTGTATACGTATACATATACAAACACACACCACACAGACATTGTTAAGTGCATATAAATCCTGTATGTTTTTTTTTTCGTTTAAATATAAATTCTGTAGAAATTTAATTGAACAGAGTACTTCACACTTTTAATTATTACCTTCTAAAAAAACAACAAAACAAAATAATTCAACCAAGAAAATAAAAAAGGAACAAAACTCAAACCTAAAAAACCCTGAAATTCGTATTGTCTCTACTCTCTACCAAGTATAGATTTGCATCACGTGAGCACGTGACAGCGAGAATTTAGTCCCACACAGTTATGATTAGTTGAAAATCTGTCTGAACAAAAATGAAATATTGAAATGTTTTAAATATGTAATTACGGCCACACCTGCCGTTGAAAAAAATATTTTACTAGCTCTATCCAGCAATTACAAACCTCGGTTAAATCCCAACTCCAAAGTCCAACTTCAAGTCATGTGCGACCGTACATGTTTGACCAAACACAGTCAAGTAGGTAATATTTGAAAATTAATAATTAATATGAGAATTTATTAAAATAAAATATTAACATTATTTTGTTGTAAGTTGTCTGAAAATTTTCTCTGTCTTCTCTGAAACCGCTTAATCATCATCAATCTAAAGTTATAAATTATAAAAAAGTTAGATTATTGTAATTTCAGAAGTTCCATTTTTCTCAAATAAAATTTAACATAAAATACATTATCTAAATATTAATTTTCCAAATGTCATGCTCAAGGTTCAAAAAAATTCCACTCTACCAAGTACCATGAACAACATTACAAATATGTTTAAAAAAATTGTGTATAAGATATTAATTAATAAGTTCCAATTCTGATAAATTATTGGTCAAAAAAAAATTCTGATAAATTTAGACATCATTATCATAGTAACTACAAAGTAAATGATTATATATCCTAACGCATATGGATTAGCCTCCTTGCTATATTTGTAAACAGAAAATGATATGTGCACAAGTGTACATTAGTGATTAGCCTCATTAAATGCCAAATTGCCAGCCTGGCAAACTATTAACTGCCAACCTCCCTCGCTTTCTAGACTCCCCATACTACTGCAGAGCAGTGTAGCTCACACCAGCGATCCAGGTTCCCTGTAACTAATTCTCCTGTAGTACTTCCTGTTTCTACAAACAATACGTTGTAATTTACAAGCACCAAGGACTTCCACATTGGACCGTTCACTGAAGATCTAGAAGCCTTCGCAATGAAGAAAAGAGAAAGCTCCGTGCGGCCAACTCTTACCTCTTTGGACTTTAGATCATCTCCAACTACAAGTCGAACACTTTCAAAGCTTCTACCGTTCGATTCAATTTCAACCATCCAGGTCGTGTAATATATTTCTATTATATTCGAACGACTGGAGAGGAACCGATCAGAGTGCCATACCATCCATACCGCCTCGGATGGCGATTTAAACGGTTCAAGTAATTAGTCCACGCGTATCTCGTGAGCCCACCTTAAATACTCCATTGTCAAACTTTGTTTTGTTTGAAACAAATTGGACCCACTGTCATGCAGTTTTAATTGGGATTTTCGTAGATCGGGTTTATTCGAATTATGGTCAAGGCGTTGCTTTGCCCTTCGGATCACGCCTACTACCAAACTAATTTAATGTTTCCATCTTAAATGGACAAGGTTTAGCATTTATTTTTCACTCCACCTAGCACCTCTGCTTCATCTATGTGAGGAATTGCTTCTACACCACTACCACGCAAAACGTAAGTCAAATTAAACATGCCATATGCAAAACATAACCAATTCCACGTGTCAAGCATCCGGACCCACAACACCATAATCTTCCACCGTCCCTTACTCCCTTCCTTTTAAATCACCTCCCTCTTCTCTTCTTCCCTCATATATAACTTTCATCCTTCTCCTCTTTAAAACAACTCACACAAATCCTCTTATATATCCACACTCACACTCTTCTCTTCAAAGAACTCACCAAAATAACACCTACATATCCACATCGTCAAAAGTATATCCGACAGCTCAGAGATAACATCTAACACAGAACATGGTGTTCTTTTGCTTCTTGGTGGATCAAAGAAAGAAAATGAGGAGCAGCAAGCCGGTGGCCGGTATATGCTCTCGGTGCGGCGGTTGTGCCAGCGTGGCAGACATGGAGACTTCAACCAGATTTTGTTATGTGCCCGTGCATCGGCGTGTTTGGCGTGCCATCGTCTGTACATTTTGTGGAGCTCTTCTCAAATCATACCGCTGAACTATACACAACATCCATATTTCTTCCGGACCCCCAATCGTTTGGTTCAAGGTTTCTCTAGAGGTACGACACATCGTTCGGCAATCAGCATAGCTTGATAGTATATATATATGTATATCTTGTCTACGTACGAGATATCATCATCACGAGTTCACGACAACTATATTGAGAACCTTATCGGCTAATTGTACTCGATTGATCGGGATTATTTTTTGTCATTATATTTTACACGTTTGGTTAATTGGATTTTAGGAGTGTCCGATTATATGATCCTGAAATAATGTTTTGATGAGGCGGTAATGTAAAATCCTTGTAAGAGATAGCCTCTCTGATTTTGGTTCTTCCTCATTTTTCTTCTTGTTGTTTGTTTGCTTCTTTCTTTCTTAATTTTTCCCCTCTTTTTTGTCCTAGTTTGTTTTTAAAGAAATGTAAGTTGGGCGGCACAAATATAATTTGTGTTGAAACAAATATTAGTGGCATCATTTAATGCATGCATCACCTGCGTACGTCCTTATTCACAATTTTCATTTTTGGAAAATGCTAGGAGGTGCATAGTCTATTTGTCCAATAAAAAAAAACATGATAATAACTAAATGAAAATTATTTTCTTTAAACTGATGGATTAGTTTTGTACAAGTCTAAATAAATGTGGAGTAAAACCCCTAGAGGCATTGAAGGGCTCCTGACCTCCTGTCCATATATAGTGGTCCAACATCATTTGTATTATCTTAACTTTCGCTGTGGAATTTTCTCAAGTGCAATCATGCATGTGGTAATTTTTATCTGCTTCCATTTTCACTAGTAAATAAAAACGTTTAAGTACACACATGACCCGTTAGTAACGACCCAAAGCAAAATTACCAGCATTTATGATATTTCTGGAAGACACGGAAACCGAGACCAAGACAATAAAAACTGTTTGGTAAATTGAATAATATATAAAACTCTTTATTTTGATCAGCATACATTTATTAACGTTTTATACAACAATCTAGTACGCCCTAATAAATACTCATTAAATTTGAAAGAGAAATTGGGGCCCCGTTTCTCAGGCTAGCTTGTGTTGGTTGGTGAGAAAGTACAAGAAATTTAATTGCACCTATTCCAGTTTGGAATAATGGACCTCTATCCAACTCAGAGCAAATCAAGTTGCATAACTTACGGTGTAAGCTTTGTAATAATAAGGAAGAAATGATAATGGACCTCTATGTAAGGGGATGTATGCTAATAGTGCTTTGCTTAATTTCTAAGAAAATTGCTAAGCTTTCTTTAACTGTTCCAACTTCCAAATTGCAACAGGTTTAGGTATTGCACTTATATCTTTCTTAAGCTAATTGTTAGGTTTAAATAAGTTAATTAGTGCCTAACTTGTTCGAAGCAAAGAAGCGGTTTCAGAAATTTTAATTTCGAGGTCATTTTACACATTACATGCAGTTGCTCATCTCAAAACAAAATATTGCAATTAATACCTTATCAAGTCGTTTTCTACTTTAAGCAAATATTATCTAATTTTGAATTGTCAATCCACAATTTTTCTTAAGAAGAACACATAACCATTTATTAGACAGACACATTTGTTCAGAAAATGATGCGCAACCGTTCTTAAATGCTAATGCATTTCTATCATTATATTCTAAAATTATCGTTATCGAAGTACCATACTTTTCTTCCCAGAAAAAGAAATAGGGATACGTGCGTTGGAATATTCTTACAAAGTTACAATCCAAACTTTTAATCCCATGTCCCAATTACATTAACAAAAGATTGATTTACATTACTGTTGAAGTAGATTTTTTAGTGCATGATTCATGCACTTCAGTCATAACAGCATCGTACCATGACCATTAAAAAAGAAAAGCAAATTGAGAATATCATGCAAAATGGACATAACAGCATCCGAGTACGACATGCCAATTGCAAAATCTTTCATTTTATTTTTCTTGGTTCAAAAAAAAAAAAAGGAAAAAAGAGAGAGCAGCATAATGCTAGAGGAATCACTTTCAGATAGTGACATTTAGTTGGGTAACAGATTTAATGTAGTGGATAGTGGTTGAAAAATAGATCGTTTTCAGCACCGAAATGACAAGCAACTAAAAAGCATGAGTCTTGTTTCTCAATGCAGTTGCTTCAGGTGCCCGGCATTTTCAGATCATTTTGGAAATGTGACTGTGTTTTCATTAAAAAAAAAAAGAAGTTCAATAAATAAAAATATCATGGATATGAGATTAACCAATTCGGGATCATGCAGTATTTACATCTTTGGTAA
This sequence comes from Rhynchospora pubera, assembly GCA_028095005.1. Taxonomy (NCBI): domain Eukaryota; kingdom Viridiplantae; phylum Streptophyta; class Magnoliopsida; order Poales; family Cyperaceae; genus Rhynchospora; species Rhynchospora pubera. The sequence continues at coordinate 82,210,527 of CM051462.1, read as the reverse complement.
TCTATAGCACAGGTTTCCTATATTCGGCTTCTCTAATGCAAGGAATAATTGTGTCAGGGATGTCACAACAAATTTTAACAAGTGCCATTGACTATCAATTTGAAACACCAAATCAAGCCATTACTATAGAAACTCAACTTGGCATTCACTACAACAACAACAACTTGGCATTCACTATAGCTAAAAAAAGATTCATGTAAAATCCCAAAAAATGAGAAGTATGTTTCCATCTAAAGCTCATTTAAAACCTCAGTGAATAAGTATCATTTATTGAGAGAAAAATATACTTAAAAATTCATTTCAAACATCACTAGTTTTCCTCTCATCTCCATCATTGGAGTGAACTATCTTTTCTTCAATAATTTCAGAACTGTCATCAAATAAACTTCCAGTTACCAGTGAAGAATAAATTTCAGATGACTCAAGATTACTTATGTCAGATGAAGTGGGATCTAGTCCTGTGGTTGTTATATCGTCCTGAAACTCCAAAATACCAAGAATTATTAGAGGACCTACATGGGGAAATTAAGATATACAGTAAATTCAAACAAACCATGACATCTTCTACCTCAGCAATTCTGGTCTCTCCAAATGTGTTGCCTTCAACAGAAGTTCCCTCATTGTCTGATAATAACAAACCAAAATTAAGGTGTTCTCAATTGAAGTGTAATTTTTATGAAAAAAGATATGTATCTTTCAAGGTTTCAGCATATGGAAGTATCAGAAGCAACATTCTTCGTTTGTTTGTAACTTAGGTTAAATTCAACACAACTTTTTCATCTTGACTCAAGTCAGCTGCCTTAACTATTGCATCCACATTCTACTTCAACAAATAAATACTCATTGCTTGATACATGAACTTAGTTTTTGTGATGGTGGAGAAGGCTTGTAAAAGGCAATATATTATGGATACCCCAACAAACCACGAAAGTATCACAGCTGCCGCTACAAAACTAGCAAAGTACCTTCAATGCCCCTGGGTTACTTGACGATCACCTTCTGCTTATAGTATAATTCCAAAATCACTTCACATTGGCTTATTAGCATAGTTCACTTTAAAGGAAAGTCATTAATACTTCCAATTAATCAATTAAAGTATCCAACATTAATGGAAGAGGATTCTTTGGATTATTTCAGCAGCTTTGAGTGGTCTGTCAATGATATTTCAGGATATGCAGGGAGAATTCATGACATTTTGAGATTTGTCAGTATGCACCTGAAATTGTGCCTATTGCAATTACCAGAAAGTTATAAATACACAACTATTAGTTATGATTGCAAATGAGGAATTTATACTTAGAGATGCACTACTATTAGTTATGATCTGCAAAATATCATATAGATTTTAGGTTACTTCAAATTTACAGTAAACATGTTACTGTAGAGCAACTAATTTTCCTCATCTGAAAACCAACATCCATTTGGGCTATTTGCAAATAAGACCCAACCACTAAACAAACAATTATAAAAATTCTAATCATAGAAAATTGAAAAACCTCATTCTTCAATTTAGTTTGCACTTAAAACAAAAGCTGCCTTATTATCAGAATATTCTTTTACCATTATACTTATCATTATCAAGAGGTTTGGTATAACTATCCCAATATATCTTGAATACCAGGCAAATTTCAGAAATGTTTTTCTCAGAAAATACAAAAAAAATAAGCACATTAAATCAGAAAACCATATACTTCGATGAGAGTGTACATACAATGTTTGTAAGGACTCATGAGTGCAGCTTCGAGCATGGCTTTGAAGTCTTGTGCTGCCCTTACATATGGCTCAGCTTCCCCCTAAATTAAATATAAAGTTAAATTATGTCCTCCTTAGAATGCTAAACTATATCACTAAAAATAAATTACTAAACTATAACAGTCACCTTGCTAGAAGAATGTTGGGAGCCAAATAAATCAGATGTTTGTGATACCTCTGGAGCCTGAGGATCACCAATCCAACCAAAACTTCTGCCAAAGGGCTCCGTTATAAATTCATCTATCCAAAATGAATGAAAATAAAAATTTGTTAAACAGATCACTTTTGTCATAGTAAGCCAACAAGCTAGCATATTTAAATAATATTGAATTTCTCATGTTTGAATTCAGAAGTTCACTTAAAAAAAAGTTTAACCAAATTTCTATAATTTAGACAGTTATTGGCCAAGTCTGTTGATAACAAGTATGTTATGCAAAAGTTGCTTCACATAAGTAAGGTTCATCATCTTGCACTAATACAAGAGCATTGCATGCAATCTGCAAAACACTTGTACATAAGTATATTAAAGAAGTAATCCGTTACCTGTTGCTAAGCCACAACTGTCATCATGATTATATTCTTCAGAGCCAATAATATATGGAAGAGCGTGCTGTGATGACATAGCCTTCAAAATTGTAATAAAGAAAAAATGAAAAATAGAAATGTGTAACAATTATAAAAATTCTAATCATGGAAAATCAAATTAAATAATTTCAAAGAGGAAATCTAATAAAATAACATACTCTAAGCACTGATCCTTTAGATTGTTTTGTAGTTTCCAAAAGATTTTTGCAAGATGAGAGGCCCAACGAAAGGGCCTCCTTATATCGTGGTAGGATATCCTTTTCGTAATCCTGAGCTGATACAGTAGCTTGACTTGAACCCTTGCTTCTATTCTTATTCGCCACATTGTCATTCTCATCCAAAATACTCTGTATGATAAAATAAAGTAACATTACTATTTATCATCTGGTGTATAAGCAACTGATAACCAATAACTTTTACACAACAGAAATCCAACAATAATATCGCACAGCATTTAACATCTACAACTAGCACTCAACTTTTCCATTTGCATGCTGTTCTGCATATATTTTGCCAGCTTTTCTGTTAAATATAAGAGTCAATCTTGTCCAATGTTGCAATTGAATTAAAATCAATTGAAAATGGATTAAATTCTGGTTTTAAGTTTCAGTCCAGTAATTATTGCACAAATTTATTGAGTTTATTTGAAAGAAAGTAAATACATTTTACTGATTTTCTGGTTAAGGCTAAATATCAACTCTAATGTCATCTTTGAATTAAAGAAAAGCAGAATTTCTTTTTTTTTTAAAGTAATCTACAGGAAACATCAATATGGTTTGCCAAAACAATGGGTTTTACCCTAAATTTACTGATAACTCTTGGCAAACATTATTACCATAAATTGCTAAATTTGTAATAATACAGTATACCCCTGAGAAAAGGGAATATTGTACCAATACAGAGCAATACTTGCATGGTCAATTGTCTTCTGGTAGAACAGATTGTTGAATGAGACCACTGTGTTATTCATCTCCAGTTCAACCAGTCCAGTCTGGTCCAGTAGCTGGTTTAATTCTTCGGTGGTAGACTTGGCTCTTGATTCCACCTGCTCTGAGAATTCCTTTATCCACTTCAATACCTTTATCACATCCAAAAATTCAAAATTGTGAGAAATTTTGTGAGCTTTGTTTTGTGTGTTAAACCTTAGATGGAAGAGGAAATGAAGTACCTCTTGTTGTAGTTGAAGGCGCTTCCTGATCGAACTTGAAGCTTTGATTTCTTCCATCCCAAACAATTTCTAAATCGCGAGAAAATATCTCCTGATCAATCAGAATTGTCTTCTCATTTTAATGTTTCATTAATCAAGTCCAGTGTCGCACCGCAAGGGAAATGAAGATTTTGGAGGTCTCCGTTGCATTTTTAGATGCCGACACGTGGATGGCTTGGATTGAGTTACAATGGCTTAAGTTGTGGACTTTGATGCCAGCCCAAATATTATGGATTAATGCCTTAATGGTCCTACCGAACAAACAAAAAATCGGTCCAGAGACTAGCCCCCTCATTGGGTTTTTGGGCCTTTTGGGGATTTTTGCAATTGTGTTGAAATCGGTCCAGATGCTCGACCAAAGTTTTTCTAAGAAAATTGATTACTGTCATCTGCATTTTTGTCATCGCTAAACATAAAGTGAACATATACAGTAAATAAAGTGAACATATAGATGATTTAAGTGAACACATATAAACAAATAAGTTCAATGAAAATAAGTTGAATATGCATGTAAATTTCTGAATAAGTGATGACAACACTTATTTATTTGTAAGTTTTCACTTAGATCTTCTATATGTTCACCTTGTTTGCTGTATATATTCACTTTGTATTTAACGATGGCAGGGATGGCAAAATTGCAGATGGCGGTTATCATTCCTGTTTTTCTAATATTTATTCATCTCGTCTTATCTGTAATCAAATTAAAATTTGGGCATAATCTAAGATTACTTAAGTCTCAACGAAATTTTGGTAAAACTATTAGAAATCTGTAAGGTAGGAGATATTAAGAATGTATAATGATAAGAAGTTGATTGCAAAAGTAAAAAAAAGAATGATAGGCATGAGATGTAGTGAACTTGTGTTACGACGTAGTTAAAAGTCATATGTAGCTATTATTCTACACATAGTTTGCTAAACATTGTATCACATCAAGAATATCAACTTCTAAACATCAGCATCTTTCGTAAATAAATAGCACATTCTAAAAAGAAAGCACAACTGAAATAGAGAAAAAGGTTAAAGAATTATAGATGGAGTGTCACGAGATCTCTAGTACCTGCACGAATACTCTCAACTCAGAATTATCCACAGAGATTTGAAAAACAACAATATTTTTCTTGGGGCCATTTGGATCGTTTAGGAATAAGAGGAATAATTTTTTTCTAGACGAAAATTTATTCCTAACTATTCAAACTCTTCACAAAATTACACACTTTCCAATATTTTTCGCCTAAGAATAGACTATTCTTCTTATTCCTTAGCGATCCAAACGGCCCCTTAATACTAAAGTGACTTTTAAGATATCGGACTTTGACATGACACAACTCTTTAATGTTGATCGGATGGTTTATGTCACAAAGCGAGCGGTTGGCACATTGTAAGTATTTGTTAGGTTATTATTTCCAATATTTTACAGAGCAAGAGATTAAACAAGCATTGGATAGATCCAGTGCTGAAAAGACACCTGGACCAGATGGTTTCACCTTTTTCTTTTGTAAGAAAAATTGGGAGATTATTAAGAGAGATGTTTGCTTTTTTTTTTTAGGCTTTCTATTATCACAATTTAGATGTATCAAGATTGAATAAAGCCATGTTTTGTCTAATACCAAAGAAAAAAGATGCAGTGGATATAAAACAGTTTAGACCACTTAGCTTGATTAATTGCATGTATAAATGGATTACTAAGGTCTTAATAGATAGGCTAGCTAGCATTATAGATAGAATCGTAGATCAACCTCAGACAGCTTTCATTAAAAAGAGATTTATCTTAGATAATGTCATTTGTGTCAATGAGATATTACATTCAGCTAAAAGAGATAAAGAGCAAGGTGTAATACTCAAAATTGATATGGAGAAATCCTATGATAGAGTTAATTGAGTCTTCTTTGAAGAGATGATGAGTTCTAGAGGGTTTCATCCTAGATGGGTGAAGTGGATAAATTCACTGCTTTATGGGGGTGAAATTTGTATCAATTTAAATGACAAAATGACACCATACTTTCAAGTCATAAGAGGATCGAAGCAAGGGGACCCACTCTCTCCCTTGCTTTTTAACTTGGTGGCCGATTGCTTAAATCAAATGATTAAAAAAGCAAGATATCAAGGTATCATTAGAGGTTTGGGTCCTGTAATAGATCAAGGGGTCCCAATAACTAACCTCCATTATGCAGATGAAACCATACTGTTTTGCCAAGCAGATGTAAGAATGATTCAAGCCTATAAATAGGCTTTCATAGGATTTGAAGCCTTGTCTGGTATGAAGATAAACTACCACAAGAGTGAAATATATGGTATTAATATTTATGATGAGATAGTTGATCATCTAGCAGAGGCCTTTGGTTATCAAAAAGCACATTTTCCACTAACTTATCTAGGTATACCTGTACATTGGAGAAAGATAAGAAATTCATATTGGCAGGGAATCCTAGATAAGTTCCAAAGTAAACTGCAAAGCTGGCAAGGAGCTATTTTATCTTATGGGGGTAAAGTTACTCTCATTAAAAGCGTCTTGTCAGCTTTGGCTTTATATATGATATCTTTTCATTAGATGTCTTGTGAAATAAAGAAAAAGATAGATAGGATCAGGGCTCATTTTTTGTGGAGTTCAGGTAACACTAGGAAATATCATTTGGTCAATTGGTCAATGGTAAGTAGATCAAAGGAACAAGGAGGTTTGGGTTTACTTGACTTGCGATTGATGAACATAGCATTACTATGTAAATGGTTATGGAAACTGAAAGATACTTGTTACTCAGGATGGTGGAAGGAGTTGATTTTGACAAAATACTACAAGGAGAGAAGGAGTAAAAATAGATCCTTCTTCTGGAAAAAAATAGAGCAGTTTGATACAATCTTTAGTGTTAATTGTAGGTATAAAGCTAGTAATGGCACAAAGATTAGATTTTGGCATGACATGTGGTGTTTGGATACACCCCTTAAAATAGAATATCATGCTTTGTTTGATATATGTTCGAATCCAGATATTACTCTTGCTGAAATTGTTAGAGTGGATGCAATACATATAGATTTTAAAAGACAGTTGTCTAGGTTGCAGATAAAAGACAGTTGTCTAGCTAGCTCTTCAGATAAGATAATTTGGTTGAGAAATGATAATGGCAAGTTTTCAGTTAAATCGCTTTACACTTGGTTAGAAGATGGGGGTGTGAAACCCAATCCATGCTATAATCAGATGTGGAAATTAAAACTGCCAATTAAGATAAAGGTTTTCTTATGGTTAGTGATAAAAAGAAGAATTTTAACTAGGGACAATTTAGTTTTGAGAGGTTGGGAAGGAGGGCCCAATTGTGTTTACTGTAATCAATTAGAGGTATTAGATCATCTGTGGTGCCCATTGAATAAGATAGTGTGGATGTGGTTTCTGATTCAATTCAATTGTGAGTACCCTAGGTCTTTAGAAGATTTACTTACAATTGCTAATCATGTGCACAATAGATCAGCTTTTCTTTGTTGGTGTGCAGCTATTTTGTGGATATTATGGAAAAACAGAAATTATGCGTGTTTTAATAATGCCAAAACTCATTCTTTTGCTTCAGTGTGTGCAACAGTTAAAAGCTTGATGGGGTATTGGCAAAGTTTATGGCCAGAGAAGCTGAAACTTGAAATTTGGAGGATGGAGCCTTCTTCTCCTAATAGCACTACCGGAGCTGAGATAGGAATTAATGGGGCTGGTGATGCTTGGCTGGAGTATTGGGGTCATCCTCTACTGGAATGCATGGGAGCAGCATAAAGGATGAAAGGAGCAAAACCAAGATTTTAGAAGAAAATAGTGTTGGGTTTATAATAAATGTAATACTTTGTTGCTGCAATACGGCAGATACAGAAACTGATGGGTGGTGTGGTTTGAGTACTGCTACTAATTGTGCTTCTTTGTATATGTGTGCAATGATTGGGTTTAGATGGCATAGGGGCGCCAATACGTAGATTGAGAGCATATACTGGCGCCGGATGAACTTCTTTCGTGCAATTTAATTTCTAAAGCGGAAGAAATACCAAAATGAAATTCTGTATCATTTCATAAACCAAACAGTTAACGAAATAAATTGTAATTCTATTTTACTTAACGAAACGCAAACGAAATTGGAGTGTCCCGTTGTTTTTTGAAACGTTTGACATGTCTAGGTACCAGCTCCCCGCAAGCTTTTACCCATCAGGTTATCAGGATCGCCCACTGATCGCCCAGGAGTCGCAGAATTTACTTGACATTTGACAAAGTTTTGCTATCAGATCCTTTGTGGTCACATGAATGGATATATAATATTGCCACTAGTCGATATGAGTTAATGCTTCTCCTTTGCTCCCTCCTATCTTATGTAACCCCACCAAGGCCACAGCGAGCCGTTGCACCTATGAGTACAAAGATGCACAAAATAATACGGAAAAAAAATGTCTCCTAGTTGTCTCTAGTTCCCAGGAGTTTAGTCCTGTCATTTAACATCCCAAACAAAGATCATGCATTGAATGCAGAATCTCACTGCAGCGTCTCCAACTCCAAGTACTTGCTAGATGGTACTGGTACAGTGTACCTGCTTCAATAAAAGAAGACTTAGTAATGCGCACTGTATAGTAAGCGTAAGCTGAGCGTCTCACGCAAAGAATATTCCTGCTACCCATTGGCTATTACCTGCTACGTATTTCTTTTAAGTATTAGTAAATAAATCAATAATTTTGTTTTTATTCTTATTTAATTCTTGTTCAAAATACATCCAAACAAATATGTAACAAAGCGGTGGAGTTAATTTGCCCGTTCGTACGAGGACTTCATGTTCAAGATCAAATAGAGGGTTTGGCTGCAGTGCACACTCAGGTTCATTCACATTCACCAGATCTGCCTGAAAGTCGTTTTTTGTAATGGTATAGTAAATTAGCATACAAATTTGAAAATGGCATCTGAACTTTATTTTACCATAATATTTGAAGGTTGTTTCGGTCTACAATGAAACTGATTTTTTTTTTTTAATCTCTTGATGTTCTACAAATTGAAAATAAAGTTTTTTTTTCCATCTCATGATGTTCTACAAATTGAAAATAGAGTTTTAAAATTTTTCAAGAAATTTAAATTAAAACTGGATTGTGATCTAACATTTCTTTTCTCGTCATGTGATAAAGAAAAAAAAAATACTTCATGAAGGAACAAAAATAGAAATCCTATCACTTAGTTGTCTTCAAAACTCATAAGAAATAGTCTTTTTCTTTCTTTCTTTTTTTTTTCTGGCACAAATCTTGCTGTATAAAATTCTCCCAGAGAAAAAATTTCACAAATGGAACTAAAATATAATAATAAATGCAGAAATGGAGGAGAAAAATGCCATTGTAAAGCTACCCGACATGGGAACTTACGAAGGAAAATACTACAAGACAACCACTGGACAAAGGTTCAATGGTACTATAACTGCCTTTCAGAAGGAGGTAAAGATGGAACCTCATGAGCTTGAGCAATTTTCTTCTACTCACCTTGTTCTAGTTGGCTGTATCAAATGCTACAAGTACATGATGGTGCCCAATACTAACCATGCATGTCTCCTCTGCGGCCATTGCGGTTGTACCGTCGAAGAACTTACGGTGGATTGAAGAGGTACTGGGGCGCTGATGTGGTCTTCATCTGTTAGTTTGTTTAGGAAATATGGAGTCACTCAAGAGTCTTTGTTTGTCTCTCTTCTATTATGGTAGTTTATTTGGTTTTTTATTTAGGCGCCACCGCACCAGGAGTCAAGTATTAGCATTTAGTCTTCCTTTCTACTTATTTGAGCCCTCAACTGTGTTTGAAAAAATAACATAGCAAAGTTGGTTTCAGTAGTTGATGCTGTAACGGTACTTGGTTGAACTCTTTGACATAGATGTTTTTTGTTCTAGGTTGGTGTTTAGTGGTTAGGATGATTTGTGTTTTCAGAGAGCTTGGTATATATACCTTGGCTTGTAGATTTTACTGTGTGTTTTAGATCCTCAAATTGGTGTGTTTGATCCACAAATCGGTTGTTTTAGGATGATTTGTGTTTTCAAGAGCTACTTATACCATGGCTGGTAGTTTTACTGTGTTTTAGATCCTCAAATCGGTGTTCGATTACGTAACCATGGCTCCGTTTGGATAGGTGTGGGAAGAAGGGAAGAAGGTAGGAAGTGGGAAGAAGTATTGAGAAGTGTGTAACTTTGTGATACAAATAAAAAAGCAATCCATGTCGTAATACAAAGCAATCCAAAACAAATAAAAAAGCACACAGCCAAACTCAACCACAATCAACATCTCTTCCTATAAGCGTTTGGATTGTTGGAAGAAAGAAGAAGAAGAAGGAAGAAGAAGAAAAAAAATTATAAACAATCCAAACTCTTCACAAAGTTACACACTTCCCAATACTTCTTCCCACTTCTTCCCTTCTTCCCTTCTTCCCACACCTATCCAAACGCACCCGCAAATTGAACTCCAACCTTGCTAAACCTGTAAACCCGGTACAAGTTATCAAATCAGTCTCTGAGGAAACCCACCATCCAATTTCTCTGCATTCATGCCTGAATCACTACAAACATCCTCACTTTTCCCAAGTCCCAACCATGTCTTCATCATGCCCATTGGGCTAAAATATCAAAAAAGAGTTCTGCTTGGTCACCTCATTTGCATTGTTACAAGTTACATTATGTACAATTTACATCTGGAACCTCTTTTTTGTATAATAATTAAAAAAATATATAATTAGTTTGTAGTTATCACTGATGAGTGATGACCCTGTACCATTTTGGGGTTCTCTGCTTGCCTCCTCATGACCAGTCCACATCAGTCAACCCACAACAGCTTCGACCTGTAGCAAGTCTGTACCAGTCAATCTATATCGGTACTGGTCCTGTACCAATGTTTATAGAGTTACTGCTGTACCAGTCTATAGCAGAAATAAAATTTAAAAATATTCTACTAATTTAATCGTGCAACATGATACATGACAGTCGATCAGTGTAACCTGATATCCTTCAGGACAACCAAAAAGCTTCACACTGTATAAACAAACTTCTGTATCCCGCGATTAACTAGTGCACCTCAAATTTTGTTTAATACATGGTTCAGAGGACTTTAATCTGCATTACTCAGGTATATAATATTCCAACATGAACATTATATGTGAATTACAAGTTCAATACAATTGGTTTAGATCACACTAGTTTATGGTTGAACACAAAATCCTATCTGAGAGATTAATCTACTTTTATTGACATTGAGAAATACCTAAAAAAAAAACAGCTCAAAAACATTGAAATTAAACTTGGTTCAATCAGACACAGAGTTACAAGGAATTCTCAACCACCATAAGGTATTACAATTGATACCAATTTACAGAATAAATAGTGTTAATCCCCATATACCTCAGTTATATTATTGCACATGCCATCATGCATAAGTTAAAAAGAAAATAGAAACAGAACACCTAGTCTTGACTCAGGAATTTCCTCAAACAGGTTGAAGAACATAAAAAATGAGATAAAATAGCATTTTATTGCCATAAAATCCAAGCTAGCAACATTTATAAACCAAAGAAACCCACAAAAGGATCCTGTCTAAATTGCATCAGACCTCCCAAACCAAAAATTTTCTTTGAAAAAAGGAGGCATCTTCACTCTCTTCCAGTGAACCAAAACTTGAACCCACTCCTCGGCGACTTCTTCTCTTCATCTCTCCCATCTCTCTTCCCTTTTCTCTGACCACCATTGTTCTCTTTCGCACCATACAATCTCTTATGACCATTATAGTACCCCTTCTTAGCACCAGCCGAGCTCAGCTCCTCCTCCCTTCTCTCATCCAACCAATGCTGCCTCTTCTCCTCCGACTCAACCACCTCCGATTTCGACTTGGGCATCTTCTTCTCCATACTCTCGCGCACGGCCTGAATCGGGAACAGCTCAGGCGAGATCGAGAGCGGCGACCGCAAGGTGACGTACGCCTTCTTGTAATCGGGATGCGACGCGTACATGTAACCTCGCCTGAGCTTCTTTCCTTCGTAGTTCAGGGTCCGCACCTCGGCCACATCGAAGCCGTAGAGAGATTCGAGCACGCGGCGGATCTCGATCTTGGACGCCGAGGGAACGGTTTTGATGGCGAATTCGCGAATGGAGTCGAAGGGAGGCGACGGGAGCATGAGCTTGATCGGGAGGTTGGCGAAGTGCACCACGCGCCGACCTAAGCGACTTCCCATGGCGATTTTTTTAGGGTTTTTGGTCGAGAGAGAAGAAGAGAGAATTCTGTTTGACTGAGAAAGGAATGAGGTTTTTGCGAAGGAAATGCAAAATCTCTTTTTTTAACAGAATGATTGAATTTGGGCCGAGTTTAGTATTGGGCCTTATATTAAAGGAGCTGAAATGGGCTGAAGGTATAAATGGCCCAATTTTTTGTTCAAACTTGACTTAATTGGCAGGTGTTTATATTAAAAATATGAAACTATTGAGCTCATGGGTAAATTTCACACTTCTGCTGTTTCTTTTGGTGGAAAGTTTCCATCTTTTCACTCAGAATTTGTTTCAATGGTTGGTACACTTTTGCAGATGTATATAATGTTTGCCAAAATAAATCGTTAAAATTGAGTACTTAAAACTGCTACATTGGTTGGTACAACACTGGACCTATCTGCAAAACAATTTAGCTAAAAGGTGAACTTGTAACTGCTATAGATAGATAGATGGATAGATGGATAGATAGACCCGGGGGCCGGATTGAATTCCAATGTGCTGTGATTGATTCGGGTTCCCCTTTTTGAAATTTCGGTGGGCTAGAATTCCGATGTGCGACTAGACGACGTGGCAACATGGTGTATGTTAAATGCTCCTTTATCCCCTACTATAAATAGAGAAGATGATCGAACGGAAATGATCATTATTGAAAACCTTAAAGTTCTCATCGGTCCACTCCATACTCTAATTACATACAAAAAATATCTTGATTTTGTAGAGAGAAGATGAAGAGCAAATAAATTTATGAAGGGTGTATGAATCTAGTTTTAAGATCAAATCAGCATGAGCGGCCTAGAAAATATGACCCATGTCTTGGGATAAAGGTACAGGCGGAGGTGCTTCTCGCTCCGGTACCCATAATCCCATCTGTAACCATAGTTCCCATTAGAATTCGCACATTGGCCACTTGACTGAATCAACGGTGGTGCATCAAAGGCTTTGCTACGCATCGTGCTGAATCCCGTACCGGTGCATGTTTGGGCTGCATCATCTGCATTGGCAGCTGCTGTTCATACCCCAATAGGCCCCAGTTGTGGTGCAGAAGAAGGTAAAATGTTCAGCAAAGGAGCTGTGTAGAGGGATTTGGCATTGCTTGAGAACATTGTGCACCCCACTTCATTAGTATGCCCTTCCAGTGTTTGCAGCAGGAACGGGTGCTCGTGAGATGAGTGCGATGCTGAGATAACCTAAGATGGCAGTGAAAACATTGTTGCATATCCCTGATGTGATGTCGGAGTGAGGATATTAGATAACCCAGGATATATATTACCTGTTGAGAAGCAAATGTACATAATTAATCTTTTATGAGGAGTAGGATTATGGATCTAATACTTTGTGTATCTACTTTCAAATGAAGCAATATTTTCAACTCTTTTGTTCTAATCTAAACAGGGTTGTTACTTTTTGTTAAAAAAAAATACACTAGTTCAATTTTTTGCTTCATGTCTTTATTGTGTACGAATTATTTCATTTATAGCGGCCAGTGGATGTTTAGGTTTGCACTAATTTAATCAAATGTTATATATGTAACAGAACATATATAAGAGATGTAAGAAAAGATAAGGATGAGAAATATATTTAATAATTCCCAGATTAATTATCATAAAAATATAATATGAACTTAATTATTAAAAACTTGATGAATGTTCCAAAATCACGGTCGAGGTCTAGGTTTCTACTATTACTATTATTATTAGAGGTATTATTATTAGTATGGCTAGTCTTACTATTAGTATTTTTTATTTTTTATTTTTTTTTTTTATTTTTATTTTATTTTTTTATTTTATTTTTTTTTTTTTTATTTATTTATTTTTTTATTATTTTTTTTTTTATTTTTATTTTTTTTTTTTATTTTTTTTTATTTTTTTTTTTTCGATGTGTTCTCTTATTGGGTTTCTTTCTAGCCTACCCCAACTTGTTTGGGACAAAAGGCTTAGTTGTTGTTGTTGTTGTATATATATATATATAGAGGATTGCTAAAATGCTATGCATAGCACGGATGGCCTTCGTGCTACGTATTTGTTCTTGCATTTCATGCTTCAAACAACCGATCCAAACCGTTCATTATCTTCTACATATTGAAATGTCATTAGAAACCAAATTTTACATTTTTTTAAATTTTTTTACTATTTTTTTCAGATTTTTGAAAATCACTGTTATTGAAGGGTCCAGAATTTATTAGATTAAGTATTTTCAAAAATCTGAAAAAATAGTAAAAAAATTCAAAAAAATGTAAAATTTGGTTTCCAATGACATTTCAATATGTAGAAGATAATGAACGGTTTGGATCGGTTGTTTGAAGCATGAAATGCAAGAACGAATCTGTAGCACGAAGGCCATCCGTGCTATGCATAGCATTTTAGCAATCCTCTATATATATATATATATGTTATCAACGATAAAAGAGTGATTATTTTAAAATGGTTGCTTTTAGGATTTGAAGATCTTTCAGGTCTAAAATAAAGTTAGTACAAAAGTGAAATGTACCCTTTTTACATATATCAATACTTAGTCTAAAATTATGGAAAATACAAGCTTAATTTTACATGATAACATGAAGTTCTTCTGAAGTATTGGTCTAAAATTATCCTCCCTCAAAAGATCGTTGAACTCCAGTACATTCCCACAAAAGCCTTGAAGCAGACTAGAGGCAATCAGCAAAGAGAGGCAGTGGTAGAGAAAAAAGCCGTGAATTTTTTTAATAAACACAATCTAAAATTTATATTTAATTATAAACATTAAAAATAAATAATTTTAACGATAAATATCCAGACGCTCCACTGGTGGGGCGCACCGGCGGCAGTGCCAATGGGAGTGGCGCGCTTGGCGATACAGTGCAATTCTGTCAGAACTCAGAAGGGAGTGGAATGGTGCGGAGATAAAATGAGGTTTGTGATTTCTATTTGTGGCGTTGGAGGGCGCTGGTGGCAAAAAAGTGAATAACGTATATCATCCGAAATTTTAAAAAATAATATTAAAATAATATAATCCAATAAAATTAATATCAAAATAATCAGTTTAATATAAATAGTATCGTAAGATCGGAATCCAGGATTCCGATCTAACGTTTAGTTTATATATAGGGGTTTCCGATCTAGAGAAGCTGCCTTCGCTCTCGCTTGGACTCTCCTTTCCGCGAGCACAGTAAGTTTTTTAAAATTTTTTTTTTAATTTTTTATTTATTTAGTTTATTAGTTTTTAATTTAGTTAATTAAATTTAAAAATAGGAAAAATATTGAAAAAATATTTAAAAAATCTGAAAAAATCAGGAAAAATAAAATGTAAATATATATGTAATTTATTAATTATATTGTATTTTTTTGTTTTTTTATTTGTTTATTCAGTACTTAATTAATTAAAAAAATAGATAATAAATTGTAAAATTATTTTAAAAATACGGAAAAATAAGAAAAATTCATATGAAAATTTATGTGTAATTAATTAATTTATTTTTTATTTTTTTTGCTTTTAATAATTAAGATTTTGATAATTAAATATGGGAAAAATTAGAAAAATGATAATAATTGATGGTATTAATTAAAAATGTAGGTAAAAAATTGTTTAGAAGAGAGTCAATTTCTTTCTACTCCAGGTTAGCTTTTTTATATGTTTATTTTATTATTGTTTGAATAGAAATGTTTGTGAATTGCTTGTAGATTGATTGATTGTTTGAAAATTTGTGAAATACAATGATAGTATAATTGTGAAATGCTTGTGAAATGCTTGTGAAATGCAATGTTTGTGAAATGCAATGATTGTAAAATTTAAATGATTTATTCAAATTGGGTTGGGTTGGGTTCAAATTGGAATGAAATTGGATTGAAATTGGTTTGTAAATGGGTTCAGATTTTTTGGAAAACTCTCCCGGTAGAGGGGAGATGCTGCCGAAATTTTTATAGATTTTATACTTTATTAAATTTTAATTGCATTAACAGTCGAAATGCCACCGCGAAGAAGAAGACCAGAGGATCCACGTCGATCCACGAGGCGTCGAGGAGATCCTGGCGCATCTACATCAGGAGGAGATCCTGGCGCATCTACATCAGGAGGAGATCCTGGCGCTTCTTCATCTGCCCCCCCTGCTGCCCCCCCCCCCCCCCCCCCCCCCGTTCCTCCTCCGGCTGATCAGCTTCTGCATCTCAGTCAGTCTGAGCTTCGAGGCGTACGAGTAAGTTTTTTTTTATATATATATATTTTAATAGTATATATAGGAAATAATTTATTTTTTAAATTATTTATGTAGTTAATTTTTGTATATAGTTAATAGTATATATAGTAAATAATATGTTTTTTAACTTATTTAGGCGTGGACACCCGAAATGCATAAGGCAAAAATGATACGAACCGAGGAGGTGGACCAGCGTCTTGAGACATTGGGCCTTATTCATTTCGTTGAGTTAGGTCACATGCCATTGGATCGTTCCATGATACAGGGTCTAGCCATGTTCTGGAGGCCCGAGACCCACACGTTCCACTTTCCCCGCGTAGGCGAGATGACCATTACTCTTGAGGTATTATTTTTTCAAAGTTCTGTTGGTAGCTATTTATTTATTTATTATTTTTTTTTGTTGTTTAATAAAAAAATGTAATTAAAATTTGCAGGATGTCGCCTTCATTTTTGGCTTGCCTACGACTAGACGACCGGTGACCGGTCGTACTGATTACGACGATGTGCAGAAGCTAGCCGACTTTGCATTGCCACGGGACACTCCTATGGAGGATGTTCTAGATTGCTTCAGAGAGAGGGCGACTGATCGACGTGCTGGGAGGTAACAAACGTTTTAAAATTTAATTTAAATTTTGAGATATGCTGCATATATATATATATATATATATATATATATATATATATATATATATATATATATATATATGTGTGTGTGTGTGTGTGTGTGTGTGTGTGTGTGTAATGTTTATGTAATGAAGGAAACTTCACGCAGTACAGTTTGGGAAACTGCGTGATATGTGGGCACAGGGACCTGGGTCAGAGGACGCAGATAGGATCGATAGATACACTCGGGCCCTGGTGTTGGAGTTGATGGGTTGCGAGATGTTTCCAGATACCACAGGAGATTCTGTTCCTTATTTTTATCTGGAGTTACTTCGGGTTAGTAATTTTAAATATTAAGAACATCTCTTACATTAGTACCAACTTGGATAACTTAGTTTGCAACTAACGAAAAATATTTTTTCATATTTGCAGGATGTTCATGCATCGGATTCAGTTAGATATAACTGGGGTGCGGCCACACTTGCTATGTTATACCGCGGCCTGGACTTGGCAGTCCTGGCAAATGGCGCTCAGAAGGTTCCTGCTCCGTGGCTACTGCTTCAGTTGTGGTCGTACACCCGGTTATTGCTTTGTCGCTCGTCCGTTACGAAAAGTTTCCAAGGTTGGGGGAAGCCGTCAGTTGAGAGATGTCCGCCGTATGGGAGGTATAATATTTTTTTAAATAAAATAAATGAAATATTGTAATATAACATCAATTTGTTTGTTTAAAAATTATAATCAAAATTTTGGTAAACAAATTTGATAGGTAATAATTAATTAGTTAAAATTAATCCAAATTCGTTATTTGAAATTAGTTAGTTAAACAATTAAAATTAGTCATAATTATAAACAAATGAAAATTAAATTACTCATAATTGTAAACAAATTAAATTACGTAATTTAAAATTAATTACTTAGTTTAACAATTGAAATCATGATAATTGTAATGATTTGGCAGGCAATGGACGACACGGCTGAGGTCGAAAAAGGTGAAAGGTCCCGTTCGCAGCGGTATTGAGTACGCTCGAGACGTACTAATGAAGATGGAGCATGCACACGTGGTGTGGCGGCCATACGAGGATGAGCTCAGACAGGTGGTCATGCCTCCTTATGCCCGCTACGAGCAGAGGTACTACCGGCTCCGCGTTCCATGCATCCATTTCTGGGTCGTGGCGTGGCACTATGCCTACCTAAGCACTGCAAAAAGGACAAACGTATTCTGATAAAGTCTGAAAAGTATACTGATGCCTACCTAAGCTATGCAAAAAGGACAAACGTATTCTGATAAAGTCTGAAAAGTATACTGATGCCTACCTAAGCTATGCAAAATGACAAACGTATTCTGATAAAGTCTGAAAAGATATCACATTATATTTATTAATTTTAAATAATTGCAAGTCTAAAGTGATCCATAAAATTATTCTTCCTCAGCAAAAATATGTCACACTCACTCAATCCTTCTTTCTTCAACATTCACTACCATGGAGAAAGGAAATACCTCCAACAGTGAAGTGCGGGAATGGCCATCTACTCGACATGAGTACTTGCCAAATTACACACATTCCCCTGCCAATCCAAATGAGATCGAAAAAGGAGATTATCATGCGATATGTAATAAATGTTACCGCAAATTCGACTACAATATCCATTCGCAATATGGTGGCGAGTGGCCATTATACACCCACTATCAGTGGCACATTCATGGTGGCCCAGAAAGAGACCGCAGGGAGAGATTGCGACATTACCTTACTAAACCTGAGTCGAGCAACTCTGAACTCTATAAAAAGTACTACACAGAACCTGAACCCATGCCGGAACTCAAACCGTGGAAACCAGATCCTACACCCATGATTGTTTACGAAAGCATATACGATTTTCGTGGAGACCACACAGTGAATTGTACAAAGTGTGGTCAGGTTTTCAATTTCAAAGATACCATTTTGCGTGACCACTACGATGAACACAAAAAACAAGAAGAGAGGGATAAAATTGTAAAGAGATTCAGAGTGAAAGAACAATGGTTCGAAAGGAGAAGAATGGAAGAAAAGGCCGCCGAAGAGAGCCGGAGGTTGCAACAAGAAAAAATTGGAAAAAAAATTAAGGAGAGCCTAATAAAGATCAAGAAGAGAGATGAACAACGCAAAATTGCAGTAGCTAGAATGGCTGAGATTGAGCAACAAGAAGCCGAGGCAGCTTTCTGGAACGAAGCCGCTCAATTCGCAGACAACCCGGCTGTGAATAATCAACAAGAAAATGATGAGGCTTTTTGGAACGAAGCAGCTCAACTCGCTGAAAACCACGGTGCCAGTAATGAACAACAACCTGATGCCGCTTTCTGGAACGAGGCCGCTCAATTCGCCGACAACCATGGTGGCAGTAATCAACAAGAAATGAATGCGGAAGAAGATCAACCCTGGTGGGAGGAAATTCTGCAACATATAGATGATCAAGACCTCTAAGTATATTTATTACTTTGTTTTTAAGTATCAAACTAAATTCAGTGTGTTCATTTATATTATGTTTTTCATGTATTTTTCCCTTTCTTTTATTTTAGTGTGCTAATCTATATTATGGTTACAAAATTCAATTCTTCTTCTAATGGTGAACATATACATAAAACAAAGTGAACATATAAACGATCTAAGTGAACACATACAAACAAATAAGTTCTATAAAACTAAGTTAGTAAGTGTTCACTTAGATCGTCTATATGTTCAGCTTATTTACGGTATATGTTCACTTTGTATTTACCGATGGCTGGGATGGTATATTTGCCGATGATGACACTTATAATTCCTGTATTTTTATATTATGAATTAAATGAAATAAATCTAATATTTAATTATAAGTTTATATTATAATTATTGCCATAAATAAATTATTACATAAAGTATTATGTACTTATTATGTACAACATTTAACATAATTGAAAATTTTTAATATTAAAAATAAAACCATCCATATAAAATTAATATCAAAACTTTAAATATTAAAATATTTTTCATAATATAGAATTATATTATATTCATTTAATATTAAAATTTTATAATATATTAATTTTATAATATATTAATTTAATATTAAAATTTTATATATTTAATTAATGTTTATAAATAGAAGTAAAATAAAATATATTAATTTAATATTTTATCTTCAAAATATATTACTAAAATTTCATAATATATTAATTTAATATTAAAATTTTATATATATAATTAATTTTTATAATAGAAGTACAATAAAACCATGAAAAACGACAAAATTGAGGAGTTACAGCACTGTTCGGAATCCCAGAATCCGATCTAATGTTAGATCGGAATCCCAGAATCCGATCTAACGTTCGGAATCCAGGATTCCGATCTTACGATACTATTTATATTAAACTGATTATATTGATATTAATTTTAATGGATTATATTATTTTAATATTATTTTTTAAAATTTCGGGTATATCATTCTCTGCTTGAAAGTTAAGTGGTCTTTTATATGTTTCAAACCAACTGTTGGGTCTAATTTTCAGCCCAAAAAGGTGCAAGCCTCGGCCTAATAAGAGTTTGATAACCAAGCCCTGAACAAAAAAAAAAAAAATACACCTAGGCCTGCCATGAATCTAATCTCAACTACATTCCAACTCAAAACAATTTGTAGTTTAATTATTATTATTTTTTTTTGCTTTTTTCCTTTTTCTAAGCTTGGCAGCCGCTGCCGAGCAATCTAAAAAAAAAAAAAAAAATACATTTCAACTCAAAACAAATTGTATAACAGTGAAGAATTAAAATATGGCAAAATTAGATATAAACCCCTCTAATCTTTCCTATTCATATAAAAACTCCTCTAATCTTCAAACTCGGATTTAAACCCCTCTAATTTGATTTTGTTTGGACATAAACCCCTTTCATTAATTTCAATCATATTTAAATATAAAATTAATGTAATGGCTAAAATATCCCTCCTCCACGTACTGTTGCATCGTGGGCTTTCTTTGCCTTTATTTCTCCTCGAGCGGTTCTTCTCCCAAATTGAAGATTTTGTTTTTTTCTTTCCAAATTGTTAAGGTAAAAAGATTGCTTTCTTGTGTGATTTCACTAATTTTTCTATACTGGTATACATTGTTAAAAGATTTTATCTTGTGCGATTTCACTAATTTTGTAATACTGGTACGTAAGATTTCATGGTTGCTTCAAGTTAATTCTCTGAAATTAAAAACCATTGTATGTCATTTCAAAATTTAGGAATTATCTTTCAAGTTTTCGCAGAGGCATTTTGCATTTACCAACAACAAATCAAATCGTGATGGATTCGTAAATGGTCAGAAAGAAGAGAGAGGAGAGGTAGGCAAACCTGAGTTTAGAGCCACAGCCACCTCGATTCGGGATGTATCATGGTACACAAATAAGGGGTATTTTAGTCATCACATTACTTTTTTATTTATAATATGATTAACATTAATTTGGGTTTCATTTCCATAGAGATGACTGGATTTTTTACGTTGGCTCGCCTAGCCTATCACAACCCTCCTCCTTTTACCCGGGCTTGGCTGATTTTTGCTTTCCGCTATGTTCTAGAGTTGGTAGAGGCGCTCGAGTCGTGAGGACGAAGTGGTGGAAGCTCAAAGGAGACGTGTCTCATACATTTAGGGACAGAATGATTAAAGAAGGTCCGTGGAAAGCAGGTGAAGAAGCGAACCAGATGTGGGAAGATATGGCAGCTAGCATCCAGAAAGTAGCTACGGAAGTGCTTGGAGTTACTAGAGGAAGCAATCGCGAACCTAAAGATACTTGGTGGTGGAACGACGAAGTGCAGAAAGCTATTAAAGAAAAGAAAGAGTGCTACAAACGCTTGCACCATGACAAGACCGAGGACAATGCGTAGAAGTACAAATTGGCAAAGAAGAATGCAAAGAAAGCTGTGAGCGAAGCAAGAGGTCGGGCTTATGAGGATTTATACCAGAAGTTGAGTACAAAGGAGGGCGAGAAGGACGTGTATAAGATAGCCAAGTTTCGAGATAGGAAAACGAGAGACTTAAACCAAGTGAAGTGCATCAAGGACGAGACTGATAGGCTTTTAGTGAAGGACGACGAGATCAAGAATAGGTGGAGGGATTACTTCGACAAGTTATTCAATGGAGAGGATGACGACTTAGGAATTGTGCTGAACGACTCCTTCGATGATTCCAATAGACGTTTTGTTAGGAGAATTCAAGAGTCTGAGGTGAAAAAAGCCTTAAAACGAATGAAAGTAGGTAAGGCTCTAGGACCTGATAACATACCAATCGAAGTATGGAGATGTCTCGGAGATGTGGCTGTAGTTTGGTTAACCAAACTATTCAATAGTATTTTCCGATCAAATAGGATGCCAGATGCGTGGAGGAGAAGCGCTCTAGTACCAATCTTCAAGAATAAAGGGGATGCTCAAAGCTGTACAAATTATAGAGGGATTAAGCTTATGAGTCATACAATGAAGCTTTGGGAGAGAGTGATAGAGCATCGCTTGAGACGGATGACAAATGTTTCAAAAAACCAATTCGGTTTTATGCCTGGGAGGTCGACCATGGAGGCCATCTTCCTAATAAGGCAATTGATGGAGAGATATCGGGAGCAAAAGAAGGATCTACATATGGTTTTCATTGATTTGGAGAAAGCATACGACAAAGTACCAAGGAAAGTTATGTGGTGGGCACTAGAAAAGAAGAAAGTCCCCACGAAGTATGTTACCCTCATTCAAGACATGTATGATGGTGCTGTTACTTACATCAGGACATGTGATAGTGTGACTAGTGACTTTCCTATTAAAATAGGACTACATCAGGGATCAGCTTTGAGCCCGTATATTTTTGCCTTAGTGATGGATGAGATCACGAAGGATATACAAGGAGAGATTCCTTGGTGTATGCTCTTTGCCGACGATGTGGTGTTAGTCGATGAGAGTAGGACGGGGGTCGATAGAAAATTGGAGTTGTGGAGACAAACTCTAGAGTCCAAAGGGTTTAGGCTTAGTAGAACTAAGACGGAGTATATGGGGTGTGAATTTAGTGGGATACGACCAGTGGATGGAGATGTCTGTCTAGACGGTCAGGTAGTACCTATGAAGGATACCTTTCGATATTTAGGGTCGATGCTGCAGAGCGATGGCGAAATAGATGAAGATGTTAGTCACAGGATAAGAGCAGGGTGGGTGAAATGGCGGCAAGCATCATGCATCCTATGCGATAAAAAAGTCCCGCAAAAGCTAAAAGGCAAGTTTTACAGGACAGCGATTAGACATGCGATGTTGTATGGCGCAGAATGTTGGGCTACTAAAACACGACATGTCCAGAAGATGAGTGTAGCTGAGATGCGTATGTTGCGGTGGATCTGCGGTCACACGAGGAGAGATCAGATTAAAAATGATGACATACGGGATATGGTTGGGGTCGCACCGATAGAGGAGAAGCTGACCCAACATCTTTTGAGATGGTTTGGACATATTCAACGCAGACCTCCAGAGGCACCGGTACGTAGCGGAATTCTTAATCATTTCGAGAACACACGGAAGGGGAGAGGGAGACCAAGATTGACATGGGAAGAAGCGGTGAAAAGAGATCTTAAAGAATGGAACGTCTCCAAGGAGTTGGCGATCGATAGGAGCGCTTGGAAGTTAGCAATTCATGTACCGAAGCCATGACGTAGAAACTTAGGGGTAGGAGCGATGCCATAGGTTTGTAGGGCCCTCTATTAGATCATGGTCGAGGTCTAGGTTTCTACTATTACTATTATTATTATAGGTATTATTATTAGTATGGCTACTCTTATTTTTAGTATGTTTTTATGTTTTGTTTTGTTCTTGGATGTGTTCTCTTATTGGGTTTCTTTCTAGCCTACCCCAACTTTTTTGGGACAAAAGGCTTAGTTGTTGATGATTAACATTAATGAAAAGGGTTTATGTCCAAACAAAATCAAATTAGAGGGGTTTATATCCGATTTTGAAAATTAGAGAGGTTTATATCCGAATAGAGAAAATTATAGGAGTTTATATCCGATTTTACTTAAAATATAGTTGCCATACAAATCTGAATGGATTTTATATAAAAATATTGTCTTGAACGATAATTAGCAATTTGGCATCCCTAACATCCTTTAAAAAAAAAAGTTCGAGAGAGAGGCGAGATCAAGGAAATATATAATAAATACTGATGGCTCCGTTTGGATGATGTAGGAATAAGAAAAATAAGGGAAGAAGTATTGGAAAGTGTGTAACTTTGTGAAGAATTTGAATTATTTATAATAAATTTACTCCTTTATTCTTTTATTTTCTTATTCCTACGACTCATCCCAACAAAGCCGATGGGAATTAATTTAGATGAGTCGACATATGCCATTGTATCGGCTATACTGTGGAATTTATTGAAATACTGAATTTTAGCTTGTCTCTTCTATTTTGATATGTTGTAATTGCATCGGTTATTCATTTACTACTAAGTCCACAGTATGTAATGTAACTATTGTATTTTATTTTTACTTTAGTTTATCATATATTTTCACTATTGCATATATCATTTTATGCGTTGCAACATTCCGAGGGAAAAAACATAAACATGTGGTTCCAACTTTATAATATGAATTAAATTTAAAGTTCATCTTCCTCTAATAGTTTTAGTTGAAATTCAACATTAATTGTTGTAGGTTATAAAATTATATTTAAAAGCATGTTATCCTCAAGGCATGCGCCTAGTAAAACTAATAGTAATCGATAAGACCAATTAACCAGCAACACTTAAAATAACACCTAGATCTCGCAGTAAACCAAGCTAGAGTGTGATTCATAATTAGTGTGAAATAAGTGATAACTCATTTTGAAGCTTTCAATAGCAATAATAATTAATAAAATATCTATACATATCATATGCTACGTGCAAATAAAAAAAATTACATCATTTTAACATTTTTTTTTTAAATATGCATCAAGTGCTAACAAATCAGTAGACAAAAATGAATTTTATTCATTTTGTTTATCTATTGAAATGAGCTCAAATTGTGTTGTCTTTTTCTTTCTACATACAACGGAGTTTGATTTAAAAAAAAAAGAAATCCAACTTGTAAACTCGTCGAGGCACAAATAACCTAGTTCGTACCGCTTGATAATTGACATAATATATATATATATATATATATATATATATATATATATTCGCATTGGATCATTATTCAAATTTAACATTCAAGATGGGTATGTTTGAAAGTATGAAGATATATATGGCTGATGGCACTTTAATATGACGAAAAATTGACGTGGAAATGTGGAATGCTTTTTTGGAAGAGTTCAAATGAGAATTTGCCTAAATTAAGTGATCAGAAAGAAAACATATATTCCTTAAATAGATTGAATAAATGAGCTTCAACCATTTATATTGATTTTATTCTGTATGTATAATTATTGTAGTTTTAACTTCATATGCTTGTCCTTTATCGGAACGAGAACGAAAGCTATATTCTTGTTATATATAGTTCATGTAAAGGCTCCGTTTGAATAAAATGTGGGAATAAGAAAATAAGGTAATAAATTTACTATAAACAATCCAAATTCTTCACAAAATTACACACTTTTCAATATTTTTTCCCACTTCTTCTCTTATTCCTCTTATTCCCACACCATCCAAAAGGAGCCGTAGTGTGTTTGGTTTCCTCATGAACAATGGACGAACTAGGGATGAACAACGGCCCACGAACAACTTCTAGTTCATGAAAATTGGGGGATTAGAAACTAGCCAAGAAGTTCGCAAACAGTCTAATTCGTGGGTTGTTTGGTTCTCAAGAACTAGCCTAGTTCATGAACTTCTAGTTCACGGATGGTGCCAAACACACCGGGATCTCCTTGAACTTCTTTGTTTGATTTTCTACTAGTGGGATCTCCTTGAACCTCATATATTGGCCCCCTTTTTTTGATACAATTGCATGGATTCCTAGATTTTTTTTATTAGAAAATCAATTCTAAAGATCATCCACTATATAAATTTAATCCAAGAATAGGGTCATCATAAAAAACATAGCACATGGTATTATATGATGATTATTCCGGTTTTAATCCGTACCCTATCAAAGAGAGGATGGGTTTTTATTTTATTTTATTTGGATGTAATAAGTCGACTAATATCCGCCTTTACCAGAATGTTTTTTACTGTTTACTAGGGCTTGAAATTAGAAGCGTTGCAAGTGTTGTGCTAAAAGAGAAAAAAATGAACAACAAAAAATAAAATTAAAAGAAGGAAGAAACTTTGGATTGACGTTGACCACAACGAAAGATTTGATAGAGAAAACATTCACATTTATACCGGTCAACTGCTTACGTGTGTAACTACAAAGAAATTTCCAGTAGAATGTATGAACAATGAACAACAAGAAAATATAAATTGAACTCCATAAATTTGTATTGAATATTCCTGAATTTATGTTACGACGAATCGACAAAGTACTTTCTGAATATCAGCCGTCCGACAACAGAATAAAGGAAGGTTATTATGGGGGTTGGTAGTTTCTGAAAATATAAATTTTAATCTTTCAAACAAATTTTTATATCGTAAGTCACCTAACTTGACCTTAACAAGTTTCTTTTCGAGGGTCAAAACTGGTAGTTAACTGAACACGTTTCCAAATCAACAATTTTATATTTTTATTCTAATTTATATTTTGAAACTATATCGTCAGTTAATCTTATCAGATTAATTATTCGTTGTCTGATTGTCTCTCTTTCAAGAATGTACGGCAGCACCACAGCTGCAATGATATTAAAGAGAAGATAGGGATATTGATACTTAGCGAGCGTAATGAATCACTAACGCCATGGAAAGAGGAGCCAACTTTGACTCTTTTGATAGGTATGTCTGACACAGACCATTGGAATTATTAATAGACACAACTTTATTACATGCACAAAAGATATGTTTTTTGTTTTTTCAGGAAGAAGCCTGCCTGAGAGAGATTTTTGTATATAATATATGCATCCAACGGTCTTAGGGGGCGTTTGTTTGTGCAGTAAGGGGTTGCATAAGTTAAGGATGCCTAAATATTTATGTAGTGTTATGTAATAGATGTTTGGTTGTGTAGTAAGCATGACTAACTTAATGCATGCATATATTTTTGTCAAAAGACTAAAATGCCCTTATATTCATGCCTTTAATTAATTATTATTTTTAAATCATTATTATTAATAATTAATATTACTTGTTAATTATTATTAATTATAATAATTAATCTTTATTATTAATTATGATTTTTTAATAATTATTGTTGCTTATTAAATATTATTATTTATTTATTAATATTAATTATTCGTTAATTATTAATTATTAATGATAATAAGAAATCATTTTATTATTATGAAATATTATTAATTATTTAATAATAATAAAATATTATTTATTAATTATTTTTAATTATTATTATTATTAGTAAATCATTATTATTAATAATTAATATTGCTTGTAAAAGTATTATTAATTATTAATTATAATAATTAATATTTATTATTATTTATGATTTTTAATAGTTATCGTTACTTATTAAATATTATTATTTATTAATTATTTGTTAATTATTAAATATTATTATTAATTATTTCTAAGGGGTATTGTTGGAAAAAAAGTTTAAAGGGGATCATGCATAACTTATGCAACCTATTTAGGTTGCATAAATTATGTATCCTTAAGGCATCTTATGTAGGAGGTGTTTGGTGACTAAAGGATGCATAACTTAAGTTATGCAACCTTTTAAGTCACAAACAAACGTGCCTTAGTATATGAGTATGACATTTTATTTTATTATTATATTTTTTTATATCTTTGTATGTGTGACATAATGGAGCTATATTATCGCCGTGACACGTCACAACTGCTGATTAGATGCTTTTCGTCAATATATTATTGCGTGTGGAGAGAAGGTGTTGGTGACTTCGTGTATTCGGTATAAAGCAACGGCGATATGCTGATGCTGTTTTATTCTCACTTACATATATTAGTGTACACAATGGTGTATACTTATCATGCACCCATGACAACTTGGAAAGATCTAAGGTGGAGTCGGAATAAGTGTGGTGGATATCTATACATCATGCACTACAAAATAATGTGTTTTTCCAATAAAAATGATTAAGTTGAATGTCAATTAAGTTGCTGAGTTAGTCTCTATTTTGTACTTGAAAAATACAAAATCACTAAATTAACAGCTAAGGATTTATTTCGAAAAAATGGAAAACAGAAGAAACTTTGAGTTATAACATTCTGACTATTGTTTCAATCGACTCATCAAAACTTGAATATTAGATTTTTTTTTTCAAACTCCATGCATAGTAAATCTAATATTTTTAGTTTCTTATAAAAGTAATATTCAGTTCAATGAATATTTTGTTAGAGTATTCAAATGCTTACATCTTTTGATGCCTCCGTGATATCCCTAACTTTAATTTTTAATAACAAAAAAAAATAAACTGAACATTGCAAAATAAAATTATTAGCATGTAAATGCAGAAATATAACGTTCAAAATAAACATTTAGAAACTATCTATCATTAGAAATAAAATTTTACGATCTAATCAATGTTCTTGAATAAATAATGTTTTCCCTTTTTTTTTAATTGAAACTATTGTTAGAAACCATCTATCGTTGGAAATAATAATCTATGATCTAAGTGAAAGTTCTCAAATATAATATGTTTTCTCTCTTTTATTTTTAAATTTTTTGAAGATAAAATTGGAGTCAAGCTCTCCAACTTAATTCAAAATTAAATGTCATAAAGGACCTCTAGTCGAGTTTGAAACTCGCGACCTCCCGTAAAAGTGTGTTGCTATTTGCCACTAGACCAAAAACTGGTTCTTTTTTTAAAAAAAAAAATAGAAAGGTTTTACTTTTGGTGCATCTGCTATGCCTCCATTTTCTTTAGATTTTAATATCACGAAATTTAAACTCTCCAATGTCAAAATAAATCAACTAGCTATAAATTACAAATAAAAAATATATATAATTTTACCAACAATTCAATATATATTAAAATAAATCTATGCTTTCTTTGTAATTCATTTATTATTCTATGCACAAGTAAATAAATAATTACAACTTTTGTGAACTATTCACTTATTTTATATTCTCTTTTATTTTTGTATGCTATCTATTTGTAACATCTAACTAAAAGGAAAATAATAAGAATCATTACATACTTAAATTTTATTGACAACTTTGCAAATTGCAATGTGTTTTCGGGTCTACTAGAAACCTAAGGTACAATTTTATCAAGTTATTTACCTTTTCTTGTTTGTGAATTATGATTCTTCACACGCAGATTATACACTCAAGATGATGCAAGCGATCACATTGGAATATTTACCCCGTGGTCCCCGGTGGGTTCACACGTCACAATTTGACGATTTGCAAAGCTTTTGGGCACTAGAACAACACTTCGTGGCAAAAAGCTCATTTATATCCATAATTAATACATTGAGATACTTTTTTTTTATTTTTCATCTGACTTGGCACATCTATGTCTATTAGAAAAAAAATTGTAGTCAACAACATAATTCTACACAATTATATTATTAATTTATTTTTTATTATATATAAAACATAAAACCGCAACCACATTTATACGTCTCGCAATGTAAAAGCTGGCTATCATTTTTTTATTTTCTAACCAACTTAGTAATACCAAAATATAATTTTTCCATAATTGTACCAAATAATATTTAATTATGGATCCTATCTCCGTACTTGTAATAAATGACAAATGACCGGGTTAATACGCATAATAAAACTTTTAGTTGTAAATTAATGAATAAATGATGAGCTGTTCAATGTTCTGCTAAGTTGTTCTTCTGTGCTTTTCTTTATTTATATTTTATTCGAGAGAAAAAGATATGGGGCACCGTCTTGGTGTACCTACTAGGCTACTAGCCTACATTATCATAACAACTCCCTAATAAAAAAAAGCAGGAGTGATAACAGCCATCTGCAATTTTGCCATCCTTACCATCACTAAATATCAAGTGAACATATACAGCAAACAAGGTAAACATATAGACGATATAAGTGAACACTTACGAACAAATAAGTGTTGGCATCACTTGTTCAGAATTTTACATGCATATTCAATTTATTTTCATTAAACTTATTTGTCTGTATGTGTTCATTTAGATTGTCTATATTCACCTTGTTTGTTGTAGATATTCACTTTATATTTAGCGATGATATGGATGACAAAACTGCAGATGACAGTAATCAATTTCTAAAAACAGAAATGATAACATGGATTCACTTTATATTTACTTTATATTTAGCGATGACAGGGATGAGAAAACTGCAGATGACAGTTTGTTGTAGATATGTTCACCTGGTTTGTTGTAGGTTATTTAATTTATATTTAGCGATGACATGAATGACAAAACTGCATATGACAGTAATCAATTTCCGAAAACAAGTCAGACTCAAAATAAAAAAAAAGTGAAGGTATAAAATACTAAAATAGTCGGAGAAAAGAAGGAAAAAAAAAGGAAAAACAGAAAAGGAAGACGCAAAGGAAACACAAACAGGAGGTCAAGCGATCGACTCTTTCGGTTTCCTTCCTCCTCTCCACTTTGATTTAATAGAGAGAGAGAGAGAGAGAGAGAGAGAGAGAGAGAGAGAGAGAGAGAGAGAGAGAGAGATCGCTTTACTAATCGAACTTTCGAAGAATCTTGGTTTCCTTCGGTACCACTTACAAATCTATATACAATCCTTCTGTTTCTTAGATAAATTGCGGCGAATCGAGAGAGAAGCAAAGATGAATGAAAAGGCATCTGTTTCTAAGGAACTCAACGCTAGACACAAGAAGGTTGGTGCTTTCTTTCTTGATTCCCCTTATCCTTATCTTTAAGCTTCAATTCGATACTAATTTTGCGATTATGGGTTGTTGGTTTTATTCCTGACCAACTCGTAGCTCATAATTCGTAAATTTTGTTTTCAATTCTGTAATCGTTGGGTATACTGATAACTTGGTTTCCTCTTTGGAGATTTGAGAAGTTACTTTTTGGACAAATAGAATTGGGAAGAATTGAACGATAATACCAGTTAGATGCGATTTTGATTTGTTTGCTTGTTGCTTTTTGCGCTGTACAGATATTGGAAGGATTGCTAAGACTACCAGAGAATAGAGAATGTGCTGATTGCAAATCCAAGTAGCTAATTGCTCTCAATTTTACTCTTTTTAATTACAATTTTCTTTGGGATCAATTATTATGCTTTTGAAGGTTAACAGTAAGGATTTCTAAACCTGATCCTGTAATTATAACTGATCACTGGTGGACTGGCATGAGTAGTTTCTATTAAGGTTAACCAAAATTTTTTTGTTTTTATTTTATTTCTGTCAGGGGACCAAGATGGGCTAGTGTGAATTTAGGGATTTTCATATGCATGCAATGTTCTGGTATCCACAGAAGTTTAGGAGTTCATATTTCCAAGGTTGGCTATTTATACTGTAAATTTTTCTCCTCTAAGCAATTTTTATTAAAATTCTTTTTCTTGGTGGTTTCATGAATTCATTCATTCAGAAGATTTTATATGTGCTAATTATTTGTTGTTGTAAATATAATCTATAGGTTAGATCAGCTACATTAGACACATGGCTGCCCGAGCAAGTTGCATATATTCAATGTATCTACTTCTTTCTCTAGATCAATTTGTTCTTTTGTACACGAATTACTTTTTTTATCATCATTATGTTGAAATTTGTTGTTTTTCGATGTAGCCATGGGAAATGAAAGGTCAAATAGTTTCTGGGAGGCAGAGCTACCTCCGAACTATGATCGTGTTGGCATTGAGAATTTTATTCGTGCAAAGTATGTCTTTTTTCTTTTGTTCGTTCATCTTGTTCTTTTACTGGGTTAATTTCAAGTCTACTCTTGCAAATTGCCAAAGTATCAGTTATCAGTTATCTTAAAGAATGGAGAAGTTATTTCATATGTTTCTGCGGATCATAATGACTTCCTCAGTACCCTTACATTGTTATTTTCTCTAAACGATGCCCAAATTACCCTCCTCGAAATATTTGTGATCTACACAAATGATAAATATAGGTGATGTAGTTTCTGTACTCTTTAAATGTTAAATACTAGAGGAAGATTATATGTTTTTATTTTTGCCACATCTTTCTAGCGCCATGAGGTTTTGCATGCTTAAAAGTGTATTGGAATTTTTCCCTTCACTTTGAGTTACATTTGCCTAGGTTTTATAATGTTTGTTTAACTCAAAACAGATATGAGGATAAGAGATGGATACCGCGTGACGGAACACCTCGGCCAACCCCAAAACCAATTGAAGAGAATCATAATAGCAGAGCTGGACATGGTTCAGCAATCCATTCACGGTCTTCTTCTTATGACGAGGTGCACCATGTGTCTCAGCCCGCCGTCAGAAGAGCCACTCCTGTTGCTTCTGTAGCTCCAAAGATTGTACCAAAGGTGAATTTATTCTGTCAATTCTATGATAATCTGGTGGCTTTTATATTTGAGCATTCTAGGCCATATGTTGAATACTTAATTGAAGCATCTTCTTTGAAACTAATATTTTGGTGGAAGAGTTGTAAATTGTGATTCATCCTGTCAGTATCATAATATAGTCACAAAGCATTGAAGGGGAGGGGTTAATAATTGGAAGCTAGTGGTTGAGTGATAGCAGCAAATATCATCAAGAATGTTGATTTTAGTGAATATTATTAAGCAATGAACATGGATTTATGTTTGTGAACTTCCAAGAGGAACCTTTTTTCTTTTAATTACAAAATGCAAATCCAAAATTAGTACTTCATTGGGCAATGGCATCTAACTTTTTTCATCCCATAATATTGTAGATCTCGTCTGAATCAAAGGCTGAGTCGGTATCTCCAAACTCAGAATCGCCAAAAACCCCAGTGACAGCCTCTTCTCCAACTAAGGCAGAGAGAGCATCTCAAGCTGCACCAGCTCAAAAAACTGCCAGTTCACCTCCAACTGCAGCTCCTCCAAAGGTTGACTATGCAACAGATCTTTTTAACATGCTATCAATGGAGCCTACACCTGAGAAGGCTCCAGAATCTTCTGCTACCACTTCTTCTGTCGACACTAACTCTTGGGCCGAGTTCCAATGTATGTTTTCCCTTTCATGAAAATATTGTAGCGAATACCTTGATGCTTGCAAAGTTATGAACAACATTTTTCCCTTAGTATGGTAGTTCGATATATGCTCCTGAAGAATGTCAAAGAATAACATTTTACCCTTCAAAATTTTGTGACACCCATCATTTTCTTTGGTCCATTTTATTTAAATATTTGTTCAATAATCCCTTTCCTTATTGATTGTGACGTAAGCAAGGTCAGTTTTGCATTTTTTGAGAAACTACGAGAAACTTGGGGTGTTTTGGGGGGGGGGGGGGGTTGTCTGAGATGTATTTTGCTGCAATGTGCAATATGTGATATTACCTTTGATATCTTAGTAAAAACTTAAAAAAATTATAATTGCAGCTGTAGAAGTTAAACCAGCTACTGAGAAGAAACAAGAGGCTCCAAAAATTACCCAAAATAAAACTGGAAATTCTATTGGACAGCTTGAGGATTTGTTCAAAGCCTCACCATCTGTTAGCTTATCTTCTTCCTCTCTTCTTACACAACAGCCAAGCAATGTATTATCCTCTCCCGCATCTGGTACTCCACAACCGGCCAATGTCAAGAATGAAATCATGAGTCTCTTTGAAAAGGTTTTCTTTTACATACCCTTATTTGCAAATGGAATGGAGATATTTTGCATTTGCGAAAAACATAAGGAATTTCTTTTTGGCCATTTGCCACTGGCATCAAATAAGCTTCGTGTTGTTTATGGTTCTTTTTTTTTTTTTTGCTAACATTTGTTGAAATAGTGGACAAAAGGCCATCTCATGGTGACCTTGGCATGTTGATTCTGTCCTAAAGTGTAATTCACTTTTTGCTAATTATTATATCATTATTTAGGAACTGGTGGGACCTGTCCCGACATGGACAGATGATGTCTTTAATTATTCCAATATTTGCACAGCTCACTTGGTCCTTTTTTAATTTATTACTTAGTGAATGATTTCTAATGTTATTATTTTACCTGTTAGCAGAGCAATGTTGTTTCTCCGTATGCAATGCATCAGCAACAGATGGCTTACCTTGCCCAGCAACAAGCTTTGCTCATGGCTGCTATCAAATCTGGAGCCTCCACTCAACCCCCTACAAGACCTCTTCATCAAAACTTGAACCCTAACGCTAACCTCAATGCATCCTTTACACCACCTGCTACTATCCCAGCTCAGACTTTACCAATTTTGGGTTACCAGGTTCCTGTAATGGTGGCACCTGTGTTGGGTCAGAATGGCATCAATAATATTGGCCAGGTAAACAAGTAAATTTATAAACAACTTCTCTTAACACATACACATTGTCTTTCTTACTTCATTTTCCTTGTAATGAAGAATTTCATGTGTAAACCTGCAAGATGAGAAAACCCTTCATGCCACTGTAAATGTGCAGCATAGGCAGATCGATCATCTATAATTTTTCAGGTGTCCAAATATAAATACCATCTTATCTTATGTAAATGAGAGAGATTCCTTTTGTGTGGGCAACGAGTTATATTTTTATTTTGAACTTATCTTAAAGATCTCGTTTCACACTTATAGAGTCTCATCCTTTTAGAAGGAAGAAATAGTGAACTTTTACTTATTTTTCTGAGATGTTGACAGATGGCAAATGTCCAGCCCGTTCATGGAAACTTTAACTCATTTGGTACACCTGGGTATGTCTTTTCCCTTTTCATTTTACTACAGAAATCTTACTTATTTAACCTTTATTATAACCAGACTAGGCTTCTAGACCCCAAGTAATAATATGCGTTTTTTTGTTATTATTCTCTCTATAGAATGTACATGAGCTCAGTGGCTCCAGCTAATGGGTTGAGCCCAGCAGGGTTCAATAAACCTGTCATGCCTTCAGCTATTGCTTCTGTACCGGCCCGTACTGGACAAGAATATGATTTCTCTTCTTTAACTCAAGGCATGTTGAACAAACGCTGAAATGCTTCATTCTAGCTTCATACATATTTAAAGGATATAGAAGAAGAATCTAAGAAGGAAACAAGCAACATGAAATGAAAGAATTAATTTGTTTGAGGGTATTGCAGGTTCTCTACCCTTGAATTATAGAGGACTTCATATTTATGGGTGATTGTATTCATTCTCTATTTGGGCTGTGTAAACAAAAATTTATTCATTCGTGGTTGACGATGAATATAGGATCTTAGTGATTTGATAGGATCATTAATGAGATACATGTTTAGTGTTTGATATTTGCATATAGATGCTTTTGTGCTGTGTACAGTGTATACTGTCTGTTAATTTGTTGCATTTCGGATGGCTTTTTGGCACAAATCTTTTAACAAAACTCGCTTTCGTCTTTTGTGAACGAGAGCAATTATTTGGGAAAAGTTTTAGGGAGCATGCAAACCAAGACAAAATAGAGACGTTAATTTAAAAGTTTAACAACAGATACGGGTGTTTTGTGTCGAAATAAAAAAATTAATCTATGACAGATATACAGCACGTAACTGATAAACATACCTGAAATCATCTCTTGTTCATAAAAGGCAAGAAATTTTTAGCAGTTGTCATGATACACTTAAATTTGGTCAAAATAATGCTACAAATTGGTAACAATTATGTTTTTTGTAAAAATAAATGAGTGTATGTGAGCATAATATAACAATGTGTATTTAAAGATGAGCGAAAGTTTATATGATGTTAATGAGAGAAATAATAGGAGTTACACATACAAAAAAAAACTATAGTTTTTTGTTTAGAAAAAGAAAACCAGAAACATGCCTTATTTCTTTGAAAACACTTTACACATCTTAATTATGCATATATGAATTTTACGTCTTCATGTGATATAATCAATCGCCATAAACAATTCTATTTTTTTAATTTTTCCATAATATATATAATGAAATAGCAAAAAGTTAAAAATAAAGAAAAATTGTGAGAAATAAGATGGAGAAAAAAATTTGTTTTATGGCTATTTTTGTAATCATCGTCTTGCTACCGTTTCTTGTATTCTCCTCCTCGCTTCCTCCACTATATCTGTTTCGCCTCACAATGAAGTGTAGCCGAAACGACAAAACTTTGATGTGGCCCCCACCAGGAGTAATTTTTTAGTCCTGATTACTTAAATTTGAGTTACACATGTTCATCCCATTTATGACTTAATTTGTTTAAATTAAAACATATTCAGTTTTCTCTAATATATCAAAAGATGTGTTCTCTTTTTCAGTATTTGTTATAATTAAAGACTTCATGATTTGCACTGTTAGTTTTGGAACCAGATAATCACTGAAATATCAGACAAGAAATTTTAGTTGCTCGAGGTTAATTGATTGAATGAGATCATGAAAGCTGCATTTCCTATTATAGGTCCAATTTTTAAGAAAATCATGCATCTCCGATTTGTAAATGACAAGTGCATGATAATGAAAGTGCACGATTTTGGAGGTCGAGAAGAACATGTAACCATTTTTAACAACACACGCATATCTGCTCGATGTAAAAAATTAAGTACTTTTAAATATTTTTCTTGCATTAAAAATCATTGAGGTACACATATTTATACTTTATAAAATTATGGTCCTGAATAATCCAGCTCATATTGGCAGGCGTACGTTCGATCCTCGAATAAAAAAAAATAAAATACTTTGCGCAGTCAGAGTCTCAAGCAATCATTTTTCCTTGTGAAAGAAATCATGCACAAATATTTTAGAGGAAGAGAAGTAACACGTAACAATTTTTAACAACCCACGCATATGTGCTCTAAACAATAAGTACTTTTAAGTATATATAATTTTTTTTTTATTAAAGATCATCAAGGTATGCAATTTATAAAAAAAAAATTAAAATACCAAGTAGCCTAGCTTTTAAGAATATGTATATATATATCTATATATAAGCAGCATTTAAAAATGTTAATATATAACTTATAGAAAACAAAACTACATTAACAAACAAATTTGTAATTTTAATTAGAATTTTACATAATGTTGGAAGACATTATGCATATTCATCATGCCTTCCTTTCGGTAATTGAAAATCAACCCCAATTAGAGCCTTTCGTTACTCTAATCCAAATAATTTCTTCACAAATATTATTGAGAGAGCTCAAATAGTATCGGAATGGAACAGTTGCCGGTTCAGACTACTCCCGATTGAAGTGCAAAGGAAATTATGCACGTTACAATATAACAAAACATACAAGGGGAACATTACAAAAGCAAGGTTTTTCATTTTTCTGAATGAAGAAAAAGGTTGTTACCTTTTTGTTTTATAGGCTGTTCGTGCTAATTTGATCCTAGTACATCCAGGGGTCCTTGATAAACATTTTGATCTTCATTGTCTCGCAACAAAATCAATATTCTTTTGTTATTTATAATTAGAGTCATTAGAGCAGGACCGAATGAGAACTTCAAGGGTTTCACTAGTGACCATTTCCATCCAATCAGCGTTCCTTATTTATAATAAGAAAATAAAAAAAAATAAAAAATAACGGCACATTTGTTTTGTTACTGTGTGCGGCACATCAGAATTCTAATAAAAAAAAAAGATTTCGAATTACTTTCGTTGTGAGTGTAATGCTACGTCATACTTTTAGTTGTTAACTCGCATTGCATACAAATTTTATAACAAAAAGTTAGGATCTAGCGTATGATTTAATAAATAAAATACAGAATTCTAAAAACAATGCCTTAAAAAAAAGGCTTTTCCAGCCGCTTGATCTAAATCTGAGGGAGAGAATTAGGCCCAAAGCCCCACCCAAGTCGGCGAGAAGACCACGGATAGAAATAACCCAATAAATAGTAATTTCACTATTGCAAGTAGGCCTGTCAATAGTGGAACGTTTCGAACATTTCCGTTCTGTTCCGTCCAAACAGAATGTTAAACGAAACACAAAATCTATTTCGTTTCTGAAAATGGAACGGAAACGAAAATAAAGGAAACAAACGAAACGTAAACGGAACACGAAAATTGACTGAAATCAATAGAATATGAAGGACGAAACATCAGGGACGGAGCTATTAAGAGGCAAGCCCAGGCACTTGCCTGGGCTTATTTTCCGAAAAGCAAAGACTAGTTATACCCATTTAATAATGTGCCTGGGCTTCAAATTTGATGGTGCCTGTGCTGGGCCTGTTGGCCTGTCACTAAATTTATATTTTTGCTTGGTCCCTCTGACCCTCTCCGTGAGTTTCCTCTCTTCGTGAGATTTTTTTTTCCCGTGCTCTTTCGTAACCCCTAAAGATGCTCTCAAAACATCCCTGCACCACTGGCACGAAGGTCTACTGCAAGCAACAGCACGCCTGAGTCTCTTCTGCTACACGCAGCACACCTCTTCTGCCCTTCCCCTTACAGTCCTACAGAGCCAAGGTAAATTACCATAAAAATTTCCTTTTGTTCATACAAATTTGAACTGATTCAAACTTCAAAGGAAAATAATTTGCAATTTTTATTGGTCAGGGACGGATTTAGAAGATCAATTTCATTGGTCTATGGATGTATTAGTAAATAAATAATTTGTCCTCTTATTCTAGGTTATAATTTTCCACCCGTACCAGTAGGCAGTAGCCAATTACCTTGACTTTCCATTAAACTTGTGCTCTTATTAATTTCATAAATACATAATTTGTTTTATGTTGATTACTAATTGTATGCTAATTCTCCATAATTGTAAATATATTTGTTATTTTTTGTATATAATCCAAACTCCAAAAACCACACGACACGACCAGTGATTGAAATTGTCAAATTGATCATTAATTTGTGTGCCTATAAATATGAATTTTAATTTAAGAGACCTCTTGTGATTTAATTTGTAGTTATGGAGAGGTTTTTCAAGAAAGCAGCCACACCATTAGTTGGTACTCAAGGACAAGAAACAAACCGTAAGCGAACACGTTTGGATCCGAACTCAAACTTTGAGGTCCCTTCTGATCCGGGCCTTCGACCGCCAATTAGCAATTATGATCTTAATGATCATGATTTTGTAAGGAGACAATATCTACTAGCTGGCCCGAGACAACCCATGTTGCAAGATTTTCCTCAAACGCTCTTCGTCGATAAACAAAGGAGATTCAACAAGGCATGGTACAATCAATATCCTTATTGGTTAGAGTATAGCATGCAAAAAGATGCTGCATATTGTTTATGTTGCTATCTATTTAAGGCTGAAAATCGGGAGGGCGGCGGAGATGCTTTTACAAGTGTGGGGTTTAAAAATTGGAAGAGTAAGAAAAGTCTTGATGAACATGTTGGTGGATTGAATAGTGCTCATAATATTGCTGTAAGCAAATGCCAAAACCTCATGAAGCAAGAACAAAGCATCCAAACTGTTTTAGAAGGACAAAGTAAGCGTTCTCAAAATGCATATCGACTGAGATTGACTGCTACAGTTGATTGCATTCGGTTCATCTTGAGGCAAGGTTTAGCTTTTCGTGGAAATGATGAATCAGAGGGTTCGAGTAACCGAGGCAATTTTCTGGAGTTGCTTAGGTTCTTGGCTGACCATAATGTAATGATTGAAGGTGTGGTTTTGCAAAATGCTCCTAGCAACATGAAATTAGTAGCACCTGAAATCCAAAAGGATATTATTGCTGCTGCTTCTGTTGAGACTACCAATAAAATTATGGAAGAACTTGGAGATGAGTTATTCTCTGTGTTGGTCGATGAGTCCCGTGATGTTTCTGGCAAGGAGCAAATGGCCGTTATCTTGAGGTTTGTTAACAAGCAAGGCAGCATTGTTGAGAGGTTTCTAGCTGTTGTGCATGTCAAAGAGACTACATCATTGTCACTTAAAGCAGCACTTGAGGAGCTCTTTTGCAAGCACAAGTTGAGTTTTTCTCGTCTTCGTGGGCAAGGCTATGATGGGGCTAGTAATATGCGAGGTGAGTTTAATGGGTTGAAGGCATTACTTTTGAAAGAGAATAGCTCTGCATATTATGTCCATTCTTCATAGAGGTAGTGCTTCAGACTTGTTAGATTCTCTTTCTTCTTTTGAATTTGTTTTTAGTTGTTTGTTTATGAAGAATGTATTGGCCATAACTAATGAATTATCACAAGCATTGCAAAAAAAAGAACAAGAGATCATAAATGCCATTGATTTGGTTATGGTAGCTAAAAATCGTTTGCAAGACATGCGGGATAACGGTTGGGACTCATTGTTGGGTGAAGTTCACTCTTTTTGTGTGAAGCACAATATTGATGTGTTAAATATGGAGGCTGAAAAAGTTCTTAAACGGTCAGAACGTGCAGCTAGAGGAATGACAAATGGACATTATTACCGCATTGACTTATTTAATTCGGTGATTGACTTGATACTTCAAGAGCTCAATGATCGGTTCACAGAAATAAACACCGAGTTACTTCGATGTATGTCATGTCTACATCCTCGTAGTAACTTTTGTGCATTTGATAAGGTAAAATTAATTGAGTTGGCTCATTACTATCCAAGTGACTTCTCAAACAGTGAGCTTTGTATTTTGGAGTCACAACTTGATTGTTACATACATGATTTGAGAGCTGATCAAGAGTTCTCTCAATTGAATGAGATGTGTGTTCTTGCTCAAAAATTAGTTGCAAAGAGAAAAGATATCGTTTATCCTTTGGTGTATAAATTGATTAAATTGGCTTTAATTTTGCCAGTTGCAACGGCAACTGTTGAAAGGGCATTTTCTGCTATGAATATTATTAAGACCCGTTTAAGAAATCGAATGGGGGATGACTTTTTGAATGATAATTTGGTTACTTTTATAGAAGAGGATAAGTTTCGAGAGGTTCCTAATGAAGTTATTATGCAACGATTCCAAACTATGAGGCCACGTAAAGGATTGCTGATTGCATTAGAAAACTAAAATTACATTTTGCTTTTTTTTTTTGTACTTTTTGATGGTAGATATAGCTATATTTACGGAAAAATTATGGATTCTGTAATGGTGTAGTTATATATATGTGAATTGATCTTTTTTTATTAAAGTTATTGTTTTTTTTATATTTTTTCTTTTAATGTTGAATTAATTATATTGTTAGTGTGCCTATGCTTAAAATTTGGCTGGCTCCGTCCCTGCGAAACATTAAACGGAACATAAATCTGTTTCATTTGTCGAAACGGAACGGAAACGAAACAACATTTTCGTTCCGTTACTGAAACTAAATGGAAAATGGAAATGGTGGTTTCCGCTTCCACCATTAACGTATTACAGGTCTAATGGCAAAGAATTAAGTTTATGCCCCCCCCTCCCCCGGCGAATAATTAAGGTTTTGTTGGTGCGGAATTAACCTTTCATGTTGCTAAACTGGAAGACTTCCTCAAATTTCTTTTAAGATGGGATTAGGATGGGTATTTCTAGCTTGCTGGATTTTGGTTATTTTGTCCGGTATTGAATGTACACTGATCCTGTTGGTTTTATCCTATGGGACTTCAATTCATGAAAATAAATAAATAAATAAAAAGAAGAAAATGATAAACAATGGCCAAATCTTTTCCTCCTTCAGTTGATGCAAAAATTTGCAAGTTCAAAAGTTAAAATTCTGATTAACTGACTGTCTATTTTTTTTAAATTGAATATATCCTGTAAAAAATAATTCTTTCCACAAGAAGTTTGTTTAGTACCAATATATATCTTCACCAATTTATTTTAATTGAACATAAGTGCAATCTAACAACTAAAAAGACCTTCAAGTTGAAATATACTTTTTGCTATTAAATAACCCTATAAATTGACATATAGTTCTTGAATATTTTGTATGACTTTATGCCTTATGGATTGACGTTAATGATCCATCTGATCAAATTTGAATAAATAGATGTAGATACAAATGCTTATGGATAACAAACGTATAGATGACTGTATTGAGTTTATCTCTTTTGCTTTTGAATAACCTCACTTGCCTTGAAGTTTCATTTTCTCTCTGTATAGCCTTACTCATTTTTGTCTGTTATGTCACTTGTAACTGAAACACCACCAAGCACTCCTTTCTAGACAAATTTATCTGTAACTGTAAGCACAAACAAGCAATGTAACCCCGTAGTTAGCATGATAAAAGGGGGTTTTCCCTATACATTATATTCTACCTGAGCAAGCATTGTGTCTCTGTTGGAGAAGATAATAGGAGGAATTAAAGCCATGAATACACCTTCAAGTAAGAGTTGAAATATCCTACATTTATTTGCCAATTTGTTATATCCCGTAAAATATGGGACTTTCTGTTGTTGTTGCTTGATTATCTGTCCTATAGGTAACTTAAATCATTTCCCCTTTTTCCGTAAAATATAGGACTTTCAAGTAAGAGGTGGGTAATCTGAAGTTTTGATTTTTGAAGAACTTATCTGAATCGAGAATTATCTATTGAATTCCTTTTTGGATCATTAGTCTTAGGTTCCTCTTTTTCCATTTCTTGGAAAAGAAATTTGTGGGTTTTCTCCTTGACCAATAAAAGACTCAACACTTGAAATCATAAATTGATGTTCAGTGGAAAATCACAACCTTATAGTAGATTCGATTATGGTATACAGCTAGGTGTATTAAATAATATCTTTATTTCTACTCTGTACTTCTGGTTACAGTGCATAATTTTGAAGCAGGGGCAAAACCAGAAAAATAAATTGGAAGAACCATTTAAAAATTCTTAGATTTAGAAGGGGCCAAATTGTATACTAATGAATATTATATTAAAATTAAGTTAACTAGTGCATAAAATCAAATGTAAGGGGAGGCCAGGCTAGGCCTCTCAGTATTAACGTTTCACCATGTTGTTCCATTCTGTTCCGTCCAGATGGAACGGAAACGAAAGAGGAAATCGATTTTGTTTTCAGAAACGGAACATAAACAAAAATAAAATTTGTGAACGTTACTTAAACGGAACACGAAAATTGACGGAATTGGCTGAAATCAAGGACGGAACGTTAAACAGAACATAAAACTGTTTCGTTTGATGGAACGGAATGGAAACGGAATAGATTTCTGTTACGTTGGCTGGAACAGAAGAGAAAACAGAACACGTCTGTTCCGTGGATGTCTTATACGTTTGACAGGTCTAGGCCAGGCCGTAGTTCCGCCCCTGTTTCTAAGTCCAGTCTTCTGGCCACATGGTTCAGGGTGGCTGCCTGAAGTAGATTTGTTCATCTAAAGCTATTTGTGGTTGAGTACCATATGTGCCACTGCCATGATATGGGAAAGTGAAGGAAAAAAAATATTTGAAGAACTTTGTATCTGTTTTTTTTAGCTCTGAAAACAAATCTCTATGATTAGAAGTCCTGCAAACTGTTTGAGTAGTGAAGGCGAGTTGTTAGAAATATTCACTTTGATTTTAAAACATCTTAAAGTAATAATATTGAGAACTAACATTGCAGGTTCACTTCAATCTGACGCGACCAGTGCAACATCAGACCAGACTGAGCCAGTTACTCAAGTGAATCCACTCAACAGCAAAACAGCAGGGAAGAAAGAACTGGCAGCTATGCAAGAGGGACAAAATACACTGCCAATGTTGAAGGTGCTGTCAATCATGAGGAAGGCTCTTCCTGGAGACGCGCACATAGATGCTGAGGTTGATGGGGTGATCAAAGTCTGCATTGCCAGGTTTTCTAGTGTGCTCGTGAAAGAGACCAAGAAGCAGGAAAGTTTGTCCAAGCACAAGACTATGCAATCAGAGGACATAATCAATGCCCTCAAGCACCTCGGTTTCGAAGATTCCTCCGCTGCCCTGTCACTCTTCCTGTCTCGCTTCAGGGTAGGTACAAATCGCTCTCAGCCTCACCGGGAGCAGTTGCCGGTTGAGACCAATCAACCACTTCCAACTGATGTGCAAAGGCAGGTAAATGTTAATGTTCC
Source organism: Rhynchospora pubera (assembly GCA_028095005.1). Taxonomy (NCBI): domain Eukaryota; kingdom Viridiplantae; phylum Streptophyta; class Magnoliopsida; order Poales; family Cyperaceae; genus Rhynchospora; species Rhynchospora pubera. Next base: position 82,167,077 of record CM051462.1, on the reverse strand, counting down.
TAGTGGGAACACCTACAGAAGTACTCAAGGTAATTTATCATTTGCTTTACCTGGTACTATTAGAATTGCATTAAGGGAAAAACATTTGAACTTGTACCATGTACCTTTCTTATAATTTTCTCTCTTGAAAACTGTCGGCAGGTGATATTCATGGAGAAGCTAATTCCTCAAGCCTGTATCAGGGAAATTCAACAGTATATCCACCTCCATCTCAGGTAATCCCAGCATGGCATTCATTTTATGAACGCCCATTTTCACTGCAAACATTGCAAGGGAGAACTGTGTGGAATGTGCCATTTTCTCAAGTAGTGCCAAATCCTTACACAACTCCTTGTATGAATATTTTCCATGAGTATGAACAGCAGGTGCCAATGTGGATGACCCAGCAGCAATGGATCACAGAAAGAACTGCCCCGAATAATATGCACGGGTATGGGGTTCAGCAGAATGGTGCAGCACAAGTCTTTGATGCACCGCCATTCCCTCAGCCGATTAGTCAACCTTATCCTGGCTATGTGCAGATGCAGATGACGAGTCAGCAAACTTTCTCTGACGAAATGGCTTATATGGACCTGGCCAACGCGCTTCAATTGATAAGACAATATGAAGAACAGAAAGATATGCCATGAGGTGGAAACAAGTAGCCAGGGTTTCAATTGCCTCTTATGATTTCAGTGGTCTGGTTTACAAGTTCTTAAATTCTCTTTTAGAGTAAATTGTATGTTGTACGAATCAGAATTAGGTAATGTGCTATTTCAAAGTTCGATAAGACAAGACCTGATGCAATATCTGTTTTAGATTTGTAGTTGTTTTATAATTGAAGTATTCGCTTCTTTTGAAATATATTGGATGGGATGATTGTTCTAAATGAAGCATCATTAGACCTGATGTTAGTAACTAATGGTTGATCTAGATAATTAAAGTTTGCTTTCCTGTTGCTGCATTATTCTTTTGCAGTTTGTCTTGAACATATGGAATTTAATAATTTGTTTCTTCTCCTAGTCCGAGCTAGTTTGCGTTCTTTTGCTCCTTCCAACTCGCTGCATTTGAATTCCATTTTACAATATTTTAGCTTCAGTAGAAAGGAGAGAAAATTTTATTTATTGTGCATATTCACCGGTCACTCTAATTTTACGTTTTTTTATATATAGGTACCAAGCTTTTAAAAAACTCCGTTTTTTCCGTTTTATCGCCATTTTATCAAGATTTTTGTTCACACCGCACAACCGTTTTATCCGTTATATCACCGTTTTATCACCGATAAAAGCTAAATCACCACCCAACCGCTAAACCGCATAAATCGCATTTTAAAACCTTGATAGGTACACCGTACACATTCTAAATTAGATAACATAAGTTCATATGAAGCTATAGAACTATGTGTATAACTCGAGGAATTTTAAAGTATCTGACTTTCAAAGTTGGACAAAAATTCAATCAAATAAATCGAGCTTAAATGATATTCGGATAACATCCGATTCATAAACTACAATATAAACTTGCGGTTTCAACCACGTCTGGTTCTCTGTTTTGGGCTTTAAATTTTATCATTTTGGGCTTTATTAGGCTTAGGCTGTCTTATGCTATTTACACATTATCTTCTTCTCCGGATTTGGGGAGAGATGGAACTAGGGGTGCATAACGTGGAAAACGACCACGAAAGTGATTATTTTCGTTAACCGTTGCATTGATGTACGGAATTTTTATACTTATTGCGTTAATTGTTGCATCTGTTTAACACATGTTGCGTTGATTGTTCCGTTGATGGGAACGATCAAAACGATTATAACCGTTTTTGACTACCTAACTGTTTTGCATTTTATTAAGATGTAAGAAAATAAACTATTTAGTATTTTGTATGAAACAGAGATAGAGAAATGACAGGTTAGGTCACACGAGAAAGGAGAAGGAGGTACTATAATCACCTCTTGCTCTCGACGGCAATTGTACTCGATGGTGCAGAGGCGAGAGAGATAGATGTGACTGTGTTCGGCGGAGAAATGACGGAGCGACGCTGCAGAAATCTAATTTTACTCATTTCTCCCTCAATCTCTCTGCTGAGGTCCTTTGCAATCTAATAATAAAACCATAAAAAAAATTTTAGACGAAATGTGCAAAATAAACGACCACGAAACGTACCAGTTTCACTAATCGTTCCGTTCTGAGACGAAACAATATTTCTATTTGCGTTGGTTGTTCCGTTCCTTAAACGAAATTGAAATCATTATCCGTTATCGTTCAGTTCCGGACGAAACGAAAGAACGGTTGAAACGGCTACCGTTTTCAGCCCTAGATGGAACCTAGTCATGATCTCAAATATCAGAAATCAATCAATGACAAAATAACCTGCCTAAATCTTACCATTAATTACCACCTAATGTTACAGCTGTCGTGCTCTGTATTTTTATTATATTTATAAACTCGAACACAGTGTAAACTTGATTAATTGAAATCTTTCAAGCACTTATATATTAGTTTAAAAATACAAAAGGTAGCACAAGTGCACAACAGTAAGCGAGTAAGAGTAACCAAACAGTACTGAAGGTATAGTCAGAATAACTAGATGCTTCTGTTATTAATACATGGAAATCAAATATACGGATGATATTCTTAGGTTATAATGCATTTTAATTTTTTTATTTGAAAATACTGGCGATAACGGACTTTATTTTAAATAAAAAAGTGCAATCACTACGCCAAAAAAAAGCATTAGTACCAGGCTTTTAGTACCGTTTTTTAAGAAAACCGGTATAAATATTAGAAGATGGCAATTCCGTAATTGTCAGTCAATACCTTTAGTACCGGTTTTTTTAAAAACCGATACTAAATGTTTCTGGAAAAAACCTTAAAAAAATGGGTTAGCATTAGTACCTGTTTTTTCAAAAAACCGGTACTAAAAATTGCATCTTTAGTACCGGTTTTTTAGAAAAACCGGTACTAATGCTAACCTATTTTTTTTTTTAATTATCTGCCAACTATTAGTACCGGTTTTTTATAAAAAACCGGTACTAATAATACGCAGATATTTTCAGTTCAAGGGGTATATCTCCTCCTCCTTCCCTTTGTATATTACTCATCTTCACTACTTCATGGCCATTATTTTCCATCTAAAACCGAAAGTTTTTTTCTCTTTGTAAAACCTCATAAAAAAATAGCTAAAAATTGTTAAAAATTCCGAAAAATTGCAAAATAAGTAGAGAAAGCAAAGGAGATCAAAGAGGAAGAGAAAGTTTTTCTATTGAAGAGGAAGAGGGCGGATTGAGAGAAGACAATTTCGGTAATTTTTATTTTAACCCTCAATATTTTTTTTTTGGATTTTTTTCGATTTACTATGCATATACATATTGGTTAATTGACATTTGCATCTATTAGTTAAGTATTGTCATGTAGGACCAAAATGCCGGAATTTGAACTATTTTAGGTCTTGCCCGTCCGAGATTAATCCATTAGGGATTAATCTCGGATAGTACTCCCGGTCGGGAGTACTGCTCTTTGGATACTATCTTGTCTCATTTAGGACAGCGAGCTGTACGTTAGATGCAACGTGTTGTGTGAGAAAAATTCGACGGCATTTCCTCTTATGTTCCCACGGGTACGTACGCACGAGTAATCGTGTGTTTGCGTATTCAGGGAACATAAGGGGAAATGCTGCCGAATTTTTCTCAGACAATACGTTGCATCTAACGTACGCTCGCCAATGAGACAAGAGTATCCAAAGAGCGGGCTAGGATGGTAACCGGCCCAAAAATCTAATATATTGCATTAAATCTATAAACCCTAAACCTTGGCTTTTGGATATATACAGATGGATCTGAGGGAGAAGTACATGTTTGACTATTCAAGAATATCAGATGAATTTGTTGGACTTGTTGATGAGTTCATAAAATGTGCAGAAGAACATCGAAAGTTGACTGGAAAGCCCAGAATTTTATGTCCTTGTAAACACTGTCTGAACTTTGAGAGACAAGATAGTAAAGTGATTAGATCACATCTGATTCAGCGTGGATGGATGACAACACCAAAATACCTCCGTTGGGTTTCACATGGAGAAAAATTGGAAGAAAATTTAGATGCTGGAAGGAGCAATATTAATGTATTTGATGATTTTGAAAATATTGTACAAAATGATTGGGGGCATGATATAGAGGATAATGTAATAGTGGGTGATGATCATATAAAAAATTTAAGTGAACCACAATATAATGATGACATTAGAGAAAATGATTTGGATGAAATGATGAATGAATTACCCAATGATTTTATTGATGATGTTCCTGATGTGTTTCAAAAGTTGGATGAAAACTCTCATATACCCTTATATCCTGGTTGCAATGAAGATAAATTCTCAAAAATAAAAACTGTTTTTAAGTTATATAACTTGAAAGCTAAAAACAATTGGAGCGATAAGAGTTTCACATCTTTGCTCGGTCTTTTGCGAGAAATGCTTCCAGCAGACAATACATTGCCAGATACAACTTATAAGGCCAAAAAATTATTATGTCCTTTGAAATTAGATATAGTGAAAATTGCAGCATGTCCGAATGATTGTATATTGTTTCGAAATGAGTATGAGAACCTCCAGAAATGTCCAAAGTGTAATGCATCCCGGTATAGACAAAGGGACGGTGATTTGGATGACGAAGAAGATAGTCCATGGAAGAAGAAACCAGCTGCGAAAACATTGTGGTATCTACCTATAATACAAAGGTTTGAGTGTTTTTTTAGTAATTCAAAAGATGCTAAACTGTTGAGGTGGCATGCAGAAGGCAGAAAGAAAGATGGAAAGCTTAGACATCCAGCAGACTCACCCCAGTGGAACAACATAGACAGTCATTTTATTGAGTTTGGCAGCGAGTCTAGAAATTTGAGATTGGGATTGTGCACGGACGGAATGAATCCTTACGGTCTCATGAGTACCAACCGAAATGTCTGGCCAGTTTTGTTGGTTATTTACAACCTTCCTCCCTGGTTATGCATGAAAAGAAAATATCTTATGATGCCGTTGCTCATTTCTGGTCCAAAACAACCCGGAAACGATATAGATGTCTACTTGGCTCCGTTAATAGAGGACCTTGATAGGTTGTGGAAGGACGGAGTGAAGGTCTTTGATGCGCATTCCAGAAGTCATTTCACCTTGCGTGCGATGATATTTTGCACAATTAATGACTTTCCCGCGTACGGAAACTTGTCGGGTTATAGGAACAAAGGAGAAAAGGCATGTCCTGTTTGCATGGAGGAAACACATTCGATATGGCTATCGAATTGTAGAAAAACAGTCTATTTGGGACACCGTAGATTTTTAAGCCGTCATCACCCATACCGTCGGGCACCTTATAGGAACAAATTTGATGGCAACACCGAAACCCGCCGGGCACCTATACCAAAATCTGGAAGACAGACTTATGAAAGTGTTAAGGATCTTAAAATTCAGTTGGGGAAACCATTTGTGAATAGAATTCCAGAAAAGAGTTCTTGGAAGAAGAAGTCTATATTCTGGGACCTTGAATACTGGACTTATCTGGATGTCAGACATTGTTTGGATGTGATGCATATAATCAAGAACATTTGTGAAAATCTGGTTACTTTGATTTTAAATCCTCAAGGAAAAGTGGATAATGTTAATGTGAGAAAAGACATGATAGAAATGGGAATTCGACTGGAACTAGCTGCAAAGGAAGACAATAGTAAGAAACGGGATTGGTTACCTAATGCTGTTTATACTTTAACTAAAAAAGAGAAACTCAGTTTGTTGGAGTGTTTGAGGTCTATTAGGGTTCCAACTGGTTATTCCTCCAATATTTCACGAAAGGTATCTACAAAGGATATGAAATTGATTGGAATGAAGTCACACGATTATCACGTGTTGTTAACCCAGTTGCTTCCGGTTGCAATCCGAGCCTGTTTTAAAGAAGAAGTTCGAAATTCTATCACTAAGTTGTGTTTCTTCTTCAATAAAATCTGCTCTAAAGTGATCGATCCTGAAAAACTTACTCAGTTGGAAACAGATGCGGTTCAGACCATATGTGAGTTGGAAATGCACTTTCCCCCCTCGTTCTTCGTTGTAATGGTGCATTTGACCATTCATTTAGTCAGAGAAATAAAACAGTGCGGTCCGATATTTTTGCGGTACATGTACCCTTTTGAAAGAGAAATGGGTCAGTTGAAAGGGTTAGTCCGAAGCAGATCTCGACCAGAAGGAAGCATAATTGAAGGATATGTTGCAGAAGAGATTATTGATTTTTATAATGATTATCTAGATGGAGTTCAACCTATTGGCCTGCCCAAAAATAGACACGAAGGTAGGCTCTTAGGGAAAAGCATAATTGGTATGAAAGTAATTACAATGGACCTTGCAAAGAGAGAAAAAGATCATCTTAAAATTCTGCAACAAGTCGCTGTTGTGTCTCCTTATGTTAATGAACACATAGCCGAGTTGCGAGAGCAGAATCCTCAGAGATAAGAAAATTGGATCACCAAGGAACACAACAAAAATTTTGTGAAATGGTTCAGAAACAAGGTCTCACTGTCCCGACCTTCAAATGAAACAGTGAAATGTCTTGCCAAAGGTCCCAACGCCAATGTGCACACTTATCAAGGTTACGACCTGAATGGTTTCACCTGGTATACAAAAAAACAAGATGGAAAAAGCACAGTACAAAACAGCGGAGTTACAATAGTAGCCATATCAAGTGATGGAACTGTTAGAGATATGTCCTAGAAGCCAATCTTTTTGGCTACTTCTATGGTTTTATGTTATGGATGATTTTATATCATTTGTTCCTTGATTTATGTGTTGACAGTTCATTCAGGTTGAGGATCTGAATTATAGATCACTGTGATTCATTTAGTAGTAAATGACAACAATAAATCTAAAGCGTCCATAATCTTGATAATTAACAAGGAACATTAATTATCAATAAGATTAGTATGCAAGTTAAGTGTTGATTAAGTTCTATAAATCAAAGGTTAAGAGTAACCAACTTAATTGCATATGTTTATGTTATTTGAACATAGTACAGGACATGACCCAACGAAATAAATATATGGATTGTGTTTTGGTGTCATTATTTATTTCGTTATGATTTTGATTCTAAGTTTGAGATATTTATCTTTTCCACATGAGGATAGGTTCAATAAATATCGTCTACCGCTGATTCCCGATAAGGGCTGCTATACGGACGTTATTTATGTTCTCTTGAATTGTGCGGGGAAAAGTTAAATAGTCAAGAAAACCGTATGTCCCTCATTAATTCACTTAGTGAGTGACGATATCTGTTTGGGCCCCTTGATGGAGATAGATTGTTTGCTAGCAACTGATACAATTATCTCTAGATCAAGAAACGTATAATCTGCAAGAATGACACATTCCTATCTTGGATTATACGATGATATCGTGAGGCATAGGAATCAAAATAGAGATATATTATTATTCTCTTATGCAGGATTGAAATATTGTAGCTGTACACTATTTATGCGAATTGGGAATCATAACGTGTTGCTAGATACCGCTTATGATTATTGGAATTAAATAGCGATTTAACTCCATGTCCAACGTAGCATAAATCCTCAAAGGGTCACACAGAATTGGTGTTTTAACCATGCTTGCATTATTTATTTATTTGCAATAATTGGTATTGCAAAATATGATGAGTTGATTAATTAATTAAATAGCGTTGTAGACCGTTATAATTAATTAAATCAAAGGGATCATATAGAAATAAATTAATGCATTATCTAATCCCTAAATAATTATTATTAAGTTAATAATTATTTATTTTAACACATGTGCATTCTATAGGGCTTTAATTAAATAATTAATTAAAGGCCCAATAGGGATCCAAATTGAGAGCAACAAGAGAGGCCATTTAATGAATGATTAAGTGGACCCATGAGGCAATGCAATTGGCCCATAAAGGCCCTTATTGTGGCCGGCCAAACAAGGTGGTAGGTGGGGTGGCAATTTGGTAAATAGTTAGTGTGAGGTAGGTAGGGTTTGCACTCTATATAAGGATGTGGATGGTTGCAAATCCCCCTCTCTCTCTCTCCCACTAACCTAGCCGCCCCTCCCTTGGAGTGCGCCTCCCTCTCTCCCATCTCTCCCTATTGCTCATGTGTTGAGCCCTCCATTCTTCCACAAATAACTTGTTGATTTGCTAGAAGAATTGAGAAAGCTAGGGATTAGGCATCTCCTCCAAGTTACTAGCATAACTTGTAGAGGATTTGGTTAATACCAAGTGGACTCGAGGCGATTCGACAAGGAGGCGCGAGCTAGACGTGAGCACAACCACCTACAACCTAGCCGGTTCGAGCCTCTTGATTACTAGTTCAAGAGAGGTATACCTTGAACCTTTCTCTCTTGTGTGAATGGCTTAGTGCAAGATCCGTGTTTGTGCATGATTGTTTATGGATAATTAGTAGTATTTAATCATAAAATGAAAATTATGCACTCAACTAACAGTGGTATCAGAGCACATGGTCGTACTTAAGCTATTTTGACACTTAATTAAGAGAAATTGGCTAATTAACGGATTAGTAGAGATGATGCGTTTGTTTGCTGTCTGGAAATGGTATTTTCTGTGTTGTTTCGCGTTTTTCGCTTTGATAAGTTCTCTGGAAGTTTTTTCCATCTACATGAAAGTTGTAGATCTGTGGATTGTGATTCGTTTGGCGTTGGATTCACATTTTTCTGAATTAGTATAGATTTACTGTGAATAAAATGGCGACAGTGCGCAGAACCAGTTTCTGCTTGCACTGTCCTGTTTGAATGGCTTGAAAGATTTATATTTTGAATATAAGTACCAGTGTTCTATGGCTAGATTTAAAGAGGACTTGAAGCTCTTTCTGAGCATGTAAAATTTGTTGCATGGCTCAGATTAATTTGTGGGTTTTCAAGTATGAAAAGGAAGAACTTGTCAGATCCAGTTTGTTGAGCAAATCGATTGTTCTAATAAACTGTACCAACTGAGAACTCCTTTAAAAATTCTGTTTAAATGGAGTTGTTCTATTTTGAGTTAGGATTCCAGGAAAATTAGTTTCATAATTTTTCGTGGAGATTTGGACCTTCAACTAGGCTAGAACTTTTCGATCGACAGTCTGTTCCAGTACAGAATTTGTTGGTTGTTCAGTTAGTAACTCGAACTCTTTGAACTAAACTTGGTGGTTTTCTTTTCATGAATAGTTAGGCTATAGATTAAGCAAGTTTTTCTATGTATATTGTATATATAAAAACTGTTTAGAAGGTGGTCTAACAGACCAAATGGTTGAGAGGATAATCTGAAAATCTCATAACGGTGTTTCGTGCACTTGTAAGAGATTTGTCATTTTTGATTCTCCCAGATGGTGTAAGATCTCTTCTTGAAATTTTTACTGGTAATCACAACTATGATAAGGAGCTTAAGTAATTTATTTGAGAATTTTTGGAGACCTAAAACCTTTGCTTTTATTGGATTCCATTAGTTACGTTTTTTAATAAATTACTGTTTTTCTAAATATTCAAACTAGTTGAAATTAATTAGAAAACTCCTTGTTTGATCTCCTTTCTGTTATGGGATGTTGAAAGAACTTTCTAAATGAATTTAAACAAGTTTTGTTGTTTAAAATTGAGGATTTGTACACGGAATTTACTTATGGCAAACGATACGCAAAGATGCTTGAAAATCGTTAATTGGAAACAAAGTTCTTGTATGTGCTAACTTTGTTTTGTAGGTGGATAGTGGGTTTAGTATGGCTCAAGACTCAATGCCTTGTGGTTGTAATGAATGCATGTGTGAATGTTTGTAATGCGGCCTTTGGTGCCATTAATTAATTAATTTGTTGATTAATTTTTGATGTAACTTGTGAGGCTTGCATGCCCCTAAGGTTAGGATGGGAATAGGATGTTTTCACATGTATTTTGCACCTTTATTTTATATAGGATTTAGATCCTTATAGAATTTAGTGGGAGGGCATGAATTAGATTAGTTTTGCTCCATGGACGATGTGGCGAAACTAATGCAAGCGGGAGCCATACAAACCCACAACTATGAGATGCTTATATGATTATTTTGTTAGGTTAGGTATGGGTGTATGCTTACACGACCACCAAACAAAGTGTCATATGAATTGTTTGTCCCAAACTAAAACGAATAAGTTAAATCGCCCTCCTTCTCTCTATCCCCTTCACGCCGATTGTCACTCATGGCGCGGTCCGCCCAAGCGGACGTCATGATTGCCAATTCGGTAGTCGGGGTGCAAATAGATAAGATTTGCAAGGAGCAAATAGTGAGAAGTGACTTTTTCGATGGACCCAACTAGAGTTTGGACATCGGGGCGAAGTTCGCTCATGCGAACCAAGAGTCATGGTAAGATGATTGGTTGGAGAACCTACCTTATCTAATCATTTTGGATGACGTGCCATAGCAGGTCCATTTTGATGAAAATAGGGGTCTTGGAAATCACTATACTTAGGGACTTTAAAAGTGTAGTGAAAGTTTTACTTTTGTTAAAACTAAAAACATAAAACTAATTGACCTTTAATTCGATAATTGTTGTAGATGTCTTCCTCCTCTTTAACGCTTCGTTCTCTTCTTGAGAAAGAGAAACTCGCCTTTAATGGTGCTAATTTCTTGGATTGGCACCGCAACCTAAGGCTTGCCTTTAGGTTTGAAAAAAGGGAGTACCTCCTCTCCACTCCGATTCCCTCTGCTCCTAAGGACACCGATCCAAAGGATAAGCAAGAGGAATATGAGAAGCACGTCAATGACGACATGGAGATGTCGGTCTTGATGGTTGCGGTCATGGAATCGGAACTCCAAAAGGAGTTCATCGATAGTGGATATGGAGTGTTTGAGATGATCACTCGTCTCAAGAACATGTTCCAAACCAAGGCCCGCACCGAAAGGGCCCGTCTCATCAAGGCCGTCGCCAACACTCGCTTGGCGGAGGGTCATGAAGTCGGGCCACACGTCATGAAGATGGCGGGGTTGTTTCGGCAGCTCGAAAAGCTTGATACGCCCTTTCCTACGGGTGCGATTCAAGATTTCATTCTCAACTCCCTCCCTCCAAGCTTCACCGGTTTTGTTGTGAACTACCGGATGAATGGCATGGACAAGAGCATGGATGATCTCCAAAACATGCTCGTTGAGACGGAGGATAGTCTCAAGAAGGAGAAGGGCCCAAAGGATGTTCTTGCTGTGAGTGACAAGAGCAAAAAGATCAAGAAGCGAGGCCGTAAAGCCAAGAAGGGCAAAGGCCCGGTGACGCCCCAAGGTTCGGCCAAGGGTGCTCCCGTGGGTTCCAAGAAGAAGAAGAACCCGGCCACTCCCGAGACCGTTTGCTACTACTGTAGCAACAAGGGTCATTGGAGGAGAAACTGCCCCAAGTACCTTGCCGACAAGAAGGCGGGAACCGTCCAACCTTCTTCTTCAGGTATATTTGTCATCGAAACCCTTCTCGCTACCTCTAACACCGATTGGGTATTCGATACCGGTTCGTGTGCTCACATTTGTCGAAATGTGCAGGTCCTAAAGAATAGGAGGCGGCTCGAGAAAGGTGAAGTTCAACTCCGCGTCGGGAATGGCACGTGCATCTCCGCTATGGCCATTGGGAGCGTGGATTTAACTTTACCTTCCGGTTTTGTGTTGGAACTAAAGGATGTATTTTTAGTTCCCTCTATCACTCGAAACATTATCTCTATCTCTTGTTTGGACATGGATGGTTTTGATGTTGTAATAAAGAACAAGTTGTTGACCTTGTTTCGAAATGAAGTTCGTTTTTGTGATGCGCATTTATTGAATGGTCTTTATTTGCTTGATTCTAGCGGACTTATCTTGAGTGTTGAGAATGACAATAGGAAACGTAAGATTTCACATGAGAATGCAACTTTGATGTGGCATTGCCGCTTAGGTCATATCAATGAGAAACGCATCAAGAGATTACAAACCGTTGGTCTCTTGGATCAATTCGCTTTCGAGCCAATTGACACATGCGAATCTTGTTTGATGGGAAAGATGACCAAAGCGCCTTTTCCTAACAAAGGGACAAGGGCAAATGACTTGTTAGACCTTGTACATACCGATGTATGTGGGCCTATGAGCATTTGTGCGCGTGGTGGTTATTCATACTTCATCACATTCACCGATGACCATAGTAGATACGGGTATATCTACTTGATGCGTCACAAATCCGAATCCTTTGACAAGTTCAAAGAATTTAAGAATGAAGTTGAGAACCAACTTGGTCGAAAGATCAAGGTCTTACGATCCGATCGAGGTGGTGAGTACTTGAGCCATGAGTTTGGCAACTATCTAAAGGAGTGTGGAATCGTTCCACAACTCACTCCACCCGGAACACCACAATGGAATGGTGTATCCGAAAGGAGGAATCGAACTTTGCTTGACATGGTTCGATCAATGATGAGCCAAGCCGATTTGCCTATGTCCTTTTGGGGATACGCCCTTGAAACCGCAACTTTTACATTAAACCGTGTTCCATCAAAGTCCGTTGAGAAGACGCCCTATGAGCTTTGGTTTAAGAAGAAACCAAGCATGTCGTTTCTCAAGATTTGGGGTTGTGAAGCTTATGTGAAAAGGCTAGTGAGCGATAAGCTTGGACCCAAATCGGACAAATGTCATTTCGTAGGATACCCTAAGGAAACGAAGGGTTACTACTTCTATAACCGCAACGAGAACAAGATAGTTGTTGCTCGTTATGGTGTGTTCTTGGAGAAGGAGTTTCTCTCAAGAAGAAGTAGTGGGAGCAACGTGGTCATTGAAGAAATTCAAGAACCGCAACAACAAAGCATGCCTCAAGTAGGCAATGTGGTTGTTCCCAATGTGGTGCCAAATGAGGTTGCACAAAATGTGGATGCACCAAATGAGGTTGTAGCCGAACCCATTCCACAAGTTGTTGTGGAAGAAGAGGTTCACGAACAAGCTCCCTCAAATGAAAACTCAAACATATCGCGAGTCGATGATGTTGAGGAAGCACCTTCACTTGAAGTTCAAGAACAAAGTCCACAAACCGTTGTGGAACAAGTTCAAGAACCTCAAACTTCTACCCTACGAAGATCGGCAAGGCCAAGTCGTCCACCTATAAGATATTTAGGTTTGCACGACATTCTCGTTATGGAGAACGATGAGCCTTTGACCGTTGATGACATGAGAAAGAAAACCGATTCCAAGGAATGGCTAAAAGCCATGGAATCCGAAATGCAATCCATGTATGACAACAAGGTATGGACCTTGGTTGACCTTCCCAACGGAGTAAAACCCGTTGAGAACAAGTGGATCTTTAAGAGAAAGGTCGACATGGATGGCAACTTGACCATTTACAAAGCACAACTTGTAGCGAAAGGTTACAAGCAAATTCATGGTATTGACTATGAAGAAACCTTCTCGCCCGTCGTCATGTTCAAGTCAATTCGGATCATGTTAGCAATTGCCGCATTCTATGATTATGAGATTTGGCAAATGGATGTCAAAACCGCCTTCCTAAATGGAAATTTGGAAGAGGATGTGTATATGACACAACCCGAGTGTTTTGTGGATCCAAAGAATGCTAACAAAGTATGCAAGCTTCAACGATCCATTTATGGATTGAAGCAAGCATCACGGAGTTGGAACAAGCGCTTTGATGAGGAAGTCAAGAAATTGAACTTCTCTCAAAGTGAAAAGGAACCTTGTGTCTACAAGAGGTTTAGTGGGAGCGTGGTTGTGTTTCTTGTTCTATATGTTGACGATATACTCTTGATCGGGAATGATATTCCCGAATTGAATGCAGTCAAGGATTCATTGAAGAAAGTGTTCTCAATGAAAGACTTGGGCGAGGCCGCCTACATCTTAGGAATCAAGATCTATAGAGATAGATCAAAGAGGATGTTAGGTTTGAGCCAAGATGCATATATTGACAAGGTGTTGCAAAAACACAACATGGCGAATTCCAAGAAGGGATTCTTGCCTATGTCACATGGCATTTACTTGAGCAAGACTCAAGGTCCGACAACGGAGACAGATCGGGAGTACATGAAGCGATTCAAGTATCCATCTGTAGTCGGATCGATTATGTATGCCATGCTATGCACTCGCCCCGATGTGGCACATCCGATTAGCGTGACTAGTCGATACCAAGCCAACCCGGGCATGGCACATTGGACCGCAGTCAAGAATATCCTCAAGTATCTCAAGAGAACCAAAGAGAGCATTCTCGTTTACGGTGGAGACCAAGAGCTCGTTGTAACTGGTTACACCGATGCTAGTTTCCAAACCGATCGAGATGACTCCAAATCACAGTCCGGCTTTGTATTTCTGCTTAATGGTGGTGCCGTAAGTTGGAAGAGTTCCAAGCAAGATACTACGGCCGATTCCGTCACCGAAGCGGAATACTTAGCGGCTGGTGAAGCAGCAAAAGAGGCCGTATGGATCAAGGAGTTCTTGACCGAGCTAGAGGTGGTTCCAAGCATCTCGGGTCCAGTGGATATCTACTGCGACAATACGGGAGCCATAGCTCAGTCCAAGGAGCCTAGGTCTCACCAGAAGACTAGGCACATTCTACGACGGTTCCATCTCATCCGTCAGTTGGTCAATGACGGATGGGTCAAGGTCAAGAAGGTGGACGGTGCCGCGAACACAGCGGACCCTCTGACAAAGCCTTTGTCTCGAGCCGCGCATGAGTTGCATGTTGCATCCATGGGGATTAGGCGTATGCCTGATTGGCTTTGAGTTGTATCTTTTATTTAGGCGTTAGTATGAGATATGTATATTTGGATATTACATTGAGTACTATACACTGGCTAGAAGTCACTGTTGATTGACTCTAGGCCAAGTGGGAGATTGTTAGAGATATGTCCTAGAAGCCAATCTTTTTGGCTACTTCTATGGTTTTATGTTATGGATGATTTTATATCATTTGTTCCTTGATTTATGTGTTGACAGTTCATTCAGGTTGAGGATCTGAATTATAGATCACTGTGATTCATTTAGTAGTAAATGACAACAATAAATCTAAAGCGTCCATAATCTTGATAATTAACAAGGAACATTAATTATCAATAAGATTAGTATGCAAGTTAAGTGTTGATTAAGTTCTATAAATCAAAGGTTAAGAGTAACCAACTTAATTGCATATGTTTATGTTATTTGAACATAGTACAGGACATGACCCAACGAAATAAATATATGGATTGTGTTTTGGTGTCATTATTTATTTCGTTATGATTTTGATTCTAAGTTTGAGATATTTATCTTTTCCACATGAGGATAGGTTCAATAAATATCGTCTACCGCTGATTCCCGATAAGGGCTGCTATACGGACGTTATTTATGTTCTCTTGAATTGTGCGGGGAAAAGTTAAATAGTCAAGAAAACCGTATGTCCCTCATTAATTCACTTAGTGAGTGACGATATCTGTTTGGGCCCCTTGATGGAGATAGATTGTTTGCTAGCAACTGATACAATTATCTCTAGATCAAGAAACGTATAATCTGCAAGAATGACACATTCCTATCTTGGATTATACGATGATATCGTGAGGCATAGGAATCAAAATAGAGATATATTATTATTCTCTTATGCAGGATTGAAATATTGTAGCTGTACACTATTTATGCGAATTGGGAATCATAACGTGTTGCTAGATACCGCTTATGATTATTGGAATTAAATAGCGATTTAACTCCATGTCCAACGTAGCATAAATCCTCAAAGGGTCACACAGAATTGGTGTTTTAACCATGCTTGCATTATTTATTTATTTGCAATAATTGGTATTGCAAAATATGATGAGTTGATTAATTAATTAAATAGCGTTGTAGACCGTTATAATTAATTAAATCAAAGGGATCATATAGAAATAAATTAATGCATTATCTAATCCCTAAATAATTATTATTAAGTTAATAATTATTTATTTTAACACATGTGCATTCTATAGGGCTTTAATTAAATAATTAATTAAAGGCCCAATAGGGATCCAAATTGAGAGCAACAAGAGAGGCCATTTAATGAATGATTAAGTGGACCCATGAGGCAATGCAATTGGCCCATAAAGGCCCTTATTGTGGCCGGCCAAACAAGGTGGTAGGTGGGGTGGCAATTTGGTAAATAGTTAGTGTGAGGTAGGTAGGGTTTGCACTCTATATAAGGATGTGGATGGTTGCAAATCCCCCTCTCTCTCTCTCCCACTAACCTAGCCGCCCCTCCCTTGGAGTGCGCCTCCCTCTCTCCCATCTCTCCCTATTGCTCATGTGTTGAGCCCTCCATTCTTCCACAAATAACTTGTTGATTTGCTAGAAGAATTGAGAAAGCTAGGGATTAGGCATCTCCTCCAAGTTACTAGCATAACTTGTAGAGGATTTGGTTAATACCAAGTGGACTCGAGGCGATTCGACAAGGAGGCGCGAGCTAGACGTGAGCACAACCACCTACAACCTAGCCGGTTCGAGCCTCTTGATTACTAGTTCAAGAGAGGTATACCTTGAACCTTTCTCTCTTGTGTGAATGGCTTAGTGCAAGATCCGTGTTTGTGCATGATTGTTTATGGATAATTAGTAGTATTTAATCATAAAATGAAAATTATGCACTCAACTAACAGGAACATCATCGGAGCCGTATTATGGTTGGATTGAAGAAATTTGGGAATTTGATTATAATGCATTTAAAATAGCAGTGTTTGAATGTAAATGGGTGCTCAAAAGCGGCGTGAAGACTGATAAAAACGGATTTGTAACCGTTGATTTAAAAAAATTGGGATATTCTGATGATCCTTTCATACTTGCAAACAAACAAGCAATGCAAGTTTTTTATATTGCTGACCCGGCTGACAAGGGACGACATGTGGTACTTCCCGGAAAAAGACGCATCGTTGGCGTTGAAGATGTCGTGGACGAAGAAGAATATGATCAATTTGATGAAATAGCACCATTCTCCACAGGTATATATAATTAATTTTAAATCTGTAGAAAATAATTTACAGAATTAATATGAACAATTCGCGTTCCAATTGAAGAGTTAGCAAGTAATTTGCGTTCCAATATAATTATTATGTTCACAGGTATCGATGGGACACCGCAACCAATTGAAGAGTTAGCAAGTAATTTGCGTTCCAATCAGGAAGAAGGCGTGTGGGTAGATCGACCGAAGTCACCAAAAAATAAATGAATTCGAATTTGTAATTAAGATTATCTGACCAAGTTTGTAATAAATATTTGAAAAGATTATCTGATCTGTTATTAGAATGATATTTTCAATTCATATTTGTAATTTTATAATCAAATACAAAAAAAAATGGGGCCAGAATTTGAATTTATCTTTAGTACCGGTTTTTTGACTAAAAACCGGTACTAAAGATCAACAATTAATTTAAAAGAAAAAGTAATATATTTGTAAAGGTGGGTCCCACTTAAATGGACAAAATTGGGGAATATCTTTAGTACCGGTTTTTGTCTAAAAACCGGTACTAAAGATCATGTGAATTTAAAACGTCGCGATCTTTAGTACCGGTTTTTAGTCTAAGAACCGGTACTAAAGATCAAACCCTATTTTTTTTAATATATAACCCGTCCCCCCCCCTCAAAATCCCCGTCCGAAACTCTCGATCTCCTTCTCTCTAAAAACCCTAGCTCTTCCCTCTCGATCTCCTTCTCTCTTCCTTCGACAGCGACAGCACTCTCTTCCCTCTTCCCTCTCGATCTTCCTCTCTGCCCTGTAAGTCTCTCATTCTCTCTCTCTCTACCTCTCTTCCTTCTCGATCTCATTCTCTCTGCCTCTCTGTCATTTCTCTCTACCCCTCTTTCTCTCTCTGAACTGACCTCTCCTCCTTTCTCTCTCTCCCTTCCACAGCCGAGAGCCGACAGCCCCTCGCTCCCTTTCTCCGACAACACCTCCCTCTCTCTCCCCCTTCCAAAGATCGCGACAGCGAAGAGCCGACGGCAGCGACCGCGACAGCCAAGAGCCGACAGCACCTCTCTCTCTCTCCGACAGCACCTCTCTCTCTCTCCCTAAGAAGGTATCATCTCTCTCTATCTCTCTCTCTTTCTATTTGCATTTGTGATTGAGAATTGATTGATTAGGCATGCTAGAATCATACACTAAGAACTGTGTTTGTTTCTTAGCCTCAGTTCTATGCATGTTAATTAGTATATTAACATTTTTATATGATGATTAACTATAGTACTTAAGTATTAGTGATACTGAAGGGTTCATTTTAGTGTATTTAAGTTAGTAAATGCTATAGTATACTTATTGTCATGTTTTGGGTATAAAAGCTTCAATATTTCTGTCATATTGCATATGGTATTAGTATACTACAACAGTGGCACATCATTATAAAGTGATGAACGGTTAGATGCCTTGATTCTGTCATGGTTCAGTTTAGGGCATAATTTGTGTAAGTTATGTTAACGATACATTCATATACATCAGTGAATTGTCATATGTCTTTTCTAAAGTGTAATGATTGTTGGAGTTATAAATGTGTTGTGTATATGTTTAGTACTTACTGTTATGATGGTTAAGTCATTTTGTCATGAGGTTTGTTGAGGAGTCTTGCATCAGGAACTGTGCTTTTATCATTTAAGCATGTAAGTATCAGTTTATTACATGATAGATAGTGTATAAATATGTGACTGGGTCAATACTAGCTATTGCATACTTGATATTATCTCATGAGCATGAAAGAGTCTCAAAGTTTGAAATTATATGCATGATTTCTGTTACTTGACATTTGAGAATGTTATAGTAGTGTATTATTTAATGCAATGAAATTGAAATTGAATTGAATTGAATAGGAATTGATTAGGAATTGAATAGGAATTGAAATGAACTGTAAATTTAATGTGTATATAAATTAAATTGAAATTTAAATGGAAATGTTTATATAAATTAAAAGGTAGTAATGGACAAATCGGAAGGAAGCAACCCAAAGGGGAATAAGGGGAAAAAATCCGTTGAACAAATTTATGTCCGACAAAAGGACAAGAAGGAGACGGAGACGAAGACGGACACCAAAGCAGAGTTTGATGTCACTCGTCAGAGATACGTGCCTCAGTGGATGCGAGATAAGCCTCTCCCTAGGAGGTCTGTATCTGCTGTGAGGCGTTTTCCAGTCGGTTGCGGACGGACTCCTGCAGATTGGGAGGAGGTCCCAGAGGAGATGCCAGAGGAGGAGATAGAGGAAGAAAAGAAGGAGTGAATTTAGGGTTTAATTTAGCGTTTAAGTGTTTGAATTGTTGTTTTAATTATTATCTATGTTAATTTGAACCTTAATTTGTATGAACCTTAAGTTTGGAATATGTTATTTTGTTTTATCTATATCTATGTTTTAATGTTTTAAATATTATCGAAATTATTATTATTGTGTATGAATTGATTAACTATCCATGATTGAATATATGTTTTAATTATCATCTAAATAAATTATATATGGTGTTTTAATTAGGTAGTAATGGAGAAAGGTGAAGGAAGCAACCAAAATGCGAAAAAATCCATCGAACGAGTCTATGTTAGGCGAAACGTTCGTTCCAACCCAGCCTCTCAAAATCAGGCATCTCAAAACCAGCCTAACCAAAACGAGGCCAAGAAGCCGAATTATGAAGATGCTGCAATATTTTTCAAGTTTTTAATTGATAAGTTTGTGGCACCGTACACAGAAATTAGAGAAGAAAATACTGATGACAATAAGCCGAATGATGAAGAATAATATTAGGGTTTACATGTTTGGATTAAGTGAGCTTAGTGTTTATGTTTGTGTTTGGATTAAGTGAACTTAGTGTTTATGTTTAAGTGAACTTTATGTTTATGTTTGGATTAGTACTATGTTATTTTGTTGTATTCCTTGGTGATCCAATTATATGAACCTTTCCTTGGATTAGTACTATGTTATTTTATCTATTATTATGTTATTTGAGATTGAGCTTGCTATTAATTCTCATTTCTAATGTTATTTGAGATTGAATTGTGAATTATTTTAATTTGAGCTCTATTAATTTTTGTGTTATGTGTTTGACTTTGTGCATGTAAGTTGTGGTATGTAACTTGGATTTTAAATTACAGCAATGTCGGACAGAAATGATCAGGATCCCGGGATGAAACCGAATGACTCGAGTTCGGAAGAGGAGATTATTGTTAGTAACAAAAGGGGAAAAAGATCAACGGCTAAGTGTTTGAAGACACGCAAAAAGATAGCTGCTGGACAGGACTTGAAGGTCGAGTTTAACGAGAAATGCAAGCCGATTGGCGAAAATGCAAAGGCATTCACAAATTGGTGTGCTTCAAAAACAAGAGATATGATTCCTTGCAGGTATTAATATGAATTTGAGATATGAATTATCATTTGATTATAGTATTAATGCACTTATACAAATGAAATGAATGCAGTTATCCTAATTGGATTGCGGTGCCAAATGAGTTGAAAAAAAATTTGTACAAACAAATAGCACAGGATTGGAAACTTCCGGATGACTTACCACTGGATGTTAAGAAGAAGATTCTACGTAACTGTAACGAGTCTTGGAGACATTGGAAAATTCGATTGGTGAGAGAATTTCCTCTATAATACATGTTCATTTATAAACGATTGATTTAGCATCAATTTTAATTATAACGTGTCTTTTTGGTCATATCAGAATAAGGCTTACTTGGAGAATCCAAAGGAAGGTGCACCCTCACCATGGGATGTACAGAACATCTCGAAAGAAGAATTTGAGGCAATGCAAGAGTATCATTCCAGCGAGAAGTTTAAGGTATGAAAATGAGTATCTTTCGCTTTTACTTAATTGCTTAGTTTTTTTTTGTTTATACTAACAAGTCTTTTGAATCTGCTACTAGAAAATGAGTATGCAAGGCCGTCAAAATGCAGCAAAAAGGGACATGCCCCACAGACTGGGATCAGGCGGTTATATAAGTGCTGAATCTAGATGGAAAGAAGGAGAAAAGGTACATGGTGCGTCATCGGTTATTACCAAGGATATGGATGACAGGACGTACAGTTGGAGTAGAGCACGTGCAGTAACGGATGAAGCTACCGGTGAACTTGTTGTAAAAAATCCTAGGGCTGCCGAGGTGGTCGACAAAGCAGTATGTGTAACAACTCAAATAACTTTATTTTGTGAATTCAATGAGTTCAATTTTGTTTAACTTTAACTTTTTTTGTGATAGGTTGCTCTAGTTAAGTCAGGGGAAGTTCAACCGGTTCGTCAAAATGATATCTTGACTTCTGCAATCGGTACACCAGAGCATTCTGGACGGTTGAGAGGATATCCGGTGTTCTCAGGCGTAAAGCAGGTGTACGGTAGTGGTACAAGAAAATCAAACAAGGGGTTTAGCAAAGAGGAGGTTGATCGGATGGTGCAAGAGGAAGTGAAAAGACGAATGGATGAGGAATTCAAGGCCCGAATGGATGAGGAATGGAACAGGCGAATGCAACAATTCTCGCAAGTCCAAACACCGCAAACCTACGATCCAATTTTTCAACAAGCCATGATTATGCTATCACAGGATAGCAACAATCAACCGCATCCGATTCCTCAATCTACTTATCAGGTTCTTAATTACACCTAGCTTATGATAGATATTAATTGCTTTTGCCCTCATATAGTATTTAGGGTTTCTAATTCGTTAATACAGGGGCCTGTCGAAGCCTTGCTGCTCCTACCAGGGATATCTGGGACGCCTGTGTATGTAGCTAGAGCTATGGTGTTTGCACAGGTTTCTGAGATAGTCCATGGACAACCAGTTGGCATAGGGGAGGTGAAGGTACAAATCTTAGAAGTTTTCGATAGTGCCAGACACGTGATAGTACCTTTTCCACCTCCTAACGCAGATGATCAGCTTGATGTTCTCCAAGGTTCATTTCTAAGATGGCCGGGTCATCTTGTAGATTATGACTTGACAAAACTGGTAAATCTTGATTTCAATTATAAATTTTCCAAAGTTCTAATTATTATATATACTGACATATTCAAAAATGAGAAATATACCGTTTATGACTAATGTGGATTTTATAGGAGCAAGTGAGGAAAATGACGAAACAAACTCCACATATTCCTCCGCAAGATAAGGGAAAGGAGACGGTGCAAGAGGGTGATGAAGATGAAGAGGAGAGTGTGGATCAGTTTTTTGCGGAGGAGGACATTCAATTGCACGATCCGTTCGTCCCTGATGAGAAGTTGGCACAGATTGGGCCTCACGCAAAGAGAATGCACGACTATATGAGGATGTTCGACAAATCAGTGACTGAATTCGCCGATATTCCTGCTGATTTCGAATTTCAAGATGTGAAGACCTTCATCCTCGAATTTAAAGACATCCGCCATGTCTTCAGTAGGAATGAACTCTTCGTTCAAGTGATTAAACTTTGGATCTTGTAAGTACTTTCCTAACTTTACAACAATTGATCATTGGTTATATGATATGTCTAATAAATTAAAACCCTAAACCCTAAACCCTAAACATTGTACATACAATATTTAGACGGTGCAGGCAATATTGTGCTAATACTTTGATGAAGAAGTGGATATTTTGGGATCCGGAAAGATGCTCGGGTCGGGATGTACTGCAAGATGAGCTCGGAACTGTACGATACATAGCGAATCTTCTGAAGAAGTATGCTAAAAGGGATCCCTACCATGTTTTAGTGCATCATAATCGGTTAGTTATAAAATCTCTAATTCTGACAGTATCTTTTATTATGAATCTACAGTTTAATGTTAATTTCACCAACAAAGAGATAATATGTATGTAATTACAGGTCGCATTTTGTGATTATTATCGCAAAACTCTCGACACGAAAGATGTGGATAGTAGATTCACTCCAATCGAACGAAGGCTACCAATCTCCAATTCTACGAAATTACGATCAGTAAGTTTAGACTTAACATATATATATATATAATGTGTGTATGCATTGTTTAGTTATATACTAATATTTAGAAATGAATTTTCATAATTTTATATTTAATTTTGCAGAGCTCTGTCAAGATTGGTCCAAGTTCCCAAGTTTGAAGTTCAAATGATTCCCGTACATAGTTCAATACTAATATATGTAGTTTCAACAATTTTGTAATTTATTTAATTTAAACTTAATAGTATTATTTTATGTTCTTGTAGAGTCCACGACAACCAAACAATACAGATTGCGGCTTTTATGCGATGACTTCGCTACGCAAGATCCTTGATCACTGCACGCTAAATCCGGACCTACCATCGGTATAGATTAAGTTTAATTAACCTTAATGTATATATATGAAAATGTTTTAAGGTTTATAATTTAGAGTTTAATGTATATTATATTGTGGAGTTTAGAGTTCATAGGTTACTAACTATATGAAATGCCAATAAAATGCAGTTTTTGCAACCTGTGGGGAAGCGTTATAGCGAGGACGAGATTAATTTTACTGTAAATGAGTGGTTCGGCTTTTTACTTGGACATTTAGGTGCTAATAATTGATGACTACAAAATTTGTGATATTAATATATTAGATGTTATGATAAATGTTAATTTGCATGTGATTTGATAATTATTATTGTGTGTATGATGCATGTGATATGTAAATTGCTGGTACATATCGGTATTCTTAATTGATGGCTAGCAAAAATGGCGCTAGCCCCAGAAACAAAAATATTTTTTTTTATATTGATTATTATTAGTACCGGTTTTTAATAATAAACCGGTACTGAAGAGAAATTTAGTACCGGTTTTTAGACTAAAAACCGGTACTAATGATACCAAAATTTTTTTATTTTTAAAATAAAACAGTTTGCTAACATTAGTACCGGTTTTTATTTAAAAACCGGTACTAAAAGTATTATTTTTAGTACCGGTTTTTATTAAAAAACCGGTACTAATGTTAGCCGCTGGTTTCCCCCGCAAATTGGGCCCTGTCTTCAGTACCGCCTATTTAGTACCGGTTATTAAATATCTTTAGCACCCCCTATTATTAGTACCACTGCAAAACCGGTACTAAAGATTCATAATAAATCGGTACTAAAAAAATAATATGGCGTAGTGAATATATTAGCTATATATATTACCTACAAATATTTATATAATAATTTTGTCAAACAACCATATATTCGTAGCTTCATCGATCGATAATAGAAATTTAATGACCCTTGATGCTTCAAATAATACAGAAATTGCATAAAACTAACTTTATAGAGGCCAAAAGTGGACTGATGATCTTCTCTTTTGCGTTTGAATGAATCAAATTATAACTGTTCTTTATATATTTTGTTTTGGAAAACAAAGCATTACTTTATTAATCCTACGTCGACATGGCACATTTGTTCCTCTTACCTTTTTTCTTGTGTTCTTTTGAGATCTCAAAATTCCCGGAAGTTCTTCAAGTTTTGCAAGTTTCAACCAAACTTCCCATAAGTTGGTTGCACACGCCCATAAGTTTGTTGTACACTGGCTTGTATTTATTGGATGGCCGGTGATTAGAATTAATTGCATGAAGAAAATAGCAGTCAACCAGATTTTCTTTATTGGAGAAAATAGTCAACTGTTCACAGGTTTAAGACTTAAAACTTACTGATGCAGGAAAAAAAAAAAAACTAAACATTTAAAATGCATAGTCGGTTGCTCCAAGTTATAAACAAATAGAATCTTCTACCTGTAGCCATATGGAATTGAGATGCAGATTTAACGACCCATTAGTTTTTATATATTACTTAAAACAATAAATAGATTGTATGTGCATGGTACCATGGTTAATTAATTATACCTTGAAAGATTCTTCTAGTAACAAATCCATTCATACAACTTTTTATGATGTCTGTTTGTACATTGAGATACCCGGTTTAAGTATTTCGATGAGCATGTGATGGCAATAGATATGTAAGATATGTTCTATTATCTATATGCCAAACATTCAAACCACATATAGAAAGAAATCACATTATCCCATACTACATTAATTTAATTAAACCTCACTATGACGTGTTCTCCTAGCTGTAAGGCTGTAAGCCTGTAACACATTTTTATCTCTTTTATCTCTTTATATCGTGTCAAATTTAGATCACAAAGCAAATAGAAGTAATGAAAATACATCCCCCCGGTTTTAGGAGGTCATAATCAATGAATAATTTAAAATTATGACCGCAGTAAGTATTGACAAAAAAAGAGTAAAAGAATGGCTAATCATTTTGAGTTAGGTCTAGGGCAAACCCTAGCCTAATTAGGCTAGGAAAACATTAAACATGATTGTTTCATATGCACAAGCAAAGTTGAAACTTTGGCGAAGGCGCCAGATTTGTTACTTTTTTTCAACATGATCATACAGGTTTCACTATCTAATTTGGGATGCTAGCTACACGTGGCTTCCATTTAACCCACAATCTGTCTCATGATCAGTTGCATGATTTGTGTTGATTCCTTCACTCTTTCAACTTTGTCATCACGATTCACGACAGTGGTGCAATTACCAAATTAAAATGAACTCTTAATTAATATCAAATTAAATTAATTTGATGAAGTCTAAGTCCAGTTTCTTCCAAATTAAGTAATGTTTTGTGACGATCATTTGTGCGGAGATATATGATTTCAGCTGAAAATCCCACCCAACACGTCTAGCAAAACCATTTGGGTTTGCTTAATTAACATATATAGCATTTTTGACTTATTTCCTTACGTACAAAATATTAAGGGAATATAATTTGATAATTCTAACAGTCAGCCTCGAGTTCGTCAAAAATTAATATAAAATATAAAAATAGTTTTTGTCATTAAAGTAGATAATATCTATTAAGTTTGGTACGATTTGAGATATGTTTTATCGATGGAAAATCGTTAAAATATAATGCTTGCTTTTTTCTTGATGAACGATTGTTTCATTTGTCCAAATTAATTAAGATTTGATACGTGATCTCATATATATATATATATATATATATATAATATTTTAATAATTCTTTTACTATTTTATAACATATCCCACAAAAAATATTAATTATTTTACTTTTTTATAATTTTATATATTTTTCAGAAAGAAATCTGAGAATCCTTCTTGTTTCAATTAATATGCTTTGGTAGTGTACTTCTTATGTACAAAAAAAGTTTGTCATGTATTATATTTAATTTTTATTTTGCCTAATATTTTTTTATGGGCAAACCAATTTTTGTAATGAATATGCTATGAGATCATGTATTATAGACTACATTTTCGAACTCAATTGCTGTCAGCAAAAAGAAAATAAAATATAGATACAACATATATGCATATAAGCTCCAAGGAAATAATAGATTATATGAAATTCAGTATATATCCATGAACTTTCCGGCTTTTATGTATTAGCCTCAAATCTATAGATATCATATCAGGCAACCTATATGTTTGTAAGGAATATGCTATGAAATATTATATAGACTAGATTCTCGAACAGTCGAACTTACTAATTAAATGACACCTTATTATAAACAAAAGTTAGAACAATTCATCATAAGTAAACTCCATCCAAAAAAACAATGAAATTTCAGTATGTCCAAAAACTTTCCGACTTTTACATATTGGCCTCAAGTTCTAGTTCGAGTTCAATGTTGCCAAAGTACAAACATGCACAAATTAAGTCGCTTCCGTGTGTGGTAGGCCCACTTGTACCAACCATGTATCTTGTTTGCTGCTCTTTTGCCTTGTTGTGTGTATTACCAGCTAGCCTACCTATGTTGATTATCTTTCTATTTTTGTGTGGAGCAAATTAAGCATGTGTGTACAGTTTAGTTTGCCTACTACGTATACTCCAACAGTTTGTTTGGTACAATGGCATCCACTCCACTATGCGAAATTTTGGTTTCTGTAACGGTTAATAAAAGACTTCTGTAACGGTACACGAAACGTTACTGTAGCCCCCGTTACAGAATGTCTAATAACCGTTACAGATCTATAACGGTTATTAGACAACAACCGTTACAGTAGCCCCCTCTTCTGTAACGGTTATTATCTAATAACCGTTATGGTATACGCAAGGGAAAATCTGGTACTGTTTTTTGTAGAACATGTGTAACGGTTATTAGATAATAACCGTTACAGAATCCAGTCTTCTGTAACGGTTATTATCTAATAACCGTTATGGTATTGTGGACGGAACAGGTGTGGTGTTTGGAGAACTTCTGTAACGGTTATTAGGTAATAACCGTTACAGAAGACTTGATTCTGTAACGGTTATTATCTAATAACCGTTACAGATAATATTTATAATTAAAAAAAATGAAATTATAATATTCTGTAACGGTTATTATCTAATAACCGTTACAAAAGTCTTAATTTTTTTTTTGAGTTTTGCCTGTTTGATTGGCTAGCCCCAATTTGCTAGCCGAATTGGTACCAAATTGGTACCCAATTTACATTAACAAATGCAGCATATATATATATCACAAAGCACACATATATCAAACATATATAATCATGCATATCACACAAACAATAAACAAAGTATTTACATATATCACAAGTATAATCAAACATGACAAGTCATCAAATAACACATTTTAATCAAAATAATACCCCTTGCATGAAGTCCATAACTTCTGTCACGACACCATCAATCATTTCTTTATTGTATGGTACTCCAACCGGGTCGATCATCTGCATATTATGATAAACAAGTCAAAAATATTATTAGTTAGATCATGAAATTCTAAAATCTAATTGTTTGATCAAATGTTATTAGTTAAAAGAATAAGTTACTTACATGAGGTATTTCCTGAATTGCTATCCAATAAGATAATACGTTTTTCATGGCGAGCATTGTGAAATATCCACATTCTGTGCAGCCCTTTTGTATCGGACACTAATTAAAGATCCAACAAGAAATATAGTTAAGATTTTGCACAGTTTCAGAAACCCTAGGTAGCTAATATATTTTTTTAAGTCTCGTACCTGAATTTTGTACCAATCAAATGTTGTTCGGGTCCTTGCATTATATTTTCCATTTTCCATAAGATATCGCTTGTATATCCTGCATACAATATCATTAATAGCTTAAATAGAACCGTACTTAGTCCTTATCTCAATATCAAAATTTCATTTAGAAACGAATACTTACTGGGTTATGAATCCCTTAATCAATATCTTTGGATTCTTGCGCTCGATAGAATCTGCTATTTGAACGGTGCGCTTCTCGACATTAATAACAAGAAGGACCCAATGAAAGCTGCAAGAATAGAGATTATTGTTTTCATGAAAATGAAACAAACATGTAAACGAGATAATTGATATTTTATTAGTTATAATTGTCCTTACTCTTGTAAATAAGGCAGAACCATATAATTGGATGAATATTGCGCGAATGACTTCATCAAGTAGTCCGCAGCTTGGTTTTGTTCTTGTTTGATTTTAGGAGCAGACAACATCTCTGGATCTAATACGGTGATGTTGTTTTCTCCCTCTGAAAGTTCATTCATCCAAAACCTACACTCACGGATATTAATTCATACATTTTTCACCTCCAATTGAATACGGTACTTTAAAAAAATATTTTAAAGGTTGAAAATTCATACCAAGAGTACAACTTGACGATCGACACGTTTAGAGATTCTCTTCTAAAGCATTGGAGGATGTCGCACAATTCAACGTTGAACTTAACCTCGCCGCTGTGTGTACCCCAAACATCACATTTATGCAACTCAAAATTTTTCTCAAGCTCTGGTTGGAGCATCAATAGTTCATACAATTCTCGTTCGGATGGGGTAAGCTTTTCAATTGCATCCTGCTCAAGTAGCGGATCGCGAGCAACAATCGACCCTGAAATAATCAGACACAAAAGAATAGATTATTCGACGTTGAGCACCAATCTACCCTGAAACAATCAATTGAACTAATTAGGTTTTGGATGAACCTGCACTTGGAACCTTTGGACTCTCGATCACCTTTTTCGCCACCGCCTTGCTCGCATCTGACTTCTTTTTTATCAAACTCTGCATTCAATGTCATCACATAATTAATTAGTGAGTTCTACTAGAGATGGATGAAATAAATTATCATAATTAAATAAAACGATACCTTGTGGCCTATCTCCACCAAAAATGACGGCCATGGGAATCGCCCTCCTATATTATTTCCTAATAGCTCATCTGACCTACCTGGGACTTGCCACTGACGAAAATCATCGCCTACTCGGAGAAGATGGATATAGAGTTGTTGATCAGTTAGTGGCACGCCGTGTACGATCTGACCAACAACACTCGGAATAATATTTCCCTCGGCCACCTTAATCTTCTGGTTAAGATGATCAAGGGAAAAGAGATCGCACGGCGTTTCTTCCTGAAATTCAGTTCGATCAGAAACCCTAATGCTAAGCCAAACATAAATCTAAATAGAAAAGAGAAAAGTGATCAATATGAACCTGAACAACGCTTCTCGGATCTGGAGGCATATAGCTTGAGGCAACCGTTCGGAATAACTGCTCGTTTGGCATTCCTGAGTCTACCTCAGCTTCAACGAATGGCTGGTACGGCGTCACAAATTGTTGCGGAGCTTGAAACTGCAATCCGCTACTGGCCAACCATTGTTTCACCTCCTGAAAATTATCAAGCAACCGGATGATGAATAATAGTTTTCATTCATTTTGATTACATTTTGACTGTCAAAAAGGATTACCTGAAAAGCTTCTTGTCTCGCCGCATTCATTATCTCCTCGGAGTGAATCAAGTCCCTTTTGGTTTTCTCAGCGGCTTCAGCTGCAACCCTGCTCATCAATTCTTCAATCTGGTCTGGTGCCATCCATCCTTCATGCGCATCCTTTCTAGGCTTTCTTTTATACACATCTTCCTTCTTGGTCCATAAAGGATATCCCCTGATTCTTCCTGGATGTTCTGGCCTGTCAACCGCCCGATTTAAGATTTCTTGTTCCGGTATTGACCCGGAATTGATTTCACCAGACATGGCACTCAACCGACTGAATGCCTCAATAGTCGACGAATCAGAGCTATGGAACGTGTAAGTATCTAACAAGCAACAAACAAATCTTATTAATAATCACAAAACAGAATTTGAAGTTAGCATATATAATAAGTATTTACATGTGTAAGTACCTTTATCCTTCGTAGCCACAGTCCTTCCCATGAAATACCTTTGACTCCTCGGTTCCAAATCGCCGATGGTAATGCTCGTGGAACCGGCCCCTTCAGAATCTCCGGGTATGACAATCTTGTCTGTAGGTTTCCATGAACCTTTTTTTCCTCTATAGCCAGTGGAACCCATCCTATGAGGCTCTTTCCATTTCTTTCTCAACTCTTTCGCTTTGTTGCTCTTTTGTACAAAATCTGCACCCGTCCTTTTGTTGAAAAATTCTTCCCATTCCTTTTGTGAGATTGGGTGTTTATCGCATGGATTTTTTGGATTGTTTGGATCGGCATTTGTGATGTACTCCTCAGCAATCCTACTTCTATATTTATCCAATCTGGAGAGTCTGCTGGGTGTCTGAGCATGCCATCGCCTTTTTTCCTGCAGTCTGCGTGCCATCTTAACAATTTGGCATCCTTCGCGTTAGAGAAAAGCCGCTGAAATCTTGGTATTATTGGTAGATAAAACACCACTTTTGCAGCTGGTCCCTTACTACCTTCATCTTCAATTTGATCGTCCCTCGGTTTATACCGTGACGCATTACACTTTGGACATTTATGCAAGTCTCCGTACTCATTCCGGAATAATATGCAGTCATTTGGACATGCAT
The DNA here is from genome assembly GCA_028095005.1 of Rhynchospora pubera. Lineage (NCBI taxonomy): Eukaryota > Viridiplantae > Streptophyta > Magnoliopsida > Poales > Cyperaceae > Rhynchospora > Rhynchospora pubera. The sequence goes on along the minus strand of CM051462.1, from coordinate 82,136,435 downwards.
GAATTCTCTCAACTCCAATTTTTAAAGGACATAACATCTTTTTAGCCTTATAAATTGAATCTGGCAACTGGTTATCTTTTGGAAGAAATTCTTTATGTAATAGTTTGAGCAAAGATGTGAAACTTGCATCACTCCATCCATTTTTGGCTTTAAGATTGAACAGTTTGAAAACAGCATTAAGTTTTGACAATTCACAACCAGGATATAAAGCTATTTTATCTTCTTCACGTAACATACCAAAAATTTCAACATTATCAACAAAATTTTCATCCACATTGTTCACAATTTCATCTAAATCGGCATTAAATTCTGAGTTATCTACATTTCTATCATCATCTACATTCTCATCATCAAATACATTGACATCATCAATTTCATCATCCAATGATACATTTTCTTCCTCATACACAGAATCCAATACATTTGTGCTAGTACTATCCCCCCCATTCTCTCCATGGAGTGTCCACCGACTATAATCCGGTTGAAATCCATTTATAATCAAATGAGCCTTCACTTCTTCAAAATTAGACCACTTCAACAAATTCTGACAAACACGACAAGGACAATACATTTTATCATCTTCTTTCATTTTCAAATTCTCTTTAGCACAAACCATAAATTCTTCAAGTCCTCTCAAAAATGTAGACGAGCATCGATTACTTGAGTACATCCACGTCCGATCCATCTGAACAATAAAATTTATGCAAATTATTAGGGTTTCGGACCAATTTGTCATATTAGGTTTTCGGACCGGTCACCATCCTAGCCCGCTCTTTGGATACTCTGTCTCATTAGCGAGCGTACGTTAGATGCAATGTGCTATCTGAGAAAAATTCGGCAGCATTTCCCCTTATGTTCCCTGAATACGCCAACACACGATTGCTCGTGCGTACGTATCCGTGGGAACACAAGGGAAATGCCGCCGAATTTTTCTCAGACAACACATTGCATCTAACGTATAACTCGCTGTCCTAAATGAGACAGATCGTATCCAAAGAGCAGTACTCCCGACCGGGAGTACTATCCGAGATTAATCCCTAATGGATTAATCTCGGACGGGCAATGACCTAAATTCAGTTGAGTTCCGGTATTTGGTTCCTATATGACAATACGAAATTCATGCCTATATATATATATATGCAAATTATTAACGAAATGCAAATAATTTAAAAAAAGAGAAGTTCATGAAAATATACTTTCAATTGTGTGCCTTCCGATCCGTTGAATCGTGCGACTTATCCGGCCGATGTAAGATCTTCTCCTATTCAATGATATCTTGAAATATATAAAAAAACAAAAATAACCATTAAATTAATGAAAAAATCGAAATAAATAAGAAAAAAATGTAAAAAATAAATTACGGTTCAAATTTAATTTTTTTTACCTTAAATCTGCTCTCCTTCTTATTCTCTTTCTAATTATTATTTTTTCAGAATTTTTAGAAATTTTTGGCTATTTTTTTGGAGTGAAGCCACCACCACAAATTCGCAATAAATGAGAAGATCAGAAAAGAGTAAAGTGATGCGGCGCTCTAGCTGTGAGTTTGTTGGGATGGGGAGAAGACCTAAATACAGAACAAACTATTCTGTAACGGTTATTAAAAAATAACCGTTACAGAATCATAAAAATATAAAAAAAAAGCCGTTACAGAATCATAAAAACATTAATAAAATTCGTGCTAAAATATGTAACGGTTATTAGAAAATAACCGTTACAGAATCATTAAAAAAATAAAAAAACGTTAACCTACTGTAACGGTTATTTGCTAATAACCGTTACAGAAGATGGTTGATATTAATATATTTCTTTTTTCTTTTCTGTAACGGTTGATAGATAATAACCGTTACAGAATATAAGAAATCTGTAACGGTTCTAATCCAACAACCGTTACAGAAGGTTGATGCATTTTTTTCCCTGACCATGACGGAAATGTTATTACGGTTGTTTAATAATAACCGTTACAGATTTGTGGCGCCAATTTTCCCGCCTAATGCCTCACTATTCTGTAACGGTTCGTTACAGAAGGTCCTTTTTCCCGTAGTGCTCTTTCCTGGTTAGCATCCAAATTTCCCCTTTTATCTTGTGCTCTTGCTTTAGTCGTTAATTAATACACACTCAATTTCTCTGAAAAAGAAAAAAGGAAAATATTTTGAAACGGCTGATTAATTATGACTATTGTATTTGACTGATGTGGATCGAACTTGTCGCTGATAAATGGTCACTATCTTGAAATAAATGGAAGTGTAACTCAAGGAAATCAATGAAACATAAGCTTGTTGGAATGGTCAATTATTGAGTTGACAGTTTACAAAGCGCTTGCTCCACATTAAGTTAACATGATTAGTCATGACCATATGAATCATACACAAGTTTGATTGATGGCTAATTATTGAGTTGACACTTAATTAAGAGAACCGTAATAATTTAACACAATTAATTACCTAGTCAACATATGAATCATAGGAGAAAGATGAATTGGCATTTGCCTTAAATATATTGAGATACCACGTGGAGTCTAATTAACATTTGCACCATCCAATTTGGAAAAAGTTGTTAATCTGATCTGAACAGTCTCGGTAGTAATAAACTAATAATATCGGAATGGTTTGAATTAGTGTGGCATGCAATATTGATCGAATGACAAGCTAATCAGAATTAGAGTAAATCAAACCCGTTCAATTGAAAACCTACCCAACCCGTTCAAATGCCACCTATGGTATAAATCAACAAACAAAAATTTGAGAATATTGTAATAAAATATAGCAAAAAATATAACGCTAGTATGAAATTAAACCTATTTTGCCACCACCATATAATGCGGGCCCCACAGAGAGCAGTGGGTTCCACAATATATAGGTTGTGGTCTTGTGGATGATATAATTAAAGAGCAAATTAATAAATTATTTACTGGAATAAACTTAATAAACTGCATCCCGTAACAGATATCGATCTCGCCTTTTGTTTCATCATATTTTAGTCTCAACCCTTCGTATTCTCTTTTTTTTTTTTTAAATAACGTATATCCAGATGATAGCATATATTTAAATATTTTATAGGCCAAATAAATATTATATTTTTGAAATTCGAGAATAATCAGATTCTGTTTTTGTCTACGTCCGCCTAACATAACGAAAATTTTAAAAAGACAAGACCCAGCAACCACTCAAATATATATTGACCAGAAAAATTATCTCAAATAATGTTTATTACTTTATTTAGTTGTAAAATTATATATCCCAGTGTCTTTTTCTAAGAAGACAGATTCCCTAATAAGAATGGCTTGGGATATGTCAATGTGGTCGGCGAAAGGAAAAAATTTCTTCTCAGCATCATGATTCTCTTCAGGAAAAAAAAAGGGAAAAAAATAAAAAGAAAAATGGTGGTCCTTAATTAATATGTTGTCGCCATTAATTGTTCCAAAAAATTAAAATTAAATATATAGGGATTCATAGTAGAGGGATGATTGCTGCTCGCTCTAGATAAAAATTGTGCTCCGTTGCTATCTCACATTAGTGATCTGATTGACATTAACTTTAATGACCTTAATAATGATTGTGTACCTTTATCATGACTCGTTTGTCATGATTCAGCTTTGAACTATTAATGCAGTACTAGATTACTCAGGCAACTTCCTCCCAGCTAGCGTTTTCTATAGAAGTGAATTGATGACGATGGTCCTAACTGTAAATTAACTCCCTATCTCTATATTGAAAATAAATTTATTTTATCAAAGTACGTAGTAATTAATGTGATTTTATCAAAATAAAATAACTAAAATTATGAATATATTTTTAATTATTTATATAGGTCATGTAAAAATAGGGTGCAATTTGAGTTCTGACTTGATTCTCCATCAACTGATTTAAAGAATTAATAATCCAGTTATTTTAATATTTTGATGAATGGTAATCATAAAAATACGGTCTAGCTAAATGATCAAATGAAATATTTTTCCGAGATTCCATGTGGCAACCACATTTACAATCCACTGGACAAATATTAGCCTTCTAAGTTCTAAGTTGTATTCTCATCCACAAAACTGATTGTGCAAAAATAAGATTAGAAATTATATATTATTGTTTAAAAAATAATTAATGGTGCAAATTAGATGATATTAATTTGGACCATCTAAGTGAATAGTCAGCATCAAAATAATTGTTTGCGACCACAATAAGATTGGATTCTCTATATATATGTCTAATTGCTTCTTCGAGACATTTTGCTTGATTATGAATATATTGCAAACAAATGATCATTTCGTCTCTTACAAGTAAACAATCATTGCTATTTTTTTAGACATGCTAGATATATAGCGGCTTTCTAGAGACCGTAATTGCTATTGATTTTAACTAGTGATTACAACGACCGTCAGAAAATGAACATATATATATTGACTCCCAGTTACTAAAATTTTTCATTAGTGCTTTGTTTTCTATATTTTCTGTTTTTCTATATACCACTGTGTAGATTATCTTGATTAAAAAATATTTGATAATAATAATTAATATCCAAGTTTAATTTTAAAATGTTATATAATTTTTTTAATAAATTATATCAAAATTTTGCTTAATTTGAAATTTTCATTAATCACCATGAAGGCATCGAACAATTTAAAATGATAACCATCTTACTTTTAATGATAATTAATAATAGCTAAAAGATTCTTAACTTATATCAAATATATTATACATACAGTGTATCTAGTAAAACGGACGTTCGTTCAGTCAATGCTAATTTTTTTTTTTAAGTCCGATTCGAGTTCTGACCGATCATAGCAATTTGTAATAATTTGTATACAAAATAAATGAGCAAAAATAAAAATAAATAATTCAACTTCCGTTCTAGTCCCAAATCATAGCTTAAAATGCGGAATCCTTTCCTCAATTTCTTGACTTTCTTCAAACAAATTTAAAAAAAAAACAAAAAAATAAGAAGCATGAAAATTCCTTTGACTTATTTTAATCTATCGAGATAGGTCGGTAGCATGACATGGACGACCTGTACCGCACGGCTGTACCATGAATAATCAATAGCCATTGTACGTCATTGATTCTCTCAAAAAAAAATGAAATAATTCAATGAACGGTTGTGATTAATCCACGATGCCAAGACAACAATCCGGATCTTACAGCGAAACGCGGTGTCTCACCTTTGCGACAGTCCGTACCAATTACTCCGCCTTACACTATGGGTCCCACACCTGCCACGTGTACATCTCACGGATTTCAACGGTCCATTTTTCGACCGTTGGAGCGCGTCTCCCATGTGGGACCACTTCCACTATCTCTACGGACTCTCTTGATCATTTGTGTTTTTTACTATGTAGATATCTGTGAAACAAATTACAAATATATTATAAAGAAATGTTCAGAATAGTTGTCAGGTAACTGCTACACTGAAAGCTATAATTCATATATTTCCTTAACAACCAGTCATAGATCAATAAGTAAGGGTTGATCAGTGATAAGTACAAGTACTATTTCATCTGCACCGTCCAAATCTAAATGGGGCCCATGTATCATTGGCACACATGCTTAACGGACTCTAGATTTTTCCATAGTGGACTACACTATTTTTTAAAAGTTTCTTTCACTAAACACCTTGAAAAGTTTCTTACTGTTTTTTTTTTGGAAAGGTAAACTAATTCAGAGGCAACCTCCGGCTCAAAATGTAGAAAAAAATGGCTCTCATCTTCCAAAAAAGAAAAGAAAAAAATCTAAAACAAATGAACAAAATTTTAAATTTATTATAAATGTAGAAACTTATATTATATTTTAAAAAATAGAGGGTTTGGAGTGAAAACTTGGCCAAAACAGTGCCGCTTTGAAGTGGCTCCTAACCAAAAGGGATAAACACGCGAAACGTCACTCACATATCCCCCTATCAAGGGGCATTTAATCCGACGGTCCAGGTTTCTTCTTGGTTTTATATATAATATAACTTCGCCATCTCTCCTTCACAATTTCTTCTAAAACAGAGTTCAAATATACAAAAGAGAACAAGAGAGACGCTGTGAAAGAGGCAAAGAGCGGTGCGTGCATTCTAGAGAGAGAAACAAGAGAGAAGGAGAAGCAAAGAGAGTAGTTCTACACAAGTTAGAGAGAGAGACAGTGAAAGGAGGAAGCTTTCATCTTTCTCTCCTATTGTGTGCAGTTTGTGCTAGTTAGAGAGAGAGAGACGACACAAAGATGGGTTACACAGGTACAACAAGGTTGGTGACACTTTCTATTGGGGTGGTATGGACTGCCGTGATGCTTCGATTTATGGGTCCGAGCGCTTACGTGTCGCTCTCTGATTGGTTGCCGAAAGTTTACGTGTCGATTTCCAGTTGGCTAACTCCTCCATACCTTTATTTGATAATAAATTGTATAATTCTCTCTATTGCTGCTTCCTCCCGTTTCAGCCCACCCAAAACTGTACCAGTTAAGGACAGTATACCGGTACCGGTGCCAGGAGCAGATCCAGTTCAGGTACCAGTGCCGGTACCAGTGTTAGTGGCATTAGAAGATCCTGTAACAGTGCAGGTACCTCCTGCCCCAGTACAGGTGCCAACTTCAGTGCCAGTACCGGTACCGAGGGAAGACCAAAAACCCATTTTTGAGATACCAGACATGGAAGATGAAGAGGAAGAGTTTGTGATAAGGGGCCCGAGATGGGATATGGAGAAAAGGGAAGATGAAGAAATGGCACCTGTGGTGTATACCGACTCGATGGTGGAACCGATGGTGCGTGCTGATTCCATGGAAATGCCAATTGAATATGCCAAACTGACTGAGTCGGCAGAGAAACCACCGGTTTCTTCTCGGTTCAGCAGGAAGAGTGTTCGGCCCAGCCCCGAAGGTAATTTTGTCCTTTTCTAGGAGTTTATTTTTTAAATTCAAATGGCTATTTAGTGATTTATATAGTTACATTATGCATGCACAGTTGTGCTATATATAAGACTAATATACAGAGGAATTTGTTGCAAAGCAATAGAAATTAACAAATTGGGTGCCTAGTATAAAATAATATAAATTATGTGCATGCATAATATAAATTTACAATTGATTTGCAGACATAAATAGTAATAAAAAAAATGGACACATCTTAGATGAAGGGATAGTTTTTCTATACCTAAGACATTAGTATCATCTAGAACCAGAACGCAGTTATAAGCTACCCTTAGTTTAGAAAAGGTATGCTGGTGAATTTTTTCATTGATTTTTTTTTTCTGAAATAATATACCATAAAATTCACATGCTTAAAATTTGTTATATGGATTTTCAGGCAAGGCTCTTCGTGTGGCCAGATCACGCAAGGGAGAAACTCTTGAATCCACATGGCGCGCGATCACAGAAGGCCGGCAATTGCCTCTTGCGCGCCACCTAAAGAAATCAGATACATGGGAGACACGTGCCCCACGAAATATCAGTGATGATGTGGTGCCTCCACCTGGCCCCCTGATGCGCAAGGCTGAGACATTTCATGAGAGGGCAGGTGATGATTCGCCGTTGGCCAGCTCAGGGGAGAAGAAGATTAAGAGAGAACCATCGCTCGGCCAAGATGAGTTGAATCGAAGAGTAGAGGCATTCATCAAGAAATTTAATGAAGAAATGAGATTGCAAAGGCAGGAATCTTTTAAACATTACATGGATATGGTCAACCGAGGGGTTGATCAGTAAAATATAGAAGTTTTGGGGCCCTAATGCATTTTGTTTTTTATTTTCATTGTAGAAATGCAAAGTAAAAGTATTAATACTCTTCTTCTTCTGTTTTTTTTTTTTTAATCTTTTTCTCTGAAGAATACAGGAGCTGCCTGTGATGTTTTATACTAATTTTATTATTGTTTAATGTCTAACTTGATATGCTTGATGTGAGGATATAATTTAGGTTTGCTTGTGTTTTTATAGTGTGCACCTGAGGGTTCTAGGAGGTAGCTGAGTACAATGTTTACATGAAAGATTTAGAAGGTGGTTGAATTCTGAAGAGTAGTTGAAATGACAAAGTTCCAAATTATGTACTAATGAGATGGTACCAGTTAAAATTGTATTCATTGCTTGTGATGTTGACATGTAACAACCAAAGTTAAGGTTTGTTCAGGCTTGAACTTAATTGGTTTTCACCTGTTTTATGTTATTTTGGGTTGATTGAACTATAGTTCATGTCAATTTTACAACTAATTTGATACTGATGTTTTAAGAAACTGCCAAATAAAATCCAAAATTACCGCTGTCGTTACGAATCAAACCAGATATTTCTTCTGTTAGGACTATTTGTTCCTGATACCGGACAACTGAACTAGTGATATGGTTCTAGCAGCTGTTGATAATTGAGCAGATGGTACTGGATACTGTAGTTAATAAATGAACATCACTCATTTTGTCCCAAAAATTACAAGACATCTCATAGAAAGGGCATTTTATGCAGTTCTTTCATCCACACAATTTTGGTGTAATTTGAAAGCATTTAACCAAGTGAGACTAACTGTGAAATTTTAAGAACTGACTGTTTAAATAAAAAAATTACCAGAATATAACAAAAGATGTATGTGATTGCCATATTCAAGGATTAATTAAATTGTTTAAAGGTTCAGATTACTATATGGTCATACAATCAACGTTACAATACTCAATGAAAGATTCAAGCGCTGTCTTTCTGATCAAATATAGAGAATGTAGAAAACAAGAGTAATGCTAGAATCAAACATATAGGACGTCAAACACGATTAAAATATCGATCATTAAAATTTGAAATGGCCGATCCAAACCGCTCAATATGATATCTTTATTAAAATATCTTTGAAAATCAAAATTTATATTTTTTCGAATTTTTTAACTATTTTTTTCGAATTTTCAAAATTGGAGGGTTCAGAACTTTTTAGATTAAGCATATAAAAATATTCCAAAAAAATAGTAAAAAAATTTGAAAAAATATAAAATTTGCTCTCCATGGAGATTTTATAACATACAATAGTTTGAGCGGTTTGGATCGGCCATTCTAATCTTAAAAAATTAAATTTTATCATGTTGGACAGGTGCTTGTGTCCTATATGTTTGACACTAGTCACTCTCAGAAAACAAATGCACTAAAATATCTTGAAAGCAGTAATTGCATAATACATATCCCTACTGAAATAGAAATAATAAAATTGGAATAGTAAGAATCTACAGAACCAATTAGGTGACCAATTATGATCTGTCCTGAGATTATATCTTGAAAGGTGACTAAACAAGTTATATTCAACAATGACCAGTTTCTTCGTCGCCTTGTTGTGTCAGATAACTGTGCATGAACAATATTGAAGGGGACTATATACTCAGCCTGAATTCGCACCATAGAATCAAACAAACGAACAAATATCCGAGCCAAATCTATTTTGTGCCAAGAGAGTTGAGGTAATTAATTTGTTTCTCAAGAAGAGTGCATGTGCCGTTTTCAAGTTTTCTTTTGTTATTTTTTTAAGAATGCAAACCAGGTTTGATTTAGAGACCTTAACTACATTATTAAATGCATCAATCACGCATGAAATTTTAACTACATTATTTAAGACAAACAAAGTGAACCATTAGACTGAGTATTGAGCATTATCAGTAATTTGACGATTCTTTTTTCACCCAACTTTTCTACTCTTCATATTAGTCGAATCGGTTATGAAAATGTCCACAATAAAGATAACCATACCCCACACGCGCGCACAACCAAGTCATCACTAGAACTGACATTTTTTTTTTTTTTACATTTTAAATTGGTTAGTTTTCTTCAAACTATTTACAATATCAACCATAAATAGAGTAATGCTAGAATCAAACATATAGGACGTCAAATACGATCCAAACGTCGACCATCAAATATATAACCTTACTTTTCAGTTATGCCGATTCCAATTTAAGATAAATTGTCGTGTTTGTTAAAAAAAAATATTAATGGACTATCTTGATCCAATTTAAATAAGTTGTCCTACAATTTTGGGCCTCTGTTCAGGATTACATCCCATGGGCCATGTCTTTCAGTTTCATCCCATCTCGTGAGTCGTTGTTAAAGGTTCCAAAGGGCCGTTTGGATGAGTTGGGAATTTAGAGATTTTTCTATTTCTAGATATAAATTTATTATAAACAATTCAAACTCTTCATAAAGTTACACACTTCCCAATAAATTTATGCCTAGGAATAGAAAATTCTCCAAATTCCTAAGCGATCCAAACGACCCAAAAAAAATACAAGTGTACAACACAGCCACATCATCTTTTTCTACTTCCCGTTGATTTTACATTGTCCGATGTGGGCAAATTAGAAGGTTTAAATAGACCGAAACACATGAACCCGATGTGGAGAATTTCTATTGTGTTGAAATTTTTTATAATACAAAAATTAAGCCATTTAACCGATTCAATTTTTATCTCTCACTTCCAAATCGGACATCTGTTTTTGGGTAGTAGGCAAAGCATAAACTATAATTTTTGTAACAAATGAAAAAAAAATGTTCATATAATTTGAGAAATGCAGACAAAGATAAAAAAGAAGATTGAGCTTAATTATAATCCCTTGTATAGTGGCATGTAAACAAATTAATTACCGTTTATAATTGAGGTTAGTAGTGTAAATTTGCCTACTTAGAGTCAGAGACTTTGATCAATTTTGGTTTAAAATCGATCAATTGAAGATAGAAAAGAGAGAAACAATAGAAAGGTAAAGAGAGTAATTTTCATTAATTTTCAACAGTTCGTTTACAATAATCACATCCTTGTTTGTATACTAGGGTCCGATTACAAGTCTAACTCTAACACAGCCGATATTGAAAAAATAATAATAATAAAAAAAAAATCTAACACAGCCGTTAGTCCCAATCCACTCCGTCTGATGGAATAATCCTGAGCGCTCATCTTGGTTAGGTTCCTGATCGTAGCATTAATTAATAACATACTAAAGTTTGGTTGCATCAAGAATGGTGCTATGAACAGTAACTTTTCTAAATTTCCATTCCGATTTTCCATCTGAATTATCCGACCCTGCTTGCGTCGTACAGTTGGATCTACACAATTCCTAGAACACGAGTTTAGAGCCGTCCGATTCTGCTACCTTCACCTGCTAATTTCCCATGTATGATCGAGAGAGGAGCAAAGCTAGATTTTCTCCTCTACCTCCACCTGCTACGAAACAAAAATTGTAGTTATATTGCGAGTAAGTTGATATCTTTTTCCTGTTTCCTCTTTTAGGTTCCCTTGAATTTGTTAGGAAAAATGAAAAAATGGAACAGTTATGATTATGTTTCATTTTCCTCCTCACCATTTCGATTTTTTTTAATTAAGACAACGTTTATCTTGATTATGCCTTAATTTGTAATAGTTTTGTGTCAAATGCTCAGTATATCTTCAATTCGACCGAAAATTTTTCCCAACTAATAATCAACGGTGCTATTGACTCTCAGGATTAAACTGAGTTTTCTTTTACTGTTAGGAAAAAAAAAATTGACGCATGCAAACGAGATGCAACAAAGATCAAAAGCGATTCTGCAGCAAGTGTTGTAGCTGTACCATATGATATGGTGTGATACATATCCAAAAAAGGAGTTGGAAGGGATGAATAAAGTTTAAGAGTCTGTTCTTGCAAGAACTGAAGTAAGTGTTTATCACCGAATTGATTTATTACCACTACTCTTAACAATCATGGCATAGAGAAACTTACTGGTAACAAATGAATTAAATTATGGCTCACAAACTTCCTGCGTATTTGTCATGGACTTAATAGGTCTGGTTCTGATTAGTTATACAACTAATAGATGATATTTATTGATCAATTATGTCTTAACTAATATATAAGTTTTTATTTTGTACAACTACAAATATTACTACTGAGGTTAAGGAGTTAAATCATCTGAGGTGGAAGAGAAGAAAGATGATAATAGCCAAAAAAAAAAAGAGATGCTTAAACTGAAAAAAATATATAGACCTATAGTTGATCAAGACTATCCTTAATTTAAAATTATTTTTTGATGCTAATGATGTGACTTTTTCCCAACTGATGCATAGATGCTGTTAAGTTCTTTTTAGTCTATGCAGTGATTGTGACCGCATTCAAAACATTACCTTTTCAGTGGTCGTCAATTGCGTGTTGCACGTATAGTCTTCGACATTGTGTCAACCACAATGCACTGGCATTCTCTCCTTGCTTAGGACCCTTGTAAACTTCCTGCGTATTTGTCATGGACTTAATAGGTGAGTGGGGGCCTGGAGATTGAACTCTCCTTTACTGTAATTTCTGTAATTTGTTACTGCTTCTTTTTAATCACAATTCTGCCACTGGTATTTACCAGAAGGCCATCAAAAAAAAAAAAACATTACCTTTTCAGTTTATGAGCAATTCACTTTTTTGTGCCAAGGTAGACATGGAAAAAGTGAACAAATTCTAATTGCCAAATTTAATGAAAATAGGGTTTTTATCGATGCTTCTATTGGGGTAAATTTTAAGCGATATCTGACATACACTCACTTTTCCTCCTGATGTTATTAAAATTTTGTACAGGTAATTACTTCACACATTATATTTGTAACTCTTGAAATTTATAGCTGAGAAATGAGGACTTTTGAGTAATTAAAATAAACTTATATGGAAGCCAAGATTTTAATACCAACAAAACTAGATGAATGGAACCACACCACTGATATGACAAACAACAATGTGGTTGATTCAAACAATACTATTGATTCCAAAAAAAATAAATAATAAGATATCATTAATCATGAAAATAAATGATCAAATTGACTAAAATTAAATGATAGATGTACTGATTCAGATACATGAGAAGAGGTATCCGAAGCTGATACTTGTATGAGCTTGGAGATGAGAACTGCTTTTTCATATTCTTCAATTTTTTTACTGGTATGATCATCAAGAAGAAAACTGCTTTTTCATTTCCTTCAAATTTTTTTTTTCTCTCCACTTATTTATGGCTTGGTTAGTCTACAAAATCAGACACTGGCTGGCATCTCTTTTATTTTCTGTCATGTTTACTGGTATAGACCCTTTAATCTATGGTTGTGAATTTCAGATTTTCTTCTGCGGCCTTCTTGCCATCATATTTGGAAGTAGAGAGAGCTGAGGAGGGAAGGTGAAAACTAATTTGTTTACTGCTTCTTTGTTCTTACACGTATTTGGATAGTTGCTGATATCAGCTATTCTAATTAACCGTTGTAATTAGGATAGATAGAAGTTGTACTCGCAGGCTATAAATATATCACTCTGTACTTTTGTCGAGGAATTGAAATCAGCACAGTTCGTTTGCATTACATTCTGTCTTAGTTCTTTCTCTCTAAATCAACCTATCTTAAAAATCCTATTACGCCTTACTATTCTGCAAAAGTTGGATTATAATCTAAGTTTGTTATAAATTTGGAAAATAATTCCGACTATTTTTTATGTATAAATAAAACTACTTTATTAATAGATAGACAATTGATGATATTAGTGATCCGATAATTATGAATTGTCATTAAGGTATTGCGTTTGTGATACATCAATTAAGGTTTTGCAGGCAATGAAACAACCTACTTGATCCGTAATTTCAGGAGGCGTGCTAAAAGGCGACAAAAGGCGATTCCATGGCGAAGCGGAGAAACCTCCTTATCTCTGAAGGTGATGGGTGGACTAGGGTGGGACCTAGACAGCGCCGACCCCCCAAGAAACTCGGCCGCTCTAGCGCCGCTTACCACCACGGCTCGACAAGGAGACCTAGGCACTATAGACGCCCCAAGAGACATTCCATCCTATCCCTTTTCCCTAAACCCTACCTTCCTGCCAGCGCCGCTTCTCCCACCAACCCTGTTAGCTTGCCTCACAGCCGCGCTAAATCGATTTCCCCGCAACCTTTTTCCCAATTTTCTGGACCAGAGAGTTTTTTTAAACCCCTCCCTTCACTTGCTAACTTGCAAACTTTCAAAGCAATCCTTCTCCAATCCAAACCTTTCTCCCCCAACATTACAATGGATGATGGCCGCAGCAAGAGACCTCGCTCCTTTGCCACTGATAAAGCAAACCATTCTACTGTACCACCGGACACTGTTGGTTCTAGGCGGAAAGGTCGGTGCTTTAAGTGCAACAAGGTCGGTCATGACCGTGTAAATTGTCCTGGTAAGGCAATTTTGTGTGCCAATTGCAATGGTGTAGGCCATGAGGCAAGGTACTGTACAAATTCTCTCACGGCCGGCGCTAAAGCGGCTGAGGTTAGGAAGAAGAAAACCTTGGAGAACCTTCAGCCGAGAGGCTTTATTGGTGAGAAAGAGTTTCCGGAGGGCCGCCCCGACTCTATAGAGGTTTATGTACCTCAAGGACCCGACCAGATTCGTGATATTCAGAATCTCGGATCGGCTGTAGTCGTTGATGCTCGGCTTAACTTGTGCAAGGAGCCTGACAGCATTCAAGCAGCAATCATGGCAGCTTGTAATTTTGACTCTCCTTTCTCTCTCATTCACATGTCAGATGTCCGTTACATTTTGATTCTTCCAAAAGGCACAGACAGGGCAGATTTCATTCACAAATTTGGCCCAAAATTAGAGAATGTCGGACTTGTCTTGTATCCTTGGAGTGCACGTATTGACTCTGAACCGGTTGAATATAATTTCAAGGTCTGGCTTGACCTCCTACACGTTCCTATCCATGCTTGGAATAGACCATCTCTGGTCCCAATGGTGGCAAAGGCGGGGTTGTTACTGGATCATACTCCATTAGAGAGTGTCACCAGTCTTGAATCACTTCGAGTTGTGATAGCTGTTAAAAGCCTTTTAGATGTGCCCAACAACTTTGGACTCAATCTCAGGATGATCAGGAAGGTGATTCCAGTTCGAGCGGTAGGATGGACACATGAGTCAACTACGGCCAGGCCGCCAGTTGACCCGACCCCGTCCCAGCTGTATTTTGACAGCTTACAACAGCGACTCAACAACCAAGCCTTTAAAAGGCCACCTGGTAATGAAGGCAAAAAGTTCATTCCTGTTGACTTTGATGTCGCTTATGACACTTGGGCCAATATGCCAGAATCTGATGAAAAAGATCGTCTTGAGGCGTCTCTCAAAGGCTCTGCTTTTTGGGAGATAAGGAGGAAAAAAGAGATTCTCTCTACTGGTACTCGCATTCTGGCAGATCTACTGGACACCTCTAGTAAGCTCGGAACCGGGGATTTCGACCCTTTGGCGCTGGCAGCAATGCTAGCGGCGGCTTTTCAAGCAAAACAAGTACCTATTGGCCAATCCAGCAATGCTCAGCAAGGGGAGCCTGCTGCAACAGGCAATAAAGGAGCAGTCCGAAAACTCTTTTCTGCTGACGGAGTTCAAGTGCAGCCATTGGCCCAACCAAAGCCTACTTTACATGTGCAAGAGATAACGGACTCGGGTGCTGGTCATCTGGATCAGGTGGTCGGAGGTTCGAGTGTTGTTCCTTTATCTCAATCTGAGCCTTTGCAGCTGGAATTTCAGCCTGGGGACATGGATGCTATGCAAGTGAACCTTGATGCGCCACTTCTGCCATTGAAACCTACACCTGGTCCCTCTTCATCAGGTATTTCTTCCTCCCTTTATGCCCCTCCTTCTTCCTTGGTCTCTCACCACCCAACTTCTCTTCTGGTATGTCCAGGTGCACATGTACAATGTGATCAAATTGAACCAGACCAGTGTGAGTATGTTCCCACTGTCGGTACGGAAATTAAATCTAGTTGTCCATGCAATCTGGTGCTGAGAAGGAGTACTAGACTCCGTAAATCTTCTAAAATTTTTTCTAATTTTGTCTTAGACTCCAAGTCAAAGAGCAAGACAGTTGCTGCCAAGAGTAAGGCAGTAAGTGGGAAAAAGAAGATTGAGCAAGCTCTGCAGACGGTTGGCTTACAGCGTTGCACTGATTTTGAAGCTGTAACTGATGCCTCTGTTACACAAGAGGAGGATGATGGTTTACGCCAGTTTTGCGGACTGCTGGAGCAAGCCCGTGTAGCAACGGACTCCACCTCAGGACTGTCGCCCGATCAGGAGCTGCCGATTGGTTCTGATGAAGGCCTTGTATGTGATGATGAAGGCCTTGGAGGTGATGACGAAGGCCTTGATTTCTCCTATAGTGGAATGGAGGATGTGCAAATGGAAGACACCGAGCTTGAAGAGGTGTCCCTTGAAAAATGATTGCTTAATGGTAGCTGGATACCTAGTTTTTGGTTGTATTTTGATAACTAGGTTATTAGGAGTTATGGTAGAAATGATGAAGCATGGATTGGTTCTTGTAGTTGGTTTTTGGATGTACTATCTGTACCAACAAGTATGTTATTTCAGTGTGATTTTCAGCTTATTGTGCTGTTATTTATTTCTGATTTCGAATGTTATTTTAGTTAATCGGAATGTTAAGGTGTTATCATTTAATGATATATGTGTTCTAAGAAATATGATAGCATTGATGAAACATGTACTGTTTCTTGTAGTTGGTTCTTGGATGCTTTCTAGGTACCAACAATTTTGCTATTCTGAGTGTGATTTTCATGCTTATTATACTGTTTGTTTTTTATGATTTCTAACATTAGTTTAGTTACTTGGAATGTTAGGGGGTTATCAGATAATGATAAATGTGTTATAGTTAAAGATACTTTAAAAGAATCTCGTTGCTTAATACTTTGCTTGGAATGTGTCCCTTTGATTTCTCTGATTTTATTTCACTTGATTCTCAAGGGGCCAGTGGAGGGGTGTTGTTGGTTTGGTCAAATATGTATACAACCATTTCTTCTTTTAAACAATCTTTCTCTGTGACAGCCATTCTTGAGAAAGATGGTTACAAATTCATGGTAACGTCTGTTTATGGACCTATTCAGGATGCAAGCAAGGTTTTATTTCTTCAGGAATTGACTAACATCAGAGCTGCAAATGACTTACCATGGCTTTTAGTTGGCGATTTTAACCTCATCAGAGAAGTACACGACACAACAGGTGGAATTAGATCATTAGAGAGCATTTCGCTTTTTAACGATTTCATTAATAATGAAGGTTTAATTGACATACCCCTTAGTGGGAGGAGATTCACCTGGTCAAGTAAACGTCCTAATCCGTGCTTCTCTAAGTTAGACAGAGCGTTACTTTCTCACCACTGGTTCACTTCAAATCTCCTTTTTACCTTGAGGGATATGCCGGTCACTACTTCGGACCACACACCCCTTAAACTTTCTATCACCACGCCACGTACCAGCGTCAAAAGGAGCTTCAAATTCGAGAATTTCTGGCTAAAGTTTACAGAGGTTAACGAATTGGTTCATGAAGCTTGGAGCTCAATTAATTCTCATCGAGATCCCGCGGTGACCTTTTACAGGAAACTGAAAGCGGTCAGATTAGCGGTGACAGCATGGGCGAACATTAAGTTTGCAAACTGGAATAACTACTTATACAGATCAAAGTGGGTGATTAGACTGCTTGATCGTGTCGAGGAGAGGCGGATATTGTCTGCCCGGGAGTTCAAACTGAGAATAGATCTCAGAGAACATGTCTTTAACTTGTCCCTTTTAAAGGAGGCCAAATGGAAACAAAGGAGTAATATTAATTGGTTACAATTAGGAGATAATAACTCTAAGTTTTTTCATGCGTCTGTTAACGCAAGGAGAGCAAAAAATTTTGTTTCCTCTATCACAACAGATGAGGGCATGCTGCAGTCAGACGACGAGATTCTTAATGGGTTCTTTAATCATTATAAAGGCCTCCTCGGCAGCCGAGGTCCACACCCCCCTCCATTTGACCTGACAGGAAAAGTAGGGTCGTCTGTACAATTGCAAGATTTACAGTCCCCTTTCTCAGAATCTGAAGTAGACCAAGTTGTGTCGGCCTTATCTAATGACAAGGCATCGGGTCCTGATGGGTTCCCAGCAGAATTTTTTAAGAAATTCTGGCCAATCATTAAGCTTGACTTCATGGTCCTAATTAATCACTTTTTTCTTAACAAAACTCGTCTAGACATACTTAATAAGGCTACAATTTGCATGGTGCCTAAAGGAACTTCCCATACTGGGATCAACGACTTTAGGCCAATTAGTGTCTTGAACACAGTTGTCAAAATTATCTCTAAAGTCTTGGCTAACAGACTAGCCTTGTTCCTTCCGAAGTTAGTCAGTCCGCTTCAAACGGCATTTACCAAAGGAAGAACTATCATGGAGTCATTCCTGATTGCAAAAGAGAGTCTTCATTACTTTCATAAGAAGAAAATACCAGCCGTCTTGTACAAGGTTGACTTTGCCAAAGCTTTTGACTCTGTCAATTGGTGCTTTCTCACAAACCTTTTGATTGAGCGAGGGTTTCCTCCCCTTTGGGTCACTTGGATTCTGACTCTACTAAATTCCTCTTCTTCAATAGTAAAAGTAAATGGGAGGGTCTCTGTTCCATTTTCCAACTACAGAGGCTTACGACAGGGAGATCCGCTCTCACCGATGCTGTTTATATTAGTGGCTGACGCTTTACAAAGATTTATTTCTAATGCTAGTCATCTATTCTCAGGTGCGGTAGTCTTACCACCCAAAGCTCTCCAATTTGCAGATGATACTGTGGTAATAATGGAGGCACATCCGAAGAATTTGAGGTTGATAACATCTATCCTTGGTCACTATGCGACTTTAACTGGACTCAAAATTAATGATGCCAAGTCAGCATTTGTTCCAGTTGCGCTAAGACATGATCTAATTCCGGTCATACAAGATTTGTTAAAATGTCAACCTAAGGAACTACCTTTAAGTTATCTGGGTCTTCCTTTATCTATTAGGAAACCAAAAAAAATACACTTTCAGCCATTATTATTGGCTATCCAAAGGAAGATACAAGGTTGGAAGGCAAAGTATCTCTCCTTAGCTGGAAGATTAACGCTTGTTAAAGCAGTATTAACGGCTATGCCATTGCATTTAATGCAGGTCATTCAGCTGCCTCAGTGGTTGATAGAAAACATTGACAGACTGAGACGAAATTTTCTTTGGAGAGGAGACAAAACTTGCTTAGGAGGACACTGCCTAGTCAGTTGGTCTAAGTGTTGTCTTTTAAAGAAAAATGGAGGATTAGGTATACATAACCTAAAAATACAAAATGAGGCGTTGCTCGCCAAATGGGGATGGATGCTTCTAGCGCGTCCAGATTCAAGTTGGACTTCTACCATATTGAGCATTTATGGTACCACCGGATTCCGTGAACTCTCACAACATCCCCTCATTTCTAGCCAACTTGCTGACATCCTACGTTCTTCTTCTATTTTGCAACACGCCACCTTGGTGGCCCCAGTTGGTTCCATAAGCTGGAAGTGGTCGACAGATGGAAACTATTCCGTCTCCACTGCGTATAAATACATGATGCATTCAGGCGTTATCTCCCCTACTCACCGAAGGCTTTGGAAGATTAAAGCTCCTCCTAAAGTCAAATGTTTTCTTTGGCTACTTCTACAGGATCGACTACTCACACAGGCTAACCTGCAGCTGAGAGGTTGGCCAACACAACAAAATTGTGTACTATGTACTACACAACAAATTGAGGATGCTACGCACCTGTTTAGGGATTGTGACTTTGCTACCGTAATTTGGCATACAATCGCCTTACAATTCAACTTGAGGATTAATTTTCGTGAAAGCACTATGGCGGACTTCTGGCTCCAAAATAGAAAATTAATGGACCCTAACAACAAAGTCTTATGGGACCAAGTGTGGAGTGCGACTTGTTGGATCCTTTGGAAACAACGCTGCAAGACTATTTTTCAAGACGACAACCCCACGCTTCACAAAATCTTGTTTGATGTGGAGACTCAAGTGCATAACTGGTCCTATGTGTTAGGTTCACGGTAGCTCTTTTCGCCGATCATCTTTTTTTGTTTCGATTTATGTTTTTCACTTTTTACTTTTCTTAACTTGATATTTCTTCTGTAAATATTTTTTTATTAATAAATTTGCGGTTGGCCTCTGGCCGTCCAGCCTTCGAAAAAAAAAAAAGGTTTTGCAGGCATGTAATGCCAGGAATCAAAATTCAGACTACCAATATGTTTTGTTGCCGAAATAAAATATGATAGAAGAGCAGCAGATTACATATTTGTGCTTTGAATTTGAGCCTTCTTTTAATTCGAAAATATTAAAACAAATTTATGTGAAGGACAAATTGCAGTATAAATTAAATAACTACGTTATAAATTTGAATAATTTTGAAAAGTGCAGTCGAAAAAAAACAAGAGAAGTATTTTGCTTTTTCTTTTGTGTATGCCTGATACTTATACTGATATTTCAATTTTCGATAACATTTTTTTAGTTTTTTAGGAACGGTTATGGACGTAACGTGATTGTTGATTCTTCTCTCATTGTTTGTAGAGTGTTAATTGCAATAGTCTCACCTGGTCTCCTCTCTCATGGAACATCATTTTGGTACTTTTCTTGATTAAATATTGAGATTTTTAGGTGTGAAATTAGATACGTACACATAAGTGTTCTATACGTACACATAAGCATGGTTCTAAAAATCGGAATCGGAATCGGAATCGGACTGTTGATCTAAGAAGTTAAATCGGGTGAATCGGAAAAATCGAATGAATCGGATCGAAAAATCGGATTTTTAACGAAAATCATATTTTATGCAATTAAAATTTAGAAAAAATACGAAAAAATTAGGAAAACATATTTTATCAAATGTAAGCTAAAAAATCATCAATTGGAAGTATAAAATTAATTAAAATATTACATATATATCATTATGGAAGCTATTGTGATACTTTCAGAGTTTTCAGAAAATAAAATTTTGAAAATCATTAAAATATTCTTTTATTAAAAAAATTTTTTGATATGCAAACATTACTAATGTCTCAGTTAGGATCTTAGAATAAAAAAATTACAATTTTTTTATACTTTGGATCAGTTTTGTTTAAAATAAAAACATTACTAATTTTCTAGCACAGTTTTGTTTAAAATTGTTTTTCCATTCAAGAAAATCTAAGCTGTGACAAAATATATTAATATACCAATGTTTAAAAATGCGTAACTGGATCTCTCCACTTGAACCTTTCTCCCCCAAACTCATCTTTGATTTTTCTGCCACTTCATTGCATCGCATTAAAAAAGAAAAAAAAAGCTGCCGAACAACCCATCAGAGAGGACGCCGGACGCCACCCTCCTCCTTCCCCTTTCCCGATCTCTCACTCGTCTCTCTCTCGCCTTTACACACCTCAGGTCGCGTTTCCTCAATCTGCTGGTGAGAATCACCATTAATGGCGGTTTTTGAAGATCTTAGCCCGATTCCGCCCCAAACCACCTAAAATCGGTTCGGCCTCCGCCGATTCCGATCCGATTCGGCCGATTCGAATCGGAATCGGCCGATTTTTCAAACCATGCACATAAGTGTTCTATATCCATTATATATATATATATTGAGATTTTAAATAATAAAAATTGGGCTGAGTGACAACCACGCTAGTTGCATCTGAAGTCTGAAGAGGTGTGAAACTGATCAAGTTCTTCCGTCAAGTCTTTAGTAATGAATCTGCAAAAACCCTCAAATTGTATCTGATTAAACCCAGGTATTGTGGACATCCCCTCATTATGGAGTCTTCTAAATATAGAATGATAAAATAATCCTTCAATCCAAAAAATAGCATTGTGAATATTAAAAAATATTCTATTTCAAGATCTGATGTTGATGGGAATTGAGGTTTTGAACTTCGGAATAGAGGACTGGGATAGATTAGGGACTAACGGACACTAAAGATACTTTATTTTACTTTGATATGGCGTATCAGTAGGTCACATCTTTCCTGAGACATTCAACTCTTTACTTCCTTTATTCATTGAGTACCTTTAGTGGAGTTATTACGTGGAAGTGCTAGTGTTGGTCAATCCACCTTGACTCGTTTTTACAGTTTACATACTTTTGTGTTGCCTCTTCTTACTGCTGTATTTATGTTGATGCCATTTACCAACCACTCTATTTATGTTTCATATGTTTCTGGCACTTCTAGAAATAGGAACGTAGAAAGTTGCTTTAGGTGGCTCGTTCATTCCTGAGTAAAATAGCTAGCTTTTCTAACTGCTTTCTTTACAAGCAAGCAGAGGATAGGTTATTAGGAGCTTTATTTGGTAATGATTATGAACCATGTGGATCATCCCCACGGGGGCGGTGAAGGAAAAGCTCCAATTGGAAGAAAAAAACCCGCAACTCCTTGGGGTTATCCTGCGCTTGGAAGATAGGCTGCTATGGGAACGATTATGTGCTTTAGGAGAATAAACTACAGGGGTTAAGGATAGGAGCACGAAGCCAGCGGAATCCAATATATGAAGGAGTTACCTGATATTGTGATCATCATTGATCAGCAAAAAAACAAAAAAGAATTTTTTTACAGGTTTTTTCCTTAGGACTAATGAGAATTCGGAGAAAATTTGAAGAATCCGACAAAGTGACATCAGCCACAGGATAAACTCGGACTTCCCAGCTCACGGTTTCATGTTCTATTTCACTCCCCGAGGGGGGGTTCTTTTCACCTTTCCCTCACGGTACTACTTCGCTTCTTAAAAACTGTTTTGAGTTTTTGCAAATGAAGGTAAGACCTCTACAAGCGAGATATCCAGCAAAAAGAAGAAGGAAAAGAATTGAAAAGAGGAACTCAGCCGATATCAATGACTTATTCCTATATGAGAAGAATAATGAAAATGTACAAGAAAGAAAAGGAGAAGACCCATTAAAAGAATCAGTCTTTGTTCGAGACAGATTAGTCTTTTTTCGGAGTAGAAATAAGTCAAAGACCTTTCTTATGGATTAGGAAATATCTATCTTGACAAGAGATCTTTTTTATGTTAAGATGTTTCGGACAAGGGCTATAGCTCAGTTGGTAGAGCACCTCGTTTACACGTGCGCCAATGTTTTTCAAAAAAGCTGTTTATGCAATAAACATGAATCAGTCTGATTCAAAAATCGGGGGTTTTCGAAGGCACCATGTCGCACTTCTTCTTCTTCTGTTCCCTTGTCCTTTTTAGGGAGTTCTTCTCGGCCTCTTTCGGTGAGGAGTTCCCGTTTCATTTTTAGGACGAGGAGTTCCCGTTTCATTTTTAGGAGGAGGAGTTCCCGTTTCATTTTTAGGACGATCTATATCTTGATTTCCCTATGAGTTGTATGTTTGTTACAATAGCGACAGAATTTTCTAGCACATATCCCTCCAGGGGGTCGATTAGGGCGTGGACATAAAGGTCTTTATGACACAATCAATAACTCGATTCATTTTCAATTAGGTCTTGCTCTAGCCTGACCTATTTATGCTTACATATCTGTCTAAAGTAAATATATCGTTGCTCCGTAGGTATTTATGTTCTGTTCAGTAGTCGACCGTCTTTTAGGGTGCGTTTGGATGGGTGTGGGAAGAAGGGAAGAAGGGAAAAAGTGGGAAGAAGTATTGGGAAGTGTGTAATTTTGTGAAGAGTTTGGATTGTTTATAATTTTTTTTTCTTCTTCTTCCTTCTTCTTCTTCTTTCTTCCAACAATCCAAACACACCCTTAAGTAGGCTTTTCCGGTAGTTGTGATAGAAAAAACTAGCAATA
Source organism: Rhynchospora pubera (assembly GCA_028095005.1). Taxonomy (NCBI): domain Eukaryota; kingdom Viridiplantae; phylum Streptophyta; class Magnoliopsida; order Poales; family Cyperaceae; genus Rhynchospora; species Rhynchospora pubera. Next base: position 82,112,920 of record CM051462.1, on the reverse strand, counting down.
AAATCGAGTATTTCTATATTTTATTATATAAGGAATGAGCGCTAGGGAATTGATGGTTGAAAAAAGATGTAGAAATGCTTCTGCCATTGCCTGCTGGAGTCAAGCCAATTTCTTTCAAGTGGGTATAGAAGGAAAAGGTACGAAGTTCTGTATAAGTGTCAGGGGCGGGGCAAAGCACTTTTCCATTTCACAAAGACCAAAGCAAAGGAATTCCACATCTAGATTGAAGCTTGCCACTCACCACTTCTCTCAACAGACACTATTGGAGCTTAAGTGCATTCAACATCAGTCTTTTTGCTTCCATTTCCTCCTTCCGCCCCAAGCCAAAGAACTTACTCCGAAAAGTCCTGACAAATGATGATTGAGACGAGATTCGGCATTTTTGAACCACGAAAGGCTTGGTTTCCATTTGGGTTGTAGATGGAACCAACCCGTCCTAACAACTCAACTCTTGTTGATGGCTTCAGTGTTGTTTCAGCAGTATCGGACACCTAGAGGCAATTGTAAGACGGCGGTGATATGCTCTTTCTCAAGCTCTGGTATATGCTAATCTAGTGCCAGGCAATCGGGCGGGTCACGATTTAATTAGGAAACATTTCGCTTCTAACACAGCGACTGCTAAAAGACAGATTAGAGAGCGCGAAAAAGAACCTATTGTATGGGAAATACGTTTATTCTGATCCAACAACTGGCTAGTAACATTGGGAAAAGCACCAGTCTGAACTATCACCGCAATGACCTTTTTTTTTTCCAGTGCTTTGTGACGGCTTACTTCCTTGCCTGGCTGGGCTAGCTTTCTTTGGTACTGGCTGCGGTGCCTGGATTTCAATTTGATACCCTTAATCTCTGAAAAAGTAGATTGAACACCAACCAATCCTTCACCAGATTCTTCAAATCCTCCCCCTCACACCTCAATTCCAACTCCACACGCTTCAAATCCTCCGTTAATCCCTTCTTCTCTTAACTCTCATTTATCAAATCCCACCTCTACTCAACCAGTCAATGGCTTCTCTTTCTTCTTCTTCGATGGTTTTTTTGAATCTTCCAGTGCACACCAAGCTGACAAGGAACAACTTCTTGGCAGAAAATCCTAAAAAAAATATATAGAAACTATACATAGTTTATTATTCGGAAAGTGGGAAGAAAAGATCAAACTTATTTATTATTAAATAAATTAGCGTTTTGGCGCTTTGACACATCTGGTTTTCAACCTGTTCAGCCTACACAGCAACATACTGCTCAAGCCTTTGTTGCGCAACCAGTGCCGTCTCAGATTTCATCAGTGCCTTCTCTACCTCAGTCGACTGAGTGGCTCTTAGACTCAGGAGCTTCTCATCATGTCACTGGCGACTTCAACAACCTGTCCCGGGATTCAGCCAATTGTCTCGATCATGGGGTATGATGGAGAAATAGGAATCCGTGTTATCAAAGGATTTCATGCGATTCTTTCTACTATGGGATGAGTCAATCATCCACTTTGATATTTCGTTGAAATAAAATGGGAATATTCTTTCTTCATTGATCCATAAAATTTATTATAGAAGAAGAACAAGTTCTTTCTGTAGTCTTCCAAGAAAAAATTCATTTTTCTTTACATAGATCAAAGAAAGAACGTTTTTGGTATTTGGATATTACCCATATTCATGATCTAATCAATCATATAATAGAAAAAGATTGATGATATGAGAATACTATCTTCCATATATGAAATGAGACATGGAACGGAGACACTACGACGAAGTTCCGGGAGTTACAAAGAAAGCTTGGGACTTATATTGTTTATGGGTTGAGAACAAAAGTTGAACTCTAAGAGGTAGAATGAAATCTGACGGTGTTTTTCGCAGTAGTCCAAGGGGTTGGGGCTATAGCTCTAAGTTTACTTTATGTAGAACGCTTTTCTTATTCCAATTCTCCCCGCTTTTTTTTGATAGAGTAGAAAACAAGCTTTTTTCTTTTTTTCAAAAAATCTTTTTTTTTTGTTTTTGGTATCTTTTTGAAAATCTTTTCAGAAATCCTTTTTGTTGGGTAAAAAAACAAATGGCTTTAGCTGGTCCAGAAAGGTTCATTTCCAGAGGGAAGGTTGTCTCTGTTCCAGAACAGAAAGGTGCATTTCCAGAGGGGAGGATGTCTCCGTTTCCAGCTTTTGAGGTGAAGCAGGGTCAGGAACAACAAATCTCTTTATGATAAACACTTATTTACAAACCACTCGGATAAGAACAAAGTATACAGCGATTACAACTTTTTTTTACCCATATAAGCAACCCAAGCAATATGAAAATCGAAGTACTACAGCAAGAGTTTTCTTAGAATTAAATAACTGTAAAAGTGAAAAATATTAGTCTATACCTACAAGGCCTCTTCTTTGAATAACCAAGTTGTGTCCAAGGATCTGGATAGGGGTGGGAATGGACCGGGCCTATCTGAGGACCTAAGGGCCGGATAGGATCAGTTAAAGAACTGGACCGGATATTTTCTGGATACCCGATTCGATCCAATATAACCAACACCGCTATAATCGATCCTAGTCCGACGGAGGCCCTTCGCTCCCTATTCGAACCAAGGATCGAACCTCGAGTCGAGCCGACTAGATGAGTCGCCTCTCCGCTCTCCGACGACGAACAGCCGCACGCAACCTCCTCATCTTTGTTCTTCGACGCACGATGAACCACCTCCTCTTACCTCTCGCCTCTCGTGCCTCGTCGTCATCTCGTCGACTGTCGACTCCTCTCGACCTCCAAGTACTCTCTCTCTCTCTCTCTCTCTCTCTCTCTAGACTATGTTGCGTTTTGGGTTTTGGGAATTAGCCAAGTACTCTCTCTCTAGATTTTTCTGCTTTTCTCTCTCTCGGGACTCGGTTGCGTTTTGGGTTTTGGACATTTGCTCTTTTTTTTTAATTTCCTCAAATTAATTTGTCTTGATTAAGTTCCATTTCAGGTTGCGTTTTTCTTGTTGAGCGAAATCACGAGGCTTGGCATGGTAAAAGCTCGTACCAGTGAGTTTTGTTAAGGGATGGATAGGTCACTGACTCCTTAAACTATCCAATTAAGTGAGTTTTGTAAAGCAATCTGGTACATGATCTATACTATTTTAACAAATGATGGTACACGGTCTCTACTATTTTAACAAAGCAAGGAGGTACATGGTCACTAAGATAGATTTCAGGAATTAGAATAAAAAGGTCGCTACTTTTTTCTTTTTTTTTTCATAGTACATTGATTTGGTTAAATAGCAAACCAGGTTAAGTAATGTCAAATAAACCAGATTAATACAAGGTGATTCCTATCTTTTCAACATTAGTCATTTCAATTTTTAATATTTTATCTCATCTGATCTTATATAGGTACAATATAAGGAGAAGTTGGAGCATCTTCTTGTAGAAGTTTCTATTCTGTTATCAGTTATGTGTTTCATTTTCATACGATCAATTAGTTTGTTAAAATTGAAACTTTATTGTCCAAAGCTATTGCAATAAGTAATACTGTAACCTTATATATACAATTCTGATCATATGATTTTATATGGTTAGTATAAGGTGCTCTTGAATAATCTATTTTTTCCCCTCTTTGCGTTGACTATGTCTCTTTGCATCTTGAAATGCATTGATATTTATCTGTCTTATTATAGACAATCATTATTATAAGCATGGAAATATTTTCTTTAATTTGATATTTTGAGGGATTGTTTGCAAAGTTATGATTCATCAATATGGCTTGTCATAAGATGCTTTTTAAATAGAAATATAATTTTAATTAGTTCGAATATAAATGTTAGCATGAGGATTGCTATAAATTATTCATGAAATCGTGCATACACTGTTAGGAGATAAATTAGATAGAAATAAAAGCATGGTGCTGAAACCTAAGTTGCAGGGAGATAATTGAGACATTGCTATAAATTATTTATATTTTTTTATACTTATCAGGTCTAATTCTTGTAAGGTATCTAATGTAAATTGCTATTTCTTTGGATTTTCCTTTTTTATTTCTTTTGATTACTTGTCAGGTCTAGTTTTGGTAAGTACTTGATGTAACTTGCTACTTTTGTAGATTAGAGGTGATATGACCCACTATGATGCTATTGCGAACTCATCTTATTTAGGTTGTTTTTTGAGCTGTTATGGTAGAAGGGTGAATGCCATAGACAAAATAGAAAGGTTTGTTTTAAACTCTTTTATCTTTTGTAAAGAAATTTCATGTACTGTACTAAACTATTTCCTCTCTGAGTACAAAAAATCTAAACAAAGACAATTAGGTTTATTATTGGAATCCATGTACTGTACCAAACTTTAATATTTTTTTTCTTTTCTTGTTGCATTTTTTATAAACCTTAATATTTTTTTTGTTGTGTTTGTTTACTCTTTTCATTTACAGGTATCTTCCAGGTTGGTCAATGGTCATGTGAAGATAGTTTTTAGACAATTTAAAAAATTTCTATTCATGGATGCATGTTGTTTGTTTAAAAAATGTCATGGCAGCTAAATACATATATTATTGTTATCTTTAATAGTGTTGTAGCACTCTTGTTATATCAGGATGGATAAATTGGATGTCTTCAAAGAGTTGTTTTGCTCTCTTTTCCACCATCAATTTGAATAGAAATTAGTGTTTAATATATATATAATTATCCGAGGTCTGATAGGGTGATTTAAGTTTGGCACTATATTCGTTTTGGTTTTTGTATTAGCTTTGTTTTTTTTTTAACTATGAATTTATGGCAGTTAAAAAGAATTTTGAAGTTATTATACAATCTGACGTGGCACCATCTGGTTGATAATTCTAAATTTTCCATTTCAGATTTTGTCCAAAGTGGGCCACGGGTTTCTTCCTTTTTATTTTTAAGAGAGAAAAAAATGATTTGGACCAAAGCTCAAACGGAAATTCGAATGTAATATCCAATAGCGCTAGCAGCCCAGCAGTTCCGAACCCAAAACTGGATAGTTCGAATGGACATAATATAGATAGTTCGGTTTCAACAAATGGATATTGGACCGGACCGAACATTAGAAGGGCCGGATTTGGACCGGACGGGAAGTTTAATAAAGTGGACCGATATTGGATATCCGGTTCAAGTTCGCCCGTTCCCACCCCTGGATCTGGAAGTAATTTACTTGTGGCAGTTGAACCAGAGGTGTGGCTGATATTCGAAGAAATTAAATATACTACTTGTTGATCCAGAAACTGGGTGAGGAAAATTTCTTGGATCTACTGGATTTGCATACCCCATCACAGGCATCTTCATAGGAAGAGAGGGTAAAGGAGATTCAAACTGCAAAACACTTACTGCTTGTCTGATTGAATGACGTAAAGTATAGTCGGGATGCGCGCACCATAAACCAACGAGCAATAACCTCTCTGCCTCTTGAGGTTCAAACTCACCATTTAGCCGACTATCAATTGCATCAAGAATCGAGTTACTTCCATACAGACTCCAAACCCATTTGACCAATCTAATCTTAATTTCATCCTCGTGAAGCACCACCGGCTTCCTACCACAAGCAATCTCTAACAACACCACTCCAAAACTATATATATCAGACTCGGTGGTTGCTTCAACCATGGTGACGATTTCTGGGGCCATGTATCCGACTGTTCCAGCAGGTAGAGTTGGTGCAGCTGAGTTGTGATCAAAAAGCCGTGCTAGACCAAAATCACCTAATTTAGCATTGAAGGAAGAATCTAGCATCACATTGCTGGGTTTTATGTCTCTATGCACTACACATTTATGGCATTCACTATGGAGATACAAGAGAGCGGATCCGAGGCCTAGCGCTATCTGTTGCCTCAAAGACCATGACAGAACTTTCTCCTTGTGATAAAGATGGGTCTCAAGATTACCGTTATGCATCAATTCATAAACAAGCAATAATTCGCCTTGGTCATGGCACCAACCAATAAGTTGGACAAGGTTGCGGTGCCTCAACTGGCTTATAATCTTCACCTCAGAGATGTATTCCTTCTTACCTTGTTTTGAGGCCTTAGAGACCTTTTTTATGGCAACTTGAGTTCCTTCATTCACCAATAAACCTCGATAGACTGAACCAAAACCGCCTTCTCCAAGCTTTTCATTTTCTGCAAAATCCTTAGTTGCCGCAGCCAACTCATTATACTGAAACTTTTTTGGTCCCCTCCCTTTCTCAAACTCATCATCCATTGTTGGATCGCATATCATCTCTATTTCTCCATTCTTGTTGGTCAAACGTTTTTTTACTACAAGGTACAGAAAAGTTGCCAACAGGAAAAGAATTACTGCAAAGACGATCAAAGCACCTTTGACCCCACGGCTAAGTGTGCTCACACCCAATGTTGAGTTAATAGACCCACTAGTGCTGGCTTTAGGGACCACATTCAACGTTGAGTTAAAGGACCATGAATATATTAGATGAAGCTCGACATTGTAGCCTGTGGAAGCTGTGAAGCCAATGGCAACCTCATTTGGTAGGATACTAGTTAAGTTGATTATAGTGTTAATGCTAAAGTTTATTTTTGGGTTATCGTCTCTTGAAAGATAAAGCCTCAAGTTTTGTGTTGAATTATTGTAGCTGATTTGTGCGGTCATATTTTTATCAATAAAGAGACTTTGGGAAATCAAGTTGAAAACAGTTGAGATGATCTTGTTAATATCAATGCCAATATGGCAATCCGTCTGATTATTAGACCATGGGTCAGGACCTGAATTATAGAAGGTGTCGAATTCGATGGCCACAATATGATTGGCTGATTCATTGAACCGGGTATCCCAATTAAAGAGGCCTAGAGCTTCACCACCGCTAGTGTTGTTGGAGGGTGGGATTGCAGAGAGAAAGAATGTTAGCCCATCCCCAACGCGTTTATCTGATATAAGGATGTGGTATTTTGTATTTTGAATGAAAAAGTTGTGTTAAAACATGTCACCTCACCAGTGGTATTGTCCCATAGTGGCACCGGTTGGTTGTAGAATGCTATTCCGATGCTGCTATCAATAGAACCTTGTAAGTTCTTCGTAAGACCGTTTCTAGCAAGATCCTTGCAGTGATAGTCTTGTCGTTCTGAAGCATCTCTGGTGCAATTTACGTTACTGTATCCGTTATTGTTTGTGAAGTCGGAATTGAAAGAAATGGAACAGCCAGGGTAGACTAATAGGAAGAAACAAAAGGGTAGGAGTAAGGTTTGAAATCTTTTTGTGGTAAATGAAATTGCCATTTGGGAATGCGAAGGCTTGCTAAGTTAGCCCTATTTTATGGACAGATCGCGCGTTGGACTTGCTTTTTTCATATTATTCCTAGAAATTAATTGGTTGGATGGAGAAGAAAATTTTCCCATTTTTTTTAAGAGCATGTTCCGCTACTAACATTTTGGTTGCCCTCAAATGCCAACATTTTATTATTAAGTTATTTTTTCAAACTTTAAAATTTAAGCGTTAAATCTAAACCGTTGATCTTATTTAGTTTAATGAGCGATGCGTTTTCATATAAATTTTGAAAAATTTGGAATTTATTTGATATTCGATCAAAGGCTAAAACATGAACGTAATAGAACGAATCTATCACACTTAACAAGGTTCGTTTGTTTTTCTATCTATCGATCGAGTATCAAATAAATTCCAAATTTTACAAAACTTATATGAAAACGTATCGCTCGTTAAATTAAATAAGATCAACTGTTTGGATTTAACGCTTGAATTTTAAAATTTGAAAAAATAACTTAATAGTAAAATATTAGCATTTTGGGACAACCAAAATGTTGACAGCTTAACCTTCCTCTTTTTTTTAAATTAATCTATTTTTTTCTTAAAAGTTAAATGAACTAATTTACGCATCCTTCGTGTAATCATTTAATCAAACAATTTTGGTGTTTTGGTATGCGTGTAGACTTTGACTCGTTCTGAATTCTTTGGTATCATATTTTTGTCAATACTAATTATAAATGACATACTAAAATTACCAATTAACAACCTCTTCAAGATGCCGACATCCCTATGACATGGTGTGATTTCTAATATTCAGTACCATATTCCCGTTGCTATTACATGACCATTTCTTCTGCGAAACTTGTTGGAAGCAAGTTGTGCGATAGAAATGGCAGAAGTGGTATACGAAGAAATTTTATAACACCCTAATAACCAAGTAAAATTGGATAAGATATGGACCCAATTGGACAAGTTATATATTAATTCAATATACATTGTATCCAGAGGCGAAATGGTTTTCAGCAAAAGTATAAATAATAGAGTGAAACCTTTAAATTTATAATAATAATAATAATGAAATTACAATATTTTTAGAAATGCACCCATTCAATGACCGAGAAAAAAATATAAAGAAAATAGATAAGAGAGGTTCTTTTGAATGAAGCTGTCTTGCTCCTGGTATTCATATATAATTACATATTGAGCAAAGTTCTGGTGCCAATATTTTTGAATGCCATAAGTTGTCACAACATCAAATTTTATCAATATTTAAAAAAATTAAAATTCAAACATTGAATCAAAGTCGTTGATCTTGTTCAATTTAACGGGTGATGCATTTTCATATAAATTTTATAAAATTTAGAGTTGATTTGATACTCGATTTAGTGATTAAGTAATGAACATATTAGAATTAATCAGTCATAGTTAACCAGATTAGCTCATTTATTGATTACTTGATCGAGTATTAAATCAACTCCAAGTTTCATAAAACTTATATAGAAACACATCGCTCGTTAAATTTAATAAGATCAACGGTTTGAATTCAATATTTAAATTTTTTAATTTTAAAATATTGATAAAATATGAAATTGTGGTTGTTGGAGTTATGTCCTAGAAGTCAATAATTTAATGACTTAATTGGACAAGATATTTTATAACACCCTAATAACCAAGTAAAATTGGATAAGATATGGACCCAATTGGACAAGTTATATATTAATTCAATATACATTGTATCCAGAGGCGAAATGGTTTTCAGCAAAAGTATAAATAATAGAGTGAAACCTTTAAATTTATAATAATAATAATAATGAAATTACAATATTTTTAGAAATGCACCCATTCAATGACCGAGAAAAAAATATAAAGAAAATAGATAAGAGAGGTTCTTTTGAATGAAGCTGTCTTGCTCCTGGTATTCATATATAATTACATATTGAGCAAAGTTCTGGTGCCAATATTTTTGAATGCCATAAGTTGTCACAACATCAAATTTTATCAATATTTAAAAAAATTAAAATTCAAACATTGAATCAAAGTCGTTGATCTTGTTCAATTTAACGGGTGATGCATTTTCATATAAATTTTATAAAATTTAGAGTTGATTTGATACTCGATTTAGTGATTAAGTAATGAACATATTAGAATTAATCAGTCATAGTTAACCAGATTAGCTCATTTATTGATTACTTGATCGAGTATTAAATCAACTCCAAGTTTCATAAAACTTATATAGAAACACATCGCTCGTTAAATTTAATAAGATCAACGGTTTGAATTCAATATTTAAATTTTTTTAATTTTAAAATATTGATAAAATATGAAATTGTGGTTGTTGGAGTTATGTCCTAGAAGTCAATAATTTAATGACTTAAATATTAGATTATTAGTTTATGTTATTGATGATATTTGATCATTTGTTCCTAGAATTTATTATTGACAGTGACAGATCATTCAGGTTGAGGATCTAAATTGTAGATCTCTATAGATCATTCGTTAGTGTTTGACCCTAAATTTTAATGATTGAAGACACAGACCGATTTACAAGGAGTTTGAGAAAATTATGAAAAATAGCAAATGGATCCCAAAAATCATGGAAAAATATCCAGAAATCCAGGAGAGGGTGAAGAAAATTATGGTGATTTTAGATTGGTCAAAGGAGCTGCAGAACCACCATTTTATGCAAAGAAACCCCCACATTTGGAGAAATTAAATAAAATAGGTGCAGGGGTCTTTTTAGAAATTTTTTAGGGCCATCAGATTCTATGTATTTTAGTGAACCTACACGTAAAATATCATGCGACAAATCAAATGGAAAGCACCCCAAACAATTTATTTTGTTTCAGCAGTCATGAAATGCAATGAAATAAAATAAATGGACATATCCCTTTATGTTGAAATGGAGATAAGTGAAATGGTTTCAAATCCCATCCCCGTACAAAAAATGAAAGTGGTGTGCATGGCGCATGAGCCCAGGGATGTAACGATGTGAAAATCAAAATACGGTGCATGGTGAACCGAGTGCATCGAAGGGAAAATGAAATTCGTTGAAGCTGAGTCTCATTAAACCCGACATGTGGGGTCCGGGTTTGTTCTGTCCCTCTGATGCACGGGACCCATCTGAAGCATCCTCCTTCTCCAACAGAAAAGAGAGAGAATACGAATAGGAGAAATCCGAAGGCATCCAAACAAAGTAACAAACTCGTAACCGCCTGGTCAACCCACCTCTAAGCTTCGTTTGACTACGCGAAATAAACACAACCTGTTGCCCTGATAGCCGTCAGATGGAACGGCGATCCGTGTGCTCGCCAACTGACGGTCGAGATTGAGCAGAGTCGCAAGCCACTTGAAGAAGCAACCCAGCTACAGCTGCCTATAAATACTACATCGATTGAAGAAGAAGCCAAGAAGGGGTTCTCCCCATACACAAACGGTCCCTTAGAGCGACTAGCTGCTCTTGGACAGATAGAAGAGAGAACCCCAGACAAGCTCGAGACTACCTCAAACCTTCTTCCCCATTTCCACTTTAAAGTTTAGGTTTAGAGTAGGCATTTCAGCAAACACCTGTTAGGCATTGTAAGAGAGGAAGAAAAGAGTGTGTAAAGAGATCAAGAATCGAGCTGTAAAGATACAGGTAGGTGTTTGAAGGTACGAGAGACGATCAAACGATGATCGATGCTCTCAAGATTTGTAATTTGTAGAATTGGTTGTGAATAAAGTTGAAATTGACGATTTTCTGCCATGAGCATTGATCTTTTCTTTCTTTTTTCGAATTCTTGTTTAGACTTGAGTTATTTGGCATAGTTCTTGATCCTTAGTGTTTTGCATCTGGTCTCAAGTCGAAAAGACGGGTTTACCAAGGAGCACGGCTCCTATGGTGGATCCCCCGTTTCTTCATTTCTTTATCTGGTTTCTTGTCTTTCTTTACGTATGAATGCTCAGTTAGTAGAAGTCTTTAGGATGTAGACAAGATCAACCAGGGAGCACGGCTCCATGGCGGGTCAAAGTTCTCAGAATTGCAAAATTAGGTTGTTTAATTGTTCAAGTACGATGTTCTTGATTTCAATTTATGCTGCATTTGTCTTTTCCTCCTTAAATCTAATCTTCTTCTGCCAGGGAGCATGGCTCCCATGGCGGATTCCATCTCAGCTAGGAGCACGGCTCCATGGCTGGATTCTCTCTTGTCATTTGCTAAGGGGCTCAGCCTCCATAGCGGATCGAGTTTAGTCGGTTGAATTGAGCCGATTTCAAGCTCAGTTTGATCCATTAAACTTCAAAATTAAGAGAGAGTCTAGGGGAAATGCTGCCCAATTTCGTTCAGAATTTTAGATGTCAAACTTCCCCTCTTTGACACATGCTTTATTCTCAAAATGCTAATAAAAGTCTTTGTGAGGATCATTCTGCATAGTGTCATGAACCTCCTGTCAGGTCTTTTTAGACGAACAAGGTATTTTAGTATGAATTCCTTCTTTCTTTGAATCTATTCTAGTACAATTTGAGCATCCCTTTAATTTGTCAAAGTTCTAAGGTTGATAGTGCAAAAATGTGATTCCTGTGTATGACCCCTGACATAACTCTCATTGAATACTTTCATTAGTAATGATCTCATTTCTAAGTGTAGTCATTGTATTAAAGTCAGACGTTAAGCAATGGTGAAGTTGCCCTTTGAAATGTTTTCATTCTTTCTTTCTGTTAATAATTGATTCTTTGTAGACCAGCACCTCGAGTAAAATGCCACGTTGCCTATTCCTTATTTAGAGGTTTTAAGATCATAATAGCGGAAATTAGGACAATAGTTGAATGCACTTATGGTCATCCCTGTACTTTCGTTATGAAATTTACTTCATTAGCAGGTATCTAAGCATTCTGTGATCCTGTCAAATAACTGTTAAAAGAACAAAATGAGAATGTATTGCTGTTCAATTGATGACTAGATCTGTTAAAAATTGGGATTTTGAATACCTGGCAACAGTACGGTGATGCACGGTTTGTAACTAATGAAAGTTTGATCCACTTGTGGTTTGTGTCCATAACTGTGATTGACATTAAAAAAAAATGTATATAGGTATGACCTGAATGAGTTAATTTTTATCTAAGTCCTGTGAAAGTACAAAACGTAATTGGATTAGCCAGTACCAAAGTTGGGTAATGTCCATCAAATTGAATATGTGAAAGTCAAATTAGATGCATGATATCTCTCATGCGTTATGCCTTTGCCAAAGCAATGTGTCCTCAGAACCATAAAATCTTCTCTAAGCATTCGTTGGTATCCTTCTCCTATACCACCGCATCAGTCAGTGGATACCTCCACTAAATGGAACTGACACACTTGAAACCAAGACTACGAATGCATTCTCCTCTATTTTGCGATGCTCGTAAGGTTAGTCTGATAAGGTGAGGTGGTCGGAATACCAAACGGATCCTCATCCGTTATTAGTTTGACCCGTTAACAGAGAACGAGACCCGTCTCCTTTGTTTGAAGTGCAAGTGTGCAACGCCGAAACCTATCTGATCTTCTGTGACGAAGCGACAGCAGAACCCACGTTCACCCATTCTGACGACCTGCGGAAAGGTTAAGAGAAAATAGTCTGGGCCCAAAGAGTGTGCAGAAGTCCATTAGCAGGATGTGTACGGCCCATATGAATTTGCCTCTTTGCCACCTCAGTCATCCACGGACCAACCAGAGGACGCCACGTCAGCCATAAATTTTAGAAATTTATTAAAAATAATAAGAAGCCTCCAAAAATATAAAAGATACATCCATAAAATTCTAAAAATCAAAATAAACAAAATTCACTGATACTTTGATATGAAATTTTGTCAAAGTATTGGCATTTTGTATTTTTGAAATATTTTCACTATAATAAATGGATTTTATAAATCTTAGAAAATTAGTGAACTCATTTATAAAATTTCTAAAACTAAAACTAAGTATTTTTGAGATAAAAATTTCAAATATGATATTTTCAAAAGCTAAATATTCTCGGTTACAAATATTTTCAAAAGAACAAATAATTTCAAGAACGATATCTTCTAAAGTCAAATATATTCAAGGTTAAATATTTTCGAACTAAAAAAAAACTTTATAAAAGTCAAAAGCGCAAAAAGTCAAAGTGAATAAAAATTATCAACATCCAAAGTGAAACCTCAGAAAATTAAAAGTTAAAATACGAAACCCAAAGTCAAAGCCAAAACCTATTCGTTTGAGGAAAAGTCCTTCATTAGGGTTGAGATCAACCCCATATGACTTAAATTACCAGGCGGGCCTCCAAACGACTCCATATGAAGAGAACTCTTCTATTCAAACGAAAACCGTCCCCTAAGCCAAAAGTCCTAAATTTAGCGATCCTTAATTGGGTCCCGTCGATTAGGTTTGGTACCATCAATTAAGTCTTCCTTAATAGCACTCTGTAAATCTCTCTTTTCTTAGCCCATTACGTCGATACCCCTTTACGTCCCTTAATCAGAGGTTCCCGTAGGCAACTACGTGGTAATTAACAATAGGGGTTTGCGCCTATTGGAAAGAAAGAACCCGTTAAATTAAGAAACTTCTTTAAGTAGTGACTCTTTATAGGATTCTCTTGTGTTGAGAGATATTCTCTAACAGTCTGTTTGGTTTAGAGGTACACGGTGGGAAGGAAAGAGAATGAAGGTGAAATTCAGCCAATTCTGTTGTTTGGATAGAAGGAAATTTAGGAGGCGAAATTTTTACGAGGGGACTCATTTTCCTTCCGAACTTTCCCTCACACACAAATTTATTCCACTCCGATTTGGAGGAGAACGAAGGGAACGGAAAATCACGGAGATGCAATTGACAACTAAACCCTTAGAACACCACTTTCTTACGCGAACCTTTCCTAGCGAGCAATCCTCTGATTTCTAAGCATAATAATCTCTCTCTCCACAATTTTCTTTCGCACTTACACAGAAACCATTAATTTGCAATTTCCCATTCACGATTTTTCTATTCATTTTTTCCGTTGTTTTTTCCCCTTTATTTTTCGTTCTCAACCAAAACTTTTACTAGTATCCAAAAGGTAAAGAAATTCCAACTACTGATATTAATCTTTTTTAGGGCTGACTTCTGAGTTCAATTTTCTTGCTTTTCTTTCAACAGTGGTAATTTATCTCAATTATCAATTGAGATATAGCATCTATATTTTTTTTCCTTGATTTTGAGCCTTGCTATTTTATCTCAATTATCAAATATTTTTCCTGTAAGATCATGCGACAAGCATTAAATTTGGGATTTTTTATAATCCAGTACAATTTACCGGTACATAAATTGATTCTGAAAGTATAAACTTTTTCATAACATCTGAATTGCTAGCACCAATTAAAACTTGTTTGTGCCAAGGGTAAAGTAGTCAATTATTTTATTTCACCTTCGTTAAATTAGTTTAGTCAAACAAGAGAACAAAAGCAAAGGAAATTATTTTTTCCTTTCCCTTCAATATTTATCCAAACAAAAAAAATATAAATATTTTCCTTCCCATTCCATCACTTTCCTTTCCTCTTCATATTTTCCTTCCCTTTCCACTCTCTTCCTCCGAACCAAACATAGTGTAAAGAGATCGAAACCTTAAGGGATGTGAATCTAAGGCTATGTTCCCATTGTTCTTCGAGAAATTCTTTCGAGGAGAATAATGACGAAAAAGCCGCAACAGTTAGAATGACAATAATAAATTTAAATTGTTCATAATTTTGATAATTAACAAGGAACATTAATTATCATATATGATTAGTATGCAATTTAAGTGATGATTAAATTCTACAAATCATAGATGAAGAGTTACCAACTTAATTGCATGTGTGTATGTTATTGGAACATAGCACATGACTTGACCTAAGGATTGTGTTATGTGTCATTATTTATTTCTTATGAGTTTGATTCTAAGTTTGAGATGGTTCAATCTTTCCACATGAGGATATGTTCTATAAATATTTCTTATGAGTTTGATTCTAAGTTTGATAAAGGCTGCTATACGGACTTTATTTTATGTTATCTTGAATTGTGCAGGGAAAAGTTGTTCATCAACAAAATTGTATGTCCCTCATTAGTATACCTAGTGAGTGATGATATCTGTTTGGGCCCCTTGATGGAGTTAGATTGTTTGGCCAACTTGTGCAATCAACTCTAGATCAAGAAATGTATAATCTGCCAGAATGACATATTTCTATTTTGGATTATACAGTGATATCATGTGATATAAGAATCAGACAAGAAAATACTTTTATTTCTTATGCATGATTGAGATATTGTAGCAGTACATTATTTATGTGAATTGGAAATCATAGTGCGTTGCTAGATACCGCCTATGATTATTAGAAATATAGAAATAAATAACGATTTATTTTTCATGTCCAACATAGCATAAATCCTCAAAGGGTCACGCTAATAGGACTTTAACCACACAATATATTATTTATTTATTCACAACAGTAAATACTATGGAAATATGATAAGATTGATTAATTAATTATATACCGTTACGAACCGTTATAATTAATTAAGTCAGTGGGATCATATAGAAATAAATTAATGCATTTACTAATCCCAATTGGGGCCGTTTGGATCAAGTGGGAATTTGGAGAATTTCCTATTCCTAGGCATAAATTTATTATAAACAATCCAAACTATTCACAAAATTACACACTTCCCAATACTTTATGTCTAGGAATTGGAAATTCCTCATATTCCTAAGTGATCCAAACGGCCCCAATATGATTATCAAATAGTTGATAATTATTTTAGTGCAACACATATTAATATAAATGGTTATATTAATTAATTGGGTCGTTATTTAAATAGCAAATATATAGTCCAATTGAAGAGCAAACTTGAGAGTTTTTAATTAATAGAATTAGAGACCTAAATGAGAAGTTAAATGGCCCATATAGGCCCATTTCGTGGCTGCCTCATATGGTGGTAGGTAGGTGGCATTAAGTGTAATTTTGAAGAATTTTTTCCTAGGGTTTGAGCTCTATAAAAGAAACCCTTTGGAGGCTCTAACCCTAGCCTTTTCTCTCTCCTCTCTTCCTCCTATTTGAGGCCGTCACTTTCTCCTTCTCTTCCTCTCATTTGCTCATGCGTTGAGCTCCTTTCTTTCCTCTAAATTAAATGGTTAATTGCTAGAAGAAAGAAAGCCATGGGGATTAGACTTGTTTTTTGGCTATGTTAGCACGTACCTTGTAGAACGTGATTAATCCTCCTTGGTGGAGACGGTGGAGACGAGCACACCATCAACTCCAATGCATTGGTCGAGCCATCCAATTATAATATTGGATGAGGTATCGATCTCTCTCCTATTCTCATGTTGTATTTTGATTGCTTGACAAGATCCGTTGTGTTCGAGTTTAATTGAAGTTAATTAGTTATTATTAGCATAAAAATTAAAATTTTAGCACTTTCTAACAGTGGAAACTTGTGATAATTAAAAGTGATGACACTAGAACCTTGCTCTTATATATTTGGAGCGATTTTTTCGATAATATATAATGCTAGACATGGCAGTCGAAGCTGCGCTATGTTTTTTTAGATAGAAAAATATTTCAATCTATTTCATTAAACTTGTCAAAATATAAAAAATCTCCCCCTAAAATACTTGTAAAAATTTCTCGACAAGAACTTCTTAAGTTCAAATTTAGTAATTTTTGTCATCAAAAGTCACTATATAAATTTAGCATAAATTTTCTATGGAACAAAACTTACCAAAAAGCAACTTCTTGCATAAATTCAGATCGATCGATCAGTAAAAAATTAGAGATCTCAGATTGCATGTCGTAGGAGGTGATATATTTTTTTTTTAAATTAGCCATGAAATACTTTAGATTTTCAAATATATCTATCATGAATTTCCAAATATATTTACTTCTTGATTAAATAATAATTGGTTTGAGTATTTTTAATTTATATTTATATCTATATTAAAAGAACTATTTTTAACAAATATAATTGGGGCCAATGCGGTCACGCAACTTAATATATAAATAAATAAAAATAAAAATATATGGAATTGCTTTTCGCCATCCCCTTATTCCATCGTCCCATCATCCCCTCTATTTTTAAAAAACACGTTAATAACTTATTTTCTATTTTCAGAAGTTTAGGATAAGAGGATTAGATTTGGGGAGGATGAGCGCCAGGGGAGGGGAAGCGAATCAAAGGGAGAGCGAATCAAAGAGGAGAGCGAATCAGAGGGGAGGGAGGGGGTGGGGGAGGGGGAGGAGGAGGAGTGAAACAGATATATATTAACTAGAACAATTAGTATATTAACTAGAACAATTATTATATTAAATAGAACAATTGTATATATTAACTAGAACAGTTATATGTTTAAATAGAACTGTTATATATGTTAACTAGAATAGTTATTTATATTAACTAGATCATTTATATATATTAAATAGAACAATTATGTATATTAACTAGAACAATTATGTATATGAACTAGAACGGTTACTATATTAACTAGATCAATTATGTATATTAACTAAAATATTATATATATTAACTAGAACAATTATGTATATTAATTAGAATGGTTACTATATTAACTAGAACATTTGTTCTTAGAACTAGAACATTTAGGGAGAGAGGGGGTGGGACAGAGGGTAGGGGAGCGAAACAGAAAGGAAGGGAGGGAGCGAAACAGAGGGGAGAAGGATAAATTACGCTAAATTTTAAAGAAACAGAAAAAAGAGAAAACACGTTAATCTAACTGTCAGGAGAATCATTCCATCATCCTTATCTTTTTTTTTTGGAATATAATTAATCTAATTGCTGGAGAATGATGAATCTAAAAAATAATTTTTATCAGCCCGTAAAAATATAGATTTTGAGACAGGAAAAGATAGAAAAAGCTCTTTGTATTGTTTATTTAGTGAAGTTAAAACTTTGCATCATTAATTAAGCTTTAGACTTGATGTGATTGCAGGTAAGGTATGTATGCAAGGATGCGAGCAATTAAAATAAACAGCGACAGTCTTCACAAAAGTCACAACCTATGATGTAATTGCAGTTAAGGTATGTACGCAAGGATACGAGCGATTAAAATAAGAGAAAATTAGTCGTACACCCATCTAATTTTCTCACCCCTCTAATCTCTGATATTGGATATTTACCTCTCAAATCATGCAAACAATGGATGTTTACCCTTATTGATATATGTACTGATTTTTTAAATTATAAAAATAAATTTTATGAAATTCAGACGAAAAAGCCCCTGTTTTCTATGTATCTTTCGACAGAAACCAAATACTAAAATCCATCAAAGCACGTGACAGTGCCATTCGATTCTTCATTGATCTCTCGTCAAGATTAAGTTCCCTCTCTCAAAGAACTCAAATCCAGCAATTAGAAGTACTGGGATGTACAGTCACGTGAAATTTTTGTTACCTTCCTTTCTTCCTTTTCTCTCTAGCGTAACATTATTTCTTACCAAGACGAACAGGCAACAGCCATGTCAAAACTGAATATCGACTTGCAATACCTGCAATCCCACGGTCCAAATTTCATCTATTTTATATATGAATGTGAACTACTGGTAATACTATGGCTGTTTGGATCGCTTAGGAATAGGAGGAATTTCTTATTCCTAGACATAAAGTATTGGGAAATGTATAATTTTGTGAAGAGTTTGAATTGTTTATAATAAATTTATGTCTAGAAATAGCAAAATTTCTCCTATTCCCTATGGGTGTGTTTGGATGAGCATGGAATAAGGAATAAGAATAAGAAATTTCGGTATGCGTGTTTATTCTTATTCTTGTGCAACCCAAACAACACAAGAATAAGGAATTTGGGCCTTTATTCCTATACTAACAAAACCATGGTATAAGAAATAAGAAATTTGGATAAGCACGCATACCGAAATTTCTTATTTTTATTCCTTATTCCATGCTCATCCAAACACACCCATATATATGATCCAGACAGCCCCATAGTGATGAGTCAGCGGGCATCGTTTCTCCATTTATATCAGCCAAAATAGTAAATAGTTGATTGATTTTTTGCTCAATTAGGACGAATCAATAGTTCATTAAGAATAAAAAACTCAAATTTAATATCATATTGTTCCTTATGCAAAGAATGTTTATGGTGAATTAAACCAGCATATTAATAAAAGTTCGCCTAAACAAAATCCACACTTAGTGGATTAGAAAGGATGGACCAATAATCATTTACTCTCAACAATGTAATTTTTAGTTCACTTGCTAAGTAATAAACTGAAAAGTTAGTCACTATATATTCTCCAATTTGCAAACCTTAGATTGAAGTTGAAACTTTGAACACATCCAAAGGTCCATCTAATCAGGTGCCACAAGTTCTGAATCAAAACTTTCTCGTGTAAGCAACTGTATGGCTGGATTATAAAGATACGTGACTACTGACTAGTGACGTTACACTGGGGAGCAAAAGAATGAAAAAAAGATA
The DNA here is from genome assembly GCA_028095005.1 of Rhynchospora pubera. Classification (NCBI taxonomy): domain Eukaryota; kingdom Viridiplantae; phylum Streptophyta; class Magnoliopsida; order Poales; family Cyperaceae; genus Rhynchospora; species Rhynchospora pubera. The sequence continues at coordinate 82,093,320 of CM051462.1, read as the reverse complement.
ATAAACGTCTTGAGTAGATTTGAAAATCAGAACGAGATGAGGGCCGGATTTCTCCGCTTGATTCCTGCCGAAAGAGATAGGAGACGAGGATATTATCGTCCAAAATTTCTGGAATTGATTTTTATGATTTGAAAATTCAATTTAAATGTTAATAAGAGTAAACATCTATTATTAGCATGATTTAAAGGTATGTATCCAATATAAAAGATTAGAGGGGTATACAACCAATTTTCTCTTAAAATAAAGAGCGACATTCTTTACAAAAGTCACAACCTATAAGTGTTGAAGAATGAGATCTAAATATGTGTGTATGTAGATCAAATGATGTATCGTAGGGTTCATGTTGAGTCAGAGGTGAACATGTTGCATTTCAGACCGAAATTGTTTGATTTGGGACCGAAATGAAGTACCGACTTTGCATATTTTGGCAAGAAAAAATCAATTTGTGCCAACTCTTTCCATAGAAGATGTGTTCGAATTGTCGGATGTTTTCCTAATAAAGAGGATCCGGTTGTGTCAACAGAGAATTAAATATTAAAAATAAATCCAATATTTTATATTTTAATTAATTACCAAAAAATTAGTTGTCTTATGTAATTTTATATCTATTTATCTTCGTCTTCTTTCTCAAACATATGTATTTCAGAATAGTAGAAAATAAATAAAAATAGTATGCTTGTGTATAGAAGACGTAGATACTAAGTTGGTGTTGAATCTCAATAAATCTTGTGTTTTCTTTGTGTCTAAGCGAGTGATTATTATTCTGAGATCATCGTGCTTACAAATCCTAAGAGGCATGGTTATTGTGTAGTTTTATTTGAATCGTGTCTTCTCGAATCTAAAAGTTAACTTCCGTTGTGTAAACGCTCGAATTATTAACATGGCATCAAAGCGTGATTCGGTGATGAAAGAACAAAATAAAGACGATGGAAGACAAATAACTACTCGAAACAAGTGCAAGACAAGTACGGCCATTGTTGGATGGAAGCTGGGACGAGGAAAGGTTTGCCAATTGTTGATCAATGTTTGTTTACTTTGCAGGATTACTGCGTGCGAAGGGTTTGCACATCTTTTAAGTTGGACGAACATTGATTTGGACGCAAATATCCTGATGCGGGAAGGAATTATAAAATTAGTTTGATCAATTCCGGGTAGGCCCTAGGGGAAGCAAAATTGTCAAACTTTAATTAATTACATTTAATAATTTATAATGGCTGTTAAGGTCGCTGTTATGCACGGTTGAAGAAAGAAATGCACAAATGAAAGGAGGAATCGATAGATCTGAAAAATCGAGAAAGATGGAGGCGCATGTGCCAGATGCAATAATTCTGTAATTGAGGAACCAAGACAACGGGATGGGCCAGTAATACTTTTGGGCTGTTATTCAATATGGGCTTTACATTTCATTTTTAGAAGTATAACGTTTTATATTAGGTTTAACTCTTTCTTATTATAATAATTATTTCCTAATCAGTTAGCAGCAGTAAAGTAGTATAAATTAAATTGTACGAGTATTGTTAAGAGAAAATTATCAATCTATCAAATCGGCAGCAGCCATTATTATTTTCTCAATTTCTTTTCTATTTCCTCAAATTAATACAAAAATCCAAAAAGACTTTGTCGGTACATGACAAATTGGTATCAAGAGCCTGATCGGACCTAGAAGGGAATGGTTACAAGAACACGCCAAATGGAAGATCAAATCAAAACCCTAAGTGATAGACTAGATCGAGTTCAAGAACAACATACAAGCATGAACTCGAAACTAGACGTGCAGCAAGAAAAATTCGAGTTGTTCCAAAACGAGACTCGAGCACAATTTGATGAGTTACGATCGATGTTGAAAGAAGCATTAAAGGGCAAAGCGGTGGCCTCAGAATCAGACACAAAACTGGGTGATAATCAGGTCGGTACAATAGCTTCATCTAGTGCTGTTAAGAACTCTCATGCTTCAAAATCACCACCAATCTTTTCTAACATGCCACAAACACAAGGACACATTAATGAAGCACAACAACAAGGGTTTAAAGAAACTTCAAACAGCAACAAAATCAGTTTAGAAAATCAAACCTCACCTAATTTCTTTAAAGAATACATAAACCAACCCGAGTACAGTCCATACTTTCAACATATCAACCAAAATCCAACAAACCTACCCTTTACCATTCCACGTATGCATCCAAATTTACAGAACTATGTGATTCCAATGATCCAAAACACTAATCCTATACCACCAGCCCCAAATATCATAAACCCTCATACTATTGCCAACCAAAATCTCATGAATTTGACAAATTTCAACCAGCAAGGACAACTTCAAAATCATCCCCATAACCCTAGAATCCAAGTGCCTACACCGAAACTAGAATTTCCCTTGTTTAATGGCAGCAATCCTAGAAATTGGATTTACAAATGTGAGAAGTACTTTGGAATATATCAAATACCTGATTGGCAAAGGGTGGAGATAGCCTCGATGCACATGCAAGACAAGGCTGAAATTTGGTGTCAAAGCACCAACACCATGAGAGGTCAGTGGAGATGGGAGGAATTTGTGCAAGAGTTGTTGGAGAGGTTTGAGCCTAAGTCATCTGTTGGCATAATTGGAGAGTTTAAAAACTTGAGGTAGCTGAGTGATGTTGAGTCTTACAGGAGTCGTTTTGAGGAGTTGGGATTGCTTCTTCTAAGAGAAAATCCTGCATATGATGAAACATATTTTGTTAAGAATTTTCTGACAGGACTTAAAGAAGACCTCAAGCTAATGGTTCTAAGTACAAGACCACGAACACTAAGAGAGGTTTACGAGGTAGCTGTGTACCAAGAGATGATTCTTGAGCACAAAAGAAAGCAAAAACAGCACCTATTGCAAACTCAAAATAACATGGATACAGTTGGCCAGAGACAAGACAAAGACAAATGTCGCAGGTGTGGAGATAAGTGGTTTCGAGGGCATCATTGTCAACAAAAAGGACTACACCTTGCGCTAGCTGAGGAGGAGGCATGGCCAGACGAAAGTAGTGATGAGGAAGAAAAATGCCAACAATTGAAAACTGAACCACAATCTAAGAAAATTGAATATGAAGATTCAGAATTGGTGCAAATATCACTTCATGCAATTGGTGAGTTAAATTATATTGATCTTATCAAGATTAAGGGAAAGGTTCATGGGGTACCTGTGATTGTGTTGATTGATAGTGGTAGCAACCATAGTTTCATAAGCCCTAAAATTGTACAAAAGATCAATGTTACACCAACAAAGATAGTGCCGTTGTCTGTTACAGTAGCTAATGGTGCTAAAATGCAATGCAAGTTAGAATGCAAGGGCTTAAAATGGGATTTCGAAGATCATGAATTCCAATTTGATTTGAAGGTAGTGGAATTGGGTGCTTATGAAATGTTACTTGGTGGAGATTGGATGAGAAGTGTCGGTCCTATTGTTTTAGATTTTGAGAATTTGACATTAAGTCTAAAGAGGAATGGCAGCAAACTCCAATTTCACGGAATGGGTAAAAATGTCAAGGGTTTTAATGAACCAGAACCTAAAACGCAGCAAGCAAACTTATGTTTTGTAAAATCTGTACCTGAAATGTCGATCGCCTCAAACTATCTAACAATGGCTACGGGGAAGGAAGTCGTGGAGGAATTCGAGTTGTGGCCGAAATCGCCCAAATCAACGGTCATAGCAGATGATCTAAAATTCAGCAAGCTCACATTCCTAAAATTTGATTCTTGTGGGCAAGAATCGGTTGAGGAGGAGGCATTGTTATGCACGGTTGAAGAAAGAAATGCACAAATGAAAGGAGGAATCGATAGATCTGAAAAATCGAGAAAGATGGAGGCGCATGTGCCAGATGCAATAATTCTGTAATTGAAGAACCAAGACAACGGGATGGGCCAGTAATACTTTTGGGCTGTTATTCAATATGGGCTTTACATTTCATTTTTAGAAGTATAACGTTTTACATTAGGTTTAACTCTTTCTTATTATAATAATTATTTCCTAATCAGTTAGCAGCAGTAAAGTAGTATAAATTAAATTGTACGAGTATTGTTAAGAGAAAATTATCAATCTATCAAATCGGCAGCAGCCATTATTATTTTCTCAATTTCTTTTCTATTTCCTCAAATTAATACAAAAATCCAAAAAGACTTTGTCGGTACATGACAGTCGCCACTTGCTTTCCATCTTTGTCATCAAAAGCTTAGCAAGAAGAAAAATGTATATTATTATATGACAATGTTGCTTTTATAAAGAAAATAAAATCCACTAGCTAGTAGCTAACCAATTACTAGAGTAATTGCATTCAATTTTGCAATTTGCTAAAATAGCTAGCATCCGCTGTTAATGATGAAACATGTCACGGACAACGAAAAAATCACACATTTTGAAATGATTTAGTTCGTATATATGTTTTGAAATCAACAAAGAATAATTTATCTGTATTTGCAATTTTTAGTGTCACTTTCAGACCCGGACTAGAGATTACAGAAAAAAAAAATGGAGCAATAATCCAGGTTATGGATAAATTAAAATTATATTAAACTACAAACATATTTACAAATAAGAGTTCTATTTTCACCATTCTTGCAAAAATTTTCCATTTAATTGAGATACAATGGTTCAAGTCAAAGAGCACAGAGTACTGCTGGGCTAGGGCGGATCTAAAAAAAAAAATTTAACCCCAACACAATTATAATAATAAAATTTAAAAAATAAAAAATAATAAAATAAAGAATAATTTTAATTAAAAAAAATCATTCTAAACATATATGATTGGAATATTACAAAATACATCAATCTTTTTCATGGGCCACGCGAGCCCTTCCGTTCGAGAAAACACAAAACCACTAGTTCTGTATACAAGACTGGAACGCTTTGTTTTTTTCCGTTAGAGTGGGTCCCGTAAGCAGTCTATCTGGAATTACTAGTTAACTCCGCCGTCTCCTCCGTCAGCTCTTTCCGTTTGTTTTCCTCCGTTAATTTTGGATGGTCTAATGGCACAAAGCAAGTTTTGAGGTCTGCTTCTAATCTTTCTTTTTCTAAACCAAATAATGTATCTTTTTTGTTTTCTTTTCTTTTTAATTTCATGATGATGTTCCGCAACGAAGCTATAGCTTGCATGCTCGACTCATGCCTCTTAGTTATCACACTATTTGTTTCTTTTGCTCCGTACAAAGCACACATCTTGCCCTCGCAACCAAGCTATAGCACGCATGCTTGGACCAAAAAAAAAACATGCAAGATCAGAATCAAGAATTAATTGGAGATATTGGTAAGTTAATCTCCATCTCCAATGACTGTCTACTTAATATTAATGACATGTAATCCTTTTCCAATGTTCTCCATAAAATCAAACTAATGAGATATATACGATCCATAGAAAAATTAAAAAAAGTTTATCAATGCTATAAGCCTTTTTTTCAATTAAAAGGGGTTCAACAGAAGGGTTTTATGCACAATCTAACATTATATTTTGTTTTTCATTTCATTTCTAGGAGAAAATCAAACTAGCAATACATTCAAAAAGAAAAAAAAATACATACATAGAATAAAATTGAGATGGTTCAGGGATGAGCGTAAGGCCTCACAACCCACTGCCTACACGTGAATGATCTCCGATCAACACAAGTGAGAGAAGTTCGAGAGCGAGAGAGGGAGGTTGGGGGTGGTGTACGAGTGAGACATGAGATTAGGGAGAAAAAAAGGATGGAGAGAGCAATTTGGTTTTTTTTTACCGCCTTCAATCTGAGCTATAGATTCAAATCCAACGTACCTGATACAAAGTGCTATACCTAAGCGAAGTAAGAGTGCTATAGTTGATATAAATCCTAATTCCCTGTCCTCTCTAAAGCCTAATGCAATATTATCTTTCAATTGCGCTTATCACGCTCCTCATTATCTCTTTTAACGAGCAATATTGCCTGATTGTCTCCTCTCCACCACTTTTTCTCTAACAATCTAATAGTCGCTCTAAGCCTGACCAAGATTTTCTCCTTCTTATCTCATTCTGTATTTTGTCCTCGAATAAATAAAAAAATTTCAACATTCAAAAATTAATTTTATGTTTAATTTTGGCACTGCAAAAAATAAATATTTTCTCAATTAAATAGCAACAACAATATGTTATTTTTTCAATTCAGCAACAACAACATGTTTAATTTTGGTACACATTATTTGTAGGTTAAAGTAAGAGAGGAAATTAAGCACGCACTGTTTTACATTGTTCTTTTGAAGATTTATTTTTTTTCATTTCTGTATCTCTCAACCCGATCTTGTTTTAGTTACTATTGTGATATGAAGGTACTTCAAATGTTCCCATACTTGAATGATTTACTTAGAACAGAAGGCTTTTGAAATTGACTCTTTCTTAAGCTTTAAAATGTATTTGGTTGAGAGGTTTTGGTTCGAGTTCTGGTACTTTGATTTTACTCATTAATCAGATCTGGTGATACCAGTGGTCGTCATACTTGAATATTAAAATAAGTTAGCATTTATTATAGTAAAGATACAATATATACTTGAAGGATAAGTTAGCACATGCTGTTAGTGACTTTCATGCTTTATGAGTAATTTCTTTCACCTTTTTTTTTGTTGGATCTTGCTTCCCTTGTTTATTTGATACAAAGAAAACCTTTTTGTTTTTTTCTAAAAACATATATATATTTTATCTTTACTATATACAGAGCCCTTGACAATCAAATTTTTAAAATCAGGTTTGATAAGATGAGGTGAAGTGGCTGGGAGGTGGTCTGATCAGATGGTTGTTAATTTATGATGGCAAGACTGTTAATTAATTGTCTTCGTGTTGTATTTATGCGATTCTGAACTTTATGTTGATACTTGATAGTATTAGTATATTTCAGCGTTGGAAATTTTGAAATTCGTTTGAATAAAGCAGGTTAGAGATTAGACACAAGGCGTGAAAAAGCAGGCATGGGCTTCGGAAGAAGGCCCATGGGTGGGCCAGACATCACACCTCAGGCCTATACTGATGGACAATACCAGTATCCAAAACAGGTCAGGAAAGACCCTCGGCTATCCGCCTATCCCTAGAGATGAATCAATAATGATCGTATATTTCGTATGAATATGATCGTAAAGATAATGTAAACATTTCGAATGGCTAATCACTAATTTCATGGGATAAGACATAGACGGATTTGTTTTTTCAAATCATTTCTTCTGAATGTTTGTTTTTTTAATCTCTATCTTTTGTGTTGTATTATGTTTGTCTTCAATTTATCCTTATGCTCTCACCTGAGTGGTGAGACTAAGACGTTTGTTTCAACAAGTCTTAGCGGTTGAAGTCTTAGTGACTTTTAGCCAACAATAAATTTCAATAGAACAATACAGTGTCTCTTACTCAAACTCTCAGTTTCCAAATATCCATTACAATAACATATAACAATATTTTTTAACGTTTTGAACTAAAAATATTTCTCGAGAAACTTGACTTAATTAAGCAACAAAGTTAGAATTTGCAAAACAATAAACCATAAACCATTACACAAAATAATGGCCCACTAAACAACCAAAGTAACAACTGAAAAACAGACAGAAATCCTCCAGAAATAAACCCACCCCAGCAAACAAACTGTATAAACTGTTCAATCCTTAAAGCAGAATAAGCATCAAAATGTTCTTGGAGGAGAATAGGCCATGTCCATCTGGCATCTGTCTAGTACGAGTCAATTGTAATATGCCCAATCTTTAAATTCTCCAAGTCTCTGAACTTCTCCTGCCATGTTAGACGTGTAGCATGTCCAAAGTTGAAAGAGAAGTAAAGCATTAAAGACTAACTTCGAGAGGAGAGGCCTGAGCTATTCTGAAACACTCCTGTTCTTTTCAGACCATCTTTCCCAACAAAAGGCAGCGAGAAGGTTTGATCAAACTTTCCATTGGCACTATCCAAATAAACATACATTGCCACAGCTCAGTTAAGCTAAGCTAGGCAAATATTTCTTTCTTTACGAAACAAGTAAAACGCTATGTACGCACTTACAGAACTAGTAAACGATCAACAATGTCCCTAGCATTGTTCAGGTGCCCAATTTCATCAACTGAATACATGCCAAATAGCCAATTATATTTTTCTCTCAATTAAAAATTGAGGGAGTTCTAAAAAACTCCGACCCTTCAAGCTTGAGGAGATCCATTTTAGGCATAAGATGATTGGGTTTCAAAACTGTTTTACTTTTTTTTTTTCGAGTCCCAAATGCAACCTTTAGGCTGTGCTCCAGATTGATTGTGCTGAGAGGAGGGGAGATTAGATTAGGCTGTGCTCCACAACTAAAGTATGATGAGATTACATTAAAGGAGGGGTGAGAGGATGAGACAAGAGAGACACCTCTATTGAGTTCACCCCAAATCATTAATCCCCGATTTGGGGGTGACAAATATCCGGGCACCCCTCACCTCCCCACCCCTCCTCTAATCCCTGTTAGAACTTACTGGAGCACAGCCTTAAGCTTTGTAGCAACAGCCTAATCGCAACTAAAGCACACCCATTTTCTGTTTTTATGTAATTTATAGACGGTTGCCCATTACCTCCAAAAAACATTTCAAACTATTTAACAAATACTGGCGTATCCAGAAGCTTGCCCATTTTGCAGAAGTATGCCTATTTTCCCGTTATAAATTTTAACATAAAAAATCCTGAATTGTGATAAATGTTGTAATTCTAAGTCGGTAATAAAACAAAAAAAAACGAGCTGCATTTAGCACATACTACGTACTTAGTTTCAGAATGAATTTAAACTTATAAAATTTATAGTATATTAACTTTCCATGATATGATCTTATCAATAAAGCGCCTTTAGCAAGCATTTTAGATAATTCTTTTATCCGCTAAAGGTAGTATGAGCAATATCTTCAAAGAGCTTCATAGATCACGAACCGCTTATAATTATCCCCTCAGATGCTCTTACAAAATAGCAACATCATAACAACAGGTAGCTCTATATCCTGCATCCTGCTAGTTGCCTTCCACACACAGTTATAGCAAGCCCCTTACCAAAATATTCAAGAGACTCTCATTCAAACAAGGCCCATAGGCATGTCTGGTTCAAAAACTTAATGGTGATGACCTAAGTTTAAGGGGCATCATCTATAAGCTTGACAGCCGTGGCCGAGGCAGTAACAGATTTGGGGGAAATCTCCTCTTCTTTCTCGGGTTGAATGTTTAAGTCGATCTGGGCTTTTAATGGAGAAGATGACGATGCTGTTACTGTACCAATTCTCCTCTCTGAGACCTCATCTGCAGTAATTATACCTCATTAATTTAACCACAATTCGAATTTGTTTTATATATAAAGTTCACCCAAGGTATACCAAAACATTGCAAGTAAGACATCCTTTAGGGTAGGGAATTGATTCGGACGCCCCCTAATTTAGTCCGGTGAGCCTAAAATACCTTTTAAGACAAATTTACCCCGTTATGTTTAATATATTTACATACTTAGAAATTCTACCATGAAGAGGCCTTGCATGGCTGCCATCCTGTTCTCAATTTAGATATTCTTTAAATACGATTTGAGACATTAGGCATAATTTAGTGATAACAATATATTTTTCTTTTTCAGTGGGGAAGTAAACTTTATTAGGGAAAAATAGCTGCTAATACTTCCATGCATAATTACCTTGACTTAAGTGGAACAATGGTGGAGAAGTAGAATGGTAAACCACTGAATTGCAAGAAATTCAATTTAAACACTGAGATTGAGGAATTCATAAGGGGAAGAATTGCTTGGACTCTCAAGTTCAAGGTAAATCGAGCAAGATACTAGTACAGAACCATATATAGAGTGCTTGCAACAACAAGTCATGAGACAACAGTATAACATTATTCAAGAAAAGGGCTCACGGCGAAGAGTTTGTTTTTAGTTTTGTATGCTTCAGCGAAGTGAAACTAGAGAGATGAAGAAATGATGTTTAGTTGCATACAGATAAGGTTATTTTTGTCATTTAAAAAATATAGGGGGTCTCAGGACTATGTAGCGGGGTGTCCAAATCAATTCCCTTTAGGGTACCTTTGTAATGCTGATGTATTTTTTTTGTGTTAAGAGATTTGTGCTCAGGTTTTTATTGTATTTTAGATAAGAGCGCCAACCGGTCCAATTTTATCACAAGAGGTAATGATGCTTCATATGTTCATCAAAACTGGATATCTAACCAAACTAAATTTTGTCTTGACTTTTATTGGCTTGCTTCAAAAAAAACAAAAAGAGTAAAATTGAGCACATTACCCAGTCTAATAATTTAGGTGATTCACATAAAAAATGAGTAATGGCGGTCAGTGTGATACATTTTTGGTGTTGAAATGCAATATGTTCTAGCAAGTAATATAGAAAGCAACGCCAAAACAATATTATACCAGCAACAGCAGTTCCACTAGGACTGGGACCTGCATCAACAGCAATCCCACTCTGACCCTTAAGATCCACATCAGCAACAATCGCACCAGACTGTGAGGACATGAACTTGGTGGGGGCCGTTGGAGGGTCTGATGAATTCTCACCCTGACATTTGTCCCCCCTACGCAACATGAGTGTGCGAAAGCGTCTCCTGACAGTATTACACACATTACAAGTGCATGTCGATTTGTGCTTGGGTCCCTTCCCACTAGGTGGTTGAATGCAAACAATGCAGGAGCAACCCGGTCGATGGCGTGGGTGTCGCGTAGTCTGCACGTGAGGACTCGCCACACAAGATCCTGGGAGGGATTCTGATTCACCCAGAATGGCCAGGTTTGCCAGAGTGTCTAGACCTTCAGAAGCACGGGTAGCTGCTTCTGATGATTCGTGCTTCAGTTTTGATCTCTTTGTCCCACCACCTGTTTCAAAAAATTGCATTTCATAATAAAGAACTTTACCTAACTCTGATGAACAGAAACTTGCAGCAACTATGGTTTCTAGCCTAATTAATAAACCACCCTTAGGTCCCAATGAAACCAACCAAAATACTATACCTGGAATTCATCAAGCACCTACTGGGAAAACACAAAAAAGATCTGTGTCAGTCCAAAACGTCCTGAATACCAATACTAGCTACACTTTGCCACATAGTTTCCAACAATTTTTTGGCCATTTCCGAAACTCATATCCTAGGCTCAAATATCTGGTCCAGAAATTTATTTAAAGCACTTTGTGAACTGAATAAAAATTTCCCAAATTTATCTTTGCTAATATCAGATTATTGTGGGACAACAAAGCAGAAAACTAAACTAAAAATAGGAACAAGGAGATTGTCAAAATGTATTTAATAAGATAGAGAAAAAAAAAACAAAGAATAAGAATGCTTTACGTGTTTAAATTTATTTCTGTTTTACTCGTCATATTGAGACCAGAAAGCAAATACAACTGTACTTATACATATTGAGATAGTATACAAAACTTTCATCACATGTTCCATTATGCAGGTCTAGGTGACTTCAGGATTTATGATTGTTACTGCACAATAGAACCAGTCAACTGTACTTATACGCTTCACTATGTCAAAAGAGAGCATTTTTTATGCGTGGGAACAAACAAAAATGAAAACTTATCAGGAGGCCCATAATCAGAAAAAGAACCCTTCTATCATTGAAAGCCAAGAGTGGAGTCAAGGAAATGCCCTTGAATAGTAGTACAAACTTATGTCACTTTACCCTCCTACATACTAAGATAACACTTCCCTGATCTCTTCTCCAGCCGACAACTCTTAAATCTATTTTGGGATATGGGTGAGGATACTACCCGGTCTAACTATCTTAACTTCCTACAACCCAAATTTAGCCAAACCGTGCTTGTTTAGGGAAAAAAATAATAATTGTAAGGCAGATGCTGAATCTCTAACATTCTCTAGACAGGTACCCGAAGGAAAGTGGAATCTGTGTGTAAAAGGAATCTTAAAGTAGAAGGGTTTCACCTTCAAATTTGTTAAAATACAAAAACAGAGGCTCATTTTTATTATAACATGATAACACGACGTCACCAGTATGATTATATGAAATGTTATTGTGGAGCCAATCCAGCACTAGTTTTCTTATATTATAGGGACTTCTTTCAGTTTACTATAAGGAGGGGCTGTTTTCTAAATTTATCCAGGATTGTTTAGCAAATCTTTCTGGGGGAAAAAATGCATAAATTGAACCAGAACAGTACAGAAAAATAAGACATTTTCATGTACTTAAAATGAGTTGGCCTAAGTGCTTGCAACAAGCAGGTATCGAATCTGTATTCCAAATTAACAAATTAACAGTCGTTGCAGCAAAAAATACTTCCTCCGAAATTCACTTCAGTTATGGTCAAAGTTCAGGCTAATACAGCAACAACCAGTCCTATTGATCAAATTTAAATACTTGAAGAATACGTTGGTAAGTTAAAAGTCACTATTTAAGTACTGAGTGGCATGAACACTCTACCAGTTCTATAAGGGATCAATTCTGCAAGCTGCTCCACAGTAAGCTCCGCAGGAGACGAACAGGATGACCTGTTTACAAATACATCAACAGAAATAGGTCAAAAAATAATGCTGATGAATTTCCTTTCCCTAGGAAATTAAAGACAAAAGAGTACCACCTGTCAGGGTCCCAAATATTCTGAGAACAGGTCCACTTAGCATTCAAGAGAGCGTCGACAGGCACCTTGCGCCACTTGGTGCATTCTTCACACTGCACCCACTGGTGTCTCTCACTGTTCAACCATGGTCATCTCTTTATTTCCAGTTTAAAAAAGGGAAAATTAATATACTCAATAGTGAAAATGGAATATTACCCAGTTTGACTAGTCACAAAGTATGTCCTCCTTCCAACTACTGGAGGTTCCTGTTTTACAGTTGTAATGAAAGCATTATATTTTTTCTGTCATAAATAAAGCTATCATATTCCAATGTTCATGTTCATAATATAAATGGCCAATACCTACCAGTTTATGTATAACTGTATACATCTTCACAATATTTTTGGTATGTTCAGATACATTTACAAATTTACAAATAGGGAAAGTCAGGGGAACTTTTCAAAAGTTAGCCCTTAAGCACACAACATGTACTGTTCTCAAATTAGTGTGACACAGGGTAAAGAACAGCATAATGTTCACAACTAAGGGATCAGACGAAAAAATAAACCATGCGTAGCATAGGATATCTGACCTCAAATTCTTCAAACTCATTTCCATCTATAACCGTGACAGAAGGAACTGAATTTGAAGGTGCCCTAAGCAGTGATTGTGCCTCTTCCCAGTTCAACTTCAATTCCATAGACTCCTCGGTTTCTATCTTTAACCTCTTTATTTTGGCACCAAGGGAGCTGCCTTTCCTTTTGACAGGCCCTGCTTGTACAGAGGGAGGAGGCTTGGACATGAGATTCACAAAACCTCCCTCCTGAGAAACATGCGCAAGGCCACTTCCTTTGTTCTCTGGGTTGTTGGACCACTCTGGCGGGTTTACGTTAGAGTCTATCTGGTCAGAGGTACTAGTTTTAGGGATATTATCAGGCGGCGGGCAGGTTAAAAAGCCATTGTTCGATTTCAGATGATGAGTTTCCTGAATGTAAGAAAAGAAAATAAGATTTTTTTTTTATATATATAGAAATTCTTGGTAGCAGCTACCATGTCAAGAAAATAAGAAAATTAATAAGATAAAGTTAAAGACTACTGGCATGCAGCCATTAAATTATATAAAATAAAACACAGGACAGGAATCTCATTGATGGAATTTTACTATTGTTGTCATACCTTAACTTGTCTATATAACGGAAGTGCATTCATGTACAGAAAATTGTCTTCACAATGTACAATTAACTGGGAGTCTGGGACCCACTCGAAACAAAACAGTGATATAATGCAGTGTTTTGATGCCATTTAAGTTAAAGCAGTAAACGACCAATATAATTTAGCATGATTTAGTGCATTTTATTTCAATAGTCACCGTATGTAACTAACAAACTAGTGAATAAGCAATTATTTAGAGGCAAAAAAAAAAAAAAAACATCAGGATAACTAAAATGTTGCTATGTCAATGTGTATAGTATACAGTAAAGTACCGGTTCACCAGACCCTGGGGTAGAGGCCTTCCTAAATCCCATGACAAGCTTTCCTTCCGGATCAATTCTGCTAAATGTAACTGCCCACATAAAACAATTTATATCACTTATATAGTTATATTGATTATTTTATTTGATTTCTCACTTGCAACACTCATTTATACAAGCGTGGTTGGAAATACACATGGAATCAGATGCTGACAATTTTATCCACATCCTCGTAAGCCCCTTTTTTTCATTATGAAAGTCTGATTTATAGCCCCCTCAACTATTTCACTTAATTTGGACCTTCAAAATTATTTTTCTGATAAAAAACCCAGTTCTATTACTCTTTTTTTCATATAGGCACCTGAACTTGTTCTGGTCAATTTGTAACAATTTGTAACAATTATATTGACAGATAAATTGTTACAAGTTGTTACAAATTGTTACAAATTGTTACACCTGAACTTGTTCTGGTCAATTTGTTCATATAACCATTATCCTCGACCCTGCACTCATATATTGACAGATGTAACAATTTGTAAATAATGGTTTTTATTGGGACTCAATAACTCTCATTATCTCACATTTCAACCAAAAGGCATCAACTACGACATTACTTAGGTTAGGTCATTAATAGTAAAGCCCAAAATCTTGGATACAAAAATCAGGGGATGATTAAACCAAGTGAAATACTTCAGCCTTGAACCAATTGGAATATACCCAGAACAAAGTGGTGTAGTTCCATAGGTTTACTGTCCTGATTATAGACCAATGAGATGGGTTCAGGGGCAATTTAAGAAAGAAGAATCTAAAGCAATTTAGACTTGGATACTAGGAAGTTAGGGATACATTAGTCATTTTTTATGTAGCTTAAGTGCTTAACCATTATTTATTTACCAAGCCTTATTTGCAAAACTAAAAGAAAACACTTATATTGCAAATAGAAAATTGTAGACGGGTATGTACCGACCATATAATTTATTCTGACATATTAAACATTAGGGAGTGTTATTTACCAGTATCGCCAGCTTGAAGTTGCATGGCCTGAATACAAGGGGTGACACCTTCAAGAACATACATGCGACTGTTATTGTTTGGCCAGAATCTAAACTGGAATTGCCATTCCTTTCCACTTGCATCCTGTACTGTCAATGGCAGACCCTCTGGCTGTGAGATTGCTGGAAAATATGCCTGAAAGAGTTCCACATAGTCAACAAGAATGCGCGATCTAGGATCTACTAATTATATCAAGAACCCCAGAAATCATCCTAAATGAAAGGACAAACCTCAGCACATTTCTTGGGAAGAACAAGACGCCCAATCCGACCTGCATCACTTGCACTAAGCATCTTCTCAAACAAAGGGATTATTACTGAATTCGAGCTTCTTAGGAAAGCTAAGGAATTACTTTAACATATAAAACAGGGAATAAGAAACATTAATAAATAAGACCCTCCTAAAAGAAAATTAACCTTGCACTGGCCCAAGGAAAAAATGCCAATCGCAGTACAAGGCCATACTACCATTTATCAAGACCGGGATGTGATCCTTTCGATTAGAAGTACAACTTGAACTAGTGTTTAAATCTACCACCAAAGTAAACCATCCTAATCCTAACTCTATAAAAAAGGATACTCTCCATTGATTTGTTGCAACTCCTGCCCAGTACTCCTTGGCCAATAACGGGGCAGCACCTGGGAGCGTGCTCGCATGTCCAAACGGGGCCTGCTACCATTTCTGATGTCACCAACACCACCCCCATCTGTAGGAGAAAAAAGCTGTTGCTTCATGGGTGAGCCAGAAGATGACGGGCCCGATGTCTGACCATGTCCAACCCTGATCGATTCCTTGGGCTGGAATGTAGGACTCAACACCGGCAAACCTGAACCAGATTCATCCCTATAAACCCCAGAGCTCCCATGTGATTCAACACTTGGATCAGATATGTGATGCCCATGGGGCAACCCATTAGTGCTAGGATTTGAATTACCACCTTCAGCACGGTGGTAGATGCTGTATGGGTAAGCAGGGTCTAAACCAGGCGCACCAGCCCCATTAGCACCAAACTTCTCCCGCATGATGGGGCCGATAGAATTAGGGGGTAGAGCTGAAACCCCACTTCTCTCAGGCATTTCCTCAAACTTCTTGTCTGGAACTTGCTGTTGTTGGTGGTGGTGCTGATGCTGGTGCTGTTGCAAGGCAGCTGAGGCACGCACTTGCTGGAGATATTTCTCACTGCAACTGGGGCGGTCGAACTCAAAGGCAAGGCGCTGTTGCAAGTCAGACTGCACTGAGGAGGTATTCCATAAGTTGGAGGCCTGACGCCAGTGGCCCGGAAATGGGGTCCCTGCCGGCGGCCTCATTGTTGGCATTCTTGGATGATGCATAGATGATGATGGGAACCAAATTGCACCAGGTGCCTGTATTGTGCACTAAAAAAGTGCAGGTTAAGAAGGAAAAAATGTTTTGAAAGGAAGTAAGATATAAAGACATTTTTGCAAAAGAATAAAAGAGAAAAATGAGAAGTAGAAAAAATGAGGTATCATTTACAAGAATGTGACTTTTTTACTATGTTCCTGTTAGTGTAAAACTGCTAGGATGAGAAAATGAAAGGTCATAGGTTAAAAACTCCATTGAGCATTAACAATGAAAGTCACACTGTAATCCTCCATCTTTATTGTTTTTCAAAAGGAAAACAGAAATTCATTAATTAAAAAGACTCATATGCAAGAGGTCTCCTTATATTAAGATATGTAAGTTGCTTCCCAAAGTCTCTCTTCTTACAGGAAGCCCTCTTCTTGATAAGCAAAAAAAATTCCTTTATTTGCAGTATAAAAATTCACTCCTAATTAAGGAAAAGATTTCTAGTTACTGAGGATTTGAGTTGTTCTCCAATTTAAGTAGCTCTACAATCAGTTCATAAATCAGGAAAGTTTTTAATAAATAGTGGAGAAGGATTTCTTTAATAATAATGTTTTTTTGCTAATTTCCCAGAAGAGGTCACCAATAAATAGGTCAATTATGGTAACAAAACCTACTTAGCAGTGGACTAGTACTTCTAGTACATTTATTAAGTCTTGGGCCCAAAAAAAAAATAAAAACAAAAACCTTAACTGATTTTCAAACTAAATTCAAATGAAGAAAACTAAGGAAAATATAAAATCAACAATATAAAGAAATTTTCATGTTGGCCCTTACCATTCCAAAAATTTTACGAGCACAGGCCAAGCAATCAATCCCACCAGCATCAAGAAGCACAAAAGATTGAACTGACACTATGCACCCACAATGTACTCTCTGTTAAACAGATAAAGTGAAATTATAATAGTGTTAGATAAACTCCCTTCCATATACAACTGAACGATAATATTATTTTGTTATGCATGTAGTATCTGTTATGTACAAACAAACGAAGTTGCTATATGTTAAGCATGAACTACAATGCACTCTCTATTATGTACAAGCAAACAGAATTTTCGTCTTTTCTTCTTTCAATTTAGACTTTTGTAATAACAGGTGGTAAAATTAAATAAGAGATTACCTTTCCACAATTCTCACAACTCCTCCAACCTGCAACATCAGAGTGAAATGTTTCACAGAAATTTCCTTGTTCAAATATGCACCTGCAATTTTTAACATATATAAAAAATATACAGTCAATTATCTAATAAACAAGATAAAGACGAAACACCTTAGTTTAGATTTATAGAAACTAGATAAGTCCGAAAATTACACTTTTGCTACATGCAAGTAACGTTATGTAGAAGCTATTCATACACAACATCAGAAATTTGAAAAGAATTAATGGTTAAAGATCACAACTTCACTAAAATTTTCTAATAATTTATTTATTAATTGAAAAAAAAAAGTCACAGCTATACCTATAAAAACCCAGAGCAAGTTAATATTCATGTAATCCAATTTTCAATTGGTGGTTAAACCAATAGCAAACTTTAGTAATTCGGATTTGAAAGCACAAAGTAACACCAGCACAAGATTCTTCTATCCACACTACGTACAACTAACTGAGACTATGGCCAATGGGTCCCACCCGAAACAACACAGATCACAAAAATCAGAGTATTCAAGCATAACAACTACACTATCAAACCTCAGTCATACACTTTAAACCCTCCATATTTCAAATTCACCACGACCAAGTGTGTACTCACATGCTCGAGAGAGAGAAAGAGAAGGAGAAGGAACACATACAAGCAACGGTCACAGAGTTCGGCGTACTCCCCGGAGCGGAGGCGCCAGCCGCGGCGGCGTTGGGGGTCGGGCTTGGTCGGCTCCTTGCAAAGGCTGTTGAAGCATGTGCGTTGAGGAGGAGGAGGAGGAGGCGGCGCCGCCACGGAGGTCATGGAGGAGCTCCGACGAGAACCCTAACGGAGAGTTGTCGAGAGAGGAAGCACAAATCTCTCTTTCTTCGTCGGAGGTAGAAGAAATGAAATGGGGGTTTGGGAAATGGGAAATGGGAAATGGGAAATGGACGAGATGGAATCGCGATTCGCGAGCGAAGAGAGAGAAATAATTAAAGGGGAATTTTGTAGGAGAGAGAGAGAGGAAAAGAGAGCCTTTTAAAGCCCCTCATTGAATACTAGATTTTCCGTAGACTCGGTTTATCGTTGGCTTTTTGCTCTTTAGGTGGATTGTTGCATTTAGTATTTTTGTAATTTTTTTAGTTTCTCGTTGTAGTATTTGTTTATTGTATATAAATTGTTGTGAATTTTTTATTAGCCATATATGGTTTTAAATTTTGTAGAGAGAATATAAAAAAAAAGCTTCTTCTTTGAATGTAGAGAAATTCATGATTAAGACACCATTGTACTTCTTTAAGAAAATTTATTGCTGAATGATATGTCCAATTATTTTAACTATAAATTTTAATTTATTTTTTAAATTTTCAGATTTTTGTAATTCTGTATACTAGTCTACTATGTAATATTTAGTATTATTAGTCGACTATAATACATTTTATTTTTTTTATTGTATTAAACTAATAAATTAGCTTTGCATGTTTAATATTTAAATGAACTTTCAGTAACAATAATGCTACAACTAAGATATAATTCATAAAATAAAATTTTCTACTTTGAATTATAAATTCCCATTTTAAAGGGAAAAAACACAGATTATCACATCCAACAATCTGACCAAGTTGCATGTCTTTTCATGGGTTAGTCTATATATTATATTATAAACCACATCCACTTAACACTTTCGCCGAGGCACATATAGTATTTGGGGCAGAAATGGATATTAATTGCTAGACGTACTAATCATGACTCCACTAAGCACTTCCTTCCAAAACAGTGACATCTCCTGGGTGCAAAAACCTGGAGCTCCCAAGGATTAATAAACGAATAGTTTTTACACAGTAAGATTACCGCCCAACGGAAAATTGAGCACTGCACTCTGGCACTGCTGTAGTTTACGTGCAGTGTCAGAAGTAGATCGTAGCGGTATGATTACCGGGTCGTAACCATAATTCTATCTAGTCTTGTTTGTTTCTCGGTCGCTGAAGTTTCCTAAATGGACGTGGTCTAGTTTTTGGGGTTGGGATCGGTTGACTTGTCGCTACATGCCTACATTGATTTGCGACGTGGAAAATATCTGAAATTAATTTGGTGTGACCTGCTGGTTATTGCAGAATGCACCATGAATGTATATGGTTTTACACTCATGAAACTGCTCAAAATTGAAAATTTGCATAAAGTTTTGACAGTGTTTTTAAAATCGTATGGACATCTCTTCCGGCCAAAGGACCAAAATCCGATATTTTTTTGTATTTTTTGAAATTATCCCGTATTTCCTCTCACAATACTGGATACTATCGTTTCGGTCACTATTTTAGTTTCCGGTATTACCGAAATTTTCCGGTATCCAATACTGTTTTCGAAACTGAGTTTTGATCTATGATCACATAATATATATAATAACGAGCCATTTATACCGAGCATATGCACATTGTCTTATTACCAGAGTAACATTTATAATAATAAGATATTATTATTTTTTTTAAAGAAAATTTTCAACTCTGTGTGCGTCTTTTAATGAATGAGCCTATCCTGAAATTGTCGGTTAGGAGTTAGGACGACTGTGCTTTTAAGTTGTTAATAATAAAATGTTGAGGCGAAAATAGAAAAGTCAAATTGCAATTGAATAAAAACAAAATTTCTTCTATTCATAATATAATTTTGAAAATAAAATAGTACTTACCGCTCGCTAATTAGTTGGTTTAAACCTAAAAAAAATTGTATTTGTCACCTCTGTATATATAGGTACTAATGACGAGTAAAGAATATGAGTTGCAACTTGCAATCATTAACGGAACTAATAAAATTAGCTGTTTGGTTACATAAGAGCTGCATAAGTGAGTAGGCCTGTTTAACGTTTCAAACGTAAAAGAAATGGCCCATTCTGTTTATCGTTTCGTTTCATCAACAGTATGGCATTTCATTTCGGAATGGTCCATTTCGTTTATCGTTCCGTTTCATCAACAGTATGACATTTTATTTCGTTTTCCGTTCCGTTTCAAAAAATGAAATGTCATTTCATTCTGTTATTTGTTCCATTTGGACAGAACGGAACGAAACGAAGCAACGTGCTTTTACACTAAAAACTGAATTATTTATCGTAACGGAAGTGAAATAGGCTATTCCATTTCGACAACTATATGTCCTCTCATTTCGTTTACTGTTCCGTTTCTGAAAACGAAATAATTTTTTATACCGTTAGCTGTTCCATCTCCGTTTGGACGGAACGTCCGCAGAAAACGATAAACGGTATTTCGTCTACAGGCTGAATAGTGAGTTATGAACCTCTCTTATGCTGGAAAGTTGAAACAAACAGGTTACATATAAGTCATATTTGTATGAAGCACATATATGAAATAATCAAGTCGCTATATATAGTCGAACACATTAATGCCGGGAACATAAATAAGTAAGAATACACAGAATTTAAAAAAGACATTGCTTCGATTGATGATTTCATTTATACGATCATTATTATTGTTGTCAGTGGTGGTGCGCCGATCGAATTCAAGAATACATTATGCCTTTATTTTATTTTTTTCCCTTGCATGATAAAACACAAGATATAGTGACATAATATAGCATAAAGAAGTTATTCTTACACAAAATTATATTCTCACTTCTCACCAAGCATGGTGATGTACAATGAGTCAATAAACAAGTACATGCCATAATATATAAAAAATTATTTAAGTCGTTTTGAATGTGTGTGTAAGTCGATATTAATTTAGTTTTGGACTCGCACGCACACAACTATATATATGTAGGATATATCGCCTCAGACACAAAAAATGTTAAAATAAATTTTATAGAAATTATTTTTTATTTTTTGTTATACTACTGATTTTATAGAAATTTAATTATAGCACTGTAATCATTAGTTTCACATGCCTTTCTTTTTTCCTTCTTTGAACCACGCAAACGAAGGGTTTTGTTCATTCTCGTCTAGCTGATATTCTTTATTATTTGCATTTCACAAGAATGGTTAATGCCTCTTATATATATAGAGTAAATCTATTATGAACCATGATGCATAGAAGCTTCCGTGCACCATGACCGTTTTGGTCAGTGGTTTCTACAAATTTTCAATCTAATTTAACAAACTCAATCTATATATTGAAATATTATAGAAAATAAAATTTTACAATTTTTTAATTTTTTTACTATTTTTTTGAATTTTTTAATACTTGCCATTTTTTGCTACAAATTAGTGTATTTTGTGGCCAAATATGGCAAGCTTTAAAAAATTCGAAAAAAATAGTAAAAAATTTCAAAAATTGTAAAATTTTGTTTTCTATGAGATTTCAATATATAGATTGGGTTGGTTAATTTAGATTTGTCATTTTGCAAAATTACTAACCAAAACTGTCATGGTGCACGGAAGCTTCTATGCATCATGGTTCACAATAGAAATTCTCTCTCTCTCTCTCTCTATATATATATATATATATATATATACATACATGATTAATAGCACACAAGTTAGGGATTGCCAATTTTTTTTGTTAATAATTGATACTTTATCATTTTGAAAAAAAAAAGATAATTAAGCATGTCGCAGATGAATAATTGACGTCTGTTCGTCAATTAAGGGGTCATAAACAGATTCTGGCCAAGCCAAACATATTTTACTGTTCAGTTTAAAAACATTATGGTTCAACTTAAAAAAAATATGATTCTATATAATATCATACATCAGTTTGTTAAAATAATTAGGTACTTGTTTTTCCTTCGTCTTTAAATATCTATTTGAATAATTATTAAAGTTAATCATAATTGTATTAGTTGAACTCTATTAACGATATCGATATGGTATACTAATACAAATTTCTGAAACATTTCTCAATAAAAATAGCTACAAAAAAATTCAACACACTAATTATTACATGGTAAAGGCAATTAATTAGGGAAAAAAATCTCTGATTAGTTTACTCACAGGGTTAGGTACTAGCTTACTCACAAGACATGCAACAAAAAGAGGGTAGAGGTTCTTGAGCGAGAATTAATTTCTACACTTTGCATGCACAACAAAATTGCATTCACTTATTTTTTTTAAAGATTACCTAATTTAGTAATCTGCAAGCATTAACATCGTGCTTTATATCAATATATCATATATTCTGAAAGTATATATTAACTGCAATGCATTCAAGGTGGGTGATATATATCATTTGTCAATACGGAAAAAAAATAAAATAAAGTAAAAGAAAGGCGCAAACTATAGCAACGTTGAAGATTCTAATAATAGAAGACACCAAGTGTGGGACCACGCGCGTACATATATTAGTACGTACAGAGATTCTTGTTCGGTAGTATTTATATTAAATGCATAGACCCGGTGTATATTGAGAGTAATCTTTTGACCCAGAAACCAACATTATTGATTTATTGTCTTTCCTCGTAGACACCATGGGCCGTTTGCATCCCATGGGGATTTTGAGAAATTTCATCTTCCTACCATAAATTTATTATAAACAATCTAAACTTTTCACAAAATTACACACTTCTCAATAAATTTATTCCTAGAAATTGCAACTTCCCCAAATTCTCTAACTTCCTAAGCGATCCAAACGGCCCTCGTATAATTTCTATGCGTACTACAACATGAATGGTTCCAATGTATTTAAGTATAATAGTGGATGTACTTGAAGCTGTTCCCAACTAGTTTATGCGGAATAACTTATACTAAGAATTTGTACTAATCATTTGATAAAGACTATCTATGTATAGTCTATAGATGGTGCCGTTTTCCTCTTCCTTTTTCTCTTCCCCACTTGCGTCTTTTTCTCCTTTGGAAGGTGGAAAAAACACAGAAAACGGAAGCCCTATTAATAATAAACAATCAAGGGATACACTTGCTCGTTGTTCATCCCACTTTTGGCCTATTCCTTTGTAACATATGCAAATATGTAATTCAAGCTAACTTTAGAAACAAACAAATGTTTCAGGAACAAACTATACGTCATGTAGTTGAGATCTTGAATCTCTCTTTTCTAAATCGGCTAAGATGTGCTGATAAAGGCATCATAGTTCATGTAAAGATATCCGCGTAATTATTTATATATAAAGATGGTTTAATTTTTAATAAATTTCTCATCCACGTCATCTTTTTCGTGTATTCAACTGTTCAACTTATTATTCTTTGGTTCCAATGCTCCATGCTTCTCTTCTATTTTAGAATAATATATATTTAATTACCTAAATTACCAAAAAAAACTATTAAATTAATAATACAACCTCGTTTCTTGTTCCTTTACGTACGTATGCCAATGATCCTAATATTTATCATTCTACACGTATTTACCATTAAAAAAAATACTGAGTGTCAAATATTTCTATAATTCTATGTAAGATTCTTTATTAAAATGGTTATACTTCAATTTTAAATTGTCTTCAAGGCTTCGTTTGGATGGTGTGGGAATAAGAGGAATAAGGAAAGAAGTATTGGAAAGTGTGTAACTTTATGAAGAGTTTGAATTATTTATAATAAATTTACTCCCTTATTCCCTAATTTCTAGACCTCATCCAAACGGAGCCCAATATATTTTTCTGTTTTGGAACGAACAGGGACGAAGCCAGGATTCGATAATAGGGGAGGCCGATATTAAACTTCGAGTTGTTCGGCCGATCGATTGAATATGATTGTATACATCAAAATTGAAAATAAAAACAACTTTTTATATCATGCAAGATGCAACAAAAGAAATCTTGAGATCAAGACCTTTCCAATAGTCTATTAAGATCCACTCACATAACTCAATCCCTCATCTCTAAAACCTAGAACAAAGTACCCTCAAATGAAATATTGAAACGGTACTAGAAGAATTAAAGGAGTGAGAAACTCGTTAGATGTGTAAAGAAGGAACATGGTTAAATCTTCAACATCTAATTTGACTGACGGGAAGAGAAGAAGATGACTACTGGCCAGTGATCCTTATTTTAGTTGGGGGGCCCAAGTAAGAGTTTGTATTAAAAAATTCAAAAAGCAGGGTGGGCGCCCTTTAGGGCCCCTGCGCTGGCTTCGCCCCCGGGAACGAAACCCCAAAAGCAACTCTAGGTAGTATGTTAAATATGGAATCCACATTGCTGTCATAGAAGTGATGATGTTGCCACAGAAGATAGAACACATTTGGTAATAATGTCATAGACTCATAGTTTGCATATTAATTATCTAATAATCTAATCACAATCTACACAGCTATGATTATATTAAAAAATTATTCCACGTTTTTTGGCTGCATGCTGCAGAACAAATATTTTGTATCTTTTTTTTTTCCCATCTGATGTGTTGGAACGTAGCATGTATCTCATAATTCTTTCTCTAATTAACAACGTTCCTAGTTTAGTGAGTGTTTGGATCCTCGGGGAATTTGGAGAATTTTATATTTCTAACATAAATTTATTATAAACAATCTAAACTCTTCACAAAGTTACACACTTTCTAATAAATTTATTCCTAAGAATAAAAAATTTTCTAAGAAATTTCCCAAGGTATGGCCTGATTGTTTTTTTGGACGTTACTGCATAACTTGTTTTATTACCTATTACCAAGGTATGGCCTGATCTAAATTAAATCTGAATGAAATGAATTCAAAATCACCCAAAGACTTACTAAAAAAAAAGCCAGAAACTATAGTCCTTGGTATTACGAGAAGTAAACAGCACTACTTTGTGAGTATGGTTGTTACTTTATCACCCCTTTCGCTCATTCGACTAAAAAAACACACTAATCCAAGCCAGGACATAAAGGTAGTACCATGAAGTGGTACATGCCAGTACAAAATCCCACCTAAAAAAAAAATACTATCCAAGCCAGAAGAAAAAGGTGGTATCATGAAGTGGTACATGCCAGTATGAAATCCCACATATTTCAATGAGATCAACTATTAGAATGTTATGCACATTGCATAACAGGATTAGAAACACACATGGCATGCATAACATTAAATAACAAAGCCCATAGACAATTATTCTCTAAAGAATGCAAATAACATGATTTTTTTACCCAATTTAGGCACAAATAGAAGCAATTTATCATATTTGCTGCTATGGCTTCCCATTTTATATGCTGCCATACAGAAAGAATTGTAAGTTGCGATTTGTTTTCCCAAAAAAAAAAAACTATATAAAACACAACAAAACTTTTGAACCCCAAATCTAATATTCCTTTAAAAGGAGATTTATCAGCAATAGTAGTATGCTAACTTATTTAGTTAACCAGATCACCAAAAAAAAAACCAAAAAAAAAAGAAAGAAAAAAACTACACTCATTTATGAGTAGTTATTTCTTTTATGATGCCTTCTGTGAGTGAATTCACATCATAATTCTTTCCAAAAAATTTGACAAACTCCATCTTCGGGTTCATCAAATACCTGAAAATGGTGGCACAACCAGTACGACAATTAAGAACATTGAATGAAAAATAAAACTCAGAAAACATAATAATAATACCAACACAACTATTTATAAGAAACAACAAGCAAGAGTCATGTATCCCATAATTAATGGTTGGAAGTTGCTTGCAACAACTACTAAACTGAATGTGTAAGTTCAAAATTCAAACTATTGAACATACCCAATAGATACCTATACAAACTGCATTGGTGTCGTGCAACTGAGGATTATACTACCAGAGCAAGGTATACACAATTCTAATGTACCTTTGTATAGTTCTGATGATTCACTTTTTTTTAATCCAGAATATCATATATTAAATTCAATTGATCCTCAACTACACCAAAGCCAATCACATGAGGCCACGAGGGGGGCATAAAATGATTCATTTAACTGGCATAATGGGTTTCTTTGCCTGATGTAACATGATGACCAGTGCAAGAGTTACGTAAACCCAAATTGATGTTTTACATCATCAATCAAACGTTACAGAATCTTCCTAATGGACCTAACACATAATTCAAAGAACTCAAACTGGACAAAACTAGAATGTGCCTTGACCTGATCCGAAAACAAGATAACCTGATCAGAGTTGAAAAGTTCCCATATGTACTTCTGGAATCTTTGAAATGTCCTGAACCTGATTCGACCAAATAAAAAAACAAAATGGCTGGCCTAAACCTGAGAAGGGACAACTGAAGACCATCAATAAAAAAACAAGATGGCTGGCCTAAACCTGAGAAGGGACAACTGAAGACCTTAGTTTGATGCAGAAAAGTGGTGACTCGGACAAGAAAGCATTGGACAGCTGAAATTTACTGGAAGGGACAACTGTTAAATGACCTAAACCTGACTTTACAACCAAGCAAATCCAAACCTGACCAACCTGTACTCAACTGCCAGTAGTTTGTTCACCTTACAAGTGACAGACTGTAAATAGTTTAGAGGTAAAGCACTTACATGACAATAGAATGGTCAACAAGGTAATCAGAATCTTGCTCATCAGTCTTCATATAATAAACTCGGAATGCACGTGCAACTTGCCTTATCTCATCTGGAGTGCCAGTTAACCCTATCAATGCTGGATGAAACTCTGCAAAATCAAGATGCCAACTAATATAACGCTAGCATATAACATTCTGTGATAAAGCCCATGTACATTTACAAATGCTAAAATATTACAATACAAGATCAAAATGTCCTTTAGGCCAATTGAGTTAAGTTGCTACTCTGACACAATTGTGAGATTGATTTTCATAGTAGTCTGCTATCAGAAAAGACCATCAATAAAAAAAAAATGCAAGCCTAGCTGTAACAAAGTAGAAGTCTTTCAGTTCTTTCAAAAGATAGAAAGCAAACCTTGGACATAATCATGAATTTGCTCCACAGTATCCCTCCCAGGGTCGACTGATATAAAAACAGGTACAATTTCCATCTTTGTTTTCTCCTCTAGACGAAAGAGAACAAGTAAACCAATCTTTGTTAGTAGCGACTAGTGAACCAGTTAAGCCTTGGCAGTTGTGGTAGTATATTATAAACCTTACAACTGCAGTTGAGGATAGTTTTAAAGTTAAAATTGATCAAGCTGATGCTTATTTCCATAACTAAGCCTAATTTAATCAAGATCTAACATTGACTTCAGAAAAAATTCTCAGCTAAGCTTCAAATCAACCTCAAATGTTCAATTCATGTGTCAAATCAAGAAAATAACAAAACAAAACCAAGACATATGCAAAGATTGTCCTGAAATCAGCACATATTAATTCAACCACGTAGTAGAAGAAGCATCATATACATACTTATCTTATCGATAGCAGAGACCATTTTTTGCAGTTCATCAGGGCAGATATCAGGGCAGTGAGTGAACCCGAAGTATATCAATGTCCATTTTCCCAAAAAATCCTTCTCAGATTTTATATTCCCGTTATGGTCCACCAACTTGAATGGGCCCCCTATGGCAGCAGTACCAACAGATGGTCCTGGATTCACTGAACTCGATCTCGATTTCAATTCTGCTTTGACAGGAACAGAAAGTAAGATTATGAAGAATTTTACAAGTTAAAACATCTGGAATTCTAAGAAGACATTGACTGGAATTTGAAAATCAATCTCCTGTGTATCATTGTGCTACAGGTAAATCCACTGAAGGTGAGATTTCAAATTAGACAACATGGCCTAAAAAAGAATGCAGCAATTCACATAGGATGATCTGGTTATTGAGATGTCTGTGTTAATTGTAACTTTGAGATGAAAAACCTAGATCCATGGGTAATATGGAATTAACCTTTCATGAATTATTCCTTCAATAATGCAGTATGTTTGGCAACATAAAATTCTGTACAATTCTTTGGAGGAGATACCAAAGCAGACAAACAGGCAGAAATCAAATATTTAAGAATCAAAATGGATAATTAAAAAATTTAACTATTAACAATGACCAAAGTAACAAAAACATGGTACCATAGAGTTACTTTGATATCTCCAGGGAAAAAATCTTTTCCAAAGAAAATCAGAAGCTTGAGCTTACCAAAGTACCTTCAATATGCCGCTTCTTCTCCTTGTCATAGTAGATGACAATTCCTCCTCCAGTTATCAGCAGCAAAATGAGGCTCAACCATGACACTGGCTACATATGGCATTCAAAATAACGGTTACTAATTATGTATCCATGCTGATTTCTAAAAATCTCTATCTTCAAATAGTGTTAGGATAAACTATTTTTGCTAATGTTTCAAGTACTGCTAAGGACTTAATTGGTGTCTTGCAATTTAGTGCACACCATACCTCTCAACCCCCTCCCCAACACAAAACCCTCCAAAAAAGAAAAAAAAAATAACCATGCAGTCACACATACACATACAACACCTTGTGCAAGCACAGGCAAAAGATATTCAAATTTGGCAGAAAGGACGACTGAATATAAGAAAAGGCGAAACCACAGATCAGAAAAGGGACCATATTATGTACCAGACACTACATACAAAACGATGTGAGCAGTAATACCTTGTCAAATGCTACAAGATAAAACAATATATAACGAACTAATTACTTCGCAGCAAATTACATATAGAAGTAACAAATTACCCCTCCACGGACGGCTTTCTTCGAAGAATCAGTCTTCTCTGATCCATTGTCTCCTTTCCCCTTGTCAGAATCAGTCTTCTCTGATCCATTGTTTGCTTTACCCTTGTCAGAATCAGATTTTGGCAATGTTTTCATATCACCATTTCCTTCTGAAGCAGTAGGCACACTAGATAAATATCGAAAGAACCCAGAACCCAAGACATTTGTTGTTGGCAACACACTAAGCTGTAAAAAAGTAGAGTTAAATAGCTCGTTGTTCGTCGCAAGTACACCAATAATGCACTCATGTCAGATTGTAAAATAACAATAGCATTGGTAAATTAAATAATTGTCATCGCTCCAGTCTCCACATACTGTTTGAGCATAAAATTTATTGTCACAGACATGATTAATTTATGAAAATGAGATCAATTTGTCATAGCCTTGAAAATAAACCGAGGCTTACTGACCCTTTAAGTGCCGTCGCCAAAAATATCCCTAGTCCCCACACACTAAGAGAGCTATCCTCAGAAGAGAAATAAAGTTGTAAATATAGAAAAGTAACAACCCCAGAAGAGAAATAACCTGAGGAGAGGTTCTATGTAGAGGATGAAGGAAGGTTTGGCATCTCTTAAGCCCAATCATTGCTCTCACCAAACCTGTAAAAGAAACAAGCATCTATCCACATTAAAGCTTCTGGGGTGAGCAGAAAACGGGAGAGAGATAGAGAGAGAGAACCTCGACAACTGCCCATTTTAGGTGAAAACGAAGTAAGTGATCTGCGGCACTTATCTTTCTATTTTATTCCTTTCTTTTGGCGGAAAAGGAGAGAGAGAGAGACAGGGAGAGGAGACGACGGAGGACTGGAGGAGAGACGGCGGCTGATGTTCAGGTTTAGTACGTGTTGGATTTCTGTGACATTGTTTCGTGCGACCATCTGTGTTTCAGCCCAGAATGAGAGAACAAAAATTTTAATAAGTTTTTAAATTTTCTGTGATATTATTTTGATGAAAGATTTGAGAATTTTTTATTATTTAAAAATATTATAATTAAATTAATTTATATAGTAAATTGAAAATATATTTAATAATATTAGTAATTTTAGGCCGTCAATGGACATGAATCGCCAATCGAGAGGCTGAACTAGAGTGGAAAAAGACAATTTTCAAGCCTTACATACAAAAATTAGCACAGCGGGAATACCAAAGATAACTCAGAAATATAGAAAGAGATAGGAGATATGCGCCCGACTCTACCTAGGGCTACTAGTCAAGTAAAGATCCATCTGCAAGTGGTTCGGCTTTATCCTAAACAAGTACGGTGCTCTCGAGTGAGGATTGGCTGAGCGTGCTTTTGCTTCTCGTGGTGGGGCCCTCTCAAAATTCGCTCTATTACTGGAATGATGCGATCGATATTAAGCTAAGGATTCCTACCATTCCTGATAGAAATCGTCATTACCAATGGCGATTCCAATCATATTTATTCGGTAAAATTTTAATGTTCATCGCATCAAGTACCTTCAGTTTAAGACTATGTTACGCGGATTCTTCAAAAGCATAACGTATCCCGTATCCGACGCGGATACGCGTGCGATTCGCATGCGATACGCATCCGATGCTCCACGTGGCGAATCCGATTATTTTAATGCGTTTGACTTGCGGATTCGGTCAGGAAACTCCTCAAATACGGACTGGATACGCTAGGATACGGATGAGATAGATACGCTTTTGAATTTGGTTAGGTTGAAAGGTACACGCATTGCACCAGGCTACTACGCTACTTACTAGGCTAGGTCTAGAATTCAGAAGAATGTGGCGCTAGGGGCAGGGGACAGGGGACTGTAGAAAAAGACGCGTAGTCCAGATTTTATTGGACGCACCGCTTCTTTTTGTTTTCAAAAAATCTGGCGAACTTTTTTCTTTTGAAGCTAAGGGCCAACTCACAAAGGTTAAAACACCTTTAAAAGCACTAAAAATAAAATAGTTTTCTTATCTTACGAATCTTGATTGACAGAATTAAAATCAAGTTGAAAAAATTAATCCATGGTAGAACGTTTCATATTTCATTAATTATAATAGTACTGTTTTATTAGGCTTCAAGAGTAGTTCCAAGTTAAAATATTAACAAAGATAAAATAGTAACTCTGAAATTTGTCCAATATTTTTCTTGAGAAAAAATTATCCTAAATAAACAACACAAAACGATATTTTACTAATCATAAACTTCTTTTAATTATTTTTAAGATTTTATTTGCATAAAAGTTCGACACATCATAATGGCTTCCGTAATTATATAATTATTGCATTTATTATTTTAATTATTTTATATATACTTCCATATCCTAGTTTTTTTTAAAATAGCGTATTCCCGCACCCGCATCATGTCGGATACGACACCCGCACCCGCACCCGTGCAACATAGGTTTAAGACAATTGCATAGTCTTGGTATCTGTGCCTTTTCAGTTTATGGCTTCTAGTGACTTAGAGTTTTCCAGGGTAGTGCTTTCTGACCTCCTCTTATTAGAGATAGAGGATAGATGATGTTTCTGTTATGTAGTTGTTGTTGTATGACTCGTACTTTTTATTTTCAATGGAGACTCTTCTCGAACCACTTTCATAAAAAAAAAAGACAATTGCATAGTCAGAAAGTTTATTGCATACTGTACAGAAAGTTAATTGCATTCTGAGATACAATTTTGCGAGTCAGTAGTTTCTAAAACTCAATTTTGCCTGATTTCAAAAATTCATTATAATTAATCTATATGTCCAAAAATTATGAAAATTTTACAGAAGGTAGATCCTATCATGTTTCATCTTACAATTAAATTTTTATTTGATTATGTTTAGTCGTTTGAGAAATAAAAAAGATTTTGTAAACTGTCAAAAATGCTGGCATAGCTTACTGCTTCCAGTTTCTAAAAGTCAATTATGTCTGATTTCAAAAATTTATTATTATTAATCTATATGACCAAAAATTATAGAAATTTTACAGATGTACATCCTATCATGTTTCATCTACAGTTAAATTTTTATTTGATTCTGTTCAGCCATTTGAGAGATAAATTTTTTTTGTAAACTGTCAATTACAAATTATAAGCAGAGAATAATGATTATTTCAGTGACATCACTACACAAAACCAAATTATAAATTTATAATTAAAATGTACTATAATTCTAGTACATTCAATGCATGCCAACAGAAGATTCTCATTCTTTCATACTTCTTGCATCCACACGAAATCGTCGTATTCGCATGTTCAAAGAACTTTATGGCAATTTTTAAAGAGATTAGGATGGTCGACACTCCAAGTTGCAACCATGAATTCTGAATTTGGTAGACCCTCAATTTGAGTTGCCTTACATAATTCATAAAAAGTTCAAACTTTTTTGTAGTATATATAGATTTCACTCGTTGAAATATTAATCTTCATCCTCGATTGTTTTCTCCTCAACTCAAATTCTGATCACTTCTCATTATGACGCTTGTCATGTACAATTATCTCAAATTTTTTGAAGAAATGAATAATATCCAATTCTAGTTTAAATAGTTCGTTATGTCACTATTAATGCTCTCACTCAATTATGTATTTTTCATCCCTAAACTCAGAGCATTTTTCATATAACAATTGGCCCACTTTTTCTTTCAACTTGAATATCTTTGATAGCCAATCATTATTATCCTTCACATTTGGCTTGAGCTCACTAAATGCCTCCTAAAATTTAGCTTTCTCTTCATATTCATACATACACACTAAAATTTTCAAACGGATTTAACTCTTCCCTGTTGTAGCAACTAAGATGTCTAGTAGCATTCTCCATTATATGCCAAGTACATAATTTATGAGTTGTTTCCGACAGAACGATTTTTATAGGCTCCCATTGCTACATCTTGATCAGTGAAAAAAGTTTTTGGTTATGTATTTTCACAAAAGTTTTGAATACTCATTCAAAAGATTCTTTGGTTTGATCATACATTAGTGTTGCTCTAAATATGACAATATCTCTAAAATGATTGGAACCGACAACAATTCAAAAATATCTACATCACCAAATTGGACATAATCCGCAATCATCGTTGCATCTACCCAAATAATATTAGTAATCTCTTGAAATTCATCTATTTGCTTATCATTATGAAATGAAAGATTTTCTAAAGTGCGATCATTAAAGTATTTTAACATTGCCACAACTTTATCAGAAATTACTATTTTCCTCTGTTTGTTCCTCAAGTAATTTCTATAATCTATCATAGTCATAGAAAGATTTGTGTGACCACCGACTTGTCTACCAATTAACTCATATGCTTTGTTTTGGCTGAATATCCAACTCATCGGTTAAATCAATTTCAAGTTGTGCAAGTTTTGTCACCTCACGTCGACTACGAATCATGTGACAAGTTTTGGGTTTCTGAAAAAAAATGATTGTGGTCAGAAAAAAAAATCTTCAACTCTAAACTGAATTTTTCATCTAATAAATAAATTTCACACACATATGAGCCTTGCAACCCGTTCGAGTTTCTTCTCGAGGATTCTGGGAGTTGTCACATTTCTTCTCTTTCTGATGACCTTCATTTGAGCATACAAACATCTTTGACATGAGAATAGAATCAACCTGACTCTTATGTTTCATTTGAGCATATCTATTCCAGAAATTGTCGCGTTTGTTTTTTATGTTTCAAATTCCATTTCCAATTGAGGAATCCAATCGTTCCCTCCATATGGCTGATGTTGAAATTGCAAATGACAAAAAATATTCAATATAATTATACATGTTCTAGTCATGTCCTAGATCAAGCAGTCAACAAATGAACGAATCTGGTTAGATTATTTCTAATACATTTATAATTTGATCACTTAATCAAGTATCAAATGGACTTCAAATTTTACAAAATTTATATGAAAACACATCGCCGATAAAATTTAACAAAATAAACGATTTGAATTTAAAATTTTTTAAATATTTAAAAAAAAGAAAGGACTGCTTGGACATTCCTTTTTTTACTACTGAGGACGCGCAGTCCTTTCTTTTTACTACTGAAGATGCGCGTTTGCCTATATAATGATATCAGAAATGATAACTGTCATTTGCAGTTTTGTCATCTCTTGTCATCTCTAAATACAAAATGAACACATAAAATATACATGGTAAACATATATACAATCAAAGTGAACACTTATAAACAAATAAGTGTTGTCATCACTTATTTAGATTTTTATATGCATATTCAATTTTATTTTCATTGAACTTATTTGTTTGTAAATGTTCACTTTGATCATTATATATGTTTACCTTATCTATTTTATGTGTTTACTTTGTGCTTAGCGATGACAGAGATAATAAAATTGCAAATGGTAGTAATCAATTTTGTAATGATATTATTAGACTGTTCTCTTCATATACCTTCTCCGTCAAGATTAACTTCTAATATTTGGCAGTAATCATGCTTGAATTTTATTACAAGATAGGCCTCCTTCCAACTCATTTGTAGAAGAAATTTAAACTGAGTTCAGGTCAGAGCGTTTATACCAAAACCCTAAGCTGATGAATTCCATTTCCTCGTGTCCTCTTTGCAATTTCCATCCCAATTTCAGACCCAAACCCATCATTCGACGAGATGTGCGACCACCAATCTGCCCCGGAGAAGGGGCAAATTTGAAATGGAGAAATCTGAAGCGGGACCTCACACCAGAGGAAAGGATGGCCATTTCTCGTCTCCCTAAAATAATGGCTGACAGATGCAAGGCACTAATGAAGAAACTGATATGCTTCAATTGCCATGACGAAAACCTTCATCTTTTGTTAGCTGCTTGGGTTAAAACCATGAAACCAACAAGAGCTGATTGGTTGGCTGTTTTGAAAGAAATGAAGAAAATTGAACACCCTCTCTACATTGAGGTCAGTTCTTTTCTAATTAGTTATTTGTGTGGTATGTTAATTAGCCAATTCTGTGGACTTTATGCTTTTCATCTCATACATGGCATTAATTTCCAGCATAATTTGGTATTTGTTCGTACAATATTCTACTTAAAAGCTGAATGAAGTCTATTGTAAATTAGTAAACTTCCCTAAAATTTTTGACATCAACCGAACTTGTTTGATAACTGTGCACAAACTGGAAACCAATATTTCAAAATTCTTTGGCTTGATTTCGTTTGAAGATGGATCATAGTGCTAGGGGCAGAATTGTCATATATTGAAAGAGCATAATTTATGAACTGGCTAGTCTGTCAATTGGGGTCCGCAATGTTGCAATATCAGCTGCAAGAAAAAAAAATTTAGATAACAGGTTATTCTGCAAAAATATTATCCGAGGTCAAAATATTCAGGGACATCTTTGTTATATTCATTCTGAAAGAATAGTATTATCTCATGTACTTAAATTTATCTTGACTGACTGATACTATTCTTGTTTTTGATAGGTATATGAATATGCATTATTAGAAGATACATTTGAAGCCAATGTACGTGACTATACCAAATTGATCCACACATTTGGGAAACAAAACAATTTACATAAAGCTGAGGGAACTCTAGATAACATGAAAAGGAGAGGCTTCACATTGGATCTGGTAACCCTAACTACTCTAATTGACATGTACAGCAAGGCTGGTGACCTCAAACATGCAAAAGAAATATTTGATGAAATTAAATTACTTGGTATAGATTATGATAAAAGAGCTTACGGATCAATGGTAATGGCATACATACGTGCTGATACGTTAGAAGAAGCAGAGAGTTTAATTAAAGAATCTGAGGCTCGAGAGATATATACAGGAACTGAAGTTTACAAAGCATTGCTAAGAGCTTACTCCAATAAAGGTGATTCTAAAGGTGCACAGAGAGTATTTGATTCTATACAATTTGCCAGGGTTGTACCTGATTCTAGGATTTGTGCTCTTCTAGTGAATGCTTATTGTTTAGCAGGACAAACTAGTGAGGCTCGGTGTGTGATAGAGAACATGAGGAGAGCTGGTGTGAGGCCTTGTGAGAGGTGCATCACTTTAATAATAGGTGCTTATGAGAAGGATAATAGCCTTGATAAGGCATTGGATTTTCTTGTAGAGATGGAGAGAGATGGAATTGCCATTTCTCAAGATATATTAGGAGTTTTGCAAGGATGGTTTGATAAAATTGGCGTGAAAGAAGAAATGGATGAGATTCTGAAAGAAGTCTCCCTGTTACAGGGTTGAGACGATTGTAAAAGGAATGGTAATTAGTGATATCTGATTTTTTTTTTTTTTGTTTTGTTCTTGGGCTGAACAGTATCAGAATGACTGAACACTCGTAAATTAGACTGTAAACAAAACAGAATTAAGCAAGTTGCGTTCCTCTTTCTAAGACATGGAAAGTAAAACAACAGCATAGTTTCTCTTCTAGTACTGCTATCTTTCAACATAAAATTTCTTCAGAAACAATTTGTTACTAAGTTTTCCAGAAAGTTCATATTCGTATGGTTATTATTGTATATTCTGATTTTAGTGATGATTTAATTTATAAAAAGGCATATTTTAAAACTGAGTAAAGTATCAAGTGAAAGTTTCTAATGACCAAATTTACTTAAAAAAGGCTGTACGTAGTAGTACGTGCAAGCTGAACTCTAGCTATGCAAAAAGGAAAAGTGTCAAGGTATTTTTTTTGGAAAAGTTGAAACCAAAAGAGGGCTAACGTGCTTCAAATATTAAAATATCACAAAAAGAAAAACACCTTAGCGACTTGCATTGGTTTGATAGAGATGCAATTTGTTTTCCCCTTATATATAAATAATTTTGAATTCTATCTTATTTTTACTTAAGAAAAAAAAATTTATTAATTTTTTGTTACGCTTAAATAGTGGGGATATAAAAACGATTTTGAATTCTTTGCAATTATAAGAAATGTCGGGGTTAAGATGAAAAGTAATTTTTGTTATAAATTCATAAAGATTTAGGCCTATAAAAGTAGGTGGACTTGTTTTCTTCGTATGTGTTCGGTGACGCGCGTCACAATGCTTGCTTTGCCAATGAAAAGGGAAGACACATCTGTCAAAAAGACAAAAAAGAAAAAAAAAAAGTGAAGATACGGAATACATCACGCTCACGCCAAGCCAACACAAACAATCCGACTCTGCTGTCGCGCGACACAGCGTGTAGCGCACTACGAGCCGTCTGATCTTGATCGAACGGTTCACTTTTTACGGGCCTATCAATCTAGGTTACATGCACGGGGCTCCCTTGTCCATTGGATCTTAATCAGACGGCCAGCGTACCGCGCGACACGCTGTGTCGCGCGGCAGCGGACAAGAAATCTTTCCGCAAATTTACGTGCAAGATAGAAGCGGACAAGGAATTTGGAAGAAAAGTTGGTAGTATTTTTTATGTTGATCTCACCAATGCTCTCAACATAGCTTTGCTTTATCTTTTGAAATTGTTTGTCGAGCGGATAGAGCAAAACGTGATACATCAAGTAAAAAGGGCACATGCCAGTTGACGAAACGAATATGATTATGATAGCCTGGTTTTCACAAATAACAATATAAGATAAAAACTTTCAGAGAAAGATGTTTTAGAAGCCCTAATATACAACTGCCTGGTTCTTTATTTTGCACATAACTACTAGTAACGAGCAGTTTTCAAGGTTTAATTGAAAATCATCTATCTTTTTAACGAGAATTAAGCATACAGAAAAGTATATAGGACACAGTTAGTATATTCAAACTTCTCTTCTTAAAAAGCAGTGATCCAGAATTCCTATTCCTAGTTGTATGTATTCACCTTGCCATATTCTCCATGAAGGTCATAAAATCACAGATTGAAACACTAAACTCTGGCCATGAACCAAATACTTTTGTGGCACTGGGTATCTTTACACAAAACAGAGTTAGACATACACAAATAAAAATTATGTACAACGTATCAATGTTTATAGCTATATTATCTCGGGGAAAAAATGGTTGCTAATCCCTGATCAACGGAAATTTGAATTGAAGGCCCATAAGACATGAGATATTGCTTTTGTTTTTGTTTGACATCTGCATCGTGCAAAGAAAAGTTTACATCTCCTCTTGCTATCACCTCTCCATCAACATCAACAATCCCCCCTTTTTTAGGGTTTCCAACTCGCTGACCTGGTACCAATTGAAATGCCTTCACCTGCCAAATCAATTCACATTATTATACAATTTGCAAAGTTACATTATATAATTCATTAACGAGAAGGGTTAAATCAGCCCATGTTTAGCCACAAAGTTATAGTCTAAAATAGTTTGAAAACTGGGAAAGTTTACCTTGAGATAGGTGACATAAGGTGAATTTACGTAAGTGCCATCTCCCATCTTAAGCATTAGGCTTAAGAGCACCGATCTTGGGCAATCTCTTACTATCACAGCATCCAAGTACCCGTCTGAAAACTGCAATTTTTCAAAAAGTACATATTGATTCTACAATCCAAAGGTAATAAAAAAGAAAAAAGTAACAAAGAAAAATTCTACAATTCTTAAAACACTGAAATTACAAATAACACCCTCAAAATTTCCAAGATTGGCAGAAATCAACCAATATGTTTCGCATTAACCACTATGATTGTACATCTGAGATACTTGTAAATTAAGTAATTAACCCAACCTTAAGAACTGCTTAATTAAAAAAAATGTAGAATGTCAAAATGACAAGCCCTAGTCCAAAAATCCAAATTAAGAGAAAACTGTTCTTATTAAGAGTCAGGGATAAGCCTTTTGTTTTTGGAGAATGTGATAAAGTTCATTGTGACAAAAACTTGTCTTAATGATCCCTCTATTTTTTGGAGAATGTGTTAAGCTGTTGGGTCTGATTTGTCAAAAGAGCCAAAATATATGTAACACTCAATCACACCAACCTTAGCTTCAGGCGCTGGCATCACATCTTGGCTGCACCAGGGCACATTATTAAGCCAAACATACACAAATGGTCCCTCTATTGACCTCCAATGTGACTCATCATATGAAACAGAGGGTCCTTGGTATCCCTTGGACTGCAAAGTTTTAACTTTGCTAATTTGCATTTCTGAGGACAAATTGGGGTCGTCATGCTGATTTGATTTCTCTATTTGGGTTAGCGGCACCCCAACCGATTCATATCCCGGGGCAGGGACAAATTGAGCATTTCCATTGTACTTCCTCAAATTCATTATCCTTAGGAGGGACTGCAGATAAATAAAACACAAGTTTCAACACTTAAAATATCTCTGTTTTACAATGTAAATGAAGATGCTGTAAACATTATAGAGAGACTAACATAAAAATCAAAGCGAGCACTTCCCATCCATCTATACTTCTCCGACTCTATATCGATATCAGCTATGAGGCCTGTATATACCATAAAATTTTTAAAATATATAAAAAATACAATTGTGACTATTATTATTATATAAATATTTTTTTTACTTTTAATTTGTAATCTAGTTACCCCAAGTTAGCATCAATACACTAAAGAATTTAGTCTCTCCTTGTACAACAGATGCCACATCAAGGGTACGTTTGTTACCTATCGTCACATCATCATACAACAAACATGATAGCAGTTATTAAAAGTTGCACAGATTTACTCACATGAATAAAACATGAAAAATAGTACAAATTGTTAGATAACCTCTAATAACTGAGAAAACAGCATTTGATATGGAGCATGGCTCCCCCCCAGAATCCAAGAGAGATTTTGCCATGCCATTTCCTGATCCTAAAAAAAAAAGGAAATTTGTTTTATAAAAATAAAGTTTATGGTTCACTCATGGAATTTGATGGAAAAGTAGATCAAAGATAGATTGTGGAAGCAGAAAAAGACATCAAACCTGCTGGGATTATGCCGAGTGGAACTTTAATAGCCTTGTTCCAGTCTTCTCTCTGCAATAATCCATTCACCACCTGTACAAAAGATGGAACCAAAAATATTATAATAAAAATAATATTATCTGTCAAGGTGTACAGATCTGCAGACGCTATTGATAGTGGAAAGTGGAAACATTAAAAAATTAATATAGTCCCATGAAGATTGAATTCAAATGAAACAAATAAATGGAAATTTCAAATTAATATAAAGAAATAATAACTATCAGGTTACCCATGTGATTGCATTAATTTAATAAACCATTGGCCACAATGCACTGAAGTAGTCCAAATTAATATA
Source organism: Rhynchospora pubera (assembly GCA_028095005.1). NCBI lineage: Eukaryota > Viridiplantae > Streptophyta > Magnoliopsida > Poales > Cyperaceae > Rhynchospora > Rhynchospora pubera. Next base: position 82,053,185 of record CM051462.1, on the reverse strand, counting down.
AGAAATTATAATGTTGTCAACTTATCACAATAAATATTTTAAACTATTGGCTGCCGATGCTAAATGAAATTTCAAAATCTCCTAATAAATGAGAATCTACTTCAGTGAGTGCTCATCCACTAACTCCACTACACATGCATCATCCTGAATTCTGATAATTTTGTGAAGTTATTATGGTACCTATGTGCAGATCAGATGCCTTGTCTTGATAATTCAGATAAATAAAGTTAAGAAATGCATGTATCAAATAAACTATTTAAATAAAAAAAAAACACTCCAAACAAGTAACACTACATGCAACGATAAAACTCTGTAGATTCCACAACCAAACCCAAATCAAGTAAGATTTTAAATCTCACTCATCCTACCTCCTTCGAGCTTAACCATTTGAATAGATTAATCTTTAAAGTTTAAATTAAAAAGCAATTAAGTTCAGGAGAATGCAGAGTTCTGACCTCAACAAGGACACCATCACCACTAACACAAACAATTCCATCAAATTTTCTGACATCAAGCGAACCCGCAATTTCTTGTGCATGCAGTTGAAAATTTGTTTCTAGAAAACAACAGAAGTTACAAATATTTCAGGACAGATTTCACATAAAGCGAAACCAAATCAAAATGAGAAGACTGGAAGATAACTGACCTTGCATAGTATATAAGATATTGGCGGCATCCAAAAGTGGCTTTACTTCATTTGCGAATATTTTTCTTCCACATTGCTTCCCTCCAAAAGGGTTCACAATTATGAACAACCTTTTTGGCCGACCTGTTACATGAAGAAGATATATATAATTTCGCAAAAAGTAAGAGCCAATTCCAAACTGAATTAATCATGTTGAATTTATTTGGTGAAAACCAAGAAAGTCTCAATCTGGTTATCAGTCATCTAAATTTAAATGGTTCAGGTAAAGTCTAACATATTGGTTTTGCATACATCTGTTATCAAAGTAAAGGTTTAATTACACATAACCAACTACCAACCCCTCCTCTCATTATCAAAGTAAAGGTTTAATTACACATAACCAACTACCAACCCCTCCTCTCATTCTCTAAGGAAAAGGAACACATTTGAGGGGTTTGCGCACAACCCTTCAATTAGTCAACCAAGCATTTAATAGCCCTACAAGATAGAACTGTCGAGCAGTACTAGAAGCTAACTTACCCCATCTCTTAATTGATTTCAGTTTGTGGTCCTGGCAGATCATCATTTTCATTTCTTAACTTTATTTATTTATTTTCTTGTTTAGGATATCCAACCCTTTCTATCACACAAAACCAATCTCAATACTCCATTTTTGGCATTTTTTTTTCTAACTTTTATTCAATTAAATAGCGTCAATATAATAACAAAAACAATTGAAAGTGTTATAATGAATGAATGCAACATAAACTAAGAGCCATTATGAAGCTTCAATTAAGAACTCATACCTAAAGATCCAATACACGCGCTCAATCTGTCTCCCCAAATCATCCCTTTCTCTTCAGTCTCCAATTCAAACACGTAGTCTCTTCTCACTCTCTTCACTTCCTGCTTCCTCGTTCCCAAGCAAGAAGCCTCCTTGATCTCCTCGACGAACGATCGGACGACCAAGATCGTCCCTCTCAGCTCAATACCCAAAACCTCTTTATCCAAGCTGAGACGCCTTTCTCCGGCGATAGCCTCCGCCGAGCGCCACCTCAGATCCCCGTTCGCCTCTAGCGTAGCCTCGTATTCGACTCCGTTGATCCGCACGTGCTCCGTTTGGACCGCTTGTTGGGTTTCCGACAGAGGTTCTTCTCCTGCCATTGTTGCAATCGGAATCTGGTGTTGCGCGACAAGCTGTGTCGCGTGGCACATCGAGCCGTCCGCGCGATCCGATGGCTGAAATCTGTTTTCTCTCTACGAATCGGGTCCGCTACTCCAAATCGGATCCGCTATTCTAAATCGGGTCCGCTACATCAAATCTGTTTCTTCTCCGTCACATTCAATAGTCATCAAAAATCAAACCCCAAAAAAAGGAGTCGGAATTGGAGGGAAAATTGGAGAGGGGCAGGAGCATCGCGAGAGTGCGAAGAGAAATTGCGAGAGGGGCACGCTCCAGTCTTGTCCAGCGATTCCTTTAGTCCAACATTTTCCGATGAATTGAAGAAGTAGAAGGTATGTTGAGTTTCGTACTTGTTTGTTCCATGGAAGTTTTATTTTTACGATTGAAGAAAGGAGAATTTCGTACTTGTACCTGTGCAAAATTAAATGTCGTACAAGCTTAGGTATCGTCGTACCTATGCAGAATTAAATGTCAAAGTCTAAATGCCAAAAATAATTATAAATTGCTAAGCTCCAAACATTACTGCACTAGTTTTGATCTAAACAGGCCTAAATTATTATTGAATTTCAACTAGAATCAGCACCCTGTACCTACTGTGGCGTTTGTGATGCTGCGAAATGTACTGGTCACAGTATTGTGGGTCCAGTAACACTGATAGGCCTTTCCTGCCATTGTCACATTTCATTTTTCTTTTTCCATTTTCTTATAATTCTAAGCAAAGTTTTTTCTTTTTCAGTTGCTAACAGTGAACTAGCTTGTTTTACTGAGTCATATTTTCTCATTTCACTTTCTGGCATGTCGCATCGATAATATAGCTAGGCTGATCAGTTAATACTATCTTTTCTGGCATGTGCGCTAACATTTGCCAGAATCTACAGGCATACTACAGAGTCTCAGTAAATGGGAATATGATATCGAGCCAGTGAATTTAAGATTAAAAGCTGGGTATCCAGAGGACAAAACTGTTTAATAAATCTTATTGTGACAATTTTGCCCCTTTTCCTAACTCTCTTTTCCTTGAATTTCAGGAGATATGCAAGGATAATTTAACTCCTACATTAACACAGAATTCCCAACTTGATGACAACGCTAGTTATTTAACACTGGACTCACAAGTGGATGACTATGTTAGTTATGCACAATAGTTAACGGTTAGTATTTTTAGAGACAAAATATATAACTTTTTGCATCAATATTAATAATTTTGTTATTTTCTTTTTTTTAATAGGAGAACTCTTCGTTTGTTTTGCCTTCGCCTCGTTCTGAAATCACCTCCACAAGTCAAAATATGTCTATATTTGACTAGATGAATAGCTTATTGATATAGTCAACAAAGGTTTCATTTTGTATAGCTTTTAAAGGAAAAGGCTTTATTTTGTGATAGCTTAGTGTTATAGTCAAGAAATGCTTCATTTTGTATAGCTTTTAAAGAAAAAGCTTTATGTTGTGATAGCTTACTGTTAAGCTTTATTTTGTGATAGCTTATTGTTAAGCTTACTATTAAACATGACTCAATAAAATTAAAAGCTTACTTTGGTTATGTTTAAGCATTTTCGCTTGTTAAACCTGTTATGCACTTTGGTTGCTATGAAATGACTGCAATAAGATCAAAGTAGCATAGATGAAGATGTTCTTTTTTTTTTGGTTAATGTTACTATTATTAATCTGTTCAACTTTTATAGCTTTTATAGTGCTATTTTGATATTAATAAATTATAGTAAATGAAAATGACTGCAATAAGATCCACCACAACAACCATCTAAGGTACATACATAGCAAATACAGACTCATAATTTGAAATGAGATATCAATGCAATTTAAAAATTCATGCCAACTACATTTTCCACCTCCAATATCCATAGCAAAAACAAATACATTTAATTGGTACCATTCCAGGCTTTGCATATTTAATACATTTAGAGGCATAATATATCTCAACATGTTATCTAGCACTGCACGTAGCTTTTTCAAGCATTACACATTGCTTTAGATTAATATTCCCAATTATAACAATTATCCTATATATCGTATTTGTACATATCAACATATAACAAGCAAGTCAGTATAATGAACTATTCCTCTTATATGAGTTGTTTACTATATCCATATCAAGTTCCAAACTTGTAATCCCAGGAGACAACGGAATTCAAGTAAAAGAACGTAATTACAGGCCATTTTGTTGCCTGATTGTTATACTAAACTTTATTACATTAATCATGTGATCACATACACAAATAAAGATCTTCTCTTAATTCTTTGCAAGTACCTGACATAAGGAAGAAGAACATAAGTCAGTAAATTAATAAAGAAACTTAAAACTTTGTTTACAATGCTATTTTATTTAGTGTTTGACATAAACTCTGCTGTACATAAATTATCTTCTCTTCATTTTATATCTATTTTTTCTATCAGAGGCATTTAAGAACCGATGCCTAACAATTCAATACTCTCCTGACGAGAGCTACTGTCATAACAATTTGGCTCCATTGCTTTAGGGTTGTAACATCAAGTCATAACTCATTAAGTTTTTCTATGGTAAAGATTACTTGTGCTTTTATTTCATATACAGTACTCACATGTCTACACGTACTAGTTACACAACAAATAAAAAAAGCTAAATCTTCATCATAAAATTGCAAGAACCAGAATGGATATATTGCACTATGCGCCTAACAATACTATCACATTCCTTTCTTGATAGAAGTAACAGATAACCAACAGTCAAATTCTTAAGTTAATTCCAATAACACCCCTGGGCTCTTTTGACAATTATTATTTTTAGACAAATCAGATTTCCTAAGATGAAGAGATGATACTAGGCAGTCATAATCAATATGTACAGTCTACTCAAACTATCCATAGATCTTACTTATACAAAAGTCTTAAGATTTTATCATTTTCCATGGAAGGACAGAACACAGCAAATAGAGATTAGCATGGGTTTTTTCAAAGGGTTTCAAGAAATATCCCTGAAACAAGCTTTATTTGCTATTTATAAAAGGAGAAGATCACTTTAATACAGTCCTATGCATCATATTAAGACTGTCCATGTTATTATTGAAATGATGAAGTATAAACATACCCAAATCTGCATCAAAGTGTGACTCACCGGTCTATGATGGAATACTTCATAGGTAATACTGAGCCAGGTCGTCTTTGTTGGGCTAAAGTGTGACTCACCAGTGTAGGTTTCAGAATTAATTAGAATGTGCATGATATCCAGGTTCATGTAGTGTATATACACAATGAAAATTTAATACACTAGACACAAGTTTTAGTTAAAAAAAAGGGGTCAAGGAAATTTGGTTATTATATCAGTATAATACGGACCAATTGGACCAATTTGGTTATTATACCAGTGCAAAACCAGAGAGGCGATTTCTCTGTCAAATCAAGGAAAATAAAAATAAATAGGGTTGCAAAAAAAGTTACCAACAGAAGGGATTTGCTTCCGTCCACCTGTGATTTGCTTCCGTCGACTTGCAATTTCGGAGAATTAGGGTTTTTCTGCGACCTGCGATTTGCTTCCGTCGACCTGCAATTTCGAATTTTCCTCTCCACTCCTGCAATTTGCTTCAATCCGAATAGAGAGAGCCTCCTCTCTCTCCTGCGATTTTTTTCTCCACTCCAGCGATTTTCCTCTCCCCTCTCTCTCTCTCTTTCTCTTTCAGTCTCACGGAGAGAGAAGTTTTATTTTTATCAGGAAGGGAAGACAGAAACGCTGCTTTAATTTGGATTCCATCATTCTAAAATCCGATCCGTTAGCTAAAGAGGGGGTCGTGTGGACAAAACACATTTCAGCCATCGGATCGCACGAACGGCTCGATCAGCCGCGCGACACAGCTTGTCGCGCAACAGCTGATTCGAATTGCCATTGTTGGTCTCCTTTTTCTCTCTCTGTATCTTTTTTGTTGTTTTACAAAATGAGAGAGCGAGGTGTTTGCACTTTGTACAAGACAGAACAAAAGCAGAGGCAGTGGTATTCTTCTTCAAAGGTTTTCTGTATCTGATTCTGTGTTGTGGTATATGTAGTGAGTTACTTTGATGGAAGTGTCAAGATGAGTAGAGTTTGATCGGACCGTTGATTTCAGAATCGGGTTGGAACAGGGGATCGGCTTGAAGATTTATGTATCACGTGTATTGCACGCGTTTTGCGGAGATGTAGGAGTTGGAGCGAATTATGAGTCACGAGTCACGACAAGGCTTTTGCCAATTAGGTAAGTCAAAACTGCCATTCCATTCTTGATTTGTTAATCGTTTTTTTGTGTGTGAATAGTCAAATTGTATGTTGTACCCGAGTAGTGACAGATTACCTTTTCCGAGTTCTTTTTTTAATTTACAACTTACCCCCTCACACTGTTTTATATTTTCAACAAACCCAAAAAACTTAGGAAGTTATTTAGAAAAAAAAATGAAAAAATACATATTTTTTATATTTTGTACCAATTAGTCAATTACATCTTATTTTTTTTCTTTAATTTGATGGTTTGAACATTGGATAGTGTTGCTTAGAAAAGCAGCCATGCGTGCACGCATTCAACCACTACTTGTGTAGTTGTGTTAGTTGTGTACTGTGTTAGTTGTATGCCCTAGAAGAAAAATAACTAAATAAGTACTAATTGGGTTCCAACATTTCAGGATATTCTGTGGCAAAAGAAGTTAATCCTTCCATGAATTGAGATATTGCCAATCCATGTGCTTTGACTTTAAAATTTTTAAAAAGTGTGGTTATTATTGAAATGGAAGTACTGACCATAATAAATGCTTGTGATCTTTCAATATCCTATATCATATGTGATCGTTTATCAAAAAATATCATATGTGATCACTGATGGATTAGACTTTGTGAAAGAAAATAAATAGTTTGTTTAATTATTGATCGCCGTTTTATGTCATATATTTATCTAGAAAGTCTATATGGACGAATTCAGCTTGATATGCCTCCAATTGCGACCGTCCAAGTTACATCAATATGGATCACTGTATATGATACATTTTAGGAAAGGATAAGGTTTTTGTGTGGTAACCAAACTTTACATTTATCATACCTCAAGTATTCCTGAACAAAAAAAAAAAAAAAAATCGATTTGCCGCTAAAGAGACACCTAACTATCAATGTATTATCCAATTAGATATTTTGAGTTCTAATTTTTTTTTTGGAGGTCTAATCAGTATCAGTATCAGTATTATAAATAATAAATAAAGAAGCGTGGGAGTCCATTTTATTTTTTTTATTTTTTCCCCGACACGGATCTCAGGATTGATTTTAGCGATTTTTCCATTTTATGGCGCAACAGTCTGCAGGCCATCGTGTACTAAATTAAAATTATTCAAATATGCATGACAATGACCTGTTACACAGTTAGCTATTGAGTCATTAGTGAATTTTTTTTTGGTCTACCCCTATCTCTTCGACTCTTCCTTTCTCCTCCAAATAGCTTCGAATCGTCCATTCACATTCACTTCCTTCTATTTCATTCGTTCATCGCTTCCTTCTATTTGACCATGCTCCTAAATCCCTATTCCGCCTTTCATCTCTTATCCTCCTCCTGTAGAACTTGCTCAACCTCATAACTCTCTGTTCTCGGCTTCTCGCCAATCTGGTCGACCTCCTTCCTCCGTTTGTCATTCCCTTCTCCGATAGATCGGTGGAACGACAAAATCCTAAAAATCGGTAAGCTCTATTTATACATTTTCACCTCTTTTTTAAATTCTATATTCCAAGTTCTCCCTCTCTGTTTCATTTGCTGCAATTTTTTAATACTTATTTTTCCGAATTAAAGGATTTTGCTATCTCACTCTCGCTCTGGCTCTTGAAGTCAATCTCCCTTCTCTGTGTCCTGATGAAAAAACTCCACCTCCGTCCTCCAAGTATTGGCGCCATTCTCCAATGCCTTGCTTCTAGAGGTTACCTCATGAACGGACGCCTCCATTCTGCAATTCTTATCTAGGTTTGCTCGGCAACCAGGCTAGTCACCTCAGTGACCACACGGAGGTTGAGTTCTATGGTAATTTTGTCGAGATTTGTCTATATTTTTAATTAATTAACCTCTGATTTGAGGAAAATCTAGAATCATTACTTAACAAAAATGTCTCGGTCTGATTTGAGGAAAATCTAGAATCATTACTTTCTCACTATTGCTTCTCCACCGATGCCAATCCTATCTGTGAGGTCAGTTGCTCTCTGATATTATTTTAAAAATTAGTATATTTTTAGTGAAGTTATTTTTTTACATATGGATGAATTCGAAAATTGTCTTAATTTCTGTTTGAATTACAGTTTCTGTTTTAAAAAAAAAAACACGGTATGTTATTTTGTTTGATTTTAAATGGTGATAAAAAAACGAAAATCTACAAGTTTTTCTTTTAATATTGTTTCCTTAATTCCTCTTCTAAATAACATTGTTTATTATTATTATTTTGATAAAAAACTTTGTGATAACCTCAAGCAACTATAAATCAATATTATAGATTCGTTCAGATTTCCTGAGATGATTTGCATGTATTCCTTTGGTTTTATGTGATTAATGTCATTTTGTAATATTATTTGGGAAGGTTTGGTTTTATATCAAAGTCCATGAAATAAGCATGTTAGGTTTGGTATAAAATGTTTGATCCATGAATTTGGGGCTTATCTATTTGTATGTGCGCATTACATATGTATAAATTTTTTTTTACCCCTCACAGATTGGTAAAATAGATGAGTTTAAATAAAATAAATAAGGAACAAATGCATTTGAAAAGCTAAAAAGTAATGGAAAAAAAATCCTACCATAAAATGTCAAAATATATTTAAATATTGAAATAAATGTAGCATGGATAGAATTGGCAAGGATTCTTTACTGGTACCTAAATTAAACAATCAGGAGAAATCATAGGAAATGAAACTGACTCAAATTTTTTGTAACAGCATGGAGCATCTAATGTATAAATAAATATATATATTCAAAGTCAATATAGTGATGTGTAATCCTCCTATACAGGGATTATTTGTGTATCTCTGCTTTAATTGCACGAACAATAATGATTTGTTTCAAATTCTTGAGATTTGCTTTACAGGTTGCGCATGACCTAAGGACATTAATATTGTTTTAAATACATTTAATTTTGTATTTACTGCAGAATGAATATCGTTTTTTTTGGGTTATGTTATTCTTATGTCTATATATATGATGCTATGCGAGATAAATTTGTGTGTACTTTTTGAAGTGTGATTTTAGTATCTATATTCTGATTATCAAAAGTATTAGTGTCATGATTACGCAGTGACCGATGGCCTGGAACCACTTACCCTACCAAGCAAAACCTAAAGAAAAAAAAAGAAAACAAATAAGGTGGCTTCTTCTCTCTCTTAATTTAATAAGGGATCTATTTTTCTTTTCTTATATTCGTTCTTCGGCTGAAGCTTTAGCTTTTCTTTGATTGTTGTTTGCACTTTGCAGGAAAAATTCAGGTTACAAATGAGTGTGGACCAAAAGCATCTTTCCAATTGATGTCATAGACTGAGGCCAAGTTTTAAATTTAGTCACAATTTTTATTTGGATTTTTCTTACTTTTGATTTATGTCTCTTCATTGCTTTTTATTCTCTTAATTAAAATAAGATGAAGCAACGGTCAAGCTTTTTTTTTTTATCTTGAATGTTTATATATCAATATTCAGGGCACCGTGAGGTAAATTCAAATACCTTTTTAATTAGTTTTTCGTCTTTGCAAAAATCTGAGAAGATATAATAGTGTTTAGTAAAGTACCAATTGGTTTCAATTTCTTCCTCTCTTTTTATTTGGTTGTCTACTTATTGTTGTTTCTTCCTGATTAAGGAGGCTAAGAGCAATTACCGTGTCGTGATATATATTCCGATGATGAATATTTAACTTTTATCTTTATCGTCATCAACTCATCATAATATTCATATATCCCGCGAAGCGCGATTTACCCTCCTAGTTGGAATAAAGAGATATAAATTGTAGAAAAACAATTACGGGTTCAATAGTTAACTATTAGAATAGTACAAAATTAGCGAGCTCAATTCCCATAGAAAAACTACACAACGTTTCTTCACTTACTTCTGAAGGCACATTTTTTTTTTGGGTAAATAAATGACTGAATTGAGTATGTAATAACAAATCTAAAATACCAATCCGACTCTGCTGTTGCGCGACACAGCGTGTAGCGCACTACGAGCCGTCTGATCTTGATCGGATGGTTCACTTTTTACGGGCCTATCAATCTAGGTTACATGCACGGGGCTCCCTTGTCCATTGGATCTTAATCAGACGGCCAGCATACCGCGCGACACGCTGTGTCGCACGGCAGCAGATCTCATTTCCTAAATTTCCTAAAATACTTCAATTTCAAGTCAAGGTATTACTGTTCAATTATCCAGACCGTCCAATTTTTTCATCTGAGTGATGAATTGGATCCTGACCGTTCGCCTCCACTGAGAAATCCACACTCCTTTAGCTTCTGCTTTTCTGCGTGCGTGCCTTGGTAGTTTTCATGCTGCTCTTTCCTGCCGCACAATTTTTTTTGTTTTCAATAAGTTTTGATGCAGGCGCACCAGGAACCGCTGCACCAGACTGTTCGTATGAGATAAGCGCATGATGGAGAAGATGCACGTGATGGTTCCTGGTGATTCTGAATGGACATCTATCACATAGACCAAAAAAACATCAGGAGGGATATAGGATGTGGTCTGCATGCTCCAGGTTCATCTGATAGTCTATCTAACATGACCTTCTAGCTTCTTCTCCCACTGTATTGTTCCCAATTCTGTACTTTACCAAGTGCTTAACAAGGGACGACAGTGAAGAGACCATCTACAAAAAAAAAAAAACAAGGGAGAGAGAGAAACCGACGGAGCAAGGGAAGGAGCAGAGCGAAGAGGCTGTGCGTGGTGATCTTGGTTATTGGTTACTTTTCATCGATCATCGAACTTCGCTGTAGTATCGCCTGGCGGAGCTTCTCCTCTCTTCCTCTTCTTTTCATCGATCCCGATGGTAAAACCCTACCTCTGTTGCGCTCCTGCTATGCCTCCCTCCTCTCTCCACTGTAGAAACGCCTCGATTGACCTCTTCGTTACCTTGCTCCATGGATTCGACTGCTCCTCAGATTGTCCATCTTTCCAAAACTAGGTTTCATCTGTACGAATCAAGAGGAGTTTCTATTATTTTTCTTTGTTTTAGATCTTTACATTTCTGATGTGGTTATTTTATTTATTTTAGAGCATTTGTTGGCAAGGAAACCCTACTATTGCTCTTCTCTTGCTTGACGATGGAAAAAAAATCAGATCAGCGATTGAAAATCCTGTAGAGGCTAATGTATGCAATAAAGAAGGTGATGTTCTCTCTCCCCTCTTATTTGTCTTCAAAAATCATTTTAGGTAAATTGGAATTTACATTTATTATATTTAGTTAATGCTCTTTGTTACTAATTTAAAGGGTTGTAATTTGGAGACTAATTCGTTGTCTGTCTATTGTACGGCTAATGTTGTTGCATTTTTTTTTTTTTGTTTACTGGTGTGTTCTATTGGGTGAGTTGTGTTTATCTTCATACCTCTTCTTAGCATTTTTGGGTCTAATCCGTTGTTTACTCAATATGTGTTCTTTTGTTCTCTTTTATAGAGAGATTGGACATAGTTAGTGATTCTTCCTATTTAACTATGGCAACCTATTTACTACTCCTGTAACTTCGCAGATGTAATTGGAAGAATTGTTGGATTTAGCGCTGTTGGACCTAGCAGCGAGACAGACCAGCGAAAGCCTACACAGATCATTTATTTGGCAAATGAAAGGTCCTATTAATCACAGCAGTTTCTCCTTTGCCCATACTGCCCCTACATTATTTTCCTTATAACTATCTGCCGTAGCATGATTATCTATATAATATCACATTGTTGTTTTCCAATAATCAGAGATTAGATGCTTGAAGTCACATTATGGAGATAGTTCCTGAACATATTCAACGTTGATACCCTGCATGAACAATCAAAGAACAAGTCGGTGGTTGTTATTTGTGCTGCATCCAAGTCAATGAATGGCAGAGTCAGTCCTTCTTCGCCACGAGTATTTCTTATACAGTTGAATTTCTATAATCTGCGACATGAAAAAAAGAAAATATAGTTTGTTCGAACATGCATCTGTTGATCTCTATGCTCATTTGAAAATTTATCTTTCGTTGCTATTGTAGATGTATAAAATGTAAATGCAATCAGTGCTACAAAGCTCTATTTTGAGAGGACCATTATAGAAATCGCAGAGTTTACTACAACGTATAGAATGCCTACACATATAAATTGCTTATCACAGAGTACCTTTTTGTAGTTTGCCATTAGGTTTACTACACGTATAGAATGCATCTTATATGTAGAAATTGCAAAAAAATTGCTTATCACAGAGTACCTTTTTGTAGTTTGCCATTAGGTTTACCGTCAATCATGCTCTGAACATAATATTCTACATGTACTAAGTTCATTCATGTAAGAGCCTTTTCTTTCATGCCTCTGGCCACTTTCTTCCTTGACTGATATTGTTCTATTATAACAGTAAAGAGCCACCTGGTGAGCTCATATCACATGCATAAGATGAATAAAAAAACCATCCGACAGGATCTGATCCATCCACACCGCCACCAATAATAGAGAGCACCGTGAGTTCGAACAAGCAAGCAACCTTACCAGACCAAAAAAGGTTCCTTTTTTCTACAATGTTCTCATACTGCTATTATTTGATTTTTTCCAACTTCATACAAATATAGTACTTTCATTGCCAAAAAAAAAAAAAAGATCAGTCTGTAAAAATAGTTATACTTAATTATACTAGCGGTGTTTACCTAATCAGTGCAACATTGTAATTACTGATCTCCAAATTCATTATCTTCAATCTAGAAAACAACCTGTCCAGCAAGAAGAAGCTCAGATGGCACCCTGCGCTGCCAGAAAAAGACTCTTTGTAGATACGAAACCACTCAGTTTCAAAAGGTCAGCAATATTGGCTAGCCTTAGTTTTCTTCTATTACTAATCATCAAACAAACCAGCACAGTCAAAACAATTCACTGACAACATTACCATCATTTTTACTGAGGTTGCCACTAGGTAGATTGTGAAGAAACTTTTTCAACGGCAGATGTCATAGACAAAGGCAAAAAATAAAAACTTTCAGGTGTCCAGCACAACATGAATCCTGAAAAAACCTAATCCAGGTAATTAATAGAATGATCACTTTTAACACAGAGGGATGTAATGTGTCATGGTCGGCCAGAAGGAAAATGGTCAGCTGCGCTGGGAATGAAAAGGAGGTCATGCGTTGGTGAAGAAAGGAATAAATGGGTTAATAGTTTAATTGGGCTGACGTATCATATGGGCCTTTTCTATTTTAGCTCATAACAATTAAGACTTTGTATTAGGGTTAGTTATTTCCAAATAATCACATTCCTAATTAGTTATTGTATGGCAACAAATATAAAAGGAGATGTACGAAAATAGAGGAGATTATTCAATCAATATCAATCAAAGGCAGCCGCCAGTTTATTTCTATAATCGTTTCTTTCTCAATTTCTATTCTGTTTTCTCAAAATTATTACAAAAATCTCAAAAAGACTTGTCAGTACATGACAAATTGGTATCAAGAGCCTGATCGGACCTAGAAGGGAATGGTTACAAGAACACGCCAAATGGAAGATCAAATCAAAATCCTAAGTGATAGACTAGATCGAGTTCAAGAACAACATACAAGCATGAACTCGAAACTAGACGTGCAGCAAGAAAAATTCGAGTTGTTCCAAAACGAGACTCGAGCACAATTTGATGAGTTACGATCGATGTTGAAAGAAGCATTAAAGGGCAAAGCGGTGGCCTCAGAATCAGACACAAAACTGGGTGATAATCAGGTCGGTACAATAGCTTCATCTAGTGCTGTTAAGAACCCTCATGTTTCAAAATCACCACCAATCTTTTCTAACCTGCCACAAACACAAGGACACATCAATGAAGCACAACAACAAGGGTTTAAAGAAACTTCAAACAGCAACAAAATCAGTTTAGAAAATCAAACCTCACCTAATTTCTTTAAAGAATACATAAACCAACCCGAGTACAATCCATACTTTCAACATATCAACCAAAATCCAACAAACCTACCCTTTACCATTCCACATATGCATCCAAATTTACAGAACTATGTGATTCCAATGATCCAAAACACTAAGCCTATACCACCAGCCCCAAATATCATAAACCCTCATACTATTGCCAACCAAAATCTCATGAATTTGACAAATTTCAACCAGCAAGGGCAACTTCAAAATTACCCACATAACCCTAGAACCCAAGTGCCTACACCGAAATTAGAATTTCCCTTGTTTAATGGCAGCAATCCTAGAAATTGGATTTACAAATGTGAAAAGTACTTTGGGATATATCAAATACCTGATTGGCAAAGGGTGGAGATAGCCTCAATGTATATGCAAGACAAGGCTGAAATTTGGTGTCAAAGCACCAACACCATGAGAGGTCAGTGGAGATGGGAGGAATTTGTGCAAGAGTTGTTGGAGAGGTTTGAGCCTAAGTCATCTATTGGCAAGAGAGTCCAATTTCAAGGAGTTAAAGAGACCAGTATATGTCTGATAGCTAGTAGTAAAATGAATTCTACAATGGAGCAAGGGGAGTTATGTGCGGTAAGAGTAGTACCTGAACAGCCGCTAGTAGGACTTGATGGAAATTTGAAGGTTGAGCTCGAAACTGTCTTGGAGCGTGGAACAATGGCACGAGCGAAGAAGAACATGGAGCAAATTAAGGTGCTCTGGTCTAAATCGGTCGAATCTGATGCAAATTGGGAGGATAAACTGTTCATATTTCCAAATTGTGATTCTTGTGGACAAGAATCGATTGAGAAGGAGGCAATGTCATGGTCGGCCAGAAGGAAAATGGTCAGCTGCGCTGGGAATGAAAAGGAGGTCATGCGTTGGTGAAGAAAGGAATAAATGGGTTAATAGTTTAATTGGGCTGACGTATCATATGGGCCTTTTCTATTTTAGCTCATAACAATTAAGACTTTGTATTAGGGTTAGTTATTTCCAAATAATCACATTCCTAATTAGTTATTGTATGGCAACAAATATAAAAGGAGATGTACGAAAATAGAGGAGATTATTCAATCAATATCAATCAAAGGCAGCCGCCAGTTTATTTCTATAATCGTTTCTTTCTCAATTTCTTTTCTGTTTTCTCAAAATTATTACAAAAATCTCAAAAAGACTTGTCAGTACATGACAAATTGGTATCAAGAGCTTGATCGGACCTAGAAGGGAATGGTTACAAGAACACGCCAAATGGAAGATCAAATCAAAACCCTAAGTGATAGACTAGATCGAGTTCAAGAACAACATACAAGCAAGAACTCGAAACTAGACGTGCAGCAAGAAAAATTCGAGTTGTTCCAAAACGAGACTCGAGCACAATTTGATGAGTTACGATCGATGTTGAAAGAAGCATTAAAGGGCAAAGCGGTGGCCTCAGAATCAGACACAAAACTGGGTGATAATCAGGTCGGTACAATAGCTTCATCTAGTGCTGTTAAAAACCCTCATGTTTCAAAATCACCACCAATCTTTTCTAACCTGCCACAAACACAAGGACACATCAATGAAGCACAACAACAAGGGTTTAAAGAAACTTCAAACAGCAACAAAATCAGTTTAGAAAATCAAACCTCACCTAATTTCTTTAAAGAATACATAAACCAACCCGAGTACAATCCATACTTTCAACATATCAACCAAAATCCAACAAACCTACCCTTTACCATTCCACATATGCATCCAAATTTACAGAACTATGTGATTCCAATGATCCAAAACACTAAGCCTATACCACCAGCCCCAAATATCATAAACCCTCATACTATTGCCAACCAAAATCTCATGAATTTGACAAATTTCAACCAGCAAGGGCAACTTCAAAATTACCCACATAACCCTAGAACCCAAGTGCCTACACCGAAATTAGAATTTCCCTTGTTTAATGGCAGCAATCCTAGAAATTGGATTTACAAATGTGAAAAGTACTTTGGGATATATCAAATACCTGATTGGCAAAGGGTGGAGATAGCCTCAATGTATATGCAAGACAAGGCTGAAATTTGGTGTCAAAGCACCAACACCATGAGAGGTCAGTGGAGATGGGAGGAATTTGTGCAAGAGTTGTTGGAGAGGTTTGAGCCTAAGTCATCTATTGGCATCATTGGAGAATTCAAAAACTTGAGGCAGCTTGGTGATGTTGAGTCTTACAGGAGTCGTTTTGAGGAGTTGAGATTGCTTCTTCTAAGAGAAAATCCTGCATATGATGAAACATATTTTGTTAAGAATTTTTTGACAGGACTTAAAGAAGATCTCAAGCTAATGGTTCTAAGTACAAGACCACAAACACTTAGGGAGGTTTATGAGGTAGCTGTGTACCAAGAGATGATTCTTGAGCACAAAAGAAAGCAAAAACAACAGCTATTGCAAACTCAAAACAGCATGGATACAGTTGGCCAAAGACAAGACAAAGACAAATGTCGCAAGTGTGGAGATAGATGGTTTCGAGGGCATCATTGTCAACAAAAAGGACTACACCTTGCACTAGCTGAGGAGGAGGCATGGCCAGACGAAAGTAGTGATGAGGAAGAAAAATGCCAACAATTGAAAACTGAACCACAATCTAATAAAATTGAATATGAAAATTCAGAATTGGTGCAGATATCACTTCATGCCATTGGTGAGTTAAATTCTGTTGATCTTATCAAGATTAAGGGAAAAGTTCATGGAGTACCTGTGATTGTGTTGATCGATAGTGGTAGCAACCATAGCTTCATAAGTCCTAAAATTATACAAAAGATTGGTGTTATACCAAAACAGATAGCACCATTGTCGATTACAGTAGCTAATGGAGCTAAAATGAATTGTGAATTAGAGTGCAAGGGCTTACGGTGGAATTTTGAGGATCATGAATTTCAATTTGATTTGAAGGTAGTGGATATGGGTACCTATGAAATGCTACTTGGTGGAGATTGGATGAGAAATGTTGGTCCTGTCCTTTTAGATTTTGAAAAATTGACAGTGGGTCTAAGGAAGCAAGGCAAGAGAGTCCAATTTCAAGGAGTTAAAGAGACCAGTATATGTCTGATAGCTAGTAGTAAAATGAATTCTACAATGGAGCAAGGGGAGTTATGTGCGGTAAGAGTAGTACCTGAACAGCCGCTAGTAGGACTTGATGGAAATTTGAAGGTTGAGCTCGAAACTATCTTGGAGCGTGGAACAATGGCACGAGCGAAGAAGAGCATGGAGCAAATTAAGGTGCTCTGGTCTAAATCGGTCGAATCTGATGCAAATTGGGAGGATAAACTGTTCATATTTCCAAATTGTGATTCTTGTGGACAAGAATCGATTGAGAAGGAGGCAATGTCATGGTCGGCCAGAAGGAAAATGGTCAGCTGCGCTGGGAATGAAAAGGAGGTCATGCGTTGGTGAAGAAAGGAATAAATGGGTTAATAGTTTAATTGGGCTGACGTATCATATGGGCCTTTTCTATTTTAGCTCATAACAATTAAGACTTTGTATTAGGGTTAGTTATTTCCAAATAATCACATTCCTAATTAGTTATTGTATGGCAACAAATATAAAAGGAGATGTACGAAAATAGAGGAGATTATTCAATCAATATCAATCAAAGGCAGCCGCCAGTTTATTTCTATAATCGTTTCTTTCTCAATTTCTTTTCTGTTTTCTCAAAATTATTACAAAAATCTCAAAAAGACTTGTCAGTACATGACATAATGATCGATAATATAGTTGTCTTAATTTTACCAATCTTCCTTAGGGAGCTAGCTTAATGGACAGAAACAACCTATTTTGGAACATAAATTTCAACGGCACACATTTATCTGAGGCAATCAGTTATGCCTTTGTCCTTGCTGATAAATAGATCACTATTTATATTGATTCCTAGATTTCAAAATATCTTTGGTCATACTTTATTGTTATTTTCAGCTATTTAGTGTTAATAAGGGCCTTAATCGGGCCATGTGTATTCTTATCCTCTCTATTTAATTGTGATTAGGTTTTGACATGTAAATCACAGACTATGGGCATTGAGGAAAGTCAAAATTCTTGCCTTCAAACTTTGACAAGTAAGATCTTCATTTGACTTTCGTGTTTCATACTTTTATTAAGTTCCTGATTTTTATTTGATGGAACTTTTCATACTAAGCTGAGTGAAATAGGGTAATCTGAAATAGATTCTCAGATCATTTGTAGGCAGCTTCCAGTAAATTCATATGGCTTTTGGTATAATTATGAAATGTGCTTAACTTATGATGTTTCTTTTAAATCAGCCCTTCACATCAATCTATCTATTACATGTATGCGTCAAAGCATATTAAGATTAAATAGTAATAAATTAAATAAACTAAATGCTCTCGCTACTCGATGAGCTCATTATACTGATATTATGTGTAATTTTGCATGCTTCTACTTTTTTGTATTGTAGATAATAAATAGAGATGCAAAGGCCAATGTATTCAGGTATGAATCGTCTGATCACAACTTTAATAGGTCAATTAGTTTGACTACTGTGATTTATCTTTTTGAAAAACACAATAAACTTAGTAGAAATATGGTGGAACCTAAATAATATAGTTATGCCATTCTAACCGATTTCAGAATGGATATTATTTAGTCCTTTTTTTTAGTTCATCCAATATATTTTCAGATCTAATTAAAAAAAATTCAAAGCTTTTTTTCCCAAACAAGTTAGGGTAAGCTAGAAATGGCGTCCCATATTTGCAGATTTAATCTTGATAATATTTAAATGATTAAAGAAAATGCAATATTGCATAGGAAAAAAGTAAATTTAAATTTTGGAAAAAGTTTAAAAAGAGAGGATAGACAATTTTGCTATGCATTTTAAAGATCCAGATCTTTAATTGTGCTGTTACGTACCAATTTAAGTTTTGGCTTCAATGTATTTGTTTGTAAATAAATTACTTTTCTATTGCACAAAAAAAACATGTTGATGCCATAATAAATTCAGTACTGTTATTATTTGCAGTCAGTTATTGAGACTCAACAACTGAGGATTCATGCATTTTGATGACCAATTGCTTTTTTTTTTTCTATTTTTTTCCCTTCATTTTATCTGTTACATATATTCCTGCAATTAAACTTTGTAGTACACGTGCGTTGGTTGGTTGCATAACATATAATTGCAATAACGAGGATAGGAACTGGTACTATGTTGGTACCAGTACTATATAAAGTTTCTTGTATTCAAGGATAACTATTTGTGGTTTTATTGATATAATCATGTGCATAAGTAATAAAACTTCTGTAATAATATACATATTCTTGCCTATAAATAGCTCCCAAAAAAGGGTCAAAATAGTCGAGCTAAGTCTTAAGAAACTTTGTTCGCAATATAGCTAGATCGTCCAAACAGTCTCAATAATAACATTTACATCTTTTCGTCTATGAGTACTTGGTACTTTATTGATTCTCACTGATTTTTTTTTATTCTTTATTGATGAAGATTATAATTGGCTTTCTATTTAGTTCTTCCATGTTATATGTGATTAGAGACTTTTTTTTTCCCTTTTGGTATAGATTGGATTGTGTTATATTTTGTATTTTGTATTCAAATTTATTTTTATCAAATTTATCCAAGTTAAAAGAACATTGGGTAGAACTTAAAGTTGAGCTTATATCGCGCGAAGCGCGATACTATAGCTAGTTCACCTAAAAAGGGAATCAGATGCCTTGTGTGACTAACTGATTATACCGCATAAGTTAGGCATGGCTCTGTTTGGATAGTCAGGAATAAGAATTGTTATGGACTAAATAGTTAATCTGGATTAAGAGACAATCCAAACAGTCTAGGATTAAGGACTTATTCTGAATCAAAGTAAGATTAATTAATATGACTAGATGTTAGAATAAAAAGTGAGATTAAAATTTTGGTTTGTTAACGGTCAAAAATAAAGTTCATTGTTATTGGCTTATTGCTACATCATCCAAACAAAAATCGTTATTATGAGATTAAGCTTATTCTTAAGAATTTGAGACTAACAATTTTAATCATGAATAACTAATCCTACTCTTATTCTCTGTTTGGATAGTCAAGAATAAGAACTTTTCTGGACTAAATAGATAATCTTGATTAAGAGACAATCCAAACGGTCTAGGATTAAGGGCTTATTCCTAATCAGAGTAAGATTAGTTAATCTGACTAGATGTTAGAATAAGAAGTGAGATTATAATTTTGGTTTGTTAATGGTCAAAGATAAAGCTCATTGTTATTCCTACATCATTCAAACAAAATTTTTTATTTTGAGATTAAGCTTATTCTTAAGAATTTGAGACTAACAATTTTAATCCTGAATAACTAATTCTACTCTTATTCTCATACGATCCAAATAGAGCCATACGATCCAAACAGAGCCTAAGAAAATTAGACAGAATTTCTTAGAAAAAAAATCATGTCCTTTCTCTTCATAAAATGTAAAAAGGAAAACCCTTGCAGAGAGTCCACGCTCCTGAACAGCGCATTTATGATACGAGGATAAGCAAGAAAGTATCCAGAAGTTATCATAGAAGCAATAAAGATATTCTTTGTCTTAATCTGCGACAGTGCAACATTTAATATAGTTAATATAGTGAAAATATTCTGTATTTGAGATTTCCCAGACTTCCTGTCCACGAGTTCCTTTTAGTATCGGTTGTGGTTGCTCCAACACCAAAATGTAATTTTTCGTTTTTTTTGTCTTTCTGGCTCTGGGAAGTTGTCAAGTTGGTTCTTGGTTGTTGGTTTTTTTGGTTGCTCCGCTGGCAAACTTTGGATTAGCCTTCTTTCAGTAGCGTTTATTTTCTTTTTTTCGGTTACGGATCATATGTAATGATCCTTTTATCTGTACTTACTTTGACCTTGTTGGCATCAGTGAAGTATGTCGGCTACCCTTTTTGGGTATGCTTCTTTCAAAAAAAAAAAAAAAAGTATTGGTTGCTCCAAGCATATCCAGGCCGTCCATCTCCATCCGACAGTCCAAAACAAAGATATGGTCTTTGCATTAGATCCAACGGACGATAATGGACAGCTCAAATCTTAAGCACTAGTCAACAATTACAGCTCAGATCTACCTACGATCGTGCAATAAGTAAAATACAAACTGAAAAATATTATCGAGGACGTGGTCTCAACTCTCAAGTTCATCTATCAAATCTTTGATCTGCTTTGCATTAAATCTTCATAGTTACATAATGTCTTCATCAATCACATTCATTCAGCCAAAACAAGATAAAAAAAACCTAACTGATGTAGCAGGATACTGAAAAAATCAGACAGATACTAGTGTTGTCCTACCAAAAGAATTGCGATAATATCAAGATCAGCTATGCTGGTACACGAGACTACAATTCTTCAGTACTTCCTAATATTAGAATACCAGATTTTCTGGCTAAAATATGGGCTTGACTCTAGACAAAATTTCACAGAAAAAGTAACCCAGGACAAAATTTCACACACAAAATTCTTACTACCTCAACAGTAATTTGGAATCATTCATACAAGGTTTTGGCAGATTGAATCCTGATCTTCTTGTTTTTCATTCTGACAACCTTTTCCTCGTTTTTCTCGCTTATGGAGATTGCACGTGCAACTGATTTCTTTTTTCTCAGACTTTTCGTCCTCCTGACTTGCATCCCCTTATTTATTTTCCTAGTCTCACAACAACATACATAATTAGAACAAAGCCAAATTGACAAGCAGAGAAAAAAGAATCAAAACACTGCCAACTACTACATGAGCCAACCCGGTTAAGATCAATAAGAAGCCAATTCATAGATTTTGATTGTGATACGTCATTAAACTTGTTGGTCGACAAACCCAACACAAATCATATTACTTAGTACAATAATGACAGCTCAAACTGTCACCATTCTTCAATGCCAGTTTCAGAAGCGGTCTCAATACACAAATAAAAAAACCAAGTAGAAGAACAAACATAGCACTAACAACTTCACTATTAAATTGGAACACTGACCATAAACAGTAGGTATAGGCATAAAGACAACAAGATATACTAGATTTGGTACTCTTGGTACAGGTACAGGAATCCAAGTTTTTACCTATTGATAGAAGATGCACCAAGGTTGGTTGCCTTTCCCTCGGATGTATCCATAGCTGAGCAAAATTCAGATACAAAATAAAGTAAAGACGATCGAACTAAAGCATGCATGGGAAAAGGTGAGAAATAGAAGGAGAGGAATCCATACGCTGAGGCTCATCAGGTCGTGTAAGTGAAACGAAGGCTTGAGACGAGGTATCCATGGGAGCGACTCCTTGGTTGGTACTCTTCTCTTTGTTCCTGTTCTTCGCCATGGCCGTACCACCAGTACCAATAATCTCAATCAATCTAGGATTCTAGGTAACTAGGTTAGGGTTTTTCTTTCTTTCGATTCCTGTGTGTGTCGGTATCTTTCAAGGATCAGAATATCAGATAATGAATTAATGAGATACAGAGTCAGAGTCTCAGAGAGATGGAAATGGGCCAAGCTCGCAGTCTAAATACAAAGCCCAATAAGAATTAACACCAGCCTTCTCATAGGCTTTTTCTCTAGGCCCGCGCCTGCCTAATTTTGCCTGATGAAGCCCATAGGCCGTAAAATCGCCAACCTAAGGTACTGGACATGCACATCAGAAAAATATTTTATATTTTTGTATACTTTTTTTTTTTTGAAATTTTATATTTTTGTATACTAGTCTAATATTAGTCACAGTTAAGCAGTTAGCACTACACGACACACATTACATTACATGTACCGATGTACAGAACTGACATGACACGAGCGGAATTCAGATCTGGTGCTGCGCGGCACACCGTGTAGCGCGGCATCCTAGCCGTCTGATCAAGATCCAATAGACAAGAGAGCTCCGTGCATGTAATCTAGATTGATAGGCCCGTAAAAAATGAACCGTCCGATCAAGATCAGACGGCTCGTACGCGCGCTACACGCTATCCCGCGCTCTAGCGGATTCGGATCCGACACGAGCGTGATATTTGGTTGTCATATCTTGTCATAGTCGTCTCCAAAAAATGATGAGTAATGATGACCGCATTCTATCATCATCATGACATCCATTAGTTAGTCTTGTTCTATTTCTTCGTTGGCTGCATTACTGAAACCTATAGGAAGAAAAAGTAATGCAAAAGACGCTGAATTACGAAGAAAAATGTCTTGTTAGTCAGTTGAATACTCAATTGGTTTATACAACAAGTCTGGTGATTCTCAATTAGTTGAAATCTCATCTTTCTCTGTAAACTGTAATGTATCCCCAGAATAATGATCCAGGCTCATTTAATTGTTCTTTTTTTGGTGTTTTTGCAGCTATTATGGGTTGAGTCAAATATCTGGTGATTTGTATTGGTGGTTCAATACAACTATTTTCATAAAAGGAAAGAAAAGGTTAGCATATTATTTGTGCGATCAGGAAACTTCTGGCAACTTAAGTTCATATTTTCACATTTTCACTCTGTACCTTCCGTCATACCTAGCAAACTAAAATACTTGGTCTAAGATGAATGATAACTAGTAATTACCCCTTTCCTTATTTGACAATGAAGAAAAATTAAGTTATTAGAGTTAAATTACGTAGCAGAATATGCAGCATGTATTTTGAAGGTTAACGTAATTATAAGTTACAAATGCATGCATAACCCTGCAAAATTAAAGGCTAATAATTAGAAATGAAATTTTGATATGTATTTCCCACAAAGTAAAGATACGAGTTATGGGCCTATGGTGACAGCCAAAAACTTGAATACATGGTACCAGTACGTCACTACTAGAATCAGACTTATCTGCTACCCAAATTCGCGTCCCTATTCCGACACGACAAGGCCCTCGCGTCCACCTAGCGACGCAACCATAGAGACCCCGATACCCTAGCCGCAAATACTCAACATCTGGGTCGCATGGACGCGAATTAGTTTACTGCGTCCTTAATTATGATCTCTGTTGCGTCAACCAAAGGGACCCCGATATCCTCGTCCGACAGCTCATTCGATTCTTACTGCGTCCCTATTTAGAAACAACTCTGTCGACACGGTGACGCCTTCCCTTAGCGACCCAGATAAAACAATGTGACCCACATTGTCCGAATACGGAACCCACGTTGTCAGAATACAGCCCCACGTTGTCAGAACGTGGCGGGACCCACGTTGTCAGAATACGGGACCCACGTTATCAGAATGTGGTGGGACCCGCATTAATTTGTGAGTCAATATACCGACAGTTTTGCACATCGACTATTGTTATATTTTGCGGGACCCACATTTTCTTATGCGTCGGTATACCGATGCATTTGGTTAAGGCCTTGTCAGCTTTTAACGTGGCCCGCTTTCAAGAATGGAAGTTAGTATAGTGACGCATTTGTTCCTATCCATTTCAAATTCATTTATACGACCATTCATTTCTGCCCGGTATCAATTTGGTACCACCACTATTGAATTCTATAATAGCCCGATACTATAGCAAAACTATAACAGATAAAGTAAAATGACATACACACAAACATGATTACTAATTCAAAACAAACATCAAACACAAATTCTAAATTTCAATGAACTCATTAAACAACATTCTTACAAGAAATTAGATACAAACCAGAATTCAAAGTAAAATAACATAAGTTTGTAAATCTGTCTAAATGAAAAACTTTAGAACCTACAAACAAAAAACCTCACAAGTTCTAGCTAAAGTTTTCATAACCATTCACATATCCATGCTCACCTTGCTCCTGCGATCCAAGGTCGTGAATCCTCCTAAAGCATTTGAAGTGTTTGTGGATGCTACACCTAAGTACTCTCCATTTATGACTACCGTACCTTATTCTGAGATGTCTCATCTTGTTTGCAGTAGTGAATATTATAATAAATATTATAACAAAGATAGAAAGGTACTGCATAATAGAAATTAGATTACTATTAGTTAATTTAGTACAATTGATAGCAAAAATTAGAATCGCACAATCAAATATGAACAAATCAAAAGACATTGTTGAAACTTCTGATGTATAAGACCTTAAGATGATAAAAAAAGAGAAGTGATACCTCCATTACTACTTTGATGATTGAAGACAAAGTATTGGTATGGTTGAAATTGTAAGCTGACACATACTATTGCTCTTAAACCATCAGCCCATGATAGAAAAATTCTACAATTCAACCAAAAGATTAAAATAATTACAATAAAAATGTTGAAACTTTCAGACTTTCCAATAGTAGATTATAATTCCATGCACCAAATCATCAAATTAATTACTTGCACACTTTTTGGCACAAGAACAGTGCTCTTTATGAGGATAAAGCCGTCTAAAACTTGTAGAAGTAATAAGAGTCAGGCTTATGGTACATCTAAAACTATACCAGTATCTAATTTATATACAGTAGATCAAACAAAAGTAACTTAAAACACATGTCGTTGCTTACAATAAAAAAATGAAGTAACTGTTTAATTGCCTTGATTTATTCACTCTCCTTTTTCATTTATTTATCCAAGCAACCTCATTTGTTTATTTCTTATTCTTTCCCAAAATAATTTAATTATCAAATTTGATCTCAAGAAACGTGAGAAACTAACCAGCTGGAATATGAAATCATTTTGATACTTGGTTTCAGATTCTATCTCAAGAGCAACTTGCAATTGACATAGAAATGTCGGCAAAAATAAAGAAGAAAGTCTTAGACAAAATTTAAGGAGTACAAAACGAAACTAACTCCTTTGAGTTTAGGGAGCTAGCATTAGACAAAAAATCTCATTTATGCATTATCCCTCAGGATCTTGGTGTCCATTATTCAACTTCTAGAATAAATTGCATAACAGACTCTGAGCTAGTGGTAATCAAATAGGTTCAAACTGGAATGTAAGAAAAACTAGACACTTTTATTATCTTGTTACGAATTTGTGATAGAAAATGGAACATGTTTATTAACAGTGAAAAAAAATTCTCACTTATCAACTTAATATAATTGTATGAGAAGTGCAACACTTGGATCATTTCTCCAACATATGCTTAAAATTAAATATAATAAAATGCAGAAATGAAAATATTGTACAATTCGTAATATAACTGTACTGGATCAATTTATTAGAAGCACAATTACAGATCGATATCAAACGAAAGACAAAGAGAGAGAGAGAGAGTGAACCAGAAACGAATAGATTCGTCGAAGGGTCAGCTTGGGGACGGACAGCGGCGGCGGCGACAGATTGAAACCGGAGACGGAGAACGATCGCCGGAATAGTTCTCCATAAGCCCCAACCTAGACCTCATCGCATCGATTTGCACTTGGACCTCGTCGGAACTCGGCCCCAACCTGACCATTAGCGAAAAGTTTTGAAGAAATTAGATGCTGAGAGAATAAAGATCCCAATTTCAGCAACAAATTAGATTCTACGAGATCCAACCTGAATCGTATGCCTTTTGCGAGGAGGAGATAAAGACCACAACGGTTCGGTGTGTGAAGTAGAAAAAGATGGATCTGGATCGACGTCGTCGCAAGGCAACATCTGATTTCGTAAATAGAAATATCTGAAATAATGAGGGTTAGGAGATGGAGGTCTAGGTCTTAGTGCGGATCAGAAGGGATCAGGGCGCCAGTGGTTGAAATCGACGCGGCTGAGCCAAAGAAGAGGGAGAATAGGGGTTGTGTGATCGGCGAAGAGGTGCGATTTTGAGTTGAAATAATTTGGAAGGGAGGGATTGAATTTGAGGCGTGCTGGGGCTGGGGGGCGGCGGCAGTTTTCACAATGACCTAATTTCACCTAGAGCAATATCCGTATAATCTCGACTGTCTGATTAATATCTAAGGGCAATGATTATTTAATGCAGAGACAATAGAGACAACAAAATGTGGGAAGGTGGGAATATTTTGTGGAAATCGGCGCCAAGACTTTTCATTTTCCAATGAAATTTTGAATTTTTTACTTATATAATTTTTCATCCTCCCGCTTAATTAATTTCAATGACAAATGATTTTTAAGTTTAATTCATTAAAAAATTCTCATTTATCGGGATATGTACAGTTGTCATGTGTTTCTATGTATAATTATACTTTTTGATCATATAATATGTTTATATTTCATATCATGTTTATATATATTATATTGTTTAATATTATCATTAAATAAAAAAATTACATCGAACATATCATATCATACGACTGCAGTTTTATATCATGTTGTATAATCTTTTACGACATAGTTAATTCATATCATTAGTATACATCAGAATTACGGAGAGGCAAATTTATCAAATGACACTTAAAATTTTTTGTCCAACAAGAAATATTAAAATATATATATATATATATATAAATGACACTTAAAATTTTTTGTCCAACAAGAAATATTAAAATATATATATATATATATTGCAGACATGAAAATTGTGTAAGACACTATCGTATATTCATATTATCGATCTAATTAATAAGTGTATGCCTTAACATCATACTTCACATTATAAATAATATTATGTCTATTACTTGACATCTTACCGTGTAAAAATTTTTTTATGATATTATGGTTATTACTTGACATTTATGAAATCATATTCAACGATTTGGATCGGTGATTTGAACTTTGAACATTAAATAACCTTATTTGAGAACCATTAATCTTTTGTTAGACCTAGTGTTCTCCAATCGTGCGTGTCGTGTCAAACACGATCGTGTTAGAGTTTCGTGTCAAACACGATTGTGTTAGAGTCTCGTGTCGTGTCAAACACGATCGTGTTAGAGTCTCGTGTTGTGTCATGTTAAAAATTAAATCCGTGTTGTCGTGTCATGTTCGTGTCGTGTTGCGTTGTAATTAGTTGTGCCGTGCCAATATGATATAAATTGAAAATACAGTTAAACATTTCACAAAGATATAAAATTTGATCTTCGATAAAATTTCAATACAAAGATCCGACCGGCTTTTAGTTTCGAATTATGTTTGACTCTAGCATTACTCTTGATCAATATTTTTGAAGTTGTAACAAACAGAACGTTGAATGTTTTAATTTAAAATTTACTAGAAATTTATTAAAGAACAAGTAATTAAAATTGTTCATTTTTTTCTCCCACATGCGTAATAACTAAGCCAAAGCAAACTTTTATGGCATAAATTAATTGAAATCGATGATGACAAAATAATATTTTTTTAATCCGAATGTTAGATCACTTAAAAATATCGTGTTATTTTTTTATACAAATCATGCCGTGTTGTGTCGTGTCATGTCAAACAATATGTTATTTTCTAATACAACATGTCATGACGTGTTAACAAAATATGTTAAACTTGCCAAGTCATGTTGAAGAACATTATCATAAGATTGCCATTTTATTACATATCATTAGTAATATAAGCAAGTTCATGGAAAATAAAAAATATTTTAATGACGTGGATAAATTGAAAAAAAATATTCTAAAACTAATTAACATCTCTTAACTCACATAGAAAGAGAAATTCATAAGCAAAAACATCCTCTCTACTTCTTTTTCTTTTTCCCTTTTTGCTGCGTTCGAGACACACATCAAGTATATACATTCACCTGAAAATCTTAAAAGAAATAAAAATTAAATTTCCAAAATATAAAGACAAATTCAAAAAAGAAAATTAAAATATTTTAGTACATCTAACCACATCCATGTTGGCTTTAGATATTATAGAACTAAAACCTTTGGAGCCTTCTTTTTTTTTTTGCTAATAAAAAAATAAGAATTTAATTACAAAATCACATCATGGAAACTATGGATAAGGAAATCAGTATTATTTTAATTGTAGAGATCACTGTGACTCACAATTGCATAGAAAATCTATAGTATTTTTGTAATTTATAAATTTCTCATATAAAAAGACTAATTGTAAAGCCGAAACAATCAGTTAGTGAAGTTCTATGTCGAAATCAGATTGAAAAATATTAATTGAATTTTTTCCTCTAAATTAGTGACATTAAAAGAATACCATTATGAAATAGTTTGCGCATTTTTATAAAACCATGCCATTTTAGAAAATCACAAATATAATTAGTCATGGACCCTTCAATGGTTTTTAAAAATCTGACAAAAATACTTAAAAAGAAATAAACAAATTGGTTATGGACGTGACGTAATACTTTGAATGTGTCATGTTTGTGTCGTGTCAAATGAAAAAATCGATTAACACGACACGTGTAACACGACGTGTGGTGTTATGTCGACACGGAGTGTTAAACATGTTAAGCCATATTATAATTTATTCATTAAAAATTCATTAAAAATATTTAAATAATATTTTAATATTTAAATACAATAATTTATTGCAAGGTTTTCATAATTTTTTACTGCAAGGTTTAAAATTTACTGAATAATAATGTCATAAAATTTACTGCAAGGTTTTCATAATTTTTTTCATTTTAAAATGTATTAATATTTATTTGGAAAATAAAATTGAAGGAAAAATAAATAATTTTATTATTAAGCTCATGCATCTTCTACGTATTGCAGTTTAAAATTTCCATGAACTTAAATTAATTGGGGAGGCAGAAATATACAAACTGTAATTTCAATGGTCCAATTAAAATACAATGAGTCACATCAGCATTCCAATTAATACGAGACTCCAACACATAATGGTAGTGTTAAGATGTGTCAATGTCTGAAAAGCTCCAATACGGCGCAGCGACACACATGTGTCATGATAATTCCATAAATGTGTTGTGTCGTATCGTGTCAGACACAAGTGTGTCGTACCAACACACTCTCGTGTCGTGTCAATTTGGAGAACGCTAGTGCCGCGTCGTGTCGGGAGAAAATATTGGCTAACACGACACATATTAGGACTTCAAGTGCATATCGTGTCATGTCATGTTGATGCGACGTGTTAAACGTGTCACGTGTCACGCCATATTATATCTAATTATACATTGAGCATTTATATATAATAAAGATAAATGATATGTTATCAATCAAAATATGTCTTTGGTTTAAAATAAAGAAATCATATTGAATAGTATATTAATAAATATTTTTTTAACAAACTAGTCATTTGTCTCCCTAAATAATTTTATTTCCATTCAAGACAAAGAGTCATTAATCAAATCATATTTAGGGTCTGATCAAACTCTCATTTTTTTTATCATGGAATTTCATTTCGTCGGAAAATTTTTTTTATCAAAATGATCAGATTTGGTGCCATTTGATTGGAATTCCT
This sequence comes from Rhynchospora pubera, assembly GCA_028095005.1. Classification (NCBI taxonomy): domain Eukaryota; kingdom Viridiplantae; phylum Streptophyta; class Magnoliopsida; order Poales; family Cyperaceae; genus Rhynchospora; species Rhynchospora pubera. The sequence goes on along the minus strand of CM051462.1, from coordinate 82,023,118 downwards.
ATGTAATTAGATCTAACGAAATCTTATGAAATCAATTGAATTGAATTGAAATCCCGTAAAAAAATTATTTTGATCAGGGCCTTACACGATCAACAATCGGGTACATATGTGATAAAATAAATATTTACATCCTTTGTTTAATTGTTTACATCATTGACTTGTTATTTTAAAAATTTTAAATTCAAAAAAAAAAATAGAAAATTAAACAGTTGAATGCCACAACTTCACATTTCGGAAACTCCTCTTTCTTTATATCAACAAATAATTTTAAAGAAGGCCATCAAATACTATATTCCTTATTAATATTTGGATGTCTTATCAAATTTTAAAGATGCATATACAAAATAAATAAATAAAAAAATCGGTACAAATTATAGACACATATTTGGTCAAATTGATAAATTTAAATATTATAGACACATTCTTATACATATTGTTTCTTATGTACATATTTGTACTTATAATAAATAATAAATTTTATAGGAAATTTCGGTACTAGTAAAATTCAGAGATATTTTTGGCGGCAATGTTCCCTCCAAAATGTCGTAGATAATGTTGTCATTTAAATTATTATTTTGTAAAATTTCATGAATACAATATTCGTCTATATACCTATGAACTTTTTGGCGCCAATGTTCCCTCCATATTCGTCGGTCTAGGTTTAATGAACGTGCCTCTCTCGCCTCCTCATTTCCATTTCCAATTAATTGTCATTTAATACGGGCCCACATGTCAATGTCCACCATCCTGATAAAAATAATTTACAAACAAATATAAAAATAAAAACACTTCTCGTTGTGCTGAAGAGAGAGCGAAAAAGAGAGGCGAATATCAGAGAGAGAGAGAGAGAGACATGGAGGCGGCGACGCAGGAGGAGTCGGCATCCGTACCGTCGAGTCGAGATGAAGATGCGGATCTAGAAGATCTGAAATGTCGCTGGCTAGTTCTCCCAGTTCCTCCACTCGCAAGGTTTCTAGTGTGATCTGAAATTTAGGTTTATTTAGCTTCAGTTTTGGTTCAATTCGATTTAGTTTGTTAGATATTTTGATTGCACCTTACCTCAGTTGATCTGGATTTGGAATCAGTTACTATACTATTTCCAGAGATGGAGTTAGAGGAAGTTGAAATTAAGAGATAAATTAGTGTCTGAGCAAGGTGCATATAGAAATTTGATTCGAATTTGAAGTAATTTCATGCTTTTGAGGTTCTGTATGAGTTAATATGCGAATTAAAAAGCTTGGTATTTTTTTTGTATTTTTTCTTCTGATTTGGTGGTGGTTTATGTCATGTCGAATGCTTGTTATGAACTCTTAATGAGTAAATTAAAAATCTTGGGACTTTCTTTATTAGAAAGCTTGTTATACACTCTATTGTTTGACCTTTTATCATTTGCTGCACAAAACCTTTTTCTAATGATTTATGTCTTGATTTTGTTTGATTTAGGAGACACCATACTTGGAGGAGCTTGATCGTTGATCTTCTTCAGCAAATCATCTTTTAACATAGGTAAGGAAGCCCTCAATTTGACTAAATTTGATTGGTGTCTATCCTTAATTGGGCTGGTAGGGAACCTGATAATTGATACAGAATCAGTGCACTATCATCCGGTTTCAGATTCTATTAAATAGTTATTGCTTTTTTCTATCTTTTTTAATACACTTTTTATATAGTGCCCCAACTTATCATTAAAAGATCAATGAAAAAGACAAAACCGATTAAAAATATTAATTGACAAGGTTAAGAACAGGTTAACAATTGGTTAACAGAACTCAGTACAAAATAAATGAAGTTACTTTTTTAATAGAAGTTTTAACTTGTGTCTTATCATCTCTACATACTGGTACATACTGGTACCACTGTCTCTTTTTTATGTGCTGCCACTGTTTGGGTGAAATATGGCTAACGGAGGGCTTGAATATGATTTTTTACTTTGATAGGAAAAATGTATGGCTTTTAGTTTTATCTACTTTATTTTCTTAATAATTAGGAATAGGAAAATGTTGGTAAAAACTGTATGACTTTTTAACTTCTGTGATGTTTCTACCACTCGACTTTTACAAAAAAAAAATAATAATTAATTAAAGCTGTTATTTGCAGATATAGATTATCTATATAAAGTGTATGGCTTTTAGTTTTACCAAGGTATTTACACACAATTAGATTGGTAACGCTTGTTTTGTAACAAATGATTGTTGTATACTGATATTCTACAAATTGATAGGTATTAAAAGAGGTGATGATCGAAACTTTTGAGTCGAAAATGAAAGAATAACACAAGAGTCTTTTGATCAATACCTTGATAAGGAATTAAGGATTGATGACTCTTTATTACACTCTGGGAAAGATGGTGCGAAGGAATTTGATGCATATTTTTTTTTAAATTTTTGCTTGATTGATGGATGTAATATGAACAATTCTCTCTAAATATATTTGTGCTTTACTTGTTAATGCATTCGGGTATTGAGTTTATGTATGCTGTGAATTTGGGTATTAGATTTATATATGCGTCAGTATACAGACACATTATAACTAAGTAAATTTAATTTTTAAAATTAATTAATTTGTTAATAAGATTCAGTGTTTATGTGTGTCAACTAGCGACTCCAATTATGTGCGCCTGTAAGAAAAACAATTTGCGTCTCTAACAAAAAGAGTTTGCGACCTAACTAATACGCATCTCTGTTGATGTGTGTCGGTATACCGACGCGAATTACAGTCAGCATATTCGCGTCCCTACACAGAACAAGAGCGCGTCTCTATTTGAAAGTCTGTTGCGTCCTAATTAATGTCCGTCGGCCTAACGACGCGATTTAAAAGTCCTCAAGTCCACTTTTTCCTTTTCGTGTCTCTATTTAATTGAGGGACGCGGACACGTTGGTGCTGCGACGCAGTAAAACGAAATTCTGGTAGTGCGTGCAGTCCCCATAATTATAATTACTTGCAACAACCAATATTGTTCTATGTTGTTTTAGCCTTTAGGTTTTAGTTCCTATCGTCAGTAGCTTTAGACCTGTTTAGTCTCACTCTGAGCGACTAAAAAATAAATTATAGTCCAATCAATCAAATGTCCCCCAACGCAATGAGTGATACAACCGTGTAGGATTACAGTAAACAGACTTAAGGCGAGCAGTTTTAATTTCCCTCATCTCACATGGCCGATACTTCACTTATTAATTCCAATTGCAATTCCACCTCCACCAACAAACCTTCCAAGAAAGATGAAGGAGAAGTAGCTAAGGTAGACGAAGTGAAATTGAGGTGTCGTCGGTCCTTCAAGGACATTATAAACATAGAACTTGATAGCGAGTACAAAGAACTAATTCTTGCACTCCCAAAAGAAGAACGATGGTTAAGTCCACTACGAAACTATGGAGGTTTCTGGCAGTTGGAAGCATCTCTTCCACGAGTAATAAAAATGCAGGAGGTTTTCAAGTCTCGGCCTAGTGATGTAATGGTTGCGAGTTTTGTGAAGTCCGGCACCACTTGGCTCAAAGCTCTCGTTTTTACTATTATGCACCGAGATAAGTACACTTTCTCCCATCACCCTTTGCTTAAACTCAATCCACATGATTGTGTACCTTCCATTGAACATGTATATGCCGTGCGGGATGAACAATATCTCGAAACCCTTCCTTGGCCGCGTGTCCTTGGGTCCCACTTGTCATACTCAATGCTCCCAAAGAGCATCAAGACATCAAAATGTCCAATAGTTTATATTTGTAGGGAGCCAAAAGATGTTTTCGTCTCCTTTTGGCACATGAGCTTGAGACTTGAGGGATTGAAGGAACCGCCTTCTTTTACACAAGCATTCGAGTTATTTTGCGAGGGTCGAGTTCCACATGGTCCGATCTGGGAACATGTGCTTGAATATTATACGAAGAGCTTGATCAGCCCTGAGAAAATCCTGATCCTCAAGTATGAGGAGATGCTAAAAGACCCGATTGATGGAGTGACGAGGCTAGCAAACTTCATCGGACGCCCATTCTCCGAGGAGGAGGTGAAGAATGGTGCTGTTGAAAAAATTGCCGAGTTTTGTAGCTTCAATAAACTCAAGGAACTTGATGTCAACAATGGAGGTGATTTGACAAATAGTTATTTCTTTAGAAAAGCTGTAGCGGGGGATTGGCAAAACTGCATGACCACGGAGATGGCTAACAAATTGGATGAAATCACTAAAGAAAAATTATGTGGTTCTAGTTTCACCTATTGATTTGATCTTTACGATGCTTTTTATTTACTTGCATTATATATTTGAAGTTGTTGTGCTTGTGATTTTGGCGTCTTTACTTGTCAGCTATGTTACATCATCGTATTAATAAAATTACATAATTGTATTATCTGAGTTTCTTCTTTTATTACCTTAGTTTTTTTCGGCATCAGCATAAACTTCGTTTAAAATAATTCTGTGATGAGAAATGATTAGTAATGTCGTTTTATCCCTTGAATTAGCCACATCATTCCTTTTCATATCAAATTTTGGAAGAAAAAACCCAAACTAAGATCACACCTTCAAATCCTAAATCCATTATTACAATTGAACCTACACATATCCCCGAAAAAAAAATATCCACGAATTTAAAAAATATGACTAAAATAATCAGAATTACATAAATAGTATCACAATATTGTTCTTTGAAAGAACGAGACCAGTATCGTTCTTTGAAAACCGATACTAGCTAGTATCGTCCTTCCAAAGAACTATACTAATCCAAAGTTATTGCTACCAACCAACTAACCTCAACTCACCAAATGAATTGAGGTTAAATAAAGTTACCACTAATCTGGTGCTAACTCGCAAACTATCCCAATAGGTAGGTTATCGATTTCACCACTTCGGAGGTTAGCACTAATTATTGTATTAAATAATGATAATAAATAATTAAAAATAATTAATATATGATATTAATTAATTAATTAATATAAATTAACAATATTTAATAAGTAATATAATTATTAATAATTAATAATTAATATTAATAAATAATTAAATAAATTTTAATTATTATTAATAATAATTAATAAAAGTTAATAATTAATAATAACTAATAATTAGTTGTAATTGATAATAATTAGGAATGATTATAAATAATTAGTAATTAAAAATTTTAAATAGTTAATTAAAAATATTAATATTATAATTACTGTAATGATTGTACTAATTAATAATTGATAATAATTATTTTAATAATAATTATAAAATTTATACAATCGTATATATATAAAAAAATAATAACAATGATAATTAATAATAGTTATTATAATAATGATAATTATTAATAAAAAATAATAGTTTATTTTTATAATTAATAATATTTTTATTAAAATTAATTATTATTAATAACCGGTTAATCGCTAATTACTAGAAGTTAATAATAAATTCTGAAACTAATAGTTACTAACCTTAAATCACTAATTTCAACATATCACATCAAACAGTATTAACTAATTTTAGGTTAGCACTAATACCACCCAATCACTACTCCCACCATTCTACCCATCTAACCCTAAAAAGTACTAACCTACTAACCTTTACTTTCCCAAACGCACCTTATATATAGTATTGATTACCCTATTTAATTATTCATTTCAGTAAGCTTTTCAGATTCAAAATAAAAATATTTTCTAAACTAAGGATTATATCTATACCAATGAGAAATTTTAATATGCACTATCGTGTATATGCCATTCTATACATTGCGATATTTTTCATCGAAATTTGTATAATTTGACAAATCTAATTTAACCAACCTAATCTACAGATTGAAATCTCCTTAAAAAATGAATTTTGCAATTTTTGGAATTTTATTACTATTTTTTCGAATTTTTTAAAATCTGCCATTGTTGGAATATTGTAAATAATGGTTTGCTTCTAAAAATAGCAGGTTTTAAAAAATTCGAAAAATAATAATAAAATTCCAAAAATTATAAATTTTGAATTTTAGGATATTTTAATATGTAGATTAGATTGGTTAAATTAAATTTGTCAAATTGTAAAAATTCCGATGAAAAAAACTCCAATGCATGAATGGACTATGCACCCATATATAGTGCATATTAAATTTGCGCTTTATATGCGTAATTACCATGTATAATCCAATCTTTAACAATAAAACATATGCATCATATTATAGATGGTATAAAAAGTTTTAAAGTAGATTATTGTGATCAAATGACTTAGAATGAATCCAGAAATGATTGAAATGCTCAAACGATGATCAGAACTGCAATATTTGGACATTAGATACATAATTAACATGTATAATCTAATCTTTTTGAGTAAACAACATACAAATCATATTCTAGACATTATAAAGAGTTGAAATATAGATTATTGTGATCAAATGATTTAGGATGAATCTAGAAACGATTGAAATGCTCAAACGATCCTCAGAATTAAATTATGTGCACTCTATATGCGTAATTACCATGTAAAATCCAATATTTTGAATAAATAACATATGAATCATATTCTAGATGGTATAAAGAGTTTAAATATTGATCATTGTGATCAAATGATTTAGATTGAATCCAGAAACGATTAAAATGCTCAAACGATGCTTAAAATTGCATTATTTGAGCATTATATCCGTAATTATCATGTATTATCCAATATTTTTTTAATAAATAGCATATTAATCATATTTTATACATTATAAAGAGTTTAAATATAGATTATTATGAAAAAATGACTTAAAATAAATCCAGAAATGATTGAAACGCTAAAACAATGCTCTGAATTGCATTATTTGTAGTTTATATGCAAAATTACCATATATATCCACTCTATTCGAATGAATACTACATGAATCTTATTTTAGAAATAATAAAAAGTTTAAATGTAGATTATTATGATCAAATGACTAATAATGAATCTGGAAATGATTGAAATGCTCAAACGATTCACAGAATTGCATTAGTTGCACTTTATATGCGTTATTACCATGTATATAATCCAATCTTTTTGAATAAATAACATGTGAATCATATTATAGACTTTATCAAGAGTTTAAAAATACATTACTATGATCAAATGAGTTAGAATGAATCCAAAAACGATTGAAATAATCAAACGATGATCAGAATTTCCTTATTTGCACCTTATATGCGTAATTACCAAGTATAATACAATATTTTTGAATAAATAACTTACAAATCATAATCTAGACGGTAGAAAGAGTTGAAATGAAGAATATTATGATTAAATTACTTAGAATGAATGCAGAAATGATTGAAATGCTCAAATGATGCTCAGAATTACATTACATGCACTTTATATGCTAATTACCAAGTCTAATACAATCTTTTTGAATAAATAATATATGAATCATATTTTAGAAAGTATAAAGAGTTAAAATTTAGATTTTTATGATGACATTACTTAGAATGAATGCAGAAATGATTGAAATGCTCAAACGATTTTCAGAATTGCATTATTTATAATTTATATGCGTAATTACCATGTATATAATACAAGTTTTTAAATTTCACCGAAATAACACAGTTATGACTTAAATAACGGCATTTTGGAGAGAAACTCATCAACGTTACAAAAACCAAGAACAAAATAACAGTAGCGTTATATTTCCGAAAAATCGGCGAAATAATGTAAAATTTTTGCATTTGGCGACGAAAAAACGGGATCGGTCATTTAACTTACAATTTTTTTTCTTAATACAAATCCATACCATACCCTAATTTGTTTAGCGTTTAAAATTTTGATTTTTTCTATTTTGATTTTTGACTTGTTAATTTTTTATATTTTAATTTTTCAAGTAATTAATAAGATAGGCTAGTAGTATAATTCCGAAAAACCGCATTTTAAAACCTTGATGTAATCCAATCTTTTTGAATAAATAACATATGAATCATATTCTAGACTTTATAAAGAGTTTAAATATAGATTATTGTGATCAAAAGACTTAGATGAATCTAGAAATGACTGAAATACTCAAACAAAGTACATAATTGCATTATTTGCACTTTATACGGGTAATTACCATGTATATAATCAAAACTTTTTGAATAAATAACATGTGAATCATATTATAGACTTTATCAAGAGTTTAAAAGTAGATTACTGGTGATTAAATGAGTTAGAATGAATCCAAAAACGATTGAAATAATCAAACGTTTCTCTGAATTGCATTATTACCTCTTTATATGCGTAATTACCAAGTATAATACAATCTTTTTGTATAAACAATTTACGAATCAAAATCTAGATGGTAGAAAGAGTTGAAATGCAGAATATTATGATTAAATTACTTAGAATGAATGCAGAAATGATTGAAATGCTAAAACGATGCTCAGCATTGCATTACATGCACTTTATATGCGTAATTACCATGTATAATCCAATCTTTTTGAATAAATAACATATGAATCATATTCAAGACTGTATAAAGTGTGTAAATGTAAATTATTGTGATCAAATGACTTATAATGATTCTACAAATGATTGAATTGCTAAAACGATCTAGAATTACATTATTTGCACTTTATATGCATATTTAACATGTATATAATCCAATATTTTTGAATAAATAATATGTGAATCAAATTATTGACATTATAAAGAGTTAAAATGCAGAATATTGTCGTCATCTGTCTTTGAAAGAATTCAGAAACGATTGAAATGCTCAAACGATTCTCAGAATTGCATTATTTGCGGTTTATATGCGTAATTACCATGTATAATACAATCTTTTAGAATAAATAACTTATGAAACATAATATAGACTATATAAAGAATTTAAATATAGAATATTGTGATCAAATGACTTAGAATGAATAAAGAAATTATTGAAACTCTCAAACGATGCTGAAAATTGCTTTATTTGCACTTTATATGCGTAATTGCCATGTATAATTCAATCTTTCTGAATAAATAGCATATAAATCAACAGTATAAGACTTTAAATGTGTAGATTATTATGATGACATTACTTAGAATGAATGCAGAAATGATTGAAATACTCACACGATTCTCCGAATTGTATTATTTCCAATTAATATGCGTAATTACCATGTATATCATCCAACCTTTTTGAATAAATAACATATGAATCATATTCTGGACTGTATAAAGAGTTTACATATAGATTATTGTGTTCAAATGACTTAGAATGAATCAAGAAATGATTGAAATGCTCAAACAATGCACAAAATTACCTTATTTGCACTTAATATGCACAATTACCATGTATATAATCCAATCTTTTTGAATAAATGACATGTGAATGATATTATAGACTTTATCAAGAGTATAAAAGTAGATTACTGTGATCAAATGAGGTAGAATGAATCCAAAAACGATTGAAAGAATCAAACGATGCTCAGAATTGTCTTATTTGCAACTTATATGCGTAATTACCAAGTATAATACAATATTTTTGAATAAATAACTTACGAATCACAATCTAGATGGTAGAAAGAGTTGAAATGCAGAATATTATGATTAAATTACTTAGAATGAATGCAGAAATGATTGAAATGCTCCAACGATGCTAAGAATTGCATTACACGCACTTTATATGCGTAATTACCAAGTATAATACAATCTTTTGAATAAATAATATATGAATCATATTCTAGACAGTGTAGACAGTATAAAGAGTTAAAATGTAGATTTTTATGATGGCATTACTTAGAATGTATGCAGAAATGATTGAAATGCTCAAACGATTTTCAGAATTGCATTATTTACAATTTGTAAGCTTAATTACCATGTATATAATCCAATCATTTTGAATAAATAACATATGAATCATATTCCAGACTTTATAAAATTTCTTAAATATAGATTATTGTGAATAAAAGACTTATAATGAATCTAGAAACGACTGAACTGCTCAAACGATGCACATAATTGCATTATTTGCACTTTATACGGGTAATTACCATGTATAATCCAAATTTTTTGAATAAATAACATGTGAATCATATTATAGACTTTATCAAGAGTTTAAAAGTAGATTACTGGTGATTAAAAGAGTTAGAATGAATCGAAAAACGATTGAAATAATCAAACGTTTCTCAGAATTGCATTATTTCCTATTTATATGCGTAAATAACAAGTACAATACAATCTTTTTGAATAAATAATTTACGAATCAAAATCTAGACGGTAGAAAGAGTTGAAATGCAGAATATTATGATTAAATTACTTAGAATGAATGCAGAAATGATTGAAATGCACAAACGATGCTCAGAATTGCTTTGCATGCACTTTATATGCGTAATTACCATGTATAATCCAATCTTTTTGAATAAATACGATATGAATCATATTCAAGACTGTATAAAGTGTGTAAATATAGATTATTGTAATCAAATGACTTAGAATGATTCTAGAAACGATTGAAATGCCAAAACGATGCAGAATTGCATTATTTACACTTTATATGCATAATTACCATGTATATAAGCTAATATTTTTGAATAAATAACATGTGAATCATATTATTGACATTATAAAGAGTTAAAATGCAGAATATTGTCATCATCTGTCTTGGAATGAATTCAGAATTGATTGAAATGCTCAAACGATTCTCAGAATTGCATTATTTGTGTTTTATATGCGTAATTACCATGTATAATACAATCTTTTAGAATAAATAACTTACGAGATGAATCAAGAAATGATTGAAATGCTCAAACGTTGCTCAAAATTGTATTATTTGCACTTTACATGCTTAATTGCCATGTATAATTCAATGTTTCTTAATAAATAGCATATGAATCAACAGTATAAAAGTTTAAATGTAGATTATTATGATTACATTACTTAGAATGAATGCTGAAATGATTGAAATGTTCAAACGATTTTCAGAATTGCATTATTTACAATTTATATGCATAATTACAATGTATATAATCCAATCTTTTTAAATAAATAACATATAAATCATATTCTAGACTTTATAAAGAGTTTAAATATGGATTATTGTGATCAAAAGATTTATAATGAATCTAGAAACGACTGAAATGCTCAAACGATGCACAGAATTGCATTATTTGCACTTTATACGGGTAATTACCATGTATATAATCTAAACTTTTTGAATAAATAATATGTCAATCATATTATGACTTTATCAAGAGTTTAAAAGAAGATTACTGCTGATTAAATGAGTTAGTTTAAATCAAAAAACGATTGAAATAATCTAATGTTTCTCAGAATTGCATTATTTCCTCTTTATATGCGTAATTACCAAGTATAATACAATCTTTTTGAATAAATAACTTACGAAACATAATCTAGAAGGTAGAAAGAGTTGAAATGCAGAATATTATGATTAAATTACTTAGAATGAATGCAGAAATGATTGAAATGCTCAAACGATACTCAGCATTGCATTAAATGCACTTTATATGTGTAATTTCCATGTATAAGCCAATCTTTTTGAATAAATAACATATGAATCATATTCTAGACTGTATAAAGAGTGTAAATGTAGATTATTGTGATCAAATGACTTAGAATGATTCTAGAAACGATTGAAATGCTAAAACGATGAAGAATTGCATTATTTGCACTTTATAGGCGTAATTACTATGTATATAATTCAATATTTTTGAATGAATAACATGTGGATCATATTATTGACATTATAAAGAGTTAAAATGCCGAATATTGTCATCATCTGTCTTTAAATGAATTAAGAAACGATTGAAATGCTCAAACGATTCTTAGAATTGCATTATTTGCGGTTTATATGCGTAATTACCATGTATAATACAATCTTTTAGAATAAATAACTTACGAATCACTAGACTATATAAAGAATTTAAATATAAAATATTTTGATCAAATGACTTAGAATGAATCAAGAAATGATTGAAATGCTCAAAATTGCATTATTTGCACTTTATATGCGTAATTGCCATGTATAATTCAATCTTTCTGAATAAATAGCATATGAATCAACAGTATAAGAGTTTAAATGTATATTATTATGATGACATTACTTACAATGAATGCAGAAATGATTGAAATGGTCAAACGATTGTCCGAATTGCATTATTTACAATTTATATGCGTAATTACCATGTATATCATCCAATCTTTGTGAAAAAATAACATATGAATCATATTCTAGACTGTATACAGAGTTTACATATAGATTATTGTGATCAAATGACTTAGAAGTTAGAATTAATCAATAAACGATTGAAATGCTCAAACGATGCATAGAATTGCATTATTTGCACTTTACCTATAATCCAATCTTTTTGAATAAATAACATGTGAATCATATTATAGACTTTATCAAGAGTGTTAAAGTAGATTAAATGAGTTAGAATGAATCCAAAAAACGATTGAAATAATCAAACGATGCTCAAAATTGCCTTATATGCACCTTATATGCGTAATTACTATGTATAATACAATATTTTTGAATAAATAACTTATGAATCATAATCTAGATGGTAGAAAGAGTTGAAATGCAGAATATTATGATTAAATTACTTAGAATGAATGCAGAATTGATTGAAATGCTCAAACAATTTTCAGAATTGCATGATTACAATTTATATGCGTAATTACCATGTATATAATCCAATGTTTTTGAATAAATAACATATGAATCATATTATAGACTTTATAAAGAGTTTAAATATAGATTATTGTGATCAAAAGACTTAAAATTAATCTAGAAATGACTGAAATGCTCAAATGATGCACAGAATTGTATTATTTGCACTATATACGGGTAATTACCATGTATATAATCCAAACTTTTTGAATAAATAACATGTGAGTCATATTATAGACATTATCAAGAGTTTAAAAGTAGATTACTGGTGATTAAAATGAGTTAGAATGAATCCACAAACGATTGAAATAATAAAACGTTTCTCAGAATTGCATTATTTGCACTTTATATGCGTAATTACCATGTATAATCCTTTTGATTAAATAGCATATGGATCATTTTATTGACATTATAAAGAGTTAAAATGTGGAATATTGTCATCATCTGTCTTTGAATGAATTCAGAAACGATTGAAATGTTGAAACGATTCTCAGAATTGCATTATTTGCAATTTATATGCGTAATTACCATGTATATTACAATGTTTTAGAATGAATAGCACATGAATCATATTCTAGATTGAATAAAGAGTTTAAATATAGAATAATGTGATCAAATGACTTAGAATGAATCAAGAAACGATTGAAATGCACAAATGATGCTCAGAATAGCATTATTTGCACTTTATATGCGCAATTGCCATGTATAATTCAATCTTTCTGAATAAATAGCATATAAATCATATTCTAGACAATATAAAGAATTTAAATGTAGATTATTATGATGACATTACTTAGAATGAAAGCAGAAATGATTGAAATGCTCAAACGATTCTTAGAATTGCATTATATGCAATTTATATTCGTAATTACCATGTATATAATCCAATTTTTTTGATTAAATAACATATGAATCATATTCGAGACTGTATAAAGAGTTTATATCTAGATTATTGTGATCAAATGACTTAGAATGAATCTACAAACGACAGAAATTATCAAACGTTGCTTAGAATTGCATTATTTGCACTTTATATGCGTAATTACCATGTATATGATCCAATCTTATTGAATAAATAACAAATGAAAGACATTACAGACTTTATCAAGAGTTTATATGTGGATTATTGTGATCAAATGACTTAGAATGAATCCAGAAACGATTGAAATGCTCAAAAGATGCTCATAATTGCATTATTTGCAATTTTATATGCGTAATTGCCATGTATATAATCCAATCTTTTTTATTAAACAACATATGAATCATATTCTACACTGTATACAGAGTTTAAATGTAGATTATCATGATCGAATGACTTAGAATGAACACTGAAATGATTGAAATGCTCAAACGATTCTCTGAATTGAATTATTTGCACTTTATATGCGTAATTACCATGTATAATCCAATCTTTAACAATAAATAACTTACAAATCATAATTTAGATGGTATAAAGAGTTAAAATGTAGATTATTATGATCAGCTGACTTAGAATAAATCCAGAAACGATAGAAATGCTTAAGCGATACTTAGAATTGCATTATTTGCATTTTATATGCGTAATTACCATTTATATAATCCAATTTATTTGAATAAATAACATATGAATCATATTATAGACTTTATCAAGAGTTTCAATTTAGATTATTATGACAAAATTACTTAGAATGAATCCAGAAATGATTGAAATGCTCTAATGATGCCCACAATTGCATTATTTGCACTTTATATGCGTAATTACCATTTATAATCCAATCATTTTGAATAAATAACATATGTATCACATTTTAGACAATTTAAAGAGTTGAAATGCAGAATATTGTGATCATCTGACTTTGAATGAATCTAGAAACGATTGAAATGCACAAACGATTCACAGAATTGCATTATTTGCACTTTATATGCGTAATTATCATTTATAATTCAATCTTTTTGAATAAATAACACATGAATCATATTCTAGACTGTAATAAAGAGTTTAAATATAGATTATTGTGATCATATAACTTAGAATGAATCCAGAAACGATTGAAATACTCAAACGATGCTCAGACTTGCATTATTTGAACTATATATGCGTAATTACCATGTATAATCCAATCATTTTGAATAAATAACATATGTATAACATTTTAGACAATTTAAAGAGTTGAAATGCAAAATATTGTGATCATCTGACTTTGAATGAATCCAGAAACGATTGAAATGCTCAAACGATTCACAGAATTGCATTATTTGCACTTTATATGAGTAATTATCATTTATAATTCAATCTTTTATAATAAATAACATATGAATCATATTCTAGAGTTTATAAAAAGTTTAAATAGAGATTATTGTGAATAAAAGACTTAGAATGAATCTAGAAACGACTGAACTGCTCAAACGATGCACATAATTGCATTATTTGCACTTTATACGGGTAATTACCATGTATATAATCCAAATTTTTTGAATAAATAACATGTGAATCATATTATAGACTTTATAAAAAGTTTAAATATAGATTATTGTGAATAAAAGACTTAGAATGAATCTAGAAACGACTGAACTGCTCAAACGATGCACATAATTGCATTATTTGCACTTTATACGGGTAATTACCATGTATATAATCCAAATTTTTTGAATAAATAACATGTGAATCATATTATAGACTTTATAAAAAGTTTAAATACAGATTATTGTGAATAAAAGACTTAGAATGAATCTAGAAACGACTGAACTGCTCAAACGATGCACATAATTGCATTATTTGCACTTTATACGGGTAATTACCATGTATATAATCCAAATTTTTTGAATAAATAACAGCTGAATCATATTATAGACTTTATCAAGAGTTTAAAAGTAGATTACTGGTGATTAAAAGATTTAGAATGAATCGAAAAATGATTGAAATAATCAAACGTTTCTCAGAATTGCATTATTTCCTCTTTATATGCGTAATTACCAAGTACAATACAATCTTTTTGTATAAATAATTTACTAATCAAAATCTAGACGGTAGAAAGAGTTGAAATGCAGAATATTTTGATTAAATTACTTAGAATGAATGCATAAATGATTGAAACGCTCAAACGATGCTCAGAATTGCATTGCATGCACTTTATATGTGTAATTACCATGTATAATCCAATATTTTTGAATAAATACCATATGAATCATATTCAAGACTGTATAAAGTGTGTAAATGTAGATTATTGTGATCAAATGACTTAGAATGATTCTAGAAACGATTGAATTGCTAAAACGATGCAGAATTGCATTATTTGCACTTTATATGCGTAATTATCATTTATAATTCAATCTTTTTGAATAAATAACATACGAATCATATTCTAGACTGTAATAAAGAGTTTAAATATAGATTATTGTGATCATATAACTTAGAATGAATCCAGAAACGATTGAAATACTCAAACGATGCTCAGACTTGCATTATTTGAACTATATATGCGTAATTACCATGTATAATCCAATCATTTTGAATAAATAACATATGTATAAAATTTTAGACAATTTAAAGAGTTGAAATGCACAATATTGTGATCATCTGACTTTGAATGAATCTAGAAACGATTGAAATGCTCAAACGATTCACAGAATTGCATTATTTGCACTTTATATGAGTAATTATCATTTATAATTCAATCTTTTGTAATAAATAACATATGAATCATATTCTAGACTGTAATAAAGAGTTTAAATATAGATTATTGTGATCAAATAACTCAGACTGAATCCAGAAACTATTGAAATACTCAAACGATGCTCAGACATGCATTATTTGAACTATATATACGTAATTACCATGTATAATCCAATCTTCGGGGCCGTTTGGATCGCTTAGGAATAGGAGTAGGCATAAAGTATTGGGAAGTGTGTAATTTTGTGAAGAGTTTGGATTGTTTATAACAAATTTATGCTTAGGAATAGGAAATTTCCCAAATTCCCACTTGATCCAAACGGCCCCTTTCTTGAATAAATAACATATTAATCATATTATAGACAGTATAAAGAGTTAAAATGCAGAATATTGTCATCATCTGTCCTTGAATGAAATCAGAAACGATTGAAATGCTTAAACGATTCTCAGAATTGCATTCTTTGAACTTTATATGCGTAATTATCATGTATAATACAATCTTTTAGAATAAATAACTTATGAATCATGTTCTAGACTGCATAAATAGTTTAAATATAGAATATTGTCATCAAATGACTTAGAATGAATCAAGAAACGATTGAAATACTCAAACGATGCTCATACTTGCATTATTTGAACTATATATGCTTAATTACCATTTATAATCCAATCTTGCTGAAATAACATATGAATCATATTATAGACAGTATAAAGAGTTAAATGCAGAATATTGTCATCATCGATCTTTGAATGAATTCAGAAACGATTGAAATTCTCAAACGATTCTCAGCATTGCATTATTTGAAAATTATATGCATAATTACCATGTATAATACAATCTTTTAGAATAAATAACATATGAATCACATTTTATACATTATAAAGATTTTAAGTATAGATTATTGTGATCAAATGACTTAGAATGAATCCAGAAATGATTAAAATACTAAAACAATGCTCCGAATTGCATTATTTGCATGTTATATATGTAATTACCATGTATAATCCAATCTAAATTCAATCTTTTTGATTACCTAGTGTAATGCTCAATCATTTTACCAAGTATAATCCAATAATTATCAATAAAATAGCATATGCATCATATTCTAGACAGTATAGAGAATTTAAATGTAGATTATTATGATCAAATGACTTAGAATGAATCCTCAAACGATTGAAATGTTCTAACGATTCTCAGAATTCCATTATTTGCAGTTTATATGCGTAATTACCATGTATAATCCAATCTTCATCAATAAATAACATATGCATCATATTCTAGACAGTATACAGAGTTTAAATGTAGATTATTATGATCAAATGACTTAGAATGAATAATTGAATACTGAAACGATTGAAATGCTCAAACGATTCTCTGAATTGAATTATTTGCACTTTATATGTGTAATTACTATGTATAATCCAATCGTTTTGAATAAATAGCATATGAATTGCATTTTACACATTATAAAAATTTAAGTATAGATTGTGATCAAATGACTTAGAATGAATCCAGAAATGATTGAAATACTCAAAGAATGCTCCGAATTGCATTTTTGCATTTTATATACGCAATTACCGTGTATAATCCAATCTACATTCAATCTTTTTTATTACCCTGTATAATACTCAATCGTTTCACCATGTATAATCCAATCTTCATCAATAAAATAGCATATAAATCATATTATAGACAGTATAGAGAGTTTAAAATGAAGATTATTATGATCAAATGACTAAGAATGAATCCTGAACAGATTGAAATGCTCAAAGGATTCTCAGAATTGAATTATTTGCACTTTATATGCGTAATTACCATGTATAATCAATCTTTATCCATAAATAGCATATGCATCATATTCTAGACAGTATACAGAGTTTAAATGTAGATTATTATGATCAAATGACATAGAATGAAAACTAAAACGATTGAAATGCTCAAACGATTCTCTGGATTGCAATATTTGCACTTTATATGTGTAATTACCATGTATAATACAATCTTTTTAAATAATTAACTTACAAATCATAATTTAGACATTATAAAGAGTTTCAATGTAGATTATTATAATCAAATTACTTAGAATTAATCCAGAAACAATAGAAATGCTCAAACGATACTTAGAATTGCATTATTTGAATTTTATATGCGTAATTACCATTTTTATAATCCAATCTATTTGTATAAATAACGTATGAATCATATTATAGACTTTATAAAGAGTTTAAATTTAAATTATTATGATGAAACTTAGAATGAATCCAGAAACGATTGAAATGCTCAAACGATGCTCGCAATTGCATTATTTGCACTTTATATGCGTAATTACCATGTATAATCCAATTGTTTCGAATAAATAACATATATATCATATTATAAAAAATTTAAAGAGGTCAAATGAAGAATATTGTGATCATCTGACTTTGAATAAATCCAGAAACGATTGAAATGCTCAAACGATTCACAGAATTGTATTATTTGCACTTATATGCGTAATTACCGTTACAATTCAATCTTTTTGAATAAAGAACATATGAATCATATTCTAGACTATATTAAGAGTTTAAATATAGATTATTGTGATCAAATAACTTAGAATGAATCCAGAAACGATTGAAATGTTCAAACAATACTCAGAATTGCATTATTTGAACTATATATGTGTAATTACCATGTATAATCCATTCTTTTTTAATAAATAACATATGAATCATATTATAGACAGTATAAAGAGTTAAAATGCAGAATATTGTCATCATCTATCTTTGAATGAATTCAGAAACAATTGAAATGCTCAAACGATTCTCAGAATTGCATTATTTGCAAATTATATGCGTAATTACCATGTATAATACAATCTTTTAGAATAAATAACATATGAATCGCATTTTATACATTATAAATATTTAAGTATAGATTTTTGTTATCAAATGACTTAGGATGACTCCAGAAATGATTGAAATACTCAAACGATGCTCCGAATTGCATTATTTGCATGTTATATACTGAATTACCATGTATAATCCAATCTACATTCAATCTTTTTGATTACCCAGTATAATGCTCAATCATTTTACCTTGTATAATCCAATATTTATGAATAAAATAGCATATGCATCATATTCTAGACAGCATAGAGAGTTTAAATGTAGATTATTATGATCAAATGACGTAGAATGAATCCTCAAATGATTGAAAAGCTCTAACGTTTCTCAGAATTGCTTATTTGCAATTTATATGCGTAATTACCATGTATAATCCAATCTTTATCAATAAATAGAATATGCATCATATTCTAGACAGTATATGGAGTTTAAATGTAAATTATTGTGATCAAATGACCTAGAATGAATACTGAAACGATTGAAATACTCAAATGATTCTCTGAATTGCAATATTTGCACTCTATATTCGTAATTACCATGTATAATACAATCTCTTTAGATAAGTAAATTACAAATCATAATTTAGACGGTATAAAAAGTTTAAATGTAGATTATTATGATCAAATGACTTAGAATAAATCTAGAAACGATAGAAATGCTCGAACGATACTTAGAATTGCATTATTTGCATTTTATATGTGTAATTACTATTTATATAATCCAATCTATTTGAATAAATAACATGTGAATCATATTCTAGACAGCATAAAGAGTTTTAATATAGAATATTATGATCAAATGACTTAGAATGAATCAAGAAACGACTGAAATGCTCAAACGATGCTCAGAATTGCATTATTTGCACTTTATATGCGTAATTGCCATGTATAATTCAATCTTTCTGAATAAATAGCATATAAATCAACAGTATAAGAGTTTAAATGTGTAGATTATTATGATGAAATTACTTAGAATGAATGCAGAAATGATTGAAATACTCACACGATTCTCCGAATTGCATTATTTGCAATTAATATGCGTATTTACCATGTATATCATCCAACCTTTATGAATAAATAACAATGAATCATATTATGGACTGTATAAAGAGTTTACATATAGATTATTGTGATCAAATGACTTAGAATGAATCAAGAAACGATAGAAATGCTCAAACAATGCACAGAATTACCTTATTTGCACTTAATATGCGCAATTACCATTTATATAATCCAATCTTTTTGAATAAATGACATGTGAATGATATTATGGACTTTATCAAGAGTATAAAAGTAGATTACTATGATCAACTGAGGTAGAATGAATCCAAAAACGATTGAAAGAATCAAATGATGCTCAAAATTGTCTTATTTGCAACTTATATGCGTAATTACCAAGTATAATACAATATTTTTGAATAAATAACTTACGAATCACAATCTAGATGGGTAGAAAGAGTTGAAATGCAGAATATTATGATTAAATTCACTTAGAATGAATGCAGAAATGATTGAAATGCTCCAACGATGCTAAGAATTGCATTACACACACTTTATATGCGTAATTACCAAGTATAATACAATCTTTTGAATAAATAATATATGAATCATATTCTAGACAGTGTAGACAGTATAAAGAGTTAAAATGTAGATTTTTATGATGACATTACTTAATGAATGCAGAAATGATTGAAATGCTCAAACAGTGTTCAGAATTGCATTATTTGCAATTTATATGCGTAATTACCATGTTTATAATCCAATCTTTTTGAATAAATAACATATGAATCATATTCTAGACTGTATAAAGAGTTTAAATATAGATTATTGTGATCAAAAGTCTTCGAATGAATCTAGAAACGATTGAAATGCTCAAGCGATGCACAAAATTGCATCATTTGCACTTTATATGTATAATTGCCATGTATAATCCAATCTTTTTGAATAAATAGCATATGAATCATATTATTGAAAATATAAAGAGTTAAAATGCAGAATATTGTCATCATCTGTCTTTGAATGAATTCAGAAACGATTGAAAAGCTTAAACGATTTTCAGAATTGCATGGTATGAGAATAAGGAAGAAATATTCTACCTAAGCATCCAAACAAGTTTGGAATAAGAAAAAAAATAGTTTCTTCCTAGGAATAACTTCTTCCCAGTAATAGCTTTTTCCAACAATTATATATACACAATTTCAACAAAATTAGCTAAATATTATTAATAGCTAAATGAAATTTTGTGTGCTCTTTAATTAGTATTTTATTTAATATTAAAATAATAATTTTTAATAATTATTAAATACATATTAAGTTTATTCCTAACTCACCATCCAAACAACATTTCTTATTCCCAGAATAACAATCTTCCCACCCTTCCCAAAGTTACACACTTTCCAATGTTTGCTTCCTAAAATCTTTTTATTCCTTCCTTATTCCCATACCATCCAAACGGCCCTATATGCGTAATTCCCATGTATAAACGATTGAAATGCACAAACGATTCACAGAATTGCATTATTTGCACTTTATATGCGTAATTATCATTTATAATTCAATCTTTTAGAATAAATAACATATGAATCATATTCTAGACTATATAAAGAGTTTAAATATAGAATATTTTGATCAAATGACTTCGAATGAATCAAGAAATGATTGAAATGCTCAAACGATGCTCAGAATTGCATTATTAAACACTTTATATGCGTAATTGCCATGCATAATTCAATCTTTCTGAATAAATAGCATATGAATCATATTCTAGACAGTATAAAGAATTTAAATGTAGATTATTATGATGACATTACTTAGAATGAATGCAGAAATGATTGAAATGCTCAAACGATTCTCAGAATTGCATTATTTACAATTTATATGCGTAATTTCCATGTATATAATCCAATCTTTTTGAATAAATAACATATGCATCATATTCTAGAATGTATAAAGAGTTTAAATCTATATTATTGTGATCAAATAACTTAGAATGAATCTAGAAACAATTGAAATGCTCAAACAATGTTCATAATTGCATTACTTTATAATTTATATGCATAATTACCATGTATAATCCAATCTTTTTCATTAAATAACATATGAATTATATTGAAGACATTATAAAGAGTTGAATGTAGAATATTGTGATCATCAGATTGGAATGAATCCAGAAACGATTGAAATGCTCAAACTATTCTCAGAATCACATTATTTGCACTTTATATGCGTAATTACCATGTACAATCCAATCTTTTTGAATAAATAGCAGATGAACAACATTTTAGACAGTACAAAGATTTTAAGTAAAGATTATTGTGATCAAATGACTTAGAATGGATATAGAAACGATTGAAATACTCAAACGATGCGCAGAATTGCATTATTTGAACTATATATGCGTAATTACCATGTATAAACCAATATTTTTGAATAAATAACATATGAATCATATTATAGACAATATAAAGAGTTGAAATGCAGAATATTGTGATCATCTGACTTTGAATGAATCCAGAAACGATTTTAATACTCCAACGATTATCAGAATTGCATTATTTGTAATTTATATGCCTAAATACCTTTTATAATTCAATTGTTCTGAATAAATAACATATGAATCTTATTCTAGACTGTATAAAGAGTTTAAATATAGATTATTGTGATAAAATGACTTAGAAAGTTAGAATGAATCCAGAAACGATTGAAATGCTCATAATTGCATTACATGCACTTTATATGAGTAATTACTATGTATAATGCAATATTTTTGAATAAATAACATATAAACCATTTTATAGACGTTATCAAGAGTTTAAATGTATATTATTGTGATCAAATGAGTTAGAAAAAAATCCAAAAAAGATTGAAATAAGCAAACGATGCCCATAATTGCATTTTTTTTTGCATTTTATATGCGTAATTACCATGTATAATTCAATATTTTTGGATAAATAACTTACAAATCATTATCTCGACGGTATAAAAAAATTTAGATGTAGATTATTATGATCAAATGACTTAGAATGAATCTAGAAACGATAGAAATGCTCAAACGATGATTAGAATTGTATTATTTACATTTTATATGTGTAATTACCCATGTATAGTCCAATATTTTCAATAAATGACATATAAATCATATTCTATGCAGTATAAATAGTTTAAATGTAGATTATTGTCATCAAATGACTTAGAATGAATCCAGTAATGATTCAAATGCTCAACCGATGCTCATAATTGCATTAATTGCACTTTATATGTGTAATTACCATGTATAATCCAATATTTATCAATAAATAGCATATGAATCATATTCTAGACAGTATGAAGAGTTTAAATATTGATTATTGCCATCTCAAAAGAAAAAAAAATGTTGATTATTGTGATGAAATGACTTAGAATGAATCCAGAAACGATTGAAATGCTCACAAAGCTCAGAATTGCATTATTTGCACTTTATATATGTAATTAGCATGTATAATCCAATATTTTCAATAAATACCATATGAACCATTTTCTAGACATTATAAAGAGTTGACATGCAGAATATGGTGGTCATCAGACTTTGAATGAATCCAAAAAGGATTATAATGCTCAAACGATTCTCAGAATTACATTAGTTGCATTTTATATGCGTAATTACCATGTATAATCCAATCATTTTCAATAAATAGCACATGAATCATATTCTAAAGAGTACACAGATTTTAAATGTAGGTTGTTATGATGAAATGACTTAGAATTAATGCTGAAACAATTGAAATGCTCAAACGATGCTCAGAATTGCATTATTTGCACTTTATATGAATAATTTCCATGTATAATACAATCTTTTTTTTAATAAATAACTTATGAATCATAATCTAGACGGTATAAAGAATTTAATCGTAGATTATAATGATCAGGACTTAGAATGAATCAAAAACGATATGAATGTTTAAACGATGTATAGAATTGCATTATTTACATTTTATATACGTAATTACCATGTATATAATCCAATCTTTTTGAATAAATTACATATGATTCATATTATAGACTTTCTCAGGAGTTTATATGTAGATTATTGTGATCAAATGAGTTGGAAGGAATTCAAAAATGATTGAAATAATCAAACGGTGCTTAGAATTGCATTATTTGCACTTTATTTGCGTAAACACCATGTTTAATCCAATCTTTTTGAATAAATAACATATAAATCATATTCTAAGAATGTATCCAGAAACGATTGAAATGATCAAGTATCATCAATAACATAAACTAATATAATAGTCATTAAACTATTGACTTCTAGGACATAACTCCAACAAAAATGATTGTTGAAATAATAAAACGATGCTCAGAATTGCATTATTTGCAATTTATATGCTTAATTACCATGTATAATACAATTTTTTGAATAAATAATATATAAATCATATTCTATGCATTATAAAGAGTTTAAATATATATTATTGTGATCAAATGACTTAGAATGAATCCAGAAACAATTGAAATGCTCAAATGATACTTAGAATTGCATTATTTGCAATTTATATGCGTAATCACCATCTATATAATCCAATCTTTTTGATTAAATAACATATGAATTATATTCTAGACTGTATAAAGAGTTTAAATCTAGATTATTGTGATCAAATGACTTAGAATGAATCTAGAAACGACAGAAATTCTCAAACGATGCTTAGAATTGCATTATTTGCACTTTATATGCATAATTATCATGTATATAATCAAATCTTATTGAATAAATAACATGTGAATTACATTACAGACTTTATCAAGAGTTTAAATGTGGATTATTGTGATCAAATGACTTAGAATGAATCCGAAAACGATAGAAATGCTCAAACGATGCTCATAATTGCATTATTTGCACTTTATATGCGTAATTACCATGTATAATCCATTTTTTTTTTTAATAAATAACATATGAATCATATTCTAGACAATATAAATAGTTTAGATGTAAATTATGTTATCAAATTACTTAGAATGAATTCAGAAATGATTGAAATGTTTAAACGATGTTCGGAATTGCATTATTTGCACTTTATATGCGTAATTACTGTGTATAATCACATTGTTTTGAATTAATAAGATACGAATCATATTCAGGACCGTATAAAGTGTATAATTGCAGATAATTGTGATGAAATTACTTAGAATAAATCCATAAACAATTGAAATGCTCAAATGATACTCAGAATTGCATTATTTACATTTTATATGCGTAATTACCATGTATAATCTAATCGTTTTGAATAAATTATATATGAATCATATTTTAGACAATATATAGAGTTTGAATATTGATTATTGTGATCAATTGACTTAGAATGAATCAATAAACGATTGAAATGCTCAAACGTTGCTCAGAATTGCATTATTTGTATTTTATATTCGTAATTACCATGTATAATCCAATCTTTTTGAGTAAATAACTTATGAATCAAATTCTTGACAATATAAAGAGTTTAAATTAAGATTATTGAGTTGAAATGACTTAGAATGATTACATAAATAATTGAAATGTTCAAATGATGCTCTGAATTGCATTATTTGCATTTTATATGCGTAACTATCTTGTATAATTAAATCTTTTTGAATAAATAACATATGAATCATGTTCTAGATGGTATAAAGAGTTTAAATGCAGATTGTTATGATGAAAATGAATTTGAATGAATGCAGAAACGATTGAATAGATTATTGTAATCAATTTTTTACCAATTAGAAAAATTATTATTTCTTTTTCGAATTCGTGGCCACATGGCAGTCTGTATTAATAATCATTGTAGTCTATCTTTCTTATCTTTTCACATTTTGTTTTTTTTCATCATTTATGACGGTAATAAAAGTATATATCAATATTTTATCTACAAATAAACCATAAAATATCTGTCACACAATTAATATTCTTTAATAAAACTTTGGGCGATGCGCAACCAGGGCAATACCTTGATGGTGAAAATTCAACGAATAAAATATAATACTATATCTACACGCGTCGTATATAATAAGTTATATACTTATTACACTTTCCATATTTTGCGTTTTATGAAGCAGAGAAAGTGAAGGCTCACAATTTCCGGAGGAAAATTCTTTCATGTCTTGTTACAGCTGTAGATGCCAAGTGGCCTGTTTCATGTTTGCGACTCTGTAGCGAATCCTCGGCAAGAAGTCGAGCTTTGTGGGAGAGCACTAAGGATGGGTAAAATCGTCATTTGGTACCGAACAGTGTCGCAGCCTCGGTGCCATAAGGCCCATAACGGTTGAAACAATCCATACTAACTAAAACCCACCACTTCTAGAGTTATTAACGAAAATAACCTCCATGTATCGCTTAATAAGCGGCATTGTTAATTTGATGAAATCAGAGGGCATTATCGACTTTGTGTTAAATTGTTTGGTAGTAGAAGAGAGACAACAAAAGAAAAATGATGAAATGGGTCCCTTCTGTCAAAATTTGAATTCAAGACGATGCGAGAAGAATCGTAGATACAATTTGCTCCAAAAACAAAAGCGAAGTGCTTCGAGCCCCTAGCTTTATATTTTTTATTTTTTACTTCTCTGATTAAATTTCGATTACAGATATATACACATAATATAGTTATATGAGGGTTTAAATGTGAGAAAATTAGAAATTACTAAAACCCAGATTTGCCTCTTCCTTTCATTTCACCTCCTTTCGTTGAGACTTTGACAAGATCGCAGCTTTATTCACTTCTCCGATTTCTTTACCAGGTTAGAGACTGCGTCAAAATCTCTCTCTCTCTCTTCTCTCTTCTTTCCTTTTTGCCTCACTTTGAAGCTTTGAGTTTCCTGTTTTGTATAATCGTATATAATGCAAGCATTAATGATTGAAATGCAGGCTAATCTCTTGTTTGTTTCATACTAGACAAGCTGTATTTGGATGAGATTGAGGTGTCATTTTGGATTTTGATGTTTAAATCGATTTCAGAAATGAAAGTCAACCGAAAATCAGACTCGTGTAGAAGTCCAATCAACCCTTCCTTTGTGTAAAATCTTAACTTAAAGTGGAAATTCGATGTAAACTAGTGTAGGAGTTAAGGTTCTGGTACTCAATTTGAAGGTTTGTTTCTTGAATTCTGGTTCTGAGACAGCGTATGGCTATGATTTTGGGTTTTCGGTGGTTTTACTATGAAATTAAGAGGATTTGAGGGAGTGCTTTTGTTGATTAGAAAGTTTGCTACTTCCAATTTTTAAATCAGGAGGTTGAAATAGCAAATTGAACAAAGGCACAATGCGTTCTTTCACTAGCACTGCCTCAGCGGGTACGCTTTCCACGCGTCTTAGCTCGTTAGAAATCATGCTTGAATCCCTCATCAAAGGAGATGATCAGCCGAGAGATACACTGCCAGCATTGCCAGCTCGACCTGTCACGCGGGGCCGGCGCCCTGCTTCCAGAAAGTTCCGTCCACCTTCTCTCAAAATTGAGACTGATTCTCCCAAGAGGGAAGATATAAGTGCCTTGGAAAGCAACAAAGAGGTGGTGTTTAAAAGTGGTTTATTTGGAAGTAAAAGACTTTCTAGAAATGAGAGGAAGGAAGCTGATTCACCATATTTCAAAAGCATTCAAGTGGAGATTGAAGAGAGGCCGGAGGGATTGGTGTCTCCTAATAGCCCAGTGCTATCAGCTTTTCCAGTTGATGAGAATTTGGGATTGTTTGACACTCTTGATTACGCACTTAAGAAGGTAAAATTTTTATCAAAATATTTATCCTGCGAGAAAAGTTTTGTTGTCTTGGATTTTCATTTTATTCATTTCTTAAATATCAGAGATTGAGAGTGTGGTGTTGGGTTCCAGAGGGAAAATGGGAGACAGGAAAGATTCAATCACTATCTGATGATGATGCTGAAATTTTGCTCTCCAATGGGAAAGTGAGTTTTTTGTTCTTTCCATTTTTTTTTTCATAAAATCAAAAACAAGTTTTGATATATCATTGAAAATTTTCATAACAAGCTCATCATTGATTGAATCTGCTGGTCTCTTACAAAATGATTTGTAATGGTGGGATATCAGTGCTGTGCTTTCCAGATTCTGTATCAGCCAAAATTCAAAACACCAAATAACTAAAAATTGATAAAAATCAATATCAGATGTTTATAGTGCTTTTTTCTTCTACTGGAAAGAACAGCTAACTGTTTGCTTCGTTTGGAAAAAAAGATGCAGCACTTTTTCATGTTTTCAATCATTGCCCGTCATATATTTATTAATTGAACCTTTCTTTTACACATTGAAAGTTATTTGAAAACAACACAAATAACTCACATT
Organism: Rhynchospora pubera; assembly: GCA_028095005.1. NCBI lineage: Eukaryota > Viridiplantae > Streptophyta > Magnoliopsida > Poales > Cyperaceae > Rhynchospora > Rhynchospora pubera. Next base: position 81,994,747 of record CM051462.1, on the reverse strand, counting down.
GATCTAAAGAAAAGATGAAAAATAATGACTGTTATACGCTAAACAACAACAACAACAACAACTAAGCCTTTTGTCCCAAACTGTTATGCGCTAAAAATAAAAAAAAATATTAAACTTATATACCCATTGAATAACTGAATCAAAAGTATTATTAGACATTGAATAACTGAATCCGGTGATATATTAGTAAAAACTTAAATCAATTTTATTCCTCAGGTCATCACTGTGTCTCCTGACGTGCTTTTGCCAGCAAATCCCAGTATTCTGGATGGTGTTGATGATCTTATACAACTCAGTTACTTAAATGAACCATCTATTTTGCACAATCTTCGTGTGAGGTTCTCTCGGAATTTTGTTTATGTAAGCTCAACATTCGCTCTTTCTTGTTTTTCTCTTTCCTGATAACATATTTGTGTATATTCCTGGAAAATCAAAAGTATTATTAGCTGTAACACTTGTGCCTGAGAAGACGTGGAATAGAGCAAATATACTTACTTTACTTATTCCTTTAGAAGTATTATTAGCCATCTTTTCTTCCTTACATGGAGTTACTTAGAAACGAAGCAGAGTTAGTTTGGGACACTTGTGATATTTTAACACTTGGTCGGGTAAGCATGGAAATGTAATTTTTTTATTTTATTGCGAGTTCAACTTCTAGATTAAAACAGTTTAAGACCGAACATGACAAATACTGAAAAAAACACAGTACCAAATTTGAAGACTCAGTTGTTCTTACTAGTACCTGGCATGATGGTTAATCAGAACCATATCTGAGTGGCATGGGTTTTACAAATCAGGAAGGTCAATAATTATGGGTATATAAGTTGAAACAGACTTGAAGGATTTGCCAATATCTGAGATTTGTGCCATTTTTTATTTCCTGTGCTATTATGTTGTAGACAAAAGCAGGACCTGTCTTAATTGCCCTAAACCCATTTAAAGAAGTTCCTTTGTATGGCAAAGATCTCATATCGGCCTATAGGGAAAAGCAAATGGACAGCCCCCACGTGTATGCAATAGCAGATGCCGCATTTACTGGAATGATGCGAGGTTAGATTGGTAAATCTACTTTTATATCATGCCCTTCTATTACGTTCTGTTACTGTGAAGTTGTAAATGTAATTATTTAGCTGGACTTTTCTGATGTATATTTCCTAATTTTGCAGATGGTATAAATCAATCTATCATAATTAGGTACTATTTTCCATTCTTCCCATCAATCACTACTAATAAGTTTTCAAATTTGGCATAGAAGCAGCCTGTATTTTATTATAACTATATAAATTCTGACTTCTTATTGATAACAGTACCAATAGATTGGATAAACTACTAAAACTCTTTCAGAAAGCTGCACAGTGTAGTCTTTTCGCTGAGGAGCGTTTCTCAAAATATAAAGTTATTTTAGTATATACTTGCAAAGTTCAACACAACTACCATTCTTATTGCAGTGGAGAGAGCGGGGCTGGGAAGACAGAGACAGCCAAGATTGCAATGCATTACTTAGCTGCACTTGGGGGTGAGAGTGGAATGGAATACCAGATTTTGCAAACCAATTCCATTTTAGAGGCTTTTGGAAATGCTAAAACCTCACGAAATGACAACTCCAGTAGATTTGTAAGTTTGCTCTTTGTTTATGAAGAAAATATTACTATGTTCCTGGCAAAACAACAAATGTATCATACATCTGACCTACAGAATTTAGCAAAAGTTGGCAAGCTTCATCTCTTTCAATTTATTCACAAAAGTAAATTAAAGCTAGTATTCTTTGTTCCCTCAATTAGACATTTAGAGAGACTATTTATAACCTGAGGTGGTTAAGTATCTAATTGAGAGGATGGGGAATGAGGACGGCCACCAGGGGTTACGGGGCACTGGTTCGACGCATGTGATATTTGCTCTTCCTCTAGGGCTATGCCTGACATCTTCAATTTTGCAGGGTTATGCAACATCTTAAGTGATTTTGTAGGAGTGATATTTTCTGTTTCATAGTTTTTGAGTTATTAATCTTCTTTTATTTGTAGGGGAAGCTGATTGAAATTCACTTTTCTTCAACTCAAAAGATATGTGGAGCCAAGATCCAGACATGTACGAATATTAGCTTTATCCCTTTTAGATTGTAGATATTTTACATAATTGTAAGTGAGACTTTTTATGTTCCCTAACAAATTTGCTTTTTCTCTTTTGCTTTCCTTTTGTAACGAGGAGCAGTTCTGCTGGAGAAGGTACTGATCATTTTCAAATTGCTTTGAAACTATACTTGAGTGTTCTTTTTTATTGTCTTGTGGGAAGTATACCCACAATTTAGGTCGCAAATTCGACATACTTGCAATTTACAACTCTATATTTTGGGCTTTTGCAAATAATGCTTAGCCATTGACGTGTAACTTTTTCATATACTTTAAAATATGAAATTTAACTAGTTGATATAAGCTTCCTCTGTAATATGTCACTTTGTTGCTAGATTTTGGTTCAATTTCTGCTTAATTCTCGAGTAAATGTTTGTTAAGCAAAATTGCCAATATCTATTGGAATAAAGCTACTTTACCACACTAAGCTGAAAATTTAATGCTAGTGATAAGTGGATCAGAAATATCATGTGTTAGCTGCAAACAAGAGAAACTTGAGTATTGTTGGCAAGTATAATGTGTGGATGGATGCTATGTGCATCATCCTTTGTTGACAAAGTAGTATATTTATTGTACAATTTTATTTTTTATCAGTCAAGGGTGGTACAGAGGGCATCAGGCGAGAGATCATACCACATTTTCTATCAATTATGTGCCGGTGCTCCACCTGATATAAAAGGTTTTTTTCATATATTCTCTAGTGTTATTTAATAAAATTATTATTGAACAGTTTCTAATTTTCTCTCATGCTTCAGATAAATTGAAAATAAAAGAAGTGATGGATTATGACTATTTGAAGAAGGGAAATTGCTTGAGAATCGATGGCGTCGATGATGCTAAGCAGTTTAAGATGCTAATGGTAAATCAAAGAAAAGAAGTTTTACTAAAATATTTTATTTGTTTCAGGTTATAAAATGATAATTAAAGTTCTACTGCCATAGGCAATGTGCTTTTACGTTTTGTTGATTTTATTATATTAGTGTTATGATATCTCATAGTTGTTTTTTTACTTTTTATCAGAAAGCATTGGATACAATGGAAATGGCGAAAGATGATCAGATGAAAGTGTTTTCAATTTTGTCGGCAGTTTTATGGTTGGGAAATATCAAATTTTCTGTTATTGATAGCGAAAATCATGTTGAAGTTCTTTCTAATGAAGGTAATTTTTTTTTTTTGGCATCTTTCCTTTGATATGTAGATGCTTTTTCTTGAAGAACTTGCCAAATTATTTTTAAAACTTATTACAAATAATTAACATTACATGCTATTTTTTAAAATTAAAATTAATTGAATTCCAATGAACATCGAAAGTGGTGAAGCTGGAATCTGATTGGCTAGCTAATCGCCCCTGAAAGAAAATCCTGGCTAAACATGAGGCAACTTGATCTGGAATTATAGAACACTGAAGCTTGACTGACCTGAAAGCAAGAAATGGTAGAGATGGAAAACTCGACCCTAGCCAAACACTGCCTAATAATTTGTAATAGACAAATCGAACCAATCTCAATCTAACCTGACCCAATCCAAACCTGAACAATCTGCCAAATGATTTGAAACCCAATCCAATCCAAACCCAAAAGACCCAACTCGACCCTAGCCAAACACTGCCTAATAATTTGTAATAGACAAATCGAACCAATCTCAATCTAACCTGACCCAATCCAAACCTGAACAATCTGCCAAATGATTTGAAACCCAATCCAATCCAAACCCAAAAGACCCCTAACCTGTACCTACTCAAACAGCCAGGTGGCGACCTGAAATCTGAACCCAAAACTCCCAAATGAGGACGGATGGGCTGAAATCCAATGCAACCCACCAACTGCCACCTCTAGAAATTGAAATTATCTGAGCTTCCTCCACAGTGTTCATATGTAATAGATTTAAATATTTAATACACAAAATTATTTAGAATCTTACTTGGGAAAAATGAAATCAACACATCTTTAGATTATGCAACCCAAAACCTGATGATCTGGAGTCCAAGAAAACCCCAATAGAAGCGACTTCAACTGTCCTTGTATCCCCCCTAGTTACATTCATTTACTTCATGAAATTGGCAGGATTGACAAATGCAGCTAAGCTATTAGGATGCAAAATTAAGGACTTGAAGGCTGTCCTCTCCACCCGTAAAATCCATGCTGGAAGCGATCATATTACACAAAAGCTTACCTTAATTCAGGTATTCTTTTTCAATGCTTTACATGATTTATTTTGGCTTCAATTTCAAGTGCTGATTTATTTGGATGCAATTTCAAGTATTGCTGTGCTAGAAAATTTCCACCTACGTAGTAAAGCACCAGCGAAAGAAAAATCCTGTACGTGCCCATAAAACAAAAGAAAGGAAATCACACGTAAATTATGAAGTTCACCTATGTATGTGTTTTTCTTTCTTCCTTCCTTCAAAAGGTGACAGAATTACTCTAGTCTTGTATTGTTTATCTCTACATAAATAATTAACGGAAAGTGAATTTTGCATTTTGAAAGAAAAAGAATGTGAGAAGGTATATGCAGTTTTTTCTATAATTTAGACATGTTATTTATTTCTCATTATATAAGGATGTGCATGATATAATTGACTGTCTATGAGGCATATATGAAATTGGCCATTGTCTTTATTATCTTTCTCTCTCTTTTCATTCAAAAGGCAACTGATGGTAGAGATGCACTAGCAAAGGCCATGTATGCAAGCTTATTTGATTGGCTAGTGGAGAGAATAAACAAGTCTCTTAAAATAGGTGACAACTGCCGCAGTGGTCAATCCATCAGCATCTTGGATATTTACGGTTTCGAATCTTTCCATGTGCGTATTAATTATTTTGCAAACCCATATGAACAGTGATTATTTTATAAATCCAATATGAACTTGAATTATTTTAAAATATTATTAGTAATTCTGTATCATTGAATAATGCAGAAGAACGGATTTGAGCAGTTTTGCATTAATTATGCTAATGAAAGGCTACAGCAACACTTTAACCGTCATCTTTTCAAACTTGAGCAGGAGGTACTGCTCTTTGATTTTATTTTTTGGAAATAACAACCTGTTGTTCTTTCTTGAAATGTACACGCATTTTTATTTATTTGGAGGACAATTGTTGATAGCCAAAGCTGGTTTCCTTTCCATATTTTTCAGCAGATTTTAATACCTATATAGTGGGCACTGTCTGAATTTCATCAAACTGGAAATTGGCTTTTACCCCAACGGTATCCCCCAACCCTTCCCCCTGGCACACACTGTAAAGAAATGTACTGTCCAATCTGAATTGTCATGGTAGCAACCCAGCTTTCTTACCTGAATTGGGCATCATTAGCGAAACAAAATATAAATATAGTAGTTGGTGGTTGCAATGGTAATCACAAATAAGAGAAATGTTGGGTGCTTTTTGCGAACAGCAAAATGTTTGGTGTGTTTGCAAGAGACCTTATGTAATTATGCAATATGTTTTTAAAATTATAGTGTCTTATTTTCAGGAATATGTGGACGATGGAATTGATTGGACTCGTGTTGAATTCGTAGATAATACAGATTGCCTAAACCTGTTTGAAAAGGTATTTTTATTCTGTGCTAGTCTCCATTGAAAATCTGAAAAATTATGAAAGTTATAAATCATTGTTTATTTATTAGCTTCTCTATGTATAGAAACCCCTTGGTCTCTTTTCACTACTAGATGAAGAGTCAACATTTCCTAAAGCGACAGACTTAACATTTGCAAACAAAATCACTGAGCACTTAAACTCCAATCCTTGCTTCAAAGCTGAAAGAGGCGGCACTTTTGGAATTTGTCATTATGCTGGCGAGGTTTCTGTAAATATTTATTTTTCTTCATAATAAACAGAAATTTAATGTCTAGATTCTCACAATCTTTTGAGCACTTGGAATATTATTTTACTATTTAAATGACATGAATCTAACCTTTTTGTTTTGGTATCAGGTGAGCTATGATGCAAGTGGATTCTTGGAGAAAAACCGGGACCCACTTCACTCAGAATACATTAATTTTCTTCTATCTTGTCAGAATCAGCTCGCAAAATTATTCGCCTCCAAAATGAGCAGCGTATCTCAAAAGAAATCCAACCACAGAACAAGTTTTGATGGACAAAAACATACTGTTGGCACAGAATTTAAGGTAAAAATGCAATATTGGGTTTAACTTAACTCTTGTTTGGAGAGTTTAATTGCATCATAATATCATGAAAACCTACATATTAAGGTGGTATCTACTATGCTTTGGACATATTTGTACTACAGTTTTTTTTTTTGCTTATTCTTTTTTTTTTTTGTGCTTGATTCAAATCTGAAAACGATTTCATCTACATGAATTTAGGCACAATTATTCAAACTGATGCAACAGCTGGAGAGCACGACCCCACACTTCATAAGATGCATCAAACCAAATTCAAGGCACAGAGCTGGTCTATATGACTCTGAGCTTGTATCCCATCAACTAAGATGTTGTGGTGTGCTTGAGGTGGTTCGCATCTGCAGGGCTGGGTATCCAACTCGTTTTACACATCAGCAGTTTGCTGAACGGTGTGTTTAGTTTATTTTCTTAATCAAGTAATCTAAATTATGTGAATCAATAAGTACCATAACTAGGGCATTTTCACCTTACAAATGAGAGATGCAAAATGGTCAGTGAAGAATTGAATGTTTTTCCTACTGCAGATATGGATTACTTTTCATGGGGCAGACATCATCTCAAGAACCACTCAGTATCTCAGTTGCCATATTGCAACAATTTAATATTGCTCCTGAGATGTACCAAGTTGGGTACACCAAGATATTTTTTCGAGCTGGTCAGGTATGCTAAAAGCTATTAGATAGGTGCACAAGAGGTTATCGCATGTGCCTTGCCATCTGGCATGTTGGGAGCCATTCAATTTTTCTTACCTCTCTATTTTGTATGTAGATTGCTGTGTTGGAAGAAAGTAGAAACAGAGTTATACAAGGTATAATATGGGCTCAAAAAGTATTTCGGGGCATGCAGGCCCGCCGTGAGTACCAAGTGCTAAGAAAAAATGCAACTATCTTGCAATCATGTATTCTCTATCTTTCTATTTCATATTACTAATTTTTTAATGCATTCACTGGGGGGTTTATTTTGTTCAGGGGCTTTTGGAAATTTATGCCTTAGTTTACAGACTTTGCAAAAGATGACCAACATTTCTCATGGTCGTCGCTAGTAAAACTGGAAATCTGGGTTAGTCCAGAACTCCAGACAACATTTAACTAATAAAACAGCTCTTGATTAAAAGCAAAATATATCATTAAATTGCCCAGCCTTTGTGATTTTGACTCGGGCAAATATCTTTCTAGCTATTCATATTTTCTTGCAACATATTAATTCTATAATTTGTTTTTAATTTACATGTTGATTCCAAGATAAAGGTCATAAAAAATTGGGCAATTATTGACATTACACCTATTGATCACATTAGAGGTTTTTATTGTTTGCAATTTTTCAAAGGGATTTATCTGCCAAATCAGAAAGAACATTGAGAGTATTTACAAAATGCAACTGTTTTATCCTAAGTCATTGCTTTGTCTGATAGTTACTTACTGCCTATAATCTCTTCGCTCTTTTCCTTTATTGAATAATAGTTTTAAGAGGTTCAAGAACAAGGATGAAATATCAATCTATGGTCAAGAGATGGAGGGCTGCTATTCTTATACAAAGCTATGTACGCCGTAAGATAGCTCGGTCAATAGTCGGTAGTCGTCAGAAGGATATCATAATTTTACAGTCTGGTAAAATGCATTTTATCATGCTGGGTTTTGTAGCATGTAGAATTATGATAAAGATACCTAATGTGCTAATTTTTTGTAATTGTTTTCCTTCCTTTTTCCTTTATTAGTTATTCGTCAATGGCTTGCAAGGAAGCAATTTAAAGATTTAAAGAACAAACTGTTGTCCAAACACACCCCAGGCCCACAAAAAATGCAAATTCATATTGAGGTACTTAATATTTGTTCCTTTTCTTTTTTCTTTGTATTTACCATGTTCTCATCATTTTAAATTATAAGATCAAGTTTAAAATAATGCAACTACATACTGGTCAAACTGTGTTTGAAAATTCAGGAGACAAATGGTGGTTCCATCAGTGAACAAGTAAATGCACCTGTTGTAACTGAACTGGAAAGACGAGTCATAAAGGCAGAAGAGACATTAAGGGTAAAAGAGGAAGAAAATTTGATGCTTAGGCGAGCAATGAAACAGTACGAACAAAGGTGGGAAGATTATGAGGCGAAAATGAAGGAAATGGAACACATTTGGCAGAAGCAGCTCACTACCCTTCAGGTATTTTTTAACCTACTTTGCATAATTATCACAGCAGCTTTCTCATTGGTACTGTACCCTTGTATGTTCTTGAGTGGTGGGTACCACGTTTGCTCATAATTACATGAGTTTTACTTTCACACATACCCTTGGAATTTAGTATTTTTTATCATGTAAATGTACTGGCATGTGTAAATCCATGGTTTACATGGTCATCTGGGATTTTTATTTTCCTTTTATTTGCAGATAAGCCTTGCGGCTGCCAAAAAGAGGCTGGAAAATGACTTGGTAGTGATACGACCAGGTAACCGGCACTCCTCATCCCCATTAGTGCACCCACAATACGACTCAGAGGACACAATGTCAGCTGGGACCCCCACACCAGAGACAACTCCACCACCACCCCCGACCCCGCCACTGGAGAGCTCCATTACGACACCCCAGGAGTCTGCTGACCCCCATCAGGTAGTGGTCCATTTGGAGAAGGAATTTGAACACAGACATCAGGCATTCGATGCTGATATAGTTAACTTGATGGCCGAGCCAGCAAGCAGTGTAAGTGCTAATGCAGAAGCAGAGTTGAGAAAGTTGAAAGAGAGGTTTACTACATGGAAGAGGGATTACAAGGCAAGGTTAAGGGATGCAAAGTCGTCATTGCATGAATTTAATTCTAATAGCTGTCCCAAGAGATGGTGGGGCACTGTATGGAATGCTAAATGTGTATAATTTCTAAGGTTGTTCTGGATTGAGGCTCGAGAATCGAGATGCTTGGATGGGGTATTGTAGGAAAATTGTACATGTTTACTCATGTTCTCTGTATATTAAGATAGAAACACATTTCTCTATCAGAGCTCCTCCAAAAGAAATCGGAATTACTGGGAAACGGATGATAGCAATAATTTCCAAGATGAAGACCAAAGAAGCTTGGATTGGGTATTGTAGAAAGTATGTACATGTTTAAACATGTTCTTCTCTGTATAGTAAGGTAGAGACACAGTTCTCCATTAGAGTTGCTCCAAAAGAAACTGGAATTACTGGGAGAAAGATGGTAGCAATACTTTCCAGGGGAAATTAAGGGGAACTGAGGAATATTAGTTAAACATTTATGTGCTTAAGCATTCTTATCCAGGTCCAGAGGAAACTGGAAGCATTTACAACCATCTTGTATAGGATTATAACATAGCATTATAGAGCAGTTTTATGTAACTTGAGTTCTGAAACAGGGTTATTTCGGCTTTATATGTGTGCTTCTGAATGCCTAGCTGCTTGTTGGGTACATGAAGCCTAATAAGGCCATATTATTTATTGATCATTATCAAAGTAAAATGTATGAATTCAGTATCAGCCATTTTCGTTGTACAACTTTGTATTTACCTTGTCTTGGTGACATGCGAGATTAATAAAAAAATTATGGATATAATTTATTAGGACCGATAAGATCACGCACGAATGGACCGGCCTGGGCAAAAATAAATATAAATTCATGTTTCAGTTTAATATTACACCCCAAGTTGCAGTTCTAATCCACATCCTCCCACCATCGTACACTACACAAACACAACCAGAATTTCACTCCAACAACTACAAAATAAGCTGATTCTTTCAACTTAAGATCCTGGTGCAAATTTGGTAGCATAAACCCAGGCATTGTTGGCCACAGGGTTGTCAAGGTGGTCGAGTAGGTTCTCCAGTGGGCCCTTGCCGGTGACAATAGCTTGAACAAAGAAACCAAACATGGAGAACATGGCGAGACGGCCATTCTTTATTTCTTTCACCTTCAACTCAGCAAAGGTTGATGGGTCATCAGCCAACCCTAGTGGGTCAAAGTACTGGCCACCGGGATATAGGTCGTTTCCTTCACCGACGCCTGCAAGGCCGTTGATGCGGTAACCCTCGACGAGACCCATGAGAACAACCTGTACATATAAAGTAAAAATTTGACATGATTTTCCAATGTCGACTAATGTAGTGTTCTCTTGGCTCTCAGATAAAATGCCAGTGATTTTAAACAAGTACCATCTAGGTTAACGACAGTTATTTTTACATAATTGAATGGACAAAAGTTGTTCAGTCTAAAAATGTACTATATATGATACGTTTAAATATAACTACGAAAAAGTTTGGGTTGTACAACGGTACCTGGAATCCAAGAACAGCAAGGATGCTTTGGGCGTGAACGAGGTTGGGGTTGCCGAGATAGTCAAGGCCACCCTCGGAGAAGATCTGAGCACCGGCCTTGAACCAGACGGGTTCCTTGAAGTCGACACGGACCCACTTCTCGAGCACCTCTGGTGTGATGCAGCCCAATGCACCCAACATGGCCCACCTGCCGTGGATGACCTGCATACAAATAAGGCAGTTACTGAGATATTAGCCTTTCTATTTTCGCTTGCTGTTATCAAAATCTCGGTAATTAGATATTATATATCAAGAAATCTGTTTTGAGCAAGCCTGTGTTCTGAAAATATGAAGTGCTATTGGGTTCGCTGATATAAGAAGAAAGTTGAAAATATTGACCAGAGTGTTAGGAGTAGCTTTACTAAAAGGTTAAAACATGTAACTATAAATTTCTAGCAAACAAGATTTTAAAAACGCGTTAAATTTTTTTTTAAAAAAGAGATGGTTAATAACTTGATGTGAAATGGGCAACTTATGACTGCATATATAGCAAACCATGTCAATTTGATAGAAGATACACAAATTTGCAATACCTCAAGAGCACGGTTTCTTGCGAAGGCCTCAGGATCGGCAGAGAGACCGGCGGTGTCCCACCCATAGTCGCCGGGGAATTCACCAGTGAGGTAGGATGGGGTCTGGGCTGAGAATGGGCCCAAGTACTTGACACGGTCTGGTCCATACCACAAATCAAGACTCTACATATTTCCCATTTTTAAGGGAAAAGACAAGGGGAAAAAGGGAATTTTTCAGCATTGTGAAGTCTCATATACCTTTCACTACGTAACAGATTTAATGGAAAAGAAAATATTTCTTTCAACTTTGACGTTTCACATTTCATGAATACCATGCACTATATTACATGATAGAAATAGAAGCACCTTTTCTCCCCATATAAAATTTTCCTAACCGAGTCCATTATAGTCCATTATATTACATCGCTAATCATGATCCTATGGATTGCATTAGTTGCCAAATGTGCCTAACAAATTTTGTGGTGGATACACACGACGAGATAATAAACATATATACCATGGTGTATTTGCTCTTGCCCATGGGGATAGAGGCGAATGGGTCAGCATTGGCGACCCGGCCTTGGCCGAGGAAAGAGTTGGGGTAAACCCGAGCAGAAGCTGCCATGAGAGTTGCCATTTTTCAAAAATCAAGACAATTTGTGACACTATAGAGACTGATCAAAAGAGAGGTGTGTATATGGAGTACTTGTATAGTTTTAGTTTGTGGCTCAGGAACGGCCAGGATAGTAGGCTCAAAGGAATGACAAGGGATTGGAGAGAGATGGGAGGTGGAGATTTCCTACATTTTTGTGACCAATGGGATCACTCCTTTGGATTTGGGTATTTCCACGTCAGCATCTCTCTATCTCCATGTAATCCAATGGTCCGGACGTTTCATTGTGAAGGATAGTTTTGGGCCAGAAACTTGGCCCAATAGCCTAACAGGTTGGATCTCATGAACTGGAAAATGTCATTTAATGGAATAAGTCTCTGAATAAAGTAGTTTTAACTCCACGTCAAACCACAAATAAGCAAATGCAGTCTACTACTGATTTTTCTTTTTTCTTTTTCATTATCAGAATTTTTATAGTTGCAACCAAACGACAACTCACAAATAAGCAAATGCTGTAGTATATTCCTCCTCCTTCCTCAACTTATTCTTCTTAACTACTCTCTTATCAAACGCCACCTAATGATACTGGACATTCATGCAATTGCGGTTGTTCTAAAAATACATAAGGTCGGTTTGTAAGTTGTTTATTAGGATTCTGTTATGGTTTTACTATATATTTTTTTAATATTATTCATATTCAAATAATTACGGAAATACAGTGTATTTATACTTTAACTTCCATTAGCCATGCAGCCCATGCTAATATTATATATAGGATACAGAACTTGACAGATGATGTCAAGAAATTCGAAAAAAGAAAAACATCGTATGAGACATGAATTTTGAAAATGGATCTCTGAACTCGTCCGTTCTCTTTTGTAACACCTATTTCTCTTAAAATATCTTCTCCTGTCTCCATATATAGACTCCGTTTGGATAAGGTGTGGGAAGAAGGAAAGAAGAAAAGAAGTGAAAAGAAGTATTTGAAAGTATGTAACTTTGTAAAGAGTTTGAATTATTTATAATAAATGTATTCACTTCTTCTCTTTTTTTCTTCTTTCCACACCTCATCCAAACGGAGCCATAGAAACTGTTGTACTAAACGTCTCTAGGTTTGTCGATTTGCAAAACAATATCATTTGACATTTAACAATCTTCTTTGAGTTTTATAGGAAGAAGATACAATTTATGAGGACTTGGATAAAAGCTTTAAGAAAGATCAAGATCAAGTCTTTAGAGAGCTTGTAGGCTAGTTTAGACTAGGATAGTTTATCCTTGAAATGGTCTAGATAGCGAAAAGCTCAATAAACCAGCAAAATCCTGTTTTCAGTGACCTAGCGTCGTATAACGCTAGATAGTGGCACACAACGCTAGAACAACTAAATTCATACTTTTGTGAATCAACGTTGCACAACGCTAGATAGAGTTAGGCAACGCTGATTCACAACGTTGTACAACGCTCAGTAGTGTTGTACAACGCTGCAGTTAAAAAACTTGGAAAATTTCCTGAGTACCATCGTGCAACGCCATATAGCGTTGCACAACGCCACAAAAATTCCAAGTTAGCTGTCCCATGTAAACAGTCGTTTTTACATGCAAAGTCTCTGGAAACGTTAGCCAACGTCTTTCAGCGTTGGGTAACGTTAGCGTTGTGTGACGGTATATAGAGTTGTACAACGCTCTGTTGAATCTGTCAGAGTTGTTCCTTTTGTCTCCCTTTAGCGTTGTGTAACGCCATTCAGTGGCAAGCAACGCTCTGACAATTTCCAACGGAATTGTCGGAGCTTTCCTTTGGTTATACACTCCTTCGTTGTGCGACGGCAAATAGCGTTGCACAATGCTTTGACAGACCAACGGCTATATTAAAGAGCCGTTAGAATTTACAACGGTCATATTCCAGCGTTGTATAACGTTATTCAGCGTTGTACAACGCTGTGGCCAGTTTTTGCTGGGGAACTGCTCATTTTGAGCCCTATATATATCCACCCTTTGTTCTCTCTCCAACCAATGAGTCAGAGAGCTTTGCCTTGCAAAATTAGACCAGAATTGAGCCTTTGAGCACAGGGATACTCTCCCACTTGAGCTTTTCATAGCTAGACCATTTTGAGAGATTTAGTAGCCTCAAACACCACCGCCCCGACATTGTCGCTAGGTGTAGGTTGGAATAGGTTGAGAGCTCTTCTCCTTTGAGGCCGTTGTGCCATTCGAGTTAGGCCGATCCGCCTCGAGTGTCCTTGTGACGAGGTGATTCGGTTCGAAGTTGTAGTCCCGTTCTTGTTGGAATTGAACGGAGCGCACCCTTTTCGTGGTAGCGGAACTCCCGGAGACGTACGACTAAGGCTAGCTTCTTCTAGCGGGTCGGAACTCCGTAATCACATCGCGTGTTCAATTTCTCTCTCTCTTTTTCTCTTTATTATCTTGCATTGTAAATTGCTTGTGTGCTTGCTTGTATTGGGTACAAATTAAATTGTGTTAGAGTAGTTCATACCAAATCGGTCCAAAACCTCAATCGCTTCCGCTAAATCTTGGTTAAGCCGCCCTTTAAGGACAACAGAAACGAAGTATTTTGTATCGTAGACTTTCATGTGACATTTTACAAGCCTAAAAACTTTTACGTATAATTTAATAATAAACAATTAGGTGCATGATTCGTGCAACCCAATACAATCCAAAAAGAAATCAAAACAATTACCTCGTAATAGAAAATGTAAATACAATTAACTAATGATATTTTAGGCCTTTTTCTGCTAATTGAATTATGTTCAGTTCCCAGTAAACGATTGGTAAATTATTAATAAAAACTTTCAATGCAAATTAATTATTTTAAGTTTTACTATTTTTTTTTTGGGAAAAAAGTGGGGAGCGCCCACACTCTTCCAAAGAAAGAGCATCCAAATTTTTTTAGTAGCTCAGGTGGTAAGAGTACTTAGCTCTCTACTAAGAGATTCAGGGTTCAAGCCCGCATGCTTGCGATAGACTTGGCAAGCCAGCGTAAAAACTCAGCCATATATACAAGAAATGACCAGGGTCGGGGTGTTATTTCTAGCCTACTCCAACTTGTTTGGGATAAAAAGGCTTAGACTTTTTTTAAATTAAAGGTGCATGCAGAGCTTGAACTCTTAACTTTTTGGAGGTCAATTTGGTGCTTTTACCACTGAACCACTACGCCACATGCAGAGCATCAAATTTATTATTTCAAGTTGTTTAAAACACCGAAGAGTGAATACCATTATACCAAAATTTGTCCGATGATCCGAATCTTTGTCTAAAAATTAAAATGCCCTTTCAAATGTGAAGTATTGGATGGAGAAGACAAGGAAATGGAATTGAATGGGCCCGTACTGTGGTTGTAACTTGTAATGTCAAAATTACATTTAATTTAATCTATTATTTATGTTTTTCACTTGTACAGTTCTACATGAGAACAGTTGGGTTGCCGCTGCCGTTACCCCAATTTCCCGCGCAAGTGCCCAACCACCAAACCGTGGTGTGCCTCACGTCTAAATTAAGGAGATTACCCTGGTTTCTTTTGAACACATTATCACGTATGATGTTATAAAATATTTGTCAACGTATACAAATTCAAACTTACATTTAACTTATACTTAAAAGAAAAAAATTATCGACTTTATACTATAAATAAGTATCAATAATGTGATCTCAAGTCTATTTATACGTTTAATATCTTCTGTTTTTTAAAAATAAGTTGGGAGGTTTGACCCCAATTTATCTTTAAAATTTTTTATGTTTTATTTATTATATATAAAAATAGATTTTGTCTCTCACTGTCTTGATTACTTCTCCAAAATGTGATTGATTACATATTGCTGAAATTTCTTAAAAGCTGCAAGTTGAACTAGTTGTGCGCGAGGTTAAAAATTTTTATATTAAATAACCAATTCTTAGTCTAATGACAAAAAAAAATACACCTTAAAGTGAATAATCTAAGGTTGGAAATCTAACTGGAAATTACTTTATAAACATTTAATTTAAAATAAATCGAGAGGCTTGATCACAATTTTATTTTAAAAAAATAAAAAATTTGCACATGAATGATTTCATCAAGATAGGTATACTTTTAATTGTGAAATGGCAGATGCTTACATATTTTTTTAGTATTGAGATGTGGTAATAAATAAAATATACATCTAATTCAGATCCCATTCTGTTAAGCGTTAACCATGAATCCATCTTTGAGGTAAGGTTCTTAGCTAGTTGGAGGTTAATGTATGTAATTGCATTTTTTTTATACGAGTGAAATTATTTAATATGTCGAAAACATTGAACAACCATACATTTTGACGACGATTAGATCCTTATAAATAAAATAATTTAAGAGGATTGCTAAAATGCTATGTATAGCTCGGATTTCTTTCGTGCTACGGATTCGTTCTTGCATTTCATACTTCAAATAACCGATCCAAATAGTTCATTATCTTCTACGTATTGAAATCTTATTAGAAACCAAATTTTACATTTTTTTGAATTTTTGTACTATTTTTCTCAGATTTTTGAAAATCACTGTTATTGAAGGGTCCACAATTTATTAGATTAAGTATTTTCAAAAATCTGAAAAAAAATAGTAAAAAAATTTTAAAAAAATGTAAATTTTGGTTTCTAATGAGATTTCAATATGAAGAAGATAATGAACGGCTTGGATCGGTTGTTTAAAGCATAAAATTCAAAAACGAATCCGTAGCACGAAGGACATCCGTGCTATGCATAGCATTTTAGCAATCCTCATAATTTAATCTACAATCCTCATAATTTAATCTTGTTCGACATGATTAACAAAATTCTTATAACAGCAACCAGTGGTCAAAGTCGACTATATCTCTCTCTTTGTTAGCGGTACTACTCCAATTGCAATACCCTTTCAACATTACCAGAGCAAACTAAGAGCAAGAGTTAGCAAGGGAGATCAATAGAGTACGATGACTGAAGCAATCATTGCTGCTGCGATTAAGAAGTTAGCAGACGTCCTCATCAAAGAAGCCTGTTCCCTGCATGGGGTCGACGGCAAAATCAGTGAGGTGAAGCTTCAACTGGGTCAGATGCAACGATTTTTGAAGGATGCCAACTCCAAGAGCAAAGGAGGTGATGAGAGGGTGAAGGCATGGGTAAGTGATGTGAGGAGTGTTGCATATGAGACCGAGGATGCGATCGACAAATTCCTTTTTGAAGCCATTTATCTTAGGTTCGGCTTCATCCCCAGTAGGATACTAGCTCGTCGCACTCTTGGTCAGAAGATTTATAAGATCCAAGCCAAGCTTCGTATAATCTCTGAAAGCAGAACCACTTTTGGTATACAAGAGTTTAGCCAAGATAGGTGTCAACCTTCATTTAAACGCCATGTGCTCCCTGATGTTGATAAAGACGATGTTGTTGGTCTCGAGGATCAAAAGCAAGAAGTTATCGATTTATTGCTGCATAGGCAAGACAACCAAATCCGGCTTGTTGTTACCATTGTTGGACCCGGTGGGCTTGGCAAGACCACTCTTGCCCAAAAGGTGTATAGTTCCTCAACTGTAAAGAGCCATTTTGATTTATGTTTGTGGATAACCGTCTCAAAAGATTTTAACCTCGTTGATATATTGAAGAAAATGCACCAGAAACTTGCGGGTTATACAGAAGTGAAAGGAGAAACTGAAGGAGATAAAGTCATATATCTATTGGGAGAAGTCAACGTATTATTGAAAATGAAGAAGTACCTAATTGTCCTAGATGATGTGTGGAGTGAGGATGTCTTTATCCAGCTCGAGACTGGCCTTGTCGACATTGGAAATGGAAATCGGGTGCTAATGACAATTCGTTTCCTCAATGTCGCAAATCGTGCGGATTCTACTGGTGTGTATCATCTTAGATTTCTAAATGAAAGTAAAAGCTTGGAGCTTTTCTTAAAAAAGGCACTTCAAACCAGAGATCCCTCACCGGAGTGTCCAGATGAACTGCTAGATCTGGCTAGAAAGCTGGTTAAAAGATGTGACGGTTTGCCTCTAGCACTCATTGTGTTGGGCGGCCTCTTGTCAATTAAACCTCCAACTCACCGTGATTGGTCAAGAATGGTTGAGAGGTTGGATTGGCACATTGTTGGCCGAGAATGCATGGAAATTCTAGCAACTAGCTACGATGACCTTCCATATTTTCTCAAATCTTGTTTCAGGTAGATATTCTTGTCTTGTTGCTTTGAGGATAAATTTGCACTTTTGTATTTATAATATATTTTGAAACTTTAATTCCACAATATCTTGACTAGTTGTAATGTAAGTTCCTTAGTAATTTCTCAAATGTCAATTCATATCTGCCTCTTTTGTTGGCAAATGAAATTGCTCAGGAAGAGAGATAAATTGTTTCTCTGATTAGCTCATGTTTATATTTTTCTTGTTGTACACTTGCACTTATTTTGACTTTGTTCTCATCGCATCAGCCCAGGTCTATGCCTTCTGGTTAATGAAACTTGGAGGCATGACCACGTATTTTATTCAAAAAAGAAAATCAGAATACCTCGGCTGCTTCAAGTTTGAGATATTAATTGAGCTGGTTGCATGCAGGTATTTAGCTTGCTTTCCTGAGGACTATAAAATTGTAGCGAAACCCCTAATGAAGATGTGGATCGCTGAAGGTTTAATTGAACCTAGGGAAGAAGCACAATTAGAGGACTATGCAGAAGATTATTTGGAGGAGTTAGCCCAAAGGTAGTGCCATCCTTATTTAATTTCAGTTGAATTGTTTTTCTACACAGATGTTTGGTTCAAGTTGCAGAGAGAACTTTCAATGGTGCTATCAAGACTATTCGGGTTCATGATCTACTGCGCGAAGTCGCATTGTGTGAAGCTAAAGAAAATGATTTTCTTGTCATATGGAAGGAGAATGATTTGGGCAGGGATGTAAATATGACTCGTCGAATAGCCTTTCATGAAGGCATTGATGGGAACAGAACCACTGATCTTCACAAGGATCTCACCAAGATCAGCATGCCAAAACTTCGAACTTTCCTAAACTTCAACCAATGCATATTCATAGGTACTATAGGATTTATTTTGCTCAGAGTGTTGGAACTAAGAAACACGCAAAGTTTCAAGGAACTACCAATGGATTTGAAGAACCTGATTCACTTGAGATACTTGGGATTGAGGGGGACGGGAGTAAATGTAATTCCAAATTTCCAACATGGATAGGCCATTTGCATCTTCAAACTTTTGATATTAGGGGTACACAGATCAGGGAGTTACCAGAGCATTTCTGGGAAGTCACCAGTCTGAGGCATGTTCATTCATCTGACATATATGAATTTGACACTAAAATAAAAGGACCACCTGCAACTGCAAACCTCAATAATCTAAGAAGCATTGGAAGGTTCCTGGTATCAAAATCATGGAACAAAAGCTTGCCTCATATCCCTGGTATTCGCAAGCTGCAATTAAGATGTCAGGTTGAGGATGATGGCAAGCTGATTCATAACCTCTTATCTAAGTTGAGCAAACTTCTCTCAGTGAGATTAGATAACTTCTATCCTCCACAAAATATTATTGATCTCAGCAACTCACCTAGTTATGAAAACATACACACCCTGTTTCTCTCTGGGTATGAGACTATTCAAATCGCAAAACTGCCTCCAAACTTAACCAAGCTAACACTGTCCTCCTTTCTTTTCATGGAAGATCCAATGCCGACTCTGGCGAAATTGTGCAGTTTAAAGAGTCTTGAGATGAATAGCATTCGCATCGTGGGAGGTAGAATGGTTTGCTCCAGTGGAGGTTTCCCTCGACTGCAAAATCTCAAACTGGATGATGTCCTGACTATAATTATATGGAATGTGGAGTATGGAGCATTTCCAATGCTCAAATACCTTGATATCAGTGCCTGCTATTCGTTAAATGCTCTTCCTGACCTACGGTATGCGACTAACTTACAGGAGCTACGCATTGACGCTGCTCCTTTCTAAAAATTAAGGAAAAGTCTGGGGGAAATGGCGCAAAATCGAATATACACCAACGACCATTCTTATCTATAATGCATGAATGTAACCTGTGAAGAGGTCAAATTTCAGACTCGTCCAAAAACTTTCTTTGTCATAGGGAAATCTTATTTCAAGCTATCAAGTCATTGTCCTTAGAGTTTTGAATGTCATCGATTTAAACCAGATGTATTTTTGTAGTATAATTATGTTTCGTTTCTTTTGATATATTATTTATCTTCGCTTAAAAGATAATAAGTGTTATCTTATTGAGAACAGTTCTATAATGACGGCAGTGGAAGTTTTGATGCAATTATTTACTTTACAATCTTTCACACGTGGTATATAGTACAATATTTAAAAAAAAAAAATCATCGATCTAAAAATTCTTAACCGTTTAAAACAATAATTTTGAAAAGAAAAACTGAAAAAATAGTTAAAAAATTCATAAAATCGATTTCTTACTAGTTATTTTTTATAGAGAGATCGCATTGAACTAATTAGATTGATCATTTGAGGGTCAAAATTTATAAACAAAAGCATTGGACGGATTTCTTCCGTCAAAATCCGTCCAGCATTAGACTTTAGTCTAGCTGTTGTTATATATAGGCTCCGGTTGGATAGGTGTGGGAAGAAGGAAAGAAGGGAAGAAGTATTGGGAAGTGTGTAATTTTGTGAAGAGTTTGGATTGTTTATAACTTATTTCTTTCCTTTTTGTTTCTTCCTACCTTCTTCTCAACGCATCCAAATGGTGCCATAGAGAAATATTTTGGCGAGACTAATCGGAAAATTGCCTTTTTAAGTGTTTTAAATATAATAAACTTTCAGCAGAAATTTTTTTTGTACGAGTTTTTATATAATGATTATTCCTTCATCTTTTTATATTATCTTTCTTAAGGCCAGATTTTTCTCATTTATATATATTCTAGATTTATTTTTATTTGTTTCGAGAGCAAGGTTTTCTAATGTATGTAATCACTCAGCTTAATGGAAATAATATTTATATATTCTTGAAATTTAGTGCTCCATGACGATGATTATTTATTGAGCTTCTGGTAGAATGCTCTCTGGACTGAAAGTTTGAGGCAATTTATTTACTTCACAATTTATTACACATGCTATTATAAAAGTATTACTACCATACGTTTTCTAGCTGTTATCTTATTTTGATTAGCTATCCTTTTGCACCTTAATTTATTTAATTTATTTTATGTTATTGTTTCGAAAACGTTCGAAAAAACAAATAATTCAGCTCTTTAGAAATTATCACTCTTCATATGCACATTAACAGAATTTAAACTGGGCTCTTTTCTCTCCTCCTAATTAAGGTAACCAAATGGGGACCTTATTTGAAGCTTTAACTTATAATACCGGGTTTGCATTACTATTAATAGCTCATATCAAATTAACTATTCGTTGCCCTATAAACATAATGCATCATTTTTTTCGAAATTACTGCTCCTGCTCCATAACGTGGATTCTTGTTTTGCAGTGCGAGAAGACCGACGTGGGTGTGCAACCGACCATGTGTGTGCACAGCGATTGTCGTGAGTAAGCAGTTGAGCTTGCATTCCTTCGAGAGTGGCTCGTAGGTGCTGGGCAAGGAAGTAAGGTGAAGGTAAGTGGTAGCTATGACACCGTGGGTATGCACGTCTGGGCTGCGCGGCCGTGAAGATGCCTCATAGATACCGATTAAGGTTGGGGCAAGTTTGGAAACTGGTACAAGTACCGATCGATACTACTATGAGCTTGGTACTAGTACAAGTGGCGGTTGCCATGACTGGATTTTTCTTTTGCTTTTCCAGTTGGTACTAGTAGAGTTTAGTGTTGGTACAAGCGGTAATTGTATGAGTTTTTTCCTCTTGTATTAGGAGAAGTTCGTAAACTTTGATAGAAGTTTACCATCTATATTTGGTTCGAGTTTTATCAGGATTGTTTGTAAACTTTTTTTTCCTTATTAATGAAAATTGCCAGTGTTTTGCTGGCCCTAAAAAAAAAACGTGGATCCTTGTTTACTTGTCTAACTAAATAACCTTTACTTATTATTGGTAAAGAGTCAAGACAATAAAAAGATCCTCAATTACTACACTATGCTCTTTATCAAACTCTTCACAAAATGTAACCGGTAATCAACCTTTGCTGAATTCCGCCTTTCCTGTCTGTTTTGAGAAAACAAGCACTAACTAGTTGCATACATATAGTTGGTCAACTTAGCCATAATAGCAATGCCCTCTTCGAACTTAAATCTAACTAAGTTATGATCCCAATGAAAGAAAATAAATTTGGCGTTAGTTTGATTCGATAACATTTGAAACTGCTCTGATCTGATCTGAGCCTGCATTATTTTCACAATTTGCACCAACCTGGTTCTCACTTCTGAATTCCTCTTTGACAAACTTCCCAGCTTCTGATGTTAAAATATCACCTGTCTGTAGTGCCTCAGCTGCATTAGTTATATTATCTCTTGTTGCATTGTCCTCATTACCCTGTTTTTTCATAAACCTCTTCGGTCTCCATCTCTTCTTTGAAATTTTCTTCTTGGACTTGAGCTTTTTGCTTTCAGCTGGTATCACTGTTTTCTCTGGCTCTGGAGTTTTCTCTCTTGTTGGAAGTACGGTGTATTGTGATGCACCCTTCTTAGCATTCTCTTGACCTGAAAATATGTATATCGACATAAGTACATAAACAGATGCTTAATTTTATCTCCAGAAGGATGCATTAAAAACCTGAAAGGGTGTTTATCATGATTAAGCTTCTGCAAGGTCAATGGGTAAAGACTAAAGACTAATTAGAACTTCACCTAGGTAGGTATCAATGCGGCAAACATTTACAGTTTCTAGTTAACTTTCAATTAACATTTTACAATAATAACAATGTAACAGGTGCCATTTTTTTCCCAACTAGCCTCCAAAAAGTCAAGATTTTTTAACGCACTGGAGTAACAATTGGCATGTCAGTTTTGAAAATTTTTTAACACAGCAATACATTGACAACTTAAGAAGCACATATTGCATCTCTCTTCTGAATGTTAGCTTTGGGAAGGCATAGAAGACATGCAGAGAGCCAGAAAACTTTAGACAGTAAAATCAGAACAAGATTCTAAAATCTTACCTTGAATGGCAAGGAGAGCAGTACGAGCAGCTTTGATCTCAGCCTCCTTCTTGGTTGTTGCAGCAGCACCAATGTACTGAATACCACCTATCTCCACAGTACATACATAGGGAGCAGAGCCCACCGTCTGTCTGGAACACACATAAGATGGAATGGCATAGTTCATTTTTTGCGCATATTCTTGGAGCATGTTCTTGCACAGACCTGTTTCATGCTGCAAAGTAACCAGCAACATTTTTAGTTAAAGAAGTTAATAAACAGAAATCAGATTATTTTATATTCCTTTTTTTTTTAAATCAATTAACACCAAATATTCACCCAATTTTTTGTTTTACCTACTTACAATATGAAATTCATTAGTTCATCAAGTTAGTGGATAAGACTGAAAATTTCTCAGTATAATAACACTGAACTCTTTTGTCTATTGGCAAATAACACAACACTGGTACGACAAGGTTCAACCAAATAAATGTAAAAATACATATATGCCCTAAATTATGTA
This sequence comes from Rhynchospora pubera, assembly GCA_028095005.1. Classification (NCBI taxonomy): domain Eukaryota; kingdom Viridiplantae; phylum Streptophyta; class Magnoliopsida; order Poales; family Cyperaceae; genus Rhynchospora; species Rhynchospora pubera. Next base: position 81,971,467 of record CM051462.1, on the reverse strand, counting down.
GAGTCAGTCAAAACTCTTCATGGCCAATTCACATGTCAAACCTGGATGCATCATTACAAGTTTCTGGTTTTGTCCTTAATCAACGTAGGATGCTTCTAAAACAGTAATTACAGAGATTTAGAGGGGGGTTGTAAAAAATCACTTGAACTAGAAATACGAGCACAATCTGTCTTTTTTATTAAATAAAACAAAAGTTGGGAATTGCTCATGGCGCACCTAATTGCTCATTCAGTCCCAAATTTTTTTTTTGAAATGACCAAAATACCCTCCACTCCAGCGTTAAAAAAAATTGGGAGTGAATGAGTAACAAGGGCGTGCCCTGAGCAATTCCCACCAAAGTTACATTAGTCGAATAAAGTACAGTAAACCCCAGGAATTGCTGGAATCTACGAAGACCAACAAAATATTCTATCCAACAGAGAATTAGGTTTGCTCTCAATGTTCAGGATCCATTGTACATGATATTGAAAACGGGGAGCACTCAATGTGTAGGACTCGTGAGTCTATTTTAACAAAGCCTGAATACAGGATGCACTTGCATGCAATACAGCACACTGACAATAAAGCCATAATATTAGAGGATGGTTTATTTCCTCCAATTATTTTACTGTGCTTCCTCCGATGAACGAGTATAACAACTGTAGCAGCTCACAGTTTTGTGAGCAAGCTAGTGCTGCTCCTCTTTCTTCTAGAATTTGATTTCTGAATGTACCAACAAAAATGAGTATAACACTATAGCGAGCACATGAAAGGTGGTTTCTGAATAAGTAAATCTTAGTTTGCTAACTCTGCAGATTGACATTCCAGTTTTCAAACTTCTAATTTGAAATTAAAAAATAAAATAAAAAGGGTCTTTCATAATTACTAATCCAAAGTCCAAACATCTCGGAACAAAAAATAAATAATAATAAAAATAAATAAAATAAAGCTGACCCTCAGCCCAACATGCATCCCAAAATTCGACATTCACATATTATCAATTTACAGTATTACCTCTCTTGTAAAATGGATATCCTTCTCAATTTCTCATAGAGAATGAATAATAAATTAATAATTAATGTACTTAAGAGGGAGAGATAGCATACTAGAGCAGGGATGCATTCGGTCAATTGGCCAGACTTGAGAATCTCCAAAAGCGCCACCTCAGCAGCAGACTGCTCAGCTACCTTACGAGTGCTAAAGCCAGGTAGAGAATCATATCTGACATCGTTCACCACCACAGTTGACCGAAATATGGGGACATGAGAAAGCCCCTCTTTCAATGTGTGGTATTCTGGTGTTTTGAAACCAGCCTTCTGTGCATATTCTTGTAACCGGCTTTTGAATACATAGCAATTACCCATACCTGAAAAAAATCGTCCACAATATAAGGACAAAATAATGAATATTGCTCCTTTTCTGCATTTTAGGAGAATGTTTTGCAAAGTTGCAAAGTTCTCCTTGCATTGTCAGAATGTCACTAAATTACAGAAAATAAAAACCCAACCATATATAAAGGAAGCTCCCAATTTCTCTTCTTTAGAAATTAATTATTTTATTCAAATTATGCTTGGTAAAACCAGCTTGTTGTACCAGGAACATGATTTTTGGCATCCTAGCACCAGATATTTGCTAAAAACCTCCTGTCCAAACTTTTGTGACCTTTGTGGTTCGAGTTGGGGTTTAAAAATTGAAGTTTGACGGCTCATTAGAGCTTAACGGGCATCTAAAATGATGCAAATTACTAAAGAAGGAATCCAAAGAGCTGATCACTTCTAATTTTCTTAAGAAGCTATGCTTTAGTCTCTAGAAATACCTCAGGAAAGCTGAGTGATCATAAGGAGAGAGAAATAAGCTAAAAATAGAAAATTTTACTATAAAAAAATAAGTAATAAGCTTCACATTTCCTGTTTTAGAGCTCAGTAAAGAAAACCTAGAAAACATCCCCCTATAATAGCAATCGTCTCAAATTTGATCTCACAAAATTCTCCATGATCGAGCGTCCTTGTGTAGTTGTGTGTGAGAGAGGAGAGAGAGAAGAGAGCCTCACCACTGGTCTTGCTCGGTGGCGCACCGGATTCCATGGCGAACCTCTCTAGGGTTTTGTTAGCTGGCTTGTGTACTTTGTGTTTCGGTTCAGAGAAAGAAGTGAATGTACTGAGAGAAGTTGAAGAAGCAGAGAGAGAAAAAAGGGAAGAGGCACCGAATCTGTGAATGAGAGAGGTGAGGTGATGTGTGCCGTTTACAACTTGAGAGGAATTGAACTTGAAATGGGCCTTGTCAGGCTTCATACTCATGGGCTTTCATTGGGTTTAAATACAACCTATACAAGGAAAATGAAGATCAGCCCATATATAATAAGACCCAAGCTAACTAGCTGAGATCAGCCCATATAGGGAAATGAAGATCAATCTTAGTTAGTTACCCAATTTATGCCCCATTTTTCCATGTATCAATTTTCATTTTTGAAATATCGGATTTATTATTTTTGGTTTTTGTCCATGCAATAAAATCATATTCTGCTTTTTATGGGAGATTTGATTACTTGCAATAGATATTTAGCATCTTGAGTCATTTATATTGTATAGTCAGGAATAATTTAAGGAGCTGAATGTATGATTTTGTGGTGAGTATTACTATTATATGCGTGCAAACGATCATGTGATTGGTACTCCTGTAAAAAGAAACAAACAGAGGAATCACGAAAGAATCTAGGTAGAAGTAATTTGACAAAAATTATTTTATTTCAGTAGTTGGCAATTCTTGTTCTTTGCACTGAAAAATACCCAAGTTTATAGGCTTGTCGACAAAAATTGAAAGTAAAAAATTCCAGCTTTGTTTTGCCTACAAGAATTCAAATGCTCAAATACATATAGGATGCATACAGCCAATAGACCTGACATACTAATAAGCTAGTTGCACTATTTTTAACATTTTTTTCTTAATTCGTTTTTGTTGCGGTGCACCTCGTTCAAACAACTACATTAAAAAAAATAGATAATTAATATCTCTAAGGCCCATTCCTTGATTGGTTGCTGTCAGCCTCTTTGTACTCTTCTTCCTCCATGGTATCACAAATGCTCCTCCCTCGGGTCTCCGGCAGACACACCGTGAACAACCCACAACAGCATATTAGCAATCCAAATACCCCAAATGACCAGAACTTCTTCTCTCTTCCTTTGACAACTAGCATTGGAGCAAGAACACCGCCTAGCACCAACGCCTGCCGTATCAAAGAAAGCGCAGAGTTCCGGACGCAAGTTGGGAACAACTCTATGCTATATATCATGATTATATTAAAACATGTACAAGTGCTGAAGAATGACACAACCTCAAGCACCATTTGTACCTTAGCAGGTATTATTTCATTGTTTGCAATGCAACATAAACTGAAAATGCCGCTTATTGTTGTCAAAGCGAGCAGCGAGCTGCGTCTGTTGATCTTACCAACTAGAAGGAATGTCACCAAAGAGGAAGGAAATTCCGCAAGAGCATTGAATGTCACACTCAGATAGAGGTTTGATCCGAGGTTACCAACATTTAAAGGCATGCCATAATAGACTAGCCCGACTCCAAAGCCGACCGTCATGATGGCAGTGAGTCGCCTTGTGGCCCATTTTCTGTCCCACAACATTTTCATAGTTGAAAGTGCACCAGTTTCACATGACGGTTCATCAAAATACTGTAGTTTGGAAAAGCTTGAGGTGACCATATTGCCACTGAGCGCTGCGAGTCTTTTGAGTGTTTGTATCGCTTCGTCCTTGCGACCCCGCACCAAAAGCCACCTGTTAATGGAGGATTCAATCGTTCACTTTTTAATTGTTATAGTACATTATTGAGTAGTGAGGCTAGTAAATCCAAACAATTTGTTATTGAAAATATTTTGTTACATGTGCAGCTACGTGTATAGAGACAAATTAGCTCCCATATGGATGTAACAAAGTAGGAAGTAGGAACAGTACTAACGACAACTTTCCAATTTGGAATATGACTATATGCCTTTTTATATGCATATTGATCTCCAAATTGGTCTTTAGCTCCAACAATATAGAAAGCGATAAACAATGCTTTCGTGTCCATTCAGAAAATTTTAATTAGAATCCACTCATCCAGTAATTTGTCCATCGATCTAGCTAGCTTCAGGATAAGTGTAAACTTAAACTATAGATGATGGTGGCAAACATAAGATCAAATGTCAAATTCTTATTATTATTAAAATAATTTTACTTTCCAAAAATAACAGTTATGGACATGTGATTTTAATTAAATTATAGAAATAACAGCTATGCTTTGATCAATGTAAAATAAATAAGGCAAGAAATCTTGTTTAACATACCTTGGAGACTCTTGCACAAAAAAATGGACCAAAATGGCATAGCAGAGAGAAGGAACCGATGTCCAGAGATAGATAAACCTCCACGACATCATTCGGCATAGGTATGCTATCAAAGGGAGTGATAAGAAGCCCAGTGTGAAGCACACAAAACTGAAGACACTGACAACTTCTCGCCATTTCTTCCCGACGATCTCTGTACATAGAACCATTGCACATGTTCCTACAGTAGCTCGAGCACAACCACAAACAAATCTCATAGATGCATAAATCCAGATGTTTGGAGAAAGGACTGCTGAGATTCCAGTCATTGACATAGCAAGACAAGAAATGACTAGCAACCTAGCATGATGTAATAAACTAGAATTAGTGTGTGTATGCTCTTATTAATTACTTGTTTTCATGTAATTATTTACATTTTTTATAAAAATATTTTTTAACTTAAAAAGTTGAGCGGTGTATATAATCTCCTGACAACTTTAGTATATATATATGTAAACTGACAAAACAATTAATGATCTGGACGATAGAATAGTTTATATGTGAACTGATAAATTAGTATAGACTATAGAGTATATATATCATATGCAGCTGGCAATCGGGCGATGTATTTTTTATTATATATAAACATTGTTTCATTTATCAATATAAACAAAACAGAATGGCAATAAGCCGCTGTCTGATAGAGATACAACCCTCAGTAAAGTAATTAAGGGAACCATTTAAAAGGAAAATTTTCAAACAGAAAATAATGGAAAATCATGAGAAGAAATTGTATTGTTTGTGCATGCATATGTGTTTAATGAAACAAGAGAACTACAGCTGTCTGTAAAATCCGTTCAAACTAACATGTATGAAATCAGTCGATTTTGAAAAAAAATAGAATTTATTAGTAAATAAAAAGCAGATAAGTGCAAAGTAACCTTTTTCTTCCAAGAATGGAGTCTGCTAATGTAGAGAGCAACAAACCACCAATAAGGCACCCCATGAAATATGCCGATGCCGGCAATGATATGAGCGCTGGAGCCGAGCACTTTAAATCCCACTCGGAAACCACAGAGCTGTCAATCGGTGCATCCCACCCCCAAGAGCTTCTGTCGAGGTTGCATGGGCTTGAAGAAGAAGCACAAGCTGTGTCGTCAGGATTCTTGCAGTGCCATGTTGGCTCTACATCAGTGAAAACTGAGATGAAAGTCTGTTGTGCATCAAAGACCCATGCGAGAGCGACTAGCAGGGACGGGAGGAGGTGGGTCATACGTGGTCCTGTCATGCATGATTCAATTGTGTCATCGATCGACGAGAGGAGAGGAGTAGTTTCATCTGGCATTTTAGAGAGGGGAGCAAGAACGATTGTGATTTGGTTTCGCAGTAAGAACTGAAAAGAGCATGCAGACTATGCAGTGGAATGTATTTAAGAAGATGAGGAATTTAATTGCATTTTAACCCTTGTAAAATTTAAGCATTAAAGATTGGTCTGTATGAGGTGTAGCCCGAAAGGCTTATAACATGTCATCAAGTCGTTGCTTTATTTAAGTTGCAATTAAAGATACAAGACATCGTCCTTGAAAAGTCATCAACAAAATATAATTTCATGAGAAAATCGTTTTTCATCACAATAATGATTTCAACTGTTGATTCGACAAACTAAAACAAATTTAATGACATATGTAATAAGTCAGCATTAATAATTTTATTTTTGGCAGTTCAAAATTTGCAATTTTTTAAATTTTAAAATCAAAATGTGAAATTTCCATCTTGGAACTTTGATTGCTTTTCTCTAATTTTACAAGCATAGAATTTAAAAATATTATTCATTATCTAAAGTTGCACAAGCATAATATGATATTTTATCTTTAATATATTTAAAATTCAGAGTTACTTCCATAATTTTAAGTTTTCCTTTCATATTTTCAAATTGAGATCTTTATTTACGTATCTCAAAATCAAAATAACAAATTTTAGGCAAAATAGGATATAACCCCCTTTCATTCTTCTTCAATCATAAATTAATAAACCCCACAAATATTTAAAATTGGTTATAATCCCTTCAAATCTTGTTACTAAAGATATAAACCCCTTTGAAACAACTTAATATTTTAAAAGGTTAATAATGATGCTTTCGATAATTTCATATTTCATCTTCTTCAAATTTGCTGCAAACCTAAAATTCAATCTTACTTTTGAATTTGCAACATCGGAAATGATGGCAATTTTAAATTTACTTCCAAATTATTTTTTTATCGCAAATGAAATAATATAAAAATTGGAAAAAAAAAAGTTACAATTATAGTTGTACACAAAATGAGAAGAAATTTAGAAAGATGGAAAATGGAGGAAGGAAAACGCAAAATCGAGTTAACGTAATATTTTTCGTATTGTCCTTGCATTATCAAGGGATTATATATATGTAGGGATTTGTCTTATCTAGGGATTTAGTGCTTTTCGAATTGGATTTGTCTTATCTAGGGATTTTATGCATGCATGCTCTTTGGTGTGGTATTAAAAGCTGTTCATCAATGCTCCACAATTTGACACATAAGGAGCCATATAGTATATGCAAAATCAAATCTAATATAAAAGTGATGATGGTGTTTAATCCAAACGAGAAATAAAAAATAACAAAATATTGGATAATTTAGGGATCCAATCCTATTTTCTTGTCTGAATTATATTCATGCTTCGTTTGTTGTTGACAACAATTCCTATTGTTACGTTATTAATAAAACTTTCATTTATAAACACTATGTTGCAGTGGTGAAGTCAGGATTGAGAAATGGTGAAATTGAAATTTGACTAAATTAAATTGAGAACCAAAAAATAACAAGTTTAAATATATATTAATTATTTGAAACAATACCAACTCATTAATTTTTCTTAATTAAATATCATCGAGTATAATATTTTGGATCCAGGAGAGGCCCATGAACTTAACTATATAAATTCATCTTAACAAATTAACATATGATTAAAAAAATTATTAGGGGGCCTGCCCTTGCCAGTCCCATCTGTCTTCGCCACTGCTATGTTGAATAATTATAATATCATTATAGACATTATTGTATACCCAAAGTCCAAGCAAGACGAATGGAGCTAGTGAGGTGACCAGAGAAGGCGGCGCCGGATGATAAATCCACGTGCTTTAGCACTTATTAATTAAAGGAAAAATAAAAAAGAAATGATTGTATTTTACGCTTATACCCTTTATTTTGAATCTTAATGGCCACTCATTGGTGAACCATAACAAGTACTTTTGGGGCCCGGATTTGGCGCTGGGATCGAGGTTTTGGAATTTAGAAGAATACAAACATGATTTTATAGAAATTTGTTTGTGAAATGAGCTAAATTTTGCATGTAATAACCTCCTGTAATTTAGTAATGGACCAATGATAATTAAGAGTTGGTGTATTATTTTTTTAGAGGAGTGCTATATATATATATATATATACATCTCCTGGTCATTATATATATATATATCTCCTGATCAACCTTCTTTGTCTTTTTTTTTTCTTTTCAATCAAAGTCCGTAGGCACCCCATCCCAATTAATCTCGCCTAGCGAGAATCAAATCCAGGTCTTTTCGTAGAAAGACATACGTCTCTACCAACTGGACTAGCCAACGGAGACAACCTTCTTTGTCTAGCTAGTAGCTGCCTCTGCCCATTCATTATTGTTGTCTTAATTGTATTAATTTTAACGGATTCAATTTTCACTGAGTAGGGAAGAGAAATAAATTGTATTTCACAATGGGTTATGTGTCTCTAAATAAATTATCTTATTTTCAAAAAAAACCAAAAAATATTGAACTTTCCTAGAACAAATATGACAATTTGGTATGTGTCTATAGATAACATAATTAAAAGGACCAATGAAAAATGGATTTACATGTAAATATACACATAATCAAAATAGTTAATAATTTATTGTTCATGCCATGGTTATTTACTCATTTATTTTGATGTAATCACATACAACTTTCATAATGAAAGAGACATCGGAGGTATAAATTATATGTCCAATTTTTATTGGCGCTTTTCTGAGGCATACATTAGATTTTAGAGTTTTGAAATGACAAGTGTTTTTGTTTGTTACTGAATAGGATAGCTAACAAACAAAGACGAACCGAGAAAAATTGTATTTTGATTGAATTGTTGAATGAAGTTTCAATCAATCTTATCTTCTATCTAATCAAATTTGCAGGAAAAAGAACACACAAAATATCTCATTTTAAACTAAACTGTAATTTATAATTATATGTGAAATTAGCTAGCCCGTGCCATAGTATGACATCGACTATACATGTCTTATTAGTACGTCACTGTAAAAAAAGATGATATTTTTTTAGGTGTATCTTTTAGTGCTACACTAATGGTGTTGTCAAACACGCCTACAATATAATTATTATATTATAGAGATAATATCTTTAGAAAAGCGCCAGCTGCGCTACACGCCCACACGGGCCACACCTCAGGCATGTGGGGACGGAGTATATATTACTATATTATATATTTGTTTGTCCAAAATTTTGGCATTACCATTGTCTCAGCCCTCAGGTTCTCACTTCTCACTATCAGGCTCTCAGCACATAGAAATTTTACCCACCTTCTCGGCAACTTAGCTAAACTTATAGTCTCCGTTTAGATGAATCGGAATTTGCAATTTCGAAAATTTTATATGCCAAATTTATTATAAACAATCTAAACTCTTCACAAAGTTATACATTTCATAATAAATTTATTTCTAAAAATTACAAATTCTCCAAATTTCTAAGCGATCCAAACAGCCCATAATAGTTTAGTTCTGTTTACAAACGAACAGAAATACAGCGACTAAAGCTCTGTGTAATGAAAAGAAATGTTCAGTAATTATCTTTAGACTTTTAAAGAATGAAACATATATCTAATCAAATAGATCGTATATAAATATCACACATTACACAGCACATAAAAATTTACAAATATTTTTCAACATTATTTTAATTACTATATATATATATACATGAAAAAACCAACAGAATGAACGGTCTAAAGTTATTGACAATTTAATTCCTCTTTTGGAAGCTCTTAAAATCAGATTAAATGTTATAATTTTATTGTAGCTTAATTAAATCATATAAAACATATCCCATTATTTCAATTTATAAATATAAGTAAGAGTAAAAGAAATTAGTGTTACTTGGCAGTTGGCACTGGTGTCTGGTTACTCTGGTAACCATTTAAATTAGCTTTGTTGTCGGATCTTTTTGTTTGCAGGCGTGCAGAACTGCAGCTTAGGTGTAGCAGGTTAACCAACTCGCTGCATGGGATACTGCATAGTTTAATACTGATCAGAAGTACATATTGGTGAAAAAAAGCGCAAGAGTTGGCATTTTCCGTTGAGCCCCTCAACTTCTGATTATTAAAATTTCTCGTTTGATATGACCCTAAATATTATAAAAATGTCCATATAATAATTACAGAAAATCTTATAGTCAGAGCTTTTATCCCAAACAAGTTGGATAGGCTAGAAATGACACCCTGATTCTAGTCATTTCTTATATATATTACTGAGTTTTTTTTCATTAGCTCGCCAAGTCTATTGCAAACATGCGAAGTTTAACCCTAAATCGACCTGCTCTTACTACTTAGCTACTAGACCACCTGCATATAAAATTTTGTAGAATGCTTAAAATTAAAATATCTCCCCACGACATGCACACTAGTTATAATAATATTATTCGTCTATCTTGTAATTTCATATAGATAGGTCATGTAAATTATATATTATATAATTTGCACCATAAAAGATGCATGTGAGATTCCAGAACCTAGACACTTCCGTATATGTATTAATTTTATGGTTATTGAAGTAGTTGGGGGCGTTGTATCGAATAAATAAGTTCCTGTTAAAAGTAAAATTTATTTAACATGATTTTGATTGGGTGATTCATATCACTTGGGTCAATTCCATTCACTGCTGATTGTAGATGAGCTGCTCCGTACCGAGGACCGACAAAAAAAAAAATATATCCAAGTCAAATGTACATCCATCGAGTCAAAAAGGTCCATTCAAGTCGCAGACATATATTGGAGGTACATGCAAAACCATCTGATTTTTAAATCAGACGGCTCTAGATACAGCCTGTCATCCCGGTTTGTGCAAATTCCGTTGAGGTCCTTAATTTATCTTCCCATTAATTTTTTTTAGAGAAACTTGACACCAAATTGAGTTGATTGAATTGTCAAATTGCTCCAATCAAATAAAGTTGAATAAGCTTGTCAAAAGACGTTCATTGCTCGATCGCAACTTATTGAGATTAATTTAACTTTAGGTCGATTCCATTCATTCAATTTAGATTTTTAACCAACTCTATTTTTGAGCTAAAAATTCAGAACCGTTTTGCCCGATTTGTAAAGGTTCAACATGAAATAGCACGATAAGTAATATTTATATTATCTAATTTATAATGTATAATATACAATATATTTATTTTTTTGTAAAGTTTTTTCAACATTATTATTAAATCAATAAATGTAATCTAAAAATAATGAATCTTAACTAATTTGCATGTGAAATAAATAAAAAAAATTGCAATAGAGCTAGTGTCGAACTCGAAATTGGATTCATTTTCGAATTAGCTCCATAGATTGAATGAATCCCAACGTGACGTTTGACATAGTTTTTTTTTAATTCAAATAAAACTAGAATCAAAATATATTTGTTTGAGTTCGATTAATTAGCAGACTCTAAATTGGTCATATATATATATTTAGTCCTTAAATTATATATGGGTTGCTGATGTCACTGCCGACCTCTATGGCTGTATATACAAAACGAACAGAACTAGTCCTCAGTTTACAATTATTATTTATAAAAAATGTGTCCACGTCATCAGCGCCACACCCAAAACCAAACAGAACGATTTTATTCTGTTTATTATTTATTTATTTATTTTTATTACAGCTACACCGATTTCATTCGTGGAGGCATGCGAGAGATCAATTCCGTCCAAACAAAAGTAATAAAATTCACAATATGCCACGAGATTACATTAGGATATTCCTACTCCTCATAATAAATGCATTAACGGATAAAAACAATGTATCACCTCAAGATCTAGCATGTATCCATCTTCTATTATATAGTTTGATCGATTTTATTTGTAGCTAAAAGTCAATTGATAGAGACAAAGATATTATCATTTGATTTTACGTCTAGAATGAAAAAAAATCAATTAAAATAACAGTTATTTTTTATTTTAAAAAGAGAGCACATATGAAAATCATCTCAAGTTTTTAAAATATTTTTGTTATATAGAAATGTATATTTTATCGAATTATGTTTAACATATTGATATTTTGATTTTATTTATTTATTTATTTATTTGTTAAAGGTCAACCAGCAGTTCACGTGAACAAGAATAAGATCCTTGCTTCTTTGGATGGGTAGGGAATAGGGAATAAGAATAAGAAATTTCGGTTTGCGTGCTTATTCTTATTTTTGTGTAACCCAAACAACACAAGAATAAGGAACAAGGGTTCTTATTCCTATACTAACAAAATAATGGTATAAGAATAAGGAATAAGGATAAGCACGCAAACGGAAATTCCTTATTCCTATTCCCTATTCCCGGCTTATTCCGTTGCATCCAAACACACCTATAAATAGAGAACAAGAATAAAGGTGTGAACTAGATGCTTATTCAAACAAGACTTATTCATCCCATGAGAGGATCCTCTCCCTTATTCTCGAACAACATTATTCATTCCACTAGCAAACACAAATATATGCGTCAGTTAAATTGTTACAGTTTATAATATGAATTCACATAATTTATGTTCTCAGTTTGGCCTCCTTTATTATTGTGAAAATTTTATATTTTTTAATCTAAGTCATGCATTAATATAATTGTCTTGATATAATTTAAAATGAAACCTTTTTTAAATCAATTTTGCAAAATTAAATAGACGCATAATAATAATCGGCTCAATGAAACTAAATCAAGCATGATTATCAACCCATTAAATATATTAGGTCAGATTTCAACATCTGATGTGAAATATATGGTCAAAGTATGTATTGCATACTAAATATATGGTCAAAGCATGATTATTCTTTACTAAATCAAATAACTCAAATTCAAGAGTATTTTAGACTGGGTGTGTTTGGTTTAACCGTGAACAATGGACGAATAAAGGCCCATCCAATGGCCCAAGAAACAGGCCCACGAACAATTCCCACAAGCCTAAGAAGTTCGCGAACAACCTAGTTCGAGGTGTTTGGTTCGCCCGAACTACGGCTGTTCGTGAGGTGTCACATATATGCATGAATTAAGTTACTCTTCCTTACTACACTACCAAACATTCATATAACACTACATAAATACTTATGCAACTCTTTACTACACAACCAAATGCCTCCATGTTTTTTAGATTTGTTTAAATTGTATAGAGTGCAAATTTTCTAACTTATTTGCTTGTTGTTAATATAGATTTTGTTATTATTTCGTTTGAAAATTTCCAATAAAATTTACGCACTCAACATAAAATGAATTTAGCTAGCGTAGTTGAGTTTTTCATTTTAGATGTGTTATTTAAAGTAAATCTTTTCCTGTTCTTTAAACACCATAAGTTAGCAAGGTTAGAAATTAAAGTTAGTATTTTTGGGATTAATTAGTGTTTGAGATAAAGTTTGTAAATATTAGTTCTAATGTGAGTACTAAGTCCGTTGATCTCAAAGTCGTTTGACAATTATAGGTTAACAAGTTAGATTACTAACTAAAAGTTAGACTAATCTCATGTACGCTAAACGCCCCAACAAATATTCAAGTTTTTATTTGTTAGACGTTCCGGAAAATTCTCATGAGCAAAAATTTTAATATCAGTGTCAGACGTTGATTTTGGCAATCCAATATATAAATTATTTGTTAAAGAAAAAAAATATAACAAAAAGAAAATAAAATTTTTATCCTCCAAAAATTAATTAATCGAAAAATTTTAATTGTTGACCCGATGGATTTTTCTGATAAACTAACTTTCACTAGAGCTTTATCTGACCCGATGGATTTTTCTGATAAACTAAATTTTAATTGTTGACCCGACGGATTTTTCTGATAAATTTTAATTGTGGGCTTTCACTAGAGCTTAATTTGATAAACTAACTTTATATTGACTCCGTTTGGATACGTCCAGAAATAACGGAATAGTATCTTCTTAGACGTAAATTTATTCCTAACCATTTAAATTTTTCACAAAGTTACACACTTTCCGATAGTATTCTTCTTATTCTTTAGCGATCCAAACGGATCCATTATTGAGTACAAATCTGGGCATGTTTCATATATTTAAAAAAGTAAATAAATAAATCTGAGCATGCTATGGGCACAGAAACTGTTGAGCTAGACGCGATATTGGAACACGTACAGAAGCCAATTAAGCTTTCTTTTCCTTTTTTTTTTTTCGACGAGTGTTATCAGCTTATCCCAAAAATTAATTTTGAATTAAGCTTGGAAAAAAAAATGAGAAATTTTGGTATTATCCAATCTAGTCGAATTCGATGAACCTAGGCAAATCCCGGTGACTGAGAAGGGCTGAGGCAGAAGTTACGACAAGGTAAGGAACATTTTTAAGATGGAGCAAAGTGTTTATAATATTTTGAGGCATAAACATAACTCTATAATTTCTTTTTCATAGAACACAGTACAAAGAGGGATAATTTTGAAAATATTTTGAGCTGCAGTACGTACCTCTCCCTCATGCAGTCCATCCTGATGATTGATGCCTAGCTCTATGCTACGGGTGCAAACGGTACACAAATTTATTTCGTTATAAAAAAGAAACGGTAAATAAAATGAAAGGATAGTCGAAACGAAACGGTAAACGAAATGAGTTCCTTTCGCTTCCGTTTCGATAAATAGTGCAATTTTCAGTGTAAAAGAACATTAATTGTTCCGTTCCGTCCAAACGGAAAATATAACGGAATAAAAGAGCATTTTGTTTCTTAAAACGAAATGAAAAACAAAATAATACGATCATATCGTTGATGGAACGGAACGGTAAATGAAATGGCCCATTTTATTGCCGTTGGAAATGTTAAACTTAAACAGGCCTATCGATCGATGTGTGCACTGTATTGTGTTTTGAATGAAGGTGGTCTTTTATGCGCATAACCAAACATCTCTTTGCGCTGGGACAGTGGTCGCAGCAGATTAATTGTTGGTGTAAGAAATATTAATTATACTTTGTTTAGTAGTTGTTGCGTTGCGTGGGATCTACGGTGGCTAAGTCGGTTTTTATTGCTATTGTACGTGATCCGTTACAAGTTTGGTTGTGTGGGTCATGTTGCATTGATATTTAGGATTGCTTATTCGCTTTTGTATGTGTGCCCAAGTTGGCCAGTTGTACCATTTAATTATGTTTATGTATCTCTTCAATCTGGATTGCCGAAGCCTAATTTGGTTGTAACGGCAACTAGTCAAGCTCGAGCGAGTTAACCTTAGTTCAAATTTGATTTAAAATTAATTTGAATTTTGTCGATTTGGATCGAGTTTGTATCTAATTTCTTAACGAGCTCATCGAGCTTAATTATAATATTATATATATATATATATATATATATATATATATATATATATAGAAAGTTTAATATGCACCATAGTGCATAGAGCTTTCTATACACCGCGGATTTTTTTGGAAGTATTTTTGGAAATTGACAAAACTATTTAACTAATCTAATCTGAATATTTAAATCTCATAGAAAATCAAATTTTACAATTTTTGAGATTTTATTACTATTTTTTCTGAATTTTTTAAAACATGTCATTTTTGGAATGTTAAACTATTTACAATATTCCAAAAATGACATGTTTTAAAAAATTCGAAAAAAAATAGTAATAAAATCTCAAAAATGTAAAATTTGGTTTGCTATGAGATTTCAATATATAGATTAGATTGGTTAAATTAGATTTGTCAATTTACAAAAATATCCCCGAAAAAGTCCGTGGTGCATAAAAAGCTCTATGCACTATAGTGCATATTAAACTTTCTCTCTATATATATATATTTCAAGCAAGTAATATACAAATTAATTAATATTTATCAATTTTAATATTAACTTTATTTATAAACTAATATTTTATTCATTTAATAATAATATTTTAAATAAAATAGTATTTGTATGTAATAAATAAATATATAATATATCAAATTGTGTACTAATATATATAAATTAGTTATCAAAATTATATTTCGAGTTAATTTTGAAAAAGTCGAATTTGCTTCGAGTTCAAATATATCGAGCCAATGTCGAATTGAAGTCGAATTTTTCTAGAGCTAGCCACAAGCTTTTTTTGCTACCTAGTTGTTCGGCTAGTCTTCGAAAAGAAAAAATACATCGGGCCTACCTTCTACTTTTGTTGTGTTATGCATGGTGCTGGTCTAATGAACCATTATTGTATTTCAATAATATGCGCTGCTTGGTGGGCTCAATGCTTCTTTAAAATTAAGCTTAAGGGTTAAGAGTATACGGAACTCATGGACTGTAAGTATATATATATCATAGGATTTTTTATACATAATAATTTCAAGTTTCTACGTAAGCAATTAATTATAAGTGAATTTATCTATGAGGCCAACATAAAATTCATCAAATTATTATTATTTTTTATTTGGTGATCATAGAATCTCAACTGGGGTAAAAAAAAAAAAGAAATCTTTCGAGCAATAAATAAAATTTGCAATGTGCTAAAAAAATACTGATGTTTTTAAAAAATGACTTCCATCAAATGTTTTAGTTCATATATACTGATGTTTTCCCGATTTGAAATATGAATTAAATTAATTATAATAAAACGTTGTCAAAATTATATTGTAAATATTTTCATGAAGGATATTATGCTTATGATTTTATATGTTGTGTTCAATTTAACACGAATAAATTTACAAATGACAGAATTTTAAAGATATTACAAATAAATTTTATGTGTTAATGTTGTAGCATTTATTTGCGCAACGTACATGTGAATTCTTTTAGAATTTGCATAAATTCATTCCACATATCTCAAATTTTGGGCTTGCATTCTTACGTCTTATTGCATGTCATACGACTATGCAAGGCATAGCTTTTGGTTCTAAAACACAACTTATTATATGCATTATTTAATATTTTATGTTCTCTTCAACCGCTGTTAGAGAAAAAAATTATTATAGACTTCAAATATATTGCTTCATTTTAGAACATTGAACATAACGGCGTGGTTGGCTAAAGTTTGAAACAAATGGCATATATATTCCCGAAAAAAACACAAACTAAGGCCTTGGGCCATCTAAAAATGGAGTATGGTTGGTGGCCGAGCACAAATTTCTCATTTGTTGGGCTGAATGACGGCGCTCGATCACTAAAAAAACGGAGCTGATAAGTGCAATCAACCTTTTAGACAATCAAGCAATCAAACTCTAAAAATAGAAAAAAAAAATTTCGATCCCTGCCAAATACGGAAACCGCATCTACTTTCCACCTCACCCGCGTCTCCTTTCCCCCTCACCCCGCTTTAACCCTCTATTCTGTCTCTCCTCCCTCACCGGCGCGCAGCCCTACCGTCGCCGTCGAGCTGCCCAGCCCTGCCGTCGCCGTCGCACAGACCTCCCGTCGCAGCCATGCCGTTATCAGAATCATAAATTAAATATTATTTACCCCCTCACTTGTATTAAATACTTCCTTACTACTAATTATTTACTCCCTTATAGCTATTTAGTTACTCTCAAACAACAACAAAATCAGATATGAATATTATTTACTCCCTTACTTGTATTAAAAACTCCCTTACTAGTACTTATTTACTCCCTTAGAGTTATTTAGTTACTCCAAACAACAGTAGAATCAGTTCTAAATATTATTTACTCCCTCATACATAGTAAATACTCCTTTTATACTAGTTATTTACTCCCTTATAGCTATTTAGTTACTCCTAAACAACAGCAGAATCATATATGAATATTATTTACTCCGGCGTTTGTATTATTTACTCCCTTACATTGATCAATTTTCTCCCTTATAGTAATTTAGTTACTCCCATAAAAATGACAGAATCATGCATGAATGTTATTTACTCCCTTATATATATTAGATACTCTCATATACTGATTAATATCATCCCTTATATCAATTTAGTTACTCCCAAGTTGTAACAGGACTAGATCTAAACCTCTTTTCTCTTCTTATCCTTCTTGATTTCTACTTCTTTCTTTCTCAACCAGATCTGATTGGTATAGGAGAGGCAGCAGTGAAGGGAAGCAGAGGTGGAGGTGAGGCAGAGGAGAAGAGAGACTGAGGTGAGGCGGAGGCGGATACGAGACGGAGGAGAGGTGAGGCAGAGGAAATGAGAGGCTGAGGCGGAGGAGAGGAGAAGCGAAGGAGAGGCTGAGATAAGGTGGAGGCGGAGGCGGAGGCGAGACGGAGGAGAGGACAGGCGGACGTGAGGAGAGGGGAGCAAAGGAGGTGGTGGAGATCTGAATCAGAGGGAGAGAGGAGACGAAGAGGATAAAAGAAGGGAAAGGTGAGGCGAGGAGAGCGACTCTCTGATTGCGTGATTGCATAAAATGTTGATAACTGTAAGTAATTCTCCTAAAAAGAAGTCGCCATTGCACGCTTGTTTTATCAAATTATTGCTCTGCTTTTTTTTTTTTTTTCCTTACCTTTCGTTCATTTAAAATCAACTAATTAAGATATCAGCAAACGGAAATAATCCTACAAATTCAACACTAGCACAAGATTTTTGAGTTGAACGATTTAAATATCGTTTATTCAACTTTAATTTTGCGATGTCTTTAGAAAATTTATAATTATAATTAATCAGTTTAATTGTTTTTGCAAAAAGCTTTGACATTCTTTATTTAATATCTTGCAAATATTCTGAACAATTTTAACAGAAACATCTCAAATTTTATTCCTTCAGTATCTCAATACAATTGTTTGTAGACATTCGTCTACCAACCTTGCCAATAGCTTTTTTTTTTTTTTTATCCAGATTGGTCGTGAATTTTCACTTTATTGAAACGACAACATTGAAATCTCTCAATTCTCATCTCTTGCAGGGTTATTAGTCTCTTTAAACTCTTCTTCCTCCATGGTGTCACATATGGTCCTTCCTCGTGTCTCCGGCAAGCACACCGTGAACAACCCTCAACAGCATATCGCTAGCCCGAATACTCTAAAGGACCAAATATTTTATTCGTTAGCCTGAATACACCATCATTTTATTCGTTCAACACGATTATCTTCTGAATTAGTATCCATATCATGTAATTTTCTTATATCAATTCTCCATTGTGAGTGTATTTGATAAAGAGAAAGCGAACTAATTTTCTAATTTTTCATTGATGTGCACACGGCATACCCATGGTCGCTTTGAACTGGCCTGTACAGATAGGATTCATGCTGCCTTATTTTGTCATCTCATATTGTTTTTGTAGCTCCTTTAATGCAAAATGTGAGATGCGTGTAGTGAGATTCTTGAAAAATGGAATGTCGCAAACATGTCGTACTTGAATCTTTTCCCTTGCAAGATGTACTCTTATTTCGTTAAATTCATTCTCAACAGCTAGGCTGAAGGTTAACCGACGGAATGAGGGATGACCATACATATCAGCTGAAGGTTCATGATTGTGTTCGTTCTTCTTTATTTCAACATTCCATATCCCATTCTCCTGCTTTTTTTCCCGCAATTTGAATGGACAGTTTATCAAACGTGAGCTTGTATGCTTCTTTTTACTTTGAACATGTGAAATATTGTTGGTATTTCGATACTTTCCACCTCTATCGCATCGTAAATCTACACACTTGTCTGATTTTGAGCGGAATGTTGACAAGGCATAACCTCTTCTCGAATAATAAGATCAAACACACACAAGCAACTCATCACGACTTTCAAACTCCAAAGCAAGCAGTTGGTCCTCATTACTCATCTTTATCTAAAAGAAAAATTCAATGAAAAATGTAAATGATTTTTATGAATTTTTTTGGCTAATAAACATGGATTATCTCATGCCAGGATTGATAAACTTGCTACTCCAAGGAGCTATCAGCTTTGTTAGAGGTTAATATTCTCCAATTTCAATTACTAGTGTTTCTGTGTTTGTACATTTGTCATGGTACGGTTTTTGCATGCACAAACCAACAAAATTTAAGTTTGGGCATGAATATGTAACTTTTTGTTATGAAAGATTGATTTTCTTTCAAGTTATGTAACTACTATTAATTCTGAAATTAATGACTCAGAGAATCTAAAGAGAATCATTCAAAACGACAACAAATAATTCTGGACAATTAACGAAATAAAATATTAGAGTAGAAATTGTTACCTTTGAAAAGAAGATTGTTGATGAATAAATTTTATCTCCACGAGTAAAGTAGAAATTTCTCGAAACTAAACTACAAATACTAAATTTCTTTGAGGAAAGGAAGGGCGATATGGTTATTGCAAATGTCAAAATTTCTGTATATTATTATGGCAAAATTAGATATAACCCCTGAATTCTTCTTCAATTAGATATAACTCCCTGAAAACTTCAAAATTAGATGTAACCCCCTCTAATCATGATATACGTGGGCATAACCCCTTTCTATTCATTTTCATCATTATTTCTGGAAAAAAAATCAATTCCATAAAATATGACCATTGTACCCTCTCTACCAAAAACGCTTCATCTTCTTCTCACTTATTCTAATGATACTTACTCCTAAATCACTCATCTCTCTGAATAACAATACCAAACAAAAAAAAGCCATCACTAATGACAAAAAATGTACTTGTACTGAATAATGATACGTCTTCTCCTTCTCACTATGGACAAACCATCATCTCTCTGATTTTTCACGATGACCAAAAAGATGGTGTGTGACGATGGCGCTCGTTCCAAACCACCGGTCCGCCTGAGGAGGCCGGCGATAAATGGTTTAGTGGAATTAGAAAACACAAAGAAATGCTAAATAGCAAAGAGGAACTCAAAGAGCCCAAAGGGAAATTCCATTAATTAATCAACTCCCTTTTACAATGACAAGCACCCCTTTATATAGGTGGCGGCGCCTTGGACAACAAGTTAGTATATTTTCAGAAATAGTATCCTAAAAAAGGAAATTTGTAGAAAGAGAAAGAAAATATAAAATTACAAATATAGTAATGTCCTAAGCTAAAGATAGTCCTCGTCAGATTCTGAGTTAGGTTCGGATGAGATTCAGTTCGCGTCGTGCTCGGATGCAACATCCCTAAGTATCCTCGGGAGAGGTCTTGGTGAGATACCCTCGGGTGAGGGTGAGGTCTCGGGTGAGAGATATCCTTTGGTGAGGTACCCTCTCGGGTTGAGTTCGTGTTATACTCGGAACCCCAAGGTACCTCGGAAAATATGTAGCGCCTCAACATACTTCGGGAGAATGACTCACGTCTTGTTCGGATTGGACAATCCGAGTGACCTTGAGTGATTACCTGCACCATGCACCCCGAGGTATCTCGGGTGAATGAAAAATCTCTAAGATATTTCGGATGAAGTACCCCGAGATACCATCTCGGGTGAGCCATTTTTCATATTGCGTCAGCGTGCTAGAAAACAAATAAGGGATTTGATGATGACGAAGGTAATGGTTCTATATTTTGATGATTTACTAATCATGGTTTTAGTCATTTTTCATTCACTTTTTGTTGGCTTCATTTTAACGAAGAAGATTAGGAATTATTTTAAAAACCTAGCAATTAAGAAGGAAGAGGCATCGCCACAATCAGAAAGCAGATGAAACGATACTAGGAAGGGCAATTTTGTCATATTTTTTTGAGTTGATTTTTTTCCTGAAAAAAATAATTAAAATTGAGAAAAAGAATTTATATCCACATACACTATGATTAGAGGGGGTTATATCTAATTTTAAAATTTCCAGGGGTTATACCCAATTGAAGAAGAATTCAGGGGTTATATCTAATTTTTTCTATTATTAAAGGGAGAAAACGGTTGTCTCTTAGTAGAAAATTTAGAAAAAAAAGGAAATATAATTAAGTAAATCAGAGTAAATTTAAGAATATATGCTGCGCAATCTTAATTGAAGTCAAGGGCAATTTAGTCATTAAAAAATATTAAGTTGCGAGAAGTAAAAATCCATTTGTCAAAAGCAATTCCCCTAATTTTTTTGGCGGTCCGATTACATCAAAATTCATGTTTATAGATGATATCCATAGGATCAGATTGAAGCACTGAGAGGACCAAAATCTTTTTAACTTTTTGGTTTATTTTGTGATTCCGTCTCTAATCTTTCTAACTTTTCATCTTTTTAACACACACTAGCCACACCAATTTTTTTTTTTTTTTTGAGAAATGCTGGTGTCTAATATATTGAACGAATGGGTCGGTCTAATACTATCATTTTCACATATTTTTAATTTTCGTATGACTGACCTAAACAATTCAATATATTATTCATATTGAAAACTTATAAGAAACCAAAATTTATATTTTTTCCGAATAATTTTTTACTTACTTTCTAGTATTATAGAAAATTTATGATATGAAAATTATGGATTGTCCAATAACAACGATTTTCTAAAATACCAAAAATAACATTAAAAAAAATTTAATAAAATTTAAAAATTGATTTCTTATAAGTTTTCAATATGGAGAACACATTGGACGGTTCAGATCGGTTATTTGACATTTAAAAATATGAAAACAATCATATTAGACGGACCCTATCCGTCTAATATATTGAACTCTAACATTTCTCAATTTTTTAAACCAATTTTTTTTTTAAAACTTTTTAACTTAGCACCACACTGTCAAAAAAGCTAAAACCCTTCTCCCATGTCGCGCCACCTCAGCAGTGCGGAAGCAAAAGCCAAATCACTTTGTTGAAAGTTTCGGTGGGGACCGGTAATGTTTCCCTAAAAATTGATAAATTGCTCGATTTTTTCAGTTATGATTGTTCAATTTCTTTGACAAGTTTGTTGTGGAAATGATACAAGGAGAGGAAAAGGAATTAGACAGCTGTTCAATTTCTCATTTGTTTTCTTTAAATCCAATATTGATAAGTTCCTTCTTTGTTAATAGCTTGTGGACACAAGTCACTTTTTTGTTTTTCCATCCTTTCTGCTTGGGCGGTTATATATATATGTGCTTTGGATATATTCTATACATGAACTGGATGGATTTGGCTAAAAAAGTGCGGTCATACATTTACCAGTCTGAACCATGTGTGCTGTCTAAACTAAAAAACAAATAATTGATGATCATGTTTCCAATTAGGCTCTGGAGAAAAACACAGACCAGCCACATCAGTCCGTTCTGCATGTACATGACTACTTGTCCTAGAAAGTAAACATAATGTTTCTGAATTTCGCATGTACTGGTTCCATGCTATTTCATAGCAATAGTACATTTAGCTTATGGTAAAGTTGAGATATATCCTGGTAATGTTGTTCTCAGATTAATTAACGTATAGCTGACTTGTATCATACAAAGCTGGCAAGGATGCGTAAAACGATGGAGAATTAATTTACTTTTACGACTTATGGCGGTGAGTCGCCTTGAGTTCTTTGTCACTAGATCAAGAGCTGGTTTTAGATTATATATTATTTTTATGTTTAAACTGTAAAATGTCAGGAAATTTATAATTATGCAATCGGTTTAATAATTGCTTTTGTAAATTAAAAGTTTGGTCGTCTTCTTTTGATTAAAATCTTGCAAATATTGTGAACAATTTTAAACATAAACGTCTCAAACTTTATTCCTTCAATATCTCAATACAATTGTTGGTAGACGATTGTCTACCGACCTTGCCGATATTTATTTTTAATCCAGACTGCATGCTTCTGAATTTTCACCTTATTGAACAACAACATTTAAACCTCTCAATTCTCATCTCTTGCAGGGTTAGCCTCTTTAAACTCTTCTTCCTCTATGGCGTCACATATGGTCCTCCCTCGTGTCTCCGGCAAACACACCGTGAACAACCCGCAACAAAATATCGCTAGCCCGAACACTCCAAAGGACCAAAATTTATTATTTCTTCCTTTAACAACCAACACCGGCGCCAAAACACCACCTAGCACCAGTGCTTGCCGTATCAAAGCAAGTGCGGAGTTCCTGACGCAAGTCGGGAACAACTCTATGGTGTATATTAGGATTATATCACAGCATGTGCATGCGCCAAAGAATGATACCACCTCAATCACCATTTGTACCCTCTCTGGTATTATGTCATTGTTCATGAGGCAAAATAAACTACAGATGCCACTGATTGTTGTTAAGGCAAGCAACGAGCTGCGTCTATTGATCTTACCGACGAGAAAAAATGTTAACAAAGTTGCAGGAAACTCAGCCACGGCATTTAATGCTACACTTAAATAGAGGTTTGATCCAAGGTTCCCGACATTTAAAGGCATGCCAAAATAGGATAATCCTACTCCAAAACTGATCGTCATTATGGCAGTGAGTCGCTTTCGGGCCCATTTTCTCTCCCACAGCATTTTCATAGTGGAAAGCATGCCGGTTTTGCATGTTGGTTCGTCAAAACACTGTAGTTTGGAGAAGTTTGAGGTAATGAGATTTCCATTGAGGGTAGTGATTTTTTTGAGCGTTTGTACTGCTTCATCCTTCCTACCGCGCACTAAGAGCCACCTAGTTATGGATGAAATGGAAATTATAAATAGACTGTTCATTTTTATTGACTAATTAAGTTCAGGGCAACTAATGATTTTTCTGCACTCTAGGTACGTTATTTCCTGTTTGAAGCAAACTAAAAAATTTGATTTCTTATTGAACACAACCCAATGTGCCATGGATTTGCAAATCTTGTAATAGATACAAATTAGCTTGCATATATATACCTAGAGGTAGTAAGAATACGAATAAATGAAGACAAAAGTTTCCAAATTGGAATATGTCCATGTACTTCTTTATATGAAAACGAATCCCTAGTACCTCAAAATAAGAAAGGAAAAAATATATATATATACTGCAGAAAGGACCCCAAGAACTGGTTAAATTGAATAAGTCCATTTTCCACTTTTCCTTTCGATTAAGATAAGGAAACGTTTTACCTATCTCACTTCAAAATAATTATTTTCAGATATTTACTCAGACACATGTATTAGTACTTGTTCATATGTCTAGGTTCAAGGATGGTGAATTCATTATATATGTATGACTTGACAGAAACGAGTAGAATACTTACGTCTACAAAAATTAATCTATTATAATTTTATTCAAAACGATGATGATTGTGCACACAATTGTGCAGTTAACCATTGTACAAATTGTTTGACATGTAATTTCGTTTAAAATTGAAATCAAGTTTAAGTGTTTAACACACCTTGGAGATTCAGGCACAAGAAAATAGACCAGAACAGCATAGCATAGTGAAGGAATTGAAGTCCAAAGATATAAGAACCTCCAAGACATCATTCGACACAGATATGCTATCATAGGTAGTGATAAAAATCCCAATGTGAAGCAAACATAGCTGACAATGCTGACAATTTCTCGCCATTTCTTCCCCACAATCTCTGTACTCAGAACCATTGCACATGTACCAACAGTAGCTCGAGAAAAACCACAAATAAATCTCGTCGCAGAATAAATCCAGATGTTTGGAGAAAAGACTGCAGAAAATTCCAGCCATTGACATGGCAAGGCATGAAAAGACTAGCAACCTTGCATGATATATATTATGTTAGAATTACCGTATGACAAAAATAATTACTTGTTGTGTTTTACTTCAAGGCATTTTGCAATTCTTTTACATGGAAGTAAATGTTTCTATTTATGTAATTTCACCTGTCAGATGGTCCAATTTAATACTGAAAATTCATGGAAAACAGATTTATGGACAATCATAACATTCACCTTGCCATAAATTAATTAGTACAACGGGACGTACGTAACAGGATGTCATTAAATTTAAGCAATTAATATGCAGAATTTCTTTTTTTCTAAATAAATATAGAGTCTAGCCCTCATCCTTATCCCTACTACTGACCA
Organism: Rhynchospora pubera; assembly: GCA_028095005.1. Lineage (NCBI taxonomy): Eukaryota > Viridiplantae > Streptophyta > Magnoliopsida > Poales > Cyperaceae > Rhynchospora > Rhynchospora pubera. The sequence continues at coordinate 81,946,165 of CM051462.1, read as the reverse complement.
ATTCATTAAGACGAGCGAATGTGGACCATTGATTCTTAAAATAGGATTTGATCGGTGGTGTACGTAGATGGTAGCCTCAAGTAAAAAAATCAACTGATCTTCATTATAAATGGAAAGACTAAATTATTGTTTTTTATAAAATAAAAAAAAATATCAATTACTTTATTTCTTTATTTGCTCATATTCGTGGCATCTTTTGCTATTCTTTACTTTAAAGCAGAAAATTTAAAATGCCCCTCAATATATCGCATTAGCATGAAAAACTTAAAATATGAGAAGTGCTCCTGCATAATAACTAAATTATAATAGGTTGTCTGCCATCACTAGGATATGATTTTTTTTTTTTTGCCATATTCTTTTTCTCATAGATCGAGAATATTTCCCCTAAATTATATATAGTGTTATACAAATGTTTGGATTAAGGCAAATAATTGGCGGGGTAATTAGAGAAATTTAACTATTTCAAAAAGAGCACATCCGAATTTTAGTGATGTTGTTTGTAGGAGTATTCATAAGAACTAATGTTTATATATATATTTTTTTATAAGGGTACATGTCTACATGAAGTATTGGACCAATTAATGAGAAGGGATGAAAATTAACAGCCACCTTTTTCTTCCAAATATGGAATCTGCTAATGTAGAGAGCAGTAAACCACCAACAAGACAACCCATGAAAAATGCCGATGCCGGAAGTGACACCAATGCTGGAGCCGAGCACTGTAAATCCCACTCGGATACCACGAAGCTATCTGTCGGCATGTCCCAAGCCCATGAGTCTTTGTCAAGGTTGCATGGGCTCAAAGAAGAAATGCAAATTGGGTCGTTTGGATTTTGACAGTGCCATTTGGGTTCTGCATCGGTGAAAACAGAGATGAATGTTTGTTGTGCATCAAAGATCCAGACAATCGTAACTAGAAGGGAAGGGAGGAGGTGCGACATGCGATGCCCAGTCATGCATGATTCGATCATGTCATCGATTGATAAGAGAAGTGGAGAGGCTTCATCAGACATTTGGAGAGTAATCTATTGAATGGATTTGGCTGCTAGGGTCTGAGAAGTGTATGAAATGGTGATGTATTTAAAGAGAGGAGGAAAAATAGTTACATACAAGTCCATTGAGAAATTGAATATTACAACATCCAGATTTGGCTTAAGTTTTTTTTTTTTTTATGGGGGTTTAATTTCTGTATTTGTAAGTATTACGTACATGAAGATCATGCAAAAATAAAAATTGTAAAAAATAAATGTAATAGGCGTAATTACTTAAGTTAGGAATGCTGTTCTGACTTGGTAAGTGCCAGAACATAATTTATGTAAACGGAAATAGGAAATCTCAAAAATGTAAGTCTCTTTCTTTCCCGTTAGTCCAATCTTCAGAAGCAGCTGCGGATCAAATCATAACCAGTTTATAGTACTTCTAGGTACCTGTATTAGGTTTATAATTTATTATATATTGTAAAATCATCCAAAGTAGTGAAGTACACAAGTATTATCCTCCTGTCTTATAAGCATTTCTGTTGTACCAATTAGCAACAAGGTACGCAAAAGACCCATGAAATTTCAGTTTCCAGTAACAACAGAAATGGCATCACTGTTTCATCATTAATTATTATTAGGCCTACACTGTTTCATCTTTTTTACTGCTTATCTCTCTCATTCACTGTCATGGCATGTGCACCACCACCAGCTGCTCTTTGCCTCTTTCCTATTTCTTCATCATAACTAACGAATAAAGGCCTTCGAATATGTATGATAAGTCCATTAATTGGGCCCAGACATATTAGCATTAAACCCAGCGTTGTCATGATTTCTCCTGCAGAAATGAGTAAATGCGCGGATGCATGAATGCACCGACAAGTAAATGAGTAAATGCACGGATAAGTAAATAGTAAATTAATATACAAAGCCAATGACTACTCAAATAAGTAGGTGTACATGGATAAGTAAATAAAAAGCGCTTTAAAATTGTTAGTGCAATTGTGCAAATTTACGCTCATGCGCCTCAGAAATTTGGACTTGTATGGTCATCCATTGTGGGGACTGGGAGTAGCAAGTACAACTGCCAAAGAGATCTGTATCATTGAGATATAATACATCTAAATACTATTACCTTTTTTTAACTATATTTAAAAAAATAATAAAATGAAGTGTGCAATCTGCAATGGCTAAGTGTGCAGGGGTGTCAAACGTGTTATGTGGCAACGGAACAGGCTGTTCCGTTTGCCGTGCCACAAATGAAACGGCACAATTTCAGCGTTCCGTTTGCCGTTTCATTTACCATTTCGCTAAACGGCATGTACAAAATATACGATTTCAATAAACGGCATGTGCTATTCCGTTCCACTACCCATTCCGTTTGACGTTCCATTATCGAAACGTCACAATGTTCGCTGCCACTTACCGTTCAACTTACCGTTAACGTGACGGCATAACGGCGAAACGGTTGCCGTTGACACCCCTAAGTGTGCACGCGCTCTACAATAGTCTCGTGGCATTATATTTTATGGATGACTCAGAAAAATAAGTGTGGAAGTTCAAAACAATAGCTTAGTGTTAATTTTACGATGGTCATTTTTGTGCTTTGAGAAGTACAAAATATGAGTATAATTTACAGTTGTTAACATGCGCATTTTATATATGCAGTCAAGAAGCATAACTGTGGTCGATAGTTTTGTGTCTAAAATTGATAATAATGCATTAATTGCATAATTAACATGTATTTCTTGTGCAATAGGCAAATATATATTATAAGGTATGTGAAAAAAAAATACATAGAGAGTATTTAGAAATGATTTCATGCAAGTTAATTAATCGGAATTGCTTAGGACCATCCCAGAGATTATATCATCCCCATCATCCCCGATTTTCAGAAAGAGAAAACGTGTGGCTCTCCTTCCGCGTACGCCGTGTCTCCCCTCTCCCGCGTGAACTAATCCCTTTCCCCTCTCGCGTACACTGTCCCCCATCCTCCCTCTCACGTACACTGCCCCCCCTCCCCCCTCATCCCTCTCACGGACGCTGTCCCCCCCACACTCCCTCTTCCCCTCCTACACACTTCATAACTGTTGAAGTCAATATAATTAAATGTTGAAGGTAATATCCTAACTGTTGAAGTTAACTCTCTGGCCAAGAATTTCATAATTCGGAAATCAAACTACACGCCACGAACATCCTCTATGTACTGTTGAAGTTAATATGTTATATATGTAACTGCTGAAGTTAATATATATAATTGTTGAAGTTAATATATATAACTGTTGAAGTTATATGCGTAATTGTTAAAATTATATATGTAGTTATTGAAGTTATATATGTAACTGTTGCAGTTACTATATATAACTGTTGAAGTTAATATATATAACTGTTGAAGTTATATATGTAGCTATTGAAGTTATATATGTAACTGTTGTATAATATGTTATATATGTAACTGTTGAATTTAATATATATAACTGTTGAAGTTAATATATATAATTGTTGAATTTGACATATTTAAATGTTGAAGGTAATATTTGAAGTGAGCATATTTAAATTGTTGAAGTTGGCATATATATTAACTTCAACATTTAAATATTTTAACCTCAACAGTTAGAATGAGTTGGGGGAGGGTGGGGGTTGGGGAGCGTATGCAGGAGGGTGGGAGGGGGGAGGGGGGGCGAGCGTACACACGCGAGAGAGGAGAGCGAAAAAGAATGAGTATTGGATTTCCGTATTTAGAAAACGCGTAAATAATTGTTTCCTAAAATAAAAAACGTGTGGGGATAATGGAGATGACAAATATCGGGAATGATCCTTATCACCCCGTTAATTAACTATGATCGTTATATTATACATGCTTGTGGATTTGTGGCATTTGCTGCCTTGTGGAAACTAAAGACAAGAAACTAGGCAGCTTGATTTGGTACATTAACAAAAAACATGCTAATTTTAAATACACAGTATGCATCAAAGATTTAAGCATAAGGAGCTAATATTGGATTATTTTCAGGTAAATCTACAGGGATTTCGCCTAAATGTGTGAACAGTCGTTATTTATGCAAATAAATGGTTTCCAAATGATATCATGTCGTTGTCTTCGACATCAACAGTAGAGAATAGAATTTTGACGATCCATTGTCTTGATTTTTATTTTAAGCAAATATCGAATTTTAAAGAGAGGTACTTCTAGTGTTAGAGAATTCTATATATTTTCCATTATATTAGATTGATATAAGTAAGACAACAAGGTTTCAATTTCTTCGTAAGTAGAAGTATATATAAAATTTGACATACACCTTGAATTTTAGGTCTTGCTCCATAAACAAAAGGGAAGAGGAAGAGTAAGGAAAGGAAAAATAAGGGAGAAACTAGTGTTCATCTCAAATTTGGGGTAATAAGATTGATCAAATTTTTATATAGAGTTTATCTCTATTATTCTTCAGTCATTCAGATTTCCATTATATTTTTTGAGTTTGGAAAAATGTGAACTTTTTCACCTCTTCCCTCACCCGCCCCCCTTCACCCCTTCTCTTTCCTCACCCTCCGCCATTCACCCCTTCTGGAGACTGGAGCAGACCCCTTGAGGGTCAAAAAAGGGAAATGCTCCGCTCACTCCTCATTTGGAGATACGCCAATAATGACCTAAATACCCTTAATTTTTAAATAATATATTTTTTTTCAAGTGCAATGAATCAAGATCATTTTAGTCCTAATAGAAAAATTTTAGAGTGAATCTTCGAAATTGAGACGTGAGAGGAGCAATTCCCGTTAAAAAAAACAAAAAAAATGTTTTAAAATTATAGCGTGTGTGAAACTAGCTACACAATATGCAATAAGTAAAAGTTTGTTGTCCCTTATATTGGTAGTTTCATATAATGAAGTCTCTCATGGAATCTTATCGTATAGGGAATCCTGAGTATACGGCAGTTTTTAATTTTCAAAAGACCATGCTACAAATCGATTTCAGTAGAGCTGAATAAATATGAACAAAAAATGGCAACTTTTTTAATCTCAGTTGAATTGTTAAACAAAGCCGAATCATCCCCCGAGTAAATTGTCAGGTAAACGTTAATACATAAAGAAGAACGGTCCAGTACAAATTCCTAACCCAAGCATTCATGTGAGGACGAAGCATATTTATATATTGTTATTTCTCCTGTACTGATGCAAATTTCAGCGCTCATCACATGAATAATTTATTACATGGTCTGCATTATGCAAATATAGTATACAATTATACTCTGCACAGACTGCACTTTACAGAGGTGCATACATACGAACAGTCTGATGTCCAGATAATACTATCCAATCCACATACAACCAGTCCAAATTGTTGTCCAAAAGTGAGAAAAATAAAATAAAATTGAAGTTTTCTGCGGGAGAGCAGGGTGCTGAGTTATCAATTTTCTAATAAAAAAATAAGTTAACTAATAAGAATGAGTAATTTATTTTTCCTTTCACAAGTGAAGTGGATATTGAATTTCTACCAAAATAAAATAAAATAAGTTACAACTTTTCATCTCATGCATTACTAGTTCTCTACTACTTAATTGGTACTCAAGGACCCAACATTTTATTAGAGCGCAATTATTTGACGATATTTGCTCGATAACACTGATCAAATGTTAAAACATGAATATATTAGAACGAAACTATCATAGTTAACAAGGTTCGTTTATTTTTCTATCTCTTGTTCAAGTATCAAATAAACTCGAAAATTTATAATACTTATATAAAAACGCAACGCTCATTAAACTAAATAAGATCGACAGTTTGAATTTTACGTTTGAATTTTTTTATTTGAAAAAAAATAAATAAATAACAAAACGTTGTCATTTAGGACAATCAAAATGTTGACATTGGAATCTTCCTCACATGTTTTTGTAGTTATTGAACATGAGCAGTGTTGCTACTGACATAGACACGAGAGCCTCCTTGAGTGTTATTTTTGTACTTCGTTGCAAAAAACCTCATCCTTGAATCGCCCTTTCAATCTACTCGTTTCTCCTATACAATTTACACACTCACAATGAAAAAACGACCTTCAATTAGTCTTATGCAATGAGATATTTCATCGACGAGTTTTCAATTTATAACCAAATAACCGAAGTTCGTTGAAATTCGAAACGTTACTAATTAAATGAAGGTTCGGATGATTGAGGGCATGGTTAACGACAATGAAAATATTGAGTAACAATATCAAGGAACTGTAAAAGGAAATGATAAGAAAACTAAACCCATTGGAGTCATTGTTAAAGACAACGAACATATTGAGCAATAATATCGACGCATTTTTAATAGCAGGTGATAAGAAAGACAACCAAATATTATAACGCTGAGGACTAAACATTATTAAAGGCTTCAACAGCATCTGCCTACCATAGCATGTAGACAGTAGACAAACAAATAAATCTTCTGAAATTTCCATTTCAAATGGGCCTCTTATTGTTTAATAATTGCATCTGCCAAGTACAACAGAAACCGGATAGAAAGCTGCCACTGCAGTACATACATTTGTTTGTATCCCTTGTATTATTTATGTTAGAATCCAAAAGGATGAGCCCCACCATTACAAAGGCGTGAGACAATCGAAAAAAAAAAAATGGGAAAATGTGATCCAAGGTAGGTCATTTTTATATTCAACATCTCCATTTGGATAGGTGTGGGAAGAAGGGAAGAAGTGGAAAAAAAATATTGAAAAATATGTAACTTTGTGAAGAGTTTGGATTGTTTATAATAAATTTGGACCTTCTTCCTTCTTCCTTCTTCCTATATCCAAACGGTGCTATAGGTTTTTTGTGACGTTCTAAATGGAACAAAGAAGACCATTATCTACCTCTGAACTTATAAATAATCTACAGCAGTACAAAACTTATTGCTACAAGAAAGCAAACCATAAAGAAAGTTTGGGAATGTTACAAGGGAGAATATATTCAATGAAAAGGCAAAATCAATGTCATACAAAAAAATTGAAATCTCATTACACAAAAACTGAAACAATTACACAATGTGTTCCGTGCTTTTTTCTCTAACCTTGAGTTTGGCGGTGAATTTGGAGAACCCAATCAACATAGCTTGCAGCCCCTGCAGATTGATCTTCAGCAAGGTTGGAAAGAAGCATGAATCCCTCTCTTGGTTGCTCACCTTGCCTTATTATGTGGACTAATTGGTGACATGAAGGATCTTTTTGCCTCATAGTCTTTAATACCTTCATTAGTTTCTTTGATACTTCGCTTCCATTTTCATTCAATTGCACCTGAAAAATGTGTTATCACCTAGTTTCTTAGAATAACAATTTTTAATAGTTCTATATTTCTAATGATAATCAGCTTTTGCATACTTCATCAAATAGAACAAAAGGTGCCACAAAGACCAGTCATTTCAACACAAAAAAAAAAAAAGATTAGTGGTCCCTGGCTGAAATTCAAACATAAATAGACAACCAAGCAAACACGAATCAAGAATATAAAAGGGATAAAAAAAATCCAATTTCAGGTACAAAAAGTACAACTGTGAAGTAGTAAAAGAACTTGAGAGATTTGATTGAATGTGTAACTTTTAGAGGCAAACAGTGCTAAGAAGAGTATCATACCTTAGAGAGATCAGGGAAATTAGCAAGGTTGCCTCCAAGTATACCATTAATAAGGTCGGGAGATAACATCCTTCCCAGCCACAAAATAAAGCTTAAACCATTATTCAAGAGATAGAGCCCTCTTGAGTCTAAGCATTGTACTGTCAGGGGAACTTGTGTCAATAGCTCGTCTATGTTCTCCTTCTCTGATGGCTGAAGAAACAGAAAAGAAAATTTGTTTATGCTTTTTTGTTTTATGTCGCTGTCCCTTTCTCAAAGGAGTTGAACTACAATTAGTAATCTGCTGACCTCATTATACATCCAAACAACACCCACTGTGTTTGAAGCCACACCAATTTATATTATAAGTTGCTAGGTCATTGAACTTGTCATGAATGGACTCATTCTGATTTTAATATCAAAAGGATAGGAACATGACACCTTTTTTTGTAATTTGCATAATTCGTGGTGGAAAAGGTAAAAGATCTGCAAAGTAAATCTAAGTAAAGCAGAAAAAAAAAAACCTTTGTCAAGACCTCATCCATACGATACAAGGCAGGGTAGAGAAGCCGAAGAGTGCTGGTGATAGGAAGCACCATCATGGTGTACCCTGCCGCACACCTCTCATCCAGTGATACATCTGCATAGCCACCTCGTAAAGCCCATGACTTGCAGAGAGAAAGGATGTAAAGGGGAAGGTATTTTAATGAGTCAGGAAAGATGAGTCGACCGCTCAGTCGGTGTTGTACTGCATAGAGGTTGCGGTACTCTTTGAAGCTCTTTACCAGCTTCAACTGAAGCATCTGGCGCGCATCCTCTAATTTGCTTGATAGTGTTGTTTCCACAGCTGAATTTTAGAAAAATGTGATAAATAATAATGCTCCTTTAACACATGTACATCAGAGTATTCACATTCAAATATTTGTTTGCCTAATACTAATAGTATGGCTTTAGACACATATTTGAAAATAAGGTAAATTGATGCTTCTTTTGTATGCATGCCCTCATAGAAATTTCCTGTTAATAATATCAAGTAACATCTTTCAAATATTTGCCCTTATGTCATGAGTGAACACTGAACAAAGTAATAATATATTTGCTTCTGCAAAGGTTCCTCAAAAAAAGGTGGCTTATAACAAGATAACATTGTCATGTAGTAAATTTGTACAATTTGCCCATGTGAACACATTTGAAGTTCCCTTATTTTATAAAAGTTCCAGTGCCAAAAATGAAGCTTATGATCCTTGGCCATTTTTACCATTAATTGGTTCGACATAGATTGTGACAAACTAAAACAAAATGCATCCTTTTGTTCTTTCCAGATGAGACATTTCCAGGCAGCAGTAAGAAGAGAATGAATTCTATACAACTCACCCATCCTACTTAGTAGAGAAATAATAGCACCAGTATCAGCTTGGCGGTACATCTCTCCAAGATCAGGTACCACAGGTGCCGCAGCAGTGTGTACCCTGATTCGTCTTTCGCCAGATGAGGATGTGTATCTATAATTCTGATATAAGGACCCCATATATCAAAGTTGTCCATTTACATAACAGTGGATCACTGTAACTAAGCTATTATTATTGCCAAGGTCCAGGTATAAGCTCAATAATAGTTGCATGGTTCAGCATGATATGGTAGTGCTATAACATTTATAAATAAGAAAAAAGATATCGATCAAAGGATACAATAAAGCAACTTGAAAATAGACAGTTTGGGTAGTCATTAGGGTGTCCTCCAGATTTAATTGCATGGAAAATGCTTTATCACAATCAACAGCCGGTAATGCTAATAAATCTGTCGATCGTAGCATGAAATGTCCGTGATATGTTGAAAATCTCACGCCTGAAAAATTACATTAAACAAAGAAGAAAGCATTTATGTATTTAAGAACTTTTCATACTGGGGGAGTATTTACAGGTGGGACCGCCCAACATGTACGAACTCCTTTTCATGGAAAAATCAAGTCCAACGAGGATTTGCTTCATCCCACACGTACCCGTCATGGGCATCCTGCCTTTCTGTGTTCTACAAACTTTTATGTAACTATAGAGAGTCGGGATATGATCCATGATTTGAGTATCCCCGCGAAAAGTTTGATTTTAGTTCAAAATGATCACTAATAAAGTCTACACAAGTTCAATTGTGAGATTCTAGAATACATTAAATTTCCTTGGCAATTAATAACATTTGCTTAAAAATCATTTAAGATTAACAACAAACTATTAATTAATTAAAACTGTTATTGTAGCAAACTAATTGGAGCCATTTGCAAAAGAAACCTTCAAATAGTAGAAATGGAATTATCACATTATTAAATATAAGGTAAAACCTTTGCCACATCTTATACGCATGACAGCCTCCCAAGCAGTTTCCCTTGTCAGATTACGGGCTAGCTCATATTGTAGCTTCTCTCCATGGGTAGATGCATGGAAAGAAGGGTAAAAATAAACCTGGCCACCAGTATATTTCGAGAGTGTACCTAACATAACCATATAAAAAATTTTCAATGAAAAACAGAAAATGTATGGTTATATTTTCCTACCAATGCCAAATTATGAAAATTCCACGTTAAGAAGTTCATATATTCCACCAAATAGAAAAGGTATTGGCCTGATGAATAATAAATATTGGCAATTCCATCATAACAATACACTACTTTTCTCTTAAACCACAATCAAGCAAAGCAAACTTAATATTGTGTTAGTAGCCCCCGTAGACTTATTAAGAGTAAATCTTAGATAAGTTAATATGTATGTAGTCATAGAGTTCAGTTGTTTTTTTGCTAGAGTTAACCATTGTTTAGAGCTGAAATGCTTGAATATCTTTGTGAGTAACCAAAATACACAGGAATTTTTTTTCTTTTAAAGCAACAAATAATAAGTGCACTGACCTAGAGAAGCGATGTCACAGTACTTATTGCTGAAAGCAAATATGTCAACAGATATCTGATTTTTGGTAAATTCAGCAGCCATCTGTTTGTAGAAGGGGTCTTCAGGTACCCTTAAGATGTGCTCCTTGTCAGTACCATAGGCCCGAACATCATCCCCTCTGAGTCTAAGCCGGCCAATTCCAATAGATGGCAAATTGCTTTGAAACAACAGAAGTTTTCCTCCTATTTGACTCTGAAAGAGATGTGTAAGGTCCACCATAGTGGAAAATTTTATGACAAAATAATTTAACAAAATAAGGCTGTTATGTAAGCACAAATTTACAAAAAGATTATGTTGCAAGAAGAAGAGAATCCAACTCTCAATACAAAGTGAATTAGTTAACTCTACTTTCTCTAAACGTACTTAAATTTACTAATAATTGTAAAAAAAAAAATTAAAAACAGGCATATTGTTAACAGAACATACATATTAATTATATGATTATATCCTCAAATTAGAAATGACATTTAGATTGGCAGAATTTCTGGTTATGTTGTTTAAGTCTCCAGCACAACATGCTTTGGGAGCTAGATAAACAACACATATAAACAATTTAGACTACAGTTCAATTTTTGGCCTTGAGATGGTGTTCCACTTAAGAATAAAGAGCCCTTTTTTTGGCTACAATGCAAGGGCTATGTTCTTGCGATTTAGATACAATGAAGGGGGCTTATTTGCATCAAATAATGAAATAAAAAGGCCATATTAATAAGAGAAATACTGCAGTCCAATATATAGACTACATGGGGTCTGCTGCACACAATTGTTTCACGTTTCAAATTTCATACGACCAACAACCGATACAAACCTTTCAATATGTTCTTCACAATGAAAAATTATAAGAAACCAATTTTTACATTCTCCTTGAAAGTTTTTACAATTTTTCAGGTAGTTTAGAAAATCCATGATACAAGAATTATGGACCCTCCAATAGCTAATGATTTTGAAAAATCTGAAAAAAATTAGTAAAACTTCTTATAAATTAATAACAATTTGGTTTCTTATAAGTTTTCAATATGGAGAACACATTGTACGGTTTGGATCGGTCATTTGAAATTTGAAACATGAGAACAACCCCAACATCCTGTATATTGGACTCTAGCATCTCTAATTAATGAAACAACAAATTATTCTCGTAAAAGATGGAAGAGAAAGAAGGCATACCATGACCATATAAGCAGCTCTGAGGGCAGGGCCTGTAGCAGATTCAACATTAGGATTTTCTTGGAACATGGTTGGAAGGCTGTCTAAGAATGAGTCAACCACGTTTCTCGAATCAGATAGATTCACAAGCAGGTCATCAGGTAGAGGCAAGAACACATCATCTAGGTCTGGCACCACCATCATCTGAGGCTGTGTCAGGGATGACTGTAAACAAACAAGCAAAAACCACACAAAGTCATTTCATGTATTAAAATTTATGCAATACTCAAAAGATAAATAAAATAATCAATTATTAATCAACAAAGAAAGAAACAAAAGCAGTGTAGACAAACTAGAAAAGTGCCTTCAGGTTATGAAAGTGCAAGGTGCTATCAAACGTTATGAAGCCAATCTGAGTACGTGGGGATCCAGGTAGTCGATCGAGGCATGATTTTATAGTCTTCGCAACCACCTGTAAATAACAAAATAATTAGAAATAAAAATGTTACAAAATGATTAAAGCATCCTATGATCCATCATATGCGCTAACTGGAAGGAGACCCAAATAAACTTTGGTCTTTGCAGAAAAACCAGAATTCAAATGGACAAAAAAATAAGCTAAGACTACTCCATTTATCATAAAAAAAGAGTTGTCTTCTTAGATAATTTAAGGCATTCAATTATCATAGCACCGTACCATTGTTTAGTTCACTTGTCTTCCCTTTAATGAGCGACTGGAGGTAGATTCTCAAACAACAGAACCAGAAAAATAGAGTTGAAGGACACAGAAAAATTAATTTCAAAGAACAAAAGTGATGATTGTCATGACATGAGCATCCTGTGAGAAAGTGTTAATGATAGTCCTGAGTGTGAAGGTGCTATAGTTTGATAAAATAGAGAGTGCATTTCTTTTAAAGAAGTCCCCTTGACAAGATCATCTTATTTTGTGGGAGGAGGGAGAGAGCACAAGGTATACCTCGAGTAAGCCGCACTGAACAGAGGCTAGAGAAACATCTATAAGGAAGAAATAACAGGGAGGCATTGGCGGCCGCACCATGTATTCAGCAGGGGCTAGAAAATCAACAGTGCCTTTATTCAGCTCTGGCCTTTGATCTGCATCATATCTCCTACCACTTGCATCCAGTGCACTAAAATACTCCGCAGGGACTGTCACAACACAAGGGAAATCACTTTTATTTATTTATTTATTTATACTTATTTTTTGGCAGCATAAGCCCGTAGGAACACTTCTAAAGTTCCAAATAAATAAAGATTTTCTTAAAGAATGGCAATCCGGTCTTTACCATCATTGAGCAATTGACAAAGATTGCATCTCCATTTCCTGCCTGAATCAGCAAATGTCACATAGGGGTTTATGTAGGTTCTACATCTGCGACACCTTATAACACCAGCATTACCAAAGTTTATTACTGGCACCTCCTCCTGAACAAAATTTTAAGAAGCACAATTGAAAAAAATGACAAATATTTCTATATGAGCCCGCACAAAATCATCTACATACTGAAAACAAAATAAACTAAGCTCCTCTTTAAAAACTGTGTCCTCATCCATGCCATCACCCCTAACTAACTTACAAAAAGCTCATCCAAAGTTTCATTTTTCTTAATTACTGATGTAAAGATAAACAATTAGGAAACCACTAAATTGGAGTGCGTGTTGGAATAAGTGGGATAAGGATGATACTCATCATGAATCTAGGGCTATGCATGGTATTTGCAATGTTTTGTCTGGTAATATACATCGATATTGTGATGGTTTGCGCTTTTAATAAAGGGCCAAAAATAATGGTGCAATTACCCAAGTAGAAAACTACTCATTGTCAAAAAGGTATTACCCCATTAGGAGATTGGGCCAAGGGATGAACCACAGCACCAAGGGGCAAATGCCATCTGGTATGTAGAGATTGGGAATTGGGCAAGGCATGCGTTGTCAGCCTGAAATATCTCGGATGACAATTCAATGGGTATGATTCCAAAATTCTAGTTGGTTCTTCATCCCCCTGTAATGGCCTCGGCAGTGTCTTTACGTCAACACCTGAGTCGATCGATCCAGGAGCAGCACCCACCGACAGGGACTGGAACTCCTCAACCAGACTGTGAATGGCACCAGTAGAACCAATTGGTGGTCCCACTTGAGGCCCCATGGAAGGGAATTGCACCTGTGGAGGAGCTGTCATTGTTCCTCCCGAGTGAGGAAACTGCATCTGACCATGCGGAGCCACTGCAGTTCCTACATTGGGGAACTGCATCTGGCCAGGTGGTGGAGGTGGCGGAGGCTGATACATGGTACGTTGTTGGTTTACATTGGTAAATCCTTGCACATGCTGCTGAGCAAGCGAACTTGTGGATCCCATTGGTGGCGGCATGTTTGATCTCATGCCCAACTGGTTGCCTATTTGTGTTGGCGGCGCTGCCATTGGAACAGATTGGATGGGGGGTTGAGGTGGCCCCCGAATGTAAGAGCTCTGTAGGGGAGTGACTGGCTTGGATGGGGAAGAAAATCTCGGAACTTCTGGTTGCTGGTAAGTAGGGGCCGGTGTAGGTCCAACAGATGATGGCCCATTAAATCTTATTGGTGGAGACGTAGTTCCAGCAGCAACGGAAGTGGGCCCAACAGGAGCAAAGGGAGATGATCCTGGCACAGGTTGACCAAAGGGAGCTTGTGGTGGTGGTGGTGGTGGTACTGCAGTGGTTCCTCCTGGTATGGGCTGACTAGATGAGAATGGAGGTCTAAATTGGGGGCCCAATATCTGACCAGGAGCATTACTAGTTGCAAAAGGTGGGCCTGGAATGGGAGGTGGTGGAAAAGCAGGCTGTGGGTTAAGCTGAAGGGCCGATGAAACGGGAGTTAAGGTTCTACCATGGTAAGTAGATGGTGGTTTTTCGCCTCCAGTAGGTGGTTGCATTTTAGCTATGTGCGATTATTTTTCCTATTTGATTAAACCAATTGCTTCCGTGAGTTAATTTTATTACATAATCAAAATGAAAAATTTAGTTATGAAAGCATAGAATTAACATATTATTGCAAGACATAATAACCCCAGAATAAGTTTCATGAATCTGGAATGCCAGTTAGTACCAATCAGATAAACTGCATGTCCGCCATGCATACTAAATGCCATGATCAAGTGTATCATGATGTCAACAAAGTTACAAGCTACTCACAAATATTATTTGACTAATACCGACGAGAAAGATTAAACATTTCACAACAATTTCTAAAATCCAAATAATCCCAATACTGATCAAGAACAAATAAAAAGATATCACCTTTACACTCATTTAATGAGTCCCAATTCAATTAACCCAAAAATAAGTAAAATTGAGGTCATGCCAATCCATCCAAATCCTATGACGAAAGGTTGGGAGGGGACGAGGAGAGAAAGGAGGAGGGGAGTACCTGCGGAGGAGCAGATCCGAAGCGGATCCGAGAAGAAGAATCGAATAAGGCCTCGGATCCGACCGGATCGAGAGATGGCGTCGCTGGGCCTCGCAGCGAAGGCGGAGAAGGAGAGGTGTCCCAAATGACGAATCAAGACGAAAGAGAGAGACGCAGCGAGGAGTAAATTTGACAGACACACAGGGGTAAATTAGTCCATGCACTAACCCAGATAAGAAGGTGCGCAAATGAGGTCCTCTTATATTATATTATATTATAATAATTATAATTAATTAATAATCTTTTGAACATTAAAATGTTAATTTTTTAGATTATATGACTTTATTAAATGATCAATCTATATTTAAATTTTCAAATTGACTTGTAATTATCTAAAATCATATTTATATGCAAATAAAAGTAATGTCTTTTCAGATGTGGACGTGTATATTTTGTGCCGTCATATGTCATATTGAAATATAAATGCAGATTTTTATTATTTTTATAGCTTGAAAATCAGCTGTAGTTGCTTATAGTGATGAAACAATAGCTCAAAATGACCTGTAAATGCATTTTTAATGCACAAATGTATATACCGATCTTTCTAGAATTTGAAGAAGTAAATAGTTCTTAGATCATATTTTGATTTTTAAAAAAAAAACTATTCATTTTCATGAATTTATTACTTCAAATATGTTTAGAATTTCTTAAAATAATCAACAATAGGATAAAATAAGTTGTAAATATAGTAATATGCTCGAATTACTGATGTATCTTCTGCAAATTCGATTAAGCGAATATATCGTGTCCTCTTAGATTGTTTTTTAGAGCATAATTATAATTTTTTATGATTATATTATATGTGTTGAAATGTTCTAGAATTTCTTAAAATAATCAGTAGGTGCTTCAATGCATGCTAATAGATTTATGTGAACAAACAATTGACGTGTTTTTTTAATACACAAACAGGTGAATATTTCATGTCGTCTTAAGATTATAGAAAAATCTTTCTGGTTTCATCTCTTTTTGGAGGACAATGACTACTATTACATCCCAAAGTAAAAATAAAAAAATAATAATAGTGTATGATGTTTGATTTTTCTTTTTTCTTTTTTCTTTTTTTAAGAGACTAGGCAACGTCCTGTATCATGACTTAGGGGTGACACGGTCACCGTTTTAACCGTCCTTTTGTTTCGTTTCGTCCAAAACGAAACGAAACGGTTAAAGATTTTTTGTTGCATTTAGAAAATGAAACGGTTAACGAAAGTTTGAAACGGTTTCGTCCATGTGTATTTTCGTGATTTGAAAAGTTATGTGTATTTTCATGAAACGGTTTGTAACCTTTGGTATCTCAAAATGGTGATTAATTTCGTTTAACCGAAAGTTCAAAAGGGTTACAAACCGTCCATGTGTATTTTTCTAAAATGGTTAATGCAAATGGATGATTAATTTCGTTTTCAAAACGAAATGGTTAACGAAATCGACCGTTTTCGTGGTCATTTTAGACGTTATGCACCCCTAATTCACGACTTGCGTATTCTTCAGTTGCGTTAACGAGGATTGGACCTTCTGATAAATAGTAAGCTTCAAGATTTGGACTTCCACACAGGCCGAATATGGGCCCTAGATCCAATAATATATCAACTTTTCAATCAGAATTTTAAATCTGCCATTATATATTCAAAGATTTATAGATTTGTCATGTCAGTTTGTTAGTTTATTTTAAGTTTTGTTGCGAGTTCAGACAATGAGAACTAAGCTAGGTACAGACTCAAGATGAAATTCAGTTATGTTGGCTCAGTCTTCCTCTAAAAATAAGGATAAAAAATATAATTTGATTGCTTGATTTTTCTAATGGTTAATTGAGATATATTTTGTACGGTTTGTAACCTTTTTCTGTGGACATGAAAAATGAAGTGTACAAGGACTTCTTGGGAATAATTGATACTTTTTAGTTTGTATACCTAAGGAAAAAATGAACAAAAGAAAAATTCAAACAACGAAAAAATAAAAATTTATTGGAGCTGCCCCTATGTATTTCCCTTTTCCACGTTACTTATTAGTAATATCAGTAATATAGTTTCCTGAAGTGTATATTAAGAGGACATCTGGAATCGCTCAACATTCACCATACATGTTATTTGTCTAATAATAGTTAATTATCAAACGTAACGAGTATTAATTGAGAGTGAGTCTGGTTTTTTGTCCATTCGTTTTTCTTCAGATGAATGGATATCAATGTCATAACACTCTAGTTATCTAATTATGTACATGTTTTGTTCTCTGAAAGAAAGAAATAAATATATAGATAAACATTTATGGGTAAAGTAACCTCACAAAGCTTCTCAGTTGAATGCTTCTTTCTCATCAGGTAACACAGAATTACTACTTATTTTTCTATCCAGATGTTCATGTTGCTCCATAATATAAATACAATAATGTGCATTGTCTTCCCTTTTTTGTGCTTATATATGTTATTTGTTTGGTCTGATGCTTAGATACATGGCAAGCGCATCCAAGCTGGAGCTTCTAATGAGACAAATTAGAAAGCAAATTGGAAAGAGTAAAGCAAATTCAGAGATTATTGTACAAGGTTCCAATTCCAACAAAAATATAATGAATTATGGTAACAAAAACAAGCTGACAACAAGTGAATGCTGTAAGTTTAACATCTTTTTCTCTCAGTTTATAATCTCATACAAAGTTTTTAGATGGTTAACTTGCCTAGAAAGTACAGCTCTTATTTCTCTATGATTTTCTTTTTATTTTTTTTTGACAGTGACAGGATGTGGATTGTTTGCTTTTATGGGGTTTATTGGTTCAGCATTATTTTCGGCTTATTGCAATTATAATTGTTCAATTTGTAGAAGTGAAAGGGAGAAGTGTAAAGAGCTAGCAAAATCACCTCTTCAGAGGATAATGCATCCACCTATGTACTTGAACTTCGTAACAATACAGTACAAGAAGGCCTAAGATGCTGTTTTTTTATTTTGAGGTAGCCTCTGCTCCATTTCTTCTTTCTATTTCTCCTTTGGAAGATTTTGATTGCTTTGTCCTCAGAAACGTTGTAAGAGTCATGCATACCTATCAGAGATTCTAGTAAAGTTCGATAAAACTGGTAAAAAACTGAGAGAGAGTGAGAGAATCCTTTTTATTGAATCTCTGATATCCATTATAGAGTAGAAATGCCAAATATATAGACATGCTTTCAGTGCTAACTAACTCTATGAAGATCTGATCTGATACATTGCTTGATTGTATCAAATAACAACATTCTGGACAAATGTTGAATTTAGTCATGCGAGGCAGAACCGTCATTTACACGAGCCGAAGGTCATCAGTTGTTGGTTTTTATGCTATGTCAATGCATTTTTTATTCTTATATTGATCTTTCAAACTTATTTTCGGAACCATTTGATGAACACTTTACATATTGCTTATGCATACTTGTCTATTGTCTCGACTCTCGATGCATAACTGCCCTTTGCATCAAGATTCACATACTTATCTGGTTTTCTTTTTCCTTGTTTTTGACATGAATTTTTTGAGGTGTTTTCGGAAAAAAGAATCGAGGATCAAGTATAGCTTTCTAATAAAAGTTTTGCACGTTATAACTCTGATATTGCAGTGAATTGAAATATAGAATAGGCATATTGTGAATTACTGAGAAACAGTGACCTGATTGCAACTGAGATACCACCAGCTGATATGCAAACAATCTGACAGGGTTCAGAAAATTACCTCTCTAAACTGATTGCAGTGGATTACCTCTCTAAACTGCACAATGACGGCTGAACACCATAATTAAGAAAAAGTGAATAAATCATAATTGGGCCTTTATAAAAAGAAGAACTAGTTTGGGCCTAATTTAAGCTTGGACTTGTAAATGACTAGTTATTGGAAGCCTGAATGCCTGGTGTAATAGAAGAAGATGCATCATGCATGATAAATTTACATCAAGATGCAATAACAAATTATTCGGTCATTCGACATGGACAACATACCATTGTAAACATAAAATATATATATATATATCTCACACAACATAATAAGACCGAATAAAGTTTTCTATGAATGCAGCTTTGCTTTTTATTCACTTGAAATATATAAAAAATGTGAAAAGGATTTGCCGATATCCGTATCGGGTCGGAGAATACCCTACTTTTGGACAAGTAACAAGAAGTAAAAATGGTAAGTGATTTCCATGCATATAGTACCTTAGTATGAACTTTTATTTTGTTATAGTAGATACAATTGCATTGTGATTTGTGGGTAGTGGGGACAGGAGAAACACCAACAACTAGGTGTACCAGGCTAGAGTCAATGATCAGTAAAACATTTGATTCTTTTATTGAGATTAGGTGCGGAACTGGGTTTGTGGGCTTGCGCTGCAAGTGGTATTGAATTATTATAATTTTACAAAAACAAGCATCACAAAAACTAATGAAAAATATTAAATTTCAAAATTTCGACATTGTTGCAAGTCAACAAGTCTTAGGACTTAGAAGTCATAGTTGGAAGCACCCAGCTGATGTATACAAGAGGACCACTTAAATCAATAAATTATGTTTTATTTGATCGATTTTCTGTGACCACTACGATATTTTTTTTTTCGAAACCTTGACAGCTGCTGTCAAGAGAGAGAAAATTAAAAGAAAAAAAAACAAAGGAAAGAAAAGGCGAAAAAAAAAAAAATCAGGGGTTGCGAGGTCACCTCCCTTCTACCCTAACTAACTGTGTCTATTAAACAGCGCGCCATCTTCTTTGAGTTTTAGGCTCCATTTGGATGAGGTGTGGGAAGAAAGGAAGAAGAAAAAAAGTGAAAACAAGTATTGAGAAGTGTGTAACTTTATAAAGAGTTTGGATTGTTTATAATAAATTTCTTTGCTTCTTCCACACGGTATCTAAACGGAGCCTTAGTTATCTAAGTAATTATACATTAGTCAAAATTTGTTTCACTAGTTTCGCAATTTTATATTTGATGGTTGTATTGTTCTATCCTTTTTCCTAGGTATGACTGATGAACAAGTCTTTTGTATTACATATTATTTAATGTTCCTTGTTACAATATTTTTAAATAAAAAATATATTTAAAATTCAAATATCTGGACGTATTATTATACTTTTCTAGGAACTTTGTAGCGTCATAGAAATACTAAAACAGAATGTGATTTGATATGCACTGTAACGTATGGTCTGTATTCCAACAAATGATTATAATGGCTAACTTTACGACATTATACATAATACTTGCAAGTTATACGAGCTCTAAATATACTTATCTTCGACTTCCAATCGTTAGTTAATATGCCACATTTTTTTTTTCTCTTGTTCTTTCCTTCGAATCCCTTGAATAAGTATCGGTTGGTAATAAACTTTCACGATATATGTTATGCTGTTCCAGTAAAATAATCTTTCTGTTCGTAGTACAACTTTGAAGTTCATCTGTTTATTTAATATATTTTTATTTCTTCTAGTATTTTTACTAGTATTTTTACATTGCAAAAAATATTTTTTATTCTATTTATTTAACTAAAAATAGTTACTTCTCGATTAGTTTCTTTGATAACTTTATCAAGAATTCTCATATGCAATTGAAAGGTAAAAATTAGGAAAATTTTAGGAAGTAATTTTAAGGGAAAATATTTGATTTTAGGATGTAGTTTGAGACATCTCCTCCTCTCCTAAAGAGACGGGCTAAGTGTACTTTGTGAATTTCTATTTCGCAAATTGACCTTTTGATACTAAAAATTTTGGATATGATATAATTAAATGAATTACCTAGACTACAAGCCACGCTAATTTATATTTTGGAATAAATAATCATTTGTTACTACTTATAATTTTTTTTCAGGAATAGTCTGGAAGCTTATTTTATAACTAAGACTTCCATTTCAAATATATACATTACATTTAGTCATAGTTATCCTCAACGTTATCCACTAATTAGTGCGGAGTTAATGTATAAAAAAAAAACTTGAATGAACTTAAAATCTCTAGTCCGGAGGATAATTTAAAATAAATCTACCATATTAATTGGATATGTAAAGGTAATTAAAAATTGACCGCTTTCTGAGTAAATTAGCCGAAATAAAAAAAATTCCAGCATTTTTTTTTAGATATTCTAGACAGCGGCTATCCAGTGAAATTTTTTTTTTTAAAATGCTCCTAGGCTCCTAGCCTCTTACGGCTCTGTTTCTGAGCCAGACTAGACTGGTGCACATTGGATCCTATACCTCTGTCAAAGAACTCTGTCCGTGAAAAGCTCTATCAAATGAGAAAACAAAAACAGCGGGGCCCGCTCTGCGTTAATCTCTGTTTCCTGTACCCTGTACCGGAATAATACAGGTCAAGCCAACCAAGCTTGACAATTGTGCTTGGTTTATGCAAAGCAGTATATATATAGCATCAAAAATGGTTGACCCCAAATCCCCAATAAGCCCACCGAGGAGAGACTTTGTGGGGCCATTATGGCGCAAAAATATTTGTATAATTATTTGATTTTTCACTTTTCACTTTTTTGTTGATAGAAATATAATTCATTCTACACGTTTTCAGATTGACGAGACATTATGGGTCATTATGACTAAAACGTGTATAATTTACAATTCCAATTGATCAGTTTTTTTGAATTAAGATTATTTATTTATAAAGTCAGTCAACATAGACTTTATTTACTTTTTTCCACAGAAATTGAACTTGTTATCTTTAGATAAATAACGGAGTTCAATTAATTATCATTCCAATTTTTCCCCAACTAGTTTTTTGTTAAGTTGGAATAATTATAATATCGGTCATATAACTATTAAAATTCAGCATGTTTCAGGCTCGTTTATCCATCCCCAGTAATTGCAAATTATTTTTTTTTCACAAGAAAAAAGTAAGCGGTAATAATTTATTCATAAATATTATAATTCAGCATGTTACATGCTCGTTTATCGGAACCCTGTAATTGCAAATAAATCTATTCCAACTAGCTAGGATTAAAATAAAAAACTGATTCGTATTTATCAAGACCTTGAATTTGTAATATAAGTACAGTCCTCATTTCTGTCATTCCACTCCATGATTAGTGAGTGTACTCAGGGGATCCCCATCCGCTCCCGCGCGGGACCGTCCAGCGCAACCTACGAACCGCCCGATCTGATCTAGACGGTTCGAGCCTATCAATCTAGTTACATGCACGGGGCTCCCTTTGTCATTGAGATTAAATCAGACGGCTCTGATTCCTGCGCTGCACGGTCCCGCGCGGGACTGGATTTCATTTCGTACTCAGGACCCAGAAAACAGTAAAACCTTGACTGTGTTGCATTGAAAAAGTAAACAATAAGGAAAATACCCAAGTTCAAAATATTCCAATACAACAAACAGTGGCGAAACCAAGATTTCGTGTCAGCAGGGTCCGCAATTTTTTTTTACTAAAAATATATGTATGATGTAACTTTTAATATAGACATAGTATAATAATATTTTCTAAATAAAGAACTCTAAATAATGTGATATAAAAAATTCATGAAAAATCAAATATATATTATAATAACAATAGAAAATCTAAAATAATATATTGAATATACAAAATAATAATTCAAAAATCAAGACAATAAAAAAGAATACAACAATTTCCTATGAATTTTTATTTTTCTCATAATTTTACATAATAGGTTCATTAGAAATCTTATTGAACACTTTTTTTTTCTATATTATAGATATATAAAGATAAGAGGCATACATAGGAATTTGGCCACTATTCAAACCACAATATTTCTTATCTTTTGTGGCGCTCGAAATTTGTTTTGACAAAAATAGTATTTATGATTTTTACTGGCAGTTTTTATATAATACCCGAATTGCATTTTTTATTTCTGTGGTAGCTTTTGTTTATTATGTCCTAAAGTTCACAAAATATTATATAGACGAATCCTGCAATGCACGAGATTCACGCTAGTATATATATGCTAGAAATAATTATTTATCCAAATATTCCATTCTATTCTAAATTTTGTCTTAATAAAATTAATTGGGGATGAAGGAAGAAGACGATTAGTCAGGAACAAATGCTACATGGATCCCTATGCGATTTTTTAGACGTCGTTATACAATTCAAATCAAACACGACATGTCTAGCTGGGTCCTTCAAATTTTTGAGATGGGTCCCTAACTTCTTGTGACCTTTGTTTTTAATTACAAACAAATATACTATTAAGAAAATATTTTTTTGAGGTGGGTCCATGGACCCATCTTTCTCCACGTAGCTTCGCCCCTGACAACAAATCAAATACAATGAGTTGAGGCCGCAAAAAGAAAAAAAAGTTAGCACTTTACAATATTTTGGTTTATCGAGTCCTTATTTATCAGAAGCTATTCAAGTTTTTTTTACTAAGCTCTCTAAAAAATTTGAACTATTTTGTTTGCTTTTTTTTTTTTTTTGGTAATGCACGTCTTATAGAGATTTTTATTTTTCTTATTTTTATGTCATGGGTACTTGATTTATTTGAAAATTATAAGTAGGTGCTTAATTTTTGGATGACCATCGATGTCTAATATCGTTGACATATTAAATCGGGATTCGGGACATACACATGTGCCATTTGGTCCATATGCATATTAAAATTAGAAGTAGACTAAAATTAATGACGATTGATAGATAGACTGTCAGCTGCAATTATATCTCAATTTTTTAGATTCTAATGGCTAATTCGAACCGTTCAACGTGTTTTTCATATTTAAATTATATTGGAGATCAAATATATATATATATATATATATATATATATATATATATATATATATTGAGAATGGATTCAATCAAAGCGCTTTGACCGGAGTCTCAGTTAAACCCCGTCGGTTCTCAATTTTGAAAGTTCAAACGACCGATCCGAACCGTCAAATATGATCTCCATATTGAAATCTCCTTGCCGACCAAAATTTTCATTTTTTTGAATTTTTTAAGTATTTTTTTCGGATTTTCAAAAACAACAATTTTTGTAGGGTTCAGAACAAATTAGATTAACGATTTTTGAAAATCCGAAAAAAATACTTAAAAAATTCAAAAAAATGAAAATTTTGGTCGGCAAGGAGATTTCAATATGGAGATCATATTTGACGGTTCGGATCGGTCGTTTGAACTTTCAAATTTGAGATCTGACGGGGTTTAACTGAGACTCCGGTCAAAGCGCTTTGATTGAAGGCTTTCTCTATGTATATTACTATTTTTTTGAGATTTTTAAAAATCAATATTATTGAAGGGATCGTAGTTAAGGTTTTGTAAAATATCCAAAAAATACTAAAAATTTTCAGAAAATTGAAAAAATTTTGGTCTCCAATGAGATTTCAATACGGAGAACACATTGAATGGTTTAGATCGACTATTAGAATCTCGAAAATTGAGATTTGATCGTAGCTGATGGTCTCATTCGTTAGTCGCGACTGATTTTAATCTACCTCTTAAAATTAATTTGGGTTGTTTTTGGATGAAGAGTTAGAATATCGAGGGTAATAATTTTTTTGATGGACAAATCAAATTATTATTTTGGTTGTTATTGACTTGCAAATAGTCGTTACTCTGAAGTAACAAGTATTTTGTCGCCTATCTAAACTTACCGATCAAAAATACCATTTTTTTTGCAGCGTCTATGTGGTGGACAGTGGACTCCAATGTCCAAATCAATCAATCAAAATATATAATGGAGTTAACAGCCCGGTTCAACATTGGTTCAGTCGAGGGCGACTACAATTTCTTTTTTTTCTCATTTTTAATTATTGAGTATTTCGAAGAAAAATAATGCAAACTAAAAATTGATCTATGTTTTTTTAGGTTAATTTTTCTGAAGAACTATAGTCAATACTAGTAAATCCAATGGAAAACTGAAAAAGGCATATCCAAGTTTTTGTTGAAGGACGAAACGGCATTCAAGTTACAATCGATAGTAATAGCTTAGTTTTGTTCTCAATTTGTCGTGTTATATTTTCAAGAGGTGTGAAAGAAACTAGTTGTCCAGCTTGAGATTGGTCAGCTATTCCCAAGATAACTAATTTTATTGCAAGTCAAAGCCACGTCAACCTTACAAACAAATCCTTTTTATTTATTCTACGGCAAGATATCTCATATGACACGTATGCACAAAAAAGGTCTTACTCAAACCTTTATTATTGTTTTTATTAACAATTTTGTCTCCTTATATCAGCGCATCACATCAAAAAGCAATATATATATATATATATATATATAACTTTTCAAAAAGCAATATATATATTTGAGCCACAGGTCTAGCGTGCAAAGTCATCTGGAGTTTACTTACTGTTTAGTCCTCAAACAGTCCCATTCATTAATTTAATTATTATTCATGAACCTAGGCACCTAAAATTCTGTAAATGAAAAAAATTCAGGAACCTAAGCGCCTGATATATTTGGAATCCTGATTCATGATTCATGAACATATGCACCGGATATGTTTTATTATCCTTTTTTTATGAACCTAAACACCTAATATGTTTGTAATTATAACCCCTCTGGTCAAAATATTGCTTAATTTGTGGATGTTATATATGTATTATAATCAAGCCGCCGAATCTCCATATAGCTTTATACAGCTGGTATTGCGTTACAATCACGTGTGCATTGTGCCTTCTTATCTCTTCACACGCTAATCTCTATGTAGCAATAGCATATACATGACGGGTGTGTTTGGTATGGCTATGAATAGCCAATTCTCAAAATAGCTTATTCATTTTTGCTACCAAACATGTTTCGAATAAGGTGAATAAGCAATTCACAAGCTAATTCTAATTCAACCATTTTGGTGGAATTAACTCGAATAAGGAGAGGGGAGAGAGGAGAGAGGAGAGAGAAAAGAATAAAAAATTGACATCCATGTGAAAGGCTCCCATGTGAATGGACACATGTGATTATATGTGAATAAAAAATTGACATCCATGACCATGTGAACGGCAACCTATTTCTTATTTTCACAATTTTAATTGCATTTTATCTTACCGTTTATTATTATTATTATTATTATTATTATTATTATTATTATTATTATTATTATTATTATTGTAAAAACCCACAAAATTTAAAAATAAAATTTAATTTAAAAATATCTGTTAATGACTGTTAATTCCTAATTAGATTAAAAATAGTATAAGTTCACGAACAGATTAAAATTTTAAAAGAATTTTCAGAAATTATAATACAAAATAATTTGAAAATGAAAATTCAATGTTAATATTGAAATAAACTTCAAGCAAACAAATAAATTTAATTACCAAGGGTTCAAATATCTTTTTCCTAAAATTTCTATAGTTTGAAATTGTGTTAAATTCTGGATTTTACTGATCAATTAGAATAGAATCAGTTCTCCTTTGTTCTGGACCGTTGGATCAAGGATTAAACCCTTGATTTTTCTGAGCCGTCCGATTGACTCGTCTCTCTCTCTATCTCCTCCCTCCTTTCCCTCTCTCTTTTCCGACAGAGTCGAAGCCCCCACCTCTCTTCTCTCCTTTTCTGCTGCTTCGACGAATCCGCAGCAGTCTCTCTCCCTCTCTTCCTCCGCCAATGGAGACGCGACCCCACTCCCCCATCCCTGCTCCATTCCGCTTTCCCTCTGCAAAACTCGAGAGGACCCCATCTCCTCTCTTCCCATCTTTCTCTCTCTCTCGCCAATGGCATCAAGACCCCACTGACACCCCTTCTCTCTCACCCAATCAGGTCGAAGCCGCTTGGGAACCTCCTTTCCGCCTCTGGATTTTGCCCCTGGTTTCGATCAAACCACACGGTACCAAACCCTGAATCCCCTTCTTTTCTCCTTTTATTACTGTCCTGTTACTCTCTTCCTCTCCCTCACTCACTGTTTCTCCCTCTCGCCACCATACTCATCTTTCTCCCACTCGAGACCCACCGAAACCCCTCTTCCTTCTCACTGCCTCTGACTCCTCTAACTCACTCATAAACCCTCTAAAATCAGTCACTCAGACTCTCTCTCTCTCTCGTTGTGGCTTGTGTTGAACAACAACGGCGATCGATAGCTGGTGCTTGGTGATGGCTTGACTGCAGTAGCAGCTATGGCTGACAGTAGCTGAGCCTCGACCCCTCCTTCCTCTTCCTTTGCTTGCTATCTCGGTTTGGTAACCAACTTCCTCTCTTTCTCTTTGTTGTGCTGTGATTGCTTGTTGAGGCACGCATAAGAATTGATCTGTTGGATTGCTTGCTTGCCTTGCCTCTTTGATGAATTGATCTGTCACTTGCTTGATTGAATTATTGTGAATGTGTGCATAGCCTCTGAATTGATCTGTTTTACTTGAATATTGAGGCATGCTCTTATGATGATCTGTTTGCTTGTTGTGTGGCTCAACTGAGCTTTGAACTGTCTGTGTTGACACTTGTTGTCGGCTCGTGTGAGCCTTGCTTGCTCTATTGTTGAACTTTGATCTGTTTTAGACTAGATGTGCTTGTGATTGGCTCAATTTTACTGAGTTATGTTGTGAATACTGTTGAGAGGCGTTATTTGCCTCCTCTTTGAGTCTGTTATGGCTCGTTTGTGTGTTGTGAGCTCCCAGCCTGATTGTAGACTGGTGCAGGCTTAGTACCAGGTTGGTACAGGCCTGGTACTAGGCTGGTACAAGTCTGGCGATGCTCTGCTGGCTCTCTGGTATGCTTGTTTCGCTGCCAGGGACCTTTCTGTGAAGGTTTCTTGTTATTAGGGACCTGGTTGTAAACCTCTTTGAACTGAATTTGGACTAGTTTATAAATAAAATTGCTATAAAGGACTTAAATGAAATTTTGGAGTAAATAAAATGAATCTGTGGGCTTGTATGTAAACGTGATGGCTAGCGGGTCGGATCTGTGATAAGTGACGGATCTGGACTTTAATAAATGGGTTCGGATTTGACCACCGAAACCCATTAACCCGCTGGGTTAAACCCGACAGGTGGGCCCCTTATACCCACCTGGGCCGTTACTTCTTTGGGCCATAATTTATTATCTGGCCCATTCGGCCTGCTGGGCTGTTCCTTTGAATTTCTGTGTTGGGCTCTGTGTTTGGGCTGAAATAAAAATTAAACTGCTGGGCTTAGGTTAAATGTTGGACTGGGCCAGGTCCATAAAAAAAAATTCTGGATTAACACTTTAGTAAATAAAGTAATTAAAATGATTAACTTAAAAATGGGATTAATTAAAAATCAAATTGTATCTAAATTAATAGGATTAATATGTACACTTAAAGATGGGAGATGATTACTAGCAGTCCAATCATCCGGGCTGTATGATCCCAAACACATTAAAACATCAACACGTTAAAATAACAAATCTTATTATTTATATTATCACCATGACAAACTATTTAAGGATTATATTAACTATAGTTAATAATAACTTTGTTCATTAGTACAACTATACCATCCAATATAATATTAGTTATGACGACACTTAAAAATTACGTAACTAAAAAGATAAAAATATCAAGACATTTTAAATTACTAAAATCCGTTTGAGAGAAATTAGTTATAAAAATTAATAACAGAATTTCATACTTGAGCAAAACACTATTACTAAATTAAAACACTTAATTATACTTATCACAATTCAACGTATAGAATGGACTGTAGGAACTCGTATAAAAACGTCTTCCTTCACAGTCACTTTTAAAGGAAACTCTGTCAAATTTTTATAAAATACTTCTCTAAATAAAATAATATATTTTAAAACAGAATCCCTTTTCAGAAAAATCTCAAATGCAACTCACTTAATAAAATTAGACTAATTACAATTGCGGGTTAATTAGAGAACGTTAGTGAGCGTTTCTTAGACTTTGTTTTCTAAAGTCTAGTCTTCTGTGTTTGGTCAGGTGACCAGCAAGGCTACTCCGAGTTTGTAGAGGACGGGTTTGCTGACTTTGAGGGTGGTGGTGCTGAGCAGGACTTTACTGACCCTCCAGCTGAGTAGCAGCTTTACACCCGACCTTCCAGGTGTGTGGAAACTTTAGATTCTCTTTAAACTCTAGTTTAAGGATTAGATCTTTAATTTATGTGTGCATAGCATGTCATTGACATTAAGTAAACAGTTAAGAGCATTCTAGAAATCAAAAGATTAGTTGCATTTATAGGATAAGCATATATACTAATGAAGTGATTAATCAACTCAAAAGTACTCTTAATCAACACTTGCATCTGGTATGGATCAGGATAGTGAGACCGAGTGAGATAAGGGCGTTTTGCACGCGATTTCCATTATCGGGAGATTGCACCCCAGCCATTGCCGGTGGTCTCCTTATGATAGCGATCTCGAGCAACGCGTTTCTGATGATCACTCTGCAGACCGACTTCTAGGCGGTTCTGCGGTCACTTGGTAGTTATTTATTATTGTTAGGATTTGTACGTATTCCCACTTGTCTCTATCGGATTCTTTGGGGTTGCTTGCCAGTATAGACTACCTCTCGATCTCACTTGTCAGGAGCACGGTACCGCAACTCGCTGCCTACACCTCGACGGGGGTGCAGGATTCGGAGACGGCCTTCGGGGCTCATCGAGATGGCCTTCGGGGCTCAGGTTGATCTAGGCAGAACCGATGACTTGTTGGTTTATGTGAGAAGTGAATATGGATTTGATTATGATTATATTTGACTACTGAGTGAGGGTGCTTGATTCTCGTATTATTATTATATTGGACTTTGTATATTAATATCCGTTTCTCCAGATACTTTTTGGACTTTATTCTTTGACATGTCATGTTTGGTAGATTATTTCTATCATTACACTTAAGTCACACTTAGCTTCTGCATTGATTATAGGATTTTAAAAGTGTTTAAGTATGGTTTAGTTCTAACTTTAGTTTAACCAGAATCTTTAGTTTACCCTGTTATTGCACTGAGTATTCGCGTACTCAGCCCACATGTTATTTGTGGAGCAGGTTCAGGTTTGATAGATTGTGAAGACGGTGTTTTATCTGAAGATCAAACCCAGCTGGACTAGTCACTTACCTCTTTATGTATTTTGTTTACATCTCCGGCTGAACAATTTTGATCTGTAAATTTGTGTAAATATTCTTTCAGCCATGTTTTGTATGAACAAACCAACTAATCCTTTTTGGTTATGTGACATTTATTTTTTTGTGATTGCTTGTGATAATATAACTGTACTTAGCCTTTCGTGTGCACAACTTAATGTGTACGCGTGGCGGGGGTTGTCCTCCCTGGAACGGATTTTGGTTCGGGGTGTGACAATTATATTAATTATTAATAATAATAATTTTGTTTTGGTAATTACAATTATTTTTATAACATTAATTATTATTAGCAGTATATTATTATATATTTCATTTTATCTTACGGTTTATTATTATTATGATTATTATGATTATTATTATATAATGATAATAATAATAATTATTATAATAATTACTGTATTAATAATTTTTATTATATTATACGGTTAATTAGTATTATATAAAATATTATATTATCATTAGCATTATCATTAATATTATTATTATTTTACTCATTTTTTTAATCAATTATTATTATGATATTATTTAAATAAATTTATTTATTCATTTTAAAATAATAAATATAATAGTTATTGTATTTATTAATATTATCTAAATTATTACTTTAATGATTTTTTAATTAATATTTTATTATTATTATTATTATGAATATTAATTGTTATATATTATTTTTATCCATTTTATAATAACCAATTGTTGAAAACAAAATCAAATCATTATTATATTCTTTTTTTTTCTTATTCTTATTCACAACACACCATCCAAACAACATCTCCTTATTCATGAATACACAATTTTCCTAATTCTAATTCAAGATTCTTATTCATAAATTTCCTTATTCATTATTATTCACTCCACTTCCAAACACACCCGTATTATTATTAGGAGACATTTATTGTGTGCCTGCAAATCCTCAATGTACTAATAATTATAATATTTTCGAAAACGAGGATAAGAATTATTTGCCCGAAAAATTAACCAAAAATAAAAGTTAAATCATGTCACTTGCTTGTGAAATTTAATCACATAAAAATTGTTCCCGTCCTATAATAATCTTATAAAAAAAATTAAAAACTAAATTTAAACTGTAAAAAAAAATTGATAACTATATATGCACAGATGCAATTTGTGTGGGCTTCACTCATCCTTTGAACAAGGATTTTTTTTTTTTAGACAAGATAGTAACTACTCTTTAATCGTTCAAGCCTTCAAGGGATCAGTTTAAAAAAAAAAATCACAAACATGAATTTATCACCTGCCTTGTATCAGTATCACTTTTTCAAAACTTTATAATTGATTTTCCTTGTAAAAATCCAAAATTTGGAGGAAATTGCAATATATTCTTCGTGATTTTAAATAAATTCTTGAGCATAGTATCTAGTTTTGAATATTTTTAGGCCTTGCTCCAGAAGAGGTGAACCAAGGAGAATGGAAGGATGGTGTAACTGTCCAAATCCTGCCCAAGGAGCTTACCTTGCTCCAAAACTTTAAAATAGAAGGGGAATCAAGGAGAATGGAGGTGAACTCTTCTATAAATATTTTTTTAAAAAGTGTAAACATAGTTACCCTCAAATTTAGGGTGTACTCTCTTCTCTTCCCATCCCTTCCCTTTCTTTTTTCCACTAAATTCTGGAGCACACCCTAAGGATTACGGATCTCTTCAGCCAGATTGATCCATATATTTCATAGTAAAATAGCAGTTTTATGAAAATTAGTTATTTAATAAAAATAAACTAAATGCATATAATTATTCTAATTATATCGAACTTCATCTCTCTCAAACCTTATTCTCTGCATCCAAAGAATTGACTTTAGTTCATTTGCACTGACACACAACGGTCTAGTGTCATATCATACCCTTACTCGCCAGTCGGCACATGCAGTTTTTAACATAGTCTATATCATATTCATAAATTCTGGCTTAGAATCCTATATTTTGAATCTTAATTAGATATCAGAATAATGTAAAAATATATATGGATGTATAGCATGTTGTTTAATTTAACTTTCACGTCTCCCTAGTGACCGTTACGTGCAAACTAAAAATGATCATGATTGTAGGACCCGAATCCGGTGTAGCGCGGGACACCGTGTAGCACGCGTACGAGCCGTCTGATTTTGATCGGACGGTTCATTTTTTACGGGCCTATCAATCTAGGTTACATGCACGGGACTCCCTTGTCCATTGGATCTTGATCAGACGGCTCTGATGCCGCGCTACACGGTGTGCCGCGCGGCACCAGATCTGAACTCATGATTGTATCCAAGACAAATAGTTTAGGAGCCCAAGCAATTTGCCGACCGTTATCGACCTAAGAAATTAATCAATCAATCAACAAGTTGTTCACCCAGTTTTTTTATATATATATATATACATAAAATACATGTTGATTGCATCTCAAAATATCATTTAGTCAACGAATTGAATAGTTTTGATGTCCAGCGGGGTTGACAAATGACAACAGCCCAGGCCCATGTGCATAGTTCAAGTAGTTCATACCGCTCCATATAACACTAATAGTGACATTAATGTTGATATGATTTGTATTTATTAAATAGTACACCTACGGACGAATTTTGAAGTTTGAACCTGTAATTTTTGTACCGTTGTAGTTTTGATCAAACATTCATATTCAGTCTAGCTATACACAATTGTAAACTTTATATTTATTCTATGTGTTAATCTATTGAATTTTAAGTACATGACAAAATTAAAAAAAACATTTAGGGAAAATATTTCTAGATGATATAGAAACTTATAAACACTTGAGACTGAGACTTCTACGTTCAGTCAGCAGCCGGGGAAAATATTGATCTATTTTATTATTGATAGAGAGAGGATTTGTCATTTGTGACAGAACAAAAGAAGACGTTAGATTATTATTGTATATTATTTGATTTTATAAAAATGGAGAATGGGGACATCCATCTATTACTGATCTTTTTCTCCAGGTGAAAAAGAGACATATAAACTGTTATTTTAAAGCCTCTTGCTTACGTACACAATTTAGTTGGTTATATTTTCTTAGAACCTAAATAATCAATTGAACCTAATTTATATGATTAGGACATCTATTTTTAATTTAAATTTATATATAGTTTTATATACGGGGCTGATAAATAGATTTTAAACATTTTGTTTTTCTTTTATTTTTAACCTTTTTTATTTTCCTTCTAGGAAATTGAATCATTATAGTAATATAAAATTTATGATCAACTATCTTTGTAGAGCAGTATAGCAAATCGAATCATTATAGTAATAAACTTTATGATCAATATAGCTAACGTTTCCAGATATATATATATATATATATATATATATATATATATATATATATATATATATATATATATATTTATGATCAAAATTACTAAATATATTTTGATAAATTTTCTATAACGAGAGAAACTAATTTGTTGACAAATTTCCATTTGAAAACCCCAGATAAATCTATTCTATCGTAATAGTTTATTTTGAAAGAATTAGGAAATGTGTACTCACCCTGCCGCTCTAAAGTCTAAATTAATCCGAACTTGTTTACGCATTACAGGATTGAAACCTTGTTAAGACTTAAGGAATTTTTTTTAAAAAAAAGGGCGGAAACCTAGTTTGTTTGGAGTATGCTTTTGCATCAATATTTAATTCCAAATCTTGTGCTGATTTGTCCAAAAATAAAAACACATATATATTAATTTCAAATATACTAAGGATTTTTTCCACTCCTTTTCAACTCTATCTTGACATCAAAAACGTCTAAATAAAAAAAATATTAATTAAAAATAGGCCATCATTAATCCGTAACAAGTAATCCAAAACCTCAATCAAAAACTTGGAAAGTAATTAAAAAATAATTAGTAAAACCAGTCAGCAATCTTATCTAAACCAGCGGTCAACCTGCCGTTGTTCACTCTAACCAATCCCTTGATTCATACATACACAGCACCTGTCTTGCCTACACCTGGTCTACCATTAAATGCTCGTTTATGTTAATTATCCGATAAAACCACATCACGCACCCCCTCAACTCTGGCGCCTATAAAACCCCTCTACCTCAGCACTTCTCTCTCCAAGTCATCTCTCCCATTTAATTCCATTTTATTTCTTCTCTCAACCAAAACTCTGATTTCTCATTTCTGTATAACAAACACCTTTTGCTCTCTGTTCTGAGATCTTTTGTTTAAAATGGCGGGTGGTGCTTTTGTCGATAGTGGTCCCGCAGGGAAGGAGTACCCCGGCAAGCTGACTCTCTATGTCTTCTTCACTTGTGTCGTGGCGGCGACCGGTGGTCTCATATTTGGTTATGACATCGGTATCTCTGGTAAGATGAGTAAAATATATTTTTCCTTTTAGTGAATATACAGAAAGAAAACAATTTTTGTGGAAGGAAAATAGAATTTTCTTTTAGGACATTGCAATGTTAAGTAAAATTATATACGTTTGCCCTTTTTTTTATATTATAGTTACTTTTTATTAGTTCAAAAAATTCTGTGTCCCTTTTTTGTTACGAGTGTATATGTGTGTCTAATATATTTATAGAGGACAGAAACCGGATTTAAAACAATTGTACAAGGAATATAAAAGAACAAACTGAAAAAAAAAGTCTTGAACTTCTAAGAGATTCCTTTTGTATCATCAACATACCTAAATTGTTTAATATAACAAGCAAAAATGTAAATTCACTGATTCTGACAGGTGGGGTCACGTCGATGGACTCGTTTCTGCAAAAATTCTTTCCATCGGTGTACGAAAAGGAGCAAAGGAACAAGGACTCAAATCAGTACTGCAAGTTTGACAGTCAGCTCCTTACGACATTCACATCATCACTTTACCTAGCGGCTTTGATCGCTTCCTTCTTCGCCGCGACCGTAACCCGAGTGTTCGGCCGGAAGTGGTCCATGTTTGGTGGAGGCATAACATTTCTCATCGGTGCTGCTCTCAACGGCGCTGCTAAAAATGTGCTTATGCTGATTCTCGGCCGCATCTTGCTCGGTATCGGTGTCGGCTTCGCTAATCAGGTACAATTATTATGGAACTATTTTTCCTTATTCATTTACACTTTTAGGATTTTTGAACTTTTTACCTTTTCCAAAGGATTTGGAACTAGCTCAGCCAGATGGATTTACCCTTTTACATTCCTCCCTGTTTTTCTTTAACTTTTGGATTTCACTGATATCAGTACTACCAGTGTTGATAGCTGGATATATCCTGGAATTGTTGAGGTGTTGATTGAAAAATTTATTACAATTAAATTTTTCTGGTACGAATTTCTCAAGTGATTTGTACTGGATGATTTAAGTATTAATAATTTACGTACCTTGTCAGATATAAGAAGGGTTTGGAGACTTTTGGGAACACAATATTATTACTTTATTATTTTTGCGGCTATTTTTAAAATTTGTATGTTATTTTCTTATGTAGTCTCCCGAAGATGATATCTTCTAAGATCCTGCTTCCTGCACATAATACAAACATTTCATTATCAGGTCAACATTATAGTGGACTTAATTAAGTAAAAGATACCTTTCAAGATTGCGGTGACTCTCACGCTTTTAATTATTTCTAATGTTCAAACTTCTTTTACTTGATTAAATAATCTTAAATTTTTAAGATGACAAGATGATGAAAATACGTAGGAAGTTGGTGAAAACCAAAACTTATTATTATTGATCTGTGTAATGCCATGTGGGGTGGTGCCCACCACTTGATTCGGCCCAACAACCGATTACTTTCTGATTTAGACCTTTTTGGGAGTTTCAGTTAACTCCAAATATTATATTTAGTTCTGAATGTTTTAAATTGCTCACTAATTTTTTTTGGTTTTGTGTTTCAATACTGCTTACTCTGAATTGGAAATCTATATTGTCTGATACCATTTTCTTATGTTTGGTTTGACTATTGCACAGTGGCATGATATTCTGGAAATTTGCAGGGGCAAATTGTAAACCATGATGTTTGTTTGTTAGTTCATGCAAGCATTAAAAATGTGCCTATTGCAAATCTTTTATTCCATCAAATCTGGACTAATCTACAACTTTCATTAAATACGAAACATTCACGTCCCATCTGTCAACTTAAGTCCGGAATCACGGCCACATGTAACACAAACAGCAAACACCTTACACCTAGCTCATACTAAATCTTCTAAATAGATTAATAAAATGTTACAAAATAGCCCCTCAAATCATTTTTATTACAATGCAGTCTGTTCCAGTGTACCTGTCTGAAATGGCGCCGGCACGCCTCCGTGGCATGTTGAACATCGGTTTCCAGCTCATGATTACGATCGGCATCCTGTGCGCGAACTTGATCAATTATGGTACTTCGAAGATCACAGGCGGCTGGGGGTGGCGTGTCAGTCTCGCATTGGCAGCTGTACCGGCTGCTATCATCACTGTTGGCTCTCTCTTCCTTCCTGACACACCCAACTCATTGATTGACCGTGGCCATGATGAAGCCGCTCGCAAGATGCTCCATCGCATCCGTGGCACTGATGACATCGATGAAGAATACAACGACTTGGTGGCAGCGAGTATGGAGTCGAAATTGGTGGAGCACCCCTGGGCCAATATCTTGAGACCGAAATACCGGGCCCAGCTGACAATGGCGATCCTGATCCCATTCTTCCAGCAACTCACCGGCATTAACGTGATCATGTTTTACGCACCAGTGCTGTTCAAGACAATTGGATTCGGTAATGATGCGTCCTTGATGTCTTCTGTGATCACGGGTTTGGTTAATGTTTTCGCAACCTTAGTATCCATTTTCACGGTTGATAAGTTCGGTCGGCGAAAGCTGTTCCTTCAGGGTGGCAGCCAGATGCTTATTTGTCAGGTAATTATATTTAAACTTTATTAATTATTTAATAATGAAATTAATAACGTAGTCAGGTACATAATTAGTTTTCAACCTTCAAAACAATTATTATTAAATATCTGATCATTGTGGGAGTTGACTTGCAAATAATTTCTAAATTTTCTTTCTTAAAATTTGGACGAGTCAGGTTGTTTGCTTAAAATTCACTACTATCATGTCTGTATGAATAATAACACAACAATCCTGTCCCCTTTATCATGTTATTAAACAGGCTTTATGTGACATTTTCATTATCTAATGAGAAATATTGTTGTATTCCAGATCATTGTTGGTACATTGATCGCGATAAAATTGGGAACGAGCGGTGAGGGTTCTTTCGGCAAGACATATGCCGGCTTCCTCGTGTTCTTTATCTGCTTGTATGTGGCCGGATTCGCCTGGTCATGGGGCCCGCTCGGGTGGTTGGTACCTAGTGAAATCTTTCCACTGGAAATCCGTTCAGCCGGGCAGAGTATCAACGTGTCAGTCAACATGCTCTTCACCTTCATCATCGCGCAAGCGTTCCTGACAATGCTGTGCCACATGAAGTTCGGGTTGTTCTACTTCTTCGGCGGCTGGGTGTTCATCATGACCACATTTATAGCGTTCTTCCTACCCGAGACCAAGAACGTACCGATTGAAGAGATGATCCTGGTATGGAGAAACCACTGGTTCTGGGGCCGGTTCATTAGTGATAAGGACATACATATTGGAAAGAATGTTGAGATGGGGAAAGGAAAACCGAAAGCTGAAGCTTGATTATTGACCTTTGTCTTATTTATCATGGATTTTTTTTTCCCTTTTTTTTTTTCCTAATGGTTGTTGTGATACGATGAACTCGTAAGTCGTAACTGGGTTCATGGTAAAGGAAATGCAAAAGGTACAGGAAGTTTGTAGGATTTAGAGCTTAGGTTGGAGGTGTTACTGACTGTGTTTTCTTAATATGTGGGGTATAAAATTATCAAGTGGTGCTCAAGTGATTTAAATTGATTTTCCTAGCTATTTTTTGGATTATAGTTTCCTGCCAATAAATTATAATTTATAGTTTTGTAAGGTCAATGGACCTAATAAAAAAATAATTGAAAAAGAAAAAAAAATGTTGAACGCTAAAAATGAAAAAGGAACTAATTACAAATTAAATAAGAGATGTAATGAAGCGTAGACTTCGCTGTCTCAAGACCAAACGCTGTAAGTGGGAATATATTGCTGTCTATATGTCTTCTCAAATTGACCTGTTTTCTGTTGTTTCCTAATAGGAAAGGTATTCTGTGTTGCAAGTTTTGTTCCAAACCGTATCATTGTATCAATAAACTATTGATATATTGATATATACTAATAACTCGCATTAATTTTCTGTTATGGATACTAAAATAAACACCCCGTAACTTTGAACCGAACAGTTTAAATAATATATAATGTGTTGATTGTTGAACAAACCACTGGACAAGGATATTAATATAAAACCTATCGACTCTTAACAAAACATTTGAATATAATTATATATATGAGAAATGCTAGAGTCTAATATATTAGACGGAATACGATCGTTTTTACATTTTTAAATTTTAAATAACCGATCCGAACCGTTCAATATGTTTTCCTTATCGAAAACTTATAAAAAACCAATTTTTACATTTTTTCGAAATTTTTTACTATTTTTTTTGGTATTTTAGAAAATCGTTGTTAGTGGGCGATCCATAATATTTATATATCATGAATTTTCAAAAGTACTAAAAAATAGTAAAAAAAATTCGAAAAAATATAAAAATTGGTTTCTTGTAAGTTTTCAATATGGAGAACATATTGAACGGTTCGGATCGGTCATTTGAAATTTAAAAAAAGTGAAAACGATAATATTAGACGGACCCATCAGTTCTATATATAGAACACTAGCAATTCTCATTATATATATATATAAACAACAGAGTTTAATTAATCTCATGTATTGAGCAAACCTAAACATAAAAAATAGTGTAGAAATAATTAGATCTTAACACTATGTAACACTTCATTTCATAGTCAATAAAATCAGGACTGCCTTCTGCACTAAATAGCAGGATATATAATATGTTTATCAAACTTGTGCAACTGACGAACTGCAAATGGGGTGTGGAGGATATATTATGGAGACCGCACAACTATGTCCTTTACGACACATCGTGTGAAGCCATAATGTGAGCCTTAATATCAGCATCATTTAATATAATGCTTATATACACAAAAATTTTATCCCATGACAATATGTTGCGTAATATTTCAGTATGAAAAAATACATCTTATCTTATTTAATATTCATAAAGACCGGCCCCTTGTTTTTTTCACTGTAAGTCATAAGCAAAAAGGAAAATTAAAATATTAATTAAAAAAATATAGAAAAATAATGTTCTTTCTCTTCATGTTTTGATGAAATTTTAAGTAACAAGAAGATGGTTTCCGTTAGATGAAAATAACATTTTGATTGTACGTTGTAAATGAGGAAAACATACTGGTTATTGGAATTCGCGTAAAAATAAGGGAAAAAAAATACATTCTGGTTCTGTAAATCTGTAATGGATTTGTGGGGACAAAAGAATAACCCAAATGGTGCTGTTGAAGAGTGCCTATCTATTAATTTGTTAGAGTGCCTCAAATGGCATGCTTTGCTTTGAAAAAGTCATCATCTGATTGCAACACTAGATCAAATGTAGTGTGTGTCTTGACTTGTGGGTGTCACAGTTCTTGCATGAGCTGTTATTGTTTGGTATTGCTTCTCTCATATTAGAAATGCAAAGCCAATAAATGGGGGCGTGATTCTTTAGCTTAAATAAGGGAATTCACCGATTTCCGCTTGGTTTTCTGTTTCTTCATAATTACTATTGACTATTGGTCTTTCCAATCTACTGAGGGACATGCAACGGCAATTTCTCTATTAATGTATTAACTTTAGTCTTAAAATTAGCATGGCAGCTTGGAAATTTCTAATTTTGAAAAAGATGTTTGAAGACCTCTATAGTACTATAGCACCAATTTGATTGGGAAATGATGTTAACTTGTTAAGATTTTCCACTAGATTGATGAAAATGGTAGCTGATGAAGGAATCACAATAAATAAAGTTGTGTCAAATATTAACTTCTTTTAAGCTATTATTGTGAATATTCCCTTATTGTGTGCTTAGTAGGTATGTTTTATCATAATTCACACTGATGACTTATCTAGGTCATATATTTATGCTTTTATTTAGTGACCAGATCAGTGCATGATATCTGTTTCTGAAAAATTTATTCTCTTCGGTGCTTTTTATGGACTTGAAGGTCTAAATCGCATTTTAAAACTAGATAATATATGTCCCCAATTCCAAAACTCTGAACTTATTTAAATTTTAATTTCGAACTTTTTTCTGATGAGGAAAATTAAAATAATCCAAATAGCATTTCTTTTAAAAAATTTCAAATCGATCATATTCGAAAATTCATGGAAAACTTTAGAATATAGAAGTTAAATATCTTTAAAAAATATAAATTTGGTTTCTAAATTATTACTACAGGTGGACATTAAAATTCCGGCTAGTCCCATTTTCTAAAAAGGCAAAAACAACCCGGGATTGCTGCTTGACAGCCACTGTCAAGTTTTTTTTTTTATATAAAAAAACAGGGATTGAAATTTTTAATATAACTGTCATCTCCTATGATTTTACTTTTGGTATTTTCGAAAGTTAATTATGTCAATCAGAAGCAGAACTTATATATATATATATAGTTAATTCGGATCCGAATCCAACCGATTTATTATTTTGTAAAGTTAAAGTGATCTAAATCCAAATTAACTTGGTTTAGATAACTTAAAGTTCTAATCTATAATTTGAGAGCCCAACAATTATTCGAAAGTGAAACTGATCTGAACTCGACCAAATATAAACTTCCATTGTTAGAGGCAATAATATATTAATCTCGGAAGAACTTTTTTACTCTTCTTTCTTGAAGAGTTATTCTTAAGCTTATATATGAAAACAATATTGTACGAACATTAATTGAATTTTGGCTTTTGAACTGTCTAGCTACTAATTAAGGGAAACTACAGATAAAACTTGAGATTATCATTTATGTCATCATTAATGAAAGAAAGGAAAAAAATAATAAGAAGTCCTAAACATTGTAAGAAAAATAATTTTTGAAGTAGCTTTATTTTCATCATGTGAATAAAAAGGATCATGCACTTTAGAAGGGAATCCTACTATCATGGGTAGTTAGCTTGTGACCAGAATCATCATAAAAGAAAGAGAAAAACAAATATGATAAGGGTAAACAACAACAAAAGCATAGAAGGTGGATGGATTAAGGTGGGGTTGTGCATATCACGAATTAAACACTTAATTAGGTGGCTTTCTCCAAAAAGATTTGGAAAAGCAAAACTAGGTTAGGTGTAGCATCCTGTGAAGGCAACCTTTTACATTTATTGACAATGTTTGAACTGCTTAAAATACTATTAAACCCAAATTTCACATGCTTAATGACCAAAGAGAGGAGTCAGGCAGGGCCCCAAACGCGTTTAAGAGATTATTACTTGGTTCTCTGTGGTAGACGTAATGTGACATGTCAGTGGGCCCACAAAACTTCCGCCTCTAGCTCTGAATTCACTTTTTTATTACCTTTATTATAAATCACGAGACAATTGTTCTGCCACTTCAAGTTGTCAATCAGATAAGAATAATGGAAAATCTTAGCATTAGTGATTATCTTAGTACGACGTAATGATTATACTTTTTTTTCTCATCACCGACGCTACGATTTGATAACTCAATGGTAATAGCATAACATTTCGTTATTTGGGAAAGATAAAGTTGTGTATAAAATATGGGTATGAAACGAATTTTATCTTTCAAAATTTGAAAAAGAATGAATTGATGTTTTTGTGTTTTATCTGTCTCACAAAATTTTATATTCAATATTGATTTAAATTTCAAACAATCAATATGAACAGTTGACATTTATTGCATTTCTAATATAATGTATCACACAAAAATTATTTAATACAAAATTCAAAGATAATGACAGAATAAATGGTGTAATTAATTGCGACAAAATGTCAGTCTTTTCGGCTTCCTTATCCTGTTAAAAATTAGGGAGTGGGTAGTGTCCAACATGTTGGACACAAGCACTCATCCAACATGATAAAATTTCAATTTTTGAGATTATAATGGCCCATCCAAACTGCTTAAATTATTTTCCATAATAAAATCTCTGTTGGGACCAAATTAAACATTTTTTAAATTTGTGAATATGCTCAATCTAAAAAGTTATGGACCTCCAATTTTGAAAATTTAAAAAAAAATAGTTAGAAAATATATATATATATAAAATTTGATTTTCAAGAATATTTTAATATAGAGATCATATTGAGCGGTTCGGATCGGCCGTTTGAAATTTTAACAATCGACTTTTTGGATCGTGTTGGTTATTCTATATGTTTGATTCTAGCATTACTCTAAAAATTAACATGAACTGTTTTTTTTTTGGGGTCCAACTACGTTATTCTAGAAACAAAGAAGAAATAGTTGTTTATATTATTAATGTAATTTGGATTTTGAATTATTACTAAAAAAAATATAGACATTGATTCATTCTCTCTCTTTTTTTTTAGTTACTTGAAATTATAATTACATCTACAACAAATATGACAATTGCAACAATCTACATAATGTTACCACAAAATATCATACAACTACGCACGATTTTATTTTTTATTTTTTGCCGTTTAAATAAATTGTGTACAAATTTTGGTATACATTAAGAACAATCAAATTATTCTACAATACTCTGTTTGGTTTGTAAGGATTTTAATCGGTAACTAAATAATAATCCAAATACATTAAATTCGATTTACGGCCTAATTAAATGGCAAATAAATAAAGAACATTTTTATAATTCACTTTTTTTATTTGACTAATTTTAACATCAGTTGAACCTTTAATGCTTGAAACAAATTGACTCTCAATATATAAGGATGTTTCACTATCCATTTGAAATTTAATCATATCTTTGTTCCCCCTATTCGTTCTCATTGGAGGAAAGACAATGTTACGAGAAACATTAATAATTAGTAAATATTTCAACCTTTTCTTCCTCTGTTACTGCATATTTCCGAGTGGCATACAACTTAAAAGAACTTTTCTTCTAGGATTGTGATAATTTCTATTTAGATTATATCCACCTACTTGTCATCTTTAAGAACAATTAAAAACAATTCACAAAATATTCACATGCTGAATGAGAAAAGGAGAAGATTATGGCCCCATATGGCCATGAAAGTCATATGAAATCATAAAAAGTTTGATCACACACCAGAGATCTGTTATCCGTCACGGATGTGTTGTGATTCCGAAAGAAGAAAATACGAGAAAAAGGTTTTGAAAGGATTAGGATACAATAAATGCTTTTGGATATAGTTTGGATAAAACCTTGGATGATGTGGCATAATCGGTTCAAACTATTTGGAAAAATTTTGGAATGGATAACCATTTTTTGACTAAAAAAGCAAGTCATAAATTCTGGTTATCTTTTTTGACGCCGACAATGATGCACCGCCTATTTCTACCATTACAAGCAACAAGGAAAGAGGTTGAATGGTTGGTTGCATCCTTGCATGGTTCACATTAAATTCTGAACATAAACAACTAAAACTAGCCAATGTCTTGTTGGGAAAAATTTTAAAGTAACCCCGTTTAAAAGCTGTTTTTATATTGTAGTCCTATTTAGTTAGTTGAAGTGTTGAACTGTAGAACTTTCATTTTAATCCTGACACAGTGACACTGCTGAATTTTTGTTCATGATCCAAGTTGATTGATGAACAAATGAAAATAGGTTGTAAATGAAAGAGCAATTTCTTTCTTGGAAAGGTATGCTAATTTGCTTGGAAATGTCTTGAGTAGAATATAATGTCATACTACTAGCCATAAGTGTTATTATTAGATGATATGCCGTTGTATCAAGTTAAGAGATCTCCATTTTGTATCAGAAAAGTAGATGCACTTAGAAATTTATTGACAAAGGAAAATATTAGCATACTTTGCTTGGAAAATGACAGCACAAACAACCCCCCCCCCCCCCCCCCCATATAAAATAAATCACTGACACTGAACATTACATTATTAGGTTAGGCCCAACACAAAAGCCTTCTAGTTGTACATTATTAGATTCTTTGGGCCATTAAGAGACAGATCATTGCTGCAATTCACCAATTAAGCAGCTCTCAAGTCTCAATTGGAGAGGGAAAAATGTAAACGAAGTGTTAGTATAATTTGGGCCGAACAAATATAAGAAAAGGATTTGTTGATTAGTAGCCTCTGTATATTCTGGCCCATATTAAAAAGCCCAATTTCTTCGTAGAATAGATCTCAGCCTTTTGTACATGAACAGATCTTCACAACCGTTGGATATCAACCCTTCCAATAATTCCTTTTCGTTTCTTCGTCTCTCCAGCGCGCCTCCGCACCTCCCCCTTCTGTGGGCCCACCACCGTCGCCTCCACCTTCTCAGCTCCGGCGTGTTTCCTTCGTTCTCTTCTTCCAAATAGTAATTTAGTTCCTTTAATGATTACATGACTATCACTATTCTTTAATTTTGACATGAACAAGTAAATATTCATTTTGGGACTTTGGGTTGTTGGCAGATTTTCTTTCAAATTATAGTGATTACGTTTCTTTTCCATTCTCATCAATATGTATGATCTTCCTGTTCATTTATTTTCTA
This sequence comes from Rhynchospora pubera, assembly GCA_028095005.1. Classification (NCBI taxonomy): domain Eukaryota; kingdom Viridiplantae; phylum Streptophyta; class Magnoliopsida; order Poales; family Cyperaceae; genus Rhynchospora; species Rhynchospora pubera. The sequence continues at coordinate 81,901,563 of CM051462.1, read as the reverse complement.
GAAATGTAGAGATTAGGTGCTTGCATTGGTTCATAATAAGGAAAAGGAAAGACATTATAATGTAATAGATAACTTATATGCTAAGTTGCTAACATAATTTCTCACTACTAATCATATACAACATCACAGCTAGTATGATTTATTAGTAGGCCTAGTTATAATTTTCTGCTCACAGGTATTGCCACAGCATATATGTGCATAGTTAATGTTAGGTTGGATATGCTTAGTTTTTGAAACCTTGGTTAACATTTATATGATTAAGCGTCATTTTCTGTGTAAATTATGATTCATACATTTTGGGTTGTATGAGATTTCACTTTTTGTTGATTGAATTATCAAAAGATTAATTAAATAATTATTATCTTTCTAGGGTTAAACACATAATCAAGAAATATGGTTAAGGAAGAAGAGCAATATGGTGTTTCTGTACATTCCCCATCCCAGGCCCCTCGTTCTTCAGCCTCCTCTCTTCCTAAGGTTATCTTTTTTTTTTATTGAATTTAATGTTATATTGGTCTTTTCCTTTGATTAATTAGTTGCTAAGTGAACAATGTATAATTTGAATTTTTTTGGGTTGACGTAAACCTAGTTCACACAGAAAATTTGGCCAAAATAATTTTTTGTTCTTGTTCATGGTCTTAGATCTTCATTAAGTGCATTACTTCCACCTTATTTACAGTGAAGTATATGATGTGTTGATTCTGTTCAGCAGAAATACCTTCTTGTCCAGTATGTCACTAAATGCTGATAAACATATTCCTTTGCGCATTGAATAAGAATATGTATATTGGGGAGTTTAAAATATTGAAATGTTAAAACTGTCCAAATAGATATATATATTTTTTCTCTTTTATTAATGATTTTACTTTGTTAATTTAAGGAGCAATCACAGGTTGACATAGAACTGAGGCTTCTGCAAGCCTTAGAAATGTACCCCCCTTCTAAACTGCAAGGTATCATTAATCAACCAGCCACCATCCATAGAGTTATATTTACGTCCCTATCTTTATACTTTTCAATTATACATGCTAAAACTATTCAGAGGAAGGACTGGGTGGACCTGTTATCTAGTGCCTATTATTCAATTAGTTCTTTGAAACTTTATTTGGTTATATTAACCTATGTGAGAGGTTAATCTGAGCTATAACATTGAGATGAAAAGATTCAGAGGCTTTATAGTTGTGTGTATTATGTATTAATCTTTGGTTAATTATAAAAGGGCCACTGTTATGGATGAAGAGGAGAGCAAAATTGGGGTATAGAAGAGTGGTTGTAGAAGCTGCATTCTATATGTATAGCTACTTTGCATACCACAATTTGCATTTGAACAACAAAGAAGGTTCAAGCATTGATTGAACCAATTGCTGTAGTTTAGGTTCCAAACTCAAACTGTAACTTGTTTGCTTTCCTAATAATAGATTGCTGTGGGAGCTCAATAATCCTGGTTTATAAATTTGTGTTATGGTGGAGGGAGAAATAAACTATTCAATAAGGATTTGAAGGTCTCATCAGAATCTTGGCCACAAAAAGATATTGATTACAGTAGAATTCTAATGGCACTGTTTCTGTCAAACAGGTGTACATCGACATTTTGTTTTGTATGGGCTGATTGAGTACTTGCAAAAGTGGTATAGAAGTTTTACTTTTTGTTATACACTTTTTATCAGGCATATAGATGAAATAGCTGGATAGCATTTTATTTTATTCCTTAAAAAAAAAATGTAGCTTTGAGAGAAGCTTCTCAGCTGATGAGGTGTTGCAACTCCTTAATCGATTCTTCAACATGGAAATGCTGGTATTACTCTTGAAAGCCACCCGATTTTGTCAGTATTTCACATTTTAGTTTCCATAGTACCAAGAGTTTTCCCAAAATTATGGACAAGTAACAATGATTGGCACAAACAATAGTTTTGTCTTAGTAATGGTCAGTCTCACAGATCAAAGTTACATTATATCTTTTTTATTTTGAAAATTGCAGAAGACAGATGAAGAGGAGATGGATATATTTGCAAAAGAGGAGGAATTCTCATTGCCTCAAAATCTATTAGTCGAAGAAGAGTAGCTTTTGCACCGTCTGTTATTATTTACTGCTCAAAGAATAGTTAGATTTTTATTGTAGTTTTGGTAGAATGACGCTAGTTGGTGTTGTATTATATGAAGTGGCGACCTTGTAGTGAAAATTTCAAATATTTTACTTTTGTTGTAACTAATTAAACACTCAATCAAGGGGAGCTTGATATGCTATTAGTGCTAGAATTTCCACACCAGTTTTAGAATGCGTAATGTTTTTACAGGCAATGAATTCATTATTGGCTAGATGGAAATCCTCAGTGTAGTCTAAATAGCAGCATGTGAAAATTTGTAATGACTGAAACATCATTAATGGAAAATAAATGAACTTTCATGAAAAACAAAAATGACGGACTCAAGCAATTGGTCTTTGTCATCCAGCCCACAACAAACTGGGCTTCGACTTCGACAGAAATGTTGCATTCAAGGAAGTGGTCCTTATTATCCAGCCCACATTTGCGACAAAAATGGTAAATTCACAACGAAAATAAAAATGCGTTTGCCGGGAGTCGAACCCGGGTCTATTGCTTGGAAGGCAATTATCCTAACCGTTGGACTACAAACGCTTTTGTTGATGTAATTATAAATTACTTATATATATATATTATGATAATAAATTGGTATTACTGTTCGCTTCAGTGTTTTTATTCGACACAGACTTCATTTTAACTTGTGATTTAGTTCCTGTCGTTGCCACCACTTGTAAACTTTGATGTAAGTAACACCACTTTTTTTAACTTAAAAAAAAAATTTCTGCGCATTTGGTATTTCGTCAGAGAGCCTTAAATAAAAAAAAAATTAAGAGGTATATTCTTTGATCATTGAAGACTCAAGCCTCCAACATAGCACTACTTGTATGCAAGTATTATTATTTTGATATACTTCAAAATTTTAGGCCAGTGGCATCGCTAACGACAGAGCGAAGCTGTATAATAGCCCAATTTTCCCATTTAGGCATGAAATTTGTGTGCCGATTACATAGAAGAAATTAATCTATTAAAAGTTAATTCTGACCTACCAAGTCTTCTTCGTTCTTCAAACATTTCTCTTTTATAGTTTTATTAACGTAAGCATCAATTTTATTAATAATACCCAATAGTTAATGCATCATTATACTCCATGCATAACACACCCAAATAAATGAACCTTAAATTTAAAATCAACATTATTTTTAGAGAAATTCTTCCATGGATACAAATTATGAACCTGACTGTGATCCAATAGTTCATTTTTTAAAATGGTTAATTTATTATAAATTATTAACTGTTGCAATCAAAGTTCGATTCAAAATTTATATCCATTGAAGAATTTTTTTTTTCATGATTTTGTTTATATAACTCATTGAGACTATTTCCCGTGCTAAACCAATGTAAATGCACTAGCCACTAGAACTCACTGGACGTATTAAATCTTTTGAAACTTTTACTTTTTTTTTTTATTTAACTGCGAGTTTAAACTTTCCCATAATAACTAATACTTTAAATTTAAAGGGAACTTATTATTTAATCTTTTTTTTTTACTTTTTATCCTAATCCTTAGTACAAAATGACAGTAATGTGTTTGAGAAATGAAAAGCTTGGGTGAGTTTTAATTTGAGCTCATATTATAACTGAAGTTCTTAGTTAACGCTAAAACAATAAGCCCAAAATCATATTTTATAACTGAAGCTCTTAATTAATGCTAAAACAATAAGCCCAAAATCATTAATCAAACTTTTAATCGCCGAAGAGACCCAAAATATGAAGCAAGAAACCTTTTCGGCCACTGCATCTTGGCATGCACAGATCATATCTGCTGATTAACAAGATCATCAGACAGTCTATATATGAGACTATGGCAATATTCTATTAGGCTCCGTTTGGATAGGTGTGGGAAGAAGAGAAGAAGGAAAAAAGTGGGAAGAAGTATTGGAAAATGTGTAATTTTGTGAAGAGTTTGAATTGTTTATAATTTTTTTCCCCTTTTTCCTTCTTCCTCCTTCTTCTTGCATCCAAACGGAGCCTTAGTATCTCCTTGCTCGTTTCGTGTGTGTCACCTTTTTTTTTTTTTGAGATGGAGCAAATGTATCTAGGCCTGTCAAATGTCAACGGCGTAACCGGAAATCAATTGTTCCGTTTACGTTCCATTTTGGTAACAGAACAAAATTTTTATTTCGTTTCCGTTCCGTGTCGTCAAACGAAACATATTTATGTTCCGTTTAACGTTCCGTCCTTCAATTTCTATTGATTTCAGTCTATTTTTGTTCATTTCTGTGTTCTGTTTAACATCCCATTTATTTCCTTCATTTTCATTTCCGTTCCGTTTTCAGGGAAAAAAACTGCTTTTCTCTTTCGTTTAATGTTCCGTTTGGATGAAACGGAACGGAAATGTTCGAAACGTAATGAAATTGATAGGTATAATTGTAGCCTTTTCGTTTTGCAATTTCTGATTGAACTGGTTTTTTTTTTTTTTTTTTTGGTACCCATGCTCAAGCCCGTGGCTCATCTTTTCGATTATATTGACGCACGAGTGTTATTGTGCTATACATGATCAACTTAAGCAGATGCATAATTAATTCAGCATGATATTTGTTAATTTAACAAGTCCCACTATGGTCTTTAATTTGTGTGGTAATGCCTTTTATGAACTCATAATATAGGCATGACATTAACTCATGCAGTGCACATGATCTAGATAAATTGATCAATAAAGAAACAAACGAGCATCTAAGACGCAAGAGTTTTGAAAACGAAATTGTAGCTGTTATATGACTATTTCTGTTCTCCTTCTCCAACTATTGGCTTTGAGCCTTTTGACTTAAAATTGTAGCCATTATCCACTTGTATCTTCTGGTAAATCATTAGTCATAGTCGGAATAAATACCAAGATCAGAGAGCTCATCAAATCTCATCATCAAAGGCGTCAACCCCTTTTTTTTATTGAGAAATGAAATGCCATAATATCTAGTGGTTGTATGATCACATTCATGAACAAACCAAACAAAATTAATTATCTATTTATATATAACGAAAATAGCTTTTACCCACACATTAAATTCACAAAATAACAAATTGAAAGGTGATATACCCTATAAGAAAATAATATGTACTACCATCAGAAAAGCAGATATAGCCCATACAAAAATGGGACTGATTTCAACAAGAACTAGAAAAATAAAATAAAATAAAACTTTTTTTTATGACAAAAGTGCGTTTGCCGGGAGTCGAACCGGGTCTATTGCTTGGAAGGCAATTATCCTAACCGTTGGACTACAAACGCTTTATTGATAGCGACGATTTAATTAAAATAATAAACATGTTTAACTGTTTACAGAAATATGCTCACTTGTCAAACTGGTATCGTAACAAATTTAGATTTTCTGTTAGGGCGGATCCAGGATTTGAGGACAGGATAGGCCGAATTGTCGAGGTCGATTTCAACTAGACATTAGTAACTTGAAATTTTAATAGTAGAGTATGCCAGATACATTAGATAACCGAATTACCACTGTATTTTTTTACATTTTAACACTAAAAACAATTTTCGCAGCGTAGGCCAGGCCTATGCATCATGCATGCCCCTGCCTGTATCCGCCCTCGTCTGTTACTACATCTACTAAATTTTTATTTCAACCCTCGTTCTCCAAGCCAAATTCTTTTGAAACTATAATAATCGTCTCATCAACAACATCATCTTCAATTTTTTTTAATAAAATGGAAGACGCTAAAGAGTGACCAAATTAGCCAATCATAAACCATATATACACTATTCTTTCATTACAGTATTAAAGAAAGGCAAAAAAAAGTTGTTATATATTAAATACAACCATTTACGCCAATGGATGTGTTATTTACTGACCCACACTAAAACAAAACCATTCGAATTTCCTAACTCCAAATTCCATTTAGTATGCCCATAAACTTGTTCCCACTTATCCTCTTCAAAATCTTCTTGGCTTCTGGATTATCATTTTGTGCTAAACTCTCTAAATTTTTAACGTATTCACATGCCCCAATTTTTCTCCTGCCAGAGCTACTGTCACTCAACTCTACCAGTACCAACAACAGATACTTCTTCACCTTTTCCTCTTCACAAACCAACAGCTTTAAGATTCGTGCCACATTTGAATCACCCTGTATGAATTTTTTCTTGTTTCTCTCTAAAGATATCATACCAGAAAGTGCCTCAGCGGCAATTTCGTGTTCGCAAGCCTTCGATTCAATTATTCGTATCAAATCTGACATGAAGCCTAGTTGACCAAACAGAACTTTGGCCTCTTGAGAAACTCTACAAAGATAACATGCAGCCTTTAACATGGTTTGCTGCATTGAAACCTCGCAATTGCGTAGGTGATACACAATGTGATTGATAAACCCTGAACGGATTAACTTTTTAACCAAACTTTTGGATGAGAAACAGAGATGTTCAATTGATTTTGCTGCAACCTCTCTAGTCTTGTTTGTGTACCTGGTCAAACTCGGGTCCAACACACATACAAGTAGTTCTACAACATATTCTTCACCACTTGAGAGTGTGGTTAAGAGCTCTATTACTCGTATCTGCATGGTCTCGTCATGACCATTTGATTTTGTAACCAACTTTGACAGAATTTCAATTGCATTGGATTCCAACATGAAATTCCTTATCTCTTCTATTGGGTTAAGGTTCTTCAGAATTTCACACGATAAGCGTACCAGTTCTCTACTCGCATCAGTATCGCTACAATTCTTCAGTAGCACATTTATCCCGCCTTGTGCTGAGACCGACCATGCATTATTGCAATTTTCGGTCAATTTATTTAGTACACTTGCAGCTCGTTCTTTGCTCGATAACTTTCCACTTTCCATAATTTTCACTAGAGGGGAAATTATACCATGAATTACAAGGGTGTTTCTGTGAGATTCATATCGTACAATTGTTGAAATTGTTTCTAAGGCTTGTTCAATCACACCACAATCCCCAAACTCAATTAGGTTAACTAATAAATCTATCCCTTCTTCTTCGTGTGAAATTATCTTAACATACATTTCATTTTCATGTAATGCCTCATTAAGCATGCACATCGACTGTATGCGCATCTCTGAGTCCCCAATCTTCAATCTTTCAAATAGGTCCCTCAAAAAGAACCTAATCTCATCTCGGGTTGCACCTGGGCCCGGTTTAGATACGACCAAGGCAGACGATTTTGTTTGTGTTATTACACCAGAAGCATATATTCTTTCCAAATGGCTAATATGGCAATCAATCTTACTAATTATGACATTGAGATCACTTCTTAGAAAGAGATTACCCCGATTGTATGTGTCGTCATGGCATTGACCGGCTAGCAGTTGCGTCTCACGGCAAGTTGATAGTATGTCTTGTAGTAAATCCGTTAGCTCTAGATTATTTTCTTCAGATAGGAGTGAGAGTGTCGAATTGAGCTGTTCGAGTCGGTTCTTGATCGACCGCCATCTGGCTGGAAACAGTCGGATTGAGTCGGACGTGTAAATCAGTGACTCAATCAACTCTGTAGCAGATTTTGCCAGAGTGGACCAGTGGTTTCCTTCTTCTTGCTCTTCTCCTTGTTTCATTACTCTATAGAGAGGGAGAAAGAGAGAGAGGGGATAGAGAGAGAGAGAGGGAGGGAGAATGGAGGTTGGAATGTATTATTGAAGAATGTTCTTTTCTGAGGGGTTCATCAATGATGCATGAGTTGATATTCAGTGGCTTGTTTAACTGTCACTGTACTATAAAGGAATGGGAAGAAGCCTATCTCTTTGTCTCTTTATATTGTCATTTGTTATACTCTGGTAAGTGGTAACTACCATCTTTGCCTACTGCTCTCAATTTAATGTGTGTATAAGTTGGAATAGCGTTCTCATATTGTTCTCTCCATTAGTAACTAGACTAAATAGAGAAGATGCCATCATGCCAAAGCATTTTTTATTTCTATTGCTAGATCTAGTAGGTAAATATGTTTATGCCGTTTTGTGGTTGGATATCAATTGCCATTTGAAATAATAATATATTTTGGTTTTTCGTCTAATAAAAAAATAAATTGAATAATATATTTATTTGTATTGTTTTATTTGTCCACGTATGCTAGTAGTTCAATATAAGAGATCTACTCTAAGGGGCCGTTTGGATCGCTTAGGAATTTTGAAAAGTTGCAATTTTTAGGAATAAATTTTTTTGGAAGTGTGTAATTTTGTGAAAAGTTTAAATTGTTTATAATAAATTTATGATAAGAAGATGAAATTCCTCAAATTACTTGGGGAATCCAAACAGCCGTGAGAAACAATAATAGGATTGGTCCATCAAAAATGGAAATGGAGACAAAAGAGTCAATGCTTGTGATTATCATAAAGTACGGGTAGTACAAGTCTTGTGACTCAAAGATGATAGCTCCGAGTTGGGACTTGGAGTAAACATTACAGCTGTTAATAAAAGAAAAGTTGAAAAGTTGCAGTTTAATAAAAGATATTTTGCAAGTTGAAAATGGAACTTTTTTTTTTTTTTTGTAAATTTTTTCTCCCATATTATCTCGATGACATTGCTAATTTATAATTCTTGATTAAATTTTGATAGTAGATCGTTTCAAATTTTATTTAGACAAAGTTCGATGTCAAGTTTTAATTAGAGAACTAGCTCTTGGTCTAGTGGCAAAGAGCAATGCACCTTGACTCCTTGAGTGAAATGTCACAAGTTCAAAACCCGGCTGGGGGGACTTTCATAGACATTTAATTAATTTAAAAATAAGTTGGGTGGCTTATACCTCCAATTTATCTTCAAAAAAAAGTTCGATGTCAAGTTTATATTAAGTAAAGACCCCCCCCCTCCCAAATAGTGTCATTCTTCGTTCGGTACTTTGTTGAAAATTACATTAATCGAATCAAATAAAAACTACAAAAAATAAGATGCTTCTTTTGGCTAGATCAGGAGATGTAAACTACTAGCATTAATTTCGGAATGCAACCGTAGATGTCCATTTGCAGCGTCTCTTTTTTTTTCACCCTTCCTTGAAAGTTACTATTCCTAAAATTTCATTACACGAGCCCTTGCTAAATCAATCGGAAACAATTGTGTGTCACAACATTTTATTATGTATATGGTTGAACACTTGAACCTAACATTTTTGCCACCAGACTAAATAATTGTATATTAATGCGCCGCATGATGTGCTTATGTTCATTATTATCGTTTCGCATGCATCTTCGTATGTTTATAGGTCGGATGGGATCAGGTCTAAATAGGGCGCGTTTTAACTGGTTCGGGTTAAAAATGAGATCCGCTGCCGCGCAACACATGGTGTTGCGCGGCATGCTGGCCGTTTGATCAAGATCTAATGGACAAGGGAGCCCCGTGCATGTAACCTAGATTGATAGGTTCGTAAAAAGTGACCCGTCCGATCAAGATCAGACGGCTCGTAGTGCGCTACACCGCGTGTCGCGCAACAGCGAATCCAGATTGGTTCGGGTTAGATTTGGACATGAGGGTATCCAATTTGTCAGATTGGTCTGTTTGGATCACACGGGAATAGAATGAATTTCTTATTTTTATATATAAATTTATTATAAACAATTCAAACTCTTCATAAAATTACACACTTCTCAATACTTTATGCCTAGGAATAAAAAATCCTCCTATTCCTAAGCGATCCAAACGGCCCATTACTAATGTCAAATATGTCACGATGGATCTGATCCGTCCTAGCTTCCAAAAGATTGATATGTATCCAATATATTCATCTAAAGATGGCTCATTGATGAATCAGGTCAATATGGAGGGAATATATCTATTTAGGTTTTAAGGTGGGTTAAATCATGTTAGGACATTCTTTAAATACATGGTAGCCTCTGTCTAGCTTATCCAAAAAAAAAAAGACATTCTTTAAATATATACTTCATTAATTGCGGCATTTGTCAAGCAGATCGAGTTGAATTGCTTAATCTATAGTTCTATGCCCAACATAGTTATTAAATATAGATCGAATATATATAATCAATTATTCAAATAACACATGTGCTTATTTTTTAAATTTACCTTACTTTCTAACTGAATATGTTGGTGTCTTTATTATTACAGTCTGCACATATCTATGGGCGATTGATATATTTGCCATTAATGAGCTCATACGTACTCATTTGTTCTTTTTTTTTTCTATATCACAACAAGATGCATTATTTTTCTTAGACGAAAAAATTATTTCTTAGATGAAGATAGACCAACTATGAAATCTTGAATGAAAGTTTGTTTTACCTCCATTGGATTGTCTTTAGACATCCGAATTTGTATCACATCCGAGACCCAAATTCTAAGCAATGTAAAGTAGGTTGGGTCCCAAATAAAAATTCCATATGCATCCCAGTATTCTAAAATTTCTTGGTTGAAAATAAACAGCTTTTACTGCCGTAGGCTTGAAGACAAGCAACTTTTTGATATCTAGTTATCAAAAAAGGTGATTAAGAGAAAAAGAAGATACACTCAGTCAATATCAAAAAGTAAACAAACGAACAAAATAAGGACCTTAGACCTATGGACACGGATGCATGGTACAAAGAACTGTCACTACAGAAGACCATGAGTATAAATCATGTACCTACATAACCAACAATGGACCAGCGTGAAGAAAGCAACACTTAACACCAAATTACCAAAATTAATGTGTAGAATAATACAAATGTTCTATTAATTGTAAGCTGTCTGAAACACATCATGTTGCACCTCATTGACAGATGGGCCCCACTACTTCAAGCACGGTAATTAAACCAATGATCTAAGCCAGCGGGCCTCCGCCATCAGGAACTTGTAACAGAATATCTTACAAGGAAACTACAACAGAGAATCTAAATTAGATGGGTAGGTTGGGTGTAATTGCTCCACATGTGACCTCTTTGTCTGAATGTTTATTGGAATATAGTCCCAGAGGCCAGATATGGAGAGTGGAGCTGGTGTAGACTCTACCGAGTGCTGACTACTGAGAGGGATTTTTAGTTAGGGATGAAAACGGATCGGATACGGAGCGGATGTTGGTCTTTTCATATCCGCATTCGCATTTTTTTTTCCGGATACAAATAAGAATACGAATGCATTCGGATACGGATACAATTCGGATATTAAACAGATACGAATACGGTTCGGATATTATCGGGTACAGAGTCGAATACGAATATATTTTGTCGGATACGGATTGCATTTTAATCTTTATTATTTATTCATAATAGTAGTTTCTATAAATATAATGATATTCAATATACTCATGTCTATGTTAGTATTTTGTCAATATTAGAGAAAAAAATTAATTTCAGTATTGTTATCATTTATAATCGTCTCAATTAATAGAAAGTAAAAATAAATTTATGTTACTAGTCCAAATAAAAATATTTATTATAAAAAAAAATATTTAATAAAAATTAAGTATTATCAATTAAAAGTATTCTCTAATATAGAGAAGTAATTATATTATATTGATCATCTTATGACGTTAAAGATACGGATAAACGGATTAATATTTATCGGATACGGATAATATCCATGTCGGATATGGATAAAGAGCGGATATTGGTCTTCCCATATCCGCATCCATATTTTTTTGACGGATACGGATACGAATGCGAATATGTTCGGATACGGATACGGTTCGGATATTACGCGTATTTTTCGGATTCGGATACGGATCGGAGCGGATTTTATCCGCTCCGTTTTCATCCCTACTACAAACTTATATTTTGTTCATGTCCTAACAACCAATTTTTTTAAAAAAAAAAATTTTGCAATCAAAGGATATCGATATTTTTTTTTCTGCTATAAGAAATAATTGTTTGGCACCAAATGCAGCTCATAAAATGCTGTTAGAAAGTGTGCAATTTTCGATTTTAATGCTAATTACAAGTTAATTAAGCCATCGAAACAACACACACAACGAATCGTGCACAAAAGCCAAGTTAACACAAAGAGATTAAGGTGGAAATTATACCTCCCGCGAAATCGTATTCGCGGGGCTCGATCCTACGGCATGGGAATCGATGGCGTGCTTCTCCTTCGTCTCCAAATCACCTCGAGTCCACCTAGAGATTAACCAAGGTCTAAATCGATTCGTGCTAGCGATTCGATTAGAACAAAGCTAATCCAAGGTATTCTCTCTTCTTCCTTAATTAACATTTTAATAGGTGGAGAGAATATGCTCAACTCATGAGCTAATGGAGGGAGAGAGGAGGTGAGGTGGCACCGGCCAAGAGAGGGAGAGAGGGGGCGGCTAGGGTTAGGGAAGAGAGAAGGTTCAAATTTGCATCTATACATCTCTATATATAGTGCATCATCCCTACCTACCACCAACCATCTATTTACAAGATTGCCACTCCCACCTACCACTAGGGCCGGCCAGAAAATGGGCTCTAATGGGCCTCTAAACTCACTCAAACAAGCCTCTAATTCATTTAATTAAAAGCTACTCCAAATGCTCTTTAATCGGGCTATATATTTAATGCATATATATTGGCCCAATAAATTAATATAACTATTTATATTAAATTGAGTTGAACTAAAATAATTATTAACCAATTAATAATTATTCTAGGATTAGCTAATACATTAATTTATTTCAATATGATCCATTTGACTTAATTAATTATAACGGTGTATAATTAATTAATCAACTTATCATATTTCCGCAATACGAGCTATTGCGAATAAATAAATAATGCACTGTCTTGGTCAAAACTCTATTTTGTGTGACCCTTTGAGGATTTATGCTAAGTTGGACATGGAATGAAATCGCTATTTAATTCCAATAATCATAAGCGGTATCTAGCAACACGTTATGATTCCCAATTCGCATAAATAGTGTACTGCTACAGTATTTAAATCCTGCATAAGAGAATAAATGAATTTCCCTATTTTGATTCTTATGTCACACGATATCATCGTATAATCCAAGATAGGAATGTGTCATTCTTGCAGATTATACGTTTCTTGATCTAGAGATAATTGTATAAACTTGCATGCAAACAATCTATCTCCATCAAGGGGCCCAAACAGATATCGTCACTCACTAAGTGAATTAATGAGGGACATACGGTTTTCTTGATGATTAGCTTTTCCCCGCACAATTCAAGAGAACATAAATAAAGTCCGTATAGCAGCCCTTATCGGGAATCAGCAGTAGACGATATTTATTGAACCTATCCTCATGTGGAAAAGATAAACATCTCAAACTTAGAACCAAAATCATTACGAAATAAACAATGACACATAACACAATCCATATGTTTATTTCGATGGGTCAAGTCCTGTGCTATGTTCCATAACATACACATATGCAATTAAGTTGGTAACTCTTTACCTATGATTTGTAGAACTTAATCATCACTTAACTTGCATACTAATCTTATAAGATAATTAATGTTCCTTGTTAATTATCAAGATTATGGACCGTTTAGATTTATTATTGTCATTCTAAAGAATGATCCACAGAGATCTACAATTCAGATCCTCAACCTGAATAATCTGTCAATAATAAACCTAGGAACAGATGATAAAATATCATCCATAACATAAACTAATAATTAAGTCATTAAATTATTGACTTCTAGGACATAACTCCAACAATCTCCCACTTGGCCTAGAGTCAATCAGTAGTGACTTCTAGCCAACGAAGAATTGAGAACGATGTCATATATCTACATATATACATGTCTCGGACCTCAAAAGAAATAATACGCTTAAAGCTAGTTACTCATACGTCCACCACGTATGGATGCATAACTGCATCTCGTATACTGCTCAAGGTAGAGGTCATGCTAGAGTGTTCGCTGTGTTCGCGAACCTATCCAAAAATTGTTCGACCCTATATATATATACTACTATATATATGTTCTTGATCATCATCATATGATATCAAGTGATATCGTTATAGATCATATTTGAATCTCCAATGTAACAATGGGTTCTTTAGGAGTAAGTTGTGGTTCGAGATGCATAGAACCATAATAACTCGACTAAGAACTCGATCCAAAATAAACTTCTTTTATTGCTTCACAAGTTGCTATGTATTTTACTTTGGTGACGGAAACGGTTGTAATATTCCATTTAGAACACTTTCTAAACTTACAACACCACCTTTTAAGCAAAATATGTAGCTCAATCGTGATTATATCAATCCTTTGAAAAACTTTTATCAGTGTAACAACTTACACGAGATTTCTTTCATCTTAAGAGATGAAACATTGTATCACTCTTTCTCATAAGGTACAAGAGGATATCCTTGACTATCGTCCAAATGTGTCTCTCTTGTATCCATTTGACAACTTTTTGTCATATCCTTTGGATACTACACATTGGGGCATATGCATAAATATGGCGTACAAAATGAAACTCACAATGAAAGAATGCTTGAACTACTTCATGCACTTTCTCGAATTGAGTTGTAATAAACCGAGTTAAGCACTCAAGTCATGCCATGTGACGCACAGTTAGACATCCCTTTTTGGAGTGTAACTTTCGTGTTTTTAGAACACTTCGTCAATATATGCATATTTGCTCAAACCTAACATCCATCATAATCTATCTTTATAGATTTTGTTTCCTAGGATTAGGTGATTTCGCCCAAGTTCTCATTTGAGAAAACATTCTCCAAAGAGATCTTGACAATGTTCATTTTCTTAATGTTATTCCCAATTAATGAATTGTTATCTTGAACAATACAAGTAATACAATTATGCTTCCACTGAATATCTTGTATATACAAGATACTTTTGACGAAGTTCAACTCCTTGACTTCCTTTGTCAAAACTTTTATTCCAATCTCCACAACACTTGCTTTAATCCATTAATGGATCCTTGAAGCATGCGTATGTTTTTAGCAATACATTAAATAAAACCTCGATTTGTGTCAAATGCACAACATCTTCCTTCATTCATACGAAGAAGGCGATTTTATGTGTTTTTCCATATATCGACATATATGAAATACAACTATTGCTATAATGATCTTTATTGACTTATACATAGCCACAAGCAAGAAGTTGTGCTTTGTACGTAGTCAACTAGCCATCGACTTAGACATAGCCACAAGCGAGAAGCCGCGCTTTGTACATAGTCGATTTGTTATCCATGTCGATCTTTCCTTTTGAAGATCTAAACGTTCTTGATGGATTGCTCCTTCATGAACATCAACCAAGGTCTATACCTTGTTGTTATACATGGATTTTATTTAAAGATCATATGAATTCGAACCATATATGTGGAATCGGATCGTTCCATCGTTTTCTTGTTTATCAACGGATTCTCATATGCTAAGTTTGAGAATGTCGTGAAGCCAATGCACCAAACGGCTTAGGCACTCAACTCTCGTTGATCTTTTGTAGGATTGGTACTTGAGGTTTATGAACTTCTTCCACAACGATTTGTTGAATGAGTTCTTGACTTCTCATATATTTCATGAGTTTCTCAAACATCATCAACTCGTGAGATGGTTGAGTCCTCATTAGAAGGAGCATACTATTAAACTTCTTTCAAAACAACTTGTGAATGAAGTTTTGCTCAACTCCCACTAAGTACCATGTATGGAGTGACAAGTTTCCCATAAAAGTACTTCTTGTAGTGACGCATAAACTATTTTAATGCTCACTTTACTCCCACTACTTCTTCTTGAGAATTTCAATTCATCAAGACTACATTATGATTAGCAACAACTACTTTGTTCTTATCATATTCGTGGAAGTAGTGTCTTTTAATATAAAGCATCCTACAAATATATAGTGTCTTATTTGGTTTAAGCTTACAAGTCCACAATACTTGAAATAAGCTTCTCAACACCAAATCTCGAGAAGTATTATACTTAGAGATCAAAATCTCCTAAGATATCTTTTTCAATAGACTTCGATGGAACATTATTCAGTGCAAACAATATTGTCCTCAAACATAATTCCCTAATACGAGTCGAATAAGTCAATTTGATTTGTTATCGATCGAACTATACAAAATATTGTTCGATACCTCCACTCTTGGACACATTATTCCATAATGTTCCTCATGGAGTGAGTTATGAAACTATTTTCATACTCTTAAGATAATATTTCAAATCATGTGACTTAACTATTTACCATGATTAATTGTAAGACTCCCATTTTTCTTGAAAGGTCTTTTAAACTTCACTCTTGAACTCCTTTGAACTAGTCAAAAAGTTCATACTTATACCTTATCAAATAGATATGTTAATATCTACAATGATCTTTGGTTAAGTAGTAAAGTATCAATAACCTTTCATGGCACAAGTACTTATTGGTCTTTATACATCGATATGTAAAAGTCCTAATCAAGACACTTGTCCTTAAACCTTCGTAGGTTAAAGGCGCTTTTGTCATTTAACAAACATGATTCGCATATCAATCGATTTGAAATCGAATTGAATTACGAGCTCTACGTTACGAAGACTCTCGTAATGCGATTCTCGTTTATGTATGTGACTAAGCGGTTATATTAAAGTCAAATACTTTATGTCAAGTCTTACGTATCCTATTTGTCATTCAAAACTTGCTTATCTATTTCAAGCAAATTCAATCAAGATGCATGAAATCATATAAACAAATTCAGAATAAAAGAACTTGTCTTTTATTAAACATAACCATCCATTTCATCAAATATGAATTGGAGATATTTTTGAGAGGTTTTAGAATTAAGGTATGCAACCTTCAATTCCTAAACAAACTCTTAATAAAGATAACTCTACGTATTCAATGGTAATGACTTAGACGAACAAGTCATTGCCTATACGGAGTTTACTTTACATCTCTCGAACATTCTCTTATTCTTCATTGCTAACACATTTCGTCAAATGCGAGCATATGAACTAGTATCAAGTTACTAGTGTAAATTAGAGATAGTAAGATATTTGAACGACAAATACGCTTTAGGATTAGAATATTTCTAATTGTCACAATCATGGTATTTCGGACAACCTTTCAAATGCCTCCCATAAACGGCAAATGAAATATCTCATGTGACGTATGGTCATAAATGAGAGTCTCGAAATTTCAACTCATACCTTGGTGAAGTATTTCTTGAATACTTAACCAATTACCTTTTTCACCAACAAGTGTGCGAAGAAGGTAACATTATATCCTTTATAATTTCAAAGAGATCGTATGACAATATCAATAATCCTTGATATCGGAGATCAATATCTCTAGTTATCAATTAGCTACTTAAATCTTTCGATTTGTAAGCCAATGAAACGTTCATGTATAAAAGAAGAATCTCTTTGTCAACTCATACTCTTTATGTTCGATCAAAAATGATGGAGTTAATATCTACTTTCTCCAAGAACACTTTCTTGAGTAAGTGGATGAGAGCGTACGAGTTAAATCTAGTCCATATGAATTCTCTAATTCAAAGGTCTTAGAACTTTCAAATGAGGATATTAGCCACACGCTTTATTGAATAACTTTTCGCTAAAAGTCAATCAATCATCGCGTTGCTACGTTCGGGTAGTTGGAGAAAAGTTTTGGGAATTGACATACTCAAGTTTCTCTTCGCTAAGATCGTGTCTTAGGAATCGGTATTACTTCTTTAAGTGAATACTTTTAGAAACGAGTTTGTTCATTTTCAAAGATTGATCACAACAAAATTAACAATTTTAACATCTATAACAAAATCAATTTAAGGTCAATTAGTTTATGCAATTGTTTTATTTATAACAAATAAAACTCCCACTACATTTATTTAATGTCCCAAATGTAGTTGGTTTTCCAAGATCCCGGTTTTCATCAAGTAGAGCCTGCTATGGCACGTCACCCTACTTAATTAGACAAGGTAGGTTCTCCAACCAATCATATCGTTCCATATGATTCTTGGTTTGTGAATATCTAAGTATATTTACAAACTTCGCCCCGATGTCCAAACTCTAGTTGGGTCCATCGAAAAGTAACCTCTCACTATTTGCTCCTTGCAAATCTTAGCTATTTGCACCCCGACTACCGAATTGGCAATCATGACGTCCGCTTGGGCGGACCGCGCCATGAGTGACAATCGGCGTGAAGGGGATAGAGAGAAGGAGGGCGATTTCACTTAATCGAATTTTAGTTGGGACTATCAATCATATGACACTTGTTTGGTGGTCGTGTAAGCATACACCCATACCTAGCCTATGACAATTCATAGCAATCACAAGCAATCACATATAAGCATCTCATAGTTGTGGGTTTGTATGGCTCCCGCTTGCATTAGTTTCGCCACATCGTCCATGGAGCAAAACTAATCTAATCCTTGTCCCTTCCCACTAAATTCTATAAGGATCTAAATCCTATATAAAATAAAGGTACAAAATACATGTGAAAACATCCTATTCCCATCCTAACCTTAGGGGCATGCAAGCCTCACAAGTTACATCAAAAATTAATCAACAAATTAATTAATTAATGGCACCAAAGGCCGCATTACAAACATTCACACATGCATTCAAATACAACCACAAGGCATTGAGTCTTGAGCCATACTAAACCCACTATCCACCTACAAAACAAAGTTAGCACATACAAGAACTTTGTTTCCAATTAACGATTTTCAAGCATCTTTGCGTATCGTTTGCCATAAGTAAATTCCGTGTACAAATCCTCAATTTTAAACAACAAAACTTGTTTAAATTCATTTAGAAAGTTCTTTCAACATCCCATAACAGAAAGGAGATCAAACAAGGAGTTTTCTAATTAATTTCAACTAGTTTGAATATTTAGAAAAACAGTAATTTATTAAAAAACGTAACTAATAGAATCCAATAAAAGCAAAGGTTTTAGGTCTCCAAAAATTCTCAAATAAATTACTTAAGCTCCTTATCATAGTTGTGATTACCAGTAAAAATTTCAAGAAGAGATCTTACACCATCTGGGAGAATCAAAAATGACAAATCTCTTACAAGTGCACGAAACACCGTTATGAGATTTTCAGATTATCCTCTCAACCATTTGGTCTGTTAGACCACCTTCTAATTAGTTTTTATATATACAATATATATAGAAAAACTAGTTTAGTCTATAGGCTAACTATCTATGAAAAGAAAACCACCAAGTTCAGTTCAAAAGGTTCGAGTTACAAACTAAACAATCAACAAATTCTGTACTGGAACAGACAGTCGATTGAAAAGTTCTAACCTAGTTGAAGGTCCTAACTTCCACGAAAAATTATGAAATTAATTTTCCTGGAATCCTAACTCAAAATAGAACAACTCCATTTAAACAGAATTTTTAAAGGAGTTCTCAGTTGGTACAGTTTATTAGAACAATCGATTTGCTCTACAAACTGGATCTGACGAGATCTTCCTTTTCATACTTGAAAACCCACTAATTAATCCGAGTCATGCAACAAGTTATACATGCTCAGAAAGAGCTTCAAGTCCTCTTTATTTCTAGCCATAGAACACTGGTACTTATATTCAAAATATAAATCTTTCAAGCCATTCAAACAGGACAGTGCGAGCAGAAACCGGTTCTGCATACTGTCGCCGTTTTATTCACAGTAAATCTATACTAATTCAGAAAAATGTGAATCCAACGCCAAAAGAATCACAATCCACAGATCTACAACTTTCATGTAGATGGAAAAAACTTCCAGAGAACTTATCAAAGCGAAAAACGCGAAACAACACAGAAACTACCATTTCCAGACAGCAAACAAACGCATCATCTCTACTAATCCGTTAATTAGCCAATTTCTCTTAATTAAGTGTCAAAATAGCTTAAGTACGACCATGTGCTCTGATACCACTGTTAGAAAGTGTGCAATTTTCAATTTTAATGCTAATTACAAGTTAATTAAGCCATCGAAACAACACACACAACGAATCGTGCACAAAAGCCAAGTTAACACAAAGAGATTAAGGTGGAAATTATACCTCCCGCGAAATCGTATTCGCGGGGCTCGATCCTACGGCATGGGAATCGATGGCGTGCTTCTCCTTCGTCTCCAAATCACCTCGAGTCCACCTAGAGATTAACCAAGGTCTAAATCGATTCGTGCTAGCGATTCGATTAGAACAAAGCTAATCCAAGGTATTCTCTCTTCTTCCTTAATTAACATTTTAATAGGTGGAGAGAATATGCTCAACTCATGAGCTAATGGAGGGAGAGAGGAGGTGAGGTGGCACCGGCCAAGAGAGGGAGAGAGGGGGCGGCTAGGGTTAGGGAAGAGAGAAGGTTCAAATTTGCATCTATACATCTCTATATATAGTGCATCATCCCTACCTACCACCAACCATCTATTTACAAGATTGCCACTCCCACCTACCACTAGGGCCGGCCAGAAAATGGGCTCTAATGGGCCTCTAAACTCACTCAAACAAGCCTCTAATTCATTTAATTAAAAGCTACTCCAAATGCTCTTTAATCGGGCTATATATTTAATGCATATATATTGGCCCAATAAATTAATATAACTATTTATATTAAATTGAGTTGAACTAAAATAATTATTAACCAATTAATAATTATTCTAGGATTAGCTAATACATTAATTTATTTCAATATGATCCATTTGACTTAATTAATTATAACGGTGTATAATTAATTAATCAACTTATCATATTTCCGCAATACGAGCTATTGCGAATAAATAAATAATGCACTGTCTTGGTCAAAACTCTATTTTGTGTGACCCTTTGAGGATTTATGCTAAGTTGGACATGGAATGAAATCGCTATTTAATTCCAATAATCATAAGCGGTATCTAGCAACACGTTATGATTCCCAATTCGCATAAATAGTGTACTGCTACAGTATTTAAATCCTGCATAAGAGAATAAATGAATTTCCCTATTTTGATTCTTATGTCACACGATATCATCGTATAATCCAAGATAGGAATGTGTCATTCTTGCAGATTATACGTTTCTTGATCTAGAGATAATTGTATAAACTTGCATGCAAACAATCTATCTCCATCAAGGGGCCCAAACAGATATCGTCACTCACTAAGTGAATTAATGAGGGACATACGGTTTTCTTGATGATTAGCTTTTCCCCGCACAATTCAAGAGAACATAAATAAAGTCCGTATAGCAGCCCTTATCGGGAATCAGCGGTAGACGATATTTATTGAACCTATCCTCATGTGGAAAAGATAAACATCTCAAACTTAGAACCAAAATCATTACGAAATAAACAATGACACATAACACAATCCATATGTTTATTTCGATGGGTCAAGTCCTGTGCTATGTTCCATAACATACACATATGCAATTAAGTTGGTAACTCTTTACCTATGATTTGTAGAACTTAATCATCACTTAACTTGCATACTAATCTTATAAGATAATTAATGTTCCTTGTTAATTATCAAGATTATGGACCGTTTAGATTTATTATTGTCATTCTAAAGAATGATCCACAGAGATCTACAATTCAGATCCTCAACCTGAATAATCTGTCAATAATAAACCTAGGAACAGATGATAAAATATCATCCATAACATAAACTAATAATTAAGTCATTAAATTATTGACTTCTAGGACATAACTCCAACAAATACAAGCATTTTTAATAATCTCATATAACAACATAAAACCCTGGTATAATTTTCTCATCGGACCACCATTTCAATAAATTAATTTGAGGTTTTGAATACTGTAATTAAATTAACGCAAGCAATTAGGAAATCCTATAAGTAAAACAAATTAAATAATTCCTAGAGAAGCATGACAACTCCGCATCAAAGTCGAAGAAAATAAAGGGAGAACCATGACATTCATTTAAGAGGACCCAACTTGAGATTGGTATCAATGGCGTGTAGGTTCTTAGCTACATTTGGTGAAAAATATAATTGTAGACCTAAATTATATAGTTGGGTAGGACATTAGTTTCTGAGTAATGCTAGAATCAAATATATAAGACGTTAAACACGATCCAAACGTAGCACATTAAAATTTCAAATGGTCGATCCAAACCGCTCAATATGATCTTTATATTAAAATATCTTTGATAATCAAATTTTATATTTTTTCATATTTTCTAACTATTTTTTTCGAATTTTCAAAATTGAAGGGTTCAAAACTTTTTAGATTGAGCATATTGAAAAATTCCAAAAAAATAGTAAAAAATTTGAAAAAAATAAAATTTGATCTCCATGAAGATTTTATAACACAGAATAATTTATACGGTTTGGATCGGCCATTTCAATTTTAAAGATTAAAATTTCATCGCATTGAACAAGTGTACGTATCGACACTAGCAACCCCCTTAGTTTCTACTCTATATATTGTATAATTGCATCTTCCCTTTAAAGGGACAAAAAAACGATTCCATATATCTTGTACTTATGTAAGATCATTTATTAATTATCGGTTAAAGTACGCTTTACACCGAGTCAATGTTTTGTTTTCACTCTTTTTCATGCATGTGATATCTAGAAGTTTGCGTTTTGGAAGTCTGTTCCCAGGTTTGGCAGAGAAGCAACAAGTAAGAGAATGAGAAACAAAAAAAATAATTAAAATTTCGTCTATTTCAAACTAGAAGAAATTTTTTTTTCTTTTGATATAAACTAGATAGCTACTATCTTAGTAGAATAGAAAAAAAAAACTAGAAAAAAAGACAATAATTTTTTAAATAATAAATAGAAGGATCATTTTCTTTTATTTTATTTATCTCTAAAATTATAATTAAAAAACAACATGAATGTACATCATTTTTCTTCCTTCCCTTCCCCTTCCCCCCATTCATCTTCTCTCCGGAACATCCCCTTGACTTCAATTATGTTGTGGATTTTTTTTGATATTTTACGCATATATATATGTACACTTTAAAGTAAAACTAGCATAACCTTGTTTAAATTTTATTAAATCAATTTCTAAACGACGAACTTGATTATTAATATCATCCTCGCGTGATATATATATATTTAAGATTCAAATTTCTTCAGTATAATATAGAGAAGTCTTCAAATATTCAAAATAAATTAACTAAAAATAATTCGACATTTATCTTGTTGATTATAAAATAAAATTTGCAAAGCCACCAAGTTAAATATGAATGCATGGAAATGTCAACCCTCAAAGTAATAATACACCACACCCAATTGTTGTCAATTTTTTCAACAATTCCTTTCGTTTTGCCAACTTGTTTGCACCATATGTCCATATTGTAGATCAAAATCATTCCATGATCCAATGAAAATTGTTACGGTAGATCTGGAGATGGTTATTTCCAATAATAATGTATTAAACTTAATATCTTGGTGCACGTGGTATTGTCGTGAAATTTGAGCAAATTTTTGGGATCTTCCAAAGTACCTTGAAAGTTCCCACATAATTTTCCTGATTAAGCAAATTTTGATTTTCTTCTTTCCAAGCAAGCAACCTTAATGTAAATTTTGCCATTTTTTTTTTCTTGGGTCCACTGACTCATTGTTTTCAAATAGGTTTCCAGTTTGTAATGGAATTTATGAAAATTTTAGGGATCTTCAAAAATGCGTTGAAAGAACCCCCGCAATATTTTCCAAACTAAGAAAATTTTGAGTCTTCTTTCTCCTTTTCAAGCAAGCAACATTTATATGAATTTTGCTAAACTTTTATTCCTTGGAGCCCACTAAATATTTACAATTAGATTTCTTCATCAGCTCGTCACATAAAAACTAAATTCTGTAAATAAAGATGACTTTTCTATGAATTTGACGTTGGGCAAGTTTATATGTATTTTAATTTTTTTTGTTACGCACAAAAATGATGAGTTCGTTTTGGCACGTAAATTAAGACGAAATTTCCCTCACAAACCAATCATTTTCGTTTCTTCTTTTCTGTAGAAATTTCGATGTTAACAAAACAAAAGAGAAAGGAACTTGTTAGTAGGTATAGTTGACTTTACCAGGTTCGTTTAATGTTAATTGACATCGCTATTCTCGTTACTAGAAGCAAAAAGGACTCTTTGATAACAAAAATACCAACCTCCGAAACCACCTAACAATCAAAAGAAATGTGATGATAAAGTAATAACAAACCTTAAGTAAACACACCAAGTGTACTACTACTACGGAGATTGGTAAGAAAATCCACACACTTTTAGAAAATGGATGGGTACCCCACAATGGCTTGCTGCTCATAAAATTTTGTAGTCCAGAAGAAATGAAGAATGTATTTAAATGGGCCAACTTAGAAAACTTGAACAAATATGGGCTTAATTGGACTGAAATCATCATCGTTCTTTTTCGTACAAGAACTCAAGAAGGTTTTCAAAGAAATTTCAACATCGTATGTTGAGATTTCTGTTTCTGACGAGTAGGCTTTCTGGGTCTAATTTATAGTTTGAACTATGAACAGAAGGGAAACATGCTGCAAGTCGGAACAGAAGAAATAGTTTAAATTTTCACATCAAAAGTTTGAATTCACTTACATTCTGACAAATGAATCATTTTTTTTTCCATATGGAACAGTAAAAACAGTTTAAATGGCATCTTTTTTATTCCAGACAATACTTGTCAACATAAAAAGGTAAAAATATTTCAAATGGTAGTAAAATTATATCATCAGATAAGTAAATTAAAAAGGACAAGTGTAGTTTTCAAAGCATGTATGCCATTCAATGCTCAGAACAAAAACAAGCCACCTCATCACATACACGTGGCAGAGATTCAGAATTTTCTGTGGCACGTCTCCGTGTAATCTTCCAACCTAGTATAAAATAGCACACTGCAATACAAAACAGTTTCTAGCAACATGAAAAGCCCTCTGATGGAGCGCCACAGACAATTTAAACATGAAGACAAATTTACCTCACCGGCCAATACTTCACCAAAGAAATGGGATCAGAGGATCGGAGTGGATAACCACAAAATCATGAATTGGGCCTAAATATAATCTTTATTGTGGTTTGAAATATAGATGGCATATTCCTGCAGATCTAATGCAGCCCACAACACACACTCTCCAATCAATGTGGCCCCTTATCCAGCACCAGGCACTAGCACTTTTCTCAAGTCACTTTTGCATCTATCCCCATTTATCAATCTCAAAATTGATAGAAGTTTGCTGGTCAAATTTGGAATAAATTCCTTGCACTGTGCAATCATCTCTCATTTAATACATTTAATAATTATTTATGATTGAAATATGTAACGGTTAAGTGAGAATGACAACTAAGTATTTATTAATTCTGCTAATAAGAATGACATATTGTAGAGTGAGTAAAAGCTAGTATCTCTGAAAATCAATACTTTTTATGTTTACCAATTAATTGTAGTGAGCTAGCATAGATGCATGTGAAATATTGAATTTTTGGGGTATTTAAGCATTTAAAATTAACCTAGGAAATGGATGATGACTTTTACAAGTTGATCCCGTACCTCCTTGGAACTATAAATACAATCACAAGCACTTTCTTAGCGTACCCATAATTACGAGAAACCTAAGGAAGCATATAGTACTCTTGTAGTACACTTGAGAGGATTAAAATACAAAGGATAACGAGAAGATGTTGGAATCAAAGGCAGTGATAGAAGAATCCGACATGCTTCAGACCATGCAACTCGATGCGCTCAAGTATGCTGGAAAAGCCCTCGATGAGTTCGAGGCCTCCGATTCAACCGAGATAGCCCGTTTCATCAAGAAGGTATTGCAACCAAGCTAGAAACACAAACCCTAAAGAAACACCACACGTCTTTCATGTAGTTTCTTTGTTTGGTACAAAAGTTAGAGACACAAACCCTAAAGAAACACCACACGTCTTTCATGTAGTTTCTTTGTTTGGTACAAAAGTTAAACTGAGCAGTCCTGAAACTAATCAATTTTTAGACACTTAACAAGCTACATAACCTAAAAGTATTCTCACAATGATTGTCTTAATTGATCATTTGTACTGATTAATCACATATTACTATATCTATGGGGAATTGCTCAGCACACGTCTCACTTGCTCAAACACTCCCGAATTTACTATAATACCCTCACATTCCCTGTGTTATTTCCTCAGATTTCAGTGCTAAATTGAGGGTATTTATGTTATTTTTAAAAAAATGGGGGAGTATTTGAGCAAGTGAGGCGTGTGCTGAGCAATTCCCATATCTATGTGCAATCCTAGCTAGTCAAATGAATTAAATGGACAAATTAACTGATCATCATGTAAAATGAATGTTTGTAGGAGTTTGACAAGGTGTACGGACCAGGATGGCAATGTGTGGTAGGGACAAGTTTCGGGTCATTTGTGACCCATCACTGTGGTTGCTTCATCCATTTCGGAATCGGAAACCTTGCAATCTTGCTTTTCCGGGGCGGGGCCACTCCTCAAGCTGATACTGGACGCTTTGTAACCATGGAAGCAGCCAAGGCTTAGTTAATTTTATTTAATTTTCATTTATGCACCCTCTTGTTATTTTTTATTCGTTTTCTTTATTCTTTTTCACTTTTGTTGCTTCGAAATTGTGAAATTTCAGGAGATGAATGCCGTAGAAAAATATAGAGGAAAATTATTATTTTGATTTGGATCCTCTTTTGAAATTCTGTCTATAATGTGTCCGTCTTAATTAGGAATCCAGAGGAACCCATTTCAAAATTGTTATTGACAAGTAACTACTTGAGTGGACCACACCATCAATGCCAAAGGATGCAATTATTTACTTATTTATTTATTGTTTGCTTGTTGACCATTTGTAGGATTTATTTCCCTAGAAAACCATTTTATTGGGACTTATTAAAATTAAGTAGGATCATAAGTTGATTTTGGTGTTTGAAAGCGTAATGTTTGAAAGTTACTGCTAATTTCTTTTCTGAAAAAAGTCAGAAAAAAATAACAGGGAAAGAAAAAAAAATAGATATGCTTTAAACTCTTGATTATTTGTTGTTAGATAATATCCTGCTCACATGGAAACAAATTATATTAAGATATGGTATTTTATTACTTAATATATATGACCTAAATGATTGTCATGAAAAATCAATGAGAAAAAAGGGGTATGCATATGAATTTATACTATATTAAAGCCCCAACAGAAATAAACGCGTACGATGAGTCCTTTTTCTAAACCTAATCAACATCCAATTAAAACACCACCGAACACAGATCCATGCCATTCAGGGGCAACCAAAATCTAATTCAATCGTAAGAATTACATAGCAATATAACATGAAAAAGGGAAAAAAATTGAGAATTGCTAGTGTCCTATATATAGGACGGATAGGTCCGTCCAATACGATCGTTTTTACGTTTTTAAATTTCAAATGACCGATCCGAACCGTTCAATATGTT
This sequence comes from Rhynchospora pubera, assembly GCA_028095005.1. Taxonomy (NCBI): domain Eukaryota; kingdom Viridiplantae; phylum Streptophyta; class Magnoliopsida; order Poales; family Cyperaceae; genus Rhynchospora; species Rhynchospora pubera. The sequence goes on along the minus strand of CM051462.1, from coordinate 81,874,314 downwards.
CTCCATATTGAAAACTTACAAGAAACCAATTTTTACATTTTTTCGAATTTTTTACTATTTTTTTAGTATTTTTGAAAATTTATGATATAAACATTATGGATCGTCCAATAACAACGATTTTCTAAAATACCAAAAAAATAGTAAAAAATTTCGAAAAAATGTAAAAATTGGTTTCTTAGAAGTTTTCAATAAGGAGAACATATTGAACGGTTCGGATCGGTTATTTGAAATTTAAAAATGTAAAAATGATCGTATTGGACGGAGTCCATCCGTCCAATATATTGGACTTTAGCAAACCTTTAATGTTTGGATAGGGTGTGAGAAGAAGGGAAGAAGTGGAAAGAAATATTGGGAAGTGTGTAACTTTGTGAAGAGTTTGAATTGTTTATAATAAATTTATTTTCTTCTTTTCTTATTCCCTTCTTTTCAAATGGAATCCAAACGGAGGCTGAGATGTCTGATCTCCATCAAACTCTCCTCTTCAAATAACTTGAGTGGATCCCGGGTTTGAAATTAGGCTGCAGGATTCTTTGTTGGACATTTAATTTGAAAATGAGATCATCAAAATTCTAAAATTCAATAATTTCCTGTCTCGGTGAAGTGAACCAGTACCTGCTCAGAATCAATACTAATATTGCTGATATTATTTTCAACATTGCCCCTCATAACACCAGATAATGGATGGTTAATATTTGCGCCAAAGCCACCTAAGGCACATATATGATATATCTGTAAGGAGGTGTTTGGAAGAACTGTTCTGCCTTGGTATTTGAGCAATGGATAGTACATAGTGGCCTGTTTTGAAAATAACCAACACGGCCCTTCATCTTGCACAAATTAACGTGAATTATTGAAGATCCCCTTTCACAAATTACCAACAATAGGGAAAACCAAGATGATTGACCATCTATTTAAGCAATGGGTAATAGCCCAGTTTGGGCTACTGATAATCTCATATAAGTTGAAAGGGATAATTAAGAAAATTTATAACACTGATGATAAAAAAATCACTAAAAGAATGAACAATTGTTTTGAAAATATAAACTGTTGAATTACATGAGATAAACTATAACGGATTGAAGAAGAAGAAAATGAAAAAGCAATCTCAAATGAAAGAGTTCAAGAGCCAAATTAAATCAAGAATTTTTCCTCTATATCTATAATTCTATATTCAATAAAAACTGTGATATATCATTCATGGAAAATGGAAAACCAAAAGAGTAAATAGAAAGTAAAGTGAAGAGGCGTACAGAAAATTCTAATACCCAACCACTTTCTCCTTTTTTGTATCCTCAATTTGATATTTTGATAAGTCAAGCTCAATTAAATTGTCCTCATCTTCACCGAATGCAAATTCAATCAATTCATCTTCTTCAATTTGTTGTTCTTTGTCTTTATTCTCGGATAACCACCTTGCATATTCCAGCCATCGCTCTAGTTCGTCTCCTTCTTTGGAACTTTCGGATTCCTTCTCATTCGACGAGTCTTCAGATTCTGTTTCTTCACCTTCGTACTCTTCATATATTATATCAAGCGGCCTTGCAAATTCAAACGAATGCTGATCTGAGATCAAACTCCAACATGTTGCTGCAGGTGTATAGTCTTTTTCCTGTGTAGGTTCAGGAGACGGAATAGAATTGTTTACGGCGGGTGTAAAATTCTTTTCCTGTGTATGTTCAGGTGGCGGAATCGAGTCGTTTATAGTGGGTTGTGGATCCCGCGAACCGAATCGAAAGAGTGAAAATATAAGAAGAAGGGAAGAGAGGAAGGAAGGAGAAATGAGAAGGGATGTCAGGGGTCTTGGAAGGTAGAGAAAGGCTAAGATAGAAGTTGTGAGTACTATTGAAAGAAGATGGTGAATATCTTTAGCTGATGATTCTTGGTTTTTATTTGATGGTTCCATTTGTGAGATTGAGTGGAAGAAGGTTGCATGAGCAATGGAATTGGAAGGAAAATATAATAAGGAGGGTTGGTTATATCAGGCCAATCAAAGTTCACACGTGCATAGGGGTGTCTAACGTTTACAACGGCAACGGAATGGCTCATTCCGTTTGCCGTTCCGTTTCAGTAAACGATATGCTATTCCATTCCATATTCCGTTCCGTTTCAGTAAACGGTATGCCATTTCATTCCGTTATTCGTTTCGTTTGGACGGAACGGAACGGAACAACGTATATGTACACTAAAAACACTTGTATTTGTCGAAACGGAAGCGAAATGATTCGTTCCGTTTACCGTTCCGTTTCAACAACGGTATGCCCTGTTATTCCGTTTACCGTTCCGCTTCTGAAAACGAAATGAAAATTCGTACCGTTATCCGTTCCGTTGGAACGGAACGGAACGGAAAACGGCGAAACGGTATATCGTTGACAGCCATACACGTGCATGCATGGGATCTTATATAATTAATAACTTAATAGGAAGAATTTTATTTTTTAATGATAGATTGTGATACATTTGTTTAGGGGTTAGAGAATTAAAGATGTATATCACGTACATAGGAAGATAGAAAACTTTTAGTTTTAGACATGTCGGGTACTATATCAAAATAAAGGTAAAATAAAATTACTCGATATCAATATTATAAAAAATTATACATGTAATATAGATAAAAAAAAGGTATTCAAATGCACAAGCTACAAAAACAGAGAAAATTAGATCTCCAATGACAGGTTTAGAATTTTAATAGGAAAAGCTGTGATGAAGAATTTTATAAAATTATGTCTAGCATATTGGATCTTCGTTGTTTACAGTATGGAATATGTTGTTTCAAACTTGTAATTCCACCTGACTTTTCTGAGAAAATGTGTTTGAGTTCTTCCATTCACTTCAATGAATTTATATGTGAAAACTTTTGCTGGTTTTGTAACGTTAAACTAAAAACAACCCTTTATTTTTATTTTTAATACAACAATAAAAGTACATTGTTCTTTTTTTTTTTGTTGCTTTTCTTTAAAGTCAAAATTTTGTGCAATTCAACAATCGGCAACTTAATCATGAACTACTTGTTCTTGAGTGAGAATACAAATTATGCATACATTTATTTCTTTGGGTGCGTTTGGATAGGTGTGGGAAGAAGGGAAGAAGGGAAGAAGTGGGAAGAAGTATTGGGAAGTGTGTAACTTTGTGAAGAGTTTGGATTATTTATAATTTTTTTTCTTCCCATCTTCCTTCTTCCTCTTCTTCTTCTCTCATCCATCTTCCTTCTTCCTCTTCTTCTCTCATCCAAAGTGTGTAACTTTGATAAAACCTTATTAAGGTTATGAATCCATTATTCTATTTACAATACACGGCTATTTTTAAAAATAAAAAATAAAAGCATGACAAATTATGCTACATAATTGAAATATGAACACCTCAGCATTACATTATATATATTGCATTATATTATCCTTCACAGAATTGTGATCTATGACATATTGAGCTCCAAAGTATGCCATATGGTATTTCTTTTTTTACTTTTTTTTTTTGGCTTACGCTAGCCGACAAAAATGTATTAATGAATTGTGCTAGCTGTTTAATGCGAGTCAAAAAGGTTCAGAATGGTCCTTTTAATTTTATTAAAGTGCCTTTACCAAACCCTATGATCAATTTGGGAACAGAGTACACTTTGCTTTCAGAGCACCGATTAATTCCTCTCTATTATCCAACCCTTTGTTTAGCCAAAAAGATTTTTGCTTAGGGGACCTTCAAACAATGCCCTTACTCAGATTTTCTAAGGTCAAGTCTTTTCTCAAATTTGTATATCAACTTACTCAATTGTTGTAATGGAACTCTATTCAATGACTTTTTAATTTCTGTTGATATTTAATTCGCAAGTTGAACGAAGTTCAATTTAATGGGGAACAAAGGAAATCAGATTGATTATCCCAGAAAAATAATAAACAGGAATACATTACGTACATTAAATGGGAGTAGTGAATTAAATTTAAGATCCTTTAATTAATCTGATTGTTTAAATTTGGTTTGATTTGATGGGCATCAGACCCCTGCTGCAAATTATTGTGAATTCTAAAAATAAGCAGTTGACTATTTGTAGATATAAAATATATTTTATAAAAGCATCTTGGTTAGCAAATGTTAATAATTTTATTAAAGATGTAGATCACAAAGCACTACATATATAAGAGGGACACAAAAAAGAACTAGAGATTTATTTCCCTTTTGGCATGAATGACCCAATTCTAATTTAGGGGGCAATTGAAAGAGACATGCATGAATTCGTTTGGACAAACAGTGAAAGGGGACCAAAGAAGCTTTTGATTTGTCATGCAACTAACCATTTATTTAGGTTGTTGCTGTATGATATTGTACATTTTCTTATGAATTACACAATACCAAGGATTATTATGCTGCACGAATTGCGCATTTACATGTGCATGAAATATTTCACCATCTTCAATTGTCATTTTTCAGCTTGGGTGAAAATTATGTCGTGGCTTGCAGTGTGCTGACTGCCGAGGCCATGTCAAGCACGGTATATTTGACATACATGCCATGTCGAAACACGTTATTTACAAAAGGCGGCACATGCAACTCATTTAAGGGCATGGCCTGACATACCAATACGTCTCAAGCTCTATTTTTTTAAATAATTATTTCATCAAAAATAATGGGGAAATAATAAAACATTTGAAAAATTAAGGAATAATAATTTTATGTTCTTTCTGTAATTTGTCCATTTTTGTTTCATTTTTTTTCCAAGATAAAAAAAATATATATATATGTAATAAATTGAAATTTTATAGCTTAATATATAACTGTGTGCTTCTATATTTAATTCTAATTCTTCTGGTTTTTTTTGCTCTTTCATGCTAATCATCAAAATAGCAAGGAATATTGTCCAAAAAAAAAAAAGAGTATGTGTTAGCATGTGTCATGATGTACCATGTCAAAATTATTATTATTTTTTTAAGTTGTTTTGCTCGAAACGTTTTTGACCAAGCATGTGACGCATCATTACTAGTATGTACAAATTAATGGTATCATACCATGTCATGTCGTGCCATGCTAAATACATGTGTATAGTGTTCCATATCAGCAGGTAGCATGCACAGTATTCTGAGCTTAATTAGCAGTTGTCTATTGTTTTCTATATAAATGCTGATGGTATACAGTAGGGAATAGGGGAAAAAAGAAAAAAAAAATTAATGTGCCTAATAATTTGTTTTATGTTTACAAAGGAATAGTTATCTTTTTTTTTCTTATGGCTCCGTTTGGATAAGGTGTGGGAAGAAGAAAAAAATGGAAGAAGTGAGAAGAAGTATTGAAAAATGTATAACTTTATGAAGAGTTTGGATTGTTTATAATAAATTTATTTTCTTATTCTCTTCTTCCCTTCTTTCCAAATGGAATCCAAAAGGAGCCTATGAGTAGTAGTAGTACATCTTAATTTTACCCTGTAACTGCCATCTCGATCTAGTTAAATTGATTTGTCCCTCATCCTTACCGTACCAAAAAGAATACTTTTCATGGTCTCAGAAGGTACGTCCATATTGTTTTTCATAGGATCATGATAAAGTTTGGAAAAAGGGAAAGAATATCCCACATGCAATATAATAAAAGTAGTAGCTAGGATATGTCCCAAGTTGGGGGACCCTTTTAAAGCTTTTTATTATCTCATAGGTTCGGTTTGGATGCCTTGAGAATAAGATAGGAAGAAGGAAGAAGGGAAGAAATTTATTGGGAAGGGTAAATTTATTGGGAAGTGTGTAACTTTTGTGAAGAGTTTGGATGGTTAGAAATAAATTTATTAGTAAAAAGTGGTTATTCCTTATTCCTTATTCCGGGAAGAAGCCATCCAAACGGAGCCATAACGAAGGAAGAACAATCAAAGGAAACAAGATAACATGCAGTTGTTGGTGAAAGTGATACGATCTCTTCTCCAATTATGGGTTTCATATAATAAATTGATGATCTTGCTTGATATAGGGCCGATTAGTGTAGATCGGATGGATTCGATCAAGCCTAATTATATAATGATCAGTCCAGTTTAAAGTTAAAAATCAAGCTCGAGTTCGATTAAGAATGGATAGATTGGTTCTATTTGGAGATGCGCAACTATCCCCTTGATGCTTAAGGGTGTGTTTGGATACATTGGGAATAGAGAATAGGAATAAAGATAAGCCTATTCCTTATTTCTTATCCAAATTTCTTGGTTTTGTTAGAATATGGATAAGGGCCGGAATAAGTCCAAATTCCCTATTCCTTCGTTGTTTGGTTTTCACCGGAATAAGAAATAAGGGGCTTATTCCTTATTCCCAATGTATCCAAACACACCCTAAATGAATTAGGCTTGCACAGAGAGAGAGAAGAGAAGTCTTTGTCTTGATTTTGACATATGGATAAAAATTGGATGGATGATTTTGGTCCACACCAGTAAACTTGAAAGATTGTATGGCCTATACTCACTGCACATATGCCTCATGTCAGTTAATCTGCAATGGCTGACACTCTGGTCCCGCATTGTAGTTTTTATTGCAGGGTATAGTGGCATTTGGCACTAGCTGATAATTGGATATAGAACTTGAGGTGTTGAAATTTTAGATCCATATACCTTCAGTTGCCTGACAAACAATCTGCATTGAGATCCGTGCTTGGACTGTTACTGTATTCTGGTATCTGTGGGGATCTGAACTCAAAAACATTTTGCCAGTAATTATTCACATGTCAGGTAGAACTTGGGAGAAGCCTTGTTGGTTTTCTCAAATTCTTGTACTAAAGAACTTTCAAAAGTATGATGCAAAGTATGCAGCAGCTGGACCTCTCATTACTGACAGGTTAAATGAAAAAAAAAAACTGAAATTATTGGTGCGTTCCTGTTTGCCAGTGACAATTTGTATTGGTTTGTTCCAAAATAGTACCTGAAATATTTCCAATTCCACAACTGTCTCGTTGAAGTTTCTGTATAGCTCCCCTATTTTTCCAGAATTGAAGTGAACAAAGAATATAAATAATAATACAACTATGGAATGTTGAGTCCCTTCAGAAATTTTTTTTTATTTATTCTTATTTGAAATTATTCTATTGCTGTGCCTTTCATGGGACTGAACATTTCACCACAGGGTACAATGCTTGAAATTGAATGTTCTAATATTACAGTACTGTTTCTTAGATACCAATTAAACACCAGCATCAGTTTGTCAGTTCAGACATTGTACTATTTTCAATAGAACATCATTATTTTCATTTTTGACAATCAAAATAACACAACACAAGTAGAATGATGGAAGAAAAATTATAACATAAAATATGTTTATTGAAATAAAGCATTCCTAAATATTTCATAAAACAGGAGCACATGCCATATTACTACACAAAATAACTTACAACAAATAACTTAAATCCGATGAGATATCTCTTCTACTATCTCTATACTGTATATAATCTACCTACTTTAGACTTCTTCAATCATCATTGAAGAAAGCCTAATTAAGTTACAACAAACCTTTCTCTAAACCTAACCTACACTGTGGAAAAACAGTATACATATGCTCTGTAATGTTTACAATATTTACACGTAGATCTCTACTCATCATAATTTAAGAAAAGATCAACTGCAAGACAAGCCAAGTTTTTACCCTTCATACGTGACCGTGCAACCCTGTGTTGCATCGGCGCATTAGGGGCATCTTCATAATTATTAGAAGCATCAAGCCACTTAAAGGTCCGTTTTGTTGGAGTGCTGTACAAATGATGTATTTTCCTGGCAATCAAAGCCTACAATGAACAAAAAGGAAAAAGGTTTAGATGGAAATTTAAAATTCTAATTTATTTATCAACTACAATTACACATATACCCATCAAAAGGTCACTCAATTTATTGCAGGTTTGGGCTGGTCTGGCACACACTGGTCTGATACAGCTGTGAGCTGACAAGAACTGATGCTGTGTGATTAGAACAAAGTAGTTAACTGATACCATGATGAACTCGTCTGTACCAGGTAGCTGGTACATACAAGTGTACACACTAGTTGGACCTGTCAGGCAAATGACCCCCAAATAACTCCTCTTCTTTGGAAATGCTGATTGATAAATACGAAAGAACTAAGAATTAATTACTTACTGCTTCATTAACTGTCTTAGATACCAGAAGAAGCTGCCCCAAGTCACTACTATCCACCTTGCACAAAACCTTTACCTGAAATTATTACCACAAATCATTACACCAGATACATAAAAAGTTATGCTTTAGTTAAGCAGAAGATCAAGGAATCAGCATTTACCAGCATATCTTTGGGTAATGATTCGAGCATGTTAAACCTCTCGATTTGAGATCTTCGACTCCTACGCTTCTGTGGGAAACTAACAGGAGAGAAGACACCTGAGGAATTGAAGCTATCTTGTGCAATTACAACTCTTTTTCTCCCCAAAATCTTCGTACTGTGAACCAATCGGACCGATTTCTGCTGATCAATGCACCCAACTGCCATATTTCAACAATGCTTAAGACAAAGATTCAAACTTGATTCTTGTAGACTAGACCTGGAAAGAGGCAAGAAGAAATTACAAGATCAGTGAGCTTCCATTTTAGTTCAATTTAGTAAATTGGTTAACATGAAGCTAAAATTCGTTTAAAATCAAGCTTAATTAGAACCTTCACTCCTAGTTAACTAGCTCACTGTTCAAAATCAGGAAAAATCACAATAGTAGTAACCCAACATTATTCAATTCTTAAACCTCTTCACAACCTATAAACTCAGTAAAGGCACGGACTTGAACAAATGGGTACACAACGAAAATCGAAAGAGAAATGAGAAGAGAGGGATTCAATGTCGAGTACCTTAAGTACAGAGAAATCTCTTCTGAAATCAACTCTTTGTTCCTACTCTTCCTTCCTTTGTAAAGTGTGCTGTGAGAAAACGACCAGTGTTGTTGTGTCTGAAAAATTAACCCTGTCGGCTTATATAAAGGACCTTGGAGGTGTAATAATGAAATTAAAAATACCTGAGGGACCTTTCATGGAAAGACCTGGAACCGCCGCCATTCTTCCAAATCGGGTCGTAATTGGCGAACTCTCCCCCAATTTACAACAAATTGTTTCGCGCAGTTAAAAATACACCCCGAAGTGTCAGTTAAAAATCTGAACTGTACATCAGATCATTGCACGAATTTTGATGTACTTTTAACGGTAGAGATTTGTAGTGAATAATTCTGGTGTTTCGGTTTGGTACTCGAACGGAAGGTCAAAATAGTAAAGACGAAAATTTAAATTCCCGCCTAGAGAAAGCGTGTGGTCGCTGGCCTACCGCGTTAATCGGACGGTTATTATTTCGGAGACACGTGTTCGCATGGACACGTGGTGAAATCAGGAGGGAGGATCAAGTAGCCGTTATAGAAGGAAGGGGTGTACTTGGTGGATTGTGATTGGATAACGCTGAGGCGGATTCGGATCGATACGGATAGGTCGGTGGTTTCCTGGTTATGTCGGTAGCTTATCAAGTAAGCTATTTAAAATATGTTTTTTCTCGAGTTTCTGATCCTCTCCAGTTTTTGTAACAGCGAAATTGTTTTGAGTTGACAACTGGAGATCAGCGGAGATTGCATTAGATTCTTTTCAGGGAAGAAATTCAAGTTGGGGCCTTGAACATTGTTAAATAAATGGTGTTTAGTTTGTTGCTGAGTGGTGATTGAGTGTTATATGGATTGATGTAATAATCAGTTTCTTTTTGTGAGATTTTCAAACTGGATGCTCTTCATTTAAAATGAAGAGTGGTGGACGCTCCCCACTTGTTTCCAAAAAAAAAAACATTGTTAAATAAATCAATTCAGTTTGTCAAATCTTTATTTGTATTAAATTAATTTTTTAAATTTCAAAAATAATAGTCAATAATTCCTCGATTTAAAAGGAGAATTAAATTGGCTCCACAGCTTCATCGGTTCAAATTGATTTCTTAATTTTTAAGAAAAGGTTTAGTTTATTCTTTTGGCAATAATTAATGAAGGTAATAATTTGACTATTTTTGGGAAAATTGAATGACTAGTTCTATATATTTCCAACTTTGTGAGAAGATTCAATATTAAGGAAATTCAAATATCAAGTTGATTATATTAAACATTTGGGAATTAGTTTGATGAAAATAAGATAAATTTACTTAATTTCTATTAAGTTAAAGAACCAAAAATTTAAGGATCAAGTTTGAATTTTTCAAAACTGGGGTATTTGTCTGCAGTAACAACTGGAGATCAGTTTGACTCGCATTGGATTCTCTTCTGTGTTTACATAGGATCCTCTGTCTGTAAGTACGATTTTATCAGAAATTCAGAAGGCTTCCCGTTTTGTAGTGAAAATTAATTTGGATTTTAGATCTCTACACGTTTGCGGTGTGCACTTATTTATTTATCTATTAGTTTTTTTTTTTGCTTATCGTTTTCCATATTTACAACGAAAATCAGAAATGGTAACAGTGTATGAAATGGGTCAATCGTTTGGACACCGCACCAACCACCAAGCCCATTTTGACGACCTCAATTCTGATGATGAAAAAATCGCATTAAATTACACACATAAAGGTTTCAAAAATTAATTTATATTTATTTTGTGTTTAAGTTTTAAAAATATCATGTTTGTCATCAGAAGGTTCTAATCTTGTGTCAAAATTATTTTTAGTTTTAATATCCATTAAAAAGTGACATTTATAATGATAATGGGTCTAAAAAGAATTTGTATGTACGTATTTACATCGAATTTGTGGATTGACAATCTTAATTGCCTCAAGTCCGAATGGTTAATTCAAGCACGCCATGTATTATTCACATTAAAATTTTATTGAATACAAAATTTTACTATTTATAGATTTTTTTTAAACCTTTTTAATTTAGGATAATGATTCCTTTTTTTTTTTGCATGCAAACATTCGTTTTCTTTTCTTCTGGATTTTGGAAGTGATAATTGATTATTTTTAATATTTCTTCTTACTTTACTTAATAAAAAATTAAGTATAAAATTTATTTTCTATCAAATTTTTATGCAATAGTTGGAAAATATAGAAAATTGATTAAAATAGTGGAAAGTAGGAAAATAAGTTGTGTCATAGTTACACTTGGCATGTCGTGGCCATATATGTCATGACACTAGTACCTGCACATTTTAACCTACATGCATATTGTGCAATAAGCCAATAATACTTGTCTCCAGGAGTCGCCAAGTTTTCACCTTCACGAAAACTATAAATATCATAAGAAACAGTAAAAAACCAACAAATTATCGAACCAAAATCAGTTAAACGTTTAAAGAAAAAAAAAACTAGTAATGATCTACACATGGCAATGCATGCTTATTTGACAGATTGAATATAATTCAAACAAACGTGTAATTGCTTGAAGCCTTTTAATTTCAACAATTGAATACTCAAACATTTTTGTGGTCATGACAATAATCAAAAGTGAAAAATAGAAAAGCCAGTTCAATTTAGCGAAAAATGAGATGCTTTTACAAGTAAATATTATTCAAACAATCAAATTATCTAACCAAAAGCAGTTAAATATTTAAAAAAAAATAGTAATGATCTACGCAAAGCATTGCATGCTTATTTGACAAATTGAATATAATTCAAACAAACGTGTGATTGTTTGAAGCCTTTTAATTTCAACAATGGAATACTCAAATATTTTTGTGGTCGTGACAACAATTAAAAAGTGCAAAATAGAAAAGCCAGTTCGCTTTAGCGAAAAAAAAATGCTTTGACAAGTAAATATTATTCAAGCAAATAAATTAAATGTTTAAACATTTTAATTTTGAGAATGAAATGTTCGAACATTTTTTTTACCAGTCCACAGCAGAATCATCAAAATTACAAAAACAGTTTTTCCGCACTTAAGGAAAAATTGACCAATGATTCATCATCAAAGAGGTGGCTAAGGATTCTCATGAGGTCCATTTGGAACTAAGTTATCTCACCTATATTTCTTATTTTCAATAACTAGAAAATAAATAGGGCATTTATTTTTTGGTCAAGTACAACTTCTGCTAATGTCAGAATAACACCTTGTTACGAAAAATAGTTGTAGAGTTATCTTTTTATTCGAGGAAACAAACGATCAATACTTAAGACTTGCAAACAAACGAGCAAAATTCATAAATAACGAGTTCAACCCTAAATTATATAGGACAAATTCTCCATAACACGACAATACCACAGCAACACCAGTTCTTAGACTAAAAAGTTCAACAAACAACATAGTGACCCGACGGGACACCAGCATTAAAAGGAAAATGCAAAGTTTACCAAGTACCCCAGAAAAGACCATACAGTACCTCAAATCTCCACAAAACAACCTTAGACAATCATACTAGTAAAGTTCACACAAAACAAACTTCAAACATCCAGAAAACAACCACTATCAGAAACAAAGTCACCAGAAATCAGTAAACAAGTTATGCAACTATTCAATGTCTCATCTGAAACATCACCAGCAGTATCTTTATCTGAAATTTAAACTGGTGCACTCTTCCTATTGTTATGCTCTAACCCTGAGAATTGACCTGTCCAGGCATTAACAAACTTTAGCTGAAAATATTTGTCAGTGCAGAATTGCCGTCTACTCTCTGAGAAACTCATCCAACAAAAAAAAAAATTAACGCCACAATAACTCTTGCCTTCTCATATTTAATTTCAGCAGTTAACAGATGCAATATTTGAACAATCATACCTGCTCTGCTGGACGGCTTGACGGGCCTGGATCATCACCATGCACAGGCTCAACATTCTGTTGCTGCAGTATCGCGTTGTCGTCGAAGGCTGCGAAGATCTCATCACCATTAACAGGTTCGAGCAGATCCTTTATAGCAGTGTTGCACTTTAGTAATACATCATGAGCAAACGCTCTCATCTCCTCATCAGCAGCATCTTTGAATTTGTCGACGATACTTGTGGCAATCTGCCTGATATCGTTGGCCTGTCATATAGGTCCCAAAAATTGATATAAAATTAAACTTTAAAGGTACTGACTAAGAAAATACAATGAGAAATAAATCTTTTGGATTCTCACCGAGCTATATGTATTTGGGACACCACCGGGGCTTTGGTCCACCAAACACCTGTAGTGTCCCGAATACAATTGGTTCCAGTCGTTGTCACCAGGAGGTTTCTTCAGATTTTTGCAGCTACCTGGACTTCCAATTGGGAGCCTTTCCCAAGACCACAATTGCAGCAGCGAAACTGGTCCACCAATCTGCTTGCGATTTGCATTTGATGCTAAGCAAAGTTCTCTGTATAAGAACGCCAATACACCACTCGCCCAACTGTATCTTCCGCCAATTTCACGTGCCCGCTTTGTTCCCGAATTTGTCATTTTGGATCTACCCTTTCCAGAGCCTTGCATGATCCTCAAACCCTTTTTCACAATGTACCTGCAGAACATAAAACATTTTTTGTAAATAAAAGAAACGAAATTATTAGTATAAAGACCCCTTTACTCAAATAACTCAACTCAACATATACTGTGAATATTCTAGTATCTATAACCGTGCAAAATGTGATTCCAAAATCAATAAAGTTCATACCGCATAAATGAGTTAACTCAGTCAAAGTACTATGAAGCCTTCTGATGTAAATTCGTAGAAGTTTTGTTACTTTTTTGGAATAAGTAGAAATTTATTATTTTATTATAGTATTATTCTCCTGATGAAAATGTCCCTAGTGTACATGATTAATATAGGCCTCTTCTAGGGAAATGCATACAGTCACAGAATTTTTTTATTGCTCTACTTTTCCCCCTTAATTATTGGGCAAACACGTTCACAAAAATCTCAATAAAAGTTATAGAACGGGCAATACCAGTTTATAATTATATACAAGCACTCCAGGATCTTTCCAGTATTCAGTTTCTTTTTTATAGCTTTGGCAATGACTGTCAAGAGGGTACTTACAGGACTCAGTTTCAACAATAATGATTTGAATGTATATATTTTTTCCCATGGTATAGCAAGAGCAAGACAATTTTAGATATATTGATCGCTTATAAACACTCAATTTAGTTTTGGCAACAACTTAATTGCCTAGTGATTATCTCTGTGTTACAAGTCAAACATACTTGACTTCTTTGCCCTTACAAAAACAACAGAAGAAAAATTAGATATGTATTTCTTTTTTAATTTCATCTCACAGTTCATTCAATTGTTACCTAAGTTTTCCTATAGGTATGTGAAATGACAGATGCAAAATACTGAACTGAAACTTTAGCCAAGAGAATAAATTGTTATTGAAATTTACAATTAGATATGTCAAACTCAGTAGCAAACATCAATGAAATCAGCAAAAACAGTTCTCATCATAATAATAACTAATAAGGATCATCATTGCTTAAAACATATAGATAGGCACCTGATAGCTCTGGAAAAATAACTATTATAAACGTTTTTGCTATTCAATTAGATCTAGCTAGGAAATTATGAAAGTAATTTGATTGAAGAGGTTTGAGGAAAAGTTACTCAAGAATTATTATATCTCAACATCTACAAAAATTCTCACCAATCATAAACCACACAATTTAGTTTTGGCAACAACTTATAATGACAAACATACTTGCCTTCTTTGCTCTTGAAGGAACAACAGTTTAAAAACTTGATACATAGTTTCTTTTTTAAATCTCAAGAGTTAATTCAACTGTTATCTAAGCTCTCTTTTAGATAAGTAAATTAACACATGCAAAAAAAATCATCTGAAATTTTATACAAGCTATTGGTATCTTAGATCACCATTAGATCATCAATAATAAAACAAGTTTCAATCAAAATAATTAGGGTCTGCATCACTACAAAATGATTAAGATCAAATAACTATATGAATTAGACCAAGAAATCAGATCTAAAAGATTTGAGGAAAGTAATTCCAAAATGAAGTAAATCCATCAAATTACTTAGATCTGGGAGGGAAAAAACCCTAAAATTGAAGATAATATCAACAAATTGATAAGATTTAGTAAACTATTTGAACTTTTAATGTAACAACTAGAGTTGTTAGATCAGGGAAAAAAGAAAGGCCGACTAAAAATTCTTATTTAAATTATCAACCAAATATGAGTAGATCTAAATGAAACAAGGTTACTATATTGAAATTTAAACCAAATATGATTAGATCTAAATTAAAATAGAAATCAGATCTAAGAGATTTGAGGAAAGTACTGCCCAAATTAAGATAAATCAATCAAATTATTTAGATATGGGGAAAAAACCCTTAAATTGAAGATAATATCAACAAATTGATAAGATTTGGGAAACTATTCAAACTTTTAATGCAACAATCAGATTTGTTAGATCGGGGGGAAAAAAGAAAGGTCGACTAAAAATTCGTACTTAAAATATCAACCAAATATGAGTAGACCTAAATGAAACAAGGTTACTACATTCAAATTTCAACCAAATATGATTAGATCTAAATTAAAATTGGATACAAAAGAACAACAATTATGGGAATATGCAAATGATATGAAATTTAACACTAGAGTTCATGAAAAGTACCAAAAAGTGAAACGAAGCAATTTTACAACTATAGAGTATGATCTTAAATTATCAAAAGTACCTGAATTTTTCAAATTCAACCTTGCGAAGGACAACAAGCTCGTCTGATGAAAATATTTTAGATCTAGATTGAAAGATATAAGAGGGCACAAAGTAGGGGTGAGGACGGCGATAAGACGAGAAGGGGTCAATTTGGTCATAATATGGTGTACAAATTTATTACTTGAAGATACGGGGAATTAAATTCCAAGAGAATAACAAGGAAAATCCGCACACCGTACGATTGAAATCATATTTGATGAAGGTGAGTTTTCTCTTTTAATTTTAAGAGATGATTTGCTAATTATTATATCAAAGGATGATTAAATAATGTTACATTATAATCTCATATCCCAACTAGATATGGTAATTAGTCATTTATGTAGAGTTCTCACCTACATTTCTTTTTTTTTTTGAGTGAAGTAAAATACTAATCATTTTGAAAAGAACCATTTTTTATTGATTCCTGATGATAATATAATACTGTATGTTACATATATAATGGTGAGCTTAGATAACAACTTATAATCATGTATACAAATTTTATTTTAATTTAATTTTTTTTGCAGTTGTTTTCTTCTATTTATTCTTTAAGGGAAAACAAGGCAAATATGTTTGAAGTATTACACATAGATAATTATTTGCCAATATATGTTGTTGCCAAACTAAAATGAGTGGTTTACAAATTATCACACTAGATGATTACAAAAGGTGAGCTTCTTCCGTAGATTACCTAGAAGAATTGTGTGGTTCTCACCATGCTATGTAAAAGAATATATACTTGATATTTCATCCCATTTTATGTGATCTATCCTGGGGATCCATTACAAGCTCTTAGTATTAAAAAAAGGATATTTATATTTTTTTCCTCAAAACGTACATAGTGTTATTTATCTTTGCTAATAAGAATTATGCTCAATGAATACAATTGAGCAATGAATATAATTAGATAGAAACTCGTGAACATAAACCAATTATATGTATAAATAATGTAATTTTACAATTACTTGAGGCCATAATTTCTATTCAATTCTTCTAGCAACGTATAATATGGGCTCCAAACTGTTCCATTATCTCTCTCATCTAATATTCAAACAAATTGATAGAGATGATATTAAAAATACAGAGGTTTTTAATTTAACTTGAATGGTGCTTTCTAGTACTCATTTATTTTGCTAATTTGCCATATTTTTGTGTTTTCTGTACATATGAGTCGATCCTTCTGAATTGTCAATTGGCCGCAAATCAATACATAGTTTAGAAAAGAGTTTGCAGAGTAGGATACCTGTTGTGAATAATACAGATGCCAAAATCAACGACATTGAGAGGTGCTGATTCCACTTTGTTGCCGAATAAGAAATTCTTTGGTCATAGTTCTCCATGCATGCTTGTGACACATCTTTTGCACGAATAAATATATGTCTATATCAATATTCAATATGTGATTAATGGAAGCAATTTATCTCATCGCATTGCTGGACCTAAAAAACAGTAGCAAGTAAAACAAAAAAAATAATATTTTCAAGATTTATCAATATCTGTTTAATTTAAGAAATTCAGTGCATTGCTAGTCCTAAGAAGCAGTAGCAGGTTCAAAAACAATAATATTTTACTTTGCAATCAAAATGATATCAGATGATCTTTTCCAGATACCCTTGCTTTTTTCAGACAAAGAATTAGAGTTTTAAGCATTCTCAATGTACTCAACGTTAATGTTGCACTACTCTTCAAGTAAATTCAAGATACTTTTTGCACACAGAGACGAGCACTTTTCCTCCATGGGTGGGTAGAGAGGGACGGGAGAGAGAGAGAGGCTCCAACTTGAACCACCATGGAACAGTTTTCGTGACAAGATTTGTGGCTCTCTCTGTGTAGAGGTTCCCTTCCACAATTCAATCAAACAACTGACCTTCTTCATAATGCCTATTGTATTACATATACGCATTTACCATTCAATCCACAAAAACACCAAATTAAGCAATACGGTGGACATGACATAACTCTAAGCTGAATATGAATAGAACAAAGACTACAATAGATTCCAAGATGGTGATTCTGTAAAAATGCATGTTTGATGTTCACTGACAAAAACAACACTCAACAGAAAGAGGACCATGATACATGTCCAGACAAAAAATAAAGCTGGTTTTTCAATTATCATCCCATTGACAGTTAAATTAGACCTTTGCATTTATTGAATAAGAAGGATAATGTGGGGTAAAACGATCAGACAAAATGCATCATGGATACATGCTTTCTCTTTTATATCTATATCAAGCTTTTAAATTTCGGTTTTTTCGATATGACGGTCCAGGTCCCCATGTTATTTCGATGTTATAACAACGATATAACGGTGTAGTGTTTTTTTCAAAGTTTGACACACATCAATTCTATAACTATCAATTTATATGTTTATACATCTCCAATACTCCATACAAGTAGCATACGGCCATACCAAATTCAATATAGTGCATTGTACCAATATTGAGTGGCAGTAGCAGCTTGTACCAATTTAACAATAGTTAAATATTGAATACACAATTTAACAATAGTAGCAATAACAGCTTGTTATTTCGCCGAAATAACTGAATAACGCGTTACGTCATTTTCTCAATTAAGACTGTAACGTTCATGCGGTTTGACACAGAATACCGCTATTTCTGTTATTTCGCCGTTATTTCGCAGAAATTTAGAAGCTTGATCTATATCTATATTGTCCTTATTATTTAGTGGCCAAGCAAAGAGCATTTTGTGGGAAATATGAACCAAGAATTGTGGCCTAATGTACAGCCATGAAATTAGTTGAAGCCAACAGTGGCAACGAAAATGGAGAGAAAAATATTAACATAAATACATACACTTCATAACAGATATTTCTGAGGAAGATGCTATTACATTATAAGGTCAGTTTTTGGATATTCAGATCTTCCATTCTCTATTACCAAATTAAAGGACTGGGCCACTTAATTATCAAAGATAACACAAAATATAGCTCTAATAAGCACTATAAATAATAGTGAGGAAAATATTAACATAAATACATACACTTCACAACATATATTTTTTTGAGGAAGTTGTTATTATATTATAAGGCTGGTTTTTGGATATTTGGATCTTCCATTTTCTATTATCGATAAAATTCAAGAACAAAGCCATTAAATTATCAGGAGTAACGCAAAATATTTATAATGTAACTGAGCCATTAAATTCAAGGAGCATGGGTACACAACAACAAAGCTATTTCAATTATCATATTAGCCAAGCAAAATATTGTACTAATCATCTCTAATAGTAAATTCAACGCCATTTATGTTGAGATTGAAATATATGGCAGTGCCATTCTCCAATCCCACTAATATTTAATTGTACCAAAAAAGGATCATCACAGAAGACCTCACAAATTTTACAACAAACAAAACAGAAATACCAATTTGTGAGTGTTTCATTCTTACTAAAACAACACAATTGTGCTCAAGTGAAGATTACATTCTCTGCTTCCCTACATAGATTCCAATATCCTATCCATTTGTCGCCCAAATTCAAAGCCATAACTTAATTAGGATACTAATGGATATAGTCAAATGCTTTGAGCTTTGAGAGATTTTCTTTTGGCCTCAGGTGATCGGATCAAAAGAATCTACTGTAAATCTAGAACGAAAAGTAAAAGGTATAGGAATAAGGTACCTCTGAAAGGCTTTTCATCCATCCTTTTGCAATCGATAGACATCACCCCATGGAATCGAGAGAGAGAGAGAGAGATTAAAAGGGGAAGAGAAGCGCATTCCATCGTTACAGTTGAGGCGGGAAGTCGAGTGTGGTGGTTGCGAGATCGGAGGTCTAAACGAGGCCGCCATCGCTCTTCTTTGGGTCGCATATTGAGAGAGAGAGAGAGAGAGAGAGAGAGAGAGAAGAATGAACAATGGAGACCGTGAAGAAATCTGGGAGCGTATCCTCTGGATGGTTGCCATCCAGTGGACGTCTTTCGATACGAGCCGTCTGATGTAATCTAAACGGTTAGATTTTTTCGAGCCTATCAATTTTAGTATCATGTACGGGACATTTTATAGCCATTGAGATTAAATCAGACGGCTGAGATTGAACCATTCACTGGATGGCCATTCAGAGGATGCGAATTCGAAGAAATCAAAGAGGCGCGCAAAAAGTAGCAATAGAATAGCCGAAACTTTTTTTATTAGTAAATATTATGGGTGCGTTTGGATCGTTGGAAGAAAGAAGAAGAAGAAGGAAGAAGAAAAAAAAAATTATAAACAATCCAAACTCTTCACAAAATTATACACTTCCCAATACTTCTTCTCACTTTTTCTCTTCTTTCCTTCTTCCCACACTTATCCAAACGCACCCTATAATAAAATAAATAAGTTTAGTAAATCGAGAAACTTTTTTATATCGGTAGTAATTTCCGAACGTCATTGGACATGAGTCGTCATTACCAATGGCGACTCCTACCTGCCAGGAGTCGCCATTAGTAATGGTGTCGTCCGATTTCCTCTTTGAGCGACTCTAGTGTGTGGTGTGTGTCAAAGAAAGACTACAGAGGGGTCGCCTGAAAGAAGGAAAAAGAAGGAAGGGCCCGCCTGGAAAAGAGAAGAGAAAAAAAAATAGATTAACGTAAATATTTTTATTGAAAAAATGCAGTAAATTAATTGCAAATTAAAAATACTGTTGCAAAATTAAAATTTATTGAAAAAAAAATATTGTTGTAAATTATAGGAAAAAAATATTGCTGTAAATTTATAGAATGAAAAAAAATACATCCCATATTTTTATTTTTTTATACAACTAAATTAATTAAGCCTTCCTTAATTGTATAAATTACCAAACATTTAAAGTTTTTTAATAATAATAATTGTCTAAATTGATAAATTAATTTACGAAGCAACTTTTTAAGTATACGAAAATAATTGTGTATTGTTTCTGAATTTTTTTTATTAGATTATGCCTCCACGTTGAGCATCCAGTGGAGGCGGTGAGCCATCTCCTAGAAGGAGACGGACGGAAGCGACGCTTGCCTCACGTATCCGATTCGATGCGGGTGCGGGAATACGACATTTTTCAAAAAACTCGGATACGGCTGTATATATAAAATAATTAAAATAATATATTTTTTGTAATTTATATATGTTGTAATAAAAAAAACTAATTTATATATTTTATTAATATAATGTTATTAACATTATATTATAATCTTTTAATTTATTGAGAAATTTAACTGTTAATAATATTATATTTAACAATATAATTAACATAATGTTATTGGTGGTACAGTTTAGGCATTATATTATAAAGCGTCAATAGTATTAGTATATGTTAAATAATACAATGTTAATTTGACATTCTCAACAAGTTGTTTGAACGGTTAAAGTCCAGGCCCAATAAGCAATGTGGTTTGTCCGGTTTGGAAATGAAATATTAGTCCCACATGGTATTTGTAAGCTATATATCAACACTATATAATGCTTAAGCTACGCAAGGTAGTAGGTCAGTTGGTTGTGCAGCAATGGCACTTGCCCCAATTCTTTGTGCACGCAATACCTCTACCTAAGAATGCACGTGATCCCTCTACATATCTTGTATTTTATCATAATATCCAAATAAATATAAATATAAATTAAATGTTTCTGATCCAATACGAAGCTTCTGGTTACCGATATGCGTGTCAATACCGTATCTTTGACCGTATCTGATGGTCAAAGTGAATAAAATATGTGGACGCGCCACGTGGCATATCCGGTGCGAATCGCACACGTATCGCACGCGAATCCGCGTCGGATACGTGTCCGGTGCGGGATACGCTGTTAAAATGCCGTATCCAGGTAACATAGACTAGAACCAAACCTCTGTTGGGCTCGTGAACGTGTTTTCCAATAATTTATTTATGGAAAACAGGGAAAATATTAATATTTAAAAAATTATTTAAGACATACATAACTCATCACGAAATTAATATTATTGGGGGTAATTCTGTCATAAATAATATACTTTTATTATATAGATCTAAATCTAAACCATTCATTCATAATTATGGAAATTGTGATTGATTAGGACTTGAATACTGGGTCTAGATTTGAGTCCACGTAAAAAAAAATAAGATTCTTGGTATCTTTCTTTACGCCGTTTACGGTAAATGTTGAGTAGAGTTATTTGAGTTTTGAAATAAATAAAAGGGTGATACTAATATTTCCTTTTTACCTTTTTTATATCATTTGCAGGGATATCCAGAAAAGGGAGAATATTTGATGATGCAAGGCTCAAGAAAGGGCTGACCCAACCGAATAATTAATGAGATATCATAAATAATGAAATTTTTGGTCAATTTCTTTTATTTTTTTTTACATATCTTCATTTCTAAATAAATAAATTTTATGCTATGCTTCTCAGCTAAAATGGTTTGCTAACGTGTTTACAGAGCTATTATTTTTGTAATTTTGATGAATCTGTTGTGGGTATATGAATGAATATTCCATTATCGAAGTTAAAAATGATAAAAGTTTTGTATGTTTGTATTAATTATAATTACTTGTCAGATCTGCATGCCTATTCTAAGGCTCCGTTTGAATTGGTGTAAGAATAAGAGAATAACTTCTTTTTACTCCCAAATTTATTATAAACAATCCAAATTCTTCACAAAGTTACACACACTTCCCAATACTTCTTCTCTTATTCCTCTTATTCCCGCATCATCCAAATGGAGCCTAAATTATTGTCTTGATCGCATACGACTCGGTGAATAATTCTTGTTTTATTTTGAACAATTTTTATCCTTCAGAATTGCGCGTGGACTAATAACTCTTCAAGAAAAAAAAGGTTAGTTTGATCAAGTCATTGTTCAATTTGGTAATTATTCTCATGATAATTAAAAAAAAAATTTGCTAATGCCAAAACATCATTACTACTAGAGATGTTTTACATGACTACATGCACTCTATTAAAAGAGTGTAGTTTCTTCTGAGTTTATATAAATTTTAAAGCCATACATTTTCTAAAATGATGTTTGGGTGTTAAATTAAATATATCTGATAGTCGTCTCTAATTATGTCTTACATCATGAAATATTTTAAACGCACGAAATTTTTAATCTCGCAAAAACAATTTTGCACTGTGTATCACCATCGTAGATTAAATAAAAGGTAATTTTATGGTGTACAGAAATTTTAAATTGGACTTAAATTTTGATCATTCATCTTTGTTTATATTTTAAATAATCGAACTAAATTTAAAAATGATTACAAACCTTAATTCATAGCAAATTTTGCATGAATTAAATATCACAATTATAATTACACTCTACCGCTAGGAATATTTCGTTAACAAAGAAGTACCACCACCCGGTAGCAAGTGTGTCAATTTCTGGAATGATTTTGTATTAGTATATTATAATATCTCCTTAACTTTTGTTTAACGAGAATTGATTTGACATAAAAAAATAGTAAAAACATGTCAAAAAGGGTATTCTTGTCGCCATTGCCACCGCCACGTTCTACTTTGCTTCACAGACAAATTCGTAAGCCGTTGTTCTACGAATTCACATCTTCTACTGACTTTACTCACTTACTCTAATCCGAACCGTCCGATCAATGATAAATATCTCGTGATTAATATTAGATGTGTGAAAATTTGTGCGATCCTTAAAAACTACCTGAGGAGCAGTGCCACCTCAGTGTGGTCCTGATCAAGCTCTTTTGCTCTCAGGGATGACCTGACCCGATAACTCAGTCCGGTCTTGATCGAGCTCTTATGCGCACAACTATATCCCAGGGTGTTGTAGTAAAACAAATGAAATTAACCCCCGATTAGAACGCAACCAAAATTGTTAAAAAAAAAAGTAATAACAAATACGCTCATTATCTCGGGTGCGTTTGGATCGTTGGAAGAAAGAAGAAGAAGAAGGAAGAAGAAAAAAAAAATTATAAACAATTCAAACTCGGGTGCGTTTGGATCGTTGGAAGAAAGAAGAAGAAAAAGAAGAAGAAGAAGAAGAAGAAGAAAGAGTGTGTTTGGATAGGTGTGGGAAGAAGGAAAGAAGGGAAGAAGTGGGAAGAAGTATTGGGAAGTTGTAACTTTATGAAGAGTTTGGATTGTTTATAATTTTTTTTCTTCTTCTTCCTTCTTCTTCTTCTTTCTTCCAACAATCTAAACGCAGGCGAAGAAAAAGAAAGAAGAAGAAGGAAGAATAAATGTTTGGCAAGGAGTCGAACTAGGCTAGGTCGACGTTACCAAACATGGTCCGAACTAGAACAAATTCTAGTTCACCTCCTTGTTCTAGTTCTACCAAAAATCTAAAACCATAGAATTAGAACTTAGAACTAGAACAAGCCTTGCTCTAGTTCACACTATTTGCCAAACATAATTAAAAATTAGACTAATCTCATGCATGCCAAATGCCCCTATATAGTTTTGCTCCCCCACAAAATTAAAATTTTACATTGATTTTCTATGGAGGACATATTAAAAGAAAACTCCAAAAATAAATTAGTCCTCAAAATCTACACGAAGAGTATATATTTTTTTCCCTTCTGAATGAGAAGTTAAGAACTTATATAGAAAAAACGTTACTGTCTCATCCTCGGTTTCGTATGTTATGCCTTGTTGAACTCACCATTCTTTCAATAGGAAGCAATCCCGAATCTCAACACTGCAAGAGGCTGGAGGCGACCAATAATTTGCATTATGATCTGAGTCTGACTTGATCAATAATGGTTTCAGATTTGGGCATAAATATATCCTGAGCTCAATCAGAGATAGCAATTTCGACAGTACAGGCATAGAAATTAGGTTGTAGCTCTTGCAAACATCTAATTTCTCAAATTGAGATGGTAGAGAATCCTCATGTGAGGAGGATAAGCTCTTACAACCACGTAGACCAAACTTCCTAAGAGAGGGAAGATTGCCAAAAGGAAGAGAGGTAAGATTATCACAGAAGTGCAAATTGATAGTTTGAAGAGATGCACACACAAAGGGATCTCCCATCCACATCGGGAGCATATGTCCTGAATATTTACCTATGGCGAGTTGTTTGAGGTTTGGATGAGGTCGGAGGCTTTCTAATATAGACATAGGCATTTGTTCACTAGACATTGTATCCAACCTTTCACCTGACCTTTCAATAGACACATAGAGTCATAGAGTACATTTTCACGTTCCAACATTTTCGGTCCTATTCTATGATAACTTTCACCCCAGCCTACCACCAATTCCTCCAATCTATGCATAGCAACAAGGGTGTCTTGCCTCACTTCACCTAAGTTCACCAAGTTGCTTAAATGTTCAAAACAAAGCGTTCCTCGAAGATTTCCGAAATTCTTCAACCAACCTATTCCACTATTCCTGCCAACTTTAACATGGCGAAACTTTGTAGAACGGCAACAATTATAGATTGTATTGAAGCCAGGCGGTAGATGGTTAATATGGGCAAAAATGATCAACTCCTGAAGGCTTGAAAGATTCCCTATTGCATCAGGTAACATCATAGGTCCCCCTCGCCACTTAAATTCCAGGATTCTCAAGTTTCTAAGTTCACAGAGAGAGTCAGGAAGTGTTTGCAATGGACACCAATGGATTCTAAGTTCATTTAAGTTTACAAGCTTTCCAAAGTTTTCTGGTAACATCTCTACATCACGAATGTTAATATTTAAACCCTCTAGGTTACTAAGCAAGCAAAAAGATTCTGGTAAGATTTTAAACCTACATTTTATAAGATACAAAATTTTCAAGTTGGCAAGGTTCCCAAATTCTTTTGGTAGCTCTTTTAGTTCGCAACTATCAAGCAAAAAGTATCTCAAATTAAAAAGCTGGCATATGGGTTCCAGGTTTCTATCATAATTATGAAGCACAAGATGACGTAAATGCTTCAAATGACCCATTAGATCCAAGAAAGAGTATTCATGCCCATGAGATATTTCTAATACTCTTAACCGCTGTGCATTGGAAAGGCATTTTTCATTTAATAGTCCTTCCTTACACCATAAGATAAGGGTCCGCAACATGGCAAGCTTCTCCGGTAAAAAATGCTTAACTATCAAATTTGAATGACCATTAACCAGCAGATGATGGCAAATTTCATTTGTAGTGTTAATTGGACTATCAGCATGTATTTCACGATGTACTCCTCTTGAAATAAAACGAAGTAGGTCATGAACTATGTCATGAATTTTATACATTAATGGCAAGTGGGCTATCTCCAAAAAAGACCTCTGCCTCAACTCTTTAATATATTCCATACCAACTTCAATTGGCGTTGTCCCTCTAGACACTACATAATCTTGGGCTACCCAATGATTAATTAAATTGTGTGTTTCATAAATGTAACCTTTAGGAAACATGGAGCAAAACAAAAGGCAGGATTTTAAATGTTGGGTAACCGCATGTAGCTTATTTGAAGAGCAGCAAAAGGCTCATTTTTTGGATAGACTTCCCAAATATCACTCTCCAAGATCTCCACCCACCTTTCTTCCTTTTCAAATCTAAGAAGGGTAGCAATTGATTTTACTGCCAAAGGTAATCCAGAGCACTTATTCATAATTCTTCTACCAAGATCGGACAAGTCTGAATGTTCAATGTTAGGAAAAACGCCTAATGCATGCTGTTGAAATATTTGCCAGCATTGTTCATCAGGTAAGGCACGAAGTTCGAAAAATGGCACAGTTTGTGTAATTAATGCAACAGACTGATTTCTGGTAGTGACAAGAATACTAGTCCTTTTTGCTGCGAAAAAGGGGACCATCAGACTTTGCCAATAGCTATGCTGGTCATTCCAAACATCGTCGAGCACTAAAAATACTCTTTTATTGGTCAACTCTGTTTTCAGTTTCTCTTGCAACAAACTCAATTCTGTAAGATTAGAGCTATATCCGACAATAGACTCAAGAATTGCTTTGGTAAGTCTTTCCACATCAAAATCACTGAAAACCCAAATCCATCCAAATCTATCAAATTGTTGGCGAAATCTCTCATCGTTGTATACAGGTTGTGATAGAGTGGTTTTTCCGAGCCCTCCCATACCCACAATTGGAAGGACCGTGAGATCATTCTTGTTACAATTTAGAAGATTGATTACCTCTTTTTTCTCATTTTCTCTGCCAAATATACTTGATTCATTGTATAAATGGCTGGTAGGAGTTGGAAGACTTGGAGTTTCTAAGATCCTCACTCCATCCTCCTCCCGTAGCCGAAGGGACTCGTGATGTTTGCAGATCTCATCAAATCTACACCTGATTTCCTTAATCTGATCTACCAGGCCATCTGGAATCTATAATGAAAAAGAAATTAATATTGTCTGCATTCAATAACATATAATACAAATGCACAATATTCTATGTTACAAATAAATTAAAGCTGGTATTGATACAAAGTTACAAACATTGAAGAAAAACGAAATCCATCAGTTTTGCTGAACTGGTATGTGACCAGCAGTTATCTGTTCAAATCAAATTTTTAGAATTTTCTTAAATAATTAATGTTTTGGTTCAGTTTACTCACTCTCACTATCTACTTGCCAAAAAATAACAAAACAATCATTATGAATTTATGATAAATGCTAACATGTTATTAAAGTTAAAATTTGAATCAAATCATAACCGCTTGATGGCATATGAAGTCACCTGTATCAGCCTCCTCTTCTTGAGATTTCCATCGGATGCAGTTCGTGCCTCCACGTGGGCCTTTATTTGCTCATAGCGCCACTCATCAAGCACATCATCGGCAGCATTTGAAACTTCTCTAAGGCACCGTTTGGATCGGAGCAAGAATAAGAAAATAGCTTTTTTCTACTCTCAAATTTATTATAAACAATTCAAACTCTTCACAAAATTACACACTTCCCAATACTTCTTCCCTAAGCTCGGTTATCCACAGCTGGACAGCCTCATCTCCGATCTCTCTTCTTTCAGCATCATGCAGGGTAGCTTGGATTCTCTTCAGCATTCGCATCATCCTCATCAGATCTTTCTCGATTATTCGAAGTTTGCTTTCGTGCTCTGAAGAGCAAGAGGAGGAGGAGGAGGACCAAGGGTTGAAAAGGGAGTCTTGAATTGCTGGCAGGAGTGATGTCCCGTAAGAAATGAGGTTGGAGATTATCACTCCAAGTCCCGCCATGGTGACGGACTTGGGATCTGATTTGTTTTACCGATCCGTGTCTTTTGCTAGTTAAATTAGTGAGAAGAAAAGAAAAGAAGATTCTGCTACCAGGACTTGAGCACGCAGGATTGATGAAGGGAACCTCAAGTCAACTGTTATCTTGCTTTCCCACGTAGAAATTGAAGAAATTAAGAAGGGCATCCTGAGCTCCAATTGTCTTAGGCCATTTGCAGCTTGTACTACGTAAAATATGTGAGGCTTCTCGTTGCTAGAACAGCATAGGTCAAACGTTGTGTCGTTGTGTTACAACTTACAACTTACAAGCCTGAATTGGTGGAACGGCCACAGAAGACGCATAGAAGGAGATGTGCCTAACAGGCTAGCACGTGTAAGGCGTCTAATCTTGCTTTGCAATAATAATAATAATAATATTAATATTATTATTATTATTATAAATTTATTACTAGCAATTTTATACGTTGTTAATATTAATTTTGTTAGTATGACTACTGTTTACTTTTGGCGTTATTTTTTGCTAGTGTTTGAACTATTCAAAGTTTGTTAATTGAATTCTTCTAGTTTTTTTTTATCTTTTATGCTTGCTAGCTATCAAATTGTACCTAAAAAGTATTTTTCCTAAATTTTACAAAGGTTCTTATATATTATAACTAATGATGTGTTTTACAACATATTGTGAAAAAAATATATGTTTTCATTTAATTATTTTGAGATGAATAAGTTGAAAACATATTGTTAAGTATGTTCTGTTAAAAGAAATGCCTACAATATCTAAGAGAAAATATTGCAATTCAAGCTTAAATTGAAATATTTTGCAGATTCCAAAATTATTAGATATAAGTAATTAAATAAATATTATGTGTTAAGTAGTAATAATTATTAACAATAATATTATCTCTGTAAGGCAATTAATTATCTTGGAAGTGAATGATTGCACATCAGAATCAGAATATTAAATGCAGATGTGTGAGTGTTGGATTGATTTGTTTTGTTAAAATCGACCCCAATACGTCAAGAAATTTTTTCTCATAGTTGATTCGTGCGCTGAATGTTTCACCGATTTTTGTAAGAAGACTCTGTAACTATTTTTATGCCGACTCTTATCGTCATAAAAAAAAAATTCGCTTCATCAATTTGTTTCGTTTACGTGTTTTTTGTGCATGTCATTTAGCGAAATCGTTTCGTTTACTAAGTGGAACTGTTAACGGCAACAAAATCAATTTTTGTTTCCTATTGAAGAAATTTATGCAGGTACATATATTCATCAGGCAGGAGAATAATATTATGATAATATCATAATGGAGTACCAATTTCAAGATAGTTATATCAAGAAGGCTTTTTGGTACTATGTCAGCTAATTTGATATGGACTTGTGATTTTGAAACCAAATTTTGCTTAATTAGTGGACTCTTTAGACTTCATAGATACTAGAATTGCTTTCACAGTAATTTTCTTTTCCAAAAATTATTGATAGCTATATAGTAGCGTTTTAGTAGAGTTATTTGAGTCTTCAAAATTTTTGTTGTTGATACTAGTATTTAATACTTGATGATGCAAGGGGTAATCCAAACTGGCAATTTCAGTAACTAAAAATAATGAGATCAGAGATCTCGTAAATAATGAAATTTTGGTCTTTTTTTCCGGCTTTTTAGAAGATCTATTATTTCTGTAATTTTGACGACTGTGTTTGGGTAAATATAAATTGGACGTATTCCGTTTGTGGTTGTTGTTCATTTTGGTAAATTTTTTCTTGATAATGCGAAAACATAATGACTACTCGAGATTAGTATATATTATTCTACAACGTATATGACTGCTTGCAAATCTTTTTCTCCAAAAAGTGTAATTTCTACTAAGTTAAAATTTTTCAAGGATGCTTGTTGATCGACCGTTTCTTCTCAATTTCAAAGCCGTCCGTTTTCTCAAAATGTTTGGGTGTTCAATTATAGTACAACATAGTCGTATTTAATTATATTTTTCCATCATGAAATATTGTAAACGCTTGAAATTTTTAACGTCACAAAAATTAATTCTGCACTGTACATCACCTTCGTAGAATAAACAAACTTCCAAATTTTTGGCACTCAAGTCTCAACCATGATGAAAATAGAAACTGCTTACGGACTTCATAACGAGTTCAACCCTAAATTATATAGGACATTCTCCATAACACGACAATACCACAGAAATAAAAAGTTAATTATTACAACACCAGTTCTTAGACTAAAAAGTTCAACAAACAACATAGTGACCCGACGGGACACCAGCATTAAAAGGAAAAATGCAAAGTTTACCAAGTAACCCACAAAAGACCATACAGTACCTCAAATCTCCACAAAACAACCTTAGACAATCATACTAGTAAAGTTCACACAAAACAAAGTCACCAGAAAACAGTAAAGCAACAGTCCAATGTCTAAAAATCTTCATCTTCCGAAACATCACCAGCAGTACCTTGATCTGAAATTTCAACTGGTGCATTCTCCCTATTGTTCTGCTCTAACCCTGAAGATTGACCTGTCCAGCAAAAAATAAACTTTAGCTGAAAATATTGTCAGTGCAGAATTGCTGCGCGTCTACTCTATGAGAGACCCATCCAACAAATAATAAATTTCAACGCCAAAATAACTCTTGCCTTTTCATATTTAATTTCAGCACTTAACCGATGCAATATTTGAACACTCATACCTGATCTTCTGGATGGCTTGATGGGCCTGGATCATCACCGTTCACAGGCTCAACATTCTGTTGCTGCGGTATCACATTGTCGTCGAAGGCCGCGAATATCTCATCACCATCAATAGGTTCAAGCAGATCGTTTATAGCAGCCTTGCAATTTAGTAACACATCACGAGCAAACACTCTCATCTCCTCGTCAGCAACATCTTTGAATTTCTCAACAATACTTGTGGCAATCTGCCTGATATTGTTGGCCTGTCACATAGGTCCAAAAATTGATATACAATTAAACTTTAAAGGAACTGCCTAAGAAAGTACAATGAGAAATAAATCTTTTGGATTCTCACCGAGCTATATGTATTCAGGACACCACCAGGGGTTTGGTCCACCAAACACCTGTGGTGTCCCGAATACAATTGGTTTATGTCGTCGTCACCAGGTGGTTTCTTCAGATTTTTGCAGCTACCTGGACATCCAATTGGGAGCCTTTCCCGAGACCACAATTGCAGCAGCAAAACTGATCCACCAATCTGCTTGTGATTTGCATTTGATGCTAAGCAAAGTTCTCTATATAATAACTCCAATACAGCACTCGCCCAACTGTATCTTCCGGCTCTTTCAAAATTTCTAAAAAGTGGGAGGTATATTGCTGAAATGGAGTCTCCTGAACGATCAGGGAATAACAGAGTCCCAACAAGCAGGAATAGATATGCCCGCGCATACTGCTTCACAGTGTCAATGCTTGCATTCTTAGGGCATTCAGCAAAATGCTTGCATAACCAAGAAATGTTAATGGCCACCTTGCTTCTTCGTCGGAACGTTGTCTTGTCTACTTTCTTTCCCAGTAAGGTCTCCACTATGTCTGCCCAATCACAGTTTGTTGGGAGACAGAGTGGGTCACCATTAGCTCGTAGTCCTAGAAGAACCGAAGCGTCTTCAAGTGTGATTGTCATCTCCCCAACTGGAAAATGGAAGGAGTGTGTCTCCTGACGCCATCTTTCCACAAGCGCACTAATAAGTGCACGATCTATTGGGATGTGTCCGATCTTGTGGACCCCATACAAACCGGCTTGGATAACATACTCTTTGTATCGCGGGTCCCATACCCGCATGAACAATGGCTTCAGAAACTTGCCTTTAAGTACATGCTCAGATCTATGATCAGCCTGTAATTTGAGGAGATCTTTTTTGGGACTGCTACTGTAGGATGATGCAGAAGGTCGATTGTGATTCCATTCACATGCCCGCTTTGTTCCCGAATTTGTCATTTTGGATTTACCCTTTCCAGAGCCTTGCATGATCCTCAAACCCTTTTTCACAATGTACCTGAAAAACATAAAACATTTTTTTGTAAATAAAAGAAACGAAATTATTAGTATAAAGACCCCTTTACTGAAATATCTCAACTGAACATTTACTGTGAAAGCGATTTGAGTATCTATAACCATGCAAAATCTGATTCCAAAATCAATAAAGTTCATATCACATAAATGAGTTAACTCAGTCAAAGTACTATGAAGCCTTTTGAATTTTGATGTAAATTTGTAGAAGTTTTGTTATTTTTTTGGAATAAATAAAATTTATTATTTTATTATAGTATTACTCTCTTGATGAAAATGTCCCTACTCCCAAGTGTACATGATTAATATAGGCCTCTTCTAGGGAAATGCATACAGTTGACAGAATTTTTTTTATTGCTCTATCCCCCCCCCCCCTAATTATTGGGCAAACATGTTCACAAAAATCTCGAGAAAGTTATAGGATGGGCAATACCGTTTATAATTATATATAACCACTCCAGGATCTTTCCAGTATTCAGTTTCCTTTTGATAGCTTTGACAATGACTGTCAAGAGGGCAATTTCAGTACTCAGTTTCAACAGTAATCATTTCAATGTATATATTTTTTCCCCATGGTATAGCAAGAGCAAGACAATTCTAGATATATTGATTGCTTATAAACAACTCAATTTAGTTTTGGCAACAACTTAGTTGGCTAGTCATTATCTCTGTGTTACAATTCAAACAGACTTGACTTCTTTGCCCTTACAAAAACAACAGAAGAAAAATTAGATATGTATATATATTTTTTAATTTCATCTCACAGTTTGTTCAATTGTTACCTAAGCTTTCTTTAGGTATATGAAATGACAAATGCAAAAAACTGAACAGAAACTTTAGCCAAGAGAAAAATTATTATTGAAATTTACAATTAGATATGTCAAATTCAGTAGCAGACATCAATGAAATCAGCAAAAACAGTTCTCATCATAATAATAAGGATCATCATTGCTTTAAAATAATATAGATAGGCACCTGATAGCCCTGAAAAATTAACTATTATAAACTTTTTTGCTACTCAATTAGATCTAGCTAGGAAATTATGAAAGTAATTTTATTGAAGAGATTTAAGAAAAAGTTACTCAAGAATTATTATATCCCAACATCGACAAAAATGTTCACCAATCATAAACCAAACAATTTAGTAGTTTTGGCAACAACTTATAATGACAAACATACTTGCCTTCTTTGCTCTTGAAGGAACAACAGTTTAAAAACTTGATACATAATTTCTTTTTTAAATCTCAAGAGTTAATTCAACTGTTATCTAAGCTCTCCTTTAGATATTAAATTAACACATGCAAAAAAATTATCTGAAATTTTATACAAGCCATTGGTATCTTGGATCCACATTAGATATGTAAAACTAAGAAATAAAACATCAATAATAAAACAAGTTTGAATCAAAATAATTAGGGTCTACATCACTACGAAATGATTAAGATGTAATAACTACATAATTAGACCAAGAAATCAGATCTAAGAGATTTGAGGAAAGTAATTCCAAAATGAACATAAATCCATCAAATTACTTAGATCTGGGAGGGGGAAAACCCTCAAATTGAAGATAAGATCAACATATTGGTAAGATTTAGGAAACTATTCAAACTTTTAATGTAGCAATCAGAGTTGTTAGATAGGGGGGGGCAAAAAAAGGCCAACTAAAAATACTTATTTAAAATATCAACCAAATATGAGTAGATCTAAATGAAACAAGGTTATTATATTGAAATTTAAGCCAAATATGATTAGATCTAAATAAAATAGTAATCAGATCTAAGAGATTTGAGGAAACTAATGCCCAAATCAAGATAAATCCATCAAATTACTTAGATCGGGGGAAAAAAACCCTAAAATTGAAGATAATATCAACAAATTGATAAGATTTGGGAAACTATTGGAACTTTTAATGCAACAATCAGATTTGTTAGATCAGGAAAAAAAGAAAGGTCGACTAAAAATTTTTACTTAAAATATCAACCAAATATGAGTAGACCTAAATGAAACAAGGTTACTATATTCAAATTTCAACCAAATATGATCAGATCTAAATTAAAATTGGATATAACAGAACGACAATTATAGAAATACACAAAAAATATGAAATTTAACACTAGAGTTCATGAAAAGTACCAAAAATGAAACAAAGCAATGTTACAACCATAGAGTATCATCTTAGATTATCAAAAAGTACCTGAATTTTCAAATTCAACCTTTCGAAGGACAACAAGTTCGTCTAATGAAAATATTTTAGATCTGGATTGAAAGATATAAGAGGGCACAAAGTGCTAGGGGGAGGACGGCGCTAAGGGGAGAAGGGGTCAATTTGGTCATAACATGGTGTACGAATTTATTACTTGAAGATACAGAAAATTATATTGTAAGAGAATAACAAGGAAAAATCCGCACATCTGAGCCGTACGATTGAAATCATATTTGATGAAGGTGAGTTTTTTTTTTAGAATTTTAAGAGATGATTTGCTAATTTTTATATCAAATGATAATTAAAAAATGTTACATTATAATCTCATATCCCAACTAGGTATGGTAACTAGTCATTTATGCAGAGTTCCCAGCTACATTTCCTTTTTTTGAGTGAAGTAAAATACTAATAATTTTGAAAAGAACCTTTTTTTTTTATTGATTCTTGGTGATATAATACTGTATGTTACATATATAATGGTGAGCTTAGATAACAACTTATAATCGTGTCTACAAATTTATTTTTTTATTTTTTTTTTTTTGCAGTTGTTTTCTCCTATCTATTCTTTAAGAGAAAACAAGGCAAATATGTTTGAAGTATTACACATAGATAATTATTTGCCAATATATGTTGTTGCTAAACTAAATTGAGTGGTTTACAAATTATCACACTAGATAATTATTTGCCAATATATTTTCAGATGGAGCATTAGAGTTTTAAGCATTCTCAATGTACTCATCGTTAATGTTGCACTACTCTTTAAGTAAATTCAAGATACTTTTTTGCACACAGAGACAAGAACTTTTCCTCCACGGGTGGATAGAGAGGAATGGGGAAGAGAGAGAGGCTCTAACATGAACCACCATAGAACAGTTTTCGTGGCAAAAATGAACCAAGAATTTTGGCCTAATGTACAGCCATGAAATTAGTTGAAGCTAACGATGGCGACAAAAATGGAGAGGAAAATATTAACATAAATACATACACTTCATAGTAGATATTTCTGAGGTGGATGCTATTACATAATAATGTTGGTTTTTTGATATTGGGATCTTCCATTCTCTATTACCAAATTCAATAACTGGGCCATTAAATTATCAAAGAGTAACACAAAAATATAGCTCTGATAAGCACTATAAATAATAGCAAGGACAATATTAACATAAATACATACAGTTCAAAACTATATATTTTTTGAGGAAGTAGTTATTATATTATAAGGCTGGTTTTTGAATATTCGGATCTTCCATTTTCTATTATCAAATTTAAGAACTGAGCCATTAAATTGAAGGAGCATGGGTACACAACAACAAAGCTATTTCAATTATCATATTGGCCAAGCAAAATATTGTACTAATCATCTCTAATAGTAAATTTAACGCCATCTATTTTGAGATGGCAGTGCCATTCACCAATATTTTAACTGTATCAAAAATGGAATTGTCACAGGAGATCTCATAAATTTAATAACAAATATGCTGAATTATGGTAACATCTATTAATTTATACATAACCTTTCAAACAAATGATGTAACAATTCTGAACTCCAAACTTTGAGCACCTAACTAACAAACAAAACAAAACAGAAATACCAAGGAAACATAAAGGGAAAACAAATAAGGTACCTCTGAAAGGCTTTTCATCCATCCTTTTGCAATCGACAGGCATCACCCCATGGAATCGAGAGACAGAGAGAGTGCAGATGTGGTACATGATTAAAAGGAGAAGAGAAGCGCAATCCATCCGTACAGTTGAGGAAGGAAGCCGAGTGCGGTGGTCGAAAGAAGCCGCCATTTCCATTTCTCTTCTTTGGAAACCGTGAAGGAACCAAAGAGGCGCGCAAAAGAATCGCAATGGAATAGAATTGTATCTAACAATTAGGGCTGTCAACGGTACGCCATTTATCGTTATGCCGTTTCGTTTAACCGAAATGAAACAATTTGTGGCATAGAAAATTATATCGTTTTTTAAGTGGCACGGTTAATGGTACAGTTGGTTATACCGTTTCGATCATTTCAACCTCATTTCAAACCTTTTTATGTGTAATATACGGTTGATGGCACAGAAATTTGTTTCGTTTAATAAATGGAACGGTAAGTGGCATTCCGATATTGTACCGTTTAATAAGTGGCACGGTAACGATTTGGTGTCATTCCGTGCCACTTATCACGTTTTGACAGCCCTACTAACAATTTAGCACAAAATCCAGCGGAAGAAACCAACGGTCTGGATGAAACAGAACGAAGATTGAACGCACATGATGATGCATTGGAATTTGGAGTTAGCACCGCAGATCTACAGTGAAACCCTCCAAGTACTTCACTTGAGTTGGGCTCTTCGGTGAACATGTTTTTCCAACAATTTATGAAAAACTGGAAAGAGTATTGAAGAAATTTATCCACGTACGCATATTCTAGGAGAATAATATATTAATATTATGACAATATGATAATGGAATACCAATTTCAATATATTTAAATCAAGAAGGCTTTTTTGGTACTTTATGTCAGCTAATTCACTTATTTGATGTGGACTTGATTTTGAAACCAAATTTTGCTTATTAGACTCTTTAGATTTAAGATACTAGAATTGCTCTCACAGTAAATGTTTTTTTTTTCCCCAGAAATTCTTGATAGCTATACAGTAAGTATAACTAGTGGGGATCTCGCGCGTTGCGCGATCTATTTTTTATTTTTTATTTATTTTTGTACATTTTATCCATTCGAGGGATCATATCAGTTAGTTGCGTTGTGCTATAATGTTTAGCATGATATATATATAATAGCACACAATCCCTTAAGAATAAACTTAATTTCAAACAAAATAGAATAATAATTTTTTTTTGCAAAATAGCTTTTGTATGATATTTGAAAGCCTATAATAATATGTGCGACAATTTTATTTTTATTGATTGCATATCCTATATAATTTTTTAAATTTTCTCTTACAAACACACATTAAATAAAATACAATAATAAAATTTTCTTAATCGGTATTATTATCTCTACTATATTAAAAGCACCAATGGAAGGATGTAACATCTCACGATACAACCTTGGTCTGAACGATCTACATCGTTAATGATCAATTCCGAACAATCTACACCATTGATCGTTAAAATAGAAACTTGATTAAGGGTCCAGATTATATCGCAAAACGAAGCTGTATTTATTCCTTCGTTTGATCGGAGCGCACGAAAAAGCGAGCGGAACGAAGGTCGCCCGTTATACTGCGTGCCCCTGTTCGATTCCTTCTGTGATCAAATTTTTTTATATTATTTTCAGCGATTCCCTTATTCTATTATTATATAATATTTTGTTGTGAATATTTTATATAAAAATAAAAAATTGCTCCAGCGCTGCGCTGGGATAAAACAAAATTGCTCAGAAATCCTACTCCGGTCGATGAACCACATATCGCCCCCCCCCCCCCCCCCCCCACCGCCACCACCCACGAATCACCACTCTCACCCAACCACTCACGGGTCGCCACCTCAGCCCCTGATGCGCATACAAAACGCGCAGCCACGGATCACCACATCCAACGACCCTCGCGATTTGTCGGTGACCTCTCTTATTTTAGTGGGACCTACCGGTCAGCCCCTAATGCGCATACAATCTTCCTTGGCGGCTACAAAGATGGCATGGCGCCCCTTCGCAGCACCACTGTTTCGATTTGAAATTTGAAATTCGAAATAGGTAAGCATCCTTTTAAGTTTGATTTTCAAAATTCAAAATCTGAGATCCCACCCCTACAACTCAATTCCTATTTAAACATTCTTGTAGTCTTGTTATCTGCAACATACTCCGAGTCTCCAACCTTATTTTTCTTCGATTCTCTTTGCGCTCCTATTCTTTTCTCTTCATTTCTGCCTCTTCTTCGACTGATCTAGCTTCCAGTGTTGAGGTATAATAAGACCCTTTATCAAAAGGTTGTTTGCTTGTTAGTTGTTTTCATTTTGTTCTGAATTTTCACATGAAGCCAATTTGGTTTGAAAATAGACTTTTCAAGAAAAGGGGTTGGTAACTAGCACGAATTATACTGTGCATTTTTGCTACATTATTTTTGAATTTGAACCAGTCTTTGGAGAGAAAAGATATATGCTGGTTCATTCTTCTTGTTTTGTTTATACTTTATTCTATTTGCCATTAGGGTGTGAAGCTTTTTAAGATTAGAAACTTAAGAATTTGGATTTTTTTTTCATGATTTCAATATAAAATTATGAACATATAAATTACTTGATGAAACCGCTTGTTGCTTCACTTGTAATTAACAGTGAACAAATGCCGTTGAAGACAATGCAAAAAAAAAAAGTTTTTCTTAATTATTGTTTAATGATTTGGTTTTGAGGAATGACCACAATTGATTTTCTAATTTAGTAACTAACTTTCTATTGCATATTATTGTTTTAATGATTAATGATTGGCATTATCTTTATTGACAGTGTTATCGACATCATCTTCTTGTGCGAGGTGCACTAGGTGTTTGTTGTTATATCAGATCTTTTTCTGCTTCTTGCGTTCTTCTATTTGTAGTTAGAGTGTGAAACTTTTTAAGTTTAGAAACTTAAAACACAGAGAAAAGGTGAAATAGAAATCCATGATTAATATGTTTCATCTTTTCTGTATGTATATAGTTATTACAAGAAAAAGGTGAAATATAAATCAGTATATTATTATTTCTATTTGAAAATAATTCTGTAGTCATTAAGCTTCAATTAGATCGTTATTTAATGGTTTACAATATAAGAAATCTGGTTTTACAGGTACTGAATAAGACATTTTATTTGTTTATGTATTTTTTTTGTTACTTTCAGATCTGTCCAGAGTTCAACCAAAAGGCTTCTTTATTACTGGGTGGCAAGCCATCAAGGAATTTCTGTCTTACAAAGTAAGTACTAATGATTTACTAATCTTCACAACTTGTGGTTCTCATGAAAATGAATTTTGGACCAAGACCAGGACTAAGAGGGGGCAGCAAAATAGTTTGGCACAAAGAAGAAGAGAAGATACAAGGTTAGCATATTTGTTTATTTCTTCTCCTACAAATTGAGGATATTCTGTTTTTAATCGATTGAATCTGTTTCTCCTTTCATCTTAGTAATTTCAATTAATCTTTTCTTTTGATTTAAAAATTATCTTTCTTCTGGTTTGTTTAATTGTGTAAAAACACAATAACGGATTCAATAAAATTGTAGGTCGTTAAGTGCTTGATGTTGAGTTTGAAATTCTCAATTTGATTCTTTTTTCATTTGATGCTATAGTTGACTATTCTGAACTCATCAATCTTTTTTATTCGTTGTGCAAGGAGCATGAGAGGTGAGAGCAAACATAATACTTCAGCATCGAAGGTCCTGGAAAGTCAAAACTAAGAATGGTGCCTGCCAGGTTAAGTCAGGGATATGGGCTGACTGCTTGAGCCGTGGATTGATCGATCTTGGTATAATTGTACGTAAGTTTCCAATATCTAATGTGTATAGAATGCTCAAAGCATATAAGATATTTTTATGAAGTTTCTTTTTCTTTTTTTTTACCTACTGCAAAGAAAAACAGTCTTGCTGGCAAGAAATACTCGGCACTCTACTAAATCAAGTAATTCTGTAATTTGAATATTAGAGGCATAAATCTAAGTTCAAATAAATGTGTTACACATTTTGAGTGTGTAACAGTCACTCTCATTTTTTTTAACTTTCTTTTCCTACCTCCTAACACATAGGTGTGTGTATATATTATCCAATTAATGTTGTTGCATCATAATTACTTCTTGGTCTGTTTGGAACCATTTTGTTCCTATTTCTGAACACCAATTTTTCAAGATATAATGACTTTTTTGTTCCTATCATTGATTATATAGTCATATACTTTAGCTTTGATACTTGCAATTTTAAAAGAGAATGTAATTTCTTTTGTATTTTTTGTGACAGGTCAGGGCGGTTGGTTTGTTATCTACTGTTCCTAAGCTCAAAAGAATATTGTTCTCGCCCGAGATCCTACAAATTCATCCTATACTAATAACTGATGAGTCTTCTGGTATTTGTTTCCTCCATTTTCAAGTTATAATTACTCTATTTTACTGCACCTATGAGTGATATTGATGTCGTCAGGAAACAACTTGATATTGCATGAATGTCCTTTCATACTACCTCGATTCTTCATATATCCAGGAGTATCGGTATCAGGTTCAGGTGCGGGTCCGATACGGCACCGGTGTGTATTAGGTGTGTCACGTGGCGAACCCGATTACAATAATTGATTTGACTGACCGGTACAATGGCCGATACGTTCTGATCATTCTCGTTACGTTTATGGTTCATCTTTACGGATAAGTTTAAAAAAAATCTAGCGATTCTTCTCAATTTCGGCATGCATAGATTAGGAAACATAATTTGACTAATTAAGCCTGTTTGTCCATCATCTAAATTTAGTTATTGATTTTCTTAAAATCACAGTACAAGTATAGCTACATATATTCTCATATCCTTATGATGTAAAATGTTCTACAAATGCACTGGTCTCTATCATTGCCACATGTGTGACATGCTTTATAACAGTTTT
Organism: Rhynchospora pubera; assembly: GCA_028095005.1. Classification (NCBI taxonomy): domain Eukaryota; kingdom Viridiplantae; phylum Streptophyta; class Magnoliopsida; order Poales; family Cyperaceae; genus Rhynchospora; species Rhynchospora pubera. The sequence goes on along the minus strand of CM051462.1, from coordinate 81,833,928 downwards.
AGAACCAGCAGTTATGAAATCCTTGCATTTGTCCCTTTATATATGGAGTATGAACAGTGATATGTTTCTTCCTTTAGAAATGAAACTCTTTCTACAGCTCCCTCTCTCCCCAACTTCTCCATTTAAAATACTGCACACATACCACTCCTCTTTAACTGAATCAATTATGGATTGGTTTAATTTTTCAATTTATTTGGTTCTGGTTGGTTAATTGTTGGTTGATCAGTCAAGAAGTTAATATTGATGAAACCAATTGGTGTCAAATAGGTTTTAACTTGTCCTTGGTACAGTTTATGTACCACTTCTGTACCGATAGATATGCAAGGATCAAGTTAGGGATGTGGTACAACCTTTGTACCAGCTTGGTACAGCTTCAATTTTGGATTCTGGTAAACAAGCCTTGAATTCAGGGATTAGTTTCAGAAGTTCAGAAATTCACTGTTAATTTTTATATCCCTTATCAATGCAGAAATTGAAGCTTGCAGATGTGGAATAGTTGAAACAATGTCAACAATCAGAGCTCTATTGGGTACAATTTCAAAAGAGGTTGAATCAAGGTACTCTTTCTGTGTCATTCTTTCTAATGATCTAAAGTACAGTTTTTAGTAATTTGTGAACTCAATTGGTGTTCAAATTTGTGGGATTTACCATGAAAGTGTTTTTTCTTGCTATATTTGTTTTTCTATGCTTTAGCTAACCTGTGCACTATATCAATTAGTGCGAGTGTATCTTAGCTCTGAATTTTTTTTTTCAGACAGGCTTTGGCTTCACCTTGTTGCTTACTGGTACGACCTTGTGTACCAGATTGGGGTGGGCTAGAAGTTGGGTTTAAGTTTAACGCTTGGTAGACTGGTAGTTCTAAGTTTTGGCTTTTTTTTTTCTTTTCTTTTACTTTTTCCTTTTTCTGTGTTGCATGTTGGTACCTTTCCTATATAGACTACTCCTTTTTAATGCATTTGCTTGGTTCCCCCTGAGGGTGAAACTTCCGCTTCAAAAATAAATAAATAAATAAATAAATAATAAACATTCTTTACTCTCTTTTATGAGTTAGACACTTCTAGCCAGATCTGCCACTTATAAAAAAAGAAAAATCATCTTTTATTGTATTCTATTGTCAAAATGGGAAACTAAGTATGGTGAATCCATAAAAATGTGCCCCATTTTATCACAATGAAATAATTCTTGTAAAGGATATCTAATGGAAATTCATTATTTGTCCCGATAATGTAACGCATAACAAGTAAATTTTAGTTTAAAGTGCTTTCCAAGGAATATTTATGGGTTCTTTATTTTTATCGGATAATAAACTAAGAAGTAATTAACTCATTAATAAGAAGAAACTATACATCAGTATCAGTATTCAGTATTATAAATAAAAACTCGTGGGAGTCGGCAATCAAAATTTTTTTGAGGACTCGACACGGCATTTCTTAAAACATACGGTGTTAGTAATTTTATTTTTCTTGCTACATAAACTATGTAACATTGTGTTGCTGGAGATAAAAGAGGCCAAAATGACCCGTCACATCATAGTTTGCTTTAAAATGAATGCTTAGAATCAGTTAAATCTGACAAGGGACTATATTTTTTTTCAGAACACAAACCAGTACGGTTGTGCGCCGCTCATCCTCTTATCTCTCTCTCTCTCTCTGCCCTTTCTTCTTTGGTCGCATCTCTCATCCACTTCTTATTTGTCATGTCGCTCACCCCAGCCAACGACACCACATCCGCCGACATTCCTCCTCTCTTCTCCGCTGGCACTTCCCCCTCCGCCACTTCCTCTCAGCCAAAGCCATAGAGGTGGCAGTGATGTTAAAGATAAAGAGAGGAACCCTAGCGAATACCGAGATGTATTGAATCGACTGTGCCCACTACTTTAATTATTGCAAATAGGTTCCCACGCAGAAACGAAGGTAGTGCAGAGGTGGACAAGCCGACCCCACCGCCTCAGATATTTGGTTTGGCCTGTCCATTTTTTATCTTTTTCCATGTTACAAGTAACAAGGATTTTCTTATCGAATTCATGGTAGAGGTGGTTGGTTGGAGGACATCTTCAATTAGAAGAAAGGACGAATTGCCTAAGGTATCATACTGCCATACTGGTATTACACGAATTCGTTTTATTTTTTTTTGAAAGGTGATATCACTCTCTGATGCGATAATTTTTATTGAAAGATTTTAGAGTGCTTTATTTGTCTAACATAGAGACCTAAATTTGATATGTTTCATTGTAATTTTTCATATTAACAATCTTTTATTGTGTATATTTCATCATCCTGTAGATAGATAACTGTTTAAAGGAAGAGATACAGGAGAAAGGAGACTCATTAGAACGATCAAATACTGATGAGGTAGGAATTGTTTGATTGAGAAGATTTTAATTTAAGTTTTTCTGTAATCTAAGACTGATTTTAATTTAAGTCTTTCTGTTATATACCCCAAATCTTGAGATGTCCTAATATGCTTGCTGGGTACAACTTCAGGCATGTAGTTTTGTATAAGAACATTTTGTAGGTGTTAAATGGTGAATGTACACCATATTGAATTTATCACTTTCATATTGGTTTGGGGTCTAATGATTTTGGAAAATTAGCATTTTTTTGGGGTTATTATTGATTCATGATTATGGAACATAGTTATTACATATAATATTATATATTTTTTAGTAATTAAAAGATGCAAACCTTTCATGTAGAGGTAAATTTAAGGTGGAGAAAGATGTAAAAAGCTATTGGAGCATCAAACACGATAACATTCTGAAGGAATATGGCACCAAATGGAGGTATGATTCCTTTGGGGCATTATATATATGTAAAATTAACTTCAGGTTTCATGAAATGGACAAAAATTATAATATTTGATTTATTGATCGATAGAACTGTGCACTCAAATTTTAATAGTATTGCATAGGTACTGCAGTTGGCTCATCAAGGTTTGCGTATTTCAGTAAATGTCAGATTTGATATTAAGATGTTTCAGTCCCCGTATATGCTGGTCCAATGTCTATTATGTGTAGCTTTGGATCCTAATCATACCCACATGATGAACAACTTTGCAATTCAAGTTAGTTACACCTTAACCGCAGATTGGTACGTACTTGAACCTGTCGAATTTGGACTGTGTGATCGAACTGCAAACAAGTATTATTAGCCAGGTTAGGATTTTTTTCTTCCAAGATAATTACATTTTCTCTTTATTACCCAGGTTACTTTTTCTTCCAATTCTCTTATCTTTTTCTATACACCACATTTGCATGCGTTTTAATCTTTCAGTTCTTCCTCCATCCAACAACATTTCAATGATTACACCCGACATAGATATCGAAGATGACGACTATTTGGAGATGATGAGAACAACTTCTCTGACGATGTGTCCATTCTTAGCTTTCAAGGCATAAAAATATAAATTTTTTTTTACTTGCCCATTAATATATCTATTATCTTAATCTCTATCATTTACTAATTCTATTTGTTTTACTGTCCTTTTAACTCATGTTCAATTTTATTTTTCGTTTTGCCAGTATTTTTGTTCTATTTTTTTAATTTCAACTTAACCGTTCACAGATTTTTTTCAATAATTATTTTATTTTTTTCGTAATAAGACATGCTCCTAAGTAATTATTTTATTACGTATATTAACAAAAAAAATTATTTATCCTCTTCATTGGTTATCTGTGCCGCATATATCGAGCGAAGCTCGATTTTCCCACCTAGTTATAAATAAAAACCCGTGGGTGTCCTTTAAATTTTTTGTTTATTTTGCGCGACACGGCATCTGTACCGTTCATTTGTTATTTCTGATTTGTTCGGTCATGACCTCTTCTTATTTTTATTTCTTTCTTCCGCTTGATCCTCCGTATGCTCTTCCTCCATGTCCTATATCCAATCCTACCTCCACTGCTCTCCTCCACGAAGCCTTCGTGGGTCATCCACTAGGTGCAGCGCTTCCTGTAGTTTTCCTCCTCCGCCTCCCCCTTTGCCTTCTCCAAATTACGCCTCATTTTGGTATCTCAATATTCCCTCCTCACAGACCCCCATCTCCACCTCCATGTTGTCCAGCCAATCTTCTACGCTCTCAGCCTCCAAATTCCAATTCCAGCGAGTTTAGGTCTGTTTCTGCGAAAGAGAGTAGTGGAGGTACAGAAATAGGAATGGGAGAAGTTCGGTGGCGATTTCGGGCAAGCGACTTGGTTTTGACAGGAGAGGCTTAAGTTAGAGTTTTCTGATAAAAAAATAGTGAAAGGTGAGGAATTGACTTGAGAGGTTGGCGAGGTACTGTCGAGCTCGGATCTGTTGCTGTGAGAGTCACGACAGGTCAGATTGCACATGGGTGAATGAAGGTGTGGCATGACGGTGAGGATGGGGGGTGGGGGTGGCCGACTAGGACGAGTCCAGTGGAAGAGAGGGACGTGGCCTACCCGAGAGGGAGGGAAGAGAGGAGAAAGGTGGGGCCGAGCTTGGGGTCGAGAGAAGGGGAGGTCTGGTGGTGTGGTGGAAGTTGGGTCGGGAAAGGACAGAGCCATGCTCCAGTGTGGTGGATCGGGCCGTCCAGAGAGGTATAGGGAGTGGGAGTGAGAGGAGGGCTAGGCGGACAGAACGAGGAAGAAAGAAAATCGGGTCAAAATGGGAGAAGGGATGGGTGGTCGTGCGTACATCGGTACATGGATTAAGTCCCGATGTTCTCATGCCAAAACGAATTTTTCATAATTTATTCAATTTCAATTTTATATTTATGCATTTAATATTTATAATTGTAATATTAGTATTGTCATATTACTATTAAATTAAAATTAAGGCCATATTACTATATTTTTCGGAACAAAATATTTTATTTTATATGCCTATTTTTGTAATGTTTTAACATACAAACGTATGTCATTTTTATTATTTCAGATTATTATTTTGATAATTAACTTAGTATAATTATTAGTTTTAAAATTTATTTATCATCAATTATAGTTTTTAAATATCATTTTGTTTGTATGATTTTAATTATGTAAATGATTTCTATTATACCAACTAATGTTATAATTCAATTAGAAGTTTTATTAAGTTTCATTTATAGTTTTTTAGAAGTTTCATTAAGCCAATTATTTTTATTAATTGGCCCTTATATTATATCACTAATTTAATATAATTACTCAATCAAGTATAATAATTATGAGCTAAAAGAGTTATAAAACCAACATTTTTATTAATTCGCTAAAGCTTTAGTTAATGTTAAAACTTTTATATATATTTGTTATTCTACAATTAGTTCTTAGGTATTCGCTTCCTCCGTTTATCCATTACAAAAATACATTGGATTTTGATGAATCCATAATCGGAGATGATTGATACTATGTCGACGATGAGATAGACTCTGTTGCAGACATAAATGATGAGGAATATTAGCTATAGAAATTTAACTTTTAGTTCTTATGCTATCACAATGTACGTTCCAATCTCTCTTGGTGTGAAATTACTTAACGAAAAATTTTTCATCATGTAAGAATATAATATATATATAATACATAACGTAGTTTTTACTGCTAAATCAATTTAAATTAGTACAAAAAATTTTAAATATAAACATCATATATAATTTATTCCCATCATTAGAAAAATATTACATATGTTAATATTTACAAAATCAACAACTATAATTTATTTATTATTTATTTGTAACTCAAATATCGAGCGAAGCTCGATTAACCCCTCTAGTCTAATATAAAAGCAAAATAATAAGTAAAATTGTCCTCGAACGATAAAATTGATCTAATATAAATGAGTAATTATGAAATGTTTCTTTTGTTCATTTATATCACTAATAAAACGTCCCAATTTAACTGTATTATAATTGCTTTGAAGGTAATAATACTTTTTTTCCGTCGAAATTTTGCTATGTGCTTTTGGACCTACATTAAAATTTTATACAAATATTTATCAAGATAAAAAAATGGATATCAATACGATAAACAATTTTACATTGATACGAAAGGAAACTGTGCCATTAATGAATCACCAACGACATGGATTTTACTTATTATTTTTAACAGAAATTTATTATTTTCTTCTCATGTTCACATACTCGTTTTAATTTTTTTCGTGTAATAATATTGTTTTCTACAAAACAAAATTTCCAATACATTAGGTGGATATTATTTCTTAACCAATGTATACTGATGGAACTTTTTGCGCTGATTAAAACAACGTTGACCTTAATATTAAAAATAGACGACATATATCTGTCATCGAATAATAAATTCACATATAACAATATGCCCACACATTGGGTGGGCACTGCTACTAGTTTTTTATATAATATTCTAAAGGATGCACGTAAATTTCGAAAAAAAAATAGAATGGGAGTGAAACAATTTAAAAACTCAATGATATTTTGATAATTACATAAATAACATAACTTAGTTAAAACAGCGCTATAAAAATTTGAAAGCGAAAATATCATTGAGTTTAAAAACTCCTGAAGGGCATTGACGGAACAATGGCTGAGAAATTGTTTTTTTTTAGCTATTCAGCATGTGGGACCCACTAATGTAGTTTATATCGATGTACTATGGGAATTCAAGGACAAAAGGTCATCATACATTTTTCATAGAATATGGCGCGGAGTTCACATGGCTGGCTTTAGATATAGGATCTTCTATGACAATTTTTGTTTAGTTGTGTTTGAACTTTATTTCATCTATCACAGAAAATCCTGATAAATTTTATAAAACCGCGTGGAGTCTGTCACATGAGATAAATATTCACAGGCAGTGTACAGAAGCCAGATTTTCTGCGACCATTGTTATTTATCCGCACTAATTTATCTGATCACACTTTTAGCTGCTGCAACAAAAGATCCAGACCAGAACACTGTCCGGAGAACTGTTGGCCAACAGTTCTTCCGGATCCGGATGGACCCGAATCCGGTGTAGCGCGGGACACCGTCTAGCGCGCGTACGAGCCGTCTGATCTTGATCGGACGGTTCATTTTTTACGGACTATCAATCTAGGTTACATGCACGAGGCTCCCTTGTCCATTGAATCTTGATCAGACGGCTACGATGCCGCGCTATACGGTGTGCCGCGCGGCACCAGATCTGAATTCGGATCCGGATTCAAATCTCTAAATTAATATATGTTATGATGTTAAGGTAGAGTTAATTGAGTCTTCAAAAATTTTGTTGTTAATACTAATATTTAATAATTGATAATGCAAGTTTCAAGAAAGGGATAATCCAAACTGGCAATTTCGGTAACCAAAAATAATGAGATCAGAGATCTCGTAAATAATGAAATTTGGTCTTTTTTTTTAAAGATCTATTATTTCTGTAATTTTGATGACTGTGTTTGGGTAAATATAAATGGGTATTCCGTTCTGCTTGTTGTTCAATTTGGTAATTTTTTTCATTATAACGAGAAAACATAATGATTACTCGTGTTTATTATATATTGTTATTATTCTACAATATTGTATATGACTACATGCAATCTTTTTCTGAAAAACTGTAATTTCTACTTAGATAATTTTTCCAAAGGATGCTGGCTGATCGACCGTTTTTTCTCAATTTCAAAGCCGGAAATTACTTATGACAACAGCTTTTTTGCTAAGTGCAATATGATTTTGACTAAATTACCCTCAATCGATCTAAGTGCTTGACGAGTTCTACCACTTAATCTAAGTCCTTGGGGGCGTTTGGATTGAAGTAGGAATTTGAGAAATTTCCTATTCCTAGATATAAATTTATTATAAACAATCCAAACTCTTCACAAAGTTATACACTTCCCAATAAATTTATGTTTAAGAATTGGAAATTTCTCAAATTCTCTAAATTCGTAAGCGATCCAAACGTCTCCAATAATAATAATAAATAAATAAATTAAATAAGGGACCATGTTTGCATTTTCAAATTTTCAGGATTATTCTTTAACAAAGAAGTACCACCACCCGCCACCCGGTAGCAGGTGCGTCTTTTTTGAAACGCGAATTGATTGACATAAATATTTTTGTAAAAAAAAATACATCTCAATTCTCAACTACAGAGTAAAAATTAATTAAAATAAAATGGAAAACAAGGCTGGTACTCTGTCGCCATTGCCACAATGCCACCGCCACGTTCTACTTTTCTTCACCGACAAATACCTAAGCGCTTGTTCTACGGCCGGAAATGGAACTTGTCTACGGAAGATATAATAGAACCAATGTAAGCAGTGGATCCTCCGTGGCCTCTTCTGTATTCCTTCGTGTGTGACTGGAATGAAAAATGGATCTACACTCTTCGTCTTCGTGAAAAGACACAGGTTTGAGCAAGGATTTGGCCACAGAATATCTGTCCCTACTCTAGGTGTCTCTGAAAAGCAACAATGAGGTCAAAATTGCTTCCCGTTGTTTCATATTTTTCATTTCCCTCTCCACCTTCGCCTTCTCTCTTGTTCTCTCGTCTTCTCTCGCTCTCTTCCACCTCCAATGGCGCCGCGTTTCTTCGCGTGCTTCAGCGGAGGTAGATCGAGAGTTCGTCGATCCACGTCGCCCGACGTCATCGCCACGGCCGATCTCACGCCCGAGGAGCAGCGCCGCCTCAGTCCCGTCCTGCTCGAGCTCTTTTGCTCTCAGGGATGCGCCACGTCACCCGAGGCCGAGGCGATCGCCACTCGCCTGACCCGACCCGACAACGACTCCGAATCCGTGGCTGGTAACCTCCCTCCCGTGGTGGTTCTCGCCTTCCACGTGGACTACTGGGATTACAACGGGTGGAAGGATCGGTTTGCGTCCAGCGCTTGGACCGTGAGACAGAAGGCTTACGTGGAGGCTCTGAGGCTTGACACGTTGTTCACGCCTCAGGTGGTCGTTGGAGGGAGAACTGAGTGCGTTGGCACAGATCTCGATAAGGTGGCCGCCACCGTCCGATCCGCACCCAGATTCACTTCACCAGCAATGCAGGTGAGAATTGATTCAATATAGAAGGAATTTTGATAGGATTGTTATGCACCTGCCAATTTAGTGAAGAACTTCTGATTATTTTCGCGAAAAAAGGAACAATTTTCCAATGTCTCAAGTATTAGTCACTTTCAAAGCGATCATTTGTTCTGATTTTACAATCCTTTGTGCTGATTGATCCTGTCATGGTTAGTTTTAGAACAGCAACATGAGAGAAAAATGCCAATGAAGAATGAATACAATTTTTAAAGGCCTACATGACTGACATTGCAAAGAGCCTTGTCTCAATTTGATTGTCCCTAATTGTATAATCAGATTCATCTGGTTAACCTGGCAGTTCCAACTTCCAAGCAAGGTTATGATTATAAAAAATTCACAATTTTTCTTGATCCAGACCTGTATTTTAGAAGCTAAACGACTAAAAGAAAATAAGAAGTCCCAAAACAATTTTTATTTCATATTTTTAAGTTAAATCAAATATGAATAGTACATGTTGTCATGTAGCCTACTAATCACTATAACTTTAATTAAACTATTTTTCCCTGCATTTCTGTACTCGGCTGATAATAATTTCTAAACAGTAAACAGCAGTATTTAGACATCCTGGCTATGTTAAATATTTTGGACCAACTTTTCAGTTTTTTTTTTTTAATATAATGTTCTATAGCCAATAGTCTAAACTTGAATGGTTCTTTCCTCATTTCCTAAATTATTAGGTTATTTTATAGGTCCATCCTTTCTTGTGACCATCTCTATATTTTTCACATGTTTCCTTGAAATTGAATCTCAAAATTTTACAAAATTATGATAATTATGTTTCAGATGACATTCACCATATTGTGACATGGTAATGTGGGATACCATTACTTAAAACATCCTTTTATTTATTTTACACTTTTACTTGATGTATCTACTCGTAGCTATCATTCCATGACTATCATTTTATTTTCCTAACATTTAATCCAGCTTGTAGCCAATTAACACGTACAACCACAAAAAAAATGTAGGTCACATTCCAGCGGCCAACACCTGAAACCCTACAAGCGACCTTCACTGGGAAGCTAAACATGAAGATTGAAGGCTCAGTTGACATCATGGTGGCTTTTATTGAAAATGGCCTCGTGACTGACGTGACAAGTGGGGTGAACAATGGGCGTGTATTGCCAAACGACCATGTGGTTCGCCGCATGGAGAAAGCCGCATCAGTGTCAGATCTAGCACCCAAGAAAACCGTTTCTGCCACTGTGCAGGTGCAGCTGTGGGATGGATTCAACCCTGCCAAAACTGGAATCCTTCTTTTTGTTCAAAATTCAGCTCTTCAGGTAAATTCAAATTAACTTTGATTTAGGGCCTGTTTTGCTCATAAATGTCATTGTATAGAGTTTCTTTTGACGGACAATTTGGAAATAAAACCCAAATACTTGCTTTGTAATCTTGTTTAACTACATCAAATGATTAGGGAAAGGTTTATCATGATAACAAACTTATTTGACGAGGAAACTAGCATCAAATTTGTTATCAAACTTAAAAGTAAAATTACATATGTGATTATTGTGGTTTAAAATCACCAAAACTAGCTATATGTACAATAATTCTTTTTTAACTTTATTTTTTGAATGCTGTGCCAGTTGTTGTGGTTGTGAATATATCTGTTGTCGGTGTAATATCCTCATCCTGAAATATATTGTTTCTTGGTTGAATCACTAAATAAAATGCTTTTCAGCAATAAATGTTGACCAAAAGAAGCTCAGAAGTGTTTGCTACTGTGATTATCTAACAAGAATTTGTTTCATCACAATGCCTTAAAGTCAACTCACTGATTTAATCATCTCTAATAATTGCCTATATGCAGGTATTAGGTGTACAACAACTTAAGCTGCCTCAAACAGTTTAATCATGCACTTGCTAACCTGATCAAATGACAAAAAGGAAAATACACGTCCAATTTGGGTCCCTGGATGATATCGCAATCTACACTGTAAAATTTGTCTATAAAATACCTGGATTATGCGTGACAACTGATTAATTCATTTTAGATATGTGTTAATTCTTTTGAGTTCTCTCTATGGAGTTTCACAAGGTTAGAAGATTGGAGGAAATTTACACAGATTATAACATTTCGTTGTATATTGTTGGTTGGTTATGTTGTTTCAATTTACTACCTGCTATATCATAATGTCTCAGTGCCAACTTATCACATGTACTCTGATTTGTTGATTGTTATGGTTAAACGAAAGTAGCATCTAGATTTTAAACCATATAATTGGAATTTGGTTTAAATGTGAGCTGCAACTTGGTGCTTTTTCATTGTATGAGCAGTGAGGTCTTTTATATACGCTTATTACATTTTGTTACTTCAACGTTTCTTCAAACCCATTAACCTGTTTTGTTATAGTATATTTACTCTTGCGCGTATTGGCTACGACAGTTGGTGGTATTGTTACTAAATGTTCGCACCTTTTGGACATATATTACAACTTTCTAGCATTTTATGTAACTAGCAAAGAACAATTGTCAAAAGTGCAATTCAAAGAGAATAATTTGATGTTCGCAGACATATGGAATAAATTTATATTGAAGTTCGCGGCCAATTAAGGCAAAACCATGTACCCATGGTTGAATTAATATTTATTTTTTATTCCAAAATTGTATCCTTGACCTGTTTAGCGAATAGCGAGTTTATCTAAACCTCAACAGGGAGATCTTTGACCCAACTCATTTTGCGACTTGGGTGTGTTTGGAATGTGTCACGAACAGCTAGTTCATGAACTAGCGCTGTTCGCACAAACCAAACAACCCACAGACAATCGTAGTTCGTGAACTTCTCTCTAGTTTCTAGTTCTTCAATTTTCACGAACTAGTTTTGTTTGTGGGTTTTTGTTCTTCCCCTTGTTCGTGAAGTATCAAACACACCCTAATAAATTAGGTTAAAAAAATAAGGCCTGTTAGCAAGTTATGAAAACCTTGATCATAGGCTCATAGGTCATAGCTCGTCTGAGAAAAGTTGTGAATTCGATATTGGCCCATTGCAAAATTCACTACAACAGATTGTCTATACGGTGCTACGGAGATAGGGACATAGGGTACTGGAGACCTGGAAATGAGTTTCCATTAACTATGAAACATTCAAAAATAAATAAATAAACCAACTATCAAACAGATCCAAACTTTGGAAAGTCCAATAGGATCGAGGGACGAACCGCTAATTGTACATGCGTGTTACCGCTTACCAGGAAAGATAAAATTGATCCAAGTGGCGGACTTCGAACAATGAAGACGAGAAAATTTAATTTGATACAAAATGAATTATAGAATTTGTTAAGTCGTATTTATTATTATAGTTGTTGTTAATAATGTAAATTACAATATAAATTATTTCATGTAATTTGACTGTCATATTGTTTCAATTTTTTTGAGAAAGTATATACCGGCGACAAGCTATTGATAAACCATTTTATCGGGAGCCTAATGCTTAACAAAATATGCTTTCGAAAGCCTCATTAATTATTAGATCCGAACTGTTTAATTCGACTTTTTATTTAATTTTAGTTTTATGATGATATAATACAAGCAAAAAATTTATATAAAAATCCTACAATAATATATACTATTAAACATATTAATGTTGAAATAATAAAATCATGTTACCAGTTATCCCGCTACAAAATGGCCATTAACTTCAAAGAAAAAACTACAAATAAACAATTCATACTTTTCTTACTCGCTTTAATGATTTTCCTAACTTGTTTTTTTTTAATAAAATTTTCCCTCACTTGTTCAATGACTTTGACAAATAGTATGACAAAACTTGCATGATAAAAAAAATGCTATGTGTGAACAAACTTTTTATGTTGTTACTTGTCATATATTATTTCAACTACTCGGTTACAACTTTTATTCAAAACGTCCCTTCAATAAACTTGACATCCAGATTGGAAAGGAAAGAAATTGCCAGAGAGCAATAGTGCCCTGGGACAAAAGCCTAAAATTATATACGGAGGGAACGAGATCCTCTAGTCGGCAGACGAGAAATTTTCTGGTCATTTTTAGATCTGGGCCGTCTGATTTAATTCAACGGTTAAGAATGCTTCGTGCATGATACCAGAAGATAGGTTCGAAAAAAGTTAACCGTTGAAATTAAATTAGACGACTCAGATGGAGAAACGACCACTGGTCGATCCGGACCCATATACGGAGGATGTCCGAGTATATGGTATGGCATGTTAATTTTTTAAGAAAGAAGGGTTAGCCATTATATTTGAAAATGAGTACTTTATTTTCAGTTATACTAAAGAAAGAGCACACCTAATCTTGACAGCTAAAACACGCACAAATGGGATAGTATAGAGTAATTTAGCCCTTAATAAATTGCTATATAAATAAACTGAAATAATGCATATAAAGGCTGCCAAATTGAATGCAAAAACGATATAAATGCACAAATGATACTCAGAATAACCATTATTTGTAGCTTTGCACTTTATATGCGTAATTATTATGTATAATTCAATATTTTTGAATAAGTAAGATCTGAATTCTATTCTAGACTATATAAAGAGTTTAAATATATATTATTCCGATGAAATTACTTAAAATGAATTCAAAAATAGAATGCAGAATTGCTTGAAATGCTAAAAAAAAATTCATCGAATATGCACTATTTGCACATTTTATGGGTAATTACTATATATAAGCTATTTTTTTGTAAATAAGTAAGATCTAAATTATATTCTAAACTATATGGAGAGCTTAAATGTACATTATTGTGATGAAATGACTTAGAACGAATGGAAAAATAGTTGAAATGCTCAAATGATTCTCAAGAAATGCATTACTAGTAATTTATATGCAATTTATATATACTAATCATTAGAAAATCACAACAAAGGTTGTCAAGTTGGTCCTCAATTTTATTCTCTTTCTTCAATTAATGTTTAATCTTCAACATTATCCACAGTACTGTTGGAGTATTTATGTTTATTAGACCATATTGACATTGGAGAATAATTTAGAGGTTAAGAGTAGCAGGGAGCAGGTAAATGATATTCCGTTTTTCATTACATGAAAGAGATGGAGCGACAATAGAGAAAAAAAAAAGAGCAGAAATGAATTGAAAAAAAAAAATTAGTAATTGGACGTAAACTAGAAGTACTGGCATAAGATGAATGTGCACCAGAAGAGTTCGCATTATACCGACGCTTGATGTCTACTTCCACGCTGTGGCGCTGTTCTAAAGTAGCATACTATTCGGATCAATTATGGACCTATGGTCACTAACTTCAAAAAACAGGACTTTACTTTTGCACTTCACACCTTTTTCACTTATCATGGTTGCTTTGTTCACTTGTTGCATGACTTCTCTTGTTCGTATGACAACTCGTGTGAACAAAAAGTTTTGTGTGGATAAACTTTTATATGATGTTATTCTTGAAATACCTATTTGCAAGTCTTTTAAGACTTCTTTAATGCAAGAAAAGAAGAGAGTAAGAGTAAATTAGATCGGTGTTCACCATTTTGATTTGAAGACATAACTATAACTAATGAAATTCTTTTACATTAGATATTAGAGTGAATCAAACTATTATAATAATAATTTTTTTTTAATTAAAGAGCTCAAAAGATTTCAAAATTATTAAAAATTAAACAGTGTCATCAACATTAATATGATTCAAAGCTGAAACAAAAACAAAAATATTAATTCTGAAGCCTTATTCTAACTATGCCCTAAACTAAAAATTATCCAACATAACTAGTTATAACAGCCATAACTAACACACACAAATACTTCACATCACCATCAACAAAAATATGAAAACTAGAGATGCAAAACATCTCGAATCACAAGTCTAGGAGATCTTCATTTGTGAGATCCTCCACATGACCATCTTCAACATCTTTACCATCTCGGCCCATCGGAGTTTCTTCTAATCCTACATTCTCTTGAGCTTCCAAACCATACAAGGTGTCAATAAAAGGTGGCAAATTTGAGTGATATATCTTTATAAGAAATTCGTACTATGGACCAATTCTAGTTCTAATTTTCTTTCACTAGGCCAACCGTGCAAATGATGTCGTGAAAATTTTTTTCAGTGTGCTCAATTATTTGGTCAACATATTCTCTAATGAAGTCCGATATCAAAGTGGATGAATCTAAGACAAACTCCATATAGATTCCAACTGGCATTTTGTAGGTACACAGAACAAATGCTAAAGTATGTATTTTTTGTTTTCATTCACATACGCTGGCTTTTTATATATGAGTCAAATAATATATAATGGAAGTTGTAATTGAGGACAAATGCATAAATATAATTATATAGCTATAAATAACGAATAACGAAATATATAAATTTGATCTTTCCATTTTTATATTGTTCTAAAATACGGCGGCTGTACCAGTTTGCTATCCTATTATAATTATTATTTTAGTTTTTATTATAATGATTATAAAAAAGGTTCTGAATTCGACACATACTTTTATTTTGCAATATCATTCAATTTGGAGACATAGACACGTAGTTATCGTTTACGTTTTATTTCAATTATATTTAACAAGTGGATTCAAACATTAATTAAAAAACCGTTAGTGACTATCTCAAAAAAGAAAAAAAAAACTTGACACGCCATAAATAGAAAATTAACATTGGAGATCGGTAGGGAATTGAATGTGGTAATCGGTATTCAATGAGCAAAATTTAAAACGTTCGTTGCTTGTTTTAATTAAGTCTTATATTATTTAATTGTTGTGCTTCTAAATGTGAAACAGATGAGATAAAAAAGATGATAGGCACTTCTTTCTTTACAAAATTTAACTTCCCTAATTTCTACAATTTTAATTCTAAATTATATTTTATTACTTTTACCATATAAAAAGATTTCATGTGACTTGTGTGGTTGTGGAAGAACAATGTTCTGAATGCTTATTTTAATGCAAATTTTACATTTTGTTATAATACAATCGCTTGAGTTATGTCCGTACAATTTAATTTGGGTACGTACTGGTCGTTTTAACAATATTGTTTAATTGATGGTTCTATTTCAAATGATTATCATAAATTCTAATATAAAATGTAAAAAAAGTTTTTGTAACGTGGAGCATGCAAAGTTGAACATAATCTTATCCACACGCTTATATAGAAAAATACTTCATGTCGAAAGTCATTTTTGTTTTCTTATAGTTATAACTATATCTTAAGCAGTTAAGCACAGTGCAGTTAATTGAATGTAATTTTGAAATTTACATGAGCCCACAAAATACACGGCCCTGTGCGTTTTTTCAAAGCCCAAATTTCGTAACAAAAAAGCGGCTAATTGCTCCCTTGTCCACGTCTAGATCAAAGCCATGAACTCTTTCTTGCAAAATTATTTTAAATCTTAAATCAAAACAGAAAAGAAATTAAATTGAAGCAAACATCGGCAGTGGCGGATCTAGAAAAAATATCTAGGTGGGTCTGACAACCTCTGTTTAAGTCTTCAGCCCCATTTTTGAGTGCTTCAATGGCAGAAAAAATTAGCTGGGGCTAAAGGGGGGGCTCCAAGGACTCGACGGCATGAGGTGAGGCTCTAGCCCCACCCGCCCCGGTGGTAGATCCGCCCCTGAACATCGGATAGGTAAGGATAAAACAAAACACGCAACAGCCTTTAAGTTCCTCCTTCTCAGTTTCTCCTCAAGAGTCGAAAATGAGATCCGCTGCCGCGCAACCGTCTGATCAAAATCCAATAGATAAAGGAGTTTCGTACATGTAATCTAGATTGATAGGTCCGTAAAAAATGAACCGTCAGATCAAGATCAGACGGCTCGTAGTGCGCTACACCGCGTGTCGCGCAACAGCGAATCCGGATTGCAAGAGTCGGTACATGTTGGTATCATGTACCGACCCAATGGAACAAGTGCATCTCTCGAGACAAAAATAAAATAATAATAATACCAAAACACCAATAAAACGAAACACATCAATAAATGTGCCATTTTTGTTTCCTGGTACCATGTCCAAGTGCAATGCTTTCAATTATACCTTTTGTTTCTTTTTTTGTGCCAGTGCATAGACCTGTCAAAATTCCGTTCCGCAGGGTTGTTCCGTTCCGTTCCGTCCAAACGGAACGTTAAATGGAAGAGATTTCAGTTTCGTTTCTGAAAACGGAACGGAAACGGAATTGAAATTTATAAACGTTTTTACAACGGAAAACGGAATTCCGCTGAAATCAATGGTAAATAAAGGACGGAACGTTAAACGGAATGGAAAATTGTTACGTTTACGAAACGGAACGTTAAACGGAATTAATTTCTATTCCGTCGACTGAAACGGAACGGAAGCGGAACAGACCTGTTCCGTCTTCCGTTTGAACGTTTGACAGGCCTACCAGTGCAAACACGTATACACTGTTCCATGCCACCTCCTGTCAACTTTGTGCACACGCGTCAAACGAGGCCCACTTTGTGCCATTCATGTGGGACCCAATTGCTGAAGTGGGCCCAGTGGTGGGTCGTCTATCACGTGATTTCACGTGCAAAGGAGTGGGCTAGAGGCTAGAGCTGCCAATGATGCCACCTGTCACCATGCAATTATGGTTTTGGCCTTTTGGGTCCATTGATTCTTCTCAGCTCAGGCTTCCCAATTTTTGCGCGTCGTGTTGTACAAAAAAGCGACACGCTTCCAAATTAAATTATTGTTATACTATTTTAGTACAATTATTCGGTTTAAATTTATCAAATCGTTTGGTGCCCATTTGTGATGACAAGATAAGTCTACATGCCTACACTACACGTATAAGCAAGGTATATGTTTAAAAAATCAAAGATCAAAATTTTAAGGCGGCTATTTTTATATATGTCCACAATTAATCGTATTTATATTATATTTTTTTTAACACTGAAAAATAATTTTATTGAATCAATCGAAAGTGACAAGAGCATATCACCAAATTTATTAAACCATTGAATGAATTTAATTTTCAAATTAAATTTAGATAATGCCCGTCTTATTCAATTGATAGATACGTTTATAACTTTGTTTACTTTTTAGAAGTATTGATGATAAGGTAAAATAGATGCCTTCTCAAATAACCAATTTTATTTTTTTCTATTTTTTTAATAAGTATCTTCCTCGGTCTGGTTCTATTTTTTTCTTTCTTTTTTTTATTTTACAAGTATCTTCCTCGATCTGGTTGAAATCTTCTACTCGAATGTATTAATCTAGAAGTTTCGCAACTACTGTTAAACTGAAGTCTGTTCTTACTTAATGTTTTCTTATATTTGAAGAAATTAGAAACGCAAAGTTTGGGCAAATTACAATCTACAATACACACACATCATATATGGGTATTTAACAAATATAATGTCAAAAAGGCCCAATAAATTTCAGAACAAATTTTTGGGTACAAATTCAATCAATTTTTAGTGATTCCTCAAGCCATGTAGATCAACAAAACTAGTACATGGTGATCTCTCTAACCATTCAAAAAGGACAAATTAGTTGACACTTGTTATATTAGCACTAGGTCCAATTATAAATGGATACTCTTTGTAAGATAAGAACAAAGATGAAACTACAACTAAAATTGCACAAACAAAAATTTCATACAAAATAAGAGCCAATTAGGGAAATCATCATATGTACTGATTTTTTTTTCAAATTTTTACATCTGGAGTACACTGAAAAGTGAAGAAATATTGCACTATTTGCATTCCACATCCCCATTTTTTTCTTTTTCCTAACATTTGCTTTTTAGCCCAAATCCCATCATCCCTTTCCAAACAAACCATTTCTTCTTCATCCCAAGTCAATCCACAACTGATTGATCATCATCAGGCTGCCTGATCAGAAGAAATTCAACAATTCCGATTCGATCAATCGCTCTTAACTCGGGTTCCAGCAAGTGAGAAACATGGCTTGTCGTACCGACTCATCGGCTTGTCTTCGGTTTTCCTCTCCTGCAACTACTCGGGCCAGACCGAGACTCGCTGCTTGTGCCATCAACCCGGCGGTGCCGAGTCGCTCTTTGGTTCTTTGAACCGAACCGACAAGCGAACCCTTCTCTCTGTTAGCTGCCACACTAGCTGCCATCCAAACCTTGTTCATGTAATAACCCATGTTGGTGTTAGATGAAACTTGAATTTCTTTTGTTTTTTTTCTTTTGATCTTTCTCTTTTGCCTTTGTTCTGATTTCTTTTGTTCTTTCAAGTTGAGATGGGAAGATAGGAAGGAGAGGAATTTATAGGAAAAGTAGCGAGTGGTTTTCCAAAACCTGGTGCTCAAAGTTTAGCTGGTTTTATAAAGTGGTTTCTGGTTTTAAGGTTTTGCTAGCGTTGTAACCATTTCATTATCAAATGGACAAGCTAGAAGCGATTATTTTGGATATCTCCAGTGAATTAAAAAGGAGAAGATAGAATATGGTACATGATTGAGATTTGGGATCAGTGACTAGTCAGCATTGAGGTAGGAATTAGGATAGCGACAAGACTGGAGTGTGACTGTATCATTTATCTCGTGAGATGATATCCGATAAGATACGATATATTGACGTTATGAATATTTTACAATTTACAGAATGTTCCCATTCAAAAAAGAAAAAAATTAAATATACTTGACAGATTTGTTATTGAGACATACATTTTTTTTACCTCATAAATATGTGTAAAGATCAATCCAAAAAGGTTGATTATTTTACTTCATATTGATATACAAATTAAGGATATTATACTGATAACATAAAAAAATTATTCATTATTTATATAGAAAAAACAATCCAATTACATATAAACATTTATTGAAATTTATTTTTTATTTAATATAAAATTTATAGTAATATATATTAATGTAACCTACTTACAATGAATGAATATATGAATATGACACTAAAAGAGATAATTTTGAAAAATAACAATTTTGTTGATATTGATAAAATGATGACTCATAATCTAATAACTCCACCATTTGTCAACTAAAATAGTATTTTTTTTAAGAAAACAAAATTATTATCTATTAATTAATACAGTATCAATCCTTATTATTTAAACTATTTTTATGAATAAAGAATAGTATTTTACCGCAACCGTCTAGTAAAATAAAATTTGAATTTACTGAGAAGGAGTAATTGAAAAACCACAAATTCTCAATTCTCGCCAAAGGAGAATTTGCCTCATTTAATAAGTCGATATTATCCTTTACAAAATTACAATGAAAGCGAGAAATATATGATTTTAAAAAAGTGAAAACCCCTCATCAGCCGGTCTTATCCACTCAGCCTGGAGTTGAAGCATTATTATTTATTTGATACCCCACCAACCAATTCTGGATTGACAAGTATCATTTATTTATTGTGGGGCCTACTGCTCGCTTATTGTACAACCTTTTTTAATACACCCCTTATAACTAATCTGATAGTAGTATTGTGCTTATCAAACGGATCTTATTTCAGATCAGATTCAATATCCAAATCCAATTAAAGTTCTGGAAAGAACCAAGATCTAAATGCTATTCCATACTTTTGTGGATTCGGGTTTTGAAACCCAAAAGGAAGTCCGTACCCGCAGACAAGTAAACACCATCAAAGCTGAATAATGTCATCAATTTTAAAAGGCTAAAGGGTTAACTGTTTAGTTATATAAGATAATTTTGAAGTATCAATAATTGCAATTGACTGTGAAATAAAAAACCTCATATATTAATATATTATTCATAATCATACATGCTCACCAGATTTGCATAAGCCCATCTTTTTATTGGACTTGATTTTTGCTGGATCTGGATCTAAATCCAAAATGTCAGCGACCCAATAATTTGACTCCGAATATGATGAATAAATTAACAGACAAAGTTGCATAGTTTTAAGATCCCCATGCACGGAATCATTCATGCACACGTGCATTTATCTTTGGATTAACGTTATCCCTTAAATCATGCACATATAACCAGCGTCTAGCGAGAACGCTAACATGTTGAATTTAAAACAAGTTCCTTAATTTAAATTTTTTTTAATTCTACCATTATCAATACAAAGTTGTAAATTTTATTTCTTCGTATATGTTCTCCGTTCAATAACATATTATGTTGCAAATGGTCTAATGCTTCATTTGGATACTTTCAGATACATAAAAAAAAAGTGAGATATTTTCATTTTTCAAGAAGTATATGTACATGCATACATCTAAGGAAACAAAAATAGTTTACATACATGTAGAACCAAACTTAAAGGGAGAGTCAAAACTTAACTGATTTGTATATTTTAAATCTTCACCCCTCTTCCTCTCCTACCTACACACCCATACATTAATTTACAATCATATCATGCTTCCAATTAAGCTCCAAAAACAAGCCCTTTGTGTACATTTTCTCCAAGATATGTCCATATCATTCTCCATTAATTTTGGGATAGGCGATAGCATCCACCAAAGATATCTGAAGAAAATTTGGCGTGGTTTGAGTTGTAATTTTCAAACTAATTTATTAGTTTGGACCCCAACAGCTCAAGTACATGACCATCCTCAAGGATTCCTCCATTTTGTCATGCTTTGTGTCAAAAACTGTGCTATCGCCTTTTCTTCTACTGTTGGAACAACTTGATACATGTCTCGCATCGTCTCGGATCGATCCGACGGCCGTGGTTGAGTTGGGGTTGGCCATTGGATCTCTGAGCTCAAGAGCTGCCCCAAGTGTAGTCATAGCCATACATGCCATGTTAGTTAGCTTCATAATTTGTTTTGGAGATTAAATCGTCTCAAGAAAAGTAATGGCAGTTGATTTTTCAAGGTAGGTTCAATGATTTGGAGAGTTTGAATTGAGAGTGTTTCATGGTCTTGCGGATAGATATATATATAAAGAGTTGAAATTTGGGTTCGGCCGTTTGGTTTGAGATCATGGAGCCAATGGTTTTCCTGACTTTTGGATAAAGATGTTTAAAAATGTTGCTAGGGTTTTATTAAAATTACTTCTGTGTATTTTTCAGTAATTAAACTTTCACGATGGTAGTTGAGATGCTTCAATTAGATATAATCCTAAAAGGGAAAAAAAAAACAAAGCTGTGAAATAAAATTTATATTGAAGAGAAGATAGATATAATAAATCAAAGCGCTTCAAATTTGAATGAAAAATAAAGAGAAATTCTGAAATATAAGATAATTTGTAGCATATATACACAATTAAGCATAAAAAAAATTAATGGGTGAACTAAGTTCTCAAACATGAGTTACAAACAAAGAAGAAATAAAACAATTTTTTTTTTAAGATAAATTGGGGTTCAAGCCTCCCAACTTATTTTTAAATGAAATGTCTATAAAAGACCTCTAGCAGGGCTTCGAACCTGCGACCTCTTATTTGAGATATATTATTTTTTTGCCACTAGAGAAATAAAACAATTTGTTAGATAAACCTGAATATAATAAATTCAATTAAAAAATTGGTAATGTAAATGATTGTGTTACATTAGACAATCATATACAATCATCTAAGTACACTAATTTCTATAAAAGTATAGATACTATTTTTTAGGGAATTACACGGTAGAGAGTTGCAATGGATCCAAAGAATGGCAACAGACCCATCGATTCCATCAAACCGGGAGCCCAATACAGTGGTTAGGCTCATACAATCCGGTTTTAAAAAAATACCACATTATTAATGCCTTTAAATAGGGCACTTTTTTTTTTTTGAAGAATTAAATGAGACAGAAAAATGTATGTACCCCACGCTTGAATAATGAATAAGACAAGAATTGAATTATGGGTATTGATTTGTCTATTTCTAGCATTCCGTTTGTGTCTCCTTTTGTGCCTCATCCATTGGTGCGTTTTGAGTGGTTGTCACTTAATTTGGCTCCGTTGAATTAGTGATATAGTTTGGTTTTTAAACTAGGTGCTATACCATAGTTACTGATCTTTCACTTGTACGGATATTTATTAAAAAACTTTAGATGATATGTCAGGTTATTAATGTTTATTGGTTTAATTTTTTTTTATTGTGAAAATAGTATGGCATTAGCATACACAACTATCTGATTAGAATTTTATAATTAGATTAACTGCTTGTATTCGATTGCGCAATTGAAAATCCCCACATGACAGTCATTCAGTGAAAGATAAGTGTACAAATCGAAGATGCCAAATCTCATAAGAAGATCAATATTTACTGCAATTCAGATCGGCCGTTGCTTGGATGGTGTATTTATCAAATGGTAATTAGTTAACATTTTATTTTGATATCGTACAGTGTACTAAAATTTGAAAATTAAAAGCCTTTCTACGCGTAAAAAGGTAGGACCGATGCTAAAATAGATGGTCAGAATTAATATTGTTACTTTCGTTTTGAAAATAAGATCTAGCTGTATGCTTGTGTTTAAACAACCTAAGAAAAGCAAGGTCCTACAAATCTATCATAACGGATAAGATAAAGATTATATGTATATTTTTTTTGTTCAGAACAATTAATTTAACTAGATGTAGTGGATTAGGATGATGTGACCTGGCTGTCTACATGATGATAACTATTAGATTAAAAAAAAAGGGTCCACTTGCCTTAAACTAAAACTGCAACTAGATGTTATACTTTGGCAATCAGCGAGAAAATAGTAGAAGTCGTTTTTTCCGAAATAAAATAAAAATGTCTTCTTCTCTTATATTGTAAAATTTTGTAATGCTGCTTATAGCAATATTTTTAAGGGAAAAAAATGATTAAGAGGAATCAAGAATAATTCCTTCGCCAGTGGAGGTCAAGGGTACGAAATCTTGCTTAGAGATTTAATGTCAAAAATAAGTTAGACTTGAACTCCCTCTTGTATTTTTTTCTTACAATATATATATAGATGATTGCTAAAATGCTATGCATAGCACGAATGACCTTCATGCTATGGATTCGTTCTTAAATTTTGATGCTTCAAACAACCGATCCAAACCGTTTATTATCTTCTTCATATTGAAATCTCATTGAAACCAAATTTTACATTTTTTTACTATTTTTCTCAGATTTTTTAAAATACTTAATCTAATAAATTCTGGACCCTTTAATAATTGTGATTTTAAAAAATCTGAGAAAATTAGTAAAAAAATTTAAAAAATGTAAAATTTGGTTTCTAATAAGATTTCAATATGTAGAAGATAATGAACGGTTTGGATTGGTTGTTTGAAACATAAAATGCAAGAATGAATCCGTAGCATGAAGGTCATCTGTGCTATGCATAGTATTTTAGCAATCATATATATATATATATAGAGAGAGAGTTTAGCTACGGTGAGTCGCGACTCACGGACCCTCCGGCGAGTCGCGACCAAAAACTCCTAGATCTAGATCAAAATGACCGATCCAAACCGTTCAATATGATCTCCCTATTGAAATCTCCGTGCAAACCAAATTTTTTATTTTTTCGAAATTTTAAAGTTTTTTTTCAGATTTTTAAAAACTGATGTTTTTGAATGGTTCAGAACCAATTAGATTAACGATTTTCTAAAATTTCAAAAAAATACTTAAAAATTTCGAAAAAAATGAAAAATTTGGTCTACATGGAGATTTCAATAGGGAGATCATATTGGACGGTTTGGATAGGTCATTTTGATCTAGATCTAGGAGTTTTGGTCGCGACTCACCGTAACTAATATATATATATATATAGAGAGGTATGCTATGGTGCATCGCGATGTATTGAGGCTTTTGTACATTGCGATCATTATCCGTCAACCGTTTTATAAATTGACAAATCTAATTAAACTAATCCAATCTACATATTGAAATCTCATTACAAAACCAAATTTTATATTTTTTGAAATTTTTTTACTATTTTTTTCGAATTTTCTAAAACTTTCCTTTTTTGGAAACCAATTAATAATAAAGAAATTCTAAAAATGACAGGTTTTAAAAAAATTGAAAAAAATAGTAAAAAAATTCCAAAAAAATATAAAATTTGGTTTGTAATGAGATTTCAATATATAGATTGAATTTGTTTAGTTAGATTTTCAATTTGTAAAACTATCGACAAATATGGTCACGATGTACAAAAGCCTTAATACATATATATATATAGAGTTTAGCTACGGTGAGTCGCGACTCACGGACCCTCCGGTGAGTCGCGACAAAAACTCCTAGATCTAGATCAAAATGACCGATCCAAACCGTCAAATATGATCTTTCTATTGAAATCTCCTTGTAGACCAAATTTTTCTTTTTTTCGAAATTTTTAAGTATTTTTTTAAAATTTTAGAAAATCGTTAATCTAATTGGTTCTGAACCATTCAAAAACATCAGTTTTTAAAAATCCGAAAAAAATACTTAAAAATTTCGAAAAAATAAAAAATTTGGTTTGCACGGAGATTTCAATAGGGAGATCATGTTGGACGGTTTGGATCGGTCATTTTGATCTAGATCTAGGAGTTTTGGTCGCGACTCACCGTAGCTAAACTCTATATATATATATATTACAATATATTTATATATATAGATGAATGAAGCAGTTCGACAAAAAAAAATCGTTAAATTAAATTCAAAATCAATTCCGCACTAAACAAATATGTAACTGATAATTAATTAATATATAGTCGATGCAATTTTGAAATAAAGAATTAACATACCTATTGATAAATATGCTAGTATAAAAGAAGCATTTGACAATTATAAAACCAATCAAATGGTTGTAACCTATCTAAATGATAGCATATCATGATAACTGAGAATGCAGGGATCAGAATCATGCTAATTTGATATCCACATATTGTAAGTTGTCAGAATTCAGATCTGTATCATTTTATCAAACACAGACACCAATAGTTTATTTTAAGGAATGGATATGGAGCAGATCTGTATGTTGCTGGAACAAGTATTATTTGTGCCGTTTACAGTTTACACCAAACACCTAGCGCGAGAAGAGAGAACAAAAGAACTGAATCATCTCCCATACATCACAAAGGTGGAATTAGTTGCCTAAAGGGGGCAGAAAAATAAAGTTCAGAGTAGGTACTTGGTGGAAATTAAAAATGCTTTCCCATGGAAATTAGTAATTGTTCTATCTAGTGAAAGAAGATATGGGATCTTATTTTTTTTAATATTATGAGTGGTTAGAGGGGCATGAAGATCTTGTCGATTGATCGATGCAGCTACTAGTTTCGACATATTTAAAACAACAGTATGCAACCTACGTGGGTGTCGCCAAACGCTTAAAAAGACATTTTTGTTCATAAAATATAGGGAAACATGATATTGTTGGCCAAGTGTGATCTAGCATCTAGGTAATATTAAAGTTGCAGTGTTGCACAGGCCAGTGGGCGTCAGAAAGTGGATAACGATTTGCACTTTAATAATTTTATTCAAAAGAATTGTTTAAAGTGCTTGAAATAATCACACTTTTTTATTAGCTATTATAACATATAATCCACTTGAATAGTGCAATCAGTATAACTTCACCATGTTCTTGTTGGCATTGGCAGCACAACCATTTAACTTATTTGTTTACTTTTTGATGACATAATTGTCCATGTCAGGAATTCAATTGGTAAAACCACGTCAGTTCTGTTGAGAGAACACATAAACATTAGATGAAACTCGATTTTTTTTTTTTCCAAACTCTCTTTTAGAAACTACACACTTTCAAATTTGAGCATTGAGATTTTCGAGTTATTACAAACAAGACTACCAACTAAGATTCTCGCATGTTAGCTTGTTACAGTTATTTTTTTGTCAATTTCAAGCAGCCAAACATACAGCATAATACAAGACTCAGAATTGAGGCATATGCAACTAACAATTCTTCATCACAACACATAAACCACACTAAATTACATATGCAAATGAAAAATGATAATACAATAATACCAAAATTATAACAGTTTTTTCTCTACCAAATTTACACGGAGTCAACCACCTCAACCTGCTGTCTTGCTAGGTATCTCTCTCTCCTCTCCTTCTAAAATAAGAAAAGAAAAAATACAAAAAAAAAAAAGAATAATCAGCAAGGTTCCAGAAACTCATCTTGACTTTCAGATTAAAAAATGCTTTCTAAACATTGTTAATAGTATAGTTAGTAAGCTGGCTACATAAACCATACAATCAACTATAGCAGGAAATGCCAAAAATGATAGCAGTTTCTTATTTATTATAGCATTTTCAAGATGTATAATCGTATTTTGTTAAAACATTCCCCTAAACATTGTTTTATCAAATATGAGTGTTTATGTTAATTGGAGAAAATATTTAGTACAGGTGCCCTATCAAACAAGGTAATTACAAAACCCGCTTTTAGATAACCCTCTTCTACTACTACCGCTAGCATAAGAAGTCAGGAGATATACAGGGGTTACTTAGCCATAGCGTACACATGATATTTTTTAGGTACAAGCAAAATCTTGTAGTTTATATTGATTAAAAGATTATGCATGTTAAATCTCACTTGCAGTATTATTTTTGAAATTTTAGTAAAATGAAAGTATACATTTGAATTCCCTTTAAAAATGCAAAAGAAGTGTGAACAAAATTACTGTACCCATTCATCAATCACGAGACCTTCCCCAACAATTTTGGGGCCGTTATCTTCAGCTTGTTTCTTGCGTGCCTCTAGCGCTGCATCAGCCTCTGCTAATTGAGTCTTTAGTTTCTCCAGTTGCTTCATAAAACAAATATCACTAGTTTAACTACTTAATAGAAAAATATGTACAGCGCTATGTTCTGCATATCACAATAACAATCAAAATGATAATTTACTGGTACTGTCGAAATTGGCATGGTAATAGGTAATTACCAACACAAAATAGAAAAAAAGGGAAAAAACAATGCTCATAAAGTAGCAATTCTACAATTAAAGTGGAGCAAATTATACAAAGCAAAAGTTAAGATCTTTTATTTATTGTGGAGCTTTCCAAATAATTGAAAAATTAGTTTAGGTGCTAACATGGTGCGAATTGTATAATGAATACAAGGAAATCTTTCAGTTTATAAAGCCTATCCAGAGCTCTAGAAAAATTTTGGAAATTGAAGTTCAGGTGCTTACAGGAGAGGGATGATCCACATCTAGAAATACAACCCGCAAGACCCGCTCCACCACCACTTGGTCCTTTTGCTCATCAAACTGCAGAAAATTTTTGAAGATTTAATATCTTTTTGATACTCAGAAAGTTAAATAACTTCACGAGAAAACAAACAATAATTGCCATGTCAACAAACATCTATGACCCAGATATGGATCTGAACTAACTGTATCAGATACAAATACACGAACAGTACACAAGCTATGTAAAATAGGAATGCCACATGGTGAGCCAATTGAAAAAGTTATCCTGACTGTCACATTTGGACAAGTTTAAGCCAGGATTTGCCTATCTACACACTGACTCCACCGCTGAGGATTGTGCTTCTCCACAGCTGATACTTGCCACCGGGGAACTAAAATTTTTCACGCAATGAACCCAATAAATTCATATCTGCATTTTTTTTTATTTAAAAAAGCTCCTAGTAAGGAGAGAAAAATAAATATGGGCTGTCACCTTTTTCCACTTTTTAAAAATTCAATAATGCTAGGAATTTTGCATTTGCAACTGATAAAGTATTATTGGCCATGTTTGGCACGGAGGCGAACAAGGTATTCGCGAACAAAACACGCAACACGAGTTCGCGAATTGCGAACAAGGCGATATTCTCAATTCCATCCTTTTTCGCGAACTGAGATGTTCCCGCAACTTTTGTTCACGTTGTGCGTGTATACTGCCAAACACACCCATTATGAATAAAAATATATTTAACAATAGATACAAATATAATGTATGATATCCCTTTAATTTTGGAAAAATGCCATATCCCTGTATCCGAAATTCCCGATCATATCCAATATGAAATTTATATCTTTAGTATCCATGTAGCATAGACAAGCATTAAACAACTACCATTTAAGACACTGTTGTGCATGAGGATGTATGCTCATCCCAATCAGAGGTAACAAGATTACAAATAGGATTTACAATGCCAGAGAAATGCAACCTCCATTATATAGAGTAGATACCAATACCATTATATTTGGAAGAAAATTGAGAATAAATTGAATAGAGAAATAGTACCAGTTCTGGAGCATAGTCCATGGGGCCCTTGACCTTCAAACTCAGTATTTTAAACTTGACCTTGCATTTCTGTTGAAGTAAATTTTCATTGTTTTCTGGATGCTCCACAAACTTAAATACTGCACATTTTTAGGTAAGTTAAAGTTGAAGAATTAGAGCAAATGAGAGAAATACATAAACAATCTAGCAAATAAGAAACACATGGTTTTAGGAAGCATTCAGTTCTGAGTCCATTCTATTCACACAACATTTTAAAGAGCAAACAAGGAATAAGAAGCCACTGCCTCTTCATTGTGCAGTACACAACCATTGAAATTTCTTTCATAAATGGCCCAGTCCACAAGCTTACCTACTAAAATGGCCTAGGGCTCTTCCATTTTACTCATGGCCTTGAAAGGATGCAATCTCAGGTTTTACCCTTGCAATGAGAATTTTTCCTTAACAACCTGAATTCATGTCCTTAGATGGGGATTATGCAAAATTCAAGAATGCCATCTAATGGAATGAAGGAGGACTGCATTCATATAAATATGCACCATGAAATAATCTTCTCATATAGCTTCCTATGAGACCAACAGTCTTTAAAGACCTTTAAAAATACATAAGGCCGTTAGTTCAGTTCTAGCAATAGATGGTGCTTATTTTAGAGGCTTTGAAAATGTAAAACAAAGATGAGAATCCTTAAAAGATAGGGATCGTTACCAGTGGCAATAAGACTCTCTCCAGGAGAAAGAATAGCTCCAGGCGGCCTCATGAAACAACTTTTTGGGGCTGTTGTTTGGAACTATACCATAAATAATAAAATAACAACATTATAATTTGTCAAATCAGTCTTTCATCACATAAATCATTAGATTGTTAAGCAGCAGAGAACTTCAAGGGCCTAAAGATGTCCATCAAAAAATATTTTCTATTAACAACACAAATTTTTTCCAGCAGTGCAACTCACTAGTGCAAGCAATCAAGTTTAATGGGTCAGATCAAATTGGGTTGATCGGAAGTTCAGAATATGATGAGTCAAAAGTCATAACTCATAACCAAAACTCATTTAAGATTACTTTGCTATGTCAGCTCAACTATATAAAAGTAATTAATAAAAAAAATAGGATCCAAACCTTAAATGCAATGTGAGCCTTGCTAGTATTTTTAATCCTGATAGCGCTTCTCACTTGCTTCCCAGGTTCATCTTCAACAAGTACCACAATTTAGATAAAAGAGAGCCATTAGAAACAAAGCATAACAATTGAGAAGATATTAAAATATCTAAAAGAGAACATGTCAATTTAAAATTACTAAGGCTTGGTGCATTTTCCTCTCAATGAACTGAAAGACAAAGTGAAGTCCTTGAGAATCAGGGGCAAAAATAGGACAATGTTTCCTTTTTAATGAAAAGAAGTTGCAACTTTTAAACAGCTGACATATCAACACACATACAACTTCTTGATCATGCCAAATGTGCAAATGTGGATTCAGGTGGGCACAGTACTTCAACTAAAACAGTAGCACATAATTTACTAAGGTAACACACCCCTCCCTTTTTTTTTCCCATACATATATATAACAGGAGTGACGGCATCCAACCTTTTCACAGAGGATCACAGACATTGTTTGCGGCCAAAAATTTAGGTTCGCATACAAAATGTGCGAACTTCCCATTCAAAATTCCCATTACAGCGTCTGATCCACTAATAAAGCGATTCCAAGTATAAGAAAAGAAGGGCTCTCAATCCCCCACCCTGCCAGGGTGCATCCCCTGCCCACACCCAAAATGTTCACATACATACGCACAATAAGCTAGTGCAGTAATAATTATCACACAAGCAATAGTAATAAAACACTTAGACTGACAAAGCTAAATCGAGAAAAGAATCTTAAACGTCCACAAATGAAACAAAAATTTTAGGAAAAAAATAGCAAGACAGCTTATACGATACATGACCAAGATTACACTAGGGTGTCAACAACAGAAGTCCCTTCTATAAGAATTTTCAATTTTTATTTATAGATATCATGATCTGTATCTCTGATAATGTAACTGTAAAATCATAGCCTACAGATTAGTATGATGTGATTTATACCTAACATGTTGACTTTTCCTGTATTTTGAACCTAAATGTTGAATTCAAATTCAAACAATTACTAAACCCTTATTTTTGAAGAAAGAATAAGAGGATTGCTAAAATCTATGCATAGCACAAATGGCCTTCGTGCTACGGATTCGTTCTTGAATTTCATGCTTGAAACTATCGATCCAAACCGTTCATTATCTTCCTCATATTGAAATCTCATTAGAAACCAAATTTTACATTTTTTTTGAATTTTTTTACTATTTTTCTCATATTTTTGAAAATCCTTAATCTAATAAATTATGGACCCTTCAATCATAGCGATTTTCAAAAATCTGAAAAAAATAGTAAAAAATTTCAAAAAAATGTAAAATTTGATTTCTAATGAGATTTCAATATGAAGAAAATAATGAACGGTTTGGATCGGTTTGTTTGAATCATTATATTTAAGAACGAATCTGTAGCACGAAGGTTATCCGTACTATGCATAGTATTTTAGCATTCCTTGAAAGAATAATCCAATTGATTGACCTAGTCCTACACATCTTTACTGGTGGAAATAACATTCATATTCAGTAGAAAAAATTATAAATTTATAGATATCTCAATATATAGTTAGTTTGAGTATTATTCAAAGGTAAGCTCCAAGGATACCATAGCAATGGAAATATACAAAAAACAGCAACTTGATTAACACTCCAAATTATAAAAAATTAGCAGAAATATGCTGCTACAATTAGTATTGTAGACATTTGTAGTAGACCTATGGTATAAGACAAATACAGTAAGTCGAGGGCTGCCAATTAAAACCCCTAATATACGTTAGATCAGAATAACCTTACATACAAAAATGTCATCATATAACTACATCCGTTAATATTAAATTTAATTAGTAGTAATAATACTTAAAAGCCTAAATTAACCACTATAGAATCGAGATCTGGACCTTAACTATTGAATTTATCGGAAATTAAAAAGGAAATTGGGAATTTGGGATCATAATCCACTTTTGGAAAATTCAGAATCTGAATTCCAGAAAGAAAAAGAGATCTCTCAAAAGTAAACTCGTTAGAATTATAACTTACAAGGAAAATACATCTTGCTAGCGGGATCCAGGCGAAGGCGGCGCCTAGCACTAGCAGGGATGAGAGAACGCGCGACAGTAGTAATGGAACTAGTATTGTTAGCCTGACGCTTAGCGGGACCCTCTAGATTGGTGACGTGGCTTCCCATGTGGCTATAATGGTGCGATCCGCCTCCGATGGGGTGGTGCACGAGAGAAGAAGAAGACGAGGCGCCGCTTCCCGCCGCAGAGCCGCCGGCGCTAGGTCCGCCGGAGATGGTGCCTCCGCCACCTGACGAGGCGGCGGAGGCGTTGGCGTTGTTGTGCCAGAAAGGCATCCGACAGAGATTCCACAGCTTCCCTTCTGACTGATCTGACTTGTTCTCCCTTGCAATCGCCATTGGAGAAGTTTGGATTGAAGCTTCGTGTGAAATTGAGAAGCTTAGAGCTTCTCTTTCCTTTCTTCTTTCTTTCTTTTTCTGCGCTGAAATTTTTAGTGAGACACTAGTCGGATTAAACTGAGATGGAGTGTAGATAAACGATAAATCAATGAACTAAAAAGTCAAGAGCGACTAGTGGATGGACGCGGTGCAAATAAAGTTGTGACACTGAGATGTGGGTCCCGCGACTTTTAAGAGGATGCTTTTGTGGTGTCCCTGGTGCATGTGGTGAATTTATAAGAAAAGTCAGGGGTCACGCCAAAGTCAATTATGTAGAGGGGGGGTTACGAGCTCCAAACGAGACGTTCGTGATATCGCCAGCAGCGAAATTATGGCACGCACTCTCGAGGTAGAGGTAGTGGGTCAAGTAAAGTCACACTAGGTGATAGCTTAATGATAGTAAAGTTTTTTTGTACAGCTAATAATAAACTTTGCTCTTATTGCTCGCATTAAATATGCAGCGAAAGAGATTTTTGCTCATTAAATAGATGTGAAAGATAAAGTGGTAACTCTTACTTTTTAGTTTTTGTTGAAGTTAAAGTATGGATCACTTTTGTCCCAAATAAGTTTTATATCTTCTTATCTCTAGCTTTTGAACGATTCTGTGTAATAAATTTAAAATAACTATTGATAAAATAATTGACAAATTTAACATAGAGATTTCGAAATACAATCTTGTCTTTGAGAATACATTTTCATTGTAAAGTACCAGTACGCAATAAATTGATAACATGCATGTTAGCATGTTTATCACTTCAAATAAATCAATCACGGAACTATTCACATTAGTAAGTTATGGTGAGTACTTCTTGCGGAAATAACTTTAATTATGTTAATTGACATAAGATCTGATTAAATAAAACATTTTAAAAACATATAAGTAAATGAGATTTTTGTTGTACTGATTTGCTTTGGCGTATAAATAGACGACGTACATAAAATACTAAAATTAAGCATTAATTTACAATGAAAATGCTAAATATTTTGTAGAGAGGGGATTACGAGATCCGAAAGAGACGTCGGTGATATCGCCAGTGGCAAAATGATGGCACGCACTCTAGTGGTGGGTAAAAGTCACAAAGGTGATAGCTTAATAATTGTAAAAATAAGGAAAACTGCTCTAAATGCTCACATTAATTATGCAGCAAGACAAATTTTTGCTCATTAAAAAGATGTGAAAGATAAATAAAAAGACTCTTACTTGATAGTTTTTGATAAAGTCAAAGAATGAGATGATTTTTGAAAATCAGCTTTTTAGTCTAGTTGCAAAGAATAGCACATTTTCAGTGAGGTCTTGAGTTCAAAATCCGAGGGTGCCTTTGTGACATTTAGTTTCAAAATAAGTTGGAAGTCTCATCTTATTTAAAATTTAAAAATAAAAAAGGAATGAGATGACGTTGGCCGAATAAGTATTCTCCTTTCTTATCTTTAGATTTTTGAACGATTTATGTAATAATTAATAAATTAAAAAACTATCGATAAAATTATTGAGAAATTTAACATAGATGTTTCGAAAATACTGTGTTGCCTGTAAGAAATAAATCGTCGTGATATCAAAATTGATAACATGGATGTTAACATGTTTATCAAAATAAATCATCGTGATATGATTCAATTTAGTAAGTGAAGGTGAGTACTTATAGCGGAAATAACTTTAATTCTGTTAATTAACAAATAATATCTGACTAATAAAAACATTTTAAAAACGACAAGGTACATTCATGAAAAGTAATTAATAGTCTATAGTAACGATTGTAATGAAACAATTTAAAATGATCAGAAATTTAGAATAAATGTAGTTAAGTATGTTAAACAATTAAATTTAAATAAGATAAATATAATTCTATTTATTACTCTCATTTTTAGTGGTACCAGATCTCAAAACTTCTATTTTACATTTAGATTTCAAATTTAATATCACATATCGAATTTCAAAGCATTTTGATTTTTTTTTACTAAGAGATATGTCAATTTAAAAATTCATAATCTTTGAATTCGTTTCAAATAAGATAAAAATGAATTTAATTAGTCATGATATAATTATTTTAGCGAATTTTTTCTTATCTAAAAAAAATAGTCATTTATATTAACGAATCCTCCAAAAAGAAAATAAAGAGCTAAATTTATTGTGTTGGATTCAATGTATTAACTTTCGAAATTTAAGTAGGTATAGGGAGGTGGTGATATTTTTGAAGTACCCAAAGTTCGTGGCACCGAAATCTTCATCATATTTAATCATGTTAATATCAACATAATTATATCATTACATATTAATATTAATATTAATGAATTTTAAACAAAAAAATTTGTGAGTTTACCCATCAGATTCGAAAAGAATTATTAACTTTTACAGGCAGCTTTACCACTTACAAAAATATAGAGAGAGAAAGAGTTACATGGCAAATTTTAGCTTTTGGTTGATATTTTTCTCTCTGAGACCATTATTGACAAAAGAAACTTTTAACATCACTCTTAGCTGTTCTCTTTTATTTGTTTATTTATTTATTACTTTACTACACATAATAATAATTATTACCACTACTCTCGTGTATGAAAAGGGATTATCCTAATCCTTTATTTTACATATATATATCAAACAAAGCTTCTATTACAGTTCTGATAGAAAAAAGAGTGGATAAATATCATTATTCTTTGTCAAGCTTAGCACTATTGTAAGATTAAGGATAAAAAGCTATTTCTTTATCTCTTTCTTCTTTTGTTAAACATTATGACGGAAGAAATACTCAGTTATAATTTAGAAGAAAAAAATTAAATGAAATACTATTGAAACAAATATAACTGAGAACCCCCTCATTATTTTTTTTAATAAAAGCTGCAAGGACAATTTAATTGATAAACTAGTCGTGAATTATCTTTTTACCTTTAATTGGCAGCTGTTGCCTTTATGAATTTATTTAAAATATTTATTTATTTATTCTTTTGAGAGGTAGCAAGCAGACATATCACATATGTAAACTTTTGACCCAAAAAAAAAAAAGAAAAAGAATATTTGGTTTAATGCCTCTGGACCAACTTTTATTGACATTGAGCAGACTATCTTGCGTTGAACTATATCAACAAATACACTACACCAAACTTGTTCAGAACAGGATTGAACTTATAAATAAATAAAAACAAAGTATGACTATTTGCTTACATCACAATATCACATACATATTTAGCATAGATTTTGTAGAGACTACAGACCAAAACTCCAATTGGAGAAACATTAAATTATTGTATAATATTAATATAAGATGGATGCCAAGTTGCCAACAAAACTGATCGATCTCTGGTCGTCAGCTAACCTTGAAATTATAATTGTAAATTCATAATTTGAAAAGAACAGATCAAATCAAAAGATGATTGATTCATGAGGAGATACTAAATTACTAATTACACCTAACTGCTTGTCTTAAAGATTCGATCAACCATTCGGAGTCGTATCCTCTGGATGGTTAATAAAAACCATCCAGTGGACGTCTCGCCACCTGAGCCCTCCGATTTAAATCAATGGCTGGATTTGAAATTCGTCCAAAAAATTTAAAAAAAAAGAAAAATTAGAGTATACGCTGCGTATTCTCTTCCCCTCTGCGTATCCCTTCTCTTTTTCCCTCTGCCAGTGAGCTTTTAGAGAGAAAACCTAGATTTTGTCTCTCCATTCTGATCCGTACCCTTGCTCGCTCTGGCTCCGCCTTAATCTCCTCTCGATCGCCTCTCGAAGCACCACTGCCTCCGCCTCTCGAAGTACCTCTTGATTTCCCCTATCCTCAATCGAGCACAGATACACCTCTCATTTTAATTGTGCTTATTTTCTGTTACGTAAGTGACAATTATTTCTCAGTTAAATAGATCGTATAGTAAACTTGTTTACATTCAAGTTATCATGTGGTGTGTAATTTTAATTGTGCTTATTTTAAGTTAATTAAAAAATATCCGAATTACAACATTAAGCTTTATATATGTAGTTTGATTCCTCCTAAATATCAGTTACCTTTTTGGAAGTAGTAGTATTTAACTAGTTTTCATGGACTTCAAAGCAAAGTAAAGATTTGTGGTGATTTTCGTGTAAGTTAGGGATTCACTGTTATTAGTGATATGTGATATGTGATATGAATATCACATATCTGAGTTGGCATTATTTCAAGTTTTTAATAACCTTTTATACTGGCAAGGTGATATCAATAGTGATATGTGATATGAATAGGTGATATCAACAGGTGATATCACATATTTTAAGTTTTGAACAAGCTTTTATACTGGCACAGCAGCTGAAAATTGTTCTCTTTTCATCAGTAAAATTTAATCACTTTTATCCTTTATAGAGTGCCTTTTAGCAGTATTATAATATTTGTTGCTAATATAATATCTGTTGCTATTATAATACTTATTGGTATTGTAATATTTTGGATTAAATTGCTGACAAGTGAGAACGTAATTTTTTTTTCCTTTAGGTTTATTATTTGATTGAGAAATGAAAGCAAGGGATGAGGGAAGCTGTTCCTCACCAAAGGTGTCGTACATTTGCGAAAAATGTAAATTCCCGTGTGATGTGGCAGTATCTAGATCAACATGTAATCCGGGTCGAGAATTTTATGCATGCAATTGCGTTGAAGGTAGTTATTTTCGTGAGTGGTGTGACAAAGTTCAATGTCGAGAATCTTATGGCCCAAAGCAATCGAGACGGCGTCAAGAAGCAATTAGAGATGATGACCTTTGTCGGGATTTAAAATTTATTTTGAAGACTATTATCGCGGGATTGACTAATTAAATGTGTATACAAACCATTTATTTGCTTTTTCTGTTAGAATTCTGAAATGAACTTTCTGATATTCATATATTCAGTTCAAAGCTTTTATTTTGATGGTTAGTGATATAGAAGTTTGTCAAGACCGTAATTGTGTACAGGTCTCACATTTTACACTCCACAATGACCAATCAACCAAATGTAATTCCAAGCTCAACATCATACTGTTTAATGTTTATTGTTGTCATGTAATGACATTGGTGCACGTAGTTGGTACCCATGTAATAAAACACATCATCATGTAAATTGAATGCTGTTTTCATGTACCTAGCACCCAGTACCTAAGCAACGTTTGTACATGTACCATGCATACCATCAGAAAGCAAACATGCGAAATTCCTAGCATTGTACACCATCTGTACCAGTAATCGGCCCCAACCCCAACATTAATAAATATATAAAACCAACAACACAATCTGTACCAGTAGCATTCTTTTCTCAATCAAACCCACCATCTGTACCAGTAATCAGCCCCAATTCCAATAGTCTATATCTTATTTCTTTATTGCAGAAAAGAAACTACAACAAACTCATAAAACAAAGCCAGAAAATAATAGGAAAAGGAAAAAAACAACATCCAAGCAAATTCAAAATTTAACTCCACGCATTGATTCATCCCAGCCTTCTCTTTCAGTACCTAGGAATCAAAATCAGAACCTTAGTATATAGTACACATTTGTTAAAAAAATTATTAAGTTATAATCTTGATCAAGAAAAATGAAATGGACCAAGCTTGAACAATCGTCAAATATTACTTAAGGCCCATATGATTTCAAATATTTCTAATGAAATCATAATGTTTTGTACTGCTAAGGAAAATAGTAAGTTCTTAATTATGTCAAGC
The DNA here is from genome assembly GCA_028095005.1 of Rhynchospora pubera. Taxonomy (NCBI): domain Eukaryota; kingdom Viridiplantae; phylum Streptophyta; class Magnoliopsida; order Poales; family Cyperaceae; genus Rhynchospora; species Rhynchospora pubera. The sequence goes on along the minus strand of CM051462.1, from coordinate 81,795,766 downwards.
ATATCACCGATGCAAAGTTAAAGGAGGCAGGAGCAAATGTTTTTTCTTATCGTTTTCTCTATCATTTCAAACGATTTTACACAAAGGTCCCTGAAACCAAGAAATATTGACAGAGGAGTCCTTGGACTATGGAACTATACCAGTAAGTGAAAATAGGAAAGTACCGGTTGTTACCAAGTTCTACTTCACACCACACAGCAACAACAATTAATCATAGACAATATCAAAGCATAGACCAGTAAAGAATAAAAAATATTTCTCAGAACAATTGAACTTCCAATTTCTTTGCTGGTACACCATGTTATTTCACACAAACTGGAAACAATAAGACTTTGATCAACATGGTTTTTCAACATTCTATTACTAACAACTGAAATCAAAGTCTTAAGTTGCTGCCTAATTTTGAAGTGACAGGAACATGAATATCTATGTGTTAATCTAAAATGTGTTAATTTAATGTGCTACATGAATCAGCAATTTGTGATTCTATTAGAGAACTAGAACTATTTAGAACACCAGAATTTGAACTATCAAAACACCAGAACTAGAACTATTTAGAACAAAAGAAATTGACAAAATCTGGAGAGGAAATTGGTAAAATAGATTAAGTACAGTATGCACCTATATTAGACGAAATTCATGAAATCGGAACCAGTTGAAGTTGTTCTGAGCCTACAGCCTCCTAAGTTAATAAAAATTAATCGATCAAAACCAAAATTAGAAATATAGATCCTGGAGAAAGAAACAAAAACAAAGCTAGGGTAATCTCATATTTGGTTTGCTCAGCCGATGGAGAGGAGAGGTGGCGATGTGGTGTTTTAAAGAGATATCGGTGTCAACTATGTAAATCTCGCTGAAAAGGATCGCGCTCCAAGCAGAAATCTCGCGCCAAGAGAGGGGTATCGGTGTCAATCTGCATTTCTGAGATTTTCAACGATTTTTCTTCCCCTCGATTCTCCGCCGATTCAAGACTAATCGTTTTGTATAGGAAGTAAATTTGCGGAGGAAACCGAATCCTCTCGCGAAAGTTAGGTTTTTTGTTGTCTTTTTTTGTGCGAGAGAACTAGGTTAGCTCGACGATCGCCTTGTCTCTCGATCGCCTTCTCTCGCTCACTGGGAGGAGAAATAGAAAGAGGATACGATTATACGAAACCGTATACGACCTGCGTTTTCTTTTTTTTTTTCTCGATAGATTCTGAGATCTTACCGTCCGTTTAGATCCGACGGTTGAAATCGCTAGACGTCCAGTGGATGGTTTTGTTAAACCATCCAGGGGATACGACTCCCAACCATTCTACATAAAACGAACAAATAAAAATAACACACACCACCAGAACCAACCTAAATCATTGCAAATACAATTATACAAAATTCTACAATGCATTTAATTATTTAATTAAAATTTTTTTAATACAACATTTAAGTTCCCACTCCCCAAAGACTGAGAAACATGACAGTACGGAGAGCCTCCTCAGATTTGATCTCCTTCTTATTCTCACCAGCGGTGACCTCACCTCTCCGACCAGACAATTTCCTGATCCTCTTACTCGAACCCGATCCGCCTGGCGCGGCGTCTTTTATGGCCTTGATCGCTTGATCTTTCAACTGTGCCACTCCTCGCATAGTAGGTAACCTTACCTGATCTGAGACGATGGAAGACTTTGATGCGCAGGAGAAGAAGGAGATTTTATAGCGGAGAGGTTGTAACTTGGAAATCTCTGGAATCCACGTCGGATTGGGTTGGGAAAAATATCTTCGTCTCCGATCAGCTGTACGAGGTGTAATACGAAAGGTACGCATTGTCGCCACAGCGTGGCGACACGTGTACGTTGTATTTGGTACAACGCCGAACTGAATCCATTTCAGATGTTTCATGCACTATAATGTTGGGCCTGATTAAAGCCTATATTAAAGCCCATTAACTCGGAAACATTTTCTCTTCCATTTTTCTCTCTTTCAAACTACTCTAAGATAATCTGCGGGCGAGAAACTGAGGTAAGTTGTAAAGCGGGTCGATACACAAAACAGTAAAACTCCGTCACAAGAGTTTCACCTCAGATTGCCACACGTGTAGACTTCAGTGGTTGTCTTTGACAGCAAGTTCCAGTACCGGATAAGGTCCGATCTCCTGACCTCTCTCTCTTTCCTTTTTGCTTCTACTCCTCGGCATCTTCCTTTTATTGCCACGTGTCCAAATCCTGTTGGCCATCACCTACCTAGACGACGGAGGGCTGCGGAACTTGGTACATTACCTTCTCATTTGATCCCTCAAAAATTATCCCCTCATGGCGGCTATAGCATCTCTACCGTTCGCGGCGGGGGTACGACACGTGTCATCATCCGAACGGAGATCGACGGTGCCCGTGTCCAGCTCCGTTGGGAGTTCTAACAGTGCGAAGATTGTATGCGGCGTCAAATGCAACAGGATTAGCTCCAGATTGGTCGTGCGCTGTGTTGCTGCGCAAAGTGGTGAGCTTTACTGTTTTTGTTGCTCTAGTTGTCTTTTCAGAGTGCTATTTCCAGTCTAAGTACTTAATTCTTTTTTGTTTTTATTTTTTATTTTTTGAAGATTGGTTGGCAAGTGCCGAGCCAACAATTTCATTAATTTAAAGAAAATTAATATATGAAATTAGAAAGGAAAAAATGAAAGAGAAAGCATCAAAAGAAAAATTACATGGTATTATTTTTTGAAGTACTTAAAAAAAACCATCATCTTAAGCCTTTTTGTACTACATAACATATGAAATTGTTACATTTTGAATGGAGAAAGGTTTTAAATGTTCCTTTTTTTTTAAAAAAAAATCACAACATACAGAATAATTTCATTTGTAAAGGAATATTACTAATTAACTTATGCAGTTTCTTTTATTTGTCATTAACATAGATGTACCACCTACAGTGTCAGAGACAAAGTATAACTTCCTCAAAGCGTACAAAAAGCCGATACCGAGCATATACAACACAGTGTTGCAGGAACTACTTGTGCAACAGCATTTGATGCGGTACAAGAGGACGTACCAGTATGACCCAGTATTTGCACTAGGGTTTGTGACGGTGTATGAACAGCTGATGGAAGGATACCCCAGTAATGAAGACAAAGACCAGATATTTAGGTCATATATCAATGCCTTAAATGAAGATCCTGACCAATACAGGTAAGCAACTTTTAGGACTTCTTGGTTTGGTTTTTTGGGTAGCAATTTGATTCCAGTAGCTTACTGTTTTTGCTGATACTGCTCAAATATCTCATATTTACAATTTGCATTTTACTGGTTGCTGATATTTTGGTATTAATTCAACTAAATTCTTTTTGTTTCTAATCGTACTAGTCTGGAAAGTCTGTAACCATCATCTAAGTTGGTCTGATTTTTTAGTTGAAATTATGTAGACAACTGATCCATAACTTCTTTTAAATCTGACAATTGCATTTTTTGAGTCAAATTGCAAATAACATCCAGTGATTGAAGTTACTTGAATAATATAATGGCTGAATTGCTTCTTACATATTCTGATATTAATTTAATCAATTAGTTCACTATAATTCTGGGTCATGTGAGCTTAGAAAAGTTTGCTCATTGGAAGTAGTAACAATTATCAACAGCAACAACAACAAACCGTTTAGTCCCAAACAAGTAGGGGTCGGCTAGAAATCAAACCTAACAAGGTCATGGTGATTGGGTTTCATTTCCATAAAAATAGCCGTGTATTTTTACATTGGGTTGCTGTGCCTATCAGAACCCTCCTCCTTTGCCGGTGCTTGGGACCGGCTATATTGAAACAGCATAGGCGGAGTTGTAGTGATAATTATCAACATTTAAACAAAAATCTTTTTTCCATTAAGTTTATATAATGGATGGCTTTTGCTTCCAATAGTATTCTTGGTTAACTTGCAAGTAACCAATCTCTTCAGAGGGTACTTAAGCCAAAAGAAAGTTTCCGCAACAACATACAAATGAGTTTTCGGATTGTTTTGTTAAAAGTTTTGAATTTTGATTACTTTGTACTTTTTCATAATAGAGCCAATGCAAAAAAGTTGGAGGAGTGGGCTCGAACTCAGAATGGAAGTTCATTGGTGGAGTTCTCAACAAAAGAGGGAGAAGTAGAGGGGTTGCTCAAAGATATATCTGAAAGGGCAGGAGGTAAAGGCAACTTTAGCTACAGCCGGTTTTTCGCAGTTGGCTTGTTTCGGCTTCTTGAACTTGCTAATGCACCTGAACCATCTGTTCTAGAAAAGGTACTCTTTCCTCTTATTTTTGTAATATAATTTCATATATATACCTAGAGAAGGGCAGCCAAATGTCATTCTTACTGGTAATTTCAATAATAGTAGTGATTCTGGTGCCAAAATGTTTTCTACATACTACTGGTTTATTCATATGCTATTCACTTTTTATTGCTAACAATGCTAAGTACATCCTTTATGAGTGTTTTTCCATTAAATATGATCCTTTATGAGTGCCTTACCTAAAATGAGGATTTAGTGTCTTTGGGACCAGTAAATATGATTCTTTATCGACAAAAATTCCTTGATCTGTCTACATTTGTCACTTTACTCACAGCTAACTGCTAAGGCTGGATGAGGGAAAAAAAATGGAATGGACAATGGTTTGTACAAAAATAATGAAACTTGAGTGATTTGTTTAAATGTCAAAAAATAAGTGAAATATAAAATGTTAAATTTATGGATGCCTTATGAAAATAAGGTAATGCAGTTGTCCTTTTCTTTCCCCGGAAGAGAAAAAGTCATATATAAGTCTGTTTTTTTCAGTATACCTATCGGCTACCATGTCATTTAAGATCAGAGTTTTATGATGGTTTTGTTTTAATGATTTGAGCAGTAACAATGTCTGATAAATTTCAAGCAATTGTTGTCTAAATGCTTACACTTTTAAAAGGTGATTTTATTGCTTTATAGCCTTGTCTTATCCTCGATTTTTTTACTTTCCTGCAGCTTTGCACAGCATTGAATATAAATAAGAGAAGTGTGGATAGGGATCTGGATGTGTACCGTAATCTCCTTACCAAATTGGTACAAGCTAAGGAACTTCTGAAGGAATATGTTGACCGGTATTTTTCTTTTGTGCATTTGTTTATCTGCTCTTTTTATAAGGGTTGTTATCAAATAAAGCTCAGTTGTTATAAATTTGTATATAAAACCATGCTCACCGGTTTACATTTTGTTAATGTTAATTGCAAATTACACCCTGGTAGTTCCTTTGCCTGAAATAAAATATGCTATTGTTCCTCAGTCTAACAAGCCCTATATTTTGTACCTATGAAAAGCTGTTTTTGAATTTAGTTAGATTAGAATTTTTCAGAAAGTTTCTTTTGAGACTATTTGACTTGATGAAAGATTTTTTAGGACAACTTGGGCCATTTTATAGTTATTGGCTGCTTTTTGTCACAATTAGATTTGTAGGCCAGGACCAGGATGCAAATTATTCTTTACTTCTTTAAATCTTTTTAGAATTATAGAATGCAAATATTTCAGTATAAGAACTTTGTGTTAGCATCTTTAAATAACTCTGGAAGAATACTTACCCCAATTATATGTCAATTTTATATATCTTACTATTTTACTTATTTATTAATGTATTATCTTAACTGTATATTGTTTTTCTTATTATGATGGCAGAGAGAAGAAAAAGAGGGAAGAAAGGGTAGAATCCCAGTCCCAGAAGGCAAATGAAACCATAACGAAATGCACTGGAGATATCCATTTGACAATGCTATAGAAATATTATTCGGCTTGTTTTGTTTTCCCTTTTTCCTGTAAAATTTCACTACCTTTTCATAATAGAGAGCAATGATTACTGTCAATTTGTATGTACTAATCCGGAGAGTAACAAATGCAAAAATTTATCACATGTTTTGTTCAGCTAGAACTGTCATTTGTTAGTTTTTTCTCGTTAGCTCATTATTTCATTCCATTAATTGAGAAAAAGTGGCACATGGATCCATGTTCTCCAACTTAACAATACTGCAACTTTGAGTGTGTTACCGGTCCTTTAAGGAAATAATATCATAGATTATAATTTAGATTCTACTTTCCATGAAATTAGAATTATTAGATATTATTTGATATTATGTATCTTTCCTTAGTTTACAATAGTTGTTATATTTCTAATTGTTACCATATTAGAAAATACTCTATATAATGAGTATTAGTATTGTATGAGAATTCTTAAGCAGAAATCAATAACAAATAGTCTTTCACTTTATCTCTATCTTTCTTATCCCTTCTCTGTATTCTATTCCCAATCAAAGCTCATAACAATTTGGTATCAGAGACCAAAAAGATCCAAACAGTCAAGATGTCCATTGATAAGATTCCACCCTTCGATGTCTTTGTTGCCTTCCAACAGCTTCTCCATGGTCAGAACGAGATCATGCGTCGCCTAACTCTGTTTGAAGATCGTTTGCTCGCATTAGAGCATCCTTCCAAAACAGATGAGAACCACCGTCCACAATCTCGCGCCACCGCTGATTTGGTTACTCAAACTACACAGATGCATATTTTCACTGTTGATTTGGTTACTCCAACTCAACAAATGCACGTTTTCACCGATGGCCTCTCAAACCCTCTTCGAACTGATGTCGAGTTACATAAGCATTTTGACCTGCAACATGCCATAAGCTTAGCTCATGCTTTGGAGTGTTGCTACTGCATGACCCCTGCCACAAGTATTTTTCTTGAACCTCCTGAACTAATGGCGCTACCATGTCAACGTTCTTTATGTCGTCCCATCTCATTTGAAGTGCCTGAGAGATGTCAAAAGGGTTTGTGCTTCAATTGTGATGAACTATACACAAGGGGCCATAAGCGCAAGCGACTATTATGGCAAGAGATTGTGGACAATGATGCCAATGAAGCGTCTGGATAATCCATTATCCATTTTCAGCTTGAGGACAAGCTGATTCTCATGGACGGGGGAAATGTTACCGGTCCTTTAAGGAAATAATATCATAGATTATAATTTAGATTCTACTTTCCATGAAATTAGAATTATTAGATATTATTTGATATTATGTATCTTTCCTTAGTTTACAATAGTTGTTATATTTCTAATTGTTACCATATTAGAAAATACTCTGTATAATGAGTATTAGTATTGTATGAGAATTCTTAAGCAGAAATCAATAACAAATAGTCTTTCACTTTATCTCTATCTCTCTTATCCCTTCTCTGTATTCTATTCCCAACCAAAGCTCATAAAAAAATCTGTAGTGTTGCTTTCTTGTTTCGCACAGTTTACTCTGATAGTTCTAGCGCCACTCTCTATTCAGTCATGCTCATATATTTCCATTTTCCAGGTGAGACTTAACAGATTGGTATTAGAGTCTATTCCAGTCTGGTACCAGTCAATGTAATTAGCAATAGATTAATAATCTCTTCGGAGGATTGTCCTTGCTGTTCTGATATGCAAGTTTAGGGGTACCAACAGAAAGTTTGTCAGAATACAGGCCAGAATTTTTTTCATATAGAAATGTGACTACTGGTACCTGTTGCTAGCAAGATAAATTGCACATAGTACGGGGTTGAATCCATAAATCTATCAGATTATTTTACATAGATCTTTTTTTAGTTACACAGATTATTTAGCACAGATACTCTCAAGGAGACAACAGAGTACCCCAAACAAATGACGACCACATATTCATTTATGCTCATTGACCAATAATAATCCACCAACTGGCAACCCTGCCCCAATAGAAATCTTAATCCGAGCCTCTCAAGATAAGGCAGGATAAGGCCTTCAAAATCATACCGTCAGATAGATATCAAAGCCTGCATCCACCGTCCAATGTCCCACCTCATAGATAAAACACCCTACCAAACATCTATAAGTTATAACCTCTATTTCATCTCCAAAAGACACTAATTTTCAAATCAGTACCCAGTAAAATAAAAAAAAATATATCATGGCTTCGCTTGCTGCTGGAGCTAGTACATTCATCGCCACCCGGTCAGGCCGAATTGGACGGGTTCAGGCTCGGTTCGGTTTCGGCGCTAAAAAGGCTACCCCGAAGAAAGCTAAAGCACCCACTACTGACCGGCCATTGTGGTACCCTGGTGCAGTTGCACCTGACTGGCTAGATGGGTCTTTGGTCGGTGACTATGGGTTCGACCCATTCGGTCTCGGCAAGCCAGCTGAGTACCTGCAATTTGATCTCGACTCGTTGGATCAGAATCTGGCAAAGAATGAAGCTGGAGAGCTCATCGGCACCCGTTTCGAGGGCTCTGAGGTGAAGTCAACCCCATTCCAGCCTTACACTGAGGTGTTCGGTCTCCAGAGGTTCAGAGAATGTGAGCTAATCCACGGCAGGTGGGCCATGTTGGCAACACTTGGTGCTTTGACAGTCGAGTGGCTTACCGGTGTCACATGGCAAGACGCCGGCAAGGTATGCTTGTTTTCTTCATTGTAATTTGTTTTATATGGTAATCATGTGCGAAACTTTACTTTAGTGATTCATTAAGTCTTAGGAAGTATCATATGCCCTAAAACATAGTTTAGTCCCTGACTTTTCATTTGGAATCTACACAATAGAAAATAGATTGTCATAAAATTTGAAATTTAATCAGGACAGATGCATTCAAAGATCCTTATTATACTTTGTTAAGATGACCAGTAATTGTTAAGATCAGAATTGGGGTGTAAGAACGTATATGGAAGAAAAAAAAATAATGCATACTCTTTTCTAATTTGTTTTTTAAGATGATAAGTCCTACCATCTTACAATATTTTCTAATATCCAATCTAATTTAGATATATATTGAAGTAAGAATATGTGAATAACAGTAACTAACTAACTACACAATTTGATTTTTTCCTTTACTAGGTTGAGTTGGTCGACGGCTCCTCATACCTCGGCCAGCCACTGCCTTTCTCAATAACCACACTCATCTGGATTGAGGTGTTGGTCATTGGCTACATTGAGTTCCAGCGCAACGCTGAGCTGGACCCCGAAAAGAGAATCTACCCAGGTGGACCGTTCGACCCGTTGGGTCTTGCATCCGACCCTGAGAAGAAGGCCACTCTTCAATTGGCCGAGATAAAACACGCTCGTCTTGCCATGGTTGGTTTCCTAGGATTCGCTGTTCAGGCTGCAGCCACCGGAAAAGGCCCGCTCAACAACTGGGCCACCCACCTAAGCGACCCACTCCACACCACCATCTTTGACACATTCTCTTCCTCTTAATCTTGTTATATTTTAAAGGGAAGCCATTATGTTTGATCATTACTTTCTTATGTTTGATGAGCTGTCCTTTGATGTAATTTTGTGAGGGTATGAGGTTGATTAGTAACTCTGTTGATCCGCCATCTTGTAATTAATTTAATTAAATCTTCAAGATACTGGAACGTTGGATGCATTTTTGTGTGTTTCTGAGGCTAGCCTAATATCACTCTCTTGAAATTCACACACACACACACACACACTCACACTCACACTCACACTCACAGATATGATGTCTCTTGATTAGACTTGACTGATGTTTTATTTCGAGACAAAAAAGAGGGAGACAAAAGGCAAGATCGAGCTTAATTATATTATTTGACTTCCATTATACAGAGTATAAAAAAAATCTTATTTGACTTGAGTTATAGGGAGATAAGAGACATATTCAACAAGCTTAATTAAACATAAGCCTTAATAGGCGAAGGCTCCTTCAGAAAATGCATTCTCATCTTTCACTCTGGTAGGTTCCAAGAAAAGCATCTTGATCAACTTTTTCTTCTCTTCATCCGGTGCGCCGAGCCCATCGCCTCCTTGGTAAATGCAGTGTGAAATGCGTGCGAGATTCAAGGAGGCATCAGCAAAGGATCGAGGGATGGAATTAGTACCTAATGTGTCCATGTTGATCTTTTTCCATGTATTGATGGTCAGCTCATGCATGCATAGCCAAGCGAGCATCGTGCTCGTTTGCACCATTTTCTCGCATGTAGCATGCTATGGAGGATGGAGTGTCGCCTCTCTCCACCTCTGCCTACAATACGTAATTTGAAATGAATTATTAGGATTATTTCTTAAAAACCTACAAAGAAATCATTGGTAAAATCGAGAAAAAATTGCTCGAGACTCGAGGGTTTATATGATTCTCATATATATGTTTATCTGAGTACAGTTTCACCAAAATAGAGAAGTATGTACCGAGTGTGTAGCCATGTCATTGCAAAGTCTAAAGATCATAGAGCAAGTTTGAACAATGCTTGCATAATTCTTTTGCTCAGCCAAAGCTTGTGCGGTTTCTTTCTCTCCGCACAAAGTGAATACATGATGCAACATGAGAGGCCCGGATGACTACACCCATCCATTCTCAATGTACTTGTGTAGAGATGGAATAGTTGAACTATAGTGCCATTTTGCCTCTGTTAAAAAGGCTTTGCACAAATCGTGCCACTGCCATGAAGAAATGAGAGAGAATATTATTCTTCTTGCTATGGTGAAAGTAAGATTATTGGTAGCTCACAGCGTATGTTGAATTGTTGATCATTGATTCTGAATTCTGTTTGTAAAACATTGTAATACCTGATAGATGTTTTTTAGCCAATTATTGTAAATGAAACGGAATTAATTAATGAACAGTAAACCCTAGCTAGCCACTTTGTTTGTAAAACCTTCAATTTGATAGGCAACCTCTTCTCCATCATGAAACAAGGAAAAGGAAAAAAAAAATAAATAAAAGAGAAGCCGCACAATAGATGAGTTACAACAATTTTTACCGATGTCTTAAGCCAAGGAAGTGGATCCCATCCTCCTACTTCAAGAACATGTTGGGACCATTCAATTGTTGTGTCTAAAATGGCCGCGTATATCGGCCTCATATACTCTGGTAGTCCTTGCATTGCATCAAGGCTCCACCTAGATTATGTTAAAACAATAATTTTAGTACATATTTGGCTTAATTTTAGTACATTGATAAGTCCAACAGTTTTCTTGTACTCACTTTCCCATAACATCTGTGAAGAGAACTAGCTCCCCTAAGGTTCCATAAATGTCATACACATCATCCAAGTGAACAATCAGAGCAAATACTTTGGTAACAATCTCCCGGCATGCACTCCGGTGGGGTTCAAACACAACGCCAGCTGCATAGAAGAAGCACTCAATCAAACGGTCTCTTGCAAAGGTCTGTTTCTCCCCTAGTGCTGCATCCCTCCACCACCTAATTAAATAACAACATCATAAAATATTTTTTATATGGAAACTACAAATTAGGAGCTCGTGTTGACAATCTACAAATTAGGAGCTCGTCTTTAACATACAATGAATCCAAGAAGAATGAAATTAAGGAAGGAAGAAAATATCAATCAAAAGAATAAACCAATTACCCAGACACTCGTCCAATTTCACCTTGATGGACAGTTTGCACCCTGTCATAATCAATCTTGGCCAATTGCAAGAGTTTAGGTTCAAATGTTTCATCTCTTACATACTGATCAATAAACCATCTTGCCTCTAGCCTTGGAGCTCTCCAGTGAAGTGGCAGCTCCAGAGTATGGTCAATTTTTCCCTTCAGGTAGGGATTCAGAGTTGGTTTGGCCTCCATGAGGTGTTTTGAAGAAAACATTCTTGTTTTGTCCGGGGTCTCTTCTCCTTCAAAGGCCAAGAATGAGGCCTCATAGAGTGATAGGTGTCCCTTTGTGTCTTTTTGAAAGTTTGGCTTGAATGTTTCATTTTTGTCCAGGAAGCTATTGAAGATGTCTTAATTATCACAAAAAAAAAGAAGGTTATTGTTTTCTCCTAGAAAAAAATGTTTGTATGTTGGCAGAAGAAAATAATCTTGTGTTTCTTTTTTTCAAGATAAGGTTTTCCTCATTTGATTTAACAAATTCAAAATATACGTACAATTCTAATCAAAGCTACGAAAACTGATATTTTAATGTCCACCCTTAATGATCAGAACTTTTATAAGTACGAGTATATGCCAATTATAACACTAATTTAATTTTCGCTATACATTTTTTTTAATTAAATGTAGGGTAAACTGAAACGTTTTTTTCTCCTTTCTAGTTTAATTAATTAGAGAAGAAAAGAAAAGAATGGTAAGTTAATTCAACAAGTATATATAAGTATATACCTTGGGAGACTGAGAATCCATTCTGTCTTAGCAACCTAAAATGTAATGACATTGAGAGAAGATCTTCCTTGGAAGCACTCTCCAATTTGGAGATTGACCCAAGAACTTCATTGATTTCTTCATCAAAAAGATAAGCAACTCCCAGCCTTTGAATTGCATCAACTAATCGAAGCTTATTAGCAGGCTCGGTCTCTTTCTGGATGAGCTGCTTAACTTCTTGTTTTAGGTTATCATAGTTCTCATGTGATTCACTCTACATTGCAAATAATAACAATCTTTAGGTTATCATAGTTCTTGTTTTAGTGAATTTTTTTATATATTTTTTGTTTAATGCATTTTTATGTTTTGTAAACATCGCTTTAACAACTTTATCCAATATGATGGCAACTTCATCAGAACTCTTGAAGACCAATGAATCTAAAAAGCTAAGTACATTTTTGTTGCTATGTACTGTTTATATATTAATTTAACAAGATATAGTTCATGAATAATGTATGCAACTCAAGTACACAATATGTGAATTACTATAAGAATCCTATTACCTTAATGCTACATAAGTACTTATAACAACAGTTGAATTCAGTATCAAGTATCAACACATAAGTAATAGTACATTAAGTAACTTATAATTTTGTAATTTAATCAAGTACCAGGTGATGAGTCTTCAAGGATTCAAGGGAATTGTAATCCCAGGAGTTGGGCTGGTAATTCGCAGACCTTCTCTTAGCTTGTCCAGGCGCGGCGGAGCATGCCATTACATGTAGCCATGTCCTTCTGAAAATAGAACCTCTGATCTGGGTACGAACAAAGGGTGATCCAAAGAATGCAACCCTGGCCATTAAATGGATTAGTTGATAATATATACGTACCCGCTTTGTTGGACAAGTATATTTTTTGCTTTCTAGGTCTGACTTTGGGTCGCTGTGCTCTTACATGACTCTGGTACCCCATTTATAGAACACTATATATCATGTCCCACTGAATCCATAAATATATGACAAAATAAAATAGATACCCCTCAATTTTCTTTTTTTAAGATAAATTAGAAGTCTAATCCACCCAACTTATTTTTAAATTAAATGTCTATGAAAGATCCTCCAGTTGGGTTTCGAACCTGCAACCTTTCACTTAAGGAGTCAAGGTGCATTGTTATTTGCCACTAGACCAAGAGCTGATTCTCACCCCTCAATTTTCTTGATTTTAAAATTTTTTTTGAAGGCCGATTCAGTAATTTTTAATCATCTAATCACTAATTTGAATATTTATCATAGAATTAAGTTAGAGATGTTTGACCAGATCACTAATTATTTTTTTAAAAATAAATTAGGATCAAACCTCCCAATTTATTTTTAAATTAAATTAAATGTTTATAAAAGATCTCCAGCCAGATTTCGAACATGCGACCTTCATTAATTATTTTTGTAATAGAAAAAATATGTTTTGTTGCTTTTGGTCATATTTTCCCTCCATTCTTTAAGCCCACTTCGTATTTATCGAGCATCGCTAATTGTTTATACCAATCTATTTATGGAAATCCATATTTCAAGTCGGGGATGTTTGGAAGTGTGTGGAATAAGAACAAGAATAAAAACAAGGCTTGTTCTTGTTCTTATTCCAAACCACTTTCAAACATACCCGAATAACAATCATGACACCACCTTAGTCGCTTTCTCAAATTAAAATGCCATTGCTAATTGGCCAACATATTCTTTTTTTGCCAATAATTCAGAACTTGTTCACCACTTCAGCATTATTATGTATTAGGTGGGCTACCTATGTAATAATGTTTTGTAATATACTGCACGAGATTACAATATTTACAGTACAATAATATTCTATACAACGGACAATTTCTGAATTCTACGGGGTGATTAGTAAAAAGTTAGAGACGAGTTTAAATGTTTAATTGATTAGTACATCAGTACTCTGATTCTGCTAGCAAAATGCTATGCGCTAATTTTCATTTATAATGGCTCCGTTTGGAAAGGTGTGGGAAGAAAGGAAGAAGGAAAGAAGTATTGAAAAATATGTAACTTTGTGAAGAGTTTGGATTGTTTATAATTTTTTTTCTTCTTCTTCTTTCTTCCAACGATCCAAAAGCACCCAATCAAAAAATGTTTGAAATTGCAATGGTATTTTGAAATCATCCTTTGCACGTCGGCACATAGCAATCATAGCCTGCGTTTGGATTGTTAGAAGAAAGAAGAAGAAGAAGGAAGAAGAAGAAAAAAAAATTATAAACAATCCAAACTCTTCATAAAATTACACACTTTCCAATACTTCTTCCCTTCTTCCCTTTTTCCCACATCTATCCAAACACATCCATAAATATTTCCCCAGGCGCGCACAATAGTTATAGGAAATACGTACTATCATCCATCGATGCATGTCTCTTCAGAATATTGAAGAGTCGATAAAGCTCCTTTTGACCTGGTTCAAGTAATTAGTATATTAAATGGTCAATAAAAAAGAACGACAACATCATCACGTTTCGTTAATTAATGCCTAACGGACAGCGAAATAGATTTTGTTTCAATAACAAAACGGTAAACAAAATACAAGTATGTGCCGTTTCGACTGTTTCAGTCTAGTTTCAAACCGTTTTGTGTGTAATATGTGAAGTGGGAACTAATAACGGAACATATTTTTGTGCCGTGTTAACGGAATGAAATGCTGAAACTGTTTTCTTAACGAAACGACAAACGATATTGACTGTACCGTAGTTTTTTTCAACGTTTGACAGCTCTGCATGCAATGAATACGGAAATTGCTCTGGACACGCCCTCCTTACTCAATCACTCCTAATCAGACCAAACTTCTCTCCCATCTTGGTTTTTTCAGATATTAGTTTTGGAGGAGATGGTATTTTGATCATATATTTTCAAAAAAAATGGAGTGAATGTTTTCAGACATTAGCTTTGGAGGAGATGGTATTTTGATCATTTTCAAAAAAATGGAGTGAATGAGTCAGTAGACGTGACCTGACCGCAATTCCCAATGAATACAAGCATGATTACCATTATTTATTCTCTCCCAGATAATCGGCTTGGCTTGACCCACTCCGAGATTTAACAATGGAAAGTCAATTCATGTTGCTTTCTAATTGTTTTTCTTTCATTTTGGGATGGAAGAAAGATAACATTTTCTGCACAGTATCATATAAAAATTATAGGACGTGTTCAACTAGATCTAGATTTGCGGGTCAACAATTATTACAGCTTGGGCTAATCCACTCCTGGCAATATTATGTACAGAGTAAACGGAGTAATTAAGCATCTAACTACTGTAATTATATACTTATATATATGGGTTTTATATGTAACTTAATAACTCTATTATACATTCAATTGATATAATAAACAAATTGTTCAAAATTACTGAATTCAAAATATAAATATGTTATATTACATTAATATGAATACACATGTACTCAATTTAGATCAATGTAAAGTAGTTTAGTTTTGTGTCTATCAATATCAATATAATGTAAAAGTTATTAAAGTTGAGGGCTAATATATATAATTAGATTGATTACTAAATCGAGCATCGATTTAACTTAATTTTAATACTTATTCTATCTAAAAAGTACATATTAATTGTTTTTGCTTATTGCAAATTTTGTTAATTCTTGAATAAGTAAATATCGTGTTAGTAAGCAAGACGTCACTCTCTGCATATATCCAGAAACATGTGTATTTGATCAATTTTTTACTTGCTACCACTTAGGGTGTGTTTGGATAGGCCGGGAATAGAGAATAGGAATAAGGAATTTCGGTTTGCGTGCTTATTCTTATTATTGTGCAATCCAAACAACATAAAAATAAGGAATAAGGGTCCTTATTCCTATACCAACAAAACCATGGTATAATAATAAGGAATAAAGATAAGCACGCAAACCGAAATTCCTTATTCCTATTTTCTATTCCCAGCTTATTCCGTTGCATCCAAACACACCTTTAGAATCACTTTTTTTTTTTTAAACATGAATTCATTAGAATTTTTTTTTTCTATCAAAATGAATGAATTTGATGTCATTTGATTAGAATTTTCATGTTATTAGATTTAACGAAATCATGTGAAATCAATTATAATCAAATAAAATTTCGTGTAAGAACTACTTTGATCAAAGTCTATATATTAATATTCCATTTAGAACTCCAAGCTTGAAAGCATGATGATAACAGGACAAAATGCGTTTTCTTATATAAATAACTTTATAACTTTATTACATTTGATTTAACTAATAACTATAATGGCACCATATATAAACAATACCATATCTTGTAATGTGAAGAAGGAAAGTTGTCATATTCTATATACTGGATAGAAATTTGCCTGGACATTTCATTTATTAAATCCGAAGGTACGTTAAAAAAGAAAGACGCCAATATGAGTTACATCAGCAAGCGGTTTACCAACTAAGATAAAATAAAAAAGGAACAGAACTGCTCGCTAAGACGTGCAATAAATTATCAAATAAAGGTTTACGATTTGGGGTCTAATCCAGAACTAGATTGCGATTTGCGTAGTGGAGTGGAGGGGATCGAAGGGGTGCAGATTTATTTCTCTGTAAAATCCAAAGGTATATAGTTGGGGTGAACTCAGTTCAAATCTGTTTCGTGTATTCTCTGTTCTCACCTCTATTATGGGACAGGTGGTGACTCGTCTGGAAGAGAAAAATCTTTTAGGGTGCGTTTGGATCGTTGGAAGAAAAAAGAAGAATAAGGAAGAAGAAGAAAAAAAATTATAAACAATCCAAACTCTTCACAAAATTACACACTTTCCAATACTTCTTCCCACTTCTTCCCTTCTTCCCTTCTTCCCACACCTATCCAAAGACACCCTTAGAGAAGCATTTAGTACATGATATATATTAACATTTGCATTTAGTACATGATATATATTAACATTGAGGAAAATGGCATCTGGCCTAGTAGCTCAGTGGTAAGAGCACTAGGTTGGTCTCCATGAGATCAAGAGTTCAAGCCCCGCATGCATCTTTAATTTCAAAAAAGTTGGATGACAAAGACCTCCATCTTTCTTCAAAAAAAAAAATTGAGGAAAATGAATATTGTGCTTTTCAAAACACAAAATAGTCCCAACTTGGACGTAGGATTTTCCATTTTCAAGATTCAAATTACTATTATGAATCATTCAATTTATTTTCATTTTAAAATCTTATAATTTTAATGTAGACGTCACACGAATCACGACATGATTACACGTGTAATTTTTACCCTATCATGCCATGTTAAGTCACATGGTTGATGGTTCGTTAACAAAAGTCACATGCTTCGGTCATACACGTCATGTTTTTTTTTTTGAATTACTACACGTCTTGTTTTTAATCCCACATCTCCAGGAATGCGTTAAAAATTGAACCGCTTTGAAAATTGAACCGCATGGGCAGGTCGACGTCGATCTGGTATTCTGGTTGGATCGGATATCGGATTGGATTGTCCAGTCCGCCCTCTCTGTTCTTGAAACTGCATCCTTTGGATGGCCATCCATGGATGACTTTCGATCTCAGCCGTCTGATTTAATCTCAACGGCTATAGATGTTCCGTGCATGATACCAAGATTGATAGGTTCGAAAAAATATAACTGTTAAGATTAAATCGGACGGCTTGGATCAAAAAACGTGATAGTCGCCCCTCTATTCTTACGCTCTATGCCTTTTTTTGTTTGCTCCTTCCTCAGTCACTGTCTATTCTTATTCTCTCTTCTGTCCTCTAATAAGTATAATTAATAAAGTTCAGTAAACATAAAGTAGTAACTAATAAAATAAGAGAGCATATATTGTACTCTAAGAAGTATATAATATCTATTAAGAGAGTGTCAAATATATTTTCATTTATCTTTTATTATGGAAGTATGTAATTTATTATAAGAGGGTAACTAATAAGTTTAAGGAAGTATATGATAAATTTAGAAAATGAACAATAATTTATGTAAAAAACTAACCATTATAAGAGAGTAAATTATAAGTTAAAATGGAGTAATTAATAATTTTAAGAGAGTATTTATTTATTTATTTATTTATACTAAGAGAGTATTTTATTGGATTATATGCAACTATATATATCATAAAAGATTATCAATTTACTTTAAAAGAGTATTTAACTTGTTTCATGGGAGTAATTATATTTATATAAAAGAGTATCTTACATTATATTATAGCATAAGAGAGTATATTTTCCGATTCAAGGAAGTATCTATATATATTCTAAGTGAGTGTTTATTTATAATCAAGAGACATGAAGGTCAGCAACCTAAAATCACGTGATGACATCATAATTTTGGTAAATGTCTGACGATCGTGCAGAACACAATGTGCAGGCCCATCGTTCAGTCCAAAATCTCATGATGAATTCGGTGCATTTTACTTGCCGAAAAATTTAAAAATAGGACTGAACGATCGTCCAAAATCTCATGTGCAGGCCCATCGTTCAGTCCAAAATCGTACATATTTTTTCAATATTTTTACAATATATTATCTATTTTTCTAATTATTTAACTAATTAATAAATTAAATAAATAAATATATAATATATAAAAAATTAAAAAGCTAAGATCGGAATCCAGGAATTCGATCTTGCGTTCGGAATCTGGGATTCCGATCTCGTGATACTATTTAAAAAAATATTATTATATTGATATTATATTTAATATATTATATTAATTTAGTATTATTTTTTAAAATTTCGGTTACTTTGGTCTTGGATAGGATAGCAGCTTATATGGGCTTTTTATTGAAAAAACACTTAGGCCCAAAATCAGCCTGTTTTTAGTCTTAATTGGTTATTCGGTTCAATTGTTCATTGGTTGGCGAATGGCGGAGAGAAAAACACACCTCCCCTCGCATTCGCACATAAAAGAGAAAAAGCAAATAAATAAATAAAATAAAATAAAATAATAAATAAATACAGTGATGTGAAGGCCAAGAGCATCACTTCCCGCCATGGCTGTGCTTCACTCCTGGTGCTCTTACCTCCCTCGATGCAACTTCCCTCAGAACAGACACTTAATCAGGTACCTCACAATCTCATAAGAGCTCTAAGATGCGCTAGTTTAATTATATTTAGAGGTATCAGACTGACAGGTTCGAATCTAATTTTGTATAGGAGGTGGTTAACTTAAGTAATTCAGTTGAGGCCAGAATCAAATTTTGAATCTATTGCTTGTCAGGTCAGGTCAGGTCAGGGGTATTTGGTTTCATGTAGTTCTGACTTCTGAGATTTGGTAATGCTTTTTGGTGCATTCAGATATCACGTCCTCTGGTTTTGGATCAGTTGATTTGCGTTAGATACTGAGTTTGTCTAGTCTAACATTAGCTCATTCCAATTACATATTTGGGTTAGTTCTGGTTCAGTCCGGTTGTGTTCGTCCGTCTGCTTAACTTACATTTTGCCAGATTTGTGAAATCTGATAATGTATTTTATCTCTATACTGCCTAGGGCCAGTTTGCTTCCTTTTCCAGTGGAGGAAGCGAAATATCACCACCAGCTGTCAGTTGCCATTGAAGCAGTTCAGCATGCGTGTTGTTTATGTGTAGATGTATGTTTTTTTATCTTTCTCTATTGCCTTATTATACTTTCTTTCTTTCCTGGTTTGCATGTATGCACTTCAGTCTGTAACTTTAAGTTTCCAGATATCATTTATTAGAACTCACAGTACCAGGAAAACTAAAATGAAGTGCTTTTCTACATTGAAGCCAAAATATTTGTGGTAAGCACATATGCTGATGAATTTGGCATATCCAAAGGAATATTTTTTTCATCACAAAAGTAGGGGCATTTCATGGAATTTGGTTGAACATTGATCATTCTGCTCATAAATTCATTTAACCATATTTGCATTTCTTTGTTTTTCAACTAATTTAATACATTTTCTAATAATATGGAGGGACCTACCAGGTAAAGAAATCATTGCTCTCTAATGACCGTTGGATCCTTGGAAAGACTGATCAGACGCCAGTAACAGTTGCTGATTTTGGAGTTCAGGCTCTTATTAGTTTGGGTAAATGTATATCTTAATTTAAGTGGTTTTTCCACAATTTATCTTATTGAAAATTTAGAGCATAATTGGTTGCCGTTGGATGTTCTGTTACTTTTCTTTCATATATATTGTTTTTGTTAACGCAGACCTCCAGAGGCACCGGTACGTATCGGAATTCTTAATCATTTCGAGAACACCCGGAGGGGGAGAGGGAGACCAAGATTGACATGGGAAGAAGCGGTGAAAAGAGACCTTAAAGAATGGAACGTCTCCAAGGAGTTGGCGATCGATAGGAGCGCTTGGAAGTTAGCAATTCATGTACCGGAGCCATGACGTAGGAACTTAGGGGTAGGAGCGATGCCATAGGTTTGTAGGTCCCTCTATTAGGTCACGGTCAAGGTCTAGATTTCTACTATTACTATTATTATTAGAGGTATTATTATTAGTATGGCTAGTCTTACTATTAGTATTTTTTTTTTTTTTTTTTTTTTTTTTTTTTGTTCTTGTTCTTGGATGTGTTCTCTTGTTGGGTTTCTTTCTAGCCTACCCCAACTTGTTTGGGACAAAAGGCTTAGTTGTTGTTGTTGTTGATATTGTTTTTGTTATTTAGCTTGCTTTGTCGTAATGTGCATTTTTTTCTTCTCATATAAGCTTCCTCAAGTTATTTACAGTTGTAGAATATACCTGAACTATCATGAAGCATTTTTTGGATTAAATAATGTTCTTTTCCTTTGTAACTACAAAAAAAAAAAAGAACGACCAGAATATATAGCGAAGAAATACCATCTAAGGCTAATATTACATCAGTCCACATAGTCAGGCTACCCCTTTGAAAATAACAGATATTTACGGATCATAATGCAGAGATGCTGATGATTTGGACAATAGATTAGTTTAACCTCACTATCTATGCAATTGAATTATTCATGTTTCATTGCTCAGAATTGAAGAGAGAATTTCCAACTATACCTCTGGTAGCAGAGGAGGACTCGGCTTTCCTAAGGTCCCAATCTTCGAGCAATATTCTTGTCGATACAATATTTGATGCTGTTTCTGGTAAGATCAATGGTCAAGATGAAGATCTCAGCACTGATGATGTGCTAAGAGCCATTGATAGAGGAGGGGAGGATGCTATATCATTTGATGAAAAACCAGCAACATATTGGGTATAGTATTTTTTGTAATAAAAATTATTGGGTATTAGTGATTTCAAAAACTTCTTATGACTGATGAGTGTTAGGTATTTTCCAATTGGGTATTTGTAACTTTCATAAACTTGTCACTACTGACAAGTGCTGTATACCAGTACCAAAATCTGAATGATTGTGGAGAACAACACCAAAGCGAAAATAAAGAGAGGAAACATAACATAACATGGTACTGGTAGATGGCAAGTGCAATTGAATTCTGCTCTGAAAATTAAAGTGGCTTTTAATGTATTCTGTTCATATAAGTTAGGTCCTTGATCCAATTGATGGAACTAGAGGGTTCTTGAAAGGAAGTGATGCCCTCTATGTGGTACGTCCTTTTTGTAGTTTTATTTTTACAACAGTAGTTCATGCACTGTATAATTCAAACTGGAAAACACCACATTGTAGAATGTTGGATATTTCAGGGACACAGATGCAATGCTTAAGTTCTGGGAACACATATTGTGATTCTCTAAATTTAATTTTGTTCCTTCCAGGTGGGCTTGGCACTTGTGGTTGAAGGAGAGGTTGTGTTAGGAGTGATGGGGTGTCCAAATTGGCTACATGACCCTTTAACCAATACAGATTACAACAATGCCCAAACTGGAGTCATAATGGTAGCCCATGTAGGCTGTGGCACATGGGCAAAGTCGATATCCTTCGACATGGGCAGTTCCGTCTACTTGCTTGAAAGCATTTGGAAAAGGTGTTTTGTGGACAGCTGCGAAGTTTTGCAAAATGGGCGGTTTTGTATACCTGAGAGCCAGACTTGGGATTTGATACCTTTGTCTAATGAATTTGGATATACTACCGAAAACCTTGATCTAACTAGGGATGAAAAACGTATACTTCTCTTACAAGCATGTTGTGGCAGGTGCGTTCTATTTTGGTTTTACTTGCAGGGGCAAGGGTGTCAAGTGTCAAGTGTCAACTGCAATAGACCTGTCTCAGTCTTGGCCTTTTTTTTTTTTGGCAATAGCAAAACAATTCTCTTATTGAAGTCAATAGCTTTGTTACAAGACTTCTGATACGAGAAGTCCAATTCACTGAGACAACATATACAGCATGTATCAACTTCTTCATGGATCATTATTGGTTAATTTGAACTATCATTTACTTTTTGCAGCCTCTGCAAATATCTGATGGTAGCATCGGGTAGAGCTTCTGTTTTCATTCTTCGGGCTAGAACAAAAACTATAATCAAAGTAATTTTTCAGAGTCATTTCTTCATTCTCAAAAGGTTAAAAAATAATAAGAATTGATAGCCAAATGCTAATTATTTGACATTAATCTACTGTTCAGGCATGGGATCATGCAGTTGGGATTATTTGTGTACAAGAAGCAGGGGGGCAGGTAACTCCCTTTCACTTTGATATTAGAATGTGTAATTTTAAGACCTTGAAAAGTAATTGGATCTGAAGTACCAAATACATAAGCAAAAGTAGCACCATTCTGACCAGATTAATATCATCCAAAGGACCAAAACAAATAGTACTTGATGAAACCAAAATAAACTGAGGCGGCAACATAAATAGAAGTAAGAAACCTGAAAAGCCCAGACCTAAGACCCAAAACAGACCCGAACCTTAAAATGATCCAAGAACTGAAACTGACCTAATGTGGTATGTCATTCTAAGAGAGTGCCAAGTGCCCCCAAGCCCAAACTATATGCATGTTAAACTAGTTGTTCTCCATTTTTCACTCGTACTTTTGTAAATTATTGGTATTATCAGGTCAGTGATTGGGATGGTAATCAATTGAACCTTGCTGCTGATATAGAAGGAAGAAGAATAATATTTCCTTCAGGTGGAGTAATTGTGTCAAATGGTACCCTACATGCTGAGATTGTACATATCATTTCTTCACATACATCAGTGTCTTGATTTTTGTAATTAACATTCACTTCTGAAAAAAATTTTATGTAATTTTATAATTTTTCTGTCTTATTACTTATTAGATATATTTATTGTGAAAATGTAAGTGTTAAACAAGCTTTATTGCATGTATAACAGTAACCAAACTTCAATTTGCAGACAATCTCTATAGGAACGCTTTCCCAAACTCTTGTCCTAGATTTAGCATGTACTTAATTTAATTTTCATCGTTCGAATGGTTTAAGATTTCACTTTCATGTCTTAGATGTTTTGTTGACTCCGATGAATGATATTTATTCACACACGTTTTCTGTCTCACAGTTCTAATGAATTATTTTTTTATTAACAAATCTGATGAATTATGAAATTCTAAAAAAGGTTAAGATTGAATAAGCAATAAATGGAGTACCATCAGTGCATGAGTTCTTTGCAGTGCAGTACTTTGTTATGTACTGGATACATGGATTGATTTGAAAGGTAATAAAACATCAAATGCCCACTGTTGTAGGACCTTACCATGCATGAGAAATTTAAGTTTACAGAGGATACATATGCAAAAGTTTACAATTAAAAGATTGAATTAAAAAAATGAAGTCATATCCACACCCCCGCTTATATAATCAAATAAAAGGGATATGCTGTTATACTACAATAAGCTGAAAGCACACGTATGCTTGTATTGTGCACCATGTTCCAAGTTTGTTGGGACCAAATTGGGACACCTCATTTAGCATTTGACCTTAAAATACACTATTTGCACTAACTATTAGAAGAAAGAGAGTTGTTGGATGAGACCAAAACCAGGGAAACAGGTTATTCAAAGCCTTTTAGAGAGGAAATAGCGTCTCTAAATATTTTAAATGATGGTGTTTTTCAAACCTAAAATTTATTTTCCTTATTATTTAGAAGGTATAAAAAAGTTATTTTTGGAAAGCCCTTTGAGGTTATCGAAATCATTACTTTTTTTATATGCACCAAATTGACATTCACAGTCAGTTCTTAATTTAAATATCAGGAAATTTTTTCAGTCCGAGATACTAAAAAAAGTCCTAATAAATACATTTTTTTCCAAATAATTTTTACTTCATTTTCAAGGATAAGTACGACAAAAGCTAATTAACAAGCATGATATCACTTCATGAAACCATGCACGAATAAAGGCACGGACATTCATATTTTATGTGTGAGAGTTGGTAATAACCATTAATTAAATGATAATTGAATAAAATTGGCAAATTAAGCTATACAAACTTACACACACTAGATACAAAAGCTTATGTAATATCCTCAAAAGTCTAGTATACAAGAAATTGTAAGGAAATATACATGTCAGCACAACTTTAGTTCCTTAGAAAACTTAATAGCCACAATACTGTATCAAGTCAAAACGGGACAGCCTGATAAAGGTTTTTTGCAGTTGGAGTTTTGTAGCCTAAAACATTTCAAAATATATAATATTTTCAGTTGGAGTTTTGTGGCCTAAAACATTTCAAAATATATAATATTATCACCTAAAGTCCTGATCCCACATGAAACAATCTGAACAAATTTATATTGGTAAGATTTTGTATATAGTTAGTAAGCGTCAAAGTCAGACTTTTCTTTTTGTTTGTTTTTTTCCCCCCTTTTAAATTGACGGCATCTTGGCTTGTAAACTTGGAAGAAGCATCACTTTGTTTGAACTCCTCATAATGCTTAAAGCATGGATAATTATTTTGGTAATACCGATGTAACGATTTGGCACTTGACATTAATGCTCTAATCAAAATGATAAGTAATCAGTGAGTCAATACAGCAAGAAAACTACAATGTGGGTATTCATCATATTTCTTAAGAACCCAAAACATAAAATTAATTATAATGGAATTAATCAGTAAAAAAAAACAGTTTAAAATCACCAGAAATAACCAGGGCTTAATTGATTGAGACAATATTCTCTGTTATGGAAAATGCAGGTTTAAAATCATCCAAGTAGCTAGTTTCAATTGGATATTAATAATTTAGAAGTATTGATTCTCATCTCATAAAACTAAATCCACAACCAATTCATTTTGGAATAAACATTGCAAGCACAATAATGTTGCATGTAAAGGGAACTGCTGATAACACAGAAAAAAAAAGAGTATGTTTTTTGTGCAAGTGATCATAAAATTGCAGGGGTATATTAGCAAATATAAAAATAATAAATGAATTATAATTTTAAAGTCAATAATTTTGGATAGTGTAGGCGAGACCGTTGATGTCATTAGATCTTCATATCACCAACTCTCTTTTTATATCATACTTCTTTGCATAATAGGGGGACAAATGTAGTATTGTATTTGTATAATGAAGTGAGCTTCTACACTGTCCTAAATATAATAAAATCTTACTTTAAGAAGAAATATTATGAAGAAGGACACCTCATCATCATCATAATGCATGCTTTGGTTATGGATTGCTTCTTCACATTACTTGCATGAGAGTCAACTTGAGGATGTAAGCTAAACTGCTGTAGATTGTGTATTGTAGTTCTTCTGTGGCAGTTGCAGATATATGGGATTATGTGTAAATAATACGCAAATATTTCTTCTTTGATTATATGTAATTGTATCTACGTTCCTTGCACAGAGCCTTAGCATGAAGCAAGCACCATTACAAAGAAGTAATTCGGATATATATATATATATATATATATATATATATATATATATATATATATATATATATATATATATATATATATATATATATATATATATATATATATAATACATTTACAATTCGTAACAATTAAATTGCTATACAATGTAAATAATATATCAAATATTACTATGCTAATTTGTATGCTTTTAACTCTACACCTACATATAATTAACTAGTCTTGTGCCACATAGGAACAAAGTATCGTTTTCAGGGATTACGTTAGCCACATAATGATACCTCATTTGTTCAATTGAGTGGTGAATTGAGAATGAAACTCAATTATTGAATAAGATGTTTGCCCCCAAGGCATGAGACACGGTCCACTATTTTCTCTTTTGAAAAGAGAAAATAGTTAATGTGCGCCATCCATCCATGTCAATTTCAGGGTACGCATAGCAATTTGAGGCTGTATTAGAATCCGTACCGTTAAGAACACCAACTAACTTACTAACATACCAGCTAACCATTCTCTTTTCATAAACCTATTGTATTATAAAGAAGTTAATGCATGTAGGATGTAGCACACGTTTTGCTTCAATTTGTTATGGGTATAAATTAATCCATGCATGTTATGCTGTGTGTGTGTTTAGTCTAAAGACGCTTCTAGTCTTTTATATATATAAAATATAGTATTTGACTACTTGCTCAAAGAAGGCATATAATATATAATGATCTCGTGGAACGTATCGACATAGAATCATGATTTTGGTAAAATTATTCTAACTCACGTAATATATTAACACATATTTATAGATTCAAATTAAGTGTAGTAAGATTTAGTGCTAGTTTCAGTTATTTGAAATTAACATATTATAGTAAATGTAAATTATACACAATGAATATTTGTATATGATTCACGCCGCATGTCATTAAAATTCGCGCACATATAAGTTCATGTAGAACCAGAGCACTTTGTAGGCGTTAGCTATTTGCTATTTAGCGATAGTTAACAAACTTCTTGAAAATTATACCCACTTAACTAAAAACAAAAGAGGTACCTGCTTAGAATATACTTAAATTCATTCACTGTTAAGAATAACTTTTGTTGAAATATATAAACAATTAATTTGTTAATTAATTTCTGCAGCATGAAAGATATAAGATAGCGATGGCTGGCTCCGAGTACATGGCTATTAAGTGTACATGTATATTTTGCGAGGTGCAAAACTTTACGTCTCCAATATATAATTGCATCGAAATATATATTACTAATAATTAACAAATATTACACAAAACTATTGTACAAGAAATTTGAAAGAAGCAAAGCACGATTACAATATGTAAATTAATATACGATTTCCATATTGAAATGGTGTCTTAAATTGTAGTTTTTCCTATTTAGGAACCTGATGAAGTATGGAATACATCATCCACATACCAAATATGTCATATTTCTATTTCTCAAACAAATGTAAACATGACACGTAACATGGTCTCCATATGCATTTATTGTTATTTTTTGTTTAAGATGGCCCCTAGGCAATTGGTCTCCAATATGTAGTACTGTCAATAATGTGACGTTTCGGACATTTACGGTCCGTTCCATTCTAATGGAATGGAAAACAAAAGAAAAAAGAATGAATTTTGTTTCTGAAAAGAAATAGAAAAAAACGGAGATTGGTAACGTTATTGAAACGGAATGAAACACAGCACGGAAGTGGACTGAATGGGAAATGAAAAATGGAACAAAAACAAAACAGAAAATTATTTTGTTAACCGAAACAGAATGAAAACAAAACAAGTGTTCTGTTTCGTGTTAACACGAAACAAAACGAAAACGAAATAGAGCTGTTCCGTGCTCATTTGCCACGTTTGACAACGCTAACCATATGCATACGATTACGACGAGAGAGAAAGAGGCTGCGGAGATGAAAATTGGAAAGTCCAGAGTTTAACGCATAAATCATTGAATAAGAAGAAAAAATGTCATACTGGGCCCACAATTTTCTTTCTCATCGCGTCACCGCACGCCAGGTGTCTCATGTTTGGTCAACTCCATATGATGGGAAAGAATAGACAGCAGTGTAAGATTTAAGATAAGATTTACCTTCACCGTTTTCAAACCCTTTCTCCCCTCTCATTTGAGTTTGTATTATTTTAATTAGGTCTTCAACTTCTAACAATTTAATACTAAGTAATTTTGATCAACCATTTTTAGAAAGTCTTATAGTAGTGACTAATTAAGTTTAATTTTGTTTTAACCATGACCTCTGCGGGCGAATATAACTTTTTTCCTTATTATTATGAAATAAAATATTTTCCGTATCAACCAAGACCCATAATTTGCCCTCTTATTTTCTTTTTCCTTGACAAAAATATATATAGGGGTCGTTTGGATGGTACGAGAATAAGGAATAAGGATTTAAGGAAGAAAATATTGAAAAGTATGTAATTTTGGGAAGAGTGAAAATATGTTATTCTGGGAATAAGAAATGTTGTTTGGATGGTGAGTTAGGAATAAGCAAATTGATATCGGAATTGCTTAGGATCATCCTTCAGATTCTATCATCCCCATCATCCTCACGCGTACGTAACTAACTCGCGTTCCCTCACGCATACACTCTCGCGCCTTCCCCTCCTCTGTATCCGCCCCTGTCCCCTCCTCCCTCCTACATACGTCGTCCCCCCTCCCTCTCCTCCCCTCCTCCCTCCCATGTACACCGTCCCCCCACCCTTCTCCTCTTTCTCTACACACTTCATAACTGTTGAAGTTAATATATTTAAATGTTGAAGGCAATATCGTAATTGTTGAAGTTAATATATGTACTGTTGAAGTTATATATGTAATTGTTAAAGTTAATATGTTATATATGTAACTGTTGAAGTTAATATATATAACTGTTGAAGTTATATGTGTAACTGTTGAAGTTATATATGTAGCTGTTGAACTTATATATGTGACTATTGAAGTTAATATGTTATATATGTAACTGTTGAAGTTAATATATATAACTGTTGAAGTTAATATATGTAACTGTTGAAGTATATATGGATCTGTTGAAATTATATATGTGACTATTGAAGCTAATATGTTATATATGTAACTGTTGAAGTTAATATATATAACTGTTGAAGTTAATATATGTAACTGTTGAAGTATATATGGATCTGTTGAAATTATATATGTGACTATTGAAGTTAATATGTTATATATGTAATTGTTGAAATTAATATATATAACTGTTGAAGTTAATATATGTAACTGTTGAAGTATATATGGATCTGTTGAAATTATATATGTGACTATTGAAGTTAATATGTTATATATGTAACTGTTGAATTTAATATATATAACTGTTGAAGTTAATATATATAATTGTTGAACTTGGCATATTTAAATGTTGAATGTAATATTTAAAGTGGGCATATTTAAATTATTGAAGTTGGCATATATATTAGGTTCAACAGTTATATATATTAACTTCAACAGTTATATATATTAACTTCAACAATTATAATCAATATATAGTGTCAATATATAGTGTCTGTGAGAGAGGGGAGTGGGAGGGGGAGCACACGCGGAAGGAATGAGAGGGGGACGAGCGTACGTAGCAGGGAGAGAAACAGAGTGATTTCCAGAAATAGAAAACGCGTAGAGCCAAAAATAGAAAAACGCGTGGGGATGATAGGGATGATGAATATCGGGGATGATCCTTATCACCCCCGAATTGATATTAATTTAAATAAATTATTAAAAATTAATATTTTAATATTAAATAAAGTACTAATTAAAAAGCACATAAAATTTCATTTAGTTATTAGTATTTAGCTAATTTTGTTGAAATTATGTATATATAATTCTTGGAATATGTAATTCTTGGGTGCGTTTGGATAGGTGTGGGAAGAAGGGAAGAAGGGAAGAAGTGGGAAGAAGTATTGGGAAGTGTGTAACTTTGTGAAGAGTCACTACTACAAAATTTCCGTTTTGCAACTGTTAAAATAATCATTTCAGCAACTGTACACAAAAGTTGCTAATACTGGAGTTGCAAAAAGGAAAATAACAGTTGCTAAAGTAGTGACTGTTATTAGTAAATAACAGTCATAAAAGGGGGAGGATCAATGACTGTTATTTGTAAATAACAGTCAATAAAGGGTGCATTTCAATGACTGTTTCACGAAATAACAGTTGCAAAAAGGTCTAATTATTCTTTTTCTTTTTCCGTGCTGGATATTTGAGTGACTGTTTAAACATAAAAACAGTCATTGATTTTATTGATTTTTTCAGCATCGTTTTTTTTCTAGGGCTAGCCTAGAATTGCTAGCCGTACCAATTAGTTTTCACTTGGGACCAAACATACATATATATAACATATTCAAACTTAACATCCAAACATAACATACTCAAAATACAATATTTGAACAATCAAAACATAAAATATCCAACCATACTCTCTTTCTTTGTGTTTTCAGTTTACGTGCAAATACGCAAAACAAAAATTCAATTCTTAAGTCAATCTTGTAAAGAGAGTAATTTGTAAACAAATCAACTCCACTTGGGTTACTCCAGAACTGGGAGATGCATCGGCATTAGTTGTCTTCTCTGAAGATTGATTTCTTTCTCCAGGGCCAGCTCCTATCGATGTGTTAGATTTCCTGCAAAGCAAGTAAATATTAGATGCTAAATGTCAAAGATTTCATATATAAAACATATATGAAAGATAACTAACAACAGCAACAAAGAAACAAAGGTGGTTGGTACATTAATAATTAAATGGAAATTACATCAAATCTTCTCCAACCTGGATATCTATAAAGGGATGTAAATTAAATGTTTCATCGTGCCCCTCTATCAATTAATTGATTCAGTATCAAAATACAAATTTACACAGGTCATCACTAGTATAAAATTTAACACTGTATCCAATTTTGGAATTAGAATGAGTGAAAGATTGACAGAAAATCTCATCTATAGAAAACTGCAATTTAGGCAGCTGGTCTTAAGACTTCCTAATTTTTGATCTGGCGATTAAACTGAGTTAAGGAAATAACCATGACACTCACAATTTGGTTCATACAAACTAACAAAGTTCAGTTCAATAACAAAATCATGACACTCACAAAGGAGTAGTAACACAAGAGAGGAACCAGTCGAGAGAGAGAGAGAGCACCCGCCTGTCAAACTAGCTGAGACTAAGCATACCTATAAATAAAACAAAAGAAAAATGTATGTAAAAAAAGTAAAGAAAAAAATAGCAAAAGGAGTATTCTCAGAAAGAAAGGTAACAATGCTTGCTTCGCTAACTGTTTAAGAATACAAAATATTAATTCAGACCAGAATTGATATATCTTACGGAATTCAGTATGCTCTTAATCCAGCACAATATTAGTATGAAATGAAAAGGACAGAACCATAGCAATTGACTATTACAAATTAAAAAATAATACCTGAATGAGATCAAGCATTTTTCTAGATTAAGAGAAGATTAAAACCACATACCCTTCTTCCGTTAGATTCTCCTACGACACAAAGAACAAAGTAGTTATCAAACTGATTAGTTAAAGCAACCAAAGGAAACAATCTAGGATTTGCATCTACAATCCCTTAAAGTGCACAAACTTGATAGCAACGTTTTAAAATGCGGTTTGTGCGATTTAGCGTTTCAGCGATAAAACGGAGGATAATTAACAATTCGAATTTCAACACTTTTGTTCATTATTTCCATACCCATAACAAAGTAATTTAAACAAAAGTGAATTAAAGTATATATGACCAGTGTAATTGGAATTAAGTAGATATATTAGGTAGTTTGTATGAATGGCACTCCTTGATTCCATTATACCATCTCAATCAGAAGAGAAGAAGCGACAATAAGATTCACTTACATGCTGAAAGTGCCGGAGAACTTGTAAATGGCTGTACGGACGACAATTTCAATGTCGGAATCAAAACCGTATCCCTCTTTGGCGGATCTGAAGGCGGCTTAGGACGTCCATTCTGCCAACACTGACTAAGATCCCGACAAATGACCCGACGGAGACTCTGGAAAATTCGCGGGGTTCACAGCACTTCACCTCAGGTGGAGAGCCGTCGGAGCCGAACCTAGGGTTTCGGGATCTAATGCAAAGAGAAATGGATTGAGGAGGCGAATAGCACCGAGCAACGCTGGGTTGAGTGGAGAGATCGAGCGTCAGTTGGGGTGGGGGTGGGGGTGGTGGCTGGGTTGGGCAGAGGCGACGTGGGCAGTGTGGTTTCCGACGAGTGAGAAGCTAAATGCCACTGCCTCCAAGACCGAGGTCGAGGTCCACATCGCCGGTGAGAGGCGGCGGATAGGAGATATTGGGGGGGAGGGGTGTCGTGGTTGTAGGGTTTACGAGAGGGAGCCGAGTAAAACAAACGAAAGAGAGGCGACGGGGGGAGAGATTAATCGGGCACCGTATTAAAAAAAGAAAACCACGTCTTTAGCAACTGTTAATAACATAATAACAGTCATTAAATGCTTACATTAAAAATTAAAAAATAAAGAAATAATATATATATTTATGTCCGTTATATATTATATTCATTATTGTATTAATTATATTTTCTATTATATGTATATTATCTATTCTTATGCTATTATATATTATACTTATTAGTTTTTAATAGAATTTATTAATTATTAAACTGAAAAAATAAAATACTAATTTGACAGAAAATATAAATAAAAGAGCACAATGAAATGGAAATTAATTTAAATTGCTAGAAAATTAAAAAAAAATACAAAACTAAGAACACATGATAAATAATTTAAAGTACTCATTCAGTATAATATGCAGTTATTCGGGCATACAAGAATTTCATTTACTTCTAAATTCAAATGACACAACAATTTTTTCGTCATATAAATTAAATCTGACAACTCATTATAACTCAAATGGCACAATAATTTTTTCGTCATAGAAATTGAACACGACAACTAATTATTTTTTGGAACTATACGAATGGCACAACAGTTTTTACATATAATGTACGCTTCACTAATCCTAAATGAGAAACGTATCCAAAGAGCAGTCCCAATCAAAAAACTATTCGAATATGCAACAACCTAAATTCAGTCATGTTCCGATGTTTTCGTCCTATATGACAATATAATGCATATGAAAATACAATTACACAATTAATAATTAATATATGCCTTTAATGTGGTGATTAAAATAAATAAATAAATAGAAAAATAGAGAAAATCAATCAAAAAAATAATGAAAGATGTGATATAGTTCTTACCTCCTTGGATGAGATCATGAGACATGGAATTATCGAAAAAAATAAAATTTATCATTAATATTATACTCAATCATTTTAAAACTGAAATAAAAAATAGAAAAATATCAACTATTGCTCAAATTTATTTTTCTTACCTTTAATCTTATCTAAAATTTATACTCAATTTATTTATTTCTTTTTTAAAATTAAATAAAAAAATACGCTTAATATCTCAATTGTATCCATATCCGAACATATTCATATTCATATCTGTATCTGGCAAAAAAAAAATTTGGATACCAATATGGTTTTGACTACTAAACGATCCATATCTGTATTCGACAAAAAAATTATGGGCATTATCTATATCTATACCTGTCAAACGTGAAAACGGAACGCGGAACAGCTCATTTCCGCTTATGTTCTGTTCAAGACAACGAAACAAAAATCTCTTCCATTTCCGTTCCGTTTAGTCAAACGAAACAGTTTTCCTATTTCGTTTAACGTTCCGTCCTTCATTTACCATTGATTTTAGCGGAATTCCATTTTTCGTTTCGGTAACGTTTATAAATTTCAGTTCCTTTTTCAGAAACGAAACTGATTTCTCTTACGTTTAACGTTCTGTTTGGACGGAACGGAACGGAACGGAACGGAACAACATTTACAAACGTTGATATTGACAGGCCTATCCATATCCGATAGATATCCAATCTGTTTATCCATATATTTCAGCGGCACAAGATAGTTAATATAATTACTCTTATAATATTATAGAGAATTTAATGGAGTGGTGTAAAATATGAAATTATTGGAGTTTAGTATATAAATTAATGTCGGCTCTATTTTTTCTAAATCGTGCTACAGCGCAGCACAGGCTGGGCAGAAAGCTAACTATATACGTATGGAAAGATTTTGGAAAAAATACCTAACTGAATAATCTGCAACTGTTTTTAGTAAACAACAGTCATTAAGAGTTTTTGTGACTGTTATTAAATAAAAACAGTAATTAAGAATTTATGTGACTGTTATTAAATAAAAAATAGTCATAAAAAGCTGGGCACACTTGTCATACCACAGTTCTTCCATTATCGGCCTAAAATGGCAGAAAAAAACAGTGACTGTTATTTCAAATTAACAGTCATTAAGAGTTTTTGTGACTGCTATTTAATATTAACAGTCATAATATTTTCAGAATATTTTATTTATATCTTTTCTCACGCTTAATTTTTGCAACTATTTTAATTAAAACAGTTGTAATGGTTTGAACCTTATTTTACAACAATGCCATTGATTTGGTTGCTGACTGTTTTTATAAATAATAGTTGCTGATTACCAGTTGCAAAAGCCCTTTTCTGTGGTAGTGAGTTTGGATTGTTTATAATTTTTTTTTTTCTTCTTCTTTCTTCTTCTTCTTCTTCTTCTTTCTTAGGAAGAAACTATTCCTAGAAAGAAATTAGTTTTCTCCTTATTTCTAACTTGTTTGGATGTCTAGAAAAAAAATATTCCTAAAGAAGAAGCTATTCTTCCTATTTTTTTTTGCAATTCAAACGACCCCGTATATATTTCTTTTTCAATTTGACAACTACAACAGTCCACAAAGTGCTTGCCGGGTGGAAACTCATTAACCAGCATTGTAGGAACTTGTTTGCGCAACGTTATTAACCATCGATTTTATTATTGCTAATTTTTTATCACTAATATAGTCTTTAAATTTGAATTCTATCCGAATTAGATAACTATTAATTAAATTTTATGTTGGAATTGTACATCAACATTAATTATAAAATTGTTCTTCAAACGATTATTTCTCTAATATGTGAAATTAATTATTATGTGATGACAAAAACTTCTCTGAAGAACTATAATTGTAACGATCGTTATGATTTTTCACAATTTGATTTCATATAATTAATTGAAACCATGAGATCACCTGCTTCGCATATGTGTTAAGGCATTGATAATTAATTAAACATAAATACATTTTATTTTTTTTGTTTTTGCAAAAATTACGTTTAAATTTGTTGCAAAATTTAATTTGAAAAATAAAAAATGACTTTTAAATAAAACCTTTTTTTATATCAAATCTTGAGGGCTGGAACCCTCCCCCCCCCCCCATCTTATCTTAAGAAAAACATATCAAATCTCATAGGAATTTTCACTACTATTAAACTTTTATGAATTTTCGAACTTTTATTGATGATCTTTTTTTTGTATGCAAACATTATATCTATTTTGTTATTTATTTGAAAAATAATATTTGAAATTTCTGAATTTTTTTTTTAATTTTTTAAAGTAATCATATAATAATTTCTTTAAGATTTGATATGCATATATATGGCAATGTTGGGGTATTGGACGATCCAAACCGTTCAAGCTGATCACAATATTGAAATATTCTTGGAGATCAAATTTTATATTTTTTCAATTTTCTTTGCTATTTAATATGATATTTTAGAATTGGAGGGCCTGAAATACTCTAATCATAATGTTTTTAAAAATATCATAATAAATAGCAAAAAAAATTGAAAAAATATAAAATTTTGTCTCCAAAGATATTTCAATATGAAGAACAACTTGAACGGTTTGTTTTGTATGCACGTCCTTTTGTTGCACGTCCTTTTGTTGGCGTAAATTATTCACTTAAAATGACGTACGCACACTTCCAAACTTTTCATATTTTCATCGTTATGTTACATCAGGAGTACTAACCGCGTAGTGTATATTAGTTATGTCATTTGAATACTTCTCCGTTGTACAGTAGTACCCAACTTTATACACTTTCCCTTAAAAGGATTACTTGAGTTGTGAAACTGTGAACAAACCAGCTTAATAATAAAGAAAAGTTGATTAACAACATTTGAAATTTTTGAATAACAAGACCAAGTGTTATTTTAACATAACCCCCTGTAATTAAGAGAGCTATTTGGCAAGCGCGAGAGGAAGCGATACACGTAGCACATTGCTATAAACAATGGCGGTACCGAATCCTTTTGACTTTGCCACACCCCTTTCTCTCTCATCCCCAGTCACTCTCTATTTAAGCATTTCCTATACACCTTTTCCTCTTGGGACCCAACACTTGGAGCATTTTGCCTCTTATATCTCAACACAAACTTCTCCTGTGTTCTCACTTTGCATACAATTCAAGTACTTCTCCTTACGTGGTTGATCCATTTCAATCGGCATATGGGGCGATCACCGTGTTGCGAAAAGAACGGCTTGAAGAAGGGGCCATGGACTCCGGAAGAGGATCAGAAACTTATGAAATATATCGAAAAACACGGGCAAGGCAACTGGAGAACCCTGCCGAAAAATGCTGGTTAGTATTACATGATATATTCATGAAAAAATGGCATGAGAAATATATAACAGCCATTGTGATTATCAAACTTTTCTTTTCATTAATTAGTTGGTTTTGTTAATTGTGATAATATAGGTCTGGCAAGGTGCGGTAAGAGTTGCCGCCTCCGATGGACGAATTATCTCCGGCCAGATATCAAGAGAGGAAGGTTTTCTTTTGAAGAAGAGCAAACCATTATCCAACTCCACAGTATCCTAGGAAACAAGTGAGTGAAATAAGTAAATACAGTTATCAATACAAGTACATTTTAACATCAATGCTGACTTGTAATTTGGTTCTGTATTAGGTGGTCGGCAATTGCCGCTCGGTTGCCGGGAAGAACCGATAACGAGATCAAGAACTATTGGAACACACACATCAGAAAAAGGCTACTCAGAATGGGGATCGATCCCGTCACTCACGAACCCCGCCTTGACCTCCTCAACCTATCCTCTCTCCTAAACCCTGCAAACTACAACTGTTTCCAATCTCTGTTCAATCTCGACACAATAAAAGCACTGGATACACTTGTTAATCCTGACATAGTACGATTAGCTGCTCTCCTAGCAACACAAAATAACTATAAAAACCCCTTGTTATTCCAATCTCCTGAAAACATTATTCCCTCTAGTTGCACCACACAAAGTGGCCAATTCATTGATGGATCAGCATTTGTACAACAACCCTGTGTGAGTCAAGTCCCGGATCAAATCACATCGCTATCGAACCCAACACAACAACCCAATTTGGCACCGGAGAATTTTGTGCAACCTGATTTACAAGCTGTCTATGACAGTTTTGATCCAGAAATCCTGCAAAGTCTGTTGGATACTACTCCTGATATTGAGTGGATGAACAACCAGACTTGCAGCAACCCAAATTACAGCAATCAGACATCTGGATTGTCCACACCTGTTTCAGATGTAGAGAGTAGCAGTCACTCAAGCAACTTGTTGAAGTTTGAAGCCCCTGAACTGTTGGATGTTAGTGACTTCTTCTAGAGAGAGAGAGGTTATGGAAATGTTAGGGAGCTTTGTATAGTGTTTGTGTTTGTGTTTGTGTTTTTTTTTTTGTTATACTAAGTGAAGTGGATCCTCTACTACCCCAGTTGCAGGAAATTTCAGTGCTTCTGGGGTTTTAGATGATTTGGTACTTCCTATAATTAAGTCATGTTATAGTACTAAATCATTGTTAGAGAGTTATGTTTTTTATTTTAAACGTTTTTAATAGTGTAAACTTGTTTTCTTTCAACAATAGACCGCTTTTTAGGATAGGACTAGTCTTTGTCAAATTGGTTACACTAAATTTCTTAAAATAGAAGAAAAACAATATTAGGTATGATGGTTACCTGAGTATATAAATATCGTACATGCTTTGAATTAACTAATCATGAAGGTGTGAAAGTAAATGTCCAAGACATAACTGCAGTCAATTATCTAGTGTTGATACGAAAAAGTGCTGCTTCTAGATTGAAGTTGCACCAAAAGCAACCAGAATTTGAAAATTAATCTAGTAAGGCTTAAACTCACCTTCTGTCATATAATTCATAAAACAAGAATTATATTGCTGCTACCTTGGATTATGGGAAAGTTAGTTTGACTAGCTAGCACAATTAATTTTTGGTGGTTAAACAATATATTTACGAAGTCTACGTATCAAAAAGTTACTCGACATATAATATTATTTTATCCCTTTCATGTAGCGGAGCTTTCCTATACTCTAGTGACACGTTACTATTCTTAATAATAATAATTAAGACGAAAATCCATGGGGGAAATTAACGAGGTACGGGGATCAATGTGTACATGGAGCTTTAGGATAATTTAATTTTTTTTAATAATGAACTTAAAATTGATAGCCATATTTTATAATGGAGTCCGCCTATCACTAATATGGTTAACATTATTTTATGATCGAGGTAGAAAAATAATATACCGCATGAAATAGACACGCGTATTAAATAGCAATAAAAACCTTTCTATATACATCGATCTAAAACTAGAATAATGTTGCTACTTGCTAGCTCTATTTATCATCTTATTGATTTTCAAATGATATTTTTATAAAAATTATTTAAGTTAAAAAGTTTTGACTTAATTATGTTCACATCACAATCATCAAAAGTTCTATCAGAATATCTGTATGTATGTATTTGCAGTTTTGCATATTTCTTAAGTATTACGTAATGATCAGTGACTTAAAAAAACTGCATATACTCATTTTAAAACCACAAGTCAATATCTTTTATGTGTACAAATTTAAAAATTCTCGCTATAATATATTTATTAGATTTCTCTAAAGATGTCTACATCCTTTTAATTAAACTTGTGCTGTCACTTATGATGTATATATATATTTTTTCAAAGTCTCACTAGTTATGATATTTGGTTTTTCAGTTATCTCAGAATATCAATATAATTTAGATAATTTTGTCTAATTTATTTATGAATTGGGACGGTCAAAGTTAATAAATGATTGGGTGTATTACTCGTGGTATGATGAGAAGACAGAAAGGGAAAGCTTTGATGGGCCAACTCACAAGAGTTCTCTTAGGGGCGTTTGGATGGGTTGGGAATTGGGAGAATAGCCAATTCTAGGCATAAATTTATTGGGAAGTGTGTAACTTTGTGAAGAGTTTGGATTGTTTATAATAAATTTGGCATAAGAAATTCCGGGAATTTGCAATTCCCACCTATTCCAACCTCATCCAAACGCCCCCTTATATTCTATCACGTGTTATACACTGTATATCCAATCTAGTTCTCCCACGTATACGCGTCAAAAGACAAATAGTAACTTTCAGGCTGAGGAATTGACAGGGCCAGATAAAAACCAAAGTAAAGATAGCCAGATAGGGACTTTTGTGCAAAGAGACATGCCACCTGCGTGCTGTCAGTTAATGCACAAGTTATATCAATTTCATATATGTACTTAGGAGAAGGATTATTAGCTTTATTTGAGTACGAAGTAAGACTCATATACGTACGGCAATTTCACGTTAAATCGAAGCCAGCTTTTTCCGTGCTTATCCATAAGTTTAGTTAGTTCAAAATTAATTTTTATTTAATGGTTAATTAACAACAAAATTTTTTAAGTAAAAGTTACATGTTCGACGGAATTTTTCAAAAAGATACCAGAATGTATTTTAATTTAAAATTTTTTTACACTAATCTTTATAATTCCAAACAAAATAATAATAATAATTTAACCAAACAAATCCGGATCAAATTCTTACAAATTATAAAATTATCCAATACAATCAATTAGCTAGCTAGTGCATTGTGTATGTATAGTATTAAATTAATGCTAATTGGGCGGTCGATTCTTTAAAATTATGATTTATGAACGACTATGATTGATTTGTTAGAAAACAGAGTTTAAATCATGATGATAACTAGCTAAGGAATCGCGCTCCGCGCGATGAAAGCCAGGCTCCATTTGATTTCCTAGGATAGTAATAGAGGCGTTTTGTGCATGTTTATATCTTGCAGTGTATCCTGAGCATTGAAGGCCATGTTTTGGAACTTGAAGTTGTTTCAAGATATACAGGTCTAGAATTAATGGAGATGGTGGAAATTATCTCCTTAGGTTTTTCAAAGCTGAACAGTTCGATTGGAGATACAGTTCTATAATAATATCATAGTGTCGGATTGATATCAGTTTACAAATACAAAATATGGACACAATAGGCCATCATAGATGTCCAACTGTATATGGCTTATTTTGATCTTTTTTTTTTAGAGCAGTGGCATGTGCTGCAGTTGAACAACTATGATTCAGCACAAAAGTTATGTGTTTATACTCAGCAAGACAGACATGAAATTTTTATTTTTCCTTAGGTCTACCACAAAAAACACCTGTGCTTCCATATATAAAGAGAACATGTAAGCCAAAATGTTGCATTCTCTGTTGGATGACTACTCCATCAATGCTCAGGACTGCAAAGAATCGAAGGAATCATATATCAGTCATTTATACTTTTGTGCAGGTTTGTATAGCTGAAAGATAATACTTAGATGATAACCGAGAAATATTTGTTGAAGCTTGATTGTTAGTTTAGGATTGGCAGCGTGTTTTTATTTTTTGTTTTAAGCATAAACAAACAACTAGAAATTTTCAAATTGTAGCGAAAATACCTTTCTGGTGTGGCAGGATCGTCTTGTCCTTACACATGGAACGATACGTCTTTGGAGGGTCTGTCTTGATGATTTTGTCCTCACACTGCAAATGTGTGTCAGAGTGTGGTTGTGAAGAAGAAAACTACACGATAGAAAATAGTAATGTGCGATCAAATACTACAAGACGATGAATAGCTGTCTGCTCGTACAATTATTATTTTTTTCTTCACTAATGTATTTTTGGAGTTATAATTTTTTTCTTGGTATATTTGTGCCATAGTTTTCTATTGGAAGTGTACCCGCCATCTTTTTACATCTCTAGAGCAGAAAAAAAATTTAGCAGAGCATGAACCATGAACTGAGCAGATTTTTTGTTGTGTGAACAGAGACAAAATTTGAATAAATAACTTTAGTGGAGCTAATCTCTTTTTTTCGTTTCAGTAAGGAAGGAAAGATTTAAGCTTGCTGCTTGGTGTTTTGCGTCGGTACCTCTAATGGAGTGTTGTGTGGCTGTGCTTATAGCTGGTGGCATTCGCAGTTGTCACGGCGGTGTTGTGTTGCTTTTGTGAGCATGCTGTTTGCGAAGAGGCGATGGTGTATCTTCATTACTGAAAGACAAAAGAAGAAATAGGAAGAGAGTGAAAAAATTATTTGTTAAGAACAGGTGTAATGTCTGGCTCACAATAAATCATAAGTACAGGTAAATATATCATTTCATTTGTAAGACACATGAGTGACAACTAAAAACAGACTTAAACAAAAGTTTAAAGAGCATAAATTTGTTATATTACACGGTAAAAGTCTGTGGAACTGCAAGGAGAAGAATCCAAACGGAGCTTGAAGACATGTAGACAGACAATAGAGGAGAGGGAAAGAGAGGCATAAAAAAAAAAGGAAAAAACATATAATAAGTAAAAGAAAAAACACCTTCAGATATCAAAATAGAAGAAAATAAGAGGAAAAAGTCAAAATGCAAAGACAATAATTTGACTCAGGAAAATAGTTGAAACTTTTTGCTATATAATATTTAATTTTTT
Organism: Rhynchospora pubera; assembly: GCA_028095005.1. Lineage (NCBI taxonomy): Eukaryota > Viridiplantae > Streptophyta > Magnoliopsida > Poales > Cyperaceae > Rhynchospora > Rhynchospora pubera. Next base: position 81,754,259 of record CM051462.1, on the reverse strand, counting down.
ATTTATTCTACATAGCACAAAATTCTATGATCATGCGTTTTTTCCTTTTACTTTATGATTGTTGTTGTTGCAGATGACAAATAGGCCTAGTAAAACAATCTAATTTTTTTTTTATACCATGCTTAGTGCATGCTACAATAATAGTAGCGATCATCAATTCATCCACTTTTATCATTTCTAAATAGCTTTCTTTGTTTTGAATAAGTTTATCTTCTTAGATAACAGATTAGAAAAGCATCACTGAGCCCTCTCGTTGCAATCTAACAAATTAAAAAAAGCTGGAGATAACAGATAAATTATTACTGTTGCTTTTCATCGGTGAATCATATATCACACAGTTAACATATGCAGAGGGAATCATGAATTACAATAATAATTGACCTGAAATAAAAAAAAACAGGATCCGCTAGTAGAAAATCTGATAACCATCACGAAAATCACATAAACAACCAATCTAGCATAGAAGAACCAACATACATGCTTTTTATTGGATATTTTCCACATACATCGGACAAAGTTGAAAGTAAGAAACACTCTTACAAAATCAAAGAAAGGAAAGGGAAAAAAAGACAATAACACTCGTACTAACGTCAGTTCTCCCTAGCAAGGCTGGCGCTGCTGGCTAGTCGAGTCGACCATCTATAAGTGAAATGAATGAGCAACTTCTGTAGAAACGGTACTCATCGGAGAGAATAGCAGCCAATGTACAGCCATCCACTAAAATTGATGCAACGATTTGACTATATTTTAAAATTAGAAACTTTAGAATAAAGAGTTCAGACCAGGCTAGTTTCTTGTATGTAGGTCTCCAACATTACCATCCAGAGTTAAACAATTAGTATTAATCATAGGAAAACAAAACCTGAGCTTCCGCATAGCCTGATTCTTCTTTGTCCTTTTATTTATTTTTTTGAGACAATTCAGAATATTTATGCATTTAGTACTAAGAAGATAAAGTACGGTAACTATGAAAGAAGAATAATTAAGATCAATGCTCACTTTCTGAGTCTGTTGGATTGTGCGCTTTGTACATTAGTACTTCCTCTTTATCTTTGTAGATCATTTCTCGAGCTCACCGTTGCTCTTTGTTTGGCCAGCTAATTCCTGTCATTTTTTGTTTCAGACAAAAAAGAAAAACATTTCTATCATATACGACTGACACAATAGATCAGTATAGAAATTTATAACAATGGAGAACAACACAAAAGTAACAAATGAGAAATAACAACATTACACATTAATTTTTAAGATTTGCACATTCACACTCAACGATGCAGGCCCTTAAAATAAAAAAATAAATACATATCGATTCATCCTTTACTAAATCAAAGGTACTATATTCAAGTATTTAGACATCTATTAAATTGTTCTCTTTTACTTCTTATAACTCGTAAGACAACAAGACAAACAAAAATATTTAACTTAGTGTATATAATGTAATTCCTGAGGTAATTATAATTTTACTTATGAAATTATTTACTTATGTAGAAATTTGTCGAAATTTGCTTTAGCTTATTTGTCTAATTAGATATCTAAGCTGTACCTTATCCGGTCATCCAAACTTACTCACATACAATTCTTCTTTCGATGAATTAGGTTTCAACTATTGAATAGCAGCCACAGTTTGATCCATCAACTGAAAGTATCCAAATAATGCATTAGCTAATTGTAGATTATTAATTACTGCTGTCGATGGTTATCAAGCATATTGCAAAGTATTTGACATGTAGAACATAGAAGATAAATATGCGCATCACTGAACAGTGAGAGAGTTGACTGGCATGAGCAGTATTTGCTGCAGCCATATATTCTCCATTTCTCCTTGAAGGCTCGACATGTAAGTATCCCCTCACAGCTAGCTTCGACATGTATGTGATGAAAGAAAAATACTAATTGAAGAATCTTATAAAAATATGTAAATCAAAAGTTCATCACATGAAAAGTATGTAAATACCGACACCAGCCTCATATACTGATATCTTGACCAAAATTATTGATTTTAGTGGTAATAAACCATATACAATTGAACTGAGAACTGCAAAGACCAGAATACATTTCAATAGTTGACCCAAAAGAGGAGATATGTGGAAACATATATCTGAACTTGATAACGTATATGTATCAAAAAAAAATAATGAGGAACCAGAACTAAAATCATACAATCATAGTATTGTACCATTTTTTTTCCGAACACAACATCTTCATTTGGATTAACAAAGAATTAAGAATTTTAATTCAAGAAGATGTACACCGCACCTTCCAAGTCTGGTAGGAGGATAGGAGATGACATGATTTTTCAGTCTTGACACCAACTGGCAATTTGGGTTTGGTAGGCAGGGATGCATGGGTGATCTCCGAGTCAAAATCTGTTGGTGGGCCTAGGTTTTTCCATGTGGATATCCATCGCCACTATAAGGTAGTGGTAAGAAAATAAAGCATAATTGCCTTGCAGTTGGCAGCTTTGATGATAGGTGATGATAGAGTTGATAGCCACAATTTCCAAGGAAAAAAAATATTAGTAATCACAACTTTGGAAAGAATATACCTAGACACATTAAAACAAATTTGATGATAGAGTTGGCAGCTTTGATGATAGGTGATGATAGAGTTGATAGCCACAATTTCCAAGGAAAAAAAATATTAGTAATCACAACTTTGGAAAGAATATACCTAGACACATTAAAACAAATTGGATGATATAATATTGAAATATTACCAGTAAATCCTCTCCTCGTTGCATTTATAAAGAATCTGCATTTTTCTATGTCTATCCTGTTCTAGAATACATGTAAACAAACATGAAAGCATAAGAAAATTAGGGGCACATTTAATAGCAAAAAATGAGAGAGGGGCACATTTTATTGCAAAAAAAAATGAGAGCTAACCTTGAATATTAATATTCAGTCACCTTTCAATATACTTCTTTCTTAATTCTTCTTTACAACACTCATGCATATAAGGCAACACATCATGCATCTTGCATATTGAACTTGCTTGACCTTATCGTCCTCACCTCATAAATAGAGAACTCTGAAAAATAAATATTGCTAACTTAAATCAGTACACCCATAAACATTCTATAAAAAATGCTCCATTTTGTTTGTGTTTACATATTGGAGTGCATTCAGTATAAGCATCATAAAAACAATAGCACATTAGACTACCAGGAAAGAAAAGAAAGCACATTAGTTTATAAATTCATCTAGCAATAAACATTTACCCAACATGAAACAAAAAAAATTGTAAACACAAAAAAACATATGGAGCATTTTTTTTTGTTGAATCCAAACGTTCATCAAAATGAAGGAAATAAAAAAGGCTAAAAAAAAAAGAGATCCAGAGGTACATAAGCCGATACCAAGGATGTGTTAGTATGTATTTATATAGTAAAGACCCAAATTATGTACTAAATCTCGGTTCTATAAAAAAAATCTGAGAAATAACAAAGAATCAAAGGAATGACCTCAAATTTAATGATTCATCCTTATGACAATTCCTTCTCCACCCCCCCCCCCCTTTTCCTCCTTTACCAATCCTGCAACCGTTGCTCCACCACCAGATCTGGAGAGAAAAAGCAAAATTACGATTCAAAACAGAAATCACTTGGAGCAGAAACAATACTGTACCAAATGCAGGAAGCAAAGAGGAGGAGAAGGGTGATCTGTTCGCCTGCAAGCAAGCACAGGCACAGCAAACCTGCAGGGAAAAAACAGCAGAAATATAAAGCACAGAACTGACAGGTTATATACCGAAACAGTGCAAAAATTCTCAGACCAAGAACTGAATAGGGTAAATTGAGAGGACACAACAGAATGAGCACCATTACCAGCCCAAGAACAACCAGATTAAAGAACAGCAGCGAGAAACAGCACAATGCAGAAAGAGGAATGACGCAAGGAATAGCAAAGGGAAGAAATGCAGCACAGAACAGAAGAACACAACAGCACAGGAAGAGAAAAGAAGAAAAGAGAGAGATGAAACCTGTCGCACCAAAACAACACGATCCAGAGAGTTCCGCAGTAGATAGGCGAAGCCATCGCAGGAACCGTACCAATCAGAATGGGCAGAAAGTAGAGAATATGGATCGGCAGATTGGATAAGGGGACGGCGCAGATTGGAAACGGTGTCGCACGCAGCAGAAGAAAGGGAACACGAAGGCAAGGAACGTCGCTGGCAGAGGAAACACAACACAAAAGCACAGAGAAAACGCAACGGAAAATCCAGTCAACCCACCCAGGTCATACACCAACTACACTGTATAGAGGCACACCAAGCACACTGTGCAGAAGCAAAAAAAACGGAGGGCTGAGATGAAGGATCTGAGAAGGAATGAACGGCTGGATAATTCTACATTAACCTGAGCTTTGAAATTTAGGTATTTATGATATTGCTCCATAATTAAAATATTGGTAAAAATGTTGATGATGCATAACTCTTGGCGGATCCTAACACTTGTCTTGTTAAAGTTGTAAATATCATACCCCATTGGCCCTTGCAAAGTCAAATCAGAGTGGGAAAGTTTCCCCACATGTAGCCGAGCTTATTGCTCAGATTTTGGACTGTGCTCAATATATATGTGATATCAGTTGTGTTGCGTTTGGAAACATTTATTGTTGTCTATATAATTATATGGTCATATGGACAGTACTGGATTTGATTTTGATATCAGTAGTGTTGCATATCATCGCGCCAGTACGCCACTGTGTAATCGCTGACGCGTTGTTTGTTTAATTTTATTTCAGTAGAACCAAAGCGTGTAACGCTAACGACTGCTTTTCTGATCATTCGATATATACTGCATTCGATTGGACTTGTTTATGTCTTTATGATATGAATAAAGATTTTTTCTCGATTGCTTATGATAAGAAAATTTTGTTTACTTATCAAATAAGAATATAAGTTCGAGCTATTTTGTACATATTATTCCATTAGGTACTTATAAAATATAAAATTATAGTTGTACCTATATATGTAATTTTATAATTATTTTAATTGCGTAATGTTTGGAACTCTTAGAATAAGTCCTTATTCAGAATTGTTAATTCTTGGGGTTGCCAAATACATTGTAGAACAAACGGAATAGCTTATTCGGGCCCTTGTTTTTGTTCCAACAAAATGTAGGAACTAGAATGGAATAAGCTGATCATCCAACAACAAATATTATTTTAATATTTTTTTGTTCTTATTCTTAACTAACCACTCAAATAACATCTCTTAATTTTAAAATAAGCAATTATTTAACATTTCTTATTCATCACTCTTGTTCTAAAAAACAATTTTGATCAAAGAATCCTCAGATTGATAAGTGCATGCATCAATATTGAAGAATAGACTCTAATAAAACTTTTTGTCAGGTAAGATCGTCTATGAGAACTCTATTTTTATTTTTTTAAAAAGTGTAGATATAACATTATTTAAAACAAATGTATACACGCTACATTCACATATGATTTTTCGAACAATGTCATATAGGGATGGCAACGCGTTATATCTGATGAATAATCTAAAGAACATATAAGAAATAGATTAATGAATTTACATTTTAGTGAACGCATCAGACAGCTACAAAATCTGTTGACCAAATCAACCCGATAATGTTTAATCCATGAATTAAGTCACCGGACACTCTGCTTTTCAATATATATAGAGTACTTAAATATACTAGTTTATTAACTTTATATTATATCTAAAATGAGGCCTTAATTTCATAAATTGTTGAAAAAATTGATATTTCGAATCCGAAAATCAAGTCTGTTTAAAGCCTCGTCAAACCAACCAAAGTAAAATTCAAAGTAGTAAACAAAACTCAACTTTCAAAAATAAGGAAATAAATTTATTATAAACAATTCAAACTCTTCACAAAATTACACCTTTCCCAATATTTTTCCCACTTCTTCCCTTATTTTTCTTATTCTCACACCATCCAAACGGAGCCATAGATATTATTTGGGAGAGATCGAACTAACTAGTTCGCGACTATGCTAGTTCGGCGTTCATCAAACAAGACGGGAACAACGCAAACTGCTAGTTCGTCCTAATTTCTTATCCCTCCAAAACAGTGTTTTGAAAACCGTACCGGATACCGGAAATTTCCGGTAATACCGAGAACCGGAATGATGACCGAAACGGCGGTATCTGATATTGTGAGAGGAAAAACCGAAAAATTTCGGAAAATACCGGATTTCTATCATTTGGCCGGTAGGGGTGCTGGTACGGTTTTAAAAACACTGCTCCAAAATGTCGGACACAAAAGTTGACCCAAACTGGTGGGACCCGCACACACTTACTGAGCCACAGAATGCATTGAATGCTAGTTCATTCAATGCATTGAATGCATTTCTCAAAAAAAAAAGAATGCATTGAATGCTTGGTCATAAAACCCCAGTTCAATTGTGGTCCGATGATGATTTGGTTAAAATTTCTTTTTTACCCAATACAAAAAAGGTGATTAAACCAGCGGGTCCACCAGTTTAGAGAAAATTTATTTTTTACCCAATAAAAATTTCTTCTTTACCCAATACAAAAGGTGATTAAACCGGTGATTAAAATTTCTTTCTTGGGGTGTGTTTTTTTAGAACTGCTTGCATACACTATATAAAAAAGAAAATGAAAAAGGAAAAAAAAAATCAATCATAAATGCTTCCGTTTGAGGTTTGACCAATGTGAACTGCGCGTCGTATTTTCTTTTTTTTTTTTTAGAATACAAACCGCGCGTCGTATTTTCGATCAGTAGCTATATCTAACTGAATTTCTCGTTATAAACACATAGTTGGGCTTGTCATAGTCCGGCCGACCAGGTAGAAAAAAGATCGAAATTCAAAAGGAGAAAAAGGATTATTTTGTCGCCATTTTCGTTGAGGATTGCAACCTCGCAAGATAACGTTTTCCCTCACATGTTGTAGTATTTACAGTATTTCAAAAATGGTATATTTTAAAAAATTCGAAAAAATAGTAATAAAATTTTAAAAATTGTAAAATTTGGTTTGCTATGAGATTTTAATATGTAGATTAGATTGGTTAAATTAGATTTGTTGGTTTACAAAAATATCCTTGAAAAAGTTCTGTCGACAAGAAATTTAATAAACTGAGTGCTCATTTTTTTTAAATACAGAAGAATAGTAACTTTTTAAAATACATATATAATCAAGGCCAAAATTCTAATAGTACTAATGTATTTCTATATATCCAATCAACTTGGTAAATTTATGTAATTAATGTGTGAGTAGAAAAATACTAACAGATAAATTTAATCCGCCCATCATTATATATAAAAAAAAATCTAGAAGGGCTTATCGACCATCAAAATTGAGCGTAATTGAAACGCTAAGGCTACTTAAATATGAAAAAAAAAAATGACATAACTTTTGAAAAAATATATTATATAGTTCAAAATTATTCACATTAATAGATTTCTTTATAGTTTTCTTGGCACAACCGTAGTATTTTGTCTAAAAATAAATCTTGACAGGCTCCTAAACAGCTAAACCTAAAAAGCAAAATCGTTGAAACTATACCAAAATGGCCTTATGAAAAGTCCGGTGTACGGCACCATGTGCTCTTTTTCAGTTTTCTACTTTCTTTCCTTCTATGAAACTCATTGTACGGTCTTGTGTGTGACGAAATATAAACGAAGAGAAACTACAGTTCTACAAACATTTGTTACACAGAAGAACGTGTGGATAATTAGAAACGATCCAAAACCACCTACATGGAACTGTCCTTTTCCTTTGATATATTTTCTATAGCGGTTCACTGGTATTGCAAGTGAGCAGTGGCAAGAGAGATTTGTATTTGACTCGCCACACAAAGAAATATGAAGATCTTTCTTAGTGGAAGGGAATGGGATGGATTTAATCTATCGGGAAAAATGGACAGCTCAGATGAAAGAGGCGTACTGTAGAAATCTCATCGGAATTGTAAATTGCATATATGTATGATGATGTATGATGAATTTAATTTGAGTTGTTTCGAAATACTATTGGTCATTGAGATGGATCAATTAATGTTTAAATTAATAAATAATTTTGTTATTTTATTATTTTAATCAAATTTTGAAAGAGGTTATTCCGAAAATTTAATTATCACGCTAGTTGTGCTGGCTCAACTAATAATTCATCATGTATACTAAATGCGTATTTTCACGTTACCATCTGTAATCCAAGACAATAAGAAATAGAATTAATTACTTGACTATAGCTTTGAAAAATGACGTGATATTGTGATTTCTTAATTTATATATGAGAAAGTTTAATATGCACTATAGTGCATAGGATTTTCTATGCACCGCGGATTTTTTCGTAAATATTTTTATAAATTAACAAATCTAATCTACATATTGAAATCTCATAGAAAACCAAATTTTACAATTTTTAAAATTTTATTACTATTTTTTTCGAATTTTTTAAAACCTGTCATTTTTGGAATATTGTAAATAGTATAACATTCCAAAAATGACATGTTTTAAAAAATTCGAAAAAATAGTAATAAAATCTCAAATATTGTAAAATTTGGTTTGCTATGAGATTTCAATATGTAGATTAGACTGGTTAAATTAAGTTTGTCAATTTACAAAAATACTCCCGAAAAAGTCCGTGCTGCATAGAAAACCCTATGCGACTATGCACTATGGTGCATATTAAACTTTCTCTTTATATATAGTCTTTAGTACTGCAAAGTTTATTTTCTTCAAAAATAAAAATTATATTTACAATACATTTGAATATGAAAATTATTCCATTCTATTATTCGAACATGGCAAAACTGAATCCACAAAGTACTATACAGAAAATATTCCATTGCAGGTAAATTTATATATCCAATCAACTTGGTAAATCTATATATCCATTGGGTGTATTGAATTTTGATGGAAAATTCAATGGATCATGTTCATTCAATATATGATCCCTTTAATTATCTTAGTCTTATGTACCGATCTTCTGTCATTAAGAGACATTCTTTCATTAATTTCGCCATTAAAAAATCTGATAAGAGATAGTAGAAAAAAGCCTCAAGGAACCATCACTCACAGTAAGGGAAATTAAAGAAAATTTATATATTTCATCTTACACCATGTCTTCCTTTCAGAATTGTAAGTTCTAACTTGTGATTAATTATTTTATGTGAAAATTGGTGATCTTGGTTGTATAATTAAGTAAATATTATTACGATTAATATTTTAATTTCCATCCGATCAGGCGTTTCCCAAGTGAGCATATGTGATACCCAAGTTAAGTTTATTGATCCGACCAGTGCTTGGTTCGATTCAAGACTGCATGTGAGAATACCGCTAGTGAGGAGGCTTTGCAACATTAAGTGCCAATATCAAATTCCAAAAGACTATGTAGTAGATATGTTGATGCAAAACATCGGAGGATTGGCAAGGCCGGACCTGATTATTTCTCATGTTGATTTCTATGAGGCCTTCCCATGTATCTCGATTGGTACGTGCTCAGACAAAGATTCAGTTGTCCAGGGCACAAATGAAAGAGAGAGGAGAAAATAGGTACCTTCAACTGAAATGGTGAAAATCAACAAATTAAATTAAATCATCCATCGGTAGCAACAATGGAAAAAATGGGGGCAAGGACAATGAAAGGCCAAACTGACAAGGGAATACTACCATGGCTGAGGGAACGATTTACAAGATATAATAAAACATCTCTGAAAAATATTACTAAAACAATCAACATATATATAACATTAAACAACTTACCAAGTAAACAAATGTAGTTTGAGCTTTTCTATTGGTTTGTTTAAAATGTATATATGTGCAAAATTTTCATGTGTCGGACGGCTGACATGTGAGCATAACAACTACCATTATTTGGTTCACTTCAATATCCCATATGAGAAAACTTCATGAGTCATACTTGTATATTTAACTCACAATATATATCAAGAAATAAGTTGCTCTTACTCTCTTTTATTTGTTCTATTTGAAGTGGGTTAACGAGATTTCATAAAAGTTCTTCTATGAGTTAAATAGTGATATATAGATAAGCCACACATAAAATATTTTTGTGCACACAAGTTGTTGTGCTCATTAGGTAAATCATTCAATAAGTAAGGCAAACTATTTGAGTAAAAAAAACATGAAGTAGAGAAAAAAGTTCAAAAAAAATTATTTGGTAAAGATGAGGTAAATAATATTGATTTCCAAACATATATTACTAATTGCATCCAAAAACGTATATAGAAAACAAGCATGTACCTCTCAATTTGGATTGATAATTATGCATCTTTAACGAAATTAATCCCTTCCAACTTGAAAAAGAGGATTGATAGGGAAAAAAATGAAAGGAAAAAAAAAAAAAAACGGTCGGTTAAGTTAACAGGTTCTGTTCACATGGGATGTGTATTTTTAGAACGTCTTGCGCACACACTCTATGAAAAAGAAAATGAAGGGAAAAAAAAAATCAATCATAAATGCTTGGTTTTGACCAATAAGAACCGTTGTATTTTCGGTCATAACTATAACTGACTGAACCTGTTATGCACACATAATTGGGCTTGTCATATATAGTCCGACCGACCTGATCGAAAAGATCAGAATTCAAAAGTCAAAATTGAAAAAGGGTTAATTTGTCGCATCTTTGGTTGAGAATTGCCACCTGGCAAGTAATTATACAAAGTGCTTATTGTAATCCCAGTTATGTTTTACACCCCATATATTATATTTATGGCTCCGTTTGGATGCGTTGAGAATAAGGTAGGAAGAAGGAAGAAGGGAAAAAATTTATTGGGAAGTGTGTAACTTTTGTGAAGAGTTTGGATGGTTAGAAATAAATTTATTGGTAAAAAGTGGTTATTCCTTATTCCTTATTCGGGAAGAAGCCATCCAAACGGAGCCTATATACCAAAGCTTAGATCAAAGTGTGAAGTCTCGTGTACACATGTTATGTTTGGACTTATAAAAAAATAACATTAATTTGAGTTGGTAATTGCCTCGAAATGCGATAACAGACGTTTAGATGAATCAATAAATGTTAAAAAAAAAATAATAAATAATTTTGTTATTTTATTATTTTAAATTTTTACTCAAAATTTTTTTAATTTTTTTAATTAGCACACGAATTGTGCTAATTCAACCAATGGTTCCAATATTCCATGATCAAACACAGCTACGTACCGTTGTAATCCGGAGACTGAAAATATGACCTACTGACAATAGCTTAGAAAAGTGACGTGGCATTGAAGTCTTTTTTTATCAGAAATTATAAGTGTCATCGGTAAATATACCATCCCAGCCATCGCTAAATACAAAGTGAACATATACAATAAATAAGGTGAACATATAGATGATATAAGAGAACACTTGCAAACAAATAAGTGTTATCATCACTTGTTCAGAAATTTACATGCATATTCAACTTATTTTCATTGAACTTATTTGCTTGTATGTGTTCACTTAGATCATCTATATGTTCACTTTGTTTGATGTATATGTTCACTTTATATTTAGCGATGACAGGAATGACATATGGCAGTAATCAATTTCCTTTTTTTTTAAAAAAAAATATCATATGCATAAACATAAAAATTGCTCTATTATTTACCTTACATTTATAACCTAATAGCTTTGTTCATGTTATTACTGAACATTAATTGTACATAAATTCTACTTAAAAAATAAATGTATATGATGTTAGCGGTAGGCGTAGCTTATCTTGTTAGATCTCGTATATACATCTATACAACCAAAGTTCGTGCATGCTTAGGCTCTCAACACACTACTTTTGGGAAGCATCAAGGTATCCTATTACCGTTCCACGCGGCACCATTCCCAATCGTCTGATTGGACGGTTACATTTTTCGAGTCTATCAATCTGATATTTTCTAAAGACCGTCCATATTAGTTCGGACGGTGGGATCAGAGATAGTGCGCTACACGCCCGCGCAGAACAGGATTTCGTTTGAGCAGCAAGCATATGAACCGAAATACATATAGCCAAATGGGCTATTTTGTAAAAGGCATACCAAGAAATCTTTTTTTTTTTTTTAGAAAGCTTACCAGGAAATATTTCTACATAGAAATCCCTTTGGGCTTTAGTCATAAAAAAATCATCATCCTTCGAGAATAAAATAGAAGGATCCTTTTTAGATTTAATTTGTTCAATTTGAATCGACTTTCCAATCTTCTAGGGCTCCGTTTGGATGGCTTATTTCCGGAATAATGAATAAAAAATAATTATTTTTTACCAATAAATTTATTTCTAACCATCCAAACTCTTTACAAAAATTACACACTTTCCAATAAATTTACCCCTTTCCAATAAATTTCTTTCCTTCTTTCTTCTTCCTACCTTATTCTCAACGCATCCAAACGGATTGCTACTTATTTCTTCGTTCTATTTCCTTAGTAATAAACAGTAATTTTTCGTATTTTCTGCTAGCAAGTCTGTTCAGTCGTTTTGCAGTACAGTGGACTGCAATACTTCGCATTAAATCGCGTGAACATAGTTGGATACACGGCTCAATTTGTTCTGCATCTAATAATTATTATGGCGGTAATTTATGTGGTCAGTGGTCTTGTAGTATTGTATGTGTACCTAACATTTTGAACCTCGGCCCCTGTTAATTGAACCCTCTTGACTTCTTTCTTCGAACACTTTCGAGTTCCGACTTGTGTTCCAATTGATGCATCTCTAAAAAAAAACATATTTTCAATTGATTTCAGTTCTAAAAAAATATATATTTTTTCAATTGATTTCCATCGCATCTCAATTTCATCTCCGTACAACCCAGTCGAATTCAATGTAAGATGTATGAATTGTTAAGAAAACAATTAAACAAAAGCATATAAATTATTAAGGCGCTGGTAGAAAAATAAAAATATAACATAAGCACATGGGTAGCGAAAAGAGATTGGTTCAAAATCAAATTTTTATTTAAGGCAGCCTTTATTATTTTTTTTAGATATTACATCATTTTTTTTAAGATAAATCAGAAGTCTAACATCCAACTTATTTTTAAATTAAATGTCTAAGAAAAATTCTCCAGCCGGATTTCGAATTTGCGACCTTTCACTCAGATATTACATCATTTATCTTAAGCATCTGACATTTTTAGCATTTCTCAAAAGAAAAAAATATTTTAATAGCTTTGTCATAAAAAGATAAAATATTTTAATAGCTTTGTCATCTATGGCAACTTTGCTTTGGTGAGGAGTCAACTCTGTGTGCGTTTATAATTGGTAAACCGTCTATGAGGTACGTTGGTCATTGAAGAATTTAGTGGTGTTGTATCACTTATAAGGGTGTCTAAATCAATTTTCCTTTATACTGTGACCGTTTGGATCGCTTAGGAATAAGAAAAATAGTTTATTTTTAGACGAAAAATATTGAAAAGTGTGTAATTTTGTAAAAAGTTTGAATGGTTAGAAATAAATTTCCGTTCGAAATTTGCTATTCTTATTTATTTCTTACCCATCCAAACAGCCCCGTGTATATGTGATACAATTCTTGAGGTATGTTGGTCATTGAAGAATAAAAGGCCCCGTTCAGTTAACCAACTTTTGAGCAAAATTCAACTAGTGATTTTGACTATCGACCAAACAATGATAAAATAAAAAATTATTATATAAATATATTATATATTTTTCCCTTTTGCAGTATGCTCTTTTCTTTTAAATTTTTTCAAATGCGTGTTATGCTCCAAAGGATCGACAAAGCAACATAATTAACAATGTTTTCTGCAATATGCTTTTCGGGCCCATGCTCCATGATATATAATGTTAGACTTCGGCTATTTTGAAGTCCACATAGTCACATACCGCCATAATTTTGTATTTAGAACAAAAAGGACAGGCTTTTGTTATATGAAATATATTAACTCAGAAGCGCATCACTTATATTTCCAGTTCGATCTCATTGAATGCACTTTTGTACAATTCTGTCTGCCTGCTCAAATATGTCGCCAAACAAACTTTCTTTGAAAAAAGGCAAAATTGGATATAAACCCCTCTTGCTCATCTGGATATAACCCCTGAAATCTTTGAAATTTGAAATAACCCCTAAAATCATGTCACTCTTGGATATAAATCCTTTTGATTGACTTAACTAATATTTTAAATAAAAAATTTCAGGTTTTATAACATATGACCGAATTACCTTTCATCTCCTCCCTTTCATATCCTCGTTTGTTCCTCTTTTTTCTCTTTCCGATTAAGCTTTGGTCCAAAAAACAAATACAAGCTTAATGTCTGAAATACATATGGACACTTGCATTTACAAAGGTAGAAGAACTTAATAGAAATTTTACATGAGCCGGTTTTGAAAGTGCTCGGAGTTACCTAACTGGCCTCAGTAATGCATTTTTTCTGTCCAAAATAAACTAAACGAAACAAATTGATGGTGGCGCGTCAATTGGAGATTTTGCCGGTGATTTTCTTTCAGTGCCATATGCAATCAAAACTTGCCATTGGATGCATGCATCAAAGAAGGCCTGAGGTAGTGTGCGTAATCCATTTGAATGAAATTTCTTTATTAAAGATTAACTCCTTATTATGATGGTATAAACTATACGCACCTTTTTTAATAATAATTTTTTATTCGGTCAACAACTTGAGAAGCACAACTTGAAAACAATTGAAGAAAGCAAACATTAACAACTGAAATTTATTATTTAAAATCGTGATGAAATATACGAACAAGATGGGAGGCTTGAGTTAGTGTCTCAAGGAAGGGTAATTTGGTCATATGTGTTATAAACTGAATTTATTATTTAAAATTCTATTTAAATTAATGTAAAGGGTTTATATCCAAGAATAACATGATTTCAGGGGGTTATTTCCAATTTCGAAGATTGTAGGGGGTTATATCAGATGAGCGAGATTTGAGGGGGTTATATCTAATTTTGCCTTGAATAAAATGCTGTGATTTGAAAAGAAAAAAAAAATAATACATTAAGATGGATGAATATAGTAGGCAATAAAATTGAAATCCCTGCCGATCCTAACTAAAATGCTTGCAAAATCATCAGTTTCATTGCAAAAAGATGATGGATAAGTATTAGAAAAAATAATGCCTGAATTACATAAAATATTATATAGTGTCTATCTAAGACTTACAGCCATAGATTTGCAAAAATGTAAATAACTAGATGTGCACAATAAATCGCAATAACTGATTCATGGTGCCTTTTAATTTATCCTCTCTAAATTAAAAATTCTAAACTCTGAGCTCTTGACCTTCTGCCAATATTTTTTCGAAAAGAACACACGAAAAGCAAATAACTCTCAATTTAAAGTTTTCCTTTTCACTTGACAGCGCGCATCTGTCTAGTTTATCAAAAAAAAAAAAAAAAACTCTCAATTTAAAGGGTGAAAAAGGAAGAAGGTCCAGAGGCTCTTTTAGTTGCTCCGAAAATTAGATTCGGATGAGAAACTAGTTTAGCGATAGAGCAACTATTATAAATAAATTCTCAAACTCTGCAGCTTCGATTCCAGGTTGCATCAGATTAAACAAGAAAAATCAATTGGTTTTACTCAGTTACTCCTCCTGGGCTAGTACAATTAGATTTCTTTTTCTATTTTAAAATAAATATCTTTTCTTGTTTGTGACACTTCAAATCAGAATACAATATGTTAGATTGAAGGGCATGTTGGAAAATATACTGCATTTAGGATGATATTTTTCTGAGAGTATAATTTTAAATATGTATTTTTCTAAATTTCAAATTTTATAGTGGCGTGATCCAAACTTCCCTCAACAAGATATTTGCACAATATGTATGTGTCAGGCAGTTGTGTGGTGAGCCTAGCAACTACTACTATTTGGTTCGCTCCAACACCTCACATACTTGTAAATTGAAGTCACGTACAATAGCAAGAAACAATTTGCCCTTACTCTCTATTTTTAGTTTCAATTCGAGGTGGGTTACCGATGGGCCTTAAAAAAATCTCATACGAATTAAATAGTGATATATAGAACTGTATCCACACATAAATCATTTTTGTCCACACAAGCTGTTGCACTAATTAGGTAAGTCATTCAATAAGAATGGAAAACTATTCGAATATGAAGTTGGGAATAAAGTAGAAATTATTTTGTAAAGTTGTTGTATTGCCGCAGGTGATGCATCTCAAGATGAGGTATTAATTTTAAAATAATTTTAATTACGAACATACGGCAGTATTTTGTTATGCATAAAGATGTATAGAAAACATGCGAAATTTAAGAAAATAACTATAAAGCCGAGGAATATTGTGTAATTTCTACGTCGGGCACCCATACTATACATAATAATTATCATCATTATGTATAGTATAATTTCTGACGAAAATAATTCTACGACATCTTTTTGTGTGGTGAGTAAATTCCTGAGGCGAATAGAATTTATTTTTCATATCCGTCGTTCTTTCTCCAAGATTTGAAATTATTACCTCAGGGATAAATGACGAAACCATTAACCAGCCATATAGACACCAGAGGTCATTTTCACAAAATAATGTTTCTCAATTGACTCTATAATTTTGTAACAATTTAATTCTAAGGGTATTTGATAATTTGTATGAATACCATCTTAGATATTTTTCCTTTTCTTTTTTGTTTCTTTTTGCAAAACAAAAAGTATACTTATTAGTTATACAGTAGAACTATCAGCAATAGGTGTCATGTCCAGGAAATTCCGGAGGGGGGGGGGCGGAGAATTTAACTAAGGCATAATAAAGTTTGAAAATTTAAAAATCTAAAAGAAATTGACAACAAAAAAAATATTATTGCATTATTAGTAGTAATTTTCTGAACATGAATTGTATCAAATAAATAAAGAAGTAATTTTTCTTCAAAAAAATAATAAGTAAAGATTTTCATATTTGAGCTTTGTAATTTTTTGTCTTCTAAATTTGCTCTAAAAGAAATATTATAATTAAACTAGTTTGAATAAACAATAAACTTGACTAGATTGTATTTGAACTCCTTTATTAGAGTGCAATATGTTATATATTAACAAAATTTAGTATATAATAGAAAAGCTCTTCATACAATTTTAAAATATTAGGAGGGGCAAGCCTCTTTTGCCTCTTTATTGGCTCCGCCCCTATTTGGTAACATCTGAAAATCCTAATAAAGATTTTGTCCTGGTTGAATATCTGATAATTTATGTAAATTCCATCTTCGCTACTTTTGTTTTTTTTCCTTTGCGAACATATAGTTACAAAAAGTTTAGTTATGGTCCAACGGATGACAGAATGATTTGACTGTTTGGTCATAAAACCTCGATTCAGTTATGGTCGGATAGATGATTTGGTTAACAATTCTTTTTTACCCAAAACGAAAGGTGACTAAACCGGCTTGGAGAAAATACTAGAACGGTAGGTTTTTCGGGTGTGTTTTGATGTTTTCTAGAACTGCTTGCATCCAGTGTTTTTAAAACCGTACCGGCACCTCTACCGACTAGATAATTAAAATATGATATTTTTCGAAATAATCCAATATTTTCTTTCACAATATCGGATACCATCATTTCGGTCAATGTTTCGCGGTATTTCTAGAATTTTCCTGTATCTTGTATGGTTTTCAAAATAGCATATACTATATAAAAAAGAAAATGAAAAGAAATAAAATCAATAATAAATGCTTGGGTTGACCAATATAAACCGCCGTATTTTCGATCGGTAGCTATATCTTACCAGCTGTGATTTCGTTGTGCAGATAGTCTATTGAGCATTCACCCGATGTATTGGTATCTTCACAAGTGTTACTGGAACCGGAGTTGTCCGGTACTAGTATGACATTCAATACTGGTCTAACATTTTAATTAGAGAAAACTGATTTTACTCCAAAACAGACAAATTCTAAATATTCCATCACAAAATAACTAGTTGGATATATGCCATAATAAAACAACCAAATTGGTTTTATGCCATTATTTTCAATTAAAACATATTAAAATTTAATTTCTATTAAAAATAAATTATAATGTCAGTTTTTCTATAATTCCTAAAATATCCTCATCAATGGATTACATCTTGTAAACAATCAAAAACCAAAAAGTTTCCCTCCGTTATTTCTTCTCTTTCGGGCTGGTGGAAGCCATAGAGCTTTGCTCACTGAGTGCGGCGACGACACACGACTGAACGAACTTTGCCGCCAGGAAAGAAGAGACACGTCGTGCCACCGACGCAACGAAACTTTGAGCCACCCCAATTTTGGCGGATGCCTGGCAATATCTCCAAATCCTAACCCTAACCTTTCCATGGTTCCGTCAAGGTGGGATTTTTTTTTTCATTTTGTTCGATTTTTCCCGTTCTTTTCCTCATCTTAATTGATTTTGTTTTCCTTTTTCATTTTCATTTTGGTTTCCGTCATTTTTTTTCTTTCTTTAGAGCAAAACCTTTCAAGTTTCAACCATTTTACAGACGTGAATTGGGCCTATTTTACACCCAATTTAACTTGTCAAATTTGGATTTGTTTTAGAAATAAATGAATTCCTTTCAACCAATTTTTTTTCCTATTAACCTTTTATGCACAATTTGAAAAGATGTATACTTATTAGGGATTATTCAAGGAAATTGAGGTATGCAATTACAGCTGCAAATTCTTTTATGAAATTCCGACCAATTAATTTACATAATAAATGAATTTTGAACACTGATATGTGCGTATCTGTCTCTCATGCTTGGGCAAGCTACTAATAGTCCAAGATACTGGGAAATACCAGTGCACTGAGGAACATGAGTCAGGAGCAAAATAAGATGAAGCCAACTATAGTTAACTAACCCTTAGTTTAGACTATAACTAATTTTCTGTTAGATCGCTCCTTGTAGTTAGTTTCTTTCTTTTATGCTTCGGATCTTAATTATTGTTGTAAAACAAATCTTATTTGTGGTAAATAGAGAATGCTGATAGCAACTTGTATCAAATAACGTCTTTTTTTTTTGTGTGTAATGAATTATTTTGAATTAGAAGGTTAAAATGAACTTAATTATATCGTCAATGACATAAAACTAATTATTATGTGTAACTAAACAGATCTGTTTTCTGCGTGCAGGCCAATCGATCCGATTGAATAGCTTCTCTATGCATATTCTAACAAAACATTTATGTAAATTTTTTTTAGGGACCGGTTTGGTCTCTGTTTTTTGTCAGGCTTGTGGTTATCTGTAGATTGCTGGAGGCACTAAATATTATTAACAATTGAAAGAGTTTTTTCTGCAAGTCTGATCAATTTACACGAATTTCTGGAGTACTAAAAAAATATAAAAATTTTTTAATCTACTAGCGCCGTTCGATTTTGTATTGTATTGATCCAACACATCACTACTAACTATTCACTCTCACTCCAGTATAAAAAATCGCTACGAATTTTTATTGTTATAAATTATCTTTTTATTTTGAGGAATGAAAATACATCTACGTGTTGTCGATACTGTCGATAATAATAATCCGGAGGTATTTTAAAAAAGTTATGGGTATAATTTGGTAAATTTTCAACAGACGATGATCCTTTCCTGTTTCCCCCCTCCGTCGAACTATCTTGAATCCTGATTCGCTCTTCTCCTTCTCTTTGCCTTCGCTTTATCTCCAGTCTTAGCGCGAAAATCCTTTGTTGGTCTTCTTGTTAAATGTACAAGTGAATATCGCAACGTATTAGTTGCTCTCTTCTCCAAGTTTTTACACAGAACAATTACGAGTTGACAGATTGGAGGCGAGGAGCTGCTTTTATTATGGTTATCAAATTGTGCGCGTCTTTTTCTAGATGTAGGATTTTGTTTTTTGCTCATAACTTTTCCTGAATATCCTTTTTTTTATAATGATAGATGAGATCGCGACTCAGATCCAGACATTCCAAGCAACAGCTCTGGTGAAATCATATCTCAAAATCTATCTTAAAATTTAAATTTTTTTATTACATCAGTAATTTTTTTACAATTTAATTTAAGATTTGATCTATGTTACTTGGGTGCGGGAGCGGTTATCGTGTTGGATACGATGCGGGTGCGGGGATACGATATTTTTAAAAAAACTCGGATACGGCTGTATATATAAAATGATAAAAATAATTAGAATAATATATTTTTTAATTAAAAATAATTTATATATTTTATTAATATAATGTTATTAATATTATATTATAATCTTTTAATTTATATTGAGAAATTAAACAATTAATTAATATAATGTTATTAATAGATAGTAATTTGTAATGGAAAATTTTATCTGTTTACTTGAGTAATTTATATTGAGAAATTTAATAGTTGGAGATATGAACAATAAACATACACAGCCCAGGTCCAACCGTATTACTTGTCCGGTTTTGAAAGGAAGCTTAGTCCCACAAGTGTCATGGATAGTCAATAGGAATAGTATATATAGTGAGAATAATGAGATAGAAACAAGAAGTTGTTTAAAGTTTTTGTTGTGCATTGCACAAGCTAGTGTATTGGCACATGTCCGTTCTTGGTGCGCTGGCCAACCACCTCTTATGGTTAAAATAAAATATTATATTATATATAACGTTCAGATATCATATAAATTAAATATTTTAGATCCGACGCGACAGGCGATTGGTCTAAGTACGCGTATCATATCTGACGGTCAAAGAGTAGAAAATATCCAGATGCACGACATGAAATTAACGAATCCAACATAAGATTTGATTAATTTGATGGGAGCTAATAGCTGTGAGGCTGAAACATACGCCACGTAACATCAAATATGAACCGCGTCCGAAGTTCCGAATGGTCCGCATCGCTCTCCGACTCAAATTTCTCTCATCTCCTCGACTCCGTTTTTACTTTTTTTATTAGGAATAAATGGTGCCCTCATATACATATATCATCAGGGGGAATTGCTCAGCACACGTCTCACTTGCTCAACACTCCCGAATTTACTATAATACCCTCACATTCCCTGTGTTATTTCCTCAGATTTCAGTGCTAAATTGAGGGTATTTATGTTATTTTTAAAAAAATGGGAGAGTATTTGAGCAAGTGAGGCGTGTGCTGAGCAATTCCCATCATCAGGATACGGATCCTCCTCCGTCGGCGTCACCCCCTCCGGAAGCAAAAGGAGACGCAGCCAGCCACATCACTGCAGTTCCCCATATTGTTAAAAGGAGACGCAGGGAAGAGAAGAAGTTAGTTTTACGAGTATTGGCCTCACCTCTCTTCAATCTCCTCTTAATTACGAGTCGACAGATTGGAGGCGTGGAGCTTTTTTCTAGATCTAGGGTTTTGTGATAGATGAGATCGCGACTCGGATCCAAGCATTCCAAGCAGCAGCCCTCGTGACTGATCAATTCTTCAACTAAATTCTGCTACATTACTAAATTACAGTACATTATAAGCAGATTCGTGTCAAACTCACTTTACCACTGTAACAATACAGTCCACTTTACTCTTTTTGTTCAACTGCATTATTATTATTATTATTATTATTATTTTCCAATTTCCATCATAGTAACTTAGAAAGTTGCATATGTTTCAATCTGTAGGTTGAAGGGTCTGTCACTGAGACTAGGAATAGCTGTGGTTGTCCTTGTGATATGCGTTATTTCACTCTTCTTTTCTTTTGGATTTACTAACTCTTCTTATAGTGTGGAGGTTTGTATTTTTTTTCATGTTTATGATCTTATATTAATTGACATTGTTCTGAAAACTTCCTTGTTCCCAATTGATGTCAAATTGGTACACAATTGGTGTGACTTGAGGTTTGGTTTATTATGAATTGATAGGGGTGAATTGGGGTATCTCTCATCAATTAATTTAATTGACATTTTGCAAAACGTTACCATGATACTATGTTGAAATGACAGTGCTGTTTACTGGCTGATTGTATGGTTACTGGTCAAAACTGCAACTTTCACTTTTGCTTAAGATTTATTTGTAAATCTTTTTGTTACATATTTGCCAGAATATTGATGTAGATAAACTTTGGAGGACAGCTGATTCATGGGGTTGGAGATCTTCATCAGCCCCACGATCTGATTGGCCTTGTATGTATATATTTTATTTGAATAATGTCAGCACATCATAAATTTTCACTTTTTGTAGGAATTAAATTGAGTCTAACTGGTCTAAGCACATTTCTTTTATTCTGATTTCAGCCCCACCAGCTGAGACGAATGGGTATTTACGGGTGCGATGTAATGGTGGCTTGAATCAACAGAGCAGTGCGGTATGAATATTATGGAAGCATGTTGAAATTATTGTAAACTTGAATCATAAGTTTATACATTTATTATGTTAGCCCTTTTGTAGATTATGGCTTTTTTTCCTTTTTATAATTTTACATGGTTTCTTTAACAACATAGTATTATTACTTAATTGTGTACACAAATATTGTAGATATGTAATGCTGTAGTTGCTGCACGCATAATGAATGCAACACTAGTACTACCCGAGTTGGATACAAACTCTTTTTGGTGGGATGAGAGGTACATTTTTTGTTGTCTAGATAATCAATGCCATACACCAAACTTTATCTAAAGTGAATTTCTGAACCAAATTTTACAGTCAAGCCATTTTTTCTTTTAATTTCATCTTCTGAATAAATTTAAAATTGTTTGTATCTACAACCCAGTGGGTTTCCAGGTATCTATGATGTTGAGCATTTCATCAAAACCTTGAGATATGATATTCACATTGTTAAGAGCATTCCAGAAGTTTCTTCAAAAGGAAAGACTAAGAAGTTGAAAGCTCATCAGGTTTGAGCCACAGATGCTATGCTTTGTAATTTGAGGAAACTTGTTTAATTTTTCTCGGGCTTGACAATAGACAACCCAATTATATATGTCTAGATTATTGGATTGCAAATGGGAGTACATTCTATGGTCTAATTAGGTATGACAACTACAAGGGTGTTTTTTTCATTCTGGAAACCATTTTGGTCTGATGGCTTACTGCTATCCATGTGAACTGATAGTTTGATCATGTTTGTGGTCCTGTGATTCCTTCAGAGTAAATAATAAAATTGGGTATAATTTATCTAAACCTTGAGGCATAATCTGGGTATAATTTCAAAATCAAGTTTAATTTGGTACAGTTGGTGTTAATTGAGAGATTGGAGGAGTAATGAAGGTTAATTTGGGGTAATGTAACGTCAGTCTAATAATTATTGGAACCAGCGCCCACTTTCTTTGTGCAGTTGTGAATCAACCTTTTCTTGTAATCTATTTCTCAGATAAGGCCACCAAGAGATGCACCATTGAGTTGGTATACAACCTTTGCTTTGGAGAAGATGAAGCAGCATGGGGCAATCTACCTCACCCCATTCTCTCATCGTCTGGCTGAGGAGATCGATGAGCCTGAGTTACAGAGGCTGAGGTGTCGTGTGAATTACCATGCATTGCGCTTTAAGCCTTATATCATCGAAATAAGTAGGGAGATTGTAAACAGGCTGAGATCTCAAGGGCATTTCATGTCAATTCACCTTCGATTTGAGATGGACATGCTCGCTTTTGCTGGGTATAAGAGTTTGTTTTGTGCTCTTTTCTGTAATTTTTTTTTTTTTTTTTTGCATTATTCTTACCAAATTATAAGTAGAATCCACTATGCTCAATTGGGATCATGAATCCACTACCCCTGCAAAATTAGAAATATAAAATCTCAGGCCAATAATCTGGAATTTGGACTATACCCTGTCCTCACTTCTTGAGAATTACCATGCATTGTGCTTTAAGTGTCATCTCCTGGAAATTAGTAGGGAGATTGTAAACAGGCTAAGAACTAAAGGGCATTCATGTCAATTCACCTTCATTTTGTGATGAACATGCCTGATTTTGCTGGGTATAAGAGTTTGTTTTGTGCTCATTCTGTCAGTTTTTGCATTATTCTTACCAAATTATATGTAGAGTCTAATATGCTCAATTGGGCTCATGATATCTTGTAGTGTACCCATGAAAAATTAGAAACATGCATATAATCTGGAATTTGGACTGTACCCGCTCTCCTAACGTCTTGAAAGCAAGTAAAATTTCTATCTTTTCTTCTCTTGGACGAAGATATAAATGTGTGAAAGGAGTAGTAAGTTCTGTTCCTTCATGTAGTTAGGGAGGGAGGATGCAAGAGGATATATATTCAATTATTCATATTGTTTGGGTAGAATATAATGCACATTTTGCAGGATTATGATATTAGTATCATATAGTACAACTGGGTTGCTCCCTTTACCACCATCAAAGGCTTAATAGAAGCTCAATCTGTCTCATCTAATGTTATCCGTTCCTGCTTGACCTACTTACCAGTGATAATAATGAATTCCCGAGATCAAATGCCATTTTTAAAGAAACTCTAGCAGATGTTTAACCCTAGAGTTGTATCTTACTTTGATGAACTTTTTTAATTTATTTAGGTGCATCGACATATTCACTCCTGCAGAGCAGAAAATTCTGATAAAATATAGGAAGGAAAATTTTGCTGACAAGAAGCTTGTATATAGAGAGAGGAGGCTGATTGGGAAGTGCCCCTTGACACCAGAAGAGGTAACCTCGAGCAATTTTTACTTATCGGCTTTTTGTTTAATTGTTAGGTTCTACCATTTTTTTTTTTTTATGTTAATTCTGTTAGTTATCAGCTCTACTCTCAAGTAAAGTGACATAGAATTTATAAGAATTTGAGAGATGTTTTACCTATATACATTTCTGTTGGATTTAAGACTTCTTCTCTTTTAGCGTCTACCATTGTGTTTGAATGTTCATATTACCATAAAAAAAATATAAACAAATTACGGGAGAGAAGTCATATAGGTGAAATTGTCAATTTCATTGCTATGGTGATCATGCAATCCATTCCTCTTTGGCAAGGGTGAACATAAGACCTTTGCTTCTGCAGGGAGCATGAGATATTTTCCATGATTTTGTTTTTCTTTCCCATTGTTTATTGCTTATCCATACCACATCCACAGGTGGGCCTGATCCTAAGGTCAATGGGCTTTGACAACTCAACGCGAATCTACCTTGCCTCTGGCGAACTGTTCGGTGGGGACCGCTTCATGAAGCCTTTTCGTGCCTTATTTCCCCACCTAGAGAACCACAGTACGGTGGGTCCTGAAAAACTTGAAGAGATTTTTATTGTAAAATACGAAACAATTTCTGCATTTTGTAAGTTCTGCACAAGAGATCTTAGAAGCCTGGGGATTTTAGTACCTCTTCAATCAAATTAAATTTAATCTAATTTGTCGCAAGTTCTTTGATATAGAAAGAAATATGAGAACCGCTAGCGTCTAATATATTAGACGGATGAGTTCGTCTAATATGATCGTTTCCACGGTTTTAAATTTCTAATGATCGATCCGAACCGTTTAATATGTTCTTTCTATTGAAAACTTACAAGAAACTTATTTTTGCATTTTTTTGAAATTTTTTATTATTTTTTAAAATTCATGATATAAACATTATCAGTCGTTCAATAACAATGATTTTTCAAAATACCAAAAAAATAGTAAAAAGTTTTGAAAAAAATGAAAAAATTGGTTTCTTATAAGTTTTCAATAGGGAGAACATATTGAACTGTTTGGACATGAAAACGATCGTATTAGATGGACTCCATCCATCCAATATATTGGACTCTAGCATTTCCCAAGAAATATTGCATTAAATTTCTCTATGATCTGTATATATTAGTAATAAGAAAAAAAAATCAGGTTTTGGTATATATTATTGTAAACATATGTAAAAAATCATGCTTGTTATAGATTGCGTCATGACCTAACTAAAAAAATATGATGAAAGAATAAATAACAATATAACATGCTGAAAAAGCAAGTTGTCAAATGGTTTGCCGTTTGCCATAGTCGAATGTGATTGGTATTGATAAGTGTGGATCCGATTGTATGCATTTGAGGCATCAAGGCATATGTTCATGTGAATTGAATGATTTTGTGCTCGATCTTTGGTCCTCACAAGAGTTAAATCAACATCGCAAATGTTGGATTCGTATACCATCTGTTAGACTGTTACCAACTGAAATCCAGTAAATGACATTTTGGTTAAATGCAACTTCTATGCCAATAGAGATTTCTGTTCCAGCCAGTAACGAGTAAAATACATGGGTTGTGTTGTACCATGCAAAAATGATTGGTACCTTTTAGGCCATGTTAGGTTTCTTCTAGTTCTTGCCAGGATGCATACTATTCCAGTCTCAACTCGGTATCTATTTTGGTTCTAGACTGATTTAAGATGTGAAAACGAAAATATCTGAAGTTTATCAACCATAAAAGTACTTCGCAAAATCTTCTAGGGGCTAGTTTGGATGGGCTAGAAATAAAGGAAAGAAGAACTATTTTAAATGAAAAAATTAGGTAGAGTGTTATTTCTGGAAGAGTGAGAAGAGTGCTATTTTGGGAAGAAGAAATGTTTTTTTGCATGATTTATTAGAAATAAGGAATGAAAATAAGAGATAGGTTAAGAAGAGTGTTATTCTAGGAAGAACTATTCTCATCTCATTCCTAACACGTTTGGATGCTTAGGAATAATTCTTCCTAATTTTTCGCCTAAGAAGGATTATTCTTGTGTCATCCAAACGCCCCCTTACACTGTGTTTGGTTTTCGGGAAGAGAATGGAAAGGAATGGAAAATATAGAAGGGAAGGAAATAGAATGAAATGGAATGGAAACAAATTTACATCTCTTTGTTTGGATGATTAATGAAAGGGAAGGAAATTTTTTTCCTTCCTTTTTTTTCCCATGTTTGTTTGATCGAATTAAAAGAAAGTAAAAATATAACTAATTAATAACAAATGACCATTATAACCTTGACTCTTTCAACATGATGTAAAGTTATGAGTTATGACCATTGTGAGACAAATAATAATTAGGCTTTTATACAATACATCCATTCAGTTTGGTGCGTGCAGTTTATACAATACAGCCTTTCAATTTTATTTTTTGGTCCAAGAGTACATCCATTGCAGGCTACCTTGTTTTGGGCAGCTGTTTGATCCAAAAAAAAAAAAACGTTTGTTCAAGGAAATAAAATTAATGAATAATAAATAGATGCACATCGCACAACTCTCTATGTACACTGCGTTAGAAAACTGAAATTAGAAACCTTCTTTTGTCATGAAATGCGAATTAACAGGAAGTGTACCATTTGAGTTGCACTTGACTGATACTTTACACACCAATTCATGCTACAGGTACTCATTTGGCTTGTACCTGACTTCATCTTATTTTGCATAAGTCTATATATGAAATTAAACATGAAAATTATATGGCAATGAGCTCATATCCTAAGCGTACTGCGTACCATTTGGCTCATATTTTCCCAAATTACTGAACCAACAGCAATATACTATGAGAGCAAGCATAGTACACACTGATTCAATACCAGCATGGTGCTGCTACAGCGGTACAAATACCAGCCTGCAAAACATGTAGAAAGTTAATTACCTTGGACCCATGACGGTGACAGCATCAGCCAGGCTGAAATTTTCAGAATGAGAGATATTAAAACACATACCAGAATTTTCATTCTGAAATTTTTTTGTTGAGATGCTCAGATTTCTTCTCCTCCTTGTAGTACTTACTGTACATGTGTGAATGTTTATATCATCCAAAAAGAAAACTTCAAATAAAAATTACTTAACAATAAGGTCGTATACGTATCCTTAGAGTTCTTCAGATCTATACAGTAAAGGCACACCCTATGTCAAAGTTTATAATTTTTTTTTTTGGAGCTCATGGTTGATAAAATAAATTGTCAGCATATTTATTTCGTCAGTACCAATTGATGCATCACCACACCAATTTGCCCCGTGACTATTGGATTCTCATACAACAGATATAATACTGAAGGTCAAAAATTGAGTAAAAACAAAGAAAAAAAAACATATTTAGTGAAGAAACTTGGAATTAAAACAAAGCAAAACCCTTCGGAAGAGGAGGGAGGCAGATACGGTAGACAAAATCGATTTATTTCTTGCACGGAGAGAATTAGCACCAAGGTTCTTTTTACAGACTGAAAGAATTCGTGCCAAGTTAATTTCCTTCCGGAAAGGAAGAAATCGCTGAAAGATTTTGCATCAGTCGCGCCAAAAAGAGGAGATCGCGAGGGCATCCTTGTCCGATGAAAAGATTGAGATTTTCTTGCTGTCTGATACACCCCGATTCGGGGGGTACGATTTTTGTATAGAAAGGAAAATCCGCGATGGAAATATGTTTCCATCGGTTAAATTTTTTTCTTCCGCAGATGGCGAATCCAAACGGGGTAATTTTTGGATTTTACTTCCCTTCAGCGATTTTATTTTTGTTTTCCGAAAACCAAACAGACTGTTAAAGTAAGAAAATTTCTGTACCGGGACAAAATGCTCTTCTTATATGAGTATATACAGAATGCATGCAATACAGAGAATGATAAGAAGAATCATTAAATACTACTAATTTAACTCTAACATATCTACTTTAAACCGAGAAAAATTATATATATATTGGATACGTTTACGGTTTACAGTTGTTCCTCATAGAGGCTTGATATAATTCGAGTGCTTTCTATGTTTTCGCCAAAGCAGCAGTATCAGCACACATCTCCAGAAAATATAAACCCTGGACCGATACTCCTTCGCCAGTGTGGCGTTTCTTTTTTCCTTGGGAGCTTTTCCTTCACAGCTGCTTTCTCCTTGGTTTCTTTTCCGAGATGCACATTGACCCATATCAGCACAAGTGAAGGGGGAAGCCTTCTCCTAGTTCTCTACTAATGGAAAACTCTGGTTTAAATCTACGAGAAGCAACTATTTTAAGAAAACAGTTAGAAGTTAAAACTGTATACTGCCAACTAAGAAAAAGAAGCCTCTTCTTGTCTGTTGGCTCGAACAGAAATATGTCAGTTTGCATGTTGGCGTTGGTTGAAATCGAATAGTTAATTTATGGAGATGTTCTGTATGTGCGGCAAACTTTACCTGCAACTTTTCTAGAACACATAGAAAATTCCTTGACTTTCTTCTTGTTGGGGTTTTGGAAGGAAAGAAGAGAAAAAAAAGAATATATAAAAGAAAAAGAAGTAAAATTGAGGAGGAAGATAATTGTAATCGAGTTTTTTTATAACTATACGAATTGTCTCGAAAGAGAAATTAACATAAATAAAACTATATATTTTTAAATAAAAAACCAGCTCTTGGTCTAGTGGCAAAAAATAATGCACCTTGAATGAAAGGTCGCAGGTTCAAAACGGTGGAGTCTTTCATAAACATTTAATTTAAAAATAAGTTAGATGGTTTAGACCTCCAATTTATCATAAAAAAACTGTTCTTAAATATCCTACATATTTACATATTTACATTATAAAACTTGATCCTCAAATACATATATATTTCTCTATTATTCTTATGTATGAAAAAAGAAAGATGAAAATAGTTCATGGATGTTTTCTATGAATAAAATATGTGCCGGTCGAAATGCTAAAAAAAAAATGAATACGTATCTTTAAGTGTTCTTACTGGAGCCGTTTGGATCGCTTAGGAATAAGAGAAATAGCGTATTCCTAGGCGAAAATTTATTCCTAACCATCCAAACTCTTCACAAAGTTACACACTTCCCAATATTTTCCGCCTAGGAATAGGCTATTCCTCTTGGGGTCGTTTGGATGGGTTGGGAATTGGGAGGAATAGCATATTCCTAGGCATAAATTTATTGGAAAGTGTGTAACTTTATGAAGAGTTTGGATTGTTTATAATAAATTTATGGCTAGAAATTAGAAATTCCTCCAATTCTCAACCCATCCGAACGACCCCCTTATTCCTAAGCGATCCAAACGGCCCCAAATAATACAATTCTGAGCATCGTTAGAGCATTTTAATCGTTTATATATTCATTCTATGTCATTTGATAGCAATAATCTATAATTTAACTTTTTAGACTGTATGGAATAAGATCCATGTGTTTTTTATTCAAAAAGATTGGATTATACAAGTTAATTATGTGTTTTTGGATTATGATGCAATTCTGAGAATCGTTTGAGCATTTCAATCGTTTCTGGATTCTTCTAAGTCATTTGATTACAATAATTTAAATTTAAAATGTTTATACTGTCAGAATATATAATCCAATCTTTTTGAATTATATATGTATCATTCTAAGTCATTCTAAGTCAGTTGATCACAATAATCTGAGATCGATGTGTTATTTATTCAAAAAGATTGGATTATACAAGTTAACTATACATATAGAGTGCAAATAATGCAATTTTGAGCATCGTTTGATCATTTCAATCGTTTCAGGATTCATTCTATGTTATTTGATCACAATAATCCAAAATTAAATTCTTTATACTGTATAGAATATTATCCATGTGTTATTTATTCAAAAAATTTGATTATACAAGTTATTTATGCATATAAAGTGCAAATAAAACAATTCTGAGCATTGCTTGAGCGTTTCAATTGTTTCTGGATTCATTTTATGCCAGTTGATCACAATAATCTACAATTAAACTCTCTATGCTGTATAGAATATGATCCATGTGTTATTTATACAAAAATATAAGATTAGACAAGTTAATTATGCATATAAAATACAAATAATACAATTCTGAGCATCGTTGTAGCATTTCAATCATTTCTTGATTCATTTTATGTCATTTTATCACAATAATCCACAATTAAACTCTTATAGTGTATATAATATAATCCATGTATTATTTATTCAAAAAGATTGGATCATGAAACTTAATTATGCATATGAATGGCTAATAATGCAATTCTGAGCATTGTTTGAGCATTTCAACCATTTCAGGATGCATTCTATGTTTTTCGATCACAATAATCAATATTTAAACACTTTATTCGGTCTAGAGTATGATTCAATAGTTATTAATTCAAAAAAATTTCATAATACATGGTAATTACGCATATAAAGTGCAAATAATTCAATTCTGAGCATCGTTAGAGCATTTCAATCATTTCTGGATCCATTCCATGTCATTTAATCACAATAATCTACAATTACACTCTATATACAGTATAGAATATGATCCATGTGTTATTTATTCAAAAAGATTGGATTATACAAGTTAATTATGCATATAAAGTGCAAATAATGTTCAAGCAATACACAATTGGATCGTTAGCGAGGCATCTTTTATTATGAAGTACTGCTAAAGCTGCAACTGCTTCAGTCCAGCTTATTTTTTTTTATTTTTTTTTTTTTTGCTTTCTTTTTATTGTTTTCTCTTCTTTTTCTTTTCCTTCTTCTATTCTTACTAGATAGTTACTATCTAGTCTATCCCAAAAAAAAAAAAAGTGTAAATAATGCAATTCTGAGCATCGTTTGAGCATTTCAATAGTTTCTGAATTCAATCAATGTCATTTGATCACAATAATCTACAATTAAACTCTTTATACTGTATAGAATAAGATTCATGTGTTATTTATTCATAAAGATTGGATTATACAAGTTAATTATGCATATAAAGTGCAAATAATGCAATTCTGAGCATTGTTTGAGAATTTCAATCGATTCTGGATTTATTCTAAGTCATTTGAGCACAATAATCAATATTAAACACTTTATACTGTCTAGAATATGATTCAAAAGTTATTTATTTTAAAATATTGTATTATAAACGGTAATTATGCATATAAAGTTCAAATAATGCAATTCTGAGCATCGTTTGAGCATTTCAATCGTTTATGGATTCATTCTATGTCATTTGATCACAATAAACTACGGGTGTGTTTGGTATCATTGTTGAATAAGTCTTATTCCGAATAAGGCTTATTCGGGATGAAACCAAACGCGTCCGGAATAAGCCTTATTCATAATAAGGGCTTATTCAACCCCTTATTCTTATTCAACCAATAAGGGGTTGAATAAGCCCTTATTATGAATAAGGCTTATTTCGGACGCGTTTGGTTTCATCCCGAATAAGCATTATTCGGAATAAGACTTATTCAACAATGATACCAAACACACCCAATTAAACTCTTTATACTGTATAGAATATTATCCATGTGTGATTTATTCAAAAAGATTGGATAATACGTGGTAATTACGCTCATAAAGTGGAATAATGCAATTCTGAGCATCGTTGGAGCATTTCAACCGTTTCTGTATGCATTCTATGTCATTTGATCACAATAATCTACAATTAAACTCTTTATACTGCCCAGAATATAACTCAATAATTATTTATGCAAAAAGATTGGATAATACGTGGTAATTACGCATATAAAGTGCAAATAATGCAATTCTGAGCATCATTAGAGCATTTCAATTGTTTCTTGATTCATTTTATCTCATTTGATAATAATAATCCACAATTAAACTCTTTATAGTGTATATAATATGATGCATGTGTTATTTATTCAAAAAGATTGAATCATGCAAATGAATTATGCATATGAATGGCTAATAATGCAATTATGAGCATCGTTTGATCATTTCAACCATTTCAGGATGCATTCTACGTCATTCGATCACAATAATCAATATTTAAACACTTTATACTATCTAGTGTATGATTCACTCGTTATTTATTCAAAAATATTTGATAATACATGGTAATTACGCATATAAAGTGCAAATAATTCAATTCTTAGCAATGCTAGAGCATTTCAATCATTTATGGATCGATCCATATCATTGGATCACAATAATCTACACTTCTTGTGTTATTTATTCATAAAGATTGGATTACACAAGTTCATTATGCATATAAAGTGCAAAAAATGCAATTCTGAGCATCGTTTGAGAATTTCAATCGATTATGGTTTCATTCTAAGTCATTTGAGCAAAATAATCATTATTTAAACACTTTGTACTTTCTAGAATATGACTCAAAAGTTATTTATTTTAAAATATTGTATTATAAATGGTAATTACGCATATAAAGTTCAAATAATGCAATTCTGAGCATCGTTTGAGCATTTCAATCATTTCTGGATTAATTCTATGTCATTTGATCACAATAATCTACAATTAAACACTTTATACTGAATAGAATATTATCCACGTGTGATTTATTCAAAAAGATTGGTTAATACATGGTAATTACGCTTATAAAGTGGAAATAATGCAATTCTGAGCATCGTTGGAGCATTTCAACCATTTCTGGATGCATTCTATGTCATTTGATCACAATAATCTACAATTAAACACTTTATACCACCTAGAATATAATTTTTCAAAAAGATTGGATAATACAAGGTAATTACGCATATAAAGTGCAAATAATGCAATTCTGAGTATCATTGGAGTAATTCAACCGTTTCATGATGCATTCTATGTCATTTGACCACAATAATCTACAGTTAAACTATTTATACTGTATAGAATAGGATCCATGTGTTTATTTATTCAAAAGGTTAGAATATACAAGTTAATTATGCATATAAGGTGCAAATAATCGATTCTGTGCATCGTTTGATCATTTCAAACGTTTCTGTATGCATTCTATGTCATTTGATCACAATAATCAATATTTAAAACACTTTATACTGTCTAGAATTTGATTCGCTAATAATGTATCCAAAAAGATTGGATAATACATAGTAATTACGCTTATAAAGTGGAAATAATGGAATTTTGGGTATCGTTGGAGAATTTCAACTGTTTCTGTATGCATTCTATGTCATTTGATCACAATAATCTACAATTAAACTCTTTATACTGTTTAGAATATAATTCAATAATTATTTATTCAAAAATGTTGGATAATACATGGTAATTACGCATATAAATTGCAAATAATGCAATTCAGAGAATTGTTGGAGCATTTCAATCGTTTCTTGATTCTTTTTATGTCATTTGATCACAATAATCTACAATTAAACTCTTTATAGTGTATATAATCTGATCCATGTCTTATTTATTCAAAAAGATTGGATCATGCAAGTTAATTATGCATATGAATGACTAATAATGCAATTCTGAGCATCGTTTGAGCATTTTAACCATTTCAGGATGAATTCTATGTAATTTGATCACAATAATCAATATTTAAATATTTTTATACTATCTAGAGTATGATTCAATAATTATTTATTCAAAAAAATTTTGATAATGCATGTTAATTACACATATAAACTGCAAATAATGTAATTCAGAGCATCGCTAGAGCATTTCAATCAATTCTGGATCCATTCCAAGTCATTGGATCATAATAATCTACAATTACACTCTATATACTGTATAGAATATGATCCATGTGTTATATTAAAAAAGATTGGATTATACATGTTAATTACGCTTATAAAGTGGAAATAATGCAATTCTGAGCATCATTGGAGCATTTCAACCGTTCCTGTATTCATTATATGTATTTTGATCACAATAGTTTACAATTAAACTCTTTATACTGTTTAGAATATAATTAAATAATTATTTATTCAAAAAGATTGGATAATACGTGGTAATTACGCAGATAAAGTGCAAATAATGCAATTCTGATTATCGTTGGAGTATTTCAATCGTTTGTTGATTCTTTTTATGTCATTTTATCACAATAATCTACAATTAAACTCTATATAGTGTATATAATCTGATCCACGTGTTATTTATTCAAAAAGAAGGGAACATACAAGTTAATTATGCATATGAATGGCTAATAATGTAATTCTGAGCATCGTGTGAGCATTTCAACCATTTCAGGATGCATTCTACGTAATTCGATCACAATAATCAATATTTAAACACTTTATATTGTCTAGAGTATGATTCAATAGTTATTTATTAAAAAAATTGATAATACTTGGTAATTACCCATATAAAGTGCAAATAATGCAATTCTGAGCATCGCCAGAGAATTTCAAACAATTCTGGATCCATTCCATGTCATTGGATCACAATAATCTACAATTACACTCTATATACTCCATAGAATATGATCCATGTGTTATTTTTATCAAAAAAGATTAGATTATACTAGTTATTTATGCATATAAAGTACAAATAATGCAATTCTGAACATCGTATGAGCATTTTAACCATTTCTGGATGCATTCTATGTCATTTGATCATATTAATCAATATTTAAAAACATTATACTATCTCGAATATGACACAACAATTATTTATTCAGAAAGAAATGATAATACATGGTAATTACATATATAAAGTGCGAATAAAACAATTCTGAGCATCATTTGAGAATTTCAATCATTTCTGGATTCATTCTATGTCATTTTATTACAATAATCTACAATGAAACAATTTATACTGTATAGAATATGATCCATATGTTATTTATTCAAAAAGATCCATGGGTTGTTTATTCAAAAAGATTGGATTATACAAGTTAATTATGCATATCAAGTGCAAATAATGCAATTCTGAGCAACGTTTGAGCATTTCAACAGTTTCTGGATGCATTATATGTTATTTGATCACAATAATCTAAAATTAAACTCTTTATACTGTATACAATATGATCCATATGTTATTTATACAAAATATTGGATTATACAAGTTATTTATGCATATAAATACAAATAATGCAATTCTGCGCAACGTTTGAGCATTTCAACCGTTTCAGGATGCATTCTTTATCATTTTATCACATTAATCAATATTTAAACACTTTATACTGTCTAGAATATGATTGAAAAATTATTTCTTCAAAAAGATTGGATAATACATGGTAATTATGCATATAATGTGCGAATAATACAATTCTGAGTATCGTTTGAGAATTTCAATCGTTTCTGGATTCATTCTTTGTCATTTTATTACAAAAATATACAATGGAACAATTTATACTGTATAGAATATGATCCATGTGCTATTTATTCAAAAAGATTTGGATTATACAAGTTAATTATGCATATAAATTGCAAATAATGCTTTTCCGGGAAACGTTTAAACATTTCAACCGTTTTGGATGCATTCTATGTCATTTGATCACAATAATCAATATTTAAACAGTTTTATACTGTCTAGAATAGGATTCAATTATTATTTATTCAAATAGATTGGATAATACATGGTAATTACGCATATAAAGTGCAAATAATGTGATTCTGTGCATCGTTGGAGCATTTCAATTGTTTCTGGATTCATTCTATTTCATTTGATCACAATAATCTACAACTAAACTCTTTATACTGTCTAGAATATCATTCAAAAGTTATTTATTCAAAAAAATTGGATTATACATGGTAATTAAGCGTATAAAGTGCAAATAATGCAATTCTGAGCATTGTTGGAGCATTTCAATCATTTCTGGATTCATTGTAGGTCATTTATTAAAATAATCTACAACTAAACTATTTATAGTGTATAAAATATGATCCATGTATTATGTATTAAAAAATATTGGATTATACAAGTTAATTATTCATATAAATTGCAAATAATGTAATTCTGAGTATCGCTTGA
This sequence comes from Rhynchospora pubera, assembly GCA_028095005.1. Classification (NCBI taxonomy): domain Eukaryota; kingdom Viridiplantae; phylum Streptophyta; class Magnoliopsida; order Poales; family Cyperaceae; genus Rhynchospora; species Rhynchospora pubera. The sequence continues at coordinate 81,718,014 of CM051462.1, read as the reverse complement.
GCATTTCAATCGTTTCTGGATTCATTCTAAATCATTTGATCACCATAATTTAAATTTAGACTGTTTATACTTTCAGAATATTATTGATATGTTTTTTATTCAAAAAAATTGGATTATATTAGATAATTAACCATATAAAGTGCAAATAATGCAATTCTGAGCATCGTTTGGGCATTTCAATCGTTTCTGGATTCATTGTTTGTCATTTTATCACAATAATATACAATTGAACTCTTTAAAAGGTAAAGAATATGATCCATGTGGTATTTATTCTAAAAATTTGGATTATACAAGTTAATTATGCATATAAATTGCAAATGATGCAATTATGAGCATCGTTTAAGCATTTCAATCGTTTTTTAATTTGTTCTAAGTTATTTGATCACAATAATTAAAATTTAAACTTTTATACCATCAGAATATGATTAATATGTTATTTATTTAAAACGATAGGATTATACTACGTAATTACCCATATAAAGTGAAAATAATGCAACTCTGAGCATTGTTTGAACATTTCAATCGTTTCTGGATGTATTTAAGTCACTCGATCACAATGATCAACATTTAAACACTTTATGTTGTCTAGAATATGATTCAATTATTATTTATTCAAAAATACTGGGTTATACATGGTAATTACGCATATGAAGAGCAAATAATTCAATTCTGAGCATCGTTAAGCATGACAATTGTTTCTGGTAGTATTCTAAGTCATTTGATCAGAACGATCAGCATTTAAAAAAGTTATACTGTCTAGAATATGATTCAATAGTTATTTATTCAAAAAGATTGTATTATACATGTTAATTACGCATATAAAGTGCAAATCATGCAATTCTGAGTATCGTTTGCGCATTTCAATTGTAGCTGTATTTAGTCTAAATAATTTGATAGCAACAATCTACATTTAAATTCTTTATATTGTCTTGAATATGATTCACAATTTATGTATTCCAAAAGATTGGATTATACATCGTAATTACGCATATAAAGTACGAATAATGTAATCCTGAGCGTCGTTTGAGTATTTAAATCATTTCTGGAATCATTTTATGTCATTTGATCACAATAATCTCCAAAAAATGCAATTCTGAGTATCTTTTGAGCATTTCAATCGTTTCTGGATTCATTCTAAGTCATTTGATCTCAATAATCAATATTAAAACACTTTATACTGTCAAGTATATGATTCAATAATTATTTATTCTAAAAGATTGGATAATACATGGTAATTACACATATAAAGTGCGAATAATACAACTCTATCGTTGAAGCATTTCAATCGTTTCTGGATTCATTCTATGTCATTTTATTACAATAATCTACAATTAAACAATTTATACTATATAGAATATGATCCATGTGTTATTCATTCAAAAAGATTGGATTATACAAGTTATTTATGCATATAAAGTACAAATAATGCAATTCTGAGCAACGTTTGAGCATTTCAACCGTTTCTGGATGCATTCTATGTAATTTTATCACATTAATCAATATTTAAACACTTTATACTGTCTAGAATATAATTCAATAATTTTTTAATCAAAAATATTGGATAATACATGGTAATTACACATATAAATTGAGAATAATGCTATTCTGAGTATCGTTTGAGTATTTCAATTGTTTCTGGATTCATTCTATGTCATTTTATTACAAAAATCTACAATGAAACAATTTATACTGTATAGAATATGAACGATGTGTTATTTATTCAAAAAGATTGGATTATACAAGTTAAATATGCATATAAATTGCAGGTAATGCTATTCTGAGCAACGTTTGAGCATTTCAACCGTTTCAAGATGCATTCTATGTCATTTGATCACAATAATCAATATTTAAACAGTTTATTCTGTCTAGAATATGATTAAATAGTTATTTATTCAAATAGATTGGATAATACAAGGTAATTACGCATATAAAGTGCAAATAATGTGATTCTGAGCATCGTTGGAGCATTTCAATTGTTTCTGGATTCATTCAATGTCATTTGATCACAATAATCTACAATTATACTATTTATACTATATAGAATATTATTCATGTATTATTTATTCAAAAAGATTGGATTATACAACTTAATTATGCATATAAATTGCAGATAATGCTATTCTGAGCAATGTTTGAGCATTTTAACCGTTTCAAGATGCATTCTATGTCATTTGATCACAATAATCAATATTTAAACAGTTTACACTGTCTAGAATATGATTCAATAATTATTTATTCAAAAAGATTGGATAATACGTGGTAATTACACATATAAAGTGCAAATAATACAATTCTGAGCACTGTTTGAGCATTTCAATTGTTTCTGGATTTATTCTATGTCATTTGATCACAATAATCTACAATGAAACAATTTATAATGCATAAAATATGATCCATGTGTTATTTATTAAAAAATATTGTATTATACAAGTTAATTATGCATATAAAGTGCTATTAATGCAATTTTGATCTTTCTTTGAGCATGTCATTCTATTTCAATCATTTCTGTTTAATTTAATCAATTAAACTCTTTGGATTGTACATATACAGCGCAAATAATGCAATTCTGATCTTTCTTTGAGCATTTCAATCATTTCTGTTTGCATTCTATTTCTTAGGATTCATTCTATGTCATTTGATCAATAATCTAAACTTAAATTCTTTATACTGTATAGAATTTGATCCATGTGCTATTTATTCAAAAAGATTTTATCATACAAGTTCTTTATGCATATGAATTACATATAATGCAATTCTGAGCATTTCAATCGTTTCTGGATTCATTCAATGTCATTTAATCACAATAATCAATATTTAAATACTTTATTCTATCTAGAATATAATTTAATAATTATTTATTCAAAAATATTGGATAATACATGGAGATTACGCATATAAAGTTGAAATGATGCAATTCTGAGCATCGTTTCAGGATTTCAAACGTTGTTTGATACATTCTATGTCATTTGTTCTCAATAATCAATAATTTAACACTTTATACTATCTAGAATATGATTAAAAAGTTATTTATTCAAAAAGATTAGATTATACATGGTAATTACTCATATAATGTGCAAATAATGCAATTCTCAGAATTGTTGGAGCATTTCAATCGTTTCTGGATTCATTCTGGGTCATTTATTAAAATAATCTACAATTCAACTTTTTATAATGTATAAAATATTATCAATGTATTATGTATTCAAAAATATTGGATTATACAAGTTAATTATGTCACGTCCCGCACCGACGGGTCGCGGGGCGCGAGATGAGAACGGTATCTTCTGCACCCATCCGACGGCCGTCAACCTACGTCGCAACAGAAAAACAAAACAGAGTCAGGTACAAACCTCAGTAACCGGTTATTTAACGACGCAGCTTCTCTACATTTAATTATTATATCAAAATTCAATCAGATCGGATTAATCCACAAAACAAATAATATATTTTACGGAGATAATCGGGTTCAGACAGTCAATCAGTCACAGTGGTCCCTCCCCGATCTCAGGAGGATCAGGACCGGCCCCTCCCCGAACTCAAGAGGATCAGGGCTCAAAATTCAGATTCAATTCCATATCCAATTCCAAACTCCGATATCCCGTAAAATATACCAATCACAAAACAATAAACATATTCAATCAAAATCAAACGATAAATCGAATCAATCAAACAATACGAAATTAAATACAGAGAAGTCCGGTTACCTGACAGGACAGTCCAGATATCACGAACAGATCCAACTCAACTGCGACGTAGGACTCAGAATTTCAATCAACTAATCAATCAAATGAACAATTTTTCAGAAGCCATACGTGCTTTCGATCATTGTAAATTTCAACAGAGAAGGTTATATTGGAATTTCATTTTGGTGAATTTCATTCGGTGTAAAAAGGAAATAAAGGAATAAGGTTGAGGAATTTTCATTCGATGTGCATCCCATAAGAATGAATACTAAATGGTGCATGGAGCTAGCCACGTGGCAAATAATTAATGAGCATGAATGGAAAAATAGGACACGCAAGGTACATAAAGGTGCAGGTGGCAATTCAAGGCAATTGTTCATTTTCATTCGGTAACACAACTCAAACACTTTTGACTGGTCAAACATGTCAATTTTTGGTCAATTTTGGTCAAAATTCAGTCAAAGCGGTGGGGTGTTACAAATTATTCATAAAAATTGCAAATAATGCAATTCTGAATATCGTTTGACAATTTCAATTGTTTCTGGACTCATTCGAAGTCATTTGATCACAATAATTTAAATTTAAACTGTTTATACTGTCAGAATATTATTCTTATGTTATTTACTCAAAAAAAATTAGATTATATTAGGTAATTACCCATATAAATTGCAAATAATACAATTCTGAGCATCGTTTGAGCATTTCAATCGTTTCTGGATTCATTCTTTGTCATTTTATCACAATAATCTACAATTAAACTCTGTAAACTATAAAGAATTTGATCCATGTGTTATTTATTCTAAAAATTTGGATTATACAAGTTAATTATGCATATAAATTGCAAATAATGCAATTCTGAGCATCGTTTGTGCATTTCAATTGTAGCTGTATTCAGTGTAAAAAATTTAATCTTAATAATCTATATTTAAACTATTTATACTGTATAGAATATGATTCACAAGTTATGTATTCAAAAATATTGGATTATACATGGTAATTACGCATATAAATATGAATAATGCAATTTTAAGCATCGTTTGAGCATTACAATCGTTTCTGGATTCATTCTAAGTCATTCGATCACAATAATCTTAATTTAAACTGTTAATACTTTCTAGAATGTTATTCACATGCTATTTATTCAAAAATAACATGGTTATTATGTATATAAAATGCAAATAATACAATTCTGGAAATTATACTGTCTAGAATTTGATTCATAAGTTATGTATTGGAAAAGATTGGATTATGCATGGTAATTATGCATATAAAGTGCAAATAATGCAATTCTGAGCATCGTTTGGACATTTCAATTGTAGCTGTATTCAGTCTAAATAATTTGATCACAATAATCTACATTTTAACTGTTTATATTTTCTAGAATATGATTCACAAAGTTATGTATTCGAAAAGATTGGATTATGCAAGGTAATTACGCATATATAAAGTACATAATGAAATTCTGAGCATCGGTTGAGCTTTTAAATCGTTTCTAAATTCATTCCAAGTCATTTGATCACCATAATTTAAATTTAAACTGTTTATACTATTATTGATATTTTAATTATTCACAAAGATTTTATTATATTTGGTAATTGCAAATATAAAATGCAAATAATGCAATTCAGAGCATCGTTTGAGCATTTCTATCAATTCCGCATTCATTCTAAGACATTTGATCACAATTTACATTTAAACTATTTAAATCCAGAATATAATTCACATGTTATTTATTCAAAAAGTTTGGATTATACATGGAAATTACGCATATAAAGTGCGAATAATTCAATTCTGAGCATCGTTTGAGCATTTCAATCGATTATGCATTCATACTAAGTCATTTGATCATAATAATCTACAATTGTACTATTTATACTGTCTAGAATATGATTCACAAGTTATGAAGTAAAAAAGATTGGATTATAAATGGTAATTACGCATATAAATTGCAAATAATGAAATTCTGAGTATCGTTTGAGCATTTCAACCGTTTTCGCATTCATTCTAATTTATTTGATCACAATAATCAACATTTAAACTGTTTATACTGTCTAGAATATGATTCAAATGTTATTTATAAAAAAAGATTGGATTATACAAATATAAAGTGCAAACAAAGCAATTTTGAGCATTGTTTGAGAATTTAAATCGTTAATGTATATATTCTAAGTTATTTGATCACAACAATCTATATTTAAAAATTTTATACTGTCTAGAATATGATTCATATGTTATTTATTCAAAACGATTTGATTATACCTGTTAATTACGCATATAAATTGCAAATAATGCAATTCTGAACATCGTTTGAGGATTTCAATTGTTTCTGTTTTAATTCTAAGTCATTTGATCAACAGTCTACATTTAAACTATTTATACTATCTAGAATATGATTCATATGTTATTTATTAAAAAAATATTGGATAATACATGGCCATTACACATATAAATTGCAAATAATGCAATGCTGAAAATTGTTTGAACATTTCAATCGTTTCTGTATTCATTCTAAGTCATTTGACCACAATAATCTACATTTAATCTATTTGTACTGTCTATAATATTATTCACTTGTTATTTATTCTGAATAATTGGATTATACATGCTAATTATGCATATAAAGTTCAAATAATGCAATTCTGAGCAACGTTTGAGTATTTCAATTGTATCTTTATTCAGTCTAAATAGTTTGATCACAATAATCAACATTTAAGCACTTTATAATGTCTAGCATATGATTCATATGTTATTTATTCAAAACAAATTGGATTATACATGGTTATTACGCATATAAAGTGTAAATACTGCAATTTGGAGCATCGTTTGAGCATTTCAATCGTTGCTGGATTCATTCTAAGTCATTTGATCACAACAATCTACATTTAAACTCTTTATAATGTCTAGAATTATATTCATATGTTACTTCTACAAAGAAATTGAATTCTACATGGTAATTACACATATATATTGCAAATAACGCAATTCTGAGTATCGTTTGAGCATTTCAATTGTTTCTGGATGCATTCTAAGTCATTTGATCAAAATAATCTACATTTAAACTGTTTATATTGAATAGAATTGGATTCGTTTGTGATTTAATCAATAAGATTGGATTATACATGGTAAATGGTAATTACGCGTATAACGTACAAATATTGCAATTCAGAGCATCGTTTGAGCATTTCAATAGTTTATGGATTCGTTCAAAGTCATTTGATCACAATAATCTACATTTAAACTCTTTATATAGTCTAGAATAGGATTCCTTTGTTATTAATTGAAAAAGATTGGATTTTACATGGTAATTATAGATATAAAGTGCAAATAATGCAATTCTGAGCATCATTTCAGCATTTCAATCATTTCTGGACTCATTTTTAATCATAATAACCTACATGTAAACTCTTTATTCTATCTTGAATTTGATCCATATGTTATTTATTCAAAAATATTGGATTATATCTTGAATATGATCCATATGTTATCTTGAGCATTTCATATGTTACTCATATAATGTGCAAATAATGCTCTTCTGAGCATCATTTGCCCATTTCAATCGATTTTGGATTCATTCTATGTTATTTGATCACAATAATCTACAATTAAACTCTTTATACTGTCTAGAATATGATTCAAATGTTATTTCTGTAAAAATATTGGATTATACATGGCAATTAAGCACATCTATTGCAATTTTGTGCATCGGTTGAGCATTTCATCGTTTCATTATTCATTCTAAGTCATTTGATCACAATAATCTACATTTAAAATGTTTATACTGTCTATAATATGATTCATATGGTATTTATTCAAAAATATTGGATTATCCATGGTAATACGCACATAAAGTACAAATAATGCAATTCTGAGCATCGTTTGAGCATTTCAATCATCTTTGTTTCATTATAAGTCATTTTATTATAATAATCTACATTTTAACTCTTTAGTCTTTATACTGTCTATATTATGATTCATATGTTATTTATTCAAAAAGATTGGATTGTACATGGTTATTATGCATATAAATTTCAAATAACGCAATTCTGAGCATTGTTTGAACATTTCAATTGTTTCTGGATTCATTGTAACTCATTTGATCACAATAATCAATATGTAAACTCTTTATACTTTAAAAATAAGTTGTTAGTTTTTGAAAAAGATTGGATTATACAAGGTAATTTCGCAAATAGTGTAAATCTAAGTATCGTTTGAACATTTAAAACCGTTTATATATTCATTCTAAGCCATTTGATCTGAATAATCTTCATTTAAACTCTTTATACTGTCTACAATACGATTGATATGGTATTTATTCAAAAAGATTAATCATACATGGTAATTACGCATATAAATTACAAATAATGCCTTTTGAGCATCGTTTAAGCATTTTAATCGTTTCTGTATTCATTCTAAGTCTTTTCATCTTAATAATCTACATTTAAAATCTATACTATGTCTATAAAATGATTAATATGTTGTTTATTAAAAAAATATTGGATTATACATAACAATTACGCATATAAATTGCAAATAACGCAATTCTGAAATTCGTTTGATAATTTCAATCGTTTTTGGATTCATTGTAAGTCATTTGATCACAATAATCTACATTAAAATTCTTTATACTGTCAAGAATAGGATTCATTTGTGATTTATTCAAATAGATTGGATTATACATGCCAATTACTAATATAAAGTGCAAATAATGCAATTCTGATCATCATTTGAGCATTTCAATCATTTCTATATTCATTCTAGGTCATTTGATCACAATAATCAACTTTTAAACTCATTATTCTGTCTAGTATATGATTCATAGGTCACTTATTCAAAAAGATTGGATTATATTTGTTAATTACGCATATAAAATGCAAATTGGTGCAATTCTGAGCATCATTTGAGCATTTCAATCGTTTATGGATTCATTTTAAATCATTTGATCACGATAATCAACATTTAAACTCTTTATACTGTCAATAATATGATTCATATGTCATTTATTTAAAAAGATTGGATTATACATGATAATTACGCATATAAAAAGTAAATAATGCAATTCAGAGCATCCTTTGAGCGTTTCAAACGTTTCTGGTTTCGTTCTAAGTCATTTGATCACAATAATATACAATTAAACTCTTTATACTTTGTAGAATATGATACACATGTTATTTATTAAAAAATATTGGGTTATACATGGTAATTACGCGTATAACGTGCAAAATATTGCAATTCTGATCACCATTTGAGCATTTCAATCATTTCTGTATTCATTCTAATTTATTCGATTACAATAATGTACATTTAAACTATTTTTACTGTCTATAATATGATTCATATGTTATTTATTCAAAAATATTGGATTATACAAGGTAATAACGCTTATAAAATGCAAATAATATAATTCTAAGCATCGTTTGAGAATTTCAATCATTTCTGGATTCATTCTAAGTCATTTCATCACAATAATCTAACTTTAAACTCTTTATACTGTCTAGAATATGATTCATATGTTATTTATTCAAAAACATTTGATTATATATCGTAATTACACACATAAATTGTGAATAATGCAATTCTGAGTATCGTTTGAGCATTTCAATCGTTTTTGTATTCATTTGAAGTCATTTGATCACAATAATCTATATTTAGTCAATTTTACTGTCTATAATATTATTCACATATTATTTAATCAAAAAGATTGGATTAAACATGGTAATTACGCATATAAAGTGCTAATAATGCTATTCTGAGAATCATTTGAACATTTCAATCATTTCTGTATTCCTTCTAATTTATTTGATTACTAAACTCTTTGTACTGTCCATAATATGATTCATATATTATTTATTCAAACACATTGGATTATACATGGTAATAACGCTTATAAAGTGCAAATAATGCAATTCTGAGCATCGTTTGAGCATTTCAATAATTTCTGGATTCATTCTAGGTCATTTGATCACAATAATCTACATTTTAAACTCTTTATATTGTCTATAATATGATTCATATGTTATTTATTCAAAAATATTTGATTGTACATCGTAATTACGCATATAAATTGTAAATAATGCAGTTCTGAGTATCGTTTGAGCATTTCAATCGTTTTTGTATTCATTCTATGTAATTTAATCACAATAATCTATATTTAATCAGTTTTTACTGTCTATAATATTATTCACATGTTATTTATTCTAAAAGATTGGATTAAACATGGTAATTACGCATAGAAAGAACAAATAATGCAATTCTGAGCATCGTTTGAGCATTTCAATCATTTCTGCATTCATTCTAAGTCATTTGATCACAAAAGTCTACATTTAAACTCTTTATACTGTCTAGAATATGATTCATATGTTATTTATATAAAAATATTTGATTATACATCGTAATTGCGCATATAAATTGTAAATAATGCAATTCTGAGTATTGTTCGAGCATTTCAATAGTTTTTGTATTCATTCTAAGTCATTTAATCACAATAATCTATATTTAATCAATTTTTACTGTCTATAATATTATTCATATGCTATTTAATAAAAAAAATTAGATTATACGTAATAATTTCGCATATAATTTGCGAGTAATACAATTTTGAGCATCGTTTCAGGATTTCAATCGTTTCATGATTCATTCTAAGTTGCTTTTCTGCAATATAATGAATGATGTACTGGCCCACCTGTCATTGGTTGGGGAACATTCTTGAGACACTACCTGGGCAGTGGCACTACCTTGGTACTAACTGCTAAGCCTTCGAGAGTTCTAAAACTCAATCATAGTTTAAAGTGTAGATTAAAGTTAAGTAGAAATGTTATGTTAAAATTAACTTCGGCCCGGAAATCTTAATTAGAAAGAAATGTTATGTTAAGTTAAATATTAAATATAAAGTTAAGTCGCAGGACGCATCATCATAAAATTTTAGTGAATTAGGAAAAAAAAAAAGTGGTGGAAGCAATCTAGACTACAAATCTGATATTGCTGCATGTTATTAATTATTTTTTCATTTATATTTGTATGAAATTGATATACATCACGACTTTGTGATTTAATGAGATCTACAACATACCCTATTTCTAACGTAATTTAAGATCTTGTTTTGGTTAATTGTAAGTTAAGAAGAAAGAAGTAAACTAAAAGGAATGGACAAGAATAATACAATAATCTTGTTATCTCATTCCTTCTGTTAATTCTAGTTTGGAGAGCAATTAAAAATAAAGGTAAAGAGAATTCAACAGGTTCAAAATGTAATTAAGGAATTCCACAAACAAGGTGTAAGAGTCTGGACCTTTCTGATATTTTATGAATTCCTTTAAAATTAATAATATTGTTTTAAGGAAGTCTAATAAACAAACTAGCTCAACCAAAAATGTATTCTATATCTATTTGTGGAGAAAATGACATGTGTGGCTCGGTCCGAGTTGGGCTGAACTCGGACCGAGTTGAACCACACCCCTTTGGCTCGGTCCGAGTTGGCTTGAACTCGGTCCGAGTTGGACTTTCTGACTTTCCTTTTTATGATTTATGCATATATGGAAATGTAATAAAAAGAAATATTAGCCTACCTATTATAAAGGAGGCGCCTCCCTCTTCCTTTCTGACCTATCTTCTTCCCCAATTCTCCCTTGTACTCCATTATTATTGAAAAGAAATAAAAAAAGTGATGGTGTGTGTGCGTGTGGATGTAGGTACGATTTCGTACTGAACCACGTTAAATATTGTGTCTTTCTGTGATTGTTCTTTAAGTTTACATGGTATCAGAGCAGTAGATCTTGACTACTGTGTGTTTTTTATCCCTGTGCGAGTTACTGCACAGTTGCTACTTCGTCTCTGTGCGAATTACTGCACAAATCTTACCGAAACTTCAACCAGAACCTTTAATACCCCTCACCACGATTTAAACCATGAGTAACCCTAATGATTCAATCCCTAAAACCCCTATCCCTGATCCTAATCCACTAGATCCGATGACCCTTATTCAAAGCTTGAATAACACCTTGTCCCAATTGCTTACACAACCGAGACCTCCATCAAACACTCAAAGCCAAGAGGGGTTCACCTCCGCGATGTCGATCAAGTTAGATGGGTCGAACTTCTACCTTTGGTCGCAGATGCTGCAGATGAAACTCAACGGGCGAGATAGATTGGGTCACCTTGATGGGTCAACTCGGCCAAAGCCTTCAGACGAGGAAGCTTATAAACGATGGTCGGTGATGGATTCTCAGGTGAAAGATTTCATGATTAACTCTATGGACTCATCACTAATAGGTACCTTCTTACCTTACTCTACTGCACAAGAGGTATGGGATGCAGTCAACACCTCTTACTTTGATGGTAGTGATTTGTCTCAAATTCTGGATCTCAAAAGAAAAATTAGTAAAGTCAAACAAAATGGTGAATTGGTCCAGAATTTTTACAGTACTCTACAAGGGTTATGGAAGGAATTAGACACTCGTAGACCTAATCCTATGGAATGCCATCATGATATTGAAAAGTACCAGAAATTGGTTCAAGAAGATAGGGTACTGACTTTTTTAGATGGTTTAGATGATAAATTGGATCTGATCAGGGCGAGTGTTCTCCAAATTAATCCCCTCCCTACCGTAGAAGAGGCATTTGCCTTGGTAAGGAAGGAGGAAAGGCGACAAATGGTCATGTTGAATGGGGGTGAAGTTGGGGACAGTTCCTTGGCTATGGTGGCAAAAACTCAACCCTTGAACCTCCAGAAGTCTAACTATCCTCCAAAACCAAACAACAAAAAACCCGTACCACCTGGAGGGTGTACCCATTGTAAAAACCCAAAGCACTCTGTGGAGCAGTGTTTCAAATTGATTGGTTATCCAGACTGGTGGGAGGAGAATAAGAAAAAAAGGCAAGGGAAGGCACATATGACAGAAGCCCAGGCCACAGAAGTAAAGACCCTACCAGCTGCAAATTTAGCCAGTTTAAGTTCTGGAACACTGTCTATTTTGCCCTCTGTCGAGAGGAATGAAGGTAAAGTTTTTGCATTAAACACTTCTAGTACTGACTGTTCTTGGATTATTGATTCAGGGGCAACTGATCACATGACCTACAACAGGGAAGACTTGGTAAGAAAATCTGTTCCAAGAAGAAATGAGATTGTTAATGCAAATGGAGAAGTTTATCCAGTCACAGGGGCTGGAGAAGTTCAATTTTCCTCATCCTTAACTCTTTCAAATACACTCTTGGTTCCCTCTCTTTCATCCAAACTCTTGTCTGTAGGACAGTTATGTGAAGACCTAAATTGTGTAGTACTCATGTATCCTGGATTTTGTCTTTTTCAGGACCTCTTGACGAAGGAAATTCTTGGTCGTGGTACTAGAAGAGGAGGACTGTATCATTTAGAAGACTTGGCTGCTGGACATGCACATTTATCTGCTGGTTTACACTCAAGTAGGAAGTCTTCTATTTGGATATGGCACAGGCGATTGGGTCATCCATCTTTTGGGTACCTAAGAAAACTTTATCCTAGTTTGTTTTCTGGTTTTGAGAATGAGATATTTGATTGTGATGTGTGTATCAAATCTAAGAGCCATCGAGCTCATTTTGGAAAAATTTTGGATGATGATAATAATAATAGAGTTCCTTTTGATTTGATTCACTCTGATGTTTGGGGACCTTCCCCGGTTGACTCTCTAGTAGGAAATAGATGGTTTGTCTTATTTGTTGATGATAGTACTAGAATGACTTGGGTTAATGTGGTAAAACATAAAACTGATGTGCCACTTGCCATTACTTCCTTCATTACCATGGTGAAAAATCAGTTTGATAAGAATGGCAAGGTTTTTAGGAGTGATAATGGCAAGGAATTTGTCAACAAAACACTAGGAGAGTTCTTTAAAACCAATGGGATTATACATGAAACTAGCTGTGTAGGTACACCTCAACAGAATGGTAGGGCAGAGCGTAAGAATAGGCAAATCCTAGAAATGACTAGAGCAATGATGCTAGAAAATAATGTTCCTCATTCTTATTGGGATCATGTTGTTACCTCATCGGTGTATTTGATTAATAGATTACCTTCTGCTGCTCTTAAATTTCAAACACCATTGCAAAAACTCTCAGCCTACCATGTGATTCCTTCAGTACTCAATATCCCACCCAAAGTGTTTGGCTGCGTGGCCTATGTCCACATACAAAAACATCTGCGCTCAAAACTTGATCCGTGTGCTGAAAAATGTGTGTTCATAGGCTATGGTCAACATCAAAAGGGCTATAGGTGCATGAATCCATCCTCTAGAAAAGTCTATACCACCATGGATGTGACATTTATTGAAAATGAAGGGTATTTCTGTAAAAACCAGACTCATTCTCAGGGGGAGAGTGTGATAGACAATGAACTCTGGTTCGATGCAGTGAGAAATGATGTTTTTGGGTCGAAATCTGAGATTTTCCAAAATGACCCTGTTCAACTCGGTCCGAGTTTGACTCATCTCGGTCCGAGTTCAACCCATCTCGGTCCGAGTTTAGATCATCTCGGTCCGAGTTCGACCCATCTCGGTCCGAGTTCGGGCCATCTCGGTCCGAGTTCGACTCATCTCGGTCCGAGTTCAACTGAATGTGAGCATTTGAATCTAGAAATGGACCCACTGGTTAACTCGGGTCCATCTGAAGAAAGTTTGGAAAGTGAAGATGAAGAAATGATACAGTCTCCTACTTCACCACATGATCAATTTCCTGAGTCAGAGGTAAGTATTTCTGAACCTGTTACTACTAATCATAGTTATCAGTTACCTTTCAGAATCAACAGAGGCATGCCACCTAAAAGATACAGACCAGATGAGAGTGGTGAAGGCAGGTATGCAATGGCAAATTTCATGACTATGTCTCACATGCCAGAATCTGTGAAGGAATTTGACAGAACTCTTGCATCAGTTCACATTCCAAACAACCTGAATGAAGCCCTTGCTGATAAAAAATGGGTAGATGCAATGAAGACAGAAATGGATGCTCTTGAGGAGAATAATACTTGGGAATTGGTGGACAGACCGAGAGATAGAAAAACAGTAGGTTGTAGGTGGATATTTACAGTAAAATGTGGTCCCACTGGAGCAATTGATAGGTATAAAGCTCGGCTGGTTGCAAAAGGCTACTCTCAGACATATGGAGTAGATTATCAGGAGACATTTTCACCAGTAGCCAAACTCAATACAGTCAGAATACTTTTGTCCATTGCAGCAAATCAGAACTGGCCATTACATCAATTCGATGTGAAGAATGCATTTCTTCATGGTGACATAGATGAGGAGATTTATATGGATATTCCACCAGGATATACTCACTCAAGTAACCGTTCACTTGTATGCAGATTGAAGAAGGCACTATATGGTTTGAAACAATCCCCAAGAGCTTGGTTTGGTAGATTTTGCAGTGCCATGAAAGGATATGGATATACCCAAAGTGATGCAGATCATACCTTGTTCTTTTGTAAGAATAAGGAAAAAATTGTGATTTTAATTATATATGTTGATGACATGATAATCACAGGAAATGATGCTGAAGGAATTCAAGGCCTTGAGAAGAAACTTTCCCAAGAATTTGAAATGAAGAATCTGGGAGGATTGAAGTATTTTCTAGGAATTGAAGTTACACGCAGCAATGAAGGTATATCTTTATCTCAGAGAAAGTATGTACTGGACTTACTAGCTGAAACAGGTATGTTGGATTGCAAACCTGTGGACACACCAACCAAACAGAACAACAAGCTAGGAATTTTCCCTGATCAGGTACTAACCAATAAGGAACAATATCAAAGATTGGTAGGAAGACTTATCTACTTGTCACACACTCGACCTGATATTGCCTATGCCGTGTCTGTGGTAAGTCAGTTTATGCATAATCCCAGTGAACACCACATGGAAGCTGTTATGTGGATTCTAAGATATCTCAAGGGATCTCCAGGACGAGGTATTTTTTTCAAAAGAAATGGACATCTTCAAGTTCATGGATATACAGACTCTGACTGGGCAGGAGATGTAACTGATAGAAAGTCTACATCTGGGTACTTCACTTTTGTTGGTGGCAATTTGGTTACTTGGAGAAGTAAGAAGCAGAAGGTAGTGGCATTGTCAAGTGCTGAAGCTGAGTTTAGAGGAATTGCTAAGGGACTGCAAGAGTTACTGTGGATTAAAAGGGTACTCAAGGATCTTGGCTTCTATGAATGTGAAGAAATGAAACTGTTTTGTGATAACAAGGCTGCCATTGCTATATCACAGAATCCGGTGCAGCATGATAGGACCAAGCACATTGAAGTAGATCGACATTTTATCCGACAGAACATTGAAGAAGGAGTAATTAGCATTCCTCATGTAAGAACGGAAGAGCAACTTGCAGACATACTAACTAAGGGTGTGTCTAGTACTAATTTTCATGAAGCAATTAACAAGTTGGGCATGCGAAATATCTACCTGCCAACTTGAGGGGGAGTGTGGAGAAAATGACATGTGTGGCTCGGTCCGAGTTGGGCTGAACTCGGACCGAGTTGAACCACACCCCTTTGGCTCGGTCCGAGTTGGCTTGAACTCGGTCCGAGTTGGACTTTCTGACTTTCCTTTTTATGATTTATGCATATATGGAAATGTAATAAAAAGAAATATTAGCCTACCTATTATAAAGGAGGCGCCTCCCTCTTCCTTTCTGACCTATCTTCTTCCCCAATTCTCTCTTGTACTCCATTATTATTGAAAAGAAATAAAAAAGTGATGGTGTGTGTGCGTGTGGATGTAGGTACGATTTCGTACTGAACCACGTTAAATATTGTGTCTTTCTGTGATTGTTCTTTAAGTTTACACTATTTTTTTTTTCCATCTCCGCATACAGAATATTTGTACAAGCAGACCCAATTTAATTAGATTCTGGAGCAAAATAAAAGGCAGTGGTGACACTTGACTCCAAATAATAGTATTTATACTAAAGGAAAAATGGAAAGAGACTATATAGTGAGTTCCAGCAAAAACAGGAATCCTATTGATCAAGCATACCAGTAGAAGAACTTCATATTTCTCTATAACTAACGTTGTTCTACAATAACAAATAATATAGAAGCCCCTCTGGAAAAAGAAAAAGAGGACCAAAAATTGAAAACTTGCAACCACATCCATGTAGATGTGTTTCAAAATGCGTGCACAGCTTTGTTGCCTACAGAAATAAAATTGTGGAGTTAACTGCCCTTTTTTATAAGAGCTACAATAAATACCTTTTAATAACTAGACAAAACCATATGTAATTTCTGGAGCTCTTTCTGTTGACAGCCGCTGTCAATGTAGTCTAAAAAAACAAATTCCTGGAGCTCTTGTGGTTTAGTCATTTGTGGTAGGACTAAAACAAGACATTTGTCCGTGCAGCGATGAACACAACAAGAAAGTATAACTTAGTAAGGAATTATAAGTTTATAACTAAACTGGTAAAAAAAGTATGAACAAAGAAAGCACACGCCAGGTCAGAGGAGGCTCTGGTATAGAAATCATTCAATAATTTCGTTGCTGGGAATAGGTTCTGATTTTTTTCAGCTAGTTTTGAGTTTTGAGCAGCCTCGGACTGCCCGATTCAGGTACTTTTTATACTTAGTATCGCCAAGCTAGGAAAAAAACTGTTTTTTTTTTACATAAAAATAAGGGTCTTTGCCCTTATCTTTTTATTAAAAAAGTAAAGTTTTACAAATTAGCCAGCGGCTAAAATAAAAGTAAAAATTATGCAGCGAAAAGCAAAAGATAAAACTGGTGAGGGATTACATAGGGACCAAAGCGGAAAAAGGAAAAAAGAAGGATAGAGAAGACGTGAAAAACTAAGAAACTGAAAATTGAAAAGCTCAACAAAATTCAGTCCATAAGGATCAATCAATGCTGAATCCCTAACCCCCAATATGGACTTAATTATGATGTTAATTTATACCAATAAGATTTTTTATCATTTCAGTTCACATTTTAAAACTTTGCAACTATTTTTTTTTTTAGAGAACTACCAAGTAGAAAAGAAAACTTTGCAACTATTGACAGGAGGAAATCAGGATGCCACTTTGATCATCAACATGGGGTGGTCACCGTACCAAATTGTATTAAATCACTTTCCCTGCAAATTAGAATCTGGCCCTCTCGCTCCAATTTTTTGTGCCTAAGCTCAAGTTCCTTATTTCTATCAGTGGTTTCCTATTTGTCTTAACTGTTTCCTTAAGTCCAAAATTAGACAATATTACAACGAATAGAACAAAATCTATTTTTTTTTTCTTTGTTTTTTCCCCTGTTAATATTCTCATCCTTTACCATGACTTAAAAGCCTTCTTCTCAGCTAGTTAAAGTCCTGCACACACACACACACACAAAAAAGAAATTATTTTCAAGTGAAATTCATAATATAGTGCAATAAGCCTGTCAATAATTAGCAAACCTATTACAAAATCAAAGTTCAATTATTGGGATCCACTCTGAATAAAAAGGAATTCAATTGCTAACAGAAAAGAAAAAAATGAGCCTGTATCAAGAAACAGATACTTGTTTTCTGTTACGCTGAAGATTTGTATAATCTTTAGGACTGTAAGGAAGGGACGTGGTTCTGAAATTCAAAATCTAACTCGGACTGTTGGTCATAGGAGTCAAATCGGATGACTCGGAAAAACTCAGGTGCCTCGGATTAGAAACTCGGATTTTTTACAAAAAACTTATTTTATACTTTGAAACTTAGAAAAATATACGAACATGTTAAGATCTTCACAATTTAGTTAAAAAAACCTAAATAATAGAAGTATGAAACAAACAAAAATATGAAAATAATACAATTATGGAACCGGAGGCAGCTACATTTCAAGTTCTTTTGGAAAATACAATTTTGAAAACTAGTAAATTGAGACTTCATGACTTATAATAAAGCTTGTTCAGTAAAAAATAAAATTTTTATGAAGACATACTTGTTAAACCATTTTAAAATATCAATTAAAATATTAGAGTACGAAATTTAGTTGTACAAACTTGAGTGAGCTCCGAAGAAATTTATTCAAATTCTTATATGAGTTAAATGGTGACAGAACTTTAAGCCACGCATAAAATACTTTGTGCACACAAGTTGTGCTCATTAGGTAAATCATTCAATAAGTAACGTTTTAAAAAACATTGTTTAAACGACATTTTTTTTTTCAGAAATAGCGGTATTTTGTAGCCAACCGCACGCACGAATGACAAAAGATACACATCTCATGTGAACAAAAATGATAAAATAACGTTCTTTCGCCGATTAAACATAAAAAAATTGTGTATTTTTCACCTATTAAACATAAAAAATTTGTATTTTTTCGCTGATTAAACGAGTACAATAACAAAAGACATATCGTGTATTGAGAACATAGTGTATTTGGTACATATCGTGAATAAAATGCTTAGAGATGTTCAATATCGTGTACCACAGCCTCTCTAAGTACAATATCGTGTACCAATCATCTATACAAATGTAGTATCGCACACAATAATACATATGAGTTTGATATAGATATTCACCGAAAAGACACGGTACCGTTAAATTAACTCCGGATCATCATACCGAAAAAAAAAACATTTTAAAAACTTCATATTTTTAGAACGGCTTGCGCGCGCATAGTATAAAAAGAAGAGACTGAAATAAAATAAAAAAGAAAATGAAATGAAAAAAATGGATCACTTGGTTTTGACCAATAAGAACGGTCGCAATTTCGATCATAACTATATCTGATTGAAACTCTTGTCACAGTCCTGCCGACCAGATAGAAAACATCAAAATTCAAAAGGTGAAAAAGGATTAATTTGTCGCTTCTTTTTGTTGAGGATAGCCACCTGACAAGTAACATGTCACTTACCACAAAAAGAGGCTTTTGTAACGGGTCGTGAAAGACACCGCGCGAAAAAAAAAACAATCCAATTTGCAACGATTTTAAAAAAAAAAAACAATTTGGAACGATTTTTAAAAAAAACCGTTATGATTTTTCCGTCACAGAAAAAAAAATCTGTAAACCCTTCTGTAACGGTTTTTATTTAAAACCCGTTACAGAACCTAATTTGCTCTCCTGTAACGGTTTTTTTAAAAAAACCGTTATAGTTTCGGGTCGAAATAAAGACTACGGACCCTTTATTTCTCCGATCGACCCAGCCCTCTCCTTCATTTCGGGTGTGTTTGGATGAGCCATGAATAAGGAATAAGAATAAAAAATTTCGGTATGCGTGCTTATTCAAATTCCTTATTCTTATACTATGGTTTTGTTAGTATAAGAATAAGGGCCCAAATTCCTTATTCTTGTGTTGTTTGGGTTGCACAATAATAAGAATAAGCACGCATACCGAAATTTCTTATTCTTATTCCTTATTCTAAGCTTATCCAAACACACCCTCATGTTTTTCTTCCCCTCGATCTCTCTGCCGCCTCTTTGCCTCGCTCGATCGCCCCACTCTCGCTAGCAGGACGAGAAATCACCACCAACCTCTTTATTTTCCAAACCCTAGCCATCTCTGCTCCGTCCAATCTGATCTGCACTCGGCGCTCGCCGCCTTCTCGCAAACCCTATCACGAAATCAGTCCATCATCCCACCCAACCCATCGTCGCTTGTAGATCCGTCAGCGGCGCTGGTGGTCGGGTCTCTTGCTGATTTGTCACCTATTCCTAGCTTTGCCTACTACCTCTATGGTCGCCTTGTCCTCAGCAACGGTGAAGGCTAAGCACTGCCGAAGGTTGAGAAGTTGGTTGCAACGACTAGGCGAGATGGTGGCTGCAACGACGAGGCAAAGCGAGGTAGTGCTTCTCTTCTTCCCATTTTAGTCCCTTTCTTCTTCTTTATTGACTTATTTATTTATTATTGTGACTTTTATCTTGATCAAATTCGGTGCAAATACTTTTACTGGAATTCGTTTATGCTTACATATTAGGAGGTTTGAATCTTATGAAATGATTTTATTGTCAGATTCGGTGTTAATAATTTGCTGATTAATGAGTATTCAAGTGTTTTAGGGGTTTTTCGTGCATCAATTTGGGAATGCATGACTAGTAATTTTGATTTTTGTTCTTGAGTATATTTTGGTAATATTTAGAGATTGACATTGTATTGTTATCCTCAGTAGTTGCTAATTTTGGTAGTAATTGATAAATGTCAAGGGAATAGCTTTTTGTCCTCACTACACCGCTTAATCTCTACTTGAGGGGTGAACCAGTCAGAAATCTGGAACTAAACTTTTATTTATTTCTGAATAAATTAGATGTTCTGGAATAAAGATTCAGATAAAAAAAATGGAGATTTCTCATTTGTGATTTGTGAAAGCTGATGTTAAGTTTCCATATCATTTAACTTTGATGCATGAACACAGATTGGAACTAGATCAAGAGCATGCATGGAGATTAAATGCTCAATATGGCGTATTTCTAAGGGAGGTGGATCATATTATTCATGAGGAGCTACTCAATTATGGCAGGACTTAGAGTCAAATGCTCAATATGGCTTATTTCAAGGATGACTCAATTGCAAAAGGTACTTATTTATCAAATTACCATTTGAGTGCTAATTCTTAAATTTATTAGCAATTAGTTATGGCTTTGAGTACAAGAACCAGAATGTCTGGCATTGTATTATTCTTGATTCTTTTTATATGTTAATAGATCTTGGGACTATTCAGCATGGTTCTTATATAGAGGAGAGACTATACGCCAAGCTTTCATGGTCAGATATCTTTAGCAACTTGCTTGAGCTTTTTCCATCTTTAAATTTATGTCAGGACATTCATTCTCATGTTCCTTTAGTACTATATTGGATGAACCAATCATAGTTCTGACTTCACTTTTTTGTTCTCTAGAGTATCATGCATTTATATAGCTTTGTAGTAGTTATAGTTGAAATAATCACATTGTTATTGTCACACTGAACCCTGCATCTTTAATTATCATAAAAAAAAGAATTGCAAAATATTTTACTATAGAGATTGGCAACAGAGAAGAATAAGAAAGTATTTTTTTTTATGGTCTGATCAAGGACACAACTAATACGATTCTATTTTGTAAATTCGAGCAATTACAAGTTGACATAGATTGTCGAGCAAACGGAAGCCGTGTCGGATGGATGAAAGTCGTGGTCGAGCAACCGAAAGCCTACCAGTCCTGGGCCACAAATGGGCTTGGGCTCATCCAGTGTGAGTACTGGGCCAGCAGAAATGAAAAATATGAAAATTGACAAAAAACAGAAAAGACCTATGGAAGTGAATGAAAATAGTATGGTTGTTCTAAGTATTGAAGGAGGTTCACACAACAAAAATGACATGGCAGGACATGATGATAACCAACATTTAAATTGCAAAAGGGCCAGGGAGACGATCCCCAACTCGTCTCCAAATTTCCAATGAATGTCATTTCTTGGAATTGCTGCGGCATAGAAGGCTCGCGAAGAAAACAATTCCTGAAAGATTTGTTACATGCAACTAAGGCTGCCTTTGTTTTTCTATCTGAGACAAAAGCCTCCTATTGTAAGATGTCACGATTTTTTAGATCAGTAAGAGGGTATAATTATCATATCATTCCAGCAAGAGGGCTTTCAGGGGGATTATGTCTTGCATGGCAAGAGGGGATGGATGTACAGATATTGCATGACTCGCAACACTTCATCTGTGCTCAAATCACAACCAAAGATAAACCACCTTGGATTTTAATTGGAGTTTATGGAGATCCAAAGCATAACCAGAACAGACTTTTGTGGCAACAACTCTCATATATCATCAGTACTTATGGCAAAGTGTGTCTCATGGGGGACTTTAATGAGATACTTAAAGGAGATGAGAAGTTTGGAGGTAGTCAGAGACTGAAACAAAACACAATACAGCTCCAAAACTTTGTCTTCAACAGCGGATTGGTTGATGTAGGCTTTAAAGGACCAGCTTACACATGGACAAATAAAAGAGAAACTTCTCAGGAAATTTACCAGAGGTTAGATAGGGTGTTGGTCACCACTGATTGGCTTCAGTTGTACCCAAATGCGTATGTGAATCATCTGCCTATGATACATAGTGATCACTGTCCCATTCTTCTGAGAATTATGAAACCCCCGGATAGATCCAATGTCTTTAGAATAGAAAACTGGTGGCTCATGGATCAAGGGTTTCAGAATGCATGGAGGGAACAATAGAATAATACAGAGGGTCTGGATTGGAAGAGTAGATGGCTGTCTATTAAAGGTTGTATGAAAAAATGGGTTGCTAAGAATCCTACACCCAAGAAAAAGCTAGAACTGTTGGCAAACAAAATTCAGAAAGTGCGATCAGTTCACCCTACCATCAGAGACCACAGTATGGAAGAGGCACTACTTAAAGAATATGAGGCGGTTGAGGACCAACATGAGCAATATTGGAGGCAGAGAGCCAGGTTGGAGAGGACAAACATGGGAGATAGGAATACAAAATTTTTTCATACTGTTGCTACCAATAGAAGGAGACATAACCTCATTACTATGGTGCAAGATGAAGAGGGGCTCTTAACAGGTAATGAAAACATTATAAGAAAGCAGTTTGTTGAGTACTTCAAGGAGTTATACAATCCAGAGGTCCCACACATGGAAGGAAATGAACTTGTTAACGATACTGTCTTGGATATGTCCAGTGACATTTTTTGGCAAGAATTGGGTCAAGATGTGGGACCGATGATTCAACATTGTGCTCATGCATCCTTAAACAAATTGCCTGACTATCATGAGGTGAAGAAAGTGTTGTTCCTAATGGGTCCTGATAAAACAGCAGGCCCAGATGGCATCACAGCAAGATTATATCAGCAAAACTGGGATATTATTAGGAATGACCTGGTGCAACAGATTCGAAAAATTTTTCTGGATGAGTCAGTGCCTACAGATTGGCTAAAATGTTCAGTAATCTTGATCCCAAAAATTGATGAGCCTGAACTGCCCTCTCAATACAGACCTATAAGCATAGAAAATGTTATTTACAGGCTGGTAATGAAAATACTTGCATACAGGCTCAGACCACATATCAAGAAGATTATTTCCACTGAACAAAATGCTTTCATTAAAGGGAGGTGTATTGCTGACAATGTGGTGCTGGTAAAGGAGGTCCTTCAATCTTTCAAGCAAAAAAATTTCAAAAAGGTTGTGTTCATGCTGAAGGCAGATGTGTCAAAAGCATTTGATAAAATAGAATGGAATTTTCTGTCCAGAGCTATGCGATATATCAATGTGCCCAGTAAGATAATCAACCTCCTCTTATCGTCATATAAAAATGCAAGAGTCTCAATTAAAATCAATGGTAAGGGGGAAGGATTTATAGAACCTACTAGGGGGTTGAGGCAAGGGTGCCCAATGTCCCCTATATGCTTTCATCATAGTAATGGAGATGTTGTCTAGAAGGCTGACAAAGGCACAAATGGAAGGAAAAATTGCTGGAGTGAAACTGGCCCATATAAGTCCAGTTCTATCTCATTTAATGCATGCAGACGATTTGGTGCTTTTTGGAGAAACAAAGCAGGAAGAGCTGCAAATGTTTGATAGCATTTTAAACCAGTTTGCTCAAGTTTCTGGATTGAAAATGAACCCCCAAAAATCAAAACTGTGGATTTCAAGAAATGCAGATCAAGAGGATGTCACTAGAACAATTCACATAATGCAAGCAGAATTGGTAGAAGGGGAAGATAAATACTTGGGGGCTGTGATTCAAAAAGGAGCTACATGCATGAAAACTGGAAAGATGTTATTGGAGAGAATGAAGGGAAAATTAGCTGGTTGGAAGGCACAAATGCTCAGTCAAGCTGGCAGGCTTGTACTCATTAAATCAATGCTTATGTCCCTTCCTGTGTATTACATGACAGTAGACTGTGTGCCAAAAACGTTTACCAAGCAAATGAATAGCCTTATGGCCAAATTCTTCTAGGGGAAAACTGATCAGACCAGATATCTAGCACCTGTCTCTTGGAAAAAAATTTGCAGGCCAATTGAGGAAGGTGGTCTGGGGGTTAGAGATTTGGCTTTGTTTGGGGAGGCTTTGTTCTTGAAGTTAGTGTGGGCAATGGCTAGGAATGATAAAAAATTGTGGGTACAAGTGTGCAAGTCTAAATATTGTCCAAAGATTGGTTTTTGGAGGACAAAAGCAAACTCACAGAGTAGTAAAATGTGGAGGGACATTCTTCAAAGGAGAGAGTTCTTTGTAAATTCTGTAGGTCAACAATGGTTTGATGGGTGGGACATGCATCAACAAAATTCACCACTTAGGAGTGCAGTAACTGTGGCAGAGTTGTATGATTTTAGTGCTGCAAAGTGAAAAGAAGAGAAAATTCAAACTCTTTTTAATCACAACCAGGTCTTGACTATTTACAATGTGCAACCAAAACAGCCAAGTGGAGAGATGTCTCATGATAGGTTGATTTGGCAGCCTGCAAAAGGAGGATGTTACTCAGTGAAGGAGGGGTATCATATTTTAAAAGTACAGCATAACGTGAATGGCAGCAATGAGGTGGCAATGCTGTGGAAAGATATTCAGAAATGGGCTGATCTAGTGCCAAAAGTTAAGTTGTTCTTATGGTGGCTTATTTCAAAAGCTTTAATGTTGTCACAAAATGTTCATAGGAGAATTGCTGCAATTTCACCCATGTGCCAAAGATGTAACTCGGAAAATGAATATGAAGTGCATTGTTTCTTTCACTGTCATGGGTAGGGCTGTTTGGTTTGCAAGTAGGCTGGGTAGAGTGCAAGATTACCTCTGAATGTGGTTCTAGCAATTAAACAATGCACTCAAAATATGAATCCTCAAAACGTTACCAGGTTTGCTTACACACTTTGGGAAATTTGGCTAGCTCGTAATGATATGGTTATGCAAAATGGAAGTTTTGATCCAGGAAAAATAATTAAAAAAGTTGAGGGCTGGGTGCAAAGAAGTGGGCAGCAACATGAGTTGGCCGGTGTTTCTAGGGGTATTGCTGGAATTAAAGAATTTTACTGGTACAAACAAAATAGCTATCAGATCATTATTGATGGGTCATGGGATGTGCAGACGAGGGCTGGGTGTGCTTTTGTGTTGTATGCTGGTGGACAGTTGATAGAAATGGGCTATTCTAGCCATATTTTGCATGATCCTTACCAAGCTGAGGTTGTGTCTTTGAAAGAGGCTCTTCAATATTTACAAGAAAGAACACTGCACATGATGGAAATTAAGGTTTTCACTGACTGTGAGGTGCTGGTAACAGTCAAAAAAGAAGGAAATTTGGATAGTATCCCCTCTTGGCAAGCTTGGGACGATACCTTGAAGGTGATACAATTGGCTCAACAGTGCAATGGGAATTTTATGGTGCAAAAAGTTAGAAGAGATGCAGTGCGGGAGGCGCACTTTCTGGCAAATATGGCTAGAAGAACAGGGAGAAGTTATAGGGGATATCCAAGATGCTGGCATGAGGATGAGAATCAATTGGCAGATAAGATAGATGGGGAATTCTTCAAAAAGATGCAGTTTGATCCTCCTTAAGTTTGTTTGTCTTTGCTTTACACCTCTGGCGTTGTTTTTTCAGTCCTTGGGTTGGATAGTCCAGCTTAATTTTATTTTGTTTTTTATTTGTTCCTGTTTTTTCCCTTGTGTAGTCTTGTATTAGGTTTTTTGTTTTCGCTGGTATGAGGAACCAGCTTGTTTGCCCGGGGTTTGTTTGTTATCGTTGTACGTTTGATTAGCAGCCGTTTCTGGCTTGCCTGTTTTAATGATAGCCTACGGGCGCCTTTAGAAGTTCAAAAAAAAGAAAAGATACTACTACTTAGACACCTCTAGAGGAATCTCATTTATGTTTTTGCATCGCGGTCATATTGGGTCCCACTGGGTTTTTAAAAAAGTTCTAAATTTTGAATGTATTTTAGGTGAAGAAATTGTGTTTCTTTATCCATCGTCTTTCACTTTTGGCAATGGTGTTGGTATTTTATTAAATCATTTTTGTTCACTCCAGTACAATATACTGAAATTATTTACTGCTACTCTCATTTCTCCGTACAATGTTTATTACATATATTAGATATGGCAGTCGCAGTTTTGTTGCGCTATATTTTTTTAGATGACAATAATTCAGCATGAACTATCTTAGTTTTATCGTGCTATGTTTTTTAAATGATAATAATTCAACATGAATTACCTTAAAATAATGATTGACACAACTATTTTTAATATATTTAATAAAAAAATAAAACTATTTTTAATTATAGAAAATTAAAAAAATAGAAAACTATATTGACCTAATGTAAAAAGACGGTCAAAAATAAAGAAAAAAAATCACGGGATTTAATTAATACTAGATGAGGGGTAGGCGGCTTCGCCGCCATTTGATAAATTTTGATGGCTAAATCTATCAATATATAAAGAAAATATATGTTTCCAATATATCTATTTTATATTTACTTTATATATAAAAAACTATCTTAGATGATTGGTACAATTATTTTTAATATATTTAATCAAAAAAAAATTTTAATTAAAAGCCAATGGAATCATGGCTTTTAATTAAGAAGGGTAAACTTCTAGAATATATTCAGATTGATCGATCAACGAAAATTGGAGGGCTCAGATTGCATGTCGTATGAGGGAATAAAATTTTTTTTCCAATAGGTTAGACATGAACTACCTTAGACTTCCAAATATATCTACCTTAGATTTCCAAATATATTTAACTTTTAAACTATTTTTAATTTATATAAATAACAGTGTAAAAAAAATTAACTCTATTTTTGACCGATATTTCAAGTTTAAATATCGGCCACGGTTTTTAATATATATATCTTATATATATATATATATATATATAGAGAGAGAGAGAGAGAGAGAGAGAATGGATTCAATCAAAGCGCTTTGACCGGAGTCTCAGTTAAACCCCGTCGGTTCTCAATTTTAAAAGTTCAAACGACCGATCCGAACCGTCAAATATGATCTCCATATTGAAATCTCCTTGCCGACCAAAATTTTCATTTTTTTGAATTTTTTTAACTATTTTTTTCGGATTTTCAAAAATCGTTAATCTAATTTGTTCTGAACCCTACAAAAATTGCTGTTTTTGAACATCCGAAAAAAATACTTAAAAAATTCAAAAAAATGAAAATTTTGGTCGTCAAGGAGATTTCAATATGGAGATCATATTTGACGGTTCGGATCGGTCGTTTGAACTTTCAAAATTGAGATCTGACGGGGTTTAACTGGAACTCCGGTCAAAGCGCTTTGATTGAAGGCTTTCTATATATATATATATATATATATATATATATATATATATATATATATATATATATATATAGAGAGAGAGAGAGAGAGAGAGAGTTTTGCTACGGTGAGTTGCAACTCACCAAAGCGTCCGTGAGTCGCGCTCAATTTTTTAAAATTTAGTTCAAAATGACCGATCCAAACCGTCTAATACGATCTCCCTATTGAAATATCCATACAGACCAAATTTTATATTTTTTCAAAATTTTTATGTATTTTTTTGAAATTTTAGAAAATCATTAATCTAATTAGTTCTGAACCGTTCAAAAACACCAGTTTTTAAAAATTCAAAATAAATACTTAAAAATTTCAAAAAAATATAAAATTTGGTCTGCATGGAGATTTCAATAGGGAGATCGTATTAGACGGTTTGAATCGGTCATTTTGAATTAAATTTCAGAATTTTGAGCGCGACTCACGGACGCTTTGGTGAGTTGCAACTCACCATAGCAAAACTCTATATATATATATATATATATATATATATATATATATATAAGATTGCAGACATAGCTTTAAACAATCTTGTAAACAAGTATTTCAAAACAAAATTATATAAGAAGTTAATTCACACATGATATGACTAATTTTTGTTCATACAATTAGCTGCTGCACTAATTAGATAAGTTATTTAACAAGTAAGCATAACTATCGAGAGAAAATAACGCGTGATGTACTCAAGTAGGGAAATGAAGTTGTATTTTTATTTTTCTTTATTTTTGGTTCTTTTTCGGCCGTTCTTTGGCTGGACAAATCTTTTTTTTTTTTCCCTTACCATAGATATGAGAGAATAATGCTATAACTTTTCGTGATCGATATCCATGATCCATCCGCTTAATAAAAAATATTATAAATAAAGATGCTTGGTGTCGATCAGAATTTTTTTCGTTTTTTTCGGACGACACGCCATAACATATGTGTTATATTGTGTGGCAGTTTCACTTTTCGATACATAATTGACGTTTAAACTAACCCGCTAGAATTTTTAACTGTTCAGTTTTCAAAAAAAAAAATAGTAATAATAGCATTGTTTGTAAGTGTTCATTTTGATAATCAATATGCTTATCTTGTTTATTTATCAATATTCTTATTTAGTAATTTTACATTTTTCTGATTTTATTTACTATTTTTTTTAGATTTTTAAAAATCATAGTTATTGAAGGGTCCAGAATTGTTTAGATTAAGAATTTTGTAAAATATCAAATAAATACTAAAAAATTTTAAAAAAATGAAAAATTTTGTCTCCAATGAGATTTCAATATGGAGAACACATTGAATGGTTCGGATCGACTGTTAGAATCTCGAAAATTGAGATTTGGTCGTAGCTGACGGTTGCATCAGTCAGTCGTGGTTGATTTTAGCCCATCTCATAAATTTTAGTAATAGATAACAACTGATAGTACAATATGGCATGTGCCGAATTTCAATAATTAATTTTTCCTCCTGATCACGTATCCCCCATTTTTTTTTATACATACTTTACTGGAGTGGAGCACAGTATTGAAATTGTCGAATAATATTAGGAATCTACTGAGTTATATTTAAAAGGTTGCATTTAGCGTAATTAATATTCTCAAAATATGTAGTTTAATTGGTTGTTTACATCATCAAACTAGAAAACGTACCCACTCAATATGTGGGCAACATAATTTATAAAAAACGTATATATTTTTTATTTTTTATAACAAATTGAAAAATTATATGTGATAACAAATTTTCATTTGTGTTCTCTTTTCCAAAACAGAAAAATAATAATTATTATAATTATAATCATTGCTTTGTCCATTCTAGATGTAAAACCAAAATATAACATCATTTCGTCTACTTGTTGAAGGAATCACATCCTCTGCCAACCTTAAAAGGTTGGTAGAGTGTCAACCTCTGATCTGAATCGTTAGATCTAATCTCAACGGTTAAGGGATCCTGTGCATGTAACTAGATTGATAGGTCCGAAAAATTTTAACCGTCGAAATTAGATCGAACAGTTCGGATCAAAAGTTGGCAGAGGATAGAGACACCTAGTTGACACCTAGTCAGATATCAAATTGAACAACAATATAGGAGGCGGGTACATATTAGATCTAGAGATGATACACTCTTGAATCTATGCATTTATACAGAACAGTGATCGATAGTGATTTAATAAAAAGATTTGCTGATTTTGGGTCCTAGTTTCTGCACGTAGGTAAAATGCTCAAATGGCTCTACTAAAATTCCAACTTCACTAGTACAGAAACAGGTCTATACTTTTTAAAAAAATAAGACTTTAGTTTGTGTTTCCTTAATTTTAGTTTAAAAATGATAACATACAGTAATCTCCGAAAAAATTAAAAATAATATAAAATATTAATAATAATATCTAAATAATTCAAATTATTTAAATAGTATCACAATTACGAAATCCGAAATTTCGAATTTAATTACGAAATCTCAGATACCGTCAGACTTGTTACTGATTTGTTACGAATTAAGCCAATCAGCGCCATGCTTGTATCCTTTACTACTTGAATGCTTGAGTCAGGCAGTCAGCACATTAACTGAGCCGAGAATAAATTGGATTGTGCCGTCATTTATCATGTGCAACTACCCAATAGAATAGTAGGTGATTTTATAGCGTTCAATGCAAGGTCAAATATATATTCGACAAAAGTGTTCATAGACAATCCAATTTTCGATTATAGAAAATTATTATTAATTTATTATAATAGGTGATTAATAAGATTTATCTTAATAAGATTCATTGGAAGGAAGAAATAAGACAATTAGTCAGGAACAATAAATTATTATTATCCATAAAATTTTTAATTTATTGAAGACTCGTCCTTAAAAATAAAATGCAGTCGCTATTGATACTTGATCTTGAGCATCTCACTATTAAAAATTATATCATTATCGTTAGAAAATTATATCACTATTAAAGAAAACAAACTCTTGTCAGAAACACAATATTTTTGCTAAGATTTTTGCATGATTACGGAATCTCAGATTCCGTAACTAGTCTGTTACGGAATTTGAAAATCCGTAAGTGGGTTCGGATTCTCAAATTCCGTAATTGCAATATTAGTTTTATAAATCGTATATATTGAATATTAGTTTTATAAATCGTATAAATTCCGTAATTAGTTTTTTTTTTAATTTAAAAAATTTAAAATATATTCGTCCGATCCAAACCGTTGATCTAGTTCATTTTAACCACGGATGTGTTGTCATAAAATTCTATAATTTTTTTAAGTTTATTGATGCTTGATCAAAAGGTCGAAAATGAACGAATCAAAATAACTAAGATAGATTAGTTCTGATATGTCCATTTTTCAACATCTTGATAAAGTATCAAATAAACTTTAAAAATTATAAAAAATTAGGATAATACATCTGTCGTTAAAATGAACTAGATCAATATTTTGAATCGGACGATTATATTTTAAAATTTGATATTTAAATAAAAAAATAAAATATAGCATTTGTGGCGCAAAAAAAAAAATGTGGTACGGAACCTTGCTCATATAAATAAAGGCCGGAAAACTATTTTTATCATGGTAATGGTACTTTTGGATCACAACTTGCGCAAATAAAATATGGGCCTTTATATGGGCCGAAGTTCTTTGCATCATTCAGGAATCAGGGTTTTAAATAGCTTTTAGAATAGAATAGAGGGAAAGGGAAGTGCGATGCCATGCCACGTGTAATCCGACTTTCTTGGGGAGAAGGAATAAACTTTTTTTGATACGATACCTCTCTCTCTCTCTCTCGGAAATACGGAATACCACAGAAAAAAAAAGCGGCGCAGCGGCAACCCAAACGGTTCCGTTTTGGTTCGGAGTTGAGTTTATGTGACAATTTTATATATGATTTGTTGAGATTTCTCCAATGCTTCGTTTCCTGGCGTACCAAGGAAGGTACAATCTTTTCCAACTTTTTTTCTTTTTTCCTATTTTCAAAGTTTTGATCTTTCGCCATTAAAATCGTTTATTGGTGTCAATGTTCAAGTTTAAATTTTGTGTATGTAGTAATGAAAAATTATATTGTTAATTGGAATGCAGAGCAGCGGTATCTAACACAAATTGGAGTGCTGCTAATTTTTCGCAAACCAATCATCAATCTAGTTATCCTTCATTAACCTACCTCAATGGCTACAATGGCTACAGCCCCAAGAGAAAGATACATTCTCTTTTCCTTCGCATGTTTTCACACTACAGAGTTACTGTCAGAATAAAAAAGTTTTCTTTTCAAAAATCCTTAGTAGCAACCAAGCTCAAGTCACACCAACCTGTGCACTCTAGGGGACTCCATACAGTTTCAAGTGGTGCAGGCTATTCTCCTGCCTACAGTGCACAATTGGCTTGGAAAAGACTAAACATTGTTTGTTCTTACACTGGCCCGAGCTTCTCTCGCTTAAGCCGAGTCGCATATGCCATGACCTTATCTATTGCAAGGTGCCAATTGGTACAGGGCATTTTGTCTGTTACATTGGGACATCTGGCATGGCCTCGGACAGTATTTGCAGATAGCCATTTTGTACCAGTGTCTGAGGTTACTGTGATGAAGGCACGAGACTTCAAATCGATATTTTCATCCAGGGTATATTCCATTTTGGAAGGGGTAAGATTGGTATTTCGGACACTATACCTAATTGCCTTGTTCCTCCCTGCAACTTCACTTGCTCCATTTTCAGACTGTCTGGGCCCTGAGTTTCGTAAAAAATGGCTCAGATTGGTTCACCGATCCCTAGAAAAGGCCGGGCCTGCATTCATAAAGTGGGGTCAGTGGGCTGCAACCCGTCCCGATTTATTCCCAAATGACCTCTGCTTGGAGCTCACAAAATTACACAGCACTGCACCTTCACACAGTTTTTCCTATACAAAACGTGAAGTAGAAAAGGCATTCGGCCGAAAAATTCACGAGATTTTTGACAAATTTGAGGAGACCCCAGTTGCCTCTGGCAGCATTGCACAGGTACATCGTGCATGTCTTAAGGGAAAATCAGTAGATGTAGCAGTGAAGGTACGCCACCCTGGCGTCGGTGAGTCAATTAGAAGGGATTTTGTGCTGATTAATTCAGTGGCCAGGATTTCAAGTCTTATACCAGGTCTGAGCTGGCTGAGACTGGATGAGAGTGTGCGCCAATTTGCGGTATTTATGATGTCTCAGGTGGATTTGTCACGTGAGGCTACACATTTGAGCAGGTTTTTGTACAATTTTAGGAAGTGGAGAAATGTTTCCTTTCCCCAACCACTGTACCCATATGTCCATCCATCAGTACTTGTGGAGACTTTTGAGAAAGGGGAGAGTGTTTCTCATTTTATTGATAACATTGTATCATGTGGGAATGATGTCACGAGGAAAGACCTGGCACATCTGGGCACCTATGCTTTTCTTAAGATGCTCTTGGTATGCAACTGTTCACACATCATTTTTATTAATTTTTATGTTTGGTTTGCAAATTAGTGAAAAATCAACACTGCTTGGATTGAATTAAACCTAACAGAGGATCTAACTGAAATGATTCTGGTCCGAATTTAATTGCACAATAAAGTCCTATTTATAACACAATGGTTTATAAAGATTACATCATTTATATTGTTGTAATTCCCAGTGACACATAATATGTCTTGGCTTAGCTTTGGATTCAGCAGTGAAGCGTTGCAACTCGCAAATATTACTTGGATTAGCAATAAAAAAAATTGTGGTTCCATTTTAGTTTTGAAAAAACACTGAAATAAGGTACATGCCGAAGAATCTTTATAGAATTGGTGTTCAGTTGCCAGTAGCGTGTCAGAAAGGTCCCTTTATCTGTCCTCTATATTGCTAGTGCCATGCAATGGTAGTTTCTTAAATTTATTTATGTTTGGTTATTTTAGGTAGACAACTTCATTCATGCAGATATGCATCCTGGCAACATCCTAGTGAGGCTCCCACAACAATCTGAAAAGAGAATAAAGAGAAAGCTCTTTAGGAAGAAACCACACCTAGTATTTCTCGATGTGGGGATGACAGCTGAACTGTCCAAGCAGGACCGTGCCAACCTACGGGAGTTCTTCAAGGCAGTGGCACTACGGGACGGCCGTACTGCTGCCCAGTGCACTCTCAGGCTTTCGGCAAACCAGAGCTGTCCAAACCCAGAAGGCTTTATTGAGGTAAGGCATTGTTCTCTAATTGCACTGCTAGTTTCTAGTGCCAAGCTTGATCAGGGTTTGCAATGATTTTTATTACTTTTGTTTATAAAAAAAGACCTTATTCTGACAATATTTTAACATAAGGATTTATTTTTGTATAAAAACACCAACATTTTGACAAATTCTGTAATGATGCCTCCCTGACAGTGGATAGGCTGACTGGTGGGTTCCAGATAACCCAATGATTGGTTTGATCTGATACAGCCAAAATTAGCCCTTTGGAAAATGTAGGCCCAGACCTAAATTCATTGCCACCTCACTTGTAACAATTTTTCTGTAAACCATGTGATTTGGAGGTTATTGCTTGGCATTGTAGTTATGTAAATAAACCACCAGTTGTGATCGGGTAACAATACTCTAAACAGCCACTGGTGGGCTATTACAATCCTGTCTGTCCTGAAAATGAACATTCTGGATTCACTCTATCCCAATTAAAACCTCATGTTGAAGAAATCAGCAATGTGGGTGGGGTCCATTCATTAGACTGGATGGGATGGACCACAACATCAAGTCGTGCTTTTAAGACCAAAGAAGCAGATCACCTATATGTTATGCACCTTGAATTCCTACATGAAGTCCTAATGGAATAGATTTTATATAAACCTTTCGTATTATAATGATAATATTTAAATCTTTAAACAAAACTTGTCAGGAGTTGGAAAGGACCTTTGCCTATTGGGGCACACCTGAGGGAGACCAGTACCATCCTGCAGATTGCATGCATCAGTTGCTAGAGACAGTTCGTCGCCACAGAGTGAATGTTGATGGTAACGTCTGTACAGTTCTTGTCACCACTTTAGTTCTTGAGGTAATAAAGCATCTTTATTCTGTTCTTCTTTGTAATTTGTGTCTTTTCTTTGTTTTCCACTTGATTTTTTTTGCAACAAATAGCATAGGCTTACTCGGACCAGTACTGATGCACGGTGAACCTTGAGTCCAACAGAAATTATGTATTTATTTATTTGTTTCTTTTGATGGAGGGAGGGATCACCTCTTATTACTAGTAGTGGTTACTGGTACAAATAGAGCCTGTACCGCTAGTCCTAGATGACAATTGTTATTACTTTCAAAAACCACATACGTCGTTGTTATTCTTTTTATGACGTTAATTATATTTATTGCAGGGATGGCAAAGGAAGCTTGATCCAGACTTCGATATCATGAATACACTAAAGAACTTGTTACTTGAAAAAGAACTGGCACCCCCTCGTGATTGGATTTTCTCTTAGTATTGATTCCATTTTGGCAGTATGGTAGTGGTTCAAATGCAGCCTTTCTTCTTTGTAAATATTATCACGAGGTAAATGAAAGCCTTTTCTGTTAGCAAAATTTTGTATTTTGAGTAGAATTTATATTGAATGTTTACTTTCGGGATTCTATATGAGAATTTTGACATAAAACTGATAAAATGTATCCCTTTCCAGTCAGCGACCTCTTTTTAGCTTTTTTTTTTTCCGGCCTTTTCTTTGGGAAAATTGTTCATGCTTGAATCCTTTTAATGGAAAACAAACATATGGATCTTTTACAACTCGAGGAGCTTGATCATATCCTCCAATGCCGCTACTCACCTTCAACATTACTGTATTTGGTTCTGTTTCAATTTTCTTTTTTTTTTCCCCCCAAAAAGATGACTGATTGAATCGATAGATTATTTCTTTACCAGAATATTTTTGGCAATCATGTCAGTCAATATTCAACAATTATGACAGTATTTTTTTCCCCCAATTTTTTAAAGCTAAATTTCTCATTTTAATTGTTGTTATCACCATGATTGCTTTTTAATATATAATACATCATCATGATAGTTATTATTATGTTAATCGTTATTAACATTTATTACTACTACATGGCCATGGTACATCATATTGCTTATTATTTTATTTTTTATTTTTATTTTCAGTTTATTACGATTTTTATTTTTATAAAAAAATATCAGTTATAATTTTGGATTCATAAACACATCATTTCATGTAACTGTAAGTTATACTCGACGTTGGATGCTACTCGTCCCAATCATTTGTGACCTGGGTTCAACAAATTGTTAGACAAAGCCGAAAATATTGGAACTTAATTGACCCGAAATTTTAAAAAATAATATTAAAATAATATAATCTAATAAAATTAATATCAATTTAATCAGTTTAATATAAATAGTATCGTAAGATCGGAATCTTGGATTCCGAACGTTAGATCGGATTCTGGGATTCCGATCTAACGTTAGATCGGATTCTGGGATTCCGAACAGTGCTGTAACTGCTCAATTTTGTCTTTTTCATGGTTTTATTGTAATTCTATTATAAAAATTAATTAAATATATGAAATTTTAATATTAAATTAATATATTTTATGAAATTAATATATTTTAATATTAAATTAATATATTATGAAATTAATATATTTTATTTTACTTCTATTATAAACAATAATTAAATATATAAAATTTTAATATTAAATTAATATATTATAAAATTTTTGTCGTTTGTTTAGGACCGGATTTTTGATATTTTGAAGAATGTTAGTATAATATAATTCTATATTATGAATAATATTTTAATATTTAAAGTTTTGATATTAATTTGATATGGATGGTTTAATTTTTAATATTAAAAATTTTCAATTATGTTAAATGTTGTACATAATAAGTACATAATACTTTATGTAATAATTTATTTATGGCAATAATTATAATATAAACTTATAATTAAATATTAGATTTATTTCATTTAATTCATAATATTTATGTAATAATTTATTTTTATAGAACTTATTTATTTGTATGTGTTCACTTAGATCGTTTATATGTTCACTTTGTTTTATGTATATGTTCACCATTAGAAGAAGAATTGAATTTTGTAATCATAATATAGATTAGCACACTAAAATAAAAGAAAGGGAAAAATACATGAAAATCATAATATAATTTAGCACACTAAAATAATATAAAAGGAAAAATGTACATAAAAAACCATAATATAAATGAACACACCAGGGTACTTAAAAACAAAGTAATAAATAAACTTAGAGATCTTGATCATCTACATGTTGCAGAATTTCCTCCCACCTGGGTTGATCTTCTTCCGCATTCATTTCTTGTTGATTACTGGCACCATGGTTGTCGGCGAATTGAGCGGCCTCGTTCCAGAAAGCGGCATCAGGTTGTTGTTCATTACTGGCACCGTGGTTTTCAGCGAGTTGAGCTGCTTCGTTCCAAAAAGCCTCATCATTTTCTTGTTGATTATTCGCAGCCGGGTTGTCTGCGAATTGAGCGGCTTCGTTCCAGAAAGCTGCATCGGCTTCTTGTTGCTCAATCTCAGCCATTCTAGCTACTGCAATTTTGCGTTGTTCATCTCTCTTCTTGATCTTGATTAGGCTCTCCTTAATTTTTTTTCCAATTTTTTCTTGTTGCAACCTGCGACTCTCTTCGGCGGCCTTTTCTTCCATTCTTCTCCTTTCGAATGGCTCTGATTCTTTTCCAATTTCTTCCATTCTTCCAGAAAGCGGCATCAGGTTGTTGTTCATTACTGGCTCTGATTTTTTTCTGATTTTTTCAGATTTTTTTAATATTTTTCCAATATTTTTCTATTTTTTATTTAATTAACTAAATTAAAAACTAATAAACTAAATAAATAAATAATTAAATTTAAAAAAAAACTTACTGTTCTCGTCGAAGAAGCGCGTCCGAGAGCGAGAGCGAGGCAGCGAAATTAGATCGGAAACCCCTTATATATATAAAGGTTAGATCGGAATCCCAGAATCCGATCTAACGTTAGATCGGAATCCAGGAATCCGATCTAACGTTCGGAATCCAGGATTCCGATCTTACGATACTATTTATATTAAACTGATTAAATTGATATTAATTTTATTGGATTATATTATTTTAATATTATTTTTTAAAATTTCGGCTTAATTGACTTCACCTCAGTTTACCAATCTGGGCCTGAAAGTTGTGCTTAAATGGGCTAAGAATTGACAAAACAAAAATGGCACAACCTTAATATATAAGCAAGTTGCGTTTACCTTAGTTTACCAATATAGGCCTCCAAATTGTGTTTAAAATCCACGTTTATACCCATTTGGAGAGCATATAAATTTAGGTTTGACCTTATATGTCAAATTGTCAACTCCATAATTACGGGCACAATATGTGAGCAATGATCCCAATTACCTCAGTTATTCCACCCAAACATGTCAAGTATATTTAGGAGGTACATGTTAACAATACACATGTAGTGGCTCGGTCACGTGGACTTTCTGTTCAGAAAAAAGTACAAAATCCTTTTTAGAATTAGTTCGATTTGAGTCATTGTAAACTTTGCAATTTTCATTGGAAGCTGATAGCTAATTGTGGTGATTTGTGAATGTACAGTATGATTTGGATAGATGCAGAATTGGCATCCGTCCACTGACAAACTATACCGTGAGTTGTTTTGTCAGGGTAATTTTTATTAATTTTTTTTGTTGTTAGATTAACTTGTATATAATAGCTACCTTAACTTACCTACATTAATATTAAAAAAATTTATTTATGTGGTTTCTCATGCTGCGCCAGGCATAGAAAAACGTATTCATCATCCTCAAGTCCCGATAGGAATTGGCTGCTGGTATTGAACCACTGCTAGTAATATAAGGTATCAATATATATTCACAATCAACTCAATACACTTAACTTTGGATTCCCTCTTTCCTTACCTTATGTTGTAGTTGTACAGATGCCAGCTTTTGACTGCAAAGTTAACTTCTTTGTAAAATTTATTCCACAAATTTCAAAATTTTGTGTAGTAATTTTCTGAAACTTCAAGTAATTTGGATTTAGGATTTGCCATTGGCATGTGCAAAACTATGAGAGAACTTCGTGCAGTATACCAGCAGCATTGTCTCAGTATACCGACAAAGGATGCAAGTGGAACAAACAGTTATAATGTGACCAGTTATGCTGCACCAGTTCAAGTAGTAGTAGGAATGGCTGGTTTTTCCTAAGATAGTTTTCCTAGCTCTGTAAGTCACTTGTTAGCTATTTTTGTCATTTCATTTTTTTATCCTTTTTCTGTTGATGTAAGGAAAATTTGGGATTTTGATTTAATTAATCTGCTTAATGTAATCAGATGCTGAGTTGGAGCTTGATAAAGGTTTCTGAATACGGTTTTGCACATGTGATGTGACCGTAATAGGGAATATCCTTCTATTTGAGGTAAGTGGTGGTATGTGGAGTGCTTCAATAAATCAAGGAGGTATAATCACACCAACCTGAAACTTTTCTTTTTGATAGCTTGGTACAGTTTTTTTTGAAGATAAATTGGAGGCCTAAGCCACCCAACTTATTTTTAAACTAAATGTCTATGAAAGATTCCAGCCGGGTTTCGAACCTGCGACTTTTCACTCAACGAGTCAAGGTGCATTTCACTCAATGAGCTGGTTCTTGATAGCTTGGTACAGTTTTGGACAATAAAAGTAAAGATTGTTTAAATGTTGAGTCAATTCAGAAATTCCAAATCCGATCCTCACCGTAAAAAAAATAAAGTCCTTCAGATGAGGGCTAAAATTTTCTCAAATTAAAATGTGATTACATGCTTGTCAGGAGGGGCCATTTTCCGTCAAGTACTGAATCCGTGAGTAGCACTTGAAGCGTAAAATTAACAAATAATTTTATAAAAACTGGTCGACATTTCAAAGCATGGAGTAATATGCAATTAAATTGTTTGACTTGTTTTCCGTTTAAGTGCTATATGGAGTAATATGCAATTAAATAATATTAGAATAAGGCTGGATAGATAGGGAAGGAGCACTGGTACTGGTCGATTATAGGTACCAGTTGCTAGAATAAAACTTTAGGCTTTTCTTTAGTTCTGTTTTGTGAACTCTATGCTTTTCTATTAATGGAAAATGGTGAGCTTTTGCATGGGCACTGGCCAAAGGAAAAAGAAGACGCACTTGATAGTGTTACAAAGTCACATAATGGAGCCGTTTGGATCGCTTAGGAATTTGGAGAATTTGGTAAATTTCATATTCCTAGCACATGTGGGATGGGGCTGTTTCAGCTCGAGCTGGAATAACTCGAACTACACCGGCTCGGAAGGTCCATGAGCGGAGTTCGAGTTGCCTTCAGCTCGCTCAGTCCAACTCGTGAGGCTTAGTCCAATTCATTTGTTTAGTTTGTAACCCAGCCCAGTTTTTAATCATTATTCTATGGGTGCGTTTGGATCGTTGGAAGAAAAAAAAAAGAAGGAAGAAGAAGAAGAAAAAAAATTATAAACAATCCAAACTCGTCACAAAGTTACACACTTCCCAATACTTCTTCCCTTCTTCCCACACCTATCCAAACGGAGCCTATAACACTAAGTTCTTTTCATTTTTAGGGAAAAATAGTTGTATCTTCCTCCTGATCTCTTCATGTGCCTTCTATGTGCATTTCAAAAATTATTTAATATTTATGTTGTTTGCTTTTTAGTTTAGCTCATTACGAATTCTCAAAGTTTGATATTTAATAACGAGCTAGTTTTCAAGCCATGAGCCAACTCGAGTTCTAATGAGTTGAGTTTGAGCTGCTAAAAAAACTCGAAATTGCCTTGTGTGCTCTCGACTTGAGATGAGTTTGAGTTCGAGTTAGTCTCGGCTCGCTCGACTTGAGATGAGTTTGAATTCGAATTAGCTTCGGCTCACTTAGACTCAGCTCATCTACACCCCTATTTGGGACCTCAAAAAAGAAAAAAGGCATAATTCAAGGGGAAGTCCTTGGTGGGGAGAAATAACACATGTCTACAGAAGTGTCCCCAAATTGAACCAAAACTAGCTCTGTTCAATTTAGGCTTGCCACTGGCCTAACAAAGAGCTGGTGTCTGGTGCAGTGCCTCGTGACTGCACCAAACAGTTCAAGAAAGTTGCATCCCTTTGTTTCTTTCATTTAGGCCTTTTTCTTTTTACCTTTTCCCGGTCTACTGTTTCTTCTACTAACACAGAAATTTGAGTACCACAGTGCTCTTCTTAGGGCTGCAAAATGATCGAGACGGTGGCGCAAATGAGCTGTTGTGTCGATCGTTTTTTCCTATGCGACGAAACAGATTTTTTATTTCGTTGAACGTTTCGTCCAGACGAAACGATCGAAATTGATGAAATTTTCATGATTTACACATAGACGAAACCGTTTCATTGTTTCGTCAATCATTTCGTCCAACCAAACGAAATCATTTCATTGTTTCGTTACCGTTTCGTCCAAACGAAATAAAACGAAAAATGGTTAAAACGACTTTCGTTCTAAGCCCTAGCTCTTCCTTTTTGTCATGCTTTTGAGGCTTCTGGGTAGTTTGGTCATTTGTCAAATTTATCATAGCACCTTGATTTTGATGATCTCTAGCGAGGGTGTTCTACCAATATGATAAATGAAATTATTAACCCTCATTTTATTATGGATAAAATTAGAGCTGATGAAATATAATTAATTAACCAAGTACATTCTGCATGAAACCTGTTCACTAATATTTTATGTTGATCAAGCGAAAATGTTGAAACTTGAAGGCGTGTTTAGACAGCATATTTATGTCAACAATAAATGTCTTTGCAAATCTGTCACTGTTACATATTGGCTCCCCAAGCATCATGAACACCAAGCTACATTCCTGTAATTATAAAATAATTAGGGTTAAAGGAGAAAAAAACGAACACAAAATAATCTAAGCGTTTGTTTGGATTGAAGTGGGAATTTGGAGAATTTGAGAGATTTCTTATTCCTAGGCATAAATTTATTATAAACAATTCAAACTCTTCACAAAATTACATACTTTTCAATAAATTTATGTCTAGAAATAAAGAAATCTTCAAATTTCTCAAATTCCTATGCGATGATCCAAACAGCCGCTTAGAGTCCATCCCAACCCTACATTTCCCATTTAGATGCGAAGTTCGGCACTACTATTGTGAGAAGGCCTATCATATTAAGCAGCTGTCGTTTGAGAACATTCTTTTCTTTAAGGCTCTGTTTGGATCGTATGAGATTAAGGGTAGGATTAGCTATTCAGGATTAAGATTCTTAATCCTAAATTCTTAAGAATAAGCTTAATCTCAGATTAAGAATTTTTGTTTGGATGAGGAAAGAATAAATAATGAGCTTTTTTTCTAATCTCAACTCTTATTCTAACAAAATGTCGGATTAACTAATCTTAGTCTGATTAAGAATAAGCTCTTAATCCTGGACTGTTTGGATGGTTTCTTAGTCCCGAATAGCTATTTAGTCTAAAATAGCCCTTATTCCTAACTATCCAAACATGACCTAAGTTATTATAAATATGACTTCAAATTTTATAATATATTATAAAAAAGTGCTTAATGTACGGTTCACTTTTTTTTTTATGATCTGTCGCTCTTCTTAATTCTTATCGTTTACTATACTCTCTTGATGTACACCTTCCACCCTTCTAATATTTTTTTTATATAGAGAACAATTTTAACGGTTTGGATCAGCCATTTTACTCTTGAAAATTAAAATTTATCATGTTGGACGAGTGTTTGTGTCCAACATGGTAGACTTTAGCCACTTCCTTATATGCCGGGTGACTTTTAAGGTTTTATAAAAAGGGAAAATAAATTGAAAGCCATATTCATTTGATGCCTAGCACTTGACAAAATAATTATTAAATAAAAAATTGTACAATATAAAAATCATTTATGTGTTTACTAAAATTTCGATATGGTGTATATATATGAAATATGGTGCAATTTTATATTGTTGAATGAATCAGTAATCAGTTGTAATAATAAAATTTAATTGTTAAATTTTCAAATAACTAATTGGACGACTAATCGGTTTTCAATGTTACCCAATTTGTTATATAATACATATACTTTTTTTAAAAATATATTCATCATTATTTTGTGATAAGTATGACTGTTCACATTAATCACCTATCAACCTTAAAAACATTCGAGAAGAAAAATATGGGGAAAGGAAAGCAACGGTTCATATATAACGCCGGGATAATCCCGGCGTTAGTCAGGTCAGGTATCCAAAGGAAATCTGAAACCGACACTGACTAGCTGGTCAAAATCTGAAACTTTTTTTCCAAACCAAAAAAAAAGGAAAATAATAAAATCTGAAACTGTTTCTCCGAAGCATTAATTTCAGGTTGGTTTTGGGGAAAGGAAAATTTTTTTTTAAAAGTGTGAGAGAGCGAGTAAATCCAAACAAAGAGCGACCAAACAGAAACCAATCTGGTCACGTGATACCTGTATCTTACCATGTCCACGCCCAACGTACCAACGGGCAATGGCCGATGTCTTTCGGACCCGC
Organism: Rhynchospora pubera; assembly: GCA_028095005.1. Lineage (NCBI taxonomy): Eukaryota > Viridiplantae > Streptophyta > Magnoliopsida > Poales > Cyperaceae > Rhynchospora > Rhynchospora pubera. Next base: position 81,674,650 of record CM051462.1, on the reverse strand, counting down.
CCCGATGTCACTGTCGCCGTCGTTTCCATAGCCTTCTCCTTTTCCTTCTCCTTCTCTTTCTCCTTCTCCTTCTCCGACAATAAGTCAACAACAAACCCATGCCCATCCCTCCTCCTATTTACTAATTAGTAATTTTAATTTTTTTTTCTGGTAAAAAGTAGAGGGATTATTCTAGTTTAGACGGTTTTTATGGTTTCTCACTGAGAATATTAGATTTAGATGATATTGATCTGTAATTCTGATGATATTTTGCGCAAGGAATAAAAATTTCGTCTAACCAACAAAACGATTAACGCAAATATCCATTTTCGTCATCGTTTTAATCGTTATATGCAGCCCTATTCATATCAAAGTATTAGTAAATTTGATTTATTTAAATTTTTAGATTTTATAGATATTTTATTTTAATTTTTCAGAATTTCTTACTATTTTTACTGAAAGTTTTTGAGTTTGAGACTGATCTGGAATTTTCTTTGGTCCACGCAGTCAAGGATTGCTGAGGTGGCGCCAAGGTGGACTAGTGAGGTGGCATGCAGGAAGTAAATCATTGGGCTTCATCTTTTTTGGGCTTTTACTTCCTGGGCCGACCTTTTCTTATAGATATTTCCTGAGCGAGCGTGGATTTCGTTGTCTGAGAGGAGTTGGCAATTTTGTAACAAGCCCCTCTCTTATACAGACTCAACTCCGATGATCTAGGCCGCCATTGACGATGGACGACAATTTTGTACAGATCGCGTCGTACTCCATTGGCCAGAGAACTAAGAATTCATTATGACAGTGTTTAAGTTAATCAATTAGGCCCCTGCATTTTTGTTTTTACGTTTCCCGGCGACCGGAGCTACAGAAGTTCACCGGACTAGTCTTGCTAAGATCGTGAAGGGGAGGAGAGCATAAAACTGAGGTTAATTTGGGTTGCGTCTGCTTCTTTTACTGGGAGAGCTGAAGGTTGAAGGCTTTTTATAGAAGTGAGGAGAAGATGTTTATAGGTTAGGTTGGCCTTACATTGGTTTAATTTATGGAAGAGCAGAATGATGGGAATAGGTACAGTGAGGTGGTACATTGGTTTGCATTTGGGAAATGGTTCATGGTTTAATTAATGGGCTCACTATAAATATTTCAATCAAATGCTTCAACAGTACTTGTCTAGTAGCTTGTAACTACTGTGGAATGGTTATAGCAGAGATTGCTTTGGCATTGTAAATCAATCACACATGATTTCTAAATTCCCAAAATCTCAAACGTGCTTGTGCATATTTGTACATGATTTTGCATAATATCATTTCAAGAGGACTATATACCATCTGCAGATTTGTTAGTCAAATTACATCAACAAGGTAAGCAGTGACAAACAATCACATAATAGTGAATATTATTGATGTCTAGTAAGTAGTAACAGTTTGAGTTTGACTATCTGTACCTTAACAAGCTGTTACAATCTTCATGCTTGTGACAAGCAATCACATAGTGAATATTGATGTCTTAAATAAAGCATTCAAAATATAATCTTGACAAAGGGCCTTTGCAATTAAGATCTTAATTTCCAGTGCTGTCACTTACGATCTCTTACCAGTAAACATCTTTATCACGAATTGAAGCTATTTCATTATGGTTCAGAATCTCCAGATCTTTCCATAAATCACATTTTTGTATCTTATGACTTAAACATGAACTATATACAGAAATACTACTCAACAAGTTATCTTAAGAAAAGAAGGATGAGTCCTTGCATTTAAATCATATTTTGGTATTTGGTCCATATTTTTTTAATGGCTAACAGATTCAGTCATAATGGTGACAAAAAGACCCCTTACTTTTCACTATCTATAAAAATTTCATCATTTTGCAAGAAAATAAACAGTAAATTCACATAAAAGGGGGATTTCATTTTTAGTCCCTAAAATTGAACTAAATTAGAATTTAAGTGAATGAATCAGCAAATGGAAAGAACACTAGATTATAGATTCACTGGTGCACCTCCATGGCCATGGGTTTAATCAATTTCTTGGTATGTTTGGCAAATGGTGTGAACTAGAACAAGGCTTGTTCTAGTTCTAGTTCTAATTCCATGGTTTTGGTAGAACTAGAACTAGGAGGCGAACTAGGCCTTGTTCTAGTTCGGCTCATGTTTGGTACTGTCGAACTAGCTAGTTCGGCTCCTTGCCAAACATAGCCCAATGGGGGTGTCTATCCAGACATGAAGCTACTTCGTCAACTACTGTCACCTTTTACAAAAGTTTGACCAACATTTATAACACAAGAAAACACCTAAATCAGATTATCCACTTTCTAAAGAAGAAAAAAATAGACAAGTCCCTATTCCCTGTTGCTAATAACTCGGTAAATTCTACTGCCCCTCACCAGTCAGAAACTCCTTTCTTCCCGAAAAAATTAATACTAACGTTACTGTTCATATTAATTTTGATAATAACAGAAAAAAAATCAAAATTTTAATACTAACGTTGTTGGATCGTCATCCCAGTTGACGAAAGCCCAATATCCTTGGATCGTCATCCCAGTTGACGATCCAAGCTTGGATCGTCATCCCAGTTGACGATCCAACGATCCAAGGAAAAAATAAATATTAAAAAAAGATTTTGAAATTTTTTTCGTTTGGATCGTCATCCCAAATGACGATCCAAACAAAAAAATTTCAAATTCTTTTTTTAATGCAAATTTTACATTTTAGTCCCCAAAGTTTTTATTATTACAAAATATATAATTTATAATTAAAAATTAAACATAATTAAAACATCTATTATATTTTATTTACACATCGTGCGTGCCGTGTCATGTCGTGTCAAACATGATCGTGTTAGAGTCTCGTGTCGTGTTGACACGAACTACTTTTTTAACCGTGTCGTGTCGTGCTTAGTGGTGAGAAGAGTCAACATGACACGCATTCTAACACGACACGACTGACACGATCGTGTCGTGTCGTGTTGAAACGTTGTGTTAGTCGTGTCAAATCGTGTCAGATTATTTTATTATCTTTTTAATTAAAAATAAAAATTAAGAAAAAAATTACTAAACGTTATAATTTATTATGTAATTAAGTTTAAAGTTTTTATTAATATTTTTCATAAAAAATAATAATTAAATTAGAACAATATTATGATTTAAATGATGGTAAATAATATGATGTGGTATTATAAATTGAAAATAAATTATTAATTTTGCTTAAATAATCAACATTAATAATATCAGTCATAATTCTAATTATATCAGTCAATTAACATTCATATTAATTTTGCCAATTAACACGACACCTCAACACAAATCTAATTATTAATGTTGATTATTTAAGCAAAATTAATAATTTATTTTCAATTTATAATACCACATCATATTATTTACCATCATTTAAATCATAATATTGTTCTAATTTAATTATTATTTTTTATGAAAATATTAATAAAAACTTTAAACTTAATTACATAATAAATTATAACGTTTAGTAAATTTTTTCTTAATTTTTATTTTTAATTAAAAAGATAATAAAATAATCTGACACGATTTGACACGACTAACACAAATTTTCAACACGACACGACACGATCGTGTCAGTCGTGTCGTGTTAGAATGCGTGTCATGTTGACTCTTCTCACCACTAAGCACGACACGACACGGTTAAAAAAGTAGTTCGTGTCAACACGACACGAGACTCTAACACGATCGTGTTTGACACGACATGACACGGCACGCACGATGTGTAAATAAAATATAATAGATGTTTTAATTATGTTTAATTTTTAATTATAAATTATATATTTTGTAATAATAAAAACTTTGGGGACTAAAATGTAAAATTTGCATTAAAAAAAGAATTTGAAATTTTTTTGTTTGGATCGTCATTTGGGATGACGATCCAAACGAAAAAAATTTCAAAATCTTTTTTTTAATATTTATTTTTTCCTTGGATCGTTGGATCGTCATTTCGGATGACGATCCAAGCTTGGATCGTCAACTGGGATGACGATCCAAGGATATTGGGCTTTCGTCAACTGGGATGACGATCCAACAACGTTAGTATTAAAATTTTGATTTTTTTCTGTTATTATCAAAATTAATATGAACAGTAACGTTAGTATTAATTTTTTCGGCCTTTCTTCACTATATCAAAGCAAAAAGTAAAAGAAAGGCGAAAAAAGAAGGAAAGTACTGAACCAAAACAAATGAAACGTCCAGTCTAGAAAACTATTATAACCGACCGCTTATTTTCTCATCCATTCAAGTGCTGAGCACTCCATAAACATCACCCAGTCCAGAAACTTACCCAGCAAGCCTTCCTTCGCTGCTTGTACCAGAAGAACACTTGAGATAAACGCCAGCAAGAACTCATCATTTACAAACTGCACCTCTTCGCTTCGAACAATCCAGAGTATCCAGTTTGCAACATAGACAACACCCAAAAAAGCCTTATGGTGTAGAATGATGCCCAGAGGAACTACGAGCGATATTCCCAGAGGAACTACGAGCGATATTCCAGTCGCGGGCCCTGACTCTGGTCGGTATGGATCACAGACATGATGCCCAGAGGAACTACGAGCGATATTCCACCAAAAATCCCGCTGACTATCAATACAAACTGAGTGGAGAAAAGGAAAAATTTTTGCGCACAGTTAGAAACAAGAATTAAACTAATCTGAGATGTAATAAACATTCATCCAACCAATATTTACAGAGAATCCTTGTCAGACTTTTTTTTTTTTTTTTTTGAGGGCACAGTGGCGAAGTGCCACCCTCCAAATCTTTACTAAAAAAGAAAGGGGTTACAAAATTGTCAGATTGGATTTGGATTATGAGTTTGTTAACCTGCAAACCATAACAGATTATCACAGATTAACCCAATGTATATAGATTTTGTATTAGGCTTCATGATACATCTAAGCACAGGTCACTGTGCTGATGTTATGATAGTTGGGTAGGATGCCTATGATCCACTAGACTCTGCTCATGCAATCACTCCTGATGAAATACAATGCCATTTCTAACAAACTTCTCTCTCTGATCAAACCAAACTCTTTCAAAAGCATCCTTTTAGAGTTTTTGTTTTCTTAAAAGGATAATGTAATTGAATGTGTACAAGAAAGAAGTGATTGAGGACCCAATTGCTCTAATTCACTGATAATCACACAGAAGGAGGGCTGAAAAGGAGAGACAATATTTAGATTCCAGTTGATTTTAGTGCTTAGTCTAACTAATAGGTGTCTGACATTCAAATAGCGCACAAGAATCTTCCTTAATACTGTTCAATGGGTAATTTTGCATTTACTGGTCTGTTACATAATTTACTATACATAAAATACAAAATTACACATACCAGCATAAATCATGCATAATTGAGTAGAAGTTAAACTTAATTACAGTAAATTACCTCAGTGGAGGGTAGATGAGGGAGAGAAGGGGGTTGAGGTCGCATGGTAGGAGGCGTATACGTCATGAAGGTTAGCATAGGGTCGACCATGTACAGAAGAAGCATCCACAAGACGAGGATAGACGTATTGAATATCTCTTGCTATGCAAGAAAAGACTTAATTAGTATTAACAAAGAAATATCAGTCCAGCTATTTGGTCCTAAAAAGGTTACTGGAATACTAATTAACCTCAAATGCGAAAAACAAGATTCTTATGATAAACTTCAAATGTGGAAGTGCATATGTATTTAATTAAGATTAGGTTGAAGAACTTAAGCATGTTCCAACTTGCAAGATTTAGCAAGTATTATCTGGTTCCCTCTCAAGTCAAAAACATTCAAACGAAATAAGATTGAAAATTCAACATGCAAGGCATTGCAAAGATAGTTTTCAATAACAGAGACCATCTTAATTTTTCGCACTATCAAATCTCTAAAAACATGTCTAATAAAAAAGATCAAATGGAAGTGAGAAGATCTTGGAATCTACAATAAATACATGATCTAATCTTTCTTTCTTTCTTGTCACTAACATTGGTCGGTGCTTGGGTTAATGTCACTAACATCTCTCTTTCTACCTATGCACACCAGGTGCTTTTCCTCTCTTTCTCTGATGGCGTCCGAGTGTGAAAAGGTCAACCTGTGTATTGCCCAGCGATCCCCTTTCTCCTCTCTTCTTCTTACGGGGGTCGAGTCCAAGAGGCAAGAAGCCCGGCGGTTCTGTCTAACACTAACAGACTCTCCTCGACTAACTCTGTTGAGATCTCCTCTTCCTCTTTCGTTTCTTTTCTTGACTGATCGTGGTGTACAGGACAACTTCGACTGCCCTCTGGGTCCCATTTAGCTTACCACTTAAGCTCCAGTCGCATCCATCTTTCTCTTTACGAAGGCGTCTGTGAAATTAGACCGAGAGAAAATTATATCCACAAAGAAGCACATGTGGGATGTGGCATACAAAAGTCAGTTTATGTGCACATATCGCATTTTGGATACGGCCTCGGTTCTAAAATAAAAGCATGGGCACTGGCCACTGGACAAAGGAAAAAGAAGACGCACTTGACTTGATAGTGCTACAAAGTCACATTCACATAGGTGTGTAAACGGACGGAGCAAATTTAGAATGAATATATCGACCTAAAACAATTTTTGGATGTGTTCAATAAAATATATGAAAATGAAAATCTAAATAATAGACGAGTCTCTAAACATTTTATTCAATATTAAAACAAAATCTGCACTAAACAACTGGAGATTCGGAATGTATGATTAACACAGTTCTACAAATGTACAAAAATAACAATCAGTTATTTTTAGTATGAAAATAATAATTTCCAATTAGAAAAATGAGAACATACCTTCTATTACGTTATTTTGATGTACATAATCAACTACGAGTACATAAAATGTGAGAAAAATTAGAATTTCTGACATCCTTCTCATTTTATATGAAGATACAGATACAAACACGAATAATGCATTTGGTTTTTGTTGTTGTTTATAGAAGGAATATGTATTCCATTTCAAATTGAGAAGTATCAACTTATAATTCTTTTCTATTATGACAACTTATACTTCTTTTCTGTTACGACATATATATCATGACAGTAATTTTCGTTGCATTAATTTTTTTTGCATCAATAATTTATTTTTGAAAAATCACTAGTTAACTTTTTTTTCTCTTTTTGCACTTTACAAGAACTACGTACAATGCATAATGAGTACTTTTGTAATTAAATAATTTAAAAACCAACTTATCGTTAGAATAACCAAGTTTTGTCATAATGCCTCACAATTTAGTATTATATGGGTTAATGAATATATAAAATGGAATACGTACAAAATATAATATGTCAGAGTTACCGCGGATTCAATTATTAGCTTATGTTCAATATTTAGGACAGTTCACACTGTATTGAACACTTTTAAATTGATTTAATTCTTTTAATTGACTTGTCAGTAAATAGTGCGAACAGAAGCAATTTTGAGTAACAATTACAAAAGATGTAAAGTTAATCGAACTTTAACATTAAAAGCGCGTAATAATAAACGGTGAAGACTGTGAAGTCTTCGTACTTGTGAAGTTGTGATGGCTATCAAAGCAAAAAAAAGTGACATTGCTTAACGTAGAAATGATGATCTGTATCAGAGTAAGAAAGTTGGAAAAGCATCTAATAATTGTTTCTTTGTTCTGCAATCAAGTCGACAATATATTTAAGCAGATTTATCTTCACATGTTATGTTCAAAGGTGTATCCTTTTGGCTAATGATTAGAAGCATCAATTATTTACTACTTGGAAAGGTTTATGGACTATCTCATGATTGGGATTAGGTTTCTATGCAATTTTGCAATTTATGGGTTTGTTTATATGTGCTTAGATGCACAGTACTGTGATAGTCCAAAAGTTACTCCAATGCAATTTCTGGAACTTTTTAGCATCACATATTAGCATTGGATTAGTAAAAGCTTTTGGGCTATGAAATTCAATTTTTCAGTTGATCAACAGTGCAATTAAATTTTGATATATTGTGCTTTTCCAGTTTTCCCCTTTTTAAAAAAAAAATTAGCTGCAAAAATTATAGAAGTTAGACATGGTTTGTGTACTGTTGATTGTGGAATAACTTGATGCCTTTTTTACAATATTAGTAAAATTTATTTAAAACTTACAAAAAATATATTTACAATTTACATATATCTTTATCTGATAATTATTTTGATGTTAGAGCACACATTGAACATCATCAAAAGCAAAAACCGTAAAAAATAAAAGTGGATTATTGTAAAGTTATTTTCTAAACCTTCTCTATTTCATAACTTATTTTCCAAATGTAAAGATCTTAAAAAAAAAAAAACACTTTTTCGTTACGTGCTACTGCACCGATTTACTGACTCACTGTGACATCTAGCCTGTACAAAGTTCAAATGCACAAAACCAATATAAACATTGTCAAATAATTTCATAATTCTATTTGATTTAATTTACTTTTGGCACATATTGAAAATGTAGCACAAATTTAGCATATTATAAATTACCATGATAATTTAATAACTATCGGCAATCAAATTATTCTTTAGGACCAGTTATGCAATTAACATGCGTAAGTTGTTCTATTTCTGGGCCATATTTTGAACTGCATAGTCCTTGATAAATTTACTTGTACGACCTTAGATAATGCCAACGTAACTTTCCCACACAAGGTCCCCTTGCGAGCAAGGATGGTATGGGAATAAGGATTTTAGAAAGAAAATATTGAGAAAAGTGTTATTCCGGGAAGAAAAAATGTTGTTTGAATGGTGAGTTAAAATAAACAAATTAATATTAATTTAAATAAATTATTAAAAATTATTATTTTAATATTAAATAAAGTACCAATTAAATAGCACACAGAATTTCGTTTATCTATTAGTATTTAGCTAATTTTGTTGAAATTATGTATATATAATTGTTGGAAAAAACTATTCCTAAAAATAAGCTATTTTTCTCATTATTCCTAAGTTGTTTAGATGTCTAAGAAGAAACTATTTCTAAAAAGAAGCTATTCTTTCTTATTCCTATGCCATCCAAACGGCCTTAATACCTAACGATTGTAAAAGTGAAATATATATCATACTTTAGAACAAGATTTTTACGTGATAGTAGCTCAAATATCGTAAAATATACGTCGAAGAATATATAATATGATAGCTTATGCTTAATGGCCAGAGGCCCAGAAAATATATTTGAGATTCTTCAATGGGCACAAACAAACAAAAAAAATGTCCACATTCATATAAAGGCAAGCCATAGAAAAGAAAGAAAGTGTGATACAAAGTCTTCCAACTTTCTGACATTTCATAATTAAATCATTTGTGCACCGTCTTTAAAATGTAGGCCCGTACTTTTTTCAGGTTTTTAACTTTTTTCTTATAAGTAGGCCCATGTAATCCTTTTAAACTTAGGACTTCATTTATTAACATCACTACAAATAGTATTAACTACGAGTGTTGCATACTCGTAAGTGGTACATATATTTATTTCTACTGCAAGGATATATGCCTATATGGGCTGTCAGCCTGTCAGACAGATTAACGTAACATCGAAACGATCATTATAGAATAATAAATTAAATTGTGTAGTTCTTTAAATAGATTGTGTACTAAATTTGGTGGCTGATTAAGCGAAAATAAAAATGAAGTTTTAACTTTGCAAATCCCTCAATAAATGATCAATTAATTTTAGATTACATCAAATTCGTTAAAGAACCCAACCTAACTATATAGAATGTATCTATACATTTATATTTATATTATAATTTTATAGCCGTTAAATTACTGTCACGGTTGTCAAATAGATACGTCATCAATATAGACCATTGAGTGGCTCCTAACGGATTGATTCAATGAAGCATGTATTTAATCAGGAACCAAAGAATTATACAAGCAAACTTTGGTCCCCGCTACTGCTTGATGTTTACGTGCAACCATACTTATTAAGTTTGATCATGTTTAAATTAATTCCAAAATAAACTGCCCACGAGTCATATAAAATTTCATTATGATAAATTGATAAGCAATTAAAAAAATATTTAGATCTTTGATAATCTTTAAAAAAAATGGTGAGAGATCACAGATAATTATTTATTTTGAAAATATTAGCAACCATATAAGTACAGTTTTAATTTGAAATCCAAAATTTATTGGCTTGATCTTATAGGGTGGAAGTATAATGTCCATTTATTATAGATTTAGATATTGTCTGTCCAAGAAATTTGAACTTCTTCCTCGTGTTTTGAAAAAAAAAGCTACTGATGTATTGCCAAACAACACTCCAATTGCATGGAGTTTAAACTTTTAATTGATACATTAATAATGTATCCAATAAGGCAATAAGACAATAACATACCTACAAATTTAGTTTTTAATTTACAATATATTTTTTAAAATTGATTAAATGATATTTTAAAATTTTATTTTTTTAATATACAATTAAACCTGATTAGAGAATATATTATTAATATTATCAAAATAAAATTATTGTCAAATAATAGAATGTGGGTTTGAGAAGATAGAAGTACATGGCACGCGAATCATAGTTACAGTTTCTATGGTGTTAGGCAATAATAATATTATGATATGAACAATTAAAACCCATATATAACTCTATCACTATTCAGTCATTCACTCTAGTATCGTTAAAATACATTAAAACATCATATGTGAAGTTATGAAAGTATGAAACTGTGCATCCCATGTTAAATATACTGATTCACACTGCCCTATGCCAAGGAGACCTTGGTCTTTTTCTTGATGCACGTGGTTTACTTGTCATGTAGTATGGATGTGTTCTCCTACGAGACTTTAATAGACAATCTATCACCATTGTCGCCATTGGAGGTAAGAATAAAGAAGCTTAATTAAAGAATATAAAATAGGTGCACTCGAGTAGGACAACAATATAGGTGGGGCTCGAATTTTAGCAGTTTTATTGAAGTACAGTGTACAGAGGCCTAACTGACGGTGGTATTTCGATCGGGACAAAAAAATAAGTATATAATTTTGTTTGGCAAATTTTCAAATGGTTTAATTTCTTTATATATGTTGATAGGATGAATAATAAACTGTTTATTTAAAAGTTAAAAGTTATGAACAATTGTATTTAAATCAGGATTCAAACCGAGCTAAAAAATATTGTGAGCGTCCTAAGTTGTTCTCTCGAAAGCATTTAAAAGTTAGCATTATACACCTATAGAAATTGAAAATTTATACAAATTTCGTACTGATTTGAATAATTTTTATAAATTAAAATTCATGCATAATTTATATGGAAATATCTATCTACTTGTTTGTCATACAATAGAAATTGAACACGTCGTTCTAGCAAGCAACATGTCTCGATGAGAACTTGTGAAAATTTAAATATAAATAAAGTTTGTACTCATACAAATAATCATTACACAGGATTCCGTGAGATACTGAATATAATTAGCAAGCCTCTTGCGAAATAATTTTTTTAAAAATTAAGCTCGTGCGATACATTCACAACGACAAATATAATAATAATAATAACATTTCACTATTTCATAACTGTTTTAAGAAATTTAAAATATAAACGTCCAATCCAAATCGTCGATCTTATTCTACTTAATGAGCGATGCATTTTCATATAGGATTTGTAAATTTTAAAATTTATTTAATATTCGATGAAGAGGTAGAAAAAAAAAATGAATGAATCTTATTAACTAGGATAAATTAATTCTAATACATTCATGTTTTGGTCTTTGATTGAGTATCAAATGAGATCCAAAACTTACAGAATTTATATGAAAATGCACTCATTAAATTGAATAATAACATCAACAGTTTAAATTTTAAAAGGTCATGAAATATAATTATTTTTTGAGTTTTAAGTTTGTAGATCATTGAACTTCCCCCATGCCATCACATTTTCTTCACACTTTGGTCCTTGGGTCAATCATTTAAGGAGGTTGCTATAGTCAAAAACACTTGGGACCTCAAAAAGGGAAAAAGGCGTAATTAGGGGGAGTCCTTGGCGGGGAGAAATAACACATGTCTACAGAAGTGTCCCCAAATTGAACCAAAAGTAGCTCTGTTCAATTTAGGCTTGTCACTGGCCTAACAAAGAGCTGGTGTCTGGTGCAGTGCCTTGTGACTGCACCAAACAGTAAAAAAAAGTTGCATCCCTTTGTTTCTTTCATTTCGGCCTTTTTCTTTTTACCTTTTCTCGGTCTACTGTTTCAGTGTTTCTTCTACTAACACAGAAATTTGAGTACCACAGTGCTCTTTCTTTTGTCATGCTTTTGAGGCTTCTGGGTAGTTTGGTCATTTGTCAAATTTATCATAGCACCTTGATTTTGATGATCTCTAGGGTGTTCTACCAATATGATAAATGAAATCATTAACCCTCATTTTATTATGGATAAAATTAGAGCTGATGAAATATACTTAACCAAGTACATTCTACATGATACCTGTTCACTAATATTTTTATGTTGATCAAGCGAAAATGTTGAAACTTGAAGGCGTGTTTAGACAGCATATTTATATCAACGATAAATGTCTTTGAAAACCTGTCACTGTTACATATTGGCTCCCCAGTCCCCAAGCATCATGAACACCAGGCTACATTCCGTAGAAGAACCTGTAATTATAAAATAATTGGGGTTAAAGGAGAAAAAAACGAACACAAAATAATCTTAAGAGTCCATCTCAAATTCCCAACCCTAAATTTCCCATTTAGATGGGAAGTTCGGCACTACTATTGTGAGGAGGCCTATCATATTAAGAAGCTTTTGTTTGAGAACTTTCTTTTCTTAAGTTATTATAAATATGACTTCAAATTTTATAATATATCATTATAAAAAAGTGCTTAATTTACAGTTCACTTTTTTTTTTTATGATCTGTCGCTCTTCTCAATTCTTATCGTTTACTATACTCTCTTGCTGTGCACCTTCCACCCTTCTAATATTTTTTTTTATATATATAGAATAATTTTAACAGTTTGGATCAGCCATTTTACTCTCAAAAATTTAAATTTATCATGTTGGACGAGTATTTGTGTCCAACATGTTAGACTTTAGCCACATCCTTAAATGCCCGGGTGACTTTTAAGATTTTATAAAAGGGGAAAATAAATTGAAAGCCATATTCATTTGATGCTAGCACTTGACAGAATAATTATTAAATAAAAAATTGTACAATATAAAAATCATTTATGTGTTTACTAAAATTTCGATATGGTATATATATGAGATATGGTGCAATTTTTATATTGTTGAATGAATCACTAATCGGTTGTAATAATAAAATTTAATTGTTAAATTTTCAAATAACTAAATGAACGACTAATCAGTTTTCAACCTCACCCAATTTATTATATAATATATCTAATTTTTTAAAAATATATTCATAAATTTTTTTGATAAGTATGACTGTTTACATATTTTTTAAATATAATAAAATAATTATTCAGATATTAACAATATTAGCACAGTAATCACGTACCTATCAACCTCACAAACATTCAAGAACAAAAATATGGGGGGAAAGGAAAGCAACGGTTCATATATCCCGGCGTTAGTCAGGTCAGGTATCTAAAGGAAATCTGAAACCGACACTGACTAGCTGGTCAAAATCTGAAACAATTCTTCCAAAACCAAAAAAGAAAAAAAAGAAAAATAATAAAATCTGAAACTGTTTCTCCAAACAGAAACCAATCCGGTCACGTGATACCTGTATCTTACCATGTCACGCCCAATGTACCAATGGCCGATGTGTGTTTGTCTCTCTCAACTTTCTCTCTCATAAAGAAAAACAGTAAACACAGTGAGTGAGGTTTTATGGCACGAATTCCGAAAGAAGACAACTATACCAACTACATAGTTAGTTCCAAACTTCCAATGCACCCATAATTCTCGCTTAAATCCGTATTAAAAGATATTTTATTTTATTTATAGGTTTAACTGTATTTAATTACTGTTGATAACAATAGCCTGATATGGTGATTTTTTTTAATAAGCTGGGACTAGATTTTTGTGGGGAAGTGATGATGTTGTCAAACTTTTTATCTGGGGAGGGTACAAAAATTAGGGGATTCTTTAACCAATTTAGGACTTTTAGGCTTCACAAGAAAGATCTTGACCTACGGTTACTATTCATTTTCTTTTTATTATTCTATGAGGTACCTACGTGTTTTAAAATAAATCATTTTATTTTGTATTTTTTTATCTTAATTTTGACTTTTTCTACAGTGTAGATATCTTACATTTTTCTAAAAAAATTATTGAAAATTTTTTGTACATCAAAATATGTACAATCTTTCATATAATTTATTGATTTCAGTCAAAACTAAATTTGATGGCCACCCTACAAATGCATCCTTAACACAAAGTAAAGATATATGAGGTGAGTACTTGCATTATGTACAGATAAATTTCTGTTGCCTGTTGGTGTCAAAAAAAATTGAAATTCTTTTTTTTAATCCAAACGTAAAAGTAAGAAGGCACAGATGCCAAACAAATAACCCAGAAACAAATCTGACCGTCAATATGACTTACCCCCGGACATGAAGAGATGGCAAAGTTTTCAAGCAGGCTAATTATTAATTAAACAGTCATCAATTATGATAATTGCGTCATTATCAGACAAATCCTATGTAATGAAGTAGGCTAAAAGGGAACTGATTAAACCATACATCTCGGATTGCCTGAAACTTCATTGACACAACTAGCAAACATTTCCAAATCTGAAGCCGTTAGATTTAAATCGAACGAATAGATGATCCATGCCTCGCTATAGAATATGAGAATATAAAAAAAGTATCCTCATCAAGTTATAGAGGATCAACTGCAAAGTGTGTGAGTGAAGTAGGTAACTAGGCAATGCCTTTCTCCTCCATAATCTATAATAATAATAATAATAATATAAGCGCTACACTAATCTATCTCTACCTTAATCGAACGGTCAGGATCGCCTTATAGTATTATTAAGTATTAAGTATAGCCTCACACTTCTCTTGCTCTGTCTCTCTCTCTCTGTCTCCTTGGAAGCTTGTGTCTTTTTACACACAAAACCAAACCAAACCAAACCACTCTCTTTCCAATTCCATCTTCCATCTTTCTTCTCCCAAATCCCAAACCCTCTTCCATTTTCAAAAAGACACTCACCTTTTCTCTCTTCTCCTCTCTCCATACCCAACAAGGCAAAACCAACAAACCAAGAGAAACTAGCACCAGAGAAAAAGAAACACAGAGCTACAAAAGCACAATGCGACTCGTTTCATCGCCATTGCTCCTCCTCCTTGTTCTCCTCTCTTACGTCATCTCTCCGACGACGCCATCGTCGGAGGTGATCATAACGCCGGACTCGTACTCGACCGACCAACAACCTCTGAATCCAGGCGAGCTTGCCTCCAACACTGTCCCTGCTCTTCCCGTTGCGCAAGCCAAGAACGGCTCCTGTCACCTCGACCTCTCCAACGAGCTCTTTGGCGGTGTCTCGGCTGCGTGCGGCGGAGGAAGAGGTGGCGCCGCCGCCACCCTCGACCGTGGACGGTGCTGTCCTGTGCTCGCCGCGTGGCTCTTCGCTGCTCATGCTCGTTCTGCTCTCGAAGTTTCCGACCCGCCTGCTGACGTGTCGTCGTATGGCGAGGATGGTCCCATGGTTCCGTACGATAACCAGAAGTGCGTCGATGCTTTACAAGTAATGTTTCTGTACTCTCAGTTTTTTGTTCTTTTCTTGTTGAAAGTTAAGCTCAATGTTTTTAAGATATTTTTTTTTGGTTAAGTAGGGTTTTGAAATTATTGTTTCGTTTCACTGCTTATAAAATAATATTTGGAAATATATACTTAGAAAGGTTGTTTCTATTAAATGTACCGGAGCAAATATCATTTTCCACTTTATAAATGTACTTAAATTAGTGTTTTTGTAGGGCACTTGTGAAATTATTTTTTACTTTATGTTACCTTTCCAACTATTGAAAATTCAATATGATTCTCCATAATTTCCACTTTATAGATATTGTGCTGATAACTTTACCAAATCCATCAACGCTACTGACATGGTTGAAATGAAATTTTCAATAATCATTACATATGGGCTGTTTGCAAAATAATTTAAATGTTTACAAGGATATAAGTTAGTAAAGTAATTTATGCCTACTGCTATTTTAGGAAGCGCTTGACAAGAAAGGTGTGAAGTTATCTCGGCCGAATGATACATGCGACACGGTGCTGTGCTTTTGCGGCATCAGGCTGCACCAAATTGGTTCGCTTCGGTGTCCCACTGCCTTCTCTGTCCCTGTTAATGGTTCCAAGGGTTCACAGCCATTGGAGAGTGTGATAGCACGAAATGCCACGCCAACTGCTGCTGTACGGGATCTTGAAAAGAGCTGCCGGAATGCTTCTTATGCCGGGTGCACCCGGTGCGTTCAGTCTCTTCAAAAGGTTTGTTTATATACTGATATACATGCATGATGAATAATTTAACTTCTATTTAAACTGTTTAATAGCATTGTATGTCATATATTGTATTATTGCAGTAGATGTTTCAAACATTGCATGAAGTTTGAAAAAAAATTGTGATAAACCTCTTTGATTTTAGTGGTTGTGGGTTGCTTTTATGCAACCATAATTTACAATCTACGAGGTTATGACGTTGACAGTATCTATTAGAAAGTTGCTTTGAGTTAAAACTCAGAATAATTAACTCACAAGTATCTTTGTTGTTTGGTCAAATAAAGTATCTTTATTATCTTGTACTCAGAGCGCATAACATTGCTATTCAAATAGACCACTGTTAACATGTGAAGAGAGCTAGAAATAATCTAAAATTAATACTAGTAGTCTTGTACCTATGTGGAAGTTAACCTTTAAATGCTATTTGTAAGGTCACAAGCCAAATGAGGGTGATTTTTCTTATATTTAACAAAAAACATATTTGGCGGTTGCTTAGGTAATTGTTCTGAAAGTAGGAAAGGTAATAAACATGGTAATGGTACCATACTACCATGCATAAAATAAACTGAAGTATGCAGTAAATGAACTAGGGGACATCTCACTGAGGAATGAATACCCATGTTTCTAAGAAGCTGAGAAATGCAGTAAATGAACTAGGAGACACCTTCATTCTTCTCTGATGAATTCCTATGTTAACGGTTTTTGTGTACTTTTTAAGGAATGATAAATCCAGGCTTCTTCTACCACACCTCATTTGTTCGAACCAATTTATTCCTTCTCATTGAATGAGCATCCAACTACTCATACTTGGACATTTAATTCTCCAGCATGTTTTTCTTTACATCCATGCAAAGTCACTCAATGTTTCTTCTATTTCTATTATTTATATGCAAATTGCTAAACCTTTAGCAGTTGGTATAAAAAATTTTTTAAATGTTGCAAAATATTGTTGGTCATGTGCATTTCAGGAATTAGCTAAGTTTATTTTACATTACTTAATGAAATTCTGTATCAAGATCTGTTCTGATTTTTTATTTTTCTGATGTTTTCAGCTGAAGGGGCAGGGGACTGGAAATGGAAGTACTGGAGAGAGCAATAGAGAAAGCAAAATGATGGGCCGGGACTGCCAGCTCATGGGGCTGACGTGGCTTCTTGATCGAAACAAAACTGCCTACATCCCCACCGTGTCAGCTGTGCTCCGGGCCTTGTTATACACAAACAATGGTGTTCCTCACGTGCAAGGCACGTGCAGCCCAGACAGAGAGAACATGCCTTTGGCCGTGGATTCTCTCCAGTTCCAGCGCCTCAGTGCGGATACCTCTGCGTCGCCTCCTTCCTTCCATTTCATTGGTTCGTGGTGGCACCTTATTGGTGGGTTCGTGTGTTTGCTGTTCTATCAAGGGTTGCTGATTGTTTGAGACAGGGTGGGAGAGGTGGGATTGGTAGGGCATTGTTTTGTCCTCTTCTTTTTGTTCGTTTCTGGAGATGTAAATCCTTTTATTAACCCCCTCCTTTTTGGTTTAACTCTTCAAAACTTAATTTAATATTTACCATTAGAAAGCTAGATATGTGAAAATTATATTTATTATATTGCTCGACTTTATGCTTCAGTATAGTCAGTACGGCACTATCAATGGGGATCATATGCACAAACCTTTTTTAATGCTTCTTTTGAGGAGATTAAGCCTTTTAGGTCAACTCTAGGTTGGCTGTGTAAAGATTAGTTTGTCAAAATATTTAAAAGTGTCATTCATGTATTCCATTATTTAAGATAATGCCATACAATAATCTAGCTTCTCTTTTGTGGGTAAATTGTTGCATTACTTTTTTATTCATCGGAACTTGAGAGTTTGATTTTGTCATCATCAATTATTTTAAAAGAAGGAAGAACTGAGCGGCCGCACGCTTAAGAACATGTGTATTTATAATATCCTCTAATTATTTAATAATAATTTTAATTTAAGTAGACATAAAAATTAAAAACATCGTGCAACCATAATTTTGTTAATTTTCACCAAACTTTTGAAATGAGTTTTACTTAAATTTTAATTTTTTAAAATTTTTCGACACATTCATATTGAACATTGTAATTTGTTTACCGCAGATAAACTATACAATGACCAACCCATGCATATTGAATATTGCAATTTAAAACAGTGGAAGAGAGCCCATCCATTTTCCTTGCTATTAGTATACAGTATGCAGTGTACCAAACACATGGCAACTAGGCAAGGGAGCGATTCACATCCTCTACAGCCATGACATTAGGCTGTACCGTCCAGCCAAGCTATTTTTAAAAATTTTGAAATTCAAATGTTAAATATAAACCGTTGATCTTGTTCAATTTTACGAGCGATGCATTTTCATATAAGTTTTATAAAATTTGGAGTTGATTTGATACTAGATCAAGTAATTAGCAAATGAACGAACATGATTTACTATCATTGATTAATTCTAATACGTTCATAATTTAAACATTTAATCAAGTATCAAATCGACTTCAAATTTTATAAATTTATATGAAAATGCATCGCTTGTAAAGTTGAACAAGATCAACGGTTTGGATTTAACATTTGAATTTTAAAATTTTTAAATATTTAAAAAAATATATCTTGGTTGGATGGTCCAGCCATATCCTTGGCTGTAGAGGATGTGAATCCGGCAAGGGAGAGCATCCCGGAGGATGTTGGTCTGTCCTTAGCGATAACATATAAAAGATAAAATATAATTACCTTTTTGTGATGATGATAATGATTATTAATTATCATTCATCAATTATGTTGCTTCCTAGTCATCTTAGGGTATCCCACTTAAAAAGTTCCAGAGCAACATATGAATTATTTAAAGGGATGCCATATTTGCTCTCTCTTTTCATTTTTACACTCTATTACAGAAGTTTGATTGGACTAACTTGGACAATGTTCAGATGGGATTTTGAACCGGGTTTTTCTCGTTATAATTCTTTCATAGACATTTAATTTTAAAAAAAATAAATTGAATGACTTAGATCTCCAATTTATCTTTAAAAAAAATATTAATACGGTACGCACTTAGGTTCCGTAAGTTACTCATGGAGAAATTGTTCATTTATTAAGCATTCACTAATCACTGGTCATGATTCATCTAGGGGACACAGGTTTCTTTTTTTTTTCCCCTATTTCTCGTGTTTGTGCGGCACTTATTGAATGTTTAATTGCACTAGTAGTCTCATGAATTCAATAGAACGTGCCAAGTGAGATTTATTTATTATCCATAACTGTCTAAGTAAGATTGATTAAAACTGATGTATATTGTGAATTTCACGGAAGAATTTCACAAAGTAAACCTCCAAAACCTTTTAGATGGCGAATATAATCCAGCCGTCTTCCCCTAATAAAAACACCTTCCCTTCGGTACTCCCCTCCATCTAACCCTTCAATTTAATGGGTTATTATTATAGACTTTTGAGATTTAATATGTTTCTATTTATTTAATAAACTTTTCTAAAAAATGCAACCGGCAAAAAAATTATAGTTAGGTATAAAAAATTTGATAAAATTCTTATTTTTCTTATTTGAAAGAAAACACGGAATGATAAATATAATAAAGATGATAGCATAAAATTAACAAGAATTTCAAAATTCAAGTCGAGGCATTTCGTCATTTCGTATTAAACAGTTTATTAGTAGCATAAATACATATATTCTCCATTCTCCATGTCTTTATCAGAAAAAAAATTCAAAATTATTGAAGGTTGATTTGGAGGTAGTGTTCTCCAATCGTGTGTGTCGTGTCATGTCGTGTTAAACACGATCGTGTTAGAATTCCGTGTCATGTCGTGCTTAGTGGTGAGAAGAGCCAACATGACACGATTGAAACGATCGTGTCGTGTTGACACGTCGTGTTATTCGTGTCAAATCGTGTCATATTATTTTATTATTTTATAAATTAAAAAATTATTACAAAAATTAAAAGTAAGGAGAAAATTACTAAACGCCATAATTTATTATTTGATTAAGTTTAAATTATTTATTAATATTTTTATAAAAAATAATATTTAGATTAGAACAATATATATGATTTAAATGATGGTAAATAATATAATGTAATATTATAAATTGAAATTAAATTATTAATTTTGATTAAATAATCAACATTAATAATTAAATTTGTGTTGAGGTGTCGTGTTCGTATTGTGTTGCATGTCGAATCATGGCGTGTCCAGATCACGTCAAAATAGTCTTTTTCACTATGTTATCCAGATACGTTGAAAAACACCCGTGTCCCGCATCCGACGCGGATTCGCGTGCGACGCGTGTGCGATTCGCACCGGATGCGCCACATGGCGTATCCAAGTATCTCAACTATTTTTGACTATAGATACGGTCAACAATAGAGTTTAGATACGCGTGTCTAGACGCATGAGTGCATCGGATAAAGCATGTGTGATTCAACAAATTTTGTTGCTTTGCGGCATAACTCACGCTATATATACTCTCTATATATAGATCCATTCTCCTTGTGGGACTAAAAGCTAAATTCAAAACCGGACAATTGGGCCTGACTATTTTGACGTGGTTGAAGATGTCTCCCTAAATACAGATCCAATTAGAAATAGAGATGAGATTGGGTTCTCTAATTTCAGAGAGCTTAATTAATTGATGTACAAATACTGAAGTACAATATATAGTACTATATATGATTTCAAAAATGATACAAGTACGTACAATATATGATAATTAACGTCTACTAAGCCCACTAGCTTCTATATATTATCAGGCTTAATTGATGTACCAGAAAATTAAGAACATCATATTGTTAGTATATATTATTAAATTTCTCAATATAAATTAAAAGATTATAATATAATGTTAATAACATCATATTAATAAAATATATAAATTATTCTTTTTAATTGCAAAATATAATATAATTTTATTTTATATATAGTGTCGTATTCTAATTTTTTGAAAAATATCGAATTTCCGCACCCGCATCGAATCAGATACGACATTCGCACCCGCATCCGTGCAACATAGCTTTTTCATAGCTACCTGTTTCTTAGAAACTAAATAAAATATTTTATTTTTTAGTAAAATATTTTACACACTACTACTACACGAAACATTCCACACCGTCCACTAAAAAGTAAAAACCCTTGGACACATTCCAATTGAAACATTACCGATACATCCATTTATAATATTTTATTATGAGGAGGGTTCCAATGCCAACATTTTGGTTGCCCCCAAATGCCAACATTTCACTATTTGGTTACTTTTTTAAAATTTAAAATAGAAACGTCAAATCCAAACCGGTCATCTTATTTAGTTCAATGACCGATGCATTTTGATATAAGTTTTGTAAATTTTAGAGTTTATTTGCTACTCTATCAAGAGGTAGAAAAATAAACGAACCTTATTAATTGTGATAGATTCATTCTAATACGTCCATGTTTTAGCCTTTGATGGAGTATCAAATAAACTCTAAAATTTACAAAACTTATATCAAAATGCATCGGTCATTGAACTAAATAAGATGACCGGTTTGGATTTGACGTTTCTATTTTAATTTTAAAAAAGTAACCAAATAATGAAATGTTGGCATTTGGGGGCAACCAAAATGTTGGCATTGGAACCCTTCTCTTTTATTATTAGGCAAAATTTCTTATTATTATTTTAAAAAATTTCGGTCCATTTTCTCTTCCTTTTCTCTCCTCTGCTCTCTCCTCCTCTTCCAATGCAAGAATCTGCGCTTGAGAGTTGAGAGCGCCGAACTAGAGATCTAGCACTTCGTATCGCCCCCAGTGAGGAGAAATGGGCTTCGTGTCGTTCGTTGGAAGAGTTTTGTTCGCCTCTGTTTTCCTCCGCTCCGCCTACCAGGAGTGAGGATTTCGTTTCATTTTGGATGTGTTACCCTTGGGGTTTTGTCATTATCTGTATATCTGACTTCTGAAATCGACCTATGGATTTTAAACTCCATGATTTGATTTAATGTTTTACAAAATAATCTGTACGAAGCTATGTCTCGGTGTGTAGATTTGGTGATTAATGGTCTGAATTTAGCAGATTTGAATTGGATGACTTGTTGTAGCTGCCTCGATCTGTTTACCATGTCAAGATCTATTAGTTAGTATATATTCAAAGAGGACATTGTACAGATAATTCAAATTTAGGCATGTCTTTTTATTTTATACAAGCTGAATAATGACTAAGGGATATTGCAACATCAGCAAGTCTGGGTAATGGAGATTTTCAGTTTCAGATGTTTTTTCTTAGGAAGGGATTTGAATTGGCTGTTCATTCCCTTCCCTGACATATTTAAGTGGGGCGAGTATCCTCTCTGGATGGTTGTATTGTCAGAAATATTAAAAATATCACAAGGAACACACGACTCCCATAAAACTCCCTTCCCTCCCTTATTTTATTTCTCTTTCAATAATTATTTTCTACAATCTGAATTCCTCCTCTTATCTCGTCGAGAAGAATCAAAAAAATAAAATTACATCTTAGGTTTTATAAAGTTTCTTTATTTAAAAGATATAATTAACAAAAACAAATATGTTGTAATTCCTTCATAGGCGTATACAGCTCTTTCCTTCCTTGCGTCAACACAGGTCATGTATGATATTTTTTTCCATCTTTGCGTGGATGCAATCCAGGAGTGCAATCTTAACACTTCCCCTCACGACGGAGCATAGATGTCTATCATGCCAATTTTCTTCAGACTTTCTTCAAATGGCATAGTTGCAACTGCTTTAGTTAGAATATCTGCTAATTGCTCTGTTGATCTAACAAAAGGTAAAGAAACAATATGAGAATCAATTTTTTCTTTAATAAAGTGTCTATCTACCTCGATGTGTTTCGTCCTGTCATGTTGAACAGGATTATGTGATATGGCGATAGCAGCCTTATTATCGCAATATAAATTCATCTCACTTCCGGTGTCAAACCCCAATTCCATGAGCAATTTTCTTAACCATAGTAATTCACAAATTACTTTCACCATGCCTCTAAATTCGGCTTCAGCACTTGATAAGGCAACAACATTTTGTTTCTTACTTCGCCATGTTACTAGGTTACCTCCAACAAAAGTGAAATACCCAGATGTTGATTTTCTGTCCACAATATTTCCTGCCCAATCTGCATCTGTATATCCCTCAATTTTTAGATGCCCATTTTTGTTAAACTGAATCCCTTTACCTGGCGTTCCCTTTAGATAACGCAAAATTCTTGTGACTGCTCCCATGTGTTCTTCACTTGGATTATGCATGAATTGACTCACCACTCCCACTGCATAAGCAATATCAGGTCTAGTATGTGATAGATATATTAGTTTCCCAACCAATCTTTGGTATTCTCCTTTATCTGCCAAGCATTGATCTAGATTTATGTCAAATTTTGTATTTTGTTCCATGGGAGTACTGACTGGTTTGCAATCTAGCATACCAGTTTCTGCTAGGAGATCAAGAACATACTTCCTTTGTGATAGAAATATACCTTTTTTCGTGCGTGTTACTTCAATTCCCAGAAAATATTTTAGACCTCCTAAATTCTTCATTTCAAAATTCCTTGATAGCTTCATTTCAAGCTTTTCAATTTCAGCCCTGTCATCACCTGTTATGATCATATCATCCACATAAATAATGAGAATTGCAATCTTACCTTGGTTCCTTTTAAAGAACATAGTGTGATCTGAATTTCCTTGAGTGTATCCATAGCTTTTCATGGCTTTGCAAAAACGACCAAACCATGCCCTTGGCGATTGCTTCAAGCCATACAATGCCTTTTTTAATTTGCACACTTTGTTTCTGGATCCAGTATCTTTATAGTAGCCAGGTGGTAATTCCATATATATTTCTTCTTCCAAGTATCCATGTAGGAATGCATTCTTGACATCAAATTGATGCAGTGGCCAGTCAAAGTTAGCTGCAAGAGATAACAAAACTCTGACCGAATTTAATTTTGCAACAGGGGAAAAAGTTTCTTGGAAGTCTATTCCGTATTTTTGTGTATATCCCTTTGCTACTAATCTCGCTTTATACCTTTCAATTTTTCCATCAGCATTGTATTTAATGGTATACACCCATTTACATCCCACTGGTATTTTTCCTGGTGGTAAGTCAACAATTTCCCATGTACCATTTTTTCTAAGGGCCTCCATTTCTACTCTCATTGCTTTTTCCCATTCTTTGTCTTTAATAGCATCTTCTGCTCTCTCTGGTATAGCAATAGAAGATAAACATTCTGAAAAATTCTTCAATGGAAGTACCAAATGTTGTGTTGAGGTGTAGTTGACAATGGGATATTTTATTTCTTTACTTGTTCCATCTTCAGGAATATATCTCCTTGGTGGTTTTCCACGATTAGAACGGGGAGGTAACCTAGAGGTAGGCTCAAGAATACATACCTCATTCTCACGCATGACAGTTTCAGACGCAGGTCCACTGTTAGGTGCAAGTGTACTTTCTGGTGCAGGTGCACTCTCTGGTGCAGGTGCACTCCTCGATGCAGGTGCACTCTCTGGTGCAGGTGCACTCCTCGATGCAGGTGCACTCCCTGGTGCAGGTGCACTCCCCGATGCAGGAGTGGATGCAGGTGCACTCCCTGGTGCAAGTGCACTCCCCGATGCAGGAGTGGATGGGTGTTTTATAATTGTTTGCACTTGTAGGGGTTCGATTTGTTAGATAAACTGCATAAGAAATTGCATTATCCCAAAAAATTTGTGGTACCTTGTTCTCAAGAAGTAAAGATCGGGTTATTTCAAGGAGATGTCTATTTTTCCGTTCTGCAATTCCATTTTGTTGAGGTGTTCCTACACAGGTTGTCTCATGAATGATACCTTTCTCCTTAAAAAATTGTTGCACATTTTTATTAACATATTCAGTCCCATTATCACTTCTGATGATTTTTATGTCTTTCCCAAATTGAGTATGGACCATCATATGAAAATTCTTAATAGCATTACTTACTTCATCTTTTGTCTTGAGAAGAGAAAGCCAAACCATTCTGGAACAATCATCAACAAATAAGACATACCATCTATAACCAGATTTAGAATTGACAGGTGAGGGACCCCAGACATCTGTATGCACCAAATCAAAAGGATTTGCACATTTATTTTGACTACCATAATAAGTTATTCTGTGACTTTTGGATTTAATACAAGTTTCACAAACTAAATCATTGGAATCCAAATCAAAAAATAAATCTGGTAATAATTTTTTCATATAACTAAAGGATGGATGTCCTAATCGCCTATGCCACAACCAAATTTTATCTCTCGCTCCAAAATTTCCTCTTATTGCATAACTGTTGCCCAGTTTGAGTTCATCCAAGTAATACAACCCATCACGTCTAATACCATGGCCAATTATCCTTTTCGTTTGAGTATCCTGGAACACACAATAGTCAGGAAACATGAGTACACTGCAATTCTGGTCCTTTGTAAGTTGGCTGACCGATATTAACTTTTTTGCAAGAGAGGGAACAACAAGTGTATTTTTCAATGTAAATTTGTCAGAAAGTATAACTTCCCCTTTCCCAAATACAGGATATATCTCTCCATTTGCATTAATAATACCAGATTTTGTCGAGGCGCCTATATTTTTTACTTCCTTTACATCATAAGTCATATGATCAGTTGCGACCGAATCGATAATCCAAACTTTATTTTTCTTATCATTGCTGCAATTGGGAATTGTACATTTACCAATACTGGTTGTGCAAATACCATTCTTACCTTCACTGTACCCCTCTGTTATTTGCTAGGGTTGAGAAGTGGTCGGCTGAGATGGCTGGCTCGGTGCAGGCTGCGGATGCGGGTGCACTGTCGAGATGCCAGGATGCGGGTGCACTGCCGAGATATCAGGACCAGAATGCGGGTGCACTGCCGAGATGCCAGGAGCAAGATGCGCTACAGTTGAGGCAGCCATCGCCTTCTCCCCACCTCGCTTCTTCTTGTCACCCTTCCACCATTCTGGGTAACCTACGACCTCGAAACACTGCTCCTTTGTGTGCCGATCTTTTCCACAAACTGTGCACTTCATCTTGGATTTGTCAACAGAAAAGGTTTTATTTTGAGGGTTGAAAACCTTAGCAGAGTTGTAACCACGAGAAACCATGGCCACCGAGTTAACCTCTGACCCACCTTTGAGCATAATACCTTTGCGAGCCGCCTCGCGTCTAACAAAACCATAAGCTTGTTCAATAGTTGGGAAGGGCCTCAAAAGTACAACCTGTGCACGCATGCTGTCCAAAGTGTCATCAAGGCCATCTAGGAACATATACACTCTTGTCTTATGGACATGTTGAATTTGGTGATATCCCCGGTGCATTCCATGGGATTTGGACAGCGAAAATCAATCTCTTGCCACAGCCCTTGGAGCTCGGCATAATACTCTTCAATAGGTCGCCCATCTTGTTTGACTTGGGAAACTTGTCGATTGAGAGCATAGACTTGAGCTTCATCACTTTCATCAAAGTATGTAGTAGCAATGGCCTTCCAAATATCTCGGGCAGTAGGACACCGCATATAGCCACCCTTGAGACGAGGTTCCAAGGAATTGATAATCCATTGCTTGACTATGACATCATCAGTTTCCCATCGACGATAGGCTGCATCATTAGACTTGAGAGATGGTGGAGGTTCAGTAAGGTGGTGTAGCCTGTCTCTGCCGCGAACGTACATCTCCACAGCTTGGCACCAGATTGTGTAATTCATGCCATCAAATTTAATCTCGATAGCACTGGAATAAATATTGCTATCAGGTTGTGATGCAGGTGGTGGCACGGGATTACTCATGGCTGTTGTTTGCATTGCTGCCATTTGAGTCATCATTTTGGCCATCTGCTCGATTAGAGCGGCCGTAGAGGACGATTCTGAATTGTCAGGCATGGTCGCGTGTTGTAGAATTAGCAAGCGGAAACGATTTGTACCAGATGCTCTGATACCATGTCAGAAATATTAAAAATATCACAAGGAACACACGACTCCCATAAAACTCCCTTCCCTCCCTTATTTTATTTCTCTTTCAATAATTATTTTCTACAATCTGAATTCCTCCTCTTATCTCGTCTACAGGAGAAGAATCAAAAAAATAAAATTACATCTTAGGTTTTATAAAGTTTCTTTATTTAAAAGATATAATTAACAAAAACAAATATGTTGTAATTCCTTCATAGGCGTATACAGCTCTTTCCTTCCTTGCGTCAACACAGGTCATGTATGATATTTTTTTCCATCTTTGCGTGGATGCAATCCAGGAGTGCAATCTTAACATGTATTGAATACAACCATTCAGTGGACGTTTTTTGATCCGAGCCGTCCGATTTAATCTTAACGGTTATGTTTTTTCGGACCTATCAATCTTGGTATCATGCACGGGACATCTATAGCCGTTGAGATTAAATCAGACGGCTGAGATCGAAAGCCATCCATGGATGGCCATCTAGAGGATGCAGTTCCATTTAAGTGACCTGGGGCTGGGATACCTCCATTTGCTTGTATAACTGGTGAGCAATTGGAGCAAAAATTTCCCTCCAATGCTTGCACTATCTTATCCTTTGATAATTTTGACATAATTAATGTTGTTTCAATTTAATAGCTGCTGATGTTGTGCTTGCTTAACCTCTAGTTTTGAGCGTAGTTAGATCTTAATTTACTATTATGGGCAATAAAAGAAAATTTATTAATTTGTTTATTCCTTGTGGGTTTTGTGTACAGGTTTAGTGAATTTGGGACAGATGGTGGACCTGCAGCTAAGGCCCTTAAGCCCAAGTTTAATATTTTGACAAAGAACATCAACTCTTATCTTGGAGTTGCCCTTCCTCCCATTGATGTACGTGTAGATAATATTAGAAATGGAAAATTTCATGTGTGCCCCTATGAGACCTTAAATTTGCAATGCGTGTGCTTGCAAAATAAACATTTTTTATACAAGTTACAAAAATTAGGATGTAGCAATGGATTTTATCTCATCTTTTAACAAATTAATTCAGATTAAGACAATTTGCATTGTTTTTGCATATGATGATGATGCACAATCAACCATACAGTGAATGTTCATGTCTTTTGTGGTTCTAGGATAGTACATTTTGAGATTCCTTATTATCATTTTTGGGGATATGCAAGGTTTCTTATTGAGTACATGCTTTGTGACATGGTAAAATTATGAACTAGTTTAGGATTGAATATTATTCTAGATTGTTCCTAATGTTTTAAATTATGCAGATGAAGCCTGTAATTATGGCTGCAATTGCCCTGAAGGGGCTTGGAGGTCTCCTGTTCATCCTTGATAGCAATGTGGGAAATTTCCTCTTGGTTTGTTTTTCTTGCCTTTTGCTCTCTCTCTCTCTCTCTCACTCTCTCATTTCTTTCTTTTTTCCCTGGAAAAAAACACTACATTCTTCAGTCTATTGTCAGACTATGTGGTGCTACCATTAGATTTGCATTAAATTCTTTTTTGTCACCCCCTTTTCCAAAAGTTGACATCAGTTCAATACATAATTTGCTTCATCAGGGGTCTCAGCATGCCATTTTCAATTTTTGATTCTTAGTATGATTTAACACTTGTATTTTGTGTTGCAGATACTTTACCTTCGTTTTTTTACTCCAATAGTGTATGATTTCTACAACTATGATACTGGCAGTACTGAGTATGTGCAACTTTTCATCATGTTCAATCAGGTTCGTCAGTAATTATCACAACTAACTCCTTGGTAAAGTTCACTTATTAAGAAATAAATAATTTTGGTTGCTGCCCTTGAGATGAAACTATAGACGAATCAAAAAAGATATGTTTGATATATTGTTGTTTAGGAATGTAATTTGTCATTATAAGTAAGAATGTGCTGTGCTGTATTTAGAAAGATATCTAGGGTTGCATTGTATATATGCTATAGCAAATGTAATGAATCCAGACGGAAATAGAAAACATTCCCTTCCACAATTCTCAAATTCTCAAATTTGTTCATGGTACCAGAGCCGATAGGTTGATACTGCCACAATTCTAAACTATTTCTCTTCCACGATTTTGTATTATCTTATGCTCTAATGTCAAACGAGACTAAGGAAACCAAGGATGAGAAGCCCACTGGTGAGACGATTGTCAGAAGGGTCATTGATAATTCTTCTCCTTTTTATCTGAATTCTGGTGATAATCCTGGTATGATGATTAGTTCATGTGTTTTAAAAGATAATAATTATGACATGTGGGTTAAAGCCATGAGAAATGCCTTAAGGGCAAAGAACAAGCTAGGTTTTATTGATGGTACTGTTATGGAACCAAAAATAGGAGATCTAGAATATGGTTTGTGGGGAACATGCAATTCTATGATGGTTTCTTGGGTATTTAATTCAATTGACCCTTCTCTTCAGCCAAGTGTGGCATACTATGAGACAATTAAAGAGATGTGGGACGATTTGAGGGAAAGGTTCTCTGTTGGCAATGCTCCGCGCATTCATCAATTGAAATCGGAGATTGCAGCAGCGAAACAGCACGGGCAGCCAGTTGTGATATATTATACACATCTCAAGGGGATGTGGGATGAGTTGAGCCATCATTCACCTGTTCCATCCTGTGTGTGTCAGGGTTGCACGTGCCATGTAACAGCCAAGCTGATGAAGGAAAGGGAAGAAGAGAAAATCCATCAATTCCTCATGGGCCTTGATGATTCTGTGTTTGGCAATGTCAGAACTCACATTTTGGGTATGGATCCATTGCCTTCTTTGAGCAAAGTGTATTCAATGGTTGTGCAGGAAGAAAGACACAGATCGGTTGTAAGAGGGAGAGATGACAAACAGGAAGCTGTGGGCTTTTCTGTGCGCATCAATAAACCAGAAGTGACTCAGCAGAAAGGAGGATCCAATGAGAAAGTGGTGTGTACTCACTGTAGCAAACCAGGTCATGATGTTACTCGTTGCTTTGAGATTATTGGTTACCCAGAAGGCTGGGGTCGTGGAGGACGAGGTGTGCGTGGCGGTCGTGGTGGAAGGAGCAGGGGCCGTGGTAGGGCATATGCTCACGCTGTACATGGAAATAATGTGACTGAATCTCAAGGTTTTGCAAGTGATGTATCACAACAGAAAATACCAGGCTTAAATGAGGTTCAAATGAAACAAATTATGGCTATACTCAACAGCTCAAATGGATCGAGTGCAAGTGGTGCAGATGAGAAATTGCAAGGTAAATTTTCTAATAGAAATTGGCTTCTTGATAGTGGAGCATCACATCATATGACAGGTGATATTGATTGCTTGCAAAATGTGTATCCAGTAAACACTACAGTAGTTACTCTCCCAAATGGGGAACAAACTATGGCTGAACAGGAAGGAATGGTAGAACTTGTAGGAGGAGTTGTGCTCAAAAGAGTATTATATGTGCCATGTTTGAGCTGTAGTCTCATTTCACTCAGCAAATTGATCAAAGATAATGGGTGTTTTGTTACATTTACTGATGAACTGTGTGTTGTACAGGACCGCATTTCGAAGATGCCGATTGGTGTGGGTGAAATGAGGGATGGAATCTATTACTATCATTCGATAGCATCAGCAAGGGCAAGTCTTGTGAGAAAGAGTGAGGATTACTTGAAGTGGCACAGACGGATGGGACATCCTTCGACTCAAACAACTTTGCTTTTTCCTGGTGTTAGAAATGATGGATGTGATTCAAATAAAATATGTGATATTTGTTTGCAAGCAAAACAAACTAGAGATGTATTCCCTGTCAGTTTTAATAAAGCTATTGAATCCTTTGAGTTAATACACTGTGATATATGGGGCCCATATCGAGTGGCATCACACTGTGGGGCACATTATTTTTTGACAGTGGTTGATGATTTTTCTAGAGCCGTTTGGGTATACTTGATGACAGAAAAGAAAGAAACTTCAAAGTTGTTGATATCTTTTTGTAAAATGGTGAAGAATCAGTTTGGAAAATGTGTGAAGTGTGTGAGAACAGACAATGGGCTTGAATTTAAAACTGGTGTTATTAAAGAATTCTATGCTGAACATGGGATATTACATCAATCTTCATGTGTTTATACACCTCAACAGAATGGTAGAGTAGAAAGAAAGCATCGCCATATTCTTAATGTGGCACGTGCTCTTAGATTTCAAGCACATCTTCCAATAGAATTCTGGGGTGAATGCATTCTTACTGCTGCATATTTAATAAATCGTACACCTACACGAATTTTGGAAAATAAAACACCATATGAACTCTTGTTTGAGAAGACACCCTCATATGAGCATGTTCGAGTATTTGGCTGTTTATGTCATGTGTCTCACAGAACAACTGTTTCAGATAAGTTTGAATCAAGAAGCAGAAAATGTGTGTTTGTTGGTTACCCATTTGGTAAAAAGGGTTGGAGAGTATATGATATGGAGACAGGAAATTTTATTGTGTCAAGGGATGTGATATTTGATGAAGATATTTTTCCTTTTGCTGAAATTGACAAAGCAAAAGCAACAGACTCAGTAAGTGGTAATGTGATAAAAGAATTAAGTGGTGTGAATGAAGAACATGTTGCAGAACTGAGTGTTGAAGAGAATGATGAGTTGATAGCAAGGGGGAGTAGTGGCGCCAATGATGTAGTGACAGAACATCAGCCGAATGATATGCATGAGGATTTTGAAGAAATTAGCATGCAACATGAAGAAAGAACTCAACAAAGTGAAATCATAGAAGAAATCAATGAAAATTCTGGCGCTCAATCCTTTGTTCCCTTGCATGAGCAGAGAGTTAGAAGGCCACCTAATCATCTCAAGGACTACATATGTTATACTGCACGTGTAGAACCATATAATGGTGAAGCAGAAATCAAGGGGCGATCAAGCACAGTTTATCCTATAGACAAGTATGTGACATGTGACAAGTTCTCAAGGGCGCACAAGGTGTTCTTGGCTGCAGTCACAAAAGAAAAAGAACCAGCTCATTTTGGTGAGGCAATGAAGGATAAAAATTGGTGTGAAGCGATGAAAACTGAGATTGATGCACTTGAAAGAAATGCAACATGGACATTGGAGGATTTGCCACCTAACAAGGTTGCAATAGGTTGCAAATGGGTATATCGTATAAAGTATCATGCAGACGGACAAGTTGAGAGGTATAAAGCACGACTGGTTGCTCTTGGAAACCGTCAAGTGCATGGTGTGGATTTTACAGAAACCTTTGCTCCTGTTGCAAAGATGGTGAGTGTTAGAACTTTTCTAGCAGTTGCAGCAGCTCGAAAGTGGGAATTGCATCAAATGGATGTGCACAATGCTTTCTTGCATGGTGATTTGAATGAGGAGGTGTATATGTGTTTGCCGCCGGGTTTTGCTCACTCTCATCCTGGAAAGGTTTGTCGTCTTCGCAAGTCAATTTATGGATTGAGACAAGCTCCTCGTATGTGGTTTTCAAAATTAACTTCTGCACTTGAAGCATACGGGTTCATTCAATCTAAAGCGGATTATTCGCTTTTCACTTGTCATAAAGGGACTGCTTTTATTGCTATTCTAATTTATGTGGATGACCTAGTTGTTGCAGGGAATGACAGTAGTGCAATTCATGATTTCAAGAAATACATGAGTGAGGTTTTTCATATGAAGGATTTGGGGGTGCTTAAATATTTTTTGGGAATAGAAATAGCAAGAGGACCAACCGGTCTTTTTCTGTCTCAACGCAAATATGCGCTCGACATGCTTGCTGAGTGTGGTTTGTTGGGAGCAAAACCAGCAGCGACACCCCTTGAACAGAATCATCGACTAGCAGAGTCAATGAGTGCAAAGTTGAAAGATCCTGAGAAATATAGGCGCTTGGTTGGTCGCCTCATTTATCTCACAATCACAAGACCAGAATTAAGTTATTCTGTACACACTCTGGCTCAATTTATGCATGACCCACTTGAGGATCATTATGCTGCGGTTCTTAGAGTTGTGCGATATTTGAAAGGAAATCCAGGTCAAGGTGTTCTTCTCCGTGCTGATAGTGAGCTGCAGTTGAATGGATATTGTGATTCTGATTGGGCGAGTTGTCCAACGACTCGACGATCGTTAACTGGTTATTTTGTTTTGCTCGGAGGTTCACCTATCTCCTGGAAAACCAAGAAACAGCCCACTGTGTCTCGCTCTTCTGCTGAAGCTGAATATCGGTCCATGGCAAATGCAACATGTGAGTTACTTTGGTTGAAGTCATTGTTGAGATCATTGGGTATCACGCATGCCATGCCTATGAATTTGCACTGTGATAGCCAAGCAGCTCTTCACATTGCTACTAATCCAGTGTTTCATGAGAGAACGAAACACATAGAATTGGATTGTCATTTTGTGCGTGATCAGATCAAAACTGGGTGTGTTGTAACTAAATATGTTCGATCATCTGAACAGCCGGCTGATATTTTCACCAAGGCATTAGGAAAGCAACAGTTCCACTATTTATTGGGCAAGTTGGGCATCTATAATCTGCATGCTCCAACTTGAGGGGGAGTATAGACGAATCAAAAAAGATATGTTTGATATATTGTTGTTTAGGAATGTAATTTGTCATTATAAGTAAGAATGTGCTGTGCTGTATTTAGAAAGATATCTAGGGTTGCATTGTATATATGCTATAGCAAATGTAATGAATCCAGACGGAAATAGAAAACATTCCCTTCCACAATTCTCAAATTCTCAAATTTGTTCAGAAACTATAAACAGACAAAAGGACAAAGCTATGGCTTCAACTTCCTATCATCTTTGTTCCACTTTTCAAAATTTGTTAACAACTAATATTGTTACATTAATTTTGGGTGGTAGAATGTGGCTCTATATGGTGCGTTGCAATTCTCCCTTGGGATGAAGAACTCTATTGGAATGCATGCTTTTAAGAAGAAGGGACCTAAGTCGAAAACCAATTAATTTGATGAGATAGGATGTGTCTGTTTTCGTATTTCTTTCGTCATATGTATCATGTACCCGTACTGGTTCTTTCTTTTTGGGGGGAAGGCCAAGGCCTTGCAAGGTGTGTATGGATTGAGATTAATTAGGAGCTTAGGTCTTTTTATTTTGATATTTTGTGGCCCGTTCTTGGATTTATAGTTTGCCATTTCTAGGTTGCAGGAGTTTCAGTCATTTTAGCGTTTTTGATACTTGTGGTCCCTAAATTGTTTCGTTTTTCAAATCCTTGGTCTGGTGGTTTTTTTGTTTGTCTTGATAATATTTTCCTTACTGTCGGTTAAATCTAAATGTTAATCTTGAGTTTCGGCTGATAGTCTTTAATTCTTTATGGGCTCGTTTGGTAGTGCCAAGTTTAGTTTGATTTTTGGGTCAATGAGCTAACTTACATGGCTTACATTGCCAAACAACTTTGGGGTCAACGGGATTAGCACTACCTTCCTAACTTGGCCATATATTTAAGTTTTTCTCAAACACACACAAAAAAAAATTATATCGTATCTAAAGAGAAAAACCTTGAGAAGAAACTTTAAAATTTGAAATTTCAAATTTTAAAATTTCAAAATTCAAATTTCAAAATTTCAAAATTTCAAATTTCAAATTTCAAATTTCAATTTTCAAAGTTTCAAATTTTAAAATTTAAAATTTTAAATTTCAAATTTCAATTTTCAATTTTCAAAGTTTCAAATTTTAAAATTTCAAATTTCAAATTTTAAAATGAATGTTATAATTAAATGTATTCACTTTGATCACTAACTTTAACATATCATGTCAAACAACAATTACTAACTTTAAGTTAGTACTAACTTTTATTAACTTTAACCTCAAACACTAATCCCAAAATGTTAATACTGCATGGGAAGTTCTTGCATGTGTTAGTTCAGATTTTCAGAATCAACACTTTTATGATTTTGATCGCTCAAAATACCGTTGAAATATCACGAAGAAAAAGAAAAAAATAATTTTACATCAGGTGAATCTACTGTTTCTTATTTATCCAGTCCAAGGAAAATTGTTTATCTCACGACAAAAATTGTATGAATCTGCATGAATTCTTAGTACATCATTATTTTTTCCAAGGAAAACCTGGGTTGTACATTTTATTCTTGTAAGGTGCGATAAATTAATGCTTCAGCTTCATCTAGTGTTCTCCAATTGTGCGTGTCGTGTCGTATTGTGTCATGTCAAACACAATCGTGTTAGACTCTCGTGTCGTGTCGTGTCGTGTTGACACAAACTATTTTTTTCAATCGTGTCGTGATAAGTGGTGAGAAGAGGCAACATGACACACATTTTCGTGTCGTGTTGACACGTCGTGTCAAATCGTGTTAGAAATTTTTCTTTATGTTTTTATAAAAATTCATTACAAATTATTAAAATATTAAAATAGAGAAAAATATTATGGCGGTTTATTTAACTATTTTACAAATTTAATATATATATCACTACAAAATTTTCGGTATATTTTTTTAACGTATTAATCGATAATTTTACATTTTTCAAATGCAACTGTTTGTTGTTTGAGCATATTTTAAAAATAAAATATTAAGAAAAATTTAAATTCACGTTAAAAAAGAACAATGATTATAAACAAACTGAGCACTGATATATAAAATAACTTAAATAATCGTTTAAAAATAATTTGAAGGAGGAAGTGTTTATGTTTATTAACTATGATGATATTTTTTATAATATTAAAAATTAAATTCGTGTTGTCGTGTCATGTTCGTGTCGTGTTAGTTCGTGTTTGTGTGGTGTTGCGTGTCGAATTGTGTCGTGTCAAAGCGTGTTAACTTTTCAAGATTCTCAACACGACACGACTATAACACGACACGATAATACGATCGTGTCGTGCTAATTCCGTACTTGTGTCGTGTTAATTTTTGAAATTTTTTCGGAACATTCATATTGAACAATTAATGTGTTTACCGCAGATAAACTATACAATGACCAACCCGTGCATATTGAATATTGCAATTTAAAACAGTGGAAGAGAGGCCATCCATTTTCCTTGCTATTAGTATACAGTATGCAGTGTACCAAACACATGGCAACTAGGCAAGGGAGAGCATCCCGGAGAATGTTGGTCTGTCCTTAGCGATAACATATAAAAGATAAATATAATTACCATTTTGTGATGATGATAATGATTATTAATCATCATTTATCAATTATGTTGCTTCCTAGTCATCTTAGCGTATTCCACTTGAAAAGTTCCAGAGCAACATACGAATTATTTAAGGCTCCGTTTGAATAGGTGTGGGATGAAGGGAAGAAGGGAAGAAGTAGGAAGAAGTATTGGAAAGTGTGTAATTTTATGAAGAGTTTGGATTGTGTATAATTTTTTTTCTTCCCACTTCCTTCTTCTTCTTTCTTCTTCTTGCATCCAAACGGAGCCTAAAGGATGCCATATTTGCTCTCTCTTCTCATTTTTACACTATTACAGAAATTTAACTCCGTTTGGATGAGCCATAGGAATTAGGAAATAAAAAAATAAAAGTGTAAATTTATTATAAACAATTCAAACTCTTCACAAGTTACACACTTCCCAATACTTCTTCTCTTATTCCCACACCATCCAAACGGAGTTTTGATTGGACTAACTTGGACATTGTTCAGATGGGATTTGGAACTGGGTTTTTCTCGTTATATGTATGTGCCAACAGCCCAACACTATACATTTTGTTACTTAATCTAATAATTTTATTCTTATTGTTGTTGTAGGGACGATGATAATATATTATGCAAATGCTAGTGGTATATGACCAAACTACTTATCTATGGGTGCATTTGGATCGTTGGAAGAAAGAAGAAGAAGAAAGAAAAAAAAAAATTATAAACAATCCAAATTCTTCACAAAATTACACACTTTCCAATATTTTTTTCCACTTCTTCCCTTCTTCCCTTCTTTCCACACCTGTTCAAACGGAGCCATACATGGGTTGTGGAAGGATTGCGTTTTCTCTTTCTGTAGTATCCGGTTGACTGCTGTACAACTAGCTTTAGGATAGAAATTGTTATGTACATAAATGCAGGGCTGCATAACGTCTTAAACGACCACGAAAGTGGTCATTTTCGCTAACTGTTGCGTTGATGAACGAAATTTATGATTTTCTTGCGCTGATCGTTGCAACCGTTTAGTACTGTTTGCGTCGATCGTGTCGTTCACTCGAACGATCAAAACGGTTATAACCGTCTTCGACCGTCTAACTGTTATACAATTTTATCATTGATGCAAGTCTGTAATGAAACCAAGTAAATACATCTATAACACAGAATAGATACAAAAAATATATAATGGGACACAGGAAAAGGATTCGTGTAAATATGATTGGAATTATCTCTTGTTTTTCAGTACAAACTGGTGGTAGCCGAAGCTAAGCAAAAGAGCTTGCTAAAAGATAACATGATTGAAACTAAGAAAGCGATGAACATATCCATTTAGTTTTAAAAGTCTCAATTGATGAAAGATGAAGTAAATTACAACTAATTACAACAAAACACACACACGCA
The DNA here is from genome assembly GCA_028095005.1 of Rhynchospora pubera. NCBI lineage: Eukaryota > Viridiplantae > Streptophyta > Magnoliopsida > Poales > Cyperaceae > Rhynchospora > Rhynchospora pubera. The sequence goes on along the minus strand of CM051462.1, from coordinate 81,636,878 downwards.
CGCACCATTTCGCTCCAAATTTGGGGAAATTGTTTCAAAGTAAGAAATTGAGGAACAAATCTGAAAAAAACGCAAAGGATCACTGAATCAGATCCAAAGTAGGTCGACAAAATAAATTCGGAACAAAAGTACTGAAACAAAAAGAACGAAATTGGGGAGAGATGGATGGATACCTTTGTGGGAGGAGAGGAGGCGATATGGTGGCTTGCACGAACCAGAACCCCTGTGCGATTGTAGAGTTTAAGCCTGATGGAGAGTTGAGGGCTTCAGTTAAGACTTAGGAGACAGGCATCGCTCATCTAAATCTCTTCTCTGATAGTGTCACTAGGCAGTAGGCAGAACCCCCGTGCGATCGGAGAGGAGAGGGAGGGGTGACTCTTGATAGTGCTCGATCTGGTGTGGATTCGAGAGAGAAACAGAAAGACATAGTGACAGTGAGTGAGAGAAGGGTTAATGGCATAGATGGAGAGCGGAGCGGTCTGCAATAGGAGAAGAGAAGAGAGGGATGATGGGTGATTTCAGATCGGCGAGAGAGAGAGAGAGAGATGTGATATCTGATCGGCGGAGAATGACCCTAATCTTTGTCTCATTCCATCGTTATCTCCGTCATCTCTGCTCTATAATCAATTTAATAGCACTACCGTACAATTATAAACGAAATAGACGAAATAAACGATAACGAAACAGCTCCGTTTCGTTAACCGTTCCGTTCTGAGACGAAATTGAGTTTATATTTGCGTTAACTGTTCCGTTCCATAAACGAAACTGAAATCCTTGACCGTTACCGTTCCGTTTAGAACGAAACGAAACGAAATAACGATCGAAACGACTACCGTTTTCACCCCTACATAAATGGACTCGGTTTGTCTAAACATAGGCTGTCTATTGTAGGCCTAATATCTCATGGGCCTGCCATTGAACTGAAAGCTTTCACAAGCAGAACTGCAGAAGGCACCCGGATAAAAGTTTTCCTGATTAAAGTCGCTCCGCCAGAGGATTAATTATAAGAATTCATTCAATTTACTAAGTTTTAATATTTTAAAACGTAATATATAATTTTTTAAGGCAAATTTGTATATATGCCTTATTAAAACTTTAGAATTACAGAAATGTTCCTGAAATTACTCGTACAAAAATACCATTCTTTAATAATTTTGTCTAGTTTTTTTTTTATCACATCTATAATATAAATCTCTCCCAAATATTACCTTTTTTTTTCGTATTTACCAAAAAGTCATTTATAAATTCTCCTTAGTACGAGATGTGTTTCTCCATTTTTTCCCTTTTTTTTTTAAATCTACTGGAGACTTCATAATACTTTAGGGGTGCGTTTGGATCGTTGGAAGAAAGAAGAAGAAGAAGGAAGAAGAAAAAAAAAATTATAAACAATCCAAACTTTTCACAAAGTTACACACTTCTCAATACTTTTTCCCACTTCTTCCCTTCTTCCCTTCTTTCCACACCTATCCAAACGCACCCTAGGAGAAGAACTGAAATCAATGCATAATTCATTTGTTAATGCAAACCATCAATCAAAGTACTCGGGCGGTGCTATTTAAGGCTCCGTTTGGATGGCTTCTTCCCGGAATAAGGAATAAGGAATAATCATTTTTTACCAATAAATTTATTTCTAACCATTCAAACTCTTCACAAAAGTTACACACTTCCCAATAAATTTACCCTTCCCAATAAATTTTTTCTCTTTTTCCTTCTTCCTACCTTATTCTCAACGCATCCAAACGGAGCCTAAGACAAAATTGAAGAGAGCCGAATAGTTGCGAAGAAGAATAGGTGGTACCGTGGTAGCAAAATCAAAGAGGCAAGCGGAATTAAAAACGAAATAAAATTAAAGAATCTGGGAAAGATTACTTCAGGCAGATAGAGATTAGAGAAATGCGAAAGAGATAAAAGCGAATATGGCGGCGGAAAATAGTTATAAAGGATTTTTTTGTCAATACAGAAAATAAATATATATTTGGGGGAGATTTAGGCTGTGCTCCAGATAGTTCAGTACCAACTCCCCTTCACAAAGCCATGACTGCGGACGGGGTACCAGCCTATTAGAAGAAAGCACGGCACTGGCATTTTCTTTGGTGGGTCACTTCAAGTAACCAACGGAGTGGAGTAAAGAAAAGGGAAGAAAATTCTCCCGTTTGCCGGCCGATAAGATCACTGAGATTGATAATAAAGAAAGGGGAGAGAATGGAGAGGTTAGGAGAGGAAGGTAGAGTGTGGAAAGAACTAAAGTAAATAGTTTTACTTGCTTCAAAGGTTTGCACAAGGGAAGAGAAAGGAAAAACTGAGATTACTATTTTGTCCTTTAAAAATTGTGACCATATTCTTTGGTGATAATATTCAAGGACATTTGTGTAATTTAACAGACTTTACTCTCTCTACACTCCGATTTGAGAGTAACAAAAATGAAAACTATGAGGGAACTGATGCACCTTCGTTCTATTTCCTTTCCTCTCTCGTATTTATGCTGGAGCAAGTAAACACAAGCGTTACCCCTTACCTTCCTTTCCCTTCTTTCGAAAACGGTTCCCTGGAGCAGACCCTTAAGTTTAAGAAAATTGATTACTGCGATCGACAAAATAACCATCTGCGTCATCGCTTGCTGAGCAGCGCCAGCGCTCTCCCTTGACCTGTACTCACCCAGCGTGCATTTTTTGTTCATTTCGTTGTTATAAGTGTTCATTTTATTATAATTATTCGCTGTGTTATGTTCAGTATGTTTATTTTGTTTATATTTATTTTTATCCAAATGTTCAGTTTAATAAGTACAAATGTTCTGTTTTTTAAGTATAAATGTTCAGTTAGTTGCAACAGAAAATATAAATGTTATAAGAAAAAATGTTATTATTAAACAAAGCGAAGGGATCAAGAACCGGACAAAAAACACATGAAAAAATTAGAAATGATCATGAACCGATCCGGTTCAAATTAATTTTTTTCCGACTCTACCCTTGCCCCTGGCACACCTATTGGCCCACGTACGACTCTGACCCTGGCGCGACTCTTGAGTCTTGACGCATTTAGCTGAACACTTTTGATTATTAACCTGAACACTTCTTATTATTAAACTGAACATTTATAACATATAGCAGGGATGGCGTGGATGATTTTTTAAGTGTTGACACTTATCATTTCTGGTAGCGAAATAGATTTGTGAAATCCATTCTTTTCCAATCAACTCTGTTGAACTCAAATTCTTCTCTCTTTTTCTTTGTTTTGATCAGGGTGTTAGTCTATGGCTCTATGCGATCTGTTTTTCTCCTTGCTAGCTCTCTATATTGCTCGTTCTGTACCATACAAACTTTTTGATGAAATGCCCTTTCTTTCTTCTCCTTTCATTTGAATATTTTAGCATTAGCACTCTAATTTAAAGACACCGGAATCCTCCTCAAAAATTAATTACTCAGTTCTATGTGATGCCTGCCATGTGTATATTTTTGTGATGCGTATGTAATATTTCGTACAAGGATAACAATTTGTCGTTAACACTAGTATACCAAATTTTTTACTTTGAATGCAAGATGGCTATCATGGCATTTGTTGAGATTAAAAAGTAATTTAATTTTTTTCCCTTTTGATAATAATAAAGTTTGTAAATAAAAGGTATGACTCTATTAATTTCTCTGATCTTGTAATTTAATATTTTATACATGTAATTTATTAATTTCTCAATAAGTAGCTATAAGATATTAGTGACTCATTTGTCTTGGGCAAATTTGTCCGCTTGCCATTACTAGCTTTAGAGTTATCTGCCATACTTTCCAATCTGCAAATAATCAGCTACTATGTTGGAATAAGTATATCCTTTATATAGTTAATTACTTTTTGGGAAAAAAAAATAGTTAATTACTAATTAAGTATCAGAATAATGAGAGAAGGGTTCCCTTAATTACAACAATTTTAGAATGCTTTTTATCATAATAAAATTATAAATATATATTTAGAATGCTTTTAGAAATAATGAAGCCTGTAGTTTCAATATATGTAAATATCAAAATATGCATTATATACAATAACTATAACTAAAATTAGACTGATACTTAATCTAGCTGAAATCACTTTTAGGCAATCTTCTTAACTATTCATATACTAAATAAATCAATGTGTTGATTAACGCGGCCGATAAGGATCATCCCTAATATTCATCATCCCCAACAGTTAGTAACGCGTTTTCTATTTTTGTCTATCATCCCATCACACATTTTTCGTTTTTAGAAATCTAACTACTAGCTCTCATCCTTTGTTTCACTCCCCTTCCTCGCCCCTTTGTTTCGCTGCCTTCCTATTCCCTCAACGTCGCTTATCCCTGTTCCACCTCCTCCTTCCTAATTGTTTTAGTTCTGACAACAATTACGATATTAACTTCAACAATTATATATAAACTACAACAGTTACGATATTAACTTCAACAATTATATATATAACTAGAATAGTTATATATATTAACTTCAACAGTTATACACATATATCAGAATAGTTATATATAACTGTTAAAATTAATATATATAATTAATATGGTAACTAGAATAGTTATAAACATCATTGTTTCTTCCCTTCCTCCCCCCCCCCCCCCGGACGCTCATCCTCTGTTCTTAAAAATAGAGGCGCCGGATAATTAATGAGGGTGCTGGATAATGATAGATTTTATCTCCTGGATTCTATCATTCCATTATCCCCTGGTCTTCTATTAATGAGGACGCTTCATAATTAATGAGGATTTCAGAAATGATAAAATCTTAAGGATAATGAATGATCTTAAGCAATTCCGGTTGATTAAAATAAGACAAATTGATAATTTGAACCGCATATACACATCCATATACAAAGCCTAGCTACACCAACTAAGCTTTGTGACTTCAAGCATCTATATAGTGCTCAGTATATTCATCCTTTCAACTTTCATTTATTTAATTTTGTTTTCATCAAAGGTATGCAGATTAATTTGTCACGTTTTACTCTTTCTACCTGTTAATTCTCCTATCCCCTTTGCTAATTTTTGTTAACCTTGCATATTATGCATGGGTCTTGAAGCTAACATCAAGCCAAGTAGCCAGCTAATCTTGAAAGTGATCAAACAGTCAAACAGACTTGTCACAACAACTAATTATTAAAGGTGCATTAAATGGATCATTTTTCTTTTGAATATTCAATTTCTTGTTAATTCGGTCGCAGAAGAACTTTCAATATTAGTAGCACGAAAATTTTTCAATTAATTGATAATTAATTATTACCAAATTTATACTCTAAATTATAGAGAAATGCTAGTGCTTAATATATTGGACGGATAAAATTCATCCAATATGATCATTTTTACGTTTTTAAATTTTTAATGACCGATCCGAACCATTCAATATGTTCTTCCTATTGAAAACTTACAAGGAATCAATTTTTACATTTTTTTAAATTTTTTTACGTTTTTTTGGTATTTTTGAAAATTCATGATATAAAAATTATGGATCGTCCAATAACAACGATTTTCTAAAGTACCAAAAAAAGAATAAAAAAATGCGAAACAAATGTAAAAGTTGATTTTTTGTAAGTTTTCAATATGGAGAACATATTGAACTGTTCGGATCGATTATTTGAAATTTAAAAATATGAAAACGATCATATTGGACAGATCCCATCCGTACAATATATTATACTTTAGCATTTCTCCTAAATTATATCCTGAAAATTGTTGATTTTTAGATGAATATTTATTTTAGCGAATAAATGCAGGTATTTTTATGCTTATTATGGGTCCATCTATAGTACCAAATTTAAAATTAAACCAACAACTAAAAGGCAGCGTTTTTAAAGCCGGTACATGCCGGCCAGTTTTTAGAGGGTGGCCACGTTGTTGCCATCGATCATCTCTATGTGAACATATACAGCAAACAAAGTGAACATATAGACAATCTAAGTGAACATATACAAACAAATAAGTTCAATGAAAATAAGTTGAATATACATGTAATCTTCTGAACAAGTGATGACAATACTTATTTATTTGTAAGTGTTCACTTAGAACGTCTATATGTTCACTTTGTTTTTAGCGATGGCAGGAATAACAAAACTGCATATGGCAGTTATCATTCCTGATATTATTGTTATACGTAAATTGTCGAGCAATATTCAATTAGCATGGCAAATAGTGTCCATGTACTTAATATTGATTTATGATGATGCAGATGATTTAATTAATTACATATATATAAGCGGATCGATTCAGAATTAGCTAGATTTCTTAATTTAGTTTTGCATCCGACAATTTTCGGCATTAAACTAAAAATTTTACTAGTGGGATTACATTCATAGTACATTAATTGAAAAAGTAACTGAACTCATTTAATTATATGACCAATAAAATTTATAACTTTTTAGATTGAGCATTTTAAAAAATTTGGAAAAAATAGTAAAAAAATTTGAAAAAAATATAAAATTTGATCCCAGTGAATCTTATTATGGAGAATTTGAGCGGCTTGGATCGGCCATTTTAATCTCAAAATTGAAATTTTATCCTGTTGGACGAGTGATTGTGTCCAACATGTTGGACATTTGTCACTATGGCCCTTTTATACATCCGACTATCGGCTACTAGTTAAAAAAAAATTAATATAGTACATAATTCATCTAAAATCTAAAATAATAATTAATCAATGAATTTAGTTTCCACATGCCGAGCTAAATCATAGTAGTGTGTGTGTATTTTATAACTAAAATTAGACAGATAATTGACCTAACTTAGAGCACTTTTAGGCAATCTTATAACAATTCATATACTGAATAAATTAACGTCCGACTATAGTAAGAATAATTGATAATTTGAGCCACATATATAAGGCCTAGGACAAAAGCCTGTGACCTCAAAAATCTAGTGCTGAACATTCATCTTTTTAATTTGTATTTCTTTAGTTTTATTTTCCTCAAAGGTATGGTGATAAACTTTTTATGTTTTACTCGTCTCCCTGTTAGTTTTTAAAGTTTTTTATGCTTAAATTTTGTTTGGTTCAGCGAATCAATTTTTCTTTTTTTAGTTCAGTCGGATATGCTATAGTAACAGAAGACTCAGTTATTGGACCCAGATAAAAAAGAAAAAAAAATACAAATATTCGTGGTAGGTGCAAAATTAACTATAAAGTACATGTTTTATCGATGTTTGAGACAGATAATTTCAACCGTCCTTTGCCTTTTATTTATTTATTTTCTTTTTGAAGGTTTGGCAGCTTCAACCATCATTACATACACACTCTGGTGTACGGATCGTCCTCGTACACCAGAGTCGTTTTTGAAATTCAAAAATCAAACGGTCGATCCGAACCATTCAACTTGTTCTCCATATTGAAAAACTCTCGGAGACCAAATTTTATATTTTTTCGAATTTTTTTGCTATATATTATGATATTTTCAAATTAGAGGGCCTGAAATACTCCAATTGTAGTGTTTTTTGAAAATATCAAAATATATAGCAAAAAAATTCGAAAAATGGTAAAATTTGGTCTCCGAGAGTTTTTCAATATGGAGAATAACTTGAACGGTTCGGATCGACTGTTTGATTTTTGGATTTCATAAACGACTCTGGTGTACGGGAGACGATCCATACACCAGAGTGTATTTTATCAATCCACTATATATATATATATATATATATATATATTCAAATTTAACAAGAATCGAAAGGGAAATAAATCTCACCTACATCGATCCATAATATATGTTCAATTAAATTCTTTCTAAAGTCTAGACCATCTGACATGGATATATTAAAATTGTATTCTTAACAACACAACATCGGTTTGTCGATCGATCTGATGTATTATTATGCAAAACATTGCAGATTAATGGATCTTGAAGCCAACATTAAGGCAACCAATTTCGAAACTGATAAAACGGTCTTGTCACAACAACCGACGAAAGGTATATCAATGACAATTGGATCCTTTTTCTTATTTTTCGCATATTCACCAATTTATTGATAAACCTCGTTTGCAAAAGAACTTATAATATTGGAAACAGAAAATTTTCCAAATAATCAATAATTAATTAAACCCAAATGTAAACTCTAAATTAAATCCTGATGTGTTAATGGTCGTTGAGTGAATATACGGAATAAAATGCAGGTATTACATGCATCTTATAGGGTCCACCCAAAGTACCAAATTTAAAATTAAACTAACAATTAAAGTGATTTTTAATTTTTTCTTGCATTATTCTCGCTGTAGTAATTATTCTATTATTCTTGTTTGTTTTTTTTTTTCCAATGTAAGTATTTTGTTTTGCTTTTACTGAAATATTTTGATTTTCATTCCACTGTTTTATTTGTGGTTTTGGCGTGTTCAATTCTCGATCAGATCTATTCTAGATCATTATTTGAGTTTCTCCCTAACGCCTCAAAAGTAACCTCTTGAGCAGATCTTTTTTTTTTTTATTTGAAATTAAAAAATAGATTCAGATCTGTTCTAGATCATACCAAGAGGAGCACATCCTGCTCTATTATTTTTGATTTGAGGTGAGAATTATAAAAATTTATTCTTGGTTTTACTTTACCTCTTTCATTCTCCATGAAATTTTGCATGTCTAGCTAGTAGGGTAGGTACTTCACAACAAAGGAGTAAATTATATTTTAGAAATGAGTATATATAATATAGGATCGTGGCTATTGATTTTTGTAATTGTGTAGTTAGTAATGTAAGTTCTTTACAATAAGGGAGCAAACTATTTTGTGTAAAAGAGTATATAATATAGAATAAAAGGTATTAGTTATTTTGTGAAATCTTCTATAGTGTATTGATTTTTGCATCTATGTAGCTAGTAGTGTAAGTACTTCATAACAAGGAAGTAAATTATAGTTTGGAAATGAGTAAATTAAAGTTTTTTTTTTTGAAATTTTAAAAACTCGTTAATCTAATTAGTTCTGTACCGTTCAAAAATTTTCATTTTTAAAAAGTCAGAAAATAATATTTAAAAATTCTGAAAAAATGTAAAATTGGTCTGCAAGAAGATTTTAATAGCGAGATCATATTGCACGGTTTGGATCGATCATTTTGAACTAACTTTATGAGTTTTGATCGCATCCCACGGAAGATTTTTTGTGATGTATCTCACCATAGCTAATATATATATATATATATATATATATATATATATATATATATATATATATATATATATATATATATATAGAGGATGGCTAACGCGCCATCGATGGCACAGAGGGTCCCGTGCCATCAAGTCATTTTTCGAGATAAATGAACCCTTAATTTCAGGTACTGTCCGATAAAACCAGCTGAAGTTAAGGGTCTAATCTGTAAATTCGTGCTTATATGTGATTCGAGGAACTAGTGTGCAAATATTCTGGCAAATGGACCGGATCAATAAATTTTCTGATGGGTACATGCATCCTCTCTGATTAGACCCGTGTATGAAAGAATGATACATGAGTTTAATCTTTTGACATGGCTTGACCAACCGAATTTATAAATAAATTATTGATTTAATTATGAACTTTTAAACGTAAAATATGGTCCATAAAATTATAAAGTGCAACTACTCAGTGATGAAGGCATAATGGGTAATGTATAAAGTTGCACGAAACGTTGGAGACCGAGATTAATTACGGTCAATTGTGGAAGTAAAAGTAAACTAAGCTAATGACTTAATAAGGTTACTAGCTGATTATTTGTTGGTTTATTCAAGATTACATTAAAAAGCTTTTTGAGGCCGAGATTGAATTGAGTCAGATTGGAAAGAAATGAAACAAGAATAAAACCTGAATATCAAAACATGAGTAACCAAATTGAACTTACCTCACGCGCGTGGTGGCTTGTACTTAAAATAAAACTTAACAAGATAACATCTAGCTTAATTAATTATATGATATAAGCACTTCATAGCTTACGCTAACTAGTAATTAGCTAGTTCTTTAAATTTCCAACATAAAGATATGAATTATTTATTATGCAATGGTGAAATTCAAGTAGTTTCGAAGGATATAAAGCATGTGTTTCACAATATAAATTTTATGTTTCCAATATTCCCAACTTTAATTAATAATTCTTGGTACACATGAAATAATATACGTATCGTCAATTACTAAACAAATCTTATTAAAAAGTAATTAAACTAAAAATATATTAAGTTTGAACAAGATAAAATTTTAATGTCGTCTTATTCACCAATAACAAAGTCTTATCATAACTTATTAATAACTGGAAAGTCAAAACTAATTATTAAATAACAAAATAAAATACTTAATAATATACTTTAAAATAGAATCCTTTAAAATAGAATCCTTTAAAATAGAATCCCGTAACAAGGAATCTGAACTTGACCATCCAAATTCTAACCAGTCTAATTAACCTAGACCGCCAGTATGGTAATCCAAGAACCGCCTAAAGTTAAATTATTTAGGTTACTTTAAGTATTTAACGATTAGTAGGAGAGTCACATGTTTTATTAGGAAACCAAACTAGAATCAGTTGACGCGAGACTATCAAGCTAGAAAGGCCATCAAGCAAGAGAACCCGAGTAGGGTGACCGTCAAGCACTCGAATCATCATAGGATATCAAGGAGCTACGCTTAAGCTTGCGATTCAGGTGCGGAATTACGTTGGATTTTTCTTAAAATTTAAGTACTATTAAGCTATGTTTGAATGTCTATTATTTTATATGGCTATGTGCTTTGCTAAAGTAAATATATTTTTACTCATGTGCATATCGAAAATTCGTTTGTCTGCATGACCATATTCAGGAATTTTTAAATGATAGTGCCCAATTATTGATAAAACTGCATTTTGAGAAGCATGTTCTCCGTTTTGAGAAATTTGAAAAGTAACAGTCAGATATTTGGAGATGCCGTTGCTATTGATAAATCCGACTTATGAATGATCTGAATGAAAGAAATGAAATGATGTGAATGAAAGACTGGGATATGATATGATGTGCTTGATATGTGTGATTTATTATATTGCATTACTCTCCGAAGTCGGTTGGCCCCTGGCTTCGGCCAGTTCAATAGCGCTATGTGGATTTGGAATTCCCTTCTGCCTGTCCAGGGTTAGATATACGTCTCTTTTGCCTGCCCTTGGTTAAGGAAAGGTCTCCTTCTGCCTGCCCAACCGGTTTGGTTAGGAGGTCTTGAGTGATTATGATTATGGAATGAAATGAAGGATTTGTGATTTGCCCAGACTTATGTTATGCTCAATTCTGCCATGTTCGGACCCCTGACACGCTCAGCTTCCTATCATATACAGACATGTGTTGTCTGCGATGGAATTCGTGCCACGTGTTCAGTTCCGACATGTATATGACTTCTGTCATAGTCAGATTTTGTTATTTTGTCCCATTTTGATTTCAGACTAGATCATATGTTTTAAAAGAAGATTTGAAATTGGTTTTATTTAAATTAACACATGCATGCCTTGTTTATATTAAATGCAGATAATGTTTTTACTTGTCTTGTTTAATAAATAAATTGTTTAATTACGGGTATTACTTCTAGAATTTAGATTTTAGTTTAAATCCGCGTACTGGAACTAAAACCAGCACTGAGAATTTTAATTCTCGTTCCGTACTTTTTGTATGTTTTCCACAATGGATGTGGGTTTCAAGTTGCAGAGACGGGCTCGATCAAGTCAAGCGAAGTTAAGCCAAATTGTCTTGCCATGAGGACTCAATGAGTCATATGAGACAACATGGTAATTCATGGTAAGCTGAAACCTAAACCTTAAAGATTGTAAAAAAATGTCTTGCGAGTACACAAAAGTTGTGTGTTCGCGGCGGGAAACTGCCTCATCCCATTGCGGGCTGTGACAGATGCCCTTCGTGCTACGGATTCATTTTTGAATTTCATGCTTCAAATAATTTATCCAAACCGTTCATTATCTTTTTCATATTGAAATCTCATTAGAAACGAAATTTTATATATTTTTTTTAATTTTTTTACTATTTTTCTCAGATTTTTGAAAATAGTTAATCTAATAAATTCAGGACCCTTCAATAACATAACAGTGATTTTAAAAAATCTGAGAAAAATAGTAAAAAAATTTAAGAAATGTAAAATTTGGTTTCTAATAAGATTTAAATATGTAGAAGATAATGAACGATTTAGATCGGTTGTTTGAAGCATGAAATGCAAGAACTAATTCGTAGCACGAACGCTATCCGTGCTATGCATAGCATTTTAGCAATCCTATATATATATATATATATATATATATATATATATATATATAATTATATATATAAAATAATGATTTGTTGTTGGATGGTTAGCTTGTTTCAATCTAGTTCTAACATTTTGTTGGAATAAGAACAAAGATCTGAATAACCTATTCCGCTTAATCAAATATGTTTGGCAACCTCTAGAACTAGTAATTCCGAATAAGATTTTATGTTTTAATAACGTTAATTTTTAAACCATGCTTGTACTTGTTGCACCACTCCAAAATGTTTATGTTAGATTTACATAGCATACTTTTCCACATATTATATTTGGGCCATGTTGACTTTGATATCTTGGGTAGGCTTCCTTCTTGCCCTCATCAGTGCAGAGGTTACTTATTGTATTATTGAAAATTTTGTAGTGTGGTGAGCTTGCTTTTTCGGATTGAGAACCAGAGGCAAGCAAGGTGGAATGTCATTGCACTACTTTTTGATGTTATTTCGAGCTTCTGGTTCACCAATTTCGGAGGCCCAATGGGTTTAGATTCGTTCTTTGCCCGTATAGGTGCTGCGGTAGCATTAGCGACATTGTATGCCGATAGGACTACCAATATTGATCACTATAAGGTTACATGTTACAATAATTACATTACAAATAAGTTTAAATTAAATTTGAAGTCACTTTTTTAATTATTAAATTTTTGTTTTGAAGTTTTGTATTTGTTCGGTTGGTGCAATTTGTGTTCTTGTGCCTATATTTTGGGTGCAGAAATGAACTCTTTTTATTGTTTTAGCCCCAGAGGATTGAGCCTGATATCCGCTACAATACCTCTCCTGGGCTTAATCGTGGGTTCACAAATGGTCTCTCCTCATTCTTTCGGCTCCCAGAGAAATGAACTTCTTATCTGCCACATACCTCTCCTAGGCTTAAATGTAGTGGAGGGCTTCAAATGATGTTTACTACAAAAAAAAAAAAAAACTGTAAAGATTCTCATCCTTTATAGGGCTTAAACCCATTTTTACAATAAAGAAAATTCAAATTATTACATTTCAATAATTGAACATATAAAATCAATCTGATTAAAGAAGGGAACACGTTTATTTATCTCTCAGCATATCCTATAGTAAACTATTTGAGAACAATTTATTTAAAAAAAAAATTAGTGCCACTCATTTCATAAAAAAAATACACCTATATCTTAATTATATAAAGAGCTGAATTAAAATTTACTGATATAGCAACAACCTAATTAATTAAGCTTGAAAAAGGGAAAAAAATATTACAGGTAATTAGTTTAAAAAATACCTGTTATTCATTATATGTTGATATTCTTTTTGTTTAATTTTCTTCTGATATCTCATACTATAAAGACTATATATGTGCTCTTGATCATATACAATATAAATATAGGCTTTTAATTTTCATAAAATAATTTGCTTTTTTCAATCTTAATTCTATAATTTTTCATGAGCTACCTTGACAACATTTCATGTAATATATCTCGTAACTTGCTCAATTTTATTATATTGTAGCCTTAAAAAAAACTTATTATATTGTGTATCATATTTGCATGAACTTGTACTTACCATCATCCTTAATTTACGTGCTTCCACGAATCGACAGGCATCTCACTAATTCCCCGTGACACTAAGATGAAATATAGCTGAAATTTGTGGGCATTTAGATTTGGTGAACATTCAAAAGCCTCTGGCCCTGGATCCGGCCCTGGCCAAGCTCTTCTGACACGAAGGGCCGGCCCGGCCTCTCTAAGCCCTTAAGAAGGGCCAGGGCCTAGAGAGGCCAGGCTTTGAAAGGGTCAGGCCAGAATCTCAACTGAAGAGAGGCCTAGAGAGGCCAGGCTTTGAAAGGGCCAGGGCCTAGAGAGGCCAGGCTTTGGAAGGGCCATGCCTAGAGAGGTCAGGCTTAGGAAGGGCCTAAGGTCTAGATAGACCGAAGTTATGAATAATCAGGCACAATCTCAAGTGAAAGGTAAGATCCTATCTGATACAATGTAAATTGAACATATCATTTCAAATAATATTTTATTTTTTTAACATGATGTTAAGACAAGTTAAAAATATATACATATTTCTCATCTTTTACGTTACATTATTTCATACATTTGTAATTTTAGTTTATTTTAATTCATTAATACATTAATAAAAAAATTTATTTTTTTATGTTATTATAATATAACCGGTCTTAAACCCAAATTAAATATGAAAAAAAAATATTATATATAATGAAAAATAAAAAAATATTATTCATTTTTATTATCTTTTATAAATAAAATTATTCATTTTAAATATAGTTTTAATAAATATTTAAAGAAATATATTGTCTGTTCGTCGGCCCTTCAAACCCTTCAGGCCCTTCAAGCCCGGCCTCTCGAAACCCGGAGGGCCTAAAAGGGCCAGGCTTGAGAAGGGCCAGGCTCGATCTTCATATTTAAGCCCTTCTAAGCCCGGCCTTTCCAAAAGCCTCCCTATGTTCGGCCCGGCCCGGCCCTGGAAGGCGTTCACTCATGGAGATCTATTCATAATAGATAAATTTTAAATTTTATTAATGTTATTTCAAATTGATTAGAAAACAAAAACATTAGACATATTGTTAGTCATACAGCTATTTCAAGTTTCATATCATTTCAATATCATTAAATCTTCTATCAAATATCATTAAATGTGGAATATTGTATAATACAAATCTTTTCATAACCGATAAATCATGCTTTAAAATTCCATCATTGTTATGTAGAATATATAAATGTTAAAAAAATATGAGTAATGCTAGAGTCAAACATATAGGACGTCAAACACGATCCAAACGTAGCACATTAAAATTTCAAACGGTCGATCCAAACCGCTCAATATGATCTCTATATTAAAATATCTTTGATAATCAAATTTTATATTTTTTCATATTTTCTAACTATTTTTTTTAGAATTTTCAAAATTGAAGGGTTCAGAACTTTTTAGATTGAGCATATTGAAAAATTCCAAAAAAATAGTAAAAAAAATTGAAAAAAATATAAAATTTGGTCTCCATGAAGATTTTATAACACAGAACAATTTGAGCGGTTTGGATCGGCCATTCCAATTTTAAAAATTAAAATTTCATCGCGTTGGATAAGTGTACGTGTCCTATATGTTTGACACTAGCAACTCCCAAAAAATATTAGGATTTTAAACTATTTAACTTTTTACGGTTATTCTTGTCAGGCAATCGCCACCTATTAAATTTGGAAACCTGTACGCTAGCTCAAAGGTGGAAAAACAAAGCCATTTATTGAACAAATACCGCGGAAACGCCACATAGACAAAACTGTAATTTATCTGTAAACCACCTACAGTTACAGTTTAATTTAACGGAGTTCCATACTTACTGAGATAATTATTTGTAAAACGAAGCCATTTATTGATCGGAATTGCTTAGGACCATCCTAAATTTCTATCATCCCATCATCTTCGCGTTATCTCATTCTAGCATTGCAACTAACCCCTTCCTTCTCCCCCCTCCTCCCCCTCACGTACGCTGTCCCCCTCCCTCCTTCTCCCTCCCGCGTACATTGTCCCCCCACCCCTCCCCCCTCTCCCTCCTCCTCACACACACACTTCATAACTGTTGAAGTTAATATATATAAATGTTATAGTTATGAGCAAGGTTCTGCTACCAACATTTTGGTTGCCCCCAAATGCCAACATTTTACTATTAAGTTATTTTTTCAAATTTAAAAATTCAAGCATTAAATTCAAACCGTTGATCTTATTTAGTTTAACGAGCGATGCGTTTTGATATAAATTTTATAAAATTTGGAATTTATTTGATACTCGATCAATAGATAGAAAAACAAACGAACCTTGTTAACTATGATAGATTCGTTCTAATACGTTCATATTTTAGCCTTTGATCAAGTATCAAATAAATTCTAAACTTTACAAAATTTATATCAAAACGCATCGCTCGTTAAACTAAATAAGATCAACGGTTTGGATTTAACGTTTGAATTTTTCAATTTGAAAAAAATAACTTAATAGTAAAATGTTGGCATTTGGGGGCAACAAAAATGTTGGTAGCAGAACCTTGCTCATAACTATAACAGTTATATATATTAACTTCAACAATTATGAATTGTATATATTAACTTCAACAATTACGATATTAATTTCAACAGTTATCTATTTAAGTTCAACAATTACGATGCGAAATGAAGGGAGGAGGGGGAGGAGTGAGTGACACAGCATACGCGGGAGGGAGATGGAAGAGGGGGAAGGGTAGGGGAGAGGGGATAGCGTACGCGAGAGAGAGGGAAGCACAACGACAGAGAAAGGGAAGCATACACGTGACTAGAAGTTGATGGGATGATTTCCAAAAATAAAAATCGCGTTACTGAGATGATGGGAATGATAGATTTTGGAATGATCCTTATCACGCCGTTTATTGATATATTTATAAGTATTTAACTTAAGTGTTAGCTTTGAGAGCGGTGTGGAAAAATTGAATCTGGACCGTTCAGTTCAAAACTTGCATCAAGATTACCTTTTCCTTGGGTGTGTTTGGATCGTTGGAAGAAAGAAGAAGAAGAAGGAAGAAGAAGAAAAAAAATTATAAACAATCCAAACTCTTCACAAAATTACACACTTCCCAATACTTCTTTCCACGCCTATCCAAACGCACCCAAAATGACAAAAATGAGGAAGCGTCAAGAAAGAAAACTCATCCCTTTTACTGTCTTTTTTTTATTCAAACATTTATTGTACATTTTTGTAGTTCTATCTGTCTGGGCAAGGGTGATAATTTACAAATTTTAATCATTGACTTGTTAATTTATTGAAAGACAATTAGAAACAAAAAAATTAAATCAATCTGGGAGTCATAAATATAATAAGGCACAAAAACCAAAATTGTTTAGATTCAACTAAACTTCTTAATAAATTTAACTGTTTATATGGATGCTCACATCACATGCATGGGTTAATTAATTTCATAAGGATTTGCGATTATTTTGCACATTTATTAAGAGGGTAATTACTAAATTCTTGAGTTCTATTCGTTGTCCATTTCATATGACGAGCCTTTAAATATGAAGAGAAAGCTGGGTCAGATATCTCTCGTGTGAAGCTCATTTTCCTCAAATCTGGGTTATCGGATCACAACCGTAATTTTAAAACATCTTTCGTTTACACATTTTTGAAGGAACACGATGGCTTGTTGGGGTGTATAAAAAACCATGAACCCGTTCAATCCGTTCAACTCACCCGATCCGAACCGTATTTTACCGGGTTAGTATGATGTTGGTTCGGGTACGGGTTTTAGTTTTGACAAACCCGTTACATCGGGTTGGGTTACGGATTTTGTAATTTAAACCCATATATACTTCAACCCACCCGTTTCTCACTATTTACTCATCTTTGTCTCACATCTTTTCATGTCCTTACTCAAATATTTCTTCTTTCATGAAATTTCAATCTCATCCATAGGCATGCACGTCCTCTATGCCTCTCACAAGACCTCGAAAGTTGAAAGATGCGTTGAATGCATCTCTAATTTGCCTCAAACTAAATTGTAATAGCCACAAAATGATTTTTTATATTTTTATTTAATCAAAATTTTAATCCACTAAACCCATTTAACCCGCTTAACCCGTAAAAATCCGTACATAAAAAAATTGACGGGTTGGATTAAATTACGGGTGGGTTAACTATTCTAACCCGGTATTGTCCCGTTGTACACCCCTAATAGCTTGCAAAACAAAGAATAGCGGTCAAATATACTTTCATTACTATAAAATTAATTGAAACGAAATTCATTGTTATGTATAATAAAAACGCATCAATTACTGTTAACAAAACCAAACTGAATATCATTACTATAACTAAAATTAATGTTGAAATCATGCATGATTATATACAAAATCAAAGAAAAAGCCATTTCCATTAACTAAAATTCAATTTCCATTAAATAAGAAAAAATATAAGGGGCCGTTTGGATCGCTTAGAAATTTTTTGGGAATTTAGAAAATTTCTAATTCCTAGGCATAAATTTATTGGAAAATGTGTAACTTTGTGAAGAATTTGAATTGTTTATAATAAATTTATGCCTAGAAATAGAAAATTCTCCAAATTACAATAAAGTTATGTTTGGCGATTGCAAATGAGCAACTTATACGTATCAACAAAAAAAACATTACAAGTAAACTTTAAAAAAATTAAAAAGAAAGAAAAAATAAAAACAAAGTTCTTGAAAAACATTATAAAACAAACTTTTTGTAAAATCATCACTGAAACAAAATTTAATCTAGATTTTTTTATTACAAACAAAATAAAATCGAAGCTACTGTCAAAGTAAGATGTGAGATGTACGTAGTTGTTAAGTTGTACTCTGGTCATGTTGTCACCGCATGGAGTAAAGTAAGATGTGACAGTAACAAATTGCAGTTATAAGACTCTTTTTTCAGGTAAATCAAAGATACTAACAAATTGCCAATAATAATTAATAAATTAAGTCACAATTTCACCGCGCAGATGTGATATGTAGCATCATGCCATCATCATATGTATTATGTATATTTAATAAAAAAAATATTTTTAATTATAGAAAAAGTAAAAACAGAAAATAATTTTTAACTATAAAAAATTCGGTCAAGTACTCAAGTATAGATTAAAAAAAAGTATCGGTTTTAGTTTATAGTATAGGGGGCGTTTGTTTGTGACTTAAAGAATACATAACTTAAGTTATGTATCCTTAAGCGTTCACTACTCTCGTCTCTCTCAATCTCTCCCTCTCCCTCTCATGGAATTGGATCGAAGAACTGATTTCTCTCTTTCTTGATCACCTCAGCCTTAATTAAGGTAAGAGACTTAATTTCAATAGGTACTTTTATGGCTTAATTAGCTAAATATATTTACTTAATTTCGAGTTAATTGAATGTGCAAACTGTGTACTTTTGTAAATGTTCCATGAGTTTGTAATTATATTCACTGATGTTTTACTAAATTATGAATCGGGGGTGATAAGTATCATCTCCAAGATCCATCATCTTCATTATCCCCAGTGGAAACACGTTTTAATTTTTTCTGTTTTTCGAATATTTTTGGTCCCCACTGTTTTTTTCTCCCTTCTTTTTCTATTTCAGTCCCCACTGTTGCTCTCCCTCTCATCCTTTCTATTTTTGGTCCCCACTGTTTCTTTTTCTCTCATCCTTTCCTATTTCGGTCCCCACTATTTTTCTCCCTCCCATCTTTTCCATTTATGGTACTCATATTAACTACAACAGTTAGTATCCAAACTACAACAATTACTTATATTAACTACAACAGCTACATATATAACTTCAACAGTTATATATATTAACTTCAACAACTACATATATAACTTCAACATTTCCACATATAACTTCAACAGTTATATACATTAATTTCAACAGTTACACATATAACATATTAACTTCAACAGTACATATATAACTTCAATAGTTATATATATATATAAACTATTAAGAGAAACACTAGGGAACAAAAATAAAAAAGATGGGAGGGAAAGAAATAATGGGGACCAAAATAAAAAAGGTTGAGAGAAAGAGAAACAGTGAGGACCAAAAATAAAAAGAATGAGAGAGAGAGCAACAGTGGGGACCAAGAATATTCCAATATTGGGGACGAAAAAAAATTAAAACGTATATTCCCACTGAGAATGATGGAGGATGATGAAATCCAGAAAATGGTCTTAAGCAATTCCGATTATGAATTTATTGCGAGTTACTATTTTTTTTTCCCACATTGTGAAAGTTTCTTAATAATAAGATGAATATTTGCTTTATTCTCGTTGAATTGTTTGTGGTTGCGTAAATAGCTTGTTTACAATAGGATACGACTTAACTATACATCATGATATCAATTTAATTAATTAATTGCGTACTTAATATTCGACGCATTGTTTTTCTTCTTTAATTTATTGGCACTGTTTGACACGATATGCAACCAGAACATGCATGTTATACATATGAAGTTGCTACGTCTGATAAATATCAAAATCATAATATATCTTTTTTCTTGACGTGACTGGTGCAAAACTACTTGTATCTACCTACCTCGCCGTGTTTTGCAACTTTTGTTCTGTTGAAATTACAGAGAACGGCTAATTTTGCTATAATGGAGTCGAATGAATCTCAAGAGAGAGATTGCTCATCTTTTCCACCAGATTTGCTGAATCTCATTGCCAAAAAGGTCAGTGAAATCGCTAATTTTGTTCGATCTCGTGTTGTTTGTACTTCGTGGTGCTCTTCTACCCCGGTTACAGGTTAGCGATCTTCCTCCTCAATTTCCTTGGATTTTTAGAGACTACATAATTCCCGGTGATCCAACATTGTCATTCTACTCCATTCCTTTGACAAATTTTACAATTTCCATACTCCAAACTCTTCGATCAAGGAGTTTTTGTCAAAGGAGTTTAAAGGACCATCAGAAGGGTATATATATATGGTTTCACATTTCTTCCACCAGAACCACCACAAAAATGAGTTGAACCTCCAAGTTACCACTACTAGTTCTTGCCAGCGTAATCTCAAATCAGTTTTTGCAAACATATGGTCCATCTTGGTTACTTGTTCTCACTTGAATCGTTCTGAGCAGTCTAGTTTTCAAAATACATTCAACTACTCAAGTTCTGGCTCTCTAATTAGTCAACTTTCTCTTTTCAATCCCCTTAACAATCACGAGTTTATCCTCCCAGCATATGATTTTGGTAAATTATCTTGCTATTTTATGGCATGGAAAAATCAGTTGCAAGAATATGTGATCTTTTACGGAAATTATGATTGCCCACATAATAAATTGGTTTCTTGGCGTCTTGGACAAGATAATTGGTGTCAAGTGAACTTAGACTCAAGCTATGTATATTGTGATTACTTCTATCTCAAAGGTATGCTTTTTAGTGTAAAGAAAGGCACTGGAATTATAAGGTTACAGACATGGTACTGGTACTTTGGTTGGTGTTTTACCATCAATTGAAGGTTATTCAAATTACATACGTGGCTATCTTGTGGAGGCTTCTGGGGATATTTTGAAAGTTATTCGAAATCGTGATCAACATCCACATCATCTAACGTCTGAACTATTTGAGGTGTATCGGTTGGATGAGAACAAAAATGGTTCACCATGTTGGGTCAAGGTTAGAACTTAGAAGCATTGGTGATTATGCATTGTTCATCGACTTAAACCTCGCCTTGATACTTACATGCATTGTGGAACCTTCTATGATGTCAAAAGGATGAATATAGATAGTTGTGCTGTGGAATATCTGGCCCGTGATTTGACTGGATCACCACAATGGTTTGTCCCTAATTTACACCATCTTTGAAATCCATGATCTTGTCCTTGTGAAGCCAGAAGAAAATATTGCTATACACTTGACTTCCCTTCAACTTTCGACCCGTGGCTCAGAATTGAACTTCACATTCACAGCCTCATAGGCCTGAGGAAACGGATAGTCTCACACGGCCTGCATACAATTAACTTGTTTCTCAATGACACGGTCCCTTGCTATACTGAATAAGCTACTTGTATATGCGGGACATAACTGTCATATATGGTCTTTTCCTTTTTGTGTTCAATATAAATTTTATGTAGTACTAATTATTTCTTTCATATCAACTAATCAATTCCATGAGCACTGAAAAAATCAGATTCCATCGAACCGGCTGATCAATCGGTTCACAGGTTTAAACGGTCCAGCCGGTTTGAACCGGTGACTAAACCGGATATTTATACTTTTATTTATATAATTTGAGCTATATCTTAGCAAAAATCATTCTTTGGCCGAGTGGCAAGACTTCTAGCGTTCATGCAAATGGTCTGGAGTTCACATGCTTAAGTATTAAGTATTTGATATTTATTTGATTTATTGCTCTGATCAATCATCTACCAATGATACATAGTGACCACTGCCCTATCTTGCTGAGAATAAAGAAACCCCCAGAAAAAACCAATTTTTTCAGGATAGAGAACTGGTAGATGATGGAAAAGAGTTTCCAAAAAGCTTGGACTGATGACTGGAGGACCACTGAGGGCATGCAATGGAATGAAAGATGGGGTTCTCTAAAAGCTAGCATGAGGAAATGGGCTGCTGATAACCCAACACCTAAGAAAAAGCTGCAAGAAATTGCACATAAAATTCAAGAGGTGCAGCTGCAGCATCCTCTGATTAGAAACCATAGTCTGGAGGAGGCTTTGCTTACTGGATATGAAAAGGTGGAGGAGCAACATACGCAGTATTGGAGGCAGAGGTCTCGAGTAGATTGGTATACCATGGGAGATCAAAACACTAAGTATTTTCATACAGTGGCCACAAATAGAAGGAGGCATAATCTAATAACCATGGTCAAGGATGAAAATGGGTTGTTAATAGGGAATGAAACTATTATCAAAAAGCAATTTGTGAGTTACTTTAAGGAACTATACAACCCACAATCGAGCCAGGTTACACCCCAAGTTGAGGAAGCTGAAGAGAATGATTTAGGTGATGAATTTTGGTAATTATTACGCCAGCAGGAGGGTCCAAAGATTAGCGTTGAATCACATGGAGTCCTGAACAGAATCCCAGATTATCATGAAATTAAAAGAACCCTCTTCCAGATGGGACCGGATAAGTCCCCAGGACCAGATGGAATTACTGCCAGGTTTTACCAACAACACTGGGACATAGTTGGAGAGGGTGTAGTGACACAGATAAGAAAAATTTTTGTTGAAGGACATGTGCCAGACGAGTGGCTGCAGTGTACTGTCACCTTAATCCCTAAGATAAAGGAGCCTGATATGCCCTCACAATACAGGCCAATCAGCATTGGTAATGTATTGTATAGGTTGGTGATGAAGATTGTTGCTACAAGGCTTAGGCGACATCTGAAAGGGGTGATCTCACATGAGCAGAATGCTTTTATGAAAGGAAGGAATATTGTGGAAAATATAATTGTTGTTAGGGAGACCTTACAATCTTTCAAACAAAAGAATTTCAAGCAGCCAGCGTTTATGTTAAAGGTAGATGTCTCCAAAGCTTTTGACAAAATTGAGTGGGATTTCCTAGCTAAGGCAATGATATACCTCAATGTTCCATTGAATATGGTAAATCTCATGTTATCTTGCTACAGAAGAGCTCAGGTCTCTCTAACCATTAATGGTAAAAGAGATGGTTTCATCATTCCAACCAGGGGACTGAGGCAAGGTTGTCCAATGTCACCTTATGTTTTTATTATGGCAATGGAAATGCTCTCTAGACTGATGAGTAAGACACAAAGGGAAGGAAACTTGAAAGGAATTAAATTGGCTCATTCTAGCCCGGTTATCACGCATATCATGTATGCAGATGACTTGGTCATTTTTGGAGATGCACATCGGAGGGAGATAGACACCATCAATAGCCTACTGAACCATTTTGGGAAGGCCTCAGGCCTTAAAATGAACCCTGAAAAGTCAACTTTCTGGGCTTCAAGAGCATGTGACCAAGCAGCAGTGCATAGAGTTATGAATAACCTACAGGCAAGTGTAGCAGAAGGAGAGGACAAATATTTGGGGGCTGTCATTGAAGGAGGAAGATCTGGTATGAAAACAGGCAAGATGCTGCTGGAAAAAATGAGGGCTAAGCTGAATGGATGGAGAGCACAAATGCTATCACACGCTGGTAGAATGGTAATGATCAAATCAGTACTCATGTCTCTTCCAGTGTATTACATGTCTATGGAGTGTGTACCAAAATCAATTGTAAAACAGATGAACAGCCTCATGGCACGTTTTTTCTGGGGAAAACCTGCTGAAGGGAGGTACATGGCTCCAATAGCATGGAAAACCATTTGTCAACCTGTGGAGGAAGGGGGCCTCGATGTTAGGGACCTAAACATTTTTGGTGAGACTCTTTTTATGAAGCTGGTTTGGGATGTCATCAGTAACGAGGAGAAGCTCTGGGTGCAGATATGTAAATCAAAATACTGTCCCCACATTGGTTTCTGGAAGGCCAAGGAAAATTCTAACTGTAGTAAGATGTGGAGAAATATAATTCAGAGGCGGGTTTTCTTTGAAACCAATGTACATTGGTGCATAGGAAATGGCGTAGATATCAAGGCAGTGGGTCAGCCTTGGTTTTCAGGATGGGAGCAGCAGGGACAGGTGCCTCTTAGGAATAGGAAGAAAGTGATAGCAGACCTATATGATTTCAATGCTAGCTGCTGGAAAATGGAGGAGCTTAATGCTATTTTTAATCCAGCTCAGGTCATACAAATTCTAAACTCTCAAACAGTGCCAAAGAGGGATGGAGGGCTAAAAGATACAATGATTTGGAATCAGTCGAAGAAGGGCAAGTATAATGTCAAAGAGGGGTACCAGCTTATGTACAATCAAAGGAGGGTTCAAACAACTAGTGCAGCTTCTGACCTTTGGGTGGCTATACAAAGGTGGAAAATTATCCCTAAAGTCAAAATTTTCCTATGGAGGTTGATCTCAGGGGCTTTGATGCTATCAAATAATGTGCATAGGAGGATCTCAGCTGTATCCCCTATGTGTCAGAGGTGTGGTGAAGAAAATGAGTTTGAGTCTCATTTTTTCTTTTTCTGTCACGACTCAAGAGCTGTTTGGTTTGCAAGCAATTTAGGTCTCAGGACTCAGGATTTGTCCATGAATATTGTGGCTGCAGTCAGGCAATGCATAGGTCAGATGAATGGAGAGGAGGAAAAAATTTTCAGTTACACCCTTTGGGAGATATGGAAGGCAAGGAATGATGCTGTAATAAATCAAAAACGCTTTGATCCTATTCAAATCCAAAGGAAGGTGGACAGCTGGGGCCGTTTTGATTTGGAAGGAGAGGAACATATTTTGCAACTAGTGAAGGAGAGAGTGCAAGACAGGTACTGGTACCAGCATGATGGATACCAAGTTATTTTGGATGGTTCTTGGGATATGAAAAATAATTCTGGAAGTGCTTTCGTGATTTACAAAGAGGGGGAACTCTTATGGATCGGGTACAAAAACCATACTGCTATGGATCCCTTTCATGCAGAGGTCAAAGCAGTCAGAGAGGCCATGGAGCATTTGTGGAAAATTGGATTGCAAAATCAACAAATTGAGATTTTCTCCGATTGTAAAAATCTGGTAGAGGCGATTAATGAAAATGACATAGAAAATCTGCCATCATGGAGGGCAAGGCAAGAGGTTATGGAAGTAATTGAAGTGATCACTCAGTTTGGAGACAAGTTGCAGCTTAAGCATGTTAGGAGAGAAGCAATTTACCAAGCTCACATATTGGCAAATCTTGCAAGAAGTACTGGGAGGAGCTTTACTGGTGTTCCTAGATACTGGCATAATGATGAATCTCAAATTGAGCTGCGCATTAGTAATAGATTTTTCCAGAAGGTGCAGGAGGCCCCTCCTTAATTGATTTATTTTTTTCTTCCCGACAAGTCACAGTAGTCCTTTTTTGTTTTAGTTTTCCTTCTGTTTTTCTTTAGGTTGTCGTTAAGGGCCTTTTCTTTTGGGCTATTTTTTATTTTTTATTTTTATTTTCTGTTCTTTTGTAGGCAAGTAAGTGTGTGGAAGGCAGGTTGAGAGTTGTGGCTTAATTGCGGTTTATGATTTTTTTTCTGTACCAGTATTTCTGTATCTTGCGGCTTTTAGCCTGCAGTTTCTTTAAATGTTAGGCCTAAGGACTTTTAACTTTCAAAAAAAATTAAACGAAAAAAAAAATCGAAATTGGAGGTATCTAGTACAAGTGTACAACCCCTTCCTGTCTCTCTTTTTGCGATAGACCACCAGAAAATGGCCTAACCAGGCTGACGACACGAAAAGCGTTTCCTTGTCCAGTTCAGTGTCCTCTGTACTCCGACTCTTCACCTCTCTCTACTTGTGAGTTGTGATTTCGAAGTTCTCAACCTGAATCCGCAAATCGGGCTGATATACTGCAAACCAATTCGACTCAACCTTAAGTCACCGTGTTTTCCCTTGGTTGCAGCCTAAGCAATTAAACTACCAATTCAGCATAGCTGTAATGAAGTCAGATGAATCTCATGAGAGAGATTGGTCTTCTCTTCCACCGGAATTGCTGAATCTTATCGCCAAAAAGATCGGTGAAATCACGGGTTTTGTTCGATTTCGTGCAGTTTGTACATCGTGGTGCTCCTCTACCCCGATCAGCGACCTTCCCCCTCAATTTCCTTGGATTTTTAGATGCAATTATAGCTACGACCATACTCGTGAACTAGAGGTAGCGTTCTACTCCCTAACTTTGCATAAAACTTACACATTACATCCTCCAAACTCTTTGGCCAGGCAGTTCTACGGACCATCAGAGGGGTATTTGTATATGCGTAACGATTCATGCTGCCACCGAAACGCTATTGGTTCTCGCTGGCAAAACCTCAAGGCAGTTTTGGCAGACATTTCAACCAGCTTGCTGACCGGTTCTCGGTTTGGAAAGACACGTCCCTACTCTAGTCGGGGTATGTCAAGCCATGTTACTAGTTATCTTTCCCTTTTCAATCCATTTAACAATCACTTGTTTCTCCTCCCTGCGCATGATTTTGGTCAAGGCGCTTACTATATTGGCACATGGCAAAATCAAAAGCAATCCATTTAACAATCACTTGTTTCTCCTCCCTGCGCATGATTTTGGTCAAGGCGCTTACTATATTGGCACATGGCAAAATCAAAAGCCTGAATATGTCATCTGTTATGGTAATGCATGTTGCCGAAATCCTAAATTAATTTCTTGGCGTCCTGGACAGGATAATAACTGGTGTGAAGTGAACTTAGGCTCAGACTATGTAAACTGCAATCACTTTTATCTCAAAGGTATGCTTTTCAGTGTAGACATAGACACTAGAATTATCAAGGTTACAGATATTGGTAATGGTACTTTGGTTAGTGTTTTACCACCAATTGAAGGTTGTTCAAATTACAAAGATGACTATCTTATGGAGGTTTCTGGAGATATTTTGAGAGTTATACGAATTTGTGATGTTGAGCATCCAAATTCTCTCATGTCTGAACTGTTTGAGGTGTATCGATTGGATGAAAACAAAAATGGTTTACCGTGTTGGGTCATGGTTACAAGCATTGGTGATCATGCATTATTCATCGACTTTAATGATGCCTTGACACTTGAAGCCAATGATGCAGCCACGATAAAAGGAAACAGCATTTACTATATGAGAACAATATTCACAGCATGTAATCGAATCTTCTATGATGCCCAAAGGATGGATATACATACTGGTGCTGTGGAACGTCTGAATCATTGTATGAGAAATCAATACCTACGAAACCCGCACTGGTTTGTCCCTAATTTACGCATCTTTGGGATTAATGATCGGTGAATCCTAGATAGAAATATTTGTTTGTAGCTATTTTTTGTAATGAATTATCTTTTGATGTCATGATGATTTTTTTAATTTTATTTTTTGCTCTATTGAAGGATCTACACTACTCTTTTTTCTAGTTATTTATTTTGAGTAGCTTTTTCGGTATAGCATGTGCGATCACCGTCCTGAGTTATGATCAGTTCTGACTTAAACAATAATGAAATATCCATTATGATCAGTTCGGTATAGCTTATGTCATTGAATATAGTTTGATTACTCATAAGGGTGTCGTGGCATTGCTAAAAGCAATAATGAAATGGATATTTCATTCTGAAAAAAACAGCTGATTGACTTTGTTCGAAGGTATACGAAATTAGTGCTGCATATTTAAGTTAATGGTAGCATATACATTGATGCTACCATTAGAGAACTTGGGCATGTGGTTTTTGTACATAATAATTAGCATGCAAAATTTGTACATGTTTATCATGGCGCCTCTTGAGCTCAATTGAAAGCCTAATTAGATTAAATGAGGCCCAAACTGTGGTCGAATTCGGCTGTTACAGCACCATAAGAAGATTATTAACTACTGAGAAAAGAGTTTAATTGACACAAAATTGAAGGAATTGTAGAATTGAACAGATGGAATTAGGCCAATGGTCTTCAGCAACATCCTGATTAATTTCTACTTCTTGTCATAATCACGGGACACTTCGATTTGTTTTTTCAGTGAAAAAGTAAAAAAGCAGTACCCAAAATGAAATGGGAATCCCCGCTGACAAAGGCACACTCTAAAAATATATACTCACTTTATTCAGAGTTCTCGAGGAATTAGACTAAGAAAACATCGAATGCGCTGTCCTAGGTCCAAACAGTTGTTTTTATTTTTTAATTAAAGAAATTAATTTATGATATTAGAAAATTTGAATAAGAAATTTATTATTTATTCTTGCTGTTTCCCATTATTTTAGATGCGTGAGATACCTCTTCAAATGGCTTCAGCCAAAAATTATGTTGACATTGTGGAAGTTTCTGCTTGACTGGACAGGTCCTAACTTGATAGAACTGCAGGCGCTGAACTAGGTTATTCACTTAAGTCGCTATAATATATGGAATTTGTTTGAGTATGACAGTTTCTTTGACAGTCTGGAGAAACACCTCTTCACCGGGTAAGATAAAAAACAGCTTCTTCAAAATAGAGCTGCTATTGAATCCAAAGCCAATGTAAATGAATTTGACCATACCAGTAGTTTCAAATAGAATGAATTATTTACAAGTTGAATATCAGCATCTTTTTAATTTGTTTATTAAAATTGCAACAGAACTTTTTAGTAAAGAAGTATAGAGGTGGCGGCGTGCTGTCGGATTTATTAAATTTAAGTTTTCATCGAAGCCCTAAACTTTTTAATTATTGCGAAGAGGTCTTTGAAATTTTCTAACAATTATAAAATGCAAATCAAAATTGTGGAACGTTATATTTTTTCATTTTATTTATTTTGAAATTCTGAATGACATGGCCAATGATAAAAATCAAGTCACAAGTTTGCTGCTCAACTCAGTCAACTGTGGCATGTAGGATCACCATTAGGGGTGTCAAACGCGTCAAAAATGCACGGAACGAACTGTTCCGTTTTCCGTTTCGTTATGCAATGCGGTACAGGATTCCATTTCGTTAACCGTTCTGTTTTTGAAATGGTACAAAATTTCGTTATGCACAGAACGAAGAAGGAAGGAGACCAGAGATTAATGCGTTTGGATGGAGGATGACGGGGATGATACAAGAGAGGGATGACGCGTTTAGTTATTAACGTGTTTTGATCTGGGGATAATGGAGATGATATGGAAGAGAGAATGATGTTAAGTAATTCCGGATATAAATCTAAATCACTCTTTTATTTTTGAACTCGACTCCCACAGTCCCAGTCCCTCTGTACAAGTACAAGTGTACAACCCCTTCCCTTCCTGTTCCCTTTTTCCTTTCCTTTCCGAATTCCGGTTCCCACAAGTCCACAACCCACTCGCCTCCCTCACCCTAACTGTCTCTCCTTCACCTCTTCACCTCTCTTCATGAAAGAACACCACCATTAATTCACGTGTCTTCGCTTGGTTGCAGTCTAAGCAATTAAACTACCAATTTAGCTTAGCTGTAATATGAAGTCCAATGAATCTCAAGAGAGAGATTGGTCTTCTCTTCCACCCGATGTGTTGAATCTCATCGCCAAAAAGATCGGTGAAATCACTGGCTTTGTTCGATTTCGTGCTGTTTGTACTTCCTGGTGCTCCTCTACCCCGATCAACGACCTTCCCCCTCAATTTCCTTGGATTTTTAGATGCAATTATATCTACGACCATACTCGTGAACTAAAGGCGGCGTTCTACTCCCCAACTTTGCATAAAACTTACACATTCCATCCTCCAAACTCTTTGGTCAGGCAGTTCTACGGACCGTCAGAGGGTTATTTGTATATGCGTAATGATTCATGCTGCCACCGAAATGAGTTAAACCCCCCGGCTATCAGTTCTCGCTGGCGTAACCTCAAGACTGTTTTGGCAGACATTTCGACCAGCTTGCTGGCCGGTTCTCGGTTTGGAAAGACACGCCCCTACTCTAGTCGGGATATATCAAGCCATGTTACTAGTTATCTTTCTCTTTTCAATCCATTTAATAATCACAGCTTGTTTCTCCTCCCTGCGCATGATTTTGGTCAAGACCCTTACTATATTGGGACATGGCAAAATCAAATGCGCGAATATGTGATTTGTTATGCTAATGAATGTTGCCAAAATCCCAAATTGATTTCTTGGCGTCCTGGACAGGATAACTGGTGCCAAGTGAATTTAGGCTCAGACTATGAAAACTGCAACTTTTTTTATATCAAAGGTATGCTTTTCAGTGTAAAGAGAGACACTAGAATTATCAAGGTTACAGATATTGGTACTGGTACTTTGGTTAGTGTTTTACCACTAATTCAAGGTTGTTCAAATTACATAAAAGAGTATCTTGTGGAGGTTTCTGGAGATATTTTGAGAGTTATACGAATTTGTGATGAAGAGCATCCGAATACTCTCATGTCTGATCTGTTTGAGGTGTATCGATTGGATGAAAACAAAAATGGTTTACCGTGTTGGGTCAAGGTTACAAGCATTGGTGATCATGCATTATTCATCGACTTTAACGATGCCTTCACACTTAAAGCCAATGATGCAGCCATGATTAAAGGAAACAGCATTTACTATATGAGAACAATCGTAGTATTTAATCGATACTTGTATGATGCCCAAAGGATGGATATACATACTGGTGCTGTGGAATGTCTCAATCATCGTATGACAAATCATTACTTACGCATCCCACACTGGTTTGTCCCTAATTTACGCATCTTTGGGATTAATGATCGGTGAATCCTAGATAGAAATATTTGTTTGTAGCTTTTTTTTGTAATAAATTATCTTTTAGTGTCCTGTTGATTATATATATATTTTTTTGCTCTATTGAAGGATCTACACTACTCTTTTTTCTATAGTTATTTATTTTGAGTAGCTTTTTCGGTACAGCGTGCGCGCTCACCGTCCTGAGTTATGATCAGTCCTGACTTAAACAATAAATATCCATTATGATCAGTTCGGTATAGCTTATGTCATTAAATATAGTTTGATTACTCGTAAGGGTATCGTGGCATTGCTGAAAGCAATAATGAAATATCCATTTCATTCTAAAAAACAGCTAATTGGCTTTGTATACCGCAAATACGTGAAATCGTTCCGTTCCGTCCATGTGAAATGTTTAACGGAATGAAATTTCATTCCGTTTCCCAAACGGAACGGATAACAGAATGTATTTCATGATTCGTTTGTGCATTTTATAGTGTAAATATAGCCGTTCCGTCATGTTCCGTCGAAACGAAACGAATCACGAATCATCCGATTCGTACCGTTATTGAAGTGGAACGAAAAACGGAATGATCACCCCATTCCGTTTCCGTTATACACGTTATCCACCCCTACTCATAAGGGTGTCGTGGCATTGCTGAAAGCAATAATGAAATGGATATTTCATTCTGAAAAAAACAGCTGATTGGCTTTGTTCGAAGGTATACGAAATTAGTGCAGCATATTTAAGTTAATGATAGTATATACATTGATGCTACCATTAGAGAACGTACTTGCGCATGTGGTTTTTGTACATAATAATTTTTTACATGTTCATCATGGTGCCTCTTAAACTCAATTGAAAGCCTAATTAGATTAAATAAGGCCCAAACTGCGGTCGAATTCGGCTGTTACAGCACCATATATGGCTCCGTTTGGATGTGTTGAGAATAAGGTAGGAAGAAGGAAGAAGGGAAGAAATTTATTGGAAAGGGGTAAATTTATTGGGAAGTGTGTAACTTTTGTGAAGAGTTTGGATGGTTAGGAATAAATTTATTGAAAAAAATTTCTTATTCCTTATTCCTTCTTCCCACTTCCCACCATCCAAACACAGCCTATAAGAAGATTAACTAACTACTACGAAAGGAGTTTAATTGACGCAAAATTGAAGGAATTGTAGAATTGGAGATTGAAATTGAACAGATGGAATTAGGCCAATGGTCTTCTGCAACATCCTGATTAATTTCTGCTTCTTGCCAATTGCCATAAGCACGGGACACTTCGATTTCTTTTTTCAGTGAAAATGTGAAAAAGCAGTACCCAAAATGAAATGGGAATCCCCGCTGACAAAGGCACACTCTAAAAAATATATATATATACTCACTTTATTCATAGTTCTCGAGGAATTAGACTTAAAAAACACCGAATGTGCTGTCCTAGGTCCAAACAGTTGTTTTTATTTTTGAATTAAATAAATTAATTTATGGTATTAGGAAATTTGAATAAGAAATATATTATTTAGATGCGTGAGATACCTCTTCAAATGGCTTCAGCCGAAATTTATGTTGACACTGTGGAAGTTTCTGCTTGACTGGACAGGTCCTAACTTGATAAAACTGCAGGCGCTGAACTCGGTTATTTACTTAAATCGCTATAATATATGGAATTTGTTTGGGGTCCGTATTCTCTGCCAACCTTTTGAGGTTGGTAGAGGATCAATTTTTTATCCGAGCCGTCCGATCTAATCTCGACGGTTAAGATTTTTCGGATCTATCAATCTAAGTTACATGCACGGGACTTCCTTAATCGTTGAAATTAGATCTAACGGTTTAGATCAAAAGTTGTTACTCTGATATGATTCGATTTGTTTGAGTATCACAGTTTGACAACACGGAGAAACACCTCTTCACTCTTCTCGTGATTTTTTTAAACAGAAATAACCAAAAATATTATTTTAATAACAAATTTTTTATTTCAACATTTAGAAGAATGAACATGTCAGTGCGCAGGTTCTGACGACGCCAGTGCCACTGGCGCAGACATGGCGGCGCCATTGTCAGTGGCTCGGGCACACCTAAAATGAGGGGCAGAGTTGGGCAATGCTAATTGTTGTGCTAGTTCAATTAAGTTCTTATTTTAGCCCCATGTGTCAATTAGCGAGTCACTATTGGCTAACTAAATCCCGAAGTCAGTTAATTTTGATTAATTCTTTCAGTTTATATTCTTGGTTTAGTTTATTAGCTTGTTTTCTTTCATCTGTTACGCGAGAAGAACAAAAACCAGGAAGAGAAACAGTTCTCCGTTTGGGGAGGCAAGTGGGATTTATGTTTGGATTTTATGTGGCAGGTGAGAGATGTGTGTAGCGTGAGGGAAAAAAGAGAGATTTTCATGATAAGTGTTTGCAAAAGAAATGCTAATTGTTGTATAAAAAAACTTGTATTGCATCCTACTTTACATAATAAAGAAAAATTATAGAAAAATAATTACATTTTATAGTTATGTTATTTCAATATTATTTTATTTATAATTAGATTATTAAAAAGCATAATTTGTAATTTGTAATGATATAGTGAACTAAATAAACTAATTATATTTTGAGTTAAAAGTTGATAAAAAATTGAGTAAATTTCACTTAGTAAATAAGTTCAGTTAAGCTAATTATATATTAACATTTTTCACATTATTTTGTTTGTTAATTGTTTTTAACTTCTATACTTTCTATTCATCAATTTGTAATCAAGAAATTATTATTTGTCATTCGATATTTCTGAATTGTCCATTTATAATATGTTTATTTTTATATTTCAGGCTATTTATAATTATTTATAAACTTATTATTATTTAATGTTAATGTCTTATAGTGTCAAGTAATATTTTGTATAATTGGAACAATTTTTAAAAGTTCACAATATACTGAGATTATTTTGTGTTATTTTGAATAAAATCTCTAAATTCCAATGGTAAAATTAAATATCTCAAAATAATAAAAAATCACCGATATTATTATTCAATAGAACTTGGTAATTTTTAGATTAATTTAATGTATAGATAAATTAATTTGACCCAAAAATTTCATGCAGAAATTGTTTGGACCGAATAGAAAAGCGATTTTTCATTATATTAAATTAGTTGATGATATAAAAATTCTAGCACGTATTGGACATATTAACTTTTACATTTTTTTAGTACTTGCATGTAATATGTAATTGAAATAATAATAATAATAATAATAATAATAATAATAATAATAATAATAATAATAATAATAATAATAATAATAATAATAATAATGTGTCTTAGTAAGTTTATACCATCCTTGAGTAGATGGTTTTTGGTTCAAACATATCAAGGCACAGAAAATCCTATCTCTATCCCATTATGAGCTGCTAATGGACATAATTGTCCAATGGACAATATGGACTTAACAATATTGGACTTTTATGGAATGGACTAGTTTTGGACTGGACTAAAATCCAGTCCAAGTCCAATTGCTACAATCTTTTAGGACAAATTGTGGTAATTCTGGACGACTTGTGGACGAACCTTGGAAATTACAGAAAAATTAAACCAAACGTCTCCCCGATCCATCTCATCTTCCCCGCTCGACCTTGATCTCTGGCCATGGCGGCTCGCCTCAGAACCCAATCGGTGCCCGAGCGACTATGTAGCGCAACGCTGCCTTTTCGAACCTTCTCTTAGAAGACGACAATGACTATCCCACTTCCACCAAGTCCGGGACCACCGAGACCACCACCTCATCTCATCTCCCTCTCCCCTCTCGTTGTGTCGAGTCCCGATGTCTTCGTCATACCTTCTCTCCCTCGCCATCGCCACTCCAATCCTGCTCGCTCCCTACCAACTTCGTTGGTCAGTGGCACTAGTACATGTCCTCTCTTGGTTACCATGACTATAAATTCCATGAATTAAATGAAATTTGTCCTTTTTAATGTATTTGGATAGGTTTTTTATGGAATGAAACTTCTCGAGTGCGATGATGAATCAGAGAGGGTAATCGACAGAAAGTTTCAAATTTGCTTGTATTTTGTCTAAATAATACTCAAATTACCTCAATTTAGTCTCAGGTTACACTAATTGCGTGGTTAAGCCTAAAATTTACTTGTTTTTTGTCTAAATAGTAAATAAACATGCCCTTGTGCTATTGAGCTTTAATCATTATTAATTGATAATGTGTATTGTATAATTATAATATACGATATGTATAAATTAATTAATTAAATCATTATTTATAAAATGTAACCTTTATAAAGCTGTTACACTAATTTGTTTAAAATTCTCTAGCCGATTACCTGTAAAAAAATAAATTAGAAAAAACATACAAAAGAATGGAGAATGATGTATTAAAAGTACAGTTAGACCATTTCTTATTTATAATTAATGATGGCTCTACTTGTCATTTTCATCCCTTCCATTTTCTATTTTCGAATTCATCTCTGGCGCACGAAAGGCAGGCGGTTTGCTATTTTTTTAATGGGAAAATCAAATCGTGGATCTTGTGTTCTGATTAGCTATCAGTGAATTATTCGCATTGAACGATTTAATTAATACGATACGCATATCGCTACGCAGATTCGTCGCAATTCCCTCGATACACACAACGACCGATACATAGGTGCGGTTCGCATCACTGAGCCTTTGACTCGTACCGAACTGTGCTTGATCATAAAATCTATGCTTGATCTATAGTTTATTGCAGCGTTTTTAAAACCCTACCGGCTACCGGAAATTTCCGGTTTTACCGGGTTTCGGGTCAGCATCCGGTAGGATAAGAGTCCTAATACCCGTGAGTCAACAATCGAATATTATCGGTCAAAATTCGGAAATTTCGGCAATATCGACATTAACAGCTTTTCCTTACCGCTTTTGCAATAGCAAAATTCACAAATTCATTTTGCTAGATAGGTGAATCGAACCTAGGTGAGCATCCTAGAAGGCAACAGCTTCACCCACTGGGTCAAGCGGCCTCATTTGTCAATGGTTATTATTAAATATATACATTCTATACAATAATTACAAACCGGTATTAACCGGCACAAACCAGTAGAACCGATAAAAATCGCTTACCGCTATTCTGGCCGGTAGGAATTTGAAAACATTGGTTTATTGGACTAAACACGATCCGGTCTAAATTGATTAAAATTTCGTCCACATGGATAGTCAAGATGGATAAATCATGGACAAAGAGTGGACTATAATTGGTTAGTGGTTGAACTGGACATGGACGAAAAATTAGTATTCTTCGTGGACGTGATTTGAACATGGACATTAACTTTCAATTATTGGACTGGACTGAACGTGGACTGGAACCCGTCCACTAGCAGCCTATTCCCATATACCCACAACCTCACATCTATCAAGACGTCTTGTGAATTGTAAAAGAAATAACATTTTCCTGTCTCTTTGTGAAGACTAACATCTTTTACAAGCAATGCATCGGCGCTTCGTTTGACAACGAGAGAGTGTGCCCACGCCAGTGGCACCCGCTTCTCCATGCCCGCGCCAGTGACATTGGCGTCATCAGAATTTGCGCAGACCATCTATCCATTGACACGTTCATTTCTCTAAATGCTGAATAAAAAATTTGTTATTAAAATAATATTTTTGGTTATTTTTGTTTAAAAAAATCACGGTCTTCACCTGGCAAATAAAAGCAGCTTCTTCAAAATAGAGCTGCTCTTGAATCCGAAGCCAATGCAATGAACTTGGCCGTACTAGTAATTTCAAGTAGAATGAATTATTTACAACTTGAATATCAGCATCTTTCTAATTTGTTTATTAAAATTGCAACAGAACTTTTTAGTAAAGAAGTATAGAGGTGGCGGCGTGCTGTCGGATTTATTAAATTTAAGTTTTCATCAAAGCCCTAAACTTTTTAATTATTCCAAAGAGGTCATTGAAATTTTGTAACAATTATAAAATGCAAATAAAAATTTGGAACGTTATATTTTTTTCATTTTATTTATTTATTTAGTTATTTTGAAATTCTGAATGACATGACCAATGATAACAAAATCAAGTCACAAGTTTGCTCCTCAACTCAGTAAACTGTGGCACGTAGGATCACCATATAATTATGTTGAGTAAATCTACTATGAGCTATGGTTCATATAAGTTTTCGTGCATTATAACCGTTTTTTTCGGTGATTTCACAAATTGTCAAATTTAATTTAACCAACTCAATCTATATATTGAAATCTCATAGCAAATAATATTTTATAATTTTTTAGATTTTTTTTACTATTTTTTCTAATTTTTTAAAACTTGTCATTTTTTACTTATAAATTCACTAATTTGTAGTTAAAAATGATAAGTTTTAAAAAAATTGAAAAAAGTAATAAAAAATTTAAAAAATTGTAAAATTTTGTTTGTTATGAGATTTCAATATATAGTATATATTGGATTGATTAATTTAGATTTGTTAATTTATAAAATTATCGATCAAACAGTAATGGTGCACGGAGTCCCTCTATGTATTATGAATTTATGGTTCACAATAGATTTACTCTAATTATGTTAGTATTCGTGCTTAATGCATTCCAGCCTTCCAGATCGGCACACAAAAGACTCAAGTCGCACCGGATCCATGTAAGAGATAGTGGGGTCCATGGATGGCCGTCAGGCCATTGGTTACACGCCACGTTTTGCTGCCCATGATACTCCGTTTTATTTTGAGAAAAATTTTTAACTTCTTATTTTTAAACTCAATTCATGTGTCGCGCAACACAATGGTGTAGCGCACATGAAGACAAATTGTAGTGTGGAAGAAAAATTAAAGGAAACCCATATTGCACCCAGAAAAGTTTAGATGAATAATCTTGATTTACACTTAAATTTCAGGATAACATATTCATAAAAGGTATAATCAAACCTAAAAGCCGACCTAGAAATATTTGAGATAAAAAGTCATTTAGAAATTAAGGATAAATCTTGATACTAATAAAATTAATTTTATTTATGAGCGACTGGCGTCTCACTGCTGAAAGTTCAGTATACAGAGAAGCCCTGCGAGCAACAGAATCATTAGAAGAGCCAGCCCTTGGTTTCGTTAAACCATCTGAAGCAACACAAAAGGGCACCTCAACAATTATCAAGCAGAACAACACTATCATCCAGCTGCTTGTTAAAATCAAAGAAGAACTAGATGGAGAAATGGCTCTGATGGTGACAATTGAAGAGCCAGAAACCTTGGAAGAGTTGGAATCAATCCAACTACTAGCATCTCTGTCTAGAGAAGGGCCGATGCTAGATTATTGTCCAATCTGGGATAAAGATGAAGAATCAGAGGAAGAATGGCTCAATCCATTCGCCTCTGAAGGTGATAAAGACAAACTGTCGCACTTTGCATACGCGGCAGAAGAAACAGAACTAGAATATCCTAAGATGAAGGCTTTCACAAAAATGATGGAATCAGCTTTTTCAACAGCTGAGAGCTCACTCACTCAGAGAAGGCCAACGGAACCAGTAATGGGTCCTGTTAGCTATCCACCAGCAAGCACATCACGGCAAACACCGATGCCAACAATACATGAAATCAGAGATCATGTTGGCAGACTCAAAGGAGGTTATGCACAACAGCATAGCGGGAGGTTCAACCTTCCAGATGCTCAAAGTGACAAAGGTGCAATTCTGGTATTACCAGAAGATATTGGGCAATACGGTGATGTAATTTCTCGATGGGAATCAATTACTCTCAATGTGGTTAATGACCGCAACTGGACGGATAACAAGAGTAAGGTGATTTTCATTGAAAATCTCCTAGGGGATGTAGAGAAAAAGATGTTTATCCAATGGAGAATGGCGTACCCCCATGAATATGAAGAATTAATAGCAGTTGCAGATGATCCCCAAAACGTAATCTCCTGCATTCGAAGGATGATACTGCTAGAGGATCCATACCAAGGGTCTACTGAAGAACAGACACGCGCTTACCAAGACCTTGAGCGCTTGTCATGCAACCATGTTAAGGATCTGTTCAATTACATGAATGATTACAAGATCCTTGCAGCAAAATCCGGGAGGATGT
This sequence comes from Rhynchospora pubera, assembly GCA_028095005.1. NCBI lineage: Eukaryota > Viridiplantae > Streptophyta > Magnoliopsida > Poales > Cyperaceae > Rhynchospora > Rhynchospora pubera. The sequence continues at coordinate 81,597,974 of CM051462.1, read as the reverse complement.
ACATTTCCTCAGAACTCTCGGAAAAATTCTTCAGAAAAATGCCACCTCTAATCGGAAAAGAACTAGAAAAGGCATTTTTGGACAAATACCCTGGAGCAGCGATAGGCGTTATGCCAAGAATAAATTTCTCATACCAGTACCTGGCTGAAAGATGCAAACAAGCTGCACTCCAAAGGAGCTTGAAAGATCTCTCCTTTTGCAGCAAAATCCCATTACCAGGCTACTATGGTGAAAGAAAGAAGTATGGACTTCGCAAGTCCAAAACTTACAAAGGCAAACCCCACGAATCTCATGTGCGTGTTTTCAAGAGAAAACATGCTGACAAGGTCCGCAAATGCAAGTGTTTCATTTGTGGAGAAGAAGGGCATTTTGCGCGAGAGTGTAACCGCAAAACAGGAAACATTGCCAGGGCAGCCATTATTGAAAATATGGAACTGTCAGATAGCTGGGATGTCCTCTCAGTTGATCTCAATGAACCTGATAGTGACGCAATATGCTCATTATCTGAAGGAGAAGTTGGAAATGTTGCTTCAGCCGTAATCAATGATTTACCATTCGGCGAGCAATCATTTATGATGCAGGCAGAGCAATTGAGCTGGCGAAGTTATATACAACTGCCTGAAGATCAAAAAGATTGTCCCCATGATTGGCAGGACAATGATTCAGTTCCAACGGGACATGAAAAATGTTCCATGTGTAAGGAAATGACAACTGAATCAACAAGGGCATACTGTAAAAACTGCCGCCTAACAGTATGTCCTATGTGTTCCAGATTCAGGCTGGGCAGACGAATACGAACTAAGGTGCAGCCAATAGCACCTTATGATAGTAAGGATCAGCTAATCAATGAGCTGATGTTTTATGTTCAATACCTCTTGGCGGAAAATGGAAAACTCAAGCAACAACTGTTTGAGGCCAGAACAGAGGATCTCGAAGCCGAGTTTGATGAATTAATGAAGAAGGATAAAGGAAAAACCAAACTACGGTTTGAAGATGAAGAGGTAGATGAGGAAATAGAGATGGAACCAAGAAATCCAACGGGAGCTCTTCGAATAGCTTCTGCCAATACCATCTCTACCGAGGAAATTGAGCAATTCAATACAGTGGTCCAAGACCCTGTAAGAGGAAAAAGGGTTCTGAACAGACTCTACAACATGGAGATAACCTTTGAAATTCCAGGAGTCAACCCATTCAAGGTTCAAGCAATTCTTGACACAGGAGCGACTGTCTGTTGTGTCAACCAAGAAATTGTCCCACAAGAGGCATTGGAGCCAAGTGCCTATCCTATACAAATAAATGGGGTAAACTCGACTCAGATAGCCAGTCTAAAACTCAAAAATGGTAGTATGCTGATTGAGTCGAATAGGTTCAGAATTCCCTTCACCTATTCTTTTTCGATGGGGAAGAAGGAGGGAGTTCAGATGCTGATCGGGTGCAATTTTATCCGATCCATGCAAGGTGGATTGCGAATCGAAGGCCAGAACGTGACTTTTTACAAAAATATCACAACAATTGCAACCACAACAGATGCTGAGGTGGTACAAGTCGCAATTCCTGAGCTCGACCTGACGGGCTTGGAACACATTGAAGTAAGAGAGGCCGTAGCATACCACCAAGAGCAAGAGTCACAGCAGTTTAAGGAGAAATTCAGACCACTACTCAACAGACTAAAAGAGCAGGGGTTCATTGGAGAAAACCCTCTGAAACACTGGTCGAAAAATCAGGTGACGTGCTCTCTCGACATCATAAATCCTGATCTCCAGATTCAGGATAAACCCCTAAAGCATGTGACGCCTCAAATGAAAGAACAATTCGAAAAACATACAAAGGCGTTATTACAACTGGGAGTAATTAGGCCTAGTAAAAGCAGGCACAGAACCATGGCTATAATGGTCAATTCTGGAACCACCATTGACCCAATCACTGGCAAAGAAATTAAAGGCAAAGAGCGCATGGTATTCAACTATAGGTCCCTCAACGATAATACCCATAAGGATCAGTATAGCCTCCCTGGCATCAATACTATCCTTAAAAAGGTCGGTCACAGTAAGATCTACTCGAAATTCGACCTCAAGAGTGGATTTCATCAGGTGGCAATGGCACCTGAGTCAATTGAATGGACTGCTTTTGTGGTGCCCGGTGGACTATATGAATGGCTCGTTATGCCATTTGGATTGAAGAACGCACCGGCTATTTTTCAAAGAAAGATGGATCAGTGTTTTGCTGGTACCGAAGATTTTATAGCGGTGTATATTGATGATATTCTAGTATTTTCTGAGAATGAACAACAACATGCTGAGCACCTCAGAAAAATGCTAGAAATTTGTGAAAAAAGGGGTCTCGTACTCTCTCCAACAAAAATGAAGATAGCAGTTAGAGAAATTGAATTCCTTGGAGCAATCATTGGAAGGAGTAAGGTGAAACTCCAACCCCATGTCATAAAGAAGATCGTCTCCTTTGATGAGGAGAAACTGAAAGAAAAGGCCGGACTCCGAGCATGGTTAGGCATACTCAATTACGCCAGAAGTTACATTCCAAAACTTGGGACTCTTCTAGGTCCCTTGTACACAAAAACCAGCCCTCATGGAGATAAGCGCCTTAAACCGTCTGATTATGAACTAATCAGAAAAATCAAGGAAAAAGTGCAAAACTTGCCAGATCTGGAGCTTCCACCAACAGGGAGCTATATCATCCTTGAAACAGACGGATGCATGGAAGGATGGGGTGGCATATGCAAATGGAAACCAAAGAAACATGACCCTAGATCCATAGAAAAGATTTGTGCCTATGCTAGCGGTAAATTTCCGGTGATCAAGTCAACCATTGATGCAGAAATACACGCTTGCATGGAAACATTGAAGGCACTAAAAATCCACTACCTTGATCAGCAGGAGATAACGCTGAGGACTGATTGTCAAGCAATAATATCCTTTTTCAATAAGTCAGCCCAAAATAAACCATCAAGGGTTAGATGGATAAACTTTGTTGATTATGTAACAGGGACAGGAGTGCAAATTAACTTTGAGCATATAGATGGTAAGCTAAACAGTTTAGCAGATGCACTCTCCCGATTAACAACAAAATTGGCTGTCACCAGCGAGATACAAGAACAACAAGAGCTATTCTTAGCACATCTTGAAGGAGCATTCGAAGAAGCAGACCGATTTAGTGATAGCCTGAACAAGCAGATGAATGAGCTAATTTTAAAAATTAGCTCCTTACTCTGATTTCCCTTTAAAATCCAAATAAATGTTTAATTATTTTGTTTTTCTTTTTCAGGTCTGATGGTAATCTACGGAAAACCATTGATCTTTGACAGTAATCTACGGAAAACTGTCTTTTGTTTAATAGTTTCAGTTTGTTTATATTTTTGCAGAAATGGTGCTGGAATATTTAACCCATATTTTTAGAAGCTATGAAGGATCTCCACGTTATAGTCTCAGGCCAGATTCCAGGATAGCGCTTAACAACGCTGTTCGCTGGGGAGCATCATGTGGCCAGACAGAAGAAATAGAAAACTATGAGACAATCACTTGTGATTTATTGTTTTCAAGGCCGACTTTAAATATGGAGGGAGGAATGAGAACAAGGCTCATGGAATTACATCAAGCCCAAATTCAAAAGTCCCTTACGGAGCTTGAAAAATTGCTAGTCATGAGTAATTTGCAAAAGGTCAGACTTGAACAAAATGCTAGCAAGGATAATTGGGCAAGGGATGCCCTCGAACCTGTTAACGATAATATCGAAAAGTTGATTGAAGCTCACAGTAAGCTTCGAATAATCCAGCAGAGCATCTATTATTAGGTAGAGTGCATAATATGCTTACTTTCGGTGCCAACCTGTTTGGTCTGTTAGTGGGCATCTTTTCTTTTCTAAAAGGCATCTTTATAATGGTGCCAGTATGTACTGGTGTGTTTTAGTGCGCCACTTGGTGCATCTTTAGGCGCATTATTGAAGTAGTGCGTTTTCTTTATTTTGCTTTTGGACAGCACTGAGGTAGTGCTCTCCTTTATTTCATTTTCAGATCGCACTAAGTGTGTTAGTGCGCATCTTTTTATTTGAGTGGGAGACAAAAGTATGTGGTAATCCAATTAATTGCATGACGATGGGGCCCAATGAGCACCCGATGCATTATTGAGATACCAAGCTCGAGTCTCTATAAAAGAGTGTCATTCAGAAGTTGCAAGACACACAGAAAAACTCTGAAGTCTTACTTCTTCTCTTGTAATCTTACTCTATCAATAAAAATTTTCTCTTACAATCTTTGAAGCCAGCATTTCTTATAATCAGAAGTTTCAAAGTCGATCAGTTCGCTTCCACTATACTTTGGTATCAGAGCGAGGTTTGTTTCTTAATTATCTTATGGCTTTCTAAGTTCAATTCTCTAGGAAGGCAATTAGGGGAGGTTATACCTAAGCACTAAAACTGTTTAAAAACCTGAAAATAAAAAGTATAAATGATAAAATAACTAAAGATAATAGTTTATGGAATGAAAAATTTCTTGAAAGATTTAGTTTAACCAAAAGAACCATCCTGCCGTACAGTACCTAAAGAGAGGGAAGATCACGGGAAAACACGATGAGGTGAGGTTTTGCTAAAACCAGACAGAAAACATCAAACTATAAACTAATAACATGAACTATATGGGTACACAATTGGGGGCTACTTATTAAATCAAGATTAAATCAATCCCTGAAATTTTGTCCTTTAGTGCGCTACAAATTTTGTAGCGCAACAGCGGATTAGGATTGCTTATTTTTGAACTCGAGTACTCCCACAGTCCCAGTACAACTGTACAACCCCTTTCCTTCCTTCTTTTTTCTTTTCATTTTCCTTTCCTTTCCCGTTCCCGCAAGTCCACAACCCACTCTCTCTTTGTTTTTTGCGTTAGATCACCAGAAAATGGCCTAACCTCCTAAGACGATTCCTCCATATATATACACCTCGTTCACCTTCACCTTTTCACCTCATTCCATGGAAGAACACCACCATTAATTCACCGTGTTTTCGCTTGGTTGCAGTCTAAGCAATTAAACTGCCAATTTAGCTTAGCTGTAATATGAAGTCCAATGAATCTCAAGAGAGAGATTGGTCTTCTCTTCCACCCGATGTACTGAATCTCATCGCCAAAAAGATCGGTCAAATCACTGGCTTTGTTCGATTCCGTGCTGTTTGTACTTCCTGCCCCGATCAGCGACCTTCCCCCTCAATTTCCTTGGATTTTTACATGCCATTATAGCTACAAATATCCTTATGTACAAAAGGTGGCGATCTACTCCCTAACTTTGCGTAAAACTTACACGTTCCATCCTCCAAACTCTTTGGTCAGGCAGTTCTTCGGACCATCAGAGGGGTATTTGTATATGCTTAACGATTCGTGCTGCCACCGAAATGCAATCGGTTCTCGCTGGTTTAACCTCAAGGCAGTTTTGGCAGACATTTCGACCAGCTTGCTGACCGATTCTCGGTTTGGAAAGACACGCCCCTACTCTAGTCGGGATATATCAAGCCATGTTACTAGTTATCTTTCTCTTTTCAATCCATTTAACAATCACTTGTTTCTCCTCCCTGCGCATGATTTTGGTCAAGACCCTTACTATATTGGGACATGGCAAAATCAAATGCGCGAATATGTGATCTGTTATGCTAATGAATGTTGCCAAAATCCCAAATTGATTTCTTGGCGTCCTGGACAGGATAACTGGTGTGAAGTGAACTTAGGCTCAGGCTATGGAAACTGCAATCATTTTTATCTCAAAGGTATGCTTTTCAGTGTAGAGAGAGGCACTAGAAATAGAATTATCAAGGTTACAGATATTGGTACTGGTACTTTGATTAGTGTTTTACCACCAATTGAAGGTTGTTCTCATTACATAGATGACTATCTTGTGGAGGTTTCTGGAGATATTTTGAGAGTTATACGAATTTGTGATGATGAGCATCCAAATCCTCTCATGTCTGAACTGTTTGAGGTGTATCGATTGGATGGAAACAAAAATGGTTTACCGTGTTGGGTCAAGGTTACAAGCATTGGTGATCATGCATTATTCATTGACTTTAATGATGCCTTGACAATAAAAGCCAATGATGCAGCCATGATAAAAGGAAACAGCATTTATTATATAAGAAGAATCGCAATATTGGATCGAACCTTCCTCTATGATGCCCAAAGGATGGATATACATACTGGTGCTGTGGAATATCTTATTCGTTGTTCCAGAGATCAACAGCCACACTGGTTTGTCCCTAATTTACACCATCTTTCTGATCCATGATTTGTGAATCCTAATAGAAATATTTGTATGTAGCTATTTTTTGTAATAAATTATCTTTTGATGTCACGTTGATTTTCTTTTTCTTTTTTTTTCTTTTTGCTTCTTCGAATTGCTATTTGGAGTTCGCAAGTGTTGTTGACCGGTTCTTATGTTATTGAATATAGTTTGATTACTCATAAGGGTGTCGTAGCATTATTGAAAACAATAATGAAATATCCATTTCATTTTGAATGTCAATGGATTAACTAAAGTTCTTCGATTAATTAAACTTTTTGCATCAACAAACAAACATAACAATAAAATAAACATTGAAACAATACTGATAATGAATGCTTTTGTTTAAATTTCTAGTACTGGTAAAGAATTCACCTTCATGTGTTACAAAAGGTGCTGATTAACATGTCATGATTGGGGAACCATTTTTCATTTTCCTAGGAGGCGTTTGGTTGAGGAATAGACGAAGGAATAAATTACGTAGCATAATTTTTTATGTCAAGTTATGTAGTCGGTGTTTGGTTGTGGAACAAATAGAGTGATGACATAAATCATTATTTTATTATTATTTGTATTAGTAATCATAATATTACTTGTCATTATAATTTGAAATAATATTATTTTATTTCTTATTCCACTTGTGCAGACACCTACTTAACTTATACTACCTCTTTTGACGGTACAGGTTCTTCCACCTTAGTCCATGTTATGCAAAAGGTGTTTGGTTATATAAATAAGGAATAGATGAATTATATAAATAATGTGCGTCTAATTTATATTGTAAATAAAAAAAAATGGAGACAGAGAGGTGACTAGGACAAGCGAAGAAATGGTCCTATCACCTATATATGCAATCAACACGACTGTTGGGTTTTAGGATTTAAAGAAAAAATAAAAAAGAACTCGCATTTTATTCTTGCAATTTCCTGTTTTGTCTTGTGTGGTACACAGAGTTGGCTAAATTGTAGTGTTAGTATTAGATAAAACTTTGGAGGTTTTATTTATTTCTCCCTTGAGAAAGATTTGCATAGGTGTTTGGAGGGTTTAAGGTCGGGAAGTTATCACTGGTAGCTTTAGGACCAGGAGTTTTTTCTTCCCTTCTATTGACTCTTTTTTTTTTAAAAAAAAAAGAAAAAAAGAGTATTGTGAATTTTAATGGCCTAAATGATATATAGGACCGAAGTTCACACTAGATGGTTGAGGAAGTGGTGCAACGCTGTATACAGGAGTTACAAATGGGGCAGGACATCAAAATTAGATTTTCCAGAAGAGAAGCAGTCTATCAAGCTCATGAGTTAGCCAACTATGCAAGAAGAGGAATCCCTTTACAACCATTTCTAAGCAGAATCTCCACCTTTTTTCATCAAAACTGTTAACTCAGTTCAATATTTTGTTTAAAAATTGTGGCAGTTCAGTTGTCGGTTTATGACTTGATATTTAAAAGATGAACGAACCACACAAACATAATAAATGGGGATACCCATCAAAATATTATATTAATATTATTTATGACATGTTTACATGCAATCTCAAGCACAAACAACAATTTGTGATCACCAATGCAATAATCAAATTTCAGAAATAAATATAATTCAAGCAAAGCCAAGGGTAGCTAAGTTCATGCACGAAGCAATGAAATCTACCACTAACATTATAAGATTATACAGAAAAGTTTACTTCTTGTCTTAAAAAAGGCTACACATCTACAACTCCACACAAGGACAACAAAACATAAAAGTCAACTCTGATCATATTACACTACGCATAATATTAGGTCATTTTCTGACAATTAGGATTCTAAATAGTCAATGCCAACTACACAGCCAGTCAAAGAGTATGCCCTGCCACAAAAGAGAGTAACGAGTAAGGTCAAAACTTAAAAGAAGAAAACTAATAAGAAGCAAAGAGTAATAGCACCACAGGAATTCTGAAAAGGCCTTTTCCGAACCCAACTTTAAGAATAAAGAATAGTGTAGCAGCGCAATCTTTATATTCTACTGTATTCTCTTTTCTGTTCACTAAATTGAAATTGCTATATTGACATTAAATAATGAGAAAGCCCTTTCTGAATTGTTCCTAACAAATATGTTGCTCCAGACAACACTGTCTGAAACAAAATTCATCAGCTATGCTCTCGATAGTGCTTTCTATGCCTCACTCTAGGCACTAAAATTAACTGGGTCAGTGAACACCAGAATCCATTTATACAGAAATTTTCGGAAAAAGAAAAGGGAATAACTAAATCACAATAGTCTGTACCAGTAGAATTGTCTGGGGAGCTACCTGAAGTGCATTGGTTTATCGAGCACTAGTCTTTAACTAGACCTTTTTAGCTTTGAAGGAACACTAGGACTTGAAACAACCTTCCTCCTCCTCCCTCGATTTATGCTGTTAGAGTCGGGCGAGTAAGAAACACCAGCATAGTCCGGCCATTCCTCTGGACTGCCAGGAGGATGGAACTGTGGGGCCCATGTTGCCAAGAGTTGACGAGCACTGTAAGCTTCATCTACCAAGTCATCCGAATTCAAGGAGCGGAATGCACAAACAGCAAGCAGATGGGAACAAGGTATGCCAGTGAGCTGGGGTTTCTGACAGCTGCAGCCCCTCTGGTCATGGCCAAGTCTGACAGTCTGCTTGACCTTGGATCTGGTTTCAACCTCAAACTCATCATCTGAAATGCTTACAACTTTGTGTTCACACATCTTTGCCTTTCTTGCTTCCAAACTGGCCTTCACTTTGTTTGACCACAACTGATTTTCAGCTTCAATTTTGCTAGCAGCTTGTCTGCTTCTTGCAAACGTTTCAGCTGACATGGTGAATGTAAGCTCTACAATAGCCTTGATGGGTAATTTCTGAATTTGGGGAAATAAATTAAATACAGACTCATTCCCATTTACTGCCACAATTCCATACCGGCAACCACCATCCTCACACAGCGACCATAAATGGTATGCACTCTTGTCGTCAGGTCTTGCACCTAATTTGGCTAACCAGTTGTGTGCCTTACGATTGGTTTCTAGAATTCGCAACATCCCCAGACGAAATTTGCTTGGCTGGTTTTGCCTTGAAACCCACTTGACCAATTTGGCCAGGTGATCTTTCTTAAAAGAAGAACGAATGTTCTCACAAAGGTGACGGGAGCAGTACCGGTAGCAGGCCTGCCCAGTACCAGTGCACCAGCCACTGTCTGACTGGTTGAAAAGTTTCAAGAGAGAGTCGTGTTGATCTGAAATAACACAGAGTGGCCGTGGGCCCACCACTTCCAGCCGTATCCAGCGCATGAACCAACTCCATGATTCATCTTCTTCGTCCTTTGTCACGGCAAAGGCCAAAGGAAGTATCTGATCTTCTGCGTCATAAGCAACTGCAATAAGCATAGTACCACCATATTTACCACACAAAATCGTTCTGTCAACGCTGATCACCGGTCGACATTGCTTGAAACCCTCGATGGATGGAGCGAATGCCCACGCCACCCCTCTAAAAAGTTTCACATTCGGGTCATCTGTGGAATTATCTGACCACCACTCCACTTTAGTTCCAGGGTTCGCAACCTGAATAGCATTGAGATAAGGGGCTAGCTTCACATACGACTCTTTCCACTCACCAAATAAGTGAGCGACCGCAAACTCTTTTGCCCTCCAAGCCTTGTTGTAAGATGGCACGCGCCCGTACAGCTCATGCACAAAGTCCTGGATTTCTTTTGGTGTGCACACATCACCTCTCTTCTTAATCAGGTCTAGTATCAATTCAGATATGAAATCAGCCGACAAGTTTATATGGTCCTTCCCATCTCCTCCTTCATTAGAACACACATGCTTACCTTTAATTTTTTTTATCTGGAAGTAGTTTCCCTCTATTGCCGTTGCATACAGTCTCCATCCACACTTAGGGGCCACGCATTTCGCAGCGTATCTACAGTTGCTAGATATTACTATCTCAAATTCCCTGTTTTGTTTGATATGATATTCGATGACAGCCCGTTTGAGATCATCTTTGCTAAATGATCTACCCACATACAGAGCTGATTTGTCGTGCGGCTTAAACTCAAAGGATTCCTCATCTGTCAGCTCCTGAGAATCTTCCTGATCCTCTTCCCCCACAATATGTGTATTTTCTCCATATTCCAAATTTGATTGAGACTTCTCCCCAGGATCATTCTGTGTGCAATCTGAGTTCGCAATTGTCTCGACAAACAACTCAACAATGCTCCACCCCGTCAAACCTGACAGCGTCCTTTCCACCAGCATTCGCCACATGCTGTTCTCGGATATAGGAAGTAGCACAAAACAGTGGGACTCCTCACCCCCAGCATTCCACCTAGCATTCACATTTATGCTGTTTTTATCCTCATTTAACCCAGTTAGTTCGAATATTTTCCTTTTCAACTCGTCAAAGGTGATGTCGTCTTCCGCAGGGTAGGAAGCCGATGGTGGCTTGTTGTAGGTAACACCCATTGCTCCATTTTCAATAGCACCCCCAGTGTATATACTGATTGGAAACATTTTTCTGATGCTGATGCCACCAACAAGTATTGGCAAAAATACAGATATATTAGTAAAAGAAGTATAAAATTCCTACCATAATAATCTTAGTCTCACAAATAGAATTTAGATTGGAATAGCAACTACAGGTCAATAAATTTTCAATCAGTATCTGGATTTTTACAATATCAGGAAACTTGCATCCCATATTTACAAATAATCAAAGATTATTTAAGCAGTAACAGTTCATATATAATAACAAACTGACCTAAGAAAAATTGGAAATTCAACAATGCAGGAAAAAAAAAAGTTGATAATAGACAATTGTAGCTTCTCTCTCTGAGTGTGTGTGTGTGTGAGAGAGAGAGAGAGAGAGAGAGAGAGAGAGAGTAGCATCAGAATCAGAGTCTAGTGAAATGAGCAGACTAATTCATATTTACCAGTACCAAGTACCAACAATCACGCTGAGACTAAAAAACACTGACCCAATTTGGTATAGACAAACGCAAATAAGAAAAAGCAGTGTTGGTTGTTGAATTAGGTCATGAAATTTAGGAAGGTAAGATTCGTATATTGTAAGAAAGAGGAAAACCTAGAAACCCTCGCTTGAGCTGTCCGGAGCACAGCAGCTGCTGCTTGTGTTTCGTTTTTTGGTAAATCGTCGAGTCGACAGTCGGAGTTAGATTCGGGGAAGGAATTCCAGCAGAAAGAAAAGAAAGCGAGTTCCAAATTTACCCTTTTTGTGCGGAAACGGAAGAGCCGAAAGCTAAAGCGCAAGGTTAGGGTTTTTATGTTTCGGAGGGTAGAATTATAAGAATTTTTGTTTAGAGATTTTTTTTATGAACAAAGTTAAAACTTAAAAGTCTTAATGTTTTTTTTTTTTTTTTTTTTTTTTTGAAGTTCCAGTCTTAGACAGAGGACTTTGTCTATTGTGCTAGTTCTTTAATTTTTGAGTTTCAAACGATCAGTTCAAATTGTTCAGTGTCATCTTCATATATATTTTTTTTTTAGAAAATCAACAATCTAAAAAAAATTTGTGAACCATTTAACACAATGTTTTTTAGAATCTGAAAAAAAAAGTTAAAAAATTCAGTTTTGTACTCTTTTTTTTAATTACATTTAACGATTGAAATCGCTTATTTGTGACACAAAAAACTAAGAAAGTAAGAATGGGTGTATTAATTTGTCTCCTAAAAACATTGAGGCTAACCAAAACATTGATAAAATTTAAAACCTAAAAAAGTGAAAATTAGCTAAACTAAAATCTGGAGATTACCAAAGTTAATGTGAAAATGGTGAGTATACTGACTTCTAATAGTCATTTGAGCTCTTTCTATCGAATGTCTAATTCTATGGGGCCGTTTGGATCGCTTAGGAATTTGAGGAATTTGGGAAATTTCATATTCCTAGGCATAAATTTATTGGGAAGTGTGTAACTTTGTGAAGAGTTTGGATTGTTTATAATAAATTTATGCCTAGGAATATGAAATTCCTCAAATTCCTCAAATTTCAACTTCTATCCAAACGGCCTGAAGTACATCTTTCCAAATACTAAAATTCTAAAATATTTGACAGGTATATTCGTCACGGAACTCCAATCTGAACTCAGACCCGACCTAGTTAGAAGATATCCAAAAGGAAATTGATTACTGCCATCTGCAGTATTTTAGAAGTTATCATTCCTGTATCTATAAAAATTTTGACTCCATTGTTCAGTGGGCTCAGCTTTGGACCATTTCTCATAGGAGCGTATTTTTTTTAGAAAAGCAAATTCCCAAGTAGGGAATCCTAAAGAGGATATTAGTGAAAACACGAACAAAATTATTTACAACATCCGGACAAAATAAAACATAACTAAAATCGCCAGTAAATAACATCATTTGAAGCAAAACAAAATCAAGCTAAAAACAAAAGAAAAATAAATAGCTTAACAAGGACTTGATAAATTCTCATCCTCTCCAAACTTGTTGGTTACCATATCAACTGTATTTCCATCAACTTATGCCTCAAAGTCAGTATTTACACCTTGAGTTGCATTGTCAACATGTTGCCCATGAGAAATAGTGTCATCAATAACCTGAGCATGTCTCAGCTGATAAGCAAAAGAAGTCAGTCCCCTGTCCAAAATTGAAAAATAGCCAAAATAGAAACATAAGTACTTAGAGGTGGTTCCATAGATATTATGAAAAATTAATCTATTTCTCTCGTTCCAATTAATCCAAATAACAACTAAAATAGTGCATGCATAATTTTATCGAATCCGTGGAGAGAGAGACACTGCTCCCAAACAGAAGATAAGGAGTCCAAATTAATCTGACAATATCGATCGACTAGAATTGAAAATATTCCAAAAACCAGAAATAGTACAGTAAAATAAAATGGTCTACAGCTTCCTGATTATCATAGAAAAATGCAATGAGAATTCCTTTCCCAACCCTTATGCAAAAGATTGTCTTTGGTGAGAATTTTGTTATGAATAGACAATCTGGTAAAGAGTTTCACTTTTAAGGGTTTGCTCCAAAAGGATCGATTTTGGGCTAAGGAAAGTAAGAGGAAGCAAAGAAAGAGGAAGAAAGTGTATGGAAATGAAGATAACTTGCTCCAGAGTTTAAATGCATATATAATGGTAGTAACCTTCTCTTTAATTCATAGAAGGACAATATTACCCTTCTAATTTGAATTGTGACTGAATTTTGTAGGTTAAAAGACAAGGTCATTTTTGGTATAAAAAAATTGATGGTTGGTTTTCTTTGTTTCACCTCGATTTTGGGGGTAACCATCATTCTTTTCAAATAAGGTTCTAAGAAAACTTCATTTCCTTTTGTTTCCTTCGGTTCACCCAAAAATTACAATGGAAGCAAAGTATTGAGCTTCTCTTTCCTTTCCTTAGCCTAGGTTTACTCCTTCTAGAGCAGACCCTAAAGGGACTTTTTAAAAACCAGTATTATCCTACTGCCAAGTAAAAACTTCTGCATGAGCAGAGAACACAGTGTTTCTAAGAAGGTTAGTTACCTCTCATAGGAACTAGCGTATAACTGACTTTGTTATAGTTCATCTAAATATCACTAATTTGTTAATCATCGCCCTTTACTGTACCACTAATGCCCTTTATTAATCTAATACATACACACTCTAATGAGAAAAAAATGAGAGTAACGAATACGATCTTTTGCAAACAGTCAAATGCATTTTTCGGCTCTAATTTCCTTTTGATCAAAATAACATTCATTCTTAAGCATAAAAGTTCTCTCAAATTGATCTTTTAAATCTCCCATTAGTTCTCTCAAATTCACTACCAAATCCAAATAATGCTAACATGCATAAATTCTCCTTGATTCTGCACCTATGCTAAATGAACAACTCCCTTGTTTATAGTCTCACTTGACAAAACTCCAAAAAAAATTTAATATCATGCAATAAAACTTCAATATATATATATATATATATATATATTGTAGTCTCACTTGACAAAAATAATATAAATAAATATGATAAAATAATTAGAGTTATAAAACAATTGTTTTTATTTATCATATTGCTAGAAAAAAAAAATTTCACATTGTTCTAATTCAATAACTCGAAGTCACAACGCCAATCAATATATAATATTTTTTTCCGAACGTGTTTATTTACTGTAGCCCAAACAATGCACACTATTAACTCGAACAAAAGAGATTGTAAATTTTAAATAAAATATTTTTAAAATACCTTATTTTATAATTAATAACTATATGAATGATCAAAGATATCAACATGAAAGTTAGAATAAGAGTTTGTTGGAATTGTGTTCTAAAAGTTATCTTATGGTGATTACTTTTATATGTTATATTTATGAATTGGATGTTATTACATTTTGTTCCATGAGTTTATATTCGTATTTAGAAGTGTTCAAGAAGATGCTCTTGGTCTTGAACCGCAGAACTCTAAATAAAATGAATATATATCTCTAAAATGTTCACAGGTCTTGGATATTAGCAGGAACACTAATATGTCATACAAGACTGTCGTGTTGATTAAAAGTACGTTGTAGTTCTGTAAACGTTGATAAAGGATTATCATTTAATAACACGAGTATATGAAAAGTTTCATATATTGAACAGACCTAATTGATAAAAATATTATATGGATTGTGTTTGTGTCATTAATATTTTTATCGTGTCATTAATTCTAAGATTGATATGATATATTTTCACATAAGAAATATGCAACGTGATTATTACTTAAAGCCATTTGAAGCTTGTGGTGATAAAAGTAATAGTTCTTTGTATATAACTTGTGTAGGATGGAAATATATATGTCAATAGCTAATTGCCACTCATGAATTGAGGAATGATATTATAAAGGGCCCCTTGGTAAAGTAAGATTATAAATGGATCCAATATAACTGAAGTGCAGTTATAATTATATAATCCTACTTATTGGAGACCAAGAAAAGATTATAATACAAAGATGACACAACCCTACTTGTATAATAATCATAATATCATATGGCAAGGAATAGACACAAGTAATATTAATAACATTACTAGAAGGATCGTGTTTCGTAAAAGGATTTGCTAAACATCTATATTATTTGGGTAGCTGTAATGTATGCTAGAGTACCGCTTACAGTTTATGGAATAAAATATTTTATTCCATTGCCAACATAATATGGATCCTCAATATAGGTCACACCAACTGAATGGGAAACAAGAAATATATTTTCTATGTACAAGGTTTCATGTTGTATGAAACAAAGTGTACAAATAGAAAATTATATCACATGACGTGATTAACTAGCAAGGAATAAATTTATTGATATGTGAATATTATAAGTATAATATGTGTTTCACATACTATAATAATATATGAATATTATTATAGAGTGTATAAATTTATTTAAAGCCCAAGCCCAATTATTTTAACAAATGAAGAGAGAAAGAAGGCTTTAAATTCGGGTCAGAATTTGAGCCAACTTTAAACTGACAATTAGTATAGCAAATGATAACCAAATTGGACAAATGATATATGCAAATTGTAGCCCTGGAAGTGTAGAATCCAATGGTTCAAGTTTCATGTCGTTTGGAGTTTACTACAGAGAGTTATCAATGTTTTAGTGCTGCAACGTCAGAAATTAAAGTGCTGTTTTAATTTCTGATTAGTGGCTTTGAATGCTATACGAATTTGAAAGGTTTATTCTGATGTTTTAAAGGTAAAACAGATCAGAAATTGTGAACACAAGTAAGTCTTCATGTGTTGAATCTTTGGCTTTCTCTTCCTCAAAATATTTGTTAAAATATTCTATCGATTAAGCAATCGATCAAGACACGGGTGGTGGAGCTAGGTGTTGACGGGGAGTTCGCTAGCACGGATTCAACTGTCATTCTTGTTTCGGATTCAAGGTGAACCGAAGAGGAATAAAGCTTCGTTAGAGACCATTGGTATGGCTCAACAATCCTTCTTATAAGAATATATGTGATTGTGATGCAAATATAATATAGGAAAGTTAGCGATAATAAGAACGATCTTAGATGTTATTGGTTAATAAAATTTTTTAAAATTACCCGATTCGCATCATAAAATCCTTCAGAGTTATCATTTAATCTCTTGTTTATCAAATTTTCTTATGAGTAGTCCTTAGTACTAAACTTACATTTCTTGATATTCTTCTAATATCTCATTTTGCGATGAAGCAAATATAAGCACGTGTTGATATATAGCTCTAGTTTGCGCATAAAGCACAAATATTAATCAGTATAATTAATATTATAATTACTACACAAATATTAGTAATAATAATAATTACATTAATTATTTTTATTGATTTTTTTTAAGTTGGCAATGGCAAAAAACTTCTATAACTCAATATTTTGTCAAGTTAGAAAAGTAGATTGAAGTTAGAGCTAATCTCACTAACTTCGGGTGCGTTTGGATAGGTGTAGGAAGAAGGGAAGAAGGGAAGAAGGGAAGAAGTGGGAAGAAGTATTGGGAAGTGTGTAACTTTGTGAAGAGTTTGGATTGTTTATAATTTTTTTTCTTCCTCTTCTTCTGTTAGAAAGTGTGCTAATTTTCATTTTTATGCTAATTGCCAATTAATTAACCAAGCAAACATAGCACACACAAGATCTAGTACACAAGCTATTCAAACACACGAGAAAAAGGGGAAATCGATACCTCCCGCGAAATCGTATTCGCGGGGCTCGACCAAGGCATGGGAATCGATGGCGTGCCTTCTCCACCGTCTCCACCACGTCTCGTAACCGCCCTCGAGTCCACCAAGGAGGATTAATCACGTTCTACAAGGTACGTGCTAGCATACCCAAAGAACAAGCCTAATCCCTATGGTTTTCTCTCTTGCATCAATCAACAACCTTGATTTAGTGGAGAGAAAATAGCTCAACACATGAGCAAAAGAGAGGGAGAGAAGAGGAAGGTGGCGGCCTAGAATGGGAGGAAGAGAGGAGAGAGAAAAGTCTAGGTGGAGGCTCTCATAAGTGGTCCTTATATAGAGCACAAAACCTAATTGACCTCTTGCATAATTACAACTATGCCATCCAACCTACCACCATAAATGGCTGCCACGAAATGGGCCTTTATGGGCCATTAAACCCCTTCATTTGGACCATTAATTCATATAATTAAGGTCCCTCAACTTTGCTCTTTAATTGGGCTATATATTTGCTATTTAAATAACGGCCCAATTAATCAATATAACCATTTATATTGATAAGTGTTGAACTAAATTAATTATTAACTCATTAATAATTATTTTAGGATTAGTTAATGCATTAATTTATTTCTATATGATCCATTGACTTAATTAATTATAACGGTTCGCAACGGTATATAATTAATTAATCAATCTTATCATATTTCCACAGAACCTACTGCTGTGAATAAATAAATAATGCACTGTGTGATTAATGTCCTATTTGTGTGACCCTTTGAGGATTTATGCTATGTTGGCCATGGAATTAAATCGTTATTTAATTCCAATAATCATAAGCGGTATCTAGCAACACGTTATGACTCCCAATTCGCATAAATAGTGTACTGCTACAATATTTCAATCCTGCATAAGAGAATAAATATGTTTCTCTATTTTGATTCTTATGTCGCACGATATCATCGTATAATCCAAGATAGGAATGTGTCATTCTTGCAGATTATACGTTTCTTGATCTAGAGATAATTGTATAAAGTTGCATGCAAACAATCTATCTCCATCAAGGGGCCCAAACAGATATCGTCACTCACTAAGTGAATTAATGAGGGACATACGGTTTTCTTGATGATTAACTTTTCCCCGCACAATTCAAGAGAACATAAATAAAGTCCGTATAGCAGCCCTTATCGGGAATCAGCGGTAGACAGTATTTATTGAACCTATCCTCATGTGGAAAAGATAAACATCTCAAACTTAGAACCAAAATCACAACGAAATAAACAATGACACATAACACAATCCATATGTTTATTTCGATGGGTCAAGTCCTGTGCTATGTTCCATAACATACACATATGCAATTAAGTTAGTAACTCTTTACCTATGATTAGTAGAACTTAATCATCACTTAACTTGCATACTAATCTTATAAGATAATTAATGTTCCTTGTTAATTATCAAGATTATGGACCGTTTAGATTTATTATTGTCATTCTAAAGAATGATCCACAGAGATCTACTATTCAGATCCTCAACCTGAATAATCTGTCAATAATAAACCTAGGAACAGATGATAAAATATCATCCCATACATAAACTAATAATTAAGTCATTAAATTATTGACTTCTAGGACATAACTCTAACAATCTCCCACTTGGCCTAGAGTCAATCAATAGTGACTTCTAGCCAACGAAGAATTGAGAACGATGTCATATATCTAAATATATACATGTTTCGGACCTCAAAATAAATAATACGCTTATAGCTAGTTACTCATACGTCCACCACGTATGGATGCATAACTGCATCTCGTATACTGCTCAAGGTAGAGGTCGTGCTAGAGTGTTCGCTGTGTTCGCGAACCTATCCAAAAATTGTTTGACTATATATATATATATACTCCTATATATATTCTTGATCACCATCATATGATATCAAGTGATATCGTTATAGATCATATTTGAATATCCAATGTAACATTGGGCTCTTAGGAGTAAGTTATGGTTCGAGATGCTTAGAACCATAATAACTCAACTAAGAAATCGATCCGAAATAAACTTCTTTTATTGCTTCACAAGTTGCTATGTATTTTGCTTTTGGTGACGGAAACGGTTGTAATATTCCATTTAGAACACCTTCTAAATTTACAACACCACCTTTTAGCAAAATATGTAGTTCAACTGTGATTATATCAATCTTTGGAAAAACTAGCATTAGTGTAATTAATTTACACGAGCTCTCTTTCATCTTAAGAGATGAAACATTATATCACTCTTTCTCATAAGGTACTCGAGAATATCCTTGACTATCGTCCTAATGTGTCTCTCTTGTATCCATTTGACAACTGTTTGTCATATCCTTTGGATACCACACATTGGGGCATATGCATAAATATGGCGTACATAATGAAACTCATAATGAAAGAATGCTTGAACTATTTCATGCACTTTCTCGAATCGAGTTGCAATAGACCGAGTTAAAACACTCAAGTCATGCCATGTGACGTATAGTTAGACATCCTTTCTTGGAGTGTAACTTTCGTGTTTCTAGAACACTTCGTCAATATATGCATATTTGTTCAAAACTAACATCCATCACAATCTATCTTTATAGATTTTGTTTCCTAGGATTAGGTGACTTCGCCCAAGTTCTCATTTGAGAAAGCATTCTCCAAAGAGATCTCGACAATACTCATTTTCTTAATGTTATTCCCAATTTAATGAATTGTTATCTTGAACAATACAAGTAATACAATTATGCTCCCACTGAATATCTTGTTTATACAAGATACTTTTGACGAAGTTCAACTCCTTGACTTCCTTGTCAAAATTTTTATTCCAATCTCCACTACACTTGCTTTAATCCATTAATGGATCCTTGAAGCATGCGTATGTTTTTAGCAATACATAAAACCTCGATTTGTGTCAAATGCACAACATCATCCTTCATTCATACGAAGAAGGCGGTTTTATGTATTTTTCCATATATCAACATATATGAAATACAACTATTGCTAGAATGATCTTTATTGACTTTTACATAGCCACAAGCAAGAGGTTGTGCTTTGTACGTAGTCAACTAGTCAACGACTTAGACATAGCTACAAGCGAGAAGCTGCGCTTTGTACATAGTCGATTTGTTATCCATGTCGATCTTTCCTTTTGAAGATCTAAAACGTTCTTGATGGATTGCTCCTTCATGAACATCAACCAAGGTCCATACCTTGTTGTTATACATGGATTTTATTTAAAGATCATATGAATTCAAACCATATATGTGGAATCGGATCGTTCCATCGTTTTTCTTGTTTATCAACGGATTCTCATATGCTAAGTTTGAGAATGTCGTGAAGCCAATGCACCAAACGGCTTAGGCAATCAACTCTCGTTGATCTTTTGTAGGATTGGTACTTGAGGTTTATGAACTTCTTTTACAACGATTTGTTGAACGAGTTCTTGACTCCTCATATATTCCATGAGTTTCTCGAACATCATCAACTCGTGAGATGGTTGAGTCCTCATTGGAAGGAGCGTACTATTAAACTTCTTTCAAAACAACTTGTGAATGAAGTTTCGCTCAACTCCCACTAAGTACCATGTATGGAGTGACAAGTTTCCCATAAGAGTACTTCTTGTAGTGACGCATAAACTATTTTAATGCTCACTTTACTCCCACTACTTCTTCTTGAGAATTTCAATTCATCAAGACTACATTATGATTAGCAACAACTACTTTGTTCTTATCATATTCGTGGAAGTAGTGCCTTTTAATATAAAGCATCCTACAAATATTAAATGTCTTATTTGGGTACCAGCTTATCAACGATCTTGAAACAAGCTTATCAACACCAAATCTTAAGAAGCATTATACTTAGAGATCAAAATCTCGTAAGATATATTCCTCAATAGACTTCGATGGAACACCATTCAGTGTAAACAATATTATCCTCAAACATAATTCCTTAATACGAGTCGAATAAGTCCATTTGATTTATTACCGATCGAACTATACAAAATATTGTTCGATACCTCCATTCTTGGACACATTATTCCATAATGTTCCTCATGGAGTGAGTTGTGAAACTATTTTCATACTCTTTAGATAATATTTCAAATCATGTGACTTAAACTATTTACCATGGTTAATTGTAAGACTTTCATTTTTCTTGAAAGGTCTTTTAAACTTTACTCTTGAACTCCTTTGAACTAGTCAAAAGGTTCATACTTATACCTTATCAAATAGATATGTTAATATCTACAATGATCGTTGGTTAAGTAGTAAAGTACCAACTACCTTTCATTGCACAAGTACTTATAGGTCTTTATACATCGATATGTATAAGTCCTAATTAATTCACTTGTCCTTAAACCTTCATAGGTTAAAAGGCGCTTATGTCATTTAACAAACATGATTCGCATACCAATCGATTTGAAATCGAATTGAATTACGAGCTCTATGTTACGTAGACTCTCGTAATGCGATTCTCGTTTATGTATGTGACTAAGCGGTTATATATAACATGAAAGTCAAAATACTTTATGTTAAGTCTTACGCATCCTATTTGTCATTCAAAATTGTTTATCTATTTCAAGCAAATTCAATCAAGATGCATGAAATCATATAAACAAATCCATGATAAAAGATCTTGTCTTTTACAAAACATAATCATCCATCATTGAATATGAAATGGAGATATTATGAGAGGTTTTAGAATTAAGGTATGCAACCTTCAATTCCTAAACAAACTCTTAATAAAGATAACTCTACGTATTCAATGGTAATGACTTAAACGAATAAGTCATCTCCTATACGGAGTTTACTTTATATCTCTCGAACATTCTCTTATTCTTCATTGCCAACACATTTCGTTAAATGCGAGCATATGAACTAGTATCAAGTTACTAGTGTAAATTAGAGATAGTGAGATAATTTGAACGACAAATACACTTTAGGATTAGAATATTTCTAATCGTCACAATCATGGTATTTCGGACAACCTTTCAAATGCCTCCCATAAACGGCAAATGAAACATCTCATGTGACACATGGTCATCAATGAGAGTCTCGAAATTTCAACTCATACATTGGTGAAGTATTTCTTGAATACTTAACCAATCACCTTTTTGCATTAACAAGCGTGCGAAAAAGGTAATATTATATCCTTCATAATTCCAAAGAGATCGTATGACAATATCAACAATCCTTGATATCGGAGATTAATATCTCTAGTTGTCAATTAGCTACTTAAATCTTTCGATTTATAAGCCAATGAAACATTCATATAACTTCTTATAAAAGAAGAATCTCTTGGTCAACTCATATTCTTTATACTCAATCATAAATGATGGAGTTAATATCTACTTTCTCCAAGAACACTTTCTTGAGTAAGCGGATGAGAACATACGAGTTAATTTTAGTCCATATGAATTCGCTAATTCAAAGGTCTAGAAATTTCAAATGAGGATATTAAGCATATGCTTTATTGAATAACTTTTCGCCAAAAGTCAATCAATCATTGCGTTGCTACGTTCGGGTAGTTTGAGGAAAGTTTTTTTTGGGAATTGACATACTCAAATTTCTCTTCACTAAGATCATGTCTTAGGAATCGGCATTACTCTTTCAAGTAACTACCTTTTAGAAACGAGTTTGTTCATTTTTCAAAGATTGATTGCAACAAAATTAACAATTTTAACATCTATAACAAAATCAATTTACGGTCATTTAGTTTATGCAATTGTTTTATTTATAACAAATAAAACTCCCACTACATTTATTTAATGTCCCTAATGTAGTAGGTTTTCCAAGATCCCTATTTTAGTTGAAATGGTGCTAGCGTCGGCGTGACACCAAAAACAACTAGATAGAGTAGGTTCTCCAACCAATCATTCCATATGATTCTTGGTTTGTGAAATATCACATGTACATCCACAAACTTTGCCCCGATGTCCAATCCGATTAGAAAACATCGTTAAGTAACCTTTCTCTATTTGCTCCTAGTAAATCCGATTTACACCCCGACACGGATGATGGAACACGATGTCCCGCGTCGGCGAGAATGCATCAATGAACGATCATACACGTTAGAAGGGGATAGAGAGAAGGAGGGCGATTTAACTTAATCATGTTTTGTTTGGGACAATCAATTAAGTGACACTTGTTTGGTGGTCATGTAAGCATACACCCATACCTAGCCTATGACAATTCATAGCAATCACAAGCAATCACATATAAGCATCTCATAGTTGTGGGTTTGTATGGCTCCCGCTTGCATTAGTTTCGCCACATCGTCCATGGAGCAAAACTAATCTAATCCTTGCCCCTCCCACTAAATTCTATAAGGATCTAAATCCTATATAAAATAAAGGTGCAAAATACATGTGAAAACATCCTATTCCCTTCCTATCCTTAGGGGCATGCAAGCCTCACAAGTTACATCAAAAATTAATCAAAAATTAATTAATGGCACCAAAGGCCGCATTACAAACATTCACACATGCATTCATTTACAAACACAAGGCATTGAGTCTTGAGCCATACTAAACCCACTATCCACCTACAAAACAAAGTTAGCACATACAAGCACTTTGTTTCCAATTAACGATTTTCAAGCATCTTTGCGTATCGTTTGCTATAAGTAAATTCCGTGTACAAATCCTCAATTTTAAACAACCAAACTTGTTTAAATTCATTTAGAAAGTTCTTTCAACATCCCATAACTGAAAGGAGATCAAACAAGGAGTTTTCTAATTCATTTCAACTAATTTGAATACTTAGAAAAACAGTAATTTACCAAAAAACGTAACTAATGGAATCCAACAAAAACAACAGTTTTCGGTCTCCAAAAATTCTCAAATAAATTACTTAAGCTCCTTATCATAGTTGTGACTACCAGTAAAAATTTCAAGAAGAGATCTTAAACCATCTGGGAGAATCAAAAAAGACAAATCTCTTACAAGTGCACGAAACACCGTTATGAGATTTTCAGCTTATCCTCTCAACCATTTGGTCTGTTAGACCACCTTCTATCCAGTTTTTATATATACAATATACATAGAAAAACTTGTTTAGACTACAGGCTATCCATTCATGAAAAGAAAACAACCAAGTTCAGTTCAATAATATTAAGTTACAGCCTAAACAATCAACAAATTCTGTACTGGAACAGACTGTCAATCGAAAGGTTTTAACCTAGTTGAAGGTCCAAACATCCACGAAAAATTATGA
The DNA here is from genome assembly GCA_028095005.1 of Rhynchospora pubera. Taxonomy (NCBI): domain Eukaryota; kingdom Viridiplantae; phylum Streptophyta; class Magnoliopsida; order Poales; family Cyperaceae; genus Rhynchospora; species Rhynchospora pubera. The sequence goes on along the minus strand of CM051462.1, from coordinate 81,573,851 downwards.
AATTAATTTTCCTGGAATCCTAACTCAAAATAGAACAACTCCATTTAAACAAAATTTTTAAAGGAGTTCTCAGTTGGTACAGTTTATTAGAACAATCAATTTGCTCAACAAACTGGATCTGACAAGATCTTCCTTTTCATACTTGAAAACCCACAAATTAATCCGAGTCATGCAACAATTTGTACATGCTCGGAAAGAGCTTCAAGTCCTCTTTATTTCTAGCCATAGAACACTGGTACTTATATTCAAAATATAAATCTTTCAAGCCATTCAAACAGGACAGTGCAAGCAGAAACTGGTTCTGCGCACTGTCGCCATTTTATTCACAGTAAATCTATACTAATTCAGAAAAATGTGAATCCAACGCCAAAAGAATCACAATCCACAGATCTACAACTTTCATGTAGATGGAAAGATCTTCCAGAGAACTTATCACATCCAAAAACGCGAAATAACACAGAAAATATCATTTCCAGACAGCAAACAAACGCATCATCTCTACTAATCCATTAATTAGCCAATTTCTCTTAATTAAGTGTTAAAATAGCTGAAGTACGACCAAGGCTCTGATACCACTGTTAGAAAGTGTGCTAATTTTCATTTTTATGCTAATTACCAATTAATTAACCAAGCAAACATAGCACACACAAGATCTAGTACACAAGCTATTCAAACACACGAGAAAAAGGGGAAATCGATACCTCCCGCGGAATCGTATTCGCGGGGCTCGACCAAGGCATGGGAATCGATGGCGTTCCTTCTCCACCGTCTCCACCACGTCTCGTAACCGCCCTCGAGTCCACCAAGGAGGATTAATCACGTTCTACAAGGTACGTGCTAGCATACCCAAAGAACAAGCCTAATCCCTATGGTTTTCTCTCTTGCATCAATCAACAACCTTGATTTAGTGGAGAGAAAATAGCTCAACACATGAGCAAAAGAGAGGGAGAGAAGAGGAAGGTGGCGGCCTAGAATGGGAGGAAGAGAGGAGAGAGAAAAGTCTAGGTGGAGGCTCTCATAAGTGGTCCTTATATAGAGCACAAAACCTAATTGACCTCTTGCATAATTACAACTATGCCATCCAACCTACCACCATAAATGGCTGCCACGAAATGGGCCTTTATGGGCCATTAAACCCCTTCATTTGGACCATTAATTCATATAATTAAGGTCCCTCAACTTTGCTCTTTAATTGGGCTATATATTTGCTATTTAAATAACGGCCCAATTAATCAATATAACCATTTATATTGATAAGTGTTGAACTAAATTAATTATTAACTCATTAATAATTATTTTAGGATTAGTTAATGCATTAATTTATTTCTATATGATCCATTGACTTAATTAATTATAACGGTTCGCAACGGTATATAATTAATTAATCAATCTTATCATATTTCCACAGAACCTACTGCTGTGAATAAATAAATAATGCACTGTGTGATTAATGTCCTATTTGTGTGACCCTTTGAGGATTTATGCTATGTTGGCCATGGAATTAAATCGTTATTTAATTCCAATAATCATAAACGGTATCTAGCAACACGTTATGACTCCCAATTCGCATAAATAGTGTACTGCTACAATATTTCAATCCTGCATAAGAGAATAAATATGTTTCTCTATTTTGATTCTTATGTCGCACGATATCATCGTATAATCCAAGATAGGAATGTGTCATTCTTGCAGATTATACGTTTCTTGATCTAGAGATAATTGTATAAAGTTGCATGCAAACAATCTATCTCCATCAAGGGGCCCAAACAGATATCGTCACTCACTAAGTGAATTAATGAGGGACATACGGTTTTCTTGATGATTAACTTTTCCCCGCACAATTCAAGAGAACATAAATAAAGTCCGTATAGCAGCCCTTATCGGGAATCAGCGGTAGACAGTATTTATTGAACATATCCTCATGTGGAAAAGATAAACATCTCAAACTTAGAACCAAAATCACAACGAAATAAACAATGACACATAACACAATCCATATGTTTATTTCGATGGGTCAAGTCCTGTGCTATGTTCCATAACATACACATATGCAATTAAGTTAGTAACTCTTTACCTATGATTAGTAGAACTTAATCATCACTTAACTTGCATACTAATCTTATAAGATAATTAATGTTCCTTGTTAATTATCAAGATTATGGACCGTTTAGATTTATTATTGTCATTCTAAAGAATGATCCACAGAGATCTACTATTCAGATCCTCAACCTGAATAATCTGTCAATAATAAACCTAGGAACAAATGATAAAATATCATCCCATACATAAACTAATAATTAAGTCATTAAATTATTGACTTCTAGAACATAACTCTAACATCTTCTTCTCTCATCCAAACGCACCCTTCAAGTATGTTTGGTTGCATGGGGTTTGAAAGTTAGAGCTCTAACTTGGCTCCACCAAACATATCCAATTAGCTTTATGTTTGTTGTCATTTTCAAGTTCCTGTTTTGAAGAAGCCATCCTCCAAAATTTTCACTCATTTCTCATGCCTCGTCTAAATTGCACATGCGTTGCATTGGTATTGCATGAATGCAAAAGTCAGGTTATTTATTATTATTATTATTTTTTTTGGTGACATCTTCGTTCCAATTGATACTACAATGAACGGTTTCCAAAAGTATGTGGCAATAATCAACTGTTGATCTAGCACTCTAGTTGAAGGAAAACATTTGAAAATTGTGTGACAAAAAATTTTGTATTAGGAAAATAAATTCATCATATATTAATTGCTTACCTATCAAAATGTTTCTATCTAAACCAATGATTAATGTTTGTTCACACAAAACCACTCGGTCTATTTATAAGCAATGTTTTAAAAACCCTACCGGACCGGCCGGGTCAACCGGAAAAACCGGGAACCGGACCCTAGACCGGTAGGGTAATCTCAAAAAATCGGGCTGTCTATGAACCGGGAAAAACCGGAAGAAAACCGGATAAACCGGGAAATCCGGACGAACCGTTTCTTGAACCAGTGTATAAATTATTGAACTGAACCAAATAAACCGCTGTTGAACCGGTAAGTACAGCTGAAATTTAAAGGAATATTGAATTTTCACGTGTAGAGAATCGAACTTTCCTCACTTCTCTACACAGCGACAACTCTTGCCACTGGGCAACATCTCTTCTGTGAAATTGAAGCCCATGTACTGAACTAATACTAGTCCGGTTTGTGAACCGGTATATCCCGGTAAAACCGATAAATCCCATACCGGTTGTTCCACCGGTTCGACAGCCGGTACGGTATTTAAAACATTGTTTATAAGGTTTTTCGACTGAATTTTAGAAATTGTGGGCACCCACACGTAGTGAAAACTTTAATTTGGAACTTAAAACAAGTTTTCCCGGATAATTGTTCTAAACACTCCGTTAAGTTGCAGGCAGAAGTTAGATGGTTGCTTGTAATTCTCATAGCGTATCTAATAATTGTTCAAACACACGCGTTCTCAATAACGAATAATGATTATTCTGTTAATATCGTCATTATTATATATATAAATAAAGTTCACTTTTGTTTTACGTATGTTGTTTTGATTACAACATGTTAGTGCGTTCATATGAATATTTTAGCTCATTAATAGTGGAGCACTTAATAGATACTTAGTATTAAAATTTACAATATTTAGTATTACAGTATGATATAAAATTAGAATTATTAGGAGATATGACCAGTGGTTGTACGAATGTAACATAGTTAACCAGTAAGTTCTTCATATTGAAATCTTCTTGCCTATCAATTTTTATATTTTTCTAAACTTTTTTATTATTTTTTCAAATTTTTCAAAATTATTGTTATTGGAGGGGTCAGAACTAATTAGATCAAGAATATTTTCAATTTAAAAAATATAAATTTTGGTTGGCATAGAAAAATTTTATATGATGACCACATTAAACGGTTTAGATCGATCAAAATAAGGTTGTGTTTGACGCCCTCCGTCCATATCGCTTTGAGCGTCACATTTCTCATGTTAATACATTAATATTTTCGTAGCTCATATTTTGCATTCTTATTTATGTTACGACACACTTTTATATTATAATTTAATGATCTTGGACTTGTCATTTATTTATGAATTTATTATGCTGCTTATTTCGTTAATTTACCTTCCCAAATTTCATTATGTTATTTATTCCCCATTTTTCTGATTTATTTATTTCTGGAGAAGATTGTTATTTTTTTATTTCAAATTACCAATTAAATTCTGATATAGATAAATTTAAATAGTATTTGTCCTTAGGAATATCTCTAAATGGCTTTTACCTTTTTCAATTATATATTTATATTGAACTACAGTCTACAAGACCTATAATATGAAAAATGCAAATGTGAACAAATGGGCCAGGAGTTACTTTTGGGCTTATATTTTGAGAAAAAAATAGTCCCACATGGGGCTTTCTTCGATAATCCTCCGACCGAAAATTTAAAAAATAATATTAAATTAATATAATATATTAAAAATAATATCAATATAATAATATTTTTTTAAATTTCACAAGATCGGAATCTGAAATTCCGAACGCAAGATCGGAATCTGGGATTCCGAACGCAAGATTCCGATCTTATTTTTATGCGGTTTGTTTTGGAGTTGATTGTCCGAGTTGACTGCTTGGTCAACTGTTATAGCCCCTAGGTGGTCTTGAATATTTCGTACATTCAAATGTGGTTTGTTTTGGAAGCATATGGATGCTTCAAAAAAGGTTCAACAGCTTATACGTGACATGGATTGGACAGTTCATTTTTCAAATATGTTGCTTTGCAAAGTGAATTTGTTATCCAAAATATTAATATCGAAACTTTGTACTGCAACTACATGCCTACATGGGGAGATCTTACATGATTTAGTCATTTATATATTTACGAAAGAAATATGACACTTCAGACTAGTGTTCTCCAATCGTGCGTGTCGTGTCAAACACGATCGTGTTAGAGTCTCGTGTCGTGTCGTGTTGACACGAAGTACTTTTTTAATTGTGTCGTGTCGTGCTTAGTGGAGAGAAGAGGCAACACGACACGCATTCTGACATGACACGACTGACACGATCGTGTCGTGTCGTGTTGACACGTCGTGTCAGTCGTGTCAAATCGTGTCATATTATTTATTATTTATTAAATTAAAAATTTATTAAAAAAATTAAAAGTTATTAAACATAATAATTTATTATTTAATTAAGTTTAAACTTTTTATTAATATTTTTTATAAAAAAATAATAATTAGATTATAACACTATTATAATTTAAATAATGATAAATAATATGATATAGTATTATAAATTGAAATTAAATTATTAATTTTGCTTAAATAATCAACACTAATAATTAAATTTGTGTCGAGGCGTCGTGTTAATTCGTGTTTGTGTCGTGTTGAATCGTGTCAAACTTTCTAATGTCCCAACACGACACGATAACACGATCGTGTCGTGTCAATTTTGTATTCTTGTCGTGTCGTGTCGTGCCAAGACGCACATCGCGTCGTGCCAACACGCACATCGTGTCGTGCTAACACGATCGTGTCGTGTCATTTTGGAGAACACTACTTCAGACAATATTTTACATTAAAAACTTTAATTCAATTTAGGATAAATTAAGTACTTGTTTTGGTATTGCAACATATGGGAAAATATCGAATTAAGTTACAGTTTAGTTAATTAGATCAATTCCATTAATAATATTGAAATAAATGAATCTATAAGTATCTATAAGTATTATTACTATAAGTATTATTAATCTAATGCAACAGTAAGACTTAAACGAAATAAAAAATTTGTAATTTATATAGTATTTATAATTAGTCTATATGATTATAGAAAATGAAAGCTCGAATTATAATTAAAATTATAATCAGATTAATTAAAATCCTAATAGGAATAATTAGAATTTCAACTCTATATGAGTTGCAGCATCCAAGTCTACATAGCTCATGCCATAGAAGATCTGGAGGGACAAAATTTAAAAAGTCCCAAAAACTATCTCCGACCTTCATCCATTTTTCGTAGTAAAAAATAAGATCGAAATCCAGGATTCCTGGATTCCCATATTCCGATCTTGTGATACTATTTAAAAAAGTATTATCATATTAATATTATTTTTAATATATTATATTAATTTAATATTATTTTTAAATTTTTCGGATCCTCCGACATGTAGAATTGATCCATCATCCATATACGGTACAATTTGCAATTTCTTATACTCTTTTAGTCTTTTTCATACATCATTTATCTTTTTTTTTTCTTTTTTTGCTTTTCTCTTGTGTAAAGAGCTTGGAATTGAAAGTTCAATCTGCATCGAACAAAAGAGATTGTAAATTTTAAATAAAATATTTTTAAAATACCTTATTTTATAATTAATAACTATATGAATGATCAAAGATATCAACATGAAAGTTAGAATAAGAGTTATCATTTAATCTCTTGTTTATCAAATTTTCTTATGAGTAGTCCTTAGTACTAAACTTACATTTCTTGATATTCTTCTAATATCTCATTTTGTGATGAAGCAAATATAAGCACGTGTTGATATATAGCTCTAGTTTGCGCATAAAGCACAAATATTAATCAGTATAATTAATATTATAATTACTACACAAATATTAGTAATAATAATAATTACATTAATTATTTTTATTGATTTTTTTAAGTTGGCAATGGCAAAAAACTTCTATAACTCAATATTTTGTCAAGTTAGAAAAGTAGATTGAAGTTAGAGCTAATCTCACTAACTTCGGGTGCGTTTGGATAGGTGTAGGAAGAAGGGAAGAAGGGAAGAAGTGGGAAGAAGTATTGGGAAGTGTGTAACTTTGTGAAGAGTTTGGATTGTTTATAATTTTTTTTCTTCCTCTTCTTCTTCTCTCATCCAAACGCACCCTTCAAGTATGTTTGGTTGCATGGGGTTTGAAAGTTAGAGCTCTAACTTGGCTCCACCAAACATATCCAATTAGCTTTATGTTTGTTGTCATTTTCAAGTTCCTGTTTTGAAGAAGCCATCCTCCAAAATTTTCACTCATTTCTCATGCCTCGTCTAAATTGCACATGCGTTGCATTGGTATTGCATGAATGCAAAAGTCAGGTTATTTATTATTATTTTTTTTTGGTGACATCTTCGTTCCAATTGATACTACAATGAACAGTTTCCAAAAGTATGTGGCAATAATCAACTGTTGATCTAGCACTCTAGTTGAAGGAAAACATTTGAAATTGTGTGACAAAAAATTTTGTATTAGGAAAATAAATTCATCATATTAATTGCTTACCTATCAAAATGTTTCTATCTAAACCAATGATTAATGTTTGTTCACACAAAACCACTCGGTCTATTTATAAGGTTTTTCGACTGAATTTTAGAAATTGTGGGCACCCACACGTAGTGAAAACTTTAATTTGGAACTTAAAACAAGTTTTCCCGGATAATTGTTCTAAACACTCCGTTAAGTTGCAGGCAGAAGTTAGATGGTTGCTTGTAATTCTCATAGCATATCTAATAATTGTTCAAACACACGCGTTCTCAGTAACGAATAATGATTATTCTGTTAATATCGTCATTATTATATATATAAATATAGTTCACTTTTGTTTTACGTATGTTGTTTTGATTACAACATGTTAGTGCGTTCATATGAATATTTTAGCTCATTAATAGTGGAGCACTTAATAGATACTTATTATTAAAATTTACAATATTTAGTATTACAGTATGATATAAAATTAGAATTATTAGGAGATATGACCAGTGGTTGTACGAATGTAACATACTTAACCAGTAAGTTCTTCATATTGAAATCTTCTTGCCTATCATTTTTTATATTTTTCTAAACTTTTTTATTATTTTTTCAAATTTTTCAAAATTATTGTTATTGGAGGGGTCAGAACTAATTAGATCAAGAATATTTTCAATTTAAAAAATATAAATTTTGGTTGGCATAGAAAAATTTTATATGATGACCACATTAAACGGTCTAGATCGATCAAAATAAGGTTGTGTTTGACGCCCTCCGTCCATATCGCTTTGAGCGTCACATTTCTCATGTTAATACATTAATATTTTCGTAGCTCATATTTTGCATTCTTATTTATGTTACGACACACTTTTATATTATAATTTAATGATCTTGGACTTGTCATTTATTTATGAATTTATTATGCTGCTTATTTCGTTAATTTACCTTCCCAAATTTCATTATGTTATTTATTCCCCATTTTTCTGATTTATTTATTTCTGGAGAAGATTGTTATTTTTTTATTTCAAATTACCAATTAAATTCTGATATAGATAAATTTAAATAGTATTTGTCCTTAGGAATATCTCTAAATGGCTTTTACCTTTTTCAATTATATATTTATATTGAACTACAGTCTACAAGACCTATAATATGAAAAATGCAAATGTGAACAAATGGGCCAGGAGTTACTTTTGGGCTTATATTTTGAGAAAAAAATAGTCCCACATGGGGCTTTCTTCGATAATCCTCCGACCGAAAATTTAAAAAATAATATTAAATTAATATAATATATTAAAAATAATATCAATATAATAATATTTTTTTAAATTTCACAAGATCGGAATCTGGAATTCCGAACGCAAGATCGGAATCTGGGATTCCGAACGCAAAATTCCGATCTTATTTTTATGCGGTTTGTTTTGGAGTTGATTGTCCGAGTTGACTGCTTGGTCAACTGTTATAGCCCCTAGGTGGTCTTGAATATTTCGTACATTCAAATGTGGTTTGTTTTGGAAGCATATGGATGCTTCAAAAAAGGTTAAACAGCTTATACGTGACATGGATTGGACAGTTCATTTTTTAAATATGTTGCTTTGCAAAGTGAATTTGTTATCCAAAATATTAATATCGAAACTTTGTACTGCAACTACATGCTTACATGGGAAGATCTTACATGATTTAGTCATTTATATATTTACGAAAGAAATATGACACTTTAGACTAGTGTTCTCCAATCGTGCGTGTCGTGTCAAACACGATCGTGTTAGAGTCTCGTGTCGTGTCGTGTTGACACGAAATACTTTTTTAATTGTGTCGTGTCGTGCTTAGTGGAGAGAAGAGGCAACACGACACGCATTCTGACATGACACGACTGACACGATCGTGTCGTGTCGTGTTGACACGTCGTGTCAGTCGTGTCAAATTGTGTCATATTATTTATTATTTATTAAATTAAAAAATTATTAAAAAAATTAAAAGTTATTAAACATAATAATTTATTATTTAATTAAGTTTAAACTTTTTATTAATATTTTTTATAAAAAATAATAATTAGATTATAACACTATTATAATTTAAATAATGATAAATAATATGATATAGTATTATAAATTGAAATTAAATTATTAATTTTGCTTAAATAATCAACACTAATAATTAAATTTGTGTCGAGGCGTCGTGTTAATTCGTGTTTGTGTCGTGTTGAATCGTGTCAAACTTTCTAATGTCCCAACACGACACGATAACACGATCGTGTCGTGTCAATTTTGTATTCTTGTCGTGTCATGTCGTGCCAACACGCACATCGCGTCGTGCCAACACGCACATCGTGTCGTGCTAACACGATCGTGTCGTGTTATTTTGGAGAACACTACTTCAGACAATATTTTACATTAAAAACTTTAATTCAATTTAGGATAAATTAAGTATTTGTTTTGGTATTGCAACATATGGGAAAATATCGAATTAAGTTACAGTTTAGTTAATTTGATCAATTCCATTAATAATATTGAAATAAATGAATCTATAAGTATCTATAAGTATTATTACTATAAGTATTATTAATCTAATGCAACAGTAAGACTTAAACGAAATAAAAAATTTGTAATTTATATAGTATTTATAATTAGTCTATATGATTATAATTAAAATTATAATCTGATTAATTAAAATTATAATCTGATTAATTAAAATCCTAATAGGAATAATTAGAATTTCAACTCTATATGAGTTGCAGCATCTAAGTCTACATAGCTCATGCCATAGAAGATCTGGAGGGACAAAATTTAAAAAGTCCCAAAAACTATCTCCGACCTTCATCCATTTTTCGTAGTAAAAAATAAGATCGAAATCCAGGATTCCGATCTTAAAATGGTAATAAAAAATAAGATCGAAATCCAGGATTCCGATCTTAGCTAAGATCGGAATCCTGAATTCCCAGATTCCGATCTTATGATACTATTTAAAAAAATATTATCATATTAATATTATTTTTAATATATTATATTAATTTAATATTATTTTTAAATTTTTCGGATCCTCCAACATATAGAATTGATCCATCATCCATATACGGTACAATTTGCAATTTCTTATACTCTTTTAGTCTTTTTCATACATCATTTATCTTTTTTTTTCTTTTTTTGCTTTTCTCTTGTGTAAAGAGCTTGGAATTGAAAGTTCAATCTGCATCGAATGCATTCATATTTTATTTTGTGTCAGGTAGAACCTTGGTAGCTTCTGCATCGAATAAAATATTTATCTAGAGTGACTTGCATCAAGATACCCCGTAATTCTACCATTGCTTTTACTAAAAAGGGAGTTTGAAATTTGAACTTTTATGTGTTTTCTTTAATATCTTAAAAGAAGAAATAAGATGAACTTTAGCTTTCAATTTAAAATATTTATAAAATATTATTTTGTATTTGCGGTCCACTGAAAGAGCGTTAAATTAAATTAGGAGACTAGAAGTTGATTCTTGCTAAGTCTCAAATAATTATCCCAATTAAAGGAGTGTTAGAAAATATGATTATTAGATGTTCTTTTAAATGAAATAGTTGGAATTTCCATGTAATTAGATGAACCAAATTATAGAAATCAATTCAAATGAAATAAAATAAAATCTCGGGTAGAGTCCTAACTTTTTATCTCGTCGTCTGAGAATGTGAACAAAAACTACTTCAGCCAAATTGCTGACCGACTAGTGTAACCTTTTTTTAGTTAAAATACTTGATCATAATGACTCGATACACTATAAGCATCATAGTAATCGCCACAGCTGAACAAAACAAAGAAAAAAGAAAATTTAGAAAAGAATGTGATCGTATTCGTGTCGAATTCAGTCAAGCTTGTGGGGCCCAATACAGTGCATTTCACTAAATGCCACCGAAACACAAAAAAGAAAAAATAAATAAATAAGGAATTTGATTCATTCCTCCATCTCTTCCTCCCAACCGTTACCTCCATACTCCATTTCCAATCTCTCTTCTCCAAAAAGAGCCACGAATCGGTGCCTCCATTAATGCGCAGATCTTCAGATTCACGCACCCAAAATGGCGAAATGAACTCCACCTCTGTCTTCTCGCCTTGACAAGGAGTCGATAGAGATCTCTTTCGAAGCCATTCGTGGTGCCTTTGAGGTGGCGATTGCAATCTCCCTCTCTCCTTCTCAACTCACACTCACAACGCCAAAGAGGAGAAATTGAGGAATTTCGAGATGCCAGGGAGTCAGAATGGAGGATCTCGGAATGAAACGAGAGCTATTAAACCAGAGACCATCCATGGCTGCGCGCGAAATGGATTTCTCCATGGCCTCGAGAGAATGCTTCAGGAGAACCCTTCGCTTCTCAATGCAAGAGATTCTGTGGTAATTATATTTGGTACCTGTTGGATTTCAACTTGGCCATTTCAATCATTTCTGTTGGTTGTTGATTCACATCCCAAAATTTAATTTTGTCTGAAAATGTATTTCTTAACAGATGCTGATCTAGGTAGAACAGTTATTCTTTTCTTTGAATTCATTCAATTAAGCTATGATATTAGGAAATTAAATTATAATTGAATTCTGTTGTTTCTTGTTGATGTTTCCTGTTTAGATGCGTGAAACACCTCTTCACATTGCTTCAGCCAAAAATGATTCTGAGATTGTCAAGTTTCTGCTTGACTGGACGGGTTCTGAAATGTTAGAACTGGAGGCCAGGAACACGGTAATTCACTTAGATCACCCATAATATAAATATAATATGGGCATGCATGTGCATTATATAATTTATCAAATATGTTTAACTATGATAGTTTCTTTGACAGTATGGAGAAACACCCCTTCACCTTGCAATAAAAAACAGCTCTTGCAAATCTGCTGAGTTGCTTCTTCAACGCGGAGCTGTTCTTGAAGCCAAAGCCAATGTATATTTAATTTTTTGACTCTACTACAGTATTACTTATTTGTGAATGTATTTTAGCACACTCTTAATTTATTTATTGATTCAAAATGTAGCTAGCTTTGAGGGTCTTGATCTTTGGAAGTTTAAAAAATTTTTTAGTATATCTGAAAATGATAGACTTGTATATGTAACATTCAAGGTTTGACTGTTGGTGTTTTCCTTTTTTTTCCCCCCATTGTGTTGTTTTACATATTGCAGAATGGCATGACACCATTGCATCTTGCAGTTTGGCATGCAATTCCTTCAGGCGACTGCACCATTGTCAGCATGCTAATTGGCCATAATGCCGACTGTAGCATAAAAGACAATGTATGAGTTTAATTTCTTTAAATTGATTCAAAAAAGTTGTGTCATCATGCTTGGTAATTTTTGCTTAGGCCCATTCTAATTTCATTGCCCATAATTAGGAAGGGAAAACTCCAATAGACCATCTGCCTGCAGGTCCCACTTATGAGGAATTGAGAAACATTCTCATTCAGCATCAAGTGATGCAGAGAAAGAGAAAGGCACTTGAATCATGTCGAGAGGGGAAAGCGATGGCTGAGTTTGACGAATCTATTTCTCATGTTGTTGGGTTAAAAAAGATGAAGATGCAAATGCGAAAATGGGCCCGGGGGATGCTTTTAGATGAAATGCGACGGGCCATGGGTTTGGATATTGAGGAAAGAAAAGTCCCACATATGGCTTTCTTGGGTAACCCAGGGACGGGTATGACTGCTTGAGACTGTACCATTTGCAATTCTGCATACCCTTTTTTTTTAATACATTACCTCCATTTGTGTTAATTTTCTCTTATCCACTACTTGTGTAAATAGCTTAAATTGAAGCTTCAATCAGACTGATGCCTTCATTTCTTTTTGTGTCAGGTAAAACCATGGTTGCTCATATCCTTGGCAAGCTTCTAAACCGTATAGGGATTTTGCCTACTGACAGAGTCACTGTTGTGCAAAGGACAGACCTTGTTGGTGAATTTGTGGGGCACACAGGACCAAAGACAAGACGAAAGGTATACTAGATTCCCTCCTTTACAATTTTCCGGTTTGCCCTTTCTCTTAAAAACTAATATTTTACTAATTATGTCAAAAATTCTTCCTAGAATGTATCTGACCTCAGAATATAGAAAGGAAGGTGCCATACCATATACTTCATCAAAATAACACTATTTATACTGCACTAGTTAAGTCTTACTCAAGTTGCAAAATAAATAAATAAACAAATAAAACACACCTGTATCAATGGACTTGGAACAAGGACCAATTGACTGTGTACTGTTAATGCATTCCATTTCCTGAGTCCTAAGTTTGTTATATCGAATTGAATCAAACCAACCCATCTATCCATAGATAAAAGAAGCAGAGGGAGGAATATTATTTGTGGACGAGGCATACAGGCTTATACCTATGCAGAAATCTGACGACAAGGACTATGGGTTAGAGGCTCTTGAGGAGATCATGTCGGTCATGGACGAAGGCAAAATTGTCATTATTTTTGCTGGTTACCGCGAACCTATGAAGCGTGTGATTGATGCAAATGAGGGTTTTCGCCGACGAGTCGAGAAGTTCTTCTTCTTTGATGATTTCACCCCCGTAGAACTTGCTGAGATTTTACATCTGAAAATGCCTTGCCTGAAGGGGTACAAGTTGCACCCCTGCTGTACTATCCAGACTGTTGCCTCACTTATCGAGAGGGAGACGACCGAAAAATTAAGGAAGGAGAGAAATGGGGGTTTGATTATTCCCTGGCTGAAGAATGCCCGGGATAACTTGGACGAACGGTTAGATTTTGATGTTGAGAATGTTGAGGTGATGGTGACTATTACTTTAGATGACTTGAAGAAGGGGCTTCACCAGATTTCAGAGGAGAGTCCCGATGAAGTTTGGAGAGTGTAGTCTGGTGTCTAGGTTGAGTGAAATTGTTTTGATTACCTAATTATTTTATTTTTTGAAAGTTCATTAGTCCAATCGCAAAAGTTCAGAATATCATGTATAGATGTATTCCCAATGATTAATGTGTTATTTGCTCTGTCATGAATTCCTGGTACAAAACGCAATATGGCTTCTTTTTGCCTTCTACCAGTTTCCTGCAAGACGTAGGAAACGACCTCTGTTATAATTGTTTCTTTGCACAAATAGAAACTGAAACTGAGGAAACTTGAATAGTTGTATTTGGTTTTAAAAGAAATTGAGGATGGGTACAGATGTATTTACCATATTACAGTGATAATGTGAGCGTTTGTATTTATCAGAGGTATAGCTTAGTGCATACTTTAATTTTGGTCTTTCTGAATGGAATTTTCCTTTCTGTGACATTTTAAACTTTCAGAAACAAAAAAGTATTTATATATTCTTAATTAAACTATCAATTCTAAATTTATTATCAAATAAAACATGTTTTACACAAGACAAATTATATTGAAAGACACATTTATCAAAAGGCAATAATGTAACAATTTGAATCATAAAGCAATTTAACTATGTTCTTAGACCGATTTTTGGTCAAAGTATCACTTTATATTCGAATTTATTTCATTCTATACAAAATCTGAACCGTTCAAATTAATAAAAGAAATTTCCGAAATTGGAGATGTCTTGGGCCCATCCTTTTTTTTTCTATTTTATTACTGGCCCTGTAACGTATGAGAAAAAGGAAGAGTCTAAGCCTTCTATAGTGCGTCCCCTGACCTTCACACCTTGGGCAGCATTCTCACTTCCCTCGGCATAAAGAATTATATATAAAAAAAAAATTATTTTATTAAATTATTCTCATGCAACAAAAGTGAGGTCATAAATCTTGTAACTGGTCTATTGGAATCTTGTAAGATCAAGCAAAAGTAAGGTCATAAATAACTGGTCTATTTTATTTATTTTTTATTTTTTTAAGAACCAACATTAGATTTGCCTCTCCTCATGCCAGAGAATTGTGATGTCACTATTACAACCTAGCTCGACTAGATTTCGACTTGTATTCATGCAAACATTGCAAAGTCCTCAATGGACGGAAAATTGTCGGCTCTTGCTCCATAGCTGCAACAATTCTTGGTGCCACCTTTGCGTAAACTATCCAATCCCCCGTATTGGACTGTGGAACGGGGAACAAGTACCCGCCCTTATTTCCCACAGGAAAATGGCATGAAGAAAATGTAGCATTACCCCAACCAAAATTAATTTCAGGAAACCTTCTTCCAGATGACACCGCACATGAAATCGATTCATCTTCTTCATTGCAATCTCCGAGGTATGCTGTTGGTAGTATTGGCTTAGGCTTCTGGCGCTCCACCCATTCGTGTAGACCCAAGAAATGATCCTCTTTTTTGGCTGGGGATAGCCATTTATTTACTTCCTCTGCCACCTCAGCAAGTGTCATATCAATCAAGGTTTTCGCTTGCAATTTTCCCAATGGAACAGATAAAACATTGCCAAAATAATTCTTCATGAAATTATCACCGTGAACTGTTTTCATGAAAGATCGACCATCCACGACTGCACCCATGGAACATAATTTTTCACCTCGTCGGGCTGTTCTTGCCAAAATTTTCCAGAAATAGGCAATAAAACAAACTACCTTGCTATGACTATGGCCAGACAATTCTTGGAGTCTCGCAATGTCAACAGAAGAAATGTAATAAATGTGATTGACTCGGGTTTCTGAGGATATTTCAGGATTTGGTGGTGGCTGATGTGAAAGAGGTGTAAAAATTTGGTCGTAAATGGGATCTGATGAGTTTGAAGAAGAGAGGAGAAACCTGCAAAAGGAAGGCATTTGGTTGATAGGCTTGTTAAGAGCAATATTTGCCCATGCTGACGTAAACATGAAGAATGAGTAAGCATCCACTGCACGGTGGTCAAATACACATCCAATCACCATAGCACCACATCTTAGCTCAGTAACCTGCATTTTGTAGTGGAGCATTTTTGTCAAATGCGTAATGCTCAATTGCTCAGTAATTAATTGTTGATCGTGTTGAAATTTTAAGTTCAGTAATGTCATAGAATTTTTGGTGGCCGTTGTTATATACATTATCATATTATCATATTGTATTTACCTCTTGGCGCTCCAACTGTTCAAACCGTTCAAATTTCAGTAATAGATGGTAAGGGTTCTGTTTAATTAATAGAATTATAACTATTTTTTCAACATACATGAACAAAGCTGCGGAAGTAGGAGTTCAGAGCTAGGTACTCATGCAGAAATCGAAGAAAAAACTACAGGAGTACCAGGTATTGAAAATTTTTGTAGCAGGTCTAAGTACGCTCAAGTAACAAACCTGAATGCAGAGAGTGTCATTTGTGTCCTTGGGAAGGAGTACTAGCCTCCACACTGTCATCTGGGTTGTACAAATTGAGCTTCCCCAGCTCGATATCAGCATATGCTTCTATCAGATCGACACCTCTGTTGTTGCATATTATTTCTGGTTCACCAGCAGAGTTTGTCACAATCTCACCAGCCAGGGGATAGTATATGACCAGGACCTGCTAGTTATATAGAAAACCATCAATTTCAGCAGCATATCCGTCTAGTACTTGTTTGAACTCTGAAGATAATATCTTAATTGCTGCTAAAGGAAAATTTTGGGTCAGTTTTCAGAACAGAAATATTTGTTATCTCACGAGCACAAATTAATTGTTGAGAGATGTGACATTATTTAGTGATATTCTGCTTTCCTCACTATGTATGACAAATCTAACGTTACAAGTACTTGATGTGTTTCCAGATAATTTGTTTATAAAGGGAAATCCTAATCTACTCCTTCAGATAGTTCTTACATAGAACTTCAGAATTATTATTCTAAATTGAACTGTCTTAAGCAACAAATTATTGTACATACACTTAATTATTTGACCAAACTCCTGTATATATTTCAACTAATATTGTTGGGAAATCATGTTAACTTCTTCACTTTTTTAAATATCTTAAAGATACGAATTATTATGTAAATGCGACCTTTGATAGAGCTGCTTTGAGGGCTGCAACCATGGTTGGGAAGGTAGCGAACCCCGCAGAGGCATCTTCGGTGATGGTAGTTGTTGTAGGTTTCTGGAAACAGAAATAATAACCGGGGTGAACTGGACGTTGGAGGAGATCAAAGTTTGACAAAGGTAGCCTGTGCTTCTGAACCAGTACCATAGGAACCACTGTCTCGACCGACCTAATCATGACCTCATACTCATTAGACCCTGATGCCATCTTTTATATATTGTGTGCTTTATTAGTTTGGCTTATCTATGATTGAGTGCGAGTGTTATGAGCGGATACCTTAAAAGCTAGATCTGGATGTAAAGTTTTTATACATAGTTAGGGACTTGGGAGAACTGGTACAGCTAGGCAGACGATTTATTTTAGAATTTGGATTATAAAATCAACCAATTTTTAGTTTGACTTTAGAGCTAACTAATAATGATAGATCATAGATATATCAAATATCCTGTGGAAAAGGAATCTACCTAGCTTAGAAAGCGCATTCAATTGTTTTTATATTAGTTTAGGAAACTTCTTGACATCTTCTCGGCGCCGAGATTGATAAATTAATAAAGACTAGCATAAGGGACAGATAAAGAACAAAATAATATTAGATAAAAAAAAAATATGTTGCTCAATCTACCAACGAGCTCTACAAATAGATATGTTATATTCAATTTATTTTTTTATTAGACGGAAAATCAAAATATATTGTTGTTTAATCTGACGATTGATATATCAAATCGATCGAATAATAAAAACACGTAATTACATGCTAGATCTAGTGTCTGGAAAATTCATGTGTCGTGTTGTGCCGTGTCTATTACATAAAAGTTGGACACGACACGCTTTAGACACGACACACCTAAGTTCTCTTGTCGTGTCCGTGTCCGTGTCTTGTCGTGTCATACCGCCTCCATGCCGTGCCGTGTTCGGACACGCCGTGTTTTTTTTAGAACCCTACTCACGATCCTTGGCATAAATAATTATGGCAAAATTGTCTATATACCCCTCAAATCTTTTCCATTTGTCTCTAACCCTCCATATCTCTAAATTCGTTTATATGCCCTTCTAATTATATGATTAACTTGTATATACCCTTATGCATTTTTCTAGTGACATTTTGAATCTTAAAAACATGTTATTTTGTACGAAAATGCTCGTGCCCATGTATAGCTTCTTCTTCGGGAAACTTTATTTTGAGTACGTAAATACATTTTTTCAATGATATTTTATTTCATTATTTACTAACATGCTTCAAAATTTCTATTTAATAGACGTGAAAGAGGAAGGTATATCATTTTCCAGGCTGGATATGAGGTCAAATGGACATGGGCATTTTCGTCTAAAATAAATAATTCAAATTTTCAAGATTTAAGAAGTTAGTAGAAAAATATGATTAGAAGGATATATAAACGACTTTAGAGATTTCGAGGGATTATAGATGGATGAAGAAGATTTGACGGGTATACAAACAAATTTGCCAAGAATTACATAAAAGAAAATTTTATTGGGAAAATTCTTGAGCACTATCAATTTTGAATTGTTTTTAATCACAATCGTTCTTCATGTGTGTTAATAAATTAATCTTTCTAAAAAAAATATGTTGTTGCGATTAAAACCTGTTAAAGGAATTGGTTCTCACGGAAAAAAATTTTCTAATTTTATTTTATTAAACTATTTCCATACGACAAAATAAAAATATACAAAATGACATAATATCACAGACACACAGACAATTTTTTGCTGGTTAGCAACTTAACATCATACAACCGTCTCTCTTGGTAATCTTGTAAGATCAAGAACCCGTGAAAAGTAAGGTCATAAATAACTGGTTTATTTTATTTGTTTTTAAGAAACAGCATGACATTTGCCTCTCCTCATGGCAGAGAATTGTGTTGTCACTATTACAACCTAGCCCGACTCGAATTCGACTTGTATTCATACAAAGTCCTCAATGGACGGAAAATTGTCGGCTCTTGCTCCATGGCTGCAACAATTCTTGGTACCACCTGTGCGTAAACTGCCCAATCGCCATTATCGGACAGTGGAACCGGGACCAATATCCCGCCCTTATCTCCCACGGGAAAATGGGTTGACGAAAATGTATCATTCCCCCAACCAAAATTAACTTTAGAATACCTTCTTCCGGACGACACCGCACATGAAATCCATTCCTCTTCCTTGCAATCTCCGACGTATGTTGTTGGTAGTATTGTCTTAAGCTTGTGGGCCTCCACCCATTCGAGTAGACCCAAGAAATGATCCTCTTTTTTGGCTGGGGATAGCCATTTATTTACTTCCTCTGCCACCTCAGCAAGTGTCATATCAATCAAGGTTTTCGCTTGTAACTTTCCCAATGGAACAGATAAAACATTGCCAAAATAATTCTCCATGAAATTACCACCGTGAACTGTTTTCATGAATGATCGACCATCCACGACTGCACCCATGGTACAGAATTTTTCAGCTCGGCTGGCTGTTCTCGCCAAAATTTTCCAGAAATAGGCAATCAAGCAAACTATCTTGCTATGACTATGGCCAGATAATTCTTGGAGTCTTGCAATGTCCACAGCAGAAATGTAATAAATGTGATTGACTCGGGTTTCCGAGGATATTTTAGGATTTGGTGGTGGCTGAAGTGAAAGAGGAATAAAAATTTGGTCGTAAATGGGATCAGATGTGTTTGAAGAAGAGATGTTCCGAGAAGAGAGGAGAAACCTGCAAAAGGAAGGCATTTGGTTGATAGGCTTGTTGAGAGCAATATTTGCCCATGCTGAAATAAACATGAAGAATGAGTAAGCATCCGCTGCGCGGTGGTCAAATACACATCCAATCACCATAGCACCACATCTTAGCTCAGTAACCTGCATTTAGTGGAGCATTTTTGTCAAATGCCTAATGCTCATATTGTTCAGTAACCTATGTAGAATACTATAATACCAAATTCAAGTACACACTATACAGAATTTTGAAGTTACGTTTGTATTTCCCATAAGTTGATCGTATTGAAATTTTGTGCAAGCCGATTATTTTTTGGTGGCCGTTGTTACATACATTATCATATTGTATGTACCCCTTAGCGCTCCAACTGTTCAAACCGTTCAATTGCTGCAGAAGTAGGTGTTCAGAGATAGGTGTGCTCATGCAGAAATAGAAGCTGGAGTACCAGGTATTGATAATTTTTGTAGCAGGTGTAATGGACGCTCAAGTAACAAACCTGAATGCACATAGTGTCATTTGTGTCCTTGGGCAGGAGTTTAGCCTCCACACTGTCATCTGGGTTGTACAGATTGAGCTTCCCCAGCTCGATATCAGCATATGCTTCTATCAGATCGACACCTCTGTTGTTGCATATTATTTCTAGTTCACCAGCAGAGTTGGTCACAATCTCACCAGCCAGGGGGTAGTATATGACCAGGACCTGCTAGTTATATAGAAAACCATCAATGTCAGCAGCGTGCATATCCATCTAAAACTTGTTTGAACTTTGAACACTGAAGATAATATATTAATTGCTGGTAAAATGATATTTTGGGTCAATTTTAAAACTGAAATATTTGTTATCTCACGAGTACTCATTAATTGTTGAGAGATATGACATTATTTAGTGATATTCTGCTTTCGTAACAATGTATGCAAAATCTAACAATACAAGTACTTGATGTGTTTCCTAATAATTTGTTTATAAAGAGAGATCTTAATCTACTCCTTCAAATATTACTGGAACTGTCTTAACTCTTGAGAAACAAATTGGTGTACATACACTTAATTATTTGAGACTCCTATATATATTTCAACTAATATTATTGGAAAATCATGTTAACTTCTTCACTTTTTTAAATAGCTTAAAGATACAAATTATTATGTAACTGTGACCTTTGAAAGAGCCACTTTGAGGGCTGCAACCATGGTTGGGAAGGTAGTGAACCCCGCAGAGGCATCTTCGGTGACAGTTGTTAATGTAGGTTTCTCGAAGCAGAAATAATAACAGGCGGGAAGAGGAGCTTGGAGGAGATCAAAGTTTGACAGAGGTAGCCTGTGCTTCTGAACCAGTACCATAGGAACCACTGTCTCCACCGACCTAATCATGACCTCATACTCATTAGACCCTGATGCCATCTTTTATATATTGCGTGCTTTTTTAGTTTGGCTTATCTATGATTGAGTGCGAGTGTTATGAGCGGATATCTTAAAGCTAGATCTGGATGCAAAGTCTTTATATATAGTTAGGGACTTAGGGTCTTGGGAGAACTGGTACAGCTAGGCTGTCAATTTATTTTAGAATTTTGATTATAAAATTAACCAATTTTTAGTTTGACTTTAGAGCTAACTAATAATGATAGATCATAGATATATCAAATATCCTGAGGAAAAGGAATCTACCTAGCTTAGAAAGCGCATTCAACTGTTTTATATATTAGTTTTTAGGAAACTTCTTGACATCTTCTCGGCGCTAGATTGATAAATTAATAAAGACTAAGCATAAGGGGTATATAAAGAAACAAAATAATATTAGATAAAAAAAATATGTTGTTCAATCTACTTGCGGTACAAATATATATGTTATTCAATTTATTTCTTTATTAGACGGAAAAATAAAATATATTGTTGTTTCATCTGACGATTGATATATCAAATCGATCGAACACGTAATTACATGTTATATCTAGTGTGTTAAGACCTCTAGATCTAGTGTGTTAATTAAGACCTCTTGAATCCGTGCAGTTAGATGTATAGATGAGTATGCGAAAGACGGCTAAAAACGAAGGAAAAAAATTTGTTGCAAAGATAATTATCAAATATTGAAATCACCATGGGGTGCAGTCGTGCAGGTTAATAACGAAGCTAATATCAAACAAGAAGTTTTGACTTGAGAACATGTCTCATGTCCTATATACGAGAACAATTAAAAAGACCAAATGGTGGACGTCTTAATATTGTAGCAACAGGCGGCATATGCTCACATGGGATTATCCCACTCATGCGCACATGATGTGCATGCAGCTGGATTCATATATTCCCGCATGCAGTAGCTCTTCTATATATACAATTTATGTATACAATATTTATCTCAAGTGGGATTATGTGATAATGTGAGCGTTTGTATTTATCAGAAGTATATCTTAGTATCGTCAAAATAAAAATCAGAAGTATATCTTAGATCTTAGTGCATTCTTTAATTTTGGACTTTCTGAATGGAGTTTTCCTTTCTGTGAAATGTATATGTACTCTTAATTATATTATCAATTCTAAATTTATTATGAAATAAAACAAGTTTTATATAAAACAAATTTTTTTGATAGAAACATTTGTGAAAAGGCCATAATGTAACAATTAGAAACATAAAGGACGGAATTTGCAATTTAATCATGTCCTTAGATCGATTTTTGGTCAAAGTATCACTTTATATTCGGATTTATTGCCTATTTCATTCTATACTAAATCTGAACCGTTCAAATTAATAAAAGAAAATTCCGAAATTTGAGCAAGTCAAGGCGTGTCCTGAGCAATTGCCGAAATTACTGGCTCTGTAACGTCTGAGAAAAAGGTGCCATGACATTGACGCCTCTATAATGTGTCCCGTGACCTTCCCACACAGTTTCCTCGACACTTGCCACTTTGGGGCTTGGGCAGCATTCTGTCGTCCCCTCACCTATCCCATAATTTCCCATTGATGAATGAATGCCATTAATGGTAGTTCTTGGTGGCCATACAGCAAAATAATTAAATTTCAGCAGCCCGGGGCATAAATAATTTTATGAAAGAAAATTTGATTTAATAAAATATTCCCATACAACAACATATAAATATACAAAATGGCATAATGTCACAGAACCACTTGACAATTTTTGCTGGTTAACAACTTAACATCATACAACCGTGTCTCTTGGTAATCTTGAAAGATCAAGCACCCAAGAAAAGTAAGGTAATAAATAACTGGTTTATTTTATTTTATTTGTTTTTAAGAAACAACGTTACATTTGCCTCTCCTCACGGCGGCTGAGAATTGTGTTGTCACTATTACAACCTAGCCCGACTAGATTTCGACTTGTATTCATGCAAAGTCCTCAATGGACAGAAAATTGTCGGCTCTTGCTCCATAGCTGCAACAATTCTTGGTGCCACTTGTGCGTAAACTACCCAATCACCAGTATTGGACTGTAGAATGGGGAACAAGTACCCGCCCTTTTCTCGCACGGGAAAATGGCACGATGAAAATGTTGCATTTCCCCATCCAAAATTAATTTCAGGAAATCTTGTTCCAGACGACACCACACAAGAAATCGATTCATCCTCTTCGTTGCAATCTCCGAGGTGTGTGGTTGCAACTATTGGCTTAGGCTTCTGGGCCTCCACCCAATCGAGTAGACCCAAGAAATGATCCTCTTTTTTGGCTGGTGATAGCCATTTACTTACTTCCTCTGCCACCTCAGCAAGTGTCATATCAATCAAGGTTTTTGCTTGTAAATTTCCAAAAGGAACAGATAAAACATTGCCAAAATAATTCTTCATGAAATTATCACCGTGAACTGTTTTCATGAATGATCGACCATCCACGACTGCTCCCATGGAACATAATTTTTCACCTCGGCGGGCTGTTCTTGCCAAAATTTTCCAAAAATAGGCAATAAAGCAAACTATCTTGCTATGACTATGGCTAGATAATTCTTGGAGTCTCGCAATGTCAACAGCAGAAATGTAATAAATGTAATTGACTCAGGTTTCTGATGATATTTCCGGATTTGGTGGTGGCTGAAGTGAAAGTGGAGTAAAAATTTGGTCGTAAATGGGATCAGATGAGTTTGAAGAAGAGATGTTCCGAGAAGAGAGGAGAAACCTGCAAAAGGAAGGCATTTGGTTGATAGGCTTGTTGAGAGCAATATTTGCCCATGCTGACATAAACATGAAGAATGAGTAAGCATCCGCTACACGGTGGTCAAATGCACATCCAACCACCATAGCACCACATCTTAGCTCAGTAACCTGCATTTTGTAGTGGACCATTTTTGTCAAACGCCTAATGCTCAATTGCTCAGTAACCTATAAGTCTATAATACCAAATGCCTAATACTAAAGTCTATAATATCAAATTCAAGGACACGCTACACAGTATTTTGAAGTTAAATTTGTTTTTCCCATAAGTTGATCATGTTGAAATTTGTGTGCAAATCAATTAGCTAGTTTTCTTGTGGCTGTTGTTATAGACATTATCATATTATCATATTGTATATATGTACCTCTTAGCGATCCAACTGTTCAGTTCAAACAGTTCAAATGCTGACAAGAGTAAAATTTAATTATTTCTATGTATTGAAATTTCAGAAATAGATGGTAAGAGCTCTGATTAATTAATAGAGTTATTACAAAATTTTCAACATATATGAACAAAGCTGCGGAAGTAGTAGTTTAGAGCTAGGTACTCATGCAGAAATAGAAGTAAAAACTAGTAGCAGGTATTGATAATTTTTGTAGCAGGTGTAATGTACGCTCAAGTAACAAACCTGAATGCAGAGAGTGTCCTTTGTGTCCTTGGGCAGGAGTTTAGCCTCCACACTGTCATCTGGGTTGTACAAATTGAGCTTCCTCAGCTCGACATCAGCATATGCTTCTATCAGATCGACACCTCTGTTGTTGCATAGTATTTCCGGTTCACCAGCAGAGTTGGTCACAATCTCACCAGCCAGGGGGTAGTATATAACCAGGACCTGCTAGTTACATAGAAAGAAAACCATCAATTTCACAGCATATTCGTCTAGTACTTGTTTGAACTCTGAAGATAATATATTAATTTCTGGTAAAAGAATATTTTGGGTCAATTTTGAAAATTGAAATATTTGTTATCTCATGGGTACTAATTAATTGTTGAGAGATGTGTCATACATGATGTGTTTCCAGTTAATTTGATTATATATTAAGGGGCATCTTAATCTACTCCTCCAGATAGTTCTTACATGGAACTTCAGAATTATTATTCTAAATTGAACTGTCTTAAGCAACAAATTATTGTACATGCAATTAATTATTTGACCAAACTTATATATAGAGAGGAGAGTGAATGGATAAATAACATTCATGTGTACGGATCGTCATCATACACATGAGTCGTTTTTTCAAATTCAAAATTCAAACTGTCAATCTAAACAGTTTAAGTTGTTCTCCATATTAAAAAACTCTTGGAGACCAAATTTTATATTTTTTAATTATTTTTTGCTATATATTTTTATTTTTAAATTGGAGGGCATGAAATACTCCAATTGTAGTTCTGTTTTAACATATCATAATATATAGTTAATAAATTCCAAAAAAATGTAAAATTTGGACTCCAAGAGTTTTTCAATATTGAAAAGAACTTGAATGATTTGGATTGATTGTTTGAAAGTTGAATTTCGAAAAACAACTCATGTGTACGGGGTAGATCCGTACTCATGAGTTGTAACTCACCAAAGGGTGAGTTATGATCAAAACTCCTAGATGTAGTTGAAAATGACCAATCCAAACCGTCCAATATGATCTCCCTGTTGAAATCTCTATGCAGACCAAATTTTATATTTTTTTAAATTTTTTTTTATTTTATAAAATCATTAATCTAATTAGTTCTGAATCGTTCAAAAACAGCAATTTTTAGAATCTGAAAAAATACTTAGAAATTTCAAAAAATATATATATAATTTGGTGTATATGGATATTTCAATAAAGAAATCATATTAGACGGCTTTAATCGATCATTTTGAACTAGATCTAGGAGTTTTGGTCGCACTCACCGACTCTTTGGTGAGTTGTTTTTGGAAAATCATGTTAACTTTTTCACTTTTTTAAATAGCTTAAAGATAGAAATTATAATGTAAATGCGACCTTTGAAAGAGCTGCTTTGAGGGCTGCAACCTTCATGGTTGGGAAGGTAGTGAACCCCGCAGAGGCATCTTTGGTACTGACAGTTGTTGGTGTAGGTTTCTGAAAGCAGAAATAATGACGGGCGTGAGCTGGAGGTAGGAGGAGATCAAAGTTTGACAGAGGTAGCCTGTGCTTCTGAACCAGCACCGTAGGAACCACTGTCTCGACCGACCTGATCATGACCTCATACTCATTTGAACCTGATGCCATCTTTTATTGTGTGCTTTTTTAGTTTGGCTTATCTGTGAATGATTGAGTGCGAGTGTTATGAGCGGATACCTTTTAAGCTAGATCTGGATGCAAAGTCTTTATATATTGTTGGTAGGAACTAGGGAGAACTGGTATAGCTAGGCTGAGAATTTTTTTTAGAATTTTGATTATAAAACCAACCAATTTTTAGTTTGACTTTAGACCTAACTAATAATGATATCGCATATATCCCGAGGAAAAGGTATCTATCTAGCTTAGAAAGCGCATACAATTGTTTTTATATGACTTAAAGAAACTTCTTGGCATCTTCTCGGCACTGAGATTGATAAATTAATAAAGATGAGTACGCGAAATATTGTTAAAAACGAAGGGAAAAAAATTGTTGGAGATAATTATCAATTACTGATATCAATATGGGGTGCAGACTGCAGAGTAATAACGAAGCTAATATCAAACAACAAGTTTGACTTGAGAAGATGTCTCATGTCCTATATAATGAGAATAATTAATAAAAGTATAAAATCAATTGGTGGATGCCAGTATGCCACTCAGAATGCGTAAGAATTTGTTAACCCTACCTAAACAAAAATCACACACATCATTCCCTTTTTAGAACACCATGCCATATGCCATTTCGGATAGTTTTTCTTTTATTTAGAAAAATAGTAACTGTTTAGTTGCAAAACAGTTGTAAATTTTTTTACTCTTATTTTACAAAATACCACTGATTTGTTTTGTGAGTGTTTTTTACTAATAAAAGTTGCAGAAGCTGTCCTTTTCTGTGGTAGTGTTTGCAAGTTATTAAATTTTACGTTGTAAGAATTTTCAACATATTCCATACAGAACCTTATTTTTACAATATTCTTAGGAGTTAGCTTTATTGAATTAACTAGACATGAATAATTTATGTATCATAAATAGTCAGTAAAGTTTTTCAAACACTGGAATTTAAATAGATTGATCTAGTATATAATTTCGTGTATATGATTTTGTGACACTTTAGGATCTGTGTAATGGAGCATACTCGTTTTGAAATAGTATGAAAAAAGTGATCCGATAAGAAATTTTAAGAATAAATTGTGATTAAATTTTAATGCGCCTCTGGGACAGGTACGACTGCTTGAGGCTGTACCATTTGCAATTCAGTATACCTTTTTTTTTTAATATAATACCTCCTTTTGTGTTAATTTTTTCTTATCCACTTGTGTAAAAAGATTAAATTGAAGCTTCAATCAGACTAATACCTTAATTTCTTCTGGTGTCAGGTAAAAGCATGGTTTCTTCATACCCTTGGCAAGCTTCTAAGCTGTGTAGGGATTTTTCCTACTGTCAGAGTCACTGTTCTGCAAAGGACATATCTTGTTGGTGAATTTGTGGGACACACTGGACCAAAGACAAGAGAAAAGGTATAATAGTTGCCCTCTTTCTAGAATGTATCTGACCTTACAATATATAACTAATTATGTCAAAATTTCATTCTAGAATGTATCTGACCTTACAATATAGAAAGGAAGGTACCATAACATATCTTCCATCCAAATAGCACTATTTATACTGCACTAAGTCTTATTCATTTTGCAAAAAAATAATATAAATAAAAAAAAGTAAAAAGAAAAAAGAACCAGTATAGATGAACAAGGAAGAAGCACCAATTGAGTGAAGTGTTAATGCATTTAATTACCAGATGAAACCAACACATCCATCCATAGATAAAAGAAGCAGAGGGAGGTATACTGAGGCATACAGGCTTATACCAATGCAGAAATCTCATGGTAAGGACTATGGGTTTGAGGTATATGAAATGAAACGTGTTTTATATAAACAAATTGCATTGAAAGATACATTTGTCAAAAGGCCATAATATAACAGTTAGAATCATAGCTCACCAAATGTGCAATTTAACCATGTTCTTAGATTGATTTTTAGTCAAGTATCACTTTATATTCGAAGTTTATGTCATTCTGTACAAAATCTCTGGATCGTTCAAATTAATTAAAAATTCTGAAAATTGGAGATGTCCAGTTGGGACCCATTTTCTTCTCTCTTTTTGTGTAACGTATGAAAAAACGAAGAGTCTAAACCCTCCTCTCGAAGAGGTGCCATGAGCCCATGATGTCCAGTTGGCCACCTTGGGCAGCGTTCTCACGTTCCTTCACCTCTCCCATTGATGAATGAATGCCATTAATGGTAGTTCTTGGTGGCCAAAGCAATTCCGCCTATATAAAGCATACCGGTGCACAAAGCACGGGCTAAGAGAGGAGAAGAGAAAGTTGAAGGAATTGCGATGTGGGTACGTACGTGGGGCGACGAAGCAGTGGTGACGGCTCAGCACATTTTGGTAAAACCTTTTCTCAAATCAAGTTGATTAATTATTATTTAATTTCATCAAGATAGTTTCAGTAAGACTTGGGAAATGTGCAAATGATACTAATTTGGTAATATAGACCAAATACCTCAAATCACCGTTTTCGCATACAAAATGGTTTATGACAACCCGTACTGACTCAACCAAATATCTGAATAGAATATGTAGTTCTGTAGTAGTCATTAAACATAAATACCTGACTGTAAGACATGCAACTTATTTAATTTCAAAAAATTATCATAGTATTGCTTGGGTTTAAGTTATCAAGATTTTTAGAATATAATTCTGTAGGCTTATACTTAATTTCTTTATTATTTTTTTATGTCTTCAAATTGAACAAATGACAAGAATCTACAAAGTACATAATCACACTTTCAAATTCAAACTATGCTTTATCTCTGAACTTGACTACCTATAAATGATTTTACATGCATGATATATTAGCCAGATAAGAATGCGCCATTAATTAACTGTAAATGACCTTATATACTGGTAAATTGTTATAGTTATTAATTTTTTTTATTTTTGTAACATTAGATTATAGATATATAAAGTTTTTCCAAAATGTTCGTTGCATGAATTTTGACTTTACCGTTTAACATTAGAGATCATAGATATATATATTAGCATTTTCAATTTTTCCGTAATGCTAATTTTGACTTTACCCTCAAAATACATACAAAGTAATGCTATTTTTCAACTGGCCATTTAAAGTCAAGTTCTTGATCAATATGACAATTATAATATTTATGCAATTTATATTTGTAGTTTCCAACAATAATAACAGATTTCCCATACAACATGTACTTTCAATATGCAACTCAAAAGGATATAGTTCAATTTGATTTTCAAAGAAATTGAGAATCGGGGCTGATATATTTCAGTACGGATGTATTTCCCATATTACAGTGATAATGTGACCATTTGTATTTCCTTTCTGAATCAAATGCAATTCTAGATTAAATTATATATTATGATCAAAGAAATC
This sequence comes from Rhynchospora pubera, assembly GCA_028095005.1. Classification (NCBI taxonomy): domain Eukaryota; kingdom Viridiplantae; phylum Streptophyta; class Magnoliopsida; order Poales; family Cyperaceae; genus Rhynchospora; species Rhynchospora pubera. Next base: position 81,544,259 of record CM051462.1, on the reverse strand, counting down.
ATAATCAAATGAAATCCCATGCCAATGACAAAATTAAGCTTCGTTGATCTGCATAAACCCCTCCATTTCTCTTAGGCTTTGGTCAAAATATTTTTCATGCCGGATTTTACTTGATTTCATTTTATTAGAATTCACTTCTCAAGATTTCTTTGCGTTTAATAGCATAGAAATTCTGGTCAAATAAAATCAGGTTTGTTTATTTTGATCAAAGAAATTCTAATAAAATGAAATCCCGCACAAAAAAAAAACTAATTTTAATCAGACCCTTTATAAAGTCCAGTGAACTGATACATAAATACATAATCAGTTCTACATTCATTCCCCACTAAATTGTTGGCTTCACTTGCTGCTAAGGATGCGTTTATCTTTTTTACTAATCATGCTCAGAGGATTGAATTTTTAGTATGATTGTTTTTCTTCTTTTTTTGGGTCCTTGGTTTATCTGAGCCCAGGTTCGTGTATTTTTAGGAAGTTTGTTGTATTTTTTACTTTTTCATTTTTCACTTTTATTTACATGGCAGCTACTGCCAATAGTGTCCAAAAAGAAGTATGTGAAACTGCGATTTAGAATTTACTTCTCTTGCAACGAAAAAGATCATTTCTCCAAAAAAATGCTATTTACATTACATGTACATTCTAATTTAAAAAAAATAAATTCTATAATTTAGCCCTCTTATTGAATAAGAATGGATTAATTCGAGCAATAAATATACTTCTCCTTTTTTTTTAGGTGTATCTTTATTTTCCATGATGGAGCAAATCTGTCATCTATCACATCCCTATTATCATGTATATATTTGCAAATTTAAATATACTGCTTTGTATTTTTGCTGAGCTCCATCCTATTTTCAATTTTTCATTGCTCATAATAGGAAGGGAAGGCTTCAACCGACCATCTGCCAGCAGGTCCAGTTATGAGAAATTGAGAAATATTCTTATTCGGTATCAAATAATGGACAGAAAGAGAAAAGCTCCAGAATCATGTCAAGAGACAGAAGCTTTGGCTGAGTTTGAAGAATCTATTTCTCGTATTATTGGATTGCAAAAGATGAAGATGCAAATGCGCAAGTGGGCCCGTGGGATGCTTTTGGATGAGAAGCGGCGCGCCATGGGCATGGATATTGAGCAAAGAAAAGTGCCACATATGGCTTTCTTGGGTAATCCCGGGACAGGTAAAACTGCTTGAGACTACCATTTGCAATTCTGCATTACCTTTTTAATAATATTAATATTAATATGTTACCTCTTGCTTTAGTTGTGTCTTCTCCATGGGTAAAAAGAGCTTCAATCAAGCTAATGCATTAATATTTGTGTGTCAGGTAAAACAATGGTTGCTAATATCCTTGGTAAGCTTCTACACCGTGTAGGAATTTTACCTACTGACGGAGTAACTGTTGTGCAAAGGACAGACCTTGTTGGTCGATATGTGGGCCAAACAGGACTAAAGACGAGAAAAAAGGTAACTTAGCTGCCCTCTTTTAATTTGTGTGTCTATCATTTCATCCAATTAGCTATATTCTGCTTTTTTTTTTTTTTTGAAGAAAAAATGGAGATCAGGTCTCCATCAATTAGCTATATTCTGCTAGAGAAGCATTACTTGCATTGCCAAATAGAAACATACCAAAATCACTAGACAAGGAACATGTGCAAAAGTTAAATGAAGTGTTAATGCATGCAACTTCCAGAGTCCACTATAATCAAACCACCTGTGTATCCACAGATAGCAAAAGCAGAGGGAGGGATACTCTTTGTAGACGAGGCATACAGGCTGATGCCATATAAGGCTGGTAACAAGGACTTTGGGATAGAGGCACTTGAGGAAATCATGTCTGTCATGGACGAAGGCAAAACTGTCATCATTTTTGCTGGGTACCCCAAACCTATGAAGCGTGTGATTAACGCAAATGAAGGTTTTCGCAGAAGAATTGAGAAGTTCTTCCACTTTGATGATTTTACCCCTGTAGAGCTTGCTGAGATTTTACACCTGAAAATGCCTTATCTGAAGGGATACAAGATGCATCCCTGTTGTACTATTCAGACTATAGCCTCACTTATTGAGAAAGAGACGACTGAAAAAATGAGGACAGAGAGGAATGGGGGCTTGATTATTCCCTGGTTGAAGAATGCTCGGGATAATTTGGATGAACGGTTAGATTTTGATGTCGAGGATACTGAGGTTATGATGACTATTACTTTAGATGACTTGGAGAAGGGGCTTCATCAGATTTCAAAGGAGATTCCTGATGAAGTTTGTTGAGTGTAGTTTGGGTGTCTAGGATGAGTGACAATTGTTTTGTTGAATTGAATTATTATTTTTGTTTCTTGAAAGTTATGCAAAAGTTCACAATATCATATATAGCATTCCCAACGATTAATGTGGTATTGATTCTATGGATGTCCTGATACCAAACACTGTATGGTTAGTTTGCCAGTTTCTTGCAAAACATAGGAAACCCTTCTCTCTTATAATTGTTTCTCTGAACAAATGAAAAATCAAAACGAGGTAATTTGAATTTGATATTCGGATAAACTGAGGATGATATAGATACATTTTCCAGATTACAGTGATAATGTGAGCGTTTGTATTTCCCATAAGTATAGCTTATAAGAATTTTTAGGCATTGTATCATATTATAGATTTAAAAAAAATGATGCCAATATGAAAGCTTGGTTGATCTGTATACAACCCTCGGTTTCTCTTCATGTCCAAAGAGTTGTACATCATGGCCCACTAAAATGAGTGTATTTCAACGTGTTTTCCTAAAATTATCAATTTGTCATCCATAATGTGTACTTATGGACTTACAAATTACAATCCGAAATTTTAAGAGTGTCCAGAACAAATGGTTGATTGTGTCGTCGTTTCCTCGTACCAGGCCTTTACCCTATGAAAGGAGGTTTACGTATTAAGAGATAATAATAAGAAGCCTTGGGTCATTTAATGTAGTAAAATCATTGATCATCCATATTAAACTTCACATTCTCCTATACTGCTTCAAAAATGAATAGCCCAATTGTTCCGGTATTATCAGCTCTACAATTATTTTATTACACTATTTCCTCGTTATCTGTGAGCATGATTTGAATTCAATAGGACTTACCTCTTTGGTTTTTGGTGTAGGATGCGCTTTTAGAGTTGCTGATAGACCTGTCAAAATTCCGTTCCGCAGGGTTGTTCCGTTCCGTTCCGTTCAAACAGAACGTTAAATGAAAGAGATTTCAGTTTCGTTTCTGAAAACAGAACGGAAACGAAATTGAAATTTATAAACGTTTTTACAACGAAAAATGGAATTCCCCTGAAATCAATGGTAAATAAAGGACGGAACGTTAAACGGAATGGAAAATTGTTACGTTTGACGAAACAGAACGTTAAACGGAATCAATTTCTATTCCGTCGACTGAAACGGAACGGAAGCGGAACAGGTCTGTTCCGTCTTCCGTTTCAACGTTTGACAGGCCTAGTTGCTGATAGGTTAAGCTTACACCAGTTTGGTTTTACTGTTTGTATACAGATCCACGAATATGAGACAATGACATTGCCTGTCAGGGATGGCCGTTTGGTGGAAACAATCTTAATAAATTTTGAACTTGAGAAAAGTTGGCAAGAAAAGTTAACTTCAAATAATAAACAGAATAAATTTGGGCCCTAAAGAACTGCTTATATTGCATGTTTCTTAGATATTTCCATATTTTTCTTCAATGATTATCAGACAAACATGACGCAACCAGAAAACCGAACAATGTGGCCTTTATATTCCAATTTCACCATAATAACAATTACAAAGTTGACCTCATATCAAGGATTATTTGGAAATCAGAAATTGCACAATTCACACATAGCACCAATCCATATCCTAATTTACCACTTTATGCACTAAGACAAGTTAAAAACTTTTAAACATAGTCCTGCAATCTAGCTAAAACCAACATAAGCTTTCTACAATCATGGATTTAACCAATCTCAAATAACAATACACAACAAAGCAATTCACTAACCTCACTACAATGAAAATGACAGTTAATAATCAGTATTCAGAGATCTAGACAATTTCACACCACCACTCAGCTCCCAATATCATTTTTTTACATCCACAGCACAAATGACTCTACCATCTTAGACATGCTGTTTACCTCTAAAATTCAATGGAGAGTTGCACCTCACCCTATAGGAAACCAGACAAGGCCTCTTGGGGCTTACTAGATAACTGGCTAACCTTGCCATTGGCACGAGAGGGGCAATGTGAGGAAACAGCATCTCTACTTTCGGTGTGAGTGCTGTTGGATGCATTTACCTGTCTCTTTTCTTGACTAATAGTTAGTGCCTCCGACCAACCAGCAGGAAACAAATAAACTAAACCTAAAGAAGAGTTATCACAGCCACCAAGTTCTTTAGATGGACACATGAGACCACACTCGTGGAAAAGAGGAGTAGACTTGCATGAACCGGACTTGCAGTTTGTTAAGTCGCTTGCCTTGAGTTTATCAGTTGCCTCTTCTTTGCGTAGCTTTTGGCAACAGGTGATGCAGAGTTTGTAGGAGCACTTTGGGCAGATCCTCGAGAAATCCAGAATCAAGTCCCCACAATTATTGCTGTTTCAATTCAAAATTGTCAAGCCCAAAAAAGTAACAAAGATGGTGAACCTAAATAAAGGCCAACGAGTTCACAAGTGTGTGTCGCCACTCGCCAGATACCTTTTTTATACCTGAGTTTCTGAACCTAAATAAAGATCAGAACCAGTTTCAAGCAATAATTCTAGAGCTTTTTACTACCTTTTTTTATTGCTTTGTAAATTACAAAGCAGTTTTTAACTTAATGGTGCACACTATTTTTAATTAAAATTCAAATACAAACATTCACTTCAACGGAGAATCAAAGAGATTACCAGTTAAGCTCATCCTCACTGCCCCTTTCTAGCATCTGAACATGAACACATGACACTCTTTTCCCTGATCAAAAAGTAAAATATAATTAGAAAGAAAAGTGTGAATCATCTAAATACTATAATTCTTGTTCGGGAATGTAAGTGGCTTAAAATGGATGATACTTTGTTTCTTGGCTTCTATTTCCAATTCATCAAGCTGGTCAACGTTGAACTTATTTATAGCAGGTAGGAGCTGGGAAAATGGAGAAGTTGCGTATTTTACAGTCACATCCTTTGGCAGCCCATTTTCACCTTCATTCTATATTAATGCCACAAAATAGACAATAAATAAGCAAGTATGAAAAAAACTGACAGCATGACATAGGATTCAAGTTCCTTGGTAACCCAATTGTAGCTAAGGTGTACTATACTTCAACTTTCAAGATTATATATTATCCAATCATTGCAAAAGAGCAATAAAATTTTTTCAACATTAAGATAACAGATGAAACATTATTGTAATTGGTTCTTAAAGGAAATAAAGATTCTCAGAATTAGTTGTGCTTTACTAACTGACAACAATGAAATAAAGAGATGGCATCATTGGATTTTAAAATTAAATTTTATTATCAAGTTATTAATTATTATTATTTTAGCATTGAGTTAGCCTTCCAGTCTACTTAGGGTGTGTTTGGATGCACAAGAATAAGGATCCGGATAAGAATAAGCCTCAAATTCCTTATTCTTGTGCAACCCAAACAACACAAGAATAAGGAATTTGGACTTATCCGGCCCCTTATTCTTATACTAACAAAACTATGGAATTTGGATAAGAATAAGAAATTCTAGAATCTCGTGCCAATCCTTATTCTTATGCTTATCCGGCCTCTATCCAAACACACCCTTAGTTTATAACAATTAGCGTTGCCATTATATTTCATACGTCATACAAGTTTTTTGTCAAAATTACCAATAAATACAGGAATATATTGCAGGTTTACTCTTAGGATATGTGTTCAATTGAAGATTTTTCAAAAACGATTCCTACAAAAAGTTGCACCTGAGCTGCATCATGAGCATTCGCATTCGCATTTTTCTGTCCAACTGTGCATGTTTTGCAAGTGCAACAGCCCCGACAGACCGGGCATTTAGATTTTATATCAGCTTTTGACATCCCATAATACCTGTTTTGAACACAAATTGACAGTAAATAAAATAATCAAAAGCAGCAAGTCATTTCATAATAAAAATAGCAAAGGTAAATAGTGTAAACTGACCATTTCTTTATGCACTTAAAGCAGAAGTAATACTTCCTACAAGTCAAGCACCTGACAATCACCCCTGCTTTGGCCTCCCCACATCTGTGGCATGTCCTTTTCCTATCCTTCTTTATACCTTTACCACCAAGAGGTAACACCTGCCAATCCAAAAGAAAGAGAACATTGAGCTTATAATTTGGTATTAAACAAAAAGAAAATGGTAGCCAGATCCTTCTCGGTGATAGCTTTGATGACAAGTTAAAACCATGCAAAGAAAACTATAGATAGATAATACAAATTACACTTTCCCCATTCCTCTAGGACAGCTTGTAGCTATTGAGTGAGCCTCACCTGTCAAATATATACCACCAAACTATAACCAGCACAACTTGTATAGAACCCTGCATAAAACCTCCACTCAACATGAAAAAATCCAAGGGAAACCTCATGCGGGGTGGGGTGGAGGGGTGGGGGGGGATTCAAGATAACAGTTCATTTACTACCAAGACAATAAACTAATATTATAAAATATTTTAAAATGTCATTTAGAATAGTTGCAATCAAAAGGGTCTAACCTTGACGGGCCCCACAGGCTCAGGCGGGCAGTTCTTAGATCGAATTGGCCGCACCATAATAGGAGCAGTATCAACACCTACCTTCTTATCTTCAACCGAACCCCTCACTGTCACTGCACTGCCAACCATGGGAGAAATCGTCATTAACCCTTTGGGTAGCAGCATTGTTTCCTCCTGAGTGTTTTCAGGTGATGCATATGTCACCACTTGCTGCTGCTTCTCGGCATGCCGCTTGACAGCTGCGGCTACAGCTGCTGCCGACAACTTCTTCCTCCCCTGAGCACCACCTAGTGCATTCTTCTTCATTCTCAAATCTTTAAGGAGCTTAACCTAAATTAGAAGAGCACATAATTGTTTGCTTCAGACAATTATACACAATAAAGATGCCTAAAGCACATATTATTCATCATTTTGCTATGAAGTTAACATCCAGAAGATTTGAACACTTGTGCAATGAGTACCAAGTATTAAATGATGTTTCAAAATACTAACTGGACAAGCTATATTTTGATTACCTCCATAATTGGACATGTATGTAAGCTGTTCTCTAGATATTTTTTTTTCTGATTCAGGTAATAATAGCCAGATGGATACTAAATACTAATAACATATTTATGCAGCAGAAAATCTCTGATCTCACACCAATGAATGAGCATCAACTACAATGCCAATGAATGACCAAGAAATCCAGAATTCTAGAGCCTGTACAAACCAATACAGAAACATATCTCTGAAATTTTAATAAAAGCAACAAAGAAAATACCCTCTTGTAGTGGTGTTCACAATAGCCCACACCAGGGGAAGCTTTGGACTTGCACTGCCAGCCTCTTCCATCAGATCTCTTGCATCGTTCTGAATCAACAGGAACAGGAGTAGGAGTTGGTGTCTCTGTCTGACTTGATCTTGGGGCCCGCCGCCTCCTTCCCTCTGTGCCTTCACTTTGCATTTCTTCTGGCTCATCCTTGTCCTTGTCCTTGGTTCCCTTAGAGTTCACCAGAGCTAGAACAATAGGCGTCATTTTAGTGTTTCCATTTGCAGTTTCTTCTGAGGAAGTGTTATAGACCGTGTCACAATTTTACACTTATTTGGGCTTATGAAAGAGTGTGAACTCAATTTGTTTGCAAGAACACAGCTAGTACTTTCCAATTCATAAATTAAACTCCGATTCTCCTTTTCCCGCACAAATCCCTTACCCTAAACCCTCTGATCTGGGTGAATTCACACAAACTCTCTCTCAGAACTCAGAATAAACAACTACCTGACGGAGGCGAAGTCGGCGGATCGGGGTTCGTCTTCCTACGCTGGCTCGATTTCTGATCCTCAGTACGCTCAGATTTGGGCGTCTCCATCGCAGCTCCTTCCTCAGAAGGCGAAGCAGGTCGCTTAGGGTTTCTAATCCGGAGCTTCCAGGGCTTCTTCTCGTCGGCGCTAGTAGGAGGAGTCGCCGGAGGAGGGTTAGAGCTAGGACCAGGACTGGGGCTGGAGCCAGGGTTAGGGTTTTTGTAACTGCGGCGGTGGTGGTAGACGCAGAGAGAGAGACCAGGGAGGGAAGGCTGAGGACAACGCCAATCCCTCCCGTCGGAGCGACGACAGCGTAGATCGTCTGGCGGCGGCGGAGTGTCGGAGAATCGGCGTCGGCCCATAGAAAATCGCCGGAGAAGAGAAAGCAAAAGAGAGAGAGAGAGAGAGAGAGGGTTTGATTGAGGTAACAGTAGGTTAAAGTGGAAATGAGCTGTCGTTTGTCGAACGAATTTTTCCTTCCTTTTCTTTATTTATATTTTTATTACTCGATTCGTTGTACTGTACATGGGAATTGCACCGAGTCTAAACGGACTGGTGAATCGTACCGTGGTCCCGGTCTTTTGCATTAAGGTTTCTCTGACAGGTGGGGTTCAGAGATCTTTTGCACTGGGGAGTTAGTGAGTAGGGTCCACGGACCGACGCTGCTGTGTGGGTTTTTCGTTTGGTAAAGTGTGGCTTTGTGTACGCGTCAAGTTTACACAAGTTTTTACGGAGACCAGTCCACCGTGGCGCTTTTTGTTGTCTTGGATAAATATCTCGCGTGTATAGCTGCGTGTTGGATTGGATCGGAGATTCCGAGTTTGAGCGACCGTATCATTTCCATTTATTTTACACGGATCGTAACATTAGTGTTCATTTGGTTACTTTTTTTTTTTTTTTGACACAGTGATTTGGTTACTTAGGTACTAATAATTATTAGTTACATAATAATCATAACAATTTGGTTTTGACGTGTCATTTTATCTTATCTTATACAAGCCCCTTTTACAGGAGGGCCGTTTTTCTTTAAAATGCCATGCCTCAACATGTGAAAATTTTGAAGTAGAAAGACTCAAAATTAAATAACAAGCTTTCAAAATGTGTTTTTAAGATATCACAGTTCAGAGTTTATTCAGCGGTGCGACGTTTTTTCAATGAAAAAGCGGCGAAAAAACTGTGTGTATATGCGAAATCTGTGTCAAACTCATATGTATTCTTGTGTACAGTACTACAATACAAGTCGGAATTCTATATTTTTTTAATGTGCTAATAATCTAATATAGTTATATACTAATATCTAATTATTGCAGTATTATTATGTATAAGTATATATAGTCTCTCATGTCTCTGTTTTTTCACCGCTAAACGAAATTTTTTTTTTGTCGAAATAACGGCGTTATTTCGGAAATGATGCGTTACGTATTTTTCTGGTTCAAAACTGTAATGTTAGTGCGTTTTTGTCCGGAAAACTGAAATTTCGAAAATAACGTTGTTAGTTCGGCTAAATTTAAAAGCTTGTTAAATAATAATAATAAAAAAGAGACCGTTAGAAATTTTTACTATGATATTAATTGTATGCATGTATATTATTTTTATGCTTAAATGAAATTAACCATGTGTGTTTTCTTATATAAAGTAAAACAACACTTTTTTATAGACTAAATGTCTCCCCTCTTTTATCAATGTAAAGTCATATTAATTTGAGTTTGAAAGATAACTAACAGTTCATTGTCTTTTGATTAGAAGTATTATAGAAGTAGAGAGTAAGCTCACAAGAATAGAAAAATTGACAAGATTTGACAAAAGGAAAAAAAAACTCTAAAATTTAAATGAAGATAATATAATTATGAGGTGAGCGAACTTGGAGAAGTGACAATACACCAATATCCTCTTCCTTCTTGTTTATCATAACTCAACAAGGAAAGCTGCACATGGAATATGGTTGTGACAGATTGACAATGCTCTAACAAGGTTACAGGAATCTTCCTGTTTGGTTTTTAAGTTATATCCTCTATTTCCTTTTTCAGATTGCATACCTTGATTTGAGTTTGAGTAGTGAAATTTATGAATTTTAAAAATTTTTTATTTTTTGCACCGATCCATTTTTATCAGGAAATATATAGGACTTTTTGCATTTTACAATAAAAAAATTGTGTCTTTTTCATTAACAAAATCTGTAACCATATTTCTTTTCCCCCATCCATTACATTCGGATTTGTGAGGGGAAGAAATTTAATTGCGTCAGGTTAGTTTATAGTTTATACCTCGTGCATCTTTCACCTCCGATTAAATTATTTAAGTCTTCCCATATGCCATTTTCACTTTTCTGTTTAACTCCAACCAAATTCCAATAAAGATATCGTATCTATATGATTTACTGAACAAACCTCGATGTCGATCAATATATAGTTGTTGACCGCTGTTACTAAGAAAAATTACATTTGACTCTTCTATCTCCTTTTAATTTCACTATCTACAAAGCTAGTGTATCATCTCATTGGATGGTTTTTTCCCGGAATAAGGAATAAGGAATAAGGAATAACCACTTTTTATCAATAAATTTATTTCTAACCATCCAAACTATTCACAAAAGTTACACACTTCCCAATAAATTTACCCCTTCCCAATAAATTTCTTCCCTTCTTTCTTTTTCCTATCTTATTCTCAACGCATCCAAACGGAGCCTCAAGAAAGTAGAGGGACTTCTCAGCCCATTAAAAACCTCCTTATTGGCAAGAAATCATAGCACAATAATGGTAACAACCAAGAAAAATGTAACTCAACAAAACGCACGGGGAATTTTTTTTCTTTTTTGGTATGGTTTATTCCTGAATACATCAACATCATGCAGTGGACCAGTTTTCAAGCATAAGGCCCGTAAATTTAGTTATGGTTTGGGCCTGTTTTCCAAATAATAATGCTAAATGAATGCTCTTCATAAAAAAACCCAGAAAAACTTTCAGCAATCGTCTCAATCAAGGATGCATAACGTCTAAAACGACCACGAAAATGGATTGTTGCGTTAACCGTTTCGTTTTGACATGAAATTGACTATATATTTGCGTTAACCGTTTCGTTTTGAATGAAACGATCGAAATCACGAAAATACACATGGACGAAACTGACTATGTGTTGCGTTAACCGTTTCGTTTTTAAAACGCAACCAAAATCTTTAACCGTTTTGTTTCGTTTTGGACGAAACGAAACGAAGGAACGATTAAAACGATCGCCGTTTTCACCCCTAGTCTCAATCAAGCAATCATTTGGTCGCTCCCTCCTTCTCCCCTTCTCCCCTTATTCCGCTCAATTCAGATGAGTGACTCTCTTTCCTCACACGATTCCTCTTATCCTCACATGCACCTTCCCTCCCTTTCTACCTCTTTGTGTGATCCATCTCTCCTCACCCTCACGCGCATCCCTCTTCTCCTCATGCATCCCATCCCACTCCATCTATTTCCTTCACCTTCTATCTAACTTCTCTGTTCATCCTTCTACTCTCTCATTCCGCATATCTTTCCTTTTTTCTCCCCTAACTATGAATCTTTCTTCTCTCCTTTCACTCCATATCCCTTCTCCTCGTGGCTCATCCATATCTGATTTTTTTTTTCTATTCAAACTTTTTTTTTCCTTATATTATTATTTTCTGTAAGAGAGTAACTAAAACTTTCAAACGAGTACCTAATCTACATAATCATACTAATTATTTAATAGATAAAAGAGAGTAACTAATAAGTTTAATAGAGTATATATCCACTATAAGAGAGTATCTAATAAGTTTAAATACGTAGTTCACTTAAGAAAGTAACTAAAAATTATAAAGGAGTATCTAATATATGTTACAAAGTAGCTAATAAACGGATGTGAGTATCTAATATTTGTCTCAAGAAAGGAAGTATTTATTTGTACTAAAATGAATATTTATATTTCATAAGACAGTATATATATTGTAAAATTACATAGTTGCATATCATAACAGAGTATTTATTTACATTAACATAGTACTAATATTTTCATAAGGGAGTATCTTGTAGGATTACATAGTTGCATATTACAAGGAAGCATTTATTTATATTCAAGGAAGTATCTTGCGGGAAAAAAATTGTCAAATACAAAAGAAACAGAAAAGAGAAGGGTATGAGACACGAGACAACAGAAGAAGAGTGCTAAAGGGAAAAAGAGGCGAGGAGGTGAGAGAGAAAAAGGGACCTTTTTCATAAAGGGCCGAACTTAATATAAAATTTTCCATTAGGACTCAACTCTTTCTGATATTATCTAAAAGGGCCATTTCAGTAAGCTTGTGCGCAACAATTATTTTTGTCGTTTAGTTTCGGAGCATGGCCGATGCCGTTATCCACCGAAATTACTATTTGTATGGAAGGAAATAAACATGCTCATATATTTTGTTATTCAAAATATTATTAAAGACGGACGACTTAATAAACGGGGGTGATAAGGATCATCCCCATCGTTCGCACGTGTTTTTTTTTTATTTTTGGCTCTACGCATTTTCTATTTCTAGAAATTCTTATCCCGCGTATTCCCTCCTCGCCTACGTTATCCCCCTCCCTCCTATCGCTCTGTTTTCGTCACTCCCGTGTACATCCTCCCCCCTCCCCCTTCCGAGCATAACTGTTAAAATTAATATATAAAATCGTTGAAGTTAATATCATAATTGTTGAAATTAATATATAAAATCGTTGAAGGTAATATCGTAACTGTTGAAGTTAATATGTTTAAATGTTGAAGGTAATATCGTAACTGTTGAAGTCAATATACATAAATGTTGAAAGTAATATCGTAACTGTTGAAGTTAATATACATAAATGTTGAAGGTAATATCGTAAATGTTGAAGTTATATATATTAACTTCAACAGTTAGGATATTACCTTCAACATTTAATTATATTAACTTCAACAGTTATGAAGTGTGTAGGAGGGAAAGAGGGAGTGTGGGGGGGGGGGACAGCGTATGTGGGAGAGAGGAGGGGGGACAGTGTACGCGGGAGGGGGAGGGATTAGTTCACGCGGGAAAATGGAAGACAGCGTACGCGGAAGGAGAGGTCACACGTTTTCTCTTTCTGAAAATCGGGGATGATGGGGATGATATAATCTCTGGGATGGTCCTAAGCAATTCCGCTTAATAAAATACTAATTGCATTGCAGCATTGGCAGTCAAATGGCAACCATTTGGTTATGTGGAGGATTGATTCTATGTTGGGTGTGTTTGGTAAAATAGGAATTAGTAAAGCTAGTGGTGTAAATTTAGTATTTTTTCGATTAGAGGGGTAAAATGGTGAGGGTTGTGTTCTAAAAAATGATACGACACGATCGTGTTGGCACGACACGATGTGCGTGTTGACACGACACAAATATAAAATTGGCACGACAAGATCGTGTTATCGTGTCGTGTTGGGACATTAGAAAGTTTGACAAAATTCAACACGACTCGATTCGACATGCAACACGACACGAACGCTAATTAACATGATACCTCAACACAAATTTAATTATTAATGTTAATTATTTAAGCAAAATTAATAATTTAATTTCAATTTATAATACTACATCATATTATTTACAATCATTTAAATCATAATATTGTTCTAATCTAATTATTATTTTTTATAAAAAATATTAATAAAATATTTAATCTTAATCAAATAATAAAGTATACGTTTAGTAATTTTGCCCTCATTTTTAATTTTTTTAAATATTTTTTTAATTTAAAAAATAATAAAATAATACGACATGATTAACATGACGTGCCAACATGACACGACACGATCGTGTTAGTCGTGTTGTGTCAGAATGCGTGTCGTGTTACATCTTCTCACCACTAAGCACGACACGATACGATTAAAAAAGTAGTTCGTGTCAATACGAAATAACACGAGACTCTAACACGATCGTGTTTGACATAACACGACACGATTGGTGAACACTAGGTGAGGGTAGTGATTTGATTGGGTTAGTGCTAACTTTAGGTTAGTGAATGTTGTTTAACACGGTATGTTGAGGTTAATATTTTAAAGTTAGCAACTATTACTGGTGTAATTATTATTAACTATTATTAATTACTTTAATTATTATATTATTGTTAACTATTATTAATTATCAGTACTAATTACTATATCATTAATTATTAATTATTAGTTATCCTTGAATAATGAATATTAATTATTAATTACTATTAATTATTATTAACTAATAATAATTATTATTACTTGTTAAATATTATTAATTTATAATAATTAATCATTGATTATTAAATATTAATAGTTATTATTTATTAATTCCGGCTAAGTATTCTTATTTTACTGTTAGATTAATTTCTCTCTCCTTAAACAAATTTCTACAAGTTCATGTAATAATTTACAAGCATCTTAATTGACAAAAAAAAATGCAACATTTCAATTTCTATTCACGTGCTCGTTGGATAAACACATGAGAAGGGATATCGGTGGATAACTGGACCGGACATGCTCCGAGACCAAAGACAAAAAATATATATTGCGCACACATTATGGAAGACCCTTTTAGATAATATTAGAAGGTGTTGCGCCCTAATAGATATTTTATTATTAAGTTCGGCTCTTTTGAAAGAAAGTCCGAGGGTCGAGAGAAAAGAAGAGGGCGAGGAAAGTAGCTCAGGGGAAATAAGAGGGACACGATAAAAAGGCGTGGGGAAGGAGACGAGAGAGGAGAGAAAAGGCAAGAACAGGAAAGAAAAGGGGGAAGGGAGGGGGACGTGGGTGAGGGGTGAGAACTGAGAACAGAGCGTGGAACATATGGAGGTAATGCGCTTTCCTTTTATTGGTAGTCTTTTCATTTTTAATATTGAGTGCTTGATTGCACTTATCAATCCTGATTGCAATTAGGGATTTGAACAATCTTTGCATCAACTCTGGATTATTGATGTGTATGATCTGATCTTATCTATTGTAGTGTGTATATAATTTAATTTTGGAAAGATATCTACATGTATTGTTAGTAAATTGAACTACATATCTTTATTGCCAAATATGTATTGTTTTATATTTTAAAAAAAAGGAAAATTTTTTGGGTGCCACCGATGGAAATTGTGGATTTACCACCCAAAAGTTTTGGAACCCTCACTTGATTAAGGAATCCTTACTTTGGGTGACAAATTCACAATTTCCGCAATTATCCAAAAAAAAATAATATTAATTATTTTATTTCTTTGTTTCCCGATACATTGGAATCTTTTGTTAGTTTTATTTAATAAATATAAATTCCAAATTAAACTTTTCATATAATAATTAACTTCTGAATTCATAATGGCGCGGAACAAATAAGAACCCTCACTTGATTAGGGATTTCAATTTGAAGTATTATTAAAATAGAATATTAATCAAGTGTTCTGAAGTGTTAAATTTATTTCATATCCAAAGTCTAAATTATTATAGCACAATTAGTTTTAACTTAGGCTCCGTTTGGATAGATATGGGAAGAAGGGAAGAAGGGAAGAAGTGGAAAGAAGTATTGGGAAATGTGTAATTTTGTGAAGAGTTTGGATTGTTTATAATTTTTTTTGGGCCTTCTTCCTTCTTCCTTCTTCCTTCTTCCAACCCCATCCAAACAAAGGCTTAGCTTATTTCATTTCCAATCCTGGTCATGCCGCAGCCGAGGTACGGAAGTGCTACATGAAAAATACGAAACTTTACTGATGTAATAACTCTACGAATAGTTTAAAATTTGTGTTATCTTAAACTTTAATAAAATTTAGTTTATGTTTACTTCGTTTTTGCAGGCAGCTTTGCTCCAAAATCAAAAGTGGTTCCTCTAGATTATTGAAAAAAAAATTATATTATCGTATTGCTTCATTATTGTTGTTAACATATAAGACTTTAGTAATTTACTAAACACAAATTGTACGAATTTGACCGAATAAGACTTTAGTAATTTACTAAACAAAAATTGTACGAATTTGACCGAATTTGATACGGTTTCGGGTATAAATTTCTATTATCCTACATAATATCATAGCCCACTCTACCGTTATTAGATATACGATGCAAATTAAGTACAATGAATTAAAGTAAATTTTACAGATACATTAATTAGATCTATAGAACACCCAATTATTAAATTCATGCAATTTGAATGTGGATTATTGATGCATCAATGGTTGTTAATTTCAAATATGTTGTAATATTTAAATTACTTGACGAACATTAAGGCATGCATCAAATTTATTCATTTCCATAGTCATAATATATGCATTATTTAAGTCGTGCTTATACTTTTAGA
Source organism: Rhynchospora pubera (assembly GCA_028095005.1). Taxonomy (NCBI): domain Eukaryota; kingdom Viridiplantae; phylum Streptophyta; class Magnoliopsida; order Poales; family Cyperaceae; genus Rhynchospora; species Rhynchospora pubera. The sequence continues at coordinate 81,528,011 of CM051462.1, read as the reverse complement.
TTTTAAATTTTTTTTCTTTTACTATTATAATAAAAATAAATAATAGTCAAAAGTATTTTCTTTCATACATATATACGTATATAACAAGATGAACGGATATTATATGTGTCCTACGAAAATAAGATTGTCATCGTAACTAGAAGTGAATGAAATAAAGAATGTAAATGTTCGATATTTACTTTTAACAATAAAATTTTACTTTTACATATTCAAAGAAGGATAAAATATTAAGCTTCCGTTCTCCTGCATGTCATCAACTATAGCTCTTGTCACAATGTGATGTTTTTTTTTTAAAAAAAAAATATACGCAACATTTAGTCATAAATAACCATTTTCATTGAATTCGAAAAAATAGGTTACATCATCCTGAGATAAAAATGCTCAAACTGACAATGGCTAAATACTTGACATTAACGTCCGTTGTCGCGATAGGATGTATATCTGTAGAAAATTGTTTGAACTGGTTATAATTTTTTTCTTATTTTTTATGAACCAATCAGGCAATAAAATGAACTAAACAAAATTACGGTAGATTACATTAATTACAAAGTCTAGAGGACAATAACAAACTCATGTCACTGGATTGAATAATTTGTGACAACGAAAATGAACGATGTGTGAAGCATCTTTTCTTATATATATTTATCAAAACGATTTTTTAGTAATACTAGAAAATTAAATCTTTTGAACCTCTCCTCTAAACTATCTATTATAAACCGACTTATACATGTTCATTGCATCAGATACTAGAGAAAATTAAAGAATTACATTTTTCAAAATTATCATTCGGTAGCCGCTGCTAATCATCTCTAAAAAAAATGATTTTGCAAAATTATAAAATAGTAAAATTTCATTGACGATAATATAATAATTTTAGTGGGTCAATAAGCACGATACAATCATTATGCTGTAAATAAATGCATTTTTATATATTATTTACTCTTGCCCTTGGAGAACCTATAAAAAAATATAATTAATTACAAAACACACAAAGGCTACATCGGCTGACGTATTAAATAATAAAAATGAAACACATAGCATGTAAGGATTGTACTGATGCTTGTTCACAGACCAATCAAGGCACATAACTAACACGGAGAGCATTGTACCGATCATAGTTGCTATCAAGTCGAATCCCAAGGTACCACCAAAATTTGTGAACCACAGAGACGAAAAACAAACTGAAAGGAGAGCATCCGCTCCAAATCGGGCTTCGAACTTGCTTTCTATTGGAGATTTTACTAGAACCCAACTATAAAAGAAAACAAGATGGTTTAGCAACATAATATTAATACAAAATGAGAACCAAATAGAAAAAAAATTAATAATTAAAAGGTCACCGATTCAATAAAGTAGTGAAAGTGGCCAGTGCAAATCCCACTATTCACAAGAATAGACCCATAGTTTTACTCAAGTCCGATATCTAAGGAAGAAAATTAAATGCACCTAGAATCAAATAAATGCACATAGTAAAATCTTAAATGCATCTAGAATTAATAAATGCATATAGTAGTAAACACTACTGAATCTACCTCCTACCTCAGACTCACAGTAAAGAGTTTGAAACAAACCTAGGGGTGGGGTCAATGAGTGATTGTCAAAACTCTAAAACAGAGCATGCTCGTTCCCACAGCTGCCATAAAATCAAACAAAAAGATAGTAACCATCTGAAACATGACCTCTATTGGATATGAACACAATACATATAGCAAGAGTTGTTTGGTTGTTGAACAAATGGTATACTTGAAAAGACTCGAACAAACATCCTCATTATGACTGAGCATTTATTATTGGAGCGCTTAACCTTGCACATAGAGGTAACAATTTGTAAATTTAAAAAATTTTAAATTTCGAAGCTCTTAACCTAATTTATCTTAATTGTGAGTCCAAAATTTTTAAAAAACTTTGGCACGGGTATTGCGATATACATATAATATATTATATATTATATATTCATATGTTGTCTGCCACTTGGCTATTTTTCTTTCGATGTACTAGGTTCATTTCAGACCAACATGGTATTTACTGTTAGTTCCTAGAATTTTCAGCTTGCTGGCCTGTGTGTAACTACTGATTATTCTGATCATCGGCAAAGGATGGCGATACAGCCATATTGACTGTGTATCTTCGTTTTTAGGGATCGTCAATTGTTTGTTTTGGCTTGACAAGCCAAACGGAACCCTTAACGTGGTATAATTTTATATTTATTATTTGGAATTTTTTTATCCATTTAAAAGTCTTGCTTATAACTATTTTTGTTCTATTTTGTAGGTTCTTATATGGTTCATTGCAGCAATGAGATATGCTATGGCTTTAGGCCTACTGACTCGGTACTTTGGGTCGCAACGCATAAAAGTGAGTCTTTATTTCTACAACCAGTCACTGGCCAGCTATAGCATTCTTATTCGGTTTTTCTTGGTCTATATTGGGGTTTTAGCTATCTCAGGAGCATTTAAGACCTTGTTGATTATTCTTTTCTCGGTAGTTTTATTCAACGCTCTTGTATTTTTAGGTTAGTTTTACCTCTGGGGCATATAAGACCTTGGTTTCTTGTGCGTTTTATGTTCGAATATTTGAGAAACTTTGGATCATAGGCTGAATCTTTATAGCTAGCGCCTAGGTTTGTGGTGCTTTTTAGTTTTTTTTTTCTTTTTTTTCAGTGCTTAAAGTCACTGTGATTTCTTTTGCTACTTTGTAAACCTTGGCATCTTCTTGGGTCGCTTTTAACAAAAAAATATAATAATAATAATAATAATTTGGTTCTGTTTGAGAAACATTAATATTCTCAAGAATATTGTGACAAAAATGGTACCATCCTTTTTGGACAAAAATTAAAAACTTCCGAGCATGTGTACCACTAGCTAATGCATCGCGCTCCGCGCGGTGAAATTATTTTGATTCAAACAAATAAAAACACAGCCATCTGTAAGATGAAATTATTTCGATTCAAAAAAATAAAAACACAGAAGATTATTTGTTAAGTGTGCAAATTATCTTTTATTTCTTGGCGTGAGGATGAAAGAAAAGCCTTTCCACAACCATCTCTAAGAAGAGAAAATAAGAACATGAATTACTTGAACGACATATAACAAAGAATTCAATAGCAATAGCATCATGCTTCGCTTGATGAATGATCAATTTGAAAATATTTTTATATGATTTTGAATGGTATTTGAGATTCTTTGGGGAATCCAAACAGCAATATTGAATTCCCCAAAGAAATAATTTTATACAGAAATATCCAAACAACAATATTTTCTATAGATATTTCTGTATAAAAATATTGCTATAGATATTTCTGTATAAAAATATTTCTTTGGGGAATTCAATATTGCTGTTTGGATTCCCCAAAGAATCTCAAATACCATTCAAAATCATATAAAAATATTTTCAAATTGATCATTCATCAAGCGAAGCATGATGCTATTGCTATTGAATTCTTTGTTATATGTCGTTCAAGTAATTCATGTTCTTATTTTCTCTTCTTAGAGATGGTTGTGGAAAGGCTTTTCTTTCATCCTCACGCCAAGAAATAAAAGATAATTTGCACACTTAACAAATAATCTTCTGTGTTTTTATTTTTTTGAATCGAAATAATTTCATCTTACAGATGGCTGTGTTTTTATTTGTTTGAATCAAAATAATTTCACCGCGCGGAGCGCGATGCATTAGCTAGTGGTACACATGCTCGGAAGTTTTTAATTTTTGTCCAAAAAAGATGGTACCATTTTTGTCACAATATTCTTGAGAATATTAATGTTTCTCAAACAGAACCAAATTATTATTATTATTATTATATTTTTTTGTTAAAAGCGACCCAAGAAGATGCCAAGGTTTACAAAGTAGCAAAAGAAATCACAGTGACTTTAAGCACTGAAAAAAAAGGAAAAAAAAAAAACTAAAAAGCACCACAAACCTAGGCGCTAGCTATAAAGATTCAGCCTATGATCCAAAGTTTCTCAAATATTCAAACATAAAACGCACAAGAAACCAAGGTCTTATCATCCCAGAGGTAAAACTAACCTAAAAATACAAGAGCGTTGAATAAAACTACCGAGAAAAGAATAATCAACAAGGTCTTAAATGCTCCTGAGATAGCTAAAACCCCAATATAGACCAAGAAAAACCGAATAAGAATGCTATAGCTGGCCAATGACTGGTTGTAGAAATAAAGACTCACTTTTATGCGTTGCGACCCAAAGTACCGAGTCAGTAGGCCTAAAGCCATAGCATATCTCATTGCTGCAATGAACCATATAAGAACCTACAAAATAGAACAAAAATAGTTATAAGCAAGAATTTTAAATGGATAAAAGAATTCCAAATAATAAATATAAAATTATACCACATTAAGGGTTCCGTTTGGCTTGTCAAGCCAAAACAAACAATTGACGATCCCTAAAAACGAAGATACACAGTCAATATGGCTGTATCGCCATCCTTTGCCGATGATCAGAATAATCAGTAGTTACACACAGGCCAGCAAGCTGAAAACTCTAGGAACTAACAGTAAATACCATGTTGGTCTGAAATGAACTCAGTACATCGAAAGAAAAATAGCCAAGTGGCAGACAACATATGAATATATAATATATAATATATTATATGTATATCGCAATACCCGTGCCAAAGTTTTTTAAAAATTTTGTTTATTGAAATGTTATTTTTATTTAGGAATGAACCAGCTTTTGTACTCGTGTTTTGAAAATCAAACCAGCCATCGAACTTGTGTAGCTAACGGTTAACGGTTTAATCGGTGCATTATTCTTTGCCACTAGACCAAGAGCTGGTTCTCGAAGGAGTGACAATTATTATGAAAGTTATCCTACAATATGATTTATATTTTTTTATGATAAATATATGCAATAACAAAAATGTTCTTAAAAATGGAACATCACAAGTGTTCATTAAAATAGCTAATAAACATTTTTTTTTTAAAAAATGCATTTTTGATGAGGTGCTCTTTTATTATATGAAGTGTATGTACTAGGTAGTGCGGTGATTTTAAAAGTTTACAGGACTATGATAGAAGTTTGGTATTTTTTTTCTAAAGTTTTTGTGTGTTAAACGTGGTAATCATATTTTTATGTTCAATATGTGATCATGACCGCGTAATAATACCGGCCACTTGCTGGAAACTAAATCAGTCGTCTCTAGAACGCTTTTATTTATTTATTTTTAAAAAATGCAACATTCATTATAAGTGGGACAAAACGAAACAGGGATGATCCATCAAATATGAATCCATAGGTTGAAAGAAAATGCATCATTACAAGTGCGACAAAAAGAATTGTTGATGCTCAATCAAACATACATTATATAATATAATAGCATAAAAGGAAATTGCTAACTTGTCCTCTATCTTTTCTTTGGGTGTTTTTGGATGAGCATGGAATAAGGAATAAGAATAAAAAATTTCGGTATACGTGCTTATTTTTATTCTTGAGCAACCCAAACAACACAAGAATAAGAAATTTGGGCCCTTATTCCTATACTAACAAAACCATGGTATAAGAATAAGGAATTTGGATAAGCACGCATACCGAAATTTCTTATTCTTATTCCTTATTCCATGCTCATCCAAACACACCCTTTGTATATTATGGGAACCAATGTCAGATAAAGATTGGTATGGAATATAGATAAGATAATAGTGGCTGCATCCAACTAGCAACACCTTTTTACAATTGACTCCGCGCTTTTTTGACTTACATGATAAAATAAAAAAATTAAAATAAATATAGCAACTAGTTTTTCATTCGTTTAGACATTATGATTTTATTGTATTTTTAATTCTCCCCGGTTTTGCAGAATGTAATAGCGGGATGTAATCCAATATTTGAAACTAGAAATCGATCACAAGTTGACTTAGTTTGCATGAAATCTTGCAAGTTTAAATGGGATGTGCAACTTAAGATACTTGAGTTGAAATATTATTTTTTAAGATTAATTATAAGTTGAAAGGCGCATTTTCAGCACCTTTAAAAGTTGACATTGATGAATATGTCCCATATCAAGTTTTCTGAAATTTGTTTATTGAAATGTTATTTTTATTTAGTATAGTTATTCTTTGTACTGATGTACTTTCGAATTTTTAATATTAGTTATATTTTGGACTCATTATACTTTAGTACAAGAATCATTAACTTCTTCGGAATACCAATACCTGGCGGAGACTAATAAGCAAGAATCTGATATTATTTTACTAAACTAGATGCACTAAAATAATGTAATAGCACCGTCAGATTTGAAAAAAAATATATATATACAAGCAATTCCGTGCTAAGATTCTTTTTAAGTTGATGCTGCATTAATAAAAATTATAAAAATGGTTTACACTTGACATAATTCTGTATGGTTGTTCAAAAATAAAGGAAATAATTGAGATGGTTTGAGAGTTTTAATAATTTTACAAATGATCTAACAAAGGCATTATAAACAAGCCGCATTTAATATTATACATATAGGTCCAAAATCCTTAACTGTATGACATAGTTTTTTTTTAAAAAAATAAAGAACATAAAACACAAAATTCCAAAGAGCGTCTTTAACTTGCTGACTTCATTTATACTGTCATCAAAACGTACATACAAAAAGACAACATGCCATATTAGTATATTATTACACCATTATAAGACTATTTGTCATAAAATACCCTCAATATATTTTAAAATTTCACTTACTTTTTTGACAATAATGTGTAACTTCCGAGCATATGCACAATCCTTTAATTTCGGACTTCTGGTTCCGCACCTAACTCTTACTGGTGTCAGCTTCAATGAATCAATGGCGCCATCCGTGTAAACCTCTTATGTAAACAGGTGCAACTAGCTATTTCAGTCTCTTACAACAAGAATTATACAGGACTCTGTAACAGAAGATCCTGAACCGTTACCCATCTCAGTCTTTCTATAAACCCATTAACCCAAAGTCCCAAACCTCATTCACTTCCTCACTGGTTGCCTACGTGGCTACGTCCTTTTAAATTAATAACAAAAAAAAAAAATTAATATATAAAATGGGAGTCTTATTCACTGGGGCGTGCACGGAAGCGCCACAAAAGACCTCAGTCACTGATACTGGGTCCCACAAACGTAATCCAAAGCATCAAACCATCTCTATCTGTCAGAAATTTCAATCCGGAGTTTTACACTTTAGACTTGGACCAACTTTATTTGTCCCACCACACTAAACCAGAGAATATTAAATCCAAACATCGCCGTTTACTCTTTTCCTTTTCTTTCAAATCACCATCATCATAGAATTGTTTTTTCAAATTTGTTGATCTCTCATCAAGAGAGAAGTCAAAGGAGACGAAAAGAAAATGGCGAAGAGAGAGATTCTCTCACTTGGCACATTCTTATTTATTAAATTCCTCTTTTCTCACTAGAAAGGAATCTCCTTCTCTCCTCCTCTCCTCCTCTCCTTATAAAAGGTGCGCGCTTTTCTCTCTTTTTCCATTCCAATTTGGTTGGTTCACTGATTACTGATTGATTCTCTCGCAATTTCTATCTTTATATCATCTATATATCTCCTTAAAAAGCTTTTGCATTTGCTTTTGAGCAATTCCCTTTTGAGGAGGTAGAGAGATTAGATACTTCTTTCTCTCTTTCCTAGGTTCGCGCCAGTTGTGTATTTGCTTGTTTTGTGTCTTAGCATGCAAATATGTAATGTCTGAAAAGATTTACATCTTTTTTTTTTTGTTTAAATACCTTCTCAATTTGGCTCAAAGTGAACATTAATTTTTTTTTTACTTTTGCTCTGTTTTTTAAGTTTCACACACAAATTGATGCTTTTCTTTATTAAAAAATAAATCTTAGGCTGTCTTCTTCTGAATTTGTCTTTCTATTTCTTCTTATAATTCAGACATGTTTTTCTTTTTCGTTTGTAGAGATTTTGACATAAAGACGCCATGAGTTATGAGACTGGTTTAACTGAAGCTGCAAAACAAAGGGTAAGATAAAATAATTATATGTTCTCGTTTTGAAAATTTCTGACTTCTCTTTTGAAATTCTGACTGTTTGTTTGACTTGTTTGTTAATTTATTTTTTATTAATTGTCTTTTTGACAGGGTAAACTTCTTGGAGTGTGGATTTGCTGGTTACTTGGAAATGGATCTCTTTTTGCTTGGAATAGTATGCTAACCATTGAGGATTACTACCTGTACCTCTTTCCTGTATGTGTTACTTTTTTGTTTTAAAGTTTCTCATTTTCATTTTCAATATTCACATATTCTTATATAACCCTATAAAATTGAGAAATAAATTTCATAAAGAAAGTTGTTTCACAGTATGACCTTCAGTCAAGGTAACTTTTGGATAACTTATTTATCATTCCTGAAATTGAAATTAGGCAGTGATTGATGCCCAAGAGCAATGCCAAGTATGTTAAAATTACCAGACTAACTCCAATTTGATAACTTGATCATTTGTTCTGTATATGAAAATTACCAAAAATACCCTTGACTAGAGTTTCATGTCCAGAAGGAATGCTTAATCTCTGGATGTTCAAGATTTTGTTATTGCTTGGTTTTCATCTTATCATGGACATGTCTTTCTTTTATTTTTGAAGGTTAACCAAGAACATATGTCAAACCTGTCTACTTCTCTTTCTCTATTTATATAATTCTGACAATAATTTTAAAAATTAAAATTGCAGAATTACCATCCAACAAGAGTGCTGACAGTAGTGTACCAACCCTTTGCTGTTGGTACAATTGCATTTCTTGCGTACAATGAAGCAAAAAGCAATACCCGTGTGCGAAACTTGTTTGGTTTCATTCTATTTTTCTTGAGCACACTTGCGCTGGTCATTGTAAGGCCTCATCTCATCTCATCTCTTCTCATCACTTGAATTTAACATAATGTTTTAAGGTAAGAGATAAAAAAAGGCTCAAGTTTACATATCATAGGGTTAAAAGTAGACACTTGACAGTCTCTCAAGTGGTCAAGAGTCAAGATAAAAGAGAACCACATGAAATAGTTAACCTGATATCAATACCTACTTTTTCATTTTCAACAAAGTACAAATTCTTTAGCAATGAACAGAAAGGCAACTATGAAACCATGGGAACTTGATATAACTTATTCTTATTTTTTAAACTGGAGGTTATGATGTGTTTTGGCCATTTATGTAATAGTTGGATGTGGCAACTGGAGGTAAAGGTGGCATTGGCCCTTTTATCGGTGTGTGCATCACCAGCGCGTTGTTTGGTATTGCTGATGCCCATGTACAAGGAGGCATGGTTGGTGATCTCTCATTGATGTGTCCCGAATTCATTCAGGTACAGTTTCTTACTGAATATTTGAATTAGTGGAATCTATTATCTATTTCTTTGCTTTTGGGGCATTGATTAATTTTTCATGTCTCTCTGTGTTGTGATTATTATAGTCATTTTTGGCTGGTCTGGCAGCATCAGGCGTGATGACATCAGCATTGAGACTAATTACAAAGGCAGCTTTTGAGAGTTCTCAGAATGGCCTCCGCAAAGGAGCTAGTATGTGCAATGAAATCCCATTTTACATTTTATTTTCAGCAAATAGAAATTCATTAACTTCTACAGTTGTAATTTGTTGCCTTCATTATAAGGCCAGTTAATGTCAAGTGCAAAATGATGCTTGCTTTAACTGTTTAAATTATACCTACTTTGCTTTGTAATCCGTCCTCTCTGTTTAATTTTGCAGCAAATTGGATCTTAAAAAATGAATAATTTAATATATGAAATGGAAAATTGAGCTGCTATCTATTTAATTTTTCAGTGCTATTCTTTGCTATAACATGCTTCTTCGAGCTGGTATGCGTCTTTTTATATGCATTTGTATTTCCCAAAATACCCATTGTGAAACACTACCGCATGAAGGCCGCCTCTGAAGGGTCTCTAACTGTTGGAGCTGACCTAGTTGCTGCCGGCATCCAGAACAACTCTGGCAATCCGGTACTCTTTTATGCAAGTTTCTTGTGTCCTTCTTATATGTAAATTTCACATATGACACTAAGTTTGTCAACATGACAATTATAAACTTAGAAAAGAACAATAATAAGCATAGCACTAGCACATGTTGATCTTAACTCTTAATACAAGGGATGAAGAATGGAGCAGTAACACTGTTAAGTACTAGAATAGATGGAGTACAAAACTACAAATGACACTTTTGGTTCTTAAAGGGTCTTTTTCTCGGCATGTCATTTCGCCAGCATGTTTGACATTAACCATTTCTTTTGAGAACTAAGTGTTATTTCTATTGAATATGAACATAAGCATGGATTGTCTTTTTTGTGCTTATTTTTTTTTTAAAAAAATTGCAGGTTGAAGAGGACCCAAAGCGTTTTGAACGATTATCTAACAAGGAGCTATTTCTTCAAAACATTGACTATGCTGCGTCACTTTATCTTGTCTATGTGCTAACACTGTCTATCTTCCCTGGATTCTTGTCAGAAGACACTGGATCCCACAGCCTTGGTTCATGGTGAGTTATTCGTTCTTTTTCGAAGTATTATTCTCGATGCTAAATAGTATAGCCTCTGTTTATATAAAAGATCTTTTCTGTCTTTTTTTTTCTTTTGAAAAGAACTACCTTCACATTCTTTTGACTTTGTTGTATCACTTAGGTATGCGCTGGTATTGATTGCAATGTACAATGTGTGGGATTTGATTGGGAGGTATGTCCCTCTTATTCCACGCCTCAAGCTGACTTCAAGGAAGTGGATTTTGGCTGCAACTCTTTCTCGATTTGTGCTTATCCCTGCATTTTATTTTACTGCAAAATACGGAGACCAGGGTTATATGATCATGCTCACATCCTTTCTCGGATTGACAAACGGTTATCTCACCGTGTGCATTCTTACTGAAGCACCAAAAGGTTACAAGGTAGGTTGGTGACTAATTTCTGATTTAAGACTAGCAATACTAAAATTGTCATTTCCCATTTTTATGAATTGTTTGCTGGCCTTAAATTATCTGCATATATATATGTAACCCAGTAGTACATTCCATTTGGGACAGTTGAGGTCTAGTTAGATTTTATAAGCTGTAGTTTTACTTCTGAAAAAAATTCTGTCTTCACAAGTTTAGGAAGTATACTTGACAATCTTTAGGGGCTGACCTTATTTTCATAAAAATGGTTATTGATGCATTATTATGATTTTCTGTTTTAGGGGCCGGAGCAAAATGCACTAGGTAATTTGATGGTGCTGTGCCTACTAGCTGGTATTTTCTCTGGAGTCACCCTTGATTGGTTGTGGCTTATTGGCAAAGGCTGGTGATTCACTGATTCATATAAGCTCACTCAAATGGGCTAATTATCATCCCCTTTTTGTGTCTGTTGTTCTTGATTCATTCAAAAGTGGCAGCTTTCATTTAAAGTGAGTCCTGATAATAATAGAGATTACTAGACAACAAAGCTTCCTTGAACAAACTATTAAGAAATCACAGTAGCTAGTCTCTATGCTTCTGATTTTGAGTGGTCTTTTTTTTTTCAATGTGGGAGAATGGAGGATTGTGCGGGCGGGAAAAGAGGACTTGAAATGATTTTCATCTTTCTAATATGATATTTTTTTTTGCTTGTTAATTGATATAGTTCATAACTTCATGGAATAATTTTATGTCGGTACTGATAAAGTGAACTAAGAAATTACCAAAAGGGTCAGTAATAAGCTGACTCTTTACTTTATAGTTTATAATGAATCAACTACTCTCAGTTTCTATTTGATAATACAAATGGTCAACTATTTCTAGTTTTGTTGGTTAAAATGTCTGAACTTTTCAAAAGTTTCACATTTTTTAGAAGGAGATAAATAACAAAAACAAGAGAGGATTTTTTTTTTGAGGGACGGCGTGACGAAGCTCTTTGCCATGCCGACAAATTTTATTACAGAGAGAGAGAGGATACTTTAATGTACACATATTTATTTAGATACAGTAAGAATGATGTTTAAATAAAACAAATAAAAAGAGTTCCAACTTTTATAATTTATTGCAGAAGGTATTTATAAAATTGTGGTTATAATCTAAAATTTATGGCGGTTCCATATGCAATTTGATAAGCACATTATGCATGTGTCAAATGACATATATAAAATTTGGAGGGCGTTTGACAAATGAAATAAAGTTTATTCGAAATATTCCGGTAGCTCCAATTGTAATTGAAATGAAGTTGATGTAGGTCGTATGCTATTCTTTAAAATATTGATACTTGATATAGACATGAGTTATCAAAAGAGCCCTAATTAAGTAGGGATCCAAATAATAAAAAAGTAAAAAAGAAGTTAAGAGTCGCACGTCAATGACTCAGAGTTTCATCATATGTAAGTATTAAAAATATTTTGTAAGCTGCCTTGGTACTCGAGGGTAGTAAAAGAATTAGATGGAGTTATATTGAGTAAAAAAAAATCAAATTGCCCTTAAGTATTATATTAGCAGGTAAGTAAATTAATAATAAGAGTAAAAAGTGTCACTTCACCTGCATAACCTTTAACATTAGTCGATCTTACCTTCCAAAGTTTATTTTCTTTTAATACACATGCAGTTGGCCACTGGCCGACTAGCCTTCGAAAAAACTTTAGCGACCTTGGTCTTTTTTAGATCACTCTTGGATGCACGAAGGGTGGAAGAAAAGAGAAGTGTTTTGGACAGATGATTTTTTTTTTCTTAGAGCAACATATTTTTTTTTCTAAGTATTTAAAATATGCTTAGCATCAATCAAGATTTATTACCCTAATTAATTTCATCAACCGTTCCTCCTTTTCTAGTTTAAAAAAAAACAAATGTATTCTCTCTATGGGACAAATAGTGTTTATGGCAGTTAAGTGAGAAATATTGCATAATCGGGAGTCGTTTATATCGAGATAATTTGAATTTTACATGCAGAACTGATGCTTCGTAGCGTCTCAATATCAGAGTGTGAAGGGATGGGAAACTATTGAAGAGAGTTTTTTTTTTTTTTTTGGTTAGAGTATATACTAGACAAATGATATCTAGGAACTATTGGAGAGGGTTGTCCGAGAAATATCAGCGATTTTTTTTTGTTGAAAATAAATAACAGCGAATTTACGAAGGGCATTTTAAAAATAAAAAATATTTTGCTCCCAAAAAAAAACGCCATTTGCCCAAAGCACATCCAGGAAGAAAGACTTTACATTTACTTGATTTGTCAAACAAACAATGGTTTATTTTGTCTTTTTTTTTTATTAAACCAAGCTTTTTGTATTTTACAAAATTTGTTAAAATGCTTAATAAATTACTTGAATTAAGACCAGTGTTACAACTCTTTATCAAATGATTCTAACTTTCTTTCTTTTAATTGTTCAAATTTAACAACTTTTGATTCATTTTTAAATAAATTCAAATACATATCCATATTTGCAATGATAAATATAAATTTTCTTTCTCACAAGTATTTTAGGTTGGTTCAAAAAGTTTGTACAAACTACAAAGTTTCAAATAATTCCCTGTCAAAAAATTTGTTTCAGATCAGATATAACCTAAAGCGAATGATTATGATAATTACTTGGAATTTTACACATATAAGAGGTGTTATAAACTTATAAGTTTTCAACTGTTATTTGTAATCAAAATTAACCTCCGTGTTGAGTCCAAATGACTACAAAAAAGTATGCAAAATTAATTTTTCTAATTTTACTTTTGTGGGCGCCTTACTACCTTTTTCTCCCCCCATTTTTCAAGCTAAAATCTAAGCTTCGTTGAAATTTTAATTAAATGAATCTGAAAGGAATCTTAACCCATCGGTGATTAGTTGTAAAATTCAAAGCATCTTATCAATTAGATAAATCCTTACAAAAGAATTTCATCTTATCATTAAATAGGAGTATCCACTGTGAATCTCGTGGATTCTTATCCCGTTAGTAACTAGGTTCCATTTTTAAGATGTGAGAGATACACTGTTGGGTCAAATTACCAAAAATGAAAAAGAAAATGGGCAAATGAGTTTTCTCTTTCCGAAACTTTGATGGATTTTTTAACGATTATAATTCAGATTGACAATTGATGTAGGAATATATTGTTAGACGTAATCATTAATTAACGTGTTTACAAATAATAACACAATTTTCAGGATCCGTAAATCATATAAAATAACAAAATTATGAGTATAAAACTTACAAATTGAAGAGCAGAAATCGTTAGTCATTAGGCGGAAGCGTTAGTACTGATCTTCTTTGAGTTTTCCTCAGCCATGATGATGGTCAACAATGGCGTTTTTCTCTTTTCTTTACTGAAATTTCTTAATGGCAGAATTATGGAAAAAGGTGCCTTTAATTTTCAGATTAGAGAGCATTTAATGCTGAGGCAACCAAAGGGATCAAGTACAATGAATCTGGTCCATCAAAATTTCCATCAAATTAATTATCTTAGATGAACTTGGCTCACACATTAATTATCATAGGCCACATTAAATATTCCAACATTCTCCCACTTGGCCTATGCTGAAAACATCATAATTAAGCACAAATTCAAAATTGGCCAACATAATCTTAAACCTTGTTTAGTTAGAAATACCAAACTAAACTAATACAATCAAAATAACTATTAATGTTATTTGACCCCCATTAATTATAGCATTGGTATTCTTTCCAACAAATGATTAATATAATTCATTCGATCCACTTAAGTAAATTTGCTTAAATTAAACATAATGCGCAACATAAGAAATAAGCAAATTTCATAATTCAAAGTCAAAGTTATAATTTGAAGCTTCACATCATAACTTAATACATAATTCAATACAACAAGATCATAATTAGCAACCAGACCCGTGCCGGCAAAAATTGGGTGGTAATACTTTAGTGAGAGAATTAGTTAACATAATTCTCAAATTAATAAGTTGTATTTGTATAGTAATATCTTTGACTTTGTTATTTAACAACAAATATTTAATGTCGGTACATTAGACACTTGCTTGATTTGTTGTTCTTAAATAACAAAATAGCAGTCACATTATTACAAAAATAAGATAAGTGGCCTTATAAAATGCCACAAAAATTCTGCTTGCATAGTGAAAGATGACATTATAAACTGCTCGGCACTCTTCCATAAAATTAATCATTATATATACAAGAACAAATAAAAAATCTAATGTGAATTTCTTATTGACTAATAAAATATCATCCACGTACAAAATAAGAATGATAAATTACTCCCACTAACCCTGAGATATATACATTGATTTATAATATTTTCTTTAAATTCAAACTTGACCTCATCAAATTTGAGATATAATTTAGAAAAATTAGTATTTCATCATCGCTCCTTTATTGATAATTGCAGCAGAATCTTTTCATAATGTCTGGTTTAATTTCAAAATACCAAGACAAATCTCAATTGGTTCTTTTCAAGTTGGAATAATTAGTTTTATTCAATGTTGTTATATTCAGGAAAAATAAAGTGGTTAATAGTCAACTAATATTCACATAGCATAATAAAATTAAACTGAAATGAATAATAAAAACGCCAAATAATATTTCAGTTTTAACATAAAGTTCTTCACATTTTTAATTTATATCACCGTTGGGCAGAAAATAAATTGAAGATAATGAGATAATTTTATTTAATAAACTATAATGTCAATTAAAGTTGTTCAAATTGACATTCTTAATGTTTATTAAATATAAATATTATAGTGATACATAAACTAAAATATCACAAATAACATAATAAAAATAAACAACTATGAGGAATAATACTTAATTAAACTGAAATTAATATTTTAAAATTTTAGTTTTGACAAAATAGTTGTTCCATGAAATCAATTTGTATCACCGTTGGGCAGAAACAAATTGAAACATAAATGAAATTCCACTTAATAAATTGAAATGACAATTTAATTTATTTAAATTGACAATCATAATTTATTAAATGTAAAACTTTATTGTGATATATATAAACAAAAATATCACACACTTCCTTTTTAATAAAATGATAATTACAATTAAAATTGGTAAAATTGATAATGACCAAATTATTAAAAGTAATATAATATGGTTAATTATTCATATGCAAAATTTATAATAAACTTCCGTTGGGCCGTTTGTATACAAAAGTACATATGACACCACAAATTTTAATAGATATTGAATCGGTACAAAATATGGACTAATAATTAATATCCAAATTAATCTATAAACATAAGTGCATAATTTCGTAAATGCACAATTTCTTAATCCTATACATAAATGCATAACTCATCAACAAGTGAAACTAAGTAAAAGTGAAATAGATTTCAATATTGATCATTAACTGACGGTTGCTTAATCATTTAGTATACCACTTGATGGGATTAGAATGATTAATTAAAGTTTACAAAACGAAACGCATGAAAATTTAATCGAATTGATGATGACTATAATTCAACAATTCTAATTAAAAATCTTCATCCAAATTATGCTGAAAATTTATATCTACCCATCCAAAATAAAGACTATATAGAATAAGAAGATGTTGTTATTTATAACAGAATAACAACATATCCGTAGGTTGTCTTTATTAAGTTTAAGAAAGCAATTCCGATCATAAAGAATTGATGCCTAACTTCAGTGGGACCCATTACAACAAGTAATTAATGCGTACCAATATTGTCTTGAATTCAGCAAATCATCCTATGCGAAATTAGCATTTAATAAAAAATATATCATTTAACAAATGGAAACAAAATCTATTATATATGAAACCTTCATTAAATGAAAAGCCATGCACGTAATTGGTTAAGAATAACAACCTTTGTTTAACGAAATAAAATAAAATTGGATGGCTTTAGAGGGATGCTAATATCAGGAAAATAATGAAAACGAGTAAACACGTACAAAAGTTGGAAAAACTTTTGTGGATCAAATCATGGACAGTAACGACATAGAGACATTTGTCCAAAGGATCTAATTAAATTTGAACAATTAAATTACACAACAATTTTGTATTTAATCATTAAGTGTATTCGTTTGGTGTACATCCTTGAAGAGATGAACCATAATTCTAAAAAATAAAAGATAGATTTCTTACGCATCTCCAAATTGCACACATAGTAAAAACAAAAAGTAAAAAAAAAGCTCTAATAAATCAAATACAAAAATTAATCATACTATATCTTATATGAATTTACGAACCGCTCTGATACCAAATGATAGATGTAATCATTAATTTAACGTGTTTACAAATAATAACACAATTTTCAGGATTCGTAAATCATATAAAATAACAAAATTATGAGTATAAAACTTACAAATTGAAGAGCAGAAATCGTTAGTCATTAGGCGGAAGCGTTAGTACTGATCTTCTTTGAGTTTTCCTCAGCCATAATGATGATCAACAATGGCGTTTTTCTCTTTTCTTTACTGAAATTTCTTAATGGCAGAATTATGGAAAAGGGTGCCTTTAATTTTCAGATTAGAGAGCATTTAATGCTGAGGCAACCAAAGGGATCAAGTACAATGAATCTGGTCCATCAGAATTTTCATCAAATTATGATGCACCCTTTAGTTAATTATTTTAGATGAACTTGGCTCACACATTAATTATCATAGGCCACATTAAATATTCCAACATATATTTATCAACCAACTATAATTTAATTTGGAAATGAAATGGCTGTGAGTTTTTGCGCCCTTAAAACTTCTCTTGTTGATATATAAGTTTATATCATGATCGTCAATAATATTTATTTAATCTATTTTTAAATAATTTATAGTGCATATTTAAACATATTTACAAGGTCTTTTTTTTAAACATCATGATAGTAATTATAACTTTTTAACTTTAAACATTTAACTGTATACATTTAAATATTATTAATAATACATCACATTAGCTATAAATATTCGAGAGTATAATTATAAATATTGACAATTTTAATTTTCAAATTACATAGCATCAGTGTTTTCAATACCCTACCGCTTACCGAGAAATTATCGGATACCGGAACGGTGGCCGAAATGGCGGTATCCGATATTTAGAGAGGAAATACAAGAAAATTTCGGGAAAATACTGGATTTCGGTCACTGACTGATATGGATGCCGATAGAGTATTGGAAACCATACATAGCATTAGGTTCTTACCCTTAGGTACTACTCTTTCTGTTTTAAATTTAAATTTCACTGTCAAAATTTTTAAATTTACAAATAATTTTTGATGATTATAAATAAGTAAATAATTAAATGTAGGCTCCGTTTGGATAAGGTGTGGGAAGAAGGGAAGAAGGAAAGAAGTGGAAAGAAGTATTGAGAAGTGTGTAACTTTATAAAAAGTTTGAATTATTTATAATAAATTTATTTTTTTATTCTCTTTTTTTTTTTCAAATGGAATCACAAACGGAACCGCAAGTACGCAACCGTGTGATGTGCGTGCGTAACTGCGTATATATATAGTCAGATATGTTTGACGATCCTACATGTCGGTCAATTTTTGTCAACAAAAATAAACCACGCGTGGCGCTGTAGACGGAGACAACTCAGCAACCACAACCAACACCATAACGACAGCTATATATTTTGGAGTCTTTGACCCACCCATCTACAATAGAAGCCGAATTTCTATTAATACTTCCTGGCTTCCTGCCATATCGGCAAATCCAAATCCTTTGCTTTCACATTCCCTGATTCCCTACTATTAAAATAAATAAAACTAATGTTATAATTGCGTCAGGAGCCCAGCTGGCGCTGAAAAGTGAAAAAGCATGGAGGCTTTAATTTGATGAAATAAGTATTAAAAAAAAAATACTTCATTTGTACACAAACAATCAAACATTAACAACATTGTCACAATATAGGATATTGTAAGAGTTCAGCACAAATGGTCAGTAATTTCGCTATTATTCTAGCTGGCGCGAAAGAGAGATAAACTCTATTTAAAAGAATAAGCTATGCCTTTATAAATAATAACCTTGTATTTAAAACGATAATTAATAAACAATATAAGCAAATACTAATTTGTACTGTAAATTAGTTTTAAAATATGTAAATTCTATAAATAATACAAGTACAAGAAGAAGTATGCTTAAAAATATTTCATGTTGCCATTTTAGAGTATTGGAAAAATATAGATTTAATATTGATATTATTTGCATAAATTGTTATTACTACAATATTGATAGCTATCAAAGTAGTATTAAAGATTAATTTTTTATGATTATATAAAGGATTAAAAAGGCTTGAAAATACTAATTTTTATAGCCTATCCCAACTTGTTTGGGACAAAAGGCTTAGTTGTTGTTTGTTTGATATAAAGGATTAAAAACTTATAATTTTTATATGCTTGTAGTTATAATAATATAAAATATATCTACTAATTTAAAATTTAAAATTTATGCTAAAATAAAAAAATTACACCATTATTCCTTCTCCAAAAAAAATAGTAATATTAAAATAAGATTACGAGTGAAATAGAGGCACACCGCATAAGATGCTAATGAGACGCTAAATTTAATTTGCATATGTGAATTCAAACACTAAAAAAGCGAATAGTCTATTTCTTGTGCTCAACTGATCTCTCTCTCTCTCTCTCTCTCTCTCAAATATACTCGGCTTTAAATGCCACGAGTTAAAAAGGGATGACAGAAAATTAGATTCTCTCTCAGAAATAAATTGATTCTCTCGTTTCACACTATTGCCTTCTTCTTTTAAGAGATACTCATCTTTGAATGCCACAAACTAAAAAAAGGGAAGATGGAAAATTAGATTCTCTTCTCACATTATTACATTCTTCTTCTTCTTCTTCGCCTCTCTTCTCAGCTCTCTCTTACGCAGGTACTCTCCAGCTACATTTCTCTCTAAGCTTTTTTGTATTTTTTTTTTAATTAAGACTTAAGAATTACTAATTCATGCTCTTTAGTTCTCTTTCAAAGGTTTGGGACTTGCGCTTGAGCCAGTTCCTTGTTGGGTTTTTTGAATTTGATCTGAATTTCTGAAATGTAGATGTTTTTAACTGTAATTTACTGATTATGACTGTTTTAATGGAGTTGGTACGTGTCAATTACTTCATTTTGCACCTAACTTTCTATTTCCTTATAGTGTAATAACTGATGTATTTTGCCTTTTTTTGAACTTTAAAGAAGGTTCTTGAGATAAGAGAGCATGGCGGAAATGGTGAAGGAAAAAAGCATGGAGGTTAGGGTGATAGCGGCGGTACGCGTGAAAGAACCGGTATAAATGTTGTTTAATTAAGTTTAATTTTCTCTTTTTTTTTTCTGAAATTGTCTCATTTTTTTTCAATCTGTCTGAATTTTGTTACTCATTTATTCACTTCATTTTTGTTTTCAGGGAAAACATTTTGCAATGCTTGTATGCTGGCTTCTAGGAAATGGATCCCTTATAGCCTGGAACAGTATGCTAACCATTGAAGATTACTATGTGGCTCTCTTTCCGGTATGTGTTAATTTCAAATACAAAATTGCAACTGTTACTTACTTACTTCTCTTCTGCAAAATTGCAAACTTTATTAGGAGGATTTGATAAATTCTCTAGTTCTCTACAATTATTATAGTCTGACTTGTGAGATTATATCTTAGCTATTATTTTTTAATACATCTTATGCCTTTTTAAACTTATGATTTCTTATGGTTTGTTTTCTCCCTATTTCTGTCTGTGTGAATATTTATAAAACATTGGATTTTGTAATATTGCAGAAATTTCATCCTACCAGAGTACTCACCTTAGTGTACCAACCTTGTGCCTTGATTACCATTTCAATTCTAACCTACCGGGAAGCGAAAGGCAACACTCGTATGCGTAATCTAGTTGGTTTTGCCCTATTCTTCTTGAGCAGTCTAGGACTAATCATTGTAAGGCTTTCTCTAATCATATATTTTCATTTTTGATGGGAATATTGTAAAAAAATATCCCTACTTATCTGCAAATTGCTGAAAGCCTTTTTCTATATAACATTAGAAAAAGGTTTCCATACTTTACTGAGAATATAAATTGCGTGTTTCATATTTGAATATGAACTTGTTAGATTAATTGGGAAGACTATCTTTATACTTTTTGAAGGCCAGTTGACAAATTGCCAATGACATGATTTCATTAAAACGAAAAGTAAGTTACAGATTGCGGATTGCACGATTACAGGATGAAATTTGCTGAAAGTAACATAAAACACGTTACAAACTAAGGTTGGTAGTTCAGTCGGTAATTACTAATTAGGTCGGTGCTGTGAAGGCATCCAGGAATGGATGAGCTCTCGCACTTCCAATAGACGCTGGCCTATGGTTGTCAAAGATTGCCTTACAATGCTGCTTAGAACTAGTCCAGCAGGCAGCACACCGAAGGGTAGTCCAAAGCTCTCTGCGGTTGGATGGCATCATTGACCTATTCGGAAGCCAGAACTGAAGTGGCTGTTTAAGTTACTGAGTTAATAATGAGGCTAAACTGGAGAGCTAGTGATTGTTCATATATTGTGGCAAAGGGGCAAGCATCAAAGGTGCAGGCCAATTATAACAAGTGGGTCACCCCCAACTAAGCATCTTCCTGGGTGAGTAGCCTGTCTTGGAATAAGATCCATATGAAAAGTTTGAGCTTGGTAGGTGCCTTGACCTTCCACTGGAGACTATGGAAAGGTGATACACGTATATTGGACATGATACTGCAGGCTGAGGAGACGGAAGACCTGCCATCTGTGGTCTACTTCCATCTAATATTTGAGTCACCTTGTTCATAGGAAAGTGGAGGCCACTCAGGCTAGTACGTGTAGCAAGGATATCCAAGTGGTGAGTTTGAGCTAGCGGGTGAGTTATAAGTTGTTCCATTGGAAGTGTTCCATATAAGGATATCCCCGTCTTGGACCAAACCGAGCTTGGCGAGTTCATCAAGTACCACATTCATTTAGTCAACGGTGCTTTGGAAGATTACCTTCATTTTTTTTTCCAGAAGATTGCTAGCTAGCTTTTTTCTCATCCTTAGAATAATGTGGATAAATCAGAATACTAAAAGGGCTTGATTCCCTTTAACTGGCGTAGTAATTACCATTTTGTTCTTTTTAACATAATCTTTAAGGTCAGATGACTACAAGTGTACAGCATGTGACAAATCTTTGTATTATTCAACTTTTAATTGCTTAACAAATATTAGGCCTTTTTGGCAATGGAAGTGTCAGCAATATCTCCAAGAAGTAGAGATGCTTATACATATTTCCTAATTATTTTGATTTTTGTAAGATATTAATTTGATCTGATGCCAAATATATTTGAAAATATACTGAATAGCTGGATGTTGCCACTGGGGGGAAAGGTGGAATTGGTATCTTTATTGGTGTATGTGTGTCCAGTGCAATCTTTGGTGTCGCTGATGGTTTTGTAGAAGGTGGAATGGTTGGCGACCTCTCCTTAATGTGTCCTGAATTTATACAGGTATTTTTTTCATAATTTAATGATTTGTCTTACTATCAGTAGCCTTTATGGTTTTTCCACTAATTAGTTGGATCTTGCTGTAATTATGTGCTTATTTTGTAGTCATTTATGGCGGGTCTGGCCGCATCAGGAGTTTTGACATCAGCACTAAGGTGCATGACAAAAGCAGCTTTTGAAGATTCTAATGATGGCCTTCGAAAGGGTGCCCGTATGTGAACTAAAATATTATTAATTTTGTCATTGCAAATTTCACATTCCAATGTTCATAAAATTTTTCTGTTTGCAACTAAACATCAATTCAATTTAATTTAATTTAATTTTCTGTGGATTTACCCTTAATAAATTACAATTATTAAGAAATTGATGGTTTTAGCTTACTTTGTTTTAATTTTTTTTCCTTTTTCAGTTTTATTCTTTGCCATTACATGTTTCTTCGAGCTACTATGTTTCTTGCTGTATGCCTATGTATTTCCCAGAATACCCATTGTGAAGAATTACCGCATGAAGGCTGCATCTGAAGGATCTCTAACAGTAGCTGCTGATCTGGCTGCAGGTGGCATCAAGCATCGGTCTCAGATTGCGGTCGACTCTCACTCATATTTCATTTTACTTTTAATTAAGGGCACTGCCATAAACACCCTGCAGAATGTCAAAATATCACCAGAACCCTTAATATCATGCTACCTCTGTGACACATAGGTGTGATATACTTGGTCTGTAAGAAGAATTCATTTTTTCTGTACCATTTGGGCAAGTTATTTCACAAAATCCTTTGCTTTCTATCCCTGCACAAATG
This sequence comes from Rhynchospora pubera, assembly GCA_028095005.1. Classification (NCBI taxonomy): domain Eukaryota; kingdom Viridiplantae; phylum Streptophyta; class Magnoliopsida; order Poales; family Cyperaceae; genus Rhynchospora; species Rhynchospora pubera. The sequence continues at coordinate 81,504,874 of CM051462.1, read as the reverse complement.
TAGAAAGGAGAGTGTATTTGGGATTACGAAAGAAAATATGAGATGTTGGCCAAATTAAGGGAACTAATTTAGGCACCTCTTGAATTGACAAAATACCCCCAATCTGACCAAATACCCATGTTAATTGAGTACATTATTTAATTAATTACATTTTATATTCAATTAATATAGCATATGTTGTTCATTTTATAATCCTTCTAGCCCTTTTTATATACTTGTTGCATTCAAAAGAAGAACTTATTTTCTTCTCCTTAGCAAGGTTATGGATAAATTTTTATATTGACATTGCATACTTTGAAACCTTTTATACCAAGTACTGGTTTCTGTGCAGACGTCCTTAACAAACTGAGAATAATTGGGTGCACCCTTCTAGATTTATACTTCAATCTCAATGATTATTAAAATTTTCTGTTGAATTTTTATAGGATGAGGAGGGCCTAGGGCCTCCAGGACGTTTATCAACCAAAGATCTACTTCTTCAAAATATTGACCATGCAATATCACTTTATCTTATTTACGTGTTAACACTGTCTATATTTCCTGGATTCTTGTCAGAAGATACTGGGTCCCACAGCCTTGGTTCATGGTTAGTTCTTGTTTCTTTCATATACCTCTTCTCATTTGGGAAACAATCTTCTAGCATAATTTTTGACTTATCATTAAATAATTTCCTTATTTTATTTTGACTGTTTTTTTCTTGTGGAGAAATTTCTTAATTTTTATACTTTTCTTACACCTCTCAGGTATGCAATTGTACTGATTGCCATGTACAATGTGCTGGATCTAATTGGTAGATATCTGCCTATAATTATCACGTTAACTTCCAGAAAAGGAATTATGGCTGCGACTCTCTCCCGCTTCCTCCTAATTCCTGCATTTTATTTTACTGCAAAATATGGCAGCCAAGGCTGGATGATCTTTCTTACTTCTTTTCTCGGGTTGACCAATGGCTATCTCACTGTATGCATTTTTACAGAGGCACCTAAAGGATACAAGGTTGGTTCTCGTAACTGTAAAACAGTCATTTTTAATCCAGTTTTCTATGTAGTAGCACAAGTTCACATTAGAAAACACTGTAGCATACGGTCAACTTAAACTTCTAAACAGTCTGGTGGTGGCGCTATGAAGTATGTGGCAGTATAGACATGATTGGTGTATCATAGTACAGATATCGTCATCTTTCATATATATATATAGAGAGAGAGAGGTATAAGATCGGTCAGGTCACAATCATGTGAGGTCCAATCAGGTTTTCTGGTCGATTAGGTAAATTCAGTTTTGGATCATGTTGCTTTTGTCTCAGCTAACTCAAGTTAGGTTAATGGTCAGTTCAGATATTTCAGTCATTTTGGTTTTGTGGTTATTATTTTTTCAGTCACTTGTTTTATGGTTATTATTGTTTTTTTTTCAGAGTTCATAACCTCAAAATTTGATTTGGAATTGGTTGATTTTCCTGAAGTTGATCAATTTATTTATCAGGTCAATTTGAATTGACCTTCAGCTTGGTTTAAATAGTTCCTTTGTTTTATGGAAAATTGATTACTGTAAGATATTATTGGGGATTAGCCTGGTCATGTGATGTTTTGGGTTGGGCTTAATGATTTCAGAACTAAAAGGTCCAGTAAATAATAGTGTCAAGTCAGATTTGGCCTTCTCTAATTATTTATAATGGATACAGCGTAAAGTTAATTGTGGTACTACATCCTATCTGTACAATGGGTACTGAAATCAGCATTTGATGCGAACTTGAAGTAAATTGAATAAATGATGGTGATTATTTCATTTTGTAGGCACCGGAGCAAAATGCACTAGGTAATATCCTGGCACTGTGCCTGTTAGCAGGTATTTCCTCTGGAGTTGTGCTTGATTGGTTGTGGCTTATTGGCAAGGGATGGTGACACAACAAATTTTTTTTCTTTTAATTTAATGTTATACTCTATTATGTTTCTCTGTTGTTGGTAATATCACACGAGAAAGCCGTATATTGATGCTATAATGATGTTTTTTTTATTTTTTTTATTAAACTTACTGAGTAATGTAAATTTAGCCATAGTGAAAAGAAGCTCCTTCAAATGAAACCCCTCACACAGACATAGTGGTAGCTATTGTTTGAATTGCTTTTGGTATCAATCTGCACGCTTATTTTCTGTCGCAGCACCTGTGTGGGCTCATACACTGTTTTTATTGTGATGGTAATAAAAGTGTTGATCACCTATACATTGAGTGAATAGAACAAAACTGTTTGGAGTTGATTGTCGAACTTTCAAATAAGTTGTTGCCCCTGCAACCTTTTGGGGATACAGATGCTATTGTTAATTGTTTTAAGGGAATTAAAGAGAAAAACATTTTGGTTTAATCCACTTGGTTTGAAATATATATTTGTTTCTAAATGAATCTTCTAAAACCTGTAGTGGTTAGCGATTTTATCATTCTATAGTTCTTTACTGTCATAAGGAGCTTTTGCGGACAGTAGTAATGGCACCTCCAATTAATGAAGAACTTAGGATATACAGGCTTTTGGTACCTAATTGAAGGTTTTCTGGCTGACAGTAGTAATGACACCTCCAATTAACGAAAAACTTAGGATATACAGGCTTTTGGTACCTAATTGAAGGCTTGCTGAGAGAAGCAAGAGCAAGGGCATTTCTGGAAAAGATGTTGAGATAAATGTGTGATTTGTAGAATTGTAGTTTGAATGATGGTCTATTGTCTGTAAACTGTTGATTTAAAATTATGTTTTGATGTTGTGAGGGTTGTATATTTTGCCTAAGTAAATAGTGTTGATAAAGTTTGGGTTGCATATGTTGCCTAATTAGTTGTGGATCCTGATTGCAAGTTTGCTTCATACTGGTACATACTGTCTGGCTCTCCTGCCTTTTACTGAGACACAAGGATTTTATCTTGGCACTGGCAGCTAGGTATACGGATTAGTTTTAATTTTTTTTTTCTTTTCCTTTCTCTTTGGTGTGTATATTTACTACCTTTTTTTTAGTAATGAAAATTGAAACTTGCAGCTTTTTTTTGTGCCACTCTCTCAAATAAAAATTGGAAGATAAAAAAGTCAACCTTCCCATGTGCACTTCTTTTTTGTACTCAATTGTAGTTATTTTTACTTGGAAAACGCAACTTGTTAAGAAAAAAGGAGGCTAATAACTAAACAGCAGGATGTGGCATAATCTGACTCAACTAATCAACAACAGGGCTAGAACCTAGTTTCTGACATTTACCTAGATTTTGCTTTCATGTCATATGCCGCCACTGCAAAAATTGAGATACACAAAAGCAGATTGTAACAGAATGTACATTTTGTGAACAATGTGAAGTCTCATTAACCCGCCATACCAAGTGATGATTCTGAATCTGCCACAGAAGATCAAACATGTAGATGCAAAGAGTCATAACCGAGGGGCAGTTGCTTGTATCCGTGGAGAAAGAGAAGAAAAGGAGAACTGAAGAGGAGATTTGAGCAAAAGAAAAGACAATAAAAAGGAAAAAAAAAAAGATAAAAAGGAAAGGGGAAGATGGGGGAGCCAACAGCAGTTTACTCATCATCAATTGAGGAGTCTCTCATTAACTCCTCTAATCCATCTAATAATGATAAAGTGAAGACTAGAACAAGAATGGATCCCTTGCTATGGCATAAAGTTGCTGCCATTTTTGGTACTGCTCTTCGCCAATTTCTAATTTATTTCTTCAATTATCTTTCTAAGCTTCATTTACCTACAAAAGATTGCAATTTTTCATTGGTCAAATTGCTGCAAAATAAGCTCAAATGAAATATAAATGAAATAGGTATTGCTGGACTTGGCCTTGGGACATATGGCTTCCACATGTACCACCCTCAAGATACTTCTTTTAAACAGGTATTATATTACTAGTCTCTCTCTTTATGCCTGCCTTTATAGTTATCCATAAGAAATAATGAAAGAAAAAAATTGTTTAAGTTGGCTCTCTCTCTTCAATTTATGCCTTGTTAACATATATTTGGAGACCATTGCAGGTGTGGCAAATTGCAAATTTGTACCATCTGACACACACAGCGGCCTTAGTCGGAGCTCCGTTGACCAGACGACCACATATTGTTAGTCTCCTTTTTAAGTCTTTCTCTAATTTATGTTACAGTTAGTTTGAAGTGTTCTAAATTTGTGTCATTTCTTGTTGCAGTTTGGAGTGCTTCTGGCCATTGGGATATTGCTTTTTTCTGGGGGGTAGGTTTGAATTTTTCTGTTCTTCAATTGATTTGTTTCTACATATATCTAAGCTTTTAGCTCGAAGACTGCTCAGAATTGAAAACAACACCTGTATTAATTTAGAAAGAACAGGTCTGTAAAATCTTTATATATATGAAATCTTGGTCATAGATTATATTTTTGTCTCTTATGTCCAGTCAATCTGAAAATTCTACCTTGATCTTAGGTTAAGATTGCATGATATATACTTTACACCTCACCCTGACAAGTCAACCCTTGTGTGTTCTTTTCCAAACGTAGAAGGTAGAACAAATAGATTACTTCTGGTTAGCAACTTTTGTTCGTAAATGCATTCTTGTCTGGTAGAACAAATAGATTACTTCTGGTTAGCAACTTTTGTTCGTAAATGCATTATTGTCAATTTGTGCAGATGTTATACAGCCGCCTATTTTGAGAACAAAAAGTACTCTTTGTCAGCTCCATTCGGTGGTTTTGCATTTGTGGCTGGCTGGGCAAGTTTGCTTTTCTGATCAAACTAAAAAAACAATGCCTAATCCAATCAACATGTTTTCTTCACAACTGAGGAAATGCACTTGACAGTTTCGGTCAAAAGTCCTACTCCTGTATAAAATCTGCCTTGTATAGAAATAATTTTTGTTGCAATGTGTTTCTTTCAATCGTAACATATGCAACTTTATAATAATACAATAATGTTCAGTGAAACCGTGCTTTTACGTTTGCATTGTTAGTAGAAGTTTATCTGGATTATAAATGTGTTTATTTAGGTTTATAGCTGATGCAACTGTGTCTTATAATTAAGTTCAGTAAATAATATGACCCTGTGTACAATTTGACCTTTAGCAAGTACTCATAAACTTGCTCCAATTGATAAGGTTAGCACATAACACATGCTTGTGGTTAAAAATTTGAGGTAAAACCACAAAAAAGTTTCTTATTAGTTTTCGTCGCACATTAAAAGTTATCTCAAGACAGCAGCATCTCATTCCATTAAAAGTAAAATGCCTCTTAACTTCATTTCCGTAAACTCTCCAGCCTAAAGAATTCGTAATTTCTTATTGGCAACAAATTAATCATATCACCCCGCAAACATAACAATTCAATAAACAAAAAAAATGAAAAATACTTTATTTACAACTTTGGAAGCACGATGGTAGACTTGACTAAAACCTAGCTTACATGCAAAATCAGCACCTAATTACAGAGCACAGACTATATTAATTTCTTATTTCAACATGGTTTGCATCCCACCAATATTTCGACAAGAGGAAATTGCTCTACAATAATACTAATCATACAAGGAAATCGCTCTACAATCAACACTAACTATGTCACAGCAATTACTAAAGAGAGGAAGGGAGGGCGAAAGGGAAGGGGAGAGATTAAAATAGATTAAAAAGAAAAGGAAATCAAAATGTATACTCCAACCCATCTAGCAATAAATTGTGCCTTTGCTGTACTTCCTCTGGTTCTATTTTCTGGCTTTTGATTTTGATATGGCTTATATGGGAAGCATCTTTTGGAGCTAAGCCAGAAGTACTGCCACGGTAGTTGAGTTGGTGGTGGTATGGACAATAGGAGAGCCCTTCAACTGCTGGATTTGGGCACTGCCATCCCTTACCATTGGTACGCCGGCAAAGAATCTTGCTAGGGTCTGGCTGTTGTATGGTCTTTGTACGACTGGCTCGAGGTGTACCTTTTGTCTTAGAAGGTGGCCGGTTATAGTTGAGGTGGTGGTGATAGGGGCAATAGGAGAGACCAGGAAGAGCTTGCTCAGTGCACCGCCACTCCTTACCATTGGATCGTTTACATCTGTACTCATCTGGTACTGGCAGTCCACCAAAAATTGTGTCTGAGATACTGAGTTCATCTGCATTCATTTCTGACACTATGCCATTGCTTGATAACAGATCTGTGATGCTCGACTCTGAAATGTTGAAAATTAAGCATTTAGATAATAAGAAAGAGTAACTTTTGCAAATTACATCAATATCATATTTACAACTAACACAAAATAATCGAAATAGTTGCTAGTTGCTACCGTTAGATTGTGTAGCAAAGGAAACTAACAAGTTAAATTTTAACATTCTAGGCCCTGCAAGGAGGACCATTTTCCTCAATTTCAACCCCAAGCAAAATCAAGCCAGGCAGTAAATGTATAAAAACTAAAACAAAGTGGCCTCAAAATATTTGTATCTCTATTCCAAATACAAAAAAAAAAAAGAAATCTATTCAATTTTTCAAAATTAATCTGAATTCCAAATACTTAGCCAAGTCTTAGCTTAAATCCACCAAAGGGAGTTATGCCAACTAAATCAAGAATATATATAGAGACAAACAAGATCTAGACAGACAGAGAAGATCATTAACAAGTACTACAATGTTATGCATTGGTGGATTTAAGCTTTGTTTCTGATACAAATGCATAATGTTTCAACATTGTACAAACTGGGTATCAGACAAATTTACTCGAGTTAATGCAACAACAGAAGGCCGTCAATACATTTCCTAAAAAGACATTGAGAGAACCTTACCATTAATTGGCCGGCAACGCACTGGTACCGCATCATATATCGGGTCTGAGAGGCAGGATTCATCTCCAGTAATGTTCAACAATGTCATGTCCTTATTGGATTGAATATTTGGTGAACCCATCTCTGCACAATGAGAGAAACATTGCAATTAACAAGGGAGAAACATAAGACTGTACATGATAATATCAGTACTTTTGCTAATTCAGACTTCAATTGGTACTAACAAGATGCATGCGTTTTAAAAAATTACAGCTTTGCAATAGAACTAAGAAGCTCATTCATGGGGAAAAAAAAATCTGAAAGAATGACCCTAATTTACACTAATGGTTTATTGCGCACAGTGAAATTAATTAGGCCTGAATAACCATTGGAAGAAAGATCCTAATTTACACTAAAGGCTTATCCTAATTCACACTATAGTAACTCATCTCTTAGCAAACATAATAACACATTAATTATTTCACACTTGTCAAAATTCGCCCAGTTCTAAATTTCTAACCATGAATGCCCATCAAATCCTCCTTCCTCCGTCTCCTTCGCCTCTTCACCAGAGAACCATCGTCTCCAAACAAACCAGCAGCGCAATCTCCCACGAGATCGGCCTTGTCAATGCCATCGCGACTCAGACCAGGGCTACCAGCGACCTTTCTCCGAGAAGGTCGGCGACCGGAGGAGGCGGAGGAGGGAGAAGGTCGGTGGTAGTTGAGGCGGTGGTGGTAGGCGCAGTAGGAGAGGTCGGGAAGGGCTTGTTCGGAGCAACGCCAGTCCTTTCCGTTGGATCTCCGACAACGGAGGTCGTCTGGAAGAGGCGGCCCGTCCGCCGGAGTAGATCGCCGGCGCATCGCCGGAGTGAGAGAGAGAGAGGTTTTGTCTTTTTGTTTTTATTTATTAGTTTTTAGTGCGAGTGGGGAAGAACTGAAAAAGTCTAATCACGAGAAATGTGTTCGTTAGTTAGAGCGAATTATTGGAGAGAAAACAAGAGCTTAAATGGGCTTTTTTTTTTATATATATATAAATAGGGCTAGTTTAGCCCAAAGATCATAAAATGCTTAAAGAGTTGTCAATTTTTGGAAATTGCTTATTGCTATTTGTAATTTTACAACGAACAAAATGAACAATAAAAAAAATAAACATATAAATAATATAAATAATCAAAGTGAACACATACAAACAAATAAGTTAACTATTTAATTATTTATGCATATAAAAATTTGAACAAGCGATGACAAACTTATTTGTTTATATGTGTTTATTTTTATCATCTAAAATATTCATTTTGTTTATTTTTTGTTCACTTTGTTCAAACGATGACGACTAGTCACAATTATCATTTTTGTGATTTTTTTTTATTTCTCAATTGCTTTGGGTTAATTAACAACTTCTTTGCTAAGAAAATTCGTTTGCATTAATAGTTTCGATACTATCTTTTTCGATTTAGTTCAAATAAATTTGCATGCAAGTCCATGTCTCTCAATTTTGACAACAATGTGATATTAAATTCAGATAGATTTGTTTGATCAATATATAATATAACTTATATTTTCACACAAAATAAATTCATGTGCAAGTACATGATAATATTTAGATATATCAGTCCACTTTTATAATTATTATATGGCTTAAAAGTGTGATTCTAATTATTTAAAATGGAAACGACGAAAATCGTCGCATGTTTTGTTTCTAATAAAAGTTTTTTAGTATCAACATATTATTTTGTTGTTAAAACTATCTTTATCACATAAGACGAAATTTAATGGAAATTGATTACTGCCATCTGCAGTTTTGCCATCCCTGCCATCGCTAATTATAAAGTGAACATATACAACAGACAAAGTGAACACATATATACATGCAAAATTCTGAACAAATGATGACAACACTTATTTGTTTGTAAGTGTTCACTTAAATCATCTATATGTTCATCTTGTTTACAATATATGTTCACTTTATATTTAGCGATGACAGAAATTACAAAACTGCAGATGTTCCTGCCGGAATTCACAGAAATTACAAAACTACAGATGTTCCTGCCGGAATTCACACCAGACTCCTATTTATCATTCCTGAAATTTAATACAAACTACTACATATAATTTACGGCTGATAGCCCAAGTGTTTCCTTTCACATTTCCATAGGGCCCAATAAAAATGTCTGTTCCTGAACAGGCCACGTATTAAGCATGTTGTCGTGTCGCTGCCCCAAATCTCTCCTCCGAATTCCGATCATCCAAAACCAAATCGGTCAAATTTCTACACCAATCGCCCTACCTCCGACCAATCACCACCCTCCCTCCGGTGGGTCCCCACCCCATCACTCAAGCGTGTCCTCGCCTGCACCGATCTCGGCGTGTCGGGTCCAGAAAACTCGCGCCAAAATCGGACCCACCTCAGGTCCCGATTTTTAAGGTATGATTTTTTGTGAACAAACATTTGTGCGTGCGTGCGTGTGTGGGTGGGTGGGTGGGTGTGTTGGTGTTGGTGTGGCATGACTTGCTGCTAACTAGACAAATGTGACTCTGTGTTATCATTTGTAAGCACTAACTGGAGTGATTGATATGGTGGGTCACTCGTTTGGAGTTAGTACTAACTATTGACAACCAAGTTTTATCACCTTATGTTATTCCTAATAAACTCTTATGGGTACAGCTGAACTATGCATTTTATCACTCTACTTGTTATGTTCGTCGTATGAATGTTTCTTTTGTTTTGTTAATAGGTGAGAAATGGGACACAGGATTATGTCATTTGAAACATTTACTGACAAGCCTGAATCAGGTAATCAAAGAGTACAACGAATATTATATCTTAAAGTCTAGGAGAAAAAAAGATTTAAAGCCTATTTCTTCTCTTTGTATAGAGTGCAATAAGAGACTTAGTTCTGAGAACTTTTCATTCGACGATGCAAACAAGCGGCCGAAACAAGACTATGTTCCCTCTGATGGCCCTTTCTTCTCAGGTTTTTGTCTCTTCGTTATCTAATTTGAAGTGCATGGCTTATGTTGGTCATTTCTGGTCAGTAGTTGGTGTGTATAGAATTGGGCGATGCGTGTTTTATCTTGCAGCCTTATTAGAAAATTTAAGTGCCAGTTTATACCAGAAGCATAGTTCAGTAATACACTGACACAGATTGAGCCAGTGCTTGTACTGATTTGGCTGTAAGGCAGTGCCTATTATGCAGGTTCCTCTGGGCTGATAGACAGGAGAAATCTGTTACCATATATACAATGTATATTACAATATTTCAATAATTTATTTTCTGGTTTAGAACTCTACCAAAACTCCTTTGCTTGCCCTGAACAACTTTAGGCATGTTACTGGTGATATCTCACATTGCCAATTTTGTAAAGTTTGTATTGTGAAAAATCTCTCTCTCTCTCTCTCTCCTCTCTTTTCAGTTAACCCCAATGCATTTCTTTGTGCTTCCGGCGACTTGGATTCCAGCTCGCCTTGGTTTACGAGCAAACCATCTAGGGAAGTGATACCGGACTATTTACCTGTACATTTTGATAATTGTGAAAAAGCATCACAATTTAATTCAAGAGAGCAGAATTTCTTCCCTATTTACGGATATGTCCCTCGCAAGGCTGTCCCAGTAGGCCTGAACCACCAAGCTGACTTACCGGAGTTGAATGCTCCAGACTCCATAGAAGATGATTCTGACAAATGGATCCAGACCTGCCTTTCACCAAATCCTGATATGGACTCAGTAGCGGATAATGAAGAATGTGATTGTGTGGATATGCGGTCTGTCAGATGCATCAGGCAGCATATAACTGAGAAGAGGGAAAACCTGAAGAACAAACTAGGAATGGAGAAGTTCATGCAGTTAGGGTTTGGTGATATGGGGGAGGAAGTAGCTGTAACGTGGGATCCGCAGGATGAAAAACTGTTTGCTGAAGTGGTACGATCTAACCCATCTTCTTTTACGAAAAATTTTTGGGACATTCTGCCTCTTGCATTTCCAGATAAATGCAAGCGTGACTTTGTGAGCTACTATTTCAATGTGTATATGTTAAGGAAACGGGCAGGACAGAATCGATCAGACCCTTTGTACATTGACAGTGATGATGATGAGTGGGAAGGCTCAGAAGACAGGTATGAATATGACGACGCAGTTGAGATGGATGAGGAAGGAGAGGATGGTGAAGAAAGAGAAGAAGAGGAAGAAGGTGATGAAGATGATGAACTGGAAGAAGAAGGTGGATCAGGTTTGGAGTCACCCATTGATCACTCTAACAACCACACATGTCAGGGAGATGATCTAGGCTTAGGTTCAGATGTGGTTGAAGAGTCACATGAGACTCGGGATGGGAAAGAGGATGTGTTCTCGGAAAAGATTGATGGGTCAAGAGGTCTAGGGACCCGGGTAGAAATAGGGTTAGGGTTCGACGTACAGGATGATTCATGCACTTCTTTTGATGTGCAACATAATCAATTGGCTTGGGATATTGGGTTTGACAAGGCAAAAATTGATGAGTTGTTGCCAACATGTAATGTTATTGAAGAAGTGTTTGGGGAGGGATCATGCGAAAAATAATTGGATTTTTTTGTTGATTTCCTTTTTGGAGGAGATTTTGGTGCGCGATCCGTGTGGACATGCCTCGCCTGTATACTAGTGGTCTTTATTTAGATTTTTTTTTTTTTACCATTTGAGGCTTTATTCTTACTCTCAAGTTATGGGTTTGAGTGGCTTTCTAGTTGATCGACCCTTGTTGTACTTATTGAAACTATGTTGAACTGATAAGTAAATGTGGCTTTTTCTTATTATCATTTTTTGTTCTTAATTTAATTTGTGTTTGCAATCCCCTGTAGAATGGGGTAACCTTCCAGGCCATATGTCACTGGTACTCGCTATCAAATGATGATTTGGGCCTGATTAATTTGCTATAAACCATTAGCTATATTAGGATCATTTTAAGTCTTTCAGATTCCTTCCTTCAATGAGCTTCTTTGTTATTATGAGCTGTTACTTTGCCAGGGAGATCTGGTTTATTTCCAACCAATAGGAAATTACAAATTCTTTAAACTAGAGCGTACGGTTATGAAATGAGAGGCATTTCATTTTTAATAGGGTGGGAAGGAGATGCCTCTGTGTTGGGATAATAGTATGAATTTGTGAATTTTTGGATATGGGATGAACATTTGGAAGAAATTTATGCTGGTTTCACCTGAAACTAAATTGGAGCTGTAAAAAATAAATGCATTGGCTTACGGACCTTTTTAAGTTCGGTAAGAAAAGTAAACTTCAGGCAGCGACAAATGCAAAACTCACTAATGGAACAGCCCAAGAATACTTTCTCAAAACAACCAGTTCAGCAGCTGCGTAGCATTTGCACAAATCGACTGGAATGTATTTTTGAACAAAATTTGTTAACTGGAAATTATTTATTTATTGAAATTTCATCTAAGGTCAAGGTAGAAATTGTTCTGTGATATCAACCAGAGAGACCCTGAACCCAAACAAAGAGAATCCTTCACAAGTCCACAAACACATAAGCATCAAAAGTGTTTCTCAAAATTACAAACATGTATTCTTTATTGTAACTCTTATAGTCAGTACCACTATCTGCAATCATATCCAAAAAGGCCATAAAATGGCATCTAACTTCTGTACTCAGAAACACTATCTCTGACTCTAATTATATTCAAAAAGCCATAACAAATGGAATCTAAAGTCTGAACAGTCAACAAGCACATGACTGATACCAGTAGAAAAACCAAGTAGTATAGTAATTACTTTCAGTTAAACTCTCTTTGGCGAGCCTCTATCTCTTCAATTGCAGAATCAATTATGCCTTTGCACTTCATCAAAAGGACCTCTTCTCTGTCAAGAAGTATGTTAACTTCTTTCCCATCACCTGAAGACTCAGCAGATACAACCTTAACTTCCTCAAGTTCACCATGACAGTTTCCCTTTTTAGCCCGGTTAATATCACTAATTTCGAACAACACACTTTGAAGAAACTTTATGGCAGCCAAAGCAGCCTCATTCTCTGTTTGCCCATAGAACTTGTAGACTTCAGAGGAATTACCCTTTTTGCTGTTGCAAACCCCAATTTCAACTGTCACTTTTGTCTGCTGTAGAATGTAGATGGGATCCATAAGACACAGATTCTTGGTTAGTCCCAGAAGAATACCTTTAGGAGTGAAGTTTACTTTACCAATTCCTGCATTTGAGTAACAAAAAGAGATTAGCAGATGGAGTACTGAATAGTAAAATGCACACATGAAAACATGGTTGAAATGGAAAGCATCAAGAATGCTTCCAAATGCATTTTAAGGATGTTACCTTTTTGATCTTGAACCTTAATCTCATGGAACAAATGCTTCCAAGATCAAGAATGGCTAATTGGATCAAATTTCATCATTTTTCACAGTCATGTTATACATTAGTAGAGATCAGATTTCAAATATCAGATATCAGAAGTACAAATTATTTATGAAGAGATTCCATACCTATTTACATCGCATTTTTCAAACTATTGCATGCTTATCATGTACAATTCTTCAAAGTTCAAACTCAATCTGATCCGAGTCGTAATGCATCAAATTTGTACTTAAAAAAATGTTAAACAACAAGGAACCTTGATTCTTCTTGGCCACTCCACGGAGAGCAGCCACTACCAGAGAAGACGAAGCCTTCTCTTTCTCCTCCTCCATCTTCTTCCCTATTAGTAAACCTCCGATGCCAGGATCGTCTGAGGCAACGGCATTAGTGCGCACTGCCTTAGACTTGGAGGAGTGAGAAAGAAACTTCTTCTTGTCGTCGAGACGGAGGTGGTGAGAGCAGAGGCGGGCCCCAGGCTCGGCTTTGAAGCGGCATCGCCACCCCTGTCCGTTGTTCCGGAAGCAGCGGAGATCGTCTGACACTGGAATTGCATCAGTCGCCATGGATTCTTCTCGCACCATCTCAGTCTCAGCTTGAGAGAATAGAAATAGAGTGGGTTTAGTTTAGTATTTATAACTGTGGAGAATTTCAATTTATGTTGACTCGTTTGTCGTTTCTCGCTGGGTCTGTAACTGTTTTGACCTTTGACCGGGTTCGGATATTATTGTCAAAACTGAATTGTTACCCGCAACCGCAAGATGTTATCATATTTCATATTTTATTGTTTGGATCATTGGAATGTCAATTACCATGAAATTTATATATTCGATGTAAATTAGAGTGAAAGGATGAAACCGTATAAGACAACAAGCCGTGGTCGGTCGATTATATTATGTAATGTAACTTAAAAATAGTTTGATTTGTAACATCTGTTACTTAATTTGATATATATAATAATTAGTTATTTCTTTAAGTATAAATATTGAGAACTTTGATCAAAATATATTATAAAATATAATTGATTTATGTGGAACTTGATTGTTGCTCATATAATAATCATCTAATAAATAAAACCTTAACAAATAATAATAAAAAAAATTGGCGGTTCGCCTAGATCTGCGCACTCCGACTACCACTGACACTCTCTTCTCTTCTCCTCTCTTTCTCTTTCCCCAAATAAGAAACAAAACAAATCGATGCAAAAATCTCTTCCGAGTTCTGATCATCAAACCCCACGCCAATGCCAATGCCAATGGCGAAACCTCCTCCTTCCTCTCTCTCCCACGCTCGCACTCCGCTCCTCACGCGCCGCTTCGTCCTCCTTGCCTCCGTCATCGCCGTCTCGCTTTCTCTCGGCTTCTTCCTCTGTCGCTCCGCCGCCTCCTGCAACCCCACTGCCACGTCCGATGCCTCCATCCAACACGAGACCGTTCCCAAGCTGGTACTGGTTCCGACAGTTCACGATCGGAGCGGAAACCCTCTCCAGTTTATGCGCAACAAGTTGGTTCTCCTCGTCTCCCACGAGCTCTCACTCTCTGGTAATTATTAATTCGCTTTTTTGAGAGTGAAATTCTAAGTGTTGATGCTATTTATTTCTATCATTATCGTTATTTGGTGGTAATTTGTTTGCATTTTTACTACCACCGGTTAGTTAACCTGAGATGTATACATTAAATTAAAATGTGCATTTTACATTTGTAAATTAGGTTGTAATTTATGCAATATAGTATATTATTAGTATTTATTATTGAGTTCTGGACTCCTGGTTCAAGTAAATTCTTGTCATTTGTTGTAGGTGGGCCCCTTTTACTGATGGAACTCGCCTTTTTGCTAAGAGGAGTCAATACCAAAGTGGTATGGATCACCTACCCCAAAACTGACGAGGCAAATGATGTCACGAACCGGCTGGAGCATAAGATGCTCAACCATGGAGTTGAGGTGAACCTTTTTTCCTCCAAACTATTCCTTTTCTTACATTCCTATCATGCTTGCATTAAAATTAGTTAACATATTCAGTGACTCTGTGTCTGTCTGTTGGTCTCGTACTTCTGGCAGCTTCTAAATGCTAAGAGCCAAGAAGCAATCGACGTGGCACTGAAAAGTGATCTGGTAATTTTAAACACAGCTGTCGCTGGGAAATGGTTGGATGGTGTATTGAAAGAAAAGGTTCACAAGGTGTTGCCGAAGGTGCTGTGGTGGATTCATGAGATGAGAGGTCATTATTTTAAGTTAGACTATGTGAAGCATCTTCCATATGTTGCCGGCGCCATGATTGATTCTTATGTAACTGCTGCCTATTGGAAGAACCGCACCAGTGAACGTCTTAAGTATGTATAGTTCCTGCAAATTTTGCATATTTTTTTCGTTAAATTGCTATAAGCAGCATCTCATATCAACTAAATAGCTTTTTTTTTATGGTTAATTTATGGAACTTAGCTTTGGCTGTATTTGATTGTCATTTCCTTATATCACCAGCTAATCATTATGATAGCAAGGTTTTTTATTGCCATAAACTTTTCTAAGCTTCTGTGTACTGTTTCCATCTTAACATTTGATGATTCTTGAAGATTATGGAGACTCTGGTGATCATACAATTAAGGAGCATTTTACCATATCGCTTTTTTCACATATTTTGGGGTCAAATTTTGTCTTCCTTGGATGCGAAATGTTTGATGTTGGGTAGGTCTGGTAGCAGTGTGTACCAGTTTGTATTAAGGCTGCCACTCTGTGCATGCTATTTACTTATATTATGGCTTGCGACATAAACTAAGTCATTTGTGGAATTGTTGCAACTTTATGTTTGGCCGTACTAATTTTATAAAATCATTGGTTATATATGTAATGCGAGGACTGAAGAATAGAGATGCCAAAGACACACGTGGTACACCTTGGAAATAGCAAAGAGTTGATGAAGGTAGCTGAAGGCGAGATCTCTGCTTTGAGAGAACATGTGCGCCATCAAGACCTTCATGTTGGCAAGGAAGACATTCTCTTTGCTTTAATTAACAGTAAGCCCTTTATTGTTACAGTATATCCTTTTGATTTTTGGTATTATATATTGCAAACAATTGTTGCTGTTTGTTAAGCTCTTACTTATTTGTGTCTCATTACCTCTTTAAACATATATTGAAACTATGCAGGTGTGTCAAGGGGAAAAGGCCAAGATCTATTTCTGCAAGCCTTCTACCAGATGCTTCAAATCATAAAGTCTCAGAAGATAAAGGTGCCACCACTGCATGCTGTCATAGTAGGAAGTGATATGAATGCACAGACCAAATTTGAATTGGAATTACGCAACTTTGTCTCAAGAAAGGGAATTCAAGACAGGGTCCATTTTGTAAATAAAACAATGAATGTTACACCTTACCTTGCTGCCATTGATGTGCTTGTTCAGAACTCTCAAGTATGTATCTTTATATTTACCTTTTTGTCTGACCTTCATCACGGGTTGGGTATGGGGTTAGTTTGCGTTGGGTTGACATTGTATAATTAATTTTGTTTTCTGTGTCAGACCTAACCAACATCTGGTTGATATGGTCTGGTCAAACCGACGAAACCCAATATGTGAAAGTTTGAAAGGTAGCTTTTATAGGTAATGTTGACGTCAGAAAATTTAAGGAAAAAAATAAATTGTTAACACAAGTGACCAATGATATTACCACCTGGAAAAGATATTGTTCTTACCAGTGCCCAGTGATATTAATGCCATCTTTAAGAGGATTTTTATTTACTGTCTCTTTTTTAGCAGAGTTTCAGAGAAGTGAGTTGGTTGGTTGAAATGCTTGGTTTTGTAGTAAAAGTTTGGGTTTAAATCTCAGTTGACTGCTTATTTTGTTTTCTGGAATTTCCATTTGAACCAACCAAAATATCGAAACCCTAGCAAACTGTGTAAACCTGTACCTGACCTGATTTGCAGTGGGTTAAAAAAAATTGACCTGGAACTGATGGTGTATTTTAAGATAGGTTAGTTTTAACTCCATCAGTTCCTAATCTATCTTAAAATAGATTAGGAACTGATGGAGTTAAAAGTGGTCCAGGTCAATATTAGATGGTTGGGTTTGGTCATGCATCGTTAACACATATCATGGTTTACACTTTATGAAGATAAAATGAAGGACTTGAGATTGAGACAGTTCTTACCCAAACTTGGTACTTGGTATGCTACCCTGATCATACATGCCTTGATAGAAAATGGCTTTAATTTTCATTTTTGGATCAACAAAATGACTCAGGTCCTAAATTGCATCTGTAGAAAAATTGGTTGTTGATTTCCTTTTTTCCCCTCCTCTGTCTGGTAGGCACGTGGAGAGTGTTTTGGGCGCATTACTATCGAAGCTATGGCCTTCCATCTTCCTGTGTTGGTGAGCACCAGTGCACCACTATCCCATGTCTCCACTATATACAACAATCAAGTAAAGAAAATGAGTTAAAATATAAACACAGGTCTGCTTACATTTATACTTGAATCACTTGTATTAGGGTACTGCAGCTGGAGGTACGACTGAGATAGTTGTGGATGGTACGACAGGTCTGTTGCACTCACCTGGGAAGGAAGGTATCATGCCTTTGGCAAGAAACATGGTTGACTTAGCAACCCATGTGGAGAGAAGAGTAAGAATGGGTCGAAAAGGGTATGAGAGGGTTAAAGAGCGCTTCATGGAGCACCATATGGCCGACCGAATAGCAGATGTACTAAAACAAGTCTTGACAACATCTAAGGAACTTTCATAATATATTAACTTTTTGTTATTGTTTGTAGGTTAGTTGATATGTATGTTATTTGGATTTGTTTTGTTTTTCCCTTTTTTTTTGTACTTTCTAAGTCGTTTCCTCGACCTTCATTTTTTTGGGTAATGGAGGGGATTCAATTAATCATGCCCCAAATGATAAATGATGTTCGTCAATTCTGTAAGATGTGTGTTTGTCTTGATTTCTGGTGATCTTTGGAGTTGGGATCTACCACATTGTGCGAGAGAGACGAGAGACCCAGAAGTCTTCCGATGAAGTTGAATGACACTTATTTGTGATGTATATTTAAGCAGGAGCATTGTCATAACTAACTCATAAGCTGTCTTAAATTAAATAAATTAAGTAAACCTGATAAATCACAAGGCATAAATTTTCATAACATAAAGACAGACAAAGTTAAAAAACAACACTTATATGAACGAAATATGCAGTATATAGGACCAACCAGAAAACCAACAAACATAGCTTCATAGAAACAACTTTAATAAATAAATAAATAAATCATTTATTAAGTCCAACTTAAAAATAAACTAACATAGCTTCACAGGAGCAACTTTAATTAGTAAAAAATAATTGATTAGCCTATCTAGAGATTGCTGGAAGAACTAATTTTATTTCTCAAATAGTAAAAATATACATCTTAAACTAGGTTTGGCGTAAACCACTCGTGCGGTCGTGCCCATCAGGCGGTTCGCGTTGCAATCATGAGAAAGAGAATGTAATTATTTTGGTAAAAATACCAGTAAAGTAGTAAACAAAGATCACCAAGGACCAAGGTAAATTTGTAATTCTTGATTTAAAGATCAATACCTCTCTCTACGCTCTTTCTCTCAGCAATCATGAGAAAATGAAGGAGTAATTCACAGGTTTAGGACCCGGCCACAGTCCTTTATTATGGGCAAATCATAATATTCATGACCTAATTTTTCCTACAGCAATCATGAGAAAGAGAATGTAATGATTTTGGTAAGAATACCAGTAAACAAAGATCACCAAGGACCAAAGTAAATTTGTAATTCTTGATTTTGCAGTGGAGTTTTGTACCAGGAAAGCTCTATTTATTTTTTCTCAAAGACAGCCCTTAAATGGTGACTTGAGGGTATACAAAAATTAGTCTTCCATTGTTATGTTTTTTAATTGCAAGCTTAAAATTAAATTGACAGCCATTTAAGGTGCTAAATGGGGGAGAGTCGGCACTGACAGCAGAATCAACTGCTAGTTTGGGAGCATATTGGGCTGCTGGTTATAAATTCCCATGAGACAATGAAACGAAGGACATGCTTGTTTCAACTAAAAACTCTACTTGGAATACAAAGAAGATGCCACACATGTGACATGTTCATTAAGTCATACAAAGAGATGCAACAAATAAAGATGCCACGCATGTTTATTAAGACCTACAAAGAGATGCAAGTATGCAACAAATAATAAATTGTCTGCCGCATATTGCATGCCTACAAGTTCTTGATGTTCCTTGCATGGCAGAGAATTAGCTTTCTTTTTATGCTTCAAGTAGATCATCGATCATACGATTCAGATCCTTATGTGAGCTCCCACCTTCAATAGTTGCTTCATTTGACATTCTGACCATTTCAGCTAGCTTGGCACGAGCCATCTCGCCCAGCCCACCGGGCACCATAAATCAGGACACCACTTCGGAAATGAATTCAGATCTGGTGCCGCGCGGCACACCGTGTAGCGCGGCATCGTAGCCGTCTGATCAAGATTCAATGGACAAGGGAGCTCCGTGCATGTAACCTAGATTGATAGGCCCGTAAAAAATGAACCGTCCGATTAAAATCAGACAGCTCGTACGCGCGCTACACGGTGTCCCGCGCTACACGGGATTCGGGTCCCTTCGGAAATCGCTTCTTTCGGCACCTTCCCACACCCTCACGGGCCTCACTTCGTAGTGCGAATAATCCAATTACAAGAAAGGTTACAGGCAAGCATTTAACTTATGAAAAATCGTTATTTGGTATAAATCAAATTAAATTTATGCAGAAAATAAAGTTCTCAATTTCAAAAAGACTAGTCAGGTAAAATAAATCCCTCACCTCATATAATATCTTCTTATGTAAATTATCAAAAAATATAGATATAACTAATTAATAATTGAAAGTTTTAAATTGAAGAATCAATACTTAGTTACTTACTCATCATAAAAAATTAGAAATTATTAATGTAGTATATTGTCTCAGTTAAATTTACCAATCAAATTGTCTTATTGGTTATTAACATATTAATTGGATATTATAATCATATATTTTCTCATTATATATTATAAATTATATATTATATATATAACGGTATGGGTAAATAACGGTTATGAAATAGCCTTATCCTTACCCTTACCCAATAAATTAACGAAATTTTTTTCCTCATACCCATATCTGATAACTTAACGAAAATAAAACCTTATCCATATCCGTCTTATCGAATACGATACGGGTAGGATAAACGGTTAAAAGGGTACCGTTGACAGCTCTAATTTTCAAAAATCAATTTCTTATTTTTTTTTAAAGATTTAGACGAGCTTTAAATTTTAGCATCTTCAGAAACTAATTATCAAAATCTAAACAACATTTTAATAATTTTATATTTTTAATTTAACGAGTAAATTAAATTTGATTTCAATAAACCCGTTCATATTGTCAGATTCACAATTTCAATCAGAAAACAATTCAACGCATCAGATCTAATTTACACTACCATCTGTTATAAAATTGGAGTATTAGATATTATGTCATCTAATCAATGAATGTTGCACAGAAGAAGGAAGAGCCGAAAGCAACAAATCATCTGGTACTACAGGAACAACGCTGTTTGCTGTTGCGTCGTATTATCTGGCATGAACCCACTGCCCACTGGCCACCGAATTATTGGGCTCTTAACTCTCTCACCCACTTCAAATTAAATGGAGCCCACTGAATAATTAAACACAGGGGATCCGAAGCCACCAACAATCGAAAATTTTCAATGTATGAACTAGGGGTGGGCAAAAAAATCGTAACTCATGAATTACTCGAACTCGCCTTGAAAAAAATTCGGATATAACTCGAGTTAGTAGAAATCGAGTTGCCACAACTCGAGTTAGGACCAACTCGAAATGAAATGACGTGATTTTGAGTTGGACCCAACTCGATCGGTTCTAACTCGAGTAATCAGTGCAGCCCAAAAAAATAATCCCAACTCAAGTGCATCAAAGTGTAGCGGCCAAAAATTACTCCCAGACGTTTCGACTTAGTGTACCAATGTACTACACATTAATATCTCAAACTAAGCTTAGTTTTTGTGTGTTTTGTGATGAATAATAAGCATTGTATCAGCGTACTACACAATAATATATTAGTCTTGTATGATAGCTAAATCTAATTTCGAGTAGAAATATCAAGTCATGAGTTAACTCGAGTTGTCATGAGTTGATTTCGAGTTAGTCGAGTGAACTCGAAAGTGTCTCACGATCAAGTCACGAGTTAACTCGAAATGTAACGACTTGATTTCGAGTTGATACTAACTCGATCGTAACTCGAGTCGAAACCACCCCTAGTATGAACTAATTTAAGTAATGGTACGATTTTATTAGTAGTCTTCGGATTTGCGAAAATAGAAACGGGTCCATAAATTTCCATTCCTAGCAATGAGGGAAAGTACATGAGCTGATCATGAGCCAACCCAAAATCAGATTTTCTTTTTATCTTTTTACCTTCACAATCAGCCAGTCTTTCCAAAATTAGAGTTTTGACCATTTTATAAAAAAATTTTTTTGAAGAAAAACAAGGGTCAAGCCCCTGCCTTATATTTATATTAATAAAATAAAGTATAAGAGTTTACAAAGTTTAGCAAGAAGCTAAACTTAACAAAACAGAAAAAAAACACTAAAAAGAAAATCTAAAAGGAGACAAATAATTCGGATAAGCTTGAATAAGCTCTCTGAAGATTAATTCTCAAAAAAAGAAAAAAGTAAAAGCATTGAAAGAAAAAGTGGCTATGTCCTAAAGAATTTCCACTCCAAGAGAATTTCCAACAGAAGATCAGATGGCTGTTTAGAAGAATCTTGAAAAATTCTACAACACCTTTCTCTCCAAGTGACAAAAAAGTAACTGCAAATAGTTCCCTGTAAGTTCCTAAAATTGCAGAATCATGTAGAATGGTAGTACGGAGTAAAGGAATAGCAGCAGTAGGGTCTATGCTTCTCACCTCTTGAGAAGCCAACAATAAGTCCCTCAAAGCTTTGAAAAAGAGGCATGAATTGAAAAGATGTTGTACTGTTTCACTGTCACAGCAACATAAAACACATCTGTTAGGTAAGCTCCACCCTCTCTACCTAACACCCTCTCTTCTGTAGATTGTCCAAAGTGGCAATCTTGTTTTGAAACATTTTATAAAAATTTTAACTAAAAGATACTTTGGAGTTTGGACGTGCCACATATAGGAAAGCACATTAAAATATGTATTGCACGAGTATTTTTGACTCCAAACCATGCTCCAAACTATCTGTAAGACTAGATTCGTTGAATTGGGGAGCCTAGCTTTGAGTTAGACATACTCAGTTCTTGTACAGTTGTACTCACTGTGGACTGTGGAGTGCTGAAACAATATTAGAAACATTATCATGTAAGCTCTATATATTTTCCTCTTCCCTGATATACTGGTAAATACCAGTTCTGATATTAGAAACGAGCTCAGAGTCCATAATAATGACAATACTTATCCTATCTCTAACTAATCCTCTTTCTACTTCCAATATTTCATCCCTACTCTTCTTGTCTCTCTCTGTCTCAAGCAGATTCCCAATTTCAACAAAATCAAATTGAATTACCTAGAAATCTCAGATTATACTACACAAGAATCAATTCATGGAACCATCAAATACTTTTTCTGTTCCCTCAGCTTTTCTTTTCTCTGCTCCAACAGGCCAAACTTTTGCTACTGAAGGTATGAGGCAGATGCCTCAACTCAATACAACACTCACTCATACCAATTCATCAGTTGAAAAGCAAATTAATGTGTGATAGCATAGTGCATAATTATATATTAATTACTTGGTATAGTGTACAGAATTTTTCAAAAGAAAAAATAATTAGCATGCCACATGGATATTGAGGCCGAACTTATACCTGTGCTCAGACTCTGTTTGCTCAGACTGCTCAAATGGAAGAGTTAACAGTGTAACTTGTAAACAACATGAACCACCACAGTGCATGGAACATAAGAATACACTGAACGCCTTCAAATTACTAATCTTAAGTAGATTTTGTAATGCATCTTTCTGCCTTTGGTTCCTAATTAAGCTTTTTATTCAACTTATATTAGTACTTCTTGTCTCAATTAATTTGAAAGGAATTGTAGCAGATAATTAGTTAGGACACTGGCTGTAGTCTCCTCTGCCACTTCCGTACCAACTCTGTGCCAAAAGTGGTTGTTTTTATTGTTATTGTTGCTCACGCTGTTGGCATGATTATGATGATTCTTGGGCATGACTGGCCCGATCATATATATTTCAATTAAATATCCAATTAAATATCTTTCTGTTAACATTTTATCCAATTAAATATCTCGATCATATATATTTCAATTTCCAAAATAATATGAAAACAGAAAGATATTTAATTTCGACAAAATCTTATGTTTGTAATGGTATTCCAATGTAGTGATTACATTTGATTATGTCATTGTATTTTGATCAGTCTTAAATATCTATATAGTGAAGTTCTTACTGCCACTTGGAATTATCAGGGCCAATTAAAAGCATTTTCAGCCAAATGGTCAAATTGAAGTAAAATAATTCTTGGGATGACAACATATTATAGTATTCTTGAATCAAGCTAATCATGTGTAAATAAGTATTGCACGAGTATTTTTGAATGGTAAAAGGCGCTATTTGTACCTAACTAGTGCAAAAGGTTATAAATGGTAAACAATTGTTGCTTGTACAAAACATGTACAAACTACATAATAACCAAGACGAAACGTTATGGCATCTAATGAATCGTTGAAACTCAATGTGGTAAATACTTAATAGTTTGCAACCAAGACTTGAACTAGGACAAATTATTTCAGAGTGAAATAAACCGTTTGATGGACCGTAGACATAGAAAAGTAGAAGTCGTCTCAAACTAATCGAGAAATCCAAAAAATTTCTCCCGTACCTAGACAACTAAACTACTCTTAATTCATCCATTAATTTGGTCAGATAACAAATTCTATATATCAAAAGAAAATTTTTGAAAAACTTTAATTAAGCATGAATTTTGATATTCAAATATACCTTATATCAAAATTTTCATAAAATAAATTCTTAATTAACAATATTAAATTGTTATTTTCAAATCATGCTTATTTCCAAAACTAAATGCTTAACGTAATCAAATTTTGATAATTTCTTTATAATAAGCTTACTTAATTTAAATTAAACCATACTAAATTTATTTCATTTAGTTGCCATACTAAATTAGTTACCAAAATAGAAGGTTTAATTACCAAAACATAAAACTTGAATAAAATACGTACAAAATTTTGGAAGGATTAATTACCATATAATGCTAATTGCAATATCAATCCAAAATTTAACTTAAATAAATATTGATTTTTGTAACATGCCATATATCAAATTTAAAATTTAGTTATAAAAAAAAACGAATAAGATTAATCCTCATAGATTATTTACCATATGATATTTGTTGCCTTTTTTTTAATTTATATTATTTCCTTAAAAGAGTCAAATTCATAATATCTTCACAGATTAATACCATAAAATATTTGATCACGAAATCATAATCATAATTTATTTCCTTATTAATAATAACTGAATTTATGAAAATGTCAGTTTCATAATTTAATTTCCGAATATAATTTTTTTTTAACGTAGCCCTTTTTTTTCGGTAAAAAAAGAATGGAACTAACCATATTAAAAATAAGTAAATATAAGGAAACTTTATGATTATTATTATTATTATTATAAAAAAGACCGTACACTATTTTCAAAGTAATTTTCATATTATATGCTGTATAACAAAACTTCTCAGCACTACATAAAAGTGAAACTTTAATTATTTTGATTTTTTTTTTGAAAAAAAAGAAGTCTTTAATCAAGAATTAAAGATCTTAACCAAATAAAAATAAAATAAAATTATAATGATTCAACATGAGTTGGCTCTGATGCCACTTGTTAGGTTTTCAATTCAAGGAACGACTCATGTGAAACTTTAACATAAACTAAGCGGAAGCGTTACCTGAATCCATCTGGTTATTCTATGATCTTGAATAGGTCTTCTAAGCTCCATAATGCCTCAGCAACGTACGTGCATGCACAGGAGCGTAGTTAGGAATTCATCTTAGCAGGGTCCATAATTTTTTTTCCTTGAAAATATATATACAACATAATGTCTAATATATATATATATATATAGTAAAATAATAATTTTTTAAAAATAATTCTAAAATAATATAACTTAAAAAAATTCATGAAAGATCAAATATATCTATAACAACAACACAAGATCTAAAATAATATATCCAATATCTAAAATAATAATACAAAGCAATAAAAAAATAAAAAATTATAACAATTTCTATGAGTTTTCATTTTCTGATAATTTTTACATAATAGTTTTATTTTTCACAAAATAAAAAGGTGAAAGGTTTTGTATTAAAAATATAATCTTGCTTATTTCGATAAAAAAAATATACTACATGAGGAAACAATTCAATTTCTGATTTACTGAGATGGGTCCTTGCAATTTTTTTTATTTACATATAGACTATACTTCAAGTAAAAAAAAATTCAAGGTGGGTCCATGGACCCACCAATCAAAGTGTGGCTTCGCCATTGTGCATGCACCATGGTAGGGGGAGAGATCTTCTAGAAGAGCAAGACGTGTCTTAGAGTACCGCGCCTAAACATCGAGCACTCTATTCTCACAAATTCTGATGGAGAGAATCGAGAGAGAAGGCTAGAAGAGAAAATTGCTATCAACACATGTATGTAATTTCTACTATCTGTTGTGTGTCTTATCTCCTGGGCCCTTA
Organism: Rhynchospora pubera; assembly: GCA_028095005.1. Lineage (NCBI taxonomy): Eukaryota > Viridiplantae > Streptophyta > Magnoliopsida > Poales > Cyperaceae > Rhynchospora > Rhynchospora pubera. Next base: position 81,479,024 of record CM051462.1, on the reverse strand, counting down.
TTTATAGTGGAGACAACAAGAGTGTCATCCAAGTATTATCATAATGGTCCATCAACATATGGCAATATTTAATTATAAATTCACCAATATTAGGCATCACAATCTTTTACACAAATCTCCAAGATATTACACTTGATAGCCATATTTATTTTTGGAATATTACTGATATCATCATTATTTGTAGGCATTTGGACCGTACTTGGCACTCAAATAACACTCAAACCATTGAATTATTCAATAGATTGCTATGATTTCCATGGAATTGGCTCTACCGTCGTTTCTTCTCTCATTTTACAGGACTTTGATGATTTCTGATGATTTTGGAGCATATAGATTGATTTCCGACGTAGCACGTACGCTAGACGACTCATTCCTAGCACTTGAAGGCACTTTTCAAACCACCGTTTGGACCAAATGACTCATACTTGGGGCTAATGAGAAATTAAGAGAAGCAATTGGTCAAATAGAATCATTAGCATTGTAGAGCTCATCCTAAGCTTTCCAACGGTTTTTGAATCGCCTCAATCGGAGTCCGGATGGAGGAATTATGGCCGAAATACTAGCTCTCTGGTCAGGTCGAACAGACCCCTGGTCGACCCGAACAGAGGCTTGTCCGACCCGAACAGACCCCTGGTCGACCCGAACAGAGGCTTGTCCGATCCGAACAGAAGCCTGTCAGACCCAAACAGACCCCTGTTCGGACCGAACAGAACCCTGTTCGATCCGACCAGACTGCCGAAAAATCATATTTGGAAGTATTTTCAACATGGAAACTCGTATTTTGGCATATTTTCTTGCCTTGACGACCAGACAACCTCCCAAGCACCTGAAAATTGCTATATAAGCTCCCCTAAGCCTAAGGAAAGGGCATTCAACCTTTCATACCACAAAATTCCACTTTCCATAGGCGTTTTTCTCTCTTCCACCTTGGGAGATCATCAAAGCTTGGTTCTTTGAAGCGACGGCAGCAAGGAGACGAGTTTGGTGACCATCTTGCAACACACCACTGCCTAGAGATCATAATTCGAAAGCATAAAGGAGTATTCGGTTTATTCTTCTATGTTTTCTTCTCTATTTTTAATGGGCTTGTATCTTGTTATTTCTATGTTATTTGTTGTGTGTTTTAGTACTATGTTAGGCTAAATTTATGTAGTCTTAGGGGTAAGGTAGTAACTTAGGTTTGGATGTTGTGATTTGACTTGATATGATATGATATGTTTTGTTGATTTGTTTTGTTGAGAATTATGTTAATTGCTTGTTTGAATTGCTTGCGATTTCCTAATCACCTTCTAGTTGTACGGCCGCATCTAGTCAAGTCTAAGTTAGGATAAACAAGATTAGTTCAAATAAAGTATTTGGGATAAATCGTAGATCCGAAAGGGGAGATTAGTTGGCACCAAAAGTGTAACTTTTAGACAAGTCCAAAAGACCTCTAGATATCCTTATGAACTCCAACAAACAAGTTTAAGTGCATTGAATTCTATACCAAAAGTTGTGAACCAATCAAGTTAATTAGGTTAGGTTGTGATTAAACCAGTTTCTAGTCCAACAAGCGACAGCTGAGGTCTAGTGAATCTAGGTTTAGCCAACAAACCCTAGCACAAAGCATAAAATATCATAAAAGGTCAAAACCACACACTTTCACCCTCTGTTCGGACCGAACAGATCCTTGTTCGAACCAAACAGAGAAGTAAACGCTTGAAAAACACCGTTCGATGCACGAAAGTGATAAGTTCTGTGTTCTAGAGTCCAAACCAAGGTGAAACCTGAACCCTAAGACGCTTTTTATACTGTTTGAAAACCCAAAAACCTTACTTTAGTTGTTTACTTTATTTTAATTGACAAAACAACCAAAAATATATACTTTACTTGCACCTTTACATTTAATTCATCAAAACTCTATACAAATATTCTTGTCTAGCTTTTGAAAAAGGATAAGTCCAGTAATAAATTGTACCGTCACTTGGGTTCGACCCTAAAGCTTTACTCCAAACGATTAGTGAGGTTAGCTCTAGGTCTATAAATTTATTTGATTCCTAGGTTTTAAGCCTTCATCAAATACCACATTCAACAATCCTTATTCATTAAGCAATATATGTCCATAATGATGAAATATTTCTTGCAAAATTTCCTAAATATTCCAACAAGTCAGGTTTAAATTTGGATTTGGATTTTTGTAGTGGTGGGTTTGGACAGAGTAAAGACATCGTTGGACCTTCTTAGCTAGGGTTCTTTGTTTGGTTTGATGAAGTAGATAGTATTAGGTGGTTTCCTTTTTATACTAAAAATTTCGTACCATTTAGTATTAATAACCATAAAATCTATAAATGTTTTATACTAGCTTTTTTTATATACTAATGTTATTATTAATGGCCTTATGACCATTAGTATTATGACCAATAACTTAAGAAAGTTTTGGGATAGGAATTAGACGGTACTTAGGGACAGAGAAATTAAAAAAAAAAATTAATTCTGGAAGGTTAATGCTCATAAATAAAGTTTTAAAACATTCAATAATGTTACAAAATACATTACAATATTGCATTATCGCATTACAGTACATAATGTGGACGGCAAAATAATACAATACAACAGAACTAAAATCAAACCATTATTCTGAATGCAGGTGCTTATTATAGTATTTATTATCAAATCGCTAGGCCGCCTCTCTGCAAATTCTTACATTTGATGTAATCATGCAATTAATGCTAGGTATCAATAGGGATTTCCATTGAACGTAGAACAGTTGTCTCAATAGTGAGACCTGGCCCAAACCCAAGTAACACTCCAAATTCAGCTGCTTCACCGGTGGTGACCATTCCTTGTTTCTTCGATCTCTTCCTCATCTCATCCATGACAAAAAACACGCCACCACTAAATATGTTACCATACTCTTCTAACACCTGCCTGGTTGCAAGCAGCTTCTGCTTGTCAAGTTTTAGCTCATTCTCTATTTCATCTAGAATCTTTCGGCCACCAGGATGAACGATCCAAAATAGAGAGTTCCAATCTGTGATCCCCAGGGGTTCAAATGCCTTTGAGAGACACTTTCTGATATTATTCGAGATGTGTGTTGGAACCGCAGGCTTCAAAAACAACACAAAGCCGGCCTCCGCAACATGGCCACCGACTCCATCATGTGCTGTCCCTGGGATCATAGACTGACTCGCTGAAACAATCTCATAAAGTGGCCGCTCTTCTGATAGGTCCGGGTTAGAACCAACAATGACAGCCCCAGCACCATCACCAAACAATGCCTGGCCAACAAGGGAATCCAAATCGTCCTCCGAAGGGCCACGAAAGAGGCTAAGAGAGCTCTCGGAGCAGATTGCAAGGATACGGGCATCAGGATTGTTCTCAGCTATGTCTTTCGCAAGGCGAAGCAAAGTACCACCAGCATAGCATCCATTGTGAAAAATCATGATGCGATTCACTGTCGGCTCCAGTCCAAGAAGGTTGAGTAACTCATAGTCTGGGCCAGGCATGCTGACACATCCAGAACCAGTATGTAAAATGAGGTGGGTGATTCTGGACCTTGGCTGGCTCCACTCTTTCAAGGCCTGCTCAGCTGCGTCCTTGGCTAGGTTAGTCACACCGGGCACAAGCAATTGGTTTCGGCTATCTAGTGTCGGTCCCCTGTGAGTCGCTAGGTTTGGATGATCCTTCAGCATCTCCTCTGTCAAATAAAAGTGACGCTTTTTGATATCTGTTCCAATACCTGCGTGCAGAACAACAATAGTGTGATTATGTGAAATTTCAAAATTTCATTAAAAAAATGCTGAAATAAGGCTTGGATCTAACGAATAATTTATTAAGGTCAGGAATATAAAGTACATATTCTAGTAAGCTTTTCTTTGAGTTCGCTAAGGTGCTCGCTGTTGGTAGCATTGAAATAATAGTCAGGGTAATTCGACTGATAGATTATATTCGGTGGAACAGCTGTGCCAACGGCAAGAATTGCTGCCCTGGTTCGAATTGCCATGTCCACGCTTTTTGGCGCCTATATTCCTTAAATTGCAAGTGTTGTTGTGAAATGAACACTCGTTGTGTTGCAAACTTGGGATAGACAGAATGTGTAAAGGCCAAAATATTTATAGAACAATTTGGACTGAGGATTTGAGGAGATGCCGAAAGGGTTATAATCTCTATAACCACCCTTAGCAAGATCAGCATTTTTCACATAAAGAAGTTCAAACAATTTTGTTAGCATCATTATAAACTATTGATCAATATGGTGTATGGTTTTGATTGCTATTTCTATTAGAAGTCGACTCTACACACAAATAAGTCTAAGTCGCTGGATGGTAAGCTTATGTGGTTTTGCTTCTAAAACACGCGAGTTCGATTCCGCTCTGCGCTGAATTTTTTTTATTTTTTTTCGCTGCATGAATTTATTTTTTTCGCTGCTCCCACACGGAAATTTTTTATCAAAGACAAAACTGCTGTCAACAATTTTAAAAAGAACAAAACAACACCATATATTTTAATAAGAACACAGCTATAGCGGTATTAGTATTACCGCTATAGCTCAGACTTATAGCGGTATTGGAATTGTCATTATAGGCGCTATAGTGGTAATACTAGTGCTATAGCGTTTTTATATTTTTTTTCGGCTGACAGCGGGCTCCGCGTGATTTCATTAGGCCTAAAATCAAGTAATGCAGAAAAAAATAATAAAATAAAGGAATGAACGTAATGAAGGATAAAGAAGTGACATGACAGCGTTGGTCCACCGGGCTCCGCATGCTTGTCCTTTTATTTACTTGGCTTTTACTGGCCAATAATCACGCGCCGCGTGGTAGTGTGAAGTTCCGTCAACATTCATAATATCCAACCCAACACAGCTCCGGAAGAATTTTTTCCCTATGGCTTCCAATTTAATTGCACCAGTGAGCCGGCGCACTAGATTATTTTAGCATCCTTCTTACATTATTTTCTTTTACTGACATTAAATCACAATTTCCTTTTTAAAGTTTTAAAAAAGTGCCGGTTACTAAAATTAATATTCCTTTCTACATTTTTTACTTGAAAGCAAAAAATGTTTTACGGAGACACGGCAGTGCATGTGCATGCTTTGGATTTCTCTGCTCATTATACTTTGTCACCTTCTAATAAATATATTTAGAGACATCGTTTGTCGGAAGAAAATATATAATTATAATTTATAAATAAAAGGGGTTAGGTACAATTGTGATTGTATTTAGAGTTTTCTAAAATGACATGACACGACATACGTATTGGCATGATACGACACGATACGATCGTGTTATTGTGTCGTGTCATAATCGTGTCGCATCATAAACATACTTCTTTTAATATTTTCATAAAAAATATTTAAATTAATTTTATATTAAAATTCAAATTATAACCGTTAACATCTATTTACTTTTTAAAATATTTTATTTTTTAATATGTTCAAACAATAATGAAATGAGTTAGAAAAAAAAAATAAAATCATCAACGTCTATTTACTTTTTTAAAATATTTTATTTTTTTAATCTGTTCAAACAATAATGAAATGAGTTAGAAAAAAAATAAAATCATCAATTAATCTTAAGAAAAATATTATGGTAATTTTGTACTGATATATATACAGAATTTGTAGAATAGTCAAATAATCTGTAACAATATTTTTTTTCTTTATTTCAATATTTTAACCATTTTTAATAAATTATTATAAAAAATAAAAAAAAATATTTCTGACATAATTTTGACACGACTAACATGACGTGTCAACTTCGATTTAAATTTAAATTGAAAATAAAAAATATACAGCGCACCTTAAACTTAATGAACTGCATACTTTTGATTGTGGAGAATAGTATGAATAATTTGTGAAGCCGAGTTCAGGAATTGCTATCATACCTACTCAATTCTTTCTTTTTGTTTATACAAAATAAATGTAAGTAAAAAAGGGGTTGCTCTTTTTTAACAACTTTATTTAATTTAATTGTCAGACTGATAACAATGTCTCTATTTTTTGAGTAAAAAAAGTTGCTCTATTTCAAGAACGCGTTGCCGGTGTGGACCCACGCTGTCATGTCACCTTCTTTTATCCTTCCTTCTCATTGGTTTGTTTCTTTATTTTGTTATTTGTTATTTTATCCTGCATTACTTGATTTTAGGCCGAATGAAATCACGCGGAGCCCGCTGTCAGCCGAAAAAATATATAAAAACGCTATAGCGACACTAGTATTACTGCTATAGCGCCTATAATGACAATTCCAATACGGAATCGTATCCTCTGGATGGTCATTCAGTGGATGTTTTTCATTTCAGCCATCCGATTTAATCTCAATGGATATGAGTGCCCCGTGCATAATAAACAGATTGATAGGTCCGAAAAGATCCAACCGTTAAGATTAAATCGGACGGCTAGGATCGAAAGACGTCCACTGGATGGTTGTATTCAACCATCCAGAGGATACTCTCCCATTCCAATACCGCTATAAGACTGAGCTATAACGGCAATACTAATACCGTTATAGCTGTGCTCTTATTAAAATAAATAGAGCTGTTTTGTTCTTTTTAAAATTGTGGAGAATAGTTTTGTCTTTGATAAAAATTTTCCCTCCCACACGCGAGTTCTGCCCTGAATGCACTCGGTTGTCAAGAGGGAAGCAGGAACAAAAATAGCAGGGTCCACTGAAGTCTCTCGGTGCATCACACGCCAAGAACAGCCCCTCCTCTCCCCTCTCTTCTGTTCCGATCGATCCCAAAATCTCTCCTCGCCTCTCCTCAAACAATTATCGCAGAATCTCAGAAAAAAGAAAGCAATCTTCCACCGATCTGCTCTCCCTACAAACTACCATGATTGCCCCTCCTTCGTGTGTGCCCTAAAACGACTATGGAAGGTCGCCGCCAATCTCCATAGATCTGATATGGCAACAGAAGATTCTATGGAGATTTCATTTTCTTTTCCGTTCAATAAGATGCGCTGCCTCCCTCTATTTCTCTACGTTTTTTCTTCTCAAATTTTCACCTGAAATCTTAGTTTCTCGCTCACTTTAATTTCTATCTGATCTCCTCCATCACCTCGCAGCCCCGCATGTACCCACCAGCACGGCTAGGAAGGGTTGTTCAACCTCTTCTCTCTTTGTTTGATCGAGTGTCAAAGAGAGGAACTGCAGGAGAGGAAGGCAACACATGATGTCTCCATCAAGGCATTGCAAGATTTTACCTCTCTTTTGCCTTTTTATTTTCCTTTCGGATTCTCAGTTTTTACAGTGTCTTGGACTGATTTTCTTTGTATTTCTGCAATTCTGGTTTGGCGATTTCAGATTTGGGTTAGTTGTCCTATGCTTTTATCTGCTGGTGTCTTCTACGTGCTAGGTTCATTCAGGTGATTCTTTCTCATCTCGGTTGTAATTTCTTTTGCTTAGATTTGTTTTAGAAAGTTACTCTGAAGTGTTATGCAAATTGTACTTTTTTTTTGTACTATTTTAAATAAGAAATTTTGTACAATACAAGAATATATATTTCACCGAGTAGGAGCTAATAAGCATTTGTGCTTAATTATTGTGAGGTAAAATTCGGTGACCAATTGAAGAAATCTGGTGAAAATGTATTTGTTGAAATAAAATAAAAGCAACAAGCTTCTGATTCTTTCTTCTTTCATTTACTGGTAATTGTATTGTGTGATAAAATACATAGATTTCTAATTCTTGCTGATATCTCTTAATTATATATACGTTTTGATCATACTTGGCACCAAAATACTACCCAAACCAATAATATTCACTGTACTTTTGCATTATATTTGAAAAGATTGGATACTGCCGTGAAATTTGACTTGTTTTGTAGGAACTTGGTGGATTGGACATAATTAATACATAAAAAGGTGGAATTTGGAGAAACAAATGACTGAATAGAATTCATAGCATTGTAGATCTCATCCTAAGCTTTCCAACGATCTTTAAATCACCTCAATCGGAGTCCGGATGAAGAAATTATGGACAAAATACTATGAGTGCTCGATTCTGGAATTTCGGTCCGAAATCCGTACAGTTCGGTCCGAAATCCATGTATGGAAAGTGAAATTTGGCATGTTTCGAAGAAGGAAAGGAGATCTCTTGCCCTAGCCGCCTCCTAAACTTTCCCTGGGTGTATAGTACGAATTTCGACCAGAGAAGGGATACCACCTTCCATAGCATATTTTCCACCTTTCTACCACCGTTTTCACGCCGATCTCGCGCCGGAAGGCGTGGGATTCCACCTCTCACAGCGGAGCATGACCATGACAGCAATCTTGAAGCGATTCTGGATGCGACAACGGTAGAACCGATCTAACCATGACTTCGGACGATCGATATCTCGAGTTAGAAGCGATATTTGGTTTATTCGTTCCTTTTCTCTTGATATTTTGATTTGATGAAGTTTGTATTTTATTTTTCTTGCATGTTAGGCTAGTTAATGATGTCTTAGGAGTAGTTAGTAGATTAGTTTAGTATTTTGTGATGACTTGATTGCTTTATACTATGATATGCGATATGTTTTATTGAGAATTATATCTTGCTTGGTCAATTTAATTGTTTGTTCGAATGTTTACCTATTGATGAACTGCAGCACCATTAGGACATTAAACTAGAACAAATAATTAGTTATTTAAGCACTTGAGGTAAGCCAATCGCTCAAAAGAGGAGGCTAGTTTGCAACCGAAAGGTGTAACTTTTACTGATCCGACAGGACTTTAAATATCTCTAGAAATCCAACTAAACATACTTAAATAGCTAAATCAGAACGAAAGTACATGTTTAGTTGTTTATGTGGCAAAAACCGAGTTCCAAGTCAAGTCAGAACCGAAATCGCGACAGCTGAGGTTAGGACTTAGGTCTGGTCGTCCAGTAGCCTTTACATAGTATTGTGTAAAAATATCAAGTCATAATAGAATGTCTAAAGCAAGTTTTGGCACGAACAGTATGGATTTCGGTCCGAAATCCATGCATTTCAGTCTGAAATGTGCCTCTGTCTCGATGAAAGTCGTAGGCCGAGGTGCTTTAGAGCTAAACTAATTGAACACGAAACCCTAGGACATCCTTGCATTTATTTAGAGTCCAGAAAATACCAAAAATAATTTATTTAATTGCACTTTAGATAATTGTATTTCTAAATCATAAAACTCCAAAAAATTAATTGTCTAGCTTTCGTGAGGAAGTAAAGTTTAGTAATCATTTATACCGTCCCTTGGGTTCGACCCTAAAGCTTAACTAAAACGACTAGTGAGGTTAGCTCAAGGTTATAAATTTATTTGATACCTAGGTTTAAATTCCTTCATTAAATTGGACCGAAATTTCAGAATCGAGCACTCATAATATTTTGTCCATAATTTCTTCATCCGGACTCTGATTGAGGTGATTTAAAGATCGTTGGAAAGCTTAGGATGAGCTCTACAGTGCTATGAATTCTATTCAGTCATTTGTTTCTCCAAAATCCACCTTTTATGTATTAATTATGTCCAATCCACCAAGTTCCTACAAAACAAGTCAAATTCTACGGCAGTATTCAATCTTTTCAAATATAATGCAAAAGTACAGTGAATATTATTGGTTTAGGTAGTATTTTGGTGCCAAGTATGGTCAAAACGTATATATAATTAAGAGATATCACTTGCATAGAAGTTCAAGTCGGCTGTACAACTGAATAGTTCAGAAGTATATTTGATATTGTTTGTATGCGTAGAAGATCGAGATCTTTTTACCAGTCGCTAAACCAAAAGAACAATTTCAATTTTCCTTTGAAATGAAATAGTTTGAAGTTATTGGGTGTTTGTTGTTTTCAGGAAAATTCAAAGAGGGAAGAACTATTGCTGCAATACATGTATTCAGGTTCATTTTTTACTTTAAACCCTATTAATTGAGATTTGTGTAAAACAATTCCTCACTAAATTGGTTGAAATTCTGGTTGATGCATGCAACTGACCCATAGAGTGGATCTGGCCTTATCATCTTTATCATTGATGAAGGAATTAAATCCTAGTACCAAATAAATTTGTACCTAGACCTAACTTCACTAGTCGTTCAGAGTTAAGCTTAGGGTCGAACCCAAAGGACGGATTAACGAGTACCGGACTTGTTATTTTTCTGAATCTAGACAGTAAAATGAAAGATAATATTGCAAATAAAATAATCTAAGAAACAATTCAATTACGTAAATATTTTTGTTCAATTCTTTTTTTTTTGTTCTAATTAGTAATCCAAGAAAGGTAGACTAAAGCAGGTAGATTTTGGAGTTTTTCTGATATAAAAGGCGTCTTAGGGATTAGGATTCACTTAGGGTTAGCCTTCGATTTATTGAATCGCTCGCTGTCGCGTTAAATATCAACAAATCTAAGCATAGGCTCTCAGTTCGGTCCGAACTCGACTTGTTCGGTCCGAACAGAGGGTGGTATGTTGAGTTATGACCTTACAACTTGACTTTTAACTTTATGAAGGGCTCGGAACGGCTATAGCTACATTAACTAATCCTCAACTGTCATCTTTTGGACTAGAAAATAGTACAGGTCTCTACTTTGCCCACATAGACCAATTAAACCTAAACTTTCGTGTCGGTATTTTAATTAACCTATGTCTTATTTATTTGTTTCTCGGGGATATCTAAGTTGCCTTTCAGCCAACTTAGAAACTACACCTTTCAGTGCTAGCTAATCTCCTCTTTCGAATCTTCAACTTATCCCAAGTACTTAATTTAATCCTAAATGTTTAACCTAACCTTGTAACTTAACTAAACAGGCCTTTATTTAGAAGTAAATCAGGTCAAAACAAGGGAATTAAACAAGCAATTAAAATACTACTCAATAAATAGATCATAAGGCCAAACATCAAGTCGTATCAATTCATAACATCAAACTAAACCTAAGCTATACCCATACCCTAAGACATGTAATAAACTACTCTAACATGTTCTCGAAATAATAAATAAACATAGTATAAGCATAATAAAGATACAAGCCCATAGAATAAGAATATAAAAGCATAAAGGAAAATAAAGTCTACTCCTTTAATGCTAAAACAACTTCTCCTAGGCAGTGGATGAGAGATGAGGTGATGAGAATCGCTCCTTGCTGCTGCTGTCGCTTCAAACAAGTCGTAGAACACTAGGGTTAAGATGGAAAATCGAACTAAGTGGCTAACTTTCTCTCCAGAATCAAAAGTGTCTTTCTGGAGACAGGAGAGATCTTTTTATAGCACTTCGGTTGCTTGGGGACGAGGTTAGGGCATTCAGAGCATCAAAAGTTGCCAAAACATCAGTTTCCATGTATGGAAAACATACCATAACACATCTGTTCGACCTGGAGGGATAGGCTTCGGTCCGAATTGGAGAAGGGCTCGACCTAGAGAAGAGAAGTGAAGTGCATAGAGGGCACTTCGGTCCGAGCAGGGGCAGTTCGGTGCGATCTGGCGAGAGAGACAGACCAAATAGAGGTGCTGGGGTCGAACGGAGCCATGGTGAGGTCGAACAGAGCCTAGGAATGAGTCATCTAGGTGGCATGTGGCCCGTATGTCGGTCTAGAACGTGTCCCTATGCCAGGAATGAGACGTCTGGCGTGCATGTAACCATGAAAATCATCAAAACCCTGTAAAAACAAGCAGAAGCAGCAGCAAAGCCAAATCCTGAAAAATAGCAAGTAATTATCAAGCAATTTAATGGTTTGGGTAAAATTTTAGTGCAAAGTACGGTCAAAATACCAATGATATCGAGGATATCAATCATCACATGCCATACCTTAATATCCTATAGCAGTCAGATTTTGGCTTGTTGTTTTTCAATATTTATTGTTCTTTTTTCTGGAAACTTTTCAAAGGATAGCATGCCTAATCCTTGAATTTTTCCGTGGATGACATTATAAAGTGAAGAAATTTATCAATAAAGTGAACAAGTTCAATACATGTTTTTTTATACGGAATAACTATTTGTTTAGTTATGTTTCTTGTCGGGATGTTGTTATTTGTGGAACCATCCCAACTCTGGATGCTAATAGTCTGGCGTTGCTGATCCCAACTCTGGAAGCAACCCTTGGACTCCTCTAACCCTCCTTCCCCTGCCCGAGTTTGTCAAGCGAAGCAGGTAATCTATAAGATTTTTCTCCTCTTTAGAAAAACCAACTAAGAATCGTTCAGATCTAGATCGTGTCAGATCGTAGTATCAATTTGAACGGTGATGTGCAATTTTTCTTCTGTTACATATGTAATTGTGCTTCTGTTTGTCTAATTTTGTACATATTACTGGATCAGTTGCTACATGTAGTTACGGTATAGGTGTTACCGTACCATTGCTTATTTCATTGAGCAAAAGGTGAAAAACTTGGAATTAGGCTCCCCTAAATTATTAGTTCACTACAACTATATATCAAACTTTATCTAAATGAATCTGGCTAATCTCAAAAAAAGGTACAGACCAGCCAGAGTAGGGGTCCAGGCTAAATCCTTACATCTTATCACATACCATTTACTTTGTGCCATGCTTGCGTTAGGTTTTAATTTCAGTAAGTAATAAGCAATTAAGTAATTTGTTTTATTATTATTATTTGTAGTTGTTTTAAGAAGGGAAGAACTTTTGCGCTGCAATACACGCAATCAGGTACCATCAGCTCTCTCTTTTTCTTCTGAAGCAATGGCATTTTTAAAGAATTGCTGAACTTTGTTTGCTGACAGTTCTGTTTCTTTCCTTTTTTTTCTTACTTTTTCTCTTTATTTTTCACTTTCGAGTCGCTGGTCAGTATGCATAAAAACACGAATTTCAAATTTAATTTGAGTAAATAATTTCTACTTTCTAAAAAAACACTCTTGGTACAATAGTGGTACGGTGTTTGGGACCAGTAACTTATTTTTGCTTCTTTTGCTTCTCTGACTAACCTTAATGAATGATCATTCCATTGGCTTTTCACCAATGATAATGGTTATAGTTGACCATCTCCTTTGGCTGTTCACCAAAAAAAAACCTTTTACACATCAATAATTGGAATCTGACATTTGCAGGGCCTTTTGATGATTTTCATTTGTATGTTAAGCATTAGGTGAGAATTAGAGTTTTCTTTTACCTTTTTTCACATGTTTATCACGATTTCTTTGATCTCAGGCCTCGCACAGTCTGGACAAGTCATGGAGATGAGGCTGTGAATGAGGTGGTGGCGAGGAGCACCCAGGGGCTGTTGCAAGGATTGAAAATAGAAAGAGGCGTATGGTCTTTAATGCCATCTTGAGGTACTAAACTTACTAAAGTTATGCTTGGAACAATTGGTATTTGTAGCACCTCAAACATTTATTAAGATCGTTGCATCTAATACTCAATGTTTGTTTTAGTTTACTTCTATGTTTAACCCTATGAACTGTTTATATTTAATTACAATTTTTCACACAATTAGCTCTCAAACGAAACATATTTTGTAAATTAACAATATTGATTCATAGTAGATAGCTTATTGTTATAGTTCAACCTAAATCCTGACAAGCTCATATCCTTCTTGTAGCTTTAACTTTCACACCATGGGTAAGGAGAAGGTTCACATCATTCTTGTGGTCATTGGCCATGTCGACTCAGGAAAATCCACCACCGTTGGTCACCTTATCTACAAACTTGGTGGCATTGACAAGCGTGTGATTGAGCATTTTGAGAAGGAAGCTGCTGAGATGAACAAGAGGTCATTCAAGTATGCATGGGTTCTTGACAAGCTCAAGGCCGAGTGTAAGCGTGGTATCACCATCAACTTTGCCCTCTGGAAGTTCGAAATCACCAAATACTACTACACAATTATTAATGCTCCTGTCCACATGGACTTCGTCAAGAACATGATTACTGGTACATCTCAGAAGGGCCTCCTTGCGAGCTAGAGAAGGACTTCATCAAGAACATGATGTTGTGGCCTCTTTGGTTGGTCTATAAGAGTATCCATTGTGTCATTTACTGCTTTCGACGCAACAATGCATGATCTTTCAAAAAATCATTCAGTGTCTCAATTGCAAGTGCATTAAGAGTAGGTACCACAGTTAGTACCTTTTTGAGATTCATGCCAATCTGGTCAGGGTCAATGAATATATTTCTTTTCGAACCAGAACATAGCTTTGAACTAAATTTATTTCCCATTAAATTGAACTTTCAAATCATCTTACCTACTGTTTGTTTGATAGTATTATCTTCATGACAAACTATTTGATTATATTGGCGCTTCAATTTATTTTACTTTACCTTTTTTTGTTTTTGTTATTCCAATTCCTCATCAAATAGGTTACGATTGAAGGAACGATTTCGCCTCCAACGAGATAAAGGTGCAAAATCTTGTGATCCTTTATTCCTTATTTTACTGGTAACTAGCCATTGTAATTTATTTCTATTTTTTATTTGATTTAAGGAGATAAATTTCTGTTCACGGGTGAAAATTTGAAATTTCTATTAACTAGCAAAATTGAATTTTGAAAGTTGAATGCATCTTTCAAAATAAGGAACAATTGTATTTATATAAACATTTTAATTACATCTTTCCACTTTCAACTTTTGCTTTGAGATTTCACTAAAAAGCTTATGCAAGTTGATTTTTTTTTAAGTAGCTAATTTATACCTCTCATATCTTCTTAGCTGTTTGGCATATTAAAAATGGCAGGCTAATTGCATTTGAAAAATGTTTGTTTTGACTCAAATGTTTGTTTTGACTAAATATGTAGAATGAAAGAAATAGATGGACAATAGCATTCAAAAGGCACGAAATGGTGTGGTGAGATGTTCACAGCCTCTCTAAGATACAAAGGTATTGTGTGAAGGCTTGATTCACTATTCCTCTTTTCAAATTGTAATTTTAAGATTTAACAACCCTCTTTTTTTTTAGTCAAAGAGTATTTCTTTTCCCTCTTCCTGTTGATAGCAGTTTTGATACTTCAAATTATCATACTGGAATTGTTATGGTATGTCTGATATATAGATATTTATTAGGTCGTAATACTGAAATACCAGTAGTTGTTGCCATGGTTTGTAGCTGTCAGATGAAGTTCTATGATTTCATTTCAGAGACGATATGTTGTTGTTTTAAAACTAGCACCAGCCTGAAACATAGTACCATCACCATTCTTGTATCAGTCATTGCTGTAGCCTAAATCCTAAAGCTATCATGATTATCCTTTTGCTTTTTTCTTTTCCTCCTTTTGATATTTTACATTATGTTTTCTTTCCTTATTTATTTTTGTTTTCTGTTAGAATTATGCATTGGAAGTCAGGTCACAAGAGCGAATGCCACAAGCTTATTGCTTCTGATTCTCCCATTGTTAACAATGGAATGGCATACAAGATCTCACGGTTTTTGAAAATGGACAAACCATAACTTGTTGGCATTGAAAATCCAGACAATTTCAAACAAAAACCAAAGGCCAAAATAATGTTAAGTTAAATAAAAATCTGTTGAGAACTTATGAGTACTTTCGTATCTGAAATTCACTATTCCTTTATTTAATTATTATCTGTTGAGAACTACATGGCCAGAATATGAGATTATGATTGAAGAGGAAAGTAAATTTGAATGGGAGAAATCAGAGGGAATAGCTCATATGTTCAATTTTGGTTGTTCTGAGACTAATTAGCATATTTATGTTGTATTTATATTTTTATAGTTGAATTTCAGTTAACTTAATACATGGAGGAGTTTTCATGCTTAATCACATACAAATGTATTAGGCCGTATATGTCGAGCCTGTAATTACCCATCTAAAAGGCACAACAAAAGAAGTTCATGCTTGCTTTAGATACTTGTGAATATTAGCTCCCAACACAATTAATAATTTTGTAATATCGAAAATAACCATATTGCTGTGACAAAGTGTAATCACAAAAGAGAATAAATAACAGTCTAAGTTTAAAGAATCCAAACTAAGATCGATCATTTTGTAATTGTTGGAGTTATGTCCTAGAAGTCAATAATTTAATGCTTAAATATTAGTTTATGTTATGGATGATATTTTATCATCTGTTCCTAAGTTTATTATTTACAGATTATTCAGGTTGAGGATCTGAATTGTAGATCTCTGTGGATCATTCTTTAGAATGACAATAATAAATCTAAACGGTCCATAATCTTGATAATTAACAAGGAACATTAATTATCATATAAGATTAGTATGCAAGTTAAGTGATGATTAAGTTCTACAAATCATAGGTAAAGAGTTACCAACTTAATTGCATATGTATACGTTATGGAACATAGTACAGGACTTGACCCAATGAAATAAACATATGGATTGTGTTATGTGTCATTGTTTATTTCGTTATGATTTTGGTTCTAAGTTTGAGATGTTTATCTTTTCCACATGAGGATAGATTCAATAAATACTGTCTACCGCTGATTCCCGATAAGGGTTGCTATACGGACTTTATTTATGTTCTCTTGAATTGTGCGGGGAAAAGCTAATCATCAAGAAAACCGTATGTCCCTCATTAATTCACTTAGTGAGCGACGATATCTGTTTGGGCCCCTTGATGGAGTTGGATCGTATGCGCGTAACTAAGCGATCAACTCTAGATCAAGAAACGTATAATCTGCAAGAATGACACTTTCCTATCTTGGATTATACGATGATATCGTGAGACATAAGAATCAAAATAGAGAAATATTTTTATTCTCTTATGCAGGATTTAAATACTGTAGAACTACACTATTTATGCAAATTGGGAATCATAACGTATTGCTAGATACCGCTTATGATTATTGGAATTAAATAGCGATTTAATTCCATGTCCAACTTAGCATAAATCCTCAAAGGGCACACAAAATAGAGTTTTGACCAAGACAGTGCATTATTTATTTATTCGCAATAGTTCGTATTGCGGAAATATGATAAGTTGATTAATTAATTATATACCGTTATAATTAATTAAGTCAAATGGATCATATTGAAATAAATTAATGTGTTAGATAATACTAGAATAATTATTAATTAGTTAATAATTATTTTAGCTCGACACAATTTAATATAAATAGTTATATTAATTTATTGGGCCAATATGTATGTATTGAATTTATAGCCCAATTGAAGAGCATTTGGAGTAGGTTCTAATTATATGAATTAGAGGCCTAAACAATTGAGATGAGAGGTCCAAAAGCCCATTATAAGGCCAGCCATATAGGGTGGTAGGTAGGTGGTATTCTTGTAAATAGATGGTAGGAGGTAGGTAGGATTTGTGCACTATATAAGGAGGTGTGTAGTAGCAAAATCCAACCTTCCCTCTTGACACACCTAGCCGCCACCTCTCTCTTCCCCATAGGCCGGCGCCTCTCTCTCCTCTTCTCCTCCATATGCTCATGTGTTGAGCTACAACTCTCTACCAAAATCAAATAAGTTGATTCTTGAAGAGGGTTGATCCTTAGGATTAGCTTTGTTCTAATCGAATCGCTAGCACAAATCGATTTAGACCTTGGTTAATCTCTAGGTGGACTCGAGGCGGCCATCAACCATGGCGGAGGCGCAAGGAGAGCAACCCCATCGATTTCTATGACGTAGGATCGAGCCCCGCGAATACGATTTCGCGGGAGGTATAATTTCCATCTTATTCTCTTGTATCGAATTGCTTAAAGTACTAGATCTCGTGTTGCTTGTGTTTTAATTGGATTAATTAAGCGTAATTAGTCACAAAATTAAAATTGAGAGGTATTCTAACAGTGGTATCAGAGCACATGGTCGTACTTAAGCTATTTTGACACTTAATTAAGAGAAATTGGCTAATTAACGGATTAGTAGAGATGATGCGTTTGTTTACTGTCTGAAAATGGCATTTTCTGTGTTGTTTCGCATTTTTCGTTATGATATGTTCTCTGGAAGTTTTTTCCGTCTACATGAAAGTTGTAGATCTGTGGATTGTGATTCTTTTGGCGTTAGATTCACATTTTGCTGAAATTGTATGGATTTATTGTGAATAAAACGGCAACAGTGCGCAGAACCAGTTTCTGCTCGTACTGTCATGTTTGAATGGCTTGGAAGATTTATATTTTGAATATAAGTATCAGTGTTCTATGACTAGAATCAAAGAGGACTTGAAAATCTTTCTGAGCATGTGTAGATTGTTGCATGACTCGGATTAATTTGTGGGTTTTCAAGTATGAAAAGGAAGATCTTGTCAGATCTAGTTTATTGAGCAAATCGATTGTTCTAATAAACTATACCAACTGAGAATTTCTTTAATAATTCTGTTTAAATGGAGTTGTTTCTATTTTGAGTTAGGATTCCAGAAAAATTAATTTCATAATTTTTCATGGAAGTTTGGACCTTCAACTAGGTTAAAACATATCGATCGACAGTCTGTTCCAGTACAGAATTTGTTGATTGTTTAGTATGTAACTCGAATTTTTTGAACTGAACTTGGTTGTTTTATTTTCATAGATGGATAGTCTATAGTCTAAAATAGTTTTTCTGTGTATATTGTATATATAAAAACTGGATAGAAGGTGGTCTAACAGACCAAATGGTTGAGAGGATAAGCTGAAAATCTCATAACGGTGTTTCGTACACTTGTAAGAGATTTTTCTTTTTTGATTCTCCCAGATGGTTTAAGATATCTTCTTGAAATGTTTACTGGTAATCAAAACTATGATAAGGAGCTTAAGTAATTTATTTGAGAATTTTTGGAGACCAAAAACTATTGATTTTGTTGGATTCCATTAGTTATGTTTTTGGTAAATTACTGTTTTTCTAATTATTCAAACTAGTTGAAAACAATTAGAATACTCCTTGTTTGATCTCCTTTCAGTTATGGGATGTTGAAAGAACTTTCTAAATGAATTTAAACAAGCTTTGTTGTTTAAAATTTAGAATTCGTACACGGAATTTGCTTATGGCAAACAATACGCAAAGATGCTTGAAAATCGTTAATTGGAAACAAAGTGCTTGTATGTGCTAACTTTGTTTTGTAGGTGGAAAGTGGGTTTAGTATGGCTCATGACTCAATGCCTTGTGGTTGTAAATGAATGCATGTGTGAATGTTTGTAATGCAGTCTTTGGTGCCATTAATTAATTAATTTGTTGATTTTAATGTAACTTGTGTGGCTTGCATGCCCCTAAGGCTAGGATGGGAATAGGATATTTTCACATGTATTTTTTGTTCCTTTATTTTATATAGGATTTAGATCCTTATAGAATTTAGTGGGAGGGACAAGGATTAGATTAGTTTTGCTTCATGGACGATGTGGCGAAACTAATGCAAGCGGGAGCCATACAAACCCACAACTATGGATGAGATGCTTATATGTGATTGCTTGTGATTACTATGAATTGTCATAGGTTAGGTATGGGTGTATGCTTACACGACCACCAAACAAGTATCATATGATTTGTTAGTCCCAAAACTAAAAACGAATAAGTGAAATCGCTCTCCTTCTCTCTATCCCCTTCACGCCGATTGTCACTCATGGCGCGGTCCGCCCAAGCGGACGTCATGGTTGGCAATTCGGTAGTCGGGGTGCAAATAGCTAAGATTTGCAAGGAACAAATAGTGAGAGGTTACTTTTCGATGGACCCAACTAGAGTTTGGACATCGGCGCGAAGTTTGTAAATATACTTAGATATTCACAAACCAAGAATCATATGGAACGATATGATTGGTTGGAGAACCTACCTTGTCTAATTAAGTAGGGTGACGTGCCATAGCAGGCTCTACTTGATAAAAACTGGGATCTTGGAAAACCAACTACATTTGGGACATTAAATAAATGTAGTGGGAGTTTTATTTGTTATAAATAAAACAATTGCATGAACTAAATGACCTTAAATTGATTTTGTTACAGATGTTAAAATTGTTAATTTTGTTGCGATCAATCTTTGAAAATTAACAAACTCGTTTCCAAAAGGTATTTACTTAAAGAAGTAATACCGATTTCTAAGACACGATCTTAGTGAAAAGAAATTTGAGTATGTCAATTCCCAAAACTTTCCTCAAACTACCCGAACGTAGCAACGCGATGATTGATTGACTTTTGGCGAAAAGTTATTCAATAAAGCGTATGGCTAATATCCTCATTTGAAATTTCTATACTTTTGAATTAGAGAATTCATATGGACTAGATTTAACTCGTACGCTCTTATCCACTTACTCAAGAAAGTATTCTTGGAGAAAGTAGATATTAACTCCATCATTTATGATTGAGTATAAAGAGTATGAGTTGACAAAGAGATTCTTCTTTTATAAAAGGATACATGAACGTTTCATTGGCTTACAAATCGAAAGATTTAAGTAGCTAATTGATAACTAGAGATATTGATCTCCGATATCAAGGATTATTGATATTGTCATACGATCTCTTTCTAGTATTAAAGGATATGACGTTACCTTTTACGCACAGTTGTTGGTGAAAAAGGTAATTGGTTAAGTATTCAAGAAATACTTCACCAAGGTATGAGTTGAAATTTCGAGACCCTCATTTGTGACCATGTGTCACATGAGATGTTTCATTTGTCGTTTATGGGAGGCATTTGGAAGGTCGTTTGAAATACCATGATTGTAATGATCTAATCCTAAGAAGTATTTGTCGTTCAAATTATCTCACTATCTCTAATTTACACTAGTAACTTGATACTAGTTCATATGCTCACATTTAACGAAATGTGTTGGCAATGAAGAATAAGAGAATGTTCGAGAGATATAAAGTAAACTCCGTATAGGAAATGACTTGTTCGTCTAAGTCATTACCATTGAATACGTACAATTATCTTTATTAAGAGTTTGTTTAGAATTGAAGGTTGCATACCTTAATTCTAAAACCTCTCAAAAATATCTTCATTTCATATTTAATGATGGATGATTATGTTTTGTAAAAGACAAGATCTTTTATTCTGGATTTTTTTATATGATTTCATGCATCTTGATTGAATTTGCTTGAAATAAATAAGCAAGTTTTGAATGACAAATAGGATGCGTAAAACTTGACATAAAGTATTTGACTTTCATGTTATATATAACCGCTTAGTCACATACACAAACGAGAATCACATTACGAGAGTCTCCGTAACGTAGAGCTCGTAATTCAATTCGATTTCAAATCGATTGATATGCGAATCATGTTTGTTAAATGACAAAAGCGCCTTTAACCTATGAAGGTTTAAGGACAAGTGAACTAATTAGGACTTATATATATCGATGTATAAAGACCTATAAGTACTTGTGCAATGAAAGGTTGTTTATACTTTACTACTTAACCAACGATCATTGTAGATATTAACATATCTATTTGATAAGGTATAGGTATGAACTTTTTGACTAGTTCAAAGGAGTTCAAGAGTAAAGTTTAAAAGACGTTTCAAGAAAAATGGAAGTCTTACAATTAATCGTGGTAAATAAATAGTTAAGTCATATGATTTGAAATATTATCTAAAGAGTATGAAAATAGTTTCACGATTCACTCCATGAGGAACATTATGGAATAATGTCTCTAAGATTGGAGGTATCGAACATATTTCGATCGGTAATAAATCAAATTGACTTATTCGACTCGTGTTAGAGAATTATGTTTGAGGACAATATTGTTTACACTGAATGATGTTTCATCGAAGTCTTTTGGAGAAGATATCTTACGAGATTTTGATCTCTAAGTATAATACTTCTCGAGATTTTGTGTTGAGAAGCTTATTTCAAGTATTGTCGACTTGTAAGCTTAAACCAAATAAGACACTATAAGTTTGTAGGATATCTTAACTTAACCGAAAGGTGCTACTTCTACAAATATGATAAGAACAAAGTAGTTGTTGCTAATCATAACGTAATCTTGTAGAATGATATTCTCAAGAAGAAGTAGTGGGAGTAAAGTGAGCATTAAAATAGTTTATGCGTCACTACAAGAAGTACTTTTATAGGAAACTTGTCACTCCATACATGGTATTTAGTGGGAGTTGAGCGAAACTTCATTCACAAGTTGTTTTAAAAGAAGTTTAATAGTATGCTCCTTCTAATGAGGACTCAACCATATCACGAGTTGATGATGTTTGAGAAACTCATGGAATATATGAGGAGTCAAGAACTCATTCAACAAATCGTTGTGGAAGAAGTTCATGAACCTCAAGTACCAATCCTACAAAAGATCAACGAGAGTTGATTTCCTATGCCGTTTGGTGCATAGGTTGTCACAACATTCTCGTACTTAGCATATGAGAATCCGTTGATAAACAAAGAAACGATGAAAGGATCCGATTTCACATATATGGTTTGAATTCATATGATCTTTAAAGAGCAATCCATGTATAACAACAAGGTATGGACCTTGGTTGATGTTCATGAAGGAGCAATCCATCAAGAACGTTTAAATCTTCAAAAGGAAAGATTGACATGGATAACAAATTGACTATGTACAAAGCACGGATTCTAGCTCGTAGCCATGTCTAAGTCGATGGCTAGTTGACTATGTACAAAGCACAACTTCTTGCTTGTGGCTATGTATAAGTCAATAAAGATCATTCTAGCAATAGTTGTATTACATATATGTTGATATATGGAAAAACACATAAAACCGCTTTCTTTGTATGAATGAAGGAAGATGTTGTGCATTTGACACAAATTGAGGTTTTATTTAATTACTAAAAACATACGCATGCTTCAAGGATCCATAAATGGATTAAAGCGAGTGTTGTGGAGATTGGAATAAAAATTTTTGACAATGAAGTCAAGGAGTTGAACTTCGTCAAAAGTATCTTATATAAACAAGATATTCAGTGGGAACATAATTGTATTACTTGTATTGTTCAAGATAACAATTCATTAATTGGGAATAACATTAAGAAAATGAATATTGTCAAGATCTCTTTGGTTAATGCTTTCTCAAATGAGAACTTGGGCGAAATCACCTGATCTTAGGAAACAAATCTATGAAGATAGATTATGATGGATGTTAGGTTTGAGCAAATATGCATATGTTGACGAAGTGTTCTAGAAACACGAAAGTTACACTCCAAGAAAGGATGTCTAACTGTACATCACATGGCATGACTTGAGTGTTTAACTCGGTCTATTGCAACTCAATTCAAGAAAGTGCATTAAATAGTTCAAACATTCTTTCATTATGAGTTTCATTTCGTACGCCATATTTATGCATATGCCCCAATATGTAGTATCCAAAGGATATGACAAATAGTTGTCAAATGGATACAAGAGAGACACATTTGGACGATAATCAAGGATATCCTCGAGTACCTTATGAGAAAGAGTGATATAATGTTTCATCTCTTAAGAAGAAAAAAAATCTCGTGTAAGTTGTTACACTGTTAAAAGTTTTTCAAATGATTGGCATAATCACGATTGAGCTACATATTTTGCTTTAAAGGTGGTGTTGTAAGTTTAGAAAGTGTTCTAAATGGAATATTACAACCGTTTCCGTCACCAAAGTAAAATACATAGCAACTTGTGAAGCAATAAAAGAAGTTTATTTTGGATCGAGTTCTTAGTCGAGCTATTATGGTTCTATGCATCTCGAACCACAACTTACTCCTAAAGAACCCAATGTTACATTGGAGATTCAAATATGATCTATAACGATATCACTTGATATCATATGATGATGATCAAGAACATATATATAGTAGTATATATATATAGGGTCGAACAAATTTGGATAGGTTCGCGAACACAGTGAACACTCTAACTTGACCTCTACCTTGAGCAGTATACGAGATGCAATTATGCATCCATACGTGGTAACATATGAATAACTAGCTTTAAGCGTATTATTTATTTTGAGGTCCGAGACATGTATATATGTAGATATATGACATAGTTCTCAATTCTTCGTTGGCTAGAAGTCACTGCTGATTGACTCTAGGCTAAGTGGGAGATTGTTGGAGTTATGTCCTAGAAGTCAATAATTTAATGACTTAAATATTAGTTTATGTTATGGATGATATTTTATCATTTGTTCCTAAGTTTATTATTGACAGATTATTCAGGTTGAGGATCTGAATTGTATATCTCTGTGGATCATTCTTTAGAATGACAATAATAAATCTAAACGGTCCATAATCTTGATAATTAACAAGGAACATTAATTATCATATAAGATTAGTATGCAAGTTAAGTGATGATTAAGTTCTACAAATCATAGGTAAAGAGTTACCAACTTAATTGCATATGTATATGTTATGGAACATAGTACAGGACTTGACCCAATGAAATAAACATATGGATCATGTTATGTGTCATTGTTTATTTCGTTATGATTTTGGTTCTAAGTTTGAGATGTTTATCTTTTCCACATGAGGATAGGTTCAATAAATACTGTCTACCGCTGATTTCCGATAAGGGCTGCTATACGGACTTTATTTATGTTCTCTTGAATTGTGCGGGGAAAAGCTAATCATCAAGAAAACCGTATGTCCCTCATTAATTCACTTAGTGAGCGACGATATCTGTTTGGGCCCCTTGATGGAGTTGGATCGTATGCGCGCAACTAAGCGATCAACTCTAGATCAAGAAACGTATAATCTGCAAGAATGACACTTTCCTATCTTGGATTATACGATGATATCGTGAGACATAAGAATCAAAATAGAGAAATATTTTTATTCTCTTATGCAGGATTTAAATACTGTAGAACTACACTATTTATGCGAATTGAGAATCATAACGTGTTGCTAGATACCGCTTATGATTATTGGAATTAAATAGCGATTTAATTCCATGTCCAACTTAGCATAAATCCTCAAAGGGTCACACAAAATAGAGTTTTGACCAAGACAGTGCATTATTTATTTATTCGCAATAGTTCGTATTTCGGAAATATGATAAGTTGATTAATTAGTTATATGCCGTTATAATTAATTAAGTCAAATGGATCATATTGAAATAAATTAATGTATTAGCTAATCCTAGAATAATTATTAATTAGTTAATAATTATTTTAGCTCGACACAATTTAATATAAATAGTTATATTAATTTATTGGGCCAATATGTATGTATTGAATTTATAGCCCAATTGAAGAGCATTTGGAGTAAGTTCTAATTATATGAATTAGAGGCCTAAACAATTGAGATGAGAGGCCCAAAAGCCCATTATAGGGCCAGCCATATAGGGTGGTAGGTAGGTGGCATTCTTGTAAATAGATGGTAGGAGGTAGGTAGGGTTTGTGCACTATATAAGGAGGTGTGTAGTAGCAAAATCCAACCTTCCCTCTTGACACACCTAGCCGCCACCTCTCTCTTCCCCATAGGCCGTCGCCTCTCTCTCCTCTTCTCCTCCATATGCTCATGTGTTGAGCTACAACTCTCCACCAAAATCAAATAAGTTGATTCTTGAAGAGGGTTGATCCTTAGGATTAGCTTTGTTCTAATCGAATCGCTAGCACGAATCGATTTAGACCTTGGTTAATCTCTAGGTGGACTCGAGGCGGCCATCAACCATGGCGGAGGCGCAAGGAGAGCAACCCCATCGATTTCTATGCCGTATGATCGAGCCCCGCGAATACGATTTCGCGGGAGGTATAATTTCCACCTTATTCTCTTGTGTCAATTGAGTTTTTGCACTTGATCCTCTCTTTCTCTTTGTTTAATTGGATTAATTAAGGGTAATTAGTCACAAAATTAAAATTGAGCAGTTTCCTAACAGTAATATCGAACTATGACAAAGTGTAATCACAGAGGAGAATAAATAACAGTCTGAATTTAAAGAAACCAATCCAAGATTATAAAGAAATCAAACTAAAAAAACACAGATCACTACTACAAAAAAGACCTTCTGTAACGGAACATCTGTAACGGTTATAACAAAACCCGTTACAGATAGTTAAAATTGAGGGCGCTAAAAAATATCTGATTCATCTGTAACGGTTATTTTCTAAAAACCGTCACACATTTTCCGTCATTGAAACAAAAAAAAATATGTAAACCTTTCTATAACGGTTTTTATTTAAAAACCGTTACAGAATCTTTTCTAATCTGTAACGGTTTTAAAATAAAAACCGTTATAAATTATATATATCAAAATTGAAACGGTTTTATAATATTAACCGTTACAGAAGATATCTCCTCTTCTCTTTATTTTTCTCCCGATCGAGCCCCTTATTCATTTTTTCTGCCCCTCCCTCTTTCCTCCTCAAGCGGAGATCATTTCTCGATCTCTCCGCTCTCTCCACCCCAATCCGATCGCCATCACCATGTCATGTTCCGCCTCTCTCCCCACGTCCGACCCTACGCTCTCGACTTTCTTTTCCTCGCACCATGCCGGCAGCACCTCCTCGTCGATCTCTCCACCTCATCCGCCTCACCATCGACCTCTCTACCTCCTCCGCCTCACCCTCGGCCACTCGACCTCCTCCGCCTCACCCTCGGCCACTCTACCTCCTAGCAAACCCTAGCATCGCCTCCTCACAAACCGTGACACCACCTCACCAAACCCTAATCTCGACGTAACCAAATCTATAGAGGTAATAGAGGTGGCGGCTGAGATGGCCGCGACAAATCTCGGAATCTCAAGGGATGCGTGCTCCGACGAACGGGCCCACGACCGTCTTTCAGCTCCGACTAATCTAATTGTCGCCACCACATGGTGCTCGCCGCCTTCACTCGCCGCCATGACAGACTCAGGCAACTCAGGAACAATGGTCGCACTGGCGGATGGTCGGTCTGCTGTTCGCGTTGTTTTAGAACTCGATGGAGCCTCGAGTCGCGCCTCTGATTTGACCATGTATAGCAAATGTGGAATTCTATTTCGGGCAGTTAAAGCAAATGGGTCAGGCGTAGAGAGTTAATGATTTTATTTCCTATTACCTTATACTTTGAGGTGTTAATTTGATACCTTGACATTTTGCACTAAAATGCAAATAAACTGATGAGATATTCGTCTTACCCTTTTGAGCAGTGTCTGGTCTGCATGCTCGTCTAGACAAGAAGGATGGATTGTTACTGGTCACAGATTTAGACAGCACTAATGGCACATTTATCAATGAACAGAGGCTCAAACCTGGTGCTGTTACACCAGTTCCACCTGGCAGCTACATTACTTTTGGTATTCTAAAATAATCGAGTTCATCTCCAACAATTTTTTCTGTTTACTTTTTGTGGGTATTTACTGTCCTTAACTCAAACTTAGAGGAAAAATATACACTGTCCTTCCCTGCGCAGTAAGGAAAATTCATCCTGAAACTGAGGTCCATTTGGTATCCTGAAGGATGGATTGTTACTGGTCACAGATTTAGACAGCACTAATGGCACATTTATCAATGAACAGAGGCTCAAACCTGGTGCTGTTACACCAGTTCCACCTGGCAGCTACATAACTTTTGGTATTCTAAAATAATCGAGTTCATCTCCAACAATTTTTTCTGTTTACTTTTTGTGGGTATTTACTGTCCTTAACTCAAACTTAGTGGAAAAATATACACTGTCCTTCCCTGCGCAGTAAGGAAAATTCATCCTGAAACTGAGGTCCATTTGAGATAACATGATACTTGGTGGAGCTAAAGCTACAAAATTCAGGCTTTATTTTATATTTCTTATTTCATTTCTGAAGTGCAATTTGGGCTTAGTTGCATTGTTGTTTTTTGTATGCATGTTTTCGAAGTATTTAACAGCATATGCTTTTTTACATCAACTGAGAACATTCTTGCTTTGGTATTCTTGCACATTATTTGATTTTGTATGTGTATCATAGATTTTGCCTTCTTATTAGCAATACAATGAATTGTTAAAAGATAAATTTACTTCTCTTGCTAGAGAGAATAAATGAATTGCCAAAGCTGGTGGAGGCATCTAAGCTTGTTCAAGGCATCCTGGCTGTTATTGGGGTTGGCAGTGAATGGATTAATGACTTCTTCCAGGTACATATTTTATTATTTATCATTTTATTACTTTGCTTTCTTCTCCAATTCCCTTACTGTTAAAATATGATTTTAAATATCAATTGTCATTGTTTACATGAAAGGTATCTTGAGAATTGGCATCATGTTTTTCAAATAAATCTATCGTGATTGTCATTGTATTTACTATTCAGATTTTACAATTGAAAATGGAGAAAGACAAGCTCATTGCAAATATCACTCCCTGGAAGCCAAGATCAATACATAATGTAAGCACCATAACTGAATTATAATTTTAACTTGCTAGTAAGCATATACTTTATGTATCTTTCTGATATATATTGCATGTCCTAACTACCATGCTTATAATGCTCCATGTTTTCCTGTCTTATTTATTATTTTAATCTTTTTCTCTACTGATTCTTAAAAGAATACATATATTGGAATTATAATGGGTGATTATATCAATCTGTGAATAATGCTATACTTGGAACTTGTGATTATAATGAGTGATTATATTAATCTGCTTTGCATGATGATTTCTATTAGGACATGTTTTTTTAATTTGTTCCCTTGTTCTTTTTATTTACAGAACAAATTTATGGACATAAAGGAAAGAAAATAGATATCTTTGTAGATGGTAGCAAAGAAGAAAGCTGTGGTCGATCGAACAAAATCCATGTTCGATAGATGAAAGCTATGGTCGAGCGAACGAAAGCAGTGGTCGATGGATGAAAGTCGCGGCTGAGCGATCGGAAGCCGTGCCCGAGGGGTGAAAGCCGTGGCCGCTCGACCGAAAGCCGTGGTCGATGGATGAAAGCCGCAGCCGAGCGATCGGAAGTCATGCCCGAGGGGTGAAAGTTGTGGCGGAGTGACTGTTATATTTATATTAGTTTTATTTTATTTTATTTTATATGATTATGATTGTTTCTAGCAACAAAAATACTATGTTATATATATTAGTTTTATGGTTGCACGTTAGATATGTGATTGTAGCATGAATAATTTTTTTTTTAAAAAAATAAGACTTTTGTAACGGTTATTATATAAAAACCGTTAGAAAATTAAAGTGCGTTAGGAATATTATAAATATATTATATCACAATCTGTAACGGTTATTGTATAAAAACCGTTATAAATGGTCTCAATTTGTAGCGGTTTTTATATAATAACCGTTATAGATTCCCTCCTTCTGTAACGGTTTTTTATAAATAACCGTCATAATTTTTGTAACGGTTATTAAGGCTTCTGTAACGGGGGCTACTGTAACGGTACCATAACCGTTACAGATCCATTTTATTAACCGTTACAGAATGCTTTTTTTCGTGTAGTGGATATTGCTAAGGGAATATAATATCATGTTAGAACAATATTTTTCGTATTTTGTAGTCCGCCCACACATTGGGTGGGCCGACACTGTAATTCGACTGATAGATTATATTCGGTGGAACAGCTGTGCCAGCGGCAAGAATTGCTGCCCTGGTTCGAATTGCCATGTCCACGCTTTTTGGCGCCTATATTCCTTAAATTGCAAGTGTTGTTGTGAAATGAACACTCGTTGTGTTGCAAACTTGGGATAGACAGAATGCGTAAAGGCCAAAATATTTATAGAACAATTTGGACTGAGGATTTGAGGAGATGCCGAAAGGGTTATAATGTTTATATATGCTTAAATGGTTACCTACCACTACCAAATCTACCATATGCTTATGGCGTTATTTTCCTTTGTATTTCAGATGAATCACACTCTTTACTTTATTTAAAAGTGTAGTTTTAGTAGGTAGAGGAACTAGTACTAATCACACTACAGAAAAATGCACAATCTGTATCGGCATTCTACATCTGCAAAATTGATGAAGTGATATTGATGTGTGTGGCTGAGATAATCTATCGGGGCTTTTAAATTCATACTCAAATATGCTCGATTTCGATTGCAAGCGTATGACCTATGTTGAGTATTTAAGATCAATTCATGAAAACAATTGTTTGAATTATTAAATCTAAATCTTACTGTTGAATCAAGTCAAGGAATTAAGAATAATCGAGGTTGGGATTTATTTAAGCTTAAAAAATATAAAATATAAGATAAATGGTTCCAACTAGAGAGAATTGGTTTA
Source organism: Rhynchospora pubera (assembly GCA_028095005.1). Classification (NCBI taxonomy): domain Eukaryota; kingdom Viridiplantae; phylum Streptophyta; class Magnoliopsida; order Poales; family Cyperaceae; genus Rhynchospora; species Rhynchospora pubera. The sequence goes on along the minus strand of CM051462.1, from coordinate 81,449,171 downwards.
ACAACAACATAGGGGTGCCAGTTGATAATTCTTCTACTTGATTACTGTTCACAAGCTACCCGCTTACTTCTATGAGTGGTCCTCCTATGAACCTGGATAGATTGTCTGCAAGCAAACTATTTGTTTGTAGACTGGCACAGACAACATGCCTATAATCCAAGCGAATCGCCTCGACTAACTGTAGTTACACATGAGCAGTTAGTCTTCATTCATTTAATTGAACAATTTAATGACTTAACTAACATTCCTAAAATCCTTCTTTCGATAGGTCAAGTTATTTTAATTAAATCATTTAAACTCTTAACTATCATAAGTTTCAACTTTCGTTCATTAGCTGAAGTTAAACAAGTTTATCTCATGGATCTAAGATATTCCTTAACTTTCATTTGTTGGGAGTTGATCTCCATTTCTTGCTTATGATCTAGATCTTATCTTTCATACTATTGATCATCTATGAGTATTGAATATTGATACAATTGAATTAATCTAAGTTTGGTTGGGTTTAACTTTCTAACATTCAAGGTTGGCCTAATCTTGACGAAAAAATACCAAATCTACTCAAACAATTCAACTATTACAAATAAATAATTAAAGCACAAGGAATAAAATTCAATAAATAAAGTATTAAACTAACTAATCATGCAAACTAAATCAAGTATCTGTTTCTCAACCATAGCCCCTAATCAAACTATTCAAGTATGATAATCATTGATATTGTTATTATTTATTAGTATTTGGACCATACTTGGCACTCAAATAACACTCAAACCATTAAATTATTTAATAAATTGCTATGATTTCCAAGAAATTGGCTTTACTGTCGTTTCTTCTCTAATTTTACAGGATTTTGATGATTTCTGGTGATAATTGAGCTGTTTGAAGGTTTCTGACACTTGACATAAGTTAGACGACTCATTCCTAGCACTTCGAGGCACCATCCAAGCCATCGCTCGAACCAAATGACTCATGCTCGGGCCTAATGAGATTTAAGAGAAGCAATTGGCAAAATAGAATCATTAGCATTGTAGAGCTAACACCTCATGTCAGTCCCATATACTGGGTCATGTCTCTCATCATTTTACTCACTGGTGTACAGCCATATACATATTTTTTTACAAAGGGCAGGATTTTGTGGACAATTTTGCCCCCTGAAGGTCATTTCAGGTACTTCACAATCCAAGGCTGTAATGCTCTTCATTGCGGCATTTACCCTTCATTTGTATTTTCTCAATTTTGAGTTACTCATTTTCTGAGTTTTGATGTAGAGAATGCATTTTTCACTTTGCTGCTCTCAATTGCCAATTACAACACCTCTTTCAGATGTCTGTTTTAATTCCCATTTTGTAAGGAACTGGTTACATGACCACACAAATCTGGATGGTGGTATATGCATCTGGTGTTTTATTTGCAGTATTTCAAATTACCACTTCCATATGCAACCCCAAAGAGAGAGCATTTCTTTTACAATTACTTCTAGACCTTGTTTATCAGGTTTTGACATTTCCAAGACAGTGAGTGTTTATCATATTTAGATTCAGCACTTTCATCATTTTTTTATGTGGTGCGTGTTTGAGTTTTATTGCAGAGTTATCTCAGCATTTCTGTGTGTGAACTCACGCAGGTCTCCCTTTTCTCTTTTTGTTTCGGTGATCATACTGCACTAACTTCAGAGTTTGCAGCAATGCATTTTTTTCTTTTTGCAACTTGAGATTTGCACCACATTTTTTAAAACTGCTATTTGAAATGTTTATTGCCTTTTGCAATGCTGGCCCATCCCTTCTTCATTCATCTTTTTCCTTTTTATATTAGGTCTTCTGCATTACCTCCAGTTCATAGGTCTTCCACTAAATCTGTTGCAGTACTCACAGCTCACCAATCATCAATCCCTGACCTCCATTCTTTGCATTTGGTACTCTCAGGGGTATTACAAGATTAATATTCATTCATTCTTTATTTTGGATTGCATCAATTTACTATATCCATTACAACCCCTTCTACTGTCTTATGGCATTATGATCATTCATTTTTTTTTTGCAGCTCCTTCAACCTTCCATGTATATATTTTATTCCCAAAATAAGGCTGTTCCTGAGCATGAACATTTTTCTTTGTAATTCTCATAGAGCTGATGCCTTTAGTTCATGGCAACAGCAAAAAGAGATAGAGAAGAGATGGCATTTCCTTGTCAGTGAATTGGGCACATGTGAAGCCTAGCACAGGAACCAAATAGGAAGAAAAATTCATCTTGCAATCAATGCCCAGTTGTCACTTCATCTCTGGTTAGCGGGTCCCATAATTAGAGATCTTGCCTCAGGCTGCACAGGAGACAAGTCTGACAAGTGGGTCCTGTCGTCAGTGAGAGAGAGAGGCGATGGATTATGTTGGGTCAAGTTCAGAGAGAATGAGAGATGGGTTTCGATGGGCTCCCATCTTTTTTTTGGGCTGGGATTATCGGGCTGGGCCATTATTTTTTTCTTTTTTTGTTTTCGGTTGCTGGAATTAGTGGGCTGGGCCACTGATTTTTTACTGATGTTGTTGGGCCTAGAGGAATAGGTTGTATTTTGGATATATTCAACCCCTGATACGGTGTGGTATGAATCTCGCTGCATTTTGTATGTCTGTATTCACGCGATCATTTATCGTGAAATTTTAGGATCGAACAACTACGTACAAAGCATTTCATAATAAAAAATCACAGACCATTAGAACAACAACTAACTTAATAAACCATAATATAATAAGAGACCAAAAAAAAAAAAAACCAATCTACTTAAATATTTTAGTTGTCTGCACATCGTGGGATTTTATCCCATAACTTAGATGCATACATTATTATTTAAATGTGGATTTTACATTTGTAATTGAGATTGTAATTTATGCAATATAGTATATTAATATTTATTATTGAGTTCTGGGCTCCTGGTTCAAGTAAATTCTTGTCATTAGTTGTAGGTGGGCCCCTTTTACTGATGGAACTCGCCTTTTTGCTAAGAGCCAGAGGAGTCAGTACCAAAGTGGTATGGATCACCTACCCCAAAACTGACGAGGCAAATGATGTCACGGGCCGGCTGGAGCACAAGATGCTCAACCATGGAGTTGAGGTGAACCTTTTCTTTCCAAAATATTTCTTTTCTCACTCTCCTACCATGCTTGCTTTAAAATTGGTTAACATATTAAAAAATAATACACCGATTAAAAAATGGTGAATGTCGACAAATGTGACAATACAATAATACACCGATTAAAAAATGGTGAATGTCGATCATGGGACAGCTCAGAGAGAGAAAATTAGAGATAGAAATATCACCTTCTCTCGAGAGGCGCTTGAGAGAGGGGGGAGCCAAGTGGAGCATTTACTGAGATTTTAAAATAAATTCTCTCTGATAGGTTTAGAATCGCCCACCATTGTCAACTTCTCATCGTCGATTCGATAAATTTTTACAAAAGCGGCTAAATGTATCAACTCACACGTAAACACAGCAACATATTTTGCAACTCCTTCCTCAAGTTCAATATCAAGAAGTTTAAGGTAATAGTCATATAAAGGAGGAAGTTGGATCTCGTTGCCAGTTATAGGATTGAGAAGATAATGAGACCATGTTTTTACATCTCTTATGAGCACATAGCCTTGTGAGGAACCCAGAACAGTTTTTTCCTTGAAATTTGACACGATTTCAAATTTGGTCCATTGTGTTGAGTTTAATATGTAAAAATTGAAATTTAATATGTCTGCATTAAAAAGGCAAGGTTGTTGAGAGTAGTCTGATAGGTGGATGGCCATGCGCCAATCTTTGCATACAGCTCGAAAACGAACAAAATCAGAGATGTCTAGAATATTCTTACAAATGAGTTGAAGTATATCAGGAGCTAATCGACTATCATGCTGGTTATGATGCGGCATACCGACCATGCAGTGAATTGATACAATCCAAGAAGTATATTTTACTCTTTTCCAGGAGAAAGACGATTCAATAGAGAAAGACAATGAAATTTGTTGCATTGAAAATAGGATATTGATTCCTTTTTGTGGTAATGTATGCTGAATTTTTCTTCATGTATCTCTGGGACATAATTTTTAGAAACTTAGAATGACGAACTGTTATTTATGAAAGAACTTTTTTTGGTCTCTTGAATTCTAACTATACTAAACTGTTCTTCTGGAGGCTTTTAAATTCAATTGTTAAGAACTTGGCCCAAGAGCCTTTTCTCAAGAAAAAAAAAAAAATTTGTTAAGAACTTTACTTAGAACTGTTTACCATCTAGAGGCTCCTCCGGAGGCATTTTAGTTGGGTTTAACAACTCAGTTTATAAGCTGGTAAGATGGGATATTAGATCCTTCACTGTGAACGTTTATCTTCAAAATATAGAAGATAATATTAGTTGGGCATTCACTACAGTGTATGGCCCTGTGCTTTCTCAGCACAAAGCTGCCTTTTGGCTTGAGTTTTTAGACTTAGGAACCTCCATGACTGTTCCTTGGGTAATTGGAGGTGATTTTAATATAATTAGATGGAAAAATGAAAAAGTAGGAGTAAATTTTGATCTAAGGAATATGAATTTTTTCAACAATTGGATAGATAGTTTTAACCTTAGAGATTTTAAATACAATGATAAAAAATATACCTGGTATAGGGGAGGTAACAGCAAGCAAAAAGCTTGTCTAGACAGAATCTTAGTTTGTCCTAAATGGATGAGTCTTTTCCCTAACACCTTTTCCTATAGCATAAGCAGGGTTTTCTCTGATCATTCCCCTTTAGTTTTAGGTTCCTCTCCTGGATCTAGATTCAACTTCTCCAAACTGTTTAAGTTTGAAAAATATTGGTTAGAACATCATGACATTCTTGGCAGAATGTCTAATTGGTGGAATAGTAATAACAATAGAAATTCCTCTTGGTCTACCAAAATTACAAATATGAGAAAAAAGTTTAAAGGATGGAGTGCAAATCTAAAGAGAGACATTCTCTTAAAGAAAAATACTCTCCTAGATAAAGTTAGGGATATAGATAATAGAGACCTAGAGGAGGATGAGTTGGAAACTTTCTTCAGCATTAAAAGTGACTTAGCAGACATTTATGCTGAGGAAGAAATGATGTGGAGGCAAAGATCCAGATGTAATTGGATCAAGTTAGGAGATGCCAACACAAAGTTTTTCACTCAATTGCAAACTCTAGAAACAGAAGAAACAAAATTACTCACTTAGAAATTGATAATAGTGTTTGTAGAGATCCAAGTAAGATGCATAATCACATAATGTCTTTTTATGCTAACCTGTTTAGCCAGAAATGAGACACTTGGTGTAATCTAGACACTCTAGAATGGAAAAGTGAAGTTAAAGTAAGTGAAGAGGACAATAACTTCCTCACTTTCCCTTTCACTGAAACTGAGATAAAAGATGCAGTTTTTAGTATGGGGGCAGAAAAGGCCCCTGGGCCAGATGGCTTCCCAATGCTATTTTATCAGCACTTCTGGGACATTATAAAATCTGATTTAATTGATATGTTCACAAAGTTTCATGAAGAAAATTTTGAACTTTCAAATCTCAATAGGGCCATCATCAGTTTAATCCCTAAAGTGTCTGATGCTTCAAGAACCAAAGACTACAGACCCATTAGCCTAATTAACTGCAGTTTTAAAATCTTTACAAAGGTTCTTGCAAATAGGCTAGCACCTATTCTTTGCAAAATAATAGACTACTCTCAAAGTGCTTTCTTAAAAGAAAGATTTATTTTAGATGGTGTTGTTGCAGTTCATGAAGTACTGCACAGTGTACATCATTCAAAAGAAAAAGGAATCCTATTGAAGTTGGATTTTGAAAAAGCTTTTGACTTTGTAAATTAGGATTACCTCTTCAACACTCTAAGAAATAGAAGTTTCAGTAATAACTAGATTAGTTGGATTCGTAGAACTTTAGAAGGAGGTAGAACAACAGTTAACATAAATGGTAAACTAGGAAAGTACTTTCTCTGCATAAGGGGTTTAAGACAAGGAGACCCCCTTTCTCCTTATCTCTTTATCCTAGCAGCTGAGGGTCTAACAAAATTAATTAAAAAAAGGAGTAAATGTGGGTCATTTTCAGGGTTTGGGTCCCATCCTCCCTGATAGCAACAAGCTCATTCATCTGCAGTATGCAGATGATACTCTTCTTTTCTTAAAACCTGAGATTACAATGATAGAAAAATTGCAATGGGTTTTAAAAGCTTTTGAAGGAGCCTCAGGCCTCAAAATCAACTTTTCAAAATCTGAAATTGTTCCTTTAAATATTTCTGACATAGAAGCTAACACTTTGGCAAATCTTTTAAAGTGCAAAATAGCTTCTTTACCTATGAAATATTTAGGAATACCTTTACACTGGAAAGCACCCAGTAAAGGTGATTGGCTTAACATGATAGAAAAAATTAAAGCTAAGTTGCCCAATTGAAAAGGCAAAATGCTTTCCATGGGAGGTAGGTTAGTTTTAATAAACTCCACCCTCTCTACCATACCACTTTATCACCTTGCCATTTTCAAGGCACCCATTTGGGTCATAAAAGAAATAAATAGAATTAGAAGGGTTTTCCTATGGAAAAGAGATAAAGGTACAGATAACAACAAGTGCTATAATCTTGTGAGTTGGGATAACATCTGTAGGAGTAACATACATGGTGGTTGGGAAATACTGGATATAAGTCAGATGAATACTGCCTTAATAGGAAAATGGACTTGGAAGTATCTTGTTAAAGATGGTAAAGGAATATGGCTTGACATAATTAAGTCAAAGTACAAGTTCAACAATTCCTCCAGTCTTTCACCTTTCTGGTATAATGTACAAAAAACCATGAATTTAGTTAAAATTGTTGGAGTTATGTCCTAGAAGCCAATCAGTTGGTAGCTATTATATTAGTTTATGTTATTGATAATACTTGATCATTTGTTCCTAGAGATTATTATTGACAGATCATTCAGGTCGAGGATCTGAATTGTAGATCTCTGTGGATCATTCGTTAGAATGACAATAATATCTCTAAAGAGTCCATAGTCTTGATAATTAACAGGGAACATTAATTATCATATAAGACTGGTATGCAAGTTAAGTGATGATTATGTTCTACAAATCATAGGTAAGGAGTTACCGACTTAATTGTATATGTGTATGTTACTGGAACATAGCATAGGACATGACCCAATGAAATAAATATATGAATTGTGTTATGTGTCATTATTTATTTCATACGTGTTTGATTTCGAGTTTGAGATGGTTCAGTTTCTCCACATGAGGATAGGTTCTATAAATATCGTCTAACGCTGATTCCTGATAAGGGCTGCTATACGGACTTTATTTATGTTCTCTTGAATTGTGCGGGGAGAAACTGTTCATCAAGACAACCGTATGTCCCTCATTAGTTTACCTATTGAGTGATGATATCTACTGGGCCCCTTGATGGAGTTGGATCGTATGCGCGCAACTAGGAGATCAACTCTAAATCAAGAAACGTATAATCTGCAAGAATGACACATTCCTATCTTGGATTATACAAGGATATCATGTGACATAGGAATCAAAACAATAAGATACCATTTCTTATGCAGGATTGAAGTATTGTATTGGTACAGTATTTAATTTATGCGAATTGGGAATCATAACGTGTTGCTAGATACCGCTTATGATTAATGGAAATAAATGGTGATTTATTTTCCATGACCAACATAGCATAAATTCTCAAAGGGTCACACAAATAGGACTTTAACCATACGTGTATTATTTGTTTATTTGCAGTAGCGAGTATTGCGAATATATGATAAGTTGATTAATTAATTATATACTGTTACGAACCGTTATAATTAATTAACTAAAGTGGATTATATAGAAATAATATAATGCATATGCTAATTCCAAATTAATTATTAATATGTTAATAATTAAGTTAGTTCAACACATATTCTATTTGGGTCTTTATTTAATTAGTTAATTAAAAGCCCAAACTAGATTTAACTTGAGAGCAATTAAATGGACCACTAATTAAATGAATTAGAGGACCAAATAAACAATTGAGGCAGCCATTTGGCCCCTTATTGTGGCCGGCCACCTAGTGGCATTATTGCAATTTGTTGCAATTTATTTAGGAAAATAATTGGTTATAAAGGGAGGTTAAAAAGGAAATAAAAAATTTCAGCCGAAATTTTTTTTCCATATTTTTCTCTCCTCTCCTTGATGACCGACCCTAACAAATCAAAAGGAGAAAAATGGTTTTCTCTTGTTCTCCACCTCTCTCAATAGCTCATGTGTTGAGCGCTTCTTTTTTCTATTAATTAGTTAATCGCGCGAAGAAGTTAAACAGGGAATTAACTATCGTCTAGGACAAGCTAGCACTTGTCTTGAGACTTTGGTTAATCTTCTAGGTGGACTCGAGGCAACCGGAGACAGGAGTGAAGAGACGAGCACGCCACCGACTCCAAAAGATTGGATTCGAGCCTTCCGGATACGATTTCGGAAGAGGTAACCTCCTACGCTTCTCCTTTTATGATGTTAATCACTTGAATGACTAGATCCGTTAATCGTGTGTATTAATTCTTTGTTAAATGTTAATAAAAATTAAAATTGCACGTGGATTTGAGTTCCTAACAAAAATAGGGTGTAACAAAATCATAGGCAATGGCCATAAAACCTCCTTTTGGCATGACAGGTGGTTTGATAACACCAATATGGTAACTCTTTTCCCTGAGCTTTACAGCAAAGCGAGAAAAGACCATTTTACTCTAGCCCAAATTTGAATTAAAGGAATTCCAAACTTTAGATTAAATAGAGGTGCCCCTGTAAGTCTTAGGGAGGAGAAACATAATGCAATTAGTATCTTAGCAACTATCTCTTTTTCAACTGAAGAAGACAGTGTCTTCCGGAATTGGGATAAAACAGGAATTTACACAGTTAAATCTATGTACACCTTCCTAAATAATGGAGGTGTAACCTAAAATATCAAAGACACTGTTTGGAACTAAAAAATTCCACTCAAAGTTAAACTTTTCTTTTGGTTAGCTTTGAAAAACAGAATCTTGACTTGAGATAACCTCAACTCTAATGGATGGCAAGGAAATTTGTGTTGCTCCTTCTGTAAACACTATGAATCAGTAGATCATCTTTTCTTTAATTGTTCTTTATCCTCTTCCTTTTGGAATACGATAGTAAATGTTAGTTTAAATGGACAGTATATAGACATTTCTTCTTTAAATAACTTCTGGCTTTCCTGCTCTAGCTTAAGTAATACTCAAGAGATTTTTTTCAAATCTCTCTGCGCTGCTTGGATGTGGAATATTTGAAAGGAAAGAAATATGTTAACTTTTGATAATGTAGATAGACAATCCTTCCTTTCACTTACTTTGGCAGCTTTACACTTGTTACACATTTGGACAGGTAACACAAGAGGACTGGAGCAACATTTCAGAAGAGGAGATGCGATTGGTACCACTAGCAACATAGTCACTCAGGGTCACACTAGAAACACTGGGACCCCTAACAACCAGGTTGAAATTGAGCACTATGGAGGAGTGCCAGAGGGATCGGGAAATCAAGGTGCTCAGGAAGGAAGCAGAATGGGAATGGAAATGTGATCTAGTTGCCTTTTTTTTTTTTTTTTTGGAAACTCTTTGTTTTGTTTTTCTGGTTTTACTTTCATATTTTAGTTACTGTTGTAGTAGGGCTGTGGTTTGTCTGTGGATGTACTCAGTTCCTAGATGAACTGTAGTAGGTTTGTGGCTTGCCTCTTTGGATGTAATTCTCTTTCTTTTCAAACTAAGATCACCTCTAGTGATCTACTTTTGTACTCTGACTTTTCTTGCATCAGTAAAGTATGCGGGCCACCATGTTTTGGTGGCTGTTTCTCAAAAAAAAAAAAAAAATGAACTGTTATTTATATTCCTATATCTCCGTGAGAAAAATCTTTTTAATTAATGTATTTTCCTAAATAAGTTTGATGCCAGTTTAAAGGATAAGAGATAGGGCCAAGCTGACGGTCTAGTTTTTTGAGTCGAATTCATTCTCATATATATCAATGATGATCAATTTCTCAGATCTGTATCCTTATTCTTGAACATAATTCCAATCAAGATGTTTCAATTTGTCCTCCTATTTAATGACAACATATAAAATTAGAAAATTTTTCCTATATTTTTAAAGATGACAAAATATTTTAAAATTGTCAGTTATTGTCTAAAGTCTAGACCATTTCAAATTGCATCAAGATTGATGAGTGAATTTATCAATTCCGTTAGTTTTTTACTTCTGTCAATCTCTGCTCCTTGTCTCTCCCGTGTCTCTGTTCTCCCTTGCTCCCCTCAGTCGAGTTCACTGTCGCTTTCTCCTTTTCCTGCTGTCATACTAACAAGGTGTGGCTCTCTTCCGAACAAACAGCTATCGCCTCGTGATGACCTTGGCTCTCTTCACTGCTCTATTCCTGCTGAGATTGATCTGATCTCCCTCCAGTGCAGGTGCGATAGTCGTGTGCAAATATCGCATGGTTTTGAAACTCGGAATCGGAATCGGAATCGGACAGTTGGACCGTGACTCGGAATCGGTTGAATCGGAAAAATCGGTCGAATCGGATAAAAAATCGGATTTTTTTAAAAAACACATTTTTATGTCGTTAAAAATTAGAAAAAAAATCTGTAAAAATAGGGAAAAAATATGTTTTCATAAATAAGTAAAAAAAAATGAGAGATGACTCTTAAAATCAACTAAAATAATTCAATATACTTTAAAATCAAGCAGACAGACTACACACATCATCCTACAATCACTTACATATCTTAAATAATGATAAATATACTAAGAAGTACATCATATCATCTAATTATACAATAAAGAAGTATAAACTACCAATATGAGATAAAATATAAACCATAAATATTTTATATAACATTTTCCTTTTAATTGTTTTGCTTCAATTCCTCCAATATTGTTTCCTTTGGGGGCTTCAATGGGGAAGCTAATTAAAAATAGATTTTCAAAGATAAGTTATAAAATAAACGTTTTAAAGAATTACAAAAAAAAATAATACAATTATGGATTATTTCGAAAAAGATATAGAAAGTTAAGAAATGCATTTGATGTTCTTATAATATTATAACACAATATAAATAATATACAATATTAGGTAAAAAAAATATTTGATGGCGCTAATACAAATTTGTACAAATTTTTTAATTAATAAAAATAGTAGACAAATAATACAATTTGTATAGGTTTTTTAATAAAAATCCATCCAATATGTTTTTAATTAATACACTACTACACTAATTGAGGATTTTACTTGAAATACAAATAATATAATAAAAAACAAAAATAAAATAAAGAAGTACGAGTGTACGACAATAGTGGCTGGTGCTGCCTTGTAGTTGTAGACAAACTCTGACCTGTCCCATGCCCATTTACTTCACGCGTGAAGTGCCATTGTACCAATCACTTGCCTTGAAAAAAAAATAATAAAAATGTACTGTCCCAAGCCCTTTCTTTCCTTCTCTTTTATCCCTCCAGTTTTTGTCGAAGAACTCCAGATATGTTGCTCTAATGGCGCTGAACAAACTCATCCCATTTCGTCCATCTTTCAATCTACAGAGTTCGTAAAAAATTGCCCGATTCTGTCCGATTCCAGCCGATTTCATCCGATTCCAGCCGATTCCGTCCGATTCCGCCCGATTCAAAGGGTAAAATCGCGATTCTGCTCCAAACCCACCAAAATCGACTCGGCACCTGCCGATTCCGATCCGATTCTGCCGATTCGAATCGGATTCGGCCGATTTTTTGAACCTGATTCCAGTACGATCTTCCCTGGTTTGTAATTTCTTACTTTTCTTTTCTCAACTCATAACAAATCTGACATATGTTTCTTTAAATTTGGCTCTGTCAAGATTCAATTAGTCAAAATAATAAATTAATTGGTTAATATCTTGACCTGTTGGGAGCTCAAAATGGCTCTACTGAATATCAATAAGCTGGAAAATAACAAAACTGGATTTAGAACCATTTTTACCGATCAACAGTTTCAATTGATATTAATAGTTCTTTGTTCAACATTAGTGGAACTAGGACTTTAACGCATAAGAGGTCAGAGACTGATCGAGTAATAGAAAAATAAATATATAATAAAACATATCCACCATTAAGAAAACAGAGGTCCAATTTGCAAAATCTATAGGCCAACTCTGTTTGCTCCTTGATATCTGTTCAAGAGAAAAAGGACTGTATCCTCAAGTATGATAAAAATGCTATATTATCTTTTACTCAGGTCAATAGAAAAAAGATTTAAATTAACACACCAGAGAAAGAACTGGAGACTGATCGGTGGCAGATTTAAATTAATACATCTCTCTGATTTAAAAAGCTATATATTATATTAAATTAAACCTGATCAGTTGCACAAAGCATTCATTTTCATATTATAAAGACAAACCGAGTAATAGCAGTAATTATCTGAAATATAGAAGTACCCATATGTAGACAAACTCAAAAAAGAACTAACTTGCAAACATCCATAAAAAAAAAATAATAATAATAACACATTGTCCTTCAGATAGAACATTCGAAGACCTAATTTTATTTCTAAATTTAATAAAAATATATTTCTTAAACTAAGCTTGGTAAAAACCAGCTGTACCATATAGGTGGTGGGCTTTGCAAAATTTCGGCAGTAGCATTTTCTATGTCAAACCTACCGAACCCTTTTGAACTTCTGTAGTAGACACTGTTCCTTTTATACAAACCAGAGTTATTGGTCTCCAAACATATGCAACTCGTCCAGGTCCAAAACACAACTAGGCCCCCAATGTTATTTGTCTTAATCCAACGAGCACTTCCGTTTTCATCATCGAGGCGATAGATTTCAAACAAACATTCAGGGTTTCTTGTATTTATTTCTAGCAAAAGCAAACCACTTGCAATGCCACAGGGCCTGCATTGCCGAAAAGGATTCATGTTTGTGGGAGGACTCATTCTATGCATAGCAATACCGGGTTTTCGATCGATAACTTTACCATCATAGCTGGATGTGATATATATTGAAGATTTGTAAAAGGTGCCCACCACGTCAGGTGCCGTGCACTCCTGATACACCATTGTCAACTTCTCATCCTCGATTCGATAAATTTTTACAAAAGCGGCTAAATGTATCAACTCACACGTAAACACAGCAACATATTTTGGAACTCCTTCCTCGAGTTCAACATCAAGAAGTTTAAGGTAATAGTCATGTAAAGGAAGTTGGATCTCGTTGCCAGTGATAGGATTGAGAAGATAATGAGACCATGTTTTTATATCTCTTATGAGCATATAGCCTTGTGAGGAACCCAGAACAGTTTTTTCCTTGAAATTTGACACGATTTCAAATTTGGTCCATTGTGTTGAGTTTAATGTGTAAAAATTGAAATTTAATATGTCTGCATTAAAAAGGCAAGGTTGTTGAGAGTAGTCTGATAGGTGGATGGCCATGCGCCAATCTTTGCATACAGCTCGAAAACGAACAAAATCAGAGATGTCTAGAATATTCTTACAAATGAGTTGAAGTAGATCAGGAGCTAATCGAGACCAATAACTATCATGCTTTTTATGATGCGGCATACCGACCATGCAGTGAATTGATACAATCCAAGAAGTATATTTTACTCTGTTCCAGGAGAAAGACGATTCAAGAGAAAGACAATGAAATTTGTTGCTTTGAAAAAGGATATTGATTCCTTTTTGTGGTAATGTATGCTGAATTTTTCTTCGTGTATCTCTCGGACATAATTTTTAGAAATTTAGAATGACGAACTGTCATTTATATTCCTATATCTCCGTGAGAAAAATCTTTTTAATTAATGTATTTCCTAAATAAGCTGGCCGTGAAACTCTGGAGAAAGTTCCTATGTATTTTCCTAAATAGGTTTGACGCCAGTTTAAAGGATAAGAGATAGGGCATATATATCAATGATGATCAATTTCTCAGATCTGTATCCTTATTCTTGAACATAATTACAATCAAGATGTTTCAATTTGTCATCCTATTTATTGACAACATATAAAATTAGAAAATTTTTCCTATATTTTTAAAGATGACAAAATATTTTAAAATTGTCAGTTATTGTCTAAAGTCTAGACCATTTCAAATTGCATCAAGATTGATGAGTGAATTTATCAATTCCATTAGTTTTTTACTTCTGTCAATCTCTGCTCCTTGTCTCTCCCGTGTCTCTGTTCTCCCTTGCTCTCCTCAGTCGAGTTCACTGTCGCTTTCTCCTTTTCCTGCTGTCATACTAACAAGGTGTGGCTCTCTTCCGAACAAACAGCTATCGCCTCGTGATGACCTTGTCTCTCTTCACTGCTCTATTCCTGCTGAGATTGATCGCCCTCCTGTGCAGGTGCGATAGTCGTGTGCAAATATTGCAAGGTATTTCCAGTACGATCTTCTCTGGCTTGTAATTTCTTACTTTTCTTTTCTCAATTTTCATAACAAATCTGACATATATTATCTGTTTGTTTGTCTTAATCCATCGAGTACTTTCGTTTTCATCATCGAGGCGGTAGATTTCAAACAAACATTCGAGACCTGAAGGGCTCCTTGTAGTCTTTTCTGGCAAAAGCAAACCACTTGCAATGCCACAGGGCCTGCATAGCCAAAAAGGATTCATGTTTGTGGGAGGACTCATTCTACGCATAGCAATACCGGGTTTTGGATCAATAACTTTACCATCATATCTGGATGTGATATAAATGAAAGAATTGAAAAAGGTGCACATCATATTTGATCCCCTGAACATGTGATACATAGCTGTCCACTTCTCATCCCCAATTCGACACATTATTAGAATAATGGTAAAAATTTGCACCTCATACTTACAAACAGCAACATATTTTGGAACTCCTTCCTCAAGTTCAATATCAAGAAGTTCATAGCAACAGTCATCTAAAGGAGGAAGGTGGACTCTTTGCCAGTGATAGGATTAAGAAGATAATGAGCCTACATTTTCACATCCCTTATAAGAATATAGCCTTGTGAGGAAACCAGGACAAATTTTTCCTTGAAATTTGTAGGGATTTCAAATTTGGTCCATTGTGTTGAAGTTGACATGTAAAGTTTAACATCCTTGTATGCATTATAAAGGCAAGGTTGTTGAGAGTAGTCTGATGGGTGGATGGTAATGCGGCAATGAGCCAACCTTTGCATACAGCTCTTAAATTAACAAAATCAGAGATGTCAAAAATATTCTTACAGATGAGTAAAAGTAGATCAGGAGGTAACTGGGACCAATTTCCGTCATGCTGGTTATGATGTTTCATACCGATCATGCAGTGAATTGATGCAAGGCGAGATGTATATTTACCCTGCTCGGTAGAAGACAATTTAATTTGCATTGAAAAGGAAATTGTTTTTTTTTTCTTTTTTTTTTTTAATGGTAGTGTAGGACTGTAGGCTATATTTTATTCCTGTACCCCTCCGGACATAATTTGTTCTAAATTAGTTAGGAGCGAATAAAATGATGAATTGTTTAATTTTATCGATTTTTTATTGCAACCTTTATAATCCTATTTAAAGGCCAATTTCCTCTTGATTGCTATTTGCATTCCTAAATTTGGAAGGAGATTCCTCTTGAAAGGAAATGATAAATGTCTAGTTGGAATTGGGGTTCGGTTGATAGATCTGACAAAGCAAAAACAAGCTCTGTTTTTGAAAAGGTTGTGAAAACTTCAATCAAAACCAGAATCCATATGGGCCCCTTTAATCAGGTTACTTCATGGTACGGCCCAGCATGAGGCTCTAGCACTTGATGCCAGGATCTCCAATGGCCTCAAAGATACACAACAAACCTTCTTCCCAGCTGCCAACATGGAAATGGATTACCTTCTGTGGTGGAGCCAGGATTATAGTTTAAAAGGGGCTGAGGTTTGAAAATCCGAAACACAAAAATATAAAGATATATTGAAGGAAAATAAGGTATATTGTTTATTTGTAAAGAAAAAAAATGCAGAAATATCATCAACGGTGGAAGCATTTAAGGATTGTTTATTGCACAAATGATAGTCGAGTCGATGAGTGAGAGGAGATTAATAATAGAACATTTTTTTATTTATGAAAATACGCACGATGAAATTGATCAACTGCTTGTAGTTGGCTGAAGGAAAGAGATTTGACGCATTTAAGCATGTACATATGCTTTTCTAGCTGGACTATAGGTGGGCCTTTGACCTCAAAACACATGTACAGGTACCTAGTTTGGTTTGGTGCTTCTTGAATATATAGAAAAATTTTATCACAAAGAAAAAGTTAATAACCATGATGCTTGTTTTTACTCACGCAATCAAGGACGAAATACTAGAAGCACCTTTTTTTTTTCCTTATCCTTTTTTTGCTCTAAGTTATTCATGTTTCATGCACATATTTTTTTTCATATTTAGTTTAATCCACAATGAACGTATATGAGAGTAACAATGTCAATTAAAATTTCTTTCCTTTCAATATTTTTAACTTAATTTGAAAACATGATCAGAAGTTATTAAACTAAAATAGTAAAATTAGTTGGTGCCTTGCATTCTTCAGCCTTTTAAACTCAAATAGAGCATATCACACATATATAAACATTAAGGTATTAAAGTTTTTTTCTCTGTCGTTAATAAAATTAAAACTGATCAGTAAGTAAAATCCTGATTAAAAAGGCTTGTGCTGCTCAATGGAGGAAAAAGACAGATGCCAAAATAATCAGGAAAAGCAGTTCTAACCTTCAAGGCTGATAAAAAAGAACGACAGAAATATAATCCAGCTAAAAATCTAAAAATCTATCTAAAACTAAAGCTTCCTATTTTGATTTTCATGTGTACTTCTATCAAGCAACCACATTAACAGCTATTGAGCTGCTGACCTGATGGATTTCATTGGTCCACACCAATCTCCCAAACTTAAAACCGCTCTCATTTTCATTTTTGATCTGAGACGTCAATGCAACAGTAAAACTCCTTTCATCTCCAACTTTGGAAAAGGAAAGTGATGGAGGCCTCACTGAAACAGCAACCCCTGAAGGAGCTTTCACTCGAACCTTATATGTACCAGGTGGGCCCACATTCTTCAGGGTACGAGTTACAACAGTAGATTTATTAAGTGCACGAACAGAAATTGAAGGATAGTTAAGGTTCTCAAGCTTCATGGGCTCTGATGGGCAGACAAAGGCTTTATTTATCAAGCCGCTTAGGTTAGCCGAAGTGTAACCTAAAGTGCATAGAAAACTGAGATAATTTTCTATTGTGTTGTCATAGACTAGCCCGGGGTGAGCTGCACGGTTGGGTCTTATGTGGCCGTTTCCATAGGCTAATGGGGTGGCTTCGGCGCCTGAGTGGTCTCTCATTGGTATGTACCTGTTGTCCTTTATTGTTGCTAAACAAAAGATCGATGTACAACAAATTGTAAGTTTAATAGAACATAACAGCCACAATGTAATTCCTTCTAGTTAGCAAGTTAAAGAGCAGTCAAAGTCGCATCAATTTATTGTATATAACTATATACTATGCTATTGGTAATTATGTAATCGTGTACCAACAAACAGAGAAAGAACAAATTTATAAATAATATTTCTTTTGTGAACCTTGTGAATACTTTTGGTTCAACTAATAATTTAGGACTCAAGTAGTTCACAATGTCATGTCAACATAATCGGCATACAAGTAGAAATCCAGAAACAAGCCTGTATTTTTAATGTATAATTGTTCGTACCAGTAGTCATGAGAGCTGATTTAATGGCTGAAAAACTCCAGTCAGGGTGCACTGACTTCAGCTGGCCTACTAAGCCAGAAACATGTGGGCATGACATGGATGTGCCACTCAAAAGATAAAAAGGGGTACGTCGTTCATCCTCAACGATACCTGTTGGGCTAATAAACTCAGTAAATGCAGCTAATATGTCCACTCCTGGAGCCGTTACATCGGGCTGAGATATATATATTTAGAAGTTACAACATGATAAGGATATTCATAAATTGAAAGTATCATATTATTAAATTATGAGATAGTTTCATAATTAATAAATTAATAATGTTTCTTTAGGAGTAGTAAAATTGTAACAAATTTTCAGCAAAATTACTGGATTATTATAATTTATAACATCATTTTTTTTTTTGCACTTATTGGGAACCAATTAAAGAACAGAAATAAAAGTAATTAAAGATCTTCACATATATGACCTTTAAAATTTCTGGCGTTGGGTAACTAGGTCCTCGAGATGAGAAATAAGCCATGGAAGGAGCTTGGACGCCAATTTTTGTTGTTTTAGGTGAAATGTTAGCGAGAGGATTCCTGCAGTAATGGGAGGGGAGAATGAATGAAGAGAAGAAAAACAACTTATAATCAGTTACATATTTTTCTATCAACACTCTAGGTAAAGAATGGCATTTGCACAAATAAATACATGAATTAATTTGAAGATGTTAGCTTTCTGCCAAACCATATGCTAAGTTGCAGAAGTATATATCTCATTTACATTGTTTTTTCCTCTTATTTGTTTGGGTGAATATGAAATGTTGTAAAAATTGCTTTACTTGGTAGATTTCATGTAGGAGTAAAGTGTGGCGCCATCCCGGTAAGATATCATGGTGGCGGGGAGAACGTGAGGATCAGAAACAGTGGAATCCCCCCAATATGCATTGTTGATCAAGATCATGCCAGCACCACCAGCATCTTTGACAGTCATCCCCATCAGTATTCTGGGCATTTCCATGTTGTCTATGCAGACTACTATCTTTCCTTTCACCTTTTCGGGGTCAAGTGAACTTGTATTGCAAGATGCACTAACAAAATAGATCAAGTACATATGGTTCAATCCTTGAATCAAGTGGTCGGAACCAAATGATACAACCTTTTCAAGGCTTTAGTAATTATTTTACTATCATTATCATCATCATCACCATCATCATTTTGTAAAAATTGCATAAATTTTTTTCACATAGTAACTATATACATAGATCCAATCATCCAACTGCACATTTATATAATATGTTTGTTTAAGAACTCTATATATATATATATTTTAAAGTATAGTATTGCTTGCAAGCATGAGGTTGGAACTTGGAAGTTGGAAGTTGGAACTTAAAAAAAATTACAACTTGCATTTACATATCAATTCAGATTGAAATTTATATTCTAATCTCAGAAAGCATGTCATTGAAAAAGTGATGTTGAAACTTGAAAGAAACATAAATAAGAGATAGAAAGGAGAGTGAAATTACGCCAGATATGTATAGACTCCAGGGGCTGCAGCATCCGAGCCATTAATCACTGTATACATCTGGTTCTGGGGTAAAGATGTCATCGCTTGACTTGCTCCCTACATTTTAAAAAAGCAAAGGAAAAATATCATAGAACTACATGGAATCACTTGTAATTGGGGCATGTCTCAGCTAAGTTTCGTGTAATGATCGTGCCTGAAACCCAGAAATTTCAAATAACTGAATTGGTTTATAAAAAAATTGAAAACATTAAAAAGATGGGAAACTCTTTTTAATGCACTATATAATTTGACAACTAACATGCAAATTTTAATTTGATAAAAAAAAATCAACGATAGAACTCAGAGTATAGTAATGGAGCATACCTTAATTAGCTTCTCGTTACCGAGTTTAACGTAGCTCGGAAAATCTCGATCAATTGTGCTTGCCCCAACCGTAATCACCCATGGAGCCACATTCCCAACTGTCATAGTATCTGGCCCATCATTTCCAGCAGAACAAACCACTGTGATTCCCATAGCAGCCGCATGCAGAGAGCCAAGTGCTATTTCATTATCCAAAAAATTGGTCCCTCCAAAGTAAGCTGGGCCTGCTGAAAGAGACACTGATATTATGTCGACGTTGTCATGTAGTGCAGTATCAAAGCCTGCGAGGATATCAACACCACTGCAACCTGCAATTGAGAAATTTGAAGGAAGAAGAAGTATATTATGTTCAGTCAGTTCTTGAGTTTACAGATAGGATGACAGCTTCAGTCACCAGAAAATGTAAACGGCAAGTTTTGTGAACTGATGATTATACTTCTTTGAAAGCCTTTGCCATAATAAAAATTAGAATTTACATACAATTTCCCTACCTCTAGACTGGCAAACTTTGTACGCAGCCACATGTGCACCAGGGGCTCCACCTCTAGCAGTACCATTGGCATATCCAAAGCTAGTAGCTCCAGGCACAAATGCTCCGGCTGCAGTCGAGAGGGTGTGTGTGCCATGTCCCTCAGTGTCGCGTGCTGAGTTGACATCGTCTTCTTCTAGGTTTGATGCAAGTAAGCCTTTGTTGAAGAATTGTGCACCGATTAACTTGCTGTCATGCACAAAAACGGAAAGGCGTTGTGGTTCACACTGTTTCTTATTTGTAAAATCTAAAAACTAAAAAGCATATAATCTGAGTTTGAAACGACCAACCTGATTTCCATATTGAGATTTAGTTTTAAATAAAATTTTATATTTATATAAATTATTTTATTATTTTTTATATTTACAAAACGGTTAATATGAGATACAAACCCTCAAATGGATATAACATTGAGCCATTTAAATTAGTTATTACTTGAACCTTGGAGGTCCAGATACAAGTCCGAAGTACCAATCACCGATATTGCTTCGCGAAAGCCATTATATTCTCTCTTTATATTTATATGTACAATATATAGTATTATATTTATTAGATATATATTTCTATGCCGAGATACAACTTCATTTATTTTGGGAAATGGAATATAGCTCAAATAATATTTTTCCTTTATAGAAAGTTCCGACCGGAACATGATGACCTTTGCTGGTTTGATATAAAGGTAATTTTAACTGTCCGATGCTTCCCAATTGGACACTGCAATTGTACTCTTGGACATGAGCAAGTCTGTGGAAACTTAATAATCTTTTAATTGTTGGGCTGTGAATGTGGTACATGATGAAATACATACTTGTTACATGGAACTCCGAATTTGGTGCTGTTATCACAGAAACCTCTCCATTTGGATGGAATTGGACCCATTCCTTCATCACTAAAACTCTTTGATTCAGGCCACACACCTTATAAGCCATTTGAGAGACAGTAAATTATATAAATTATGTTGTCAACAAATTCCATCTAATCTTTCAATTCTGTGAAAAACACGACATTTCGTATTTCATTATTAAGACGACCTCTTAGAAAGTCAATACCTTGACTACATATATTGGGCTTAAACTTTCTGATATATTGGATACGAAACCATTAATTGGTTTAGCTGAATTACCAGTATCAAGAGTTGCAATGATGACATTGCGGCCGATATTAGCTTGTGTCGGAATGGATCCTCTGTTTTCTGGCACATCCATGTCAAGAAAACTCCATGATCGGGTTGTTTGCAACTTGTATATCGTTTCTGGAAAAACCGATACTACAGCCGGGTGCTCTGCATCAACACAAAAAGATAAATAAAAATGAATTTATGAAAGAATACAAAAGTAACTTTCTTAATATTATCAGAAGCATTGTAGGTAAAGGAACTTTTGAATCTTACTTGCTATGTCTTCAGCATCTTTCTCTTCTAAGGTGGCAGCAAAACCATTTATTTTCTTTGTGTAGGAATAAATTATTGCATCACGTGCTTTCCCCTCACTGCTTGTTTACAAGAATTCATATCTTGAATATACTTAATATGTTGAAAAGAATGAATGGCAATATATTTAAGTATAATTTATTTTTGTCGCAAGGTAATTTCTATTCAGCCAAACATGGAAATTCTCTTTATGATCATTTATTAATTCTTTACCTACTGATAGTGAATAGTGTTTCCACCGGATTATTTTTTACAATTGTAACTTTTACTGTATAATTAAACTTGTTGGCATTCTTAAATAAGTGACTGACTTGATATGAGGATACTGGATACATGCACAACTTACAAATCCACTAGTGCATACATTGACAATATATAAAATGCAGGAGTTTGACTACTATGTAATTCCAAGTTGGCTGTTGCGGCTTGGTGACAGAATTAATGAAAGTAATGGAAAAATTAATACCTCCCAACATATGATTCGAGGAACTTGTAGTGTGAATTCTTTGCACGTTGATAGTCTTCTGGTGTTGCATCACTGCCGTGTTGATGTGATCCAAGATATACAATATATGACTACAATAATGCGCCAATAAAACTAATAACGGTCAGAATTAAAGACATATGTATATATATATATAGTTACATTAGACTACTCTTGTCATAACAACCTAAAATAAATAATGTTTGCATTCGAAAATGAGCACTAAATAAAAAGAAAGAAAAAATAAAAAATAAGAAGAACGTATGTACAAAAAATTAAAGGTTATTTATACTTTATGGTATTAAAAAATGTAAATTCTTTTCGAGGTTCTTGAGGATAACTAATTCTCATTTTGTAATTTATTTTGACTCTGCCAATAAATTAAGCAACTAAATTAAAGCTAACTTTGTCTAAGAAAAATCATGACGAGTGGCGCAGCCTGTGAATTGGCAACATACATGGACGTACATTGAATACCAAATCAGAAAAGCATTTCCACTTCTTTTCATTTTTCTTTTAATAATTGAAATGCGGCACCCCATGACGACAAAAATAAAAACAAAAATAAAAATAGGGGCACCATCACAGTACTGGGAAACCAAGAGATAAGATAGACGTACGAGTCATATTTTTTATGTCAACTATGATCAAACGTTACTAAAATGTGGTGGATAGTTTGTACATAAACAAATGCAGAAACTAGTATCTTTAATATCAGTCTAAGAAAAAAGTAATCTTGCCTTCTTTGCGGCTGAAACTTGTATAATCGTGAAAATCAAAATCCACACAAGGGAAGTCAGTCTTCTTCCCTTCATATTTTTGTCTCTCAATGCGTGCGCGTATATGTGCTTGTGTGTGTGCTTACACTGTCCCCTCAAATTTGTTTTGATTTTGTAATACAAGAAGCACCATAAATAGTATTTTCCATTGTTAATTAAAGAATTCAGAAACTAATTATAAGAAAATGCATTATTTTCGTTGCAATTTTATATTTATAGCCATTTCAATATTACCATTTTAGTCATTTTACTTCAGAGTATTAATTTCTTAAATTATACCTTCAGATAACAATCAGAACTTTGGTTCATCCAGAGCTGTAAATTTTTGTCAATTTTTCTTAATTCAATTAATGGTTATACACGAGGCAAACAAAACCATCATCCAAATCAGTAAACATTATTTTCCTCTTCAGTCGTACGTTGGGACTTGGGAGTTTAAAATTTACAAAAAATGTCCCACAAAAAATAAAATTAATTTACAAAATCGACGAAATTGAACAACCTATCACCCAATGAATTTAGAGATGGCATGAGACCCGTAGGCCCTGTTTACCTGCCGAATCTAAACTTGCTTGAATCTGAGTCTTCCCGATCGATCCGAAATTAAAACATGCTTATTAAGGCCCAGATACTTGACAGGATAGGCCCCTAAAGTCTACCTTACAAAACGAAAATTGATTACTGTCATCTGTAGTTTTGTCATCCCTGCCATCACTAAATATAAAGTGAACATATATAGCAAACAAAGTAAACATATAGACGAACTAAGCGAACACATACAAACAAATAAGTTCAATGAAAATAAGTTGAACATGCATGTAAAATTCTGAACAAATGATGACCACTTATTTGTTTGTAAGTGTTCACTTAGATCATCTATATGTTCATCTTGT
Organism: Rhynchospora pubera; assembly: GCA_028095005.1. Taxonomy (NCBI): domain Eukaryota; kingdom Viridiplantae; phylum Streptophyta; class Magnoliopsida; order Poales; family Cyperaceae; genus Rhynchospora; species Rhynchospora pubera. The sequence continues at coordinate 81,425,484 of CM051462.1, read as the reverse complement.
TTGTTGTATATGTTCACTTTATATTTAGCGATGACAGGGATGGCAGAATGCAGATGACAGTTATCATTCCTGTTACAAAACAAGTTCCATCTCTTTCATTTCTCATTTGCTCTAGAGACATAGCGGCCATGTCACACCTATGCCATTCCTCTCTCTTCTGCCTTCTTCATCAAACTCTCTCTCTCTCTCTTTTTCTCTCCCCGTTACTCTCTCTCTCTCTAGGACAAGTGAGAGACTCTCCTCCATTCATTCTCCCATCTTAGTCACTCTCCGCCATTCCTTCTCACTGAGCTGTATGCGACGTTCCCTCTCAGCGGGTAAACAAGTCTGAACAAGCAGGTAAACAGAAAGCCTGCGGTCAGGCCAGACATTAAGCTTTATGCATGTATTATTGGTCACATACAGGTAAGGTATAACCTGATAGGAAGGGCAGGCAAGATAAAGATTAAGGTCATCGAGAACAAGTATGTACAGATAGCCAGATACAGCTTATGCCCGCCCTTAGTAATGATATATTTATAGTGTAAATATAAAACAAGACAGATAAAGATCATCTCCAATATTTTTCATTTCCTCCATTTTTTGAAAATCATTAATGAGGATAACACGTTAATTATTATTGAGGAAACCATCATCTCATTGTATCATTCCATATTTCTCATCCCCACTTCTGCTAATTACTCCATCCCTCCCATCTATTTCCCTCCCCTTCCCTTTTCCTCAATCCTAAACATTTTTTTTTTCAAAACATTTGTATCTAAAAACTAGCACAATTATTTTTTTTTCAGGACAGTAATTTTTTTTCTATTTCAACCATTTTTTAGGATATTTGTATGTAAAAACTAGTACAATTAGATTTTTTCCAGGACAATTAGTTTTTTTCCATGACAATTAATTTTTCTTCCCCATATCAATCATTTTTTCTGGAACATTTGTATCTAAAAACAAGCACAATTAGTTTTTTTATTCATGTCAACCATTTTTTTCAGGACATTTTGTATCTAAAAACAAGCACAATTATTATTTGAAACTAGGACAATTAATTTTTTTTTACAGAACAAGTAACATTTTTTACACGACAATTATTATCTGAAACTAGGACAATTAATATTATTTTATAGGACAATTAAAAATAACTAATTGTTCCAGTTTCATTTGGAATAAGAGAGTACTGGAGAAGAAGGAAAACACAGGGAAGAGGGAGGAAGTGAAACAAAGGGAAAGGATGAGGGAAGAGAGAAAAATATTAATGTTAGAGAGTTAATTAATATTAATGAGAATGCTGGATGGGATGAGGAATGAGGAAATATGTTAAATGATGGTAAGTAATTTCGATATAAAAAAAAAAACAGGAAGGCTCATATTTTCGTACTTTAGCTTCATCCAAAAATTATAAAATATAATGTGAAAATTTTCTTATCCAATTTAAAATTAATAAAGGCCACGTAAAAAAAGGGAAAGAATAATTTAATTTGAAAAAAAGTTGTATGTTGGAGGAAGAGAGAAAAATATTAGTTGGGGAAGGAAACTTAAAAATGCATTTCCTTTACAATAAGTCTACAGCCGGAAGAATTTCGGAAGAATTTTCAGAAGACTTATTGCCACATTTTTTTTTTGCCAAAATATTATTTTTACAATGTTAATAAATTATGAGAGAAAGCCGATTAACAATAATACATATAATAAAAGTAAGACCGTTACATTGAAACTCTTTATACTGTTTAGAATATGATTCATATTTTATTTATTCAAAAAGATTGGATTATACATGGAAATTAGGCAAATAAAATGCAAAAAATACAATTCTGAGCATCATTTAAGCATTTCAATCGTTTCGGATTCATTCCAAGTAATTTGATCACAATAATCAACATTTTAATTCTTTATAGTGTCTTGAAAATATATTCGAAAAGATTGGATTATACATAGTAATTATGCATATAAAGTGCAAAAAATGCAATTCTAAGCATCATTTGAGCATTTCAATCGTTTCTGGATTCATTCTAACTCATTTGATCACAATAATCAACATTTAAACTCTTTATACTATCTTGAATATGATTCATATGTTTTTTGTTTAAAAATAATGGATTATACATGGTAATTACGTATATAAAGTACAAATAATGCAATCTGAGCATCATTTGAGTATTTCAATCGAGTCTGGATTCATTCTAAATCATTTGATCACAATAATCTATATTTAAACTTTTTATATTGTCTATATTATGACTCATATGTTATTTATTGAAAATGATTGGATTATACATGGTAATTACGCATATAAAGTGCAAATAATGCAATTCCAAGCATTTTTTGAGCATTTCAATTGTTTCTGGATTAATTCTAAGTCATTTGGTCAAAATAATCTACATTCAAACTCATTAAACTGTCTTGAGAATTATTCCTATGTTATTTATTCAAAAAGATTGGATTATACATGGAAATTACGCATATAAAGTGCAAATACTAGAATTGTGAGCATCATTTGAGCATTTCAATCATTTTTGGATTCATTCTTAGTTATTTGATCACAATATTCTACATCTAAACTCTTTAGACTGTCTTGAGAATGATACATATTTTTATTTTTTTCAAAAAAATTAGATTATACATGATAATTACGAATATAAAATGCAAATAATCAAATTCAGAGCATCATTTTAACATTTCTATAGTATCTGAAATCATTCTAAGTCATTTGAACATAATAATCAACATTTAATGTCTTAGCTGCATACATTACTGCACTTCCACCTGACACCTATCGTAAAGATAAACAACTCGTCTCGCCGTGACCTTATCTGTATTCTCAAGACTTCTGTCGCTCCACCCCGGTAAGGGTAGAGAACCCATCGCTGTCACGGCTCTGCTACCGGAAGCTCTGGGAAGCCAGAATTGGAGAGCACTCATCTTGGGGTAGGCTTACTACTTAGCTGTTTTCAGTAGTTATTTGCTCCACACTTGGCTACCCAGCGTTTACCGTGGGGATGATAACTGGTACACCAAAGGTGCGTCCTTCCCAGTCCTCTTGTACTAGGGAAAGGTCCTCTCAATGCTTTAACGCCTGCACCAGATATGGACCTAACTGTCTCATGACGTTCTGAACCCAGCTCACGATTCTTTATACTGTTTTGAAGACGATTCATATCTTATACAAGGTGATTACGCATATAAAATGCAAATAATACAACTCTAAGCATCATTTGAGCATTTCAATCGTTTTTCAATTCATTATAAGTCATTTGATCCCAATAATCTACCTATAAACTCTTTATATTGTACATAATATGATTTATACGTTATTTGTTCAAAACGATTGAGCTATACAAGGTAATTACGCATATAAACTGCAAAATATGCAATTCTGAGCACTATTTTAGCATTTCAATCATTTCTAGATTCATTCTAAGTCATTTGTTCTCCATGATCCAGATCCAAACTCTTTAGACTGTCCATAATATAATTCATATGCTATTTGTTCAAAAATATTGGACTATACACGGTAATTACGAATATAAAGTGCAAATTATAGAATTCAGAGCTTCATTTGAGCATTTCAATCGTTTCTAGATTCATTCTAACTCATTTGATCACAATAATCAACATTTAAACTCTTTATAATATCTTGAATATAATTCATATGTTATTTATTCAAAAAATAATAGATTATGCATGGTAATTACATATATAAAGTACAAATAATACAATTATGAACATCATTTGAACATTTCAATCGTTTCCTGATTCATGCTAAGTCATTTGATCATAATAAACAACATTTAAACTCTTTCTACTGTCTTGAGAAATGATTCATAATTTATTTATTCGAAAAGGTTGGATTATACATAGTAATAACGCATGTAAATTGCAAATAATGCAATTATGAGCATCATTTGAGGATTTCAATCGTTTCTGGATTCATTCTAAATCATTTGATCACAATAATCAACATTTAAATTCCTTAATACTGTCTTTAAAATGATTCATATGTTATTTATTGAAAAAGATTGGATTATACGTGGTAATTACGAATATAAAGTGCAAATAATGCAAAACTGAGCATCATTTGAGCATTTCAATGGTTTCTGGATTCATTATAAGTCATTTGATATCAATAATCTACATTCAAACTCTTTATACTATCTAAAATATGAATCATATGTTATTTATTCTAAATGATTGCATATAAATGGGAATTACGCATTTAAAGTGCAAATAATTCAATTCTGAGCATCATTTGGGCATTTCAACCGTTTCTGGACTAATTCTAAGTCATTTGTTCTCAATAATCTACATGTAAACTATTTAGAATGTCCATATTATGATTCTTATGCTGTTTGTTCAAAAAGATTGGATTATAAATGGTAATTACGCATATAAAGTGCACATAATAGAATTATGAGTATCATTTGAGCATTTCAATCATTTCTGGATTCATTCTAAATCATTTGATATAAATAATCAATAATTAAACTATTTATAATGTCCATAATATAATTCATATGCTATTTCCTCAGAAAGATTGGATTAAACATAGTAATCACGCATATAAAGTGAAAATAATAGAATTCTAAGTGTCATTTGAGCATTTCAATAGTATTTGGATTCATTCAAAGTCATTAGATCGCAATAATTAACATTTAAACACTTTATTCTTTCTAGAATATAATTCATATATTATTATTCAGAAAGATTAGATTATTCAAGGTAATTAAGCATATAAAGTGCAAATAATGCAAAACAGAGCATCATTTGATCATTTCAATCGTTTCTGGATTCATTCTAAGTCATTTAATTACAATAATCTACATTTAAAATTTTTATACTGTCAAGAATATGAATCATATGTTATTTATTCAAAAATATTGGATTATACATTGTAGTTACGCATTTAAAGTGCAAATAATGCAATTCTGAGCATCATTTGAGCATTTCAATAGTTTCTGGATACATTCTAAGTCATTTGATCCCAATAATCATTATTTCAAATCTTTACACTGCCTCGAATATAATTAATATGTTATTTATTGAAAACAAATAGATTATACATGGTAATTGCCCGTATAAAGTGAAAATAATATAATTCTGAGCATCATTTGAGCATTTCAATCGTTTCTGAATTTATTCTAAGTTATTTGATCATAATAATCTACATTTAAACTCCTTATACTACCTTAAAAATGATTCGTATGTAATTTATTCAAAAAGATTGGATGATACATGGCAATGACGAATATAAAGTGCAAATAAAATGCAAGGTGATTACGCAAATAAAATGCAAAAAAAATACAACTCTAAGCATAATTTGAGCATTGCAATCGTTTTTCAATTCATTCTAAGTCATTTGAACAAAATAATCTACCAATAAACTCTTTATATTGTATATAATATGATTTATATGTTATTTGTTCAAAAAGATTGAGCTATAAATGGTAATTACGCATATAAAATGCAAATTATGCAATTCTAAGCACAATTTTAGCATTTCAATCATTTCTGGATTCATTATAAGTTATTTGTTCTCAATAATCCAGATACAATCTCTTTAGACTGTCCATAATATGATTCATATGCTATTTGTTCAAAAATATTGGATTATACACGGTAATTACGAATATAAAGTGTAAATTATAGAATTCTGAGCTACATTGGAGCATTTCAATCGTTTCTAGATTCATTCTAAGTCATTTGATCACAATAATCAACATTTAAACTCTTTACAATATCTTGAATATAATTCATACGTTATTTATTAAAAAAATATTAGATTATACATGGTGATTATGTATATAAAGTACAAGTAATGCAATTTTGAACATCATTTGAACATTTCAATCATTTCTTGATTCATTCTAAGTCATTTGATCACAATAATCAACATTGAAACTCTTTATAATGTCTTGAGAATTGATTCAAAATTTATTTATTCGAAAAGGTTACATAGTAATAACGCATGTAAATTGCAAATAATGCAATTAATGAGCATCATTTGAGCATTTCAATCGTTTCTCGATTCATTCTAAATCATTTGATCACAATAATCAACATTTAAATTCCTTATACTGTCTTGAATATGATTCATATGTTATTTATTCAATTATGCATTTAAAGTGCAAATAATGCGATTCTAATCATCATTTGGACATTTCAATTGTTTCTGGATTCATTCTAAGTTATTTGATCACAATGATCAACAGTTAAACTCTTTCTACTGTCTTAAATATGATTCATATGTTATTTATTGAAAAAGATTGGATTATACGTGGTAATTACGAATATAAAGGGCAAATAATGCAAAACTGAGCATGATTTGAACATTTCAATCGTTTCTGGATTCATTCTAAGTCATTTGATAACAATAATCTACATTCAAACTCTTTATGCTATCTAAAATGTGAATCATATGTTATTTATTCTAAAAGATTGCCTTATAAATGGGAATTACGCATTTAAAGTGCAAATAATGCAATTCTGTGCATCATTTGGGCATTTCAATTGTTTCTGGATTCATTCTAAGTCATTTATTCCCAATAATCTACATGTAAACTATTTAGAATGTCCATATTATGATTCTTATGCTATCTGTTCAAAAAAGATTGGATTATACATGGTAATTACGAATATAAAGTGCAAATAATAGAATTATGAGCATCATTTGAGCATTTCAATCGTTTCTGGATTCATTCTAAATCATTTGATATAAATAATCAATATTTAAACTGTTTAAAATGTCCATAATATAATTCATATGCTATTTCTCAAAAAGATTGGATTAAACATAGTAATTACGCATATAAAGTGAAAATAATGCAAAACAGAGCATCATTTGATCGTTTCAATCGTTTATGGATTCATTATAAGTCATTTGATCACAATAATCTACATTTAAACTTTTTATACTATCAAGAATATGAATCATATGTTATTTATTCAAAAATATTGGATTATGCATAGTAATTAAGCATTTAATGTGCAAATAATGCAATTCTTAGTATCATTTGAGTATTTCAATAGTTTCTGGATACATTCTAAGTCATTTGATCTCAATATTCTTTATTTCAAATCGTTATACTGCATCAAATATAATTAATATGATAAAAAAAAAGATTATACATGGTAATTGCCCGTATAAAGTGCAAATAATATAATTCTGAGCATCATTTGAGCATTTCAATCGTTTCTGGATTTCTTCTAAGTCATTTGATCACAATAATCTACATTTAAACTCTTTATACTACCTTGAAAATGATTCGTATGTTATCTATTCAAAAATATTAGATTATACACGGTAATTACGAATATAAAGTGCAATTAAAATGCAAGGTGATTACACATATAAAATGCAAAATAATACAACTCTAAGCATCATTTGAGCATTTCAATTGTTATTCAATTCATTCTAAGTCATTTGATCCCAATAATCTATCTATAAACTCTTTATATTGTACATAATATGATTTATACGTAATTTGTTCAAAAAGATTGAGCTACATGGTAATTACGCATATAAAGTACAAAATATGCAATTCTGAGCACTATTTTAGCATTTCAATCATTTCTGGATTCGTTCTAAGTCATTTGTTCTCAATGATCCAGATACAAACTCTTTAGACTGTCCATAATAATTCATATGCTATTTGTTTAAAAATATTGGATTATACAGGGTAATTACGAATATAAAGTGCAAATTATAGAATTCTGAGCTTCATTTGAGTATTTCAATCGTTTCTATATTTATTCTAAGTCATTTGATCACAATAATCACCATTTAAACTCTTTACAATATCTTGAATACAATTCATATGTTATGTATTCAAAAAAATATTAGATTATACATGATGATTACGTATACAAAGTACAAATAATGCAATTCAGAACATCATTTGAACATTTCAATCGTTTCTTGATTCATTCTAAGTCATTTGATCACAATAATCAAAATTTAAACTCTTTATACTGTCTTGAGGAATGATTCATAATTTATTTATACGAAAAGGTTCCATTAACTTAGTAATAACACATGTAAATTGCAAATAATGCAATTATGAGCATCAATTGAGCATTTCAATCGTGTCTGGATTCATTCTAAATCATTTGATCACAATAATCAACTTTTAAATTCCTTATACTGTCTTGAATATGATTCAAATATTATTTATTCAAAAAGATTGGATTACAAATGGGAATTATGTATTTAAAGTGCAAATAATACAATTCTAAGCATCAATTGGGCATTTCAATTATTTCTGAATTCATTCTAAGTTATTTGATCACAATGATCAACATTTAACATCTTTATACTGTCTTAAATATGGTTCATATGTAATTTATTGAAAAAGATTGGATTATATGTGGTAATTATGAATATAAAGTGCAAATAATAGAATTATGAGCATCATTTGAGCATTTCAATCGTTTCTGGATTCCTTCTAAATCATTTGATATAAATAATTAATAATTAAACTATTTATAATGTCCATAATATAATTCATATGCTATTTCTTCAAAAATATTGGATTAAACATAGTAATTACGCATATAAAGTGAAAATAATAGAATTCTAAGTATCATTTTAGCATTTCAATAGTTTTTGGATTCATTCAAAGTCATTAGATCGCAATAATCAACATTTAAACTCTTTATTCTTTCTAGAATAAAATTCATATATTATTATTCAGAATGATTGGATTATTCAAGGTAATTACGCATATAAAGTGTAAATAAAGCAAAACAGAGCATCATTTGATCATTTCAATCATTTCTGGATTCATTCTATATCATTTGATCACAATAAACTACATTTAAACTTTCTATACTATCAAGAATATGAATCATATGTTATTTATTCAAAAATATTGGATTATACATTGTAATTACGCATTTAAAGTGCAAATATTGCAGTTCTGAGCATCATTTGAGAATTTCAATAGTTTCTGCATACATGCTAAGTCATTTTATCTCAATAATCATTATTTCAAATCTTTACACTGCCTCAAGTATAATTAATATGTTATTTATTCAAAAAAATTAGATTACATGGTAATTGACCCTATAAAGTGCAAAGAATATAATTCTGAGCATCATTTTGAGCATTTCAATCGTTTCTGGATTTATTCTAAGTCATTTGATCACAATAATCTACATTTAAATTCTTTATACTACCTTGAAAATGATTCGTATGTTATTTATTCAAAAATATTGGATTATACATGGTAATTATAAATATAAAGTGCAAATAAAATGCAAGGTGATTACGCATATAAAATGCAAAATAATACAACTCTAAGCATCATTTGAGCAATTCAATCGTTTTTCAATTCATTCTAAGTCATTTGATCCCACTGATCTACCTATATACTCTACATATGGTACATAATATGATTTATACATTATTTGTTCAAAACGATTGAGCTATACTTGGTAATTAGGCATATAAAGGGCAAATTACGCAATTCTGAGCACTATTTTAGCATTTCAATCATTTCTGGATTCTTTATAAGTCATTTGTTCTCCATGATCCAGATACAAACTCTTTAGACTGTCCATAATATAATTCATATGCTATTTGTTCAAAAATATTGGATTATACAAAGTAATTATGAATATAAAGTGCAAATTATGGAATTCTGAGCTTCATTTGAGCATTTCAATCGTTTCTAGATTCCTTCTAAGTCATTTGATCACAATAATCAACATTTAAACTTTTTACAATATCTTGAATATAATTCATATGTTGGTTATTAAAAAAATATTATATTACACATAGTGATTACGTATATAAAGTACAAATAATGCAATTCTGAACATTATTTAAACATTTCAATCGTTTCTTGATTCATTCTAAGTCATTTGATCACAATAATAAACATTTAAACTCTTTATACTGTCTTGAGAAATGATTCATAATTTATTTATTCGAAAATGTTGGATTATATACAGTAATAACGCATGTAAATTGCAAATAATGCAATTATGAGCATCATTTGAGCATTTCAATCGTTTCTGAATTCGTTCTAAATCATTTGATCACAATAATCAACATTTAAATTCTTTATACTGTCTTGAATATGATTCATAAATTATTTATTCAAAAAGATTGGATTATAAATGGGAATTACGCATTTAAAGTGCAAATAATGCAATTCTAAGCATCTTTTGAGCATTTCTATTGTTTCTGGATTCATTTTAAGTTCTTTGATCACAATGATGAACATTTAAAATCTTTATACTGTCTTAAATATGATTCATATGTTATGTATTGAAAATGATTGGATTATACGTGGTAATTACGAATATAAAGTGCAAATAATAGAATTATGAGCATCATTTGAGCATTTCAATCGTTTCTGGATTCATTCTAAATCATTTGATATAAATAATCAATATTTAAACTGTTTATAATGTCCATAATATAATTCATATGCTATTTCTTCAAAAAGATTGGATTAAACATAGTAATTACGCATATAAAGTGAAAATAATAGAATTCTAAGTATCATTTGAGCATTTCAATAGTTTTTGGATTCATTCAAAGTCATTAGATCGCAATAATCAACATTTAAACTCTTTATTCTTTCTAGAATAAAATTCACATATTATTATTCAGAATGATTGGATTATTCAAGGTAATTACGCATATAAAGTGCAAATAATGCAAACAGAGCATCATTTCATCATTTCAATCGTTTCTGGATTCATTCTAGGTCATTTGATCACAATATTGTACATTTAAATTTTTATACTATCAAGAATATGAATCATATATTATTTATTCCAAAATATTGGATTATACATTGTAATTACGCATTTAAAGTGCAAATAATGCAATTCTGGGCATCATTTGAGCATTTCAATAGTTTCTGGATACAATCTAAGTCATTTGATCTCAATAATCATTATTTCAAATCTTTACACTGCCTCAAATATAATTAATATGTTATTTATTAAAAAAAAAGATTATACATGGTAATTGTGACACCCCGTTGAATACTGTAACATGACAACACGCGACGGAGTGTCCGCCGCGGATGCCTACTGCATCCGCAAGGCTTACTAATACTTAATTTACCAATTAATATTGATTCTATTCAAATAATATACCGATCAATTAGAAATTTATAATTTATTTACTTAAATATAAAGTAAATCCTATAAAGGTCTGGTATATTTGGATTACTAACCACAATATCCAATGGTCTGCTACTCGTCTTGTTGTCCAGCACTTGCTCTGAAACCTGGAACCCACAACCAATAGTGGAAAACAATTCAAAAAGCACGGAATGAGATAAATAAAATTTATCTCAGTACGGTATTCAGTTCCAGCCACTTGAGTTTTGATTATCATGTGTTGGAACTAAATACAAGACTGAGTCAAATCAATTCCAAATCAAATTTCATTTCTTTTTATTTCAAATAACATTAAAACTAGACTTTCAATCAAGCAATGCAATTAGACAAATAAATTCAATACTCTTAGAAATCAATTTCTTTTCTTTGAATTCAAAATATGACAATTATCATTTCAATTACCTGAACAAATAATTAATAACTTGTTTCCAATAGAAATAGCAAGGTCAAATCAATTCAATCAATGCAATATGAAATGTGAGCTCGGCATCAATTCCATAACAATTCAAATATCAATGTATAGCAAAAGCCGACTCATTTGGTTGGACAATTATCTAATATGCAAGTCTGGTTTATCACAAGTCAATCATTTCAGTCATTTCCTTCAGATACCGCGAACCACCCTATAGATGGATGCCAACGGCCAATTCAATTCATACATAATTCAATCAATTAAATCATCAAAATGTACAAGCAAGCTGGGAACACTCACACTCCGGTCCATTCCAGACTAGACCTACTGAGTCCCGGTACATAAGCGCTTATTACACGGTGCTTGGTAGGATGGGTCATGACTCCACCTCCAAACATTACGAGTGTCTATCTCAACCACACAAGCTGTACTTACCTCAATCAAATCACATTTCAATCGGATTCCATTCAATATGCCACTTTCCAACATTTCAATCGGATACCATTCAATATGTCACTTTCCAATCATGCATCAATATACAATTTCACAAAATGATCTCATGAACAACATTCCAATTATGAATTCAGAATGCATAATGACAATGATAATAATAATAATAACAATGACAACAATCAAAACATATGTCACATATAATTAAAACTCAAGTGAAATCCGTACCTTATACTGCAAGCAAAATCCAAAGCATAAGCAAGCAAGAAATCACTTATTCAACAAATCCTCCAATAAGCAAGTTGTTTCTAAATTCCGACTCATAATAACCTGACTTTAAAACAAATATAAATTCCTTTTTAATTTTTATAACACCCAAATTATGCTACTTATAATCTTTATCAATTAGATTAGAAACTATGCTACCATGCATCATGATTATGCCATGCATTTACTAGACTCAATAATCATAAGTCGAGTAACTCATTTATAGATCATGTAACTCATATAATATCCTTACCTACCATTTATCAAATGATCAAGTATCCTAATCCTAATTCAATTAATTTATGTAAGTCTAGTATGCCATGCAACTCAATTGGTACGATTCGAGTACCAATTATACATCTCATCTCACATGCAATACTCATGTAAATGCTAATACATTGTTTATTAGAATCTATTATGCTTACTTTTCCAATTAATTCAAATAGATACCATTAGTTAATTTAGAAATCATTTTTCTTTCCTTAATGTATACATGCATGCACGATATGCGTGTCGATCAAGGTTTGAGGCCAAACCCTAATCCAAACCCAATACAATCCCTTTTTCATAATCAACCCTTAAAATCCATAAAAGAAAATCAATATTACAACACAATTAATAATCATCCATCCAAATGCATGACATGCAAAACCTTATATTTACCCTTATATACATGCAACTATTTATACCAACAATAAATGCAATAATTAAATCCATGTCATATGCTTAATAATTCCTATCATGCATAAAATTCCCAATTATCCAACATTTATCAAAGCAATCAATCCATTCATCAATCGATGACATAACAACACGAGCATTCAATCCAAAACAAATTCCCATTACTCAAATTACACAAACTAATTAGATTTCGTGAATTTCTCGATAAACCCTAGAAATCCAATACACATGCAATTGACAAGAAAATTGCAAAGATAGCTATATATATACCACAAATCAAAGAAATTACTTACTTAGTTTCGGCCAAAGACCGATGACGCGAGAAAACGAGCCGAAATCGCTATTTCTCGATTTTCACCACTTATCCCCGACAAAACCTTGCAAGTCCACTTGGAAATCGATGGAGAGGACCCCAGAGTGCTCCAAGTCGAATGGCGGCCAAAACCGATGAGTTCGCTCCATTTCCCGAAAAACTTCCGTCGAGAAATACGGCGAGGAGAGGCCACCAATCGACGATCCGAAGGTAGATGGTGCAAGAGAACGGTGAGGCGAACGCGTGGATACTTCGCTCCGGTGAAACGGTGGAGAAATGGTGGATTGGGTTTGGGGGGAGGAGGGATTCGGTTTGGGAGAGAAGAGAGGCTTGCGCCTCTCTGTTGGTTGCGCACAGAAAGAGAGAGAGAGAGCTGGATTTTTATTTCCGATTTTTTTTTTTTTTTTTTTTTTTTTTACAAAATTCAGAAATTATCAAATAAATCAAAAATCAATATTCTATGCATAAAAACAATTATGCAACAAAAGGAAAAATAGCTAATCTTTTTATAATGCCAACTAAAAATTTAGAAATTTTCATATTCTTATTTTAAGAATATCAGTAAGTATAAAAATTTAATTTCCAGCACAGAAATTATTCAAATAAAACCAACCAAATGCACCCAAGTTTTATATTAAAAATAATTTCAGAAATAGTAAAAATTTCGGGTGTCACATTCTTCCCTCCTTAAAAAAAAAATTTCGACCTCGAAATTTATCTAAATACATAGCAATCATACAGTCAATAATACAATCAGATGGAATGAACATATTATGCAACAACTATCAAGCAATTTCAAATTAATGCAATGCGAGAGAGCCTGACATTTTATTCAATTCAAAATTAAAATACTACTAATAATACTAGAATGTCGGCCCAATCTCGGTGAATTAAATGCAAGCATGGCAATCATAAGTCACAATTACAGGTCAATCAATTCAAAGTCAGATATCGCGAGTCTCTTCCTCAGAGAGCAACCAGCGATTACAGATATTCAGATACCGTGAATCACCTCTAAAGAGGGTTGCCAACGGTCAATCTATTCCATTTACAATTCAGACAATTCCATATCATATCATTATAACAATTCAAATAACCAAACACTACAAGCAGAGAATACTACCACTCCTTACGTTATCATTTAAAAACAAATCTTTCAATTCTTGTAACTAGTAACATTTTGAAATATCCAGTTCTTTTCTTATCTTTTAGGAAGCACGGTAATATCAAAATTATTCTTGGCTGCCTTGGTGATCAGTCAAGGAAGTAAGAATAATTCTTATATTATTGAGATTCAATTAACAAGTCAGATGATCAGTCAGCTTGTTTGATCCTTGTGCCAACAAAAGATAAGAAAATCTTTACTCAAATAAGTTCTGAAAGTTTGTGCATACTATAATAAATTCATAAATCCTTAATATTCCAATTAGCATTAATATAACATAGAACATGCTTACTATAATAACCAAAATCCTTAACTTGCCATACCAACTCTTTTTTTTTTTTGTGCACTTATCAAAATCACTTTACATTTCAAACATTAGAAAATAAGCTCTATTAATTTCATCCACAAAAATTGTTACAACCTATTAAACATAACTTTTAAAATTACAACACATATATAAAATAATCAAGCAACTATAAACAATTAATATATTAGATATATACAAATACAAAGCATCTGTATCCTATAATACTTACAACTTAGCTAGACAAACATTATTTTGCTAGCACAAATAGTAAGAAATCAACTTACCTACAAAACAACCCTTTAGGCGTACCCATTCTCACGCAATCTATTGGTCTGGTTTGGTTGCTAAACCATTCTCTGATACCATCTGTGACACCCCGTTGAATACTGTAACATGACAACACGCGACGGAGTGTCCGCCGCGGATGCCTACTGCATCCGCAAGGCTTACTAATACTTAATTTACCAATTAATATTGATTCTATTCAAATAATATACCGATCAATTAGAAATTTATAATTTATTTACTTAAATATAAAGTAAATCCTATAAAGGTCTGGTATATTTGGATTACTAACCACAATATCCAATGGTCTGCTACTCGTCTTGTTGTCCAGCACTTGCTCTGAAACCTGGAACCCACAACCAATAGTGGAAAACAATTCAAAAAGCACGGAATGAGATAAATAAAATTTATCTCAGTACGGTATTCAGTTCCAGCCACTTGAGTTTTGATTATCATGTGTTGGAACTAAATACAAGACTGAGTCAAATCAATTCCAAATCAAATTTCATTTCTTTTTATTTCAAATAACATTAAAACTAGACTTTCAATCAAGCAATGCAATTAGACAAATAAATTCAATACTCTTAGAAATCAATTTCTTTTCTTTGAATTCAAAATATGACAATTATCATTTCAATTACCTGAACAAATAATTAATAACTTGTTTCCAATAGAAATAGCAAGGTCAAATCAATTCAATCAATGCAATATGAAATGTGAGCTCGGCATCAATTCCATAACAATTCAAATATCAATGTATAGCAAAAGCCGACTCATTTGGTTGGACAATTATCTAATATGCAAGTCTGGTTTATCACAAGTCAATCATTTCAGTCATTTCCTTCAGATACCGCGAACCACCCTATAGATGGATGCCAACGGCCAATTCAATTCATACATAATTCAATCAATTAAATCATCAAAATGTACAAGCAAGCTGGGAACACTCACACTCCGGTCCATTCCAGACTAGACCTACTGAGTCCCGGTACATAAGCGCTTATTACACGGTGCTTGGTAGGATGGGTCATGACTCCACCTCCAAACATTACGAGTGTCTATCTCAACCACACAAGCTGTACTTACCTCAATCAAATCACATTTCAATCGGATTCCATTCAATATGCCACTTTCCAACATTTCAATCGGATACCATTCAATATGTCACTTTCCAATCATGCATCAATATACAATTTCACAAAATGATCTCATGAACAACATTCCAATTATGAATTCAGAATGCATAATGACAATGATAATAATAATAATAACAATGACAACAATCAAAACATATGTCACATATAATTAAAACTCAAGTGAAATCCGTACCTTATACTGCAAGCAAAATCCAAAGCATAAGCAAGCAAGAAATCACTTATTCAACAAATCCTCCAATAAGCAAGTTGTTTCTAAATTCCGACTCATAATAACCTGACTTTAAAACAAATATAAATTCCTTTTTAATTTTTATAACACCCAAATTATGCTACTTATAATCTTTATCAATTAGATTAGAAACTATGCTACCATGCATCATGATTATGCCATGCATTTACTAGACTCAATAATCATAAGTCGAGTAACTCATTTATAGATCATGTAACTCATATAATATCCTTACCTACCATTTATCAAATGATCAAGTATCCTAATCCTAATTCAATTAATTTATGTAAGTCTAGTATGCCATGCAACTCAATTGGTACGATTCGAGTACCAATTATACATCTCATCTCACATGCAATACTCATGTAAATGCTAATACATTGTTTATTAGAATCTATTATGCTTACTTTTCCAATTAATTCAAATAGATACCATTAGTTAATTTAGAAATCATTTTTCTTTCCTTAATGTATACATGCATGCACGATATGCGTGTCGATCAAGGTTTGAGGCCAAACCCTAATCCAAACCCAATACAATCCCTTTTTCATAATCAACCCTTAAAATCCATAAAAGAAAATCAATATTACAACACAATTAATAATCATCCATCCAAATGCATGACATGCAAAACCTTATATTTACCCTTATATACATGCAACTATTTATACCAACAATAAATGCAATAATTAAATCCATGTCATATGCTTAATAATTCCTATCATGCATAAAATTCCCAATTATCCAACATTTATCAAAGCAATCAATCCATTCATCAATCGATGACATAACAACACGAGCATTCAATCCAAAACAAATTCCCATTACTCAAATTACACAAACTAATTAGATTTCGTGAATTTCTCGATAAACCCTAGAAATCCAATACACATGCAATTGACAAGAAAATTGCAAAGATAGCTATATATATACCACAAATCAAAGAAATTACTTACTTAGTTTCGGCCAAAGACCGATGACGCGAGAAAACGAGCCGAAATCGCTATTTCTCGATTTTCACCACTTATCCCCGACAAAACCTTGCAAGTCCACTTGGAAATCGATGGAGAGGACCCCAGAGTGCTCCAAGTCGAATGGCGGCCAAAACCGATGAGTTCGCTCCATTTCCCGAAAAACTTCCGTCGAGAAATACGGCGAGGAGAGGCCACCAATCGACGATCCGAAGGTAGATGGTGCAAGAGAACGGTGAGGCGAACGCGTGGATACTTCGCTCCGGTGAAACGGTGGAGAAATGGTGGATTGGGTTTGGGGGGAGGAGGGATTCGGTTTGGGAGAGAAGAGAGGCTTGCGCCTCTCTGTTGGTTGCGCACAGAAAGAGAGAGAGAGAGCTGGATTTTTATTTCCGATTTTTTTTTTTTTTTTTTTTTTTTTTTTACAAAATTCAGAAATTATCAAATAAATCAAAAATCAATATTCTATGCATAAAAACAATTATGCAACAAAAGGAAAAATAGCTAATCTTTTTATAATGCCAACTAAAAATTTAGAAATTTTCATATTCTTATTTTAAGAATATCAGTAAGTATAAAAATTTAATTTCCAGCACAGAAATTATTCAAATAAAACCAACCAAATGCACCCAAGTTTTATATTAAAAATAATTTCAGAAATAGTAAAAATTTCGGGTGTCACAGTAATTGCCCGTATAAAGTGCAAATAATATAATTCTGAGCATCATTTGAGTATTTCAATCGTTTCTGGATTTATTCTAAGTCATTTGATCACAATAATCTACATTTAAACTTTTTATACTACCTTGAAAATGATTCGTATGTTATTTATTCAATTAGATTGGATTATACATGGTAATTACGAATATAAAGTGCTAATACAATTTTTAGCATCATTTGAGCATTTCAATCGTTTAAGATTCATTTTAAGTCATTTGATAGCAATAATCAACATTTAAACTCTTTGTAATGTCTTGAGAATGATTCGTATGATATTTATTCAAAAAGATTGGATTATGCATGGTAATTATGCACATAAATTGCAAATAATGCAATTGTGAGCATCATTTGAGCATTTCAATAGTTTTTAGATTCATTCTTAGTTATTTGATCCCAATAATCTACATATAAACTCTTTAGACTGTCCATGACATGATTCATATGCTATTTGTTGATAAAGAATGGATTATACATGATAATTACGCATATAAAGTGCAAACAATACAATTCTGAGCATCATTTGATCATTTTGAATTATTTCTGTATTCATTCTAAATCATTTTATCACAATAATCTACCTTTAAACCCTTCATACTGTCTAGAATAAGATTCATAAGTTATTTATTCAAAAGATTGGATTATACATAGTAATTACGCATATAATGTGCAAATAATGTAATTCTGAGCATCATTTGAGCATTTCAATCTTTTCTGGATTCATTCTAAGTAATTTTATCACAATAATCTACATTTAAACTCTTTATACTGTCTAGAATTTTATCCATTATTGATACCCGTTATTATTAGTACCCATTATGTACCGTTACCCTACCGTTAGCGTTAATCCTTAATGGGTACGGGTAAAGTCATTTTTTGCGGGTATGGATAGGGTATGGGTAAAGAAAATTTTGACGGATGCTAGTATGAAAATAGATTGTAGGATTTCTTTTTACTGTACCGTACCATCCCTAGCATAAAAGCTATTTTAACTAATTAAGGCACGGAGACTAGTGAACTTTAAATTAAGAAAATATCAAGTATTATACAAGAAGTTTTCCCAAAAAAAATAATAATAATATTGTACGAGAAGTGAGTTGTTATCCCAAAGTGTGATAATTTGATTACAAATAAGTTTTTTATACTTAAAACTTAAAGAGTACAAACGACTGTCAATATGAGCTTGTGTTAAATGTCAGCTGTTAGGTTATTTGTACGTAATTCTATCTCAAAAACATTCAAAGACTAAGTATACAACTATTTCAATGGAAGACAAGTTATTACGTGCTTAGTGTAAGAATAAAATTAATATCGCTTCACGTGCCTGCTCCTCATTTTTTGTTTGCATTAAATTCTTGAATAAACTTTGCACATACAAAAATATAAAAGACACGTAATTTATGTCTTTTTTGTGGGGAAAAAAAACATAAATAAATTTTGAATCGCCGATGATAAGCATGGATTACAATTGCTGACGACTTAATTAATGTTGATTTGGTATATATATCACAAGTGACGGATGATAATTAAGCATATAAGATATACGTACGTACCTCCCGACATACGATCCTAACTTCCTAAGAGATTGTAGTGTGATGCTTTTGCCCGTTCATAGTCTTCAATAGTCGCATAGCTACCGTGCAGGTGATTTCCAAGATACATAATATATAATATATAATATATATTTGTTTGAAACAATACATTATATATAATATATTATGACTACAATTAATTTAATTGACCAATTAAAGTATCAAATTTTTAGAGAGGCATCACCTAATTCCCAATTTATGCATATTCATTTCCTTCTGAATTCGTCTGCTATATTATGCTCCTATGACGATGTCTGTTAGTCTCGACTTTTGTATTATCGATATGTTTCGTAGAAACTTATAATACGTTAAATTTAAAAAAAAAATAATAGTTGACTCATCTTAATTATCTTTCAAAATTAAGTCGTGTGTTTAGTTTGAAATTTAAGAATTACTAAGAAATAAGCTAATAATAATATTTTATTAATATATGAAATTGTTATATATAAAAAAGATCCAAATATTCTACCTTTGAGAACAAAAGTATAAATTGTAGCCGTTACATAAGTTACTCCGCCTATAGAGGGGAGGAGTGTCTATGTATTTATAAATAATAAATATCACGTCATAATTTAACTAGCCTTACTATTCTTATTTAAGTCGTCTCTGATGACTTAAACTGATTTGAGTTGCGACGTGGCATTATTGCTGGTAGTACAGCGACCAACAACATCCAATTTATTATTTGTGGATTTGATATGTAGATTTTAATATTTTAAATTTGCTATATAATTTAATATATAGATTGAATTTGTTAAATTCAATGTGTTAATTGAAAACAAATCCAATAGATATTACCATGATGCACAAACAGATCTATAATATATATGAACTTCCATCAGTTCTCTAGAAAATTACGTTCATAATTAAAAGCTTAAAACTATAAATAGTCATGTTTGGCAAGTTTATGCACCATTTTTATGCCTTCATGTACCAATATTTTTTTAAGATGCTGGTTAAATTGCGCCACCAAAAATAATGCTTGATTATATTTCGTGATTTACATAGCCACATAACTAAAAACGCACAGAACAAACATATAATTGAAACCGTATGGACTAGTTTACATGTAGACAGGAAAATATATATGTTGAACTCGGTCAAGACGCTAGAATCATTTCATATGTTTTGATTTAGTTGTCAGGAGAAGACCTCAAAAAAAATAATAATAAATAAAATAATACAACTCTAGCTCAAATTAATATATGATCCTAGAACTGTCTACTATTTCAAAATAGTTTTTTTCTGTTAATTATAGTTGTAAACTAATGCCTAAGTCTAGTGCTACTTCTGCCCTTTTTTAGTTATTTGTAATTATCTGTTCTATGAAAATTCAAGTCTGTTATATATAGGCTTATAGCAATGTATATAAAAAAAAATAGCTTTGTTAGTTAAATAAAGTTTACAATTATAGTAGCTAGACATGGAGCTGTAGCTATAACAGAAGAACAATTAAAACACCATTACAAAATAACTAAATAAAAAGCCGAGGAAACTTCGGCACTAGTTTACAACTAGAACTATAAAAAGCAAACTATGAAATATATATTAAACGCTTTTAGTATTTTATATTAGAATTGTATTTATTTGTGACCTCTCTCTTAAATTATACCGTGCATAGTACTATAAATGGATTTATGTAGCTTATAAAATCAAAGGAAGTTGGAGAAGCTAGGACAAGAACACAGACAAATATACAGCCACAAACACACCCATACGCACATACCAAGATGGACGGAAGGAAGCTGACTCTTCTTTCGTTCATTTTGATTGTCACAATTACACAAGCTTGTGCTCAAAAGAAGGTTAGATTAAATGCTGCTACCAATTATTGTATATATTATTTGTTAGTTGCTTTATTTAATTTGCTTATTTCCTAAACAATCAGAGCTGCAAAAAATAAATAAAAAAAAAAGTTTGATTCTAGCATACACATAAATAATGTGTTAGGATGATCAAACTTTTTTCTGTAACTTCAAACATGACTTTACAGTATCTATAACTACCTTTACTACTGTATATACACAGTTTTGATAATTAATTAAATACAAAATACTAATTATATTAACTAACCAATAATATTGTTTAGCAATATGCTTATGTTCTATATGCCGATATGAAAAATTAGATGGCAATACCTCTCTAAAATTTGATACTTCTGTCTATGAAATTGCAGTCATATATTGTGTACCTTGGACATCACCCGCACGGTAGCGATGCAACTATTGAAGATCATGAACAGGCAAAAACTTCACACTACAATCTCCTAGCTTCATATCTTGGGAGGTATTTTTTTTTTTTTACCTCATTGTCACTTACGTATATAAAGTATGCAGGCTTTTGTTCAGAAAAAAAAATAATAAATAAAGTATGCAGGGTTAAAATCTCAGAAGGATATATAGTTTCAACACAGCTAGAATGGGCTATCTCAAACCAAGATAATGAACCAATTATATATTATTTCAATTAAAATTGAAGAACATCAATGCCATGAAAAATATATAATTATTATGATATTATCAAAAAAATATAAAGTACCATGTACATTAGCTATGATTGAAATCCAGGCTTACCATGTGTCACAAAAAAAACAATTATATTGTACTTGTCCTTATTGTTTTGTATGTGCTAATTAGTTTGATCAATTGACTGTAAATAAGCAGTGACGAGCAGGCACGTGATGCAATCTTCTATTCATACACGAACCACATAAACGGCTTCGCTGCCAGCATGGAAGAGAAAGAAGCCGAAGAACTTGCAAGTAAGATTGAATATTTGTTTAAATATTAGTGTAATGTAAAACAGATTGTGAAGAATACAGCTACAATACAAATATATTTCAAGATATTTAAAATAAATTGTATGCATAATTACAATGTCCCTGATAGTATAGAAAGGACACCAATTTAATTGATAAAATTTAGAAACCTTATATTGTGTTATCTGTGTTGATGTACAGAGCATCCAGATGTACTATCGGTATTTCCAAACAAGATCTACAAATTGCATACGACCCGATCATGGAGTTTTATGGACATGATGAACAACATGCCTACCCATAGAGGATCAAATAAAGCTGACCTCGGTCGCAATGTTATCATTGCAACACTTGACACTGGTAATTCTGTTAAACAGATTAATGAAATTTTAGCTGGACAACATATTTTCCTGAAACACAAGCATTACAAATGATAATTAATGAAATTTTGTTGAGAGGTCGATTGCAAGATGTCGAAATTGGTTGTGTGTATATGTGCGTGTGTGTGTGTGTGTGCCACATTTTTTTTTATTTTGGCTAAGTACAAATTGGCTTCCTGTCAAATGACTAATAAGGTGTGTGGCCGGAATCAAAGAGCTTTAGTGAAGAAGGAATGGGCCCAATTCCATCCAAATGGAGAGGAAGTTGTGAGGACAAGACCAAAAACAAGGTCCATTGCAATAGGTAATGAAGTCTTTTATCGCGCTGCCTTGATTCTGAATTCATAGATTACAAAGCTCCTCATTTAGATTAAACACAAAAAGCATTCTAAATTAAAGATGAAACTGTGTTTTGTTCAACTCTTTCGTGGTTCCATGTAGCTAGCTAAATTTTCTTTCTTTGGAGCATCAATTTAATTAATCCTTGTGAATTTCTTTCATCGAAAACATAGCTCCTCCATATAAAATTGTAGATCAATTTTGCTTCTGAGAGGTAATATATTACGATATCAAACATAAATTCCAAATTGTGTGCATTACAGAAAGCTCATCGGTGCAAAATACTTCTACAAAGGCATTCTTGCGATAAGCCCAAATGAAAATGTTACTGACTCTGCACATGATGATCTGGGGCATGGAACACACACCCTCTCAACAGCAGCTGGCTCGTTTGTACCAAGCGCTAATTTCTTTGGATATGCCAACGGCACTGCACACGGCGGGGCTCCTGATGCACATGTGGCTGCCTACAAAGTGTGTTGGGCAGCTGGTATGTAGGAAAACATTCATATTTGATATAAGATATCAGCTTTTTATTGAAAATGATTTGAACAAAATTAAGCATGATGCTCTGTACTACAGGCTGCAGCAATGCTGATATCTTGGCCGCCTTTGACACTGCACTGCACGACAATGTCGACATATTATCACTTTCGCTTGGATCGGGCCCATCATTCTCCGGAGGGACAGACTTTTTGAATGATGCAATTGCCCTTGGATCATTGCATGCGGTTTCTCGGGGTGCTACAGTGGTTTGTTCAGCTGGAAATGAGGGCCCAGGTGATATGTCAATTAATAATGCAGCACCATGGATAGTTACTGTTGCAGCGAGCACGATTGATCGAGACTACCCTAGTTTCCTTAAACTTGGTGACCATCATATAATAAAGGCATGTTTATCAGTTCTTATCTGTTTCAATAATTTTCTATTTGGGTATTTCTAATATAATAATCTGAATATATGATTGGTATTTCATTTATTTCTACAAAAATCATACACATCTACTTTTTTTTATTTCTATATAGTAAAAAAAAAGACTTTTAAAATTACCATTTGCTTTCTTTAAATGGTATGAAGTACACCTATCGTGTTGACTACTGTTTGTTTTCAAATTTGCTTGTGTTCCCTGAGGAGCATTGATGAACTTATCATATCCTCAACTTGTTTTTGGATTACATGGCATGAATTGCCTCGGCTAGTTGTGACTCAATGTAGTAAACTAATAATGTGAAACTATCAAATTAATTTAATTTTAATTATTTCAAATGTAGGGAGCAAGTCAAGAATCAGAATCTCTACCTCAGAACAAGCTGTATCCATTTATCAGTGGCTCAGATGCTGCAGCCCCTGGACTAGTCAATGTAACTCAGGCGTAAGTAATCCTAGTTTCCATTTTCTTATTAGTGTTTACTACTGGAAATTTTTTACATATGAAAGGAAGCAGAGATTCACATTTTCTTTGGTAGGTCTATATTAATAGCAATGTACAGCACTGTAATTTTTTTTATACAAGTTGATTAGAAATGGTCGATAACAATTGTGTAAATATGGAATTGGATGGTTCAAAGTAATTAGTGAAGATGATAATGGTGGTGGTGGTGGTGGTGGTGGTGGTGAATGGTGAACTGTAAAAGTAAGAATATATGGGTACTTATTAAATAGTATAACAAATTCAAGTTTCACAACTTGCTTGGTATTGGACCTAGAGTTTCCATGATATAAACAACAACGTAAATTACATATATGAACTAATGAAGTTGTTTGTATTTTTTTTCGGCAGTAAACTTTGCAACACGAGTTCACTCGACCCAGAAAAGGTGAAGGGAAAGATTGTAGTCTGCATGCGTGATCTGGAAATAGCAAGAGTACAGAAAGGGATGACCGTTAAAGATGCCGGTGGTGCAGGAATGGTCTTAGTCAACAATGAATACTGGGGAGATTTGATAATCGCTGACCCTCATGTGCTCCCGGCTACCATGATTACTTACAATGATAGCTTCACACTTTTCTCATACTTGAAAGATACCAAGTAAAGTCATTTTCAAAGAGTTCATATATTACACTCAGCAAAAAGATCAATCGGAAAATATAATTAAAAACAGGACACAAAGGAAAATGAGCTTTTGCTACAATCTTTCCAGCACATAGTCGTTTCTAAAATTGGAGCAGCATGTGTCCATAAGTTTTCAACTTTCAGCTTATATAATATATCTCTCTTATTTTGATGCAGGAATCCTAAGGGTAATATTTCACCAAAAGACACGAGAATTGGGGACCAACAAGCACCGGCCATGGCTGAATTCTCATCTCGAGGACCCAGTTATGTTACTCCACAAGTCTTAAAGGTGTTGATTTTGTTTGATTTTTTTTTTTGTGCTCTCTTTTTTTTTAATTTCACTAATTACGTTCCAGTATGCAGCACTATGAACTTACTTGTATCTATTGCACATTCTTATTATGTTGGATCTATATATATTTTCAGCCGGATGTGACGGCACCAGGAGTGAACATACTAGCTGCATTTACTGAGCTTGTTAGCCCAACAGGACTCGATGACGACAAACGCCGTACCCCATATGCCTTTCTTTCGGGGACATCCATGTCATGCCCCCATATTTCTGGTGTCGCAGGCCTCCTGAAGGCAGCACACCCTGATTGGAGTGCTGCAGCTATCAAATCAGCTATCATGACTACTGGTACGATAACTACATCGGTTTAGTTACGTGTTTGTTCATGTACTAGTAGCACGTTTTTCTTTTTCACTATATGACTGTCATATTTTTGTCAACTTGAACCCGGGAAATATTTAATAAGACCACAAAATAACAGGACAGACTCACCTGAACTTTTCATTTTGCATATTTCTTGTCAAATCTGGGATACAGAACACATATGGGAATTACTTAGTAGTTGAAATATTTTTGCCTATATAATCCAAACATTGGACAACAGGCTTATGAAATAATACATACATTAAATCTAATGTTAATTAGTCAAAACTGATAAAAAAATGTTTGTGTCATTTTTAGCAAGAACAAAGGACAACAAGCATATGCCAATGAGAGATCTTGCAACAGGAAATGAAGCCACCCCATTTGCATATGGCAACGGCCATGTGAGGCCTAACCGTGCATCTGACCCGGGCCTAGTCTATGACACGAAATTTGAAGACTATCTCAAATTTCTATGCACATTGGGTTTCAACTCAACTTACCTTCGCGGCTTTACTCATGACAAGCACTTTGATTGCCCATCGAAGCCCATGATGCTTGAGAATCTCAACTATCCTTCAATTTCTGTCGGTACGCTTAACACAACTATTGTTGTTACTCGGACTCTGAAGAACGTCGGCCCAGCTGGTACATATCATGTTCGAGTGGATGCTCCTCCAAGGGTGGAAGTTGTAGTGAAGCCTAAGGTACTTGTCTTTTCCAAAGTAGGAGAGGAGAAGGAATATAGTATTACAATGACTTCTCGGATCAAAGACAAGAGTCAGGAGGGATATAAATTTGGGAGATTGATGTGGACCGATGGCAAACATCACGTTAGAAGCGCAATAGTGGTTAATGTGGCGTCTTCATAGAAAAAAAATATATAGAGATGGAACTAGAGGATCTTCAGTTTTAGCTTGTTATAGTTTAATTAATTAGGACCTCAAAAGCAATGTACTTTTACTTCTTAGTTTCTGTTGTTTCTTTTCATTAATCTTGAAAATTAAAATAGGGAACTCACTTTTAACTAAGTAATAATTATGTTTGAGGAGCTCATATTATGGTATTAGCATATATATATGTATTTCTTTTATTTGTTATATTTGTTCTCTGTTCTTCCTTCATACTCGAATGGTAGTATTGCTTCCTACATGTTTCACTGCCAAGCATTGTTAGCCTTTCAGTTTAACATTTAAAATTGTAAATAAAAGTTATAAATACTTTAGAATGGCTTATCTCTATAAATCTTTACTCGCAGTTTAAAAGTATTATCTCTGTTATATATATGACAATATCTGGTTCTCTTAGTTATAACCTCAATTGCTGGAATCAAAAGAATCACGAAGTTGGTTCATGCGAGAATTATTCTTAAAGTTAAAAGGTGTTTAATTTGTTGAAAACTTGGAGGGACTTATTGTTTTTTTGTACATTTATATTCTGAAATTTTTCATATCGATTTTTATAGACATCCATTGAAATTATCTTAAATATAGTCATTCAAAAATTTTGGTGATAGAGTTTCGTACTTTCGTCCAAAAAATATATACTACAGCTGACAATTTACACAAATTTCATTGACACTGATTATATTTTTTAAGTATTAAAAATATATTTGTAGTCAGATTATCACAATTGGTGATGATAATACACTTATTATATGATGTATCTTCCTGTAAAATCCCTCTCTCTCATGTCCTAAATCCTAATGATATACAGAACTACAGAAGGCTTTATGAATTTGGAGTTTTAGACCCAATAAGCAAGCCATCTTTGGGCCGAAGAACATTTATAGTTTTGAGCCTTCGCAAGCAGGCCTACCACTACGAGAAAGGTATTGAAAAATTAAGCGGTTAAGCCTAAATTTTTATTGATTTATAGTTTTATACAAAGAGTAAAAGAAAGAAAGGGCTCCGGCCAGGAACAGCTTCAAAAGATCCAGGGAAATGTCTGAGTCAAATCAATGGAAAGCCTGAAGAAATGAACTCCACCTTTCTACAAGGTGTACTGCAACAATGATACCACTATATTAACTGATAGAATCGGAAATTGATTACTGTCATCTGCAGTTTTTGTCATCTTTGTCGTCGCTAAACACAAAGTGAACACACAAAATAGACAAAGTGAACATATATAATGATCAAAGTGAACGCATACAAACAAATAAGTTCAATGAAAATAAGTTGAATATGCATGTAAAATTTTGAACAAGTGATGACAGCACTTATTTATTTGTAAGTGTTCACTTAGATCGTCTATAAGTTTATCTTGTTTGTTGTATATATTCACTTTATATTTAACGATGATAGGGATGACAAAACTCACAGTTATCATTCTTGGTGAAAATAAATACGAAATAAGAATAAATACATAATTTTAGCTAGAATTAAAATAGTGTGGATATGGGAAAAATGTTGTTGCCAATAAATTTCCTTGCAAGAGTTTTTTTTTTATCATGTACTGTTTTTTTTTTCTTTTTTCTTTTTTGTCTCTTTCTTTTGCCCTGGATAGCCAATATCTACAATTTCTTTAAAAAAAAAAGAAAAAAGATTTATTTTTTATCATGCAAATGAAAAGTGTAAGCTAGAAATTGATGTTTAACTAGAATTTTTTTATCGTGCAATTGTTAAATCAAAGATGTAGCGAGAAATTAGTGCTTGCTAGTAAGAAATTGGAGTGTTACTACACTATATATAGATCGATTCAAATGAGTTTAGCAAAAAAAAAATTTATGAGTTTTACTATGTTGGTGTTCACCGACACACAAAAAAATTTTACTATGTTGGTGTTCACCGACATAGTAAGAAAATCTATGAATAGAGTGTTACTACATATATATAGATTGATTCAAATGAGTTTAGCAAAAAAAATTTTGCTAGAGTTTTTTAAACATATTCATAGAATATTCTCTCTAGCTAAAGACCTTTGTTGTTTTAGTGAAAATACTCTTCATGAACTGCATACAAAAATTTTTCGAAAAGTCAAGCAAATTAAATATATGTATAAGAAGGTTTTGCTGCTAACAATTTGGTTGCCTCCAATGCTAACATTTTGCTATTCAGTTAATTTTTAAATTTTAAAATTAAAACATTAAATTCAAGTTGTTGATCTTATTTAATTTAATGAGCGATATGATTCCATATAAGTTTTGATAATTTTAGAGTTTATTTGATACTCGATCAAAACATAAACATATTAGAATGAATCTATCATAGTTAACAAGGTTCGTATATTTTTCTATCTCTTGATCGAGTATCAAATAAACTCCAAAATTTACAAAATTTATATGAAAATGCATCTCTCAATAAACTAAATAAGATCAACGGTTTAAATTTAATGTTTGAATTTTAAATTTTGAAACAATAACTTAATAGTAAAATATTGACATTTGTAAGCAACTAAAATATTGGTAGCGGCTTCCTCTTAAATTTAACGAACTTTGTTTTTGATAGTAGTGAAGTGTATAAATAACACTAAGAAAAAAAATGCCATCATGTAACTACTATGTTAATAAAATGCAATAGTAAAGATTAAAAGTATTAAGAATAAAAATTTTCGTAGTCAAGAAGAAAAACTGAATTTGCAAGGAAAAACGTCCATTGTGCTTCAGACCATCGTCAGTAAAAATAGTTCCACAATTTCTTTAGCAATTACAGCAAATAAAATTAGAATAAATTTATATTTTTAGGCTATATTGTGTGATATCTAAATTTATTATGCATATTGTAAAGATTAGAATGAACCTTTTATGAGGTTTACTATCTATCAAGTATAAAATCATTCAACCATTGGGTTCTTACAAATTACAATCCTGAATATATATTGTTAAACTGTAATAAAATATTCTTAAATTACATGTATTGACCAAATAGTTTTGATCAGATATTTAAAACAAAGACCTGAATTCTTTTATGAACTCACATTATAAAAACAAAAAATCGAAGTAAAACAAACGAGAAAAAAGTATGGTATGATGGATAACCTTCTATATGTAATACAGCGTAAATTTTTTTTATTTTTGAATTAGTTTGAATTGCACATGTCATACAATAAGGAGTAATATACTAATATTTTTTTTTAAACCTCTAATTATGTTCACAGGAGCGGCAAGATAAAAAAAAAAAATTGTTTAGGGTGTATCTAAAAATGTCCCCTTTTATTTCTTTTGCTCCAGCTAGTAGTCAGTTACCTAACTTTCTACAGTTAAAAACAAAAGAGAACAAACAAAAGAACAATCGTAATTCCATACCTAACTTTCTTCATTGCATTCCTATCCGCACAAGAAAATTTTACCTAATTCTAATATGGCATTGTAAAAACCTAGCAAAAAAAAGCTTGGCAAAGGATCATGCCAAAGCTAAATTTAAGGAAGCTAACCCAGTTTTTTAGGCACAAACTATTTTTCACTAAGAAAAATATTATTAAGGATTTTTATATCTGACAGCAGCGGAATTAGCAAAAATAATAAATAAATAAATAAATAAATATGAGGTGATCCCATTGAATTTATCAAATTAGAATTAAAAGCGATGACCTTCAAAATAATCTCTTAGAATTTCTCTAAAGTTTATATTTAGTAAAATGATATATTGGCTCCTCCATTGATATTAGTAGTTTTTTTTAGAAGTTATTGCGTTAAAACTAGCAAATGAAAAAAAAAAAAAAAGAAACGGACTATCAACTTGTTGCTTAATGCTTACATTAACTGTATCTATAATGAAAATCCCTTTTGTTTTATAACTGAATATAGTCATTGAGGTACAGTTTTGTTATAAAAAATCATGTTGCACAATCTTTTTGGGAACTTCAATCTTGAACTTGCTACCTTTTCTTTTTTTTTTCTTTCTGTCATAATAACTTGCAGAATAAATGATTACAACTAAATGAAAAATTAGGAAGCCTTTAAAATTATTTCATATTTTTTACCCATATTTTGTTCACACTTTCTAAATACGAGAAAATTGCTTATAATCAGATTGTTACACTTCCGAAAAATTCACTTTATTGTTTGGCTCTATAATTTTATTTCAGAAATAAATTAGGCGTCAAGTCAAAATATTATTACGTGATTGATCATTAATTAATTAAGTTAATCCCTTCTACATGGACCGCATTTTTTTCCCCAAAAATATTGAATTATCTGAATAAAAAAAATACTCTCCCATAAGACTTAATTTTCACCATTGAAAAGTAGTCTTGGTTAGTTTGACTTATCTTAAAAGTGAAAATTTCCAAAGAAAATATCGCCAAGTGATGTCGATATTACTTTTACTGACAGCAACTACAAAAATCTTATCTAAGAAAAGGAAATTATTCCACTCCAAAACTTGATCAACTTGCAGTTCAATTGCATTCTATTCGAAGTAAAAATTGAAATAAAAATGGGAATAAAATTCTCTTGAATAAGAAAGTTAGATAGGGAAAGTGGAAGCTGTAAAGGGCCTGGACCCACAGTGGTGGGGCCAAGTCAAAATTGTTTAGTATCCGAGGGTGGTTTTCAAAATAACCGTTCAGATTCCAGCAGTATATATTGTCTTGTCTCCAGCTGTGGATCTGTTCCGTTATTACTCGAACGATCTAGGTCTCCGTTTGTGTAGACTGGAGCATCATTTTTACGGAAAGAAGTTAAAAGAACGATTCCTCTGTTTAAAATTTAACTGGAGAGGGTTTAAGTTTAAGACGCAAGTTGCGTGCCAATCCCACTCTGACCTGGTCCTTGTTTATTCTATTCGGAGTTGGATTGGAAGCGTCTTATGAGTCTTTTATCCTTTTTGGTCCACAACAATAAAACATTCAGCGAAGAAAATGCGCACATGACCCTATTAATTTACATATTCTATCGCATGTAATGATATATCAAGCACATCAAGATATATTTACTAAATAGATGTAAGATTGTTTGAAAAATCAAATAATTCACATAGAATTAATTTTTTTAATATTTAAAGTATAGAACTTAAATTGACTGTAATTTAAATTTATTATTTTATAATTTTATTGTATAAATCACTTGTATAACAGTACACCCCTTGCAATCTATTTCTTGACAAATATTTCGGATTTGGCTATTTTGATAAAATTATTAATATAAATCAACGATGAAATTGTTTAGAGTAATTCACATTTATATAAATCAGTAATAAATATGTCAATATTTTATTTAATTTCTTGTCTGCTCATGGAAACCTTATTGTAGGAATTCTTTTTGATCATCAATAAGTATTGTTTTCAAATATAATCATTCCTCCTTAATATAACTCAAGTTCATTCATAGAAATTGACTGATTAAATATTCGGGAACGAGCTCAAAATAGACATCCTTTTTAGAAAAAAATAAAAATATATTTTCAGCACTTACAAACTTAATTCCCTCTTTAGGTAATAACCGACTGAACATTTTCATCTTCCCTGTCTCATATATAAATAACAAACTTTCTAACACCAATCCGGAAAAAAAAAAGTAGAAAGTAAATAAAAAACAATAAAACAATGGCTGCTGCGCACGTCGCTGTCAACTACAATCAGAGCAACGCGACCTCCTTTAAACCCCAGTTCCAACAACAACTCCAACAATTTACGTACAAATACAAATACACCAACACCAATCCTCCTCCTCCGCCAACGCCAACGCCACAGCTCTTATCCCACAGGGGCATTTTCGTCATTCCCCATCCCTCCGCCACCTACATCGCCGGAGAAGCCGAGCCATCCATGGCCTCCGGCCATCCCCATCCCCATCCTCACCCCCACCCCACTACCCACCACCACGACGCCTCTCTTCCTACCACCACCTCTTCCTCTTCCTCCTCCGTCGCCGGAGTCGGCGTCGGCGTCGGCGTCGGCGGCGCTACCACTACGAGCTCCATCTCGCCTCCGTCGAATCCGATCACAACGACTACAACCAACCACGCAAGTCACGCAACTCCACATGCCAACCTCGCCTCTGCTCCGACCAGCGCTCAGATCCAGCATGTTCGCCTCATGTGCAGCTATGGCGGTCGGATCCTTCCTCGTCCTGGGGACCAACTTCTCCGGTATGTCGGCGGCGAGACCCGCATAGTCTCCTTCCCTCGCACCGCCTCCTTCTCTACTCTTGTTTCGCTCCTCTCCTTCTTTTCTCCTTCTCACTTCAACCCAAAATCGCCTCCCATCATCAAGTATCAACTCCCTCATGAAGATCTCGACTCGCTGATCTCTGTTTGCTCCGATGAGGATCTGATCAACATGCTTGATGAATTGGATCGGTTGAACCCCGCAACAAAGTCGCCGAGACTGAGGTTGTATCTCTTTCCTTCCTCTCCGAGCGGCGGATTTGGTTCGGTGCTTTCGACTGGGGAGTCAAACCAGTGGTTTGTTGATGCCCTCAACTCGGCATCACCAGCTGCAGTTGGAGGGGCGCTGGAGCGGCGCCGGTCCGAGGCTTCATCGTCTATGGTGTCAGATCCGCCGGATTATCTCACTGGAATTGACACCGGCTCTGACAGGTATGCTGGGCTTTACTTTTTTTTTTTTCTCAAATTTGGTCAATTTTTTGGGTTTAAAAGAAATTGAACTGGTCAAAAATCATATGACCTTGCATTAATGTCTAAATTAGACCAAGTGTATAAAAAAGGTTACATCATAAACCAGCATAGTGCATATTGGTTTTCTACTTGTATGGTATAAATTTGCTATTTTCAGATTTTAGTGGATATTATTATTCCAGCCTATATATCTTTGTTCTAGTTCTACCAGCCAGCAGACTAACTGGCTCAATTACCTTGATTACAATTTTAGCTTTTGTTGTGCTACATTGAAAATAGAAAAAAACTTGAAAATTCATTCACAGGGACAGCCCTTAATTGAATGATTGCAGATTATATAGATAACCCTCTCACAATTTACTGGATTACTTCGCTCAATTTTAAATTGGTAAAGTTATGCATAGTCCCTTTGTTATTAGAAATTAAGTTTTGAGTTCACTTTTGTGTTTGGTTAAAAGTGAATGTGTTGAAGGATAGATGAACAAGACAGTAAATAGATACATAGGGCATATTTATGGTGTGTTTGGATGCAACAGAATAAGCCGGGAATAGGGAATATGAATAAGGAATTTCGGTTTGCGTGTTTATCCTTATTCCTTATTCTTATACCATAGTTTTGTTAGTATAGGAATAAGGGTCCTTATTCCTCATTCTTGTGTTGTTTGGGTTGCACAAGAATAAGAATAAGCACGCAAACCGAAATTCTTTATTCCTATTCTCTATTCCCGCTCACCCAAACACACCCGATCCTAGAATGAAATTTTGGTAAAGTTTGGAAGAGGAAAGAACAGAAGACTTCGTTTCTGTTATTCTGTACTTGTACCACCAGATACCGTACCAAATAGAAACAATTGAGCATGGCTATTTAACAATGTCCAATGTAACAATATCAACAGCCCTTCATTGCATGACAGGTCCCCTGTGAATGCTGACTCAGATCCAACAGAAACAATCGAGCCAGTTGAACCAGTTGTCCCCATGCAGCTACAAGAGCCGCCTACCCAGCCAGCACCGGCACCTCCAGTCTACTATGTGCCTCAGCCAATGCCAGTGTACTATGTGCCGACACCTGTCCCATACATGCAACCCTCACTGGAAGGGCAAGGGAACATGCCGGTTCGTGGGTTTGTCCCCATGCCGATGCCCATTTCTAGGCCAGTTTATTTCAGCAAGGAGAATGAGCAGTTTGTTGGGATGGGTCCTGGTAGTTTTGTGTATGATCAAGCGGCAGCTGGCACTTATGTGCGGGCTCCACTGAGTTATCCTCCAGCTGCGGTGTACCCACCTCAAGCAGATGCAAGAGGGAAACCACCCGCCGTGCCTGGCCAAGATGTCAGAGGTCTTGGTTCTTAGTCAAAAGAAAGTTTTCTTAGTGTAAATGTGGTTGAGTTGGGATTACTACAGCTTAATTGCTGAAATCAGTATAGTGATTTTAAGTTTGGTCCAGCTTCTGGTTGGTTTTGTTATGTCTAGTTCCAAATTAAGGCAATTCAAATTTGGATAATAAATCATTGTCAAAGTCCATTAAATGCAAAACATAAATCCCAGTGATGAGCTGTTATAATCCCTTTAAGATTTTGGTAGAATTGGGTAAATGGTGTCAGTATAAAGTATAGATATATTCTTTTTTCATTATTTGGTATTTGCTTGCTGTCTGTAATAAATGGGTCTGTGAATTCTTCTTAATTCTTTTCTCCTATCTGGCAAACTTGTAAATTGGTAGTAACTCGATGCTCTTGTTGTTTCTGTTATCAGTGCTCTGATTATCATGGCATGCTGTTTGGATTTGCCTATTCTTCATGTTCTAAATATTATATGAAATAGAAATTTGTCAATTCTTCCTATTTATTTATTTTTTTTTATCTAGCTTCCAGTATCTCTTTTCGTTGCTTTTCTTAATTTCGGCTATCTAATTAAGTGTTAGAATCTATTTATTTTCGATGTGTTTGTTTTCTGCAGTTCCAATTGTAAGAGATGTTGAGTTATGCTGTGATCACTTGACAGTACACTTTTATTGTGTGTAGATTGTAGAATAGTACAATATGATTGGAAGTGGCAAACACCACCTCTCTCTAGGATTATTCTGTTTTGATGAAAGCATGGTTGATGAAAAAGTTACAAAGCCCAGTTTCATTTACTGAAACGGAAACAGAAAGTAAACTGTAAACCCATAGAAGAGAAATTAAGACCAAAGATGACCGTTTATCTATTTTATCACCAATGTAGCCTAGATTTCTGTCGAAATAATAACAATAAAAAAAGCATTTCTAAAAAACAAAAAGAAATAAAAAATAAAAAATGTTGGCTTGATTAATTCAAAAAATAAAGCATCAGTAAACCTATTTTCAAATCTCTCTTTTAGTATTATGAACTAGCAATTATTTATTTAGGTACAGTGAATTTCATGACTTGATAACAATCATTTTTTTACATAAGGAATCCAGACTTATTGCTTGCATTTGAAACTCATGTAGAATTCAAAATCGAAATTGTGACATATATACGCATTAATTCGAAACAATCTGTTCTTTGGTACAAAGGTATCGTCAAATAGAAATGTCCACATAGAGTGTATTTAGTTTTGAGCTGGTCGCATGCCAGTAAAATTAAGCCCACCAGGGGTCTTCACCAGTTCTGAAATCAGTCTCTACCCATGGTACAAGTACCACCTTGCCATCGTCCACGTCAGCATGAACTAAAGCCAATGACTGTTATGGAAAAACGAAAGTCACAGAGCAATTCAGTATTTGGAAACGGCAGCAGGTGTTTAAAAAAATGAAAAAAAAAACAAAACAAGGAGAGAGGATTAGAAAATGCATTATATACTTACATAGGTATCATCATAATAATTTCACTTTAATTTTATGCAAAATTAACCAAATTATAATAGAATAGGAAGCATTGATTTATGAAATTGTTGTACTTCAAGACTGGTAAGAAGAATTTGAAAATATTTACAGGCACCAGTCACCACTAACTCACCAGAAATGTACAGCACTTTAGTTGCATTCTAACTATTGGTGATATATTAATCTCTGATTTGGTGCTCACTGGAGGCTCTCCTGTTCTCTTTTGTAACTATGTATTATTCACTTGTTCTACCCTCAGTATTTATTCTTTAGCAGAAGACAGCAATATTGTTTAAGCCAGAATACTGTTCTCATTACTTACTAGCAACATGTCAATAACCAGAATAGTAATCTTAATGTTTGTTCTTGGTCATTGGTTCTATACTTTCATGAATTGAATTATACAAAGAAGTATAAAAATTGAAAAGGCATACCAGAGGAGCAGGGCCTCTGACGACACGGCCTTGGTTGTTGTATTGAGAACCATGGCAGGGGCAGATGAATTTGTTCTCCGAGGAATTCCACGGCACAACACAACCCAGGTGAGTGCACACCGCATTAATTCCATAGGTTGCCAATGTTTTATCAGACTCTACAACTAGATATGTCGGATCTCCCTGCAACCAAGTTGAAAGCCGGGAAGAAAATTAGGATAACAAAAAAGGAAAAAAATGTTGCAGGGAATAAACATCGAACAGAAATAGAGTATACCTTCAACCCTTGTACGAGAGTTCTGTCATTGGGACCATGGGTCTTAATCCAATCTGCCACAAGAACGTCATTTCCAATCTTGTCTTTTGCGACGAGTCCACCCCCAGAACCTCCCGAACTGTAAAATAGAAATAAAATTTTATGATTTCAATTTAAAAAAAAAATCAAATCTTGTTAGACATGAACATCCTCCCAAAACTTGTTTTTCTAAATACAGTATTACATAACTGTATTCAAAGCTTTACAATTATATATAATACGCTAAACAGCACATTGATATATGTTTATAAGAAAAACCCTATCACCTAATGTTGATTACCAGTAAATGTATACCGTATATCTGGTACCAGCATGTCTGGGGGATATTGGAACAAATCATGAAGTCATCAACTACAAAGTTCAATATCAACATAGCTTGGTACGAATAAGTGCTCAAGTCAAAACCTTACATCCCAAATTAACATAACACTAGACAAGGGAGAATACAACAGCTGAGATAGAAACCATGTACCTTGGTGGCACAAAGAAGTAGGTATAAGGGCCGAGCATGCCGACTGTGGGAAGGGAAATAGCACCAAGTAGGAGCAGATTCATCAACTGTCTCTTTCCCATGTCGGGAACATCTTCTGGCAAGACACCGCTTGTCGCCTGGCACACGACACTCCTGCACGGCTTAGAGCCCAGTCCTTTAACCGACTTGAGCATACGGGCGGGTGCCACAACACCATTCTTCCCTATGCAAATCTGCAATATAATGCTAAGAGACATTAACGATCTTTCATATTGTACATGATAAGGAATGAAATTTGATATGATTATTAGTCATGCACTTCTTATACCTTGGTTGGATTTACAGTGGTGGAGAGAGCGGTGGAAGCCATGGGTACCTAAAATGGAGCTTCCTTCTCTTTGGTTTTGACGTAAAAGGTGTTTTGAAATGGGTGAAGATAAAAGATGAGAGGAAGAGATGGGGAAGAGATGATTGGATGGGAAGAGCGAGTGGTGTTGGGTAACCACAAATTCTCGCTTGTGGACTCCATGCTCTCCTTATCTTCATGATTTTCTTAAAAAGTGACTGAGATAAAAACGAATGAGAGAGACTGAGAGTTGCTGTTTAAAAAGTTGGTTTTCTTTGTAATTGTTGGAATTTTGTTGCAGAGTTGTGGAGGACATCTCAGACGTTCATTCAGGATCGGAAGGTTCGAACTTATTTTGACTGTAAATCTGCTTCTTTTCTATCCTGACAAACTAAGTATAAAAATTATACTTAATCTAGCACATTAATATGAAATGAATGCTTAGGATTTGTAGGGACACAAATGAATGTTCTTTTATTGGAGAGGATCCCAATAAATGGTTGTCAATCATTCTAATTTTTGTTTTTTTTAAATAAAAAATACTCTGTCCGTGTTTGGTTTCACACTAAGTACAGACCTGATTATAATTCGGTTGATTCAATAAAACTCATTTTATACAAAAATTCAATTTACAACATAGAATATGATATAATTTACTAATTTATCTAGTAATATGTGTAATATTACAAACATTACAACATGTTTTGTTTTTGTTGAGTTTTTGGATTTAATATGAAAAAGAATAAAGTGACGAAAATAAACTATCGTAATTTTAACCGAAATTATTTTATATAGGAATTCAGACGTAAAAAATTTTAATAGAAAGAATTATTATTATTTTTTTTTAATAAGAAGAAAGTTCGAACGCGTTTTATAAAAGCGTACAGTCTCTCTCTTTCCTATCCATTTATAAAACGTGCTCGAAGGCTTCGAACGCGTTTTATAAACGGGTAAGAAGGAGAGAGACTGTACCGCTTCAGTTACGCCTCAAAAGACTGGTCAGACCTTCGTACCCGTTTATAAAACGTGTTCGGAGCCTTCGAGCGCGTTTTATAAACGTGTTATTAGTTTTTCATATTTTTCATTCAAGCCGCAACATTTAAATTATTAAAAATAATATTTTGCAACAATGTCCCTGCATGTTTCATATTTACAAAATTCTCAAAATTTTATTTTCAATTAAAGATGTATTAAATAGATATAAGAAATATATCACACATATTTTATATGCATTTAATTGCATATATATTTTTTTTAACATGTGTATAATATCATTTTGTTTGAATAATTATTCGCCGATGACCCTGTATTTTACTATTTAATTCTACAAACTTATCTTTTGCATTGTAGCCTCTTCTTTTTTTTTTATTTTATGTTAGCCATATATAATCAAATAATATATAATATGGAAATAATTAAAATATAAATTTTTTAAAAAATTTTGAACATTAAAACTTTAAACAGGCATAACTTTTGATAGGAAAGTCCGTTTGGGGCGATCGAGCACAATCCGGAAAGCTGGCGACGATATCTACACATTTTACCGAGGTGAAACCCCGTAACGACCATTTTCGGAGCCAAAAAACGCTCTCTAGACCTCCAAAATCCACTTTGAAAGTTTGCAAACCTAAAAATCATTCTAAACTACTAAAAAAGTTTTTAAAATCATAAATTAATCATTAAAAAGAGAAATGCAGTAAATCAAGTGACTTTCTTGATAGTTATTCAAACAAAATGATATTAATGTCACAATTAATATTCTAATACCATTTTTAAATAAAATTAATATGAAATTAAATGTGATATTTTAAAAATTGTAAATTTAACCTAAATTTTACATTAATTTTCCTATTAATTTTGAAAAAAAATGATAATAACTTCATTTCGAAAAATTTACGCCTTCCTACCCGTTTATAAAACGCGCTCGAAGGCTCCGAACGCGTTTTATAAACGGATACGAAAGTCTGACCAGCCTTTTGAGGCGTAACTGAAGCGGTACAGTCTCTCTCCTTCGTACCCGTTTATAAAACGCGTTCGAAGCCTTCGAGCGCGTTTTATAAATGGGTACGAAGGTGAGAGACTGTACGCTTTTATAAAACGCGTTCGAACTTTCTTCTTATTAAAAAATAATAATAATAATTCTTTCTATTAAAATTTTTTGCGTTCGAATTCCTATATAAAATAATTTCGGTAATTTTAATGTCCAACCAACTCAAATAAACTAAAAGTACATGTTGGTATGAATAACCAACAATGTCCAACGAAATTGACAGCGATGAAATAAATTAATAACGAATTAATGTGTCTAATAAAAGCAATTGGTCCAATGAAATAATTACATCAACGATGAAACGGGTGAAAAATGTCACTAACATCCTTGTTTATTTTGATCATGCACTAATGCACTATGTATATCGTTCCATATATAATTAAAAAAATGTTCTCCTCAATATTTATTAACAAAAATATTGTTTTACTAAAAGTCTACTTACTCACATTAGGTACAACATAACAATGTACATATAAGGTATTATGTCCCTGTTGTATATAGTCTTTTTTTTAGAATAAGGCCTGGTAGCGGCTACCAAGTAAGAAATCCCTGTTGTACATATAATAGTCAATAAAGACAACTCTGCATTTGAAGGTAGTGAGAAAATGGGCTCTATATATCTTTAATCATCTGCAAATACCTGAAAAATTAGACTCACGGTTCTATCATATTGTCGACATGACACATTTAAACTGAGCAATCGAAGAAAAATTTCTACAAAAATTTCTACAAAATAATTAGGGTAGCAATGACTAGCTATTAGCTTGCTTCGTCTGTGATCTTCATAAGTCTGCATGTCTAGTAAATTGAAGCCGTGGAAATAGCTCAAAAATTGTTATTCAGATTTGCAAGATGAAAGATCAAGGAAATGCTACTTTCAACCTCTTTATTCAATTGAGGTATACAAAGAAAGGCAATGATTATTGGAATTGCCAGATGGAAAATCAAGGGGACGCGCGCGCTTTTGGATCTCTATGTTTAATAGAGCCACATACCTTGAAGCTGGTTATTTAGATTAGTCTAAACTCCTCCACTGTATTTGTCCGATATATATATGGCTTATTTCCAATTGTTGTATGCCTGTATATAATATAAAATTAATGTGATAACAATAACTGCAATGTTTGATTTCCTCAAATATCTTAACAAACAATATTGCATCTGTTGAGCTTCTCTCTGTCGATATAACTTCTGCTTTGTAACATATATTTTTTCAATAATACATATTATTCGCGCTTGGCACAGCACACACGCACACAAAAGGACGAATATATCAACGTGTAAATTATTCGTATATTATGTGGAAGTATATTGTATTTAAAGTTTTAAACCCATATCAGGACAAATATAATGACAAACAAATGGGAAAGGAATGCAGTCACACACTATCTTGGTTATTCACCTAACCATAATTGAGATGTCTAGTCGCATGACACAAGTTATTACATGGCAAAGATTGTGAATTCTAACAGAATGTGTACATGATGTCTCGCATGTTCCACTCAAAAAAAAAAAAAAAAAAAAAAGAGAGAGAGAAAATTACATCGGGACTGTACTCAAGTTGTTATTAAGATTAATATATGTACCAAAAGCCATTAAAATTTTCGATTTTTTCCTCCATTATCATAATAGGACCAGCAAAAATATCCTCAATACGTGGACAAGTAAGAAAATAAAATATTAATATTATTTTTTTTGTTTCATATAAAATTTTACATGCTAGTCAACAAATATATGGCAAAATCAATAATTTAGTCTTTCCTTTTAAATAAATAGCTAATTTTGTAGTAACTTAATTTTTTTTTAATAAAAAGTCTAACATTGATCTAGATCACTTATCAGATCAAATTACACAAATCAATGATCCATAATTGATATAAGAATTGTTTACACTTTTTTATGTGACATATTTACTCCTTTTATAAGTAGTAAGGACAAGAATATATAGGAAAATTTTCCCAAACCGGGGATATCAAATTATGTACGAGCCATAGCTAAATTAAAATAAATAAATGACTTTTTGACCCTTTGATCTTATTTAATTGAGGTGTAGTTTATATTGAATGCCAAATACAGTCTGAAAAATGTTTTATAAGATTAATGACGTCTGAAAATCGCAATACAAAAAAAAAATGGTGAAGCCCCGAGTCGTGCTCTCATAAAGAAATTCGAATGATGGCTTCACAAAAATTAATTTGTTGAGTTCCTCGTGATGACTAAAGAAATGAACAGTAAAAAGTTCTTAGTTGGACCAAAAATAGATGCATATATTCTTGTTGTCCCACCAATTAACAAATCTTTTGTTTCACAAAATTTGCAGAATGTACCGCTTTGTATTAATAGAAGTGCCAAATGAGTTAAAAAGAGCAAAATGGAATAGTATTTCCTAAAAATAAAGAATAACTTCCCTTTTTTTATTTATGACAAGAATTAAAAAATAATAATATAATCCCCCAGCCGCTTATCTGTACTCAACAGCAAAATTAAACCTCCCTAGCGACTAAATTTGCCATCTCTACCTCTACGTACATGGTACAACCCAACTAGAAGAGAGAGAGAAGAAAAAAGGATGTGAGAGTTGCTGTTTATAAAGTTGATTTTGTTTGTAATTGTTGGAATTTTGTTGCAGAGTTATGGAGCAGATCTCAGCCGTTAATTTAGGATCTAAAGGTTCAAACTTATTTTGACTGTAAATTTGCCTCTTTTCTATTCTGACAAACTTTATTAAGTATAAAAATCATACTTAATCTAGCCCATTGAATATGAAATGAATGATTAGATTTTGTACGGACGCAAATGAATTTTGTTTTATTGGAGAGGATCCCAATTAATCGTTGTCGACTTGTCGGTCATTCTAATAGTTTTATTTTTGGACCGGATCCAATAATTTTTTTTGCTCGCACTTGTGATTTAACCTGATGAGCATCCAGATCAATTTGCATGTTTACAATTCGGTTAATTAAAATAATTCTGTTGAAAATTTCTATTTACAACAAATAATAGAAATGCTAATTTACTAATATTTCATGAGAAGACCGTGCTTATAATAATACAAAATTATAGAATTGTAAGCAGCAGTTAATCAATAGCTTAGTGAAGCATTCCATCTAGCACCCAATGGCTGGAAATGGAACAAATATATATCGTCGTGCAGGATGTGGAGCTCATTATTAATATGTGTTTGAATGTATGGATTCTACTAATCAAGTGAATGTCACGGTTTCGAACCCCTATAGTTTTGACTT
Source organism: Rhynchospora pubera (assembly GCA_028095005.1). Taxonomy (NCBI): domain Eukaryota; kingdom Viridiplantae; phylum Streptophyta; class Magnoliopsida; order Poales; family Cyperaceae; genus Rhynchospora; species Rhynchospora pubera. Next base: position 81,382,387 of record CM051462.1, on the reverse strand, counting down.
GCAAACAATCATAGCAAGGAAAGTGATACAACTGAGTTGTTGATTTTGAGTAGTTTGATTTTGTTTCCGAAGATGGAAAAACATATTTGAATATGAATATCAATGCTGGTTAAGGTCAGTAGGAGCCCAAGCTGATTACATGTGTCCTTTCTCCTAATTCCCATATTATGTTAGCCATACATTATTTTTCTATTCGTGAAAGAGCACTAGCCCCAGTAGAGAGAACCTACAAGATGGTCCAAGACGACTTCAAATATTTGGTTTTCTCAAATATCTTAACGATGAAAGTGTTGATCAGTGTATACTAAAATTTTTGGGCCTAGGGATATATATATGCAAAAGTAATGAACAATTGGACATACATATTAGTTTCTAAGATATGGTGCTCTTAAATGCTTGGCATATTATATAAGAAGCATTTTTTTCTCTTAAAAAACTAGACGAAGAAGTAATACAAAAGGAATGAATGTGATGCATTATATTAATTTTTCACCTAACAAATTGAAAATTTGCATGACCAAACTAATTTTTCACCTAACAAATTAGAAGCTTCCATGAGTGGTGGGGAGCTACATGGGGGATCTGAAGGGCGGATTCCCCCCCCCCCCCAATGTCACACAATTGGTTTAATTTACATGTGTATTTTTTTTATATTTACAAAATTATGTAATTTGCCCTCCTAATTAAATGAAAATAACAAATTTGTCCCTTATTGATAATTTCTGCTTCGCCCTGCGAGGCTGCGATGAGTATACTACTTTACGTAATTGATATCCGAAGGTTTTTTTTTTTTCCTTCTTTTCGATCATTCTAGTTCATTAATAACATGATTCAATCTTACTAATGCTTCGTTTTTCTGTTTTGTGGATGTATAGATAACTAGATTGGTCAGTTGGGGCTTCATACAAACTTAAATGGAAATACATTGAACTTAATTTTGATTTATAATAGTGTAAATTGAACTTGTAGTTTTTGGCATAATCTTTGTGGGTTGTATTGAGCTAATTTTGATTCATCCAAACTTGTAGTTTTTGGCATAAATTCAGAAGTTTTGAGCTAATTTTTGTTAGTTTGGATGTATGGGAAGCAATTATTTGTAGTGTATTTTATTTGAAAGTAATTAAGACTGACAATTATTAATGTACGCTCGTAAATTTATTCTTTTATTTTTTTGTATTGTATAAAGTTATTACTTGCATAATAGACAAAATAGCGAACGGTAATATCATATATCGCAGTTCATCCTGACCATACAAAACCAACGACATCCAAATGAAATTGCACTATTCCTCTAATATGCCTTCTCATTCCAAATTCATATATTTGTCATAAGGTATGTGTGAGTTCTGTATCTGTTTCGACGGGCAAAGTCAAATTTGACTTTTGACCACTAAAATTGGACCGAACGGTCAAGTAGAACTAGGCCTGAAAACGGTACTCGTTTCGATCGTTTTTTCGTTTCGTTTCGTCCAAAACGCAACGAAACGATTAAGCATTTTGGTTTCGTTTAAAAAACAGAACAGTTAACTCAAATATAGTATAGTTTCGTCATACTAATGAAACGGTTAACGAAACATACCAATTTCGTGATCGTTTATTTCGTCCATTTTGTTTTGCATTCTACGCATATGGTATTATACGGATTTCAGAGAGGGGAAGAGGCGGAGAGAACGAGCAAACCCTTATCGTCTGCGCCGCTCCTCATCTCTCTCTCAGCCGAAACCCATCTCTTCTCGTTCTCGCTGCCTCTCTCTTCTCTCACTCGAACCCCAGAGAGACGCCTCTCCTTCTCCGTCGCTCACTCACCTAGCCAAATCCCTCCGCTCACCTCCCTCTTCTCCGCTCGAAACCCCACAAGAGAAACCCATCTCTCTCCGTCATTAAGCTCACTGCCCCTCTCTCCCGCTCTCCCCACTCACCACTCTACCTCTCCCTCTCACTCGCTCACTGTCTCTCTCTTCTCACACTACTGGTCTCTCTTGAGCTGAGCTGACACGATGTCCTCTTTCACATCTACACCAAATCTCAACAGAAAACTCTTCCTTCTCTCTTCAGTGGTGCCCATCGCAACTCGCCATGTCGCCTCCTGTCTCACACAAGCAGTGACATCCTTGAAGCGAAGCCTATCCGTTGAGAGAAGGATCTGAACTCTGACAGCCTCGTAGATGGAGTAGAGGCATGCTAAGATAATGTAAACGATCTGTCTCAGTAGCAACAACAATACTGGTAAAAAATTTGTTCTATTTTGATATTTCACAGTAGCAGTAAAGAATTTTTATTTAGGTGTTTCACAGTCACAGTAGTAGTTGAGAATTTTGGTGTTTAATTTGTTCAATTTTGATTTTGTTGAATTTTGCTACTAAAGAATTTGTTCAATTTTGGTGTTTCCCTCAATCCCTATGTGCTTGTCTACTGTTTCTCTGTGTGCTCAATTTTGGTGTCTGCAGCCTCTTCTTGAAGTTCTCCCAGTGCATTAGGAGTGCTTCTTGAAGCTCTTCCAGTGCAGCTCGCAGCAGGAAAAAGAACCAAGATAAAGGGTACTACTGCACGCTGGTTTTTTATCTAAAAAAAAAGTTTAAACGTTTTAAACATCTCAACTTTTTTTTTATATAATAACATTGAATCTGTAGTGCTTAATTTGATTTCAAGCACTACCGTTGAATATGTAATACTTGAGTTGATAAAACTATGTAGTGCTTTATTTGATTTAACTATTAGTGTTTTATTTGCTTGATTTGATTTAACTGTTGAATCTGTAAACCGTAACTTATTCTATTCTGATTACAGACGGTTAGAAATTTTAACCGCTTTAATCGTCTGTATTCGTTTAATTACACAGAACGGTTAACGCAAGAAATTCCAGTTGCGTTCAGTGCTTGAAAAGCAAGACGGAAAAACACAAAAAATTTCGTCCTATAATGTAACGGTTAACGCAAGTCTTCAATTTCGTCTTCGTTTTAGACGTTATGCAGGTCTAAGTAGAACTGTAGTCTGTAGAAGGCTGTCTTCAATTAAAATAAAACTAGCGGTCTTGCTTTGTGTCGCGCAGCAAATGTCATTTGGCTTAATTTACCATAGAATTGTTAGTTGCTACACGAATAGCTACAAACTATATAAGGAAGAAAATTGCCTGACATTTTTGCAAGAGGACTTCTTTGTTTTTAAATTTAAAAAAAAAAATCAGTTAGGCCCTACTAAATTCCAAATTGTATTTCGGTTGTAATCTGGTTAAAAATAATATTCATTCCCAAATAAAAACGAGCATAGAGCATGGCACGATAAAAATGGAAATTGGAGAGAATGGCGTATCTCCAGATTATAGCGGTCAGAAAATATTACAAGCGAACAGACAGACTATGTACATAGGTATGCTCGGATCTCTTGAGAGTGCAACTAGAATTATTATTTTTTTAAGATATATAAGATGGGTCAAAATTTTCGATTTAATCCAAAAAAAATTATATAGTGGATATCGAACCTATAGACTCCGGTAAAAGTGTATTATTTTTTGTCATTAGATCATAAACTAGTTCTCTATAATTAATATAGTTTTTTTTTAACAAGAGCAAGGTTTTAGTGCCACCATTTTTGGTTGCCATAACTTTATATTTTATCAATATTTCAAAATTTTAAAATTCAATTTTTGAATCCAAACGTTGATCTTCAATCTAACGAGAGATGCATTTTTAAATAAGTTTTAGAAAATTTGGAGTTGATTTGATATTCGATTAAGTGATTAAACGATGAATGTATTAGAATTAATCTGTCCTAGTTAACAAGATTCGGGTACGGGTACGAGTACTGTACCCGGTATAATTCGGGTATGGTGGTACGAAAATTTTAAAAAATTTTCGGTACAAATACGACGATATATATATTATTTGAATATTTTATTGTTCTATAATTATATTATGTTATAAAATATAATGTGTATAACATAATTTTGTTTATCTAAGACTTGAATTTACACAAATAAATAATATAAACTTAGAGTTTACACAAATAAATGACATAAACACTAATATCAACACATTGACTGTTGACCGTTGGCCGTACCGATATGTACCGGGTACGATACTGGTACTCGATTCGTACCCGGTACGGATAAGGATGATGTTTCAAATTACCGAGGTAACCTAGGTATAGTTTGACCATAATAGGCAATCTGAAAAAAAGGTTGGCAAATGGCAGCTTCCCAATCGCTGATTCATGAGTAAATCATACAAGGAGTCGATTCAACCGAGAAACTAAGTGGAATTCATCTTGGATCCTCATCTTGCACTGAACTCCTTTTAGAAGATTTCAACTTAGTGGAATCACTTAGTGGAATCATGCTCTGTCTATGGTATTCCCAATCGTTGATTCATAATTTGGGTCAGCAGAAGTTTTTTTAAGAGCACAAAAAATAAAGAAAATCGACAATTAGAAAGCACAAAGGAACTATTATTTTTTATTCAACTGGAGCAATATTTAACCATGATGCCTCATCATACATCTTAATTTCATTTTAATCATACACTATACATACTATTTTATGATATTTTTTAGAAGGATATGATACGCCCTTTATTTTTTATTAAAAAGGAATAATTTATTGAAAACTTAATTACATTAGCTACAGCGTAACAATTTTAATCACGGATTGTGTCCCATTAAATGAGGGAGAGTGGAAGGAAAAATTCCATACGATACATTATGTAAATGACTAACATTATATCAAGTTCCCACACAGATATACAAGGAAGTCAAGCAAAAACTATCTCCGGTGGAATATTAGAGAAACAATTACTAGATCACATGTTACACCTGGTCTTGATAAGTTGGCTTAGAAAATTGAAGTCAGTGAAGAGAGGAACGAATTGAAAATTCTGCAACAATTCTTTTTTTTTTTAAATTAAGTAGAGATCCTCTCTACCACTTTTCTATTTAGAAAAGCAATTATACATGTCAACTGGGTTCCTTCGAAGTAAATTATACAAGATAAATTACCTATTGCAAACATGAAATGCACAAACGCCATGTCAAATTGCAAACAATTACCTATTGCTGACAAATTGAGATGGAATTGGGATTCCTCAGGCTCCTTTACTGTTAAGTGTTAACTCCTCTTACAATATGCTGGTCTACTCACCTCTTCTGTGATTATTGTTCTTTTGCGTTTCAACTCTGGAGTACAGTTCAGTCACATTTTCCTTCTCATATACCAGCAGGCTACCAGCATGTACGACATCTTTTAATTGATGTCCTTTCTGAAGCTAAACGAAATACAGGGAGCATTAAAGCGGTTGTCTGCATCACTACTTTAATTTGTGGGCCCTCTGGTTAGAACGAAGCAACCGCGCACATCTTCAGCAATGGAAGAAGAAGTGTTCAATCACTTTCTCACTTGATAGTCTCTATCAAGTCCTATCTAAAAAAAAATCCCCCCTTTTCTTGTGACTCTGTTTCAAAACCATATTGCACCGACAGTGCACAAGTACCAAGTATCTACGATAGTGGTGCAACCTATGTCAACTGGGTTCCTTCCACCTTTTATATCTACTAAACTTACAAAATCCCAATTCCCTTATTACACAGATGTTCAAAAGTAAATCTCATGAAATGCACAAACGCCATGTCAAATTGCAAAAAATTGAATCAGCATCATCCATAAAGCCACTTCAGATATTCATGTATTGTGCGACTGTCTCTCTAGTAACAAATTTTTCATCATTGAAATGCTAGCATGGCTGTTGCCACCTAGCCTTAGAAAAGAAGCGAGGAAAGAATTTGTTATTTAGATTTGCTAGCTGAAATGTTAAGGAAAGGTATGTTTCATCCTCTACGAACAAGAAAGCTATACATGAATATGTATTGGTTGTTAAATTGCTAGATGGAAAATCAAGCGGAGACATTTTTAAATCTCCAAATTGTTCAATTGAGCTACCCAGATTGGCACTGGTCATTGAGATTGGGACAAGCACCTCCACTGCATTAGTTTGATATGTAGGTGACATATTTCCATCTGCTATATATAATTTCAAATAAATGTGATTACCATAACTCTATTATTAGGTTTCCTCAAATATCTTAATTATTAAACCAGATTGTATTTATTGAGCTTCTTGACTTATTGCAGAAGGACGTAATTTTACTTATTTTTTGTTATTTTCATCACTCTGTAATTAGCTTCTTTTTTGCCCAAGCAAGTCTATGATTAAAACCCATAATCATTCAGGGACAAATTATAATGACAAACAAACGAGAAAGGAGTGCAGTCACACAATATCTGAGTTATTTCACCTAACTAAACAGAAAACGTCTAATCGCATGACTCAAGTTATTACATTGCAAACTTTGGCCTTGATCAAAAAGACATAATTAAGGTGGGATTTGAAAATGGAATTCCGATTCCGTCCAAAATTAATCATGGGAGTTCACACACCTCAAATCTTATCTTGAAATTAATCAAGGAAGTAATTTGGTGAGAATTAATTTTAGAGAATCCGATCATCCCTTTCTGTGGTTATCGATGAATTTCCGTCAATTCTTCCTATTACCCTTCTGCTCAAAAGATCTCATTTTCGAATCAAATCATTTCTATTCCACTGAAATCAACTCCACCCACATCAACTTCATTTTTTTTTTCCCTATCAGAGCCTTTGTGATACACTTATGTAGTTTTGCAAGAATAAATTGTAAACGAGAATATATATGAAGAGCATATATAAATTTTGTTTTAGTATATTCGAATCCATCATGGATTTAATTTTCGATCTGAAATTTAAATATGAACGATTATCATTATATTTATATTTTTTTTACTTCATTCATCAAGTGCAAGTATATTGTTTTAAACCCATATCAGGACAAATATAATGACAAACAAATGGGAAAGGAATGCAGTCACATAATCTTGGTTCTTCACCTAACCATAATTGAGATGTCTAGTCGCATGGCACAAGTTATTATTACACGGCAAAAGTTGTGAATTCTAACAGAATGTGTACATGATGTCTCGCATGTTCCACACATAAAAAAAAAAAAAAAAAAAGAAGTTACATCGGGATTGTACTCAAGTTGTTATTAAAATTAATATATGTACCCAAAACCCATTAAAATTTTCGATTTTTTCCTCCATTATCATAATAGGACTAGCAAAAAATGTCCTCAATATGTGGACAAATAAAAAAATAAAATAGTAATATTATTTTTTGTTACATGTAAAATTTTACATGTTAGTCAAAAAGATATGGTAAATTCAATAATTTAGTCTTTTCTTTTAAATAAATAGCTAATTTGGTAATAACTTAATTTTTTTTTTTAATAAAAATCTTACATTGATTTAGATCACCGATAAGATCAAATTACACAAAACTAATGGTCCATAATTGATATAAGAATTGTTTACACTCTTTTGTTTGACATATTTACTCCTTTTATATGAAATGTTTAACTCTTTCTCTAAATACTTTTATCAGTAGTAAGGACAAGGATATATAGGAAAATTTTCCGAAACCGGGGATATCAAATTATGTGAGTGATAACTAATTAAATTAAAATAAATAAATAACTTATTGACCCTTTGATCTTATTTAAGGTGTAGTTTATATTGAATGCCAAATACAGTCTGAAAAATGTTTTATGAGATTAATGACGTCTGAAAATTGAAATAAAAAAAAATGGTTAAGCCCCGAATCGTGCTCTCATAAAGAAATTCAAATGATGACTTCACAAAAATTAATTTGTTGAGTTTCTGGTGACTAAAGAAATGAACAGTAAAAAAAGTTCTTAGTTGGACAAAAAAAAAAATAGATGCATAAATTCTTGTTGTCCCACCAATGAACAAATCTTTTGTCTAACAAAATTTGCAGAATGCACCGCTTTATTATTAAGAGTAGAGTTACTTTGCCACAAGTTTAGGGTACCATCAAATGTCACGATTTTACTTTTTCGTTAAAATTTAAAATTTTAAAATGTAAATTTCAAATCTAAACCGTTGATCTTCTTCGTTTTAATGAGCGATATATTTCCATATAAGCTTTATAAAATTTTGAGTTGATTTGAAACTTAATATCCATAAGTCAAACCATGAACGTATTATAATTTTTGCCTGCATCGAATAGGTCAAACCGGATCTAAGAATTATTTTTCTGCTCGCACTTGTGATTTAACCTGAGCATCCAGATCAATTTGTACGTAGATGACATCAACCAATTGATCTAACGCATTCGTTTTAATTTTTAACTATATAGGCTCCGTTTGGATAGGTGTGTAATTTTGTGAAAAGTAGGAAGAAGTATTGGAAAGAAGGGAAAAAGTGGGAAGAAGTATTGGAAAGTGTGTAACTTTGTGAAAAGTTTGGATTGTTTATAATTTTTTTTCTTCCCTTTTTCCTTCTTCCTACTTTTTCTCAACGCATCCAAACGGATTATGAGAAGGGTTTTGTTTCTGTCGGAGTTTGGTACAAGTACAGACTTATGCAGGTTTACAATTCGGTTAATTAAAATAATTTTGTTGAAAATTTCTATTTACAACAAATAATAGAAATGCTAATTTACTAATATTTCATGAGAAAATCTTGCTTATAATAACCAAAAATTATACAAATGTAAGCAATTAATCAATAGCTGGCTGAAACATTCCATCTAGGCATCTAGCACCCAATGGCTTGGAACAAGTATCGTCATGCATTAGCTCATTATTAATGCATTTCCCTGTGAATGTATGAATTTTACTAATTAGGTAAATGTCAGTTTGAACCCGTGTGAATGTATGGATTCTAATAATTAGCTGAATGTCAGTTTAAACCCCTGTATTTTTTACTTGCAAACAATCATAGCAAGCAAAGTTATACTGCTAAGCTGTTGATTTTGAGTAGTTTGATTTTGTTTCCGAAGATGGAAAAACATATTTGAATATCAATATCAATATTTTTCTGTTTATTTGCTGGTCTTAAGGTCAATAGGAGCTCAAGCTGATTACATGTGTCCTTTCTCCTAATTCCCATTATCCTAGCTATACATCCATTTTCAGTTTTTCTCTTCCTGAAAGAGCACTATCCCCAATGGACCCAACTTACAAGCTGGTTAATTACCCATTTTCTAAAGCAGGATTGGTGTTAGCTATACAGTATCAATTCAATCAGAAATCCAAGACGATAAATTTCAAAATTTTGGTTTCCTCAAATATCTTTACAATGGGAAAATGTTGATCAGTGTATAATAAAATTTTTGGGCCTAGGGATATGCAAAAGTAATGAACTATTGGACATACATCACTACGCGAAAAACGTTAATTTGTAACTCTTCTTTTATAACGGTTTTCGAAAAGACCGTCATACAAGTCGGTGTGGTAGCGGTGTAAATAATACCAAGTTCATTTAGTAACGATTTTTATAAATAATCCGTTATAGAGCTTCTGTCCCAAAAAACAAATTCCTGTCAACTCATTTGTAACGGTTATTATCTAATAACCGTTACAAAAGGCCATGTTGTTTGTAACGGTTATTTGATAATAACTGTTACAAATCTTTAACTTTAATTTTCAAACGGTTTTTAAATAAAAACTGTTACAAAATTGCCGAACTTTTTCACTTATGCTAGGGTTTTCTCCTCTCTCTCTGCCACTCTCCCACTCTCCACTCTCCACCCTCACAGCCGCACTGTTCCAATATTGAGCCGAAAATTTTTCTCTCTTTTTTCATATTTATTTTCACTCTTAAACAGTAGCCAAAAAATTTCCAAAAATTCTAAAATAATAAGAATTATAAAGAGAAGGAGAAGAAGAGCAGATTTGAGGTAAAAAAAATAAAATTTTTGAAATTTTTGTTAATTTTCTATTTTTCCTATTTATTTCGGTTTAACTTTGATTTATGGTAAAATTAATGATTTTTTGTTGGTTTTTATGGACAATTTCAGATCCCATTCAAGAGGAGAAGCTTGGACAATTGGAGATCTAACTCATTCAAGAGGAGAAGAATAAATCGGATTAAAGGTATATTAATTCGACCCTCTCCAACGAATTATGCATGCATTAATAATTCGCATATGCATTTAATTAATTAATCGTATTGTCATATAGGACCAAAATACCGAAACACAATCGAATTTAGGTCATTGTCCGTCCGAGATTAATCCATTAGGGATTAATCTCGGATAGTACTCCCGGTCGGGAATACTGCTCTTTGGATACGATCTGTCTCATTTAGGACAGCGAGTTGTACGTTAGATGCAATGTGTTGTCTGAAAAAAATTCGACGGCATTTTTCCTTATGTTCCCACGAATACGTACGCACGAGCAATCGTGTGTTGGCGTATTCAGGGAACATAAGAGGAAATGTTGTCGAATTTTTCTCAGACAACACATTGCATCTAACGTACGCTCGCTAATGAGACAGAGTATCCAAAGAGTGGGCTAGGATGGTAACCGGCCCGAAACCTAATGACAAATTGACCATAACTCTAAACCCTGACATTTTGCATACATTTTATTGTTCAGATGAATCGGACGTGGATGTACACAAGCAATCGATATTCGGCTACATTTTCAGAGGGGCTTGAAGAATTTATGGTTTCTGCAATAAAGAATATGAAAAGGACGGATAATAATAAAATATATTGTCCTTGTTGTGTTTGTCAGAATATGTTGAAATGGTCAAATTTAGAAGAAGTAAGAGTTCATTTGATTAGATCTGGATTTCAACCGGATTATACACGGTGGACACTTCATGGAGAAACTGGGGAGGAATATTTAAGTGTTGGGCCTAGCACAAATATGTTGGATTCACAATATGTAGAAGAAAATGTATTATTGGATGATGAAAATATATTGGAAGATGAAAATGTATTTGATGATGTAAATGTATGTGATGATGATGATGATAATGTTGATGATACACAACTTAATGATGATTTGGATGAAATTGTGAACAATACAGATGAACATTTTGTTGATAATGTTGAAATTTTTGGAATGTCACGTGAAGCAGATAAGATTAAGTTATATTCCGGTTGTGAAATGTCAAAACTTAATGCGGTTTTCAAACTGTTTAATCTGAAAGCCAAAAATGGATGGAGCGATGCCAGTTTCACGACTTTGCTTAACCTTTTGCGTAAAGATTTTCTTCCAAAAGATAACCAGTTGCCAGATTCAATTTATAAGGCTAAGAAAATGTTGTGTCATTTCAAAATAGGAGTTGAGAGAATTCATGCATGTCCGAATGACTGCATATTATTCCGGAATCAGTATAAAGATCTAGATAAATGTCCACAGTGTCATGCATCACGGTATAGACCGAGAGACGATCAGATTGAGGAAGGTAGTAAGGGACCAGCTGCGAAGGTGGTATTTTATCTTCCAATAATACCAAGATTTCAGCGGCTCTTTTCTAATGCGAGAGATGCTAAACTTTTAAGATGGCACGCCGACTGCAGGAAAAAAATGATGGTATGCTCCGACACCCCGCAGATTCTCTAGATTGGAGGAATATAGACAGAGAGTTTGAAGAATTCGGTAGTGAATCTAAAAATCTGAGATTGGGATTATGCACGGACGGAATGAATTCTTACGGCAACATGAGTAGCCGTCAGACTACGTGGCCAGTTTTACTGTGTATTTATAACTTTCCCCCCTGGTTATGTATGAAAAGAAGATACATGATGATGCCTTTGTTGATTTCAGGTCCTAAACAACCAGGTAATGACATAGATGTGTACTTGGCTCCGTTGGTAGATGACCTTGGTAAATTGTGGCGTGAGGGAGTGAAAATTTTTGATGCACACTCTAGAACTGAGTTCAGACTGCATGCCATGATATTTTGCACGATCAATGATTTTCCTGTTTATGGTAACTTGTCGGGGTATAGAAACAAAGGAGAAAAAGCGTGTCCTATTTGTGGAGAAAACACTCATTCTATTTATCTGAAGAACTGCAGAAAAAATGTGTATTTGGGACACCGCAGATTTCTTAAGAACCGTAATCACCCTTACCGACGAAATGGTGAAAAATTTGATGGCAATGTCGAGAATGGGAAAGCCCCGTTGCCATTGTCCGGGTTTGGAGTATATCGACAGGTTAAGGACATCAATGTCAAATTTGGTAAAAAATTTGTAAATGAGAGATTATGGAAGAAAAAGTCTATATTCTGGAATCTTGAATATTGGCAGTATTTGGAGGTTAGACATTGCTTAGATGCAATGCACATAATCAAGAACATATGTGAAGCTTTGATTGGTTGTATGTTGGAAATTCAAGGAAAAACTAAAGATGGGGTGAATGCGAGGAAAGATATGGTTGAAATAGGGATTCGAAAGGATCTAGCAGCACAAGATCAGGGCAAAAACCAAGTTTGGCTTCCTGCAGCACAATTTAATCTATCAAAGAAAGAGAAGAAAAGTTTGTTAGAATGCCTGAAGTCGATTAAGGTTCCTTCTGGTTATTCTTCGAACATATCAAAAAAGGTGTCAATTAAGGAGAACAAATTAATTGGGATGAAATCACATGATTATCATGTCTTGCTGACCCAACTACTTCCGGTCGCAATTCATGGAATTCTCAGTGAAGAAGTGAGGATGACCATAACGAGGCTGTGCTTTTTTTTTCAATTCTATTTGCGAACCTTATGAAGAACCTTATGAAGAACAACATATTGGAGAGGTAGTGGATGAGGTAATGCAATTCATGTACAGGGTATTGTTCGGTGGATAGAGGATTATTGTTTGATTTGCATTATTGTAGAGCATTATTGTTTTATACTTTCGATTATATTTTGGCTAGCAACAGGGGCTAGCCACAGAAAACAACAATTTTTAGGTTGATTTATATTATTGTTGATTGATATATTTTGATTGAGATCTGTACCAATTGGTACACATGCATGCACTTATTTCGGCTAGCAACAGGGGCTAGCCACAGAAAACAATAATTTTTTTTTTAATTAATGACCTTTTGTAACGGTTATTACCTAATAACCGTTACAGACGGTCATAAACTATAACGGTTATTCGATAATAACCGTTACAAAAACAAACAAAAAAAATATAAAAGTAAGCAGTTTTTTAACGGTTACTTCCTAGGACTCTTCTGTAACGGTTTCTTTACAATAACCGCTATAAAGCTACCGCTATCTGTAACGGTTAGTTCGTATTAACCGTTACCAAATTGCTCCTTCCTGACGGCAAAATTGTGACGGTTATTATAAAGATTAGTAACGGGGGCTACTGTGACGGTTGCATGCCCGTTAGTATTTGATCTTATTAACCGTTACAGGTCAGATATTTTCGTGTAGTGCATATTAGCTTCTAAATATAGGATGCTCTTAAATGCTTGGTATATATACGAATCATTTTTTTCTCTTATAAAATAAAAATAGACGAAGAAGTAATGTAAAAGGAATGAATGTGAAACATTATATTAACTTTCACTCAACAAATTGAAAATTTGCACGACTAAACTAATTTTTCACCTAACAAATTAGAAGTTTCCATGAGTTCACTATTTACGTAATTGATATCCGAAAGTCTTTTTTTTCTCTCTTTTTCTTCTTTTCAATCATTGTAGTTCATTAATAACATGATTCAATCTTTACTATAAAGCTTTGTTTTAACAGTTTTGTGGATATAGATAATAATGCACAAGTGTGTAGGGTTGCACAGCATGTCTAACGATAACAGAATGAGATATTTCGTTTGCCATTTCATTTCGTCAACGGTAGTACATATCAAATTATTCCGTTAGTCATTTCGTTTTAATAGAACGTGGCAGAACGTATAAATTTGAACTGTTTTTCATCCAAACATGTGACGAAATGCGTACCGTTTATCGTTCTATTTTGAAAATAAAATAGAATTCTGTACCGTTATCTGTTCCATCCAACGGACAAGGAATAACGTGGACGAATCTCCAGTTTTCACCCCTAAGTGTGAGTTATGTATGTGTTTGGATGGGCAATGTCAAATCTGACTTTTCACGCCATAATTAATTGGACTGAACGGTCAAGTAGAAGGCGGTCATCAATTAAAATAAAACTACCTGTCTTGCTTTTGTATCGCGCAGCAAATATTATTTGGGTTAATTTACCATTGAATTGTTAGTTGCTACACTAATGGCTACAAACTATATAAGGCAGAAAATTGACTTAATTCTCTGCAAGAGAACTTCGTTGTTTTTAAATTTAAAAAAATCAGTTATGCCTATAAATTCCAAATTCTATTTCGGTTGTAATCTGCTTTAAAATAATTCATTCCGAAATAAAAACGAGCATAGAGCATGGCACGGTTGGAATTCGGAGAGAATGGCGTATTTCAGGCTCTGTTTGGATGCGTTGAGAATAAGGTAGGAAGAAAGAAGAAGGGAAGAAATTTATTGAGAATGGGTAAATTTATTGAAAAGTGTGTAACTTTTGTGAAGAGTTTGGATGGTTAGAAATAAATTTATTGATAAAAAGTGGTTATTCCTTATTCTTTATTCCGAGAAGAAGCCATCCAAACGAAGCCTCAGATTCTAACGGTCAGAAAATATTACGAGCGAATAGACAGATATTATGTGCATAGGTATGCTCGGGTACTTGAGAGTACAGCTAGAATTATTATTTTTTAAGATATATAAGATGGGTCAAGATTTTCGATTTAATTCAAAATTAAATGTCACAAAATAAATCCTAACAGGATTTCGAAAAATCATAACATGATTTCGAACCTGCAAACTCCAGTGAAAGTTTGTTGTTTTTTGTCATTAGATAAAAAAACTGATTTTCTAAAATTAATTATTTAGAATAATTAATACAGTTTTTTTTGGAGGAAATACAAGGATCAAGCCTATAACTTTTTTATTAATAATATAAAAATGTAAAAATTGTATTAGGTAGAGGCTATAAAAGAAAAAAGTAAAAAAAATATATATGAAATCCATACAATTAAAATGAAAGACCAAAAAGAAAAGAATACAAGTGGAAAATTAAATTTCTATAGGGCTCTTTTAAAGCATACTTTCTATCTACAAGTTTGTTCTTAGATTGTACAAATATTAATGTCATGTTACTAGGTACTTAATTGTTGCATCAGGTCAACTTACTGTGTTCATGAGTGGCGGAGCCAGAGATTTGTAAAATGGGGTTTAATAAATTTTCAATATTCATATATGTAATAATATATAATTATAAATTCATATCTTATAACCATAATTAAAATAATTTTTGTAGCTAGATGTAGCAAGATCCAAGTTCTTCAATTTTTTTCGTCTCCTGTTTTTTTTTCTCGTGGACTATATGCGCACAAAGACAAAAAGAAAAAAGAGAAATGGGGAGAAAAGAAAGAGATGGATTTTAGATGAATGGGAGATGATGCGTTGTTGTTTGGGAATAGAAAGTGAAATGAGGAAAGTTGGCTCAATTTTTTGTTCTAAGAGTGGATTCCTAATTGGTTTAAGATCCCACTGAGAACGAGGATCTTCATTTGACAGCTTGTACAGGACAGATCCACAATAGGCAATCTGAAAAAAGGGTTGGCAATGTGGCTGCTTCCCTGATTCATGTTTAAATCATATATAAAGAGGGTTCGGTTCAACCTACATACTCAGTGAGATGTTGGAATATTTAGGAAATTTTGTAAGAAATATTTTATCATTTGTGGACATATATTGATTGATAAATAAGGATTGTTGAATATGGTAATATTCCAAGAATAAATATGGCTATTAAGTATAATATTTTGGAGATTTGTATAAAAGATTGTGGTGTCTAATATTGGTGGATTTGTAATTAAATATTGTCATATGTTGATGGACCATTATGGTAATACTTGGAGAACACTCTTGGTGTCTCCACTATAAATAGGAATTGGTCCCCAAGAGACAAGACAAACACAAATATACACGCTATACCCCTTCCTAATATTCTCCATCAGTTTTAGAGAGAGAGAACAGTCGAGTTTAGGCACACTGCTCTCAAGGGTTGTCTTGCTCTCTTGGAAGATCATTTTCCCAACCTTGATACGTGCACAGATGTTGCTGAGGTGCTGCTGGAGCTTAGATGACCTATTCAAGATCATAGAACAATCAGATGAATTCAGGTAACGCTTCCGCTTAGTTTATGTTAAAGTTTCACATAAGTCGTTCTTTGGAATTCAAAAACTAACATGAGATTCATCCTGGATTCTCATGTTGATAAATCTCATAGAGATGTAATGGCTATCATCGTTTTTGTTTTGTGAAGGTAACGATGTTCAAGTATATTCAAAGGAACCACACAGCCGGTGCTTATGGAATTGTCTAGCTAGCCTTATTCTAATCCGATTACTTGATGCTGTATTTTGACCTTTTCTTGTTATTATTATTATTATTTCTTTTTTGAATATTTGACAGCGGCTGTCAAATTAAGGAATTCTCTGGTTATTTTCATGCATCAGCTTTATTTAATTATTTTTTATTCAGTTTTGTTTCTTTTTGTAATTTGTACATTGTATTTGAGCTTATTGCAAAAACATTCAGTTAGTTAATTAAACATTAGGGCATGACCACTTTTTCTTTCAGGAAAAAAGTGAAAATAAAATAGAAGAAACAAACTATGTTCTGCTCTGTCATTTTATCAATACCCTTTTGTGCGTGTCAACAGGGGCGGATCCAGTGGTGGGGCGGGTAAGGCTAGAGCCCCACCTACCGTCTGTTTGACCCTAAAATATCGTGATTGGAGACACAGACCGATTTACGAGAAGTCTGAGAAAATCATAGAAAATAGCAAATGGACCCCAAAAATCATGGAAAAATACCCAAAAATTCAGTGAAGCATGAGGGAATTTATGGTGCATTCAGAATGATCAAAGGAGCTGCAGAGTTGCCATTTTATGCAAAGAGGCTCATGATTTTGGAGAAATTAAATAAAATAGTAGGAGGGGTCTTTTCACAAAATTCTTGATTCCATCAGATTCTACACATTTTTACGAAGCTGTGTATAAAATTTCATGTAGAAACTCAATAGGGAAGGGGTCCAAACAATTTATTTGGTTTCAGCAACAACAAAAATTGATTTAAAAAAAGGAGAAATGGAGAGGACAATGCTCAAGAAATGGAGAAGGGCATGGCCAGCAGAATTTGAACCTCTCTCTTTGAATAGAAGCCGATGGGTGCACCTGTTTCGCGTGCACCACGAGTAGAGGAAGAATGAAGGAGTGTTGGACTATGGTGAACCAAGTTCAGGATGCTGCTTGTGTCTCATTAAACCCTACACGCGGACCCCACTTGAAGAGTCTCCTTCTCCAACTGAACAGAAAGGAGAAATCGAAGAAGGAGAGTAGAATCGTGCAACTTTGGTAACCGCTCGAACCAACGATGCCTCCAACCCCTCTGTCAACCACTCGAGTGGGCCCCAGCGTGACACATTTGCAGCCTTCGGATCAAAACTCAATCCGTGAGTAAGAGCATCAAAGGCTGAGATTGAAGGCACCGTAACAATCCCCTAACCGTCTCTGGTCAAACTTTCAACTCCGACCTGTTGACCATCTAGAAGGCCCTGAGCGTAACGCGATGACAGCCGTAGGATGGAGGGTCGATCCGTGTGCTTTCCAACGGACGGTTGAGATACAGCTGGATCTGAAACTACTTGAAGAAGGGATTCGAACCTGAAGGCTATAAATACCCAATGGCAAGACTGGAGTAGGGGCTCTCTCTTCTTCCATTTTTCTCTGGCACACACAGAGGCTCTGTTCACAACTTCTTCTTCTCCACAGATCAAAAGCTTAGGATTAGAACACACACAATAGGTTAGCATAGAAGCATTTCATCGAATAGCTAGTAGGCATAGCGATAGATTGAAATTAGGAGAAGAGAAGAGCTCAAGCTTGTAATTGACGAAAGGTCAGGTATGAAATCGATGTTCTTTTGATGTTGAAACAGCGAATTTGAGGATTCTTCAATCGAAATGGCTGTATTTGAGTTGAAATCGTAGCTTTCTTGATTCTTTTACTGTGTACATTTGAAAATTCTGAGCTTGCATCTTGGATTTGATCTCTGCCTTCTTCTTTCTTAATTTCTTGATAAGATCCGATTGCGCACAGCGCATGAGGATCTGATTCAAGTGTTGTGTGTCTCTAGTTGATCTTTAATGATACATGTGCAACAAAGAATAAGTATTATAGTTTTAAATTGCTCAATTGTGTCCTTGATTGCGCCCAGCGCATGGGAGGAACAAGAGAGGTTTTATAATCACGAAGTTGCTTAGAAGTCCCTGGTTAGATAAATTATTGGGATCATGTTTCGTTGAGTAAGCCTAGATGTGCATTTTCCTTTCTTCTCGATAAACAAATCTGAATCTTGAATTTGATGTCTAAAGTTTGTATTTTTACTTTCCCCTGATTTGAGATTGAAATTGAGTTTCAATTGCGCCCAGCGCATGAGAGATCTCAATTAAATCACCAAAATCAGTAATAATTAGGGTTAACTGATGCCTCATTTGCAATCAGACTGCGCACAGCGCATGAAGAATGCATTTGAGATGAACTTGTCTAAGAATGTTCCTTAGCACTGGCTTTGGAGCTCTTAGACAGGTAGTGTTGCTTCGATTGAGCACATGATGAGTATTGTCAGTCATGCTCGTGATGTGCTTGGTCAAGTATGCACTAAATTACTTTATACTCTCTCCAGATTAGAATGTAAGGTGTATATGGGTGATAATGGCAAGGTAAAGGACCTGTTTGTAAATGTCAGACCTGTACTTGAAGAGGTGATGGTGCATTGACAGTTTGTTGAATGGTTCAGTGAATAAAGTCGTGAGGATGCCCCTCTGTATAAATCTAGAAATGTCATAAAATGAGGGACCTAAATGAAGTTTCTGGATTACTGATTGGTTGATGATAAGTCCCATTGCTTCTGTGTCTTCAGAACCTTAACTGTTAGCCTTGCTTTGATAATCGTTGAAACTGCCTCTACATGTGGTTTACATAGGAACAGTTTGTAAAGGTATCGATTATAAAGTGATTTTTGTGAACTGTCCTGGCCTCTGGTACTGACCTGACATTAAACGTTCCCTACAAATAAGAGTTTCGCGATAGAATATATGGATTTCTTGGTAAAAAATAATTTACTGTTTGAAATAACCTGTTAGTAGAATCTGTCATTTGATGTAAGTTCAGGAGTGTAGTTGAGAATGGGAACCTCATTTTAATATCCTTTGCCTTCTGTGTACAGTTGATGTTTTAAAGAAGCTAAAGTATGGTTTAAAAAAAAAAAAAAAAAGATTAGTGTCATCATGTAATACCTTATGAAAATGAGACTTCATGTTGGCTTAGAATGTGACGATAAGTGTTTATTATAGCCCTGGGGAATAGAAGTATATTTACTGCTTGCGCGACTGATGCATTTCTTAAGTCACTTTTCACTTTGTAAATGATATATGTACTGACGTTGCCTAATTTTTCTTTGATGTGAACTTAATTAAATGACATGTAAACCCGATGGTTAAGTAGCAAGAATAAGGCCAAAGTTGACATGGATAAATGAAAATTAGGTTATAAAAGTTAGCCAGTAATGTGGTAATGAAATAGAACTCAAATTGGTAAGTCAATTAGATGTCCGTAAGGGCTTGTGCCAGTGAATCAGCCCATAGATTATCATATTTTATATACAAACCATTAAGCGAGTCATGTTGTTCTGTTAAGGTTGTGTTTAAATAAGAACCATCTTTCTCTATCTCTCGGTACCAAGTTCCTGTACTACTGAATCAGTATTAACCCATAACCTTGTTGCATGGGCATGCCGTAGGTGACCTGAAAGTGAAATTGAGATAGTATATTTAATTATATGTTTATTACCAACTTGTGCTTACTAAGAAGGCAAATAATAAAAAACTACTTTGTAAAGTATATCGTGTGTGACTTTTAACACCAAGTTGTTCCCTGCCGATTGCTCATAAACAAGTTCTGAAGTCAGTATCTTTTCTTCTTTGTACCGACCAAGTGATTCCCATGCCAAATGAAGCTGACGTATTGCTAACCGAGACCACCATTATCTTTGTCTTTGTCCCGCGACGCCGTAGAACCCTTTCTCATCAGTTATGGCGGTTGGAATCGCTCTTGGATCTAAACCCGTTAACACACGAACCCGCTTCCATTTCTGCTCGAAGCTCAGCGCGCGAGAGACTCCTTGATCCTTTGTGGCACATAACTATAAAACCCATATTGCTGACCCCTGTCAATTGATGAAGTGCTGGAGTATTTAAAAACAGAGGAGATCAGGCCCAAGACGAAGCCCACAAGAGAGGAACTAGAGGACGGCCTATTTCTAGAAATTAAATTTGCTTGTCACCTCAGCCGAAGTCAATGACGTGGCCCAATAGGAAAAAGACAAACGAGTAGAAACCTTAGAAAATTATTAAAAATAATAGAGAGCCCCCTAAAAATATAAACAACACATCCATAAAATTCTAAAAATCCAAATAAACTGGTTTCACTAATACATTGATACGAAAAGATGTCAAAGTAGTGGCCTTTTGTATTTTTGAAGTATTTTCGCTTTAAAAATGAATTCTATAAAATGAAATAAACCCTTTTATAAAACGCTAGGTATTTTCAAAGCTAAGATTTCAAATATACTACTTTCAAAAACTAAATATAATATACTCAAGTATAAAAAGTATTTTCAAAAGTCTAAAAGATTTCAAGTATCTAGTATGCTCGATTATGGATATTTTCAAAAGACTAAATGATTTTGAAAACGATATCTTTCAAAGTCAAATATCTTCCAAGTTTAAGTATTTTGAAATAGGAAAGCATTTTCTAAAAGTCAAAAGTGCAAAAAGGCCAAAGTGAATAAAATCGCCAATATCCCAAGTGAAATCTCAGAAATTAAAAGTCCAAACACGAAACACAAAGTCAAAACCGAAACCTTTCCGTTTGAGGAAAAGTCCCTCACTAAGGTTGAGATCGACCTTAGATGACTCAGAAAACGAATTCTTACGGGCCCCCTCGTCCAAAGAATTCCATTTTGTTCTCACAAGAAGATCGACTAAGATGATCCCGAGAACCGACTCTTATTAAGAAGACCGATGAAGATGGTCCCTAGGGTCGTTAAAGAACCAACTCTTATTAAGAAGACCGATGAAGATGGTCCCTAGGGTTGTAAAAGAACCAACTTTCGTCGAGTAACCATCAAAGAGGACCCGAAGGTTGTAAGACTTCTCTTTTGTTCTCATAAGAAGACCGACCAAGATGGTCCCGAGAACCGACTCTTATTAAGAAGACCGATGAAGATGGTCCCTAGGGTCGTTAAAGAACCAACTCTTATTAAGAAGACCGATGAAGATGGTCCCTAGGGTTGTAAAAGAACCAACTTTAGCTCAAAGGCGCCGCATGCCCCTAAGGTTGTAAAACTCCTCTTTCGTTCTCACAAGAAGATCGACTAAGATGATCCCGAGAACCGACTCTTATTAAGAAGACCGACTAAGATGGTCCCTAGGGTCGTTAAAGAACCAACTCTTATTAAGAAGACCGATGAAGATGGTCCCTAGGGTTGTAAAAGAACCAACTTTCGTCGAGTAGCCATCAAAGAGGACCCGAAGGTTGTAAAACTTCTCTTTTGTTCTCATAAGAAGACCGACCAAGATGGTCCCGAGAACCGACTCTTATTAAGAAGACCGATGAAGATGGTCCCTAGGGTCGTTAAAGAACCAACTCTTATTAAGAAGACCGATGAAGATGGTCCCTAGGGTTGTAAAAGAACCAACTTTAGCTCAAAGGCGCCGCATGCCCCTAAGGTTGTAAAACTCCTCTTTTGTTCTCACAAGAAGACCGACTAAGATGGTCCCGAGAACCGACTCTTATTAAGAAGACCGATGAAGATGGTCCCTAGGGTCGTTAAAGAACCAACTCTTATTAAGAAGACCGATTAAGATGGTCCCTAGGGTTGTAAAAAACCAACTTTTGTCGTGGCCGCCCAAGAGGCCCCGAAGGTTGTAAAACTCCTTTTCACTCTCACAAGAAGGCCAGTCATAGCCCCGAGAGTTCACCATGAATAACCTCAAGAGAAGCCTTCCCCTTTCATCAACCAAAAACCTCTTCTAAACCAAAAATCCATTCCCTTCTTCTGGTCAAGTCAGAAGTCTTTTGTCGATCCTTAATTGGGTCCCGTCCATTGAGTTTGGTACCATCAATTAAGTCCTCCGCGATAACACTCCATAAGCCTATTTCCTTAGCCCATTATGTCAATACCCTTTATGTCCCTTAATCAGAGGTTCTCGTAGGCAACTACGGGGTAATTAACAGTAGGGGCTTGCGCCTACTGGAAAGAAAGGACCCGCTAAATCAAGAAACTTCTTTAAGTAGCGACTCTGTACAGGGTTCTCTTGTGTTGAGAGATACCCGCCATAGAGATCGAAACCTTAAGGGAGGTGAATCTAAGGCTATGTTCCCATTGTTCTTCGAGAGATTCCTTCGAGGAGAATAATGACGAAAAAGCCGCGACAGATTCTCTGGCACGCCCGGTGGGACATCTTTTTCCTCTCATCTTTTGGATTTAGAGGGTAACGTAAAAGGCTAGGGAAAGTAAAAAAAAAATAAATAATAAAAAAAAAATATAAATAAGTAAATAAATAAAAATTGTGAAGTATATTGGTATCAACAGCCCACCTCGTGCCACACCGATTCTCTGGCACGCCCGGTGGGACCTCTTTCTCCTCTCATCTTTGAGGCTTAAAGGGTGACGTAAGGGCTAAGGAAATTTTAATGAACACTCCTAACGGTAACATTTGAGTTGGTATTATTGCACGCGTGATCTACAGGAGCCGGCACCTCATGTGTAAAGAGGCACTGCGATCACAAACCACCTCGAAGACTCGTCCCATGAGATCTATCATTCAAACCCAAAATCCAATTTACCAAAAAACAATCAAAACCTACATTTTATCTACAATAAGGTCTAGTCCACTAAAATCCAAAACTCCATAAAAGTCCATGACAACAAAAACCTATTAAGGTCCCAAAACCACAAAAATCATGTACATAACCCAATAAAACCTTAGAATAAAACCCCAACGAAAAACGTTAGGATCCAATAAACCCAAAATCCAAAACCTTAACTTAACCTTTTAACCCAAAACCCGAAGAACAAGGTATTATGTCATGTCGGGCTAATGCTTGTAAGGGTGTTTCGTTCTTTTGAACATCATGGAACATTCCTTTGCAAGGCCCAAAATAAACAAGGCAATTGTAGATAAATAAAGTTCAATAAAAGTCCTCAACCTTTAGAACATGTTAGATAAGAATTTGTCCCGCTGGGCCTAAGTGTAAAGGAGTGTCCTTGTCCTTTTGGACGTTCATAGGGCATTTCCAATACAAAGGCCTACATTATTCTTACAATAAATCACACAAGAGTCCCTTTTGCAACCGATGACGGATTCTTATGATTCTCGAGGGTGCAACGTTATGCTACTAATATTGTTCGCATTGTGGAGATAGTTATAAGAAAGAAGGATCACACTGTGGCAGAGACAAGCAATCAACCATGTTGAAGCGCAAGACGATGGACGACCACACTGGGGCAGCCGTAAAGCACACTAATCAAGTAGAGAAGAAGAGTAAAGAGAATACAATGCCATGGAAAGAAGAAGATAGAATCTCATTCATTAAAAGAAGATACACCACTACAACCATTACAGGAGGAAGCCTCATACAAGAGAATCCTAAACAACCGCCGATGGCGACTAAAGGGATGCAGAATAGAAGACATAAAGATGCCATATAGCTGACACTGGGGCAAGGCAAGTTGAGATGGCCGCTTACTCTGGGGTAGCCACAACTTCATCAACAACCGCAGCTCCACCACCGGCCAAGTTGTTAAGGGTGGCAGAGATAGCTTGAATCATTCCTTCCAAAGTATTCAAGCGGGCATTCAATTCTCCGAAGCGCTGATCAATTAAACCCCGAATCGAGACGGGGGCAGGGTCATCAAGGGCCATCATGGCTGAGTTATCATCCGGCGGAGAATCAATACCCATAGGACCATACTGATTGGGGGCCGCATTGGGAAGCAAGATATAGTCATTCACTGGTTGATTGGGGTCGGGAACCAACATGTCCATTGAAGATTCAACCCACCCGATGAGTGGCAATGAAAGGAGAAGGTTGAAAGGATGTGCCACGTCGGCATCAGAAATACGATTGCCCCATAGCATGTCAGGCACACGGATACGAGCTCTAAGCATAAGAGCTTCAATCAGATGACCATAAGGAAGTGACTCCCGATCGGAGATGGCCACTTGGTGCATGTGAAAGAGAATCAGGTGGGCCAGGTTGATAGGCCATTGCTTTTGGATCAGGTTGCGGAGATAGAAGAGACTTCCTGGTTTGGCGAGATGAGTCATTACTCCTTGGGGAAAGATAATGTCATTAATCACCAAGAAGAGAAACCTGAAAATCATGAAAGAATAAGAAAGGAGAAAAGAAGCAATTAAAGTGGAGCGAAAGAAGAAAGAGAAAGAATACCTATGAAGAGCGGGCAAATGAAAAGTAGATACACCCTCCACATCAGGAGCCGCCGCCCTAAACCATTGGCGACATTCCTGATAACTGCCAAAACCTTGAGGCCATCTCTGATAGGCATAAATGGTGGAACCATTGGCGGTGTTAGCAGCTTGCAAGTAATTGGCCAAATCCCCAGTGGTGATATGAAAGAAACAGCCAAACAGATAGGAAGAAGCCGAAGGAGTTCCAAAGTGGTTGAAAGAGATCCTAAGATTGGCATAGAAGAGACGGGTGATTCTAGGATGGTATGGCTGATCGCAATCGGCTAAGCCGGCCAAACTCCACGAATCCAACCAACCCCTAATAAGATTCACTTGCTCTACTGGAATCCTCCTCATAGGGCGAAAGAAGTAACAATCAGCCACGGGTCTCTCTTCATTACCCATGTCGTTGTAATAAGAAAGGAAGGCAGTTTCGTCGCGGAAAAGATAACGGTTATCGGGAGTAAGAGACCAGTCTGGAAAAGTGGAATCCAGGCGCAAGATGGAAGAACCAGAAGCTTCCCTGGTACGTTTGGATGAAGGAGTAGAAGACATGGTGATAAAATTGGAGAAGTATAGAGAAAGATGAAAGGCTACGGTGAATTTGTGTGAAGAAAAGGAAAAGCAAAGGCGCGCTTATATAGACATGACAAGAGAAATGTTGCAATTGGAGTTAATGGCGAACGTGTGAACATGTGAAGAAAGTTAAGGCCGTAGTGGCAAGAAGTGAAATAAACTGTTCAAACTGATTCTTTAAAGAAATGGTATGAAGTCAAGAAGGCGTAGAAGAAGTAGAAGCGTTCAAGGCCGATGTCGGAAGAAAGTAACCAAAATCGGGTCAAGGTCCATGTAGGTTCAAGCCCAAGGAAAGACAGGAGCGGGCCAAATACCCTAACCTAAATTGTGGAGTGGATCTATGTGCGTTCGAGATTCCAAAAGAAGAAAGAAAGAAGAAAAGTGAGCATGGGCCAAATTCCCATGTTGTATGAAAGAAGAAACGGCGGTAAGAGTAAGATTATTCGAACCCCGCAAGTTAAGCAAGAAGAAAGCCTTGAGCGCTGAAGCCCAATCAGGCGCAAGAATGACGAAATACCCGTCATATCCTAAAAGAAGAAGAAGAAAGAAAGCCTTGAGCTCAAAAGCTCAATCAGGTTGCTATGAAGAGAAAAAGAGAAAAAGAGTAAGATAAGAGCAAGACTACTTGTTGCTTTGCAAGCAAGTATGTGGAGAAGCCCCGAGCGCAAGGACTCAGTCAGACACACGATCAATCAAACATCACAAGGCAAAGAAGCACAATACTTCAACAAAAGATCCAGGTTTACCAATAGCCAAGCATCCAAGCATCATATAGAGCAAGACAATCCGTGCCTCAACATGCACAAGCCGCGATTCCAACACGACAAGTCGTGCCTCGACATGCATAACCGCGATTCCAACGCGACCGGCCGCGATTACAATGCGACAATCTGTATTACATCATGCATCATCATGGTTCCAACGTAGAAAGTAATCAAAGTGCACAAAAGAACTCTCAATGTTCTAGTCCTTAAACATTGACACCAAATGTCAAAAGGACGCAAAAGAACTCTCAATGTTCTAGTCCTTAAGTAATCGACCCCAAATGTCAAAAGGGCGCAAAAGAACTCTCAATATTCTAGTCCTTAAGTAATCGACCCCAAATGTCAAAAGGGCACAAAAGAACTCTCAATGTTCTAATCCTTAAATATCGACCCAAAATGTCGGAATTCTAAGAGTTTTTGGAGATAAAAATGGAGCTTCCTACCTTCACCATGTCAAGGTCGTCGAACGTATCAAATATTGTCAATGCTCATCAATGAAGAAAGAAGTTGGTTCCACCATGCCGAAGCAACCAAGTTCAACCATCCGAACATCCATACCGCACCAACAAGTATCAAGATCCAGCAATATCAAAAGGAGAAACAAAGAAAAGCAAACACGCTAAGCTGCAGTAGCACCATGAGTCGCAGCCCGATCCTGTGCCACGATGCTCCTCTCGCGGAACTTCGCCAAATCAAGAAATACAAAACTTTATAATCCCACCGACAACTAAGAGATACAAGGCCCCAAAATGAAGGCAAGTGTAGCTCAACACAACCAAACCCAAGTTCAAGCGAAAACTCGACAAAACCACCATCCAACCAGTTTGACTGCATTCAAGGGGTCAAGAAGGGGCCACCAGAGTACGCTGTTCTGCCCAGGATCCTCACAACCCACTCTGGTGGGGGGCATTTGTTTGACCCTAAAATATCGTGATTGGAGACACAGACCGATTTACGAGAAGTCTGAGAAAATCATAGAAAATAGCAAATGGACCCCAAAAATCATGGAAAAATACCCAAAAATTCAGTGAAGCATGAGGGAATTTATGGTGCATTCAGAATGATCAAAGGAGCTGCAGAGTTGCCATTTTATGCAAAGAGGCTCATGATTTTGGAGAAATTAAATAAAATAGTAGGAGGGGTCTTTTCACAAAATTCTTGATTCCATCAGATTCTACACATTTTTACGAAGCTGTGTATAAAATTTCATGTAGAAACTCAATAGGGAAGGGGTCCAAACAATTTATTTGGTTTCAGCAACAACAAAAATTGATTTAAAAAAAGGAGAAATGGAGAGGACAATGCTCAAGAAATGGAGAAGGGCATGGCCAGCAGAATTTGAACCTCTCTCTTTGAATAGAAGCCGATGGGTGCACCTGTTTCGCGTGCACCACGAGTAGAGGAAGAATGAAGGAGTGTTGGACTATGGTGAACCAAGTTCAGGATGCTGCTTGTGTCTCATTAAACCCTACACGCGGACCCCACTTGAAGAGTCTCCTTCTCCAACTGAACAGAAAGGAGAAATCGAAGAAGGAGAGTAGAATCGTGCAACTTTGGTAACCGCTCGAACCAACGATGCCTCCAACCCCTCTGTCAACCACTCGAGTGGGCCCCAGCGTGACACATTTGCAGCCTTCGGATCAAAACTCAATCCGTGAGTAAGAGCATCAAAGGCTGAGATTGAAGGCACCGTAACAATCCCCTAACCGTCTCTGGTCAAACTTTCAACTCCGACCTGTTGACCATCTAGAAGGCCCTGAGCGTAACGCGATGACAGCCGTAGGATGGAGGGTCGATCCGTGTGCTTTCCAACGGACGGTTGAGATACAGCTGGATCTGAAACTACTTGAAGAAGGGATTCGAACCTGAAGGCTATAAATACCCAATGGCAAGACTGGAGTAGGGGCTCTCTCTTCTTCCATTTTTCTCTGGCACACACAGAGGCTCTGTTCACAACTTCTTCTTCTCCACAGATCAAAAGCTTAGGATTAGAACACACACAATAGGTTAGCATAGAAGCATTTCATCGAATAGCTAGTAGGCATAGCGATAGATTGAAATTAGGAGAAGAGAAGAGCTCAAGCTTGTAATTGACGAAAGGTCAGGTATGAAATCGATGTTCTTTTGATGTTGAAACAGCGAATTTGAGGATTCTTCAATCGAAATGGCTGTATTTGAGTTGAAATCGTAGCTTTCTTGATTCTTTTACTGTGTACATTTGAAAATTCTGAGCTTGCATCTTGGATTTGATCTCTGCCTTCTTCTTTCTTAATTTCTTGATAAGATCCGATTGCGCACAGCGCATGAGGATCTGATTCAAGTGTTGTGTGTCTCTAGTTGATCTTTAATGATACATGTGCAACAAAGAATAAGTATTATAGTTTTAAATTGCTCAATTGTGTCCTTGATTGCGCCCAGCGCATGGGAGGAACAAGAGAGGTTTTATAATCACGAAGTTGCTTAGAAGTCCCTGGTTAGATAAATTATTGGGATCATGTTTCGTTGAGTAAGCCTAGATGTGCATTTTCCTTTCTTCTCGATAAACAAATCTGAATCTTGAATTTGATGTCTAAAGTTTGTATTTTTACTTTCCCCTGATTTGAGATTGAAATTGAGTTTCAATTGCGCCCAGCGCATGAGAGATCTCAATTAAATCACCAAAATCAGTAATAATTAGGGTTAACTGATGCCTCATTTGCAATCAGACTGCGCACAGCGCATGAAGAATGCATTTGAGATGAACTTGTCTAAGAATGTTCCTTAGCACTGGCTTTGGAGCTCTTAGACAGGTAGTGTTGCTTCGATTGAGCACATGATGAGTATTGTCAGTCATGCTCGTGATGTGCTTGGTCAAGTATGCACTAAATTACTTTATACTCTCTCCAGATTAGAATGTAAGGTGTATATGGGTGATAATGGCAAGGTAAAGGACCTGTTTGTAAATGTCAGACCTGTACTTGAAGAGGTGATGGTGCATTGACAGTTTGTTGAATGGTTCAGTGAATAAAGTCGTGAGGATGCCCCTCTGTATAAATCTAGAAATGTCATAAAATGAGGGACCTAAATGAAGTTTCTGGATTACTGATTGGTTGATGATAAGTCCCATTGCTTCTGTGTCTTCAGAACCTTAACTGTTAGCCTTGCTTTGATAATCGTTGAAACTGCCTCTACATGTGGTTTACATAGGAACAGTTTGTAAAGGTATCGATTATAAAGTGATTTTTGTGAACTGTCCTGGCCTCTGGTACTGACCTGACATTAAACGTTCCCTACAAATAAGAGTTTCGCGATAGAATATATGGATTTCTTGGTAAAAAATAATTTACTGTTTGAAATAACCTGTTAGTAGAATCTGTCATTTGATGTAAGTTCAGGAGTGTAGTTGAGAATGGGAACCTCATTTTAATATCCTTTGCCTTCTGTGTACAGTTGATGTTTTAAAGAAGCTAAAGTATGGTTTAAAAAAAAAAAAAAAAAGATTAGTGTCATCATGTAATACCTTATGAAAATGAGACTTCATGTTGGCTTAGAATGTGACGATAAGTGTTTATTATAGCCCTGGGGAATAGAAGTATATTTACTGCTTGCGCGACTGATGCATTTCTTAAGTCACTTTTCACTTTGTAAATGATATATGTACTGACGTTGCCTAATTTTTCTTTGATGTGAACTTAATTAAATGACATGTAAACCCGATGGTTAAGTAGCAAGAATAAGGCCAAAGTTGACATGGATAAATGAAAATTAGGTTATAAAAGTTAGCCAGTAATGTGGTAATGAAATAGAACTCAAATTGGTAAGTCAATTAGATGTCCGTAAGGGCTTGTGCCAGTGAATCAGCCCATAGATTATCATATTTTATATACAAACCATTAAGCGAGTCATGTTGTTCTGTTAAGGTTGTGTTTAAATAAGAACCATCTTTCTCTATCTCTCGGTACCAAGTTCCTGTACTACTGAATCAGTATTAACCCATAACCTTGTTGCATGGGCATGCCGTAGGTGACCTGAAAGTGAAATTGAGATAGTATATTTAATTATATGTTTATTACCAACTTGTGCTTACTAAGAAGGCAAATAATAAAAAACTACTTTGTAAAGTATATCGTGTGTGACTTTTAACACCAAGTTGTTCCCTGCCGATTGCTCATAAACAAGTTCTGAAGTCAGTATCTTTTCTTCTTTGTACCGACCAAGTGATTCCCATGCCAAATGAAGCTGACGTATTGCTAACCGAGACCACCATTATCTTTGTCTTTGTCCCGCGACGCCGTAGAACCCTTTCTCATCAGTTATGGCGGTTGGAATCGCTCTTGGATCTAAACCCGTTAACACACGAACCCGCTTCCATTTCTGCTCGAAGCTCAGCGCGCGAGAGACTCCTTGATCCTTTGTGGCACATAACTATAAAACCCATATTGCTGACCCCTGTCAATTGATGAAGTGCTGGAGTATTTAAAAACAGAGGAGATCAGGCCCAAGACGAAGCCCACAAGAGAGGAACTAGAGGACGGCCTATTTCTAGAAATTAAATTTGCTTGTCACCTCAGCCGAAGTCAATGACGTGGCCCAATAGGAAAAAGACAAACGAGTAGAAACCTTAGAAAATTATTAAAAATAATAGAGAGCCCCCTAAAAATATAAACAACACATCCATAAAATTCTAAAAATCCAAATAAACTGGTTTCACTAATACATTGATACGAAAAGATGTCAAAGTAGTGGCCTTTTGTATTTTTGAAGTATTTTCGCTTTAAAAATGAATTCTATAAAATGAAATAAACCCTTTTATAAAACGCTAGGTATTTTCAAAGCTAAGATTTCAAATATACTACTTTCAAAAACTAAATATAATATACTCAAGTATAAAAAGTATTTTCAAAAGTCTAAAAGATTTCAAGTATCTAGTATGCTCGATTATGGATATTTTCAAAAGACTAAATGATTTTGAAAACGATATCTTTCAAAGTCAAATATCTTCCAAGTTTAAGTATTTTGAAATAGGAAAGCATTTTCTAAAAGTCAAAAGTGCAAAAAGGCCAAAGTGAATAAAATCGCCAATATCCCAAGTGAAATCTCAGAAATTAAAAGTCCAAACACAAAACACAAAGTCAAAGCCGAAACCTTTCCGTTTGAGGAAAAGTCCCTCACTAAGGTTGAGATCGACCTTAGATGACTCAGAAAACGAATTCTTACGGGCCCCCTCGTCCAAAGAATTCCATTTTGTTCTCACAAGAAGATCGACTAAGATGATCCCGAGAACCGACTCTTATTAAGAAGACCGATGAAGATGGTCCCTAGGGTCGTTAAAGAACCAACTCTTATTAAGAAGACCGATGAAGATGGTCCCTAGGGTTGTAAAAGAACCAACTTTCGTCGAGTAACCATCAAAGAGGACCCGAAGGTTGTAAGACTTCTCTTTTGTTCTCATAAGAAGACCGACCAAGATGGTCCCGAGAACCGACTCTTATTAAGAAGACCGATGAAGATGGTCCCTAGGGTCGTTAAAGAACCAACTCTTATTAAGAAGACCGATGAAGATGGTCCCTAGGGTTGTAAAAGAACCAACTTTAGCTCAAAGGCGCCGCATGCCCCTAAGGTTGTAAAACTCCTCTTTCGTTCTCACAAGAAGATCGACTAAGATGATCCCGAGAACCGACTCTTATTAAGAAGACCGACTAAGATGGTCCCTAGGGTCGTTAAAGAACCAACTCTTATTAAGAAGACCGATGAAGATGGTCCCTAGGGTTGTAAAAGAACCAACTTTCGTCGAGTAGCCATCAAAGAGGACCCGAAGGTTGTAAAACTTCTCTTTTGTTCTCATAAGAAGACCGACCAAGATGGTCCCGAGAACCGACTCTTATTAAGAAGACCGATGAAGATGGTCCCTAGGGTCGTTAAAGAACCAACTCTTATTAAGAAGACCGATGAAGATGGTCCCTAGGGTTGTAAAAGAACCAACTTTAGCTCAAAGGCGCCGCATGCCCCTAAGGTTGTAAAACTCCTCTTTTGTTCTCACAAGAAGACCGACTAAGATGGTCCCGA
This sequence comes from Rhynchospora pubera, assembly GCA_028095005.1. Lineage (NCBI taxonomy): Eukaryota > Viridiplantae > Streptophyta > Magnoliopsida > Poales > Cyperaceae > Rhynchospora > Rhynchospora pubera. The sequence goes on along the minus strand of CM051462.1, from coordinate 81,350,539 downwards.
GAACCGACTCTTATTAAGAAGACCGATGAAGATGGTCCCTAGGGTCGTTAAAGAACCAACTCTTATTAAGAAGACCGATTAAGATGGTCCCTAGGGTTGTAAAAGAACCAACTTTTGTCGTGGCCGCCCAAGAGGCCCCGAAGGTTGTAAAACTCCTTTTCACTCTCACAAGAAGGCCAGTCATAGCCCCGAGAGTTCACCATGAATAACCTCAAGAGAAGCCTTCCCCTTTCATCAACCAAAAACCTCTTCTAAACCAAAAATCCATTCCCTTCTTCTGGTCAAGTCAGAAGTCTTTTGTCGATCCTTAATTGGGTCCCGTCCATTGAGTTTGGTACCATCAATTAAGTCCTCCGCGATAACACTCCATAAGCCTATTTCCTTAGCCCATTATGTCAATACCCTTTATGTCCCTTAATCAGAGGTTCTCGTAGGCAACTACGGGGTAATTAACAGTAGGGGCTTGCGCCTACTGGAAAGAAAGGACCCGCTAAATCAAGAAACTTCTTTAAGTAGCGACTCTGTACAGGGTTCTCTTGTGTTGAGAGATACCCGCCATAGAGATCGAAACCTTAAGGGAGGTGAATCTAAGGCTATGTTCCCATTGTTCTTCGAGAGATTCCTTCGAGGAGAATAATGACGAAAAAGCCGCGACACCGTCGTCGAGTCCCTGGAGGCTCTCTTTAGCTTCAACGAATTTTTTCTGTCATTGGAGCACTCAAACATGGGACTGAAGATCATAAAAAGAGAAGCCGTTCGATCAAATGATTCATTAGAGACTCAGTCCCACCTAAATATTTTTCCTAGATCCGCCACTGCTTGTCAATACAACATTTTCAATCAGAATCAGATAATGAAAATTGAAGTAGGACACGTCAGACTCTCGACTCTCGTTAGGCAGTACATAAAAAATAAAGTGTGGCTATATGATAAATTACATGGGAAATACAACTGAAAAATGTGAGCCTCTTAATTTACATGCCTTAGACTTTGCTTGAAATATTCATAAGGTAGATGACTAGCTCGCTCCAGTTGTTAGTAAAAGCATTTCATCAAACAACTTACGGGACATTGTATAAGGATCCCGGTTTGATGTACATAATGGCTCCGTTTGGATGGTGTGAGAATAAGGAAAATAAGGAAAGAAGTATTGAGAAGTGTGTAATTTTATGAAGAGTTTGAATTATTTATAATAAATTTATTCTCTTATTTCCTTATTCCCATATTCCCACATCTCATCCAAACGGAGCCATTAAGTTTCATCCGTACAATAGTTGAGGTTTTCAATCCAAATTTCGAATAGGTGATTTGTGCACATTTTGAGGAATTTCATTTGATATGGCTTCCAAGAATTAACCGAAGCATGTAAATTTGATATTGGGTTGTTATTTGGGTGTTCGGCCTTTTATTCGAAAAGTTGAGGCCTTATTTGGGTGCTTTCAATCCAAATCTGTGCCATTGTTTAAGTAGAAAAGGGAAATGGCTTCTAATATTGCATGCTCATCTATTGTTTTGTAGAAGTGCATAGGGACAAAATATAAATGCCCAATGCATAATTGGAGTCAACAGAAGAATTTTTTTTAGAGCGCAAAAAATGAAGAAAATCGACGATTAGAAAGAAAAATGGAACTATTATTTTTAATCAACTTGAGTAAGATTTAACCGTGATGCCTCATCATAACATCTTATTTTCATTTTAATCATACACTTAAAATAGTATTTTATGATATTTTGTTAAAAGGATATCGTACGTCCTTTATTTTTGTTATTAAAAAGAAATATTTTATTGAAAGTCAACTTAATTATATTAGGTACATCATAAAAATTTTAATCACGGGTTGTACTTGTACCCCACTAAATGAGGGACAGTGAAAAGAATGGCTTATCAAATTCCCAGACAGATATACTAGGCACTGAAGCAAAAACTGTCTTGATAAGTCGACTGAGAAAATTGCAGTGAAGAAAAGAACGAATTGAAAATTCTGCAACAATTCTTCTTTTTTTTTAGAAAAAAAAAGAAAATTAAGTAGAGATCCTCTCTACCACTTTTTTATTTAGAAAAGCAATTATACAAGATAAGTGTTTGTTAACAGAAAGTAAATCCCCATTTACTTGTAACTCTGTTTCTAAATCATATATAGTCCTTACAGTGCACAAGTACCAAGTATATGATAGTGGTGTAACCAATATGTCAACTGGATTCCTTCCACCTTTTATATCTACTGAACTTAGAAAATCCCAATTCCCTCTTTACACAGATGTTCAAAATTAAATCCCATGAAATGCACAAAGGCCATGTCAAATTGCAAACAATTGAATCAGCATCATCCATAAGCGGATAAGCCACTTAAAATATCCATGCATTGTGTGATCGTCTCTTTTCTAGTAACAATTTTTTCATCATTGCAATACTAGCATGGCTGTTGCCACCTAGCCTTACTAAAGAAGGGAGGAAAAAATTTGTTATTTAGATTTGCTAGCTGAAATGTTAAGGAAAGGCATGTTTCATCCTCTATAAGCAAGAAAGCTATACATGAATAGGTATTGGTTGTTAGAAGATGGAAAATCAAGCGGAGACATTTTTATTTTAACTTGAGGGTCAGGTGGCAAAACATCACACCAGCAAATATTTTATTAAATAAATTATTTACAAAAGGGAAAAAAAGTTAAAAGAAATAAAAAAATAAAAAGCCTATATAAAAACTACAAAAGAAGGTCAAATTAGAAAACTAAAAAAGACTAGGCTGTGCGTGCCTTTGAGATATCTAATCTTAAAATATATGCATTCACAAATTTCTTTCAACACAAACTCCGAAAGAGTGTGGTAATCCGAGAAAGTACATCTGTTGCGTGCCTTTGAGATATTCCAAGATGCTAAAGTTCAGATGATGGCCCAAAGTTTGGAATAAAAATTTCAATCTCCAAGCGGAGACATTTTTAAACCTCCAAATTGTTCAATTGTGCTACACAGATTGGCACTGGTTATTTAGATTGGGACAAACACCTCCACTGCATTAATTTGATATGTAGGTGACATATTTCCATCTGCTATATATAATTTCCAATAAATGTGATAACCATAACTCTAATATTAGGTTTTCTCAAATATCTTATTAAACAAGATTGTATTTATTGAGCTTCTTGATTTATTGCAGACAGATGTAATTTTACTTTTTTTTTTGTTATTTTCATCACTATGTAATTGACTTCTTTTTTGCACAAGCAAGTATATGATTAAAACCCATAATCATTCAGGGACAAATTATAATGACAAACAAATGAGAAAGGAGTGCAGTCACACAATATCTGAGTTCTTCACCTAACTAAATAGAAACGTCTAATCGCATGACTCAAGTTATTATATGGCAAACTTTGGCCTTGATAAAAAAGACATAATTAAGGTGGGATTTGAAATTGGAATTCCGATTCCGTCCAAATCTGTTGATTAGAATCGAAAAAATTTAATCGTGGGAGTTCAATGGATGGGAGTTCACTTCCCTCAAATCTTATCTTGAAATTCCATATAAAAGGAAGTAATTTGGTGAGAATTAATTAAGAGGATCCGATCATCCCTTTCTATGGTTAATTATCGATGAATTCCCGTCAATTCTTTCTATTACTCTTCCGATCAATTCCATCTATGGTCAGTCGTAAATTATTCGTACTTCAAATTCTTTCAACTTCTCTGGCAGATCACTTCAATTGAGAAAAATCTTATCTGCTATTCCTGATCCTGAACAAATTATTAATTTCTGATTTTTTTTATATGAATTACCGTTTCAATACGATAAATATATTTTCTCTAGGAGCCTCGATGCCGAAAATAACAAATTATGTATATTCTCTAATTTCGCTCGTAATCGCAAAGTATATTTAGAATTTTCAACACCAGCAACATTAGTGATCTTATGTATTTGTAAATTAAATTTTCAATATATATGTATTCTCATTTTGAGATGATGGAAGATGACCACAGACGTATCTCAAATAAAGTAGATAATTTTCTGTTCAGCATACCAAAAATGGAACTTTTAGTACGGTTATTTTCTTTTAAATTTTTATGGGGAGAGATATATTGACGATCAATACTAGCATATAATTGTGACAGTAATCAAGTCAAATTAATAAATAGGTAATATCAAACATAGTTAAGATTTACAAACAGTGCGTATCAAATTAAGTACAATATTTTACATATTTGATCATTAATCAAGTATGATGAAATTGAATTGTGAAATTTTGCAATACAATTGAAAACTTTTAAAAAAAAAAAAAACAAATTAAACTATTTTCTGATTGTCACAGTACATAAATTTTTAATCACAATTTTTTTAATTATGAACATGGATATTTAAACGAATCTTCATAGAACATTTATGACCAGTCAAAAGTCTTTAAAAGCTTGCCTCCATCATTAAAATACCTATGCTGAGACGGACAAGAAATCTAAACACCCATAGATGTAATTCCAACATAATATTTATTGTTTTATTTGATAGTCTATTACAATTTATTATTTTTTGTCTTTATCTATGAGGTGATCACGTTTTCCTCATCCATGGAGCAGATAAGGAATTGCAAACGCGCCATATCAGAAAAGCTCTTCCAGGTCAAATATTTAATTTTCTATAACTATATGACCTTGTATTTATTGGTTCAGGATCATAATTATTATTTCGTGTTGCATTATTTAGTTTTAATCAGAATATTTGTCAGACCTCATCTTATATGAATGTAAAAATTGATTGATTTAACAAAACCACTTATCGTCAGAAGAATTAATTAATTATCTTTTCAAAGCTAGTGGCCCAGAGTTATTATGGTGATCCCGCACCTCTATAAACATTTTTTTTTTAAATGCACGATTGGCTCTTAAAGGATTAACATTTTTTTTTAAATGCACGATTGGCTCTTCAAAGGATTATCATTATTATTATTTTTTTAAATGTACGATTGCCACCCTCTTGGAGGTCTTTGATCCCTTGATAGTCAAAAATGCATTTTGTGTTTTCAAAAGGCTCACATTATCAATATATAAGATCTCTTTGTGAAGCTGAATAAAGAGAGTAGTTTTGATTGATCACTTCCACACGTGAGGCACACATATTTTCTTTTTTCTAGCGAGCTAAGTCGTCCATCCTTTTTTAATTAATTAAAAAAGGATCTATATTTTTTTATTTCGAGAAAATATGTATTGGGACTGCAACTTATAAAATTTGTTATTTTCTTTATTTGGCGAAAAATATATATTTGATTTTGATACTATAATTATATATATATATTTTTTAGTTTGCTTAACGTATATAAAAAAACGATTTTCAATGTGGTAGATCACTAAATTATTGACCTTTTCATTTTCCACAATAACCCGTTCTATTCACAACGGCCTCATATTAATTAATTAACAAAAATTTTGTTTTCTCACTTTTGCAAAGACAACATATATTTAGCTTCGAGCAATACTTTCCCATGCATATTTTTCATCTTGAGTTCCCTTTTATTAACCTACACACTAGATGCTTTTTTCCTTTTTTTTTTTAAATGATGATCATTTCCTTTTTGCCTATATAATACAATGTTTATTTTACTAGAATTTAATTAATAAGAAATAACATTGAAGACTATTCCAAATCAAATCAAGTAATAAATTTTAAAATACAAAATATATTTTTGACAAGTTCTTATAAAAGCTACAAATTAATCTATATCGTATTTTCTAATTTATATAATATAAGAGAGCCATATTTCCATTCTATCAATGCTATAAAGTTTTAGAATTTTTAAACACCCTATTGTTCTCTCTTCCTCCCAGCTCATATATCTTCCAAGGTAATTTGAATTTTATTATGTCAGCTTAAATCATCCAAATTAATTAACTTTTCGACTATTGTACACCGACATGTCATGAAACAGTTTTATAATTAGATTAAAATATAAGTTGTTTTTAATTCGTAACAAATTGTCCCCTTGACCAGCAAATTTTGAGATAATTAATTATGAACGTGATATCTCACATCTTCATTCCACGCTTACACTTTCTCCTTTGTTCTCCACATCAAAACTCATTTTTTCATATCAATACTAAATTAGTTCTCAACACAACTTACAACCATGAGTTTCTTTCACCACCGGTTTGATCCTTTCTACCCTTTCTTTGCCTGCCCATACCCCGGCGTCTACGTCCACCGTGAGTCATCGCCCTTCGCTCCTCCACTTCCCTTTGTTTCACTCCACCATCCACATTCTCTCCATCACGACCCTTCCCTGCTTTCCTTCAGTCCATATTGGAACTCTTCTGCCACTCATGACCTCCTGCAGCTCGATGCCTGCCACGGCTGCCCGGGCTTCTGTCAAGGGAAGAAGTGTACATGGGCGAGCGAGATCAAGGGAGACTGTAAGTGCAAAACATGCTGTGAGCATGAGGCAGAGATTGAATGCCCCGAGAAGGATGGGTTGCACATAAAGTCCAAATGGAAGGCTGAGAGTGATGGCTGCAGGGTAAAGGTGTGTAAGGAGAGAAAGGGGAAAGAGTGCCATGACCATGATGCAGTGGTGCAGAGTTACACCTGCGACGAATTATTTGCAGATGGTTGGAAGTTGTGCTGCAACGAAGAAGAGAAAAAAGAGAAGGAAGAAAAGGTATTTTAACTTTTTGTAATCTAGTTACTGTCAACTTTTTCATTTAAATTATGATTAGTCACTTCATTGATATAATATCAATTCAAGGAAACTAAGTATTGCTTAATTGAATGTATAATTTGAGGTGAGCCATGCATCCTTTTTTGTTTATGTCTGAAAACAACAGGGTCAAATAGAATGGGGGCAAAATATTATTTATCCTGTATATAACCTGGAAAATTGTTTGTTGAAATGCAACACGAAGGAAATTGTTTTAAGAGGAACCAACAAGAACAAGACAGGTCCAATTAAAACTGTAGATTAGAATTTCCTTAAAGTATACAATTTGTTATTAAACATTTAAACTTTTATCCGTTGTTTACGGAACTTGTGATCTCAGTCATTCCACACAACATGTGAAAAGGGAAAGGCAAAGGAGCTCATCCAACAAGAGAGTGCATTGTTCCCTACAAGATACTGCCCATGGGACTATTTGGCCTGCCCATGTCATGTAGTTCCTTGTCTTAGAGATATTGATTCAGTCAAGTTGAAAACCAAAGAGATACGCAAACGCTTCTACGAATTTTTGAACTACAGAAACAATGGCTGTGATTTGCTTGAGGTCCAGAGTTTTTCTGAAGAAATCAAACTACTCATACAGGAGTGCCATGCTATCGGAGACCTTCAGGTACTTTGTATTCCTTTTTTTAGTTAATTAAGAATACAAAATCGTTCCCTTGTAAAATTGACAATTTTATGTGTAACTTTACATAAAAATTGAATAAATTTTTCATATAAACATTATTCATTATAATTGTAGGGGGCTGAATTATTAGTACGTCCCTTGATAGAGGAGCTTAGTGACATGCTGGAGAAGGTGGAAACACATAAATCATCCATCAATGTCTGCAAAACTGAGTTAATAGAAGTTCAAACACCAGTATGTGCCATGCTGAACAAAGCTGAGTCCAGCCACGTCAGCATAACAGCTGACAGTACTGTTAAATCCACTCAAGTATCTTCTTCACTCACAAAATTAGTTACTGTGCAAGAAGAACAAGCTGAGTAAGTTTTATAATTCTGAGAACATTCCAAATTATTTTACACAAAGTCCATATGCATTTTTTTTTTTTTTTTTGAGAAAGAATTTGCTATAGTGAACTAGTAAACTCCTCAATTCTTCATGAACAACAAGTCAACGACCGAGCAAAATATTTTTTGTAGCATATTCACTTTTCATACTATTGGTTTTGTAAATCGGGTTGTTTTGTATTCTCTTGTGGTATGTACGGGGTCTTTGCACATTTTTGGTTATATGAGTGGTGTGCTATCTGTAGAGTAGGAATTAATGCAGTATCCCTTGTCATATATTAATCATTTTATTTATGATCCGTTTATCAGAGCTGGAGCAATTTGTGGTGAATTCACTAAAGTGACTCTCGGGAATGCAGCAGAAGTCAGTTTAGAGGAATAAGGACTCATCTGGAATGAAATCCCAGGTTTACAAGGAGGATAATAAAATTTATAACGTGCAATAATGTCAATATAATAATGCTTTATGCTTTGCTTTAATTAGCTTTTTACTTCACAAACTTTCATTTCAACTTTTGAGTGTTGTGTATGTAAGACTTCTACGGTTGTTTTAGTTGTGCCTCTTTTGCTGAAGACTGGTCTCTACCCAGCTATTTGTATTATTTACTATATTACTGCGTGTTATTCTTTTTTTTTTTATGAAAACCGCTCCTTTAAATTTTATAATGGTATTTTATTTCTTTTGTCTTTCTCTCCTTCTCTACAAATAGTTTCCTTTTTGTTTTCATCCTGCATCGGATTGCATATCACATAGCTCCGTTTGGATGCGTTGAGAATAAAATAGGAAGAAGGAAGAATAAAAGAAATTTATTGGGAAGTGTGTAACTTTTGTGAAGAGTTTGGATGGTTAGAAATAAATTTATTGGTAAAAAGTGATTATTTCTTATTCCTTATTCCGGGAAGAAGCCATCCAAACGGAGCCATAGGAAGATACAATTGATTAGAGAGCGATTGATTGTAGATTATAATATATAGTTTTGGCGGTAAACATATAAAATGATCAAAGCAAACACATAAATGATCAAAGTAAACACATACAAAAAAAAAAATTTTGTCATCCTTGTTTAGATTTTTATACCCATATTCAATTTATTTTTTATTGAATTTATTTAGTTATATCTTCTCACTTTGATTATTTAGTTGTTCATCTTATCTATTTTATGTGTTAACTTTGTTCAAGTGATGATAAGCGATGACAGTAATTAATTTTCTAAATAGTATTAATGTGCCATCTAGTGAATAATAACAACTCTAATTATTTTTTTTAAAAAGTGACAAATACAATTGATACAAACAGAAATTAAGAAAAAATGGCTAAATTAAAGAAAATTTAATGTTGCGGGTGGCAGCTGTGGGAATCGAACTTGCTAGGTGACTGGCAATAACTATAAACCACCACTAATGACTAATATCTCTTCAACTGGTGCGAACCGCTGAATATACCGGGTGGTACCTGCAGTTCTCTAATTTCATTGACGTCTAGGTTTCAAAACCTTGCATGTCATTCAGCAACCAATAATTCACGATAGGATTATTGTTGACTTATTTACATTTCTTTAATTTCATATTTAACTTATCTATGTTTTGGCTAAATATATATATAACTTTTTTTTTAAAAAAAAACAAAGGTTTTGTTCATGGGTTCCACGTAGTGGTTTTTTAAAGCATGGACGTCCATCATATATTTAAAATGTGGGAAATTAATAATCGTCGCATCTTCATTTGTTTCTAATTTTCAAACAGTTTCTTATCACCTCTCATTTGCTCAATATTGTTGGTCTATAATAAGTTCTCCATTTTCCTCAACATATAAGCTTTTGATTTGTAAAATGAACACATGTACAATTCTTACAAAGATTATATGTTTCATTTCATCAAAATGAGAAAAGGATGATATGTTTAAATAACAGGTATACACGGATCAGATCTTATGGGGCAAGCATTTTTGTAGCGGATTGTAGTGCCATTGTAGCGCTCCTTGTTCATACTACACAAGATTGTTTAAGTTACGGTAAATTACTAAATAAAAAATAAGAAGAAAATTCACTTAATACTAAAATCATGAATGTTCTTAAATTCACATATATGACTGAAGTGTAAGTTAATGTGATTTACATATTGTAATCTTAATGAAGAAAAAAATTATTTATTCTTTTTTAATAGCTTTACTATAATGAGTTTAATTAGCTTATCATTTATCAAACCACTTTTAATTAGTTATTAATTGATCTCATTTTATCTGTACTCCCTATCGTAAGGATATGATCGACGTGCATGACGTGCATTTAGAAGAATTCATATTGAGAATTGTTCATTTTTAAATATTTCAGGACCTTGCAAGTTGTAACTTGTAAGCCATTGACAATTCCACATCAGGGATAAAGACCTAATGAAGTGCAAAATTATATGTTATATGTGCGTACCTAAATGTCTCCAATAAGAGACGAGACGCACAACTACAGAGTAATTGATTTTTCTTTTCTGTTGGTAATTAATTTAAGAAAACATGTAATATATGTTTAGTTTTAAAGACTTCCCAAAATTGACAAAAACAGAACACTTTTTTTTCAGGCAATTAGTGTTTCACTATGCGGTGACATTTTTCCTTATGGCTCCGTTTGGATACGTCTAAAAATAAGGAAATAGCCTCTTTCTAGACGTAAATTTATTTCTAATCATCTAAATTTTTCACAAAGTTACACACTTTCCAATATTATTCCTCTTATTATTAGCAATCCAAATTCAGATTATTGTAATATGACCGTTATAATAGTGAAAATGTAGTATGACCGTTTGTAATATGACCGTTTGGATCCAAATTTAGATGATTGTAATAATAGTGAAAATGCACCAAGAGCAACCATTGTTGTGTTCCCAATTCAGATGATTGTAATATGACTTGGTGAATATACAAATAACCTTTTGTTGTGAGGGTTTACTATAGTATTGCTTAAGTAGTTGAGTCTAAGCTTATGCTGTAAATGTTAGGATTTAAACGGGGTATTAATGATTCGTACAATTTTTTCAGCAATTAATGTGGTACCAACTAATACCAGGTAACCTTTTTAATCTATAAGGCTACATTTATTATTATCATTATTCTTATACTTGTTTTTTAATAATTGCAATTCGCGGCAAGGGCATTTTTCACAAAAAAAAAAATAATTATAAAATTAAATAAAAATAAACATGAAGGAAAGGGAAAGGGGTGGAGAGAGAAGAGTAAACACGATAACACAAGCATTTAATTAAAACAATTTAATCTAACAATAATTTATTTTATTTTCACTTTTCGGAAGGTTAATTTCATAAAAATTTCCCCCCAAAAAAATTCAGATTAATTTAATTTGCCACAACAAAATGATGACACGGCTGACGAAAATTAAGACATCCACCACAAAAACAAAAAAATAAAATAAAAATTAAAAAAGTCTAATGACGATTGAGTTAACGATCTATATTACTTCATCAATCTTTTTAATTATTTTCATTAATTAAGGTCTAAATAACTTTCTTGGTCAATGCCGACTTGTCATTCCCTCTATAAAACACCACCACTTCTCCTCTGTTCATCTACACCGACAAAAAATATAATCAATAAAACCTTAAACCTCTCTGTATTTCCATCTCACCATGAGTTTCTATCACCACCACTCCAGCCCCTTCGACCCCTTCTTTGCTTTCCCCTGTCACCCGGCCTCGTCACCCTCGCACTGTTTCCACCGTCATTCATCGCTCCTTCCGCCTCCTCCACCTCCATTCCTCTTCCCTCCTTCTCCATGCCATTCAAACCATCACCTCTTCTCCAGTCATGCCGCCCACTGCAACTCCCTGTGTCACGATGTGGTCGAGCACAGTCCCTTCCACCACGGCTGCCCTGCATTCCATCGGGCATGCCATCATGAGGCCAAGGTAGACCGCAAGTACAAGTGGGTTGCTGAGGTGAAATGTGATGGTGAGAGATCTATCAAGTATAAGACCACAATTGAGGGGCCTCGGCGACATGGGTTTATCAGTAAGTGTGGAGGTTCTGGTAAGGTGAAGTTGATCAAAGAGGTTAAGGGAAAGGGATGCCATGATCCATGGCCACACAGTTGCACTTGCAAGAATTTTGTTGGGGAAGAGTTGGAGGAGTGCTGCGCCAAGGAGGAGAAGGAAGACAAGGTAATGACTAATTCCACGTTTATTAATTCTTTGATTTTGGTTAATTTTTCCTTGTACTCATGTCTGTTCCTCTGCTTTTTCACTCAAATTTTACCATAATAGCGATTTAAACAATTCCATTATTACTTATAACTTAATTGGACATATCAGTTGTTTGGATTATGGTAGTCATAATTGGATTCGGATTGCAGTGATCAAAATTTGAATCTATTTACCATTTATATAAACTTAAAAGGGATTCAAACTGAATTTCCAATCTGATGATGTAATGTGAATATTCGTTTTATAACTTAGTGGAATTTGAATTAGATTATATTTATATTGTATATATTTATCCCACAATATGAGAACGATATACATTAAAATAATAATAAAAGAATGAGAGCAATTTTATTGTAACAAACTTATTACATGATTAATTTTAGTCAAATTACCTTAAACATATTTGTTATCAAGCTCTAAAAGTTGAGAATATCATATGGTTTCTTAAACATATAAAGAAGACTCTAAATGGATTATGGATTCTGGATTCAGATCTTTCTATTTTCGAATTTACTTTATCAAATAAAGGTCCTCTTCCAGATTGGTTTGTGAGTTTAAAATTAAAGCAATCGAATCCATATAGAGAATCATTCATATTGATGTTCCTGGGATTATCTGGATATAGATATTTATTTAAAACCATATTTTTTTTCATGGATTGATATTTGTTATTTTTTTTCAACTATTTCTTCAACTTTACCCTTACATTTCAAATAATTTTTCATATAATATTTGTTTGATTGTGTGAAATAAAAATGGTTCAGGGTTTATTTCTTTTTAATTTAGGCGTATTTGGTACAATTCAAATTTACATTTTTCTTTTTAATCCAAAAACTGGGCTATATTCAGGATTGTGTTTTTTTTTTTTTTTTGATGATAAAATGAGGGTTAAGTCCTCCAACTTATTTTGAAATTAAATATCACAAAGGGCCCTAACCAGATTTCGAACATGTGCCATGTGCTGAAAGCAACATGGCTCTTTGCCACTAAACCAAGAGTTGATTCTTATATTCAAGATATTTTTTCTGACCTTTTTGGTCTCCAATCTTATTTTGCTTTCATAGACGGGGAAAAAACTGTTTTCCAAAAATCCCAGCAACAATCTTATTTTGCTTTTATATAATTTTGGGGCCGTTTAGATCAAGTAGGAATTCGGAGAATTTTCTATTCCTAGGCATAAATTTATTATAAACAATTCAAATTCACAAAATTACACAATTTTCAATACTTTATGTCTAGGAATAGAAAATTTCTCCTATTCCTAAGCGATCCAAACGGCCCTTTGTGAAGTATTTACTCTTTAAGGCTCCAAAATTGAAAAGCAAGAAATGTTTATATCTCTGTCTCCACCTATGGAGCACTAATCAAGTAATTTTTACTGGAAAATATATACTGTAAGAAGTTTGTCCTCACATATGTATATTTAATTTTTCCTGTGAAGAATCAATATTGTTTATACAATGTTTTTTCCCTAATACTCAAATTCAAAAGTTTGACTTGGACCTATTTTTTTTCTAAATGTTTTTGCAGGGATGTTGTTCCCACTCTTAAAAGAACTCCAATTAAAGAATGCGATGGAATTTCACATATCCAATTTGTTTAATATGCGTTAGAAGATATTGTGTTCCCGTCCTCTCCCATTATCTATCACGAAAAATAATTTTCAGATGAAATGCTGCTGCTATTACTCTGTTTGCTCTGTTTATTTTTGTGTATGAGTGAGCCGCGTGTGTGGCCAAATAAGATACATTGTTTTGTTACATGATCTCTTTTGATATAGTCCTTTTTGAATTTTAATTATATTGACAATTTGCTTCTATTACAATGGCATGGCGCTGTTTTCGCAAATTGCTAGTGGATTTGTTCTGTATTTCTTGATAGACGTTACATTTAATAACTTATTTTGATGGAGGGGGACCACGATACATGTATATTTGATCGAGTGAGCTTTTAACTCAATAGAAGTGGATGACACATTCAAAGTCGAGCTCAACTACTGCTAAGGAGCAAAAAAACTAACAGATAACTTTCCAACATGGCATCGTCCTGCTATGAGAGGCGAAAAATTCACAATTAAAAAAAAACAAATTGGAAACATAAATTTTAGGAAAATATTTGTTTCAGAATTATATTTCTAGAGCAACACAGATTCATTTTCACTGAGAAAAATGTAAATGGGAAATAACGCTTGTGAGGAGCTATTTTATGGTAAACCCTTGGTTTATTAGTGAGAAAGAAATATAGTATGCATTGTTTCAGAGATGGCATTCATGATGAATGGAGACTGTTTCTTTGTGGTCTCCTTTTGTAGTACTGGTATGTGCAGCTACTAAAACAGTGTACCAGAAGAACTTGTAAAGTTGAACTTTTCTCAAAGATAAAGGCTATGTTAGGTATTTGAACCAGGATTCAGAGTGCCTAAATGTATCAATTTGGAGAAAACTACAGATACAATGCAATCATAAGAAATTAATGAAACATATGTTAATTACTTAACCCTCGTAATCTTGGAATTACAGATAAGGTATGAAAAGGGGAAGATAGAGGATCTAATGCTTGCCCCAAAAAGATATTCAGACTACTTTGCCTCCCACTACAATGCTATTCTCTTCCTGAGGAACAAAGCCGACGAGACCCGCAGTCCCTTCTACAAATTCTTAAGAACCATTCATTTAACTAATGATTTGGCTGAATCACAGTTCCTTGTTCAGGAGATCCAACTTCTCATTCAGGTTTGCAGTGCTCTCGGATCCCGCAGGGTAACTGACTTGCATTTAACTTATCCTGAGTTTAGGTTGAAAATCTTATTGTTTTCTGAGCCAATTAAATAAAACTAAAAATTGAAACCAAAGAAAATAAATGATAAGAAATAAAAGTAAAAAAAAAAAAAAGCAACATGTATCTTCTATTATGAGCTGTGATTGTCCTACGCAGTATGTGTGCGTTCCTCCAGTCAAGCATACTAAAAATTATTTCCTCTGATCTCTTCATACAAACTTGGTTATTGTTGTAGGAGTTAGATTTAACAGCACTTTTGATGATAGAGGAACTTTCTACAATGTTGAAGCTGGTGAAAATTCAGAAAGAAGCATCCATTTATTCATTAGATACCATGCTCTGTAGTGTCGTACCCAACCATGTTAGTCTAACTGATGGTACTTACAAGCCGACCACAGTATCAAGTAGCATCTCCAAGTTAAAGACCAGCCAGAAAGAAATTCTAGAGTATGTTTCCGTTTTCTAGTAAGCAAGGATTTTTAATTCTTAGGAACATCATCTCTTAATGTGATATGACATATTTAGGAAAGGAAATCAACAGTACTTTGGAATTAACTCCTTATTGATCAATGATTTTTTTTCCCTGTCATAAACTTGTAGGTGAACAGCCTAGTAATATATATTGACAAATTGAT
Organism: Rhynchospora pubera; assembly: GCA_028095005.1. Taxonomy (NCBI): domain Eukaryota; kingdom Viridiplantae; phylum Streptophyta; class Magnoliopsida; order Poales; family Cyperaceae; genus Rhynchospora; species Rhynchospora pubera. The sequence continues at coordinate 81,335,210 of CM051462.1, read as the reverse complement.
GATAATCAATTATTGTAGCATACCAGAATGCTTCAATTTTCAGTAGCATCATAATTGAAAGAAACTCATGAGCCTTCCATGATACCATCAGTTCCAACCAAGCTATCTTGAACTTCCAGAGTGTTTTGTACAGTCTTACTTATGTTGAAAAGTTGTCTTTGACAACTACTCCCAGCCCAGCTGGATGAAGTCTAACTAAATGTCTTACAGAACAATTGCCTTCTTTTGCATTTAGCTCGAAAGAATCAATACTTCAATTGTATGTATACCAGCTCTATTAAAAAATAAGAATATCTCCAGCAGCATGCACCAGATGTCAAACTTCCCATCCCACATGGAGAGTAATGCATAAACCGAGTATGTCATGTTGACTACCGATCGACACTAACGTATTTTTATTATTACTTGTTGCACCTACGTGCAGACCACACAAAGGACCACATAGTGCAACGAATAATATTACCTTAAGTGACTAAATTGATATCTAAGATAACAAAGACAATTAAAATATTAAAATTATATTACTTTTAATTAGTTACTTAAATTAGAGATTTCCATATCTCATGCATCTTTGTTATTTTCTCTTCTATTTTATATTTATATAAGTGTACTGGAGGATGTTAGAAAATAATAAGAAATATTTTTAAAAATCTCTTTTTTTCTCTTTTCTCAATTTCTGTATCTTTTCTCTCTGTCTTTCTTTCTTTTCCATCATCTGACCCTAACTTTGGTGCTTTCGTTCTGCCCTCATCCTCCACCATGCCTAAAAATCGCTCCCAGCATTCTGAAGATTCAAAACCCGATAATCCTGAAGTTTCTTTTCTCCAGCAACAAATAGCAAATCTTAATTCTAAATTGGCAAATATGTTAACAGCTTCCTCTTTACCTACCTTTTTGACCACACTACGGGAAGAGTTGCGTACGGACATGCAACAACAACTTAATATGGCCCTATCAACCCGTTCGACCAGCAGTGTCCTCGGACCCCACCCACAACCAACCCTTCATGCTGACCATAAATTTCAACTCCACTTTTCCCGTTTTGCTTCAGGTGACCCCACAAATTGGATTTTTTCCGTGCAACTATATTTCACCTATTATGCAACACCAACATCAGATTAGCTTCTCATTGCATCTATGCATCTGGATGCCCCTGCTTCCCCTTGGTACCAAGGTTTAGTAGAGGACACACATCTCTCTTCATGGCAGGAGTTCACCACGGCATTGCAACACCGTTTTGGCCCATCTGAATATGAGAATCCAATTGGACAACTCTCACGTCTTACACAGATTGGCTCTGTGTTGGACTATCAATCCTCATTTGAGGAACTTGCAAGTCGTGCCCGTTCTTTTTTCCAAGAACAATTCCAAAGTATTTTTATTGCGGGGTTGCAGCCTTGCATCCGGAGGGCTGTTCAATGCCACCGACCTCGTGATCTGCACGATGCCTTTGCTTTAGCACGCCTACATGAGGCACAAATTGCTGAATTGATCGATGATCAAATGGCACAATCTACTAAGCTTTTAGGCCCAGAAGCACCTCTTGTTGCTCATCCACAACCTCATCTTCCAGTCCATAAACACATAACCAGTAAAGGTGTTGGATCATCTTATATGTGCTTGGAGGATACAAGTTGGGAAGATGAAGATTCACTAGTTTTGTCTCGACTTGAGGACAAGTCGGCTCCACAAGAGGGGAGGAATGTTGCACCTACGTGCAGACCACACAAAGGGCCACATAGTGCAACGAATAATATTACCTTAAGTGGCTAGATTGATATCTAAGCTAACAAAGGCAATTAGAATATTAGAATTATATTACTTTTAATTAGTTACTTAAATTAGAGATTTCCATATCTCATGTATCTTTCTTATTTTCTCTTCTATTTTATATCTATATAAGTGTACTGGAGGATGTTAGAAAATAATAAGAAATATTTCCAAAAATCTCTTTTCTCCTCTTTTCTCAATTTCTGTATCTTTTCTCTTTGTCTCTCTTTCTTTTCCATCATCTGACCCTAACATTACCCAAATTTTTCTTACAACAACTTATACTCTCTCTAATATACATAACAACTAAACCCTAATGAAAATGTCAGTTATGAGTAATGCATAAACCGAGAATCATGGCTTGAAGTCTATCTCCTCTTCAGATTCTGAAACAGTCTTGTCAGCTATCGCAACGGTTCCTAAACCATGGATCTCTACCATTCATGGATCGTTGTCACGAATGCGCCAAACTCCGGTTGCAATCCGTTTATGATTATTCATTGCATTTTATTTTCGTCAATCTTAGCATTGGCATCTAGATGCTCAATCTCTCTACATAAATTTCTAGTTTTGAGAAACAATCACTTACAGTCATGTTGTTTTGCAAGATGTTTATCAACTCTCTCTTGAGGAGTTGCAACTGGCTTGTGTTTTCTTCGAAAATGGTGCGGCGCAAATATGTCCCAACCTTCTTTTGGTGTCTTGGCTCTTTAATATGCAACGACAAATTTTATCAACCATCATCTTCAACACGAACAAAACTCTGTCAGTCTTTATCTGTCAATTCTTTTAAGCTCAGATCGATTTCGATGGCGGCTCTATCTCTTCACCATCGACAATATCTCACAAGTCATATCCCTACAAATAAGATATACTACTAATCAAACTATATGACTCGACAAATTATACTAACCCAAGTACCCAACTAAGTCATGACCGGCTCTCATTCCAATTGTTGAGTGTTATCTCGTATTTATATCTAGAACTATAGTATTAAATGAGAGGATTATTTTTTTATAATTTTTTTTTTATTAACTACCCCGAAGAAGTACAAGTATATACTCTTTACTTGCTCTCAGTCTTTCACTATTTCTACTTGATACACTATCTAATTGGTACATATTCCATCAAATGAACCGATGCCCATTTATAGGCTTTTAAGTCGGTTACATTAGTATACTCTAGAATTTATCTACATACATATATTTATTTATTGCTTCTAGAAATTACTTGAGTTAACAAAGTCGGTAGTAATCATTCAAGAGAAATCCAGAATTTTAATTAGGGCCTAACATGCAATAGGGCCATCTTCATTTTGGGCTTCACGTTGATAATTTCTGTAGGGCCATTCGGTGTTGAGCTGGGTTAGGCTGGGTAACGTGAACAACGGTTACAAAACAGTTAAAAATTAAAACTAACGTTAGTTTTAAATGAGCATGGGTTAGGCTAGGGGTGAAAACGGTCACCGTTTCGACCGTCCTTTCGTTTCGTTTCGTCCAAAACGAAACGAAACGGTTAAGATTTTTTGTTGCGTTTTATAAACGAAACGGTTAACGAAAGCTTAGAACAGTTTCGTCCATGTGTATTTTCATGGTATTTTCGTAATTTCGACCGTTTCGTCCAAAACGAAACGGCTAACGCAAATGGGTGATCAATTTCGTTTTAAAACGAAACGGTTAACGAAATCGACCGTTTTCGTGGTCATTTTAGACGTTATGCAGCCATAGGTTAGGCTGGGTTCCTCAACATGTCATAGGCTGGGTTAGGCTGCATAACGTGAACAACGGTAACAAAAACTAAGTTGTTTTGTTAACCGTTTTAATTGTTTCATTTTAAAAGACGATCAAAATGATTGAAACGATCAATTTACTGTCAATTAATCTTTATACATGGTTTTCTATTTTGAAACAACCGAAATATGTGATTGTGTTCGATTTGCTGCTTTAACAATTAGTTTGTGTACATATTTTTTCTATTTCGTATGCATAACTGGCCGATTTGATGGTGCAATATTCCCAGTTCAACAAAATTTGTTTATAAATACTTAAAAAATACATCAAAATACATAAAAAATGACAGAAAACAGTTAACGAAAATAAACGAAATGAAAGAGACCAGTTTCATTAACCGTTTCGTTTAAGAAAATAAAACCATAAATAGTTTCGTTAACCGTTCCGAAGAAACGATACGAAAATGACAACGGTTAACGGAGTTGCGTTTCCACCCTAAAGATGGGTTATTCTCTTTACTTATTTTTTACATTTTGGTAATACTTGTCGAATTGCAGGGAAATGAAGCAATGTGATGCCAGTATCAGCAAAGCTATGGCGATGGAAGTGCAAACCGCCAAATTACCAGAAAGTCTAAATCACACGGTCAACATTGGTCCAGCTGATGGGGATATCAAATCAACTGCAAAGTTGGCCATCACAGGAGTTTCTCAACAAGAAAACATCATGTAAGTTTATAGTATTAAATCAAGGCTTAATTTATAAATACCACCTCCCAACATTTAATTGTCTTTAATTATGAAGTGAGCCACAAAATGGGACATACTCTCCTGATACAATTTATGTAAATCATTCTAAATGTTCATTTGTGTAAATGAGCATGGAAGAACACCCCTCCAATCTAGATATGGCTGTGGTTATTGTAGCGCAGCCCCAAACCACCACTCTCTGCCTTAGCCACATCAGCGTTGAAAACAGTGCATGTAAGATGAAGTTCCTAATATTATCACCAAAGAGGTATAAGTGTCCGAGAAAACATTGTTGGATAAGTGCAGTACTTCGTGGTTGACTCAAGTCATTTAACCAGAATTATTCAAGTCACACCAAGGGGATAGTCTCAAACAATCTGAGAAGTTGGAAACTCAGCCTCCAACGACCATTACCAGTCTGATTAGATGAAGACATTAGTTTTGGTGACAGCAGCATTAAATCAGATCTTGTGTCCACCAAATTATTAAATTAGTTCTTGGTTAACAAAAAAGAGGTTAAGCATATTTCAAAATTTTTTAAACAGAAGTTCAGTTATGATGCTTGTATATTTGAAAAAGAGAGAATTTATTTCAATTTGTGTAGCAGATTATTCTAGAAGAAATATCAAAGGAGTGTTTCAATACATTTTTCAAATAAAAGAATCATATATATTTTTTGTATTCAAGTAATTTTCATATATGTTTTGATTTGTAGGGAAATGCAACAACAAAATGCCTGTATTAACAGTGATATAGTTATGAAAGTGCAAATGAAAAAATTATCGGTTGGTTCAAATTACACTAGCAACATTATTGCTGGGGCTATTGAATCTAGTGGAACTTCTGCCATCAGCAGATCAGCACAACAAGAAGTTGTTATGTAAGTTTTAATATTTATCAGAGAAAAATTGTACTTTGGATCTTAATTCCTATTTATAGCGTTTTCCAATGAGGAATATGATTTAATTTTTAGGCTTTTAGCATATATTAAGGGCATATTTTAACCTTGCATTCTCCCTCCTAGGCATTGTAGTTTCTTTAGTTAGGATACAAAAAGAATATTTATAATGTACATGATAAATGGACATACTAAAGAATCAATATTACTTGAAAGTTCAAGTAAAATTGAGCAATAAGCCTCCATTCTAGACCAAGCTGAGGTGACTGAAGAGCAGTCGCAAGCCACCAATCTCTGTCTTAATTAGCTACATCAGCCTTGATAACAATACAATTAAATCCAGTAGAATTTCTACCATCGCCAACCAGGATAATGTCCAAGGAAGCAATTTTAAGCAAGTTTGATTCTTAACAATTAATTTAATCTTTTAACCCAAACTCCTGTACATTCCAATGCCATCTGAAGCAGACAGCTGGTTCTGACTGCAAACTATTAGTTTAAAGGAAAACATTTTACCTCACAGAAATCATCTAAATGTTAATGTCAATTATTAATGCAAGGAATTTGCTTTATTTCCATTCAATGAGCTAATTTGAGGTAATGTATAGTTCCCAATCTGTAGCAACTGCAATTAAATCCCTAAAAGAGTCAAGTGCCATTCAGAATTTTAATTATCCTAAAGGAAACCGTCAAGTTTTAAAAACTTAAGGCAGGCACTGAGCAATATTATGTCTTAAGGACATTTCAGAAACCAGTGAGCCAGACAATGTGTCATTTCTAACTATTCCTTGCCATATCAGCTTGCCAGCAGTGCCATCGAGTTCACCCAATAATTTTAAACCTCCAGGTACTATCTTGATCTTGATGTTGGAACTTGGAAGTTGGAACCATATATAGCTTTATTAATTCAGGTGCCATTAGAAGGAGAGAACTAATCATGGCATATGAAGTGTACTTAACTTATAATTCTGAAATTATTTGTTTTGTCGATTATTTTTTAACTTCCATAGTTATATCATCATGACCATTTTTAATATTAGGAAAATGCAACACCATGCCGATAGCCTCATCCAAGCTGACATGATCAAAATGCAGAAAACAGCCATCACACCTTGCGTAGTTAGTCTGGATGATGGTCCCACTAAATCCACTGGATGGTGCAACTGCCTTCTTGAAATATTTCAAATATTTTTTACATTGTAGATCAATTAAACCCTACAAATTTCAGTACTATTTGAGTCTTAAGGAAGTACCGCCAATATCGGCAAAATTTAGCCAAGCTATGAAGATGGAATTGCATCAAGACCTTAATTATAGTCAGCTCAGCTAGGCCCCAATTTTATTAGCCCTACTGACAACAGAATAAGATCCTCCTTGGTCTCGCCAAATTTGGTGATACCCAAGAAAATGTTGAGTAAGTTGTTTTAATTTGTATTTGTTTAAAGTTTAAACCAAAGGTATCAAGGCATTTAAAAAATTCAGGCTAATAAAGATTCTGACTGCAAACATAGAATCTATTTTGTAGTGGACTTTTCCTTTGGTGGCATTTAAAAATCCCCTACAATAATAGAATTTTTATGTGGCTTCTGTCCAATAACAGGGTCCTTACTAAAAAGAATTTTCTTAAAAGGGGATGGGTGGGTAATTGCTGTTGTTGATTCTGTGATTTGGAAGAAAGCAGGGACCACTTGTTTGTAATTTGTAGCTGTGTCAGGAAAGTATGGTTTTGGATAGGGGACAGTACGTGTCAATTATTTTTTTGTTTATTGGGAAAATTCCAATGATATTTTAATGACTGCAAACAATCGGAATGCTTGTGATAGATCTGCTTTCTTAATTATGGTTAGTGCAGTATGTTGAACAATGTGGCTGATCGGAAATAAATGATTTTTTAACGCTAAGAACATCACCACCATGAAAAATATACTAATTCATATATGTAATCTGATTGATTACTGGTCAGGTAATATGAACATGGAAACCAAGACAAGCTTGCTTCTATAGAAACTTAGGAACTGGGAAGAGAAACCATTGCAGGAAAATCCAGAAACCAACTTAACATGGTTGCAGAGAGAGAGAGAGAGAGCCTTCAGCGCAGAATTGTGGTTTATTGAAGTCACAGAAGATATTAAAAAATCTATTAAGATTGCAGTTGAAACTTTTAATGTTTTTGTTACAAAATGCTTTTTGTGGATGTCGTGTTGTTCACTTGTTCTCAAGTTAGATGGTACTGCTGTTTTTTTTTAATTATTCTTGTTGCATGTATGGTTGAGTATAAGACTTTTGAAATGCAGGTGGGTTAAAATAACAGATTTGAGAGTGGAATGGTACGGTTTAGGAAGGTAAAGTAATGGGTTTTATTTTCTTGTATTTCTGTTTCATTTTTACAAAAAAAGAAAAACTATCAAGGCAACCCTGCCATAGATAAATTTTCAGACAGCCGAACTAAACACTACCCGAAATTAAGCAATCTGTAACTGTTTTTAAACTCAAATTGTAAAGGGTATGACCCGTTACACTCTGCCATTACTCTCTTTGTAACTGTTTTTTATCAAAATGTGTTACAAATCCCCTGTTGCAGATTCCCTTTTTGTGGTAGTTAGAGTATAATTTTTCGATTAGAATATAACATTAAATTGGTCATAGTTTAATATTTAAGCCAAATCCTAACATTCAGTATCTGAATCGAGATAATGAGAAAAAAGCCATATGAGACACCATGTACAGAACTAGCTCAATATCCTGCTCGTGAAACAATAAATTGATCAAAGTTTCTGTTAACATTACCAAATTAAGGTCATTTCTCTAGTCGAGATCCAGCACAGGTATACTGAGGAATTAAAAATTTAGTGTTTCCAGCAACCATATTTGTCCATTGGTGATAAAGCATACTTGTTTCCATATTGAAGGAAAATTAATTGTTATATACTTAATTGTTAAGTTAAAATCTAGGGAGATATATAGAAACCAGCAACCATTCGGAGCAAATTATAAATGGAATGCAGCTAATAGTAAACCACCTCCGTGCAACAGAGCTAAGCCACCCTCAGCGTTGCTGATGACACAACTATATAAAATCCATAGACGTGTCTATAATATCACTGTTCATTGCAACTGCCAACAAAAGTGTGTTGTCTAAGTTCCAGAATAATATTGAAGAAATCAATTCCACATATGTATGTCATCCAACAATGAATTTTTATTTTGTTAATTCCTTTATTGCATTGCAAGGTAATTTTTCTTGAAATTATTAACATACTTTTCCAGGTTCTCCAGCGAATTTGTTTTATGCTTCTGTTATGTAGAGTTTTGCTGTGAGCCTGTGATTGAAACTTTCGATGAATTACTTGTATACTCTGTAGCTGTATAAAAAAAAAATTGGAACTGGAATTCCAAAAGAGTTTCTTTTAAGAATATAATGTTCGCATAAAATGGTTGCATAACCTATTTTTCGTTTTGTAATAATGTCTTCCAAGTTCCAACACATATCAACTAATGCTGAATCATAGGGTCAGTAACTGATGAACAATAAGAAAAACAAAAAAAGAAGAGCACAACATAACCACAATAAATAATAAAAATCTAAAACTTAAAATATCCATCATAGTGACTTAAATGAAAGTAAGGACACTACATAACACGTAACACCAAGAAAAGACTCTAAGTGGACTCTAAATCCACTGCCTCACTAAAATAATAAACATTACACATACTAGTACTAAGTATTCAACCCAACAACAAAGCAATTAAGGACAATGAGGAGAACTGCAACCTTAGAGATTGCCATGAGGTTTATTATAAAGAACTTCCCTGACATAATTCTAGCAGGTACCTACATGGAACCCTGCTCGGAGCTAGGTGGCTCGAACTCTACCTCCTTTGGATCGGTGTCACTGACACTAAGACCAAGAACTATACAATTCTTGCCAGTGTTGGTTGTTCTTGTACCAGCTTGGTCTTGTGCACTCGAATTAATACCACCCACCAAATTCTGGCCTGAACCAAGCACAAAATGGTTCATGCCAGTGTTATCCACGCTAGCTCCAGAACTGTACTGTACACCTGAATCAACAACACCCACCGAATCCTGGCCATGATGAAAAATTAAATTGTTCATGCCAATGCTATTAATGCTTGCTCCTGCACAGACCTGTGCACCCGAATCAAGATCTCCGAGAAGATTCTCGCCCAAACTGCCAGCTGCCCAAAGCTGGCTCGCTAAGCTAGAACTATATGGCCTAAAAAGGCCTGCCAATGAATCAGATTCGATGTGGTTTGATCTATTATTTGTTCTTTCAAGAGGATTAGGTAGGGAACTGTTTAGGTTGAAATTGAAATGAATATAGGGATTCTTTGTGCCAAAACTTTGACCATATCCAATGGGGTTCACGAAAAATTCAGTATTTCTGCTATTACCAGCATCAGTGTTCTGATTGCTACTGCTATAGCCAAATCTAAATCCATACATCATACTTGGGACACCTTCTCCTGTGCATTTCATCAATGTGGGACTGCTGACCTCACCAAATCTTTGATAAAATCCAGCAATTGATCTTGTGGAAGGAACCAAGCTCAATTCTAACCCAGATCCAGAATGAACATTGAGGCTAGGCGATATCAAATTTGTCACGGTTGATTCTGGAGGAGCCACTATTGTTTGATTAATTTGGAGCAAATGGGAATCAGAACAAAGAGATTTTTCTGCAAAGGGATTATTACCTATGATCAAGCCCTGTAGTGGTGGACCTTGATAATTGGCAACGTTCACATTGGATGAAGATATACCTCCAGCTTGAATCAACTCATTTTGCCTTGCCAAAACACGAGCCTTGGTTTGACACAGAGTATCAAAAAGGCGTCTCAACTCGTCCATTTGGAGTCCATCAATGTTCTCAGACCACTCACATTCTGGTACTGCTTTTGCAGCCCGGTTTAGGCAGTCATTGAGCAGGACACGTCGGAAATTTGCAGCATCAAAGCGACTTTCAAGATCAGTGTACTGCTTATTCATATGATTCAGTGCAAGTTGGAACATATTTTCAATAGGATTTTGGATTTCTTGATTTGGTTCGTTCGAGAGAAATCGGTTGATAATTGGTTCTATCGCCGGACTACCGAAAGTGTATGGTCTTCCTGCAAGTGAATTGACAAGGATTCCCACTTCAGCACCACAAAGAGTGGCAAGCTCAGAAGCTTTTTTGAACAAACCTTTGCGGCGCTTAGAGAAGGTCACATGGCGTGCATCATCGTTCTCTACCCTCCTTAACTCTTGACGTCTTCGGCGAACCCTTCGTGCCCTGCTTGGTTCCCTGTCACCCATGAGTTGATAATGGAATTTTCTTTTGGAAAAGTTTCAAGTAAACAAAGATGTAAAAGATAGATTAGGACTTTACGGTGGGAAAAAAGACAACAAACAATGGAAGCATTTGTAGGCCAAGAGGATGAATGACGATTAATGTAGTATTTATTATATGGTTTGACTTGACAACTATTTTTGATGAAAACAATATTGCCATTGACATGTAAATGTTAATATTTATCTGCAAACACAATTTTTCTACTTAGGCGTCCTCTGCCGCAGAATTTCAAAATGGTACAGTTGTCTGTCAAACTTAATAATTCATTCTCTTTTGCCTACGAGAAGGTTATTATGACTTGCTATATATAATGCTATTATCAGTCAAAGCCAGGAGCATGAACCAAAAATTTTCATTGATGAGCACATCATATGCACATTCTGGTAATAATGATAATACGAACGATATGGTGATACTCACTAATTGCAAAAATGATGCAGTAAAATTCAAACATTGATATATGTATGAAAAAGATTTATTACATTTGAATTCTTTTTGGTTTGCCAGCACTAATATTTTGTGCTTGTGAATCAAAATAATAATTTATATATATACAGTACTACTGGAATAGTTTCAAAAAGGAATTTTTTTTGGTATGTAATGAACTAATGATTACAAAAGGCAGAGGGATATTACGCGACTCATTGATACTGATCTTTGATATTTTAAATTTTCAGTGGTAATATACTGGGGCTGTTGCTGCTGTCTTCTTCAATTCACGTTCTTCTTTTTTTGCTCATCTATTTTTATTGAAAGAATCACCTTACAGAAAGTTTAGTAAACAATTATAATTACAATAAAATGTTCAAATTTCGTGGTTGCCTTTCAAATAATAAACCTGCCCAAGAAAAGGGATGCACAAAAGACTCTGAAATATGCAACTAACAGAAAATCACTAAAGCTCGTAGAGTGATTTTTTATTCTCCAATCAGTAGTTTATTTTAAATTTTTCACTTAATCAATGATAACTTCGACTGCCCTTATCTGTCAAACCTAATAAAGGAAAGGGATATGCAAATATGGAAAAAAAAAATAAAATAAAATAGCACTTGTTCCTACATTGTAATTTTATTCTCCAATCATATTTAAATCTTTTACTTACTTAATTCCCACTTGGATACCATTTTCTAATTTTCCAAGTAATAACTAAATGGTTATCTACATATCAATTGGCTCATCGAACTAGTTAGGTTTAGCCTTGTCCATTTACAACCTTACCAAAGTTAAACCTCATATTATATCTTCAAAATTCATAAAATAAATATAATGCCCTGTACCTTTTTAAAGGTAGAAATTGCACTGAAATTATCCAAAATTTTGGTACTGTTTTCTAGGGCACTGAATCTGGTCTTCCCTGCAATTAATTCATATCATATCAACCACATAACTCCCGTTGTTATTTATTTATTTTTTTTTTCAAACATTGCCCATTGGGCTTTCCTTAAAATAAAAAGCCTTACAAAACTCATTTCAAACTGGTACAAATGAAAATCATCTCCGTAGCCCTTCTAAAGCTATCTGACAAATAAAAAACCTAACAGCTAAAAACAAACACTAGAGAAAAATAAACTAAAAGAAAATAAACAATCAAATATTTTAGGTGGTTTAGTAAAACAATCAGAGTTGTATTTTACACTAGAGAAAATAAACTAAAAACAATCATCTTCTAAGGACATCCCATCAGAGCAAATATTTTAGGTGGTTTAGTAATACACTAGCAGACACTACAATTCTATCTATCGAATCAAAGTTGTTGTGCTTGATGTCTAGGTTATTTCACACTTGCGCCTGTACCAGGCCTACATGTCCATTGGTACGCTATACCAGCATTTAGCTTCTCTGTATACTTTGTTTCAAGATTCAGGGACTTTTATGTGAGGTTATTTTGCTGTCAGGGACTGAATTACAATATTTTTTTCAACTAGTTTTGGAATTCTGTATAGATTAATCTGTTATTAGGGTCCTTGCTCCTTAGTGTAATTTGTTAGTAAATAAAATTAATTCAGGGTCTTGTGAAAACGATGTAGGTTTGTCGGGTCGGATCTGATTCGTGTTGGGTCAGGTATAGTGAAAGGCAAAAGGGCCGGGCCGAATTTTAAAGGACCGGACTTGGCGGCTTTGGTAGAAGGGCCGGGTCGGACCGGATTAAGAAAAAGGGTCGAGATGACGTGTTAGACATGTTTATCTTTTGAAACATGAGACCGGCCCTTCGAAAACTTGGTCCTTCTAAGTCCTTGACCCTTCTAGTCCTTCTAAATTAATACAAACATTTAATTTTTTTAATAGTTTTTTAATATCTATCATCCATCATGATCAAATAGTCATTACGATGAAGGATTTGGTCGGATCCGGCCCTTCAACATCCGTCTTTGAAAAAAAAATAGACCCGACTCTTTTAAAATCCGGTCCTTCTAGACCTTTGTCCGTTGAAAACCCTTCTAATGACCGGTCCAGTCCGGATTTTAAAATGATCTTCCAAAAAACGGACTAAAGGACAAGAATTTTTGAACTGTATGTTTTCTGTTCGATCCCCGAAACCCATATCCGTTTCGGCTGATAGGTGGGCCCCTTATTCCTCACTTGGGCCGTCTCTCTGTCCTATTTTGTTTTGGGCTCTGTCTTGTCGGCTGGACCGTCTCTATTTAGTATTGGGCTCTGATGTTCGGGCCGAACTGAATTTTTAAGATGTAATTTGATTTTTTGGACTGGACCAGGTTCAGAATTAATAAAATAATTAAGTTAACTATAAAAAGATTAACTTAATGATGGGCTTAAAAGATAAAAATAAAACTAGAACTTGATCCTGGACCCGACAAATAAATTTAGGCAATCAATTGAGCTAACTGGACCGAGAATAGTATCGATCATTTTATTTTAATTTTATTATCGGAAATAACCATGATCGATATATAAATCATGGTTGTTTCAGTTATACATCAGAGATCAGTCCGGTAACTTTTTGTACAGGAAGTATGTACTATCCTGATGCAATTTCGGACTCTTAACAAATATTTCTCGTTTTCTTGACCCTAACACTATCCAAACTGGCAAGAAAATACAGGGCGTTTGGCAACACCATAAGTTAGTGGGGTTTGGGATTAGTGTTTGAGATGAATTTAGCAAAATTTAGCTCTAACGTGAGTACTAATTTCGTTGATCTCAAACTCATTTGACAATTGTAGGTTAACATATTAGATTAGTAACCTAAGTTCGACTAAACTCATGCATGCCAAGCGCTCGCTAAAGAATAAAATAAAATAAAAAGTATCAGTTCTCTTCAAAGTGTGGATAAAACTTCTGCTGTTTAATTAAGAAATAATAAGTACTGAAGTAAAATTTACGTGATTTAACTGCAGGGAGCAACAGGAAAATCTTATTGCATCTTCTTTTACAGGCGCATAATTGTCCAAATATGTTCAGCTGGTTTGTTCCAAGAAAAATAATCGGCGCCCAAGGCCACCTCAAAATTTCCTAAATTCAATTTAAGCCATTAACATTCTCAAATTATTGTTATTCTTGCTACTGTTAATTATTTTATTTTGAAAACATTTAATTTTTTTAAACTTATTTTTAATAATATCTAGTTATATAAAGGCTGTGCACAAGGCATTTGACACCTTAAGCTGGAGTTTCATTCTTAAGGTTCTTTTAGCAATTGATCTTCCTCCTACGTTCATAGCCTGGATCGCAAACTGCATACTTCAAGGAAACTCAAGGGTAATCGTTAATGGAATAGCTGGCAGGATTGTGAACTTGAAACGTGGGGTTAGACAGGGTGATCATCTCTCCCCATATCTATTCATTGTAGCGTTTGATTTTTTCTCAAGATGACTCAAATCCTTAGCTAGATCTGGTGCACTGTCATTACTCGTTACCCTTCCCTCAGATGCAACCGACTTTGTCTTATGCTGATGACTCGATCATATTCTTCAAACCTTGCAAGAAGCAAGTACTCTTCCTAAAAATGATCATGTTTGCCCTTCAGTTTTTCTCAGGTTTTATCTCTAAACAAGAACAAATCAGACATAATGGTCACTTCTTCGAACGGGGAGCTTGTTGCTTCGCTAGCACAAGAAATGGGCTGTAGGGCAGGAAAATTTCCGATCAAATATCTGGGCCTACCGCTATCAGATAAAAAGTTGAAAAAGGAAAGCTACTTGCCACTAATTACAAAAATTAAAAGAAGATTGAATGCGTGGCAAGCACCTTTTCTCTCGTCAGCAGGACGACTGGTTTTAATCAACTCTTGCCTCACTTCAATGCCGCTATATTTCATGTCGACTTTTCAACCTCCTAAATGGGTTTTACATGAAATTGACAAAATACGGCTGAACTTCTTTTGGCATGGGAACACAGGGGATCGAAGGAGATTGATCATGGTCCCTTGGGAGACTATTTGCACCCCGAAAAATCGGGGTGGTTTGGGGGTGCTTAACCTTCGCGACATGAACACCGCTTTGCTTGCAAAACATATGTGGATTTGGATGTCTTCCAGGGATAATTTATGGACCTCTTTGACTGCAGCTCTACAGAATAACATAACCACTGTGGTTCCCACTTTCAGCCCGTTAACAAAATATTTTCAGCATATAGCTTCCATGCTAGTTCCTCTGACCTCTGATAGGGGCTATTCCAGGTGATGGAACTGACATTTTATTCTAGCATCATAATTGAGGACTAGGTACTTTGAAATTTCTTTTTGAGGATTTTTACAGCTTTGCAATAAATCCAGACCTAACGCTCTCCCAGTTTATGTCCAACTGGCACAACAATGCACCTCTTTTCAGAAACTCGCTGCACACCTCTCTCTCAGCTTCTACGCAATGGCAATCGCTGCAGCATTCCCTGGACTCCAATCCCACTTTAGTCTTTAGTCATCACAACAAGCAAAGATAGCTTCTAGTGGAACTTAAATTCTAATGGAATTTTTTCTGTAAACTCTATTTACAGATTTCAAAGGGAATTCCCAAAACACAATTCGTGTCTTTTCAAACTGTGGAAGCTAAGCATCCCACCTCGTATGAAAATCTTTGCTTGGCAATTAAGTCAAAATAAGATTGAGACGCTTGATAACTTGAAGCAAAGAAGATGCAGCTCCCCAGCATCTGCACACTCTGTCCTTTGGATGAGGAAACGGCTGATCACATGTTCAATTCTTGCAAGCTCTTTAAAGAGGTCTTACGGTTAACAAAAATGTTTTCTCCTCTCTCTGCCAAGCTAAGGTTCACTACAAATCCACTTTTCCTAATCGAAAGCTCGATGCCGCTGATACACAGAGAAATTATGGGGATTCTATGTTTTATTATGTGGAGAGAAAGGTGTAACAGGATTTTCTCAGAGTCCTCCCAACCGCCTGAAGCATTGGTTGAGCAAATTTTCTTTGAATGGGAATAGCTTTCAACTGACAGGTTTTATTGCTCTGTTTTTTACTCTTATTTTATTTTTATTTCTTTTTTCCTTTTTACTTTCTTGGCTTTTGTTTAGCCACGGGCTAAATTTGTAATTATGACTTTTATTAATTAAAAGATGGAGACCTGATCTCCATTTTTTTCTCAAAAAAAAAATAATATCTAGTTACAGGTTTAGAGCACCAGTACTGATCTCAATTAAACTAAATCATTCCGAAGATCTGTTTAGATTTTAAGTTTGATGCATTCTAATACCTAAATTCGTCTTAAATTTTAATTAATATTGTCACTCATAATTTCTAACTCTAAACAAAATTTTTAATTATTTCAAATGTTGACGCAAAATAGGAGAAAACCTGTGGTGCTACTACTACATGCATACTCATTAAAAAAAAAAAAAAACTTACTAAATTAAGCAAGTAGTCGAGGGTACATAATTATTGTGACAATCTTAACTCATCACTTGACCAACTATAATTGTTCAATAAGGCTTTTTTCTTTTGAAAAAATAGGAAGATTTTTGCCATCCAATTTTTTTTAAAATTAAAAGTGCATACGGAACTTGAATCCTTGATCTTTTTGAGACCAGACTAATACTCTTACTACTGAGTCACTAGACCATATCCAATTGTTCAATAATGCCCTGTAATTGAAATGTGTCTTTTGTTTAATAGCCATTCAAAGAGGAAACAGCAATCCGAACAAAACTAAGGATCAATATCGCAAATGGTGGCTGGCCAGTGATGACCTGTCTTTTACAATTCAATCAATAAGACAGAATCTATTATTATGCGTAATGGTAGATTTCTCAAATTCACATCATATAATATATAACCAAACAATCAAACTATGCAGAAGTATTAATGGCCTATATATTAGCCAAGTGCAATTTATATGACTTCAAAAACACGGAAACCTTTAGAAGACCTAATTTTTTTGTGTTTGAGACCCAAAAATATATGTACTGTATATATTGAGGTATTATCAAACTTTTAAATTTCACTGAAATAATAGTGTTATGATTTAAATAACGGATTTTTGAAGCAAAACACATCAACGTTACAATAACTAAATATGAAATAACTGTAGAGTTATATTTTTGAAAAATCAGCAATATAACTTTAAATTTTTGCATTTGGCGGTATAAAAATGAATGGATCATTCAACTTACAAAATATTTTTTCTGAATGCAAATCCATACCAAATCCTAATTCGTTTAACTTTAAAACTTTAATTTTGTCTATTTCAATTTTTGAGTTGTTAATTTATTATATTTTAATTTTTTCAAATAATGGATAATTTATTATATTTTAATTTTTTCAAATAATGGATAAGATAGGCTAGTTGTATAATTATTTTTTTTATGAGCAATGTTTCTCTGCCACCAATTTTAGTACCACAAGTTGTCACAACTTTATATTTTATCAATATTTATAATTTTTAAAATTCAAACGCTGAATCCAAACTGTTGATCTTGTTCAATTTAACGAGCGATGCGTTTTCATATAAGTTTTATAAAATTTGAAGTTGATTTGATAATAGATCAAGTGGTCAACAAATTAACGAATCTAGTTAATTATGACAGATTAATTCTAATATATTCATCATTTGATCACCTAATGAATTATCAAACTAACTTCAAAATTTATAAAATGAATGGAGCTATAAAAGCTTTAATATTATCTTCTGATAACCGTGTAGGGGGAGCCACACAATACATTCTGTTCCATCCTGGAGAGGTCAAAATTTAGACGATGTATATTCCAAATATAGTTACTGGTTAGCGGTGACCAAAGCAACTGCTGTTTCCCGCGAGACGTATATAAGGACTTGTTATTTCACAAATTCCTTGGGCTACCCCACTCTATCCCGATGAATACCTATAAAGCTTCTTTTGTATTATTCCTCTTTTGCACCTTAGTTTGCTATACAATTGCAAACAATGACCCAAAAAACGACAAAAAAAACTACATAATTCTTAACCATGCAGCAGATGATGATGTTGATACAACGGATGATGAAAAAGCCACCGCTACGCACAAGGCCATGATATCAACTGTAGCAGACGATGCAGACTCGCGTCTTGTCTACTCTTACAACAAAGTTGTCAATGGTTTTGCTGCTAAGCTATCTGATGCTGAAGTACAATCTATGACAAAGCACCCATTGTTTGTCCGTGCTATCCCAGCCGATAAACCATACAAATTGTTGACAACGCATACGCCAGAGTTTCTTCAATTGCGCGGTACCAATGGCCTCTGGCAAAGAACCAAGAACATGGGCGAGGGTATCATCGTTGGCGTCTTAGACACTGGAGCCACGCCTGGCCATCCGTCCTTCGATGACACGGGCATGCCACCCCCACCTAAAAAGTGGAAAGGCCACTGCGACTTCGATAAATCCGCTTGCAACAATAAGTTAATCGGTGCCAAGTCCTTCCTTAAAGCAGGTGCTGAAGAGCTAAAACACCTACCACCAATTGATACCAATGAGCATGGCACCCATACAGCAAGTACTGCCGCTGGAGCAGCTGTGAAGAATATAGATATGCTTGGAATTGCCATGGGTGAGGCATCCGGGGCGGCACCGCGTGCTCACCTGGCAGTTTACAGGGTATGTGCCGCAACAGCTTGTGAATCTCCAGATATTTTTAAAGCAATTGAAGAGGCTGTGAATGATGGCTGTGATGTGATCTCGCTCTCCTTGGGAATTGACGGAGCAAATCCATTTTACATGGATCCAGTCGCTTTGGGTGGCTTTTATGCTATCTTGAAAGGAGTCTTCGTTACCACTGCCGCGGGTAATTCAGGACCTAATGCGACCACAGTCTCCAACTATGCTCCTTGGCTCCTTACAGTGGCTGCCAGCACCACTGACAGAAAGATCCCATCTTCTGTTAAGCTGGGCAATGGACTTGTCTTTGATGGAGAATCATTGAATCAACCTAAGAATTGGACAAGTACGATGCTACCAGTAGTGTACCTGTTAGGTTCTGCCAGCAAATGTGTAAATGGTACTCTAGATAGTACTCAAGTCCGTGGGAAGATCGTTGTGTGTGATCGTGGTGTAAATGCACGGGTGGAGAAAGGTAAGGTTGTTCTAGGAGCTGGTGGTGCTGGTATGATCCTTGTGAATCTAGCAGAGGATGCATCTAGCACTAACGCCGATTTCCATGTCCTCCCGGCCTCACACGTTTCATATGCCGATGGCAATAAGATAAAAGAATATATTAGATCCACAAGACAATCCACCGCCACGTTCCTCTTCAAGGGAGTGCAATATAATGCTCCCGATGCTCCATCAATCGCTGCATTTTCATCTCGTGGTCCAAGTGTTATAAGCCCATTGATTATCAAGCCTGATATCACCGGCCCTGGAGTTTCGATATTGGCTGGGGTGCCGCCCGTGGCACTACCCGTACAGAATACGACGGTAAAATTTAACTTCTTGTCTGGCACCTCCATGGCAACCCCACACCTTTCCGGAATTGCTGCGCTAATTAAAAAAGAACATCCTAATTGGTCTCCGGCAGCAATTAGGTCGGCGATGATGACAACGGCCGATACAACCAACAGGGCAGGAAAACCAATCGTCGATCAGACAGGTCTCCCAGCTGATGCCTATGCTATGGGTTCAGGTCAGGTGAATCCAAACAAAGCCATGGACCCAGGGTTGGTATATGATCTTGTCCCACAAGATTATATCAATTATTTGTGCGGTATCGGCTACAAAGACAAGGATGTCAATGCTATCATCTATCCTGCACCACCAATTGAATGTGCAAAAGTGAAGGCGATCCCTGAAGAGCAATTGAACTATCCATCAATTGCAGTGTCTCTGGTAAGCCCTATTAAGACCATTTCGCGTGCTGTGACAAATGTCGGAGAGGCAAGTGCTTCCTACAAGGCTGTGCTGGCTGTGCCAAAAGGGATTTCAATTGAGGTTGTGCCACCAATTTTGACGTTCAAAGCTTTAAATGAGACGCAAAGTTTTCAGATCATCGTTAAAAGGCTAGGAGTACCGGTTTCCAAGGTGATGGCTGGTGAGTTGAAGTGGGTCTCACCCAAGTACTCTGTTCGCAGCCCAATAATAGTCCGTACTTAATTTATTCCTGTAGATTATTGTTCCCAATATTGACATATTTTTGGTTGTGCGGACTACTGTTAAGTCCTGATTTTTTAATATGTAACTAACATTTTTGTTTTATGCTGTACATGTAACTAATGAGAGCTGCATGTAGCTTCATCTGTGTAATAGAGTTCCTTGTGATTAATGAAGTTATCTCATTGAGCAACGAGATTTTCTCTTATTATTATATGTTGCAAGTGTGAAGTTACTTTATAATAAAATATAACTTTGCACCTAGATCCTTATCTTATTTTCAACCAAAAAAAAGCTGACAATGACAATTTCGTTCCTCACGAACCACGATGAAAATTTTGTGTAATTTGTATGATAATTAATATATGATTAAATTTTCCTTCAAGTGATTAATTGAAGTTGAGTAACCAGCAATTTGGTAGATGACGACGGGGGTAAGAACATGTGTTCGTTGCTACCCATTTACCCATGTTTATTTATGCACCTTCTTGTGACATACT
Organism: Rhynchospora pubera; assembly: GCA_028095005.1. Lineage (NCBI taxonomy): Eukaryota > Viridiplantae > Streptophyta > Magnoliopsida > Poales > Cyperaceae > Rhynchospora > Rhynchospora pubera. The sequence continues at coordinate 81,314,697 of CM051462.1, read as the reverse complement.
AGAACGTTATAAATCGATAAATTACTGCTGTATTTTTTACAAAATCTAATTAAAATTTAAAACTGCGACTAGGGCTGAAAACGGTAGTTGTTTTGATTGTTTTTTCGTTTCGTTTCGTCTGGAACGGAACGGTAACGGATAAGAATTTCGGTTTCGTTTAAGGAACGGAACAACTAACGCAAATAGAAATTTTGTTTCGTCTTATAACGGAACGGTTAGCGAAACTGGTACGTTTCGTGGTCGTTTATTTCGTGAATTTCGTCTAAGAATTCTACCATGGTATTATTATTGAATTGCAGAGGACGAGGCGGAGAGAACTATCCAAAGAGAATTAGGTCTTTGCGCCGCTCACCTCTCTTCACCTCTCTATCTCTTCTTCCTCTCTTTTTCCGCCTCGCATCTCTCTTTTCTGTCTCTCTCTCTCTCTCGCAATACCCAGACGGAGACCCTCTCTGCCTCTCTTCTCCGATCAGACCACAGCACCACGGAGATCTTCTCTTCTCCGATCGACAGCACCACGGACCACAACACCTCTCTCACCTTTCTTCTCCGATCGACAGCACCACAACACCTCCACCACAACCACCCACCTCACAAAACCCAACCTCCAACTGCATTGATCCGTCTCCTCACTGTATCGATCCACTACCCTCTCGACTCTCTTCTTTCCTCACTGCTTCCCTTAATCTCCAAACACTACTTCCGTCAGTCTTAACTCCCACCTCTCCTCACTGTCACCTCAGGAAGCACAACCATCACTCGAAGCACAGCCACTTCTCCTCACTGCCTCCCTCAGTTTCGACTCCCTGCTCTCCTCACTACCTCCGTCAGACTTGATCCCTCAAAGTAGAAGCATGTTTTTTTTTTCCTTCTTCTTTTTCTAAATCGAAGGTAATTGGTCTGATTTTAAACTATTTTGGGAATAATAGGGACCTAATTTGGTCTATTTTGAACAAATTTGGGTTTGTATGAACTGATTTTGGTCTGATTTTGGAATGATTTTGGTCTAATTTAAACAGCTGATTAAAAAAAGATGTAATGTTGGGGCTTTTAATTTAAACAACTTTTAATTTCTATGCAGTATCTCTTTTTAACAGAAATTGCATTTAGTGCTGTAATTTTAACAACGGATTTTTTGCCTGACGATTCCTGGTCAGAGCTTATCTTCTTCATGTTTGAAGCCATGGTTTTGAATTCACATGAGCAAACCCTAAGCCCTCAATTATAGCTGATAAATTTGTATTTTTTTTTCTGGCATCAGCAACTGTTTTTTTTTTCGGGCATATGAATGAAAGTATGTTTTTCTGGAAATTTTATCTAGCAAATTTGTATTGTTTTTATGGAATTTTTTTATTTTTCTTTTTAAATGGTGTTATCTGGTATATGAATCAAATGTACCAGTTTTCAGGCAGCTTGTTTCTTTCTAAACAAGTGACATAATTTATTTATGTTAAATGTTATTTTTGTGAGGATTGAAAAAAAAATATTGCTCAAGTGGTATATGAATCAAAGTATGCTGAAATATTGAATGATGCTTGAAATATATATATGTTCAGTCGACATAAAAATTTCATGCATCTCTTTGTAAGGAAACGGAACTACGGAAGTTTCCAATAAATTGCCTTCTTATAAAATTGAAAATTGAAAATAAAGAAACAACATGCTTGTATAAAGGTGTATGAAGTATGAACTATTCGCTGGGCACAGTTAAACGGGTTAGTCGTTTTAATCGTCTAATATTACGCAACGACCAACGCCACGAATTTCCGTAGTACGAAACGCAAAACGCAAAAAATAAAAATTTTCGTCTTATACACAGAACGATTAACGAAAGAAGTGATTTTCGTCACCGTTTTCGATGATATGCAGCCCTAACTGCGACAATGCGACATGGATAGAAGAACTGAGCTTCTGGACCTCAGGTCTTAGGTTCCAAAGTGGGCCAGCCCATGTTTCATTCTATCAATAAATACGCAATATATATAAACCGATGACTTCATTGTTCATTAAGCTTGGGTGAAACAAAATAAAATGAAAATAAAAGAGAGATCATGCTCCATGAAACCAGACAGTAATTAATTGGGTCTTGATTAGTTTTATTTGCAATGAATTTAGGAGCATCAAAAAGAAGGGCATGTCGATCGATGCCTTGCAATGACATGATGCCCGATGTAACGATGTTATATCACGATTGGAAAGCTACATGTTCCACCTTGACCATGAATATTGAGTGCCCACCTATCAATCTTCCCTCGATGGCAATGGTTTCATTACAAACATCCAATCTAATCTCGATGGTTAAGATTTACGGACCATACAGATCCGATATTAATCATAGACAACTATAGCGCATCAACAGAAAGGCCCTGTCGGTGCATAACATGAAAAACGACCACGAAAGTGGTCATTTTCGTTAACTGTTGCATTAATGTACGAAATTTTTTTACTTATTGCATTAATTGTTGCATCCATTTAATATATGTTGCGTTGATCGTTTCGTTAATGGGAACAATCAAAATGATTATTACCGTCTTTGACTACCTAACTGTTTTGCATTTTTATTAAGATGCAAGAAAATAAATTATTCTGTATTTTGTATGAAACAGAGATGGACAAATGACAGGTTAGGTCACGCGGGAAAGGATGAGGAGGCACTATCATCACCTCTCGCTCTCGACGGCGATTGTACTGGGTGGTGCAGAGGCGAGAGAGATAGATGTGACTGTGTTCGGCGGAGAAATGATGGAGCGACGCTGCAGAAATCTAATTTTACGCGTTTCTCGCTCGATCTCTCCGCTGAGGTCCTCTACAATCTAATAATAAAATCATGAAAAAAATTTTAGACGAAATGCGCGAAATAAACGGCCACGAAACATACCAGTTTCACTAATCGTTCCGTTCTGAGACGAAACAATATTTCTATTTGCGTTAGTTGTTCCGTTCCTTAAATGAAATTGAAATCCTTATCCGTTACCGTTCCGTTCCGGACGAAACTAAACGAAAGAATGGTTGAAACGGCTACCGTTTTCAGCCTTACTGCCTTCAGGAAAAAGAAATAATTCACTAAATGGGCCTAATATTGCAGCCCAGATAAGCAGGCCGTAACTGGACCCAAATTGTATTGTAGACCCATCTCAAGGTTATGACATCTCAGCGAGTACCAGTATGTCTGGTTTGTCTAAAGAGGATTAATTCTATGATTAAAGCTGGTGGGATTAGATTTTTTTTTAAATTTTGTTCTATATGTTTCTTGCCTCCCTGTACTTTTACATTCGGAAGAGAATTCTAAAAGAAATAATGTCGCGTTGGGAATTCGGCAATGCTTCTTATGTTTTTCAGGCACAAGTCCGGGAATATAATTATGCAAGCGGCCTTTCTGATGTTTCAGTCAGTGGCACATCTATACTAGACTTCGATATTAATTGGACCAAACAAGGACCTTGCATAATCGATAATTACCAAATTATAGTGTACAAGCTTGGAAAAAATTGGCGTGGCATGAAGCCTACTATAGCCCCTCTTTTTGGCTTGTTCTTTTCTCTTTTCTTTTGTCTTTTTGTACTCTTTCAGTAGTTAGTATAGCTTTTTCTTTCTTTTTATTTTATCTTATTTTATTTTATTTTCTCCTTTTTTTCTTTTTCTTTTCTTGTAGTTTTGTTTTATTTTCTTTTATTTAAATCTTGATATATTCTTTTATTATTTCAATAAATTGCTGGTGTGGCAATCGCCACCTAGCCTTCAAAAAAAATTATAGTGTACAATTAGTGCTTACAATACATTGTCTCACTTGGAAAAAAATTGAATTTCCTACAAGAATAAATCTTGACGCAAAGGCATTAGAAGTTCAATTCTTAATTAGCGTATAATTTTTCTCTTATCATGAAAATTTAAAACAAACTAGCATCTATTTAAGTGTACAGTCCACTACAGATATACTTTCGGATACAGTTCATCATAAATTAATCTTCTATTGAATTTCTGTGTGACTCCTGAATACATCTTACCTTTTAAGATAGCAGTAACACGCAGTAGTTTGTTCATAGCAAAATTATATTATCTTTTTTGTCCACTCAGACAAGGTTTATTTAGAAGTGTCAACATATGATCGTTTATGGATATATATCAAGCATGGCATCTTGGAAATTATACTTGTCATTATTTTTGTTACTCATGATCGAATTTGCATTTATCGTCATCAACAAAATTAGCTTGTTTGCATTGCAGAGGAAGAACCCCAGGTGGCAGCTCTTTTCTGCACCTTCCACTGAGCAGTATTTCCAAACCATGGTGTGGCAACCACCTAAACTTTTAGTTTCTTCTAATATCCTAATAAATGGAAACAAATTTGATGTGATATTAATTATCATCCACTCATAAGCGCATCTGAATTCTGCAACTCAAATATCAGCGAGACCTACTTATATACAACCCACTATAGTCAAGAAGCATTATTAGAAACAAAATCAAAACGGAATGCTGTCACATTGTATCTTTATTTTCACCTAACTTGGAACATTTAGTTCCCATGACTACATTAATTTACATGCAAATTTTGTGTCAATGTCAACCACAAACAGTGTGCATATACATCTTACGAAGTAATGGTTATACCAAAATTAACGTATTTCCTCCCCACTTTACAGAACAATAGTGCTAATTTAGTGATTTTATGAATACCCACTACAGTGTAGCGCATAAAAGAATCTACACACAAAAGGTTTTCAATCAATAAAATTTGGTAGGAGATAAAATAAAGAACAACAACCCCTCAAATTAAATTTCCTAACCAAACTTCAGTACTGCTGGCTGCATCTCTTGCCATACCCCTCTGTTTCATCAAGTCGAGCACTTCAAAGTCCAGTACCATACACTCTGTAACTCTATAATCTTATCCAGTAAACTCCGTATTTTCCGAAAAACTAATTCTTCATTCATTCCTTTAAACAATTCTGGAAAAACGCATGACAGCATAAAATCTTTGGACTTCACGTATACTGTCAGACAGATAATATCAGCTTATCTCTATGAATTTCTAATAGTGACTTTTTGTTAACAGACTGATGTTAGCAACAAAATTTGAAGGGGTCAAAGGTACAATAGTCATTTATAATTAAATTATTTTAATTTTCTTTCTGATGTCGGCCTGGTTAACTGGGCCGTAATTAGGCCAATTACATGAATTTTATTTTTTACAGAAAAGCAGCAAATGCTGAGAGACAGGGGTTCACTAATCACTACAGAGTATTGAATGCATTGTGATTTCTACTGTTCTGCAGGGCCGACCCAAAAACGTTGAAACAGTCAGAATTTTTTGGTTTCGATAGAACTAGGCATCTGTACTGAATAAATTTAAGCTTTTGATAGATTTAGTGGTAAAGTTGGTCTTAACTGCTGGCCGTTGAGTCTACATATTCATACATATCCTTGTCTACTACGTAACTAGAACTGAAGTTAATTCCACTTAATTTCTTTTCGGTGGCCATAGTATGATCAATGATATATTGATATGTTAGTAAAAGTATATTAAGATGATTCATGATTGAATGGAATTGGTATCCTTGATGTTGGTGAAAGCCAGAATTTGAATCAGAATTGGATCCAATTCGTACTTGTACAGCCTTTTTAATTTGAAATTGATTAAAAGACAGGGGCTTTGACCCCTGTTTTTTTTTTGTCAAAAAAAATAATCAGAATCAGCCATTGTGCATGGATACAATTGAAATCTGCTAATTCGATCAGAATCGGTCATTTATACTAGCCCACCAAAAAATGGGTTCAAAATTCATTCGATAGATTACCAATGAATGTAATTTTGATCTCAGAGATTTAATTACGTTAAGGATTTTCATGCCAAAGAAATACCGAGCGAGATAATCTGATGGAGATCTTCTCGTTTTTTTTATTTATTTATTTATTTTGAAACAATAGGTAGCGGCTTAGTGGCTACCTATTACAATCTGATGGAAATCTTCTCGTTGACAACCAATTTGGACACAAACTGAAAAATCTGACTCGGGATCCGTTGAGTTCCAATCAATTCTAGTAATGGTGTATACATAAATGACCAAATAAATTTTAAACTTAAATCTAAATTAACGTCCACTATAATTTTCAATCAAACTAAATTTAAAATATTTGATGATTGAATAAAGTAAACCATTCACGGAAATGCAAAAATATTATTCATTCATTCACCCTAGCTAGTTGTAGCGTGCAAGCATGTTGTCCATGGTCATTCATAAAAAAAAAAAAAAAAAAGAAACAAAGCAAAGCGGAGCTCACATATAGTATATATATGTCATATATATTCCTCAACCTGTGTCTTTTCAGATATTTGGAACAAGGTCCGAGCGAAATTGACGACCGACCCTGAGGTGAACCATTATCTTGGGCCAATCACCAATAATCTTGGATATGAATGGAAGGATGCAGGAGAGTACCAGTATGAAAATTGCAAGCCACAATCTCTCGGGTGCCATCATTGTAAACAAACCGGTGCCAAATGCCACTGTTGTAGCTGAGTAGGCACACCACATGAGTGCCCTTGTTGTTTTCCTATAGTTGAGTAGGTAATCCAAGTCCTCCCATGTCGCCAAAATGCAGAGAAATGCAGCAGCAAGGGACGAGCACATGGCTATGGTGTCAGATATCAAGAAAGCCTGGAACGCAACCTTCCTTGCAAAAATCGGTAGGCCGGCATCGGATGGATTATTACTAAATCCTCCTGGCAAGGTGAAGGCCGCAGCAAAGGTGATAGTAGCAATTAGAGCAGCGACTAGAGAGGTGTTGGAAGTGTACCTTGCTGTAAGCGACGCAACCTTCTGAATTGCTTGTTTCTTGATCTTCTTCTTTGCCTTATCTCCTGCTGCGTTCCTCCAAGCAGAGGGAATTACACTTGAGACCAAAGTGAACGATTCATTCTGTTGATAGCATAAAATATTGCACGCTCTTCAACTTATTTAACACAACTATATTCATGATGAGAATTATTTTAAGTTTGTATTCTGTATTAACTATTAAATTAAGTGACGTTTTGTCCAGATCAATAGAAATTAAAATTACCCATTTTAAAGTCTTCAATAATTTTTTCATTGCCATGACCTCGTCAACTGCATTGTTGTTGTTGGCGTTATTACCAGTATAATCCTGTCCTTTATAGGATAGCAGATAACGAAGAATCTCTGAGTTGCACTTTCTAGCAGCATAATGTAAGGGAAGATCGCCATCCTTGTCGTCTCGGTTAATAAGCCTATGAAGCTGGGGCGTTTTGAGGATGAAGTCCACAAATTTTGGCTGCTCATTGTTAATAGCTATATGAAGAGCATTTGTCGAGTATTTTTCATGGGTAATATATGCAGAATCAGGACATGTGCTAATGATCTCTTCTGCAATTGGCACAAAACCGTTCAATGCTGCCACATGGAATGGAGTTTCGCCTGTCCTATTCTTAACATAAGCTAGACCAGGATCGTGTTTTAACAATATCTTCACAATCTCGAGATTGTTGTTGGATACAGCACATGCCAGAGGAGTGTATCCATCATCGGCCGTGGATTTGGCTAGCTCGGGGCGTCCATTTAACAGTTTCTTAATTATATCTGACAGTGCATGCATGTTAGCAGAAAAAAGAAAAAAGATCAATTGCCTGTGTAATGTATACTAAGGACAAACGATCTTAAACAGTTAAACTTGGGCCGAATTTCAATTCGTTTCCCAACTGCAATCAATTCAGGGTTTTGCATGGACTGAAGGAATTGCTAAAATAACGTGATTTTTACCAGTGCAATATATGTTTGACAAAAATACTCTTCAATCAACTGGTTAAATTTGCTAAACAATTAACTAAGGACTGATTAAAAGTAATTTGATCATTGGGTAAAAAAATATGTTGCTTAAAGCAAAAAATCTGCTGTCTAAATCAGTTCTCATGGACTGAAACAAATCGTTGATTGCTTTTATTTCTTTCATATAAGAGGGTATACTTTAAAGTTTAAACTTTTAAATCATATAAGGTGTGCCAGCCCGGCCGGGACTGCTGCTATGATGTGGAACAGAGAAGGGAGTTCATAAAAGACCGATTCATCTCTATTTTGACCTATTTCGGGAATAAAATAACTAACAGGCCGTATTGTGTAATTTCGACCCAAATTGCTAAGAGTTGTATTGGTGTTGACTGAGTCTGTTCTGAGTCGGACCGCTTTCGATTCAACTCCCCGATTCTTCCAACCATGCTTGACATCTTCATTTTCACAGTTGATTTTTTATCCAAAAAATAGATCCAAGAACACAAAAGTATTGCAATTTCATTCTCTATGAAATCCCAACTTAATGTGTTCAAAATTATTGTTTCAAAAAATTTAGCATTTCATAGGCGCCTCGACATTTATATAATTTTTTTTATTATTTGATTTACTATTCCAATAATCTATTTATTAAGTTATTTTAAAAATTATTTTTCCCTAACTTTTTCATTTTTTTCTGATTTTAAATACATTAGAAATGAGATCCAGCTATGAAATATTTAAAATTAAATCTAGCCTTAAGCCAAACTTATGAAATATTGTTCCGTGCGAATTTATGATCCGATTCACTCAATTTTTTTCCTATTCGACTCCTTAGACGAACAGTCTTGAGTTCAAGTTCGAGTTTGCTTTCAAGTTTCAGAACCATGACTAAAAGTACAATACTACACCCGGCCTACGGTACAATCTGATATAATTAAGGTTCCAATTCAATAGAAAAGTTCTTTGCATAGATACAATTGAGCTTATAACTAACCTGTGTGGCCAGCAGCCACAGCAGTATGGAGTGCTGAGTAGTTTCTGGGGCCAGAATCTACTGCAGAAGGGATTTCGAGCAATCTCTCCACAACTTTGGAGTAGCCTTTTCGAACTGCCATACACATCGGCGACTCTGCAATCTTGTTAGGTTTTACTGAAAGATGTTGGTTTTTTTCTAAGAGCTGAAGTGCCAAATCCTCAAAGCCATTTCGTATAGCATGATGCAGAGCATTGTCTCCACGCTTGTCAGTCTGCAACAGCATATTATTGAACTGCTGTCCTGCTTCTATGTCACGTTGTAAAAGTTCCGATGCAGCATTGAGCATGTCAGAGGCCAATGCTTGATTAGCCGCCATGAGAGCTGCCATCAATGGGGTCTCCCCATCTTTGTTGGTTGAGGAGAAGAGCAAAGGGAATCTTGACCACACCTCCATTGCAAACTTGTCACGGCCGAGCATGGCAGCTATATGAAGACAGTTGTTCCGGTGAGGAGTTACGGAGAGTACAATATTGGGATCATGGAGGATCAATTGCTCGAACTGGTCGAGATTGCCTGTGCTGCATGCCTTCAGTAGCAGCCAGTCCATTGGTGGATTGTAACCAGAATTTGAGTGATGAGATGCACCTGACTGATCTGCATGATAAGATTGACCTAACTGATCAGCCACATTAATTGTGATGACATTTTTATTACTATCTTTAGCAGGAAGACCATAAGCGAAATGAGATTGCTGGTTTTCCACTACTTATGCACTGCTATGCTTAGTTAGTTCGTTAGTTGGGTCTAAGTAAGTACTGCCTGAATTTAACAATCGGATTTATATAACTGCGGACAAAAAGAGTAATTAATATCACCTATTCGTTGTGAGGATTCATCAGATTCAGAAGAACTATGTTCAGTATACGGCTTCGGTTCCTTTTCAAGGTATTTTGCTCCTGTGCTTTTTGTGTTACTTGCTCGTGGTCGATGTCGATCCCTTCGTCGAACCGCCACCGGCTTCCGTTCACTACTAGAATGTTAATTATTTGCTTCACAAAAAGGCGTTTTTATTCCGACACGAAAAGCTATCTGCGTCCACCTAAAGACGTTACCTAAGCGACTCAGATACTCTTGCCGCTAATAATAAACATCTGTGTCGCAAGGACGCGGATTACTTAACGCGTCCCTATATCTGTGTCGGGATAACGACGCTTACCATGTTCTCCAATGGCTTATTCAAACAGTAAGCGCGTCTCTATTTAGACGTTACTATGTCGGTATACCGACGTCTATATTTAGCGACCCAGATAATATATTATCAAAATTTTAGTGGGGTCCACAACCTATTAGAGTCAATATAGCGACGCCTTTGCTCACCGACACAGAAAACTTATTGTCAGAATTTAGTGGGCCCACTGTATTCGCGTTTTTGTACATTGTTGTATATTAGATCAAAGACGTTAGTATACCGACGCCACTGTTGATAGCCACATCAATTACATTTATACAGCAATTCAATTCTTTCTGGTACCAATTTGGTACCACACTATTTAATTCATACGATTTTAATTAATCACAATTATTTTGGAATTCTCAGCCATACACATAATTCACATTGAATCAAACAAAAATCACACAAATATATATTGTGCATTGAATTGAAAATCATCATCCAATACAAATAACAAAAATTATTCATATGTTTAGAATTCAAAGTAAACCAGAATTCATAATCTACCTAGCTTAAATTATCATATCCAGGCACATAGTGTATTCTCCCGTAGAATTTGACGTGCTTGCATATGCTGCACTTAAGTCTTCTTCATGTGCGATCTCGTGTGAAGTGTTGTTTTCCATTGGTATTATTGCCAAACTTCTCTGTTGCTGAAAAATTGACCACAACATGAAAGCAAGCAAGCACATTAATAAAGTTAAACAAAACTAATATCCAAACTATATAAGATCAACTAGGTGCTTATCCTTGTTATTTTCTAATCATTTACTGTTAATTTAACAAAAAAATTGACACCAAATCCAATATTAAATTTTAACCTATTCAATGCAGGTTAAAGGTGGTGATTTACCGAATAAAATACAATCAAGACTATTTTCACATTTCATCCTACAAATTTCTTTCAATTTTTTAGTCATCAGACCTTAATTTTAGTTCGAACTTCAAGTCACCAAAACAGTGAACTAATTGTACCACAATCTTATTCAAGTCAAGCAGTTCAGCAATGAACTAATTATACTCCAACAGAGCCCACAACTATATTTAAGTCCAACAGTTCAGATGAACAACCCATCAAAATAATTCACAAGTCAAACTAACCTAACGTAATGCCCAACCCATAATGATAAAGGAGCAGATCCAATTAAAAATAGCGGCAATCCTCATCCAATAAGCCAACAAAACCGACCAGCTAATACAATAATTTACTTAACAACCCTCATTTTTATTTATTCTACACTAGTGTGCTGGTGCCCATTACGTCATTTAATTAAACGGGTTAACATAATTACTGGTTTTGAGAACTACAAAAAACCTGCATGTATGTACAGAAAAGACAAAGAAAGATATAGTGTAGTACTTGTTCATGTGAGTTGCATCGATAGATCAGTAAACATGATCATTCTGCAAGAGTATGGAGACTCCCATTTAGGGCTTCTTACAGGCGGCATGAGCTGACATGATCATCCTGTAAAAGAGTGAATCCATGCAAGTTAGAATTCCGAGCACTCTGCTTTTGAGTGCCCTTCATGTAAAAGCACTCTGTGTTTATGTAACCAAGAAGTTTTGAGTAAAATTTGATCGCCTACCTTGTTGACAAAAACACAATCGTTTTTTTGGATTGCTGCTTCTCGAAATAAGTATAAAAGTGCAAGGAACTTCACCTCACTCTCCACAATACAACAATATTGTTGTAGCCCAGAAAAAGTTGCCTACGAAAAAATTCGACACATCCATCTATCAGTGATTTTATGAAATATAAATCTAATTTCTTAGTTCTTACCTTTGGCTTTTTGTCATCAACACCAATGTAGATAGGTTTGGGTTGAGCAGCCTCGCTCTCTGCTGCCTTTTTCTTAAATGATAACTTAGCAAACTAAAAAACATGAGTGTTTTTGTTTGACATATAAGTCAAATATTATTTTAATCAGGAAGTGATGCATCGGACAAATGCAAAGATAACGAACTAAGAACAAAAACAAAAATTTATATATATAAAAAGACAAATTACCTCTGTGTAGAAATACATAAAATTGTTTTCCTCTTCTGCGTATGAGAAAAAAAAAGTAAGTAAATTATCAGAAAAGCTTTTAACATCACAAAAAAAATAATATCTTATTAACTTGTTGCTAGCATTCTGTTAAAAAAGATTTCGTATCCTATGAAAAAGTCACCAACTGATTCAAGAAGATTTCATATCCTATAAAATTTACCAACTGATTCAAAAACCTTCTCTATAAAATGCACTATCTGATTTTTTTTAATTTCGTTATTTATGCTAGAAGGTAAGAAGTGACTAATGCTTAAACTCATTTCAGTAAGAGGTAATAAAATATTGGTCTACCATTGGAAGGCGATTAAGCATATCTTCCATCTCACCCTTAAAGTTTAAACCTAGCATCCGATCAGCTTCATCGATCATAAGGCACTACAACAAGAGGCAAAAAAAAACGTTCACTTATAAGAAATAAGTAGAAATTAATGAGGTGTTCTGCTTCTACACTCAAAAAAATCAATAGGGACCCGCCACCAAGAACAATAACCTTGGAGGTTTCGGATCACTCAGAGCGGGACCACCTGAGAGAGGGAGGTGGGGCGGGAGATGGTGCAGAGATCGACCATCTCCTGCCATGGCTTCAAATCGGAGATCGATCGGCGCAGCGTGTCGGAAAGACGCGAGACGAAGCTGCGAATGGCACAAATGCCGGTCGAAGAGGCGGGGTCGGCGGTTTCGACGGAGGGACTAGCGATACGTCCGTCGCCATGGCTAGAGAGAAGGAGAGGTTGCAGATCTAAGAATTCAGATCTAGACAGTGCTAGTTAGGGTTGGATCCGTATCCTCTGAACATCTTATTAAGATCTCCCAGTCGGAAGCAATTGTGTCACGATCCTGAATCACTCAGGAATAGAATTCGCAAACCTTCAGCTGAACTGTTACAATCTAGCACCAGACCAAGCAAACATGGTTCACCAAATTGAGAATAAGCTAGAGGAATTTGATAAAATTGAAACAAGAATTGAATAGAGAATGAGAAAACAAAGAAATTGATACTGGAAAATATTTATGAGTCAACATAAATATCTCTCTATAAGACAGTCCCAAGTCAAAACCATGGAGCGGCACAACGATGATCAAAATACTGGAAAATCTTACCGTTCATACCAATTTTACAAGCTTGGTCCTATATTAGGGTAATATTTTGGCCAATCTAACCTCCAATTGAGCAAGACAACACCGAATCAAGGAACCAGTAGAGTAATAAATAATTTGCAACTTCAACCATGGAATGAGTTTTAAGCCTAACTGGTACTAGTAACCGTAATGAGCGAGAGAGTGTCGAGAGGTGTTGCACCAGTTCTAAACGAGGGAGAGAGAGTGGAGAGTGTCGCACCAGACACGAAGAGGGTTTGCTCTTCACGCGACGAAACTTCGTATATCCGTCGATTAGTAATTTTGTATTCCTCTTCTAACAATTCCGATTTTTTTTCTTATTTTGGAGAAAGAATTGGATCCGCTCGAAATCCCACCGTCTATTTCGATCGGACGGATGATGTTGGAAAATGTCCGGAGGATACGGATCTAGTTAGGGTTTGCTAATGTTTACGGAGATATTATGTTGAGGATATGGTGGCGGCCCTGAAATTTCTAAAGAAACTTTGGGGGAAATGTTGAAAGGAAAATGATAGAGCGAAATAAAAATATGGTAAATTTATATGATCATATAAAGTATATTGAGAATGAGATGAAAATTTTATTTAGATAATCATTCATAATGAGTTAGTTATATTAATATTTTTTGTCGTCATCATTTGTCAACAATACCAATAATTAACTTAAAACATCTTAACACCATATCAAGCTTTTAAATTTCTGCGAAATAACGGCGAAATAACAGAAATAGCGGTATTCTATATCAAACCGCATGAATGTTACTGTGACACCCGAAATTTTTATTGTTTCTGAAATTATTTTTAATATAAATTTGGGTGCACTTGCTTAGTTTTTTTTTATGAGTAATTTCTTTGTATGAAATTAAATTTTAAACTTATTGTAATATTAGAAGTTTTCTACTTCTTTTCAAATTTCTGAAGTTGGTTGAAATTGCACGTTTTTTTTTTTTTTTAATTTTTTTTAGTAGTAATTTTGTCTCATGAAATTTAAGTTTCATGTTTATACTCATTGCTATTTGGATTAAGAATGCAAAAAAATAAAAAAATAAAAAAATAAAAAAATAAGGAAATCCGGAAATTTTGTTTTGCATTGTAAAGTTTCTATTATGCATCATAAGTTTCTGTACATAGGAAATCGTTGGATGTTTTTAGTGAAATATGAGTATTTGGAATAAAATAATAATAATAATAATAATAATAATATAATAAAAGTATATATCCATAATTGCTTTGGGCCGTTGTTTAAAGTGAGATGTTGGTCAATTGAAGAAACCTTTTTACCGTAAATTTTGGATCTGGTCTCTTGACTCTCTTCACGCCTAACTCCTCTCTAATTGGCTTTTCTTTTGGTCATCTAAGCTGCTCATCTTCAAACTGTACCTCAAAATCGAAAGGAAAACCAAGTTCCAATTTAGGAGTAAGTCTCTTTAGCAGACTAAGTGCTAGGAATGGGAATTTCTGAAGGTCGAGTTCACTTTTTTTCTTTCTTTCACACCTCCGATCTGTTGAGGAAAAGGAGGCACCGTGAGCTCGATTAGGCAGAGTGGGAAGAGAGAATGAAGGAAAAAGAGGTAGAATTTCTGTGACTATATCTGAATTTAAGGTGAATTTGACTTGATTTTAGCTTTCTTGATGTCTCTTGGTTTGATCTGGTCTTGATAATAAGCATGCATCTTTCTTGCATCCTAGTAACATAAAAGTAGGAGTTTGTTAATAAAATGTCAATTTCACTTCCTTACTGGCGTTCTCTTTTATGTCCTAACTTTACATGCATTCTTTTATTTTTTTCCTGGTTTATATTCTCCTTTAAAATTATTACAAAGTTCATATGTTCACATAGCTCAAACAGGTTTTGAAAAGGGTCAAATTGAATGAGTATATTTACAATTTTACTGTTACCACTGTGACCTTGCTTCAGTTTTGAAGTAACTGCTACTATTCTGTTTTGAATTTGGATATGAGAGTTGTTTTGTTTAAAACTAGACTT
The DNA here is from genome assembly GCA_028095005.1 of Rhynchospora pubera. Lineage (NCBI taxonomy): Eukaryota > Viridiplantae > Streptophyta > Magnoliopsida > Poales > Cyperaceae > Rhynchospora > Rhynchospora pubera. Next base: position 81,299,548 of record CM051462.1, on the reverse strand, counting down.
CCATACAAAAATTTTGGTATCTAATATGAATTTTTTTGAGTTAATTTGGTATTTGTACAAGATTTTTGAAACCAGGGCAACTTTTGGAAATCAGTTTCTGGAACAGACAGACCCCAGTGCGGTTTTTGATTTTTCATTTATTCTCTGTTTGCAGTTAGGACTTGAAACTTTTAAATCTGAAACTAGACATCTAGAGGCAGCTTCTGTAAATTTTACAAAATTTTTAGAGATTTATTTGAAGGGTTCCAAGGCAGGAACTTTCAGACGTATTTGCTGGTACGATTTGCTGGAACAGATTTTCTAAAACCTGATTCTGTCTGATTTCGAAAATTCACTATAATTAATCTGTATGTCCAAACATCATGAAATTTTTACAGTAGATGAGTCCTATCATGTTTCATTCACAGTTAAATTTTCATTTGATTCCGTTCAGCCGTTCTTGAAACAAAAATGATTTTTGTAAACTGTCAAAAATACCCTTCACTGGTTGTACCAGAAAATTGTCCAGCACTATTGTTTTACCGTTGTGTATTGATTTCTAGAGTTGTTAACCACTGTTTAGTGTTTCAAATCATCTACTGATACAACTAATAAGGTGTACTATAATTGTATGGTATACTAAGGAACAAATCAAATCCGTCACTTTATCTACGAATTTGTTGAATGTGAATTGTTATTGTTTGCTTGCTTAAATAAGGACTTAGCCTAGTATTGTTAATGTAGAGTCGGGGCAGGTTTTCAAGCCGGATATGGCTGGTACAACTGAGGGTCTGTATGATTATTGTTGGCTAGCTGATGTTATTGTGTTATCAGGTACGGATTTCACTTGAGTTTTAATTATATGTTATATATATTCTGATTGTTATTATTATTATTATTATTATTATTATTATTATCATTAGGCATTCTGAATTCATAATTGGAATTTTGTTCATGAGATCATTTTGTGAAATTGTATATTGATGCATGATTGGAAAGTGGCATATTGAATGGTATCCGATTGAAATGTTGGAAAGTGACATATTGAATGGTATTCGATTGAAATGTGATTTGATTGAGGTAAGTACAACTTGTGTGGTTGAGATAGACACTCGTAATGTTTGGAGGTGGAGTCATGACCCATCCTACCAAGCACCGTGTAATAAGCGCTTATGTACCGGGACTCAGTAGGTCTAGTCTGGAATGGACCGGAGTGTGAGTGTTCCCAGCTTGCTTGTACATTTGTTGATTTAATTGATTGAATGGTATATGAATTGAATTGGCCGTTGGCATCCATCTATAAGGTGGTTCGCGGTATCTGAGGGAAATGACTGAAATGATTGACTTGTGATAAACCAGACTTGCATATTAGATAATTACCTAACCAAATGAGTCGGCTTTTGCTATACTTTGAAATTTGAATTGTTATGGAATTGATGCCGAGCTCACATTTCATATTGCATTGATTGGATTGATTTGACCTTGCTATTTCTATTGGAAACAAGTTGTAAGGGTTGCTTTTAATTTGCACGTTAGTTATTACATGTTATTAATTATTTGTTCAGGTAATTGAAATGATAATTGTCATATTTTGAATTCAAAGAAAAGAAAATTGATTTTTAAGAGTATTAAATTTATTTGTCTAATTGCATTGCTTGATCAAAAGTCTAGTTTTAATGTTATTTGAAATAAAAAGAAATTAAATTTGATTTGGAATTGATTTGACTCAGTCTTGTATTTAGTTCCAACACATGATAATCAAAACTCAAGTGGCTGGAACTGAATACCGTACTGAGATAAATTTTATTTATCTCATTCCGTGCTTTTGCATTGTTTTCCACGATTGGTTGTGGGTTCCAGATTTCAGGTCAAGTGCTGGACAGCAGGACGAGTAACGAGCCATTGGATACTGTGGTTAGCAACCTATATTTACCAGACTTTGTAGGATTTAATTCATATTGAAGTAATTAGTTATAAATTTATAATTGACACGTATATTAAGTGTGTATAATCACAGTAATTTGTAAAATGAGTGGTTCTAAGCCTTGCGGGTGCAGCAGGCATCCGCGGCGGGCACTCCGTCGCGTGTTGTCAAGTTACAGTATTCGACGGGGTGTCACAGTTACAATCTTAATTGAGAAAATGACGTAACGCGTTATTTCAGTTATTTCGGCAATATAACGCGTTATTTCAGTTATTCGACAAAATAACAAGCTGTTATTGCTACCATTGTTGAATTGTGTATTCAATATTGAACTATTGTTAAATTGGTACAAGCTGCTACTGCTACTCAATATTGGTACACTGTAGTATTTTGAATTTGGTATGGCCGTATGATATTTGTATGGAGTATTGGAGATGTATAAACATATAAATTGGTAGTTATAGAATTGATGCGTGTCAAACTTTGAAAAAACACTACACCATTATATCACCGTTCTAACATCGAAATAACACCGAAATAACATGAGAACCTGGACCATCATACCGAAAAAATCGAAATTTAAAAGCTTGCACCATACACATTATTAAAAATTTTAAATATAATTAATATATTAATAAAATTACATAAATTTAAAACATTTTTTGTATATGTAATTCAAAGTTAATTAGTTTTATACTTATATTTGAAATATTTTAATTAGAGGATTGCTACACATAACACATGACCCATTAATGCTATGCATTAGTTCTCAAATGATCTATATCCAAAACACTCAATTCCTTCTTCACAATGAAATCTAATTAATATGAAACCGAAATTTATATTTTAAAAAAAATTATATCTAAAAAATGTGTCATGTTGTATCATGTCGTATCTAACATGTGCGTGTTAGAACTCATGTAATGTCGTGTTGACACAAGTTAATATTCTCAGTGTATCGTGTCGTGTCGTGTCAAATGACGGAATTGGTTAACTTGGCACGCATTATGGCGTGACATATCTAACACGACGTATCAAGTCATATTATAATTTATTCATAAAAATTATTAAATTTATAATATTAACTCAATATCATTTAATAAATTCAAAATAATAAAATTTTTTATCGTGTCAACTAGTGTCACGTGTCGTGTCGAGTCGGGTCAAATGTTAACTCGTATCACGTTAAGACGTGTCAATGTCTGAAAATCTCCAACACCACATGACTTCGACACGACACGTTGACACTAGGTACATTGAACATGAAAAAAATTTGTATTAATTAGGTGAACTTGCACTTCTCAAAATTATTATTTTAAATCATAATGATACATGAGGATTTATAAAAATATTATCGGAAACATTTTAAATAAAAATATAAATTTTTTTACAACAAATATATTAGAAAAAAATATAGATGATAAAAATATTAGATGAGTTAAACGTGTTAAGTCATATTATTATTTATTCAATAAAAATTTATTAAAAATATTTAAATAATTTTTAAAATAGAAAAATATAATAAATTACTGAAATTTCATATATTAAATTAAAAATCGCTGATAGAATGAAATGATTATGAATCAAAAGTTATTAAATTTACAATATAAACTCAATATATTTTAATAAATTCTAAATAATAACAATTCTCGTAGTGTCACATGTTGTGTTGTGTTGTATATCGTGTCAATTTGTGTCGTGTTAAGACGCGTTAATATTTGAAAATTTCCAACACGACACGCTGATACGCACATGTCATGCTAACTCTATAAATATATCGTACCGTGTCATGCCAACACATGTGCATTTCGTACGAACACGCACGTATCATGTCATTTTGGAGAACACTCATGTCATGTACCTTTAATAGTTCTTATATTAGTAACATAATAATTTATCTTAATAGCCGGTTTTGTAATATCTTATTATTACCAAAAAAAAATTTTATTTCGAACAATTGATGCCAACCACCAATATATATGAAAAATTATTAAATAAAAAATGTCGTTTTTTATGGGAGCAGAAAGAAATGATCCTTTCATTTTATTTATTATTTCTATTTTCATCCTTTCATCCATGTTATGAAAAAGAGGAAAATTTTTTTTATCAGATTCTTTTTGTTATGAAAAAATATTGGGTAACAAATTTTGGCGCTATGTATAAAAAAAATTATGAGGTAATTTGGCGCTGTATATAGCAAAAAGAAAACAATAGAAGTCGCATGAATTAATTGGACGAAAAAGGATTGAAGTAGGCTATTATCCTTTGTTCTTTTCTTATTTCTTTTACCATTTTTATTATATTTATTTTTCAAATATTATATTCATTTCTATAAGCATATAAATAACATGATCAACGAAATAATTTTTTCGTATTCATTTTGGCCCGCCACTTTTGATTTTCCTTTTCGGCGCCAATATTGGTGGAAAAGAACTTAAATAATAACTACTTGTCATTATTTCGAATACTATCTGTAGCCCAGCTGGCCCGCTAGGGACCGTAACGATTCCCAACCTGATTCGTGAGTTCGATTCCTGGTCCCAGGACTTTATTTGTTTTTTAAATTCTGAAATTCCATTTGGTTTCATGCAAACTTTATTTCGTTCGAAAGCTTGTAAAATGTTCTACAACTCTATTATAATTTTACGAGTCAATATATGTCATTTTAATTTTGAAAATCAAAGAATTTAATGATGTGTTATTCAAACTAATCATGTTTCTTATTTTAAATATTCATTCTTTTCATTAGTATTTTATTTTGAGTAAAACTTAATCATTAGAAATTTTTCAGAATTGATTTCAACCATGTTAATTACATTTATAAAATAATAAAACTGATAAATGGGTGGTTATTATTATTTTTTTATAAAGTAGTATTTATTTACATAGTGGTGGGAAGTTTTTTATTTTTATACTTATTTCTTTTTCTAGTTTTTATTAAGATTTATTTCCTTTAATTGGTACGATAAAAATTAGGTAACTAATTTGGCGAAAATTTTTGGTGCTATCTAAAAAACGTTCTCTAAAATATTTGACGCCATTTATGAAAATAATTTAATCATTCATGGAAAATTTTGGCGCCATGAAAGCCTCTCTTAAATATTAGTGTTCATGTTTATATGTGTCGGTATACCGATGTCAATTACACTCAGGATATTCGTGTCCATGTACAAAACTTGACAGCGTCTCAGTTTGGAATATTTTTGCGTCCTAACTAATCTGTGTAGGCCTACCGACACCTATTAAATGTTCTCGCGCCTGTTTTTTCTTTCTGCGTCGCTACTTGATTTAGCGACTCTAATATATCGATGTTCCGACACAGATAAACTAAATTCTAGTAGTGGTTCCTTTTCTGGGTACTTTGGTGCTTCCATGACGACTGATATGATCTCGTCGAGAGAACTGTAGAGAAATATCACTTGGTCTATCAACTACTCGCGGCTAAATTAGTTGGGTCTGAGTTGCCCTTCAAGCAAGAAGATTTATATATAACTGGAGAAAAGACAATCTTAAGAACAGTCTATTCTTAAAGAGAAATGAACTGCAAATTAGTCAACTAAAATTTTGACATAACATCTCATCTTACTTAAAAACAGCTTTGGCCGTTTACTTTAACCTGATCGAATAAGACGGGGGTATGGCTAAGATTTTATTTTTTAGTTGGACGGATATAGGTATGGATAAACAATAATTTTTGTTAACTTATCGGGTATGAATATGAGTTTCGTATCTATTATCTAAAGGGTAAAAATTTACAAATATATATGTATATATATATATATATATATATATATGTTATTAGTATATTTTGAAAGATATGGTATTAGTTTCAATCTTCGTCAAAATTTATTTATGTTAATGAAAAAAAATTAATTTACACTCTATTATCTTATATAATTAGTTATTTAATTTTTTTGAATGTCAGTTGTATGAGAATAAACTGCATGATTTTTATTATATCTTAAAGTATTATCTAAATGATTTTTATTATGTCAAAAGTATTTATTTGTTGTCATTTATTTTTCCACACTATATATTTTTTATTAAACTAGCACAAAAAATATCCTCATATGTGGGCAAATAAAGAAACAAAACAATGTTATTCAATAAAAATATGTTTCACAATCTATGAGCAATATGTTGTTCAATTTGTTTTTTTATTAGATAAAAAATCAAAACATATTATTGTTTGTTTAGCGATTCATATCCAACTACAGACCAAATCGATCGGACGGCACAAACAGGTGAATACATGCTAGATCCGTACATTTATAAGTAGTAGAGATTAATATATTATTATTATTATCCATCATGTACTATTATACTATTCTTACCTTACCCTTAATTTTTATGAAAAATTAAGATAGTATACAGGTAAAGTCATTTTTAATGAATACATATAAGATATAGGCTGTAAAGAAAATTTAACGAGCACGGATATGAAATACTTTCTACCATAACCGTTAAAAAGGCAAAGTGTATGATCGATTGCAAGTTTGCAACATGTATATAATACCAAAAAAAAGAAAATTAAAAAAATATATATTGAAACCGAGCTGACGTGATTGTTTTGACTTAGGTCACTTTTCTGTATGATACTAGCTCCTTGCTTAGATTAAATCAAATGTCACCGTAACTTAGAAAGCCTCAAATTGGCCGCGAGATGATCCATATATAATGATAAACCAAGGTAATATTAGCGGATAACTGCCGTTACTAGAGAGATTACAAGTGCTTCATTGGTTGGCGCCGGTCCAATTAATTAAATCACATATAAATTCTCCCAACAAATTATTTCTGATAAAATGTTCAAACAAGTAGAGATTTAAGGAACTCTTCTGTTTCTGTATGTTAAAATTTGCAACAACAATAAACAAGAAGAGTGTAGCTGCTACTAAGTTTTCGAAAATAAATGAATAAATAAATTAAACTTGAAGAGATAATCCTCAGATGCTATATACATTGGAAGTAAGTGGGCAATAATTAAAATGACGTATGTATTTTTTTTAGTTTTCCTGTTCTTTGTTTATATTTTTTTTCTTCTGTCTGTGGGACCGTAGCATAAGAACTGATCAGTTGGCAATCTTATTTTAAGTATATGCTGATACATAATAAGCTGGCATATATATGACAACTTACCTAACTCCACCAGATCCGAAATTAATTAATATAAAAATTTAGACACAAAAAATTTTAATATACGGAATTATTATTTTTTTTTAATAAGAAGAAAGTTTCAACGCGTTTTAGAAGAGCGTTTAGCAATTTCCCTCCGTACGCGTTTATAAAACGCGCTCCAGGGCTCCGAACGCGTTTTATAAACGCGTACGAAGGAGAGATAAGTTCGCCTCTTCAGTTACGCCTTTTGAGGAGCTGACACCTTCGTACGCGTTTATAAAACGCGTTCGGAGCCCTGGAGCGCGTTTTATAAACGCGTAAGAAGGTGGTAATTTTTCGAAAACGAGTTCTGACCGTTTTTTTTTCTTTCTTCGTCGCTTCAGTCAGTCCAGAGAAGAGAAAAAGAAAAAAAGAGAGAAGAGAAGAGAAGGGAGAAGAGAGAAGAGAAGGAAGAAGAGAAGAAGAGAAAGAAACTTGCAGCCGGAGAAAGAGAGAAGAGAAGGGAGAAAAGAGGTTGCGGCCGTCGAAAGAGAAGAGGAGGCCGGAGGTGGTTGCCGTGCGAAGAGAAGAGGACTTCGAAAGACAACGTACGCCGATATCGAGGTTTTGATTTTGCATTTACTGAAAATTATGGATATTATTGAAATTGTGGAAATTAGTGGATTATTATTGTGGATTATTATTGAAATTGTGGTAATTATTAGTAAAATTTGTGGATATAATATTGTGGAAATTAGTGGTAATTATTAGTAAAATTTGTGGATTATTACTGAAATTGTGGTAATTATTAGTAAAATTTGTGAATATAATTGGACATTTTAGTAAAATGTTCATGGAATTTGTATGGAAATTTGTATGGAATTTGTATGGAAATTGGACATTTTAATAAAGTGAGTACACAATTTTAGTAACGTAAATTGTATGGAATTATTGGAAATATTATTGGACATTTTAGTAAAATGTTCATGGAATTTTTACGGAATTTAGTGGAATTTCTATGGAAATTGTGTAGGAATTTATTGTCAAATTAGTGAAAAATTTGTATGGAATTTACTGTAATCTGTATGCAAATTGAATGGAAATTAGTCGAAATTTTAGTAAATTGTATGGAATTAGTGGAAATTGTTATGCAAAAGTAATTATTGTAAAAATGTCAATTACATAGAAAAATAATTTTGGTTTTGTTCGTTTTTGTCCAATTAGCTAAAAAAATATTAAATTCATTGTTGTTTTCAATTGTTGTTCTTATATTATTTGAATCAGATGAGTTCAGCAGAAGATGAGGCTGGTCCTTCTGGTACTTCACCACCTCCCACCGAAGCACCCCCCACCGAAGCACCCTCCACCCAGCCTCGCCCAAAAAGACGTAGGCGTCGCGCAGCCCGTCCGAGCGCCCAAAATGTCAATCCACCTGTGCAACCGGCCAACGTAGAAAATCAACAGGTTTTGTTTGTTACGGATAACAAGCATCTCGTTGGTTTGTCTTTTGAGGAGGTAATAGATTGTTTTATGTTAATTTAGATTCTTTTGCTTTAATAATTTAGATTTCTTAATAGACTTATAAATTGTATTAAATGGTTATTATAAATTGTATTAACAAATTAATTGAAAATGAGGTTTATTGTAAATGGTTATTATAAATTGTATTAACAAATTAGTTGAAATTGAGGTTTATTGTAAATTTTTAGATTAACAAATTAATTGTATTTATTTTAAATGCTTGTAAATGCTTATAAATTGTATTATAAATTGTATTATAAATTGTAAATGCTTATGTTTTGTGTTAATGCAGCGTGAAACACATTTGGAGACGAGATCGCACAAGCGAACGATTAAGGTGGACGATCGGATTGAGGGTAGGCTGATCAAATTGGGGCTCAGTCACATTACGAAGGTGAAGCATGTCAACGTCGACATGCCATTACTGAAGGCAATGGTCGAGTTTTGGCGTCCGGAGACGCATACTTTTCATTTTCCCGTTGGAGAGATGATCGTTACTTTACAGGTAATTTATTTAAACTTGATATTAAATTTTTTTAATATAATTTTCGTATTAATTTTCACAATTAATTGTAACATAAAATTTTGACTTAACATGACACGAATTTAATGTCACATTTATTTAAACTTTATATTTAAAATTCAAATTTGAATATTAATTTTCATAATATTAACATGACACGAATTGCAATATTAACATGACACGAATTGCAATATTAACATGACACGAATTTAACGTATTTTGTAATTGTTACCAGGATGTTGCCTTCTTATATGGTTTGCGCTCGACGGGCATTCCAGTTAGGTCGAATACGAGAGGGTCCTGGGAGGAAAAGATTCGTGCAAATCTTTATCCTCATGAAGATTTGGGAGACTGGCACAGAGAAAGGAGTAGCAGGGAGTAAGTGAAAAAAATAAAGTGCAATATTGATTTTTGCTATTCAATATTTGCATTGCTTACTTGTATTGATTATTTTAAATTTGTACAATGCAGGGACGATGTTGTTGTGGACAACAACATCAAGTTGAAATGGTTGCGGCAAAATTGCGGTGTGGCGCCACAGGCAGGTGCTACTGATGAGGAGTTAGACCGATACACGAGTGCAGTTGCTCTAGAGTTATTTGGGACGTTGATGTTTCCAGATATTTCTCAGAATTCCGTCACAGCATACTATTTGGAGCTTGTATCGGTATAATTTTCTTAACTTAAATAATTTTTTATTTGTTTACCAGCAATTTAATTTTATTATTTAAAAAAAATAGAGCACAATTAACCAGCAATTTAATTTTATTATTTTAAAAAAATATAAATTATTATAGCAAGACTAATATTATTATAGCAAAATTATTTGCATGGTTATTATTGTTTTCAATGTTCTCGAATTGAGTTTGAATGCGTTGTTTAATTTAAATGCAGGGCAATTTGAATGAAGTTCCGGACTTCAATTAGGGAGGTGCCACGCTTGCTTGTCTATATCGTGCTCTGGACCGTACCTCCATGCGTTTCAAGGTTGTGACGGGACCTTGGATACTACTATTATTTTGGGCATGGTCATACCTCCCTGTTTGTCGCCCAGAGGTTGCTCGTATCGGTGGATTAGGACAACCTAACCTAGATTCATGTGTGCCGTTTGGCAGGTAATAACTTATAATAATTTTTCAATAATTTTATGCAAATTACAACACATCAATCCTAACCTTCAAAATTATCAGGAAATGGGGCGAAACTCGGTCTTTCTCACGGAGCCAGCACCGCGGGGCAGTGGAGAACGCACGGGATTACCTAGCCGTGTTGAACGTTAAAGACGTCAACTGGTTTCCGTACGTTTTAGACAGGGCTGTCATGCCACGGGTAGCACAGCAGGGTTCCATAGCGGAGCATGTTCGGTTGCCGCTGATTTTTTACCACATTGTTGCCTACTACTACCCCGACCGTTGTAGGCATCAGTTTGGACTGTACCAGTTTACTCCTCCTCCACTACATGTGGTACGTTTGCTATATTTTTCCGATTTATCATACGATCAACTTCAATTTAATTAGAGTAAAGAACTAACGTGTTTATTTTAACAGAGTTGGGACGTGACACAGAACCTGCTGGTTTTCCAGCACGGTACCTATCGAGATCGCCCAGATTTTGCTACCATTTTTGCGAGTGCACATGCTGAGTGGACTGACGAGGCATTACAGGCACGCCAGCTGGAGACTCGATCCTGGAGTGCTACTGATACGCTGCGGTACTTCCGATGGTTTTGGCGATACGGTGCCTCCGAGAGACCCACGCCACGAGAGGATGCCGAGGCACGTCTCCAGCGCACTCAGCAGCTGCCTCTTGCTCAGAGGCAGTACACAAACATGGGGTCCAGACTTCGCAATACGGTACATCTTAATTTTTTAAATATGGAATGTATGATTGGTAAATGGAATTGTGCAATATGTCATTATTCTCGTAAATTGCAGGGCAACTCTGCGCTGAAGAATGCACTTCATGCATTGGGACTGGTTGTGAAGAAGGGGTGCAGAAGGGTGGGAAAGGCAATTCTCGCCAACTGTCGTTCGCAGTTGCATGATGCTTCCATCCCTCTAAGGTAATTTTAAATAATTTAATTTTTTTATTGTGTTTTTGTATTTTAAATTCAATAATTTATAAATTACAGGTTGGAGGATTTGTTGGAGCAGCGAGGACTTCCAACAAATATTGAGGACATACCAGATTCTGGGGACGAGTCTTCTTCTGTACGTCCGACTGTACCCACAGACCTTCAGGCGGAGGATCTGATGCATGCGGTTAGTATTCGTTCATATGCAAGTTTCAATTTTAGATACTAATTTATTTATATTGACATTGTTTTTTTTAATATTATAGGATGGTCGACTGAATACCGGGCGATTAGATGATATTTTAGGACCACGCACGTTCTTTCCTACTCAGTTTCCAGCCTCAGGTCCTACTCCATCCATGCATAGTGCATCAGCATCGACCTCGCAGTTTGCTGGCATTTCTCAGGATCCCACTGGCATTTTCCAGCCTCAGGATCCTCCACCGTACTCCTTGCACCATTTGGTATGCCTTCCTCTTTTCCTGCATTTACTGTTCCTCCATTTACTGTTCCGTCAGTGCCTACGTCTTCTTCTATTCCATCATTTGGCACTCCGTTGGGTAGTATGGGAGGGACAGACTCGTTCAGCACATTACTGCGGACGGCCGGAGATGAGGAGGGTGATTATGTCCCTATAGCGACTCCTCAGGAGGCTGGGCAGCCTGTTGAGTTTGGGCCCATACAGCAGGAGGCTAAGCAGGACCAGCAGGAGGACCGCCAGGAGGAGGACGATAACAAGAGCGACAAATTGCCTCGTATTCTCCGTTTTCTGGTTGATTTCTATTGGCAGGGTAATGGTAGAAAGTTGGCCAATACTCAATGCGGGTTGCTCTTCGATAGTTTGGAACATCATTATTTGAGTTAGAGCTATTTCCTTTGTCCATTGTACTGAAGGTTTTAACAAGAAGGAGGTAGTGGGTGTTTGTGCATTCTAATTCAACAATGGCTGCTTTTATAAATAATTTCAGTAGTTCAAAGATGACATTGTAAAATCAAATCTTGTCATGTCTTTTGCAGTCTTTATCAGAGCATGCTTGTACTTTTTTTTCTAAAAATTAAATAATACACCTTCGAACGCGTTTATAAAGTGCGCTCCAGGGCTCCGAACGCGTTTTATAAACGCGTACGAAGCTCTGACAAACGAGAGAAAAGTGGACAGCATCTCTCCTTCGTACGCGTTTATAAAACGCGTTCGGAGCCCTGGAGCGTGTTTTATAAACGCGTACGAAGGGGAATTGCTAAATCCTCTTCTAAAACGCATTGGAACTTTCTTCTTATTAAAAAAAATAATAATTCTGTATATTAAAATTTTTTGTGTCTAAATTTTTATATTAATTTATTTCGGCCACCAGATCAAGCGGTCAAGATTAATAATCATATATTCCTTATTTTAGTATTTTACGCCCTTTAAATTTGACAAAAAATTCATCTCAAGATTAATAATCATATATTCCTTCTCCGAAGGACAACCCTTAGCGTATGGATCGTGATTTAGCATTTGTGGTTTTATCGGTGATAAAATAGTTGATAAACAACAGTATCGGCATTTTGAATTTCAACATTTATATTTAGTTTCATATTTATAACACAACAACGAAGACATATCAAATTTCTTAACAATTAACAAAATAAAATGACTTTATAAACTATTAAAATTTAAATGTACACTTTAAAGATTTTCTAATCACCTCAAAGATGGGTTTATGCATATCTAAGCCGAATGACATTTTTTAAATTTTTTTAATAAAATGACATTTTGAAATTGCAGTGGTCAATAGGTCATTGCTTTACATTTCACATTACTCATTCACTCTCATTTTTATTTTAAAATGATCAAATTGCCCTCTCCTCTAACCCCTTGATTTATCAGACTTGCGCAGATGGGTAAGGTATTTTAGTCATTTAAAAAAAAAATGGGGGAGTGAATGAGTAAGTGGGGCGTGTCGTGAACAATTCCCATGACCAACATTACCTTGTTTTAATTGCAAAGAAAGTGCCCGCTTGGACCGCTTGTTCACTGAGCAATTTTCTCAGAGCATTGTGTAGCGACCACTCAAACATTTAGTTTCCTCTGATGTTCTACTAAATAGAAACAGATTTGATTTTATGTGATCTGTATTATCCCACTTATTACCGTCTACAAAACTCAAATAACAGCGAGACCTATTTATTTATAAATAAATTATTCGGATTAATGTATGCATATATAACCCACAATTCCTTAAGAAGCATTGTTATAAACAAATGAAAACGGAATATTCATGCAGTCACATAGTATCTTTATTTACTCACCTAACTGGAACATTTTGTTCCCATGATTACATTAATTAACATGCAAATGTTGCCTATATCGACTACAAATAAGTGTGTATATATATTGTGATATTGTCATAATGTATTAATGCTTATATCGATATTTATACATTTCTCCCCAGTTTACAGAATAATACTACTAACTTGGTCAACTTAATAATCCCCACAATTAACAGGTCCCAACTCCCAAGCTAGCCTCATCAAACCTTCCAATTTCTGTTCCTCAGTTAGCAACATTGGCAAATTCCAATAAGATTTCAAATACAAATAAAAAGTACTAATTATTAGAAACAGTAAAAGAATACATACATACAAGGTTTTCAATCAAAAATAAAAATAAAAGTAAAGAAAATTAACACTGCAAAATTTCAAGACCAAACTTCACTGCTCGCTGCACCTTTTGCCACACCTCTCTGGTTCATCAACTCGCGCACCTCATAAGCTCCATCCCATTTACCAGCATCAGCAAGACTATGAGAAAACGCCATATATGACCCCGGTCTTTTATTTTTACTCAACTCGAAAACCTCTCCGGCAGCTAATTTCGCCATCTCCACATTACCATGCATCCTACATGCACTAAGTAAGGCTGCCCATACATCAACACTAGGCTTCATTTTCATCCCTTTAATGAGCTCGTAAGCTTCCCCTAGTAACCCCCTTCTACCAAACATGTCTACCATGCATGCATAATGCTCCATTTGGGGCTTTAGCAAATATATTCTCTCCATGTTTTGAAAAATTTTGCGGCCTTCTGATACTAGACCGTTGTGACTACAAGTAGATAAAACAGTTAACAATGTAGCGTGGTTTGGCTGCACGTGCACAACACTAGTCTTTTCATCGAACAGTTTAAGGGCATCATACGGGAGCCCATTCCGGCCATATCCATCTATCATTGATGTCCACGAAATTACATTTTTGTGTCTCATTTCGTCAAATATTTTCCTTGCTTCCTCTATACACCCACACTTGGAGTAGAAATTTATGAGTGCACTTGCAGCTTTCACTTGGGAAAATAATTTCTCCTTAATAATTTGGCAATGCACTTGGGATCCAAAATCCAAATCTGACAAGAGAGAACAAGCTCCTAAAACACTAACAAAACTTGAAATATTTGGTTGGAAACCTAGCTTCTGCATGCCTTTGTATGTTTTTAGTGAACTAACGGCTGTTTCTGTGGCCTTGCTATACCCTGCAATCATGGCATTATAAACAACTATATCTTTCTCTGATATTTCATTAAAAACCACTTGTGCATGTTCATACAACCCTTCATTGAAATACCCCACAATCAGTGAAGTAGCAAACACTACAGTCCTGTTCGACATTGTATTGAACAGTAACTGTGCATAATTTAATTTACCAAGCTTCACATAGGAGTCAATTAATGCTGAAAGAAGTACGTCCTCTGGCTCAAAATGATATTTTACCATGTGCGCATGCACTTGTCGTGTGAAATTTAACAAAGACAGCATACTTGATATTTTCAAAACCATCGATAATGTGAACTTGTCTAGCCTATGGTTAGAAAATGTAAGCCTCCTGACAAGTTCTAACGGTTCTTTAATTAGACCATGCTTTAAATATCCAGAGATTAGATAACTGAAAGCTGCAATAGTTGGCTCCGGCATTTTATCGAGCACCTTATGAGCATTGTACAGGGAACCCGATTTTATGTGAAGAAGTAACAGCTTGATACATATAGTGGTGGTGGGTTTCAATCCGGATTTCACAATCTGAGAATGGATGGTTTGTGCTGATTTCGGGGAATTTGAATCAATGTAGTTTTGAAGAACTGAAGGAAGGAGAGTATCACTAAGGTAGTAATTGGGATGGTTTGGTTTTGTCAGAGAAGACAAAGAACAATGCCTCAATTGAATAATCCGTGCCATGTCACATGTTTCTTCTCTCCTTTTCGGGATTTATACTTTGGTGTGATTTGCAGCAGCTTGAATTATTTTTTTTGGATTACAAAATACAAACTCTGTAATCTGTACGCTGCTTGGCATTGAATTTGGGAATTACTTACATCAATCAGAGTCTTAAGCAATCAAGCAATTAGAGCCCTCTCGCTCTAACCCTCACTCTCACCCTCGCGATTTTAATCTCCTTCCTTCCGATCGCTATGCTCCCTCTCATTCAAACAGATCGCCTCCTCTCACGTGGCTCCCCTCACGCGTTCATCTCCTCCGTGTCTCCTCTCACGCGCCTCCCTTTCCGCCTCCCTCTCCTCCGCGCCACCCCTCACCCCTCCATCTCCTCCGCGCCTCCTCTCACGCGCCTCCCTTCACGCCTCACTCTTCTCCGCTCCTCCCCTCACGCGCCTCCTCTCCGTCACCATTGAGATCTCTCCCTATCTCCCCATCTCTTCTCTCTTCCTCTTCATCTCACCCTATCTCGCCATCCCTTCTCTGGGTGAGAAGAGAAAAGATCTGGTTCTCTTACTATACGGGAGTAAATAAAAAAGTACAGGGAAGTAACTAAAATAATGCGAGGGAGTAAGTAATAAATTTTTGTGTACTTTTTATTAGGGAGTAATTAAACACTATGAGGGGAGAAAATAAAAAAGTACTTGGGAGTAACTAAATGACTATAAGGAAGTAAAATAATAAATATAAGAGAGTATCTAATACATATAAGGGAGTAAATAATATTCAAATTTAATTCTGCTATTGTTTGGGAGTAACTAAATAACTATCAGGGAGTAAATAATGAGTATAACGGAGTAAATAATATTCAGATCTGATTCTGCTATTGTTTGGAAGTAACTAAATGACTATAAGGGAGTATCTAATACATGTAAGGGAGTAAATAAAAAAGTATAGGGAAGTAACTAAAATAATACGAGGGAGTAAGTAATAAATCTTTGTGTATTTTTTATTAGGGAGTAATTAAACACTATGAGGGGAGAAAATAAAAAAGTACTTGGGAGTAACTAAATGACTATAAGGAAGTAAAATAATAAATATAAGAGAGTATCTAATACATATAAGGGAGTAAATAATATTCAAATTTAATTCTGCTATTGTTTGGGAGTAACTAAATAACTATCAGGGAGTAAATAATGAGTATAACGGAGTAAATAATATTCAGATCTGATTCTGCTATTGTTTGGAAGTAACTAAATGACTATAAGGGAGTATCTAATACATGTAAGGGAGTAAATAAAAAAGTATAGGGAAGTAACTAAAATAATACGAGGGAGTAAGTAATAAATCTTTGTGTATTTTTTATTAGGGAGTAATTAAACACTATGAGGGGAGAAAATAAAAAAGTACTTGGGAGTAACTAAATGACTATAAGGAAGTAAAATAATGAGTATAAGGGAGTATCTAACACATATAAGGGAGTAAATAATATTCAAATCTAATTCTGCTATTGTTTGGGAGTAACTAAATAACTATCAGGGAGTAAATAATGAGTATAACGGAGTAAATAATATTCAGATCTGATTCTGCTATTGTTTGGAAGTAACTAAATGACTATAAGGAAGTATCTAATACATGTAAGGGAGTAAATAAAAAAGTATAGGGAAGTAACTAAAATAATACGAGGGAGTAAGTAATAAATCTTTGTGTATTTTTTATTAGGGAGTAATTAAACACTATGAGGGGAGAAAATAAAAAAGTACTTGGGAGTAACTAAATGACTATAAGGAAGTAAAATAATGAGTATAAGGGAGTATCTAACACATATAAGGGAGTAAATAATATTCAAATCTAATTCTGCTATTGTTTGGGAGTAACTAAATAACTATCAGGGAGTAAATAATGAGTATAACGGAGTAAATAATATTCAGATCTGATTCTGCTATTGTTTGGAAGTAACTAAATGACTATAAGGAAGTATCTAATACATGTAAGGGAGTAAATAATATTCAGATCTGATTTAATTACATGTAAGGGAGTAAATTATTAAGTATAAGGGAGTAACTAAATAATACGAATGAAGTAACTAATACAAGATCAAATATGTATAGACAGAGGCACTAGGGTAGGGAGGTGCTAGGGGACAGAGGTGGGGCTGGAGAGAGGCGCGAGGAGAGGAAGCGTGAGGGGACAGAGAGGCGAGAGGGGAGGGGTGCGCTCGTAGCGCGACGGGACAGAGATGCAGGAGGCGCGAGGTGCGAGGGACGCGAGATGCAGGAGGCGCGCGAGAACAGAGGAAGGGTGAGTGGAAGGGAGGCGCGTGGGAACGGAGGGGAAGCGCATGGGAACAGAGGGGAGGTGAGCGGAGGGAAGGCGCGTGAGGTGAGCGGAGGGGAGGTGAGCGGAGGGAAGGTGCGTGAGAACAGATGGGAGCGAGTCGGAGAAGAGCGCCAGACTTTCCGTTTTTAGCAACGCATCCTTTCTATTTTTAGATCTGATTGCGTGATTGCTTGACGCGTTGATTGCACTTATCAGCTCTGATTGAATTTTGACGCAATGACGCCTACAAAATGGGCTTGATCTAATGGGCCTAGGTTCAATTATTGGGCCTAGTCTTTAATAAAAAATAATTAAAAAATAAATGTATGGCCTCCTTTCACCCATGGATTAATGACAGTAGAAAATTGATTACTGTCATTTACAGTTTTGCCATCACTTATCATCGCTAAACAGAAAATAAACATATAAAATAGACAAGGTGAACATATATAATGATTAAAGTAAACATATACAAATAAATAAGTTCAATGAAAATATACATATAAAAATCTAAAAAGAGACAACAACACTTATTTGTTTGTAAATGTTCACTTTAATCGTGTATATGTTTATTTTATCTATTTTATGTGTTCAATTTGTGTTTAGCAATAGTAAGATATGGCAAAATTGTAGATGACAGTTTTCATTTCAGACGATAGTACGTTAGTCTCTCCTCTTCCGACTCAATCAGGTACAGTGTAGAGATTTACCTGTATATTTTACAATTATTTTTGTCAAAATTGAAAACATCTTTGGGAGGACATGTGTGTGCATAAATTGTGCCTAAGATTTATCTAAAAAAAAAATGATGTCAAGAATTTTATGCCAAAAGGAAGTATGAATAGAGATGAGGGGGACAAAATGTGATGTGGCACTGAAAAGGGTAGCATAGAATAATAATGGTGTTATCTGCATGGGAGAAAGGCGTGGAGGACATACAAGATCTTGCACTCATATCATATGCTATCTCCTCTAAATTAACTGTGCATTAAATTGACTACACAGCTTCAAAATTCCCTACATCTACATTCAACAATAATAATTAAATGGCAGTGCTACAATACAACTCATACCATTACCACTATCACCTCTCTCTCTCTCCAATCGTCATGTATTATTCTCAGCGTGCAGAAGTAAACTTTTTTTAACTTTTGACTGATATAACCTGTCTGCCAGATTTTCACTCTGCCATGACATTACTTGTTAAAAATAGTTTAAGATCCACATGGTGCAGATCATATCTGTCTCGTACAGTTGTAAAAACTGTGCTGTTTTGTTTATATAATTACTATGAACATTACCATGAATTTACATATCAAAATAGTGGATTGGATTTCAAACTTTCTAAATTTGAACCTAAAAATTCCTAGTATTCAAAAAAAAAATTATAATTAAGATATTGTACCAGAAACACTGCCATCACCAAAATCACATAATTTCTGTCCATGAAATGAAATTATAAGCATGTTTTATTTCCCTCTCTCAAACAACAAGCTAATTTCTAATTTGAGGGAAGCTGTATTTTTAGGGACTACTACTACTAGGGACCAGACCAACTATATGTTAATAAAAGACATAAATTTATTAAAAATTATAAGAGAGGGAGAGAAAGAAAAGCCGAAAAGGAGCACTAGTTGTGGGCATCCCAATGAGAGGAGATGGAAAACTAGAAGAATGCATTAGCATAGCCAGGCTTTTATTTTTTGTCTTAGAGGCCACATTTGGCTTTGCCTTTAAACCTTTCTCTTGCATCTATGCATATATAAATGCATGCAGAGAGAGAAAATTTCATTAAAAAATGTGCTGAATTTTCTTTTTTGTTTTTTACTCTTTTCACCCTTTGTTATTTCTCCTTGTTTCACAAAATGTATACGTCTTTGATTGTTTTAAAAAAAATTAATAAATTAAAACAAGAACGAATTATATGTAAGTTGGCCTCAAGCCCTGAATCCTTTTTTAGATGCAAAATCAAGGAAGAAGATGGTGCGCCCCATCTATATTCCCTTTTTAATCTTACTTGTACTCTAATTTTAAATTGAAAACATAATACTTCTAGCCGGCCGATCGATATTCAAAATTCATAATTAGTGAAAAGACTTTTCAAGTTGAGTTACGGTAAATTATCACTCTCTTTTGGGAATTTTTTTTGGAACAAATATGACATGCTATAAGAATGATGATTTCAACTTTCAAAGGGACCATCACAGAACCACATTCATGACTTGGTATACGAATTATGACAGTGTACATATCAACTTATTCAGGATCCAATAAAAAAGCGAGACAAAAATTATTAAATTTTGAAAAGATAAGGGGCAAGACCCTTATTTTTGTGTCAAAAAATCTATTAAATTCATTGTTATTAAGGGTGCGTTTGGATAGATGTGGGAAGAAGGGAAGAAGAGAAGAAGTGAGAAGAAGTATTGGGAAGTGTGTAACTTTGTGAAGAGTTTGGATTGTTTATAATTTTTTTTTGGCCTTCTTCCTTCTTCCTTCTTCCTTCTTCCTTCTTCCAACCCCATCCAAACAAAGGCTAAAAGAAGTTTTCCTTCACAATATAAATATTAGGGGTGAAAATGGTCACCGTTTCGACCGTCCTTTCGTTTCGTTTCGTTTGAAACGAAACGAAACGGTTAAGGCTTTTTGTTGCGTTTTATAAACGAAACGGTTAACGAAAGCTTAGAACAATTTCGTCCATGTGTATTTTCGTGATTTCGACCGTTTCGTCCAAAACGAAACGGTTAACGCAAATGGGTGATCAATTTCGTTTTAAAATGAAACGGTTAACGAAATCGACCGTTTTCGTGGTCGTTTTAGACGTTATGCAGCCATAATAAATATCCATCAATTGGGTTTGTTTAGCAACAATTTGCATCTTTTGCTTTGTAAAAGGAGAAATAGCAAAGTCAGAACCCATGTGACTTAACCCAAGAACAAATCCAAAAAGTAGAACAAAAAGGCCTTTGGAAGATTCTATGGGCCTTTCGTATTGGCCCTTTGGGACTTTAGCTAATAATACCTGTACTTAACATTAGAGGTTAATTATTCAGAATCTATAGCACTTAAAAGTTAAAAAAGATTTTATCCTGGGTTTGAGGTGGAAAAGAACTTAATCAGAGTTTTGGCAGCGCATTATAACAAGGACAGCTGCTGATTAGGCTTTATTGTTTTACAAACCACTTCTATAATAATAAATAATAACAATTTGCATCATAACAGGGTTTGAGTTTTGGATATCTCAAGTCATGAATATTTTTTCATGTTAGCTACTTATTTTGTGTACATTTGTTTACCAAATAATTAACAAGAAACTAGTTAAGCTGAAGTATCAGATCTCACACTGCTCAAATGGGAAAACACAGCTATGCAACCTACATTTTATTCTGACCAAAACATGTTAGTCCACAATTTAATTTTGTGAAAAATGAATTACCAAATCAATTATTTAGTCATATGAGAACAACTCATTTGATACTATTACTGTAATAGCAGATCTCAACCCTAATTGGTCACAATAAAATTAGGTACACAATACTCATTTTTGCGTTTGTGTGTGTGTGTGTGTGTGTGTTTATGTGTGTGTGCGCAATTTTCACAAGAGTATGGCCTTTGGCTCTTGTCTTCTTTTATAGTTCATTTGTACCAAATTTATTGTCATTTGGTACAAATTATTATCCATTGTTCACCTCGTGCCTTGGACTAAATGCCAACATTTTCATCTTTGTTGGCTATCAGAAGTGGCAAAGCCAGTGCAATTACTTTCTTTGTCGTAGCATTTTATATGGATATCTTTTCTGGAATCAGTGTCCGTATTTCTGTGATTTTGCAGGTTTGTCCCTTCGATTTTCTATAATACCAATTGTAATAGGAACCGGAGATTTTATTATCAATCATTGCGATCAAATGACATGTTTTTGGGGCATTTGGGGCAAACCAAATTGTGGACTTTGAAACCCTCCTCTTTATTTAATTTACATATAGCTCAGAAGATAATTTGACTAGTCATATTAATATCTGGATCTATTTCAGATGGAATGGAGGTCCCTCATGTTCCTTCTTGTTAGTTGTAGACTTGTAGGCAAGGCATTAATTTGCTATGGGACTCATTTGAATACAACCAAAGATTATACGTCTCCTATATAAGAATCACATATGCTCTATAGGTTATGATATGTTCCAAGAGCAAAGTTTCGATGCCACATTTTATTTTTTTATTTTAAATTTTAAAATTTAATTGTCCGATCCAAACCGTTGATATTGTTTACTTTTACGATGGATGCATTATTCTAAAATTTCATATTTTTTGGAGTTCATTTGATGCATGATCAAAAGATCAAAATATGAACATATTAGAATTAATCTATCACGGTTAACTATATTCCTTCGTTTTTCAACCTCTTGATCGAGTATCAAATGAACTATAAAAAGTATATTTTTTTTTAATAATACATCCATCGTAAATATAAAAGTGTGGCACCACAAAAGTGTGGCACCGAAACCTTGCTCATGTTCCAAACTTAACTATCTTTTAAGATCGATTAGTCTGCCCCTTAAACCTACTAAAAAACCATTAAGTCTAACTAGTATACTGTCAAAAGTTACTAATTATAAAACAATTAATCAAGATCAATTAATCAGTTCAGGTCGCAGGTTCGAAACCCGACTGGAGGATCTTTCATAGATATTTAATTTAAAAATAAATTGGATGACTTAGACCTCCAATTTATCTTGAAAAAAGATCAATTAATCGGTTCAAAAATTATAGTTAAGAGGTGAAATTGCTGAGCTGATAATCACGTTTAATGATAAATTTATTCCTAAAATAATATAAAAAATTGTTTGCTATTTTTATTTTTTTTTATTCTAAACGGATTAATGTTTTATCATATATTATTGTAACCATATAATTTACAATATAAATTAATGGTCGTACACTGATAAAAGAGAAGGATACGTTTCTGATGTAATTTGACACGAGAGTACAATGCAAAAGAAAAGGTACCAAGTCAACAAAAATAATTAATTAAAAAGAAAAGCAAAGGAGACATGAAAGGCAAAGCGGAGGTAGAGCCGTAGAGGGAAGGATCATGACAAAGGAAAGTGTCTCCCAGTGTGACATGGCAGTGCGCCAGTGCTTGCTTCCATCTCTATTTCTCTCTCTTTTACAAGGAACCAGAGAGAGCAGTGATCCATCGCAGACTGGGTTCAGTGACTGAGTGGATTCAGTAACAAGGAAACAAAACAAATGGTGCAGCTACAATTCATTGATAACTTGATACATTTGCATATGTATCAGTTCCAACTCTTCCATCTGCATCTCTCCATAACACTGTTAATGTTCTGTGCCATTCCATGTGCCTTTGAGCGTTTCTATGGTCCTTGCCAATTAAAATGGTTATTGTGTTGTCTAGTCGCTGCAAGTTTATTCTCAGACCGTCAAGTTCAACTATTGGTGGTTGAACTGTGTGAAATTTTACTCTTAACTAATTCATCATCTGGACAACATATATTAAGTCAAATCAATATATAATGTTTGTAAATAGTGATAAGTTGCTAAAAAAAAAAATTGATCGAAATGAACGTGTTTGATCTCATTTGGTGAGAATCTACAATAATTGGATCCAAGGAAATCCCGAGAAATCAATTCAAATGAAATGAAATCCCCATAAAAACATTTTGATCAAAGTCTATATGTGTAGGAAAAAACAAAGAAAAAGTCAAGGATAAAATGGCATGTTTGGATGTACGAGAATAAAAACATTTTAGTACAAATTATGTAAACTATTAAAATAAATTCAGATTAAAATTTATTTCGAATTGGAGGCCATAAAAAGTAATAATTTAAATAAAATAATTCTTAATCATTTAGGAATAACATTCTTAATCATAAATATTTATTCTTAAACAAAATTACATGTTGCGCTTGTTCATCAACACTGAATACAATGGCACCATATCATCATATTCGCAAAAAGGAATGAAATATTTAATGCATATATAGCTCGTTTTTATCATATGTGAGGTTAATTAATATTTATTTTGCGCCGAAAAAATAGCTAAGTAAATAATGTTTTATATTGACATCAATCTGGCTTCCCAACAATAAGCCCCCCCCCCCCCCCCGCCAAGTAAAATATTTATCATTGACATTAAGAATTTATATTCGCAATGTAATTTTACTCTATATTAATTAATCACCTCGATCGAACCAAGGTTGGTAGAATCATTCATACAATAATTTTCCTTCTTTCTTGTGAGAAAGCATGCATATAAATAACATTGGCCCATGAAACCTGCCTAAACAAACATGCAATTTGCTAGTTATTTTGACATAAGTTGTGAGAGACTCGCATTTGTTATTTTTGTTTTGTGCTAAAAGATGAGCTCGAAGTTAGCACACAAACATTAGCACACTGGTCGGAGAGAGTACACGAGGTGGTTCAACCCTTTAGAAGTGGATAATTTGCAACTCCAAACTTCCACCCCTACTTGTTATTATATCCAAAAAGATACCTCATGCATTATCATAGAGGAGGATTGAAATATAATTAAGTTTGTGGATCCATCGAAACTTCAAAAGTAATTAATTTAACAATATTCACCGTCATAAAATAACTTGTAGATTTCAAATGTGAAGTAGTATTTGTATACTAAGCCTCCGTTTGGATGCGTTGAGAAGAAGTAGGAAGAAGGAAAGAAAAAAAATTATAAACAATCCAAACTCTTCACAAAGTTACACACTTCCCAATACTTCTTCCCACTTCTTCCCTTCTTCCCTTCTTCCCACACCTATCCAAACGGAGCCTAAGAATAAATTAAAAAAATTGATACAATTTCAACCCCTAGCAAAATAATTTGAAATTTGAATCATTTCATATTTAATGGGTATTAATAAAATCAAATGTACTAAAATTGCATCAATTATAATAAACATCCAGTTCATAAGAGTTCAAGAACATTTGTTTAAATTTTTATACCTTTTAAGTTTAAATTTTTCGGATTGATTTGAAAGTTATTGTCAAGATTGTCAAATTTTAACTTCAACGTACGAATTAAATTAGTAAAATTATTAGTGTAAAAATATAGATTTATTACATAATCAGCCATTATATGGAATTTCTTGGACTAACCAAACTCGATAAACTTAATATTGAAAGAAAAACGTAAATTGGGGATGAATGAAAGTATGAAACATGGTATAAAAAATTTAACGAATAGGAGAGGACTCAACTAGGCTAGTTGATACACAAAATTTTCCTTTTTTTCCCCTTTTTGAATTTGTATTACTCGATTTTTTTTTCTCAATATATTGCTAGCAACTTGGTTGGTATATTATGGAGCATTCATGGAGATGCGATTAAAATTGAGTAAAATGAACATAACGTACTCCAGCAGTTACCCACATTAGATAAAAAGGTGCACAAAGACTAATGCCAATGTTACAAGACCAAGGTTTTGTAAAACATAAACTACTGTACTACCCTAATATACCTTCTGTAGCCTTATATTATCAAAACAAAAGAGGTGGCATTAATGGTCCTCTGGTTTGTTGTGTTTCTTCAATGTTACCTTACACATCCCCCTATTTGCTAACATAAAATTTTAGTATTCATGTTTCGTTTTTGGCTATAAAATATTTGATCATAAGGCAAGTTATGGGCTGTATAAGGTAACAAACTTCTATGTTCCATATTTCACATTTCACTTGGACCGACTTAATAATAAATATGTCAATAAAATATAATATAACAAACAGAGTTTTTTGACTAATTACATTGCAAAAAAAAAAAAAAAAAATTGCCTATAAGTCCACAATTTTCTTTTTCTCCAAAAAGAGATCCCTAAATATGCCTCCTAGCTGTGCGGCAGGAGCTTTTAGGTGGGGACCACTGGGACCGTGCACTGTCCACTTGAAGAAAGAGTGAAGGAAAACTTATGTTTATCCTGGATTTTATAAGTAATTATAACTTCAGCTCGGCATTATAATTATAACTATTAATAAACTTATGTCTATAATTTAAACACACAAATTACTCAATAGTGTTGGCATATATTTAGAGTTTAAGACTTTTTAAAACCACGCTGATATATAAACCTTAGAATTAAATAAAATATTACTTTAATTTAAAAATAGATATCTTATTTTAAAAATAAAATATTTAAATATTTTTTAAAATCAGGGATAAATTTCGAATTTTTTTTCTAGCAGGGGCACACTGGTCATTAAGCAAGTATCTGGTCTTGGATGAGAATATGAAGTTTTGTCGGGGGTACTTTAGTAAATGCGGTTTGAATGGGACTGTTGACCGCTGTCTGGGACTGGGTCCATGAAAAATTAGGACATCGCTGCGACCTGCGAAGTCAAAACGGGATGTGTTGCTTTCAAATAACGGAGTCTAATTTCTCGCGAGTAATTATATTTTATGAGATATTTCGTCTACGTGACGAGGTGACGAATTATTCAATGGATTATTGATACCAACCCACCAATGTTGTCGATGCAAATTATGAAGCCAAATCAAATAAATAAAACAAAAAAAGCCGGTTGCATTTCAAAACTCCATCATTAGGGGCAGAGAAAATTAGCAATCGGGTATTGAGCGATATATAATTTAAAATATATTTACAGACATTTTTAAATTTATACAAAGGTTGACTTATAAATTTTATTTGGATTATAGTATTATATAGATTTGTTCAAAGTACAGTGTTTCAATTTTTTAAAGTCTGTACTGGAGCCAACATCCGTATATCTATGTACTTACAGTACCAAAGAAATAAATAAATAAAAATTAATAAAAGAAGGGTTATCTTTATTTTTTTTCTTTTGAAAAAAGTTTAAATAAAGAGTAATGAGGAAAGTAATGCAATGAATTTTAGGTAATATATGTATTGATAATTGAAAAAATCAACAATAGATAATTTATACTATTACTTGCCACCTCTTGTTCTATATTTTTGTCTTAGCTCTTGCTTGCCAAATCTTGTTCTATATTTTTGTCATAGCTCTTGTACATATACTGTTTTAAATATCGCATATTGCCGACAATATGCAAAATTATCATAGATTAAACCTTTTAATGAGAAATTTTGAACGAAGCTAGAATAATTTGTTAAAGCTCTATGCTAATTTATAATTTTAATTATTTGCACTAGTAATTTATTAGAAATTGTAATTAAAGTGCATATATATAATATTATTTATGTTTTTTTCGAAGCAATAATACTCTTTGATAACTATAAAATGAAAAAAATATTTGACTTCTGATGAAATAATATGATGATAAAATTAGTTATACTCTTTATCTCATATAGGTTTAGTTAAAGACTATAACACAACCAGTATTAAAAATTATATTGGCACATTGTATGTTTTAATTGGATCTTATATCATGTAATTAATTTAAAACAAATTTTTATTAGTTTAGGAATGCGAGTTATTATCATATGACTGTACTATGTGCAAATTACAAATTAATATCAAACTTGCATCCTATTTTTTTTTATTTTCTTCAAATTTCACATGCGTTTGAAAGAAATATTAATTTTCAACAAAACTTTTAATTAATAATGTTATTTCCTTTCATGATGAAGCAATACTAATGATTTTACATCAAATCAAAGTCTTTTTATGATTTTTTTTCAGAAAATTAATTAATAACTGTTAGTAAAACAATTAATATCGCATTATAATTTGTATGAAGCAGAAGCTCATTATTTACTTATGGCATTACATTAAGGAGCAAATAAAAATTGCACATTAAAAAAAATGCCTAAAAAAAATCTACCTTGAGAAAAGAAAGAAAAAAAAAAACTGGAGAGAAGTTGGAGCCCTATATCGACCTTTTCTTTTTTATACTTTTTAAATTCTCGTCCAAGATTCAGAATAAATGAGCGGAACAGTCGCAGAGATTCTCGCCTCCATATGGCAGTGAGAATCCACCTCCTCTGTTATTCAATTCAAAAGAAATGCAGGATTCTATATATTGCTTCTAACTGTCCGATCCAAATCGAACAGTTCATTTACATCAAAGATTTTCTTGATTCACATAGGTAGATTATATCTGAAACGTTCATTTTAGATCGAACGGTGAAGATTGGAAAAGCACATGACTGTTATCAATGAGGAATAACAGCTGATGGGGACCATGACAGCGACGCTTGGTGTTTCCTCCCCGACATACTTACTTCTCTTTTCAGCTTCTATAAGAACTCGGCGTATATCCGTATTGAAAACACCATTATCTCACTAACTCACAAATGCTCCTACAGTTCGTGTACTTAAAATCGCCGTTCACCGTGCACCGCTTCCACGTTGTAACAGAGCAATAAATAATTATGATTACTTCGAAGGGTACCGCCCGTAATCATGCTTTCAGTACTAATAGAAAATCTCATTCGAAGTCCAACCTTCCCATCCCAATCTCCATCTACACCTCGTCCACCCTTAAAACACAAACCTATTACACTGACAGTAGGGCCCAAAGAACGGAAAACCTCTTAACTTAGCTTGATCCAGGTGCAGGAGAAGATTTTATATCTTCTCGTATCGATTAGTTACAAAAAGACCTCTGTGCTTTGTCGAAGGAAAGCCACACTCCTCCGATCATAAGAAGAGGTACTAACGAATTAAGAGAGAGAAGTGGAGTGAAGTTGAAGTCTCTCTTCCTTTTAAACCCAATCCATTCCCTTTCCTCTTCACTCTTCACTCTTCACTCTTCACTCTTCACCTCTCTCTCTCTCTCTCTTTCTACTAACATAAGAAATGGAGTTTGATCTAGAGAATCCCTTCACTTGCTCCGACGAGGAAGAGTCGCCATCGGAGGATGCGTGCGGCGCCGACACATCCGTCTCCGTCAAGTCGCTCTTCGCGGCGGAATCCGATCACTCGCCGATCGCGGGAGATCTCTCCGCTCGTCGCTCGGCCGTTTCTTTCATTCTTCAGGTATTATTAAATGCTCTGATGGATGAGAATATCAGATGATCTCCTGATCTTGTTAGCTCAACTTAAGATGTGAAGGTTTCTGATGAATCTCTGTTTTTGTGATGAATTTAGGCGCAATATAGCTGTGAATTGGATCAGCACATTGCGTATCTAGCGATTAATTACGTCGATCGATTCCTCTCCAAGCGCGAGATCCCGGTATGGAAATGTACAAGGAGAAAATTTCGTTTAAGTAAGGATTCGAATTTATAAAAATTTGAACGAGGTTACTAACAGCGCCGCGATCTGATTTTTGAAACAGAGAGAGAAGAGGCCATGGGTCGTACGACTACTGGCGATCGCTTGTCTCTCTCTCGCTTCCAAAATGAAGCGCTCTGATTTGTCTCTTTCTCATCTCCAGGTAACATTTCCACTTCTCCTCTCTTAACAAAACTGTTTTACGCATTCGTCCTTTTTTTGTTTTCATCTTTTTTTGAAACTCTAGTTTGTTGCATTTCAGAAAGAAGGTTTCATATTCGATTCGAGCACGATCCATCGCATGGAGCTGTTAGTGCTCAGCACACTAGACTGGAGAATGCGATCCATTACGCCTTTCTCGTTTCTTCGATTTTTTCTGAGCTTTTTCTCGCCTAAACAAACTACATTTCTCCTCCCGCTCAAGTCTCGCGCTTCTCAGATCCTCTTCCGAGCACAAAACGGTTCGTATTTTCATAATATCCTTTTTCTTAAACGTTATGTGAATACAAAATCTTATAGGGTCAATGCGCAAATGTTGCAGAGACGAAGATGCTGGAGTTCAAGCCGTCTCTGATCAGTGGGGCCGCATTGCTCTCTGCAACGCATGAGCTCTTCCCAGCGCATTTCCCAGCTTTTGAGTTAGCAATCTCAGCTTGCGAATATGTAAATAAGGTGAGCACCATAACGAAAATATTCAAATACTTTCAAATTTCTTTCACATGTTAGACTCTGTTTCCTCCATTTATGGAGCGAGTTAAGGTAGTACGTGAAACGGAAATACGGATTTGGTTAAATCTGTTTGTATTATCTGATTATTGTTGGGATCCTTTCCTCAGAAAGATTATTGTTGGGATCTACTTGGTGTCGTTTTAGTTTGTCATCTTGTGGGATATTATTACAATTTTGTCATTTTTCTTGTTACATCACATATAAACCCCTGAAATTTGAAATATTGCATTGTATAACTTTTGTTTTATCTGCAGGAGAGGTTGTGGGAGTGTTGTGCTGTGATGGCGGAAATTAGTGATGCTGAATCAGCCTTGTGTGACGTGGCAGCTGATTCCATTGCTGACACACCGGTGACTGTACTTGGGGGAGCCATTTACACATCATCAGAGAGCGAGAGGACCGTTGGATCATCATCTGACGGGCTCGATCGTAAGAAGAGGCGTATCTCGGCCTCGCCTTTCTACGTGTCGGTTCCTCAGTCGAGAGATCCGTATTATCGGTAGCTAAATAGTCTTCCGTCAGGAAATGACGTTGAAAATTGAGAAAAGAAAATTTCTCAATGTTTGGAGATATATATATTTTTTTTATCTTTCTCTTTTGATGGTAGTTTTTGATGTCAGTATGCTAATATAATTGCAATATGGTAATATTAGTAAAATAAAAAAATGAATATTTTGTAATTTGCTGAACTGTACTTTCAGTTGTCCAAATAGGCAAACGCACCTCCTGAGTCGTCTAAGACCGTTCGATTTTTTGATCGACTGTCATTAAATCCCAACAATATAGATCGATGTAAAACATCCAAAAGCTGACTACTAGTAAGAAAATTATTTCCCAAACCTGCGTAAAAAGTGTGGTAAAACAGAAAGCAAAAAGTTATTAGAATCCAGCATTCCATTTTGAAGTATTCTTGGTACAGATGGTAAGTTATGCTCATCTCCGAGAAAAAAGAAAATTGGTTGTATTGGAACAGCCGAGGAACTCACGTGGTGGAATCTGCAAAAGTAAACAGTTTTCATATTTAATTATCATAACTACCATGAAAAAGATATCGTACTTATTCAAGAGAGTAATTATACAAATTAGTCTGAAAGTTATAAAAAAAATTGGTCTTCTCTCTTTTGTCTTAAACTAGCACTGTTTCAGTTTGATATTCATTAATTTCCACCAAATTAATTCAATCATTTAATACGAATTACATGACATAATGACACAAATGTCATCCTCAATGTCGTAACTTCGTATAATTAATACGAATTACATGGACATAACTGACATAATCAAACATCATAGTACACTTGTGGTATTATCAATCATTTATTTAAATTTAACATTGATTTCAAAATACCTACATCATCATGAATTCCCCTCAATCATTTATTTAAATTTAATAAATTTCTTCATAGTAGTACCAATCTGTTAAAAGTTGACAATTTTACTATTATTATTTTTAAATATAAATTGGGGTCAAACAACCTAACTTATTTTTAAAATAAATATCTATAAAAGACCCTCAATCGGATTTCGAACCTGCGATATTTTCACTCAAAATATATTGCTCTTTGCTACTCAAGTTGTCAATTTTAAGGATCCAAACACACATTTGTAAAAAATTAAGGACCTAAATGAAATACTCATAATGTACCATTCAAAGAATTTACTCCAATTAATGACACATTTCGCTTTCTAAATCGAACTAAAAATAAAAAGCCGAGGGTATAGTTTGATATTTAATAGCGCCATAAATAAATAATGATCACAAAATAAAGAATTCGTTATTTAATAAACACCACCGCTCTTCTGCAAAAGCACGGTGCAGTCAACGATAGGTTCGCACGGATAGGGCTACGTGTCGGTTGGGGAAGTCTCACTGTGACTCGTACCAGCGTCAATCCGGTCGCGCCGTTTCCTCTTCGGGTTCCCGACCGGTGCAATACTGACACGTGTCGGTTTTGGCGAGGCCACTGATGGTCTCGTGCGAAAAGGCGTACGTCCTCAGCAGATTTTGGAGTATCATGCATGAATGCATGATTCATGCATGGGACTGTTCTGTTCTCACTCTTTTTTTTTCTTTTTTTTCTTTTTCTCTTCACGTATGCGTACAGCGGTACGTATGTTAGTGTATAGGATGGGACATGAGGTTGCGACTGGTTGGTTATTAATTAATAATAACAAGCGGTTGGTTTTCTCTTTTGGGGAAATTGTGTTGTTTGTGGTACGTAAGTGAAGATGGTTGGTTTGTTTTATTACGACTTTGGAAAATGGCGAAATGGAGAAGGGGTCAGGTGGAAATTATATGTCACGCAGTTTTGATTGATGGGACTTCTTAGAACGCGCACTGTTATTTGTCAATTGTCATGTTCTCCAGTTGCATGTGCAGATTCAATTGATCAAGTCAACGTTTTGTGGGATTATTTTTGAATTTTTTTCAATGAATTTTCGGTAATTTGGATATAATTTTATATCTAAAATAAAGTTTTAATGGTTCAATTAGATTGTGCAATTTTAGATGAGTTTAGTACTGTCAAATTTGATATATTTTTTTTTATATATATTGCTATGTTGCAATGAAGTTCATAATTAACATAATGACTACATTAATCATTTTTATATTTTTGATATGAAAATTTTTATTCTCCATACTTCTTTTCCCACGTATCTTTTTTAATCCATAAATAGGGCTGTATACGAGCCGAGTTCGAGCGAGTTAGGGCCAACTCAAACTCAACTCGGTTATAACTCGAGTTAGCTCGACTCGAGTTGAAAATACTTTCGAGTTTTTTAAGTTAGCTCAAACTCAACTCGACTCTAACTCGAGTTGGCTCACGAGTCACGAGCCAACTTGATATGAGTATGTCTACTTCAAATTTTCAATTTTTTAATTGATACATTATTTCAAAATTAAAGTAATTGATGTATACAATAATATAAAAAATAAAATCTATCATCAATTTTATTCTTTTCCATTGATTTGAATCAAAATATGTCTTGAAACTCAATATCAACCCTCATAAATCATGTTGATAATCTTCAAAAATTAAAATTTATTACGTCGCGAGTTAGCTCACGAGTCAACGAGCTGAGTCGAGCCTAACTCAAACTCGACTCGTCGATTAACCGAGTTGGTTCAACTCGAGTTATGCAAACTCGAGTTTTTTTAGCTCGAGTTATAAGTGAGTTTTTCTCGAGTCGAGTTCGAGTAACTCACGAGTTACGAGTTTTTTGCTCACCCCTATCCATAAATCTAGTCAACATCTTCTCCCTGTTAATAAAATATTTTATGATTTGACGCTTTTTTTTTTTGAACTTTGGTAGTTACATTTACTTATTCTTATTGCAAAAGTTGAGCCAAAAATTTGCCATTTTTACTATGAATCACCCAATTAAAGTTTAATTTTTTAATAGCCGAAGCTAAAAAAAAAGATGTCCCATAATTTCTGATTGATCAGCTTATCCTGACCAAATTTAACTCTCAAACATTGATAAGATAAAATATTTGTCTTATACACCCATCCAATAATTAATACACAACATGTAGGAAAAAGCAACTTGCCACCAAACCAAACTGTACTGCGCTTAGCAGAGAACAGACCGCTCTGCTTTTTACAGTGCTAGACTAGCTTAGCTGGTGCTCTGGACATGTACTCCAAAGTGCACTAACTGGAGAGGATCTCCTTACTGATCAGCTAAGCTGAGGTCACGTGACAGGCACGCCTATGTAAACGTCAGGTTTATGCCATGCTTGTTTTAAGTGGATTAAAACATTTAAAGAAACATCACAGTCAAACTCAAACATATCATAATTCAAGTGTATTAAAAGAACATCATGTGTTTTAAAGAAACATCACGGTCAAACATATCATAATTCAAGTGTATTAAAAGAACATCATTAATAACTTTTTTCCACATATTCAAGTGAAAACTTTGCATGCAAAAACAAATTTGAAGAAATACATTCATATTCAAAATAATTACTGCATTGAGTGCATTCAAATTATTATTTAAACTGTCATAAGGTATTATTTGAGACATTTGAACTCATCGCTTCTATATAGTCTCCGTTTGGATGCGTTGAGAAGAAGTAGGAAGAAGGAAGAAGGGAAGAAAAAAAATTATAAACAATCCAAACTCTTCACAAAGGCTCCGTTTGGATAGATGTGGGAAGAAGGGAAGAAATGGGAAGAAGTATTGGGAAGTGTGTAACTTTGTGAAGAGTTTGGATTGTTTATAATTTTTTTGGGCCTTCTTCCTTTTTCCTTCTTCCTTCTTCATTCTTCCTTCTTCCAATCACATCCAAACAAGGCCATAAAAAAAGTAATTAATTACTTGAGACAAGTTAATATTTAATTAAGGAAATTGATTACTACCATCTCTATTTCTACCATCGCTACCATCGTTCGAAGCGCTCCCCTCTCCTAACCCAGCGAAGCGAAGCGCTCCTCTCTCCCCAGCGAAGTGAGCCCTCTCCTCACCCTGCGAAGCGCTCCCCTCCCCTCTCCTTATCCGGGTACGCTCCTCTCCCTTCGCACTCTTCAGTCTCTTCCTTCTGTGCATCTCTCTCCCTTTCCCCTCCCTTCGCACTCTTCAGTCTCTTCCTTATGTTCAATTTGTTGGTGTATATGTTCATTTTGTTCATTCATATGTTCAATTTGTTATTCTATATGTTCAATTTATTTTGTTGCTTGTCAGATTTATGTGTTTAGTGTATATGTTCACTTTGTTCATTCATCTGTTCAATTTGTTATTTCTATGTGTTCAATTTGTTTTGTTGTGCGTCAGATTTCTGTGTTTATTTTATGTCTCACTTTGTTGGTGTATATGTTCACTTTGTTCATTCATATGTTCAATTTGTTATTCTATATGTTCACTTTGTTTTGTTTCTTGTCAGATTTATGTGTTTATTTTATATCTCACTTTGTTAGTGTATATGTTCACTTTGTTCATTCATCTGTTCAATTTGTTATTTCTATGTGTTCAATTTGTTCTACTGTTCGTCAGATTTCTGTGTTTATTTTGTCTCACTTTGTTGGTGTATATGTTCACTTTGTTCATTCATATGTTCAATTTGTTATTCCATATGTTTAATTTGTTTTCTTACTTGTCAGATTTATGTGTATATGTTCACTTTATTCATTTATATGTTCAATTTGTTATTCTATATGTTCAATTTGTTATTCTATATGTTCAATTTGTTACTTCTATGTGTTCAATTTGTTTTGCTGTGCGTCAGAGTTCTGTGTTTCTTTTATGTCTCACTTTGTTGGTGTATATGTTCACTTTGTTCATTCATATGTTCAATTTGTTATTCTATATGTTCAATTTGTTTTCTTGCTTGTCAGAGGAAAGACAGAGAAGAGAAGAAAAGGCACGGGGGTAGAAGGAGAGTGAAGATGGACAGAGGGGAGTGTGGCAGAGAAGGGAAGAGAGGGGGTGGAGAAGATGAACGCGCTAGGGAAGGAGAGCGCGCGTGAGAGGAGAGAGCGGAAGGAGTGCGCGCGTGAGAGGAGAGGGAGCGGAAATTCTATTTTTGGTTAGCGATGGTATAAAACGCGATGGTGGTTATAATTCCTGTTTAATTAATAATCCAACATTAGGCTTATATGTAAAATAATTATGTATTGTATAATGTTAATTTTATACTCAATAAAAGTGATTAGTATGATTGAAATTATTTTGGACGTGACTATATTAGATGCTGATCCTTGGTGTGCAGAATTTCAGATATGTAATTTTCGCATTAATCAAGAGCAACTATCAAAATTTTACGGTTTGAGAAAGGGACTTGGGTGATGCTGATGCAGATAAAATTACAAGATGGTCCCTGATATTACAATATTTAGAAAAAAAATTAAGGATGAGTGTGAAAATTTTGGACTTTAATGCTAAAGGAGTAAATGAGGTAAGGTAACTTTTACTTGATGGGACGAGTTAACTTAAGGTTAAAACATAAAAGTTTCCGACTTCCACGAACAATTCCTTTGTATCTCTATTCCGTATTTATTGCCCTATTCATCTGTTCTTTCTTTTTTATTTGATTCGTTTGCCTGTGAACACCAAATGTGAGTACATTGATCTTCTATAATCTTATAAAATGTTGAAACTTGTGAGGAATATATGTAACGATGACATTTAAAAAAAGTTATGTATGTTCGGTCTTCTGTGATATCAAAATGCACATTGAAAATTTTCAAGTTTATGAGAGAGTAACTAGAGACATGAATTAATTTTTTTTTTATCAAAACTTGATATGAACCGTTTGTTAGAAATAAAATATTAATTCGTCATAATATTTTTTAATTAATAGTCCAAAATCATGTATTTTTCATATAAAATTAACAAATCATAAGTTAGAACTTACAACTTTGGAAAGAAGGGATGGTGTTAATCGGAAATCCGATCTTCCTTAATTTTCCTTAATTAGTCCAAAGATGGAACGAAATTGGTGTTTTACTTTTTTTGTGTTCTTTTTTATTAGGCCAAAAATTAGGAAGGGGTGCCTCTTAATCACAGAAATAAGTATTACATAAGTAAAGTAATTAAAGAAATCTAAATTAAATGAATATGATTCATTAGATTTTTCATCAAAATCTAATGCACCATTTGGATAGATATACTAAATGAACTTGGTTCATATTTAAATAGTATAGGCCACGTTAATTTTAATATTAATTATAATACCGTTATCATTTAAAAAATTGGCCTCAAAAACTAACATTAATTTCTAATTAAATTTATTTCGTTTTTTATAATAAGATAGC
Organism: Rhynchospora pubera; assembly: GCA_028095005.1. NCBI lineage: Eukaryota > Viridiplantae > Streptophyta > Magnoliopsida > Poales > Cyperaceae > Rhynchospora > Rhynchospora pubera. The sequence continues at coordinate 81,263,257 of CM051462.1, read as the reverse complement.
CATGAAAGAACTTGTAATAGTTAGGTTGAAAATCATCAAAGTAGAATTGCACATAAAATCCCGAAAGTATTATCCCTGAGTATTTTCTACAAGTGATCTGCAGCAGACATTGATTTCTTGGCACAAAAAATCAGATATTCATGGCATTGATATCCCAAGGCAACTTAAATCTGTTCTAGCTCAGACCAACTTAAATGAGCCTTAAATACCAGTTCTAAATGGATCGTATTTCATCAGATAACCTCCTATATAATATATTAATTTCTAGAGTAACCTCTGAAATTCTAAGTTCCTCTAAAAGAAATTGCCGAAAATATTAACTTTACAACATGGTGTCTACAGCTATCTACTATTTTTTTTTTTTTAAATATTGCAAGCGACCTAGGGGTAGACATGCAAATGTGGTCATTGAATTCTGGTAGATTTCCTTTTTCTATACAAAGGATAACATTAATTAAGAACATTCTAAATAGCAATAATTTCCTACCAATCCAAACCACATAATAGGAAGTGACTGTTATACTGGTTCGAGTAATAAATGCAGTTTCTAACCTCATTACTGGTACAAAATGTATACAAATTTATGAACATAAACAGGAGACATCACCAGTGTTTAGTGGCTCCATCAAGTTATGATCCATCACTATTTTGAGAGGACAATGTGGAGAATTTCCCAAAGAAGACAAAATAAAAATAAGACTGTCAAGAGAATCTCTGGTAAGAATCAGTAATTTGGTTCCCATGCATGTCTGGATAATTTTCAAGATTTTCTTCTTATGATTTTTTTTATGGGTTCTATGACTAAAACACGACATGTCCAGAAGATGAGTGTAGCTGAGATGCGTATGTTGCGGTGGATCTGCGGTCACACGAGGAAAGATCGGATTAAAAATGATGACATACGGGATATGGTTGGGGTCGCACCGATAGAGGAGAAGCTGACCCAACATCGTTTGAGATGGTTTGGACATATTCAACGCAGACCTCCAGAGGCACCGGTACTTAGCGGAATTCTTAATCATTTCGAGAACACACGGAAGGGGAGAGGGAGACCAAGATTGACATGGGAAGAAGCGGTGAAAAGAGATCTTAAAGAATGGAACGTCTCCAAGGAGTTGGCGATCGATAGGAGCGCTTGGAAGTTAGCAATTCATGTACCGGAGCCATGACGTAGAAACTTAGGGGTAGGAGCGATGCCATAGGTTTGTAGGGCCCTCTATTAGATCATGGTCGAGGTCTAGGTTTCTACTATTACTATTATTATTATAGGTATTATTATTAGTATGGCTACTCTTATTTTTAGTATATTTTTATATTTTGTCTTGTTCTTGGATGTGTTCTCTTATTGGATTTCTTTCTAGCCTACTCCAACTTGTTTGGGACAAAAGGCTTAGTTGTTGTTGTTGTTCTATGACAAAATATTGTGCATTTTACAAAGTTAAGAAAAACACAAATTAAAACACATTATGTTAAAGAAAATAGTTAGCTAGTTAAAATTAAACTAATCTTGCAGTGACAACATTTGCAAATACAAGAAATGACAAAGGCAATTAATCTATAGAGATTCTATTTACTCGTTTTAACTTCTTTTTAATAAACCTTCAAAAAATATATATTTACGAGAGAATCAATCTTAGCTCGTAGGTATAGTTGCTAAAAAGGACAATCCTTAAGCGGAGGACACAAACACACAATTCGATTATAGATATCATTATGATTAATTTAAATTGAGAGGCTTAGATTCCACATTTTCCCTAAAAAAAATTTCTTCATTAGTAATTTTATGGGAGCATACTTCCTATAATATATTTATTTATAATTACAGAAGAAAAAATGAGGAGAACAAAGACGGAATTATAGGACCAAATTAGCAATATAGCATTTTCTCCCACATTAATTTATAACAATTATAATGACAGAACAAGTGACAACCATGGCATATCATGTTTAATGTCTAACAATAAATTGAAAGATTTAGATCACATTAAAATTGTAGAGAAAAATATTTCAAAATACTACATAAATTGTTCTATTTTATATCGCCAGGAAATGTCATAAGTATTTTGAGAGAGAGAGAATATGACAAATTAAAGGATGAAAAGTGAAAGCATATGTAAAAAATGACATACAGTGCCACGCTGGTAGATCTGGCCTTTAGTTGTCCATACTAAATTGTGTACACACTGTCCATTGGACCCTCCTTTATCACTGCCATCTGGGCCCACTTTCTTGTTTTGTGTCTCTTTTTTCAACGCAACTGCATTGCACGTTGCAAGAACATGTAAGTTTAGTTCTTTTTCTGTAGCCAGCGTTTCACTCTGGTTAAACTGGTGAAAGAATAGAGACAAATTTAATGTACTTTGGTGGCTTTTTGCGCAATTACTATGCCTTCATGAACTTATACTATTGAAAAATACTGTTTCTGACTCTTAATTTAATTAATTTTTTAAAATTATTTCTTTGGGTTTTTTCTTTTCTATTATAAGAAATTTTGTGGTAAAATGTCATTAATTATCTAAATACTACGCTCCACATGCAAACCAAAATACTGCTACATGCAGTTTCAATAAAAGTCTAAAATAGTTTTTTATTTATTTTATTTTTTTAGGAGAAACTGACTAGAAAATTAAAATACCCATTTGCACAACACCTACCTATTTTTTTAATCTAAAACTGTATCAGAATAAGTAATACTTTCTTACGGGTTAAGACGAATGTCGGACAGTTTTTAATGCACTCAGATATAATTTTTTTTAGGTGGCAATTAATGCACTTTGATATGTGCAACTATATATTACAAGCAACTATAAATATATCATAAACCTATGCACAAAATGCAGATTCTCTGAAATCAGAAAGAACCTACCAAGTGAGAGTTGACCCCTACCTGCCTACCACAGTTGGTGACCATATGTTAGATTGTTTTATTTTTATTGCTGTTAATTGAGATCTGTCAGTTCGAGTTTTGTCCAATTCTGCCTTTCGGCGGTATTATGTTTGAATTATTTCAGTAATTGTTCTCATTAATTATTATTTGGTAATAAATTATATACGCGAGATGATTGTAGACAAATCTATATGAAACATGTAATGTTTTTGTTTTTATTGATCGTTTTGTCAGAAATTATGCAAAGTTCTTGTACTTATTCGATTTTTTTAATGGTTCTTAATGACTGATAAAAATATTTACTAAACCTCGTAGTAATTATTTAGCTATTGATTTCATTTACAAGAGATAAAGCAAGAAGAATCTAAATGTTTGGTTGGTCCGGACTCTTTAAATTGTTGCTCTCATTGTTCTTATTCCAGAATCCAGCAGATGCATGCATGTGTATAACTTTAAAAGGTACATATAATACTGCAGTACCATTCTTTGTAAACATTTGACAGTGGCTGTCAAAGAGCAGTAGCATTCTTTGTTGGCTAGATACTAATTGTAAGAGGGAAATTTGCATATATTTATAAATGTAATGGCACAGAAGAACAGGAGGAAGAGACTCTTTCATAAAGTCCAACATCAACGCTTCATTTGACTCCTACGAGACTTTTGTGACATTAAAAATTGTTCTCCATTGACAACAACTCAACAAGCATTAGACGATATAAAAATATTATGTCTTCGTATTTAGTCAGTATACCTAGGCCAAGTAGTCAAAAAGGTTCGAGGAGATGAGACCTTTCGAGCATATTGTTAGATGCAATGAAAAAAAAAATTATCCATTTTGCAAATAAATAAAAGTTGTGGGTTCGAAACTGGAAGAAATCATTTGTAGAATATTAAATGTTGGAATACTTAATCTCATATTATTTCAAAGAATAGAAAAAATTTCGAAAAAGAATAAGGAGAATATAATAAAATACCAGCCATAAGTATATATATTTTAATTGTAACCAATTGAATGAATATTACTACCTGGTGCATGCACTGGTCATAGTTGCTTTTTTGTATTGATCTATTTGTCAAAAAAAGTTGTTCATATATCGTCTAAAAAAGAAAAGAGATTAGATAGTATATCATTAAAAATCAGAGTATACAAAGAATTGTAGACCTTCCGTTGCAACAAGTTATATTCCCTTTTTCTACACTTCTCACCGAAGCACTGAATTAATTACCTTTGTAAACCAACCAAACAGCCGCCTATGTCAATCCCCTCGTATGTCAGATTTTCTCTTAATTAAAGGTACCTTATCTGAAAAAAGATAAAATTAATAAAAATTTATTGAAATTTATTTCAACAAATCGGCAGATTCTGGTTGAAAGGATTATATTTATGCTATAGCCATCAAAAGTTCTCTTTGCGCTTTTGCTTTACAAACTTCTGAAATTGAACAATCATTTTAAATAAATAATGTTTTTTTTACGGCGGGATACATGTTCCTTTTTACATAAACCTTAGCAAAAGTCGAGTTTTAAACTTCTGTCTTCTGCAAAAAAATAATGTTTAGAATTATTAATTTGGGAATTGATCTTTACCTTAAGTATTGAATAATATTTATAATGAACATAAATTATTGTGAATTTATTTTTTAGATTACAATAAAAGTAAAAAACAGAAAATTATTTTTTTTGGGGATCAAATAACCATAATAATGAAAATTCATATATAATATAATGCAAAAATCGCTATAGTGATGGTTTTATGCTTTCGAAACCCAGATAACTATTATCGTTCTTTGCATCTCCGTGTTTTAATTTTGTTATAATATTTTCTCTTAAATATATAAACATAAGAAATTTTGTTGGCTGGCTACAATATTCTTCTACTATTGTTTTCTTTAATGAACTCCGCATTCTTTTTTTTTTGGGTTAGACTCAAGATGTTTTTATTATAATTATAAATTATAATTTTTAATTTTTAAACATGAACTAGTTTTCTAATCTTTCTTATTTCCCATTTATCTTTTTATCTTATTTAACTTTTTTATTTTTATTTTGACTCCACACACAATGATTTTGGGTACTATAAACCCCACCTAAACCCCTCAGACTTTAGCTCTTGTTTTAATTACCCAAAGCATAGAAGAAGAAAGAGGGGCTTAAAGGATTCCAACATGCCCACTCTCTTGTCCCATTTTCATCTCTTGTCACGTGAGCAATTGGCCCCTTTCACTCTCCCTTCTCTTTTCCTTTCTAGCTAGTAGTTTCCAACTAACCTTGTCCTTTTTATGCTTTCTTCTCCTAAGACAAATATATGCCAACCGTAATATGTTAATGACATGTACTATTTGCTCCCCCACAACCCAAACAGTATTTATTATTATTTTTTTAAATTAGTACGCCTGTAGAATAATAAATAACACCATTTGCTATATAACTCCACACATAGCATACTCAGAAGAACTTTTGTCATTTTTTTTGTACAGCATAAATCTAGTTTTAACTTTTGACTATACAACTATTAAGTTTTAACTTTTAACTATACAATAATTAAAATTTTGAATTGTTTGTCGTCATTTACATAGGATACGTATTAAATTTGAATCAAATTAAAATATGATTGGTCATGCATCACAAAAGCACTAAAACTTAACTATTAAAATTTAAAAATTGATTATCAAAATTTCCATGGTCCAATTTAATACACACTCCATAAATTATGGAGACACATCTAAATTTTTTAAACTTTTAGTTTATGTAATGTTCCATAAAGTTAGACATGCTAGAATTACCTTATTCTTTCCTCACTTTGTTATTAGCTAGAAATCTAAAGTTGAAGAAAACCAACAACAATTTTCTTATTTGTATGTTTTAAGAAATTGACTTTAGAAGCAGTTCTGTTAGTTTATATGATATGTTTTTTTAACGATATGTATGTTGAAAAATTCATACGTTACTCATGTACAAATATAAACACTTTTGAGAATCTTTAGTCAAACAATGTCAGAATATGTATTCATGTGAACAATTTGACTAATATTTTGTTAATCACATTATTCTTCCAATTTTATAACTATGCAGTGGCATAGCTAGAGACCCTAGAGTTATTAAATTGTGGTCACAACTGTGGATTGCCATGTATGCAGTAATCTTTTTAAACTTATTTTCTAGTTATGCCTTGTCTAGTTGGCCTCATCTCATGCAAGTTTGGATATCATTTAATAGATAAATATCCTCAAATAAGAAATCTTGACCTACCAATATTTACTTCCTGCCTCTTTGTCTGATGCAGCACATCTACTCTTGGCTTGAATCCTTTGGACTCTTTATTGTTCCTTCAATCAGAGACTGTTGAGGATGCGCTTGGTTGGTAATTTGAATAAAATTAGTCAGAAATATTTATTTTAAAGTCTTACACAGTTACACTAGATAAATTAATCAGAGAGTGTGTACTACAAAAGGGATATTTATTTATATAAAATAAATATACTATATTAGATCCGGAATGCACTGTTTTGCAACACAACAAGGGTTTCAGAAAATTAAGTACCTTTTTGTGAGTCCCATAAAAGCTTGCGCAGGACATCAGCACAGTACAAGATCCTGTGAGCTGAGTCCTTGTAATATAGTACTAGCAATAATGGGAATAGTTCTACAGATAAATATTTCACAACTATACAAATTAATATTGAAATTTATCAAATAAAAAGATTATAATAGAGGTGTGTTCTTATGAATTAAGTAAATTGTATATTAAAGTTGAAATATTCTAAAGAATATTTGGGCACTAATCAAATGCATATTAAACTGCATAGTAAACTTTTTTTTGAATCAATTGATTCAATTCATAAATTATCAATAAATTTTCAAATCATACTAATTCAATTTTAATTTTATTCTGAAAACCGCTGAGTTTATTGTTTAATGATTGTATTGTCAATATAACTAATAATAATAATCCGTAATGATAACAATTATAAATATTAAATAATGATATTGATACTATAATCGATGCAATGTGGTCCTCCGCACACTTTACAAAAAGGGGCATAACTTTTGATTCGGACGTCCGATCGGGTTGAAATTTTGAAAGGAGCTCATTGACCCAAAGTCTGACCCATTTTGGCAAGTCATGGGCTACGGTTCGCGATCTGAGTCTACCTTCATAGACTTTTGGACCTTACTTTACAAATTTTTAGAGTTTTAGGGTTGGTTTAGCAATTTTTTATATTTTGTCTATTAGGGTTTTGTATTTGCTTATTTAAGATAACCGTTGTGTCTTTTGACAATAAGTTATATTTGAGAATTAAATTTTATCAAATAATTGAGAATCTGTATGATCTCAGAACCAAAAATCTTTGTTTTTCATACTTTTCTATTATCTTTCTCTATCGTTCGTGCATCAATAACAACGAAAGGAAAGCATATGGCACTTGGTATGGTATTTTTTATTTTTTTTAGCATTATAGGGATGCAATGTTGTGCATTAATGTATAATATCGATCTATTAAGCTCAAAAAGTGCTATATTTTATCAAGCCATTCTTAGTCACATAACATAAGTATGGACTATTAAAGACTTAAGGAACATGTTTTGAATTTTGATGGATGAGGAACAATCATTAACTTCAGTTTACCAACTGCTTTTCAATTAAAATTTGCAACCAAACACAAAAAAAAAAAATCAAAATAGCATAATCTTGTTATTTTGATCAAAAGATAAGTGATTATAGTTATCATAATCTTGTTATTTTGATCAAAAGATAAGTTATCACATACTTTAGTGATTTCATTATAAGTTATTACAAATATACTTCAACCATTGATTATATAGTTCATTTTTCTTTCCGGAAGAGTTTTTCCGAGTGTTATTCTTAATGATCCAAACACGTATAGAAAAATCAGAAGAGTAACATCAATAAAATCAACAGAAGCTACAATAAATTCAATTCGACATCTCATTTGTACAAAAAAAAATTAAGTACCGACTTTCTAACAAAATCATCAAGTTTAATTGTGATTCGAAAATCACATGGTTTAATTCATCTGTAAATCCTAGCTTTGCCTCTACTTGCACACAATTAGCTTGCTTTCTTGGATTCCTTTCTCTAAAATCGAGATTGGCTACTACTTGCACGCAATTATTTACCGTGCTTGTCCTCTTATAACGCAGGCTTTGTGATAGTTTCGATTCATACAAAATTATTAATTTCTCTCTTCTTGTTATTTCCTTTTTAATTATAATTTTTTCACTACGAACTTGTATACTTTCCCAAGAAAGTACTGTGCCAACCAACTACACAAATCAGACAAAGCTGCTGTGGTGTCACTTGCTTCAAAGTAAGGTTCTTTTGATTTAAGCTTCAAGCAAGGTAGAAAGGGGGGAAAAAATGAAAATTGCAAATCTACGACCAATATTTTTTCAATGATGTAACCAATTATGAAATTTACAATATTTTCTTTGCCAAAATTTAACATCCCATCAATTTCATCAATTTACAATATTTTCTTTGCCCCAAATAAAAAACTATAAATAACTAAATAAGTGAGTTGGGAGTTGACATTATAAGATGTTAGAAAGCACTAAATTAATGGCACACGACAAATATCATCGTCTTCACTTCGTTGAACAGAAGGTACGTGTTAGAGATGCAATGGCAACATATATTTGTACTCATCTCATAAGTCACCCCTTAATATTAGTTAACGCACTTCGAGACATGTTAATTAGTCTCTACAATCACTTCATTTTTGTCCTTTGTGTATGTACTAATGTTACTCATTTGTGTTTTCAAGGTGTGACAAATGTCTTCTGCTAACAACTTTTGGTTCCAGACATGGAAAATTAATGAAGCTTCTTTATAGATATATATAACAATGATGCTTCGATGATAGTGTATTACGAGAATAGCAGTCACACTTTCAGATTCTAATATTCGATAATTAACCCCGGTATAATGTGATGTTTCGAGACAACAATTTTTTAAATTTTCATTCCTATTGGGGCACTTTTCTTGCTATGAAAAAAAGAGGAAAAAATATTATTATCCACGATATCCTTTTGTTGAGACAAATTTATAAAAAAAAAGACATTTTTCAGCTCTGTTTTGTTAAAAAATTAACAATTTGAAGGCACAATCCCCCCCCCCACCCCCACCCCTTTTTGTGAGAAAATAGCCCAATAAATAAATTGATGAGCTACATAATAACAGAAACGAACCTGAAAATTATTGGGCTTTAAAACCAGCAATCAAATAAAAACTCCCCGGGACTTAAAATTTGCATCCATAGACCATAATTAATACAAAGACTTCTTTATGCAGGACTTATGGGCTGTAAATCTGCAAGGCCTATAACGACAATAGTGGGCCTTTTTGGGCTTTCTGTACGCTTCAGACCCCATTGGTGGATTCGCTCTTGAAGAACAAATTCTGAACAATAGTATAATCCTATATAAAAATAGTGATGCTCCTGCTGTGCTGCTCGGTCACCAACATTTTTCTACCTATCTTCCTACCACCACGTGGCATAGTTTAATTGGGTGAAACTGGAAAAACTGGTTGCAGCATCTTGTCCTCTCGTAACGCATGTAAGAAGTCGTGAAAGTTTGACGTGCCTTTTATCATCCAGCTTACCCGACTCAGCTAAGACTTTTAGTTCGATTCTTCTTCAATTGATTCATTGTTCTCTCTCTCTCTCTCTCTCTCTCTCTCGCTATCGATCAATTCTCTCAGGTACCTGGTTCTAACCCTTTTAGATTCTTCTTCAATTTTCTCTTTAGATACGTGATTCTAAGGTTGATGAAATTTGGATCAATTTTCGGTTCCTTTTCCTCTCGTCTCCTCGATTTACAAGCATTTGGTTTAGTTCTGGTTACCGAGCTTTACCTTCTAATCCAAACTGTCATTAGTTAGCTTTAACATCGGCAAGCAAACTGATATTTTGGTCAATTTGTTAGACATAATTTCTAAGCTAGGCTCCAGATTTTGTTTATTTTGAATTGAGATTTTACTCTCTCCATCCCTACTCCAAGAATTCTATGTACAATTAGTTCACAACCAGAAGCAATGCTAATGTTATCTGCTACTAATTTCATCCTTGTTTGGTTCTTCAATTCAATATATAATTTTCTGTAATTTTAGTTTTGGTCCCGTGTAGAGAGGAAAGGAGGAAAAGATTGTGATGGCAGCTTCCAAGATTCAAGCCCTATGGAATCACCCTGCTGGCCCAAAAACTAGTTCTCTTTCCATCTCCCTTTCTCTCTCTCAAAATTCAGCACACATATGACATACCCACACAAACACACACATGTAAGAAAAAGTTACCCAACATTATTGGTGTGGTTTCTAAGGTTGAGTAGTTCCTGTTGCCTCATCTATCAGCACCTTAAACCAGTAATTATATTTGTTAGTACTTAATTTGTTGGTGTTTGATATTTAAATACTGTCATATATGATTACAGTTCATTTTTGGGCCCCTACATTCAAATGGGGAATCAGTATTGCCAACATTGCTGACTTCTCCAAACCTCCTGAGAAGATCTCTTATCCTCAGCAAATTGGTATGTTTAATACTTTTCCCAAATAACCCGAACTTCTTTATTAATTTTGATGAACAGGATACTCTTTCTCCCCTTTCCTGATGTAACAACAAACAATTCTTGTGTTAGAACATACTAAGTTAGAATGAGGATTAATGATAAATTGAATTTATTATATTATTATAAATATATGAATATTCTTTTAATTTGGTTTCACAAGGGGAAAAATCTGTGTACTTACCTAATACTCTCTTATTTATGAGGAGTAATTGTGCAACTTTATCTCGTCTGTCTCTATCAACAATATTGAATGCTGGATGCAAATGCGAGAGACATAGGGTCTATTTTCCTAAGCATGGAAAAATGTTTCTTATAGTTTGTAAAACCGATTACTTTCTTTAGTTCTACATATAGTCTGATGCAAAGTTATAGAATGCTCTCATTCAGTAATAACAGGTTTGACTGTTACAAAGTAAATAAAAGACACTTAAAGGAATGCATACCATTTATATTGTTAGGTAGAGGTACAGCATTAGGTGCATACTTGTTTCAAATGGACAAAGGAAGAAAATTAAATTTTTTTTTGTCTTGTAACTAGACTGACTCCGAGTACAACCTGGTTTGATTTTTGTTGGTGGTATTTTTTCGTATTATGTATGAAGGTTTGAATATTTGTAATGGAATGTATTTCGTGTGCAGCTGTTAGTTGTACTGGAATCATCTGGTCTCGTTATAGCATGGTCATTACTCCGGTATGTACTATGCTCTATGCTATGCTTTTTTTTTTTTTTTCTCCCTATTTCTGTCCTTGCATTTTTCAATTGGCAAAGAGCACCTGCAATTTACATATTTGCAAGAACACCAAAATTTGCTTGGACTTGCTAAACATCCCTGAAATAATATTTAATGATCCAACCACTAGAGCAAATTTATGGAAGGGGTATTCCCTTTAAATAATTTTGTAGGTATTATTACATATTCCCTCTAAACCATCATAGAATTCACCTTGATGCTCATAACCATACTTTCATTTTGAAAATTCCTATCTCTACTGCCTATAAAGGTTAACAATGATAAATGAAGGCAGTTGGAGACATTTTTGCAATGAAGGGGGAAGAGGGGGACTATATGGGGCACTTTTGAATATTAATTGGGCTACCACATGGAATTGCTTGTTTTCCTATGCAAGCTAAAATCCTAAAAATTGAGTCCATTTTTTATATAGATGTATATATCCATATTTATAACCACAAATCTATTGTTCAATTCGCTGTCGTTTTTGAGGTGAGGTGCTTATACATGAAAATGCTTATCATTATTCACAGAAGTTAATTATTGGATATGATTTACCATCATCTTAGTTAATTTTTTTAAATGCTTCCACCTGTGGTTATCGTAAAATAAAACTGAAGTTTGCAATTGTATTTAAACACTTAAAAATTTAATTTTATCCTGCATGATACCAGCATTTGCTATGACATTATGATATTTCACCAATAAAGCTTTCAATTTGGTTATGCTGCAAAGCTTGAGTTGTTTGTGTACTGCAACTAAATAGAATGACCCTCTAAAAGTTTTGAGGATAAAAATGATGTACTTAGTTTAATATTTCATTTCTTGTACATCTTTTGCAGAAAAACTGGAACCTTTTCAGTGTTAACGTTGCTATGGCATGTACTGGCCTTTATCAACTCAGTAGGAAATTACAGTAAGTTCAATTAAGTGTTGTTATTACTACTATTATTATATTTCAGCTGTTTATTCGTGAGCACTCTGTTTCTAATTTTAAGATTCTGAATCCTTAATTGGTAATTAATTGTGTAAAATTTGATTTTTTTTTAGGCAAGATTACCTATCTGAGGAGGCAGAAAAGACACCGGTAGAAGGTTGATTTAAAAAGAAGAAAAAAAAAAATGATTCAAAAGCAATGTGGCATCGCAACTGGGAACCATGTTCGTTCTTTAATTTTGATTTTGTAAAGAATAACTATGTACGTTATTTAGGCAAAGTACTCTGCTATTCTTATTTTGTTTGTATTTCCCATTCAAAACTGCTTCTTCCAGTTTGCACTAGAAGAATATTAACACCAAATAAGGCAGTAACACTTTGGATTATTAGTTCTCTTCTTGACATTTTATTCTCATGCTTTACATTCATTGTACTTTTGCAGAATAATATTATGCAAAGATTCTCTTGGGTTAAAACATGTGTGATTTTTGTGGCGCTACTGGTGTTTTGTAATTCAAAGTGTGCGTTTGAGACTAGTTTTCTCTTCCTACCATTTCATAATGTTGCACTTCTTAAACATGGTTTGCATTCGTTTTATATTTATTCTCTAGCTTCTCGGAAACTATATGCACATCATTCAATTTTTAATCGATTTTTACCGTTGAAGTCACCTCTATAATTATATATGCGGTTTTGAGTTTTTTAAACTTTTATGATACATTTTTTATATAAGCAAACAACATGATGACAATGTAGCAGACAAATAAATGTGATTTTCATCTTGCTGGGTTATTTTCAAGTCTACACCAACTTGTTTGGGAGAGAAGCAATTGTTATTGTTGTTGAATTACAATAAAATGTAAAATTTAGACTTTAACTTAGCTTAAGGCATGCAAACACTAAAATTTAATGTTTTTATTACAATTTTTTGGAAATATGTACTTGTATTTTTAGTCGAAATTATTTTAAAAGGATTGCTCATTTTTTTTATATTGTATATTGTAATTGTAGTTTATGTATAAAGCAAATTCTTAAGTATGTAGCCATTGAATTTATGCATAATTTTGAATTAATGTAAATTCAAAGGAAGCTCAAACATTATCTGATCTTATCTGAAGACATATATGCTATTGAGTTATGTGCCGTAAAGTGATTTTACAAGTTCACACTACTGAGCTCAGCAATGGAACTGGGGATAAGAGTATATTATATAAAGAGCTTTACATTGTCTGCCTAATTTTTGTGGGACTAAGAAACCTGGAATCCGGAACAATTTTCATGTCTGCGTGATTCAATGTGAAATTGTTTGCTGCAACGGTTAATTTGGAGTCTGTAAAGTGAGATAAACTGTGAACTTTAATCAGGTATTTGCTTCTTCCTTCCTCTCTATATTGCAAATGTTTCACATTTTGGTTAGTAAAATATATAATACGCATAAGATCTACAGTGCAAAACCAAACACCTTTTGGCATAACCAGCAGTCAATAAACCGTACAAGGATTTATCATACTAAAGAAACCTAAGAGAAGTGCAATCTTTTTGGCAGAAATAAAATTTACAAAGAGTTGAGAGCAAAACGCTGCAACATTTAACGGCAGCTTTGTGTCCTTCAGACTATCTTGAAATAAGCATGCTGTAAAGAATTCATTCTTCCTCTGTTTTGCATATATATATTGTATTTATTAGCCCACAAAATCAACAAAAGTTTAGGGACAAATAAATAATGTCAGTCAGTTCTAAACTAGGTGATCCATTCATGTCTCAAAAAAAAAAAAAAAAAGTACTACCCCCTGATCCAATATAACCAGTAAAATGTACAGGGATCTATCATACTTGATAAATTTCTAAACAAGTAAATGCGTAATGGTTGTCCTCAAACACAAAATTCACACCAAGTCACCATCTTCAGATATCTAGATAAATTTAAATTCAACCTTTTCTGATAACTTGTGGAAGTTCTTGAGCTTCGTATGACATACCATGGGATCCTCATAATCAATGATATATAATTTCTCTAACACTGGTGCAATTCTCAGCACAAGTTCAGCAAATTCTAGCATGGATTCATCATTTCTGGAGGACAACCGAATGTCTTGTGCGTATATGATGTTCAGAGTCTCGAGACACTTGAACAAGCAGTAATGTTCTGTTGCTTTTAATTTCCAGAAAGATTGTCCTTGGAGTTGATCAACATCATCAAAGTCCAAAAACTGCAAAATTTGGGGAGGAAAAAGAACGAATGACTGGATTTTGGATTGGATACAAAGATTTGCAAATAATTTGCTGAGAACATGTGATTATGTTGATTCTGACCAAGCACCAATTTTAATACAGGTAGGTACTGGACAAGCTTTAACAATTAAATCATTGCCAACTTTATAATTCTTTTTGGCTGAATTATGTAATAAATTTTACATTTTACAAAGATTAAGCACCGAGTTCAACATAAAAAGTTGAATAGTAACAAAAGTAAATTGGACATTGATTAAATCATGTATAAATTGTAGGTAAGAAGTGGACCTGTATATTGAGTACTTTTAAGATTGGAGCACTTTTAAACAAACAAAGAGCAACTGCAATCTCATCCCGGTCGAAACAATATACGGTCACAGATATCTTGGTCAAGCAGTTGAAGATTGTAGGAGGATTCTCTGGTATATGTGCCATGGCTAAATACTTGCAAAGAAAGTAGTAGAGATCATTAACAAATAGGTACATATACTAGAATAAATTTGACTAATAGAAGTCATTGGTTCTATCACTTTTCTTCATTTTTTTCTTTTTAGCCTCTCCTTCACTTTTTGTCTTTAACAAAGGTTTCGTCAAGTTAACCTAATTAACCACACATTATACTTTCAGTCAAAAGTTCAAAAGTAACCCTATTATTGGTAATATTTGGCATTGTAGGTATGATGTAGGTATGAAACTATCTGCGTAAAATGTTTTAAGCATATAAACTCTTACATCAATGAATTGAGGACCTATTTGTAGCGATTGAATGTTATGAAGACAGCCAAGAGCTTTTTTTATGTTGCTTTCCTTTCCCGCTTTTGCTATAAGGAATTCTTCATGATCTCCATTCAGATAAATCCATCCCGATACCAATTTTGGAGTTTCTAAACAGAGATCCTGATATTCACCCAAAATATCCAATTCTCGGAGGTTTGGTGCAAGGATATGGAGGCAACCTTGCTGGACAAATTCGAACAGTGTCAATCTCTCTAGCAAAGGACAACCTGAGACCAAGTTTGCTATGGTAGTTATCCCTGACAACTTAAAAGAGAATAAATAAAGGGTGTGGAGTAGCTTAAAGCCTTGGAAATTCTGAGGAACATTGATTATACATTCTGACAGAATCAAACGTTCTAATGCAAGGCAAGAGAAGAGGCGGGAAGGGATCTTGCACGCTTCACGACTACCAAAACTTAGCTCTAGGTCTTTTATTCTATTTCTAGACAAGATAATCATCCATCGACTGATTGCCTCATTGCAAGCATGCACACTACCAAGCTTGAATTTTAGAATGGGACCATGATGAAAGATTAATACGTTGTCAACCAACCTAATAGTCATGAACTCTAGAGAATTTCGTTCAAATACCAAATCTGGAATAGAAGTCCATGCATCCTTCCACTTGCTTGAGAGAATGCTTGTTTTGACTGCCTCTTTGATAGGGAGTTTCACTAAGATTTCGTCTTTCAGATCTGCTGGTAATTCACTGATATAATCGATATCCATTGAAAATTTTATTCAATTTCAACCTGCAACCAACACAAAGAAATTTAAATTGCGGCTAACTTGTTGAGGCTCAGGACCATCCATTGAAAATAAATCAATTTCAAACTGCAAAGAGGCACAAGGAGATATTACTTTATTATTACATAATAAAGAAAGGTATCAACTAAAGAACGAATTAATTCAGAACACAATGCATCTCGTATAAAAAAAGAAAAAAGGTCTATAGTCTATATTTTAATGGTAAAAGATATGAAAGAAATGAAATTGATACATTAAAGACAAACAACAAGGATAAAGTATGAACTATGTCCACGAGAATAAAACCCTCAAGGCTGAAGCAAATCAAGAGCAAGAGATTAGAATAATTAGTGTTGTCTTTTTATGAAATATATATCCATGAGTATATGTGCCGGCTCTTATTTAACACCCATCCTTGATTCCAAGAATAGATACCGCCAGACTAATTTATCTACCCTTTATTAGTGATTCAGTTAGTTATTTTATATTTACATTCATCTCTTTAATTGACCACTACATTTTTACAATTATATACATTGACAAAATTAAATAGGCGAAAAATTAAATTAATAAACAAGTTTTCTAAAAACACGATTGGCGAGATAATTCAGCTAGTGTGGCTGGAGAAAATATGAAACGGTACATAAACTCAACATGAATGACCAATTTAAGAATTCCGACATTATAGAATCAAAATTAACAGTATAAATGCTATTGTCACTAATTATTTAATAATCCTGCTAATATAAAGATAAAAAAATATGTAATGACATGGAAGATCAGCTAGATAGAAGTAGAACAACAGAGGATGAAGATATAATGTTCTACTCATAAAACGTACAAGGATTTATCATATACTAAAGAAACCCGAGAGAGAAGTACAATCTATTTAGCGGAATTAAAATTGAGAAAGAGTTGGAAAGCTCACAAATATTAATATTTAATAATCATTAGTGCTTTGAATTTATTAGCCCACATTTTCAACAAAAGTTTACGGACAAATAAACTATGTCAGTCAGTTCCGATCTTATATCTTTCTAAACTACGTGATCCATTCATGTCTAAAAAATATAACATAGTACCCCCCTGATCCAATATAATAACCAGTAAAATGTAAAGAGATCTATCATACTTCAAAATAAAATTCTTGTTAGAAAAAGTGTGTGGAGCCATGTTGTTATGGTTGGAACGGCCCGGTCCAATTCTGGGACGGTCAGGTCCAACTTCTGGAACGGACTGGTTTGCTGGGCAAACCGACAGTCTCGCTGTGGTTGGGACGGCCCGGTCCAACACTGGAACGGCCCGGTCCAACCAGTTGGGACGGCCCGGTCCAACTCTGGACTGGACCGTTCCAGACAGCAGTTATGAATCTGAAAGGTTTGTTTCCAGACTGGCTATTTATACCCCTCTCTTCTGAAGCGTCTCTAAGGTTGGAACTCGTGTCTTTTGAGATAACCACCATCCTAGAGAGTCCAGAGAGAGATCAGAAAGAGGGAGGAGCCATCCTATTGCTTGGAGAGCAATAGGAAGCACACGCACGAGTCGACCGGCATCTGGATTCGTGAAAGGTGACGCCAAGCCCTCTCTTGTGGTTGTGGTGTGCCAGTTGCGTACGGAGGAAGACCAAGAGACCAGGAGGGTTGCAGCCAGGCTTTGAGAAGAATCTAGGCAAACGATCAACTTCCGCTGCGGTACATCTAAATTCTATGCATGGTTATAGGATAGATGTGCATATAGGTCAAGGACCGACTAAAACCTTCATTGGTATCAGAGCCATAAGGTTCTTTTCGAAGTTTTGGTACTGTTTAACCCCTAGAAACCATGAATATTGGTAGTTTTGTTCTGGTCTGAGTTTTGGTTGTTAATGGAGACTCTAACTTTGATAAATAATCAGTTTTTGGCTTTAGATCTCATTATTAATGATAGATCTTATAGCAAATACTGGAGAAAGGTCGATTTAGGGTATAACAACCATACTGGTAAAGAAAACTGACTTCTGAGGAGTTCTATCGCTGGAAATGCCAGAATCAGGGTTTCAGCAACGTCTGGACCGGACCGTCCCAGGACATTGCTGACAGGACGGCGTGCAGGCTGGTCCGACCCAGCAGTGGGACGGGCCGTTCCAGAGGTGGGACGGACCGTTCCAGGCTGGAAACACTTAACCAGTCTGGAGTTTGCATCTGGGACGGACCGTTCCAATGTTGGACCGGACCGTTCCAATTGTCTGACAGAATAAAATTGTGTAAACTTGTGGTTTGACCTGACCAATTATGAACATACATGTATGTCCAACATGGTTTCTGACTTATCCTCTAGATAACTCAGTGGTTATTACATGCATTCTTGCATAGTTGAGTGATGGTAGGTCTATAGACCTCTCACAAATGGTTACATGCTTGAGTAGGCCTTTATGGTTTCTGACTCGCATGTAGACCAAAAAGCACACAACGGGTGACTTTGGATTTTAAGATCTGGGTATCTTAACCAATGTCTGAACCTCGCGCCAATCGAGTTGGTTGGAAGGTTCATGTGATTTGATTGGTGGCCCTGGTTGTCATCTCTTGATCATTGTGGCTAGGTTGCATCATCTTTTGGATCGATTCAAGGGTTGTGCAGTGAGGTATACTGGATGTTATAACTTGGAGTTATATCATATGTGTTGATGCTAACATGCATACATGTGCTTTGTCTCTATTTTGTAGAAAGATGTCGGCAAATAAGAGCATAGTCGCTGATCTCAATGCTGGTGAGAAACTGACGAGCAACAATTACGATGTTTGGCATCGTAAGGTTCAATTTCTCCTTGAGATGCAGGACTTGCATGAGCCACTCACAAAAGAACTCACTGAAGCCGAAAGGACCAATCCAAGGCGAGTTCAGGCCAATGAGGATTTCAGGAAGAAGGACCGTGCCGCTCGCATAACGTTGCTGAGTAGCATGTCCAATGATCTTCTCCTCAGGTTTGAGAGGCACCGCACCACAAAAGATTTGTGGGAGGCGGTCAAGCTCCAGTATGGTGATACTTCAACCACCAGGATCCGGCAACTTACACTAAGGTTTGACGGCTATAAGAAGCGCCCTGAGCACTCTATGAGGGAGCATATCTTAGCCATGTCTAACATGATTAGTGAGTTGCAGCAAGCGGGTCATGTCCTCTCGAATGAGCAGCAAGTGCAAGCTGTCATCCGCTCTCTACCTCGCTCATGGGAGCACATGAGAGTCAATTTGACTCACAATGACAACATACGCACCTTTGATGAGGTGGCCCGTCATGTGGAGTTGGAGGAGGACTGCTTATTGGCTGAGAGAGCCGATAAGGCGGCTGGAGAGGCAATGATTGCCGCCTCTAAGAACTCGCAAAGGAAACCGAGGCAGAATTTCGGTTCCAAGAAAATGCGGGTGGCAATGGCGTGGCCAATGCCAAGATTGACAAGAAGCGCAGCAAGAAGCGCGGTAAAGGGAAGGAGAAGCCCAAGGGGGCTTGCTTCAACTGTGATCAGGTGGGACCTTTTGGGGCGGACCGTTCCAAAGTGGGGCGGACCGTCCCAATTCCCTTAGAGTCTAGGACGGACCGTTCTGATGCAGAACGGATCATCCAGAACTCATCTGCTTGTGATTCAGCTTTATTTGTGTCCAGTTGCTTTATGCTTACTGATAACACTCCTGTTTGGACTGTTGATTCTGCAGCAACTGACCACATAGCTAGGGATCGAGCGTCATTTCTGGACTATCGTCGCATATCGGCAGGAAGCAAACGGATTTTCATGGGAAATAATAGTAGTGTCCAAGTGCATGGCATAGGCACATGTGAGCTTATGTTTCGCAACGGACATAGATTAATTCTCCATGATGTTTTGTATGCGCCTGATGTGAGGCGAAGTCTTGTATCTGTTTTAGTTCTTGTCAAAACTGGATTGAGTGTTGTTTTTGTGAACAATTGTGTTGAATTGTATCAGAATTCTATGTTGATTGGCAATGGATTTCTTAATGATAAAATCATGGTTTTAGACACAATTGATGGCTCTTCTCTATCTTATAATGTTTCTTCTTCTAATGTGAATGATAACATGATGATATGGCATGCTAGATTATGTCATGTAGGGCAGGAAAGGATGACTAGATTGGCTAAGGTTGGACTGTTGGGTCCCTTAACCAAGGTCTCCTTGCCTACATGTGAGAATTGTCTAGCGGGTAAGGCTACCCGAAGCCTTTTGGTAAGGCTGTTCGTGCCACAACTCCTTTGCAATTGATACACTCGGACATCTGTGGTCCTTTGAGTGTTAGGGCCAGACATGGTGCTTATTATTTCATCACATTTATAGATGACCACACAAGGTTTGGTCATGTCTATTTGATCTCCTACAAGTCAGAGGCACTGGGTTGCTTCACAAAGTACTTGGCGATGGTTGAGAATCAACAAAATGGACTTGTGAAAGCTCTTAGGACAGATCGAGGTCGAGAGTACCTCTCAGATCAATTCAAGAGCTTGTGTGATGAAAAGGGAATCGTTCATCAGTTGACAACTCCCTACACGCCACAACAAAATGGTGTTGCTGAAAGGCGTAATAGGACCTTGTTGGAAATGGTTAGATCTATGATGGCACAAGCAAGTCTACCAATTTCGTATTGGGGAGATGCGCTGTTGACATCCGCATATGTTCTGAACCGTGTCCCTTCGAAGTCCGTGACAACCACCCCCTATGAGTTATGGACTGGACGAAAATCGGATTTGGGTAATCTCCATCCATTGGGTTGTTTGGCTTATGTCCATGATCCGTCTCACAAACATGGGATGCTTGGTCCGAGAGGGAGGAAGTGTATCTTTATAAGGTACTCTGAAACTTCCAAGGGCCACGTGTTTGTTGGAGAGGATCTGAGCGGGACTGTCACGGAAATAGAGTCGAGGGATGCAACATTCCTTGAGAGCGACTTTCCAAAGAAAAATGAGGTTTCACGAATGCAAGGACTCTATGAGGACATTCCTTCTGTCAATATTGACATTGGTCAAGAGGTGGAGGCTCAACCTCCTGAGACCAGGTCAATTGCAGAAGAGGGAACTCAACGAGTCAATCTCGACAGTTGGAACGGACCGTCCCAAGACTGGAGCGGACCGTCCCAAGGCTGCGGCAGACCGTCCCAAGGCTGGGGCAGACCGTCCCAGCTGCGAGATTATTCTCCTGATCTGACTGGAACGGACCGTCCCAGGTCTGGGGCGGACCGTCCCAATGATGAAAACAGACAGGTTGAAGCAGAACCTCGTAGGTCTGAACGGGAAAGAGTACCCCGCCGAAGATTTCAGATCGAAGGGGGGGAAATGTTCATGGCCGCTTTGGATGGTTTGGTTGTACCGAAAGAGGATGATAAGCCTAAACGCAATAGGGCTATTAAGGCTATCGATTTGGATGAACCAAAGAATGTGCGAGAAGCACTTTCTGGCTCTAACTCTAAGGAATGGCTGCTGGCCATGCAAGAGGAGATTGATTCAATGAAGAAGAATCAGGTCTGGGACTTAGTTGACTTACCACGAGGTCGTAAGGCTGTTGGGAGCAAATGGGTTCTCAAAGTCAAACGTAAAAGTGACGGGTCAATTGAGCGTTACAAAGCTCGCTTGGTTGCAAAAGGATTCACCCAAGTAGAGTGAGTGGATTATGAGGAAACCTTTTCTCCTGTGGTTAGGTTTGCCTCTATTCGCTTGATCCTAGCAATTGTCGCTGCAATGGATCTAGAACTATACCAAATGGACGTGAAAACTGCATTTCTCAATGGAGAATTGCAAGAGGAGATATATATGGCACAGCCTGAAGGGTTTGTAATTAATGGGAAGGAGCACAAGGTGTGCAAACTTCGCCGTACCATATATGGTCTTAAGCAAGCATCACGACAATGGAACCTCCGATTCCACCAAGCTGTCTTGTCAAACGGCTTTCATGTGATGGAAGAGGATCATTGTGTGTATGTAAAGAGGTCCATGGGTGGGTTCTTGATCATGACATTGTATGTGGATGACATATTGCTTGCAGGTAACAACAAGTCGCTGATTGGTTCAGCGCAGACTTGGTTGTCCTCTACATTTGACATGAAAGATATGGGTGAAGCTAGCTTTGTGCTAGGTGTCAAGATAACTCGAGATAGAACCAAGAGGTTTCTCAGTTTATCTCAAGAAACTTATGTGAAAAAGATTCTTGAACGATTTGACATGGCTGAATGTCGATCGGTTGACACTCCTATTGACAAGAACACAAGCTTGAGTAGTGACATATGTCCCAAGACAAAGGAGGAAAAAGATAAGATGGAAAAAGTGCAGTACTCAAGTGCAGTTGGAAGCTTGATGTATGCCATGATGTGTACAAGACCCGATATATGTTATGCGGTGAGTCTTGTCAGCCGATTTCAATCGAATCCTGGATTTGCTCATTGGCAAGCAGTCAAGAGGATTTTGAGATATCTCAAGGGCACATATGATTATGTGCTATGCTACCAAGGCAGAGACCTGAATTTAGTTGGCTATTCAGATGCTAATTGGGGTGGAGACTTGGATGAGCGCAAGTCCACTTCAGGTTTCATTTTCATGCTTGGTAAGAGTGTAATCTCTTGGGCTAGTAAAAAGCAAACGTGTGTTGCTTTATCTACCATGGAGGCTGAGTACATTGCATGTTCTGCGGCTGCCCAAGAGGCAATATGGTTGAGGCGTTTCCTAAAGGAACTGGGGGTGGTCAAGGTGCCCATCGGACCTGTGACTATTTATTGTGATAACACTGCTGCTATAGCATTCTCTAAAGACCCCAAGTATCATGGAAAAGGCAAACATATTGACATGAGATATCATTTTGTTAGAGACAGACAAGAACACAAAAAGATTGTGTTAGAGCACATTTCCACCGAAGAGATGGTGGCAGACCCATTTACAAAGGCCATAGCTAGGATGCAGTTCCTTAAGATGGTTAGAATCATGGGTTTGAGATCTGCAGGCGGATCCTAGGATTGGAACGGCCCGTCCCAGATTGGGGCGGCCCGTCCGGATTTCAGCAGGACCGTCTGAACACTGAAAAACAGCTGGGGCGTGGCCTGTTTTAGGCTGGGACGGTCCGTCCGGAATCTGGGACGGTCCGGTCCAATTTTTCAGACTTGTGTATGTGTGTATGTGTTTGAACAATTATATTTTATTGATATATATTAAGACATTTGCATTCATTCTTATATTGAATTGCCTGTTATTGTTCAATTAAATGTTAGCATGGATGGTAGTGTGTATTTGAACTTGAGATTGTCTCGCTCACACGAGAAATCGCCTCTAATGCCAGGAGCATGTAGAGATGAGACTAGATTGAGTTATGTGCGCTTAGTCAAGGACTAAGGAGCCACCTGGGGTGGTCGAAACTCAATGTCGCTTCAGTCTGGGACTGAAATGAGGCTTGTCTTCTTTTAGGCGATTCGATATGATTGTATCCCCAACAATCATATAGTTCAAATTAGAGCCGAGGTGAGAATCTCCTTAAAACTCTGGGAGTGTTTAAGTGGAGAATCTCAGGATTAGTTGCAATAAGGAGTGGTCTAGACCGTAGACACTTGGTTTGCAAACTGAATCTAGACTCGTACAACGAATGAGAACATACGTCTGTTGGTGCAGATAATTCGTTGTAACATGTGCTCATACCACATGTGCTAGGCGACTCTTGGAAGATGGGTTGAGTGGTTCCAGGACCAAGACCGTATGACTCCCCATTGTGTGAGTTCCACAATTACGTACCCTTTGACTTTTGACTATGTCATGAGGGGCAGGATCAGTGCCTGCTACTTTGGTGTGTACCCTATGGTGATGCATATTCCGCCTGTCGGGGCATTGCTGGGAAAGCGACTGGTTTTGTTCTGACTTTCATGAGACAAAAGAAAGATCATATTCGATTTGCACAAATGAGAGATTTGTTGGTGTTCAGGATCCACCAAACTCGTCATTTGGACTGAGGTTGGGAACATACAGCGGACTAAGACTGAAAATGAAAGGACATGTATCATTGAGCGGTCGATAATGTCCAATCTAGTGCAAATTTGAATGTATCTAAGGTACTAGTATACACAATTATCTAACTGTTTTTATAAAAGGGTAGATGCTTTCTCGCTGGCCTTAACTTTGTTATGGTGAGGCGTTTTAGCTCCCGCTTGACAGGTGTATGCGCTGGTCGCACGGTCCATTTGCCGTATGAGGTCTGACTCTGTGTTTGGCAACAATGTCTCCAAGAGGGAGATGTTAGAAAAAGTGTGTGGATCCATGTTGTTATGGTTGGAACGGCCCGGTCCAATTCTGGGACTGTCCGGTCCAACTTCTGGAACGGACTGGTTTGCTGGGTAAACCAACAGTCTCGCTGTGGTTGGGACGGCCCGGTCCAACACTGGAACGGCCCGGTCCAACACTGGAACGGCCCGGTCCAACCAGTTGGGACGGCCCGGTCCAACTCTGGACCGGACCGTTCAGACATCAGTTATGAATCTGAAAGGTCTGTTTCCAGACTGGCTATTTATACCCCTCTCTTCTGAAGCGTCTCTAAGGTTGGAACTCGTGCCTTTTGAGATAACCACCATCCTAGAGAGTCCAGAGAGAGATCAGAAAGAGGGAGGAGCCATCCTATTGCTTGGAGAGCAATAGGAAGCACACGCACGAGTCGACCGGCATCTGGATTCGTGAAAGGTGACGCCAAGCCCTCTCTTGTGGTTGTGGTGTGCCAGTTGCGTACGGAAGAAGACCAAGAGACCAGGAGGGTTGCAGCCAGGTTTTGAGAAGAATCTAGGCAAACGATCAACTTCCGCTGCGGTACATCTAAATTCTATGCATGGTTATAGGATAGATGTGCATATAGGTCAAGGACCGACTAAAACCTTCAATTCTAAACAAGTAAATGCATAATGATCGTCTTCAAAAACAAAACTCACACCAACTCACCATCTCTTCAGATCTTTGGACAAAATGAAGTTTATGCTGGATTTCATTTCAATTGAATTGATTTCATAGGATTTCGTTGGATCTAATTACATGAAAATTCCAACCAAATGACACCGAATCATTCATTTTGATCAAGAATTTTCCAACGAAATGATATGAAATGAAATCTCATGTTAAAAAAATGGAATTTTTATCAGGGCCATACAAATTCAGTCTTTTCTGACAACTTGGGGAAGCACTCGAGCTTTGTACGATATACTGTGGGATCCTCATAATCAATGATTTTTAATTTCTCTAACATTGGTGCAATACCTAGCACAAGTTCCGCCAATTCTAGCATCGACTCATCTCTTCTGGCAGACAAATTAGCATCTTGTACGTACATGATGTGTCAGAGTTTGAAGACACTTGAACAAGAAGTCTTCTGTTGCTTTTAATTTCCAGAAAGGTTGGCCTTGCAGTTGATCTTCACCCCTCGAGTCCAAAAACTGCAAAAATTGGGGAGGAATGAAAAGATAACGAATGAGTGGACATTAGATTGGATAAAAAGATTTGAAACTAATTCGCTGATATATAAGATGTGATTATGTTGATCCCGACCAAGCACCAATTTTAATACAGGTAGGAGTAGAAGTCCATGCATCTTTCCATTTGCTTGACAGGGAGTTTCACTAAGATTTTCTCTTTCAGATCTTCTGGCAAGTTGCTGATATAATCAAGATTTGAATTGCGGCTAACTCGTTGAGGCTCAGGACCATCCATTGAAAAATTAGTCAATTTCAACCAGCAAGAGCCAAGAGGTAAGGAGATTTACTTTATTATTAATTACATAAAGAAAGATATTTACTAAAATATGAATCAATTCAGGATACAATACATTTCATTCAAAATAATAATAATAATAATAAATAATAATAGAAAGAATCTATAGTACGTCTATACTTTAATGGTCAATGATATGAAAGAAATGAAATTGATACATTAAAGATAGGCAACAAGAATAAAGTTTAAACTGTCCAGTAGAATAATACTATAATTTGTAATAACATTAATTAAATTATCAACTAAAGAAAGTACAAATCTAATTTAACACCTAGTCTCAGGTCCTCATTTTTGGAATTAACACCATTACATGCCACAGCTAAATGAAAAAATGTATGACCAGATTTACTTTCATATGCTCTTCGAAAGGCCGAGCAGTATTTCTGTATCTGTGTTCTTGTTTTCTTTTTTTTACAGATAATGATTCATATGTTGGCCATATGAATTTGAAATTTTAAAATATCTAAAGGAAAAAAGTTGCAAAAATTATCAAAGCGGGACATGCATGCATATAAATACAATTGGTCTGTGCTACGTACAAGCCTGGAACTACCAATTGAGAGAAATCCGGGCTGGTTTCATTAACACATTTATATTCAATGATGAACTATCTAAATAATTATTAGGGTAATTATTTTTTCAGAGTAGGACTACTAGCCAAAATCTTGCACACGGGGAAAGCGCCACACATGCAATGAATTGTCAGTATAATACACAATCCTCTTTTGAAAAGATAAATCGAAGAGCCATTTTGTTGGTAGTTCGGATTTAATATTTTTTTATTGAGTACCACATGAGATTTAAATTATATTCGATGTGATACAATAAATCCATAAAACTACAAATATGACTATCAAAACATTTCTATTTTTCCTTTAATTTGAAAAAAATAATATTGTTAAAATTTCCATGTTAATTATTGTCAATGAACTTCACCCTATAAGTTTATCTTGATTAAACATTTAGGTCCTGATTAACATTTTTTTAATACGGGATTCCATTTGATTTCATTTTATGAAGATGTTTAATTAAAATGAACGGATTTAGTGTCATTTAGTTGGAATTAATATGTTATTAGATCCAACGAAATTTTGAAAAATAATCAATTCAAACGAATGTCCTGATCAGAATGATATATTTTTTTAATATGTGATTTCATTTCATTAAAAAAAAATTAACAAAATTCAAAATGAATAGATTTGATATCATTTGGTTAGAATTTCTATGTTATTAGATCCAAACAAAATTTAGAGAAATCAATTCCAAATGAAATGAAATTTCGCACAAAATTCATTTTCATCAAAACCGAAATGAAATAAAATTCCGCATAAAAAATATTTTGATCAAATCCTTAACCCAGCAAGGTAAATATTAGGGCTGCAAAACGGTCGAAACGATAATATGATTACAATTTTTTTTGTCTAATTCATTTCATTGACGAAACCGACCACTAATTTCGTTAACCATTTTGTTTTGGACGAAACTATCGAAATTGACGAAATTTTCGTGATTTACATGAACGAAACCATATTATTGTTTTAATACTGTTTCATTTTTTGAAACGCAACCATATTTCTTAGCTGTTTCATTTCGTTTTGGACGAAACAAAATAAACAGCTTCCATTTTCCAGGCGCTATTTCATGAAACGGGCCGTTGCTACTGGATGGAGAAATTCATGTTTGTACCAGGACAGGCCGCAAATTTTGTCAATTGGGTTTGTTCTGACAGTTCTGACCAAGGTCAAACCAATATTACGCAAAAGCAAAAAACTTATTTGAGAAATTTAGAGGCATATATAACATTTTAAATTTGTTAGAAAAAATGGACACAATTGATAAAGAGTTGAAGAGCTAAAAAAAGATTAATATTCTTTCTAATGCTTTTATTAGGTCTTCATTTTTTAAAATTGTAACAAAAAAATCAATTAATCAAATATAAGAAAATAAAATTGTTAAATCCAAAATTATTTTCAGCTTCGTTTTGGGTAAGCACAAACAGATATAACATCAGCGAAAATTCTACGAATAAGGTGTGTATGTGTATTCAACTTTACTGAAATAAACAATACTTTTAACACTGGTGCTACGCCCTTTTATTTATTTCATTCAAATTTTAACCTCATCATCTGTTTTGTACGTAGCGCTTGGTCAATTTAATTAGCCGCCGCTAAGTCACTAACTTTAGCTTCTTTGACCAATTAAGTCTGAACCCAGTGTGTCATGCTTGGAATCTGATTGGCTGATATATCATATAATAACAATCCTATAATACCTATACATTATTATTATTATTATTATTATACGAGTATCGATGCACCTGCTCCTCTTCTCGCTCCCCAACATTTTCTATTGTACTTTTCTACAATCACCGTCTACATGCCACCTGGCGAAGTTTTAGTTGACATAGCTATATAGTTCCCACTGCGCGCATCCTCATGGGATGGGAAGTACATCTGTAAAAAGTCGTGAAAAATTTGTTGTGATTTTTAATTTTTTGGCTTACCATACTCTTGGAAGATTTAAGTCAGTCTGAGTTGGAAGATAGAATCGATTCATTCATTGTTCTTCTCTCGCTTTCCATTGATCGATTCTCTCAGGTACCTCTATCTATCCCTTTCTTTCTTCCTTCAATTTTCTCTTTGGAGAAGTGATCATAAGCTTGATTAAATAGTACAAACTGAAATTAGAGAGAGAGAGAGAGAGAGATCACACAGAGATTGCTTAATAAATTACGTTTTTTAATTTACTATTTCATTAATTTCAGTGTATCCAGGTAGAGGTGATCCTTGCTATATATCAAAAACAAACTTTAATCCATTGTAACTAACTAATTATCTAGATCTACCTAAGGTAAATATAAGCTGTTTGTAACAAATTACAGAACTTAATTCCAAACAACAACTGGTGGAGAGAGTCATGAGAGTTGGTAATAAGTTGTGGAGGGATTCTGTTTAGGAGTCAACTGGAGGATACCATTAATGTGCGTACAGCAGAGCTTGCATCGTTGGAAAATAAATGTTTAGTATGAAAATTAATTTAAACTAACATGACTTATTATAATCTACAAAAAATTAGATGGAAATATCTAAAAAAAAAGATGGAAATTAAACTAATATACGCTAAGAAACTTTATAAAAATTTTTTTGGTTGAATTTCTTAAAATAAAGATAAAACAAAATTTTAAAATTGTCAACTCATAGAGAATTTAGTTCCTTTGATCCTAACCATCCAAATCTTTGATTACACCTCAAATTACTATCCCTTTTTTTTCCATGCCACACACACTCCTTACTTCTCATCCGCCACATACAATCCTCATCTTCTAATTAATTCTTCTTCCCCAAACCTCCTCTCTTTCAATATATTTTTCTCTCCATTTTGTTTATAACAGAAATAAAAGACGAAACGAATTACATATCCATTCAAGTAGCGCTTGCCAATGGAACAATTTCTCACCAACTTCTCGTATCGGAACCATCCCAGTGATTCTCCAATCGTACGACACTAACATCTATAGACTGTTGTGTACTTGTGTTGTTCATTTTCCTTCATATTGTTGTGTTTTTCAATTTAGTTTTAATTTTGTTCATGCGCAGAGAAGGAAAGAAGGAAAAGGTTGACATGGCAGCTTCCAAGCTTCAAGCCCTATGGAATCACCCTGCTGGACCCAAAACCAGTTCTCTTTCTATTTCCCTTTCTCTCTCTCTATCTCTCTCTCTAAACACAACACACACACACACACACAAACACACAATGGTAAGGTTTCTAAAGGTCTTGTGAATATATAATGGTGAATAATTCCTATTGCTATCTTATTAATTACTCTCCTACTCAGGTAATTTGTTAGTACTTTTGGTCTTTGGTATACTTATATTTATATAATTGTCATATTTGATTTCAGTTCATTTTTGGGCCCCTACCTTCAAATGGGGAATCAGTATTGCTAACGTCGCTGACTTCTCCAAACCTCCAGAGAAGATCTCTTATCCTCAGCAAATTGGTATGTTTATTACTTTTCCCAAATAAAATTATCCTCAGCAAATTGCACTGAACAAAAATTGTTTTATTGTTTTCTGTCACTCTTGATGTAAGTACAAATAAACAGTTCTTGTGTTACAGCTTACTACTTGTAGAAAAATATATACAGTTGTGTTAGAATGAGGATTCATAATAATTGAACCTATTTATATCATTATGAGAAAGTACTCTTGGTTTGTTTTAACCTGGGGCAATCTGTATAGTTTAACTAATACTGTTTTATTCACGAGGAAGTAGTTGTTCAGTTTCGTCTCATGTATCTCTATCAACAATATTGAGTGCCGAATGCAAATGCTAAAAACATAGGGTCTTTTCCCCTAATTACTGCAAAATGCTTGATATAGTTTTCTATACCCATTACCTTTTCTAAGTTCAACATATAGTCTGATATAGAGCTCCTGAATGCTATCATTTAGTAATGGCAGGTTCTACCAGTGCATAGTAAATAAAGGAAATTGTACACCATTTATCTTTTGGTAGAGGTACTTGCATATGTGCATACTAATTCAAAAGGAGAAAGTTAGAAATTTGAGTTATTTTGTAGACTAGACTGACTAGAAGATACAACCTGGTTTGATGTTTATTGGAGGTTGTTTTTCCTGTTTGTCTATATGTGCGAATTATGTAATGACTTGTATTTGGTGTGCAGTTGTTGGTTTCTCTGGACTGATCTGGACTCGTTATGGCATGGTTATTACTCCGGTATGTACTATGATCAGCCTATTGTTCTTCATATTTCACCTCTTATATTTTGCAATTTGCCCAGAGCACCTGCAATTTTAGATATTTGCAAGAACACCATGCTTCCTTTAAATAATTTATGATCCAACCATGAGAACAAACATTTGGAAAAGGTGTATCCTTGGAAGATTTTTTTGCGTAACATCACATATCACCACTAAACCATCATAAAATTCACAATGATGCTGATGATCTTACTTCATTTTGAGTTTCCTATTTCCGTAGACTGTCGAGTTTAATACTGAAAAAAGGAGGGCGGTTGGAGATCAATTGATGTTATAGTAAATGAAAATGAAGTTTGCAATTTCATTTCAGAACTTAAATAACAAATTTGGTTATAGCCTGCATGGTACCAGTTTGCTATGACAGTACTAATATTTTACCAATATAATAATGCATGCAGTTTTTATGTGTAATGCAACTAAACGAATGACCCTCTAAAAGCTTGAGTATTAGCATAGTGTCTTTTAGCTGCAATTTGCTTATTTTACTTCTTTTGCAGGTTAACTGGAACCTTGCCAGTGTTAACTTTGCTATGTCATGTACTGGTTTTTACCAACTCAGTAGGAAGATTCGGTAATTTCAATTAAGTGTTGTCATTACTTTTTATTATATTTCAGAGCTGTTCATTCACGAGCATTCTCTTTCTAATTTTTAAGATTTTGAATGCTTATTGTTTATTAATTTTGTGTATAATTCGTTTTTTTAGGCAAGATTACCTATCTGAGGAGACAGAAAAGACTGCGGTAGAAGGTTGATTAATTTTTCTTTGAAAAAACAATGATTCAAAAGCAATGTGGTGTCACAACTGGAACCCGTGTTGGTGGTTTAATTTTAATTTTGTATAGAAGATCTATGTACCATGTTTAGACAATGTTCTCCGCCAGCATTTGTATTGTTTGTAGTAGTGTAGAAATTTGGACCAATAATATAAATTCGTATTAACATGTTGGGTTTTCTTTGAATCATTGACTGCATTGAAAAAGAGTTTTATTGTCAAGGTTCTTGTGCCACAAAATACCACAACTTTGCTTTTTAATTGATCTTTAACAATTTTATGTTCAAGCATATAAATTGTTGATCCTTTTCAATTTTGAAGGAGATTTATTTTCATAATTTTTTTAGTTAATTTGTTACCAAATTGGCATCTGTTCTAAAAGGTTGATGTCACACGCCTTCATCAGTGGTTGGGAATGATTGTGAGTCCATCCAGCACATCTTTGATCACTGCCTCTTCTCCTCAATGGTTCTGCAGCAGGTCCTTAATCTTTCTGATATGCCTCAAATTCAAATACCAGCAAGATTAGCCTTCTTAACAACTGATATAGCTGCAAAGCAAAAGGAGGTTTTAGCCATGATGTGGTACTTTGTTTGGAGGGAGAGATGCAGCAGAATTTTCAGTGAAAAATACAGCAATATTCACTTTCTAGCGATGCTCATCATTGAAGAATGGCGACTGTTGCATCCGAATTAATCTAATCACGCTGTTTTTTTAGACTTTCCTATTTTTTCTTGTTTAAATTGCAGACCCTCGTGCCATCTGTATTCCTTATTTTTCATTTTTTGTAGGCCTTACTTTTTATTGGCCCATTTTAATTAATTTTTTTTTTTTTTTTTACTCTTGGTTTCCAACCTATGGAAACATTAATGTACTCACTCTTTTATCCGAAATTATTTTATATAAGAATTTTAACATCGAAAATTTTAATAGAAAAATTAATATAATTTTTTTTAATAAAAAGAAAGTTCTAACCCGTTTATAAAGCGCGCTGATCTCTTTCCTTTCTAACTCGTTTTATAAACGGATAAGAAGGCTTCTTACTCGTTTATAAAACGGGTAATAAGGCTGCACTTTTCAGGATTGTTTTTAAACCATTTTATTAATATCAAACGCAATTAACGTGTTTTATAAACTAGTAATAATGCTTATTACCCGTTTATAAAACATGTTATTACCAATTTTTCTCCATTTCGATCAGACTTTAGTCATTTCGATCAAACTTTTATGATTTACATACAGTTTGTGTCTATAAGTTTGTGAATTTATAACCGTGTTATTTGAAATTATATAAGACTAATTCTCCTTCCAGAATTGAAATCGTCGAAAAAGAGTATCTCTTCCATTCTATAAACCTATCAATCAAATCCAAAAATGTCTACAATTACCATATATGTCAACCAATCTCTAACTTTTGGTGGTTGTTATTTCCACACCGGTTGTAGTATGCACACCACATATGCTGATATTCAAAATGAATTATACAGCCGGCTACAGATTTTAGAAATCCAATACACTTTCAATATCTATGGTCGTTACAATGATATAGTAAATAGGAGATATGAACTCTTTTTTTTTTGGTGAATTCTGAAGATCAATGGCGTTTTTTTTACCACGAGACATTCGAGACGAGATGATTACCCATTATTGAGTTGCATGTTGATTTCATTCTCGTATATGGCACGGGACCCGATCTGAACCTAACACCTCTTGATGAGCCCAGTAGCAGTGAGCCAAACACTTCATTAAACCTTGTATGCGGCCAACAATCCACTCCGTACCAAAACACTGGCCAACAGTCTGTTCCTACGGAAGACAATAACACATCAGGAGATGATATCGAGGTTGTCGATGCTGATGAAGAAGAAGGTCCAGCGAGCTACTCGGAGCTTCCTACCGGAGAAGAATATACCGATGTCGAGGACTTCTCTGAGAGAGAAATTCCTTTCTATGCAAACTGCGACCAGCCGTACATTTCAGGAAGGACAAACTTGCACCATCCCGTAAGTGAACTGTGTGATATTTCCATGTTTGAGTATGCTGGTATGTCGGATCCTAGTTTAGGGCCATAAGGCGAACTTGCTCCTGGTAAAAGATTCGGTTCCAAAAAATAACTAATTCTAGCTGTTTGTGATATTTTATGCCAAAAATCTTATACTTTTTGTTTGATTTATGACTTACATGCAACTAGACTTGCAATAGAGAAACTTGATTGAATGCCTATTTTAAACCATTTGGAGCTTGTTTTATGTTCCTAGATTACTCAAGATGTGAGAATAAAACATTTAGCGCTTTTCACTATTTGCAATTTTCTTATTTAAGTAACTCCTGCCACTGTTTTGATGAGGTTTTCTTTGAGTTGCCTAGAATGCAGTAAAGCCATTTACACATGGCATGGACAAAGCACTTAGAGCTATGTAAAGAGAGTCTTAATACATTTATTCATCCTTTTTATTGTTTTTGGATTTTGCTAATTCTTTGGACATGGCTAGGCCAGTGCTATGCTCTGGACCTATGCCAAGCCAAATTAAGACCACCATGAGAGACTTAGCTATGCTCAAGACCTCTACATGGCAGCCGTGTGTACTTCCTTATTGAACAAGAGGACATCCCATGAAGCTAGGAGCTATGCTCCAGACCCTCATGAGACATCCTAGAACCATCCTAGGACCATGACTGATGCTATGCTTCAGACCATGGCTCCAAGGAGCATTGATACATATGGTCAAGCTCACCATTGATTGGTGGCCGAGCTAAAAGAAAAGAACAAAAAAACTATCAATTTGATGCTTTCTAACAGATTTATTTGACTTAAGAACAGAAGATTACACTCTTATTCCACTCAATTTCACTTCTTTTTCTCTATTCCTCACTGCTCGATCTAATGCCTAGCCTCAATTTGATCTCCTTTCCTTAATACAAGCTATCTAAACCTAACCCAGAATGGTGGCTGCTTTTCTCTTTTCTTTCTTCCTCTTTTCTGCTTCAATTGAAGGTGTTTATATAGGCTTGAGTCTAGGGCAACGCTTCTTTGGCCCGGCTTGATCTTCATCGTCGAATTTCCATCCAGTGGCTCACCACAGGCTGCGCTAGGGTTTGGTGTTGGTAAACCATGGGCGGAGATCCCTGGTTTTGGGTTTGCGGCGCTGTAGGAGGCCACGTCGACGGGTCTCCCTCGACTTACCCAGCGTTCCCACGGTGAAACCGTAACTTTCACCTCTCTTTCTTTTTACCAGATGAAGGAGACGACCCTGCACTTGGGTCTCGCCTGTCGGGTTAAATGAGATAGAGAGAGATGCGCGCTCTCGTTTCTCTGTGAGCCAATAGATCATTTCAAGTTTTAGTAATCGTGGGTGCATGAGCCAGGTTCACGCAAGGGTTTAAACTCGGCGCCCTCTTCAATCTGGCCTGGATCCCCTCCAACCGTATGCACGCGCCATTTCCATCGATTTTTCTGAGAATTTCATTTGATTTTCTTTTAAAAATCATTTATTTATTTGGCTGTCCAATCAAAATAAATTATTTGGGGGCCTTCCCTTGGGTATTTTTGGATGAAATTTTATGGGCAAATTCCTCATAGATTTATTTTGGTAATTTTATGGATTTTTTGGATTTCTATGTAAAGTTTGGGATTTGTGTGGGTATTTTTGGGATTTAAAAATTATTATAATTCACCATAATTCTTAAGGATTTTTTGGGTATTTTTTTGGTAATTTTTGAAGTTTGTTTGGTATTTTTGGCAATTTGAATTTGGTTTTTGGCAATTTGGAAATTTGGTCTTTGCTGTTTGGCTTTAGGTTTTCGGATTTTGAACTTGGTTTTCAGGGTTTAATTTTTAGGGTCAACAACAATACAAAACAAAAATATAATAAAAACTATATAACATTAAAATTTTGAACCACATAAACAAAATTTGTAGAGGATCCATTGCTATGGGTGAGTCGAGATAAAAGCCATGCAACTTGTCGACAAAAGTCGGGTGAGTGATTGTCACCTTGACTCCCTCTTTTGTCGAGACTTGGAAGAAGACGATTGCATGCATGCAGTTTCTCATCCAAGGATGTCGGCTGCAGAATTATGACTCGTAGGCCTAGCCCATCAATCCGTCCTCTACACGTAATAACAGATTCCACGTGAAAATTTTTAATTTACAGTTCGTGGAATATT
Organism: Rhynchospora pubera; assembly: GCA_028095005.1. Classification (NCBI taxonomy): domain Eukaryota; kingdom Viridiplantae; phylum Streptophyta; class Magnoliopsida; order Poales; family Cyperaceae; genus Rhynchospora; species Rhynchospora pubera. The sequence continues at coordinate 81,227,875 of CM051462.1, read as the reverse complement.
AATAGCCATAAGGATTGTGTGCGACCTTGTAGCACTGAATAATTGTGCCGCATACAACCCTTGGATATTAATTTCGCACCAACTAATATTTTGCATTCTGTCATCCATCTTTTCTTTCTCTCTATTTCCCTCTTTTTTCTTTTTTTTTTTTCTCTTTTTCTTCTCTATTTTTTTTTGGTTGTGGGCGAGAGAGTGACCAGGAGGTGGGGCTTATATATAGGAAAAATTGGATCCTGATAACCCGTTTATAATACTGGTAAGAAACCTTTCTACCCGTTTTATAAACGCGTAAAGTTTATAATTAGGTCGCCTTTGTTAGAAACTTGCGGAGAAATTATTGCAGCTTTATTACCTGTTTTATAAAAGGGTAAGAAGCTTTCTTACCCATTTATAAATCACGTTCACTACTAAAAGAAAGACCTTCTATAACGGACCATCTGTAACGGTTATAATAAAACCCGTTACAGATAGTTAAAAGTTAAGGAGCTAAAAAATATCTGATTCATCTTTAACGGTTATTTTGAAGAAAACCGTCACACACAAAAAAAAAATCGAGAAACCTTTTTTTATATAAAAACCGTTATAGAATCCTTTCTCATCTTGTAACGGTTTTTAAATAAATCAGTTATAATTAATATTTCAAAATTGAAACAGTTTTTTAATATTAACCGTTACAGATATATTCGATCAAACTTCTTTCCTCTTTATTTTTCTGTCGATCAAGTCCCTCCTAATTCATTTTTTCTGCTTCTCTCTTTCCTCTAGCGAAGATCATTTCCTCGATCTCTTTGTTCTCCACCTCACCGATGTGATCGCCGTCACCACGCTCGAGCCGCCTTCTCTCAAACTCCAGCAACTCCGCCTCACCTTCAACCTCTCCACCACCCCCGCCTCACCCTCGACCTCTCTACCACGACCCGCCATGGCTGATTTCCCTCTCCTTCCTCTTTTTCCTACAAACTCTAGATCTAGTTTTTCACCCTTTCGCCAAGACCACCCCTTGCTCGTCAAAAGAGGATAACTCGTCTGGAGGAGGAGGAGGAGGTGGTTGCGACGATGAGATAAGACGGGGTGGCGACAGTGATGAAGCTGGTGGTTGTGATGACTTCGTTGTCTAGGGTTTCGCCTCATCTGTCTCTCTTTCAGTCGCCAAGCTGCGAGGTACAAACATAGATGCACTTAAAAGGGAAGATGTGCCTCATCTGTTTTCTAGCTATTCACTGATTCCTGTCAGTTTTATCTTTTTCAGCAATATTTTTTTTTATTTTTTATTTTTCAAGATTGATGAATTTGAATGTACTATTGAGGCTTCTTTCAATTTCGTTAAGTTCCTAACTGATTTGTTAGTAATTCCATATTTTTTCATGCATTTACCCAGTTGCTATAGTAGTTCAATGCTAAATCTCCTTCTCCCTCCCCTTTTAGAAGACTTTTTTGAATCAGACATGTCTAAATTTATATCATAAACAATAATATTACCAACAGCGAGCATGATTTTTTCCCCCTTTTCTGCGAGGCTTTTATCAATCCACTTGGGAACAATCATGCCTACAAAACTGTGAAGTAAGTTTCTGTTAGCAAAGCTGACTTCATTTCTTTAAATCTCTATACATCAATTGAAGGTAGGGGAATACTTCGTGTGATTGCTGTTGCGGCTTTTTCGTCATTATTCTCCTCGAAGGAATTTCTCGAAGAACAATGGGAACATAGCATTAGATTCACCTCCCTTAAGGTTCGATCTCTATGGCGGGTATCTCTCGAAACGAGAGAATCCTAACAAGAGTCGCTTCTTAAAGAAGTTTCTTGATTTAGCGGGTCCTTTCTTTCCAATAGGCGCAAGCCCCTATTGTTAATTACCCCGTAGTTGCCTACGAGAACCTCTGATTAAGGGACGTAAAGGGTATTGACGCAATGGGCTAAGAAAAGATAGATTTACGGAGTGCTATTAAGGAGGACTTAATTGACGGTACCAAACCTAATTGACGGGACCCAATTAAGGACCTTCCAATTTCTAAAGACTTTTGGCTTAAGGGCTGGTTTTTCGTCTGAAAAGAGGAACTCTTGATATGGAGTCGTTTTAAAAGCCACTTGATAATTTAAGTCATCTGAGGTTGATCTCAACCCCAGCGAGGGACTTTTCCTCAAACGAAGAGGTTTTGGCTTTGACTTTGGGTTTCGCGTTTAGACTTTTAATTTTTGGTGTTTCGCTGGGGATATTGATGATTTTTATTCACTTTGGCCTTTGCACTCTTGATTTTTAGAAATTTTTTTCCATTTCGAAAATACTTGACTTTTGAAGATACTTAATTTTTAGAAAATATCATACTCGAAATCGTTTAGACTTTTGAAAATATTTGTACTCAAGTAGACTTAGCTTTTTGAAGGTAGCACATTTTGAACTTTTTTATTTCGAAAGTACATATTTTTGAATTTTCAGAAACCTTAGTATTTATAAAAGTCATTTTTAAAGTGAAAATACTTCAAAAATACGAAAGGCCACTACTTTGACATAATTTCATATCAAAGTATCAGTGAAATCGGTTTATTTAGATTTTTAGAATTTTATGGATATTTTATTTGTATTTTTCTGAGCTTTCTATTATTTTTAATGAATTTTTCAATATTTCTGCTGACGTGGTGTTTTCTGGTTGGTCTATTTCAAATGAGTGAGCTGAGGTGTCAGCTGAGTTGGTTGCCAACCAACCGCGTTGACATGGCAGTGAGAGAGAAGACAGAGGTCTACGCGTTGGGTTCGTGTAACGGGTTCTGACGAAACATGTGACCCGTTAACCACATAAGATCGAAGAGATCTAGGCGCTGAAGCTTTTGAAGGAGAAAAAGTAGGAAAAGGAGAAAATATAGTGATAGTTTGATTCTTCGTCGCCACTCTTGAGGGACCCGAATCCCGTGTAGCGCGGGACACCGTGTAGCGCGCGTACGGGCCGTCTGATCTTGATCGGACGGTTCATTTTTTACGGGCCTATCAATCTAGGTTACATGCACGAGGCTCCTTTGTCCATTGGATCTTGATCAGACGGCTATAATGCCGCGCTACACGGTGTGCCGCGCGGCACCAGATCTGAACTCTTGAGGCGAGTTCTATTCTTTTGTTAACGGGCTTGACGGAATAGCGGGTGCAGATCCGATAATAATTCCGGCCGTCATAACAGTCGAGGAGGAGTTCGTTAGCATTGCAAGGCAAAGGGGAATGCAGTAGCACCCTCCATTTCTGTCGCGTCACCTCCATTTGACCGGAGAATCGAAGTTTTAGTCAAGCCGATTATAAAGTTAGTAGTCAGTTTAGTCCCTGTATTTTTATAATTAAGTTCCCCGATGATTACCGCCACCATGGCCGATGACTCTGAGTCGGTTAGGATCGTAAGTGAAAGGAGAGTACAACTGTGTATCTAATCAGTGTTGCTTTTACCTAATTTGATGGTAAAGCTCAGTGTTAACGCACGGTACGGAGAAAGACTTTTGAGAGTTTTTACTTAGTTGGATTTAGGCAGGAGATCACGTTTAATTCACTTTATTTGTGTTTTGCACACCGGTGCGTTAATTACTAAAGAAATACAAGAAAGAGAGACAAAGAGAAAAGTGAATTGTACTGTATATTGTCTCATGTTTACAAAGTACACGCAGGGGTATTTATAGACCCCTCTTTACCAGAAACCCCAACTGACTAACTACAGCTATTATTAGTTACATTCAGTTACAAGAAACAGATACAAACTATCTTGGGAACAAAAATACAGACTTGATACATTGGAGTTGGTATTGCTGGTAAGAAACTGGTATTGATACTGGTATGGCTGCTGGTATGACAGTACCAGTCAGCACAGAACCGTATCTGTTATCACCCCCCTCTCAAGCTGAAGTGGTATTGAGCACTGCCAGCTTGTCTCTCAGCATCATAAACCGATTTGTGGATAGAGGCTTTGTCATCACATCTCCTATTTGATCATTGGAGCAAATGAAACGAACCAAGAGCTCTTTGGAGGCAACTTTTTCTCGCACAAAGTGATAATCAATCTCGATGTGCTTGGTACGGGCATGAAACATGGGGTTAGCCGCAAGAAAAGTCGCGCCTATGTTGTCACACCATAAGGTCGGAGGAGAAGCCATAGTAATTCCAATTTCTTTCAACATGTATTGGATCCACATGATTTCAGCACAAGTGACGGCCAAGCTCCTGTACTCGGCTTCGGTACTTGACCGAGACACCGTGGGTTGTTTCTTTGCACTCCAAGATATTATGTTGTTACCAAGGTAGATGCAAAAACCCGAGGTTGATCTTCTATCATCTTGAGAGCCGGCCCAATCCGCATCACTATAAGCATTGATTTGAAAACTCGAAGCAGATTTAATGAGTAACCCATGATGGATTGTACCACACAGGTACCTAAGGATTCTTTTTACCGCTGCCCATTGATTTAGTGATGGGTTATGCATGAATTGAGATACTTTGTTTACAGCAAAGGATAAGTCGGGCCGCGTGAGAGTTGCATATTGTAGCGCACCGACTACACTTCTATACAAAAACGGATCATCAAACGGTTCACTGTCTCCTCTCTGTAGACTGCAGGTTGTGGCCATAGGCGTAGGTGCAGGTTTCGCATTCACCATATTGAGTCTGGTGAGTAAATCCAAAATGTACTTGGTTTGGGTTAAGTGTAATCCCTGTGCAATTGATTTTGCCTCAATTCCCAAGAAAAAATGCAGAGAACCGAGATCTTTTAGAGCAAAGTCATGTTGTAACTGGGTGATACATGTGTGCACAGCCATGGGGTCACTACCCGTTATAATTATGTCGTCGACATATACAAGAACAAGTAGTGTATTTCCATTTCTATGTGAAACAAAGAGGGATGGATCATACTTTGAGGAAGTGAAACCAAGAGAAAGAAGAGAAGTACTGAGTTTGTGAAACCAAGCTCGAGGAGCTTGCTTGAGGCCGTAAAGAGATCTGTGCAGCTTGCAAACATGATGAGGATGTGCTGGGTCAGTGAAGCCCTGTGGTTGGGCCATGTAAACAGTCTCATCAAGATCACCATGGAGGAAAGCGTTATGAACATCGAGTTGTCTCATTACCCAGTTAGAAGACACCGCTATTGACAATGCTAGTCGAATAGTAGAAGGTTGAACCACCGGGCTATAGGTTTCGACAAAATCAACCCCAGGCTCCTGATGAAAACCCTTGGCCACAAGACGTGCTTTGTAGCGCTCAACTGAACCGTCTTGTCTTCTTTTGATCTTGAAAACCCATCTACAACCGATTATTTTTCTGATCAGTAGGAGGAGGAACAAGGGACCAGGTATTGTTTCTTGCCAACGCATCAATTTCAGCTGCCATAGCTTGTTGCCACATCGGATTGGTATTAGCTTTGGTGAAGTTTGTTGGTTCTGACTCCATAGCAGCATGGAAAGCAATGAATTCAGGATAGTACTTCGGCTTCCTGGAGTGATCTTTAGATCGAGTTACCATAGCATGTGCAGGAGTAGGTTGAGGATTTTGTTTGGGAGGTGGTGTTGGAAGCGTTTGAGATTGTGTTAGAGTTGTTGCTGAGTGTGGTTCAGCGACATGGTCAGAAGGGAGGGGATTGTGTGAAGTCAGATCAGGCTCTGGAACACTGGCAGTAGCAGTTGATAGAGTTAGGGCAGGATGTTGAGCAGGTATGGACGGATTTGTTTGAGATTCAGGCCCATGAAGAGAGGGAGTTCGAATTTGATGCGTTGGGCTTGTGTTATGGGTCGAAACTGTGTTGGAATTTACTGGAGGAGAGAATGTTGATTCACTGGGTGGTAATAGTAGGAACAAAGAGGGCTCAGGTGATGGCTGTGTTTGAAGTGAAGGTATGGCAGATTGTTGAGAGGCAAAAGGAAAGGTTGACTCATCAAACTGCACATGTCTCGATATGTAGACCCGATTGGTTGGAAGGTGCAAGCATTTGTATCCCTTTTGAGTTAAGGCATAGCCCAAGAAAACACATTGTTTTGACCTTGGTTCAAGTTTATGATTATTCATAGACCGAGTCAAAGGAAAGCAAGAACAACCAATCACTTTGAGAAAGTGATAATCCGGGTCTTTGTGAAAGAGTTTTTTATAGGGTATGGATTTGTTATGAGAAGGGAGACGATTTATGAGATAAACAATGCTTGAGAAAATTTCATCCCAAAATTTGATTGGGATATGAGCTTGAGACATTGTTGCAATTGAGAGTTCAACAATATGCCGATGTTTCCTCTCGGCTACACCATTTTGTTGTGGTGTATAAGGACAAGATGTTTGATGTATAATAGTGGGAAATTGAGAGGCAATTCTTTTGAATTCGATTCCACCATCCGTTCTAAGAGTTTTAATAGAAAAACCAAGAATATTCTCAACTTGATCTTTAAAAGAAGCAAAAATAATGGGAACTTCGCTTTTGTGCTTGAGAAAATATATCCAAGTAAAGCGGGAGAAATCATCAACAAAGGTAACATAGTATTTGAAACCATGAAAAGATACAATAGGAGAAGGTCCCCAAACATCGGAATGAATAAGCTCTAAAGGAGAAGAAGTACAAGAGGAAGAAGTAGAAAAAGGTAGCTTATGTGCTTTTGCCAATGCACAATCATTACAAAAGGAAAAAGTATTTGAGCTACAAGGCAAATTATTTGAATGAATGACATCAAAGGTTGTAGAGGAAGAAGGATGACCCAATCTTGAATGCCAAATGCTTGAAGGAACTCTTACACCAAGAAAAGCTTGAGGTGTAGAAGGAGGTAGATGAAGGGAGAACAAGCCATGATGACTATGTACTTGAAGAATTGTTGACATGGTGTGGAGGTCCTTTATCATGCAAGAAGAATTTGAGAATTGAATAGTGAGAGAGGGATTATCAACAAGTAATCTAGATAGACTTATGAGATTTCTTGAAAAATTGGGAACATGAAGCACATCACACAATTTGATGGAAAAATTGGAGAAAGAGAAGGAAGTAGAACCAATGTGAGAGATTTTGAGACCCATACCATTGCCAATTTGGAGATTGTCTTCACCACTATATGCATAGAAAGAGGAGAGGTTGTTTAGGTCACTAGTCACATGGTTAGAAGCTCCTGAATCAAGTATCCACTCGCTTGAAGGACCAGGTTGACTCTGAACCTGAGCATTGTAGGCCTGGTGGCGTGGATTTGGTTTCCAATCAGGGTCTGGATTATAGCGGAAGTAGCACAGTTTCGCTCCATGTCCATTTTTGGTGCAGATCTGACAAGGCCCCCTTTGAGAAGTAGGAGAATTCTTGGAGTTAGTTCCTGAATTTGGTTTGGATTGAGAGGATGAAGGGGTTGGAAGAAGAGCAGAAACTGAGCGATTCTGGGTTTGATTTGAGAAACGGCTCCGATTATTATAGTTCCTCCCTGTATTGAACGCAACAGGAGGGTTGATGGCGACTGCTTCTGCTTGACTCTTCAAAAGAGCTTCATGGCTTAGTAAAATCCCTCGCAAATCAGCAAAGGAAAAAGGTTCAAGGCGACTGGAAGTGGAAATTGCAGCAACAATCGGGTTGTAATCAGTGCCTAGGCCATTGATGACGGCTGAGACAAGCTCGTCGTTGGAAAGAGGAGAACCAGCAAAGGTGAGTTCATCCGCAAGTCGTCGTAGTGTTTGAAGGTACTCGGAGATAGTGGAGGAGCCTTTGGAAGCAGCCGCCACCTGTCGCTTCAGGTCAATGACATGAGCTCGTGAGGCAGAAGAAAAAAGCTTGTGGAGCATTTCCCAGAGATCCATGGCGGAGGAGCAACTCACGACCTGAGCTTGGATGGATTCCGTCAGAGAGGAGCGCAACCAGCCAAGAAGGAGCTGATCCTGGCGATGCCAAGGTATGTACTCAGGGTTGACCTCAAGAGAGCCATTGGAAGCCGTGCGAGTGGGGTTTGGGGAAGGAGAATTGACAAATTTCATCAAGTTGTAGCCTTGAAGAAGGGGCAAGATTTGCGAATTCCAGGTCAAGAAATTGGCTTCATTGAGCTTGGTGGCAATAGGGATGGAGATAGGGATAACAGTGTCAAGATTAGATGAATAGAGAGTGGAAGAATGGGTGGAGGAAGAGGAAGGAGGAGGATCGATATTAGCCATTAATGGCGATATTGTCTCTGATACCATAAAGAAATACAAGAAAGAGAGACAAAGAGAAAAGTGAATTGTACTGTATATTGTCTCATGTTTACAAAGTACACGCAGGGGTATTTATAGACCCCTCTTTACCAGAAACCCCAACTGACTAACTACAGCTATTATTAGTTACATTCAGTTACAAGAAACAGATACAAACTATCTTGGGAACAAAAATACAGACTTGATACATTGGAGTTGGTATTGCTGGTAAGAAACTGGTATTGATACTGGTATGGCTGCTGGTATGACAGTACCAGTCAGCACAGAACCGTATCTGTTATCAATTACTCATCAAGGCCTCCTAATTTGACAATTCACTCGCGAAATTATGGTATAGCCTACATCTGACAATCCTTCTTAAACATTTTACTAGTCAATTCCTTACCTTTACTTTACCAAAATTTGCAAATAAGGTATAATTATACTTTAGTTGAGTAACGTATGAAATTTAACGAAATGAATTAGAGGAGGTACAATGTTTGATAGTTCCTTTCTTACCGACTTCTATATTGTTTGCAAAGGTTAGGACTATCAACAGGTCGGGTTTGAGGAAGGAACAAAGGTACAGCGTATTACAACTATTAACACATGTCATAGCCAAATATAACAAGATTTGAGTTCATGAGGCAATTTCGCTAATGGTCTAGGAATTCCAACAAATTACGTTCTTATTATCGTTGGTTATTGTTTGTCACTTGAACATACTATACCAGTATATCACTATTCCTGAGTTCATGAAGGAGATCCAGTCAGTCATTGTGCTCATTTATAAAGGATCAATTGCCAACAGAGAGAGACTACTACATTTACAAAACAACCCAATCATTTTCTAAAATACGATTTTAATGGATTTGTTCAGCTGAAAGTGGCATAATAAACAAAGACATACTGTACCAAGGTAATGTCAGATACCATATATACATATGATTGTACTTTTGCATAATCAATCCTAAACTTTAACAAAATTACAGGAGTACCCAAGTTACACCAGAATAACCTCAAACAAGGAAGAGGAATTCTCATCAAAACAGTTTCCTCGTTTAAAGAACTGTGACAAGAAGTTTATGACTTTATGCAAAATGATCCTCACGAAAGCTTTTACCCACACTCCTGAGGTTATAACATAAATTAAAGAGGGGAAATTGATGTCTAAAATCATGCACAAAATTGGGCAGCATTTCCCCTAGATTCTCTCTTAATTTGAAGTTTAATGGATCAAATCAAGCAAAAAATGAACTTAATTCAATCAATTAAACTCGATCCGCTATGGAGGCCGAGCCTCTTAGCAAATCAAAAGAGAGAATCCAGCTATGGAGCCGTGCTCCTAGCTGAGATGAGATCCGCCATGGGAGCCGTGCTCCCTGGCAGAAAGGAATCAGATTCAAAAGAGAAGAGACGAATGTAACATAAAAAAGAAAGAAAAGGAGAAGGACACCATAATCAAGCGATTAAGCAGCTTAATTCTACGATTTTGAAACTTGAGACCCGCCATGGGAGCCGTGCTCCCTGGTTGATCTTGTTCCTTAGCATAAGGACTTTCACTGATCATGCAATTTACGTATAAGAAAGTAGAGAGACGAAGAAATTATAGATCCACCATGGGAGCCGTACTCCCTGGTAAATCCTTTCTTCCACTCCAAGGAGAGAACCGTTAAACTAATGCTTACACAAACATCAAAACAAACTAAAGAACGCTTGCCATTCAGGAAAGAATCGAAAGAAACGAATGTAACCAATGCAAATTCAAAGAAATCAAACAAATCTCTCTTCTTGAACGAAATCAAACAATTTACAAGTTTGAGAGTTTCGATCCCCATTCAGATCGTTTCTCCCTCATCTAAGCACTTACTGTTACCTTTGCCACTCAGATCTTGAACCCTTCTTTCACTTTCTTTCTCTCTGCTACAATGCCTAACAACTGTTTGTGAAAATGTCTCTGTCTAACGTGTGTGTGTGTACAATGAGTGCCCCTCTCTAGTTCTGAAAAAGGATCAAACAATGAAATCTTTTTTTTTTCCCGTCTTCTTCATCTGGTGGTCTATTTATAGGCTTAGCTCTTGGTCTTATTTCAGTCCAGGTTCCATGTATCTTGGTAGGAGCCCGGCAGTTATCGGCTCCTTATTCCAATGGCATTCCGTTGGGTTTGTTTCACCCCTTCTCTATTCCTTTCTTTAATTGCTCCTAGCGCACCATGAAACGCCTCTCTGACAGCGGGGTTCACAATCGCTTCTGCCTTGGGGTCTTCATGCTCCATGTGCATCGAATTATCCCTTATGAAGGGATTGAAGTCGAACTGAGGACGCGTCACCAGCGCCCCTCTTCTTTTCATCTTCTGTGCACTCGGTTCTGTGTAGACTACAACAAGTTTCTCCAACTGCCCAGTGTGGTGTTTGGCGAAACGGGTGTGCCTTTGCTTTATCAGGTACGGAGGGAAGGGTTTGAACATTTCTCTAATCTCCTCCGTTTCTAACCCATCAGATGCCACCCAGTAAATGGACATCTCCATTTATTTATTTCATTACATTTTTATTGACTGCTGAAACAAAATAAATTGTTTGGGGTGCTTTCCATTTGATTTTTCGCATGAGATTTTAGGTGTAGGCTCAATAAATGTGTAGAATCTGGTGGTGCCAATAAGTTTCTCAAAATACCCTTTCTAATATTTTATTTAATTTCTCCAAAATTATGGGCCTCTTTGCATAAAACAGAGGTTTTGCAACTCCTTTGATCATTCTAAAAGCACCATAATTTTCTTCATCCTCTCCTGAATTTCTTTAATATTTTTCCATGATTTTTGTGGTCCATTTGATATTTTTCATGAATTTCTCAAGCTCCTTTATTAAATTATCCAATTTAATTCATGAATTTGGCACCATATTTTAGGGTCAAACAATTGCCTTTTTATTAGTAGAAAAAGTTATTAGATCTTAGATATAAACGAGTATTTAACCCATTCAAAATCTATACCTACAGACACAGTGAAATCCCAAAGCATCTTGTCCCTGGCAATGCAATATATCTTGATCCATGCCCAGTACAATTGGCTGGAAAGAAGATTGCTGCAATTTTTTTGAGACAAATAGTAAGATTCCTCTTATATAGTCTCTTCATGCTTTTTAATGAAATTGCAAGATTAATAATCCCTTCTTTTTAGACAATACTGGATCAATGAAGAAGATTCTGTGCCTTTTCAGGTCTCCACTCTCTTTTATCTTCCTTCATTTCTCAATATTATAATTGGTCCATGTTTAGTTATAATTTTTGGTGCTAAACTTTTTGTTATTGTGGCAGATTGTTTAATTACTTATAATTGTATAGTAGAACCTTTAGTCAGAGTTTGATTTACTCCGCCATTAATTTATAATGATGAAAATGAAAGAATTTCAAGCCAGTTAAGCATTTGTTGTGACTTGTGACTATTAGACTTTGATTAACTAAGTAATGTTAAATTAAAACATAACTGGTATTCAGAATCTAAAGTATACTAATGTTGAATTTGTTAGCTGTTACCTAAATCTAAAGTATACTGATATTAAACAGAATTGGTATTTTGGTATTCAGGTTAATGCTAGAGCCATGACCTTGTGAATGAAAGTCTTAGCCGAGGGAGTGAAAGCAGTGGCCATGGAAACGAAAGCCGTGTCAAGACACCGGAAACCACGGTCGAGGGACGAAACCCGTGGCCGTGGTGAATGATTTATGATGAGTTTTTCTTTGTTTAGTTAGGAGATAAAAGAAATTATAATTTGATGATTTTTGTTAGCCGGAAGGATAATCTTTTACGCTGTAAAAATAATTGAAAATTTTGTTGTTAATTAATTTTGAATTGTTAATATTGCGCATGTTCGTATATGATTTTAATTTTTTTTAAAAATCATATATAAATTTGTAACGGTTATTAGTTAATAACCGTTATAGAAAGCTAATTTTCTGTAACGGTTAATATTAGTTAATAACCGTTACAAATTATTAAAAGATAAACACGTGTAACGCTAGTTTATCTTATTTGTAACGGTTATTAAATAATAACCGTTGTAGAAAATAAGAATCTGTAACGGTTATTATATAATAACCGTCATAAAATTTGTAACGGTTATTATGGCTTTTGTAACGGGGGCGATCCATTTTATTAACCGTTACAGAAGATTTTTTTTTTGTGTAGTGGTTAGAGTGGAGAGATGAGCGCGCTTTATAAACGCGTTAGAACTTTCTTCTTATTAAAAAAAAATTATATTAATTTTTTCTATTAAAATTTTCGATGTTAAAATTCTTATATAAAATAATTTCGGCTCTTTTACCTTCCAATGAAAAAGATGTCGGGCAAGACCCGCATTTTTTATTCAAAAAACAATAAAAATAAATAGAAGCATTTATCTATCTATTTTCCCCTGTAGTTCCATTCATCTCTTAAAAATGGAAACTCAGAAGCAACCCAAATCTCCATTCACCTCCTCATAGTCATAAACACATCCACAGTGCCTTACCCAACACCCACAAAAAAAAAATGTGTACAGTGTGTGAGAGAGAGAGAGAGTGAGATAGTACCACAAGAAGCGAAAGCAACCGAAGAGTGATGACGAGGCAGGGAAGGCAAATGGGAAGAGATGGAATTGAGAGAGAGAGAGAGAGAGAGAGAAGTGGAGGAGAGGGAAATTTGAGGGTTTAGTCGGTTTTCATCAAAAGCGCCAACACTCCATAAACCCTATAGAATGAATACTTTGGTTAACTATGTTAGTTGAAAATTTTGGTCCCACTCAGTGTTTTTAATACCGGACCGGATACCAGTAATTTCTGATAATACCGGCTCCCGGCTCCTGATCCGGTATGAAAAGACTGTAATACCGTCCTCTGAGCATACCGGGAAATATCGGTAAAATTTCGGAAATTTCGGAAATGTTTTGGTTTCGATGCCGGTTTCTCTTTATCACTTTTCCATTTGGAACAAAAATTTGCCCAAATCGAGGAACGACTCTCTCTCTCTCTTTGGTCAGAAATGAGATCATAGGAGCGTGGGCCTACTGCCTAGAGATTTTCCATACTAGTTTTTTTTTGTTTAATAAATTACATCCTAAAATGGTTAGAAAATTTACCAATGATTTATAATTTATTATAATCGAGAAAAATATTACGAAACTGATGTTTAGAAAATTTATTTTATGTTCTACGGGATATCAATATCCTAATATTTTATTATTATCAAAATTATTATGATTTTTTTGTTTTATGATCAAAATAATTGTGATGTCATCCAGTTTTTACCGGTAAACCGAAAAAACCCCATACCCTTTGTGTTGCCGGTTTGATGTCCGGTACGATATTTAAAACATTTCCCACTAGAGCAATTTCATATGAAAAACTCAAAACTGACAATATATAATGTACGACCAAGCACATTTCATTTCAAATAAATAAAAAAAATAAAAAAATACCAAATATTAATGTGACAATTTTGACGTTCATCAAAAATAATTTGTAGTTTTTATAGCATGATATTAAAATGTTGTTTATACTCCGTATGTATCGATGCATATATGATGTTGAAATGATTGAATTTTTTGTAGTAGTTTGGATTTAATACTTTTTTTTTTAATCAAGTACCACATGATATTTGAATTATTTCAATGTGATACAATAAATCTATAAACTAATTGTTTCTCTTTTTCACTTAATTAAAAAAAAATAATTGTTCAAATTACTAAGTTAACTTACTATTGTCAATGAACTTCTCCCTAGAAGCTTTACCTTATTTAATTTAGTAATAAATAAATAATAGACGCTTTGCATTATTTAATTAATAATTTAATAAACAAATAAAAGTAGCACGGTAAAGATACAAGAAGCATGCCTATCTATATTCCATGAAACGGGCCGTTGTTTCTAAACAGAGAAATTAACGTTTGTACCAGGACATGCCGCAAAGCACATCGCATCCTCTCGATGGCCATCCAGTGGATGGTTTGGATCTCAGCCGTCTGATTAAATCTCAATGGCCATAGATGCCCCGTGCATGATACTAAGATTGATAGGCCCGAAAAAACCTAACCGTTTAGATTAAATCAGACGGCTCGGATTGCAAGACGTCCACTGGATGGTTGAATAAAACCATCCAGAGGATACGGGTCCTGCCGCAAAGGTCCCGATGCTATTTAAAAAAAAAAAAACACATCAAAGGTGGGACTCTGAAGTTCATCTAATACCAATTCAGAATAAACTTTTGCAGCCTTGCGCTTGTCCTGAACAAAGAACCATCTACTAACATCAATAAATTTGGCCCGCTGCATCATGAACAACACAAAAATAGAAATAAAATGCGACAACATCTGCTTACAATTGATATCAACGAATTTAAGACCCCGTCGGCGCTGTTCATCTGCCGACGTTATCAAAACTTCAGATTATAATATATATAGTATAATATTACCAGTATACAGCACAACGTACAGAGATCTATTATAATTAGAAAGAAAAAATCTCCACAAGTAGATGCACAATGATTGTCCTGAAACACAAAATTCACACCGACTCGTCATCTTTAGATTTTTGGACGAATACAAATTCAACCTTTTCTGATAACTTGGGAAAGCACTCAAGCTTCGTACGATATACAGTGGGATCCTTATAATCAATGATACTTAATTTCTCTAACACTGGTGCAGTATTTAGCACAAGTTCAGCAAATTCTAGCATTGACTCATCGTTTCTTGAGGACAATCCAACGAGTTCTTCATACATGATGTTCAGAGTCTTGAGACACTTGAACAAGAAGTCTTCTGTTGCTTCTAATTCCCAGAAAGTTTGGCCTCTATATGCACCCCGCCCCCAGTCAAAAAACTGCAAAAATCAGGGTGGAAAGTAAAAATAACAAATGAGTGGATATTAGATTGGATACACAGATTTGCAACTAATTTGCTGATAACATGTAATTATATTGATCCCGACCAAGCACCAATTTTTAATATAGATAGGTACTAGACCAGCTTAACAATTAATCATTGCCAGGTTCATAATTCTTTTTTGGCTGAATAATAAATTTTGCAATGAATTGAGCACTGAGTTTAACATAAAAAGTAAAATAGTCATAAAAAAAAATGAACATAGATTAAATCATGTATAAATCGGAGGTAAGAAGTGGACCTCTATATTGAGTACAGTTAAGTTTGGGGCAAATTGAAACAAATAAAGAGCAACTTCAATCTCCACCTCATCCAAACAATTTACGGCCACAGATATCTCGGTCAAGTAATTGAAGGTTGTTGGAGGATTCTCTGGTATAGGTCCCATAGCTAAATACTTGCAAAGAAAGTTATAGAGATCATTAACATATAGGTACATATACTAGAAGAAATTTGACTTACAGTCATTGGTTTAATCACTTATAGTTTTATTTCTTTACTTTATGTTTTCTTGTAAGCCTCTCCTTTAATTTTTCTTTAACTAGTAGAGTTTTACTTAATTAACCAAACATTATACTTTCAGTTGAAATTTCAAAAGAAGCCTATTATTGGTAATATTAGACATTATGGGTAAGAAAATACCATCATAAAATATTTTAAGCATATAAAATCTTACATCAATGAATTCAGCATCTATACGCAGCGTTTGAATGTTAGGAAGACAACCAATAGCTTTTGTTATGTTGCTTTCGTTTCCTGAATTTGCTATAAGGAAATTTAAATGATCTTTATTGCTAATAATGAGATAAAAACATCCCAATACCAATTTCGGAGTTTCTAAACAAAGATCATGAAATTCACCCCAAATATCCAAATCTCTGAGGTTTGGTGCAGGGATATGGAGGCAACCTTGCTGGACAAAGTTGTACAATGTCAATCTCTCTAGCGAAGGACAACCTGAGACCAAGTTTGCTATAGTAGTAATCCCTGATAACTTAAAAGAGAATAATGAAAGGGTGTGGAGTTGCTTAAAGCCTTCGAAACCCTGAGGAACATAGATTTTACAACCTGACAGAATCACACGTTCTATTTCAAGGCAAGAGAAGAGGCGGGAAGGGATCTTGCATCTTTCATGACCATCAAATGTTAGCTCTAGATCTCTTATTCCATTTCTAGACAAGATAAGCAACCATCGACTGATTGCCTCATTGCAAGCATGCTCACTGACAAGCTTGAATTCTAGAATGGGACCATGGTGAAAGATTAATGCGTTGTCAACCAACCTAATAGTCTTGTACTCTGGAGAATTTTCTTCAAATACCAAA
This sequence comes from Rhynchospora pubera, assembly GCA_028095005.1. NCBI lineage: Eukaryota > Viridiplantae > Streptophyta > Magnoliopsida > Poales > Cyperaceae > Rhynchospora > Rhynchospora pubera. The sequence goes on along the minus strand of CM051462.1, from coordinate 81,211,499 downwards.
TTTGGAATAGAAGTCCATGCATCCTTCCAATTACTTGAGAGAATACTTGTTTTGACTGCCTCTTTGATAGGGAGTTTCACTAAGATTTTGTCTTTCAGATCTGCTGGTAGCTCACTGATATAATCAATATCCATTGAAAAGTTTAGTCAATATCAACCTGCAACCAACACAAAGAAATTAAATTGTGGCTAACTTGTTGAGGCTCAGGACCATCTAATGAAAATAAATCAATTTCAAACTGCAAAGAGGTATAAGGAGATTTACTTTGTTATTAAATAAAGAAAGATTTCGACTAAAGAACGAATTAATTCAGAACACAATGCAATCTCATACAAAAACAGAAAGGTCTATAGTCTATATTTTAATGGTCAAAGATATGAAAGAAATGAAATTTACACATTAAAGACAAACAAGGATAAAGTATAACTATAAACTATGTCCACGAGAATACTATAATTTGTATTAACATTAAATTATCAACTACAGAAAGTACACATCTAATTTAACACCTAGCCTGATCAGGTCCTCATTTTTGGAATTAATAACAGTCCATGCCACAGCTAAAATAAAAAATTGTATTAACAACTTTAATTTCATATGCTCTTCACATGACAGAGCAGTATTTCCACTAATTGTTTGCTTGGTTTTTTTTTTTAAGAAGATTGTCTAAAACTATTTTGGGATGAGGGCCCTAATTGCAATGTTTCCTCATCAACCCCTTTATTATATATTGAAATCACAGAAGCCGAGGAGGCTAATGACTAGATCTCAACCCAAAACTTTTTAATTAGCCGGAACATTACGTGCAAATCTCTTTTAGAAAAATATAGGAAAAGCAAAAACGTCTCTCAGTGCCCCGTCTAATTATGTACACGTAAAATTTCTTGTCAGCTCGGATTATTATTCAATTAATGCAACAATCATTAGGTTATGCCACCAATTTTAAAAGCAAATTGTACCACAAAAAATAAGGGAAAGTTTAATGTTTTACATCTCAAATCGAAAGGAAACAAATAATATACGTAACAAAATAAATTGAAGCGTTTCTTAATCTATTGTTTTTCCCTTTTAGTTCCATTCATATCTTAAAATGGAAATTCAGACGCAAACCAAGTCTCCATTAACCTCCTCATAAACACATCCACAGTGCCTTACCAAACACCCACACAAAAAAAAGGGGATCGAGAGAGAGAGAGGGAGAGTAGTACGGTACCACAAGAAACAAAAGCAACCGAAGAGTGATGGAGAGGCAGGGGAGGCAAATGGGAAGAGAAGGAATTGAGAGAGAGAGAGAGAGGTGCAGTGGAGGAGAGGGAAATTTGAGGATTTAGTCGGTATTCATCAAGCGCGCGCCACCACTTCATAAACCCTATTTTGGCATAAGGCACGAGGGAGGACTGGAGGGAGGCACACTGTAGAAAACTGACAATATATAATATACGACCGTCACTCCATAAATAAACCTTGTTTAACTAAGTTAGTTGAAAATTTGGCCCCACTAGAGCAATTTCTTATGGAAAACTGACAGTATATAAGATTCGACCACCACTCCATAAACCTTGTTTAGTTGTTTACTAAGTTAGTTGAAAATTTAGCCCCACTAGAGCAATTTCATATGGAAAACTGACAGTATATAATATACGACCAAACATATTTCATTTCACGTTAATAAAAGAAGGAAAAAGTACCAAATATCTGATGTTAAAGTGTTAAAGTGTTTATAGCTGATGTTAAAAGAAGGAAAAATAATTTCTAGTTTTTATAGCTGATGTTAAAGTGTTGTTTATACCAAATATCTGATGTTGAAATGATTGAATTTTTTTGTAGTATTTTGGATTTGAAATTTTTTTAATCAAGTACCACATGATATTTGATTTATATTCAATGTGATACAATCCATCTATAAACTAATAATACGACTATATCAAATTATTTCTATTTTTCACTTAATTAATTTTTTTTTTTAAATTACCAAGTTAACTTACTATATTGTCAATAAACTTCTCCCTAGAAGCTTTACCTTATTTCATTTAAACAAATAAAAGTAGCAAGGTAAAGATACAAGAAGCACGCCTATCTTAATTCCATGGAAGTATGGAACGGGCCGTTTTAGACACAGAAATTCACGTTTGTACCAGGACATGCCGCAATTGGCAATTGAGTATGTTGTGACCAAGGTCAATCCATAATAATTATGCAAGGCAAAAAAAAGTTATCTGAAAAGTTGAGAGGCATATACATATAAGATATTAAAAATTTTGATAAAAGGGTTGGAGAGCTAAAAAAGAAAAGAATATGATGTGTTTGGAAGAAGCAGCAAATAAGTTGTTCGCGCGAACCCAAACGCTGAACAAATAGAGCGAACATCCTATTCGACGCCTTATTCTAGGCTCCGTTTGGATAGTTTCTTCCCGGAATAAGGAATAAGGAATAACTACTTTTTACCAATAAATTTATTTCTAACCATCCAAACTCTTCACAAAAGTTACACACTTCCCAATAAATTTACCCCTTCTCAATAAATTTCTTCCCTTCTTTCTTCTTCCTACCTTATTCCTACACCATCCAAACGGATCCTTAGTTCTCCTTTTTAGCGAATTGGCCGAATGAATAAGCGTTATTCGAACTTCTTCTTTTTGAAGCCTTATGCTTTCATCAAAAATAACAAAATAAAATTGTCGCCGTTTCATGTAAGATCGCTCGTTGCCGATCAAACTCTCTGCAGATATATATAATATAAGATCGCTCGTTGCCGATCAAAAATCAAACTTTCTACGTGTCTTTTAAATTTACTGAAATATGCGATACCTTTTAACATTGATGCTGCGTCCCTTATAATTATTTTTTTCCAAATTATAACCTCATCCGGTTTGTAGCAGTTGGTCAACTCAATTAGCCGCCAATAAATCGCTAAAGGTATATATCTATACATCTGGTTACTCCTGAGACCAATTAAGTAAGGCTTATATATATCTATATATATACGGGGCCCGTAGGTAGGCTTGTCAGTATTCCGTTTCTCCATGATGTTTCATTCTGTTTCGTTCAAACGGAACATTAAACTGAAGAGATTTCAGTTTCATTTCTGAAAATGAAACGAAAATAAAATTTATAAACGTTACTGAAACAGAGAACGAAATTCCGCTGAAATCAATAGTAAATTAAGGACAAACGTTAAACGGAATTAAAAACTGTTACGTTTGACGAAACGGAATGTTAAACGAAATCAATTTTAGTTTCGTTGATTGGAACGAAACGAAAACGGAATAGACCTGTTCCGCGTTCCGTTTCAACATTTGACAGCTCTGCCGGTAGGTACTCCAACACACCCACACAAATGCCCCACATCGCACGGTGGGACTCGAACCCCATAACTCTTTGCAGAGAATTTGCTATGCCAACTGAAACAAAACAGCCCAGCATTGGCCCAATTATATGGGGCTGTTTGGATTTCCCAAGGAATTTGGAGAATTTCATCTTCCTACTATAAATTTATTATAAACAATCCAAATTCTTCACAAAGTTACATACTTTCCAATAAATTTATTCCTAAAAATTGCAATTTCTCCAAATTCCCCAAATTCTTAAGCGATCCAAACAACCCCATAAATAAGTTTCAACTTTCAACCCATTGCGTGTGTCATGCTTGGGATCTGATTGGTAGATTCGCTCGGAGTAACAATAATATAATATAATAATAATCCTATACACTATTATATAAACTAAATTATTTTATTATTATTATTATTGCCTTATTATTATTATTATTATTATTATACAATAGCGATGCACCTGCTCCGTCGCTCGGTCCCCAGCAATTTCTACCTTGCTTTTTCTACCATCAAAGTATACCTGCCACCTGGCGAGGTTTTAGTTGATCGGATTTAGGTAGCCAAAAATAGAGGTACAGCTACTGCCCATATCCACGTGGGAAATGATATACTGTAAAAAGACGTAGAAAATTTGATGTGGTTTTATTATTTGGCTAACCCATACTCTTCGAAGACTTCAGTCAGTCCGACTTGGAAGAAAGAATTGATTCATTCATCGCTTTCCTCTTGCTCTCCAGTCTCCATTGATCGGTTCTCTCAATACCTATCCCTTTCTTTGTTCCTTCAATTTTCACTTGTGGATTTTCAAAAAAAAAAAAAAAAAAGAAATCGCTTTGGAGAAGGGATCATAGGCTTGATTAAATCGTGGAAACTGACCAAATTAGAGATAAAAGAGATAGATCACTCATTGATTGCTTAATTAATTGTATTTTTAAATTTACTATTTCATTTCAGTGTATCTCTGAGTACAGATTTCTATTTTTTTTTATTACTGTCTGTAGGCACCCACACCCCATGCACACACAAATCAGCTCACACCCCCTACGGTGGGGACCGTATCCTCTGGATGGTTGAATACAACCATCCAGTGAACGTCTTTCGATCCGAGCCGTCTGATTTAATCTAAACGGTTAGATTTTTTCGGGTCTATCAATTTTAGTATCATGCACAGAGCATCTATAGCTATTGAAATTAAATCAGACGGCTAAGATCGAAACCATCAACTGGATGACCATCCAGAGAATGCGAAGTCCCAAACGGTGGGCCTCGAACCCCAGTTCTTTCCACATCCCCTTCCATTCTTTTATTACTTGAGTTATGGAACACAGCTTAAAGTCTGACCGAGAAGTGAGATGGAAGATGAAATTGATTGATTCGTTCATTCATTGCTCCTCTCTCTCAGTTCTCTCTTGCTCTCAATCGATTCGATTCTCTCAGGTACCTACCTATTATTTATGCTTTCTTTTTTCCTTCAATTTTTTCTTCGGGAGAGTGATCCCAGGTTGGAGAGAGAGAGAGAGAGAGAGAGAGAGAGAGAGAGAGAGAGAGAGAGAGAGAGAGATTGTTTAATTGTGTTTTCGAAGCACGTCTATATTCATTTCATGAAACTACTGGATGGAGAAATTCATGTTTGTAATATGTACCAGGACAGGCCGCAAATTTTGCCAATTGGATATGTTCTGATCAAGGTGAAATCAATATTATGCAAAAGCTAAAAAGTTTGAAAAGTTAAGAGGCATATATAACATATTAATTTTTTAGTAAAATGAAAAGAATTAATAGTCTTTCTAATGCTTTCATTAGGTCTTCATTTTTTAAAAATTGTAACAATAAAATCATAATCAAATATAACAAAATTAAATTGTTAAATCTGATGCAGTTTTCAGCTTCGTTTCGGTAAGCACAAACAGACATAACATCCCTTGTTGCCGATTAAAATAACAGCAAATTTTCTATGAATAAGATTTCTATGTGTCTTTAACTTTACTGAAATAAGCAATACTTTTAACATTGATGCTACGTCCTTTTATTTATTTCATTCAAATTTTAACCTATCTTTTTTTTAGCACTTGGTCAACTTAATTAGGCGCCGCTAAGTCACTACTCACTAACGTTAGCTTCTTTGACCAATTAAGTCTGAACCCAGTGTGTCATGCATGGGATCTGATTGGTAGATTTGCTTGGGGGTAACAATATAATAATATAATAACAATCCTATAATACCTGTACATAGACCTGTAAAACGTTAGTAACATTAACGGAAATCCTCTCTTACGTTTAATGTTACGTTAATGTGACGGAATTGTGTACTATCCAAGAAGCCAAAGAGTTGCACAAGTGCAGAAATTGTGTATTTGTGCACTTGTTACAACTCCAGGCTTCAACCACCAAAAAACAACATAATCCATCGTACTCTAACAAGCTAATCCAACTCCAGGCTTCAACCATGCAACTATGCAAGGAGTCAAAGAGCCATAAAGTACACAAACACAATTACACAAGTATCTGATGAATCCAACATGCCTTGTAAACATCTAACCATAATGCAAGGCATACAAAATGTTCCAAAATGATTCAGAGTACCTCACCAGTCACTAAAGTTCCCACTAACAGTGGGCAGTGCCATCGGCATCCGATGTCGTTTCATCACTTGACCAAAGTATCTCACCAAAGTTCCCACCATTTTCTACATTAAGCATAATATAAAGATGCATGTTAGTATATATATGACAGGTACATATGAGTAATATAAACATTAAGCATAATATAAAGATGTTGTACCTGTGACTGAAGCTCTCAACCAATCTTGAGCACATATGAGAGCCTCAATGCTTTCATCATTTAATGAGCTCCTTATTGGACTTAGAGTTCTACCACTATTACTAAACGTAGACTCAAATGCCACAGTGGAGATTGGCACAGCTAGGATGTCTCGAGCAAGCCGAGACAAAATTGGATACTTGGCTGCCTTTAATTTCCACCATGACAAGATATCAAATGCAACATCCAAGCTATTTTCATCTAATCCATTGGTTAGATATTCCTCTAATTCTGATTCTTTAGGATCAGTCCTCTTTTTATTTTTCATGTAATCTTTCAATCCAGCCCTTGTGTCACTTTGAGTCTCTCTAGCTGAGGCACTAATATATCAAACACAATAAACAGATAATGGATGTAAGTAACCTGCATGCATGGATATGCATGTAACTAAAAATTTCTCAAGCACACATCTTATTACTTGTAATTCATATTTTGAAAACAACAGATAACATGCACTTTACTATATAATGCAATTTAGATAGATAACATGAAATGCACATTGTATGCTTGTGAGTTGTGACTGCCAATTTAGATAAATAACAAGTGGAGACTAGAGAGATTACCTCACTTGTTGTGATGAGCTACCAATTTGTTCTTGTGACTGTCTATTGTATGCTTTCTCATATACCTTGAATAATGCATTAATGCAATTATTCAAGTTGGCCATGAATGTGTCATAGTCATTAGGATACATCTCCTTAATGTAATACTCAACAACACCAAGTTTTGATCTCGGATCAAACACACAAGCAATTGCTAGCAACATGTTACCACCACAATACTTGTCCCACTTAGCATACATTTGTAAACTCATCTCAACTATGAATGGATAGTTAGAATTCCTAATTTTCTTAATGTTTAAACAAAATTCACAGAACTCTGGAAAGAATAAGTTGAGAGTTGGATACTTGGTTCAACTAAGTGTTAAAGTACCATCATAAAAAACCTTTAGGCAATCAAGTAAAGCTTTTAATTTGTTCCAATCAAGACCAGCAACTAGCTCATGATTTTTATCAAGAACGGCAAACCTTTCAATGGCTTTTCTCAATTCAAATGCTAGTTGCAACATGAGGTAGGTCGAGTTCCACCTTGTTTGAACATCCCATGCCGATTTTTTATCAGGGGCTTTTACCTAAAATTGCATACAAATACAAATACTTAGTTAATTAAACCTGAGCATACAAATACATTTGAACAACACATTTAAATAAAATATATTTTGAAAGTAGTTCAACCTGAGCTACAGCTCGCTTGAACTTCTCCATTCTAGACTGTGAGTGACGAATATACTTCATCGTCTCTCGAATAGTTTTTATCTCTCCACCTAATACATCAAGTCCATCTTGGACTATAAGATTTAAGACGTGACAACCACATCTTTGGTGGAATAGTTGTCCATCAGCCGACAATGTATCAAGAATGGGTCCACTAAACAATTTCTCAACACAAGTATCATTAGCACTACTACTATCAAGTACAAGACATAAGGTTTTTTTATCCAAATTCCACAACACTTACTTCTCATATATGGCATCAGCAATATTTTTGCCCGTATGAGGACTTGGCAAAGGACAAAATGCAATGACTCTCTTATGAAGTTTCCAACTTTCATCAATATAATGACAAGTAAGAGTCATAAAACCTCTATCTCTACCCTTATTTGACCATAGGTCACTAGTAAAACTAAACTTGCAATCTAACTTGCTAAACAAATCATACAACATGTCCTTTTCCTCAGCATAAATATTTAGGCAATCAGCCCTAAGTGTATTCCTTGATGGTACTTTAAACTGAGGTTGCAAGTCTCTAAAGAATTCTCTCAAAAAATAATGATTCACACAATTAAAAGGATAGTCATGAGCAACTACATTCTTGCAAGGCCCTTTCTGCTAGGAAATGTGTTAATTTTAATTTTTGTGCAAATTACATTTAATTTAGCAATTAAAACAACACACAAGAGATTTAGTACTTAAGTTCAATTAAGACATAGAGAATAAGGTGAAAATTGTACCTCTCTTGGTGTAGTAACAAAGAGGCTCGATTCTACGGATTAGGAGTCGATGGGGAGCTCTCCAAAATGCCTCTAAGTCGAACAGCCTCGTGTCCACTATGGATTAACCAAGTTCTTCTCAAATTGTTCAAGCGAAGAGAAGAACGAGTCTAATCCCTTAACTTTCCCTTTCTTCAAACAAATCACCAAATATTTGTGGAAGAAGGGTGCTCAACACATGAGCCTTGAGTGGAGAGGAGAGGAGGGGGGGCGGCGCACCTATTGGTGTAGGTGGCGGCTAGGTGGAGGGGAGAGAGAGGAGAGACCAAGGAGCCTCCATATGGAGCCTTATATAACCTCTAAACCCTAGTAAGAAGTTCACACAAATTACAAGTGTGCCACTCCTACCTACCACCATGTATGGCTGGCCTTCTATGGGCCTCTTTGGGCCACTATCTCATCTCCATTTGATCTTTAATTCTATTAATTAAAGGCCCACTCAAAAACTACTTAAATTGCACATTTAATTTACCAATAAATTAAAGCCAATTAACTTAATTAAATTAAGTGTGTTGTTTATAAATAATTATTAATTTAATAATAATTATTTAGTGATTAGACAATGCACTAATTTATTTCTATATGATCCATTTGACTTAATTAATTATAACGATCCATAACGTTATTTAATTAATTAATCAACTTATCATATTTTGCAATACTCATTATTGCAAATAAATAAATAATGCACGTATGGTTAAACACCAATTTTGTGTGACCCTTTGAGGATTTATGCTACATTAGACATGGAATTAAATCGTTATTTAATTCCAATAATCATAAGCGGTATCTAACAACACGTTATGATTCCCGATTCGCATAAATAGTGTACTACTACAATATTTCAATCATGCATAAGAGAATAAATATGTTTCTCTATTTTGATTCTTATGTCACACGATATCATCGTATAATCCAAGATAGGAACGTTTCATTCTTGCAGATTATACGTTTCTTGATCTAGAGATAATTATATCTGTTGCTAGCAAACAATCTATCTCCATCAAGGGGCCCAAACAGATACCGTCACTCACTAAGTGAATTAATGAGAGACAAACAGTTTTTTTGACAATTAGCTTTTCCCCGCACAATTCAAGAGAACATAAATCAAGACCGTATAGCAGTCCTTATCAGGAATCAGCGGTAGACATGATTTATAGTTACTATCCTCATGTGAAAAAGATAATCATATCAAACTTAGAACCAAAATCATAACGAAATAAATAATGACACGCAACACAATCCATATATTTATTTCGTTGGGTCAAGTCCTGTACTATGTTCCACAACATAGACATACGCAATTAAGTTGATAACTCTTTACTTATGATTAGTAGAACTTAATCATCACTTAACTTGCATGCTAATCTTATATGATAATTAATGTTCCTTTGTTAATTATCAAGATTATGGACCGTTTAGATTTATTATTGTCATTCTAAAGAATGATCCACAGAGATCTACAATTTAGATCCTCAACCTGAATAATTTGTCAATACTAAACCTAGGAACAGATGATAAAATATCATCTATAACATAAACTAATATTTAAGTCATTAAATTATTGACTTCTACGGCATAACTCCAACAATCTCCCACTTGACTTAGAGTCAATCAGTAGTGACTTCTAGCCAAAGAAGAATTGAGAACAATGTCATATATCTACATATATACATGTCTCGGACCTCAAAATAAATAATACGCTTAAAGCTAGTTTCTCATACGTCCACCACGTATGGATGCATAGCTGCATCTCGTATACTACTTAAGGTAGAGGTCATGTTAGAGTGTTCGCTGTGTTCGCGAATCTATCCAAATTTGTTCGACCCTATATATATATAGTATACTATATATATATTCTTGATCATCATTATATGATATCGTTATAGATCATATTTGAATCTCCAATGTAACATTGGATTGTTTAGGAGTAAGTTGTGGTTCGAGATGCATAGAACCATAATAGGTCGACTAATAACTCGATCCAAAATAACTTTTTTTATTGCTTCACAAGTTGCTATATATTTTGCTTTGGTGACGGAAACGGCTGTAATATTCCATTTAGAACACTTTCTAAACTTACAACACCACCTTTTAAGCAAAATATGTAGCTCAATTGTGATTATATCAATCTTTTGAAAAACTTTTATCAGTGTAACAACTTACACGAGATTTCTTTCATCTTAAGAGATGAAACATTATATCACTCTTTCTCATAAGGTACTCGAGGATATCCTTGACTATCGTTCAAATGTGTCTCTCTTGTATTCATTAGACAACTGTTTGTCATATCCTTTGGATACTACACATTAGGGCATATGCATGAATATGGCATACAAAGAAAAACTCATAATGAAAGAATGCTTGAACTGTTTCATGCACTTTCTCGAATTGAGTTGCAATAAACCGAGTTAAATACTCAAGTTATGCCATGTGACGTATAGTTAGACATCCTTTCTTGGAGTGTAACTTTCGTGTTTCTAAAACATTTCGTCAATATATACACATTTGCTCAAACCTAACATCCATCATAATCTATCTTTATAGATTTTGTTTCCTAGAATTAGGTGATTTCGCCCAAGTTCTCATTTGAGAAAGCATTCTCTAAAGAGATCTTGACAATATTCATTTTTTAATGTTATTCCCAATTAATGAATTGTTATCTTGAACAATACAAAAAATACAATTATGCTCCCATTGAATATCTTGTTTATACAAGATACTTTTGACGATGTTCAACTGCTTGACTTTATTGTCAAAAATTTTATTTCAATCTTCACAACACTTGCTTTAATCCATTTATGGATCCTTGAAGTATGCGTATGTTTATAGCAATACATTAAATAAAATTTCGATTTGTGTCAAATGCACAACATCTTCCTTCATTCATACGAAGAAGGACGTTTTATGTGTTTTTCCATATATCAACATATATGAAATACAATTATTGCTAGAATGATTTTTATTGACTTATACATAGCCACAAGCAAGAAGTTGTGCTTTGTACGTAGTCAACTAGCTATGACTTTGACATAGCTACGAGCTAGAAACCGTGCTTTGTACATAGTCGATTTCTTATCCATGTCAATCTTTCCTTTTGAAGATCTAAACGTTCTTGATGGATTGCTCCTTCATGAACATCAACCAAGGTCTATACCTTGTTGTTATACATGAATTTTATTTAAAGATCATATGAATTCAAACCATATATGTGGAATCGGATCCTTCCATCGTTTTCTTGTTTATCAACGGATTCTCATATGCTATGTACGAGAATGTTGTGAAAACCTATGCACCAAACGGCTTAGGAAATCAACTCTCGTTGATCTTTTGTAGAATTGGTACTTGAGGTTCACGAACTTTTTCTACAACGATTTGTTGAATGAGTTCTTGACTCTTCATATATTACATGAGTTTCTCGAATCATCATCAACTCGTGATATGGTTGAGTCCTCATTGGAAGGAGCGTACTATTAAATTTCTTCTTTTCACAACAACTTGTGAATGAAATTCCGCTCAACTCTCACTAAGTACCATGTATGGAGCGACAAGTTTCCCATAAGAGTACTTCTTGTAGTGACACATAAACTTCTTTAATGCTCATTTTACTCCCACTACTTCTTCTTGAGAATATCATTCTCCAAGACTACGTTATGATTAGCAACAACTTCTTTGTTCTTATCATGTTTGTAGAAGTAGTATCTTTCGGTTAATTTAAGATATCCTATAAATTTATAGTGTCTTATTTGGTTTAACTTATAAGTCAACAATACTTGAAATAAGCTTCTCAACAACAAATCTTGAGAAGTACTTAGAAATCAAAATCTCGTAAGATATCTTCTTTAATAGACTTCGATGGAACATTATTCAGTGTAAACAATATTGTCCTCAAACATAATTCCCTAATACGAGTCGGATAAGTCAATTTGATTTATTACCGATCGAACTATACTGAATGTTGTTCGATACCTCCATTCTTGGACACATTATTCCATAATGTTCCTCATGGAGTGAGTTGTGAAACTATTTTTCATACTCTTTAGATAATATTTCAAATCATATGACTTAACTACTTATCATGATTAATTGTAAGACTTTTCTTTTTCCTTGAACGGTCTTTTAACTTCACTCTTGAATACTTTTGAACTAGTTAAAAGGTTCATACTTATACCTTATCAAATAGATATGTTAATATCTACAATGATCATTGGTTAAGTAATAAAGTATCAAAATAACCTTTCATTGCATAAGTACCTATAGGTCTTTATACATCAATATGTATAATTCCTAATTAATTCACTTGTCCTCAAACCTTCATAGGTTAAAGGCGCTTTTGTCATTTAACAAACATTATTCGCATATCAATCGATTTGAAATCGAATTGAATTACGAGCTCTACGTTACGGAGACTCTGGTAATGCGATTCTCGTTTATGTATGTGACTAAGCGGTCATATATAACATGAAAGTCAAATACTTTATGTTAAGTCTTACGCATCCTATTTGTCATTCAAAACTTGTTTATCTATTTCAAGCAAACTCATTCAAGATGCATAAAATCATATAAACAAATACATAATAAAAAGAACTTGTCTTTTACAAAACATAATCGTCCATCATCGAATATGAAATTGAGACGTTTTGAGAGGTTAGGATTAAGGTATGCAACCTTCAATTTCTAAACAAACTCTTAATAAAGATAACTCTACGTATTCAATGGTAATGACTTAGACAATTTCATATACAGAGTTTACTTTATATCTCTCAATATTTCTCTTATTCTTCATTGCTAAGACATTTCGTTAAATGCGAGCATATGAACTAGTATCAAGTTACAAGTATGAATTAGAGATGGTGAGATAATTTAAACGACAAATACTTCTTAGGATTAGAATATTACAATCATGGTATTTCGGACAACATTTCAAATGCCTCCAATAAATGACAAATGAAATAACTCATGCGATACATAATCACAATCGAGGGTCTCGAAATTTCAACTCATACTTTGGTGAAGTATTTCTTGAATACTTAACCAATTACCTTTTTGCATCAACAAGTGTGCGAAGAATGTAACATTATATCCTTTATAATTCCAAAGAGATCGTATGACAATATCAACAATCCTTGATATCGGAGATTAATATCTCTAGTTATCAATTAGCTACTTAAATTTTTCGAATTGTAAGCCAATGAAACTTCTTATAAAAGAAGAATCTCTTGGTCAACTCATATTCTTTATGCTTGATCATAAATGATGGAATTAATATCATAAAAGAGAGAAGGTGGACGATTTAACTTAATCGAGTTTAGTTGGGACTAACAATCAAATGACACTCTTGTTTGGTGATCGTGTAAGCATACACCTATACCTAGCCTATGACTATTCATAGCAATCACAAACAATCACATATAAGCATCTCATCCATTGATGTGGGTTTGTATGGCTCTCGTTTGTATTAGTTTCGCTACATCATCCATGAAGCAAAGTTAATCTAATCCTTGTCCCAAGCACTAAATTCTATAAGGATCTAAATCCTATATAAAATAAAGGAACGCAATACATGTGAAAATATCCTATTCCCATCCTAGCCGTAGGGACATGCAAGCCACAGAAGTTACATTAAAATTAATCAATAAATTAATTAATTAATGGCACCAAAAGGCCGCATCACAAACATTCACACAAGCATTCAATTTACAAACACAAGACATTGATTCATGAGCCATACTAAACCAACTTTCCACCTACAAAATAAAGTTAGACCATCTTCTATCCAGTTTTTATATATACAATATACATAAAAAAACTAGTTAGACTATAGGCTAATCATCCAAGAAAAGAAAAAAACCAAGTTCAGTTCAATAAAATCAAGTTATATGCTAAACAATCGACAAATCCTATACTAGAACAGACTGTCGACCGAAATGTTTTAACCTAGTTGAAGGTCCAAAATTTCATTAAAAATTATGAAATTAATTTTTCTGGAATCCTAACTCAAAATAGAACATCTCCATTTAAACAGATTTATTAAAGGAGTCCTCAGTTGGTACAGTTTATTAGAACAATCGATTTTCTTAATAAACTGGATTTGACAAGATCTTCCTTTCCATACTTGAAAACCCACAAATTAATCCGAGTCATGGAACAATCTACACATTCTCAGAAAGAGTTTCAAGTCCTCTTTAATTCAAGCCATAGAACACTAGTACTTATATTCAAAATACAAAACCTTTAAGCCATTCAAACAGGACAGTGCGAGCAGAAACTGGTTCTGCGCACTGTCGCCGTTTTATTCACAATAAATCCATACAATTTCAGACAAATGTGAATCTAACGTCAAAAGAATAAAAATCCACAGATCTACAACTTTCATGCAGATAGAAAAATCTTCCAGAGAACATATCATAGCGAAAAACGTGAAACAACACAGAACATATCATTTTTAGACAGCAAACAAACACTTCATCTCTACTAATCCATTAATTAGTCAATTTCTCTTAATTAAGTATCAACTTAACTTAAGTACGACTTTGTGCTCTGATACCACTGTTAGAAAATGTGTTAATTTTAATTTTTGTGCTAATTACATTTAATTTAGGAATTAAAACAACACACAAGAGATCTAGTACTTAAGTTCAATTAACACTTAGGGTGTGTTTGGATGAGCCATGAATAAGGAATAAGAATAAGAAATTTCGGTATGCGTGCTTATCCAAATTCCTTATTCTTATACCATGATTTTGTTAGTATAAGAATAAGGGCCCAAATTCCTTATTCTTGTGTTGTTTGGGTTGCACAAGAATAAGAATAAGCACGCATACCGAAATTTCTTATTCTTATTCCTTATTCTAAGCTTATCCAAACACACCCTTAGAGAATAAGGTGAAAATTGTACCTCTCTTGGTGTAGTAACCAAGAGACTCGATTCTACGGATTAGGAGTCGATGGGGAGCTCTCCAAAATGCCTCTAAGTCGAACAGCCTCGTGTCCACTATGGATTAACCAAGTTCTTCTCAAATTGTTCAAGCGAAGAGAAGAACGAGTCTAATCCCTTAGCTTTCCCTTTCTTCAAACAAATCACCAAATATTTGTGGAAGAAGGGTGCTCAACACATGAGCCTTGAGTTGAGAGGAGAGGAGGGGGGGCGGCGCACCTATTGGTGTAGGTGGCGGCTAGGTGGAGGGGAGAGAGAGGAGAGACCAAGGAGCCTCCATATGGAGCCTTATATAACCTCTAAACCCTAGTAAGAAGTTCACACAAATTACAAGTGTGCCACTCCTACCTACCACCATGTATGGCCGGCCTTCTATGGGCCTCTTTGGGCCACTATCTCATCTCCATTTGATCTTTAATTCTATTAATTAAAGGCCCACTGAAAAACTACTTAAATTGGACATTTAATTTACCAATAAATTAAAGCCAATTAACTTAATTAAATTAAGTGTGTTGTTTATAAATAATTATTAATTTAATAATAATTATTTAGTGATTAGACAATGTACTAATTTATTTCTATATGATCCATTTGACTTAATTAATTATAACGATCCATAACGTTATTTAATTAATTAATCAACTTATCATATTTTGCAATACTCATTATTGCAAATAAATAAATAATGCACGTATGGTTAAACACCAATTTTGTGTGACCCTTTGAGGATTTATGCTACGTTAGACATGGAATTAAATCGTTATTTAATTCCAATAATCATAAGCGGTATCTAACAACACGTTATGATTCCCGATTCACATAAATAGTGTACTACTACAATATTTCAATCCTGCATAAGAGAATAAATATGTTTCTCTATTTTGATTCTTATGTCACACGATATCATCGTATAATCCAAGATAGGAACGTTTCATTCTTGCAGATTATACGTTTCTTGATCTAGAGATAATTATATCTGTTGCTAGTAAACAATCTATCTCCATCAAGGGGCCCAAACAGATACCGTCACTCACTAAGTGAATTAATGAGAGACAAACAGTTTTTTTGACAATTAGCTTTTCCCCGCACAATTCAAGAGAACATAAATCAAGTCCGTATAGCAGTCCTTATCAGGAATCAACGGTAGACATGATTTATAGAACCTATCCTCATGTGGAAAAGATAATCATCTCAAACTTAGAACCAAAATCATAACGAAATAAATAATGACACGCAACACAATCCATATATTTATTTCGTTGGGTCAAGTCCTGTACTATGTTCCATAACATACACATATGCAATTAAGTTGGTAACTCTTTACCTATGATTAGTAGAACTTAATCATCACTTAACTTGCATACTAATCTTATATGATAATTAATGTTCCTTTGTTAATTATCAAGATTATGGACTGTTTAGATCTATTATTGTCATTCTAAAAAATGATCCACTGAGATCTACAATTTAAATACTCAACCTGAACAATCTGTCGTTAATTATCAAGATTATGAACAGATGATAAAATTGTTGGAGTTATGTCCTAGAAGTCAATAATTTAATGACTTAATTATTAGTTTATGTTTTGGATGATATTTTATCATCTGTTCCTAGGTTTATTATTGACATATCATTCAGGTTGAGAATCTGAATTGTATATCTCTGTGGATCATTCTTTAGAATGTCAATAATAAAACTAAACGGTCCATAATCTTGATAATTAACAAGGGACATTAATTATCATATAAGATTAGTATGCAAGTTAAGTGATGATTATGTTCTACAAATCATAGGTAAAGAGTTACCAACTTAATTGCATATGTGTATGTTATGGAACATAGTACAGGACTTGACCCAACGAAATAAACACATGGATTGTGTTATGTGTCATTGTTTATTTCGTTATGATTTTGGTTCTAAGTTTGAGATGATTATCTTTTCCACATGAGGATAGGTTCTATAAATCTCGTCTACCGCTGATTCCAGTTAAGGGCTGCTATACGGACTTGATTTACGTTCTCTTGAATTGTGCGGGGAAAAGCTAATCATCAAGAAAATCGTATGTCCCTCATTAATTCACTTAGTGAGTGACGATATCTGTTTGGGCCCCTTGATGAAGTTGGATCGTATGCGCGCAACTAAGCGATCAACTTTAGATCAAGAAACGTATAATCTGCAAGAATGACACATTCCTATCTTGGATTATACGATGATATCGTGAGACATAAGAATCAAAATAGAGATATATTTTTATTCTCTTATGCAGGATTTAAATACTGTAGCAGTACATTATTTATGCGAATTGGGAATCATAACGTATTGCTAGATACCGCTTATGATTATTGGAATTAAATAACGATTTAATTCCATGTCCAACTTAGCATAAATTCTCAAAGGGTCACACAGATCGAAATATAACCAAACAGTGGATTAATCGTTTATTTGCATCAGTGTGCTTTTGCGAAAATATGATAAGTTGATTATTTGATTATATGTCGATATAATTAATTAATTCAAACAGATCATATCGAAATGATTTAATGCACAAGCTAATCCCATGATAATTATTAATTAGTTAATAATTATTCAACACAACACAATTTAATATAAATAGTTATATTAAATTGAATTAATGGGCCGATATTTATTGTTGAATAAATAGCCCAAATATAGAGCATCAAATGGTGGATTAAATGGATTGAATTAATAATCAATTTGGAGAGTGTGCAAAGCCCAATATGGCCCATGCATGGCCGGCCTCATAAGGGGGTGGTAGGTAGGTGGCACAATGGTAAATAAGAGGAACTCTTTGCTAGGGTTAGAGCATTATAAAAGGACCCTTGTGGAGGCTCCTGGCTTCTCTCTCTTCCTCATTCTAGGCCGCCACCCACCTCTCCCTCTTCTCTTTGGCCGCCACTTCTCTCCCCTCTCATCCACCTTAGCTCATGTGTTGAGCACCATCATCTCTCCACTTAATTAAAGAGAATTAAGAAGGCGAGAACGCTTGGGATTAGTCTAGACCTTGTAGCTTCTAGCAAAGCTTGTAGGTCTTGGTTAATTTCGTGGTGGACTCGAGGCCAAACATGGAGGAGGCGAAGGAGAGCACCCCATCGATTTCTAAGCCGTAGCATCGAGCCCCGCGAATACGATTTTACGGGAGGTACAAATTCCACCTCTTATCTCTTGTGTCGAATGAGCTTATGTACTAGTTCCTCTCTTGCTTGTGTTTTAATTGGATTAATTAAGGGTAATTAGTCACAAAATTAAAATTGAGCAGTTTACTAACAAAAATATCATCCATAACATAAACTAAAATTTAAGTCATTAAATTATTGATTTCTAGGACATAACTCCAACACTTTCTACATTTCATTTGATTAAATTCCCACACATGAAGAGCTGGTGCTGCATTAAAAATAAAAGTACACAATATATTTTAAAAATGAAACAAAGGGGAAACACTCAAGTTGTACCTGTAGTAGTACCAGCTTGCAACATTTTCTGTAGAGCACTAGGTTTGTACCTCATGGCTTTCGGCACCTTTTCGCAAGCCTTTTTAAAATAGTGCATCAAAGAACCAGTGCCTCTTCCATTCCCCATGTCATAAGTGTGTCCACAGAATTTGCATTTGGCCTCATAGAAGCCATCTTCTTTAGTCTCACCCCTTATGAATTACTGCCAATATTTAGAAGTCATTTTTTCTCTTTTTTTTCCTCTTTTTGGTGGATTCAGGATCTGTTTGAGGGACTTCAGTTTGAGGGACGTGTTTGAGGGACTTGAGTGTCACCATCAGCTTGTCTAGCTTCGTTTTGAACTCTTTGGATTTCCTCTGGAGTGTAATTTGGATCTAATACAAAGCTGCAATATAAAAAATACTCAAGTTGAATATAATGTAATATATAAAACTTGTAATATAAAAAAATTTAAGTGTAGTTAATAGGTGTAATTAATACCTATTCTCAGAGAACTCAAGATCTGGTTCAGATGCACACTCTGTATTTGCCATTACCAATCTGCAAAAGAGAAGTTAACTACTAAGTACTAAAAATGTAAGAAAGTGTTTAAGCTAGGAATTAAGTACTAAAAAGGAGCTGAAGATGTTTAAGCTACAAATTAAGTACTATTTAATGACAGAAAGTATTTTACACATAAATAATTGATTTACACATAAAGATTTAATGGCATAAAGTATTTTACACATAAAGCATTGATGACAAAAAAAGATTTAAACTAGGAATTAAGTACTAAAAAGGAGCTGAAGATGTTTAAGCTACAAATTAAGTACTAATAAGTACAAGCATTTAAGCATTTTCTGTTAACATAAATAAAAAAATACTAATAAGTACAAGCATTTAAGCAATTTCTATTTTAATAAATAAATTGATTTACACATAAAAATTTAATGGCAGAATGTATTTTATACATAAAGAATTAATGACAGAAAATGATTTTACATGGTTTAATTAATGACAGAAAAATATTTTCCCCGTGTCATTACACATATTAATGACATAAAATGATTAGTTATTAAATACATATATTAACTACAGTTATTAAATATAGATATTAAATACAGTTATTAAATGCAGATATTAACTACAATTATTAACTATAGTTATTAAATACAGATATTAACTACACAGTTATTAATTACACAAAATGATTTAATGATTAGATATCAATTTCTGTTAGCTTTAATTACACCTATTAATTTCTGTAACCAATCATTAGTTATCAAATTCTGAGAGTTTCAACAAAAGAGTTTGTAAAAAAAAAAAATGTACCACAGAATGAAACTGAGTTGCATCTTCCAAGTTTGTAAAAAAATTGTACCACATAATGAAACTGAGTTTGTAAAAAAAATGTACCACTAAAAATGTGTCTTGATTCCAACTCGTTTTGCTTCCAGGCTCAAGTTAGATCTTCCAAGTTTTTTTCCACAATGAAACTGAGTTGTATCTAAAGCATCAAACCACAAAAAAAAAGAAACAACAGTTACAAATAGAGAAACAAAGTCCAACAAAAAAGTATGTCAAAATTTGAAAAAATCTTTCAAATATTTACCTCGAGAATACTAGATCTTCCTTTCCTCTCTCTCTTTCACTGTTGCTTTCTTTCTTTCTCCATCTCTAACATTTTTTTTCTTTCTTTTTTTCCGTCCCTTTTTTCCCTTCCAATTCCAGATCCATATGACCATATATACAAAAACAAACAACGATTCATCAATCATCATTATTCACCAATAATTATGGCTATTGACAACTGACAAGTAGCTAATTAGGTAGAGTACTGAGTACATGGAGAAACGGCTCTTCACCTCATCAGTAATCATGGCTATAAGGCTATTGACAAGTGATCTGCCTTGCGAATTGCAGTCGTCACACTTGGAAGTTGGGTCTGCCATTGCCATGGGTACTGTGCGAGAGCTGAGAGCCATAGAGGCCTACTTCATTTTGAGTTTCCTATTTCCGTGGACTGTCGAGTTTAATACTGAAAAAAGGAGGGTGGTTGGAGATCAAAATAGGTTATAGTAAACGAAAATGAAGTTTGCAATTTCATTTCAGAACTTAAAACAACAAATTTGGTTATAGCCTGCATGGTACCAGTTTGCTATGACAGTACTAATATTTTACCAATATAATAATGCATGCAGTTTTTTTGTGTAATGCAACTAAACGAATGCCCTCTAAAAGCTTGAGTATTAGCATAGTGTCTTTTAGCTGCAATTTGCTTATTTTACTTCTTTTGCAGGTTAACTGGAACCTTGCCAGTGTTAACTTTGCTATGTCATGTACTGGTTTTTACCAACTCAGTAGGAAGATTCCGTAATTTTAATTAAGTGTTGTCATTACTTTTTATTATATTTCAGAGCCCGAAATTATTTAATATAAAAATTCAGACACCAAAAAATTTAATACAAAGAATTATTTATTTTTTTTTTAATAAGAAGAAAGTTCCAACGCGTTTATAAACCGCGCCTCCCTCTCTCCTCTCGAACGCGTTTTATAAACGCGTTACAGGCCCTAAAACGCGTTTATAAAACGCGCTAGAAGCCTGAACTTTCGGAATAGTTAAAACGCAATTAACGCGTTTATAAAACGCGCTAGAAAGCTTTTTACTCGTTTATAAAACGCGCTAGAAGCCTGAACATTCAACCCCAATCAAACTTTAGTCATTTCGATCGAACTTTAGTCATTTCGATCGAACTTTAGTCATTTCTGTCTATAAGTTTGTGAATTTATAAACGCGTTATTTGAAGTTATATAAGACTATACATTCTTGCAGAATTTAAATCGTCAACAACAGATTATCTCTTACAATTTAAAAACCTATCAATCAAATCCAAAAATGTCTACAATTACAATATATGTCAACCAATGTCCAACTTTTGGTGCTTCTTACTTCCACATCTGTTGTAGTATGCATACCACATTTGCTGAAATTCGAAATGAATTATACAGCAGGCTACAGATTTTAGAAACCCAGTACACTTTGAATATCCATGGTCGTTACAATGAAATTGTAAATGGGAGATATGAATCACTATTTCTTCCTGTAAATTCTGAAGATCAATGGCGCCTTTTTTACCACGAGACATTCGAGACGAGAGGGTTACCGATTATTGAGTTGCATGTTGATTTCATCCCCGTATATGGCACGGGACCAGATCTGAACCTAACACCCCTTGACGAGCCCGGTAGCAGTGAGCCAAACACTTCCTTAAACCTTATGTGTGGCCAGCAATCCACCCCTTACCAATACACTGGCGAACAGTCCGTTCCTACGCAAGACAATAACACATCAGGAGATGAAGTCGAGGTTGCCGATGGTGATGAAGATGAGGGTCCGGCGACTTACTCCGACCTTCCTACCGGAGAAGAATATACCGATGTGGATGACTTCTCCGAGAGAGAAATGCCTTTTTATTCAAACTGCGACCAGCCATACGTTTCAGGAAGGACGGACTTGCACCATCATGTAAGTGAATTGTGTGATATTTCCATATTTGAGTATGCTGGTATGCCGGAGCGTAGTTTAGGGCCACAAGGCGAACTTGCTGTTGGTAAACGATTCGGTTCCAAAAAACAATTAATTCTAGCTGTCTGTGATGTTTCATGCAAAACAAATCGAGAAGTTCGAACGGAAACTAGCAATAAACAAAAAATTGTAATCGTTTGCATGCAAAAACCGAATTGTAAGTGGCGATTGTATGGTAGACGTGAGAGTTATAATACAAATTGGAAGATCTCTACCAATCCAAATGAGCATATTTGTTCGAGACCCCCGGGCCAAAAAGGTCACGCAAACCTTACAGCTAGTCTCATTGCCGAACACGTTAGGGATGAATTGAAAAAAAATTTGGGAAAAAGTGTCCAGGACATAGGAAGCCTCATAAGGGCTAGATATCCACATATTGAACCGACTTATAATAAACTATGGCGTGGGAGGGAGCGAGCGTTGGAGCAATTGTTTGGGTCCTGGGAAGGGGCCTACAATAAACTTCCACGCCTCCTGGAGGCAATGAAGGCGACAACCCCAGGAACGAAATACACAATAGTTTCTTGGCCTACAAACGATCCTAACGTTGGCGTCTTCAAGATGGCAGCCTGGGCTTTTGGTCCGTGCATAGAAGCGATGAAATATGCCACACCTGTTATCTCAATTGATGCTAGTTTTTTATCGGGCCGATACAAAGGTAGATTGTTCTCAGTGTGTGGTTATGATCCAGAAAATCGATTAATTCCGGTTGCATTCGGATTGGGCGAAAAAGAAGATAAGGATACTTGGGGATGGTTTATGTCTTGGGTTAGATGTGAAGTTTTAGGCCGGAACACTAGATACTGTGTCATATCTGACCGTCATAAGGCAATAAAAGCGGTATTTGCATCCGTAGATTACGGTTGGAAGGCACAAGGTGCGCATGCAGTAGCGATTCATCGGTTCTGCATGCAGCATGTTGCGGAAAACTTATGGAAGGAGGCTGGCGGGTCACAAGATGCTGATTTGAAAAACTTTTTCAAATGTAGACTTGCTAACAAGAAAAACCCTAGACGTTTTAGAGAGAATTGGGGAGTTCTGAAGGAAAATAATCTGAGAGCTTATCAGTACCTAAGAAATTGTGGTAAAATTAATGAAAATGATAACAACGAGCGGCCAAAACTATATAAATGGGCTCAGAGTTTTGACAAGGGGCATCGGTGGGGTATAATGACGAGTAATGGATCGGAGAGTCTGAATAATGTGTTTAGAATAGAGAGAAGATTACCAGTGACAGCACTTATAGAAGGCACGTGGTATAAATGTGCCAACTGGATGAACAAGCGAACACAAGAAGCACTTCAAAGGTTGAGTTTAGGAGAAAGATGGCCGGAAGGAGTAAAGAATAAATTGATCAAGCACGATGGAAAATCACGTAAGTACTTAAAGAAAAAGAATTAAATTCATTCATTCATTTTAATCCATTTTGAACTAACTTCATCTTTTTGTTTCAATCTCAGAGGAGTTTATGAGCACATTCGTGTTAAGATTGGACCTTGGAGAATTTCGCGTGAAAGTTCGCGAGGAGTACCGTGATGGTGTAGGCTACGATTATTCCCATTACACAGTTCAAATTCCACCCGACATGGAGCAAACCGATGTGCAATTGCCCTTCACTCGAACCACATGTGAGTGCCAAAAACCACAATTGACAGGTATCCCTTGCGCACATGTCATTGCTGTTTGCAGGGAGACAAATTACAATGTAGATCAATTTGTGGATGGTCACTATAGCATGCAAAACCAGCACATGATTTGGTCAGCAGGTCGGTTTCATTGTTACAAAGATGAGGAAGATTGGCCAGTTTATACAGGTCCGATAATTGTCCCCGACAAGAGTTTGGTCAATCGAGGAAGGCGCAAAATCATTCGTGCAGAGATGTGGATGGATAGGATGGAAGGAAGGAAAGGTGGAGGTTCCACAAAAAAAACAAAAAAGAAAAATCAAGGTGAAGCTTCAACCAGTCAACCGCGACAAGCAGCACCCCAACCGCCATATCCGATGGACGCATTGCAATCCGGTCGATACACCAGTAGACCACCAACAAGGGCCAACAGTCCAAGAAGGGCCGCGAGTACTGAACTTACGGTTCGGACTCGTCAAACACCCATTCAACCAGGACGAATGTCATTGCATGTTGATCCATGAAGCAACAATAATCGGGAGGACCAAGGATCTGTACAACCACAGAGAAATTCTATAAGCATTGATCCACGGGTAAGAGATGTCGCATCTGGAAATATGAGAAGTGAGTCGGCTAGATTTCCAACAGATCAAGGCAATACATCAAGGGAGAGAGGACGTAAAGGATTGTTTGGGGGGAAATTTGGCAATATACTGTCTTTCGGTAGGAAGAAAAAATGAAATAATTGAAGATTAAGTGTTGTCGTAATTTTATATATTGTAATGGAATGTATTGTAAGAGAATTTTACAATTAACTCGTATAATATAATGTTGAAAGGTTTAGTGTTAGCATTGACAGACATGCATTCTTGTTATCTACAAAAAGCCCTAATCCTAAAAGGCTTTGTACTCTATTTAGTGTTGAGAAGCAGTTAATTAACTCGTACCGCTAAAAGGCTTTGTACCCTTTTATAAAACGCGCTAAAAGGCTTTACCCTATTATAAAACGCGTTCAGAGGCTTTGTACCCTTTTATAAAACGCGCTAAAAGGCTTTACCCTTTTATAAAACGCGCTAAAAGGGTTTACCCTTTTATAAAACGCGCTAAAAGGCTTTATCCTTTTATAAAACGCGTTAAAAGACTTTGTACCCTTTTATAAAACGCGTTAAAAGGCTTTGTACCATTTTATAAAACGCGTTAAAAGGCTTTACCTTTTTATAAAACGCCCATTTCTCGCATCTCTCATTCTCACCTCTGAATATCATTCTCAGCTCTCATTCTCACCTCTCTCATTCTCACCTCTCAATGTTAATAAGTGCGAAATTGTAATAAGAGATTTTCCGGTGGAATCTGTTATTATGTACGAAGGTCGGCCCAGATGGACAGCTCGCTAACTTCATCATCATCTGAGGTAGACCAACACTCTGCTGCCTACGATCATGGGTAATGGGCGGTAGAGTTCTGCCGACCCAATTAGGGAGGAACTCGACGACTGTCGAAGGCTCTCGCAGAATTGGGCAACTGTCCATGAGTCTCCGCAAATCGTTGTTTTCATATTAATGAGAATTATTGTAATGAAAATTGTTATTAATTTAAATCGTTGTTTTCATATTAATGAGAGTTTTTGTAATGAAATTTTTTTCTTAATTTTTATATTAATTAGTTATAAATATTAAAACATAAATAAAACATAAATTCATACAATAACATAAATTCATACAATAACATAAATTTCATAGAAAATAAAATACATAAATTCCATTATTCTAGCACAATTAAACTTTAATTTTTCTCCACTTCCTTAACATCTTTATTCTTCTCCTCCTCCTTATTCTCACTAGAACTCTCATCTATTTTAACCCCCATACTAAAATCAGGGCTCCTGCCACATCCTGGAGGGAAACGACGTACAGCCGAGACGGCCCTTCTCTTCGGAGGGCCGTATAATGGGATCCTTTTTGCTCCCACATTAGGTGTTCCCTCTCCCACCTTGGATGTTTCTTCCCCCATCTTATTATTATTTTGATCCTTCTCCATTTCTCAAATTTCTGATTTTACGCGTCTTTTGTTTGTGATTTTTTGATACGAAATAGGAGAACGAATTGAGATATATATAGGCAATTATTTAACCGTTTATAAAACGCGCTAAAATAGGGATCTGCTCAAAAAACGCGCTATAAAACGCTGCTCAAACACAGTATCACGCTGCTCAAAAAGTGGACACCACCTTTGTACGCGTTTATAAAACGCGTTGGAGGCCTCCGAACGCATTTTATAAACGCGTACGAAGGTGGTGTCCAGGTAAAACAGTAAAACAGACTGACAGCCTGCGAAAGTATTGAATTCCATTAACTTATCCCTTCGTACGCGTTTATAAAACGCGCTCAAACCTTATTACGCGTTTTATAAACGCGTACGAAGGGTTGAGTCTATAAATAGTCCTGCTTCTCCGCAAATTCACGTCGAAAATTCAGAAATCAAAAACCAAAACTTTAGAGAAGTTACGCAGAGAAAAGAAACAGAGAAAACATAATGTCAACTAAACCACGTCATGTTTGTACCGGTGTGCTTCTACAAGGAGATGGAGGAATAAGTAAACGAGATATTCTTCGGCACGTCTACTTGCACTATCCTTCCGACAAATTTTACGTGAAGGTTTTTCAACGCGACGTTTTTGTAGTGAGAGGGCCGAAATATTGGACGGATGCAGTTAAGAGGGATGGAGGATATCATGTCCGACGTGGAGATGAAATCGTTTGGTTGCGTTTGCAACAGGCATGTCCTCCTGGATTTGAAAATCACCCGTTAAATGGAAATGACATATATCATTTGGACTGATTATTAGGTTTTCTATAATTAGATGTTTTTATTATTGTGTGTTCTATAATTAGGTTTTCTATAATTATATGTTTTTATTATTGTGTGTTCTATTATTATCTGTTTTCCTTTATGTTTTAGTATATGTATTAATTCGTGTTTTAATATATGTATTAATTCGTGTAGTATATGTGCTGTAAGTTTTATTATCTAATTTATTTTAGTTTTTATTTTATCCATTTTCATTTTTATTGTGAAATTCGAAATACTAATATTTATTTAAATTATATTAGACATTACAACTCAATGAACATTATAATAAAAAACACAATACAAATTAAAAATTACAATTTATTAAAATTTTGAACCACACAATACACAACAAAAAAAATTACAAAATACATGATATTAAAATTTTGAACCACATAAAAAAAAATTGTAGAGGATCCATTGCTAAGGGTGGGAAGAGAAAACATCACCGCAACTAATAGACAAGAGTCGGGCGACTGATTGTCATATTGACCCCCTCTTTTTCTGAGACTTGGATGAGGATGACTGCATGTATGCAGATTCTCATCCAAGGATGTCGGCTGCGGTGTTATGGCTCGTAGACCCAGCCCAACAAACCGTCCTCTACACGTAATAACAGATTCCACAGGAAAGTTTTTATTTTAAAGTTGGTGGAATATTAATAGCCATAAGGATTGTGTGCGACTCTGTATCAGTGAATAAGTGTGCCGCATACAACCCTTATGCCTATTAGTTTCGCACCAACTAATATTATTTTGCATTCCACCATCTAACTCTTCTTTTCCTCTCATTTTTTTCTTTTTTTCAGATTTTTTTCCTTTTTTTTTTTTGATTTTGGACGACAGAAGGTTGGGTATTTATATGGAAATTAGATCTCTCGAACGCGTTTTATAAAGGGGTAAGAAGGTTTCTTACGCGTTTTATAAACGCGTAAAATCAGAAAATAACGCACAAAGTCAGAAACTTTCGCCGCAATCACTGCAGCTTCTAGCGCGTTTTATAAACGCGTTTTAGGGCCTGTAACGCGTTTATAAAACGCGTTCGAGAGGAGAGAGGGAGGCGCGGTTTATAAACGCGTTGGAACTTTCTTCTTATTAAAAAAAAAAATAAATAATTCTTTGTATTAAATTTTTTGGTGTCTGAATTTTTATATTAAATAATTTCGGTTTCAGAGCTGTTCATTCATGAGCATTCTCTTTCTAATTTTTAAGATTTTGAATGCTTATTGTTTATTAATTTTGTGTATAATTCGGCTTTTTAGGCAAGATTACTTCTCTGAGGAGGCAGAAAAGACTGCAGTAGAAGGTTGATTATTTTTTCTTTGAAAAAACAATGATTCAAAAGCAATGTGGTGTCACAACTGGAACCCGTGTTCGTGGTTTAATTTTAATTTTTTATAGAAGATCTATGTACCTTGTTTAGGCAATGTTCGCCGCCACCATCTGTAATGTTTGTACTGGTGTAGAAATTAAATTTGGACCAATAATATAAATTCGTATTAACATGTTGGGTTTTCTTTGAATCATTTACTACATTAAAAGAGGGTTTTATTGTCAAGGTTCTTGTGCCACAAAATACCACAACTTTGCTTTTTGATTGATCTTTAACAATTTTATGTTCAAGCATATAAACTGTTGATCTTTTCAATTTTAAAAGAGATTTATTTTCATAAACTTTTTGTAATTTTTTTAATTAATTTGTTACCAAATTGGCATCTGTTCTAAAAGGTTGATGTCACACGCTTTCCTTCCGGAAAGTCAGTTCAAATTCTGTCGCTATGCCAGGGCCCAGGTGTAACCAGTAACCAGTAAAACGTTAATGCTCTATCATATTACAGAAATAAATAAGTGCAAGTTAATTTATTTTTGTGCAAGTAATATAGGAACATGTTACGTTTTTAGGAAAACAAAATTGGGAAAGCATAAAAAAAAAGATTACTTCAATATAAGGTCGCTTTCTAAAAGTAAAAATTAAAAACAGTTGAAAAATCGTTCCTACCAATTGGTATTTGCAAACCCCTGGTTAGTCTTCAAAATAAAAGCGAAATGCTCCCAAATTTATATATGACTTATCTGTGTCACATAGACTATATTGAAATTAGAAAATTCTTAAACATTATGCTTCGTTCTTTTCCATTTAAAAATCTTTAGTGCTTACTTCAAACAAAGTCGTCTGTTCACGGAGTGGGAGATTATGTCTGTCCGTTCCGAAAAAAACTAACTGCCACCGTGTCTCGCACTTTTTCAGTCCAACCACGAAAAATCAAATAGTCCTCTATGGGCCGAAGAAAATGCGGATCAGATACCCCTCGAGCGTCTTGAGACCCGTCGTTACTGCCCATTCCAAATGAACGAAGGGCACTAATGCGGTTCTAAGTACCTCGAGAGTTGATTGTTTGTTGTAGGTCCTTTTTTCCAGTAGGCGCAAGCCCCTACTGTTAATTATCTCCGGACTCAGTTACGAACTGGGCCAAGAGCACCTCTAGATCGGGATAATCAAAGTTTAGATGTAGTAAGTGGATGAAGTCCATTTTTAATAAAAAGGATTGTATCTTGATGGAGAGTTTCGGGGTGAAAATGATGCGAAAGGGGCAGTCATTGGAACAGTGCGATGCAAACATAGACAATGTAATTTAATTTTTTGGTTACACATTTTAAGACATTTTGGTTGTTTTTACTTTGCTGGATCAGGTTTAGTTTCGTCACAGAGATTTCGGGTTTGACGCTAGGAAATTTGGTGTCCTAGATCAATCCTCGATCGTTTGGGGATTTAGAGATTTTGGGATTTCGTTCAAGTCTCGAGTACAGAGGCGTTATGCCTTCTTTTGACAGGAACTTGGATGATGGCCGCCGGTTGACTTTTCTTCTTGTCACCTGGGCATCAGATTTCAATCTGCTTCTGGTCAAACCTGCTGTGAACTTGTAGAAACAGGCTGTTAGATTTGAGTCCAACACTAGAAAATATGGTATTCTAGGTCAGTTCTCAATCATTTGGGGAAGTTAGGGATTTTTTGGGATTCTCGTTCGAGTCGCGAGTACGGATGCGCTATGACTCCTCTTGACAGGAACTTCAGTGATAATTCAGAATTGGCTTTTCCTTTTTCTCAATCTGAACATCAGGAGGTTGTCTCCTTCAAGACGAAACGCAATGCAGTCTTGAAGGGACGAATTTTAGACTTTTAAGACTTTATGTCACTTTTGACTTTGTGTCCTTTGAGTCACTTTTAGATTTTGTATCGTTTTGACTTTGCGTCACTTTTAGATCTTTGACTTTGTGTCATTTTCAAGTTTGGACTTTTAATTTTGCATTTTTAGATTTTTTGGACTTTTGAGTTTGACTTTTAAGTCTTGCATTTTTAAGCTAGCACTTTTGGATTTTGACTTTGGATCTTTTTTTTTTTGGATTTTGGTTTAAAGTTTGAACTTGGTTTGAACTTTTGAATTTCGTCATTCCGGACTTTGAGTTGGATTTTTGAGTTGTGACTTTTCAGTTTCAGACTTTCAACTATCGTTGGAATTTTTAGTTTGGACTTTTAAATTTTGCACTTTTAGACTTCTATTTTTGACCTTCTTAGTGATGCTTTTTTTATTGTTTCAGTTCTGTTCACAAATTTCTAACGCTTGACTGCACCTGTTGTTCAAAGCATAAAATGCTCAAATGTACCTGCTGTCCATAACATAAAATGTTCAAATATACCTGCTATCCAGAACATAAAATGTTCAAAAGAGACTTTTATTTAACTTCTTTGAGGGACTTAATTTTATTATTTTTTTTTTATTATTATGGCCATCCTTTTAAACTTTTAAATTTCAAAATGTTTGGTGCTTCGGTGTTTTGTGTTATGTTTGTCAGCGACTCATTACAGATTGGACGGCACAAAGGATCAGGGGAAGGCGCTGAGATCTGAACCGATTGAATCACTTGGTCTACGCTTGAGTTCGTGCGCCAAGCGAGTACAAGTCGGGTTTGGATCCGGCTCGGGAATTCTACGTGTGAGTGTTGCTGCTCAGATGCGCCGATCCCATGCGAAACCTCGACTCATCTCCCTCTTTCTTTCACTTGATTCCTGAGGTTGTTTTTTTTTCGTTGCACTGGATGACTCCATTGGCGGAGTCAGTACGAATTTCCTGCACTCACGCCGGCTGCAGTTGGTTTGTGAAGCGTCATAACCATCTGCTGAAGCCGCCTCTGTCGTGAATTTCAGCAATTGGGTGTGTTTTGACTTCAACTTGATTTGGGCCTGTAACCCTGACGAGGAGCGACTGATTGACGGGAAGTAGTGATGAATTTCCCTGGCATAAGTATCATGGAGTAACTTGAGAACACCATGGAGTCGTCTGCAAGTTCAATTTTACCCGGTTCTTTTCCAATTTTGAGGTGACACGCTTTACTTTCTTGAGTTGTGACTGACGGGCTTGTGCAATAAAACACAATTTGGATATGTAAAGATGTATACTTCCCATTTTTTTTTCTTTGCATATTTTTATTTACCATTTAACCGTAATAGTTAGTATTTAGATGTTAAGTACATAATTTTACCTTTGATTTTATTTTACTTGTTAACCATGCACGCATACATATGACTCATAATTTTAAGTAAATATTGTAACACCTACTTGTTTTAAGCAATCGAATTGAAATTTTGACTGGTGCCTTTATTTTATTCACTTTGGTCCCCGATATTTCCCCATTTCATAAAACCTTTATTATTTAAGTATCTTTGTTATTTCTCTTCTCTTTTTTTTAGAACCATCCTTTGTGATGCAACCTGACTTTGTCACTCTTATGTATTACTTTCCTGTTAGAGCCAGTTTACCATTTCACATATTCCCTGCCTCAGATGCTTCTCAGTTCACAATTTTTTTTATATTTCATGGGTAGCCATTTCATACAAACAGAAATGCAGAATGACTTGAGTCACCACTTATTTAAGGACATATGACTTTGCAATTTTAGGAGACCCATTATCTTTACTACTTATAAAAGCACCAGTCTAAAGGTCTATTCAAATTTGAGTCCAAAGGTGCAAACAATTGTTTACCCAATACAATATGAACCGTTCAATTTTGCGATTTAATCAGATTAATGGTGTAGATTTATCTATGAGATTAAAGGTTTAAACTTTTCGTTTAGACTGTGTTAACATTTACTGAGCGGAGTCGGGCTCGGTTCATTCGCTATCTCTTTTCTCCCTTCGATTCTCCACTCCAGTATTTTTTTTAATCACGGAGTATCTTTCCTTCTTTGCATATCGTCCAATCGATTACAAAATTTCACCATCAATTACTTAAATTAGCCGCCTCAACTCAGATCTCTCGCCAGTTGTGACTGTCGCTCTCCTTCTCATAAAAGGAAAAAAGATCGCCGGATGTCCTCTCCCATATTTACCCTCCTAACAGTAAATAGAAAGTCTCCGTCTCTTCCATTTGAAAGCAGATCTCCTTCATGTGAGGATTTGTTCTCAGCCCTAATTTCATTGGGCACTCTCAAACGAGAACGAGCGACGATGCTGTCCACTTCCAACGAGATGGTGCTTTCGATTGGTGCGAGAATCACTATCGCAGGGCACAAGATCGGACCTCCTGCGCACATGGTGGACGCCATGCTAGAGGAGCTCCTCCTCTTCTTCTGCGACACGCCACTTGATATCAGATGTCAAAAGTTGTTTTGAAAATAAAATTTTTGTCCTGAAGCAACCATCACCTCATTTGAACAGAATCTTGGAGATTAAACATATTACCAATCAGTTTGGGATCATGTCTATCAGTCTATACCCACATATGTAAGTGCAACCCAGCATTTGATGTTTCAATATAGTTGAGAAGTGGCCTGTCGGGTTAAACAGCTCGATTTTGGTACATTACAATACAACTCGAATCTCAGGTCCAAATTTATCAAAACATGAAATTCAATTTTGAAGCTCCAAATAACTGTCAAGAGCTTATGATAGTTCCCCTTTTTCTTGGATTTAATTTTGAATGTTAAACCAACATTTGCTATGCAAGGACTTGTGTGACCAGATTATGTTGAATAATTGTAGGATACTTGCTGTTAGTGAAATAAAATTATTCTTTAACTTGTTCATTTTATTAATAATGTATGCAATGTTTTACTGAATTATACAGATATGTAGGCTCCAACAAGAATTTAATGAGGAGCTCAGCATTTGCACTGCCAGAAGCTCCATGCTCAAAATGATTTGAGAGATGTATGTAACAATTATTTTCATAGAATTTAATTTGTGCTTCTTTTCAAGGATGAAACCACTGAATTTGGCACCATGTTTGTAGATCTGTGTCCTTGGCTTTTGAAGATATTTTTAAGGAACCGGTTGGTACTGGAAATGACGATGAGCTATAAGTATAACAAAAATAATATAATAACTGGCTTATATACCCTTCTTGTATTGATTTTGTCTAAGAAACATACCTGAGCGGATACTAAATAAACATGGTCCTATTCACTTGGACTAATGTTGAATTTCTGACAGCCAGTGCTTGTATAAATAAGTACTACTGGGATTCTTATGGAATAAATTTAATGGATGGTCTGAAAATGTACTGGTAAGATGTAGGATGTAGATGACTTTACTGTTATACTTCTGGTATTTAACTTGATTCAACAGTTATCAGTGATCTGTTCTCAGAGAAGTTGGATCCTCAAAAGGACACTGCATATCAGCATATATGGAGGCATGATTACGTGAGTAATTAGCTTATAAATATTTTTATTTTTCTTAACTAACCTTAATGGTGCAGTATTTATTTTACTGGTAATTGCATGGTGTAGAAATCTGTTGAATCATTTGTCTATTTTGTTGCTTTAGTTATCTGTTTATTTTTTCACCTTTTTTTCTAATTGTAAGGACCTGCAAAGAAGTGTATGTGCCTGGTAAGCAACCTATGGTAGCAGCTACAAATGGGTTGAAGAATGGAAAACCAAAAAGTATTCCTTTCGTATTTCATAGCTCCGACAGTTGACGTTACTTTCTGCTTTGTAGGTTTAGTTGCCAGTCAGATGTCAGTTTCAGATAACTTTAAAAGAGTGAGAAGTGAAAATTGAAAATGGAAGAAATACTTATTTCAAATTACAGTAAGCAATATTTATATCAGAGACAAGCTAATGTGCCTCATTGACTACCGAAGTATTACACTTCTGATAGTCTTTTGACATGTTACCAGGTTGGTTGCCCCTTGTGTTGTTCGTTCTGTGCTACTGGCAAGGGAGGCTTTTCTAGAAACCTGAAGTCGCATGAGATTGTTTGAGCAGGTCAGTTGTAAAGTTTTTTAAGGCTTCCTTGTTAATAGCAAAATCTTATAATAAGGTATTAATACCAGAAATCAACCATAAGAAGAAATTTAGTTGCCACCGATCTGTTCTAGACTTCTGGCTTGCAAGCATAGCACTGAACAAGCAGGCTTTTGAATTGTTTTTCTATAATGTTCTTGCATGAAGGTGCAAGCCATAGAGGAATTATTCAAGCATAGGGTATCTAATGTTGTGTTCATGGGAATGGGTGAGCCGATGCTTAACCTCAAATCAGTATTGGAAGCACATCGATGCTTGAACAAGGTACTTTTCATATTCTTTATTTATTATGGTTTTAAACCTTATTCTTTTATATTACAGTGATGTTGATGTGATTGTTGCGAATAAGACCATAAAATTGGACATTTCATATGTATTCCATATTGATGTATTTGACCAATCCTTAATCTTTATCTCTACTATATTAAAAGCACCAATAGAAGAGTGTAAACCTTGAAATTAAGGGTGTATCCAACTTTTCAATTTGTGATCTGAATCGTTGATAATTTAATTTGTGTACCAGATGTCTCCAAATTAGGGGTGAAATTGTCTGTTGACCTTTCATTCTGAGCGGAAAATATTTACGTAGATGGCTACGCGCACGCTGGTTCGAACCCTCCTTTAATCATTTAAATTTTTATAATAAATATAATATTTTTCTATTGACCTACCCTTTTTCTAACTCTACCTCCCACTTTTGTTTCTACCGTCAGATCCTGACCAAGCCCCCATTCTCTCATCGACGGATCCGACGAGCCACCATTCTCTCATCGCCGTCAGATCGGCGGCTACGACACCTTCTCCAAACCCTTGATGCACATGCGGCTAGCTACAATCCACCGTTTATTCCCTTGCCTGGTCTGATCTGATCAAATGCCACGTTGAACAGGAGCCGTCTGATGAACGAAGCGCCGAAGATCTCCCTTCACGGCAATACAATTTTAAAAATTCCGAGCATCAGCTTTTCAAGCTTAACTTTCAAATTTGAATTTTCTTCGACACCCCTTCGATAGATCGTTTCTCTATTTAAATCAGAGACTATAGCCTAAATGGAGGCGGCAAGGGAGAAGGCAGGACATAGATACTTGATTGCGTCTTTTCCAGAGTGTCACCGTGTCTTTCCGGTAAAATATCCTCTCTCTCTCGCGACCCCTTCCTTCTATCTGCTGTTTTTGTTTGAGATTTTCATTTCCTTCTTTCTTTTAAGTTTTTGGAAATTTCTAGAAATCATATTCAATGCAGAAGTTCAGTACGATAAAGAAATCGTATAGAGTAGGAAAATATTTGTATGGAATATTCAATGCAGAAGTTCAATTAGCATACTGAATCTGGTCAATTGCTTTCATATCTGGTAAAACGGTCATGCGGGGTGATTTACCAGCAGCTTTAGGATGAAATTGTAATTTTATCTTTAGAGGAGTGGATACATATTATTTTATTTATTTTCAGTCAATAAATTGATTAAGATTACTCATGCACAATAATAGATATTGTCTTTTGTCCTCATTGCCCCTCTCTTTTCTCTTTTCCTACTGGTAAGCTTCATAGTGTACTATTTGAGTACTGACCCTTACTGATGTCATCTTTTGACCTTACTGACCCTCCTTATTCATGCTGGTAAGCTTGATAAGGATGCATCTGTACACTTTTAGTAGCATTTAAATATTAAATAATTTTAAAGCAAAACAAAGAATGGCTCAATTCGGTTCAAATCATGTTTTTTAAGGTGTTATAGGCTAGGATTAAATTTCAACTATGTTCTCAAGTGCTAATATGATTCTTGCTGTCATTCTTTGCAAGTGTGGAAAACCATCTGACAAGGTCAAGGGCAAAGACATGGCAACCCACACTTCTTTCTCTTCATTTTGGCCTAATACATAATTAAATCTTATTGTTCATTTTCTTCAACATAAGCCAAAACTGGCATGCTATTTGGAGAACAAATTAGCACTTTCATCAAACTTTTTCTAAAAACATTTCAAATTCCTGTTAGTACATCTCCATGTAACCCAACAGAGAGCACAACATTCTAAGAGAATTACCTAAGTTCATAGGCAACCTAATAAGTACCACGTTTTGTGCTGTAATTTTTCTTTTGTGAATATCTGATTTCCAAAAAAAAAAATGATACGCAACCTATTCCTGACAGTAGCAGTAAATTGCACATAGGAAAAAGTATCTAAAAATTAGTATATTTTTTCATTGTTTTCTTCTAATGTTATTTAAATCCCCTAAATTTGGAAAGTTAATCAATTGTTACTAACAAATAATAACAACCAAGAAATATTACTTTTCACACTCATGGCATGTTCTGATTTTTAATAAATATAAAAGAAAACATTGATTTCCATACTCATATTTGATTATTTCGATTTCTATTAAAGAACACATAATATTGAAGATATGGAAACAGATTCCTCTTTTGATTTACACATATACCATCGTGTTAGACAATTTTCATCACGACTGCAAGTGCTATAATGTCCCAATTGTTTGGTCTCTCAAAAAAATGTCTATAGCAAATTAAATTATTTTTTTTAAAATCTGTTCATTTATCTAAGATATATTATATGTGAAAATTATCATTTAATTTATTTTTGTCCACACATTGGGTAATATATATGCTAAACAATTGATTTGAAGAAAGTAATGGAAATATTCACCTGTCATCATAAATACAGATTCATAAACAATTGTTAATTTTGCTGAGATAAAATTAATGGATGAGAATAATTGTTAATTTTCCATGTCTACTTTCTTGAAATTATTTTTTATTATTGAGAAATGTATTTATTTTCTATCTTCAACGCCAATCAAGACAATATTGACCTTAAATATTGAAAATTAACAACATATTCATATCAAATAATATAATTTTGCATGTTAAATATACCACATGTTAACACAATTAACATGTTAAAAGTTCGCATAAAAAAAATACAAACCATAAGTCTGAATTTTTTTCAATATATCAAAAAAAATGCCCGCACATTGAGCGGGCACTGCTGCTAGTTTATGATAAAAGAAAGGTGTAATCAGTGATACAATCTGACACACAAATTTTTACTTCTACAACTTACTTCTTGAACTTAAACATAAACTATTGTTATTATCTAAAACCCTCTTTTGCAAACTTTTATAAAGCCTTGTGTTGCCTACTATTTGCTGGTAGAGACAGAAAATTTTTGTCCTAAGGAAGTGAACCTCAACTTCAAATTAATTCTTAGATAGACATGAAGTAAAAAACTATCCTATTATACAATTTTTTTTATGAGATGTTGACACAGCTGGGGACACAGATTTCCTAAAGAAAAGAGTTCTTACATGCGTTTTTAAATATATTCTCTCTACTTATCTGTATATGAACCTGAACTCTCCATCATTTTTTGACAATGCAACTTTATTGCAATTTTATACTTAACCATTTTATTATGACAGGAACTTAACTCATGGAACCTTGATTATGAACTATATGCATAACAGACTCACAAATCATGAGAACAACCATGGCACATGCTGAATCAAAACTAAAAGTCAGAAACTAACATAGCATCCATGGAGGTGGAATCTAGGTCACACTCACCATGGAACTTATATAGAATTATTCCTACACAATAACAGTAAGAAACTTATGTTGATGCAAATTATTCCTACATGTAGGATATCTCAGAGATACGATTGATACTCGTGGGTGCGGAATCTATGTCACGCTCCCCATTAGCACCAATGTGAACTCCAAAGAGGAAAGAAAAAAAAACAGAGAATAAAAAAGATAAAGAACAACACAACAATTGCATTTAATATCATTTAGTTGGAGGCCATTACAGATTACCTTAATTTCAAAGTAAACTCGACTTTCAAAAATGACAGAATTTCTACTCTAACTATTTTTTTTTTTTGGCCTCCTTTTCTTCTCAAGAGGTGCTTCTTTTATAGGAGATTTTCAGGGTTTGGTGCCTTCATCAGCTTGACATATGGCAGCTTCTCCATTTTCCAAATCTTGATCAGTGGCTGAGATGGTAAGATGGCTTGCCGCCTTGCTTTTACAATCCTGCCTTCACTTCTTCTCTTCTACTGCTCAATTACACTTTCCAATCTCCTTTTGACACCTGGAATTTACAGGCTAGGGATGGGATAGTTGCCTTTTACTTCTTTCTACTTGCCATGTAGGATGCATATGACAGATGGGTCCTCATGCTATTTGGCATTTGGTGGGACCAGGCCAAGTTTGCCTCTCTCTTATCCACTGGCTTTCCTTGGGGAGGGGATATTTGGCGCCAGTTGTGGAGTAGGGACATGTGGCATTCATCCATGCATCCATAGGCAGTGAGTGGTTGAGATGCCCTTGTGGAGGGGATCAAATTCTGAGCCCCTATTTGCAGCTAGGTAATAGGTCTTTTTTTTTCTTCATTTGCTTTTATTTGTATAGCCATTTGGATTTTGAACTGGAGTCATCTATGATTGGCATATAATCTCATTAAAACCCTCCAACACATATGAATTTGATCTCAAACAGAAGGGTAAAAGTGGGATTGGAACCCCAGTCGTCTGTAGCTCACCACTGAGATTCATTTGATTTGTTAATTCTTAGTGTTTTCTGTCCCATTATCAGTGAGAAGGGTCCCTCCTTGTCAGGCCTGGGGGCCGCTGTCGATTTCTTATTGGTTGGGAAGGTCACATGAGAGAATACATCTAACTACGTATCATACTTTGGCATGTCAGACCATATATTTAGACTCAGGTAACTAGATGCCATGGGTCCATTTTGCTAAATTGTTCTTTAATTTTCTTTCCAAGTATTAGGGAGGCACTAATGCATTATCAGGCTCCTCAATTATGTTTTTAATTTGACTCAATTGACTCAATTTTACCTAATTACAAGCTTA
Source organism: Rhynchospora pubera (assembly GCA_028095005.1). NCBI lineage: Eukaryota > Viridiplantae > Streptophyta > Magnoliopsida > Poales > Cyperaceae > Rhynchospora > Rhynchospora pubera. The sequence goes on along the minus strand of CM051462.1, from coordinate 81,172,656 downwards.
TCAGGTCATGTAGCAGGAGGGAGGGGTAAAATTGAGATAACATATTTGCTTTTTTTCATTTCTTATGTACTACATTCCTTTGTCCTTTCCTTTGTTTACTGATTTGCCCCTAGGCCCACCAGGGAGGGTTCATGCGCAGCTTTGATGATTCATGCTCCCAGGCCCCTTTTATTTCCTTTTGATGATGCCTCAATCCCATCAGATACTAAGAAGAAGTACCTTGGCATACCTTCTTAACCGTTGGATGTATGATGTGTGATAGAGCATGAGCATGTTCCAGAGAATGTATTCCAATTGTCCTTTGTATCTCATGCATTTTGTTACTTTCCAATTATCATTTAACGCCTTGTACTATGAAGGACCTAAAGTAATCATGCTTTTGTTTATCCAATGGCTGTGATCAAAGTGGTAAACTTACCTTCCTCTGCCAAAGGAATCCCTACAGTAATAGTTGTTCCTTTTTCAGACCGTAGGTTGCAGAAGAGGGGGCAATGTTCTCCATTGTTTTACTTATAACACCTTTTTCATTTTTTCTCCACTAGACCTCTCCAGTCACAAAATTTTACATTCCTATCAGCCTGTGCATGCGTTTCCCTTCTCCTGGAGTTCTATCACATCACTTTCAACCTCTGTAGAGCTTTTCCATCTTCTATAACATAAGCGTCATTGCTTGGCGCGAGTTCTGCTATACTCAAAGCTTCTGTCAGTCGATACTTCCAGTAGTCTTCTCCTTTCTCTAGAATTAGCCTCAATTAGCAAAAAATTTCCTCATCAGAAGGATATCACAACATCTCAGGTATTCCAATTGATCATTCTGTTGAGTAATTTTGCACATTCATGTTTCCCAATCTTCGATACCGTGTCTTTCATTCCTCGAATTCGTCGTCTGACACCCTCCGTGTTTGATATCGCCAGGATCGTCGTGAAGTCATCAATGCAGCGGGGCAGTTCATTAGAGTCGCGAAGGCGTTCGGCATTGACGAGAGGCGAAATCCAAGTTAGTCGCTGCCTCCCTTCTTCTTCCGGTTCGTACTTGTTTCTTTTTCTCTTTTGTTAACAGAATGTGGGTCCCACGGAGAAGAACCAATTGTTGTCCGCCACCTATCCTTTAGTCTATTGGGTTTAGTCGCTGGTTGGTTCGGGTTCGTTTGGCTCCGCTCCGATACAGTGACACCCGTTTACCATTTTATTAGTTTTAGAATTTTGGGCTTCTTTGATTAAATGCCGGCCCAAACATATTTCTCCCTCTTTTTTTTTTGTATTTTCTGTTGGGCTTAATTGGAGTTGGGCTGGGTTGGGCCAGAATAGCATTTCCGTTGACAATAGTAGAAATTTTGATATTTCGATTTACGGGTCAGACTCAACGTATGGGTTTTCTCTGTGCTCCGTCTTGGTCATGGCGTTTTGTTATGGTCGTGTCATTTTGGTATGGTATAGAAGGATTTGGGTTTATGAACATTATGTCTATGTTTCATAATCATTCGCGAAATAAATTTCTATTTTCTTTTTGCAGCATTCTTTTTAGAGGTAAACACGCCGATCCAATATTACCAGGAAACAAGTCATTGAGACAATGTACAAAGTAACAAAGATCTATATAGCACCCATATTTGAAACCTAACAGGGTATATAATGCATAGTTATTGACCGTGAACACACTAAATCACTAAATAAAATAAAATAAAATAAAAATCAGACGGTGGAGCACTAAGTCAATATTGTTCATCATCATCAGATGTCTTGACAAATACAATGTCAACCTTTTTTGATAACTTCGGCAAGCAATTAACCTTTGTAGAATATACTGTTGGATCCTCGTAATCAATGATATTCATTTTCTCTAGCACAGGTGCAGTACTTAGCACGAGTTCTGCAAATTCTAGCATCGACTCGTCTCTTCTGTAGGACAACTCGGTCATTTGTACGTACAAAATGTTCACAATTTCGAGGCACTTGAACAAGCGGTCTTCCGTTGCTTTTGATTTCCAAAAAGTTTGTCCTTGTGGCCGATCTTCACCATCATCATCATCATCATCATCATCATCGAAAAACTGTAAATTCCGAGGGAAAGAATAAGATGAATGAGAGGATATTGCATTTCTTTCAAAGATTTGTAACCAATTTGCAGTCAACATAGATTATGGTGATCCAGTTAACTACACCAACTTCATACAGGTTATTGGAACAGCTTTATCAATTAAATCATTGCCAGCTTCATAGATCTCTCTGCAGGTTCTCTTACCTACTGGATTGCTGAATTATATTTGAAATGAATTCAACACTAAGTTTTACCCAGAAAGATAAATAGTACTAGAAAATAAAATAAACACTGTTTAAATCATATATAAAATTTTAGATGAATCGTGGACCTGTATATCAAGTGCTTTTAAGTTTGGGGCATTTTGACACAAACAATGAGCAATGGCAATTTGATCTCGGTCACAACTAAACACAACCAGACTCATCTCTGTCAAGTGATTGAGAATTGTCGGAAGATTCTCTGGTATAGGTCCTGTGACTAAATACTTGCAACAAAAGAAGGAAAGATCATTAACAATTAGCTAATAATAAGATCATACTTCAGTATAAGACAAATTTTTACCGGCAAGATAAGTCAACAATACATGACCCTGCATATACTAGGAAAAATTCAACACAGAGACCTTTGTTTTAACTTTTATCACTTGTACTTTTCTTCTCCCTTCTGTTAGCCTCTCCTTGGCCTATTTATTTTCTAGATTTGGTTGAGTTTTATGCTTGATTGACTAAACATTGAAGTTTCTTCTGATAGTTCAAAAGAAGTCCTATTAATGGTTTTATTAGGTGGTATAGATATAATCATACCATTGTAAAATAATTTAAGAATATAAAGTTTTACATCAATGAACGAACCACCCATATTCAGCTCTTCAATGTTATGAAGGCAACCAAGAACTTGTGTAATGTTGCTTACTTCTCCTGCTTTTGTTGCATTGAAATTTTTATAATCTTCTTCACCTGAGAGACAAATGCATGCATATACTAATTTTGGAGTCTGTAAAGAGAGATCGAGAAAATCACCAAAAATCGCCAGATGTTTGAGGCTTGGTGCAAGGATACGGAGGCAACCTTCATGGAAAAAGTGGACCAGCTTCAAGCGCTCTAGCAAGGGGCAACTTGAGACCACGTTATTTATACTTATCCCTGTTAAATCAAAATTATCTAGAGAAAGTGTGCGGAGCAGCTTAAAGCCCTGGAAATCCTGGGGAATGTTGATTATGCAACCTGACAAATCCACACGTTCTAATGCAAGGCAAGAGAAGAGGCGGGAAGAAATCTTGCTTCTTTCGCCACCCGAAAACCTTAGCTCTAGATCCCTGATTCCATTTCTAGACAAGTTAAGCATCCATTGACCGATTGCCTCAGTGCAAGGATGCTCACTGTCAAACTTGAACTTTAAAATCGAACCCTGGTGAACAAGTAACACTTTGTCAACCAACATAGTAAGCTTAGACTCTGTTGAGCCTTCTCTAAATGTTAAAATTGGAATCGAAGTCCAAAAATCCTTCCACTTGCTTGAGAGGATGCTTGTTCTAACCACTTCTTTGATTGGGAGTTCCACTAAGATTTTCTCTTTCAGTTCTGCTGGTAAGTCGCTGATATAATCACCATCCATTGATAAATTTTAGTCAATTTCAACCTGCTGAGCAGCACAAGGAAATTTATTTTTATTATTACAGATAGAAAGATAATTAGGTACTACAACACAGCGATAGTCAACCAGCAAGTAAAATGAATTGATTCAGATCACAATGCATTTCACAGTTTCACTGAAAGAAATAGAGCCAGTAAAAGAAAATTAGTGCACTAAAGACAGACAGCAAGCAGAAAGCTATTTCAAAGAAAATCATGAGAATAACAAAATCATTTAATATATAACATAATATTTCAACTGTAGAAATGTACATATTAAGCCATCTAACACCAATCTATGCCACATCTAGGTAAAGAATTGTATTACCAGCTTTAATTTTAATATATAACATAATATTTCTCCTTCTATAATTGTTTTCTCTGAACAAATGTACTGATTTTTGCTTATGTTGGGTGTAATAAATACAGATAAGATTGGGGCGCCGATACATTAAATAAGGGGTACCGGCGCGTGTAGATGTTGAATTAGCTGGGATGGCTTTCATTTTGGATGCTTTGACTCTTCTAACTGGGTTAACTTTTCTTTAATGAAAAGTGGTGGTGTATTACCACTTATTTCAAAAAACAAATAAATAAAAGTTTAGCCATGAAGGTTTGCACTCCATAATTTATCGTGACCGAAAGATGCTTAGTTTATGCATCTAATGGGCAAAAAAAGAATAACTAATAAAAATAACTTCAATCGGATGGCACTTAAGATGTTGAACCGTATGGTCTTCCCTGAGTTAGAAGTTTGAATGTTAAAGAGAGAATAATTTTCTTACATTTTCAGATAGATTCTAGACTATTCTAACTTGTTTGGAACAGAGTAAAAAAAATACAGTCAATATTATTATTGCTCTAAAGAAAAATGATTCAAACAAACATTGTATTTAGAAAAATGGCAAATTATTACAGATATCTAATTGGTATCAATGTATTCTTATCCTATGATTGACAAAAGTTGTGCGGATCAATTTTATGTCGTCCGAATCATTTCCCACATTTCAGAGATTCTCTCATTCGCCTCCTTGGGTGCATGTGCACACATCCTAAGACCCAGAACCCATAAAAATAAAATAAAAATAAAGTAAATCTAACAAATTTTGTCTGTGAGAGAGAGAGAGAGAGAGAGAGAGAGAGAGAGAGAGAGAGAGTACCCCAAGAATCGAAGGCAACCATAGAGAAATGACGAGGCAATAGATGGGAGAGAAATTTAAGGGTTTAGTTAATTTCTATTAAGCAGTGTCTGTCAGGATATTGGGTCAAGGGAATCAACGCACAGGCTAGGATTTCCAGCGCCAGAGCCTGATTAATTAAGGATGCAGGCGATATTTTGAAGATCCGTATTTTTTAGATATAGATCTTGTTATTTAGAAAGAAGATGTATTGTATAGAAAATAGCCTATTTTTGGTATTCAGGATTATTTTCTATGTTTCTGTATAGAATTGTATAAGAGGCTGATTGAGGCGCAAGTTGTAAAGGGAAGTTGATTTTTCAATACAGAATTTCATTCAAAGCCGAAAATTATTCTTCAAAGTTTCTTAAATTTCTTAAACTTTGTCATGGTCAAACCTACAAGCTCTATATTTAGAGAGGAGAAAATTAAGTAGACAATTTGTTGAATTTTTCTTTATAAATATGTTTTTGCATTAAATTAAGAACAAATACTATTTATTTAGAAAAACATAGCTCAATATTCAATAGTTTTTTGGTTTTTGTTAAAATTAAAACTCCTTATTTATAAATAAAACTTTTGAGACACTACTTATCTTTTTTTAAAACTAATTATAATTGAAATTTAGTCAAATTAGCGTGAATTTTAGTGTCAAGTCGTATATAACTGGATTCAAAAATTCCCGAGGGTCTAATAGTTCTCTTTTGCTGTTTTTTTTTTCTTCCTTTTTGTTTTTCTGCTTTGTACTACTAGGTAGCCTCTGCTTAATTTCTTCAAAAAATAAAAAAAAAAATTTCCCGAGGGTCCAAGTCTGTTGTTTGTTCGTCTCTTCTTCAACTGCACCAAGAGCTGCGATGCGACAGATAGAACAATAATAAGAACGAAGTATTTTGTTCCAAACGAGTTGGATAGACATCCAGAGCTGCAACAGATGATTAAAAATGACATAACACAAATTTTAAGTAGGAAATTATTCCAAGATAGATTAGTGCTTATCTTAAAAATTATAGTTGTTTATAATTCAAAATTGAAGAATTAGACGGGATGAAAGAAGGTGAGGGGTTGGATTTAATGGAATTACAACTTAATTGTATTAGAATCCAACTCGAGTGAATCAATTATGCAGTACAAACTCATGGATGTCAATTGTCACATGAGGACCAACCCTTTATATAGGTGTGTTTGGATGCACATTGAATAAGAAATTAGAATAAGCATATGATTTCTCTCTCCTCACTCTTATTCACTTTTCTTATTCATTTTTGTTCCAACACAATGGTGGTATTAGAATAAGAGATTGAATAAGTCCTTATTCGAAATAAGGTTTATTCAAAGCGCGTTTGATTTCATCCCAAATAAGCCTTATTCCGTTATTCGGAAGAATGCTTATTCAACCCCCATCAAACACACCACTATTCATTGATTGACATCATCAAAACTTTTGTATAATTGGTGACGAAATAATTAACGAATGTATTTATCACAATACAAATATAAATTTTACTATAAATTTATATGAGTAATATAATCGTAACACTATGAATTTTCATTAACGACCAAAACAAATAATTTTAGGAAATTAGCAATAAAATCTTGTCTTATAAAAAAAATTCATGAATTTTGTCTAAATATAAACAAAAAACAAATTAAATTAAAGCGAAAAACTTGTTAATTGCAATTGAAATCCTAAACCAAGGATACGAACAAACTAACTGCCTAAAATCTTACCAATTAACAAAAAAAAAATTGAAGTCTTTGAACTCTCAATTTGTATTACATGAAATAATAGGTTTCCTCAGTCTTAGTCTCTAAATTAATCGTTTTAAATTTCTGTTTGACTTGGACCGTCCGATCTTGGAATTAACTTGATTTATCTCCACCAATTGATCAAGCCTGGATTCCAAACAAAATTTATTTTTCCTTTAAGACTTTCTTCTCTATCCTCGTTGGAGACCGAAGTTCATCATCTCTTTTCCTGACCTCATCCATTTCCATTCTCTCTGATGGGACTCAGCTTGTTAAGAAGAAACCCCTCCGTTTGATTGAGATCGTACGAATTCCTTTTGAGGACTCTCTTTGTCTCTTGTAGCCAACCTGACAAAGGGCCCCACTCCTCCAAACTTATCTCCTGACCACGTGATCGACTGTGGTCCGTCCGTCTGTGGGCGATGGCCTATATACAATTCTTATATCAGCTGATTTTCAAAAAAAAAAAAAAAAATTCCGTAACCAATCTCATATTTTATAAATGTCCTCAAATTTCTAAAAAAAATAATTTGTCTTGTTCAAAAAATTGGTAATATCATGCTTTAATCTTTATAAGATAAAGTTTAATATGCACTATAATGCATAGGAGTTTTTAGGAGATATTTTTGTAAATTGATAAATTTAATTTAACCAATCTAATCTACATATTAAAATCTCATAGCAAACCAAATTTTATAATTTTTGAGATTTTATTATTATTTTTTCGAATTTTGTAAAACATGCTATTTTTGAAATATTGTAAATAGTATAACATTCCAAAATGACATGTTTTAAAAAATTCGAGAAAAATAGTAATAAAATCTAAAAAATTGTAAAATTTGGTTTGTTATGAGATTTCAATATGTAAATTAAATTGGTTAAATTAAATTTGTAAATTTACAAAAATACTCCCGAAAGAATCTGTGATGCATAAAAAACCCTATGCACTACATATTAAACTTTCTCAAACTTTAATTACATGGAAGCATTCAACTGTACAAATCCTATGCACTATGATGCATATTAAACTTTCTCAATCTTTAATTACATGGATGCATTCAACTGTACAAGTAATATAATCACGATATAGTTTTACGAAGCCTTCAAAATAAATCAAATGCTGCTTTGCTTTAAGTCTTTTATTTATCAAAGCAGATAAACATAAGAGACATACTTACCAAAAGAAAATAAATAAATAGCAATGAAGAACTGGCCATATTAAGGCAGCGGGGCCGGATTAATTAATCTATTTATTTACGGCGGTTAATTTTTTTTTTACTGAAACGGCGGTCACTAAACAAAACCACTGTAGTAAATTGATTAATTACCGCAGTTCTTTTAATACCATCCGTAATAAATTAGCGAATTTATTAAGCGCCACATATAAGTTTCATTTTATTTACTAAAATGTCACTCTATATTTTTAACAACAGTAAATAAGGTGCCGTAAAAAAACTTTTCTGTTGTAGATATGTACGTCCATACTAGGCCAGCAAATTAAATCCTCATCTCTTATTTTTTTTCGTTGCAGGGAATACATTACAATGCTTAAGTTAAAGCTACATATCAATATATCTTGCTGCATAGAAAAAGAAGTTAACTCTTAAGATTGTTTGATTTATACGATTTCCACTCCTCGGTTATAATCTTGATCTGAGCAATCTTCTGTTCAAGTCCAACAAGGCAGCAGGGATGAAAAGTCGTAAGCTTAGTGAAATTCTTCTGAAGTTGGCAAAAGTTGGCCCAGTACTCTGTGCTTACATATTGTACCTTCAAATCAAACTTGGAAGCCAGTTCATGCCTGATCTCGTAATAAACTGTTTGTTCATGCGCTTCGGGAAATCTCTGTCTAGCTTCAAGCCAATACTTGAGCACCTCAATATTCTTTCTGGTTGGTTTCGCATACACCAAACCTGTGTTTGGATCGTTACTGTGATCCTCAGGGTTTCCATAGAATCTGTCACTCCCTATGGTTAAGTCAGCGTAGACATTGATGTGGCGGAAGGGATTACGGAACCACATTACATCGATATCCTATGCAAAATTAATTTTGTAAAAAATAGAGTTAAAATATTCAAAACTTACAAGACACAACAAATTAGCACATGTGTGTAGTTTTAACTTTTAACCCCAAACTCCAATTAATACAAATCCTCATATCAACATATATGCCGATGTAAAACATTCACAAAACCTTTATACAATTAATTTCGCCTGTTTTACCAGGCCATTCTCTTTTGCATGTTTTCATCAGATATGAGGGAATTCAGACCGATTTGAAATTTAGTACAATATATAGATCTCTGCATCTATTAATAGAAATAAACCAACCATTTTCAACAGTGTTTTTGCCCTTTCTGTTAACTATATACGACTCATTAATTTCCAGTTAAATTAAGTTCTCACAACATCTTATATATGCTTAATCATGAGAAATAAAGTTGTCTCCATACCGTAAAAAGAAAACTGTATCCCTGCTCCAGTGTAAGTTGCCACAGCCTGACCTTGGTCCACACAAGATCTACATAGGCTTTAGTCATGTACACATTCTCTGAGCTCAAGTCAATGCCGATATCTTCGTGCAAATAGCAGTAGTGGTGCACCGACTTGCATTTCTCAAATGCCTTTTGATCCATTGCCACGATAACTAGATGATCAAGAAGACGGGTGATGTTATCTTCTCCGTTGTGGAAACTTTCGAGGAAGAGATCAAGCATCGAATTTGGAGCAGAAAATGCCTCATTGACATCGGTTAAAATTACTGTCTTATCATCCATGGCTGCTTTTTTTATCATCCTGACAAAACTTTCATCATGCGACTCCTATTAAGTGAAATTAAAAACGATTAAAAACTTTAACTCAAACCAGTAGCAGTAGGTAACATGACCAAGTTAAACAGGTTTAGAATTTTAAAATATATAAACCATAATATTGAGAACGCACTAAAAGATCTGCATTAGTCTAAGTTATTTAATTATATACTTTTTTTGAGAACAAAATAGAAAACATTAAAAAAGAATGTTGGTAGTAATTCGAGGTACTTGTGGAGGAACCAAATTCTTGGTGCAAAGTTCCTCCATTTCTTCAGTCGTGTTGCCTGGTCCTTTCGCACCAAGCCAATCCCGTCTAAGTCTGTCTAAGGGATTTTTGCTGTCTAGAGAAAACACATACACAAATAGAACAGCGGCAAGAAAAATTGTAATGCCATAGTGAAACAATGGTGTTTTACTCTTCTCGATAGACATCCTGTTCTTTGCAAACTAAAAGTGTATCTGTGTGCTTGCTCCGTGTGTTTTTGTCCGAGAGAGATGTATATATATACAATCACTGCTACGGATTTCATTAGTAACGGCGGTTAATAAGGGGTTTTAACAGCGGTGTCAGGTGCTGTAAATAGGGGTGGGGGGGGGGGCGGGCGAGGGCGCTAAAAATAGTTAACACTGCCGTAATTGTCAAAATTTTTTTATTTTTTTAATAGCAGCGCCTTTCTTTATTTGGTTTTTTACAGAGGTTTGTAACGAATAACCGCCGTAAAATACTAATGACATCATCATTTTTACGGCAGTTACTAATTAAAAACCTCTGATTTACGGAAATTCACATACAATATTCAAATACACATGCAAATTGAAAATTAATAAAAAAAAATACAACTATTAATCATTATAGCAATTAACTATCAATGGACTTAGAAATTTAAAAAATTAACAACCCTATCTTGAGGATATGGTGCACCTTGCGGGGGAATTGCCTCCTGCACGGTCTCAATTTGGAGATCCACTCCTTTGTGGACGAAAATGTCCCTCATATTATTTCAATTTACAGTTTTTAATTCACACTTCATTTAGAACGCAAGGGGCATTTTAGTCAAAAAGAAGTGGATCTCTAAACTAGAGGAGTGTAGAAAGCAATTCCCACCTTGCGGTTCCAAAACCTGCATGTTAACACTTCATATTAACAAAATCCTAACCCTAAGCCAATTGGCACGGAATTAACTAACTAATTAAGCATGATATTAAACCCTAAACTCTAATATTAAACCAACTAATTAAGTAGGTGTGTTTGGTTGGACAAGGAATAAGGAATAAGCCCCTTATTTATTATTCGGGTGAATACCAAATAATGAAGGAATAAGAAATTTGGACTTATTCCGGCCCTTATTCATATTCTAACAAAACCAAGAAATTTGAATAAAGAATAAGAAATAAACTTTTCTCTATTCCTATTTCCTATTCCCACTCCATCCAAACATATATATGACTTTGTTTAAAAGATTAACAGTAACAGATAATGAACAATATGATATAATATATACTTTAGTTTTCCAGCTTTTCTTTAGACAAGTGCGGCAGATAACATGGTGGATTCATTTTCCCAAAGTTTATTTAATCAGATATATATATGCAGATAATGCAAGTCCTTCACATGCATCACCATCATACAAGTAAGAATGAATTTTTTACTTTTCAAGATAAATCCAATCGTTGACCAATTAAATGAAATGAGTGCAAGTTATGTTTACCGGAACATTTACCAAATTGACCTTACTCTTCTGAAATTTGCAACATTAATTAAAATATGAACTTAGAAGAATTAATTTCAAAATCTTAAAATTGACGGCCCACTAAAAGATAAGTAGCTTAATGTTAAACTATATAAAGGGTTGGTCCTTAGTCAAGTTATAATTCCATTAAATCCAACCCCTCACCTTCTTTCATCCAGTCTAATCTTTCAATTTTGAATTATAAACAACTATAATTTTAAGATAAGCACTAATCTGTCTTGAAATTTTTAATTATGTCATTTTTAATTTTCAAGACTAAAATTGTAATAAAATGTTCATAGAGATTTTTAAAATATTTCCATAAATTTCAGGAATTTTTTATAATTTTTTTCTGAATTTGAAGGATTTATTATATTTGTTAAAGCTTTTTTATAATTTTTTTAAAATATTTGTTAAAGATTAGTGCTTATCTTAAAAATTATAGTTGTTTATAATTCAAAATTGAAAGATTAGACTGGATGAAAGAAAGTGAGGGATTGGATTTAATGGAATTATAACTTAACTATAGTAGGATCCAACTCGAGTGAATTATGTATGCAGCACAAACTCATGGATGTCAAATGTCACCTGAGGACCAACCCTTTATATAGTTTTCATTGATTGACATCATCAAAACTTTTGTATAATTAGCGATAAAATAATTAACGAATATATTTAGCATGGTACAAATGTAAATTTTACTATAAATTTATATGAGTAATATAACATGTTTAAGAATATATATATAGAGAGTTTCGTTACGGTGAGTCATGACTCACAAGAGAGTCCGTGAGTCGGGCTCAAAACTCCTAAATTTTGTTCGAAATGACCGATCCAAACCATTCAATATGATCTACCTATCAAAACCTCTATGTTGACCAAAATTTATATTTTTTCGAAATTTTTAAGTATTTTTCAGATTTTTAAAAACTGCTATTTTTGAACGGTTTAGAACTAATTAGATTAATGATTTTCCAAAATTTCAAAAAATACTTAAAAATTTCGAAAAAATATAAAATTTGGTCAGCATGGAGGTTTCGATAGGTAGATTGTATTGAATGGTTTGGATCAGTCATTTCGAATAAGATTTAGGATTTTGAGTTCGACTCACGGACCCTCTTGTGAGTCGCGACTCACAATAGCAAAACTATATATATATTAGTTTGCACGCAATAATTATAACACCTGCGCCATATATATACGAATATATAATTAACATGCATCCAAATTTTTACATTCTTTTTCAAATTCTTTTACAACTTTAAAATATATATTCCTATTCATAGTTATACAATTCTTATATCAGTTGATTTTCAAAAAAAATTTCCGTAACCAATCTCATATTTTATAAATGTCCTCAAAATTCTAAGAAAAATAATTTGTCTTGTTCAAAAAATTGGTAATATTATGCTTTAATCTTTAATTACATGGATGCATTCAACTGTAGAAGTAATATAATCATGATATAGTTTTACGAAGCGGGCAAACATAAGAGACATATATACATACCAATAGAAAATAATAGCAATGAAGAACTGGCAATATTAATGCAGCGGGGGCCGGATTAATTAATCTATTTATTTTTTTAATCAATTATTTACGGCGGTTAATTTTTTTTTTACTGAAACGGCCAGTTCTTTTAATACCATCCGTACACTACGGGAAAAAGGACCTTATGTAACGGCACTTCTGTAACAGTTTTTGAAATAACCGTTACAGAATAGTGAGGATTAGGCGGGAAAATTGGCGCCACAAATCTGTAACGGTTATTATGAAACAACCGTAATAACATTTCCGTCATGGTCAGGAAAAAAATGCATCAACCTTCTGTAACGGTTGTTGAATAATAACCGTTACAGATTTATTATATTCTGTAACGGTTATTATCCAACAACCGTTACAGATATGAAAAAAAGAAATATATAAATATCAACCATCTTCTGTAACGGTTATTAGTAAATAACCGTTACAGAAGGTTAACGTTTATTTTTTATTTTTTATTGATTTTGTAACGGTTATTTACTAAAAACCGTTACTGATATGGGACGAATTTTATTAATTATTTTATGATTCTGTAACGGCTTTTTTTTATTTTTTTATGATTCTGTAACGGTTATTTTTTAATAACCATTACAGAAAAGTTCTGTATTTAATTAGGTCTTCTTCCCCATCCCAACAAACTCACAGCTAGCGCCGCACTTAACTCTTTTCTGATCTTCTCATTTATTGTGATTTGTGGTGTCCACTTCACTCCAAAAAAATAGCAAAAATTTTCTAAAAATTCTGAAAAAAATAATAATTAGAAAGAGAATAAGAAGGAGAGCAGATTTAAGGTAAAAAAAATTAATTTTGAACCGTATTTTTTTATTTTTACATTTTTTTCTTATTTATTTCGATTTTTTTAATAATTTATGGTTATTTTTGTTTTTTTATATATTTTAAGATCTCATTGAATAGGAGAAGATCTTACATCGGCCAGATAAGTCGCACGATTCAACGGATCGGAAGTCACACGATTGAAAGTATATATTTTCATGAACTTCTCTTTTTTTAAATTATTTGCATTTCGTTAATAATTTGCATATATATATAGGCATGGATTTTGTATTGTCATATAGGAACCAAATACCGGAACTCAACTGAATTTAGGTCATTGCCCGTCCGAGATTAATCCATTAGGGATTAATCTCGGACAGTACTCCCGGTCGGGAGTACTGCTCTTTGGATACGATCTGTCTCATTTAGGACAGCGAGTTGTACGTTAGATGCAATGTGTTGTCTGAGAAAAATTCGGCGGCATTTCCCTTGTGTTCCCACGGATACGTACGCACGAGCAATCGTGTGTTGGCGTATTCAGGGAACATAAGGAGAAATGCTGTCGAATTTTTCTCAGATAGCACATTGCATCTAACGTACGCTCGCTAATGAGACAGAGTATCCAAAGAGCGGGCTAGGATGGTGACCGGTCCGAAAACCTAATATGACAAATTGGTCCGAAACCCTAATAATTTGCATAAATTTTATTGTTCAGATGAATCGGACGTGGATGTACTCAAATAATCGATGCTCGTCTACATTTTTGAGAGGACTTGAAGAATTTATGGTTTGTGCTAAAGAGAATTTGAAAATGAAAGAAGATGATAAAATGTATTGTCCTTGTCGTGTTTGTCAGAATTTGTTGAAGTGGTCTAATTTTGAAGAAGTAAAGGCTCATTTGATTACAAATGGATTTCAACCGGATTATAGTCGGTGGACACTCCATGGAGAGAATGGGGGGGATAGTACTAGCACAAATGTATTGGATTCTGTGTATGAGGAAGAAAATATATCATTGGATGATGAAATTGATGATGTCAATGTATTTGATGATGAGAATGTAGATGATGATAGAAATGTAGATAACTCATAATTTAATGCCGATTTAGATGAAATTGTGAACAATGTGGATGAAAATTTTGTTGATAATGTTGAAATTTTTGGTATGTTACGTGAAGAAGATAAAATAGCTTTATATCCTGGTTGTGAATTGTCAAAACTTAATGTTGTTTTCAAACTGTTCAATCTTAAAGCCAAAAATGGATGAAGTGATGCAAGTTTCACATCTTTGCTCAAACTATTACATAAAGAATTTCTTCCAAAAGATAACCAGTTGCCAGATTCAATTTATAAGGCTAAAAAGATATTATGTCCTTTAAAAATTGGAGTTGAGAGAATTCATGCATGTCCAAATGACTGCATATTATTCCGGAATGAGTACGGAGACTTGCATAAATGTCCAAAGTGTAATGCGTTACGGTATAAACCGAGGGACGATCAAATTGAAGATGAAGGTAGTAAGGGACCAGCTGCAAAAGTGGTGTTTTTATCTACCAATAATACCAAGATTCCAGCGGCTTTTCTCTAACGTGAAGGATGCCAAATTGTTAAGATGGCACGCAAACTGCAGGAAAAAAGGCGATGGCATGCTCAGACACCCAGCAGACTCTCCAGATTGGATAAATATAGATAGGGAATTTGAAGATTTCGGCAGTGAACCTAAAAATTTGAGATTGGGTTTATGTACAGACGGGATAAATTCTTACGGCAACATTAGTAGCCGGCAGACTACGTGGCCGGTCTTGTTTTGTATTTACAATCTTCCTCCCTGGCTATGCATGAAAAGGAGATACATGATGATGCCCTTGTTGATTTCTGGTCCCAAGCAACCAGGTAATGATATAGATGTGTACTTGGCTCCATTAATAGATGACCTTGGTGAATTGTGGCAGAATGGAGTGAAAATATATGATGCACACTCTAGAAGTGAGTTTAACCTCCATGCCATTATATTTTGCACAATCAATGATTTTCCTGCATACGGAAACCTGTCAGGGTATAGGAATAAAGGAGCGAAAGCGTGTCCTATTTGCATGGAAAACACCCATTCTGTGTACCTGAAAAACTCCAGAAAAAATATTTACTTGCGACACCGGAGGTTTATTAAGAACCGCAATCACCCTTACCGTCGAGACAAGGAAAGGTTTGACGGTACTGTAGAAAAAGACAAGGCCCCAATACCGTTATCCGGTTCAGGGGTGTATCGACAGGTGAAGGACATTAATGTAAAATTTGGTAAGAAATTTGCAAATGAGATACCCAAGGGGATATGGAAGAAGAAGTCTATATTCTGGAATCTTGAATATTGGCAGAGTTTGGAGATTAGGCATTGCTTAGATGCGATGCACATAATAAAGAACATATGTGAAGCTTTGATCGGTTGCATGTTGGAAATTCAAGGGAAAACTAAAGATGGCGTAAATGCGAGGAAGGACATGGTTGAAATGGGGATCCGGCAAGAACTAGCGGCACAAGATAAGGGAAAAAGCCGAACTTGGCTGCCTGCAGCACAATTTAATTTATCAAAGCAAGAGAAAAAAAGCTTATTAGAATGCCTGAAATCTATTAAGGTTCCTACTGGTTATTTCTCGAATATATCAAGAAAGGTTTCTATTAAGGACAACAAATTACTTGGTATGAAGTCACATGATTATCACGTCCTACTGACCCAGTTACTTCCGGTCGCAATTCGAGGAATTCTAAGGGAAAAAGTGAGGAAAACCATCACTAAGTTGTGTTTTTTCTTTAATTCCATTTGCTCTAAAGTGATTGATCCGAATAGTTTGGACAAGTTACAAGAAGGTGTTGTACTAACCCTATGTGAGCTGGAAATGTACTTTCCGCCATCGTTTTTTGACTCCATGGTGCATTTGACCATTCATTTAGTTAGAGAGATAAAAATGTGTGGTCCTGTATTTCTACGATACATGTATCTTTTCGAAAGAGCCATGGGTCAATTGAAGGGGCTTGTTCGTAGCCGATCTAAACCAGAAGGAAGCATAGTGGAAGGATATGTGGCCGAGGAGGTTATTGAGTACTACACCGATTATTTGCAGGATGTACAACCAATCGGTCTTCCAAAGTCTCGACATGAGGGTAGACTTGAAGGAAAAGGTTATATATTAACTTCCAATGTTCACCTTATTTATCACAAATGTTCACTTAAAGCACAATATTTGTTCACCTTATTTAGCACAAATGTTCACTTAAAGCACAATATTTGTTCACCTTATTTAGCACAAATGTTCTCTTAAAGCACAATAATTGTTCACCTTATTTCGCACAAATGTTCACTTAAAGCACAATATTTGTTCACCTAATTTAGCATAAATGTTCACCTAATTTAGCATAAATGTTCACCTAATTTAGCACATTTGTTCACCTTATTTAGCACAAATGTTCACTTAAAGCACAATATTTGTTCACCTAATTTAGCATAAATGTTCACCTAATTTAGCACATTTGTTCACCTTATTTAGCACAAATGTTCACTTAAAGCACAATATTTTTTCACCTTATTTAGCACAAATGTTCACCTAATTTATCACATTTGTTCACCTTATTTAGCACAAATGTTCAATTAAAGCACAATATTTGTTCACCTAATTTAGCATAAATGTTCACCTAATTTAGCACATTTGTTCACCTTATTTAGCACAAATGTTCACTTAAAGCACAATATTTTTTCACCTTATTTAGCACAAATGTTCACTTAAAGCACAATAATTGTTCACCTTATTTAGCACAAATGTTCACTTAAAGCACAATATTTGTTCACCTAATTTAGCATAAATGTTCACCTAATTTAGCACATTTGTTCACCTTATTTAGCACAAATGTTCACTTAAAGCACAATATTTGTTCACCTAATTTAGCATAAATGTTCACCTAATTTAGCACATTTGTTCACCTTATTTAGCACAAATGTTCACTTAAAGCACAATATTTGTTCACCTAATTTAGCATAAATGTTCACCTAATTTAGCACATTTGTTCACCTTATTTAGCAGAAATGTTCACTTAAAACACAATATTTGATCACCTTATTTAGCACAAATGTTCACCTTTCAGGTACAATTGGAGCTAGTACTCATATACCGGATCTTGCAATGAGAACCAAAGCACATATGAAAGTTCTCCAACATCTTGCTATTGTGGCGCCTTACATCAATGAACATCTAATCGAGTTACACTGAAAACTTGATTACCATAGAGCATGAAATAAAATTTGTCCAATGGCTAGAAGATAAAGTACAGTCCCAGTTGAAAGAAGGAACAGAGGTCGATGAAACCGTGAAATGGTTATCAAGACGTCCTGATGCCGTGGTCGAGACATACCAAGGGTATGACTTGAATGGATTTACCTGGTACACAAGGAAACATGATGGTAAAAGTGCCGTGCAAAATAGTGGAGTCACTGTTGTAGCTTTATCTAGTGATAATGTTAGGCCGGCTACTTATTATGGGTGGATCGAGGAGATTTGGGAACTAGATTACCTGAAATTTAAGATACCCTTATTCAAGTGTGCATGGATCGACAACGGTCACGGTGGAGTTAAAAAAGACAAGATGGGGTTTATAACTGTTGACTTCAATAAAAGGGCTTATCGAGACGATCCCTTTATACTTGCAAATAAGCAAGTAATGCAAGTTTTTTACATTCAAGATCCGGCGGATAAGAAAAGACATGTTGTGCTTCAAGGTAAATGTTCATCTTATTTAAGTACAAATGTTCACCTTATTGAGTACAAATGTTCATCTTATTTATTACTTGCCACTTTCAGGAAAAAGACGTATTGTCGGTGTTGGTGATGTCGTAGATGAAGAAGCATACGACCATTTCGAGGAAATACCTCCTTTTTCTATCGGTATCGACGATACATCACAGCCAGTATCGATCAGTTGTAGGCGTACAGATAACACCGAAGGCGTT
This sequence comes from Rhynchospora pubera, assembly GCA_028095005.1. Classification (NCBI taxonomy): domain Eukaryota; kingdom Viridiplantae; phylum Streptophyta; class Magnoliopsida; order Poales; family Cyperaceae; genus Rhynchospora; species Rhynchospora pubera. Next base: position 81,154,208 of record CM051462.1, on the reverse strand, counting down.
TGGGTCGACACGCGAAGGAAAAAAAAGAAAGTAGCTACATAATAATTTTATTTTTATTTTTTGCAGGTCATTAATTGGTGAAATATTTTGTTAACAAGGAGCTAATGTATTTTTATTTTTGGTTAATTTTCTAAATTGTAATTTTATTTTGTTAGAAAAAATGTAAAATAAAATTAAATTAATGTGCAACCAACACAGAAATTAAATTCAGTAAAAAAACTTAATAACATGCATGGATAAACCAACACCGAAAATATCAGTACTTAATGAAATTAAAACAGACACAAATTTTAAAGTTAAAAAAAAATGAAATTGAACTAATCTGTAACGGTTATTAGCTAATAACCGTTACAGAAGGTTATTAGTAAAAAACGTTTGACCTTCTGTAACGGTTATGAGCTAATAACCGTTACAGAAGAGGCTAATCTGTAACGGTTATTAGCTAATAACCGTTATAGAAGATTATTAGTAAAAACGTTTGACCTTCTGTAACGGTTATTAGCTAATAACCGTTACAGATTAGCCTCTTCTGTAACGGTTATCAGCTAATAACCGTTACAGAAGGCTCGAACCCTTTATATTATCCCAGCCTGGCGTCTGTCAGTCACTTCTTTCATTAATTTCTCGATCTCGCCTCTTTCTTAAAACCCTACCTCTCTCGACACAAGCTCTCGCGCCTCTCTCGACACAGAAGCTCTCGGCGGCTCTCGACGGCTCCCCTCTCTCTCTCGAAAAAGGTAAATCCCTCTGTCTCCTCTTCCTCCTCCTCTCACCCCCTCGCTCGATCCCCTCTCACTCTCTGTCTCTCTTTGTTACAGCTTGGATCCTTCTCTCTCTGCCGCTCTCTCAACTCCTACAGCCAGCAACTCCCCTCTCTCTCTCGAAAGTAATCCCCTCTCCCTCCCTCGTCTCCTCTTCCTTTCCCTCTCTGTCTCCTCTTCCTCTCTCTCTCACTGACTCCTTCTCACTATCTCTTTGTTGCAGCTCTCTCTGCCGCTTTCTCAACTCAGACAGCCACCAACCCCCGACAAAACTCTCTCGAAGGTAAACCCCCTCTCTCTCAAATTTTAATTTAATAGGGACTGAAATGCTAGAAATTGATTGAAATGCAAATGCTAGGGGCTGAATTGATTGAAATGCAAATGCTAGGGGCTGAATTGATTTAACTGTGTTTGGAGCTAATTTAGGGGCTGACATGAATTGATTGAATTGATTGAACTGTGCTTGGGGCTAATTTAGGGGCTGACATGAAAAATTAGGACTGTTTTGCTTAATTTGAACTATTTTCGGGACTGAAATGGATTTAATTGGGGCTGAATTGCAAATGCACAATTTTAGGAACTAATGTGCATAAATTTCAACTGTTTGGGGGCTGTTTTGGGGATGATATTGGGCTGTTTTGTGGTGCATAAAGCACAATTTATTTAATATGGACTAAAATGCAAAAAATGCTAGAAATTGATTATGCAAATAATAGGGACTGAAATGCAAAAAAGCTAGGAATTGATTATGGATAAGAAACTGTGCTAGGAATAGATATGAATATGAATTTATTATGGATAAGGAGTTAAGAATTTTATTTAAAATGGAAATTAGATGGAGAAGGATCAAAACGTGAACAAGGTGGGGGAGGAAACATCCAAGGTGGGGGAGGAAACACCTACGGTGGTACCAAAAAGGGTCCCGTTATACGGACCTCCCAAGAGAAGGGCTGTCTCGGCTGTACGTCGTCTCCCTCCAGGCTGTGAAAGGAGCCCTGATTTTAGTATGGGAGTTAAAATAGATGAGGGATCCAGTGAGAATAAGGAGGAGGATAAGAAGAATAAGGAGGTTAAGGAAGAGGACAAGAATTAGGGTTGAATTGTCTTAGAAATTAATAAAATTATCTATGTTATGTTGTGTGAACTTTATCTATGTAATTTGAAGTTTATGTTATTTGTGTATGAATTCTTGTTTGAATATTATTGTGTTTTAATTAAATGAATTTTAAATTTATGTATGTTTTAATTATTTGAATTTTAAACTTGTCCATGTTTGAATAAATTGAACATTGCGCCAAACATTAATATTTGAGAAAGAAATGGAAAGAGCCTCATAGGATGGGTTCCACTGGCTATAGAGGAAAAAAATGTTCATGGAAACCTACAGACAAGATTGTCATACCCGGGGATTCTGAAGGGGCCGGTTCCACGAGCATTACAATCGGCGATTTGGAACCGAGAAGTCAAAGGTATTTCATGGGAAGGACTGTGGCTACGAAGGATAAAGGTACTTACACATGTAAAGACTTGTTATATATGCTAACTTCAAATTCTGTTTTGTGATTATTAATAAGATTTGTTTGTTGTTTGTTAGATACTTACACGTTCCATAGCTCTGATTCATCGACTATTAAGGCATTCAGTCGGTTGAGTGCTGTTTACCTCTAATTTTTGCCACAAGAGAAAATTTCCACAATTCACAAGATGGTAAAAGATGGGGCCCAGGAATGCATGACGGGTCCCGACTCTCAGATAGAGGGGGTCAATTTTTGAAGCAAAAGAAGTGTCTAGATTAAAGCCATGATATCGATATTAATATTAATATTAATATTAATACGGTTCGCCATATGACTGTGTTAATTTAATATTCAATATTAATAATAGAGAAGGCGATATAAATAACATGGATTATTGGACAAAGCAAGAAGCCGGATTGGAATTCTGAAGAATATCATGAATAAACATGTCCCTTGTTATGAAATGGAAATCGGCAAAATAAAATGTGCACGGGCTATGTGAAAATGTAGCAACAAAAAAAATGAAATTTGGGCCTTACTAAAGCTAAAAGAGATAAGGCCCATAATCAAATTTTGCTTCTCCCTTTCATTCTGTCCCGTGGGTCCCACATCCAACGGAAAAGAAAGGAAAAAACGAAGAAAAACGAAGAGGACTGAACTCGCCTCTCCGACAAAATCGATTCCGGCGAACCCCGCCACCATTTCCGGAGTTCTTGATACCGCTGGAAAGCTTGTGTCGAGGAGAAGACAACGACGCAAGAATGGACCTCTCTCGTTCTCTGGGCACGTCGAATTTTGATGAGAAGTGTTGCGAGACAGTGTAAAGAGGAGCATGAAATTAACGCAATTAAATTGATTAGAAACCAAATTGCTTGCTCATGTAGCTTCGTGGATGTCCTGAGATCATGAAAGTGCTATCAATTTGAGTCTAAGTCAGGCCGTGAGGTGAAAGCACCAATTGGTGGAACGGCTTGGTTAAGTGCTGGTCAAACCTTGACTAAACAATGTTTAGCAACTTAATTGATGGATTAAACATGTTAAACACGGTTGTGAGATGCTCTAATGATAGAATGTAAGTGACGAAATGGTTTTAAATCCACCATAGAGGCAATTACTTTCGGCTGAACTTGAGAGGAACAAAAAGTGGAAATGATGCAAATATGCTCACTGGTCCCCTCCATACAACTATCTCCCCTCCACAAATTGACTTGAGACGTGGCCTACCTCCTGGCCATACCTTGTTTCCATCCTTGGCTCCCAAGAATCCTCTGCATATATCAGATGATGATTGAAGGGTTGAGATGCAAGATCTGAAGAGAATCTCCAAATCTCAATCTGATGCCGTATATGTTGCTTCATACCAACTTATGGATCAGATATGGCCTTTGGATGACTGCCACATCATCAACTTCATACTTTCAATGATTGATCCTAAACAAGCCTTGATGTGTTATTGGCTTCATGACAAAATTAACCTTGCTATGGGCCTTTAATGAAATAAGCATCAGGATTAATAAATGCACATATCATGGGTGTTCTTGGAATTAAACTCATCATGAAGGAGTCTCCAGTCAAAGCCTAATACAAAATCTGAAAAGGGAACAAATGGAGAAGGGGCAGTCGTTACCTCACCTAGTTGCTAAATCACCAAATACACCAATTGAAGAGTGCTGGCGCCATTGGATTGAGATGGTAAAACAACAACAGCAAATATACTTTTTCTCACTCAATTGCCACATAGCATATGGCCCCACATGTCAAGAGAGATTGAGCCAATGACTGAGTGCTCCATAATCTCTAATGCGTTTTAGTAGAAGTGAGTAAACAAAATTTGGACTGCCAAGCTTAAAGAGAATTTGATTGGAGTTGCATATGAGGTAGCAGTGGCTGCAATTTACCCATCACCAAAGCAAATAGCCTACATGGAACAGCAAGTTAAGATGGCATGCCACTGTGTCAAAACTAATGCCATATGGCACATAGCTATTGGAAGGTAAAGGGAACAGTAGAAACCATGAAGTGAAAAAAGAAAATGAAAAGCAAGTCGGTCTCAAATTGATGCATCACTACCATCCATCACACTTCAAAATTTGAAGATGCTGCCACGTGTCAAACAGAAGCAAGATGTAAACCCTAAGGATCACCTATAAAAGGAGCACCTCTTGAAGAAGAAGAGGAGGCCATTTTTTTTAGTTAGTCGAAATTCTGTTGTTTTGAGAAGTCAAGTCTGTTTTTACAATCAAGGTAAAAGATGTAATTTGTAATGGCCTCCAGAAAAATATGAATAAAAAGGATTTGTGGATGCATTTACCATGTTTTTTTTTTATCTTCTCCATTTCCTGGTTTTGTTCTTGGAGTTATAACTGATGCTAATGAGGAGTGTGACATAGATTCCACACTCATGAACATCAGTTATGCCTCCAAGAGATCATGCATGTAGGAATAATTTACATTGGCATAAATTTTCTTTCACTTTTTTTTTTTTTTTTTTGTTCATTGTCAGGATGTGTGTGGTTAGTAGCTGCTGGTATTGTGGAGAGCGTGACCTAGATTCCACCTCCATGGATGCCATGCTAGCTTCTGGCTTTAGCTTGTCTCAATGCTTATGTCAAAATTGATATTATGCCCCAGTTGAAGTTTAGTAGGCACATAGTTCATGGCCCAATCCTAACAGTTCATGTTTCTGTCATACTAATAAAATGTTTGTTTTTGAAGTAAAAAAATAGGGGGAACATCATAGTAATAGGTAAACTCAGGGTCAAAAAATGTAATGTTGTCCTTCATCAGTATAAAAGATGTGCATGTAGAATATATATACTGAGTATTGAAAGTCTATGTATAAGAAAATATGAAAAAAATGTCTATATATACATGAAAAGGCCTTACAAAGGCATGATTGATTGAAGTTCATATACTGCTCCATGCCAGCATTGTTTGAGGTTTTAAATCAATAGACTCTGAGTAAACATTAGTATAAAATGATGTTCCCTGAGCATTAAGTCCTCAGTCATAAATTGGACTTTAGTAAATCAATTGTTGCATGAAAAGAGGAAATTAACAGCTGCAAATCATGTCCTTACAGTTTTTTTTTTTTTCTCTAAAAAAAAAAATAAAAAATGTTAAGTCCCAGTGTGTGTTACTATATACCAATGGGTTGAGGGGTTGTGCATAATGCCTGTATCAATCTTCAAGTATCTGAGGAGACTAGGTAAGGGGATAGCCCATATAAATAATGAATGAACATATATATTAAAAGGGAAAATTGAAACAAGAAGCATAAAACAGCAGTTGTGTAAGGATTAAAGAAATGGCACTCTAAAAGACATCTAGGAAAACAATGAAACAGGAGGAGAAATTAATATTGTACCTGGGTGAATGATAGGGACTAAAATGAATAAAATAATTGCATGACATGTGAGGATGGATAGAGCAAAGAAAACAAAGAATGATATACCTCAGCATTACTCAAAAAAAATGTGTCTAAGTCATAATGAATTCCCAGAAATGTACCAGGATGAGGACCTTAAAATAATGAAGGGTATAATATGAAATTCGCAAGTAAATCATTAAATAAGTATGTTGCCTCAGATTTGAGGATGTTGAATTTTGAATGTGTGGTGCCAAGTAGTGATAGACTATTAGGCTTACACGCCTGTACTGGCTCCTGAGTACTGGAAGAAGCCAAGCCCAAAAGGCACCCGATATAAACAATAAGTGAGCAAACAGTTAAAAAGAGGCAACTGTATAAGATTTAAAGAGTGATGTTTAAAGGAGAAAGGGAGTCCCATGCTGCCTAAAAAGGTACAAGGGTTAAAGCGAATGAAATGGGTGTATGACATGCTCCTATGAGCAGAGATGAAAAAGGATATATCTCGGCACTACTTGAAAATGTGTTGCAAAATCATAAAGTGTAAAGTATACCCAGAAATATGTCAAAAATGAGACTTTAAAAGGATGAACTACATGGCATAAAACTCACACAAAAAACCTTCAATTGTCACACAAACACAGTGCCCGAGTCAAGATAATGCAAAACATAAAAGTGTCTCACCAATGTCATTTAGTTAACTCCTAGGAACCCCCAATTTGGTCCCTCAGTTGAACTCGTGGAATAAGTAAAATCTTAATGGAACTTCAATGAAAAGGTAAATTGAAAGAACCAGTCTAAAGAGGAAGGTGGGATGACTCCAAGCGACCTTCTCGCGACAACAATGGTGCGGCAAGGTCGTGGTAATAGCTTGGTGAAGTTCTGACGGGTCAACCCATTCCACCATGGCCACCGTCTCTCCAAGAGGTCAAACCAAAGAGAAATAGTTGACCAGCACGAATCCTGACGAAATCTCGAACGGATGAATTCCAGGCGTAACGGCTTGGAGGGAGAAGAATTGAGTGGACGAGGTGCATGAACCAACATCCTCTGACAGCGTGGACCATGAGGCGATTTGAATTTAAGGCTCGATGGTTCACAGCGTCGAACCCGAACCAAGGGACTCAACCCCTTCCACACGACGCCAGATCCTCTGTGACGCCCAGCATGAATCGAGTCGCTGACGGACATAACACAAAACATCAGAGTCACCACCAATCAGAAAATTCTGTGACGCAGGAACTTCAAAAATGCATTAAAAATAGCTAGATTGGCAGAAAAATTCTCATAAAATATCAAAATGTCAAGAAAAATATGAGGAATATTTTAATGTGTCATATTATGCTAAAACACCAATGTATTTGAAAATTAAAAGGTTTAAGAAATGACCATAATAATAATAATAAATTTATATGGCTAAAAAAAAAAGATTAAATTCCTAAAGGAAATAAAACAAAAGTCACTTTGAACATTCTATGTTCTGGACAGCAGGTACATTTGAACATCTTATGTTCTGGACAGCAGGTACATTTGAACAGCTTATGTTCTGGACAGCAGGTACACCTGACATTCCTTGTTCTGAACAACAGGCACAGTCAAGCATTAAGATTTGCAAACAAAAAAAAAAAAACATCACCAAGAAGGTCAAAGACAGAAATTTAAAAAGTACAAATTTAAATGTCCAAACTCAAAAGTACAACCAAAGGTCGAAAGTCCGAAATTCAAAAGTCACAATTGAAAGGTCCAACTCAAAGTCCAGAGCGCAAAAGTTCAAACCAAGTTCAAACTTTAAACCAAAGTCTGAAAAACCAAAATTCAAAAGTCAAACTCGAAAGTCAAAATCCGTAAGTGCTAGATTAAAAGTACAAGACTTAAAGTCGAACTTAAAAAGTCCAAAAATGCAAAATTAAAAGTCCAAATCTGAAAAGACACAAAGTCAAAAGTGACATAAAGTCTTAAAAGTCAAAAGTTCGTCCCTTCAAGACTGCATAGCGTTTCGTCTTGAAGGAGACACCCTCTTGATGTTCAGATTGAGAAAAAGGAAAAGTCAATTCTGAATGATCACTGAAGTTCCTGTCAAGAGAAGGCATAGCGCATCTGTACTCGAGACTTGAACGAAATCCCAAAATCTCTAAATCCCCAAACGATTGAGGACCGATCTAGGATACTAAATTTCCTAGTATCAAACTCGAAGTCTCTGTGACGGCATTAAGCCTGACCCAGCAAAAAAAAGCAACCCAAATATCTAAAAAATGTGAAATTAAAGAATTAAATTGCACCATTCATGTTGGCATAGCACTGTTCAAAAGACTGCCCTTCTGTTTAGTTTTCACCCTGAAATTCTCTACCAAGACACAATCCTTTTATTAAAATGGACTTCACCAACTTACAGCATTTAAACTTTGATTATCCCGATCTAGAGGTGCTCTTGGCTCAGTTCGTAACTGAGTTCGGAGGTAATTAACAGTAGGGGCTTGCGCCTGCTGGAAAAAAAAGGACCTACGACAAACAATCAACTCTCGAGGTACTTAGAACCGCATTAGTGCCCTTCGCTCGTTTGTAATGGGTAGTAACGACGGGTCTCAAGATGCTCGAGGGGTATCTGATCCGCATTTTCTTCGCCCCATGGAGGACTATCTGATCTTCCGTGGTTGGACTGAAAAAGTGCGAGACAGAATCTGGCACGCCCGGTGGGACATTTTTCTCCTCTCATCAGGGCATAATCAAAGTTTAGATGTATGGGTGGAATTAAGTCCATGATATTTCAAAAAAATACTAATGATTGACTCTGAGTTCTCTCAATTGCAGGAATCATGTTTACCTGGAGTCAAATCGTGAAGGGCGAGCATCTTCGCCACAGGAGGGCAGCAGCAACCGGGACCCTCCATGTGCCCGTCCAAGCTGTCAAGCAAATCTCTCCCGTGATGCTTGCTGGTGAAGCATCAGTGAAGGTCTTTGGAAAGCATGCCCTTAGCATCAAAAAGGGTCGGGCGGCCACTACTCATATCAAGGGGGCAACAGCCCCAAAACTCAAAAAGGAGAAAAGGACTAGGATCTCGAGGGCCCAAGCTCTCCATCTGGTCCAGCAACCCGATACCGTCACTGATCTGTCCCTCAGCAACACCTTCGCCCCTCTGCATGTGCTCAAAAAGGGAGGTGAAGTAATGCGCCTTAGAGAGGATTGGGAGCTCCCCATGTATGCCCCAGTCTCTGAGACAGAGAAAGTGACCCACCAAAAACACAAGGCGGTGGAGGCCATTCATGCGGCCTTCAGAATTGTCAAGAGATCTCGCAAGTCCCGCAGGATTGTCACTGCAATCCCTGCCAACCCCAACAAGCCGTCTATCAAGGACAGGCTCAGGTTCCCAGCGCACCAAAGGCTCCGCTTTCCCTACCGCGAAGACAACCGAGAGGAAGATGCGGACTATAGTGCGTCCGAGAAAAGGACTGTGGCCCACCCGCCTTCAGTCTTCGACCGGCTTACCTTCCCCTCACTCCAACCCAACGCCCGCTCAATGAAGGCCAAAGGGAAAGTAAAGCAGGTTTGGAGGCCCAAGCAACCGGAACCCATCCCAGATCCCAAGCAATATACAGGGGCACCAAGCGGTGGGTGCCAAAAGAAAAAGATACTTCTCTGGCTAGCCAGGTGGCGAGTCAGATGATGAAAAACAAAAACAAAAAGAAATATGTGGTGAGGAAGAGGCGGAACGCTGGTTCTGTCTCGGCATATCATGTGTCAATTGATAGTAATGATGATGATGATGAGAAAACGACGGAAGTCCGCATGGTTGGAACAGGTTCCCAGGAGCCGCCTCACTCTGAAAGTGTCCCCGTGGAAACGCGAGGGCAAAAAGGGAAAGCTTCGGCATCCAAACCTCTCAAACGGGTAGGGCGGCCCAGGAACCGCAGCCCGGTGATGGAGAAAACCGTCCAACAAACTAGTGATAATATCGCAAATGATGAGGAGGACCCAAATCCGGACCATGGAAGTTCATCTGAGGATATTGAAGAGGAAATTGAAATCCTCGAGGAAATATCCGATGAGATGTCCCAGCTTCGCAAGGAGCTGGAGGAGAAAACAAAGCAACTTGAGCAACTCCAGCTGGAGAACGCTCGGGTCACAACAGCATGTGCTGAGGTCCAGAAGTATATGGTGAGAATGGGGGCACGGCCAAATCGTGCGGTCGTAAACAATGACACACCCAAACCAACCAGCACAAAGAACTCAGCACCTGAACCAAAACCAAATCCGTCGGTGGAGAGCTCCTTTACTCCACTGATGATTGCCAGGAAAAAATCCTCGGTCGCCCAAGTCAAAACAATCTGGAAACCTCAAACTAGAAAGTTGGAAAAGATAATTTCATCTAGGGAAGCAAGTCATGAAACCTCCGAGATAGTAAAAGAGAAGCAAAGGAAAGAAATAACTAGTGTACCGATTCCGCCTGACACTCGGATTATGAGTCCTGACGCATCAACCAGCAAAAAATTTACCCTTCCCTCCCAGGAAATGGGAAAACCTACTCCAATTAAGCAATCCACTGGGGGCAGCCTCCCGGAGGAGCAAAGGAAAATTCCTCACATACTCACAAAAAAAGGATTGATATGTCCCTTCCAGAAAACGGAGAAGCAAGTGCCAAAGGAACTTCATAATGGGAGCAACTTTCCTGAAGGACAGAAGGAAACTTTTTCCATACCTATTAAAGGGGAATTGGTACACCCCTCCCTGAAAACTGGAGAACAAGTGAAGATAAGGCGAAGCGCTGGGGGCAGTTTTCCTAGGAAGCAAATGAAAACCTCTCCCATACTTACCAAAAATGGATTGGCATCATCCTCCCGGAAAACAGGAGAGCATGTATTTGATGAACAATATGCAGGGGGCAGTTTTTTAAAAGCACAAAGCCAAATACCTCGCACTTCTGCTCTTGATATACTGGCCACCCCGTCTATATTGGTAAAGAATGAGGGAAGAGTCTTGAATGAAAATAGAAAGAAAGTAGAAAGGGTTAAATCTCAAATGCAAAGGACGACTGACTGGCATACCAAGTCGAAAGGTCAAGATATAGGGGAAAAGAGTAGCCATGAAATCTCCGCTCCACAAACCCATGAACTTAATGTGGTGCGATATCTCCAACTTCAAATAGAAACCATGGCACTCTTTCAACTTGAAAGGAGAAAGAAAATCATGGAGCAATCAGAAGGTTTAGAGGATAATGCCACAGCTCATATGATAAGTGTAGCAGAGGATCCTGCAGAATCTATCAGTGCCAGTACAATGGATGTAGAGTATGATGATCAGTCTGAAATATCAGAAACTCTTATGCACACTCCAAGTCAAAAGGATGATTGTCAACAGGTCTCACAGCAAAGTCAACACTTCGAAGATTTATCATTGGAGCAAATTCTGGGTCTTCTAGGAGACGAAAGTGGGTCTGAAAGTGATTATAGGATTCCTGTCAAAGAAGGAATTAAAAGAGAAACAAAACAAGCTGAAAGTGAATGCTCCGTCATGGATGGTACAACCATTTCTACTGATGAAGTTCAACCGAAGGGCGAAAGCAATGTAATAAAAACCCAAAATGACAAGGAAGGAATTTTTACTTGTGACATAGAAGGAAGTGAGTATTCTCTATCTGATCGGGTGTCTCGTGAAGAGCCTGTAGAAAGTGAAGAAAGGGGCCTTGAGCTGGGGGCATCCTCTGATAATGATAAGGTTTCCAAAAGTAGTCAAATTCTAGAACAAGGTAGTCATGAACTGGCGACCGTTCAGCAAGAGAATACTCGGTTATCAAAATGGTGCGCAAGTATGCAAGATTTTATAACTGAAAGAGGATTGTGGCAAGATTTCCTCCATGAGAAGATGGATGCACATCCCAGGGAAATCGGTCTTGTAAGCCCTAAATCTAAGGAGCGGAGAGGTCGCGCTTTAAAGGGAAAGACTGACCACACAAAAGGCAAGTCAATTCTAAGGGACAATGAAAAGCCAAGAGATGACTCAACGGTGTCTCTTGAGGTGCAAAAGATGATTGAAAAGGAAATGGATGAGATGTTAAATCGTCGATTGCAACAATCCGGGCTAGGTCACCTCATACAGCCTAAGGAGAGATTTGGGAGCCCGTACCCTAAGGAGTATGATCTGGTATGCTATCCAGAGGAATACGTGATACCAAAGTTCAGATTGTTTGATGGCATGGGAACCAAAAAGAGCCCCGAAATACATTTGGTCCAGTTTAGACTAAAGTGCGGAGACACAGTGAGAAATGAAGTCTACCTGCTACGCCAATTTCCTCTAAGCCTAAAAGGTCCAGCCTTGGAATGGTATGCCTCTCTAGAAGAAAATAGTATCCAAACCTGGGAGGATATGGCAAATGCCTTCTGTCGAAGATTTGCAATCTATACCCGAAAAATTACAATTGCTGATTTGGCAAATGAGAAACCAAAGAGAAAGGAATATGTTAGGGATTTTATTACCCGGATATGGAAAATGAACTTTTCTTGCAAACCACCGGTCCCTGAAACTGACTTGGTGGAAATGATAATAAGGAATATCTATGGACGAATCAAACCATTCCTCATAATGGAAACCACAATTGAAGGCTTATTAACCAAGGTTGACAACTATGAAAGATTAAAACCAGAGGATTGGCATTACCAATGTGAAAATGAAACAGAGAAAGCAGAAACTAGGATGATCCGACTTTCTAATAATATGGAAATGGCAGGAAGTTCAAGGACCTCTAAGAAAAAGAATAGCAACAAGATACATGGAAAATCGTTAGGGGAGTCTTACTCATCCCACATGGTCTCTCATATTTCATGTGATGAACTCTCGATGGATGATCCACCAAATGAAGACAACAATATTGAGGAAAACCCAATACCTATATCATGTGTCGTCCAAAACCCTTTTCAATGGATAAATGGAGAATCAAAGGTGTATGAAAATATTAAGGAAGTGTCGGCCTTGACCGGTCGCCCTAAACAAGACACTTTAGAAGGCCTGAGCAAGCGACTAGATGTGCACGACAGTCAGATTGCAATGCTTCGGCTAGAAAATGGTGAAATGCGACGCGAAATTACTGCACTCTACCAAGAGAATAGAAAAATGTGTGGTGAGATTGCCGCACTAAAAGAAGAGAATTTTGGGATGTACCAGAAAATGGTTGGACTCCAACAAGAAAATGGTGTGATATGGATGCTCTTAAAACAAATGAAAAGAAACAAAGGCGTGATGGCCTCTTTCGACGGCCACATAAAACAACCTTACCCTGCTGAGTACAATAATGTACAATATCCAGATGGATATATGATCCCTGACTTTGAAATGTTCACTGGGGATCAAATCAAAGAGGATCATGTTGGCCAACACCTAGCTCATTTCATTGAGTTATGTGGCCAAACAGCTGGAAACGACGCTTTGATGCTGCGACAATTCCCAGCAAGCCTTGCTGGACCTGCATTCGAGTGGTATGATTCCCTTGAAGAGGATAGTATCAGAACATGGAGCGACATGGTCATTGCTTTCCGGAATGAGTTCGATAAACCAAACCAAACAGAAGGCCTAAAGGAGTATCAACAGTGCTTGTCTCCAGTTGAACCAAAGGATAAACCACACTCCTTTCAGAAAGATGGAGGGATAAATCCAGATGAATGGTTTCAATACCACCAAAACAACAAAGCAAAAGCTGGAATGGCTCGGACAACCAAAAGCCTTATACCAACTCAAAGAGTCGAGGACTCAAAGGCGTCGGGCAGACATGGTCACACCTCTGACTATGTTCGCTCTCAAGGGAAAAGTGATATCAACCAGACACTGCCAAAGGCGAGAAGACCATCCCTGGTTGAGCAAATGAGCAAGCCATACTCTTTCAGAATAGAAGAGACTAGGAGTCTTTTTCACCAAATCTCAAGTAGACTGGAACTTCCTCCAAGCAAGAGACCAGGCGAAATGAAAAACACCGATGATCCTAGATTCTGTTTATATCATAGGATCATCGGACACCCAATTGAAAAATGCTATGTGTTCAAGGATGTGGTGGAAGGAATGATCCAAAAGGGTGAGCTCATGCTACCTAAGGGTGCTCAACAAAACCCCATGCCTCATACAAAAGCCAGTTTAATACCTCCTCAAGCTTCCAAAAACAAAAGTGAGACCAATGATGATGATCATAAGGAGCAAGAGTATTGGTCCGCTACCAGCAATGCAATCTCTCATGTAGAAGAAAATGACGAAATCCCAAATGATGGCTCAAAAAGACGAAGCAAAAATACTCAAAAGGTCTCAATCTCAACAGCCTTCTCAGGGCGAGAACTTGAATTAAGTCCAAGCTGAAATGAGAATGCTAAGGCTAAACTGGGGGCAAGGGAAACTCAGAGCTCTCAGGTCAAAGTTGTACAAAAAATGAAGCGGACACCAAAACCGAAACCAAAACCAAGTCTAAATCCAAAAGTACAATCAAAACCAAATCCAAACCAACAATCAAAACCAAAATCAAGACTAAATCCAAAACTACAGTCAAAACCAAATTCAGACTCACAACCAAAATCAAAACCAAGTCTAAATCCAAACTAAGTCCAAAACCAAACCAAAATCCAAGTCCAAAGAAATATGGTCAGGATCTGAGTCAACAGTGGTTGATATTAAGAGCCTGATACAAACAAACAAGGAGAGAGAAGTCTTCCTATACCCGACCGACAATGCGTCTCGTGTCTGGTATTTCACCTTGAGATCTTCGGTATCATTCAGCACCGCGCTTCGAATTGATATCTCATCCTCAAGTATTTTCTCATCCATAAACAAAACCAACAACAAAAAAAAACCAACCAAAAAGAGAAAAACCTTCCTATACCCGACCGGCAATACGTCTCGTGTCTGGTATTTCACCTTGAGATCTTCGGTATCATTCAGCACCGCGCCTCGAATTGATATCTCATCCTCAAGTATTTTCTCATCCCTAAACAAAACCAACCAAAAGACCAACCCAAAGAGAGAAATCTTCCTATACCCGACCGGCAATGCGTCTCGTGTCTGGTATTCTACCTTGAGATCTTCGGTATCATTCAGCACCGCGCCTCGAATTGATATCTCATCCTCAAGTATTTCCTCATCCTTAAACAAAACCAACAACAAAAAAACCAACCAAAAAGAGAAAAACCTTCCTATACCCGACCGGCAATACGTCTCGTGTCTGGTATTTCACCTTGAGATCTTCGGTATCAGTCAACACCGCGTCTTGAATTGATATCTCATCCTCAAGTACTTTCTCGTCCATAAACAAAACCAAGAAAAAAAAAACAAACAACCAAAAGAGAGAAGCCATCTAGTATCGGATCGACAGCGTGTCTTGCGTCCGGTATTCTATCTTGAGATCTTCGGTATCAGTCAGCACCGTGCCTCGAATTGGTATCTCATGCTCAAGCATTACTTCTCACTCAAGCAAAAAAAAATCAATCACAAGCAAGCTTAAATCAATTTGGTACCTAAAAAAAAAAAGAAAAAAGTCTTTTATTGGAGACACCTGGACCACGCCACATGAAGCTTTCTGAGGGCGCCAGTCTCCCATAAACACCGTATTCCTTGAAGATTAAAAGCCGAGAAGACAGCCCATCCGTGCGACCTCGAAGGGTGTCCTCTTCACCAAAACCTCATCAAACAAATCTAAAACCTGGAGGATGGATCTGAATGCTACGAGATAAAACCCCAAACTCCACAAAGCAAGTCCGAAAACTCATGAGTTCAAAACCCAAACTAAACCATAACCCATAAAAGGGGACTAAACTAAATAAAAATTTCTCGTCCTACTTGATGAAAATCCAAAGGGATGTTCTGTTATCTGGAACATTTATGGAGCGCTCTTTAGCGAAGAATTTAACCCAACTCTAAAATCCCAACCAAAATCAAAGTCCAAACAAAAATAAAATTCTATATACCATGTCCCACCGGGTCAAGGCTCGACAGGGTGCTCCGTTCTTTTGAACGCTATGGAGCATTCCTGAGCCAAAACCCTAAAGTAATAAATTAACCTTTAATAAAATAAACCCTTCAAAAATTTCCTAAAACGACCCTAAGTCAAAATCCTAAATAAAATCCAAGTCCAATAAAAAACAACGCACCTATCTTATTCCAAAGCATAAAAGCATATGACCAAAAGAAACTAGACCAAGCTAAAAAACTAAATCCCCCTAAATATTCTCAAACTCCCAAATAAAAGGCAAATTTCAAAGTCCAAAATCCAAAACTTCTAAAATTTACACAAAATATTTTGTCCCACCGGGCCAAGGTAAAAGGAGTGTTCCGTCCTTATGGACATTCATGGAGCATTTCCTTTACAAACGGCCTACATTCCAAGATGTGACCCTAAAAAGTCTTGTGCTTTGTACTTTAAACAAAGTACTAGGTGTCTGTCCATCTCACCGAATTAAAGGATGAACAAAAATCTGTGTCTTGAACTCTAAATTAAGACACAAACGGTGAAACTTACTACAAAAGTTTTGTGCCTTGTGCTTTAAACAAGGTACTAGGTGCCTGCTCATCTCACCGAATTAAAGGATGAACAAAAGTTCCGTGTCTTGAACTCTAAATTAAGACACAATGCGGTGATCTGTCCATCACACCTACCCAAAAAAGATGGCCAAAGTCTTGTGCTTTGTTCTTTAACAATGTACTAGGTGCCTGTTCATCTCACCGAACTAAAGGATGAACAAAAGTTCTGTGTCTTGAACTCTAAACTAAGACACAAACGGTAAAACTTACTATGGGATTAGTCAAAACCACGTCCTCAACAGTTACAGATTGAGAAGACAACCTGTCTGCTCAAAATGTAATTCTCGCCGAAACCTACCTCAAAAAAAAAATTAAGACCAAACCGAACCTAAAAGCCCCTCTGAAAACGGAGAATACCACGGCTGATGTCCGCCAACCTTGTTAAGGAATAGGCCTCATAAATCCTAATACCTAGAGGGGCCCATGGTCGTGTTGGGCCTTAAACCACCGACTACGGTATGTTCCTAGCTGTCGTACCCAAAGAGCCAGGAGAAAACCCCATCTCATCACATCAAAGGAGTGATATGGAACAGACAAGTCCCAATGGTACGTCCCTTATCACCGTGCCAAAAACAACCAACAGAAAATGATGCACAAAGACCCACTGCGTGCCATACCCAGAATGTCTATTCTACATATCGGAGCGGTAATATGGAGCAAACAAGTCCCACCGGAACAGTCCTAACTACCGAGGCAACAATGTAGAATAGACAAATCCCACCGGTATGTTCCTTGCTGCCGTAACCAAAGAGCAGGGAGAATAACAAAAAAATATCTGTCCCACTAGCGATGTCTGATGTCGCTATCTGTGACAGTCTAGACCAAGTCGCTAACAAACCTCAATAAATGTCCATAAACTGAGATCAACATACCAAGAGTTATTAGGTCTCCAAATTGCCCTAATCAAACCATAAAATCAAAATACCAAACCTAAACCATCCAAAATTACCACAATTTGAACAACAACAAAAAAACATACGAAACGAAGCAATGAAAACAACAAAACCAAATGATCAAACATCCGAGACTTCTTCACATCGGAGGCACTGGAGGCGCCTGAGCTGCGGCCATCGCCCCTGCAAAGGTCTCTAAGGTGTTATGGATTGACTGAAGCACCGTCTCGACATTCTCCAGTCGCTGATCTAGCTCCTTAAAACGCTGGTCTATGTATTCCTGGAGTGGAAAAGATTCTTCAATGGCTGAGCCGTCTGGAGAAGGGGGAGAAGCCTCTCTCACCGGACTATACTGATTCACAGCTGCAAACCTATGAAGGATATGACTGTTCACCGGGTAGTTGGGGTCAGGGATCAGAGTACCATGAGCCATCTCCACCCACCCAAACGAAGTCAAATCCAAGAGCAGGTTGCGCGGATACAGGATAAGCCGCTCAGTGATCGGATTCCCCCACAGCATCTCAGGCAATGGAATCTGAGCCCGCTCCATCAAGGCCTCGATTAAATTCCCATAAGGCAAATGGCCCTTGGGAAACCTCGTGACATGATGCATGTTTTGGAGGATGAGGCTAGGAAGATTAGCTTTACCGCGTTTAAGAAGTAATAGGCGAAGGTAGAACAGAGTCCCTGGGCGAGTCAAATTTGATAATTCACCCTGAGGGAAAAGGATGTAGTTGATAACCAAGAAAAATAACCTGAAAGGGACATATAAACTTCATAATCATGAACCTATCCTTCGATAGCAAACAAAAAAAAATAACAAACAAGACCAAAAAAAAAACAAAAAAAAAAAACAAAACACACAAGACAACAAAAGTACCGGTGAAGCGCAGGCAAGTGCGTAGTAGAGACCAGTTCAGAACCTGTCTCAGACCTGGGTATCTTAAACCACTCACGGTGACCCCGGTATGTCCCCAGCTCACGGGGCCAACTCCCGAAGGCATAAACTGACAAGCCATTTAAAGTATCTGTGGCACCAATCAAGTCAGCCAAATCCTCCACCCCTATGTGAAAGAGCCTACCAAAAAGATAAGAAGAGGCAGAAGGGGTGCCATGATGGTCAAAGGTGACACGGAGATTAGCATAAAATAACTTAATGATATCCGGATGGTAAGGGGTATCAAGCCTTGACAAGCCATGGAGGCTCCAGGCGTTAAGCCACCCTGTTATTAAATTCATGTAAGGGGTGGTGAAACGCCCCTGAGGATGAAAGAAAAAGCAAGTGGAAGCTTCACGCCCCCCTTCACCAATATTACTTTGATAACACTCAAAAGCCTCGTCGTCTCGGAACAGATAACGGTTGCCTGGGTCATACGACCAATTAGGCTTAGAAGGTGACGCGCTCTGAACGGAGGAACTACCTTCATCCCTAGGGCGCTTGGGATTCCTTGGATTTACGACACCGGCCATGGAAAACGGAGTTAGAGAAAGAAAATTTGGAAGGAGAAAATGATACGGGTTACGTGCGCATGATGCCTTATATATAAATGAATTAGGGCACCAGAGAGCGTATGTCTTCTCAAACTTGCTAATAAAGGTGAGCAATCGAAGGGCGTGGCGGTTTGCAATGAAGGAACACAATCGCTTCGCGATCCAAGGATTTTAATGAACAAAATTGATAAGCCCAATGACATCAAGAAACAATCAACTGAAACCAAGTCCAAGACTAAAGCCCAATCTAACTACCAAGTGTAGTAATAAAAACATACAAAAGAAAAACCATAGAACCCACGTCCGTACGAACCCTCTCAGAATCATCATCGGAACTGACATTTCCCTAGAATGATAAAGTAACACAAGAAGGGAAGTGACATAAAAGTGAGGCCCAAAGTAAATGAAGAAAGGGGCACCAGAGCAGGTCGTTCGACTTGGATTCCTCACAACCTACTCTGGTGGGGGGCATTTGTTTACCTCTAATTTTTGCCACAAGAGAAAATTTCCACAATTCACAAGATGGTAAAAGATGGGGCCCAGGAATGCATGACGGGTCCCGACTCTCAGATAGAGGGGGTCAATTTTTGAAGCAAAAGAAGTGTCTAGATTAAAGCCATGATATCGATATTAATATTAATATTAATATTAATACGGTTCGCCATATGACTGTGTTAATTTAATATTCAATATTAATAATAGAGAAGGCGATATAAATAACATGGATTATTGGACAAAGCAAGAAGCCGGATTGGAATTCTGAAGAATATCATGAATAAACATGTCCCTTGGTATGAAATGGAAATCGGCAAAATAAAATGTGCACGGGCTATGTGAAAATGTAGCAACAAAAAAAATGAAATTTGGGCCTTACTAAAGCTAAAAGAGATAAGGCCCATAATCAAATTTTGCTTCTCCCTTTCATTCTGTCCCGTGGGTCCCACATCCAACGGAAAAGAAAGGAAAAAACGAAGAAAAACGAAGAGGACTGAACTCGCCTCTCCGACAAAATCGATTCCGGCGAACCCCGCCACCATTTCCGGAGTTCTTGATACCGCTGGAAAGCTTGTGTCGAGGAGAAGACAACGACGCAAGAATGGACCTCTCTCGTTCTCTGGGCACGTCGAATTTTGATGAGAAGTGTTGCGAGACAGTGTAAAGAGGAGCATGAAATTAACGCAATTAAATTGATTAGAAACCAAATTGCTTGCTCATGTAGCTTCGTGGATGTCCTGAGATCATGAAAGTGCTATCAATTTGAGTCTAAGTCAGGCCGTGAGGTGAAAGCACCAATTGGTGGAACGGCTTGGTTAAGTGCTGGTCAAACCTTGACTAAACAATGTTTAGCAACTTAATTGATGGATTAAACATGTTAAACACGGTTGTGAGATGCTCTAATGATAGAATGTAAGTGACGAAATGGTTTTAAATCCACCATAGAGGCAATTACTTTCGGCTGAACTTGAGAGGAACAAAAAGTGGAAATGATGCAAATATGCTCACTGGTCCCCTCCATACAACTATCTCCCCTCCACAAATTGACTTGAGACGTGGCCTACCTCCTGGCCATACCTTGTTTCCATCCTTGGCTCCCAAGAATCCTCTGCATATATCAGATGATGATTGAAGGGTTGAGATGCAAGATCTGAAGAGAATCTCCAAATCTCAATCTGATGCCGTATATGTTGCTTCATACCAACTTATGGATCAGATATGGCCTTTGGATGACTGCCACATCATCAACTTCATACTTTCAATGATTGATCCTAAACAAGCCTTGATGTGTTATTGGCTTCATGACAAAATTAACCTTGCTATGGGCCTTTAATGAAATAAGCATCAGGATTAATAAATGCACATATCATGGGTGTTCTTGGAATTAAACTCATCATGAAGGAGTCTCCAGTCAAAGCCTAATACAAAATCTGAAAAGGGAACAAATGGAGAAGGGGCAGTCGTTACCTCACCTAGTTGCTAAATCACCAAATACACCAATTGAAGAGTGCTGGCGCCATTGGATTGAGATGGTAAAACAACAACAGCAAATATACTTTTTCTCACTCAATTGCCACATAGCATATGGCCCCACATGTCAAGAGAGATTGAGCCAATGACTGAGTGCTCCATAATCTCTAATGCGTTTTAGTAGAAGTGAGTAAACAAAATTTGGACTGCCAAGCTTAAAGAGAATTTGATTGGAGTTGCATATGAGGTAGCAGTGGCTGCAATTTACCCATCACCAAAGCAAATAGCCTACATGGAACAGCAAGTTAAGATGGCATGCCACTGTGTCAAAACTAATGCCATATGGCACATAGCTATTGGAAGGTAAAGGGAACAGTAGAAACCATGAAGTGAAAAAAGAAAATGAAAAGCAAGTCGGTCTCAAATTGATGCATCACTACCATCCATCACACTTCAAAATTTGAAGATGCTGCCACGTGTCAAACAGAAGCAAGATGTAAACCCTAAGGATCACCTATAAAAGGAGCACCTCTTGAAGAAGAAGAGGAGGCCATTTTTTTTAGTTAGTCGAAATTCTGTTGTTTTGAGAAGTCAAGTCTGTTTTTACAATCAAGGTAAAAGATGTAATTTGTAATGGCCTCCAGAAAAATATGAATAAAAAGGATTTGTGGATGCATTTACCATGTTTTTTTTTTATCTTCTCCATTTCCTGGTTTTGTTCTTGGAGTTATAATTGATGCTAATGAGGAGTGTGACATAGATTCCACACTCATGAACATCAGTTATGCCTCCAAGAGATCATGCATGTAGGAATAATTTACATTGGCATAAATTTTCTTTCACTTTTTTTTTTTTTTTTTTTTTTTGTTCACTGTCAGGATGTGTGTGGTTAGTAGCTGCTGGTATTGTGGAGAGCGTGACCTAGATTCCACCTCCATGGATGCCATGCTAGCTTCTGGCTTTAGCTTGTCTCAATGCTTATGTCAAAATTGATATTATGCCCCAGTTGAAGTTTAGTAGGCACATAGTTCATGGCCCAATCCTAACAGTTCATGTTTCTGTCATACTAATAAAATGTTTGTTTTTGAAGTAAAAAAATAGGGGGAACATCATAGTAATAGGTAAACTCAGGGTCAAAAAATGTAATGTTGTCCTTCATCAGTATAAAAGATGTGCATGTAGAATATATATACTGAGTATTGAAAGTCTATGTATAAGAAAATATGAAAAAAATGTCTATATATACATGAAAAGGCCTTACAAAGGCATGATTGATTGAAGTTCATATACTGCTCCATGCCAGCATTGTTTGAGGTTTTAAATCAATAGACTCTGAGTAAACATTAGTATAAAATGATGTTCCCTGAGCATTAAGTCCTCAGTCATAAATTGGACTTTAGTAAATCAATTGTTGCATGAAAAGAGGAAATTAACAGCTGCAAATCATGTCCTTACAGTTTTTTTTTTCTCTAAAAAAAAAAATAAAAAATGTTAAGTCCCAGTGTGTGTTACTATATACCAATGGGTTGAGGGGTTGTGCATAATGCCTGTATCAATCTTCAAGTATCTGAGGAGACTAGGTAAGGGGATAGCCCATATAAATAATGAATGAACATATATATTAAAAGGGAAAATTGAAACAAGAAGCATAAAACAGCAGTTGTGTAAGGATTAAAGAAATGGCACTCTAAAAGACATCTAGAAAAACAATGAAACAGGAGGAGAAATTAATATTGTACCTGGGTGAATGATAGGGACTAAAATGAATAAAATAATTGCATGACATGTGAGGATGGATAGAGCAAAGAAAACAAAGAATGATATACCTCAGCATTACTCAAAAAAAAATGTGTCTAAGTCATAATGAATTCCCAGAAGTGTACCAGGATGAGGACCTTAAAATAATGAAGGGTATAATATGAAATTCGCAAGTAAATCATTAAATAAGTATGTTGCCTCAGATTTGAGGATGTTGAATTTTGAATGTGTGGTGCCAAGTAGTGATAGACTATTAGGCTTACACGCCTGTACTGGCTCCTGAGTACTGGAAGAAGCCAAGCCCAAAAGGCACCCGATATAAACAATAAGTGAGCAAACAGTTAAAAAGAGGCAACTGTATAAGATTTAAAGAGTGATGTTTAAAGGAGAAAGGGAGTCCCATGCTGCCTAAAAAGGTACAAGGGTTAAAGCGAATGAAATGGGTGTATGACATGCTCCTATGAGCAGAGATGAAAAAGGATATATCTCGGCACTACTTGAAAATGTGTTGCAAAATCATAAAGTGTAAAGTATACCCAGAAATATGTCAAAAATGAGACTTTAAAAGGATGAACTACATGGCATAAAACTCACACAAAAAACCTTCAATTGTCACACAAACACAGTGCCCGAGTCAAGATAATGCAAAACATAAAAGTGTCTCACCAATGTCATTTAGTTAACTCCTAGGAACCCCCAATTTGGTCCCTCAGTTGAACTCGTGGAATAAGTAAAATCTTAATGGAACTTCAATGAAAAGGTAAATTGAAAGAACCAGTCTAAAGAGGAAGGTGGGATGACTCCAAGCGACCTTCTCGCGACAACAATGGTGCGGCAAGGTCGTGGTAATAGCTTGGTGAAGTTCTGACGGGTCAACCCATTCCACCATGGCCACCGTCTCTCCAAGAGGTCAAACCAAAGAGAAATAGTTGACCAGCACGAATCCTGACGAAATCTCGAACGGATGAATTCCAGGCGTAACGGCTTGGAGGGAGAAGAATTGAGTGGACGAGGTGCATGAACCAACATCCTCTGACAGCGTGGACCATGAGGCGATTTGAATTTAAGGCTCGATGGTTCACAGCGTCGAACCCGAACCAAGGGACTCAACCCCTTCCACACGACGCCAGATCCTCTGTGACGCCCAGCATGAATCGAGTCGCTGACGGACATAACACAAAACATCAGAGTCACCACCAATCAGAAAATTCTGTGACGCAGGAACTTCAAAAATGCATTAAAAATAGCTAGATTGGCAAAAAAATTCTCATAAAATATCAAAATGTCAAGAAAAATATGAGGAATATTTTAATGTGTCATATTATGCTAAAACACCAATGTATTTGAAAATTAAAAGGTTTAAGAAATGACCATAATAATAATAATAAATTTATATGGCTAAAAAAAAAAAGATTAAATTCCTAAAGGAAATAAAACAAAAGTCACTTTGAACATTCTATGTTCTGGACAGCAGGTACATTTGAAAGTCTTATGTTCTGGACAGCAGGTACATTTGAACAGCTTATGTTCTGGACAGCAGGTACACCTGACATTCCTTGTTCTGAACAACAGGCACAGTCAAGCATTAAGATTTGCAAACAAAAAAAAAAACATCACCAAGAAGGTCAAAGACAGAAATTTAAAAAGTACAAATTTAAATGTCCAAACTCAAAAGTACAACCAAAGGTCGAAAGTCCGAAATTCAAAAGTCACAATTGAAAGGTCCAACTCAAAGTCCAGAGCGCAAAAGTTCAAACCAAGTTCAAACTTTAAACCAAAGTCTGAAAAACCAAAATTCAAAAGTCAAACTCGAAAGTCAAAATCCGTAAGTGCTAGATTAAAAGTACAAGACTTAAAGTCGAACTTAAAAAGTCCAAAAATGCAAAATTAAAAGTCCAAATCTGAAAAGACACAAAGTCAAAAGTGACATAAAGTCTTAAAAGTCAAAAGTTCGTCCCTTCAAGACTGCATAGCGTTTCGTCTTGAAGGAGACACCCTCTTGATGTTCAGATTGAGAAAAAGGAAAAGTCAATTCTGAATGATCACTGAAGTTCCTGTCAAGAGAAGGCATAGCGCATCTGTACTCGAGACTTGAACGAAATCCCAAAATCTCTAAATCCCCAAACGATTGAGGACCGATCTAGGATACTAAATTTCCTAGTATCAAACTCGAAGTCTCTGTGACGGCATTAAGCCTGACCCAGCAAAAAAAAGCAACCCAAATATCTAAAAAATGTGAAATTAAAGAATTAAATTGCACCATTCATGTTGGCATAGCACTGTTCAAAAGACTGCCCTTCTGTTTAGTTTTCACCCTGAAATTCTCTACCAAGACACAATCCTTTTATTAAAATGGACTTCACCCACTTACAGCATTTAAACTTTGATTATCCCGATCTAGAGGTGCTCTTGGCTCAGTTCGTAACTGAGTTCGGAGGTAATTAACAGTAGGGGCTTGCGCCTGCTGGAAAAAAAAGGACCTACGACAAACAATCAACTCTCGAGGTACTTAGAACCGCATTAGTGCCCTTCGCTCGTTTGTAATGGGTAGTAACGACGGGTCTCAAGATGCTCGAGGGGTATCTGATCCGCATTTTCTTCGCCCCATGGAGGACTATCTGATCTTCCGTGGTTGGACTGAAAAAGTGCGAGACAAGTGCCATGTCTGGTGAAATCAATTCCGGGTCAATACCGGAACAAGAAGTCTTAAATCGGGCGGTTGACAGGCCGGAACATCCAGGAAGAATCAGGGGATATCCTTTATGGACCAAGAAGGAAGATGTGTATAAAAGAAAATCTAGAAAGGATGCGCATGAAGGATGGATGGCACCAGACCAGATTGAAGAATTGATGAGCAGGGTCGCAGCTGAAGCCGCTGAGAAAACCAAAAGGGACTTGATTCACTCTGAGGAGATAATGAATGCGGCGAGACAACAAGCTTTTCAGGTAATCCTTTTTGACAATCAAAATGTAATCAAAATGAATGAAAACTATTCTTCATCATCCAGTTGCTTCATAATTTTCAGGACGTGAAACAATGGTTGGCCAGTAGCGGATTGCAGATTCAAGCTCCACAGCAATTTGTGACGCCGTATCAGTCATTCGTTGAAGATGAGGTAGACTCAGGAATGCCAAACGAAGAGTTATTCCGAACGGTTGCCTCAAGCTATATGCCTCCGGATCCGAGAAGCGTTGTTCAGGTTCATATTGATCATTTTTCTATTTTCTCTTTAGATTTATTTTTGGCAGCATTAGGGTTGCTGATTGAACTAAATTTCAGGAAGAAATGCCGTGCGATCTCTTTTCTCTTGATCACAACAACCAGAGGATTAAGGTGGCCGAAGGAAATATTATTCCGAGTGTTGTTGGTCAGATCGTACACGGCGTGCCTCTAACTGATCAACAATTGTATGTCCATCTTCTCCGAGTAGGCGATGAATTTCGTGAATGGCAAGTCCCTGGTAGGTCAGATGAGCTATTGGGAAATAATATAGGGGGCCGATTCTCATGGACGTCATTTTTGGTGGAGATAGGCCACAAGGTATCGTTTTATTTAATTATGACAATCTGTTTCATACATTTCTCCTAATGACTTATTAATATGATGGCATTGAATGCAGAGTTTGACCAAAAAGAAACCGGCCAAAAAGAAGCCAAAGGCGAAGGAGGCGGCGAAGAATGTGGAGGAGAGTCCAAAGGTCCCAAGTGCGGGGTCGTTTGTTACTCGTGATCCACTCCTCCCAAAGGATATTATTGACAGGCTGAGCCCATCCGAATTAGCAGTATACAGACTGTTGATGCTCCAACCAGAAGAAGAGAAGAAATTTGAGCTGCCTAATTGCAATCCTTGGGGTACGCACGATGACGATGTTAAGTTCAACGTTAATGTCGACGATATTGTCGAATGTTTTAAAAGGGAGGAGCTATCTTAATCGATTGTGAAATTTTTTACTGCTGGTTTGAATTTTTCAACTTTAATGTTTATTTTTTTCTTCATTCAATTCATTCAAATTTGAAATTGTTGAACTTTGATATTCATGTTTGCAGGTTTTGGATGGAAGAACTTTCAACAGGTCAAGAAGAGAATGAGTTCTCCAAGAGCATCACCGTACTGGATCCAGAGTTATTGGCTGAGTGGAAATTCAAACACGAAGAACTCGGTGCGGTGAATTACCTAACGAGAGCATTCATGGATAATCCACCCTCCTATCTTGTTTTGTCGTATAATCAGCAAGAAGAAATATAACCAATATGGCTACTAATGAAAGAATTTTGTAGTTTCCTTTAATTCCACCAAAATAATAAATCTCTATTAATTACAGGTTTCATTGGGTTGTCCTTGTTATTAATGTCGAGAAGCACACCGTTCACTTTGTTGATTCTCTGGAACGCAAGAATCCAAATTTATATATTAAGCCATTCATATCTTCGTAAGTTTCCATTTCTGAATTAAGTTAAAGCATGATGAGATTTTTCAAATTAAAAAATATTAGATTTTGTTGTTTTAAATGATATTGCATGCAGGGTATACAAGCGGTATTTAGTGGAAGCCGGAAGATATAGCCAAAAGAGCAGAACAGGATTTGATTGGTACCGAATTAAGGTACAGAACTTATCAGTTTAAGATATTATTTGTTTGTGAAATTGAAATTAACTAAAAAAGATTGTGTTCCTTTTGTTGGAATCTTAATTAGGGACCGATACAAAGGGGCGGCACAGAGTGTGGATATTTCACAATGCTCAACATGAGGGCAATATTAAGTAGTTGGACTACGGTCAGAGAATTCCCTGAGGTAATGTTAAGCCGATTTATTATTTTAGAATTTCATATTTTTATTGGTTTAGGGCTTAGGGTTTACAAAATTATTTGACTTTATCAATTGTTAATGATCAAATTGCAGTATATCGAGCCGGTTGGACAACCATATAAAAACGAAGACGTTGATGCAGTCGTTTCGGAGGTTATGGACTTCATGTATGGGGTATTATTTTAGGAAAATTTTGACTTGATTTGGTGTTAACTCTATGTATAGTTACTTTGTTAATTTTTGCTACATATTGATATATGTTTTGTGCTTGGTATATATATGTGACATCTGATATATGCATTGTCTGCTGCATGTTCGATTGTATGATGTAAATTGGGTACCAATTTGGTACCAATTCGGTTAGCAAAATTGGGCTAGCCAATAAAACAGGCGAAATCCAAAAAAAAATAAGGTCTTTTGTAACGGTTATTAAGGAATAACCGTTACAGAATTCATAATTTCATTTTTTTATATCAACAATATCTGTAACGGTTATTCCTTAATAACCGTTACAGAAGACTGGATTCTGTAACGGTTATTAGATTATAACCGTTACACTGGATCTAAAAAAATAGTAAATGTAATTTCCGTCAATAATAGGATAACGGTTATTATATAACAACCGTTATAGAAACCAGTCTTCTGTAACGGTTATTATCTATTAACCGTTACAAATGTTCTCCATAAAACCGTAACCACATTTCCGTCCACAATACCATAACAGTTATTAGATAATAACCGTTACAGAAGCCAGTCTTCTGTAACGGTTATTAGATAATAACCGTTATAGATCTGTAACGGTTATTAGACATTCTGTAACGGGGGCTACTGTAACGTTACGTGTACCGTTACAAATGCCTTTTATTAACCGTTACAGAAGTCGAAATTTCGCGTAGTGGTAATAAATCAGCGAATTTATTAAGCGCCATAAATAAGTTTCATTCTATTTTCTAAAATGCCACTCTGTATTTTTAACAACAGGTTTTTAAAACAATGTCGTAGAATTTAGGGGTGGGCAAAAAAATCGTAACTCATGAATTACTCGAACTCGTCTTGAAAAAAATTCGAATATAACTCGAGTTAGTAGAAATCGAGTTGCCACAACTCGAGTTAGGACCAACTCGAAATGAAACGACGTGATTTTGAGTTGAACCCAACTCGATCGGTTCTAACTCGAGTAATCAGTGCAGCCCAAAAAAATAATTCCAACTCAAGTGCATCAAAGTGTAGCGGCTAAAAATTACTCCCAGACGTTTCGACTTTGTGTACCAATGTACTACACATTAATATCTCAAGCTAAGCTTAGCTTTTGTGTGTTTTGTGATGAATAATAAGCATTGTATCAGCATACTACGTACAATAATATATTAGTCTTGTATGATAGCTAAATCCAATTTCGAGTAGAAATATCAAGTCATGAGTTAACTCGAGTTGTCATGAGTTGATTTCGAGTTAGTCGAGTGAACTCGAAAGTGTCTCACGATCAAGTCACGAGTTAACTCGAAATGTAACGACTTGATTTCGAGTTGATACTAACTCGATCGTAACTCGAGTCGAAACCACCCCTCAGTAAAAAAACTTTTCTTTTGTAGTGTTGTGAAATTAATTGGTTCAGATGAGAAATTCAGAATACATTTCATTAAAATAATAGAGTGCAAATGTTAATAGTCAAAGACATAAATTAAATATAGAGCAGGGATAAGCCATGTCAAAGAAAATCACAAGAATAAAAGGACCATTTAACAACATAACACTTTGCAGTTTCAACTCTAGAAATCCACAATTAGCAATTTGACACCAAGGCTCAAGTCCTCGTTTTTTGACTCAACACCAGTCCATGTCACATCTATCTAATTAAATAAATGCACACCAGTTTGGTTGTATATAGAATGATTAGCGTTTTTCATCCGCTCTTGCTTTTGCTTGGTAATTTTAGGAGCATGAATTAAAAAGTAGCGATCTCTATCTCCTGTCAATCTCCTCCTCTCTTGAACGGAAGGTATTGTCGCAACTTTTGTGCAAATTTTTTTTTTTTTTTCTTGTGGCTACTGACATAGTATTCTTTCCATGTGCAGCATTAATACCTCCAAAAATCGGCCGATTTAATCACAACACTTCAAAAGAATTGTGCCTCCAACTCAGCTGTTATTCTTCTGAATTTAAGGGTCTTTTTTCTTAATTGATGCACAGTGGGAAGTGGGAACACAGATTCTGCGTTTGGATCGTTGGAAGAAAGAAGAAGAAGGAAGAAGAAGAAAAAAAATTATAAATAATTCAAACTCTTCACAAAGTTACACACTTCCCAATACTTCTTCCCACTTCTTCCCTTCTTCCCACTTCTTCCCTTCTTCCCTTCTTCCCTTCTTCCCACTTCTTTCCTTCTTCCCTTCTTCCCATACCTATCCAAATGCACCCATGGATAAGTGTCCCTTTGATTATTGAACTTTATATGGTATTATGTACTAATTATTTTTGTTTTCAACATATGTAGGTTTTGACTAACAATATAATTCAAAGCCTTCCAATTAATATTGGTGATACAGGAACATTAAAGTCTCTAACGAATGTAATTCTTCAACCGATTTCAAAAATAATTCAGTTTTGTCATTTTGCTGAATTTTTTTACCAGTAACATCCCTTAATTTAGGGTGTGCAGAGGTATTACATTTACAGCTGTATCTGCCCCCATTTTAGATTATTTTTCATAACAGTAACATCCCTTAATTAGGGCAAAGAATTTTGTTCTAATTATATATAGTTTCAGTCGCATGTGCCTCTATTCTAACAGCATTTCATGTAATTAAATACTGAGTAAAGTTTTACTTAATCTCAATTTTCACATTGCTTTTTGTCGAGAATAAAGAAGAGCAATGGTCGAAGTATCTCAGATAGCCAATCTTTAATAAGATAAATTATTTGAGAATTAATTTCGGTTCTAACAGGTTGATTGAACTGTTCTTGCGCCAATTTCGGTTCTATCTTGTGTTTGAAATAGATTATGTCTTTTTTTTTTATTAAATTATAGGCTGAGTAATAATTTGTCACAAGATATATTCGAGGAGAACTTTTGGTACTATGATAACCTTGAACATATTAAAATGATGTCTATGTAATTTAAAATGAAGTTTAAAATTATGTCTATCTATTTTTTTTATTATATTTTTTGCAACAATGTGTCAATTATAGAAGACTAAGACAAGATTTAGAGGAATTTCTTATTTTGGAAATATTTTGTAGATGAAAGAAATAGTGGGATAGTTAGTTGACAACATTTTGTAAAGAAGAAAAATAGTGGAATAGTTGGCAACATTTTGTAGATGTTATGAGAATGACTATTCGGTATATGCAATTTAGTATATGCAGCGCTAAACTCTATATTCAATTTAGTATATGCAATTTGTCATTCAAGTTGAATATTGACCAATTGACCCTATTATAAGTTTAGTTTCTAGGTCTGAATGAAATTTAATAGATAAGCTATCAGATGTTGAATTCTTAATTCCAGCATTTCACACGGTAACTTGCTTTCTTTTACTGTAATTGTTTGACAGCCACTGTGAAACTTTCGAAAAAAAAAACTTGCTTTCTTTTTTCTTCCAGTTAACTGGTCCCTTATCTTAACACATAACTGGTATTTACTTTAAGAGCAATTCGTTGTGTATGCATAGGTACATAGGTACTCGTACTGTTGTGTGTGCATTTTGCTATTCTAATGTAAAAAAAAAGTAGCAGCATATCATTTACAAGCTACAGAGAAACATACAACTTATAAAGCACAGTACAATAGCTCAAAACTCAAGTCAAATTACAACAGCTCAGTACAATTAGTAACCATATCACTAATAATGTCTCTTCTTCATACAACATACTACTTGAAATTACAACTTACAAATTACAATAATAAAAAAATAATAATAAATAATGCAATGTATTGAATTAGATGGCTTTTAAATTCTTCCAAATGTTTCTTTCTTTTCTTTTTTCTTTTTTACCTTGGTAGCCGCTACCAAGTAAGTATTCTAAAAAAAAAAACTTCTCTTCCAGTTCATTGAACCTTTCTACTTGCTTCTTCAATTCTCTAATCCTTTTGTAACAACAGAGACATCTTGTCTGGTCACAGAATTATTATGGCCGAAAAAGATATCCTACAAATGAATAAAATGAAAAAAAGAATTGTTAGCACATAACAAAAATTGGAAAACAAATTTATTCAACAGAAATTGGAAGTTTTTACTTTTCCAATGCTGGTCCAAATCAGGTGTGGTACCAAGGGTGGTATAGTGTCACTGAATATTAATTGAATTGTGACTGGTATACTGTTAGTGCTGGTCCAGTTCATTTAATTATTATTATTATTATGTTTTTTGCTTTAATATTACCTCGAACCATTATTTGCAGCTCTCTATTCTCTCGACTTCCTTATTTGAAATAACATTTTTTTGCACTAAATAAAAATAGCTGGAAAGCGTTAACATAGGTCGCGGACTCGTGGGCACCATTGATATCTTTAATTAACTCGGATCTCTTTACATGTTGTTAAAATAACAAACTTTGACAATTTTAATTATGTAATGAAATTTGTAGGCGTGGTAATAGCCACTCTACCTTTAAAAAGAAACAATTTTAATTATGTACCGGATTTAGGTTGTATGAAAAAAATATGTATAACGAGCATCAGATCCCACCGAACCTGAGTTCAATTTTCAAATAGGATAAAGATGCAATTATAATTTCTTTTGTATGGTTAACACAATGCAAGTTTATTATGTCTTCATTTTTTTAAAAAAAAATTATAATAACAAAACTATCATCAAATGACAAAATAATATATTTAAATTGTATAGTTGTATTTATGCTGTTTGTCCATGATTCAGTTTCGCTTCGATGAGCGCTAACAGTATTATTTGGGCCAACAGTTGCAAAATAGTTCCAAACAACCAATATATGAAAATTGAAATCTCTTGTTGCCAATAAAAATTAAGACGACATTTGTACTTGTCAATTAGATTATATTGAAAAAAGAACAGCAACTGATCAAATATAACCACTAAAGGGCACAAAAATATCAAACATCTAACATAGAAGTGCAAGTAATTGGAATTTAAACACAAAATTCACACTAAATCACAACCCCAACCAACAAAACAAAAGTCAGATGTCTTGTGCGTTAAACAACACCAAACACTATTCATCATCGTAGCACCAGTCATCACTCTTGACAAATACAAATTCAACCTTTTCTGATAACCTGGGGAAGCACTGGAGTTTCGTAAAATACTCTTGGGAATCATTGTAATCAGTGATATTTAGTTTCCGTAACACTGGTGCAGTACTTAGCACGAGTTCTGCAAATTGTAGCATCGACTAGGTCCCCCCAAAGGAAACCCCGGTCTCAGAGTTTTGTACGTGGGTGATGTTCGCAGTGTCGAGGCGCTTAAACAAGCAGTCTTCTGCAGCTTTCAATTTCCACGAAGGTTGAAATTCTTCTTGATTCCAGCCTCCATAACCCCAAAACTGTACATGAAGTACTTTCAAGTTCGGGGCATTTTTAAACAAACAAAGAGCGGTTGCAATCTCTTTCCGGTCTGAAGTATATATGGGCAGAAAAAACTCTCTCTAAGTGATTGAAGATTGTTGTATGATTCTCTGGTATAGGTCCCATGGCCAAATACTTGCAAAAAAAAAGTAGAAGAGATCATTAACATAACATTACTTAGTAAATAAGCTCATATTTCACTATAAAACAATTCTGTAGAAGCAAGATCAGGCAATACTACTTCACTGCAGTGTTTTCTAATCTCTTTTGTCAACCTCTTCCCGGCTTATTTTTCTACGGCTAAGGTTAAGTAGAATATTTGAGGCTAAATAATAATAAACATTAAAATTTTCTGCCAGAACTTCAAAGAAGCTTAATTAGTGGTATTATTAGACTGTATAGGTTATAATATCGTTGTAAAATACATTAAGCATATATAAATCTTACATCAGAGAATTCACCACATATTTTAAATGCTTAAATGTTATGAAGGCAACCGAGAGCGCTTGAAATGTTGCTTTCATTTCCTGATTTAGCAACACTGAACTTCTGATAATCTCGATTATTACTGCTGAGACAGATGCATCCGGATGCCAGTTTTGGGGTTTGTAAACAGAGATCATGAAATTCACCCCAAATATGCAACTTTCTGAGATTTGGTGCAAGGATATGGAGGCAACCTGGCTGGACAAAGTTGGACAGAGCCAAGTTCTCTAGCAAAGGGCAACTCGAGATAAAGTTCCCCAAATTGATCCCTGATAAATCGAAACGGGATAACCAAAGGGTGCGAAGCAGCTTAAAGCCTTGGAAAAACTGAGGAACATCGATTGTACAACCTGAGAAATCCAAACGTTCTAATGCAAGGCATGAGAAGAGGTCAGAAGGAATATTGCATCTTTGGTAACCCCAAAATCTTAGTTGTAGATCCCTGATTCCATTTGTAGACAAAATAAGCATCCATCGACCAATTGCCTCATTGCAATTATCATAAGTGGAGAGCTTGAATTCTAGAATGGGACCACGGTGAACCATTAATACATTGTCCACCAACTTAACAGGCATAGGTTCTCTATCCTTTCGTTCAAGTACCAAACTGGGAATTGATTTCCATGAATCCTTCCACTTGCTAGAGAGGATGCTTGTTCTAGCTACTTCTTTTATCGGAAGTTTCACTAAGATTTTCTCTTTCAAATATGCTGGCAAGTCGCTGATATAATCAGCATCCATTGATAATTTTAGTGAATTGCAACCTGCAAGCAGCACAGTGACAGTCAATCAGCAAAAAAAATGAGTTGATAGTCAGGGTCAAAACTTAAATATAGGGCAATAAAGATAAACAACAAGGAACAACCTATGTCAAAGAGGATCACAAGAATAAAAGGATCATTTAGTAACAAAATCAGCATCCATTGATAATTTTAGTGAATTGCAACCTGCAAGCAGCACAGTGACAGTCAATCAGCAAACAAAATGAGTTGATAGTCAGGGTCAAAACTTAAATATAGTGCAATAAAGATAAACAACAAGGAACAATCATTTAGTAACATAGCACCTTCCAATTTCGACTATAGAAATGCCCACATTAACAGCAAGTCTCCAGTCGTCATTTTGTGAGTTAACACCAGTCTTTGTCACAGCTAGTTAATAATCGTATGACCTGCTTATGTTTCATATGCTCTTGACAACATATAAATATACACTAACTATTGTTTCTCTCTAGCATGAGTTGAAATTGTTTTGAGATCAGGGCCATGAATCCTAATTGCTATTCTTTCATTGAAACATTACATCCTCATTGTGTATTAAATCGAATCAAAGACAGCTGAGGAGGCAAAACATTACATATGAAACCCAAAATTATCTACGAGTGATATTAATGCCCAAATTTTCGAGAAAATAGCAAAACTGACAAGATGTCTTCTCGTTTTCTGCCTACTCATTTTTTTTCTAATAAAATTTTAAGCCGATTAAATACTTGGCTCCACCAAATTCTCGTGACACAAAAGAACAGTTTATGCGCAAAAAAATAAAAAAGAAAGAAGAACATCAATCGATTTTCAAAACGTAAGGTGAATAAAAGGAAAAAGGTGACATCTTGGGTTCATGGGTTGTGTGTGTGCGCGCGCGCGCGCGAGAGAGAGAGAGAGATTACCACGAGAAGCAAAGGGGACGAGAGAGATGGAGATAAGAGGCGGTGGAGGGTTTAGTCCATTCCACCAACACCAAGTGGTGCCACAGCCGTCTTGTGTTTAGTGTTATGTTCTTTTCTCTCTCCTTTTTGAAAAAAAGAAAAAAAATTTATCTGGAAACATATATTTGTTGACGGTGGTCCCGATTCTGGACATTAATTTGACAGATAATTATTAAAAAAAATTAAGAAAAATAATTTGACAGATGTCAGATGTAGTAAGACCTACATAATAAAAAAAGAAATTCACCATCTGAATAATTAGGTTGACAGGTTGTCCGATGATATTAATATTGTATTCGAATTACTTCATAAACAACTTTCCAAATATTACTGAACTTACTAAATTGAATGAAAAGATGTTATTTAATCGTAAATTTACCATACTGAAGTTTACCTTCGAAATTCATTTTAGGCAAAATCGGATATAACCCCTACACTCTATTCTTATAACCCCTATCATTTTCAAAACCGAATATAATCTCCTCCAATCATATTTATTAAGGATATAAATCCTTTCTATCGATTTTAATTATTTTTTAATTAAAATAAATAAACAACATAAAAATTTGACCAAACTATCCTCATCCCTTTCCCTTCCAAAAAACGTTTCACCATCTTTTAAAAATATCCAGGATGCAAAATTCCTAATGTTCGATCCCCTTCCCTCCCTCCCTCAATCTTTTGTTTGGCAATAAATTTATTTAGATATACAATTACAAAATGTTCCAGCACTAAAATATTAAATTTTAGCACCTTTTCACTGAGCTTGTTGTTTTGGATTGATATTGGGTATTGGACGTAGAGTATTAAACTTGAACAATGCTATTTTTTATTATGAGTAAATCTTGAATTCAACCACGATTTAGATTATTC
The DNA here is from genome assembly GCA_028095005.1 of Rhynchospora pubera. NCBI lineage: Eukaryota > Viridiplantae > Streptophyta > Magnoliopsida > Poales > Cyperaceae > Rhynchospora > Rhynchospora pubera. The sequence continues at coordinate 81,118,508 of CM051462.1, read as the reverse complement.
AAATAGAAGCAAACTAGAATTCTGTCTTAATAATCTTAAAAAAGTTACGTGTTTAATAATTATAATTAAGGATTAAAAAGAGTACACATTTAACTATTGTTTCCATTCGTATTATGTGTAGAGGAATAAAGGGTGCGTTTGGATCGTTGGAAGAAAGAAGAAGAAGAAGGAAGAAGAAAAAAAAAATTATAAACAATCCAAACTCTTCACAAAATTACACACTTTCCAATACTTCTTCCCACTTCTTCCCTTCTTTCCACACCTATCCAAACGCACCCAAAGGATACTAGCAATTTAGAAAGTAGTATATATCGCGTTAATGTCAAAAAGAAGGAGATCAATGTTTTTGACAATGAATGTAGAAAGATCTAAGAGATATCGTGACAATGAATAAGAAGGATCTAAGGGGCTGTTTGGATCATATGAGAATAAGAGAAATTTTCCATTTCTAGACATAAATTTATTATAAACAATCCAAACTCTTCACAAAATTACACACTTCCCAATACTTTATGTCTAGGAATAAGAAATTCCTCTTATTCCTAAGCGATCCAAACGGCCCCTAAGAGATATAAGTGATATTAGTTTGCCTTTTGTGGTGTTCTTGTTGCCTCCTCTGGACGGAACTAAAAAAAATTATCTGAAACGAAAGAAAGGTGAAACTTCTTTAGGAAGGAGGGTTAAATTTTAATTTAATTAAATAATCATTAAAATTATTAGAAATGGTTATATCCGTAATACATATGATTGGCGGGGTTATATCCGATTTTGAAGATTGTAGGGATTATATTCGGTTAGAGAAGATTGTAGGGGATTATATCCAATTTTCCCTTCATTTTAACCAACAAAGAGAACAACTTATTGTATATCTCATGATGTATTTGGCCAATTGAAATGTCATTTGAAATTGTAAAATTTTTTAATCTCGAAGTTTATTTTCTTAATAATATCAAGTACGTTAAGATAATTTATTTGAGCTAATTATGAATTTTTTTCATCCTTAGAATGTCAGCAGAGGCTACAAATCTAATTATAAGTAAATGTTACATCAAATTTTTGGCAAACATTGTATAATCTTCAATTTATATACACAAGTGTGCATCCACTGTATTTAACAATAAATTGTTGCAATTCTTCACGTCATAAAATCACAAAAACGGCAAGTTCCAAGGCTGTTGGTTCGTTCATTGCAACGCAAGGGCTCGATTCTGCGCTGCGCCAATTTTTTTATTTTTTGTTATTATTTCGTGCGCAAGGTTCTGCGTCTTCTCTCTTCCTTCCTATTCTTTCCTTCTTTAGAAATATTCCTCTTTCCTTGTACAAAATTTCCTACGACCTTTCTCGAGTCTCGACTCTCTCTCTCTCTCTCTCTCTCACACACACACACACACACCTCTCGCACCAATGGCAGTGATGAGGCCTTTTCTCCGTGCGCCCTTCTCCGACCCCCAACCCATTCTCTGCAGCCGCCTCGCCTTCTTCCCCATCTCCGTCCACTTCCCTGCCCTCTGCGCTACACCTTTCCCTAGGCTGAGGCCAGCGAGACCAACGAAGATCAAGCGCAAGACCAAAAGCAAGAGCAGCAAGCAACGGCTTTGGAGGAGGGCGGTCCATAACCCAAACCCTAATTCCGAGGAAAGAGCTCGTTTCTCCTCCATCTCTCTTCGATTTCGTCGATTTGTTTCTGATTCGATCGGATCTTTTGCAGTTTTCGCCATGGGAAGACCGATGAAGGCTGAGTCGCAGTAAGTTTCTTTTCCTCTCGTCAATTTTGGCATCTAGGGTTTGGCGAATTTCTCTTCTAATGGTTTTTTGTTTGATCCGTTGAAGGGCTGGTGGGAAGAGGAAGGCAGCTGCGCCTAAGAAGATTTCGAAGAAAGCTAAGAAGGATCCCAACAAGCCTAAAAGAGACCTCCCTCTGCCTTCTTCGTTTTCATGTAAGTTTCAACGTTTCCTTGATCTACTGTTTGATAAGTGCATACTGAGGTTTTTGTTTCCGTTTTCTGACATTCTTTCACTGTATTTGACTGAAAGGAATTTGAAACAATGATTATATTTTTCTGCCATTAGTTTCTTCTATGTTTTTGGTCAAATTAGACCTTTTTGTAGCTTTCAACAATCGATCCATACAGTATTGTTCTCCTATGGTATGCATATAGTATTGGAGTATTTTTTTCCTGTCTTTCACTGTACATCAATCAGAATGTGCCATATTTCACTCATTGAAAAGTCACATACGTATGATCGATTTGTGTTAGATTACTGTTGCTTCCGAGGGGATCAGATCTATTTTGTTTTAATCTTGCTTCCAAGTTACAATAGATCTCATTGTTTGTTATTTTGTTTTCGATTGATATTTGCATGAGACCTGAAATTGATCGAGATAAGATCTGTCATTTGCAATTGATATTTTGTTTTCCATTTTTGCATGCTAATTAAAGGACCTTAAAAAGTCAGAATACAAGTTTTTGTTGAATTTGCATCATAATTGGAAACCGAATTATCATTCTTAAATGTGCACAATCATGGCATGTTTGCAAATAGCGATTAACAAATTCAAATATACACTGCATTTGATTGGTGGAGGCATGGTCGGTCTGCCTCTGGCTCTAGGTATTTTTTTAATATCATTTATAATTATTATATCTTTTCTATTTGTTACTTGATGATAATTTGTACCAATTTCATATGGTTCAGTATCTTGGTTAATATAAGCCGTACTTCACTTCTCACTTTTCTACCAGTACCTTTCCTGACTGGTACACTGTAAAAAAACTAATTGGGTCTAAAATTGTTATTCTTAAATGAGTTAACAAAGATGAAGATACAAGGTAGAATGAACCTGTATTCTTCTTACAAATAGCTAGCATGCCTCTCACAAAGCATCTAAGGGTTGCAATAGTCGATGATAACCCTTTTCTGGTCTTTCTGGGGCTATTTGAAAAGGGATGCAATGACCGACTCTAGAGTTAGTACTGTAACACAAGCTACTATCAACCATTTGAAAGGTAACAACTTATTTTTTAAAACCTAAAAAGTGACTTTGGATCACTCTATCAGTTCCTAAACTTTATTTAATTTTAAACAGAGATTGGTGCATGGGAGCATGTTCTACACCAGAGGCATGCTTCTTTGACCAAATGCAGGTTAGATACTTCGGTGAAATTTTCTTAATTTCTTAATTGCACTCTCATTGTTTTCCTAATGATAATAATTCCCTTATAACTGGACTAATATATCAGGACTGAGATTATATCGGTTTGGGCTACACCAGGTACAATGCAAGAGATGTGGGAAAAGAGTACCTTGGGTAATGTAAACAAAACATTTTTTTTCATAGATTCATTATTTTTTATTCTTTGTGGACTTTTTCTGAAACTGCTGTTGATGTTGATTTAGGTGTGTAGTGGAGAATAAAGTGCACTGCAACTCTCTTCTTCTTTCTTTACAGGCGCTGACTATATTATTTTAGAGATTTTCTTTCTTCATTGGTTATTTTTTAGCAAGACAATTCAGGGTTATTTGTAGCTCAATTTTTGTCAGGTTTGTTTTACTATCTGAGGGTGCTTTTTTTTTAGGCTAATTATACTAAACTTGGTCTTACTTGAGCTTTTGGAAACACTAATGTTCTATCTGCTATCTTATTGGTCAGGTCATGTACTGGCATGTATATGCAAGCTTGGTTACCTGTAGAATTATTACTATCTTAATGTTTGTTTAATGAACATTGAGATTTAATTGTCTGCATCACTGCAAAATTGGGATGAATTGCCTTTGAGATGTGCATAGTTTTTAACTATTATTACTACTGTTTTCTGTTTATTTCGATTAGAAGAAAGAAGGCTGAATTGTTATATTACTGGTGGTTTGATATGGGTATTGGTCTAATTGACGTATATATTAGACACGATATTAATAATAATGTGTACATGTAGGCAGATTTCAGGGCTAAATGAGGAAAAATGTTAAGATTAAAGTCCTATTTGCATATTAGAGGTTTGATTAGGTTTTAATTGAATGTTAATTCCATATACAATAATATTCTTGAATCGTTTTTTTTTTCAAATTGTTTAAATAATTTTACAGATAGTCTGTACCAAGCAAAGCTAAATCTCAGAATCTAAAAATGATGGCATGATTGAAGCTTCAATGATGGCATGAGACCAATCTACACATCGAGGAGAAATTTACTATCGTTGATAATGAGTAACAACAAGTTGGGTAGATTCTTTAATAAATTAATTTGATGTTTACCCTATAAAGCAATATATTATGATGCTGTTAAATTAAAAAGTATCTTGCATTAAGCAGCCCTATTCTCCAACACAATTTTCTCAAAATGTCCAAACTCTTTATGTGTTTTGAGCACCTATGCTCATGCATGGCTATACTGTACTTTTGACAAATTATTTTTAAATATAGTAGGTGGTGGACTTGATAATTTCACATGGATGTTTACTGGACAACTGCTTCACAGAGTATAGTGTCATCGGAGTTAGATTGTTCTTGCGTAGGTTCCGGTGTCCGTCTGAAGGTTAGTCCACTGACATGTATACATTTAGTGGGAATCTTGAGTAGAATTCAGTTATATTGTAGTACGATATGCTTGACACTTTCAGTTTAGCTGCAACCAATCAGAAATTCTTTGGGAATTCTCATTCTTATACTTGTCGGGAATATTTGGTGTTAGTTTTATTTTAATGGGCTTGTGGTGTCGTTATTTTCTGTTCAAATATATACTGGTAGGTACAAGCCACTTGCTCTAAAAGAATATAAAAAAAAAGAAAATTTGATGTAGGAGCTGGTAGAGTGGGAGCACAAGAGCAATGTAGATAGGGTCATGCACGCTTATGGCCATGATGTTCATATTACAATATTTCTTGGTGCTGCAAATTGCTTAATAAATGCAAGCACCAACTCAAGGTATTAATCGTTGTCAATTTCTCAATCTTTCTGTTAGTTTATCTATTATTATTATTCACAATTATGTTTTCAGGATAGAAATTTTTAGTGCGCAATGATAAAAATGGTAGAATTTATCTTGGTGATTTTCAAATTTGTGCTGAAAGAAAAACCTTTGAAATTTGTTAAATTAGTGCTTAAACATCCTTACAAACTTCCCATACCAACAATCATGTCCTAAACTAACAGAAATTAAGAGTTATACCCAACTCAACAATTTCGGGTGTATTTTACTGTGATATTTACAAAGCAGTCGCTTAACTTACCATTTAATTGCTTAACTTACCATACAGTATTGTAGAATCTTGGTTTTAACAGTAGTTTCTTGTTTTATTGTTGCAGCATTTTTGAAGGAGATACTAATTAAATGATCTCTCTGTGTATTTGTTTTATTGTACTTTTTGTATAATAAAACAAGTCAACAAGAGAGGTCTGAATTAAGGAAATCACGAACTCAAACCTGAATATAAATGATCTCTGGTGTTTTTTTGTTTTATTGTATCTTGAGTTTGTAGCATTATTTTGTACTTTGTATAACTTTTTCTCTTTAAAAAAATTGTTGTTGGCTCCTAACCAGCGTTGGAAATGCAAAATTAGTTGAAAACGTATTAACTCTTAAATATGTTGTTTGAACGTTTTTCTCAAAAGGTAAGTCTCGCAAGTTGAAAAAAAAACAATCTAATTTCAAATCCGCATTATCAAAAAATTATGAGAAAAAAATAAGGTGCATCATAAAAATTGAATTTAGTTACAGCTGGAATATTTAGGTGCGTCGTGATCAAAATTTGCTTCATCCAAATGAAATATTCTTCCCATTTTGGCCGATATCATTTTATTGTTGATTGATCAAACACAGCCATGGAAATTGTGTGAGGAAAATTGAAAAGAAATAATCAATTAGATGCCAATTCTCATATTGTATCCCAAGCGTGAATATTATTATTAGCAAGACAAAACATATTTCCTTTAAGAATAAAAAATAATTAATTGCCTTTCCTTTCTACAATTGGTTAATTACCTTGCCTTGATATATTTTTGATCTATTTGATTTTCTGCGTGATATTTTTAAAGCAAGGTAAAACAAAATCTCCAATTTCTTAATAAAGCAAGATGCGCAATTGATTTAAACGGATCAATTAAAAATATCATTACAATGATTCTATATCAACCGATATCAATTCCTTTATTTTATTTACTATAAATAAATATTTCCCATTTTGTTTTATATCAATTTGTTTAAATAAACGTTACATTTAATTTATTCTATTTTTGGAGTAGCACTGTCAAATTTGCCATCTTATGGCTTGATGATGTTGTAATTGATTTACAATGGACATACGCATTGTGTTTTAAGATGCTCGAATTTAATATATTTTAAGAAATTGTAACACACTTTTTTAATAAGCGTTTAATAAATACAATTGTCAAGCCAAACTGCTGATTTTTTATTAAAGCGAAAGTTGAAGTATCTGTTGTCAAGGCAAACTGCTGATTTCTTTCTATTCTAAATCCGAACTGGATGGACAAGAAGAATCTCATCAATTTAAGGTCTACCATTGATTTTATTAAATTGTACCCGGTTATTAATAACTTTTTAAAACTATTAATATGGCAATTTATTTTGCTCGAGTAGCTTATATATATCTTTGTTGCTCCATTCATTCAATAAATTTATTTCTCTCATATCACACTCATGCATGTATTCAACGTATAAAATTATCTTAAATTTCTAATTAAATTAATTAATTATTAAATTTTATAAAGCAGATATTCATCTCGAGTATGATCATTGTTCGTTACAACAGTCGAGTAAAAACAATTCAAGAATCTTATCATGTTGTATTATTATTATTATTATTATTATTTTGGTTTGAGATGACATACTTTTATGTGAAAACTTTTTATTGATAAACATATTTATTTTATTTGTTTAAACTATTGAGTAATGCTACTACTTTTAGTAACGATCAAGATAATGTTGATCTTAAATATAAAAAAATGAACAATATATCTATGTTAAATAATAATTTCAACTTCACATATGACATATTAGAGTCCGCTCACACATTGGGTGGGCTCTGCTGCTAGTAATAATAACGGGGGTGATAAGGATCATCCCCGATATTCCTCATCCCCATCATCCCCCACGCGTTTTCTCTATTTTTGGCTCTACGTGTTTTCTATTTCTGGAAATTGCTCTGTTTCCCTCCCTGCCGTGTACGCTCGTCCCAGCCCTCCCACGTACGCTCCCCTGCAGCGTACGCTCGCCCCCCTCCCACCCTCCCGCGTACGCTCCCCAACCTCCACCCTTCCGCGTACGCCCCCCCTCCCCCCCACCCTCTGATAATATCATACTCTCACACACACAATATATATTGATTATAAATGTTGAGGTTAAATATTTAACTGTTGAAGTTAATATATATAACTGTTGAAGTTAATATATATGTCAACTTCAACAATTTAAATATGCTCACTTTCAATATTACCTTCAACATTTAAATATGTCAAGTTCAACAATTATATATATTAACTTCAACAGTTACATATATAACATATTACTTGCATATACTCGGAAGAAAGACAGAGTGTTGTTCCAGCAGTTATAACTTCAATATATAACTTCAGCAGTTACACATATTAACTTCAATAGTTATATATATTAACTTCAACAGTTATATATATTAACTTCAACAGTTACATATATAACATATTACTTACATATATAACTTCAATAACTTCAATATATAACTTCAGCAGTTACACATATTAACTTCAACAATTATATATATTAACTTCAACAGTTATATATATTAACTTCAACAGTTACATATATAACATATTACTTGCATATATAACTTCAATAACTACATATATAACTTCAGCAGTTACACATATTAACTTCAACAGTTATATATATTAACTTCAACAGTTATATATATTAACTTCAACAGTTACATATATAACATATTACTTACATATCTAACTTCAATAACTACATATATAACTTCAGCAGTTACACATATTAACTTCAACAGTTATATATATTAATTTCAACAGTTATATATATTAACTTCAATAGTTACATATACAACATATTAACTTTAACAATTACATATATAACTTCAACAGTACATATATTAACTTAAACAATTACGATATTGTCTTCAACATTTAAATATATTAACTTCAACAGTTATGAAGTGTTGAAGGAGGAAGAGAAGAAGGGTGGGGGGGACGATGTACATGGGAGGGAGGAGGGGGAGGGGGGACCGCGTATGTGGGAGAGAGGAGGGGGGAGAGGGGAGGGGGGACTGCGTAAGTGGGAGGGAGGACAGGGCAGGGGAGGGAGAACGCGTACAGAGGAGGGGGAGGTGATAGAGTGTACGCGTGGGGAGAGAGGGATTTGTTACGTACGCGTGAGGATGACGAGAATGATAGTATCTTAGAGATGGTCCTAAGCAATTCCGGTAATAATAATAATTGACGGGAGAAGGAAAATTAGTAGACTGAATTATTTGGATAATTTATTGGTGCCGCTATTGATTATCTGGATCTTTTTAAACTAAAATATTTTTCACATGAACTATCGTCATGTAAAAGAAAAGTATTTCATCATTTTCTTTTAATCGTCAAAAAGGAAAATCTACGTTGACGTTGTTATTCTGTCTTAACTCTTAAAATATAAAAATCCTTTATAACAAGATGTATAGAACCACCTGAGCAGGTTTCCTTAATTCCTGAATTTCCTGAGCTGGTGTTTTTATACCCAGTTCCATCTTATCTATATCTATATTTATATCTATATCTATACTATTTATAAAGCACCCATATAAAAGGGGTAAACTTGTCATATAAAAAAAGTAAACTTGTCAGATAAAAGGGTGTAAACAATTCTTATATCAATTATGGACCATTAATTTGTGTAATTTGATTTGATCAGTGATATAGATCAATGTTAGACTTTTCTTAAAAAAATTAAGTTACTAACAAATTAGTTATTTATTTAAAAGGAAAGACTAAATTATTAATTTGACCATACCTTTATTGCCTAATATGTAATATTTTATATATAAAAAAAATAATATCAATATTTTATTTTTTTATTTGCTCAGGACATTTTTTTGCTAGTAGAAATTTTAGAAAAAGGAAGACCAGCTCAGGTGCTTATAAGAGTCATTTTAGAAGGCGCTTTTTCTCGATGATATGCTAATTAGTTTTTCACTTTTCTTTTTGTTTCTTGACAGCTTGTGTCAAGCTTTCTCGAAAGAATATCACTACGGGAAAAAGGACCTTCTGTAACGGTTATTGAAATAACCGTTACAGAATAGTGAGGCATTAGGCGGAAAAATTGGCGCCACAAATCTGTAACGGTTATTATGAAACAACCGTAATAACATTTCCGTCATGGTCAGGGAAAAAATGCATCAACCTTCTGTAACGGTTGTTGGATAATAACCGTTACAGATTTCTTATATTCTGTAACGGTTATTATCCAACAACCGTTACATAGAGACAAATAATTTTGTTTTTATTTTTTTAGTGATTCTGTAACGGTTATTTCCTAATAACCGTTACAGAATGGTTATGTATAAATAAAATATCATCCTCACTCATCTAACTCTCAGTCGCGCGCACTTTTCAACGGATTCAAACGGATCAGAAGTTCAAAGTATATTTTCATGAACTCCTCTTTATTTAAATTATTTTGCATTTCGTTAATAATTTGCATATATATAGGCATGAATTTCGTGTTGTCATATAGTAAACGTCATTAAGTAGTAGCTAGCAATAATACACAGATCAGGTGAGAAAAGGAAGAGAGTGAAGGCAAAGTAAAGAAGAATGCTCTTTGTTGATATTCCAAGAAGAAAATTTAAGGATTACAGCAATAAAGCATACAGAGCTAAACAAAAAATTTAAGGATTAGAGAAGAAGCACTTAGAACTGCTGTACATTAAAGGAGGCATTAATAGCATTAAAGAACCAAGGCAGAAAACTTGAAGAGGCAATAGCTAAAAAGGGATCACCAGTAGCACAATGTACTGGGAAGGAAACACCAGAAGCTGATCCAGTAGGAGGAGCAACAGAAGCTGATTCAGTAGAAGTTGAATCGGTGTCAGTCGATGGTGGTGGAGGAGGCGGAGGAGGCACCCAAGGCCTGCCGGGGCCTACAAAAGGTGGTTCAGTGGGCCCTCCAACTTGTTCAAAACCTTCAATATGTACCCTAGCTCTTGCAGCTCGAGGGTCTGCAGAGATAACCAAATGATGAGGGATCTCTGAGGGATGAGCTCCTTTAATTAAGCAAACACAAATGAAGGAAGATCCCATCAGAGAAGTGAGGAGCAGTGAAAATTGGATAACCAAACCCAGACACCAGCATGTTAATGGCACTTCTTTTCCAGAGATGAAGAGGGGGACCAGTAATTCTGATTCTGGTACGATAAAGAGGAGGTTCATAAACTGTACCAGCACGCTCAGTCCACCTTGTTAGGACCAATCTAACATTCTGCAGGTAAATGACACCTAAGCTGCAAATTTCATTCCTGACCCCTTGATTTGGGCAAACCAGAAGAAAATCTCCAGAGGTTGGGTGCACTGGAGAGAGACCATACTGGTGAACTGCAAAACCAAACTGACGTGCAAGTCTGAATCCCAAGCGGTGCTCAAGATCAGGCGGAAGTAATCCTTCTGCTTGGAATGTAACAATCGCCGCTCTGTGCAGAACTTCATTTTCAGGGTCAAGATCTTGTAAAGGAGAGTAAAACACATTTAAATGATCAGGTCTGAGATCTTCAAACTCAGCAGCACTGTTCATAGGCACAAATTGCCAATCATGAAGGTTTGCCATATCTGAAGAAAGAACTAAAAAGGAGGAGAAGTGGAAGAGGCAGCAAGAGGGGATTGAGTATTAATAGATGGGGGAGGGAGAGGAGAAGGCAAAGAGATTAAAGGAAGAATTGAAGAAGTTCTCTGACAATTATGACCAAATTTAAGACAAACCAAGCACCTCTTCGGAAGACTACAACTTGATTCAGGTGTTCTGATATTGAGATTCTGATATTGATGATTCAGGTACGTTCTGACCAAATTTAAGACAAACCAAGCACTTCTATCTAAGCTATTAATGATATTGAGATTCTGATATTGTACGATTCTGATATTGAGATTCTGATTTGATGATACTTGTGAGGCAAACTAAATACTTTGTTTATTGTTTGTGTGATATGCATGATTATATATATGTTTGATATATGTGTGATATGCTGCATGTGTTTAATGTAAATTGGGTACCAATCTGGTACCAATTCGGCTAGCAAATTGGGCTAGCCAATCAAAAAAACGAAACAAAAAAAAGGACCTTCTGTAACGGTTATTAAGAAATAACCGTTACAGAATATTATAATTTCATTTTTTTATTATAAACATTATCTGTAACGGTTATTACCTAATAACCGTTACAGAAGATTGGCTTCTGTAACGGTTATTATCTAATAACCGTTATATGTTCTCCAAATGGTTCCATCCACAGAACATGTGTAACGGTTATTCTCTAATAACCGTTACAGAAGCCAATCTTCTGTAATAAGTCTTCTGTAATGGTTATTTATAAATAACCGTTACAGAAAGGTTATGTATTTAGGGTAAGTCTTCCCTGCCGCATTCTTTCTCTCTTCATTTATTGCTATATCCAAAGAAATATCTCTCTTATCCCTTCTGTTTCACTCCAAAAAATAGTAAAAATTTTGTAAAAATTCTGAAAAAAAGAGAACAAGAAGGAGAGCAGATTTGAGGTAAAAAAACAAAAAATTTGAATCGTATTTTTTCATATTTTTTCCTTATTTATTTCGGTTTTTTCATGAGAACGAGAGCAGATTCAACGGATCGATCGAAAGAACGAGAAGGAGAGCAGATTCAACGGATCGATCGAAAGAACGACAAGGAGAAGGAGAACAGATTCAACGGATCGATCGATCGAAAGTCATGCTTCGACTGGATAATTTTATATTTCTTCGGTACTTTCATAAACTCCTCTTTTTTCATATATATGCGATTTTTGTTAACTGCTTTTTTTCCTTTTGCTTTTAAGTTGTAATTGACAAATAATTGAGCTAAATAATTGAGCTAAATTACGGTTGACAAACAATGCAATTTACATAGGCTGACAAACAATGCTATGGTCAATAGTGTCTGCCAATTGCATACCAGAGGTGTACATGAAGGAATTTTGTGTGTTAAGTTTTGAATTTCTCCTTGCATATGTACTATTGACCTCTGGTATGCGTATGAACCAAATTACAAAAAAAAAAAAAAATTGCCTGTTGGCCACAAATGTCAAATGTCAATAGAAACCTTTCTACTCAAGATAAAATTTATATTGTTTCAAGCTTGATTCTATATATAAACATCACAAACATACATCTAAACATCACACAATTCTTGCCATTAACAGTACAACAAACATACTAGAGCTTGTAGAATTTAAAATAAATAAATAACTGAGAAGTAAAAAAAAAGGGCAGCATCTAGGTAGAGGATGTGTCATCAGTGGAGCCATTGCTCTTCTTTGCTGCTTCCTGCTTCTTTGCCAAATCCATGAAGGTTTTTTCCATGTCTGTTTTCAAGTCAGTGCAATTATTGAAAAAGTTAAATGTATATTTATGTAGAGCTATTCTCTAAACTAGGATTTATGTAGAGCTATTCTCTAAACTAGGATTTATGTATTCTCTAAACTAAAGAAGTTATTTAGGGCTTTTGAACATATTGTCTAGAAAGAAGCTATTCTCTAAGCTATTTAGGACTTCTGCACATATTGTTACTAGAAAGAAATGTAGAGTTACCTTCTGTGGAGAATGACATATTGCTGGGCTCCTCTGAGGGTGTCTTCATGAGTTCATCGACTGATTGGTCCTCAGTAGGGGTTGTATTGTCACTCTCTGTGTCAGTTTTTTCATCCTCAGTATCAGTCTCCTGAGAGCTTAGGTTGAACCCAGGGGGTACACTGGGCCCACTGGTGTGCCCTGGGCCCTCATGTTGAGCTCTGTGGCTCTCTTTCCTAGCCTGTTTCATCTCCTTCCTGAACTGTGCCTCAAGATCTTCTTGTACTCCTTTTCCTTTAGAACTAGAGCTTATAGGTTTGATTACCCTGGTGTCTCCAATGAGAACTCCTGTCTCCTTAGTTCTGCTTCCTCCCTTGGTTTGTGATCTAGTAATCATTGAGGAGATGACTTCATCTATCTTCCTTTTTTTTGCTTGAGTATTATTGGGGGTTGTGGTTTTTGCAGCCTTTTTCTTTGCTTTTCTCTTGCTCTGTCGCATGGTTGTAGTACTGCCAGAATCAACCCTAACAGGTGGATTGATACTTTGCAGTCTTGCCTCATCAGCAGGGGACCATTCAATCCTAGGCAAAGCTTTGATGTATTCATGACATGGGTTTCTGATTTGTGGTTCCTCAACTACGTACTGAACCCGAAGTAGGTCAATTTTTTCATTTCTTCTGTGTAATTCAAATGCACGAGAGGCTGGTATTCTATCCCTATGTTCAACCAATACTTCAACTCTAGCAAATCTGGCATCTATACCCATGTATGTTGGTGCATCAGCATGTAAAACTGTACCAAAAGGGAAAAAGATGTTTGCTCCATACCATGAGCACCATCCAAATGGAAGATCAGCAATTCTTACCCATAGCCTCACACTGTCTGCTCTGGGGTCTAGTTCCCTTGGAGGATCAATGAGGATGGGAAATGGCCGCCTCATGTTGTTTCCATATGTGATTTCAATAGTGCCTTTTATAAACATCTCATCGCGTCATTGCTCAGAGGGGCCGATGATGAGAAATCGGTTTTCTAGGAGTGTTGTCACTCTGTGTTGTCCTGCAGGGAGGCGTCTTCTCATCTCTATCATGACATCAAGCAAAGTTACACCTTCCATGGTTTGGATGACAATGGATTTAGTGATCTCTGCACTGGCCGGAGCAGTGATGTCGTCTTCATCAACTCTGATGGGATCAAGGTTTTCCATGGTTGGTTTTTGAGTAGAGAGATAGGAGGGAGAAGTGAGAAATTAGTTTGAAACTGAAAAGGCGTGGGGTTCTACAGTTTGGTCATTTATATTACAAATGAGTTTGAAACTGAAAATATGAAGAGTTGCGTGCTTTAATTTTGAATTGTTAATCATATGAAGAGTTGCGTGCTTTAATGAGTGTTCAGATAAGAATCTCTTGGAGTACTGGATTGTAACAGTATGCTGCATGTGTTATCTAATGTAAATTGGGTACCAATTTGGTACCAATTCGGCTAGCAAATTGGGCTAGCCAATCAAAAAAACGAAACAAAAAAAAGGACCTTCTGTAACGGTTATTAAGGAATAACCGTTACAGAATATTATAATTTCAATTTTTTTTTATTATAAACATTATCTGTAACGGTTATTCTCTAATAACCGTTACAGAAGATTGGTTTCTGTAACGGTTATTATCTAATAACCGTTATATGTTCTCCAAATGGTTCCATCCACAGAACATGTGTAACGGTTATTCTCTAATAACCGTTACAGAAGCCAATCTTCTGTAACGGTTATTAGAGAATAACCGTTACACATGTTCTCCAAAAAGCTGTACCAGATTTCCCTTGCATAATACTATAACGGTTATTAGATAATAACCGTTACAGAAGAGGGGCTACTGTAACGGTTATTTTCTAATAACCGTTATAGATCTGTAACGGTTATTAGACATTCTGTAACGGGGGCTACAGTAACGTTTCGTGTACCGTTACAGATACCTTTTATTAACCGTTACAGAAGCCAAAATTTCGCGTAGTTTAATAAAATATATTTCTTTCCTATTTTTAACAAAATGTACATGACAATGACATTGCTAAAAGAAGCCGCATGCATGCGTAATGTACTTATCCGGAGATTGCTGAATACATTTTTATTTATCCCACAACATGATTCAATTTAAGCGAATCTCCATTTATAAATGTTGCTTGACGCCGGCTAATTGCCTTTCAAGGAAACTTGGAGGCATGGAGTGGAAGTCAATTACACTTTGCAATAAAATAATCTAAACCACAATGATAATGTTGATGGTGCATGATATGTGCACCTAGCTATATTTTCTTCCCCCCCCCCCCCCTATTAACGCCATCTCTCTCAAATTATTTTATTTTGATTTCATTTTGTTTATCCCTATTCTCTGGCTTAGAACTGAGTAATTTGTTCCAACTAATTTGGGTTTGCTATGCGTACATAAAGTAAATTGGAAAAGTTGGAAGTATTATGCCCATGATGAAAGAAACTAGTGTTGAAAAAAACGAAATAAATTTAAAAAATACCAAACTAAAATAAAAAGAACAAGTCCCCACATTGGCGGGATATTTCCTTCTTTTTTTTTTTAAATAGCACCATCTCTCTCAAGTTCTTTGATTTTTTATTTTATTATTTATTTTACCATTATCCGTTTCTTGGAACTTAGTAATTTACTTGATGAATTTGGTTTGATATGTGTATATAATCCAAATTGGAAAGTCGAAGTATTTTTCCCGTGAGAGAACTGGGAGATCAAAATCGAAATAAATTTCAGAATATCCAAAACTAAATAAAATAAACTAAACAGAAGTATTACAATTATTTACAACTTTACAAGAAGGTCGGGCAGCAAAGAAATATTCCTGTTTTAGTATACTATTATGTGATTTTTGCGCCGGTCATTAATAAAAGGTAAGCTCTTTATGCCTGTGGGGATTGCTGGGGTTCAATCGAAAATTCTAATTATCAACATACTAATAGCTATGCTTATGCAATAATTGATTAGATGTCTAATTTGCTTTAGGCCCCTAAAACTATATATTGCCTTTGAGATAATAAAGCACCAGTACTTTTTCATTACTCATTGATACGTCTGTACAAACACAACTATTAAAGGCATCTATATGTTTTCTGACATACATATACAATTTGTAAAATAAAATCTAATTGCACAAATGGTCTTACAAAATTATTGGAGGACACCACAAGAATAATCTGGATATTTCTCTTCTTTACAGAATTATATATGGCCATCAATTTGGCAAAACAGGGAGCTGCGTGCAATTAATTATTAGATATTTAGATATAACTAACGAATTGATTAGTGACCTCATCTTTTGAAAACTTACTCATAGTCCCAGAAAAAAGCTGTGTTGAAATTAAGTGTTTCAGAGACGACCATGTAGAGCAACTCCAGTCGCCTATCCTCACAACAAGAGGCAATATATTGCTGACACTCGAATTGTTGTCGCCATTTCGACGGCAGTTTATATGATCCAATTCACGACTTCGAGATATAAACATCTTCAAATTGTGTAGTGTTCAAGTTAAACTCATAAGAGAAATTAGTTTGGCTGAAAGAGCCATGTTTGGAAAAGGGTTAGTGCAGGAAGCATGACTTACCAGTTTTACTACTGTTTCATTTTGTTCATGACATGTAAGTTTAAGTTACTAGGCATAATTCAAATGTCACTGCTAAAAATCATTCAGTGTTCCCTTTAAAAAAAAATAAATAAATACATTCAGTGTTCTGTAGTATACATGGAGAGAGAAGGAAAATACTATAAAATATAATAATTATTTGTGTTGGTGGTTCCGTGGTTGCATTAAGGTGGAAGGTCAAATTGGGCCGGGATTGCCATACGGAAATTTATTTTAAGCGATTAATTCTATATTTCTTTTCTTTAAACCTCTTTCTGAAATACATAGATAATTGGAGTAATGAGTGTCCAAATCAAATTATTGTAATTCTTTAGGAGCTCTTCACCATTTAAATTCATTGGTGATCAATCAAAGCGTATGAGAAGACATAATTTTAGATTGGACCAAGCTTTCTTACACCCAAAAAGGATGCACGTCAAATTAAACAGATAATCCTGTAACAGATTCCTAACTTTTAGTGATTCATTCATTAATTCGTTTTCTCGGAACAATATCATGGTGACACTTTTTAAGCATTTAATCTGCATTGTTATGGCTCATTTTATAGCAGTACAATGTAATCAATCGCCTCATTTTATAGCAGCACAATCGGGGGTGGAGCCAGAATTTCGACTTAGGGTGCCAAAATTTTTTACTTAAGCATACTATAGTTTGAAAGTTTAAAAATCTAAAAAAATTGACAAAAAAAAATAATATTGCATTATTTTATAGTAGTAATTTTCTTAACATGAATTATATCAAATAAATAAAGAAATTTTTTCTTCCAAAAATAATAAGCAAAATTTTCATATTTGAGCAATGTTTTGTTTGTAATTTTTTGTCTTCTAAATTTGCTCTTAAAGAAAATTTATAATTAAACTAGTTTGAATAAATAATAAACTTAATTAGATTGTATTTGAACTCTTTATTAGGATGCAATATGTTATATATTAATAAAATTTAGTATATAATACAAAACCTCTCCATAGTGTTTTAAAATCTTAGGGGTGCCAAGCCCCATTGACACCCCTAATGACTCCGCCCATGATAATATAAGGTTAAGGAACAAACCTCCAAGGAGAGCTATTTTCAAGTTGGGAGCATTTTGAATCAAACAAAAGGGCAGCTGCAATCTCACCTTCGTCGAAACCATTGAAGTGATGATATTGCACTACAATCAAATTATATTATATGACACTATTAGTACGATATCAAAACACAAAGAACTTTAAGTTCGAACGATGCTATCGTGTTTACCATTTAGTCCTCAATTTTGTGGAAGGCAAAATTGGATATAATTATTTAATCCTCAATTTATTTAAGGTTTCGTTTGGATTGTTTAGGAAGAAGCTATTTTTTTTATTCCTAAACAATATAAACGGAAAATATTGAAAATTGTGTAACTTTGTGAAAAATTTAGATTATTTATAATAAATTTACGTTTAAAAATAAGTTATTCCATTTATTCCCATACGATCAAAACAACTAAGGATCTGACCTCACCCACGAGGGTGTGGCTCCCCAATCCCCCAATCCCCCAAGCCCCCTCCCTGGGCCCACCAAGCCTCGACCCCACACCCCACCTACCCAGGCCGATGCCACCTAAGGCCCCGACCCCAAACACCCCCCCCCCCCCCCTAGCTAAGGCCTCCTTACCCCTTAGGCCCTCTTACTGGGCTAGGGCCGAAGGCAGCCCCGATGTTCGTATTAGATGGAACCGAAATTTTAAAAAATAATACTAAATTAATATAATATATTAAAAATAATATCAATATAATAATTTTTTTTAAATAGTATCACGAGATCGGAATCCGGGATTTCGAACGCAAGATCGGATTTCTGGATTCCGATCTTAGCTTTTTAATTTTTTTTATATATTATTTATTTATTTATTTAATTTATTAATTAGTTAAATAATTAGAAAAATAGATAATATATTGTAAAAATATTGAAAAAATATGAAAAAAATCAGGAATAATTAAACTAAATTTTATATGTAATTTAGTATTTTTTGGGAAATTTTTTTTTCCTTTTATTAGTTTATTAATTAGTTAATTAATTAGAAAAATAGATAATATATTCTAAAAATATTGAAAAAATATAAAAAAATCAGGAATAATCAAACAAAATTTTATATGTAATTTAGTATTTTTTTGGAAAATTAAATTTATTTTCCTTTTAATTAATTTATTTAATTAAATATAAATTTAATTAATTTATTTAATTAAAAAATGAATAATTAAGTATAAATTTTTAATTAATTTAAACAACGATTTGATATGCGTCCCGGATGTCGTCCTCTGTATATATATTATTTTTATATTATATATTAAACAATCATATCGAATCTCATGATCAAGGAATCACACGAGATTGATATTTTACTGAGACGGAGAAGAAAGACTAAATTCACTTGATTTACTGCATTTCTCCTTTTAATGATTAATTTATAATTTTAAAAACATTTTTAGTAATTTAGAGTGGTTTTTAGGTTTGCAAACTTTCAAAGTGGATTTTGGAGGTCCAGAGAGCGTTTTTTGGCTTCGAAAATGGTCGTTACGGGGTTTCAGCCCAGTAACATGTAAAGATCTCGTCGCCAGCTTTCTGGATTGTGCTCGATCGCCCCAAACGGACCTTCCTATCAAAAGTTAAGCGTGTTTAAAGTTTTAATGTTCAAATTATGTCTTTGTATCCCTGCAAATGCAGAAATGATTAATAAAACTTTGAACATTCTGAAAGGATTATGCCTTTGTATCCCTGCAAATTCTTAAAATTTATAATCCTTTCTAAATGGTACAATTCATTTAATTAAATAAGTTATAAAAATTTATATTTTAATTGAATAAATAAATTAAAATGAAAACAAATTTAATTTCCCCAAAAAATACTAAATTACATATAAAATTTAATTTAATTATTCATGATTTTTTTCATATTTTTTCAATATTTTTACAATATATTATCTATTTTTCTAATTATTTAACTAATTAATAAAATAAATAAATAAATAAATATATATATAAAAAAATTAAAAATCTAAGATCGGAATCCAGGAATCCGATCTTACGTTCGGAATCTGAGATTCCGACGTGATACTATTTAAAAAAATATTATTATATTGATATTATTTTTTATATATTATATTAATTTAATACTATTTTAAAATTTTTCGGTAGATGGAACCCATTTAAATCAAATAACCCAATGGTCTCGGCCCAAGGCCCATTAGGCTATTACAACGAAACTAAGTTGAACCTTTGCATCGATTAATTAAATTTAAAGGCTAAATATTTTGTTCTTATTTTGACTCATTGACTTTTGAAGATGCGGTGGTTGGATTTGGATTTGACGGTCAAATTTTTTAAACTTAGGTTTGAGTTTCAGCGAGTTAGTTGAGATTTGAGATCACAAACAACTGCAAGGAAGCTGAAACGAAAAAGTAAACATCTTTTTTCTTTTTGTTTGAAAATGTACAAGTAATCACCTTGCTTTATATATGCAACAAAACAACATTTAGTTAAGCAGTTTTTGTCGACAAAGCTTTTTGTTAAATATTCTTTCAGGCTCCATAAAGAAAACACAATGTGCATGAGAATTTGGTGAAAAATTGTCAATACATCCGTACAACTGTCTTATTTTAACTTTAAAGAAAAAAAAAAGCTCCTTCATTACGGCGCAAAATAACGTTATTAAGGTGCTGCTGATTGCTTTTCATTTTTAAATTACAATTGGAAAAGTGCGTCTTTCTTGGACGTCTACGGTGGTTACAATTAGGTACTTATAATGTAGTTGAGTATACGAGCAATATTATATTTTTGGGGATCAAAAGAAAAGAAAAAAAAAGGATAATTATATGGACTTTGCCTGATATAGATTTAAGTTATCTGGAGGAATCAACGTCACTGTCAAACAGTATTTAATTCAATTTTTTATTTAATCATGTACGTAGACGAAACACATATAGTCCTTTGCATGTAGCAGTAATGTCGTCCTGCCAACAAATACGACCTATAAAAAAAGTTTCATAATGTTTTAGCCATACCATGTTATTTATACTTTAAGATAATTTAATTTTTATTTCTCTCTCCTCTTTGTATTGTTAAGATGTTCATGTCAGGTTTCTTTCTTCAGATTTGAAATATGACATAAGCAAGATATATATATCTAAGATGCAATATAATTCTTAAACCAACTCAATTATAATTTGTACTTTTGTGAAAATAATGCGCAATCTTTTTTCTTTAATAATCATAGATGTCTTAGTATTTCGAAAAAGTATTATTTAAAGTTTTGTTGGATTCAAGAATTTCTATAGAAGTTATCTTATTTGATATTTTTTATAATATATTCAGTCTCGTGGAACAAACTTTGTATATATAATACACACTAGGAAGAAACCAACGGTAACAGTGATAGTTAAACCTTTATTAAAAAAAATAATTAATTAAAAGACAAGAGTATAACATAATTAAAGATCATTAGTACGAAACTAGATACTGAGAATATCGCTTCAATTTCTTTAGCTTTTGGAAGGCAAGCTTCAGTTTTGCGAAGTCCCAATGACTACTAATATCAAGTGCTATATTTGAAATCCTGATCATTAAACATTATAATTATGTGACTATTAATTAGGATGACATTAAATCAATCTAAAATGTTTAAAAGAAAATCATACATATGACGGTTGGAGAAATATATACCCTCACTTTAAGCTTATCTTCAGTTTTTAAATAACGTTTGACGATGCATTAAAAGTACTTGATAACAGAAAAAGTATGTGTTATAATTATAAAACTAAATTTAATATTAATTGCAACTAATAACAATCTCAAAATTTTCAATTAAATACCGTGAATATATTTTATAACGTTTTACTTGTTGCATTGGCGAGAATTATGTATTATTTTCACAGCAGCAATTTTACTAGAAGCTAGTTGGTTTTACTTGGGCACGTCATCTTGTGATTCCCTGCTTTCGTCCCCTTTTAAAGTTGTACCCCTTTTGAACTTTAAACTTTCCCATTCATATACAGTTTTCCTGTTTCTAGACCGTGTTGAACTGTTGCTATTTGAGGAGTAAATTGTGCAGTAGTCTAAGGAGGATTAAATAGTTAATCAACTTTATTCCTCTAATTTTATATCATGTGTTGGTATGTAAAAATGGAGTAAATATAGAGTAAGAGTAACTAAATAATGATAACAATCTCTTGATCCATGTGACTATGTGGAGTAACTTTATTCTACCAAATGGTAGAATAATTTACTTCTTTCTACTCCACACTACTCCATCAAATTTAAATTATGTTTGGAGTAAAAGTGAATTAAATAACTTACTCTACCTTTAATCCTCTACCAAACAAGTCTTAATTGCATAACCAACTCCTTCCAGCAGTTTAACACATTATATGGAGTTCACAGAATCACATTGAAGCACATTATATATAATTTTTTAATTCATAAAAAATTCCCAAAAGCCATCATTTTGACTGATGTATTATTTCAACTATCAATAATATGCCAACGCAGGATCCGTTTGTGTATTTAAATTTAATATTTAAACACAGATAACTGCAGGATTCCTGCTTCTTTGATAACAGCCTCCATATAATATTGGCGTGACCGAGCAACTCTGAGATGTTCATGAAATAAATAAAAATAGGTATGAGAGAGACAGGCAGACAATCAAATTGAATTGCAAACCAGAAGATAATTTTCTTATGATACAATTTAAATAAATGGATCGTGCTAATTTCATGCATTATGTTACATTCTGCAGTGTTGTACCTAAGGGTCTAAAGGACCCAACTGACTGACATGTGGACCCAGTAACTGGTCACCACTGTTCACTTTCCGATCCATACTACAGAGCTCAGGAGACTTTACAGGTAATAATTTTGGGAGATCTGTAATTCCCTCGATTCTACTGTTACCGACTAAACATGTTGTTTCACCTCTCCCATGCCAAACGCCACATTGTACATTGTTCATTTCTAGTGTTCTTGATTCCTGGTCAGTTCAATAACATATGTTAAATTCATTTCCAAACATATGAAAATTACAACAGAAGTTCAACATATCCAAAAGTGTGATTATGTACCTGGGATAATGTGCAACAAGGAAGCACAAGATGGCTGGCACAATCATCTATCCAGCTATTATTTCCCTACAATCAAGGAATTATCTGTTTAGAAGTGTGATAAATCATTTGTCGGAGCTTTGAATAGATTAAAAGAACAGAAATCCTATAAATTCAACTGGTACAGGTTTGGCAACTTCGAAGCCAAAAAAGTGAATTAACTGAGAGCTTGGAACAAAACTTACTCTGATGTTGAATTGTCGTCTGATCCTGGTACGAAAATAACCCAAGTAAACTCCAACCAAAAGAGCCGAACCAACTCCAAAGTATACATACGCATTATTTTTTGTGAGAAAGAATGCTACTAGGCTTATTAATGCCAAGAGTCTCAATATCAAATAAATAGCTCCCTAATTACAAAGAAAAAGTTAATTAATAAAAGAGATAGTGAAATAAAGCTCTAATTAATAAGTAATTGAGAAGAATACCAATTGTTACTGCAAAAATTTGTTGGAGACTTTAAAAAAAATGGTCACTATACAAGTCATATAACACAATGATTGGTGAATATAAATTTCATGATTTTTCTTTGAAATTTCTGGTTATTTGTAAAGACATAAATAGCTTGAAGAATAGTATTATGAGAAACATCACTTCCTGGGAGAATGTCATACAGTAATAAGCAATAATGACAATTGATAAGCACATGATCTAGCAAATAAAAGTCAAATGGTTAAACATTATTGCACTTTTCTAATATCATGTTAATTTTATATTACCTATCCACATGGCATATGGATGACTATGATGAAAATGAGGTTTGAAATATAACCTATTTATTATATCTTCTTATTATATTATTGAGATGATCACCTGAAGAAAGCAAGAACCTAAATTAGCCCTTTGCATGTTCTTCCCAAAGCTATAACATGGACAACTGCAGTAACATAAACCAACAGAACAAAAAAAAATTAATTCTAAATAGAAAAGCAGAGCTGGAATTGACAACATGACCAAATGTAGTAAGCTCAGTGTTCTGTTTTGCATATGCTTAGCGCTTCTAAATTTTTTCCTACGAAACAGGTAACTGCGAAGCACCTGTTTTGGTACCATGATCAAAAGGTTAAGTTTTCAGCAAATTTGGTAAACTCAATTCTCATTTTTGTGCATTTGTAAAGGCCTTCTATCCAACTTTTGATACCTCCCATATTTATCCATAATTTGCAACTTTATAATCGTGCAATTAAGTTTCTATCTAGATTTTGGTACTTTTCAGTAATTAGACAAGAATAGAAGGAGCAACATGAAACTAAAATGGAAAAGTAACAAAGAAACAACCGGATTTTAATCTAAACATAGAATTCAAATTTGTATCACACAAACACGCTGCCAACGGTCCCATGTAATAACTTCCAAACGAACAAAAACAAAACATACCAAATTTGAAGGGGGTAATATACAAAAAACCCAAAACGAAAAGCTTCCAGTGAAACCAAACAAAACATGAATGAGAAAGCTCGAAAATTCAAAAACAATACCAGGTGGCTTCCATGGCAATCCGACGGTCGTCAAGATAATCCGCAAGCAACTCTCCTTCCCACATGCGCTGCACGTGACCAAAGCCCCACCTCTCGTCGGGCTCCTCCGCCACCTTGGTCGGCGCCGCCGCCGCCACGGCCGCGCACAGCATGTCGAAATCAATCACCGCCACCGCCGCCTCTCCTTCTCTCTCCGCCATCTTCTCTTCTCTTCCCTTCTCTCTCCTTCTTGCGTTGCGTTTCTGGAGGAGAAGAGGCGTAACTAGTTAAATTGGTTCAATGCATGAACCAAGAAGCAGCGCGAATCCAATACTCTCAGATTATTTTATTTCTCTTTTTTTTATTTATTGCTCCCTCTTTGATTGATTTTGATTTGGTAAACCTTCCTCTTGCTAGTTATCTCCTGGCTTCGAATTCACTATTGCGAAATTCATGTTGCGTTCCATGTAGCAGGTTGATTTGAAACTGATGCTGACCCGTTTGTTGATGTTTTATAAAGAAGGAAGTTCAAGAGATCGAAATTTGATCGTAAGTGGATTGGGAAGAGAGCAAGTTGGGCTGGCGGGATGAGTGCACGAGAAACAAAGACAACGTGGAATGTCTACGACGGTTTTACGTTGATTAAGTGGGAACAGTTGGATGGCTTAATTTGAATAAGGTGCTGCGTGTGTTTATCTGTAAATTTATGCGGGTAAGTTTGGTTCAAATGCCGACAGCATAGCCGTTTGGATGATAAAGGACGGCTGTTGGCGCACTAATTGAATGGAATCTGCTGTTTGCGCTTGGTGTACAAAATTAGGACATCAACATTAGGGACCGATTTTTTTTATTTAAATAATTTAAATTCGTATTTTAATCTTTAGAAATTACTATTTAGAAATATTAGCGGTATTTAAAAATACAAGAAAGACATATTTTTGTTCGTAATATGTTCTAATTAGCAAAAAAAATAACAGTACTTATTAAAAGGAAAAAATCACTTCTACTAATGTATCTCAAAATAAGACAAACGGAACCAATTCTCATTAAAAGAAAACTAATTATGTTGCCATTCATGTTCTTGCCTTAATACAATATATACTCATC
This sequence comes from Rhynchospora pubera, assembly GCA_028095005.1. Taxonomy (NCBI): domain Eukaryota; kingdom Viridiplantae; phylum Streptophyta; class Magnoliopsida; order Poales; family Cyperaceae; genus Rhynchospora; species Rhynchospora pubera. The sequence continues at coordinate 81,093,393 of CM051462.1, read as the reverse complement.
CCACCTAAAAACAGGGACGGAGCCAAGTAGAGACAAACTCAGGCATTTACTTTAGCTTGTTCTTTAAAAATTAAAAATTAAAGTCCAATAATGTATTTTTGGCATTGTATTTGGACTAATTTTCTTTTACTTGTCTCTGAATTGGACATCTAATTTTTCTTCTTTTTCTTTTTGGTCTAATTTGTGTCCATCCTTAATTTTTTTTATATTAAAGTACGATATGAATATCAACATTTTTGCACCATATATCTCGTATGACCTTTCTAAATCAAGTGAGTTATATAAGGTATCTGATATACTTTATTCTCCTTAAACTATTGTTAATTCTCTATGCATATACTTTAAACAAATATATAATAAGATATATTTAATTTTTTCCGAAAACAATATAATAGAGTGCTCAAGCAAGGACAACTTAACATGAGAAAGGATATGAGCAATAGTAAAATTATCTAAAAAAATATATTAAATAAAATTTAGAAATTACATAATAGCATCTTCTGACATGATTCACATGAAGAGATAGGCTAAAATCAGCCACGACTGACGGATGAACTCGTCAGCTACGATTATATCTTAACTTTTGAGGTTCTAATAACTAATCTGAATCGTTCAATGTGTTCTCCATATTGAAATCTCATTGAAGGCCAAATTTTACATTTTTCTGATTTTATTTACTATTTTTTTGAGATTTTAAAAAATCATAGTTATTGAAGGGTCCAGAATTATTTAGATTAAGCATTTTATAAAATACCAAATAAATACTAAAAAATTTCAGAAAATATAAAATTTTGTCTCCAACGAGATTTTAATATGGAGAAGACATTGAAAGATTTGAATCGACTGTTAAAATCTTAAAAATTAAAATTTAATCAGAGCTGACGGTCTCATCCGTCAGTCGCGACTAATTTTAACCTGTCTCTTCACATGAACCCTTTATATTACATCTCCATGAATACTACCGGTGTATGTGAGAAGCATATGAGCTTGGTGTATGGAAATTGTTTTGGTAGGCGAGCCGCTGCGTCGACCACTCTTTTTCATTGGTGGGGACACAAAAATGTAAAAAATCGCTGACGTTGGCTGCTTAGAGATGAACCGTGCAATTACAGATTTACAGGGTGTTTAAAGTATAATTGTGAAAAATTATGACTGTACATTTTCAACAAATAATATTTCGAAGAACAGATTTTATTAATCGAATACAATTTTCAATTGGGAGAACTAATTAAATATTAATGAGTCGTATTGTTTCTTATAAGTTTCAAAGATTTGTGAATCTTTGATTCATCTTTTCCAGAAATATGTTTTTAAATAAGAACGAAACGCTATGTAAACAAACAATCTCCATTTCTTCATGTCCATAGATTATTGTTGTGGCTTGAAAGTTGAAACTATTACTGCTTTGGCCCCAAAAATCCAAACAAAGGAATTTAAAAAAATACAACAATGGATAGACGCATGAGAGGAATGTGGGTATATTTTTTTTTTAAAAAAAAAAAGAAGGGAGAAGTTAGATAAGGCTGTCAGCCCGTGACGCAAACATGATAACGGAAATGATGGGTTTGCCACTCTGTTTTTTTTTTTTTTAACAAATCGGAAGGAAAAAATAATATAAAATAATAATAATAAAAGTGAATGCCTTGATATTGTACAAAACTACAGTTGTATATCCATATTGCAGATATCATTCCTGATTCCACCGAGAGATATATTTTGTTTTGTATTTAAACAAGACAATTCACATTTATTTTAAGTAGATGATGATGATGATGATAGATGGCGCATTAGAGATGTCCTTTGCTGATGACTGGTTAATGTGTTCTATCCTGGATAACTTTGACTTGTTGACGTTATTTAATTTTTCGTGTCATTTGGCATTCTAGTGGTCCTTTTTAGTATAATTCATGGTTCTGGAATAAATAATAATAAATATTATTTACATTGCGTTGCTGAACTTGATGATATATATAATGATGATATCTTATTTTAATATGGAGTGGTAAGTGCAATCACTAAAAATGTCATCCAGCCATTACATTCCAAAAATAGAAAATATTGCTGATCTCTTTCTATTAATAACGGAAACACTCTCTTTTCTTTTTCCTATCCTTTACCTCTGCCATCCTCCCTTTTTTTTTTTTTTTTTTGATGAAATGCCCATGGGCTTAACTTCATTAAACGGAGATAAAAGTCCATACATTACAACGGGAAATTAAAACATAACTTGGCGCATGGCAGTGCAAAGCCGAAGATACAGGCCTCATCCAACCTACGACCTGATATCTGATCCTAACAATGAGCTAAAAGCACTGATAAAATAAAGCCGGAAACAAACAGTACAAATAAAAGGCGTAAAACAACAAAACACTTAAACTAGAAAGTAAAACGGCACCCGCTCAGACATCAATAAAGTGGGTACCATCCATCTCCACACTAACGCCAGCTACCAGTAGAGTCTGAGGATGCAGAGAGTCACCACAAGCAACACTAGAGGTCCTTCTCGCAAAGTTTGCCAGTAAATGAGCTGACTGGACTGCTTCTCTCCTTACATGTTTCACTTTGATTCTTCCTTTCCAATCTTCAATAAACCTGATGATTTGATGCACAACAGGGGCTGATCTCCAGGATGGTACGGAGCTGATCTCCCTATCATTTATCACAGAAACAAGAAGCAGGCAATCAGTGAGGATACAAACATGCTGGTCTTGTTGTGCTTGCATCTCCTGTACTATCCTTTGTAGACCTTCCAACACCGCAATTGATTCAGCATGGAAAGGATCTTGTGCCACATGAAAGTTACAGCCCCAAACTTGAACCTTTTTTTGATGGTACAGGAGATAAGCAGTACCAGCATTTCCATTTGATTGCCAGGAAGCGTCCACCATCAGATGCCAATCATTTTCCCTGATCTCATACCCCTGTGTCAGTATCTCAGTTACATTGTTCATGTGCATTTGTTTAGACTCCTCACCCCTCATCCACGCATCAACTGCTTTGAGAATTTTTCCTGGGTCAAACTGTTTTTGCTGCATGACAACCTCATTTCTTCCTTTCCACAATTCCCATAGCGTGTATGCATACATCTTAATTCCATTTTCGTCTAGGTGAGGCACTGTCTGTAGTATCGCCTGCACCATGTCAAGGGGCTGATCATGAGTCCGCAAGGCTAGAGGGCTACCAAACCAAACCAATCTCGATCCAGGACAGAAGAAAAAACAATGAGCCTCGTATTCATTTTCTTGATGGCACCTTTGACAAATAGGCGGGAAGGTAGCAATGCGTCTGTGCATATTGTTAGCTAGAGGCAGAGCTTGAGATAGTAACCTCCAGAGAAAGATTTTGACCTTCGGAGCTAGAAATTTCCATGTAGCAATAATCTGCCAGTGGGGGACTAGGACCGGTGTATTTAAATTCCTGCATCTATGATCTAATTCCTTATAACCCTCTTTAACCGAATACCTTCCAGCTTTTGATTTGCACCAGATCAGCCTATCTGGCAATTCACTGTGATCTATAGGGATTGTCACTTCATTCTGTATTGTAGCAGCCTTCTCGACCCCAAACAGTCTTTGCAATTCATCGATGTTCCATGATCTATCCCGGGTATCCACCAGCTGTTGCACTTTCTTCACTGTATCTCTTCTACTAACTTCTCTCTGTACCTCCCAACTCGAGAACCAAGGTTGAGACAGGGCATAAGCTTTGTTTCCATCCATAATCTCCCATTTGATATCTTGCTTAAAGAAGTCTCTCAATTTAACTACCTCTCTCCACAGGGAGCTACTCCCTTTTGTATTGCTGGCCCTCCAAAAGCCTATCTGTGGATAGTATTTAGCTTGACAGATTTGTACCCATGTTTTGTCTGTTTGACTCATTAGATCCCATGCATTCTTCAAAAAAATTGCATCACCAAACAGCTGCAAGTCCCTAACACCTTGACCCCCTTCTCCATACGGCCTACAAACCGATTTCCAGGAAATGAATGTCATGTATCTAGTTTTGTCGACCTTACCCCAAAAAAATTTTACAACAAGGCTTGAGATTTGACTTAGGATGCCACGGGGTAGTCTTTCAGTGGCCATATAATAGACCGGAAGTGAAGTTAGGACCGATTTTATGAGTACCAATCTACCAGCATGAGAAAGCATTGCAGATTTCCACCCCGTTAGCTTACCCCAAACTCTATCCATCAGCATCTTTGCCGTTTGTTTTGCACAGCCAGTAGGGCTTAGGTAGGCCCCCAAGTATTTCTCATCCCTTTTAGCAACTTCAGCTTGAAATTCAGATTTCACAGCTTCTCTAACAGATTCATCACATCCCTTGGTGAACCATAATTTCGACTTCGAAGGGTTAATTTGTAATCCAGAAATATCACCAAACATCTTGAAGATTGCTTTGAGCTCTTGAATTTCCTCATTTTCAGCCTTGCCTAACATTATTAGATCATCAGCATAAAAGATATGTGTCAGCTTTGGGGCTGTAGGCGCTAATTTCAGTCCCTGCAAACAGCCACTGCGCACAGAATTTTTCAGACAGCGTGACATCATCTCCATAGCCAGGATGAAAATGTAAGGGGACATCGGGCACCCTTGCCTTAAGCCACGAGAAGGTGTTATAAATCCATCACCAGCACCATTAATTAGTATTTTAATTCTGGTGTTGCTGAAAGCTGATGACAACAGACGGATGAGAGGCTCTGGCAAGTTGATGTACTTGCAGGTTTTCTGAATGAAATTCCATTCAAGCTTATCAAATGCTTTAGCAATGTCCGCCTTTAACATAAAGCCTCTTTGTTTGAAATCCCTCTGATTGAAGGAGTTAATAATCTCTTTGACCAGCAGTACATTATCAGAGATATTTCTCCCTTGCAAAAAAACCGTTTGTTCCTCAGAAACCACTCGATTCACAAAAGGTTTTAATCTCCTTGCCAGTATTTTCATGAGAAGGCGATAGACCACATTTCCCAGGCTAATCGGTCTATAATCAGATGGTCTTTCAGGTTCAGTTCCTTTAGGGAACAACACCACATTACATTTTAACCATTCCGACGGAATCTGACCCGTGGAGAAAATTCTTCTAATCTCTGCTACTAAATCCAAGCCAATAATCGACCAATTTTCTTGCAAGAAGCGTGGAGTAACACCGTCTGGACCCGGGCTTTTGTCTGGGCCCATCAAGAATAAGGCTCTTCTAATCTCATGATAATCAGGTAAGCTGGTCAAATCAGCATGGTCTTCAGTTTTGATTTTGTAACCCGGGTATTGGTCTACAGCATGGAAAAACCGTTCTAAAACCGGGTCAAAGTCAGCATAGTCATTGGTGCTACACTCAGGGCTGTAAAGCTTTTTAAAGTAGGAGATAAATTCCTTCCTTATCTTCTTTTCATCCCCTGTGAGCTCACCATTGTCCTCCCTCACCATAGTTATTTGATTTCGCCTCCTTCTGTTTGTGGCTGTTGTGTGAAAATATCTTGTGTTTCTATCACCCCATGAGTTCCATTGCAATCTTGATCGTTGCCGCCAATAAGTTTGTTCTTGATCTTGCACTTCCTCATACTTAGCAATTAGTTGAGCTTCCATGGCATGGTCACGCACCAGAGGATGTTGCAACTGAATTTGGTAGATCTGTTGTTCAAGCTTATGTAACTTCTTTTTTGGGATTTCCAATTTCTCCGCCCAAATCCTGATATTCCATCTCATTTCCTTCCATCGATCAGTCCAACTGCGATTTGGGTCAAGGCTCCAGTTATTCACCCAAGCGTCCTTGAAGCCATTCTGACTAAACCACCAATGCTCGAATCTGAATTCTTTATTATTCATTGGTAAAGGCTTCATTCTCAACAGTATAGGACAATGGTCACTGTGTATAAGCGGGAGGTGGTTAACATAGGCATTCGGGAACGATTGAAGCCATTGGGGTGTGGCAAGAGCTCGATCAAGGCGCTGATAAATGGCTTCGGATACATCCCTTTTGTTTGTCCATGTAAACGCAGGTCCCTTGTAACCTAAATCTATCAAACCGGCATCAAAGATGAACCTCCTGAATCTTTCCCCATCAACAGTAAGTCTACTTCTTCCTCCAAATTTTTCTTGTGTGCAAACAATCTCATTAAAATCGCCCATTAGACAGACATTGCCATGAATCAATATCATTTGGGTGAGAGTTTCCCATAACAGTGAATTGCCTCCATGATTTGGATCACCATAAACACCAATCAGCACCCACGGAGGTTTATCTTTAGGACTGATTCTTGCGCATATATAACTTAGAGAGGTATTAAGAATCTGTACCAGTATTGAGTTGTCCCAAATCATACACAGACCTCCCGATAGACCTCTCGCTGGTACAGCAAAATAATTGAAATGAGGTAACCCTCTCATGAAACTGCTCACCCTTCTAAGAGACGCCTTAGTTTCAGACAAAAAAGCAATGCTTGACCTTGTTGCAATTAGGGAATCCTGCAGAAATTTCTCCTTCCGTGGCCCACCCAAACCACGGCAGTTCCATGAAATAGCATTCATCTTGCACTTGGAGACGAGTTTGGGTTCGTCTCCCTGGCCCGTTTGCAGTTTAAATGACTGTTTCCTTCCTCAGTGTTGTGGCTGTCAGCATCAGAGATGATAATGCTTAAAGGGGCATTCTGATTATTTGCTCGCTTATGGTTTTTTAACCTGGCCATGGTAGAAGCTTCAGCCTGAGGATCCTTCCCTTTTGATTTCGGTTTGCTTGATTGTAAAACATCTTTCCCAGGGCAAGTGTAGCTTTCGTTCCCTTCATCTTCTTCACTGTCATTAACACGGCTTCTATTGTTCAGCCAAACTCCTACTCTTCGGTCAGGGATTTGTTGATCACCCATAGTATCCTTGAACTTTCCTTGATTTTTCAACCTTATGGCTCGGTGCCTCTTAGGACAGGATGTATTATCATGTCCTATCATTGCACAGAAAAGACACACCAAAGTAACCCCTTCATACACAACTCTAACCTCTATTGTTCCCTTATCTGGATGGTCAAAAGATAACCTATCGATAAGTGCTTCCTCCATATTAATATTGAGAGTTTGCTTGAAAAATTTCCTCCTTGCATGGAATCCGGTTTGTAAACCAGAAACCGGTGTGCCCACTTCTTTCATCATATCCCTAACACCTTGCAATGAGACTGTTTCCAGTGCTAACCCATGCAATTCCACCAAACAATTCATATGAGTTACCTTCGGATCAGTACTATCCTCCGGTCCAAAAGCACGTCTGGTCACTATCATGTCACCCCTGTAGTTCCACAATCCTTTGCTTAAAACACGAAACAGGTCATTTTCCTCAGCAAACTCAATGACAAAAATGTTGACCCCAATGCTTTCAAAAACCGTTGCAGGGTGTACTCTCTAGACCCCTGCCATGATTTGAGAGAAATGCTCCTCTTGCACCACCTTATTTGATATTATTCTTGCAATGATGCATTTGTCCCAATTTCTTTTCTTAATGGAGTGTTCCTGCAGAGTAATCTTCCGTCGGGCATACCCTCCACTCGAGCTCAGCGCAGCAAACTGAGCGATAAATTCCTCATCAGTCTGATCAGAACTCATCGGTAGAGTTGTGTGTGAGATTTTCCTCTGGTAAATGTAAGCTGGATAAGGCCCAAGGATAGACGGCAGTGGTCTATTTATCTGACGGGTATGCTTTAATGTACGGCCCATCACTTGAATATCACTTATTTGCACAGATTTTTGGTTGTTAGGTGAGCCCAACATAAATTGGCCCAATAAAGAGCATTTAATCTCATTGTCCTCCCATGTGGTCCGCACCTGTTTTGAGTCAGCACTTTTTGTTCTTTGGGGATTTTTTGTGGCATGTACCTCCAAGTTCTTAGCAACACCTTCATCTAACACCTTTGTTTGGAGCTGTCCTATACACTTTTTCACATCTTCAGAAGTCACATTGAATCCACCGAGAGGCGAGAGCTGTCTATTAATGCAGCTCATCCGACACAGAGCCTTCCAATAGGGTGCGCATGCATCTGACCCCATCCCACATTTTTTGTTTTTTTCATTTAAGTCTCCACACTTGTGGGAAGTGGTCAGAGTCATTTTTTGTTTGGAAAAACAAGACATGCCCATCTCAGGTAAGGCCTCTTCAAAAGTAACATCCCTCCTTATAACCGACAGGTATCTCTTGTGATCCCTACTACTGAGTTCATTAATATGACCAAGATGTCTCTTTTGACTCATTCTCATAAGAGTACCCCTTCTCACACATTTCGCCAGAGAGTCTTTTGTCCCCACATTAAGCTCCTTATTATAGCTCAGAGACAGTACATGACAAGTTTGACCTGTAACCATGCAGGTTACCAGGAAGCCCATAGAGCCGTTATGCTTCTCCAAGAGCGCACCTAGACTTGGCACATTAATCTCTGTAATGGACCGGCCAGAAAACATGCCATCTTTTTTGTTCCCAGTAAACCTAGATTGACAGCTCCGACTACGCTCAGCCACCCCCGCACTACCAGCCATAGTTTGCAAATATCTATCATGATGTCTCAAGAGTAGTTGGTACACCGTATAGTGCACATCTTCATCATAAGGTTGCTCGTAAGGGATAGGTATCTGTTGAACACCTGTTGGTTGGTTATCTCCTGTTACCGGCGGTTGTCCCATCTCCCAAGCAACAATCCCCACCTGGCAAACACACCAGTGCTTCCAAAAATCCAATATTAAATACTGGGGAATTCCGTATGGGTCTCTACATTCAATCCACAAGTTCAGGGGGCCTCGATCATTCCCTTCTTCATCAGTTCTGATTATTTCAAGTATATTTCCAAACCCCGACACAGCCAAATGAAAAAATTCATCCTCCCAGAATTCATAGGGATAATCATATATCCTTATACGCACCTTATACGTAGGGTGTGGAAAAGGCAGCCAAATGTCCTTGTGGTAAAAAATGTCCATTTGAATGGAGTTAGCCCACCCTCGACACTCCTGCCTAACCACCTCCGGTTTGAGAGCATAAGGAAGCTGGACCAACAATCGGTCCCGAGTAGCTGGATGTGTAATGTAGTCCCGTGGCAACCTCCCATATCTTTCTGATAGGAAAGCGGTCACAACCTGTGGATCAGCTCTACTTCTAGGTTGTTGCGTTGGTTTCGGCACAAGAACGAGGGTTTGGTAGAGATCTTCAGTAATTCGGTCAAAAGTTTCATTTGTGGGCATATTCACATGAAGATACCCACGTCTGAATCTCCTAAAGGGATAAACAAAATCATCCTCCATAGTTAAGGTTTGACTTCACTAGAGAGAAAGAAAAGTGGTTACTATAAAGAAAATTTGGTGTACAGGTTTTGGCTTTAGAGAGGGTTTTGAAAGAGAAGTCAGTTTGTGTAAGAAGAGAGAAGTTGGTGGTATTGAAAGGCGTAGACTTAATTAAGAGATAAGATGCAGTAGGAGAGCAGTAAGAAAGAGGTAGTGTAAGAGAGCATTAAAGCCATGACAATCTAGAAAAAAAAACCACTGCGAACAAGCAATAAATGCGAGGCAGGGAAGAACGGAAGCAAGTTACTAAGGCTCATAAGTGGAGCACTTTACTCACAATTTCACATAAATGATGAATCACATCCCAATGCGATCCTCTCCCCGTTTCCGTTTCCACTGATCCACATTTCGGCATCATTGATATTGACTCAATGCAAGACTTATGTCATGGTACAGGGATGTCACTCTTCGCAACAAGGACCTCAGTCTTGTTGGGAAGCATAGACGGAGGATACTACTTTGGTAGATGACTTGAGAACTAAACAAAATTGATCATGTCTCTTTGAGATCCTTGTTAAAGTACAGAGACATGACTCTTTGAGTTCCTCCTTCCAAAGGGGAAAACCAAATCCAATTCAAATTGAACTAGCCCCAAAATTGATCATGAGCTCCCCTCCCTCCATAACAATACCTCAAGTACAACATTGTAATTAAGATTAATGCGCCTGGCCCTCGAACCTTCGCACATAGCTCCTCTCTCAAGCACTCTCTTTTCTTGGTACATTATTCATTTTCCTATTTTTTTTTTTTGCCTTCAATCTAATATAAGGCTCTCTAATCTCCTCTTCAACCAAGGCCTTACTTTTGACGTGCTTTGTGTTCTGCCATCCTCCCTCGGGTTCCTTTTTATCCCCTCACGCTTCTCTTTCCTGGTCACCATATCCTTCCTTTGCCTCTCTTTGTCGACACAATTACCTCCTCTGACTCTCGTCCTCCTCCTCCTCTCCAGTCCCCTCGACTCAGCTCCTACTCCCTCCTCTCTCTTCCACCTCTGCTCTCTTGACTCCACTTCTTCTTTTCTCCGCTCAATAAATACATTAGGCTCCGTTTGGATAGGTGTGGAAAGAAGGGAAGAAGTGGGAAGAAGTATTGGAAAATGTGTAACTTTGTGAAGAGTTTGGATTGTTTATAATTTTTTTTTTCTTTCTTCCAACAATCCAAACGCACCCTTAGAGAATCTTATTTTTTCTTATGATCTCTTATTACAACTAACTTATGATCTCTTATTACAACTAACTGAACAATTAAATTATCTGTCATTATATCTAATAAATTAATGTTCGTATAAGATGCTTCCTTATTATAACAAACAGAACATTTATAATTAATTATCCGTTATTATATATCTAATAGACTTATGAGATCCTTTATTAACAACGAACTGATAAAAATATTTACAAGATGATCTCTTATTATATCTAATAAATACATTTATAAATGATCTCTTATTATGACTAATTGAACATTTATGTTTATTAATTACTTTTTTATTATAGCAACTTTAGGAATAAACCAAAGGATCTAGATGGAAATTAGAAGAAAGATAACGACGCAAAAGGAAGAGAGCGAAGGAGAAAAAATATATGACCGTCGGGAGGAGAGAAAAATAGAAAAGGAGACATGATAGGTTTCAAAATTTAACTTGAGATTTTTTGTGATATTTATTTTCGAAATAAGTTGGAGAGCTTGACCGTTTTATTATTTTTTTAAAAAAAAACTATTTTATACATTTTTGCTATCATATATAATCGTACAAACGATTCAGCATGCCATCGGTTTGAATTTAAGGTGCGACATGGAAGAGGGTGCCGAATTTCAATCCGAACCGTTCGATCTAATCCCGATTTAATCTCACCGGATATCAAAAAGTAGGGTTACTTCATTTAAGGCCCATAATCCTATCGATCCGAGTTGAGTACACGGCCCTTTTAAAGATGAATTCGAATTTTCTTGCTCGAGCAGATGGAGATGTTTGCTGCATTTCTCTCTAGCTGTTATTCTCTAGAAATTAGGGAATAAGAGAATAAGGAAGTAAATTTATTATAAACAATCTAAATTCTTCACAAAATGACACTTTCAGGGGCGGAACCAGGATTCCGACATAGGGTGGACCGATCAGCCGACCGTGGAGTAAAAAATAGCACTGTCTGTCGCGGCCGTGGAGTCTGTCGCTGTGTCGCCTGCAGCCTCCTGACTCCTTACTCCCGAGCCGAGAGAGAGAGAGAGAGAGTAAGAGAGATAAATTTGCGTAACAGAGAATGAGAATTGTCGAATTGGGAGATGGATTTAGAAATTAGGAGGAACAATTTAAAAATTAGATATTTATTTCTGTTTCTGACAGAAATTGGGAGATGAATTTGCATTGAAAGAGATGGAGCCTCTACTTAGACAACTAACTAGACCAAATGGGCTTATTTACTTCAGCTTTGGACTTTTGGCGTAGGCCCAACTTTAACCTCTCCAATAAATTTTGCTACTTTGGCGTATGCATGGCACACACCCGCCACCCCCTGGTTCCGCCCCTGGACACTTCCCAATACTTCTTCCATTCTTTCCAATACTTCTTTCTTTATTTCTCTTATTCCCACACCATCCAAATAGAGCCTTTATTTTGTGGTGCTTTTGGAAGAGGATGATATGATCTTTCGATATTTAAAGGGTTGCTAGGTAGGCTACTTTTCTATTTTCTTTGATCTTTTGAAAACTTGTAACTTGCTTATGTAATGTTTTATGATTTTTATAGAAATCCGAGGCACCTGGTTGGAACTTCCTGAGAAATCAAAAAATAGTAATAGAATATGAAGGAAATAAGCTTGTTACTTCTACCTAATTAAGTAATTATATTATCGAGAACTACATAGAATAATAATTATAGTGGAATGGATTAACTCAAAATGATTTATGGTAAATTAACTGCAGTTATAACACATTAATGCAGTTCTGGCCTTCTGGGCACGTGTTTGAAATAAAAAAGGGCAAGCACACAGTAAAAGCAAGGAAGTGGCATCATCGCGTTATATAATTTACCGCTTTTCGTTCCAGGGTCAATAGGAACCTGGTACGCAATCACAAGTTGGAATTGTATTGAACAACCAAAATGGCAGTACAAATCCATCAGTAGCGACATAACGAATTAACCAACATTTGAGTTAGAAGAGTGCCGAATTATAACTGATGTCGAGGGGTCCATGACAATATTGCCCCATGATGAAGCCTGGTCAGGCAAGGGAGGTAGTCGAATTGATTGGCAAGTTAGCCAAAGATTGATTTGCCGCATGGTCGGCCTCATATGAGGTTCTTCTAGAAGGCATAGTAATGCTATGTGTATGCACCTTTTTAGTTCTCCATCTGACCATGGTCCCCTTAGTCTTGTATCCTTAAGTTCCAGTATTCTGCCTTCATTTAAGTATCGAAGTACCTAAATATATGATTTTTATAAAATAAAAAACTTGAGTTTCTGTGTGTTTGTGACTTTGTGTATGTGTGTCTGTGTGTGTATGAGAGAGAGAGGATCTTACAAGACTAACAAGCCCAGATGGATAGGATGTGTTTCTTTTACCGTGGATTATTTCGAGAATAACCATACCAAAACTGTAAACATCTGATTTAGTTGACATCATTCCATGCTGCTGTTCTGGCGCTATGTAACCTCTGAAAATAGGACCAGTAATTGAGGTGAATATATTGTTCCATATTTGATTGGTGATGAACTGATGATTGATAATCACTTTTATCTACTCATCGTTATCTTTGCATTTTACATGACTGCAAGTTCCATCAGTGAAGATCATTTTAATTAGTGATGAACTGATGATTGATGACCACTTTTATCTACTCTTATAATCTTTGCATTTTACATGACTGCAAGTTCCATCGGTAAAAGATCATTTTAATTGGTGATGATGATGACCACTTTTATCTACTCTCATAATCCTTGCATTTTACATGACTGCAAGTTCCATCAGTAAAAGATCATTTTAATTGGTATGACCAAAACGTTACTTCTATTTCTGAAACAATTCACATCTTCATCCTTTACATTTTCCAAAATTTGGTTCGTAAATTTTCATCAGGAACAAATTACTTTATGAACTTTCAAATAGGATGTTGACAATCCATAAACTTTGAAAAAAAAAAAAAAATTTGCACTAAATCAGTTTTGAAAGATTCTTTTTTTTAGGGTCAGTTTCGAAAGATTCAAAATAACTGAGATAATTATGAAAATAAAATTTACCGGATGGACTTGTGTTTTTTTTTTTAAAAAGTCGGAGGACAACTTTATTGCCATAGGAAACTTAAAACTAATAATTATGTTTCAAATTTAATACATGAATTTTGGTAGGTCATTCTTATTTCATTTATCCTGTAAAAGATTACATGAAATAATTTGCAGGCAGAAAGTATTCCACTAACCGTGTTCCGCCAAAAGTGGTAACTGTGAAGACGGAGCGATCTTCTTGAAAGAGTTTCGAAATTCCCAAATCAGCTATCTTCGGGTTCATCTTTTGATCAAGTAAAATATTCGATGCCTTTACATCCCGGTGAATAATTGTATCACCATTCTCCTCATGTAGGTAAAGAAGACCTGAGGAAATTCCTTGTATCAATCCAGATCTCTGTTCCCAATTTAGTTCTAAAACCTCTTCACGGTGATGATTGTCTATGTTGAACAAATGATACTTGTCAGTTAGACTAAACAAACTTTAATTTCATGTCCTGCACAAACCTATGTCTTAGCTATGCAGTTCGACAAAACAAACTTTCATTTAAGAGTTTTCTGTAATATTTCTGTTGTCCTATGATTTTCTTTTTAATTTTTGATGCAAGTCATGTGAAGCCGTTAATGTTTGGCGAAAAGAGAGACCATGTGAGGAGAAAAGATAATGTTTGGAGAAATCTTCTAGACAATAGCTGTCTGTTTTTCTACCCAAAAAAAAAAAAAAAAAAGACAATTTGAAGAAAAAGGGATTTGCACAGGGAACGTGGATGTGAAGATATTCTAAAGAAAAAGGAATATGTGCGACAAGGTTTCAGACATTTTAACTATAGTCAACAAAGTCCTGGACAAGTTGAAAGGGATTAAATTAAATATTGATGTATTAATATGATATTTTTATTAGTTTAACAAGAAGTACTGTGAAAAAGTCAGCATTTCTTACAGGATGCATGGGACATTAAATCTTATTATTATTATTATTATTTTCTATTTGACAATTTTAAAGAAAAAGAAAGATGTTTAACATACCAAACAGCAATTTATCGAGGCTATTCTGCATAAGTTCGAAGCAGAGGATTATTTCTTGTTGCTGTATACAAAAGCCCGTCAATTTAACAAGATTTCTGTGCTTGAGCCTTGCAAGCAGCTGCAGCTCATTTCTAAGTTGTTTATTTCCGTTGGGTGCACTTCTTGAAAGTTTTTTAACTGCAATTGTTTCACCGTTTTGGAGAACTCCCTATAGCAATTCACATAATTAAGTGTCACTAATTTGGGGTCAGGTAATTAACCCAATATTCAAAGCAATTCACTGTAAGATTAACATTAGTAATAACAGATAAAAAAAATCCATATAAAGCTAGACTACCTCATTTTTATCATTATCTTTATATACTTTTATTTAAAGTTGGTTGGCGAGAGCCAAATTTTCATTATGACTGTTCATGAGTGACTAGCGGCTTCCATATTGAGAACAGAAAATTCCAGCAAACCCGAACAACTAAAAACTTACTTCCAAATTAAATACACGAAAACCCATTATTTACTTATTAGCTCCTAGTTGTAGAAGATCATAGCCTCATACCATTTTGTTCTCTAATTCTTTTTCCTTGATTATGTGCTATTTGTGTGCTAAAAGTAAATTGAGACTCAGTATGGACAGAAAATAAAAGCTATTTCTCAAAATACATTTGTTGTACTACTGGAGATCTATTTCGAACTTCTACTCGATGAAATGAAAATTTTAACAGAATATTACCTTATACACTGGTCCTAATTGCCCTTCGCCAATGATGTTAGTTGCACTAAAATTGTTCGTGGCAACTTTTATGGCATCAAAGTCGAAAAATTCAAAAAATTGAATATCTTCTTGGCCATTTGTTGCATATGTTTCTTGTTGTACAGCTTCATATAAGGGAATGTGAAGTATGTTACACAATACAAGATTATGTACAAGAACGAACTTAAGAATGAGAATTATTCTTAATCTAATTAATAATATGTACCTGCTGGTCGATATTTTCTGAACAGCCACCATATTTTTTTCCTTACCAGAATCACCACCAGAATTAAGACTACAGCAATACTGAGAGGCACAATGATAAGAACTAATTTTCGATTATCTGGTAAGAAAAATGTTCCAAATAATTAGTAAAAAATAGTTGGGAAGCTTGACCCAAATTTATCTTAAAAAAAAATAGTAAAAAATAAGTCCACATGGCAACATTGTTAAATTTGTTCTAAATCATTGCAAATAATGACGTACGTCTCTTGGAAGCAACACGAATATATAATGTATCCCCTCCATCAAGGAATTGCTCCATGTCGATAATGTCTCCCAACCAAGCCACACATCCTTGCCATCCAATGTATGCGTAAGCCATGCAAGACAAGTTCTTCTGGCACCAACGCCCACATTCACTTCTACTTTTTTTTCCATCAGAAACTGCATTTATGGTGTCGGGCAGTTTCACATTTCTTAGAGTACCAAAACCATGATTTGTGCCATTTAGAGGTACATTTCTTTCACAACCCTCAGAAAAAATGCGACTCTTCCAATCTTTTCCATTCTTGGGGTGAAATAGATCTTCCATGCAACATTTACAATCACCATCAAAATTAATCCCATATGGTCCGCACACAGCATATGGAGGGGTCGATTCATCGGGCGCTTTCCAGTACTCGACCCAGTCACTTCCATTCAAGTAATAACGATATGTTGTGCCATTTGACTTCAAGACCCAACGCCAAAGGATGGATGGATCTTGTGGCTCGTACCAAAAGTATGCTCCATTTTCACCAGCTGTGACGACAAACTTCACCATATCTTGGGTCATTTTGGGGAATCCATTCCATCTGTCACCATCCCATGGACCGGTTCGATATATTATGTCAGATCCCCTGAATGTAACCAATTCGAATAATCTGGAAGGGTCCAATTTCCGTACATATTGTCCAGGAGAAGGATCAATTCCAGTAATATTCCAAGAGGAGACTTGAATTTCAAGCATTGAGTCCAAAAATTTTGTATACCCAAGTGGTACATGTGGCAGTAGGGTGTCAGAGAGTTGGTATAGACTCTGCCACAAAATTTTTCCTGTTTTGGTGTCATTAATAACAAGAAGTCCAGAATCAAGAAGACATGCTTGAGGTACTCCACTGCTTTGCTGACTACCAGTAGACCATATATTTTGACCTGTGTTATTTTGGATGGAAAGGGTTCCATCTGGAGATAGATAAAGCATGCCAGTGCCATCGATGATTGGATGGTCGCTGTTGGCAATCCAGACCATTGTTTTATATGGGTTAGTGTACCAGATACCAAGATATCTGTTCTTGGAATTTTTGACATTGAAGAAACCCAACTGAAAAATCCCGTTAGTCGAATTTAGGACCTGGTTATCTAGTAGCAATTCATCTGCTTTTAGTATATTCCCTGCTGTTGGATATTCAATACAAAAAGGCCGAAAAAAGAAAAAAAATATATATATATTAAAAGTGTGCACCAAGTTTGTGGGACTGACAGCTGTAGTTTATGCCCACTGTAAATCTGTAATACACTGGACTATGCAAATCAGAAAGGACTGCCTTTTATAAGTAGGTATTATTTACAGAGGTATAATCAATTAACCATGTACTTCCTTCAAAATTGTCTCAATTTTGTCCCACAGATATCATGATGCCTCAGTGCCTCACCCGACCTTCACTTTTTGACTTTTTGTGCGTTCAACGATATAACAGGTCGTGTTGGATCCAAAACTACCCGGATATAAATGATTTTGTTTCAAAATTATACAACCTAGCCACTGACGATGTCTCCTATATATTAAGGTGTTGAAACCTTGATATCAATCAATATTATCTTAATTTCTCTTCCAATTACCTTTTCGATCTACGTGTCCAAACATGTGAAATATGTAAACAGATAAGAGCTCATCAGTATGTAATGCACTCAGTTTTTCTTTTGGTATTAGTGTTTCCGCAGTTCCGCTGGTAATTTTTTTGTAAACAAAATTTAGTACTCTGTAGGAAAAAAAAATGCTTACAGTACATGTACAATAAATAAATTTAATGAAATGTTTGTTAAAAACTTAAAATGTTGCATTTCCTTAACAAACGGCCGGTTATAGACTTATAGTTGCTTCTCATCTTCGATTTCTAACGTGGAACCTCAAATTTATAGTTCGGCAGAGGAAAGAGAAGCGACGTCCAAAACTAGGTTGCAAGTTGCAACTGAGCAAATAGATATATTGTTGTTAAAAAAAAAAAACAACCTGAGCAAATAGATGTTGAACCGTTGATGTTCAACTATAAAATGCCTATATATCTATTGGGACATCAACTCGAATTGAGCCCAACACTTCAGACATTACGTACAATCAATTGCTTCAAATTCATTTTACACATAGAAAAAATCTTTTGACCAACTCAAAAAAATAAAATAAAAATAAAAATAACAACTCCTCTCAAAAAAGTGGTTGCCGGAGGCACTAGGAAGAATCTAGTAGTATAAGAAAAGGAGGAATGAGGAAAGGGCCATCGCTGGATAATTTTTTTCCTTTTTTTTTCGATTTTTTCTTTGATGGAGTGATTAGGCTAAATTCCATTTGTTATTTGGTTGGGCTATGAGGTCCATAAATAAGAACTAAATTAGCCATAAGACTTGCGTCTCTTTACGTAATTACGTTCATATAATTAACTTTTTTTATATCATTGTAACACTTTTGCAAATATAAATTGTCATCTTCTGAAAAAATCTCACAAAAATTTTTATTGTAAATTATGTATGGGGTTCAATAATGGTAAATTACGTAAATATTTTTGGGGTTGAATCACAATATATGGTGCATATGAAAGATTTACATTTTATAACTACAAATTTTATTATTAGTAATATTATTTTTTTAAAACAAAATAGGGGTGACATTGACACTCTTTTATTGAATGTAAATCGGTCCCTGTAATTATTGATGATCATTTGTGCCGAAACTCGCATCTATAACTAATTTGAACTTTAACTGTTCTGGCCTCCTTTAATTCAACTCTAACAATAGGTGATATTGATGTATTTGTTGGAATCAGGCACGAACAAAGGAACAGCTTATTCACACCCTTAGTCTTGTTCCTGGATTTTGACAGAACAAAGGAGAACGAACTGAGTGTTCACGAATTGGTTATTCACGTGGGTTGCCAAACACATACGACTACACCATATAACTGAACTATATAAGGACGTGCTCAACGTGCTTCATATTGAAACTAACAAGTGGGGAAAAAACCTAAATTTAAAAGAATCAAGAATAGAAACTTACCGCTTCCATCAATAATGATGAAATTCAATAGAAAAATTGTAATGAAGAACTCTCTTCTAGCCATTTTCTTCTTCAGGGCTACTCTCTTTTGCTTCCTTGTTATGATCAATAGATCTCTAATTATAGCATTACGAAATATAAGACTTCGTCAAACAAATATTAACTAAGCATTTGGTTGGTCAAATGTTGAATAATACAAAAGTAATTCATGTGGTTGTCAATGTCCCTATAAGAATCATTGCAAAAATTTCTAATGCCTTTGAATTAGTCAATACAATTCAATCATACAAGACGATCGACCGTGATATAATTAACATTCGAACTTCTGTTGCGGATTCCTTATTTGCTTATAAACAATGTACTTAAATAGTATATTTTATGAAGTAAAGTCCAACTATTTGGTTCGTGCCTATCCACGTTAACAATTTAAATTTATGGGCATAGTATTGACACGGTCTTTTGTTCTTTAAAAACTTAACGTGTAAAGTTTTAATTACCGCTCCAACTACATGGTAACGGACTGAGAACACAAGTACAGTTAGGCCTGTCAGTATTAACATCTGTTCCGCTGTTCCGTTTCGTTTGAAACGTTAAATGAAATATGAAATGAGTTTCGTTTTTAGAAGCGGAACTAAAATTTGTTAACGTAAATGAAACGGAACACGAAAATAGGACTGAAATCAATATAAAATAGTGACGAAACGTTAAATGGAATAAATTTCTGTTACGTTTGACGAAACGGAATGAAAATGAAACAATCATTTCGTTCTGTTACCGAACATAACGGAAATGAAATTGTCTGTTTTCGCTTCAGATAAACGTTTGACAGGTCTCAGTACAGCACAGTACTCTTTTTTTCCATTTCCTCTTCCATTTGACCTTTAAAAACTGCACAAAACGACACACGATACACAACATAGGCAGATACACAGCTGTTAATAATAACTAAATAAATGTGATTCCGCAATTAGTCACTTCATTCAGCAATTAACTGCTGAATTAATATGACAAATCCGGTCTCATCACGTTTACTGCCATTCCAACAGGCCGAGAACAAATAGTTCTGCTTAAATTATTGCCCGAATTGCAATCAGGCCTAATGGGCTTTTATCTTATTTACAGTAAGTCAGTAAGTATATGGAGTAAAGTGAAAACAGGGAAAGTAACTTATCATTTTGACAGAAAATATTTTCTCCTCCTGACTTCCTTCTCCTTTCGGATCCTCAGCGGTCCCCAAAAAAAAAAAGAACGCTCGAGGCAGTCCTTTCTTTTTTGAGTAATGCTAGAATCAAACATATAGGACGTCAAACACGATCCAAATGTAGCACATTAAAATTTCAAACGGACGATCCAAACCGCTCAATATGATCTCTATATTAAAATATATTTGATAATCAAATTTTATATTTTTTCATATTTTCTAACTATTTTTTTCGAATTTTCAAAATTGAAGGGTTAAGAACTTTTTAGATTGAGCATATTGAAAAATTTCAAAAAAATAGTAAAAAAATTTGAAAAAATATAAAATTTGGTCTCCATGAAGATTTTATAACACAGAACAATTTGAGCGGTTTGGATCGGCCATTCCAATTTAAAAAATTAAAATTTCATCGTGTTGGACAAGTGTACGTGTCCTATATGTTTGACACTAGCAACTCCCTTCTTTTTTTGTTAATATTTAAAAATTTTAAAATTAAAAATGAAGAATCTAAACCGTTGATCATGTTAAATTTTATCGGTGGTACGTTTTCATATAAGTTTTATAAAATTTGAATTTGATTTGATACTAGATCAAGTGGTCAACAAATGAACGAATCTGATTAGATTAATTCTAATACGTTCATAATTTGGTCACTTAATCAAGTATCAAATCCACTTCAAATTTATTTTTAAAAAAAAGGACTGCTGAGGATTTGAGTGCTAACCACCTCAGTTGAAAATTGAAATTTAAAATTTGAAAATTTGAAATTTAAAATTTTGAAATTTGAAAATTTGAAAATTTTAAATTTTAAGATTTCATCTCAAGGTTGTTCTCTTCAGATACGATATAATTTTTCTTTTTTTGGTGTTTGAGGAACGCTCAAATAGAAAATGAAAAAGTTAGAAAGGTAGTGCTAATTCCGTTGACCACAAAGTTATTTGGCCTTGCAATGTCCGTAGGTCAGTGTTTTCAATACCCTACCGCTTACCGAAAAATTCCGATAATACCGGATACCGGAACTGTGGCCGAAATGGCGGTATCATATATTTAGAGAGGAAATACCTGGAAATTTCGGAAAAATACTAGGTTTCGGTCACTGACCGGTATGGATACCGGTAGGGTATTGAAAACCATGCCGTAGGTTAGCTCGTTTATTCAAAATTCAAGCTAAACTTGACACTACTAAACGAGTCCTAAAGTTATTGTTCGTACTCTCTCCCTTGAATCTTTTTCTCCCCCCTAAACATTCTTTCCTAGCCGTAAATCTTTCCTTTCCATTTTTACTTCTAGTGGTCCGAGGGAAAACTTTCTTCTGATACCCTCATCCTTGGCCGTTGGGTGAGGGCGGGTGTAAGTAGACCCACAAAAAAAAAAAAAAAAAATCTAAATATACATCTGATTCGTCGGAGAAGGTTCAACAGTTAAGAGAGGAGATAGAATGTGCAATGGTAAAAGAGTTAAAAAGACCCGTTACATGCAGCAGGTCATTTTGGAAATTTTAATGATCAAATAATGACCCGTTACATAAAGTTTTGTAAAAAAGGAAGTACAAGAGAAAGGAGTTGAGCAATGATAAAATTATCTAAAAAATTATTAAATAAAGTTTAATTAAGAAATTATATAACAGCATCTTCTGAATCTTGTAAATTATATGAGGAGTGTTTTAGTGCCCACAATTTCAATGCCTCAAAATTTATTTTTCATATAAACATACTTGATTAAAGACTAAAATACGAACATATTTTAATTAATCTATCATATTTAACTATATTCGTTCAATATTCAATATTTTGATCAAGTATCAAAGAAACTTTAAAATTTATAAAATTTATATGAAAATTCAATAATTATTAGAGATTACGAGAATTCAATAATTACGAGTATTTTGTTAATAATTTTTTGGCTTCAAAGACTTTCAAATAATTAATTTATCCCTTGGCTTCGAATTTACTATTTCGAGATTCATGTTTCTTTCCATGTAGCAGGTCAATTTGGAAATTTTAAAAGCTATTAATAACCCGTTAGATTAAGTTCTATAAGAAAGGAAGCGCAAGAGATCAAAATTTTGTCACACAAGTGCATTGAGAAGAGATCTAGTTGGGTAGTGGCGCTAGTGTTCTCCAATCGTGCGTGTCGTGTCGTGTCGTGTCATGTCAAACACGATCGTGTTAGAGTCTCGTGTCGTGTCGTGTTAACACGAACTACTTTTGGCGTCGTCCTTAATGGAGAGAAGAGACAACATGACACATATTCTGACACGACACGCACGACACGATCGTGTCGTGTCGTGTTAGTCGTGTCATATTATTTATTATTTTTAAAATAAAAAAATTATTAAAAAAATTAAAATTTACTAAATATAATAATTTATTATTTGATTAAGTTTAAACTTTTTATTAATATTTTTTATAAAAAATAATAATTAGATTATAACACTATTATGATTTAAATGATGGTAAATAATATGATATAGTATTATAAATTGAAATTAAATTATTAATTTTGCTTAAATAATCAACATTAATAATTAAATTTGTGTTGAGGTGTCGTGTTAATTCGTGTTCGTGTCGTGTTGCGTGTTGAATCGTGTCAAACTTTCTAATGTTCCAACACGACACGATTATCACACATCGTATCGTGCTAATGCGATCGTGTCGTGTCATTTTGGAGAATACTAAGTGGCGCCTGGCGGGATGAGTGCACGAGAAACTACATGACATGGAATGTCTACGACGATTTTACATTGATTAAGTGAAAACAGTTGGATGGCTTAATTTGAACAACGCGCTGCGTGTATTTATCTTCGTTTGGATGGTGTGGGAATAAGAGGAATAAGGAAAAAAATGGAAAGAAATATTGAGAAATGTGTAACTTTGTGAAAAATTTGAATTGTTTATAATAAATTTATTCTTTTATTCTCTTATTTCTCTATTTTTTTATTCCCACACCTCATCTAAATGGAGCCATGAGTAAGTTTGGTTCAGCATAGCCGTTTGGATCAGGTGGATCGAAATCTTTTGGGATGGTGGGCGAGCCACTGCGTCGACCACTCTTTTTTACCAGTGGGGACAGAAAAGAGGTTAAAATTCGCTGAGGTAAACTGCTTAGTAATAAACCGTGCAATCACAGGGTCTTTATTATTTAACCACTTATAGATTTTCAACAAATGTCATTTGGAAGAACACTGCAGGCTGCAGCGTACGGATAATGTTTAGTCAGCCTGACAATAGAGCTATAAAAATACAATATCAACACAATTTTCTTTTTATAGAATTAAGAAATTCTAGTGTCCAATATATAGGACAAAATGAGTCCGTCCTACGATTATTTTCACATTTTTAAATTTCAAATGGCCAATTCCAACCGTTCAATATGTTCTCCATATCGAAAACTAAAAACAAAAATCAGTTTTTATTTTTTTTTAGAAAATTTTTATTATTTTTTTGGTATTTTTGAAAATTCATGATATAAACATTATGGATCGTCCAATGACAATGATTTTCTAAAATAGCAAAAAAAAATAGTAAAAAATTTCGAAAAAAATGTAAAAATTGGTTTCTTATAAGTTTTCAATATGAAGAATATATTGAACAGTTCAGATTTGTTATTTAAAATTTAAAAACGTGAAAACGATCGTATAGGACGGAATCTATCCGTCCAATATATTGGATTCTAGCATTTCTCTTAATTTAATAATAGTAAGTTCAAGCCTCCAAGTATGGCTTACAAGTTTCAAACAATTATTAGCAAAACAGAGAATTTGCAATTCTTTGAAGCTTGCGGTTGTTTTCTAATCTGACCTCAAAAGATTATTTACATGATGTGGTATAAATTGAACGAATTGATAGAAAATCATACTAGAAAACATTAAAGACATAAAAGGAAATCATACTTGCTTGATTGATTCTAAATAAATTAAAATCTAAAAGGGAATCGTACCTTTATATATATATATAGAGAGAGAGAGAGAGAGAGAGAGAGAATGGCTAACGCGCCATCGATGGCACGCGCCATCGATGGCACGTGCCATCAATAATCTATCAACTCGTTTTTTGAAATTCAAAAGTCAAACTGTCGATCCAAATCGTTCAAGTTGATCAAAATATTGAAATACCTTTGGAGACCAAATTTTACATTTTTTCGAATTTTTTTGCCATTTATTATGATATTTTCAAATTGGAGGGCCTGAATTACTCTAATCATAATGTTTTTAAAAATATCATAATAAATAGCAAAAAATTTCGAAAAAATATAAAATTTGGTCTCCAAAGATATTTCAATATGGAGAACAACTTGAACGGTTTGGATTGACCATTTGAATTTTGGATCTCGAAAAATGACTTGATGGCACGGGACCCTCCGTGCCATCGATGGCACGTTAGCCATTCTATATATATATATCATAATTAAGAGTGAGGACTCTTGACTGGCTTCAAAGAGTAATTAAAGAAATAATCATCATCTTCCTAGATAATATTAAATTAAATCAATCCGTCTTTCTACTTCTTCAATTATGTTCGATAATTTTTTTTTTATTCTTGATACTTGCGAGGAAGAGGGAAAAAAGGGGTAAAAAATAATAGAAAAATTCGTAATTTATTTTCAAATTATATGTGAAGAAAGAAATTTCAACCAAGTTTCGAGCTTGTGATATCAATATCAATCATCAATATACATATATTAATCCTGAGTATATGATCCGGATCCGAACACCATAGCTAAGCACTGTTGGTTAATAGTGTGGCTGACAGTTGGGGTCCGCTCCACAGAAAAATATTTTATATTCAACACTGCCTTTTATCCGGATTTTCTGTGATGATCTCAGCAAAACTCGAACAAAACTAAAGAGTAATTTTCGCAGAAGATCCCGTCTCGAAACCAGCCATGTGTTGGGGGTTCACGTGCATGGCTGGAGTTCAGTTCATGCGCTTTGTACAGTGGTGTACTGGTGTGTGATTAATTAGCAAGATTTTCTATGGCAATCTAAACAAAATTCAATTATAACTAAAATAAGACTGGTTGGTTTCGCCGTGGTTTTGTTAGTATAAGAATAAAGATCCAAATTCCTTATTCTTGTGTTATTTGGGTTACACAAGAATAAGAATAAGCACACATACCGAAATTTCTTATTTAAGACTCATCCAAACACACCCATACTTTTTTGAATCTCAATATATTTTTTCATGCAATTTCAGCGATGTATGTGGCAAAAATTTTGATTATTATATTTTTGTTTCAAATATAAGTATATTCTTGAGCAATTGTGTACTATTAGCTATATACCATGTTAAAAATTATCACGCAACACAGCTGATTTATATGATCTCTCCAATAAATAAAATAATAAAATATAAAAAATAAAAATAACATTGTATACTGTTATTCCAGGATGCATCGAGAAATATATATTTTTTTCCAATGTGCAACAAGTCTTGCGCATATGATGATTATATAGTTTGGAAAAAATATCACACAACACAACTAATTTATATGATTTCTCGAATGGATACAATGCAAAACAATATAAAAAATACAGATAGATCGCGCAACGCGCGAAATCCCGCTAGTTACACTTTAGGCTTCGCTCTAGAAAGGAATAGAGAAGGTGAATGGAAAGAGGGTAAACTAACCAAATTCTATCTAGTGAGGTTAAGGAGGTGAATTGAGAAGAATAGGGAGACACTCATTGTAAAAAGAATGAAAAAAAAGAGGAAATTGATTCACCCTCAAATCTGAGGTTTATTGATCCTTTTATTTCTTTCTCTCCTATCCCTTTTTTTTTTTCTTCCTCCTAATTATGGAGTAAAGCCTTAAAGACACATTTATCTTTTATTATCACTGGAGTACTGGACCAACCGGTTATGTTTTCTTAATGAAAATTGAAGTGTTGAAATTTGAATGGTCATGAGAAATAATTGGTTAAGTCAATAAACATTCCCTCTCTATTTTCAGTTCTAGAAGCTGATTTAATTAACACTGTGTTTGATTTTGAGGAAAGAAATGGAAAGAAAGGAAAAATATAAAAGGGAATGGAATGGAAAGGAAAAATATTTTTACTTTTTGTTTGTTTGGATAATTATTGAATAGAAAGAAAAAAATTAACCTTCTCTTCGTTTTTCCTGTTTGGGTGATCAAATTAAAAGAAGGTAAAATATAGCTGTTAAAAAGTAAATTACCATTATGGCCCTAAGTCCTTTAGCATGTTTCTTTTAGACTCAAAGATCTAATTGCATAACATGCGTGTTTTAATACAACTTAGAAAGGAGAAATACAAATTTTTTATAACAAAATAACGTATTTTTTTTTTGGAATATGGTTGAAGAATCAACAAAGTACAGACAATTGAATTTAGAAATCAACTATTAGACCTTATTATTATCTACTAGGTATCTTATCACAAGCAAACAAGTCCTCAAAGTTATCTAACTATAAATTATAATCTGGCTTTCAGATAATAGTAAAACTAAAAATCTTTTAAGAAAAAAAATAAACTTGGAAAAATACGTAGCCTTTACTGGCCTATAGTTGTCATCCTCTTCAGGACCCAAACATAAGGGAAGAAGGGCCCAAATTTATTATTAAACAATCCAAACTCTTCACAAAGTTACACACTTCTCAATACTTCTTTTCATTTCTTTTCTTCTTCTCTTATTCCCACACCTATCCAAACGGAGCCATCGGTAAAAAAGTTTTCTTCTGAAAACTGGCAATCTAAACGAGGTAATTTTACTATTTCCTTTCCCTTTGTTATTTTCCTTCCGTTTCCCTCAATCCAAACACACCGTTAAGGAAACTCAACAAAATTTTTTGCCAATGGAATTTAGAAGAACTGTACCGCGTACGGAAAACAAATGTTGTCTTTTTAGATAATCTTGTCAGTGGCTATGAAAGGGACGCAAAACCATTTTGTCATTACAGTTTCTTTTTCCCAAACAGAGGATATTAGATTCTTTTATTCGAGAAAGACATTTCTTTTGGAAGAAATAATTTAGTAATAATGGGTCCTAGTGTTTCTTACCGATTTTTGTTAATAAAAATTATTTTGATATTAAAAAATTTAAATAGGAATCAAGATTTTATTTTTTGTTCTTAATAAAAACAGTCATATAGCGCGGTTCTGAAAATGTGCTATACCATGGTTCTTCTTAAAAAAAAAAAATTCTTGGTTACGCTTAGAACTTTTCATTATTAAATTATTTATATTAAAAAACTCGGTGTTTCTTACAAGCTTGAAAGATTTTGTAAATCTTTGATGAGTCTTTTTCCAGAAAAATATATTTTTGAAATAAGGATTGATTTAGTATATAAACAAACAATCTGCATTAATTGATTTCGAGAGATTATGGTTGCCTGAAACTATTACGCTTGATTCTCTGAAAACTCAAATAAAAAAGACTTAAAAAAAAGTACAATTATGGATAGACACTTCAGAGGAATGTGGGACAAATATTATTTGAAAAAAAAAAGACGAAGAAGAAGGGAGTTAGATAAGGCTGCGACGACCATAAAGATGACGGTGTGATGGATCGGCCGCTCTTTTTATTTTTGGGGGAATTTTTTTTATGCCATTGCAAAAGTTTAAAATTTGTGATATGTCATCACTATATAACTAATTGTTTTTATGTCACTGTAAAATAATGAAAATTAGTTTTATGCCATCCATTAACTAAAATTACTATCATGCCCTTTTGAATATGTCACTATGACTTATTAATACATTGTATAAATAACAAATAATTGAATAGAGTTTCATGGGTATAGGCATTAAATTTGCAAACCCGATACATGTCCAGACCAAAATAAAAAACAAAATCATAAAAAATCAATTATGTTAAACAAATCCATCAATTAATCTATTTATCAGAATTCTCTGATTAAATACGTCTAATTAGATCGAATTATTGGGATTGAGACCCTGAATGTGGTGTACTTTTATTTCCAGGCAGTCACAAATTAAGTCGAATGGAAGCTACAAAGTTAGAAATTGAGGTGGTAATTAAATTGAAGCGGGCTTGCAAGCTTTGTATTCAGATTTCGTACAACAAATCATATAATACGAATTCTCGTATCTTCCTCCTAATACGATAAGTTGATAAGCAATTTGGTTTCTCTAATAGCATTACCTATGTGGTCCAATCTGCGCAACTTAACCAATGGATGGTAAAAGAAAATTACAAGATTCCTCTTACCATGGAGTTTGAGATTAAGAGGAGATGGACGAAGTGCAAACAACGAAGGGACAGTAGTAGGGTTTAGGTGTGGCAGGCAAATGACGACGCTCCTTTAGATGTGCACATGTAGGGAGGCGACTAGGCGAGGCGTGAATTTTTTTTTATTCCCTTTCCATAGGTTTCATATAATCTAATCAACCAATTTAATAATAAGGATATTTTGGGATTATTTAAATTTACTGACAAATTTTAGAATGACTAATATAGAAGTAATTATAATTTGGAAAGAATTAGTGGAATAAAACAAATTTTGTCAATTATAGAGTGGTATATTTATAACTAGTTATCTAAGGATGGCAAATTAGAAATTGACAAGTTTGATGATGGAAAAACCAAAGTTAAAGTCTGAATATTGCATTGATAAAGTAAGTTTTGCTATCCGTATGTGCGAATATCATTCGACCAATAGATACATTTCTTTTTATTTTAAAATTTAAGTGCATATTTATGAAGAATAATAAATAATAAGAAATGGCGCATTAGAAATGTCTTTTCTAGACAATTTTGACATGTTGACGCAATCAGATTTTTCTTGTTATTTAGTATTCTATTGCGGTGCCCTTTGCAAGATAATTTGTGCTG
Source organism: Rhynchospora pubera (assembly GCA_028095005.1). Lineage (NCBI taxonomy): Eukaryota > Viridiplantae > Streptophyta > Magnoliopsida > Poales > Cyperaceae > Rhynchospora > Rhynchospora pubera. The sequence goes on along the minus strand of CM051462.1, from coordinate 81,064,547 downwards.
CTGTAATAGTTTTTATGTAAATTGTCAATTGTGTTGCCCAGCTTGTTGATATAATGATCATACATACCTTAATTCTAACTATTTCATGCATTTTTGCACAAACAAATTTTAAGATGCGGCGTGGCATACTAGCAACCCAAATTTATATCTCGTCGGCTCGTCCTAATTACAAATGTAGTGGCGACCCAAAATTTAATATATATAAGGCCGAGAATCTTGCGATCCAATTTGAGAACCCGGCACAATTAAAGATCAATCCAAATTCGGAGCTGATATGAGGCATCCTGACAATTTGCCATCCTGCCATCCCACACCCACGCGTCAAAAATGGGCTGGTCCAAAAGTGATGCACTGTAATCTGGGCGTCATGACAGCGCTGCACGCTGACATCAGCTAGACACTGAGAGTATTTAAGTTGAAGTAAGGGAGTATATAAATGTGTTTTTTAATAAAATTAAACAAATTTAATAACATTTATAATGAATTAAATTCCACCATTTGGACCTATCAGTTGAAAATATAAAGGAGTATATATTTGTGTATAAGGAATTTCATTATACATAACAGTATTTATTTTTTCAACATTTAGTGTTCAAAAAGTGCTTAAATGTTTATTTGGTGGCAAATATATTCACTAAAGGAGTATATACTTCTCCCTTAGGGAGCATATACTTCTGTATAAGAGATTTAAATATTCAAGATACAAATTTCAGCCAAAATTGTTCAAATGAGCATTCAAAATATAAAAAAAATTATATACATCTTCATAAGGAAGGACTTCAAATAAGCATTAAAAAAACAGTCAAGATTCTTCAAATAAGCATTCAATATACTTAAAAGAGTATATACTACTTAATAAGAGAGTATAAAATTCTTCATAAGAGATTCAAATAAGCATTCAAGATACAAATTGCAACAAGATTGTTCAAATAAGCCACCAACATTACCAATTTAATTATATATCAATCCTAACAATAAAATCATGTTCAAATTAATATTCAGTCTAACCAACCATAAAATCATTACAACTAAATTCAAACATGCTAACAAACTTAATGGAAACTGCAACAACAACCATCAATCATCTCAGTCAAAGTCCACGAGAAAATATTCGCTCACATTCTGAAATTTAGACTTCACTTGATTTATAGGATTTAATAACAAACGGTAAGCAACCATGCACTCATCATCACATACATCAATATGCAAAAGAAAAAATATACAAATTTAGAATATATATTTCCTTAATCATATGTTTTGTACTTCGTTGCTAGATATTATTTACTCGCTTATCATATGTTTTGTACTCCTTTAAGCCTATACTAAAATACCAAACACACATGCCAGGTTCTTGATATGTACTCTCTTGTTATATATTATTTACTCTCTTATTCTATATTTTGTACTCCTTTAAGATTATGATAAAATACCAAACACACATACCAGATTCTTAATATGTACTCCCTTATCCTATATTTTGTACTCCTTTAAGCCTATATTAGAACAACAAACAAACAACAAAGTTTCTTGATATGTAATCCCTTGTTAGATATTATTTACTTCCTTATCCTATGTTTTGTACTCCTTCAAACCTATGCTAAAATACCAAACACACCTGCCAGGTTCTTGATATGTACTCCCTTATTAATATTATTTACTCCATTATCCTATATTTTGTACACCTTTAAGCCTATACTAAAACAACAAACAAAATGCTTAAAGGAGTCGAAAAATTCAATACATTTTATAATTAATAAATACATAATCCCTTATGTAAATTCAATACATTTTATAATTGACAAAGGATTTTTTACGTACACAAATGAGACAACTAAATGCAAGACATCAGAGTAGACATTTAAATACTCCCTTATATATAAATAAATGAACACATAAGTGAATATATACTCCCTTGTATATAAATATATGAACACATATGTGAATAAATACTTCCTTATATACTTCCTTTGCATTTTATATTTACTCTATTTTTTTATAATAACTATACTTTCGTTTATATCAATGATTTCAAAATAAAGATATATACTCTCTCACCTGAAATAAATAAAAAAAGTATTAGCTTATTATCACCTGAAATAAAGATATATACCTCATAGATAGGATCTAGTGTAGCCAATAAGCAACAACACGTTTATCATCACTGACATTAATCTGCAAAACATAGAATTGTCCAATGTTAGAACAAACACAACTGCCAGGTTCTTGATATGTACTCCGTTGTTAGATATTATTTACTCCCTTATCATATATTTTGTACTCCTTTAAGTCTATGCTAAAATACCAAAACACACATGCCATATTCTTAATATGTACTCTCTTGTTAGATATTATTTACTCTCTTATGCTATATTTTGTACTCCTTTAAGATTATGCTAAAATACCAAACATGCCTGTCAGGTTTTTGATATGTACTCCCTTGTTAGAAATTATTTACTCTCTTATGCTATATTTTGTACTCCTTTAAGATTATGCTAAAATACCAAACACACCTGCCAGGTTCTTGATATGCACTCCATTGTTAGATATTATTCATTCTCTTATCCTATATTTTGTACTCCTTTAAGATTATGCTAAAATACCAAACACACCTTCCAGGTTCTTAATATGTACTCCCTTGTTAGATATTATTTACTCTCTTATCCTATATTTTGTACTCTTTTAAGCCTATATTAGAACAACAAACAAACAACAAAGCTTCTTGATATGCACTTCCTTGTTAGATATTATTTACTCCATTATCCTATGTTCTGTACTTCTTTAAGCCTATGCTAAAATACCAAACACACCTGCCAGGTTATTGATATGTACTCTCTTGTTAGATATTATTTGCTCTCTTATCCTATATTTTGTACTCCTTTAAGCCTATATTAGAACAACAAACAAACAACAAAACTTCTTAATATGTACTCCCTTGTATCAAATAAGATACTCCCTTAGTAGCACATAAGTACACATATATAGTTCGCAATTAGCATCGAGCAAATTGGACTCTACATTACACTGGTAGAAAAATTTTGATGATTGAGGAATGAAAATTAACCAACGAATCATGAATAACATAACTAAAAGATATTCCAATACCATTTCATAAACGAATTAAACACAAAAGTATCTTTAATTGACTCGAGTCAAAAACTGATTTGTACTGCTCCTCATTAGAGCATACGTACATAACATTTTCATCTAAATCAAACCATCTAGCTCCGTATTCAATTTTGAAAGAAAGATATATAATAAACTCACCATTGCAGTTTTTTGACTCCGATTCGAGATCGAGAGGTCTCATTCTATCCTCCACTAAGGTTATTTGACTATAATTTGAGATCCAGAGATCTCATTCCAGCCTCCTCATCGTACAATTCTTGGCCTTGAGAAGACAAATGGTGGAGGTGGCGGAGGCGTCTTCTCCGGCAAGTTCGTATTATCGAGGTGGCCCAGCGACAGCGGGATGAGGAGATCGGTCGTGGTGGTGTAAGAGAAGGAGAGTGGGGGGGATCAGCCGAGCATGTGCCAAGCGCCAACGGAGGTTGAATAGAAAATCCAATGCTGCCATGACGATGCCAAGAGAAGAGAGAGAGATCAGATCTTGATGGAGACAGAAAAAAAAATAAGAGAGAAATTTGGTCTGAGCAATAGAGATCTGAATGAGAGATATTTTGAGAGAGAGCTCACGTGCACCACACGTGAATATAAAAAAGATATTGGGCCAGATGGGTTGGGTGCATGAGAATGGCGAGGATGGCAAAAAATTAGAATGGTATATAGGATATCCGATCCAAATTTGCTTGCTCCGGCAGGTGTTACATTGTAGTTTTTTTCTTTTTTCCCCTGGTAATTAAGCTCGTCGGGAGTATGAAATGTGCTGCTTTTCTCTCGCTCATTTTCCCCCCTTTTAAATCGCTATTATTCTTCTTTTTGTGGTGCTTTGGGAAGAGGATATGCATGCCCTTTTGATCTTTTGCAAACTCATAACCAGCTTATGTAATATTTAATGATTTCTATATAAATCAGTGGCACCTGATTGGCACTTATTGAGAAATATATATGAAAATATTAACATAAATTGATAAATATGAAGGAAATAAGTTTGTTACAGCTACGTGATAATTATTTTATTAAGAACTAAATAATAATTATAATAGAGTGAACTATATGTATTCCAAATGATTTATATATGGCTAACAAACTACAGCAAGATATTGGAAATTTGAAAAGTGGTTCTAGGCAAGTGTTGGAAATCAACAAAGGTCAAGCACAGTAATGGCATGACAGGGATCATATATGTCACGCAGTCATAACTCATAAGACATCTGTATTCCATTTAATATATACTAGCGGGTCTCGCGCGTTGCGCGATCTATTTTTTTTTCAACAATTGTTTATAGATTGTTAATAATTTTTTGTATTATAAATAAGTATTGTGAATATCAGAAAAAATTTATTGATATTATAATGATATTATGGTTCTTGTATTGATGATGTTATTATAGTTTGTTATAATGATTGATTAAATTGTTCGACAGTTTTTGAAGGGAAAAGAATATATATATTTTCAGAACTGTAAGTCGAGTAGATTAGAAGATCAAAATGTAGATGCATAAATATATGCATACATTATTTATGGTTAGCTATTTTACATATATTTTTTTAGAGATTCTATTAACAAAATATATTATACAAAGAATATCTTACATGGTCACAAAAAAGTATCACAATTCACTACGGCAGGTTTTGTTTTTAACGGCGGTTTTTAAGGGGTTTTTTATGGCGTCCATAAGGTGTTGTAAAAGGAGGGGGTCGCTAAAAATGCTTAATTAACCGCCGTAATTGTCTTTTTCTTATTAAGCAGCGCCTTTGGTTTTTTTATTTTCTACGGCAGTTTGTAGTAAACAACCGCCATAAAAATCTAGTTTTTACGGCGGTTATTTATTAAAAGACACTGTAAATAAGATTATTTACAGCTTTTTTTCTATATATTAAAAACAGCCATAAAGGCATAATAATATAATTTATTTTACTGTGGCTATGCTAGCCATATAAATTTACATGATATATATATCACAATTTATATACAGAAAATCAAATCGCACAAATTACCAGAAAAATTGCATAAATTCACAAAAGATTACATTAATTCATAAATATTCACATATAATCAAATACACATGCAAACTAAAAGTTAATCCAAAAATACAACAATTAATCATCATAACCATTAATTATCAATGGACTTGATGCACCTTGTGGTTCCAAAACCTGCATTAATATTCACAATTAGTAACTTTTTATGAGAATTTGAACTGAGCAAATAACCTCAATTTAACACAACTGGGTGTGAAATAAAAAATCAATAGCAAGGCATGATAGTAACCCCTCACCCCCCCTACCAGGATTATAATAAGGTCGAATTATACTTACAGCTACAGCTCTTTCGAGAACCGCCTGAGTCTTAGCATTTTTTAACTACGACTGCACCGGTTTGTGGATCTTTTATGGTTCGTGTGCTATAAAACCTGTATGCCCTGCTGCTATCTGGAAAGCCAATGGTCGACTTCTCACCATGGACCACCTCGTCTTTTTTCCACCTCATCTCGGCAGTTTTGTAACCACCTGATCTGAGTTTGTGGGGATGGACGATCTTCAAGACATTTTCGCGCTCTTTCTAACTCAATCTCTAATAGTAAATTCAAAGGACTTGTCAATATAATGAAAGAAGTTCAAATATTGATATTGAACAATTCTATATGATATAGATTTTTATATACTGCAAAATTCAGGAGTTTCTTTCTGTCGCACATATTCCACCCACTCTTCCTTTGTGATCTGTGTTAAAACAAATTAATGTAAATTCATATTCGCAATCACATTAATGTCATTCACATCAAAAGTAATAGCAAGATTAGATAAAATCCAACATTTATTCCTCATTTAAACATCTGAAATTTCCAAAACAGTACACTGGTGCACGGTATAGAAAAGGGAAATTATTTGTATGGATAGCAATAGTAATTTGAAGAGGTCCATAATGGTTGGACAAGACCAGATATATGATGAGAAAAGTCGACTAATGTTGATAAAAAGAATGTGTTGTTGCTTACTATAAACTCCTCTTAAGCTTGAAATTTTATTACATACCAAATAGATGTATAGTAAGAACTCTACTAAGAATATGCATGACAGAATTTCTATGTATAATAAATGAAAAATAGACTTGCAAATTTTAATCTGTTAAGTTTGAAGTAATTTAAATCAACAAGATGACAGAGATATAATTTAAATATTTAAATATAATAAAAAATGAGTAATTGTTAATAACTGGTGAGTAAAAGAAGAAATCTAATAGTGCTTTATTGTACCTACACGCAATCATATACTTCGTTGTCACTGCATAAAAACTTATCGAGCTGCATCTTCACCGGTAGGCATGCCATTTTCTTTGAACTCGATTTCCAACACATCTTTAATGCTTAACCTCCTTAATAACTCTTCGCATTTTGCTCTAGATCTTTTTCACCTTCTAACAGTATGCTTATTTGGATTCGACATGGCTGTCACATGAAAGACAATTAACATCTTAACAAGCTACAACTGATTATAGATTCTAATATGCTAGACATAGCAATTAAATTCAATGTTAAAAGAATTTAAATTTTGTAACAGGGAAAATATCTTTACCAAGGAGTGTTAGTTTGTTTATCTAATGACATAGTTCATGTAAATATGAACTGTATACCCAAGTGAACTAGTGCTCATCATTCAATTTATGCTATACGTCTCTTACTTGAACTCATTTATTTCCATTTATTTATTCTCTTATGGCAAGTCAAAACTCTGTGCATGCAATCTGTTGAATACTTTTCCCTTCTTATTGCAGAGTAATGGCATACAATAAGATTTCTTTTTTCACGAGTACAAATCGAAAGAGAACATGTTTAAGGAAAAAAAAAAAGAAAGAAAGCAGACCTGTGATTAATTCACATATATGAAGTCAACATTTGCAAAATCCTGAGAAGTGCGGGATCATTCCACTTAGTTTATTGAAAAACACAAATCACGGCATGAAAATAACAGGAAAAAAAGACAATTGAGTACAAGAAAATGAGTAAATTTAAGTTGAAGAGTGTTACATTGAAAACCATAGAGCATGGTATCAGCTTCATCTACTATCGTACCGACCAGTTGGCGGTATCGGGTTTAGGGTTTAGAATTAGGGTCTAGGGTTCAGGGTTCGGGTTTTAAGGTCTAGGGTTCGGGTCAAGAGTTGGGAAACCAAGGGAAAGAGATGGAGGAGGAGGAGGGCGGAGGTGGTGGAAGGCGGAGGCGGGAAGCCGGTTTAGGGAGGGAGAAGGCAAAGGGAGGGAGGAAAGGTAGATTAACCTTTAGGAGGGAGGAGAGGAAGAAAGTGGTAGGGCCTATTGGCGTCGACGGAGGTGGCGGTAAGGGGATGGCCAGTACAGGGAGGGAGGAGTTCGAGTTAGTACCATAGTTTAAAAAATCGGCCGATTCCAATTCGAATCGGCTGAATCGGATCGGAATCGGCGGAGACCGAGCCAATTTTAGGTGGTTTGGAACGAAATCGGATGAGACTATAAAAGACCGCCATTAATGTGGTGTTTATCAACGGAGAGAGGAGAAAGGAGTTTCGGGAACAGCGTCGGAGGTGGCTAGGGGCCGAGGAAGAGGCGTGGGAAGCCGGTGGAACACGTTAGAAGGACGGTGGCGCTCTCTGTTGGGTGGATCGATCTAACTGCACAGAGGTCTGTGCAATTGCAAGCCGAAATTATTTTATATAAAAATTTATACTCAAAAAATTTTAATATACACAATTATTATTATTTTTTTTTAATAAGAAGAAAGTTCCAACGCGTTTCAGAAGCGAGTATTCGAATTCCCCTCCGTACGCGTTTATAAAACGCGCTCCAGGGCTTCCAACGCGTTTTATAAACGCGTACGAAGGAGAGATGCTGTCCACTTTCCTCTCGTTTGTCAGAGCTTCGTACGCGTTTATAAAACGCGTTGAAAGCTCTGGAGCGCACTTTATAAACGCGTTGGAAGGTGTATTATTTAATTTTTAGGAAAAAAAGTACAAGCATGCTCTGATAAAGACTGCAAAAGACATGACAAGATTTGATGTTACAATGTCATCTTTGAACTACTGAAATTATTTATAAAAGCAGCCATTGTTGAATGATGTTCCAAAGGAAATAGCTCCTTCTTGTTAAAACCCACTACCTCCTTCTTGTTAAAGCCTTCAGTACAATGGACAAAGGAAATAGCTCTAACTCAAATAATGATGTTCCAAACTATCGAAGAGCAACCCGCATTGAGTATTGGCCAGCTTTCTACCATTACCCTGCCAATAGAAATCAACCAGAAAACGGAGAATACGAGGCAATTTGTCGCTCTTGTTATCGCACTTTGAAATACAACATCCATGAAGACACGACTGAAGAGGGAGACGTGCTCGAGTTAAAAATACACTACCAATGGCACATTAATGGTGGGCCGGAAAGGGAACAGAAGGAGTACCAGGAGCGGCGATGGCAGGAACACGAAAAGAATCTGAACCGAGAAAGGCGATATGACTGGTACAAAAAATATTACACAGAACCTCAACCCATCCCCCAACAACAACCGAAACCCTACCTCTCGTGTGAACCAACTCACTGGACCGTTTACGAGAAAATATACAACTTTAATGGAGACCACACAGTGACCTGTACAAGGTGTGCTCAAGTTTTCAATTACAAAGAAAACATATTGCGTGACCACTACCATGAGCACAAACGTCACGACGAGAATGAACAAAGAGCTCGGGACATAGAGACGCAGAGGATTATTAAAGAAAGAAATGAAGAAATAGATCGTAAACAAAAAATTAGGGAAGAAGAGGCAAGGAAAAAAAGGCTCAAAAAATCAGAGCAAAAATTGAGAGAAATGAATAAGAGGGATGAACTTCGACAAATTGCGGCAAGCCGAATGGCAGAGATAGAAAAAGAAGAAACCGAAGCGACTTTTTGGAACGAAGCCGCTCAATTCGTTGACAACAGTGTTCCGAGTAATCAACAAGAAGATGATGCTGCTTTTTGGAACGAAGTCGCTCAGTTCGCTGACAACACTGGTGCGAGTAATCAACAACAACCGAATGATGAAGATGAGCAACCATGGTGGGATGAAATTCTACAACATGTAGATAGTAAAAATCTCTAAATATTTATATGATTGTAATATTTATGTGTTTTATTATTATGGTTGTTAATGTACTTTAGTTGGAATTGTTAATGCAATGTTTTATTTTTATGGTCGTTTTTTATTTTCCTTTATTTTTTGTAGTGCTTTGCACTATAAGTTGTGGTTTTAATGTGTTGACGTTCAATGGATAAAAGTTGTTGTTTGGAGTATTTCATTTATTGGCGTTTCAATACATAAACGTTTATGTTTCAAGTAGTGCTTTGCACTCCGAAATTCCAAGTCATAATAATACACAAGTCAATCATCACAAGTCATAATAAACAATCTAATAAATACACAAGTCAATCACAAGTCATAAACGAAAAATAGTCAATCAACATCAGTAATACACAAGTCAATCACAAGTCCATAAACGAAAAATAAACGATCCGTCCATCATCAGTCCATAAACAAAAAAGAACTGTCATCATCAGTCCATCATCATAACTAACGCCGCCGCCTCCTCCTAGGTCCTGAAGGTGAAAATCTGTCAATCACCCTCACCACACGCCTATCTCGCATGCCCGGGGCAGTAACATCTCCCGAGTCAGTGGAGTCCGTATCCCCATCGTCCTCCTCCTGGCGGTCCTCCTGCTGGTCCTGCTGAGCCTCCTGCTGTATGGGCCCAAACTCAACAGGCTGCCCAGCATCCTGAGGAGTCGCTATAGGGACATAATCACCCTCCTCATCTCCGGCCGTCCGCAGTAAAGTGCTGAACGAGTCTGTCCCTCCCATACTACCCAACGGAGTGCCAAATGATAGAATAGAAGAAGGCGTAGGCACTGACGGAACAGTAAATGGAGGAACAGTAAATGCAGGAAAAGAGGAAGGCATACCAAATGGTGCAAAGGAGTACGGTGGAGGATCCTGAGGCTGGAAAATGCCAGTGGGATCCTGAGAAATGCCAGCAAACTGCGAGGTCGATACTGATGCACTATGCATGGATGGAGTAGGACCTGAGGCTGGAAACTGAGTAAGAAAGAACGTGCGTGGTCCTAAAATGTCATCTAATCGCCCGGTATTCAGTCGACCATCCTATAATATTAAAAAAAAACAATATAAATACAAATAAATTAGTATCTAAAATTGAAACTTGCATATGAACGAATACTAACCGCATGCATCAGATCCTCCGCCTGAAGGTCTGTGGGTACAGTCGGACGTGCAGAAGAAGACTCGTCCCCAGAATCTGGTATGTCCTCAATATTTGTTGGAAGTCCTCGCTGCTCCAACAAATCCTCCAACCTGTAATTTATAAATTATTGAATTTAAAATGCAAAAAACGCAATCAAAAAATTAAATTATTTAAAATTACCTCAGAGGGATGGAAGCATCTTGCAACTGCGAACGACAGTTGGCGAGAATTGCCTTTCCCAACCTTCTGCACCCCTTCTTCACAACCAGTCCCAATGCATGAAGTGCATTCTTCAGCGCAGAGTTGCCCTGCAATTTACGAGAATAATGACATATTGCACAATTCCATTTACCAATCATACATTCCATATTTAAAAAATTAAAATGTACCGTATTGCGAAGTCTGGACCCCATGTTTGTGTACTGCCTCTGAGCAAGAGGCAGCTGCTGAGTGCGCTGGAGACGTGCCTCGGCATCCTCTCGTGGCGTGGGTCTCTCGGAGGCACCGTATCGCCAAAACCATCGGAAGTACCGCAGCGTATCAGTAGCACTCCAGGATCGAGTCTCCAGCTGGCGTGCCTGTAATGCCTCGTCAGTCCACTCAGCATGTGCACTCGCAAAAATGGTAGCAAAATCTGGGCGATCTCGATAGGTACCATGCTGGAAGCCCAGCAGGTTCTGTGTCACGTCCCAACTCTATTAAAATAAACACGTTAGTTCTTTACTCTAATTAAATTGAAGTTGATCGTATGATAAATCGGAAAAATATACCAAACGTACCACAGGTAGTGGAGGAGGAGTAAACTGGTACAGTCCAAACTGATGCCTACAACGGTCGGGGTAGTAGTAGGCAACAATGTGGTAAAAAATCAGCGGCAACCGAACATGCTCCGCTATGGAACCCTCCTGTGCTACCCGTGGCATGACAGCCCTGTCGAGTACGTACGGAAACCAGTTGACGTCTTCAACGTTCAACACGGCTAGGTAGTCCCGTGCGTTCTCCACTGCCCCGCGGTGCTTGCTCCGTGAGAAAGACCGAGCTTCGCCCCATTTCTTGAAAATTTTGAAGGTTAGGATTGATGTGTTGTAATTTGCATAAAATTATTGAAAAATTATTATAAATTATTACCTGCCAAACGGCACACATGAATCTAGGTTAGGCTGTCCTAATCCACCGATAGGAGCAACCTCTGGGCGACAAACAGGGAGGTATGACCATGCCCAAAACAATAGTAGCATCCAAGGTCCCGTCACAATCTTGAAACGCATGGAGGCACGGTCCAGAGCACGATATAGACAAGCAAGCGTGGCACCTCCCCAATTGAAGTCCGGAACTTCATTCAAATTGCCCTGCATTTAAATTAAACAACGCATTGAAAAAAAAATAAATTCAACATTGAAAATAACAAAATTAAATTGCAACATTGAATAATAATTTCAACATTTCAACAAAATTAAATTTCTTTATCTTCGATACTAACTGATGTATTAATATGTTTTAACAAAAGTATCTTTGCTTAAAAATTAGACTGTTAACGAAATTATAAAAATAAAAATTATGAAAATATTGAATTTGTAACATTGAATTGTACTATTTTCGTAAACAAATAAAAATATTATTTAAGTTAAGAAAATTATACCGATACGAGCTCTAAAAAGTATGCTGGGACGGAATTCTGAGAAATATCGGGAAACATCAACGTCCCAAATAGCTCTAGGGCCACTGCACGCGTGTATCGGTCTAACTCCTCACCAGGAGCATCTGCCTGTGGCGCCATCCCGCAATTTTGCCGCAACCATTTCAACTTGATGTTGTTGCCCACAACAACATTGCCCCTGCATTGCACAAATTTAAAATAATCAATACAAGTAAGCAATGCATATATTGAATATGCAAAATCAATATTGCATTCTTATTTTTTTCACTTACTCCCTGCTACTCCTTTCTCGGTGCCACTCTCCCAAATCTTCATGAGGATAAAGATTTGCACGAATCTTTTCCTCCCAGGGCCCTCTCGTATTCGATCTAACTGGAATGCCCGTCGAGCGCAAACCATATAAGAAGGCAACATCCTGGTAACAATTACAAAAACGTTAAATTTATGTCATGTAAATATTGCAATTTGTGTCATGTTAATATTACGAAAATTAATATTCAAATTTGAATTTTAAATATAAAGTTTAAATTAATGTTAGAATTAATTGTGAAAATTAATACGAAAATTATATGTTAGAATTAATTGTGAAAATTAATAGGAAAATCATATTAAAAAAAATTAATATCAAGTTTAAATAAATTACCTGTAGAGTAACGGTCATCTCTCCAACGGGAAAATGGAAACTATGCGTCTCCGGACGCCAAAACTCGACCATTGCGTTCAGTAATGGCATGTCGACGTTGACATGCTTCACCTTCATAATGTGACTGAGCCCCAGTTTGATCAGCCTTCCCTCAATCCGTTCGTCCACCTTAATTGTTCGCTTGTGCGATCTCAACTCCAAATGTTTTTCACGCTGCAATTTTTAATACAATTTTTAAGCATTTACAAGCATTTAAAATAAATACAATTTATTACATTGAACATAAAAATATTATAAGCAAACATTTACAATAAATACAATTTATAATACAATTTATAATAAGCATTTTCGATTAATTTTTTACTACTAATTATAATAAACATTTAATACAATTTATAAGTCTATTAAGAAATCTAAATTATTAAATAAAAAAATATAAATTAACATAAAACAATCTATTACCTCCTCAAAAGACAAACCAACGAGATGCTCGTTATCCGTAACAAACAAAACCTGTTGGTTTTCTGCGTTGGCCGGTTGCACAGGTGGAATGACATTTTGCGCGCTCGGACGGGCTGCGCGACGCCTACGTCTTTTTGGCCGAGGTTGGGTGGAGGCTGTTTCGGTGGGGGGTGCTTCGGTGGGAGGTGGTGAAGCACCAGAAGGACCAGCCTCATCTTCTGCTGAACTCATCTGATTCAAATAATATAAGAACAACAATTTAAAACAACAATGAATTTAATAATTTTTTAGCTAATTGGACAAAAACGAACAAAACCAAAATTTTTTTTATGTAATTGACATTTTTACAATAATTACTTTTGCATACAATTTCCACTAATTCCATAAAATTTACTAAAATTTCGACTAATTTCCATTCAATTTGCATACAGATTACAGTAATTTGACAATAAATTCCTACACAATTTCCATAGAAATTCCACTAAATTCCGTAAAAATTTCATGAACATTTACGTTACAATTTACAGTAATTCCATGTCCAATAATATTTCCAATAATTCCATACAATTTACGTTACTAAAATTGTGTACTCACTTTATTAAAATGTCCAATTTCCATACAAATTCCATACAAATTTCCATACAAATTTCCACAATTTCCACAATTTCCATAATAATCCATACAAATAGGTAAATGCACAATTTCCATAATCATCCATACAATTTCAATAATTTCCATAACAAATTTCCACAATTTCCACAATTTCCATAATCATCCATACAATTTCCACAATTTCCACAATTTCCATACAAATTTCAATAATAATCCACAATAATAATCCTCTAATTTCCACAATTTCAATAATATCCATAATTTTCAGTAAATGCAAAATCAAAACCTCGATATCGGCGTACGTTGTCTTTCGAACTCCTCTTCTCTTCGCACGGCAACCACCTTCGCACGGCAACCTCTTTTCTCCCTTCTCTTCTCTCTTTCTCCGGCCGCAACTTTCTTTCTCTTCTTCCTTCTCTTCTCTCTTCTCTCTTCTTCCTTCTCTTCTTCCTTCTCTTCTCTTCTCTCTTTTTTTCTTTTTCTCTTCTCTGGACTGACTGAAGCGACGAAGAAAGAAAAAAAAAAACGATCAGAACTCGTTTTCGAAAAATTACCACCTTCCTACGCGTTTATAAAACGCGCTCCAGAGCTCCGAACGCGTTTTATAAACGCGTACGAAGCTGTCAGCTCCTCAAAAGGCGTAACTGAAGAGGCGAACTTATCTCTCCCTCGTACGCGTTTATAAAACGCGTTCGGAGCCCTGGAGCGCGTTTTATAAACGCGTACGGAGGGGAATTCGAATACTCCCTTCTGAAACGCGTTGGAACTTTCTTCTTATTAAAAAAAAATAATAATTCTGTATATTAAAATTTTTTGTGTCTAAATTTTTATATTAATTAATTTCGGAATTGCAAGGCATGGGACACGGGAAAAAAATGAGTGGAGAAGAAAGGTCCAACTGTAAATGTCCAGTTCATGTATATTTTAAGAATCGGACAGTCCAGATTATTCTAAAATGAAAATAAATTTAAAGAAAAACATGCTTGATCAAAACAAAGATCCAAAGGCATTTTTAAATTTTTTTTTATTCTACGATCCTAGCTGATATATTAAGGTATTTTAGTGAAAATTTGCTTATCAAAAAATATTTTTATAAAAATATTTTACTAATCATGAAATTTGTTTTAATTATTTTTAATATTTATTTTTCTGAAAAAATCTGACATATCAAAATGGCTTCCTAAATTATATATATTTTATATTTTAATTGATTTTATACTTCTAATCTTTGATTTTTATAATTTTCCAAATTTATTATATTTTTTTCTTAATTTTAAATGCATAAAACATGATTTTTGTAAAAATCCGATTTTTCGATCCGATTCACCCGAGTTGACTCTTTGGACCAAGAGTCCGATTCCGATTTTCAGAACCATGGTTAGTACAGGCTGTGTGTGAGGGAGGGATTGATCATAGCGCCATTAATATAAAATGAAATAAAAGGCATGAAATGTACGTTTAATACACATTTTATTCTATATGTTTAATATATGTTTAATAATACGCTCCAGGGATGGATCTAGAAAAAATTTAAGCATGGGCATAAAGTTAGACCCAAAAAAAAAAGAGAAAGAAAATTAGATGTCCAACCTGGGCACAATAAAAAAAATTAGTCCTGAAAATACATAACTAGACTTTAAAGGTGAGAAATAAAAATAACTATGTGAGCTCAAATATGAAATATACGTGTTTAATATATAAGTTTAATATTGAATTTTTTCATATAATTAAAGGTGATAAAAAACAACAATTATGCTTACTTTTTAATTAGGATTTCTTATATAAGTGGTCCGCTTTTTTTTTATTTATTTTGCTTTCTGCAATACAATGAAATGATGAAACATCCAAAGAAAGGCTTTTATAGAGCCAATATGTCGGCAATACATGTTATTATTTTTTTTTAGTTAATGAAAATACTTCTTAATCTTACTTTACTCTTTATTTAAGACGAAATTGGCTAATCTATTCGAACACATATCTTTTCCAAAAATAAATAAATAATAATAACACCTACAGTACACACAGCAGCGGCCAGCGGGGAGCCAGGGATCAATTTCTGTTTTTTTTTTGGAATCAAGTTTTTACGGCAGTTATTAAAGAATCTGGTGTAAAAAATATTATTTATGGCGGTTCTTTCAATAACCGCGGTAAAATATCAGCGAATTTTTTTTTCTCTTGTCTCTGAACCCTTTGTCTGCGCCTACTTTTATTAACCGCCATAAATAAACTTCTTTTTATTTACTAAAATGCCACTCCGCATTTTTTACAGCATGTTTCCAAAAAACTGATGTAAATGTGGTGCCGTAAAATTTTTTTTCTGTTGTAGTGATTCACTATTGAAACTGAAAAAAAAAGGTGAACCCAAGATGTTTAAATACATGTGTTTCTTGGGTGATCTGTAAGATGATGCGCCTGGAATTTTTTTTCCTATGAGAAATGTGAATTTGAGCTTCTAATACCTCTGTTGGTATATATTCACTATTCCCATAGGGGCTGTTTGGATTCCCCAAAGAATTTGGGAAATTTCATCTTCCTACCATAAATTTATTATAAACAATCCATACTCTTCACAAAGTTACACACTTTCCAATAAATTTATTCCTAGGAATTGCAACTTTTCCAAATTCTCCAAATTCCTAAGCGATCCAAACAGCCCAATAAGGAATTTTTTTCCTGTGACTAAAGTGAATTCGACCTACTGGTACCTCTGTTGGTATTAACTATTCCCATAAGATCTAGCAACAAATTATTCACTGATTTTAAGGGTGCTTGCCTGGACAACACTCTTTGTAATTGAAGGCAATTGATACAAAACAAAGATGCCTCATCCTCAGTATGGTAAACATTTAATGGATGCTTCTATTTTAAGAGAATACAATACATCATATAAAATTGTAAATTTCTAAATTTCAGAAATACTTCATATAGATAAAAATACCTTGATTTGTTGTACTGAAGTAGTTAGTGCAAAATCAGACACCATGAGAGTTCCATGAGAATATAATGTACATAAACTTTTTAAACTGGAAAAAGATATATCAATAGTCAGTCTTAACTCTTGAATAGTATCGTTTCGGCAAGTCTAATTTTACAAAAGAAGGAAGCACCCTACTAAATGAAGAGTAATAGAGAAATATATAAAGAGTGCCTAAAAAATAAAAGAAAAAAGTTCCAAAATATGATTTAGTGGAGTCATTTTGCATACAGGTGCATTGTGCACATTATCACATTCCGTATATCAGAGATTGTTGTAGCCTTTTCTATACTCATTCTGCATTCTCAATATTGTTGATAGAATTGCAGATTATTATCACATTCCACATTCTTATTTCAAGATAAAAATGAGATTCTATACACACATTGTTGGTTCTAGTGGATTAATCTAGTTTATATTTTTTTAATGTAAAAATTAATGAGCAAGACTGAAAATAAAACAAAATAGATTTATTGTCTCTTGCAAGCTTGTTAATTATTGCTCTTATAAAACATGAATTAATGATATGGATTATAAGATGCAATGCAACTAATTGGAAGTATAATTACATCTCAAATGATATGTCAGCTAGTACTCACACTGAGATATTGATCCTCAATATCAAAGGCTGAGACTTGTTCGGTAATGCAGCCATTGATGGCAGGATTCGGGTATTCAATAGGTACTTGAAAAGCATAGCAATTAGCAGGCCGTTGTAATGAGCTGAATTGAAGCAAAGATAGATTTAAAGATTTAATTAGTATATTTACCATAGGTAGGCAACTGGTATTGCTTGGGATCATTTGAAAAACAGTAAAACTGTGAAGCAAGTTTTCAATTATAACTCTAAAAAATAAAAAAATTAATTTGGTTTCTGATTTTTGAGAATGTGTAAGAGAGTCGTATAGTTGTGTACTGATAAAACCATCAATGTCAATGTCCACCGTTGGATTCACGACTTCAAGTTTTCATTGATAGAAATTATACACGGAGTTGGAAATATTAATAACTGTGGAAAGATGTATAAAAATTAATTTGTCAGAAACAACATATATTGTCAAGAGAATATATACATAGATAAATTAGTCAGTCATACCTCAACTTGTCTCTGTAGGGGCTGGACAAAGTTAATAAATTCATCTAGCATAGCAGCCTTTCTAGTGACTTTATTGCAACCTGGTACCAGTTCTTGTAGGTACCTCATCCTCAAACTTCTCCTCTTTCTTAACCTACACCAGAATTTCATTTCCACTCGTTATCAAATAGTCTACTCTTCCATATTTTTTAAAAAAAAATAAGTAAAAATGAATGACCAGAGGTACTATATACATATTATATAGTGTCATTTTAAGTTTTTAACTAAGCATATTTTGTGTGTGCCTATGAGGGTTTGGCACTCATATAGGACGTGAAATATTGGCTATCCTTTTTCTGTGGAGAAGTACAATGCAAAATCATTCCTATCGTAACTAAAGGGGAATTGCTGAAGTTATTGGGAGGGACAATTAGGAAAATATGAAATCAATAAATTCTTTCTTTTTCTTTCTTGTGCGTGAGAGAGAAAAAGACTATGTATCCTTTCAGCCAAGCTATGGCTATTTGTGGCCGGACATGGCATTGTTCAAGATTCTGAACTTTGAAGATATGCAAAACAAAACATATAGCAGAATTACTACGTTAATGAGAAATACTTTTTGTGTATAGGTTCACTAAAGTTCTGGTTTACATGCTTATGCAACTGTCATGCCTCTCCAATAAAATTGTATGCTATTGAAACATGGAAGATGAAATTTAAATGTGTTCAACAAATGTACTCATTACTATTAATTAATCATCAGCTGTTATTCAATTGTAGGGTTAAACATGCTCTATGGTCCAAGCAAGAATCACCACAATTCCAGATTGAAGAGAAATAACAAAGAGTAAAAAAATGTAAATGATTCTATTATAAAAAAAAGTCACATACACTCAGGTTCTTCACCTCCCTAACCAGATATCTGAATGTAATGACCTTGCCATCGTTTGATCTATACATATAAGAATAGAAAACATATGATGAGAGAAAGCAAAATAATAAGAATGAAAATTTACCAACAAAATTCAACTACATATGGAAGCTCATCTTTTCCAAAAACCTCACCTTTACAGTATCCTCGAAAGTCAAAACTCACCTCCCCATGCCTGCTTTGGACCTTTGAACTTTTTCTATTCTATACAGCTCAATAGCCCATCTGAACTCAGATACAACAATAATTATTTACATTTTGTGTACAGTCATTCTACCAGTAAATGAGTCAGACAACTTGATATCTCTTATTTATATATATATTTTGACCATACTTGGCACCAAAATACTACCCAAACCAATGATATTCACTGCACTTTTGCATTATGTTTTGCAAGATTGGACACTGCCGTGGAATTTGACTTGTTTTGTAGGAACATGGTGGATTGGACACAATAATTGCATAAAAGGGATAATTTTTGGGAATCAAATGACTAAATGGAATTTATAACACTGTAGAGCTCATCCTAAGCTTTCCAACGATCTTTGAATCACCTCAATCGGAGTCCGGATGAAGAAATTAAGGTCAAAATACTATCGGTGCGCAGTGCTGAAAAATAATTTCGGTCCGAAATTATTTATTTCGGTCCGAAATTGCGTGAAAAAGTCAGTTTTGGCAAGTTTTGAAGATGGAAATTTTATTTTATGGCATGATCTCGTGAACCCTTGCCCTAACCTGCCTCCCAAGCCTCCTCCCTGGCCATATATGCACGAAAATACAGAGAGGAAAGTATCCCACCTTCCATACAATAATTTCCACCTTTTCCACCACCGTTCTCACGCCGAAAGGCGTGGGATTCCACCTCTCGCAGCGGAGCACGTCCATGGCAGCAACTTTGGAGCGATTTTGGACGCGACAGCGGTAGAACCGATCCAACCACGACTTCGGACGATCGATATCTTGAGTTAGAAGCGATATTTGGTTTATTCGTTCCTTTTCTCTTGATATTTTGATTTGATGGAGTTTGTATCTTATTTTTCTTGCATGTTAGGATAATTAATGATGTCTTAGTAGTAGTTAGTAGATTAGTTTAGTATTTTGTGATGACTTGATTGCTTTATATTATGATATATGATATGTTTTGTTGAGAATTATATTTTGCTTGGTTAATTTAATTGTTTGTTTGACTGTTTACCTATTGATGAACTGCAGCACCATTAGGACATTAAACTAGAACAAATAATTAGTTATTTAAGCACTTGAGGTAAGCCAATCGCTCGAAAGAGGAGGTTAGTTTGCGACCGAAAGGTGTAACTTTTATTGATCCGACAGGACTTTAAATACCTCTAGAAATCCAACTAAACATACTTAAATAGCTAAATCAGAACGAAAGTATAGGTTTAGTTGTTTACGTGGTAAAAACCAAGTTCCATACCAAGTTAGAACCAAAATTGCGATAGCTGAGGTTAGGACTTAGGTCTGGTTGTTTAGTAGCCTTCACATAACATTGTGTAAAAATATCAAGTCAAAACAAGAGGTCTAAAGCAAGTTTAGGAACGAAACAACATGGATTTCGGTCCGAAATATGCCTCTGTCTCGATGAAAATTGTAGACAAAGGTACTTTGGAGCTAAACTAATTGAACACAAATTCCTAGGACATTATTTGTATTTATTTTTAGTTTAGAAAATACCAAAAATAATTTATTTAATTGCACTTTAGATAATTGTCTTTTTAAATCATAAAACTCCAAAAATTAATTGTCTAGCTTTCGTGAGGAAGTAAAGTCTAGTAATCAGTTGTACCGTCCCTTAGGTTCGACCCTAAAGCTTAACTAAAACGACTAGTGAGGTTAGCTCTAGGTTATAAATTTATTTGATACCTAGGTTTCAATTCCTTCATCACAACTCAGATTCGATATTCAGAGATTTACATAAACTTTTCTATTCTATCTCAATAGCCCATCTGAACTCAAAGTATACAACAATAGTTATTTACATTTTGCGCACAACTCAGACATGAAATTCAGATATTTACAAAAAGGAACACTCAATTTTAACAAACGCTCAAAGTGGATAAGCACACATCAGTAACAACCAACGCTGGTCTTATTGTGACATACCAAACAAAAGCAAATCAAAGAGAAGCAAAGTTTGGTAACTAAGCCAAAATTATAGTAAAATCTAGTTCAGACAAACAAAAAAGTCGTGAGAACAAATCTGAAGTGAAATTTGAAAAGAAAGAGAGAAAAATACCTAAAAAGATAAAATGAACGAAGTAGAAAGGATGAGAGGAACATGAATGAAGAACAGAAACCAAGGAAAAGAGAAAATCAAAGAAAATGAAGGAAAAATATAGAAAAGAATAAAGCAAAAAAGAAATGAAGAGGACAAAAACCTCAAATTGTTGATACAGCCAACCGACAAAAGAGAAAAAAACCAGCAGCATATAGGAGCAAAACTGAACGAATAGAGATGAGCATTGAGAGGAGAAAAAGGAGGAAGATAGAGGAGCAAAAGCAGCGAAGAAAAAAAGGAAATAAAAAGGAAGGGCTTACGGAACCCAAGAGCAAAGGTCTCCGTACGCGTAGCACATGGGCGACCATCCGACCGGTCCGTCGAGAGCGCCTGTCAGAAAGGAGGAGAGACTATCGAGGTGAGCAGCACAGAATTCTACAGAACATGCCCATCCAACGGAGAGGAAGAAGTGCATCAGAAGGCCAGGATATGCACAAGGAAATGAACGGCCCAGATCCTGCTGTTATTCCGCTGTGGCCCCCACATGTCAGCCACACAGTAGGCCTACAGTGCTTAGCTACAGTGTCGGATCCGGATCTAAATACTCCGGATTAATATATGTTTCGATGTTTTCATTCAGGGACAAAAGATACGTACCAGCTGACTACCTGGTACAGTGGTACGTACAAGCAGTCAGATGGAAAACAAACAAACCAAATTAAGAATATACGGAAGTGAACAAACCGTACTAAAGAACACCAGGAAACTCATTTAACAGTCAACAAAATGGCACAAAACAACAAAGTGTGATAAAGCAGCTTTTGTCAGCACAAACTAACAACGCGGCAATGCATTCCAACAGTAGAAAAGCCATAATTAAACCAATATTTTGAATTACAAGAGCGCCGAGCTGTTTACTGATGTCGAGGTGCCTGTGACAATAATGCCCCACCACGATGATGCCTGGTTAGGCAAGGGAGGGAGCAATTCGAATCTAGTGTCGCGCGACAAGCTGTGTCGCGCAGTAAATCGACCCATCCATTCAATCGAACGGCGTATTTTTCTTCTCCACTTCCAACTCAAAACTTATCGGATTTCGCATCAATTAACTTATCGGATCTACCTCAATTTGTTGTGTTCCCGCATCGGATTCAGAATTAAATATGTGGATTCATTTCTTTCGACTCTGTGCCTCCATTTCATTCTTCGTTAGTTCGTTTGGCAATTTTCAGAACAGTGGGATGAATACCTTCGAGAGGGACGAATCTGGCCATCGGACCCCACTTTGCATTTTCGCAGAACAGTGGCGATCACTGATTGGATATTACCACCCTATTTTTCTGATTAAAAAAAAATGAAAAAGAGAAATAAAAAAACGAAAGTCGTCTCCGATGACACTCATTCTGGCGACTTACTCCATGATGGCCAAGGTTCTTGAAGTCGCTGAAAAGCTAAGAACAAGAGGAATCTGGTGATATCAACGTTGGCCCCTCTTATTTGTTAAATTGAAAGCAATTTTTAAGGAAAACCTATGAACTAGAGAAGTGACAAGAAGAATAATTGATGTAATTGAACCAGTATTGCTCAACTATAAAGCTCCACAAAAATTCTAACATGCTTACTAGTAACTCAATTGAGATCAAATCAAGGCCAGAAGGCAGTAACGCCAACCATGGCAACCATGACATTTATTAGAGATATATTAGTAGGCATGGTACGCTACAGGCAAAAAGACAAAAAAAAAAATCTGATTGATGATGAAAAGAACAATCGTCGGAGAAGGCTTTCTGAAAGAAAATCGCTGGAGAAGGCCGCTGGAGACGGGACTGGAGAAGGCTGGAGATGAGGCCCTCTCGCGACCAGAAGCGATTTCTCTTGGCCCTCTCGTGAATTCTCCTGGCTCTCTCCAATTTCATCAACTCCAATTTTTTTTTTAATTTTAATGGCTTTTGGATCCAAGCACGTAGAGCAACGAAGTTGAATAAAACCCGGTAAGTAAGATATCGAGGAAACAGATTTGAACCGTCGGATCGCACGAACGGTTGGATGTGTTGCGCTACAAATTGTGTCGCGCAACACCTGATTCCGATTGCTGGGTTGATTGGCTTGTTAGCCAAAGATTGATTTGCCTCATGGTCGGCCTCACACGAGATTCTTCAAGAAGGCATAGTAGTGCTATGTGTATGCATCTTTTTAGTTCTCCCTCAGAGCATGGTCCTCTTAGTCTGGAATCGTATCCTCTGCCCATCTCATTAAGATGGGCACTCTGCCCATCTCTTCTTTTAAGCCGTTCGATAGAAATCGACGGCTGGATTTTCAGCATTCCCATTTCTCTCTTCAAAACAACGAAAACATTTCAGAATCGCCGATCAGTTCGGCTCTCTACATGACGGTCACGCTCTCTCACGCAAAAAACCTAGACTCAAAGCGCTTCACTGGAGGCGAAGTGCGCTCTCTCATGGCGCTTCATCTCCGACTCCGATTCCTCTCACTCCGCCGAAGCAAGCAAGTCGAGGGTTCGATTTAGATTCCCATTTCCTCTCCGCCGAATCGTCTCCCAGGTTTGATTTGGGT
Source organism: Rhynchospora pubera (assembly GCA_028095005.1). Classification (NCBI taxonomy): domain Eukaryota; kingdom Viridiplantae; phylum Streptophyta; class Magnoliopsida; order Poales; family Cyperaceae; genus Rhynchospora; species Rhynchospora pubera. The sequence continues at coordinate 81,040,996 of CM051462.1, read as the reverse complement.
TCCCGGCCGCTTCCTTTCCGCCACTTAACCCAACAAGTTCAAGCTTGCAGGTATCTCTCTCCTTCTCTCACACCGGGTCGCCTGAGCCAGCTCAGCAGGTACGATATCCTTTTTCCCTTTTTGGGTTTATTTTTTTTTGTGAACTACCTGAGGTTGTTGTACTGTATAATTAGAGTTGTCTAGCTAGCTAATTGTAGGTATGTAGATCTAAATTGAATTTCTCAATAATGTAAATTAATGGAGGCTACTGATATCCCTACCCAAAGAACCACACAAATGTAATTTGTTAATTCTCATCTCATGTTAGAAAAGGAAAATCGAATAATATAGTGAACCCAAAAAGTGTTTTATGCCAAAGGGTATTTTTGCCGAGAAAGTGAGGGCACTGATAGACAACAACTAGTTAATTGGTCAACTGAAATAATTTATGACTAAAATGATTTTGATTTGAGTTAATTTTATAACATGTTTTTCGAATCGTCTCCAAAAGTACTCATAATCTCGAATTGCAGCCTCACCAGAGCGCCACTAGCTGAGGTAAAAAAAAAAAAAGAAAAGATTGTTCTCCCATGGATATTCTTTTTCTATAGACTTTAGAAACATGTAATGCTGATATGCTCTGGAAAATTAGAAAATAATATTGAATTATTCTGGTGTTTATTGTTAAGATGGCACATTAGTTGGCTTAGCTATTTAAAGTTATTAATGCAAAATAGTATAAATTATGTACGAGAAGCCAAAGAGGTACTACTTTCTGGTTGCAAATGCAAAATTCATGCTGGACGAAGAGGAGCATTTCAAGGAGCTCATGTATGAGAGGCTTAGAAATTTTGGAGAGCACAACAGAGAGAGCAGGACTTCTGGCTTGTGTCGACAGATAGCCCTTGGATAACGTAATTTTTTTTCCTTCTTTGTATTTCAGTCAGCTGACTTTTGAATATTAGTTTTAAGCATTGAAGCCTTTGTTACAATATTAGCTATCGTTTACATATTGACAAGGGAAAATTTTAGTAAGTATAATGACAAAAAAAAATTATAAGCTAGTGATTTTATTCCAATTTGCACTATAGACTTTTACTGCATGCATCCTAGTACTAGGCTTTGTCTCTATACTTAATTGTACTTATCACATAACCAAATATGTTGCACGGGCTGGATTGATAAAGTTTGATCAGTCTTAATTTTATTGTCTAATTATAGGTTCATGAAGCTGAGATTAGATAGAGTTCTAGCAAACAACTTTGAGGCTGATACACTTAATGAAGCTTTGGCTAGCAATCCAGTTGACTTGCAATTTGATAAGCCACAGACTTGGACGGCGCTATACCCAAAATATGAATTTGGCTGGTAGGAGCCATTTTTACCCCCAAAATCTGACCACCACTCGGCCTAGTGTGTTCTGGGCAACTTTTATCTTGTAGTTAGATATTGAGTTTGTTGTGAGCATGTAATCCAAACTTATGCCTTTTTTTTTTCTTTTTTGATGTACCTATTTCAGTTCGTTGAGTAATGGCAGATGCCATGTCCTGGGAGATGCTTGTAATATGTAATGAAAGATTTTGCAATATCAATTCCATTCATGTTCGAGGTTAATCTACAATATAGTTGCAAATATGGCTGTAATTCTTTTTTAGATCCATATACATCAGGAAAACTTGTATATAGAAAAATAAATGCCAATCATTGTAATTCTTTTACAATCCACGTGAAAGAGAGTTTAAGAACTAAATGATAGTAAAGTTACTTTTAAAATTGTAATGGCCTGGACTGAATCATGGTATAAACTAATAATTGACGTGCTAACGAAGTTTTACCTTAGAATAAAGTTAATTTTAAAATTAGTACATCAAAAGTGTACCTCCTTTATGGCCTTTGAAATTATGTACATAATAAACTATCTTCAATTTTGAAAGAAAAGTTTTAGCAAGTGCGGCTAACTTTGGATAGAAAAATGGTGGATAATCTTAATCACATTAAGGCCAAAAGGGTATAGTAAGAATATTACTGGTAAAGAAAAATCAGAAGATCAAAGCATATAAACAAAGTTACAGAATGATTGATTTGATACTAATAATTGTAAACCATGAACTGGGTACAGTGGACGAAGCGGAGACTTAAAATTGTGCCCACAATTGGTTGATATCAAGCGGAGACTCAAAACCATGAACTGGTTACAGTGGGTTACAATTGGTCGATATCAATAATTTCTCCTTACTTCAATTGGGTACACTGGATGAAGCGGAGACGAAGCTTCAGATAAGTGAGGGGCACAATCACGATACGGAGACGAAGCCTAGGGTTTGCGCGAAAACAGAAGGCTCCGCTCATTCGTATTCATTTTAGCGGGTAAATTTCTTTTTTTTTTAGGGATCAATGAAGCGTTGGAAATCTAGCCGTCCATTTCGATCGGACGGTCAAGGATGAGAGATGGGCAGAGTGCCCATCTTAATGAGATGGGCAGAGGATACGATTCCCTCTTAGTCTTGTATCTTTTAGTTCCAATATTCTCCCTTCATTTAAGTATTGAAGTACCTAAATATATGTTTGTACAAAGAATTACTGGAATTTTCAATTTTGTGTTCGTTCTCATATTTTATTTTAGAGATAATTAGTTTAATGCCATCATCTATTTGATAATTAGAGAAATGATATCCTTAAATTGCTAATTAAATTTATGCCATTATAGAATTGTTAAAATTAGTTTTATGCCACTATTTCACAAAAAACATACTAAATTTAAAAAATGTCATTACCAAATTTGTCATTAAATTTTTTATATGTCCAAATTATCCCCATTAAAAACAAATCCTAAAAACACACACGGCTCACAGAAAATTACTTACGTGAAAAGTAAGAATATTATACAAAAAGTATTATAGTGAAAAAAAGTATACAAAAGCATTATAGTTTAATAATCCAAATGTACTTACGTGAAAAAAATCGGTACAAGAGTATTATTGTAAATAAATCTTAAAAATGCAATCTTTTTAATTTTAAGATTAGAATTATGGCTATTGTTAGATGACCAAATAGATATATGCTACTATTTTCTTGCATCAGTGGCATAAAATAATTTTGTTATTTTGCAGTGGCGTTAAACTAATTATTAATGATTAATAATGGCATAAAACAAATTATATCTTTTGTGATGGTATATTACTAATTATTAAGTTTTAAAGTGGCATATTTAAAAGGGTAAAGTCGTCATATAATTGTCCGATGGAAAAAAACTAATTTCTATTATTTTATAATGGCAAAAAAATAATTTGTCGTTTAGTGATGGCATATCTCTAATTTCAAATATTTGCAGTGGAATAAATCTAAATCACCCTTTATTTTATGTCTCAAATGGAAATCTTATAAAAAACCATATTTAATATATATATCTTTTCAAATTTGTTTACTATTTAAATATATTTTTTTTAAATTTGTTGATGTAATTAATAAGTTTTGAGCCTCCAATAATAATAATCGTTTTTAAAAATACAAAATAAATAGTAACAACAGTTGAAAAAAAATATAAAGTTTGGTCTCCAATTAGAGTTTGATGAAGGCATTTTAACCTAGGATATCAAATAAATTTATAACCTAGAGCTAACCTCACTAGTCGTTTTAGTTAAGCTTTAGGGTCGAACCCAAGGGACGGTACAACTGATTACTAGACTTTACTTCCTCACGAAATCTAGACAATTAATTTTTGGAGTTTTATGATTTAAAAAAACAATTATCTAAAGTGCAATTAAATAAATTTTTTTTGGTATTTTCTGGACTCTAAATAAATGCAAATAATGTCCTAGGAATTTGTGTTCAATTAGTTTAGCTCCAAAGCACCTTTGCCTACAATTTTCACCGAGACATAGGTATATTTCGGACCGAAATGTATGGATTTCGGACCGAAAACCATACTGTTTCTGTCCAAAACTTACTTTAGACCTCTTGTTTCAACTTGATATCTTTACACAATGTTATGTGAAGGCTACTGGACGACCAGACCTAAGTCCTAACCTCAGCTGTCGCGATTTCGGTTCTGACTTGACTTGGAACTCGGTTTTTGCCACATAAACAACTAAACCTATACTTTTGTTCTGATTTAGCTATTTAAGTATGTTTAGTTGGATTTCTAGAGGTATTTAAAGTCCTGTCAGATCAGTAAAAGTTACACCTTTCGGTCGCAAACTAACCTCCTCTTTCGAGCGATTGGCTTACCTCAAGTGCTTAAATAACTAATTATTTGTTCTAGTTTAATGTCCTAATGGTGCTGCAGTTCATCAATAGGTAAACAATCAAACAAACAATTAAATTAACCAAGCAAGATATAATTCTCAATAAAACATATCACATATCATAATATAAAACAATCAAGTCATCACAAAATACTAAACTAATCTACTAACTATTACTAAGACATCATTAATTATCCTAACATGCAAGAAAAATAAGATACAAACTCCATCAAATCAAAATATCAAGAGAAAAGGAACGAATAAACCAAATATCGCTTCTAACTCAAGATATCGATCGTCCGAAGTCGTGGTTGGATCGGTTCTACCGCTGTCGCGTCCATAATCGCTCCAAAATTGCTGCCATGGACGTGCTCCGCTGCGAGAGGTGGAATCCCACGCCTTTCGGCGTGAGAACGGTGGTGGAAAAGGTGGAAATTATTGTATGGAAGGTGGCATGCGTCTCTGGTCGAAATTCGTGCTTAAAAACACCTAGGAAAAGACCAGAAGGCGGCTAGGGCAAGAGGGGATCCTTCCTTCTTTGAAAATTACCAAAAATCACTTTCCATAAAAGAAATTTCGGACCGAAATCTGGAAATTTCGGTCCGAAATTTATAAATTTCGGACCAAAATTCCAGAATCGAGCATTGATAGTATTTTGACCATAATTTCTTCATCCGGACTCCGATTGAGGTGATTCAATGATCGTTGGAAAGCTTAGGATGAGCTCTACAATGTTATGGATTCCTTTCAGTCATTTTCTTCTTCAAAATCCACCATTTTATGCAATTATTGTGTCTAATCCACCAAGTTCCTACAAAACAAGTCAAATTCCACGGCAGTGTCCAATCTTGCAAAATATAATGCAAAAGTGCAGTGAATATAATTGATTTGGGTAGTATTTTGGTGCCAAGTATGGTCAAAATATATATATAAATAAGAGATATCAGAGTTCAATACGAATTTTAGCAGTTTGGATTGGTAATTTGAAGCATAAATTAAAAAGAAGCATAGCACAAGACCATGCATTAATGCATATGAAACATAATAGCAAAAGATACCTCTGTTATAATTAATAATATTAAAAATTAATAATATTAATTATTTATTAAGTGGCCTATATAATTTAATTTGAACCAAGTTCATTTATGAAATATAATTAAAGGGTGCATTGATTTTGATGGAAAATCAATGGACCAGATTTATTCAAATATGATCCCTTCAATTACCTTAGTTATTATTCTGAAATTTTATTAAGAGTGACACATTTTTTCATTTTTCGCCCAAATAAAGAAAACCAAAATTTAAGAAAATGCCATTATTTTTCTGCCATCATTTTGGACTAAAGGAAATTGGAGAAGATCAAATTTCCGCATCAAGATGTCTTCTCTACAAAATTGTAAGTTCTAACTTATGATTTATTTAATTTTATATGAATTACATGATCCTTATTAAGTAATTTCCGAAATATTTTATAATGAATTAATATTTGAAATTTCTAACAACCTCAATATGTGGACATATAAATTAAGAAATTAAATATATAATTGATATTATTTTTGTTTACGTAAAACCGTAAATGTTAGGCAATAAATATAGATGGTCCAATCTACTAACGATACATGTAGATATTTTGTATTTTTCTTTGAAAAAGAATGCTTCCATTGTTAGTGTGCCTGAACGATGAATTATAGACAATCATTGTATTATCCAGTTCATGATCCTGCTGCGTGAATAATTGCTAAAAAAATGTAAAAATTATTATTTGTTTGCACAAAAGTTACCCACTAACATTGTCCCACCAGGAGTACTGGCTGTAAAGGTTGAGCGATCTCCTTCGAAGAGCCTTGCGATACCAAAATCTGCTATTTTCGGGTTCAAATTTTCGTCCAATAGAATATTGGCAGGCTTTATATCTCGGTGAATAATTGTATCACTATTATCATCATGTAGGCTCCGTTTGGATGCAAGAAGAAGGAGGAAGAAGGAAGAAAGAAAGAAAAAAATTATAAACAATCCAAACTCTTCACAAAGTTACACACTTCCCAATACTTCTTCCCACTTCTTCCCTTCTTTCCTTCTTCCCACACCTATCCAAACGGAGCCGTAGGTAAAGAAGACCAGAGGCAATTTTTGTTATCAAGCCATGTCTTTGTTCCCAATTTAGTCCCTCTTCTAGGAGACGGGCGACTATATATGTTAAACAAAACACAATTCACTGTTAAATTTAAACAAAATTTCATGTCATATACGTACTGCACACAATCACACATCAATTTCATACCCAAACGGTTGCATGATCATTGATATTTAGATATTCCTACCTACTTCCAATTTTAAGGCAAGTCTGTGCCTCCTAATATCCTTGTGCAATAAAGTATATAGCCAGTGTCACACCCCGAGACGGGGTGACAACCCGCCGCGTATAAACGCAAGGCGTACAAGCATCACATACATTATCAATAATAAAAATAATATTTTGCCACAAATTTATTAATAATTAATTAACGTTTTACAAGGAGAAAACATGCCCAACATGGTGGATTTATGATGGAATGCCACCATGCTAAGTCAAATGTTCAAATTCAAATAACAAAAATGAATAGACAGATTGTGGCAAATTAATGACCCGCTTCTATCATCTTGTCTCCCTCAGTTTGAGGATGCGTTTCGCCATGTTCCTCGATACCTGAATCTAATCTAAAATAAAATAACAACACGGATGAGGGCCCTGACAACTCTCAGTGCGGTATTACAAAGATATATATAACTACTATTTAAAATAAAACAATTAAGATGAACAAAGCATTTATTTAATTGAAGGGGCTTAAGAATGCATAACTTTTAATAACTCATATCAATATCAACTATAATTATCATTTCACTTTTATAATTTCTGTTGTCCTGCACAATGAGTCGCATGGCCAGCACCCCTGTTTCATCTCCATCCTGTCATGAGCAGGCAGCATGTGAAGGGTAACAAGCATGTACATGTCAAGTTCCTGGGTGGGTTTCTTAAAATACCTGGGACTTAGTTCTCTTATCATTTATGTGTATTTCAATGTATGTGTAGTGGTGCCATAAATCGAGGTCAATTAATGAAAATGCACTGAAATCTATAATCATAATAAGAGATAGCGCAATGGAAATAAATTCGTATATATGCAAATTTAAAGAAACCCGAAGATTCTATATAAAATAATAATAATAATAGTAATAATAAAAGAATAATTCCATATATATAACGGGGAACACATGTATTTTAAAAAGTGGCGAATCTAGAAATAATAAATTAATATTTTAAATCAGGATTAAAACATGCAATACAACCCTAGCTATTAGACTTCACCGCTATGCAAGTGTATTAAATCTAAGGGGACATAATTAAGTTTTAAGCAGACTTAAAATTAGATAGAAGCTTTACGCAAATATTAGCAATTGTATAATATTAAAATAAGGTACACGTTTAACTTTAAGGTACATGGTAAAGAATACAGTAGGTAAGCATTTTAAGTCCAAGCGTATAACCTTCTGTTACAGTTTTGTAAACTGAAATTCAAATACCGGGATAAGAAATCATTCTTTAAAATTAAAAAAAGGCATTTCTTAGAACTAAGTGTATAATGTACTTTGTAAACCTTTCACCGAATATGAAAACCCAAGTATAGATATACGTTTTTATAAAATATATTAATTAAGAGATGAGTACTAAGACAAAATATTTAGTTTAGGGAAAAGATGCAATTTGACTACTTTATAATTAACGATGCACGTATACGTATCAGTTATGCCTTTATGAATATATTTTCCAAGTAACATGCAAGGTCTATACATTTCATGATTAAAAGCTTTCTAAATGGTCCTGTTTACCAGCAGATCTGATTTGCATAAGCCTAACGCGAAGTCAATTTTCATTTTTGCTTATGTAATAGAACAAGGATAGATTTTTAGAAAACACATGATACGAACCGTTGCTTGAATAAAAGTGCTCTGGGGTCAAAGCGTTTAATGGCCAGAAATTAATATATAAAACTTATAAGAAAACTAAATGGGGCATACGAGGGGATCCAAAATAAATACAATATTTATTAAAGTATATATATACTTTTTTTTTTTTGAGTAACAAGTATATATATATATATATACTTACGTAACTAAAACTGGCAAGAGAAAAAAGTAGTACCAATTACGTACTTAACTAATATCTTCATGTAACGGAAATATATGAGTCAAAACAGACCAATACATACTTATATCATGCGTAAAAATAGTTTAAAACAGAGTAGTAGTTTCACTAAAAATTGTCAAACCCAAAATATAATTGTCAGGTTAAATATATCCGCACCTTAAGGAAGAACTTGCAAATAAATTCAGATAGAGTGATAGTCTGATTCCTACATGCCTAGCATTGTCGCCTCGCCTAGTCGTCAGTCACCGATCATCATGCACCAGAAAAGAGGAGGAGAATGGTGTATTCAGGTACAAGAGGAAGTCGGGTAGGGAGGTTGATGTCGGGTTTGGATCTGATTATCATCTGAAAGAAAGATCGGTTGATGAATTGAGCAGAGGAGGGTTCCGGCAGTGGTGGTGTCCAGCAGCCCAAGTGAGGCCGACTGGAGGCCTTTGGTTGGAAGAGGCGCTATGCCTCCTGAGGTTTCTTTATTTTTGTGTTTATGCAAGATGTGTAAGCTTGGTCCCTCTTCTTCATATTAACTCACGTACACAGCATACACGTACACACTTGAGGTTACCCAAAAGGAAATCTAGATATCAAATGAATTAATATTATTAGCTAATCAGAATCGAAATGAAGGGCATTATTATATTTCTTTATTCTTTAGGAAGAAGAATTTTAAACAAAGAAATATTTCACGACAGATTTTCATCAACTATGGAAGGACACTATGGCAATTGATTGTGGCTTGAGAGCTAAGCAATAATATTTGAGGAAAGAACCTCCTTGCAGATGAAGGCAGCAAAAGAGGCGCAGGCCTTTATTGTTGGGATCGGCCCTAAAGGTTTGCACTAGATGGCTTCGTTTGGGTCGGATTTTGGTTAATTCAAAACGAAATCGAAAATTTAATTTAAACATTCTATGACAGAAAATTCTAATAAATAGTTTTCGAACTAAAATATATATAAATTTAAATTCTAAATTTTCATAATGTTACAGCCAGATCTCCTAAAAATGTATGTTACAGTTAGCCTTATTTCCTGTTCCTATATGATAATTTCAAAAGAAAAAATGTATAACATACCAAACAACATTTTATCGAGGCTCCCATTCTGCATAAATTCAAAACACAGGATAATTTCTTGTTCTTGTATGCAAAATCCCATCAATCTTACAAGATTCTTGTGCTTGAGAATCGCAAGCAGATACAGCTCGTTTCTAAGCTGCTCGTTTCCGTTCTGTACACTTCTCGTAAGTTTTTTCACTGCAATTTCTTGACGATTTTCTAGAACACCCTGTAGCAATTAACGTATCAAGTGATATCAATTTGGGAGTGTCACAAACTGAATTGTGATGCTTGTAATTTCTTTGTTGTTTTCTGTGATTTTGATATAAAAGAGATGTAAATAAATGAAAACTGGAAACGTAGTAAAGAGAAAGGAACAAACTAGTTTGATAACTGATTTTTCATACCCTGGATACATGATACATTGTCCTCTAAATAACTATTACAGACTCACGATTCATAACTTCCTATAACTACCTTAATTAATTAACTATAAAAGCCCGTTAACAAATGAAAGGAAAAACAAATAAGATACATAGCCCAAAGGCCCAATATTAACTAATGCATTTTTTTTCTGAGAAAACTCATCTCATTTTGCACCTCATCACGTGCGCCGCAACAGGGAGCTGCTAACTCTGTAGTAAAAAATATATATATATATAGTTCGAAAAGCTCTGTTGTCAAAATAATTCAAAATTATACATATGCCTGTTGTAAGAAATAAAACGGAAAGATGAATTATTTTACTTTAACATCATCGATTACAATATATTTAAAAATTGAGTAGCTTAGTCGTTTAGCATTTATCAATAATTTAACAAGTTATAAACAATGAACAAACAACTAAAATGTACTTCCAAGTTAACCCACTTACCAAAACCCATTTGTTTGTTTATATGACTCCTACAGTCCTACTTTTAACATGATATATTATTATATTCCATTACTGGCTCTGGCCCTATTATTCTTAATTTTCCGTTATTTGTGCTTGAAAGAACCAGTATGAATTAAGACGGGCATAAAAAGCCCAATTCTGGAAACTCATTTGTTATCTCACTAGAGATCCCTATTTCTAAATTTGACTTCTGTTCAATTAATAATTCAAAAAATATTACCTTATACACTGGTCCCATCTGGCCATGGCCAACGATGTTACTGTCGCTAAAATTGTCTGTGGCATCTCTTATGGTATTGTAGTCAAAAATTTCAAAAACTTGAACATATGGATACATTTCTACAACTTGATATAAGAAAACATGAAGTAAGTCAGGCAATAGGAAATTATGGTACAAGAACATAATCTGGAATTAAAATTGTTGTTAACCTAATTAACCTTACCAGCTTGTGAATTTGTGTTGAATTGCCACCTTATTGAGTTCCTTACCAATATTACTGCTCCTAACAAAATTATTAGGACTGCAGCAAGAGGCACGGTGATAAAAACAATTTTCCGATCGTTTGACTCTGGTAAGACAAAGTTCCCAATAATTAATCAAAACTCAAGAGATCCACAACTTAACAGAGATACGTATATTAATTTGCTCTAATCATTGCAAATAATGACATACCTCTCTTAGAAGCAACACGGATATATAAAGTAGCCCCTTCATCAAGGAATTGTTCCATGGCGATAATCTCTCCAAACCAAGCTAGGCATCCTTGCCATTCAATGTATGCATAGGCAACGCAAGAGGAATTCTTCTTGCACCAACTCTCACATTCACTTGTACTCCCATTTCCAGCAGAGACTGCATTTATCGTGTCTGGAAGCTTAACGTTTCTTAGAGCGACAAAACTGTTATAAGTGTCATTTAGTGGAACATTTCTTTCACAACCCTCAGAAAACATGCTGTTTTTCCAATCATTAACATTCTTGGGATGAAATAAAGCTTCCACACAGCATTTGCAATCGCCATCGATATAAATTCCATATGGCCCACATACAGCATATGAAGGGGTGGAGTCATCGGGTGCTTTCCAATATTCGATCCAGTCGCTTCCATTCAATTTATAACGACATGTTGTACCATTTGACTTCAAGACCAGACACCAAAGGACAGACAGATCTTGAGGCTCATACCAAAAGTATGCTCCATTTTCACCTGACGATACAAAAAACTTCACTAAATCCTGTGTCATTTCAGGGAAACCATTCCATCTGTTACCATCCCATGGCCCAGTACGATAAAATACGTCAGAACCCCTGAAAGTAACCAATTCAAATTTTCTGGAAGGGTCCAATTTCCGAACATATTCTCCAGGGAAAGGGTCAATTTCAGTAACTTTCCATGAAGAGAGTTGAATTTCAAGAATCGAATCCAACAAGTTTGAATACCCAATCGGTACATGTGGCAATAGGGTGTCAGAGAGTTGGTATAAGCTCTGCCACAACATTTCTCCTGATTTGGTGTCAATAATAACAAGTAGTCCAGTATCCAGGAGACGTGCTTCAGGTTCTCCTCTGGTAATCTGATTACCAGTAGACCATATATTTTGGCCTGTGCTATTTTGTATGGAAAGGTATCCATCTGGGGATAAATAAAGTGTGCCGGTGCTGTTGATGACTGGATTGTCTCCATTGGGAACCCATACCACTGTTCTATATTGGTCGGTGTTCCATATTCCAAGATATCGGTTCATGAGATTTGTGGCATTGAAGAAACCCAACTGAAATCTTCCATTATTTGAATTTAGGAGCTCGTGATCTAGCAGTGTTTCACTTGCGTTCAGTGTATTTCCTGCAGGTGGCTCTTCGTTAGAAAAGGTAGATAGAAAATAAATATGAGTACAGTTCCGCTGCCAACATAATTCGCTGCCCCCATTTGTCACAAATCGTTGACCATCGGATTTAGTTTGGATCAACGACTCTGATTAAATCTGATAATTAAAGCTCATAGACCGTAGACCGCTTTTTCCTCTTCATTTTACCAGAATATGAAACGACTCTACGCTCTCTTTTCTTTCTCTCGCGCATTCTCTTCTCTCTCTCTCGCGCATTCTCTTCTCTCCTGCGCTCTCTCCTCTTTTTAATTTTGGGTTTTCCAAATTCGATTAATGACTGATAAGGTACGTTCGATTGAATTTTTTGAGGATGTCAAATTTTACAGTTTTTGATTGAGTTGATCGGTGATCTATTTCATATTTTCTTGAGCGCACACCTTTGAACATATAATTCGTACATATAATTTGAACCGAAATGGTTCAAAAAATTAGTTTAATACTCTAATTAACTCTTTGCTTTGCCCCACACCTTGGAGGAGTTCTGGGCTTGAAGCCCATTGGCTGTAAGCATAGATTAGAACAAGAAAATAGCGAGCGAAATTATGTTAAGTTAGAAGTTCGCTTTATTTCAACTTTCTTTCAATTTGGATATAATATAGATGGTATATGATTTACGGTAATGAAATCGACAAAAACTTAGTGATTAAATTGATGTAATCATCAGTTTTAGGTTGCTTACCTATGCATGTTAAAGTCGTGCCAGTATTATGTAGTTTGCCAGGGCTAAGGGTCACCTTAATAGGCAATGTATATATAACATCTTTGGGGATGTAATTTTTCTTCCATAATTAGGAGTAGGATATAAACTATGTAATTGCATCTGGTTTGTTTATTACAATCAAACTTTTAGCATGTTGGTTATCTTTTTTCTTAATTGAGTTATTTTTTACAAGAATATAAACTATGTAGGATATAAACTATGTAATTGCATCTGGTTTGTTTATTACAATCAAACAAGTATGAGAAGGCTCTTGGATGATATTATATAGCAGTTCGGAGTTCATGCTAATTGGACTTTACGCTCATAAAAATACATTGATCCATATATATATATATATATATATATATATATATATATATATATGTGTGTGTGTACTTTGTAGCAAGCATTATTAGAAAGAGCATATTGAACAGGTTCTTCTTGATTTTCTGGTAAATATAGGGAAAACAAAGTTATGTTATAAAAAGGTTTTGTGTTAGGTGTGTTTTAAAATATTTTTAAAATTCATTTAAATTATTTAAAATTTTAATAATGCACACTTATATTTGTCGTTGAGCTACAGGAGACCCTTTTGAACAGGAATTTGTTTGTTTGACTGAAGTTAAAAACTTCCCTGAATCCTTGTTTTATTTTCGTTTATTTTTTGGAAAGTTACGCTCTACATGAGAGTTATTTGAAGTGTGAGAAAGCTGGAAGCCTGGAAGAATTATGAAGTTCCAATCCCAATATTTCCTATGTATAGTAGTGGTCAGGAGTTAACGCAGCGAGGAAGGTTCTCCTACCAATAATTTGGTTGTCCTGGAATGTCATGCTATTAAATTATTTTTTCCAATTTTAAAATTTAAATGTTTAATCCAAACTGTTGATGTTATTTAGTTTAATGAGCGATTTCTTGTAAGATTTGTAAATTTTAGAGTTTATTTGATACTCGATCAAGAGATAGAAAACAAACGAACCTTATTCACTAGGCTCCGTTTGGATATGTGTGGGAAGAAGGGAAGAATGGAAGAAGTGGGAAGAAGTATTGAAAAATGTGTAACTTTGTGAAGAGTTTGGATTATTTATAATTTATTTCTTCTCTTCTTCCTTTCTACCTTCTTCTCAACGCATCCAAACGGTGCCCATGATAGATTTGTTCTAATACGTATATCTTTTAGCCTTTGATTGAATATCAAATAAACTCTAAAATTTACAAAACTTATATGAAAACACATTGCTCAATAAATTAAATAATATAAACAGTTTGAATTTCAAAATTTAAAAAATGAACTAAATAGCAAAGTAGTGACAATTGAATGCAACCAAAATATTAGTAGTGGAACCTTTCTCTAACCCAATATAGTGATCTCCGTGTTAATCCACAGTTAAAATTACCTATGTATACGTATTTTGCCTATGTTTGAACTAGCCTTCCTATAGGCTATAGCGAATGAAGAGTGGCACTAACAAGTTAGACACTCCAGTTTAATTTGCAACGAAGTTCGTAGTGTTCAATTATCATTGCCCACTGGACGAGCAAGAAATTTAATGTAGGCGACAGAAATTTGAAGACAAAATAAGTAGAAAGTTATTTATGAAGAAATTTTGTTTTCCCTAAATTGAGTTATTAACATTTAATTAGGGGATATAAACTACAGAAAGTTTCAAAAATATATATCATGGCTTTATTGAGACACGTTGCATTGTGATACAATCTATTGAGGCCTTCGTACATCACAGTTTTATTTATCGATATTAATACAAATCTATAATCTAATTCAATCAAACCAATATATATACATATAACAGTTCGGGAACCAAATTAATTCTAACAAAAGTAAAACCTAACCAACAAGGGCTCCCTCCTTTTTTTTTTTTTTTTTTTTGAGAATCACAAGGGCTCCCTAGCTCAGTAGTCAGTACAGTATAACTATTTCGGAAGGACAAGCTTAAGATGCTTCAAGATTAAATACAATTGAAGAAAAATATCAAGAAGGAATCTTACCTCTCCCATCAATAGTGATGAAAGACAGTAGAAATGAAATTGCAATTAAGAACCATCTTTTATTCATTTCACCGAGGCTTATGATCGGTTTGATATTTTACATCTCCTTCTTAGTTACCATCAATATATAGATCTCTTTCTTTAAGAATTGTTAGATTTGGTCAAAATTTAGATATGCATTCGCACAAATATTTAAAAAATATGAAATTGAGAAATGAAGATGATTTCAAAATGCAAAGGCTTCATACAGATTCTTTATTTTATTTATTTTTGATATGCATTCCCATCTAGTATACGGTCTACAATTCTACATTACAGTGAAATTGTGAAAGCAAAATCAAGCAATTATATACATTAAGGGTGCGTTTGGATATAAGAAAAAGAAAGAAGAAGAAGGAAGAAGAGAAAAAAAAATTATAAACAATCCAAACTCTTCACAAAGTTATACACTTCCCAATACTTCTTTCCTACTTCCCTTCTTCTCACACCTATCCAAACGGAGGCTAAAGAAGTAGCGTTTAGTATTTTCTATCCTCACGACTTGGTAGTCTATGTGACTGTGTCGCCACCAGCGTCCCTCCTAGGCTCCTAAATTCAGACAGATATTTGAAAGAAGGAAGTGGAATCAATTGATTACTAATAATTAGTTGAAAAGTATATCTTATTCCTTGCTTCATAATGGCTCCGTTTGGATAGGTGTGGGAAGAAGGGAAAAAAGAAGAAGTGGAAAGAAGTATTGAGAAATGTGCAATTTTATGAAGATTTTGAATTGTTTATAATTTTTTTATTCCTTCTTCTTTCTTCCTTCTTCCTATATCCAAACGCACCCAATAGGAGTAATTAATTGAATATCAGTGCCACAAGTTTTTCTTTGGACAAACTAGACAATGGCTATCCAAGGAAAAGAAAAAAAAAGACACAAAAAACGTCCTAACAAGCAACAAACAAAGCTACTAGTTGTGAACCTTTTTCCATGATTAAATTTAAATGTTCAGTACTATTGTACTGCTCAAGCTTATTTGAGCACTTTTCCTATGTACAACTTTTATGGTTCAGTTTAAAATTGCGATTTTTTTTGGAAACTACATATTGCAATTAATGGTCCACAATTTGCCTCCCGTTAAAGTATTGCAAAAGTTTTTTCTTTTTTTTTTTAAAAAAAAAACAAGTAGGACATATTTGTTGAGACTAAAGATCAGAGAGGTTGACCCTCAAAAAAAGATCAGAGAGGTGGAATTTCTGTCCGCACATGAAGGTGCGCACAAAAGCAACCAAAGAAAGAGACGAAGTGACTTTTTATGGGTTCAACCAATTCCATTTTTTTATGGCTCAATGCTAGTGATTTTATATAAATATTAAAACGGCTTTTAATAATCAGACATATCTTTATTTTTTTTTTTACCTTTTTCGTACATATTTTTCATTATATCTTAAATTTCTCGATAGAAAAAGAAAAATGATAGAGAGATTGGTCAAAGATGTGTTCTTTTCGAGTTTAATATTACTTGAATATATAGATTTTAATTATAGCTTAAGTTCCTCCAACGAATAAGTCAAAAATAAAAATGGACAGATTGGTCAAATATTTGAACTTTTCAAAGTCTATATATAACTTGAAAATGAAGATACGAACTCGCGTAATTAATTGTACATATCATACATCAATACATCATAATAGTTTATAGAGTTGATAATTGTATTACGATATTCTATAGAAAAATTTGGTACCCATATTAAGATACAATTTATTTTTTCGGCCAAACATCAAAATATCAAACTTATCCGTTTAAAATATTTTGGACTTTCATGTTGCACTTTCTAAAGCTTACGGAAATTGATTACTGCCATCGGCAAATATACCATCACAGTCATCGCTAAATATAAAGTGAACATATACAGCAAACAAAGTGAACGTATAAACGATCTAAGTGAACATATACAAACAAATAAGTTCAATGAAAATAAGTTGAATATACATGTAAACTTCTGAACAAGTGATAAAAACACTTATTTATTTGTAAGTGTTCACTTAGATTGTCTACATGTTCACTTTATTTGATGTATATGTTCACTTTGTATTTAGCGATGGCTGGTATGATATATTTACCGATGACACTTATAATTCCTGAAAGCTTACTATTAATTTCATCCCATTTGCAGTCACGGATCAGGCCGAAGGGTGTTGGAGTGATACCTCCATGGCCCAACTTCAGTTGCAAATAATTATTTATTAATTTATGTTGTGCGGAGAAAAACATCTCGGATCAAGCCTGCATTCGCGGTCGCACGAGCCAGGAGCAGCTCGTGATTGCGTACTCAGTGTTTAAATTCTATAATCATGTTGGCATCGTTTGGATGCGTTGAAAAAAAAGTATAAAAAAAAAGAAGGGAAAAAATAAATTATAAACAATCCAAACTCTTCATAAAATTATACACTTCCCAATACTTCTTCTCACTTCTTCTCTTCTTCTCTTCTTCCCGCACCTATCCAAACGGAGCCGCTATACAGCTATAGCATCCACATCTTTAATCATTTCATGATTCCAATTGAAGGTCTATGTATATGGTACAAAATATTAATTTCTGTTCTCATTTAAGATCATCGTGTTTGTTGCATCTTAAGTTTAATAAAATAATTAAAATTTTATTGTATCTCGGGTAGCCGCTGCCTAGTTTTTCAAAAAAAAAAAATAATAATAATAAAATTTATTGTACCACTCTTACTCTATTTCTTCGTAATTGTTCATAGATTTCTGTATTGTTGTTTTTTTTTCAAAACTGTCTATTTACAAGTGTTAATTTTAGATTTTTTTAATAAAAAATATTTTATTTCATATAGATATTTTTTCAGAACAAGCGTGAGAAACAACTTAAATTTTTATAGTAGAGCATAATAATAAGGTTATTAAGATTAAATTATTCCACATGAAAAAAAAAAAAACGAAATCCATGAAGGCATCCGAATAACTTAGTCATCTCTAGACCGTTCGGTAACGCAACATTTTCTTTTTTTCGAAGAATTTGGCAGCCGACACAAACTCAAAGTAAAATAAAATTTCGGCAAAATCGGCTCCATATCCTTCAAATTTTTTAAATTGAACTCATAGTCTTCCATTCTTGATAAAATTAGAAATAGACAAATTCTAGCATGAGGTCGGTTGTTTTTACCCTCCATTTCTTACAAATGAGACGTCTCAGACATCATAGAAAATTTAGGCCGCTTAAAATGTTATCCGTTATATTTAACAGAATTTTTAGTGAAAAGGTAAAATAGTCAATTTATAGTGAATTGCCTCTTTCTATTTCGTAGTATATATCCCCTCCGCATAATACCCTTCAAATTTTGAACTGCTGTGATTACTCGTATTGAAAAATCGGATTTGGTTGAGCTTAATCAGCCCTTATTGCAGAATCTCCCTTAGAAATATACCTATTTTATATAATTTCTATATATCAAAAACTGATTTGTAATATTTTAAGGAAATTGCCCTTACGCAAAACTCCTCTCATCTGATATCCTAAGAGGCTTTTCATCTTCCCGGTTTTTTTCTCGCCAAGCAAAATTAAAAATAGCGATATTCATGTCATATATGCACTTTTCTCATTTTAAATTCATCCATGATTGTTAGTTTCTCAGAATATATCTTTCCAATTTCGCTCTCTATCTATTTTTTCTACCAATAAACAAGAAGGTAAGAAAATAAGGAAACACAATCAATCTATTCATTGCTTTCTAAATTGTTTAGGACAATCAAATCTTTATCTACGAGATATAATATGATCATTTTAGAAAATAGAACAATAACTTTTTGACAAAGTTCTACTAGATAGCCATTGTCTAGTGTATCAAAAAAAAAGAAACTTTTAACAAAGTTAAATTCAGAAAAGTTTGGTTAATTGAGCTATTCTTTGTCCAACTCTCAATTAATTACCAGTATATGAGTTTGCTACCATTATAGTCAAATTAGCAAAAATTGGTCAAATTAGCAACTTTTTGTCTGTATAGTCTTTATCTAATAAAACTAAGACTTTATAAATTGGTATCAGTATATGAGTTTGCACCATTTTGGTCAAAAAGCTGTCAGTTGGTTAAACTCTTAATATTCCGCACACACTATAAGAAAGATGACATTTACATAGACTTCATAGCTAGACTATTTTTTTATTTATGTTGGTTATTGTTCTATTGTTAGATTTACTTGATTCATTAAATCTAGCAATTTTGTTAGCAAGATTCAATTTTCTATTAATAGCTCCTTAAAAATCTAGCAATTTATTTTTTATAGACTTTTCCAAATCTTGTAATATCTAATGTAGCAAAAGTTAAATTGCTAGACTAGATATTACAAGATTAGAAAAAGTCTATCAAAAATAAATTGCTAGATTTTTAAGAAACTATTAATAGAAAATTTAGTCTTGCTAAAAAATTGTTAGATTTAATGCATCAAGTTAATCTAGCAAAAAAAAAAAAATCTAGCAATAGATCATTGTCCAACATAAATAAAAAAGTCTAGCAATAAAAATCTATGTAAAAACCATCTTTCTTACTGTGGCAACAAACAAAAAAATAGATATCTTTTTTGCACATACACCTGACATTGACGTTGAACACTTAATTATCTAATTAACCACTACATGCAATTGTCCCAAATAAATAAATAAAAGACACACAACTTAATGCATTATTATATCCTAATTTTCTTCTTCTACGATAATTGTAAAGTTGCTAGACGGACATGCTCTCTTTTTTGATCGAGTGTTATCAGTATTTACTCCCCTACCATAATTAATCATTTAGTAAAAATAATAATAAACAACTTGACAAATAAATATGATGAATCAACAAACCTTTTAGATTTTTTCTTATGTGCTTGAGGAGCTTCACTTTCTTGTGACAAAACAATATCTTTGCATGTTGTCTTGTGATGGCCATATCCACCGCAAAAAGCGTACATTTAAGAGGTTATCTCTTGGTTCATCTGAAAATTTAATTCGACTCTTTAGAGATCTTCCCGGTGGATGTTTCAATGTTAATGGGAGCATCTCAAATAGTCTAAATCAATCTTCATCCATTCATTCTTACTCGGCATGAGAGCTATGCCTTTAATTAGCATATGCCCTCTTAAATCGATTGACTGCAAAATATGATTGAATATAATTTTCACATTAACATTCCTATGCGAGGATATAAATGCCGCTTCATGTACACAAAAAACGCCTCTAACTTTCCAAGCGTTACAACTACAATTCTGCTCATCTAAATTAACTTCCATCTCAAGCCATCCTTTTGTGCTTCACAAGGATCCATGCTTCTTTGCGCATTATATCAATTTAAGCTCTACAAAGTTAAGACAAAAAAATAATTAGTCAAGCAAATAAACAGAAAACTAATCGTATGGAAGAAGAAAATATATTGCAAGTCTTATCATAGGAGAAAAAGAGTTGATGCTGAATGCTGGTACGTTGCATGCCAGTACGTCAAATATTTTATATTTTGCATCTGGTTACTTTTCATTTCAATAATGAAATGTATCTTATGACTTTTTCCTTAAAAAAAAAAAGAAAAACGCTATTGTTATCTAATAACAAAAGTTACAAAAAAATAGTAACAATGATATTTGATGCTTTGGGCAGGGACAATTTCGTCCTAAATATAAAAATCAATTTTTTATATACAAAAATTTAATTGCCAGATGAGAGGAGTTTTGTGCAGGGACGATTTTGTCCTAAAATATTAAATCAGCTTTTTATATACAAAAATTAATTAAAATAGTCAAGGAGGGTATATTTTTAATTTCATCAAAAATGGACGGATGTAGGATCAATTTTAAAGATTTGGGGGTTAATTATGGTATGGGGCCGATTTTGCCTAAAATTTTCGGAACTGGAAAATATTAGGAAAATTTACGGCTGCAAGCTTGGTTAGAAACTTAGAATCAGGAATTTCATCATAAGTAAACATATTTTTATTTTTAGGCTAATTAACGATTAACGATTTTGTTATGCCAAACTTCAAAAAAACGATTATGTTATGCCAAGAAAGAGCCAATGGAACGTGGGACCCATTTGTCAACTCTCTTCCTTCCTTTCTCCCTACTTTCTCTTTCTTTTTGCACTTTGCTCCAGAAAATTCGATGAAAAAGAATGAAAATGGAAGATAAAAAAGAAAAAGAAAGTTAATTTGCTGCTCACCAAATTTGGTGGTGAAGAAATTGGTAAAATTTGCAGAGAGTATATCTAGAGGCCATCGTAACTCTCGTGCCAAAGCCCTTCCTCCTCCCTCTGTGTGGTACCCTTTACTTGGTGGAGCAAATATGCAATTTATGGCTTAAAGTGAGGTTGTCTTCGTTGACAGGTACCCTCCTTCTGTGTCCCATTGATGGCTGGGTTGTGTCCTTCCCTTGGTCTTGAGAGAGATTTTGTGGAATTTCCTGCTGCCCAAACTGGTAAAACCTCTGTACCAGTTTCTACTGGTTCTACCTTAAGCTTTTTCTCTTGTTCAGGTTACCATCTCTAGCCTCTTTCAATTTAAAAGGTTGTTACCTCCTATAACCCTCCTCTCTCTTTACTTTCAATTTATTCTATATAATTGGTTGATATATTTGACAACCTATATAAATTCTGTTAAATTTAAATCCTGGACTTAAAATATGAAAGCCTCATTAATGATGTAGGTGCATGTTAAATAAATGTTGTAGTGTATTAACCATTATGTCGAAAGAATAAAGAATTAAACTGGTCAATTAACATGAGTCCAATGAAGAACAAACAGGACTTGAATTGCCTACATTTCTTCAACTCAGTAGAAAGATATTATCTAAGAATTAAAGTACTTAACCCTCCGCAAACAAATAATTAGCAAAGCATTGTCAATAAAAAAAATTAACTGCATAAAATTGAAATTTACTGGCCTTAAGAAAAAAAAAATGTTCATATGCAGGAACAGCAATTATACAAGACTGATATCTTCAAGGTTTCTCGAGGAGTCAGACACCACCAATTCCCAATAAGAACAATTGTGTGGAAGTTTTGGAAGTGGTGCCTGCTTGTTTATCAGCATGTGGTTTACTTGACGTATTTTGGGACGCATTCGTGGTTCCTCTATCAGGCATGCGAGTGCAATTTGGATGCATCTTTGTATTTCATTAACAGGGTAAGGTTTCTTCAGCTTTGGGTCTATTAGTTCTCGCACTTTTCCTTCACTCCAGCACTGCAACACCTGAGATAGATTCATCCACATGTTAGTTTTTATAGAAATTTAAATAATTTGGATATCAGCACTAAGCTGATGCACTGCAGATGTATTGGTATCATATACTTAGAATGAGACATTTACTAATTTATTGTACTTTTTTATATCTAATCATTTTGGATATCAAAAGAATCATTACATGAGCAACTAGTCCAGATTCAAAAGAGCTATTCCTTTGGCCAGTAACGATCTCCAAAATTAAGACCCCAAAGCTGTATACATCAGCATTAGTTGAAATAATCTTCTTTTGCAGTTCAGGTGCCATGTGCCCACTGCAGATGCAACATAAAAGAAGATCAATAAATTGAACAAGTTAAGCTGTTTTTTCAGAAAGAAAAATAAATTGGAATTAATTTGAAATTACCAGCTAGCAACCCTGCAAAGCTTCACAAAAAAGTTATCTTGATCAAACAGCTGTGAGAGACCAAAATCAGAGATTTTGGGCACCATATTTTGGTCAAGAAGTATATTGCTCGGCTTTATTTCACGATGAATTATTGCATGTCCACTATCCTCATGTAAATATAGTAGACCAGCGCTAATCCCTTCTAATATGCTGTACCTCATTCCCCAATTTAGTGGTGAATCTTGATTTTCGAGATTTCCTAGTTAAAGATCAATGCAAAATATCCAAATTAAATAATGCATTTGCATTATATGCAGTGAAAGTTTATTTCAACAAAAATACAGAGAACCAATTATTTACAAAAGAACAGAAAACAGAGACAACTAAGGTACCAAACAGTAGTTGGTCAAGGCTTCGATTAGGTATATATTCATAACAAAGTAGCATCTCCTCTTCTCGAACACAAAATCCAAGCAGCTTTACAAGGTTTGGGTGTCTAAGCTTTCCAAGTATGGTCACCTCTTTCTTTGAATTTTCAATTCCTTCCCTTGAATTTCTTGCCAGTCGCTTTACTACAACCTCTTCTCCATCGTTTAGTACACCCTGAAATGTGCAAAGAAACAAACATTTGGTTTTGGATTAAAGAATTATAAGATATACTGAACTGTTAAGCTAGGTGGTTTGGCCCAGTGGTTTCGCTCTATTCCGCCAACCAAGTGATCCTTGGTTCGATTCACGGAGAGAGCATTTATTTTCAAATTTCTTATAACAAAATCGTTGGTTTCAAACCAACCTTCAAAAAAAAAAAAAGACATACTGAACTGTTCAATTTTATAATTCTATTGCTACATCTATGTAATACTGTAGTGAGAGAAGTATATACATATATATATGACCAAAAATACTATAAAAATCCACTTTAGGACAAAATTTGGAACCAGAAAGAAATGTAGCTCAAAAATATTTCATCATACCTTGTAAACCAACCCAAACTGACCTTCACCAAGCTTGTTCGCTGGATTGAAGTTATTAGTGGCAGATCTTAAGGCACTAAACTCAAATGTCATCAATTCGTCTTTCCTAACATAAATATCTGCATGTTTATCAATCAAAGTTGTTCCTTAGATATTGTTATACATGTGTAAAATTAGTTTGAAAGAAGTTCCTGGATTACTTTGATGCCAAGAACAAAAACTTACTGGTATTTGGTAGTGGATATTTCATTTCTCTCTCTCTTTTCCATCTAGTGCACTGAATGAAAAGTAGTCCAAATGCCAAAGTAGCAAGTATGGCTGCGGGCATTGCCACATAAGAAATTATCCTTGTAACTTTCTTTTTTGCTGACTCTGGAAACAAAATAAAAAGAATATAGTAAATTAATTTTGAAGCTATGTACTTTAATTTCTTCTTCAAAAGTAAAATGGAATAATAAAAAATTAACAAACTATTAATAAATGAAGCTAGTTGATAACACCAGTACCTGGAGCATGCGGTGGCGATGGTGGAGGGGATGGAGCAGCAACGCGTATGTATAAATTGTCACCTTGATCATTTGCAAGGTTTACTGTATCTATTAGGTCACCAAACCAACCCACACAACCTTGGGAACCCAAAACAGCAAAAGCTGTGCAGTTGCAAGTTGCTGTGCACCACATTTGACAACCATCAAAATTGCGAATACTGCTATTTGCTTTTGCATTTATGGTGTCTGGCAACTTGACATTTGAAATACTCATGACTCCTGTAGCGTTCATGCAGTTGAAAGGTTCAGATCTCACACAACCATCTGAAAAACTACCGTTCTTCCAGTCATTTAAAGATTTCGGGCTGAATGCACCTAGGCATGCACAATTAGTACCTTGAGAAATTGCATTGGGCCCACATAATGCAAATTGTCCACTGTTTGCTGGAGGAATTTGTTCGAATTCTTCCCAGTCACTAGTTAGGTTACTGCGCAAGAAACTTAAGGTCCCATTCTGGTTCATAACCAAGCGGAATATATAAGCAGTATTAAGTGAATTATAAGAAAAATAGGCAGCAACATCAGTTTGGTTGAGCTGGAATGCCACTAAACCGGCTTCCCCTAATTGAGGCATGCCGTTCCAGTGAGAACCAGTCCAAGGGCCCGTGCGATAAATTACAGTTGATCCATTTACTATAACAAGTTCATATAGTCGAGTATGATCTAACATATACACATAACTCCCTGGGGATGGATCTGTATCGTTCTTCCAAGAAGTGAGTTGCATTTTTTGATTGAGATTTGGCAGGGTAATATACCCAAGATACATTCCTGGCAACAAGGTGTTGGATAAGTCATAGCTACTTTGCCATGAAACATCACCTGTCATGGTATCCCTTACGAGAAGTGTTCCTGAATCAAGCAAGACGGCTTCCGGGGCTCCTTTGAAAGATCGTTTGTTTGTCGACCAAACTATATATCCACTGCCATTTTGAAGTGAAAGGACTCCTTCAGGAGTGAGGTGGAGGCTGCCATTTCCTCCACTAATTGGGCTGTCACCATTGGCAACCCAAACAACAGTTTTTTTTGGAGCTGTGTACGAAATCCCCAAGTATTGGTTGTTAGAATCAGAAAGGTTGAAGAAGCCCAATTCAAATATTTTATTGGGTGAAACAAGTGTTTGGTTTTCGTTGAGGAATTGGTCCGCCCCTAATGTGTTGTTACCTGAGGATTTAGATGTAAAACATATTAAATAAATTGATACAATATTATGTAAAAATAAAATTAAAAGATGTGTAACAGTGTAACCATTTGATGTGTACCATAGTTGGACTATGGCAGCTTTCGGCCATAGAATCTGAACAGTCCGATTGAGTTTTAACGGACTGGATGATACTTACATGGGATGGGTGGGAGGCCGTTAATTATTCTTTTCAATGGATTCCATTTGTAAATCTCAATGGCATCCAGCTGCCATTGTGTTTTTTTATTTTTTTCGGGGAAACTATCAATGGGATTAGGGAAGACTTCAGAATGTTTTGATTTAGAAATTGAATTTTTGCATTGCCTACTTCAGTAAATTTTTATTTTGCAATGGCTGCACAATGTATCGAGAGACATCCAATAAACTTCAAAATAAAATTTTGACAGTAAAAAAATTGGACTCGGGCCCCTATATTTAATATATTAAATAAAAAGGTTTATACAATAAAACGCTACAAATAGCCAGGGGCTAGTAACAAAAGTGCAAGTGAACAAAAAATTTAAAATATTTGAAATCATGCTTTAAATTGATAATATCAATTTGAATGAGAAATCTTCAATTTCTAACTGAACTTACTGGTTGCTTCTTAGATTTTCGGACAAGTAATGTAATGTAATTAAGGTTCTGAACACCTCCCAAACCACATAATCAGTGATTAAATAGAAAGAATTGTGCGAACGCATGCGTGTATTGGAAAACGTTTTACAGAGCAATAAAACATATGAATTAATGAACTTTGGCCATAAAATAATAATAATAATAATGAATGGACAATGCATGGATTATCTTTCTATAATGGAAAGACCCATCACAAGATAAACGCATTGTGAACGAAGGCTTTGATCTGACAAGTTGTACAAAATGTAAAGTACTCTCTGTAATGGAAAGACCCATCACAAGATAAACGCATTGTGAAGTTGAGTTGTACAATCTTTTTTTTTACCCACTGAAAGAGACGTACTAGAAGAGTGTATCTATATTGAAGCAAATGTAAGGGGAAGGGATGAATTGTACCTTGTTGGCAATTGGCGAGCAAGATGAAAGAAGAAAAGACCATCAGCAAGTAGAAGAACCGAAGCTTTGCCATTCTTCCCTTACAGAAAATTTCAATGGATGTAAAACTATATGATCTTATTATATAATGTTTGTTGTCCTATTCAAAACTATATGCCCAGTACATTTTGACGCTGGTAGATATATATTGGACAATAGTTTCTGCACGAGGTCAGATAAAGTGCATATAGTTTTACATAAACAACCCTGGAATATTTCATATCCCAAACTCTTTTCTTTTGTTAAATAATTGAGGCTAGAAAATGCCACAGCTATATTTATTGCAACGTAAATTATCTACAGGAATTCATTATCATATTACCAGTTGAGCCATTAATTAAGCCATTTACCGATAAAATATATTATACGTTGCATTTTATACATTTTCTCAAGTGCTCATTATTTTCCTTATAATAACTATTAACTAACTAACAATTGAGCTGTTAAAGATTTTGGAAGAAATTATAAAATTATGAGGCCATGATTGCGCTGAAGAAAATTTTGAAAAATCCAATTAAAATTGTCTTTTTGCAGATTGATTTGGCTTAATAATATTTAATAATTTTAAGAGAATGATGCATGCTTCAAAGAATTAACGCAGGTACGTAGCACAATTGGATAAAGTAATGATTTCTGTATGGGAGGTCATATGGTCAGCATTAGCTGTGATGTTATGGAAAAAGAGCCCCAGCTTTTGTTTTGCTTATAAATGATATTGATTTATTTCTGGGTTTATGTGAAAGAATCATATGTTTCTTTGAAGAAAATCTGACTACTTGAAAAGTTCTCGCAGACGTTAACATGAACCAGTTCCACACGTACAGGGTTAGTTAAAATAAAATTTTCTGAAAAAGTTACAGTTGAGAATCAGGCTTTCATCGGTAGAAGGAACGAAGCTGTAACCCATGTTGATAATTACATGGCGCATGTAATTATGTAAAGGATGGAAAGTCCTAGAAATTTGTTAAATGGAAAACAACTGTAGCATGTTTTATATGGGTGTTAGCTGCGTTTTGCAAAAAAAAAAAAAAAATTATATTTGACAATGGTCATTTTGACCTTGTTTTTTACCTATACATCTATCATTTCGACGTTGGAAGTACAAATTGTAATAACTGTTTAATTTCCATGTGTGACTTTTTTTTTCTGGGACGTGACCTCACAACTATGAATACATAAAAAGTCTCTAATGTTCGGTTCGGCTGGAGCTTTACTCGTAGAAATAATTAAAAATATGGTCCTGGGGTAAATTTATTCTGGTTTTGTTGACGTTGTCTTCCTCTCCGTTTGGGACTTTCTTTTTTTTTCCCCACAGAAGCACTATGAAAATTCTATTTCAAAAGTGAGGAAGACAGATACATAAAGTATAATATATAATTGTTGTTTTCATTCAATATAATAAGTGTTTTGAACATTTCACAAAAGATTAGAGATTTTGCATTATTGCCAAATATGTATTTTTCAAAGAACGTAAGGTTTTCCTCGCTTTTTTTTCGTAGGCCAACCAACCAGTCTGCTTGTTACTCTTGTACTCTTTTTTGCGCATTCCCATTTCCATTCCTGCCCTTGATTTTTTGTAAATTGATTCTTAAGTATTTATATATTCCGAGAGAATCCCCACTATGGTAGACTTGGTCAAGTGATTATTCTTCAATTGGATTAGTTACGTTAGTATATTTCAAGAGACCGTTGTAATGGCAATAAATTTAGTTTATAAGACAGTCATCGTCATGCTAATATACCAAATGCTTGCAAAATAAAATATATGTTTAACATGCATGGTGCTTTGTGGAAATTATGTTTAGTTATCAATCAAATATTTGACAATTTAAAATGAATAACCTTTTCTAAAAATTTATTAATAGTCAAAGAATGTCAATTAGTTTCAAATTTCTATAATTTATCATGAAATAATTGTTGCCTTTAAATGTATACCTCATGTTTCGTACAATTAATTGTTTCCTGTTGTAATCCACTCTTAGAAGCATTCGTCGTCTGTTTTCTGCTTAGCTCAAATTTTTTAAAATATTGAAGTTGCCGTCCAATAACAGCAATCATATTTTGCAAACATAGGTGTAATGCACTCATAATAAGTCAAAAGATTATTTATTTATAGAAGTTTGGTATATGTTATCTATTTTATATTTCTGTCGTACAACCACAACTCAACTCTATGAAAATTTTCTGTTTTAATATTAGGTTTTATTCATTTTATAAATGAGGTGCTTTGGTCAAACATCAAGATCTCAAAAGAGCTGAAAGCAGTTACCATCAGAGAGTTAAAATTTGACCTCTCACAGAAAATAAAATTACAAAAAAAAAACTTAAAAAAGATCATTTCTGTCCGTACATTATTTTTTCCGTCCTTTCCTGATCGCTGGAGATGGCGTGAATCGTGATGGCTATTGCTCAGCTCCGGCCTCAGATTCAATCAACATTTGGCATTTTAAAAACGGAGCTGATAAGTACAATCAAGCCTTCAGACAATCACGCAATCAGCGGTTAAAAACAGAAACCGTCCCTGCCAAAAATGGAAAACTGCTTTAATTAGGGCGCATCGCACATTTGAACCACATTTAAACCGCGCTGAACACACTTACCGCGTGGAAATGACGTCACGCAACATATCCGCGTCCCTTCCGCATGAACCTGCGCGAATCAGCGTCCCTTCCGCATGAAAATAACGTCACGCAACACATTCGCCTCACGTGCGCATTGTGTTCAATGTTTTAAGGGAGTAACTAAATTGACTGTAGAGAGAAACTAAATAAATACAGAGAGTAAATTAATAAGCAATACAACAAAAATAAAATTAATCTACAGAGTAAACAATTAGTGTACTCATTAATTTACAACAGTATGAAAATTTTAGCGAGTAACTAAATTTATATAGGGAGTAAATAAACAAGCTAAACAACAATAAAAAAAAAATTCAATTAAGAGTAACAATAGCCATTCCAAATATAACAAACAATTATTTCATCCCCAACTTATAGTGCAGGTAATTCAACCTCAATTTCATTAGTACTATCAACCATCAAGTTGTACGCAACAACGAACTTGTCTCCTTGAATCTGAATCTGAAAAGAAAAACCAGAATAAGTGATTAGAAAATATACTCCCTGCTTCAACTCCAACCACAATATAAGTACAACAAAACATACTCCCTTTGCCATACTAACATACTCCCTAGTTTAAATAACTTACTCCCTTCACACTGATAATATACTCCTTTGATAAATTAAGTTACTCCCTTGTTTCAAATATCAACACACTGATAACACACTAACACATACATAAATATTGCCCTATAGTTCACAATAAACTCCCTTGTTCAAATTAACTTACTCCCTTGTTTTAAATACAAAGATACCGTCAAGATGCTAACAAACTATATCCATAAATTGTGCCCTATAGTTCACAAAAACTACTAGTTCAAATAATGTACTCCCTTCACATTATTAATTTACCCCCTTGTTAAGTTAGGATACTCCCTTGTTATAAATACAAAGATAACATGAAGATGCTAACAAACAACATCCATAAATTCTGCTCTATGGTTCACAATAACTCTCTTATGCGAATAAGATACTCCCTTCGCACAGATAATATACTCCCTTAATAAATTAAGTTACTACCTTGTTTCAAACACCAACAAACTTATAATACACTAACACATACATAAATATTCCCTCTGCCATACTAACATAAAATAACTTACTCCCTTCATACTTCTAATTTACTCCCATGTTCAAATTAATTTACGTCCTTGTTTTAAATACCAAGATAACGTCAAGATGCTAACAAACTACATCCATAAATTCGGCCCTATAGTTCACAAACTCCCTTGTTCAAATAACTTACTCCCTTCATATTTGTAATTTACTCCCATGTTAAATTAACTTACTCCCCAATAGACTGATCTCAGTTTCTGGCATAGCAATGTTCTTCAGCTTGCATAAAAGCATCCTAAGAATATATACTACTTTAAACAAGTTACTCCCTCCTCATTATAAATGTACTCCCTATTAAAAATAATTTACTCCCTTATATGAAATGTGTACTACTGTGAACAAGACAAAGTACGAACTTAAAGTTACTCCCCCTTCATTATAAATGTACTCCCTACTACAACTAATTTACTACCCCTTTCTGGTCCCTTTGTTGATTCTTTCTATGCCAAAAAATAAAAGACAAAAGATAAATACTCCCTGTCACTGATAATATACTACCTTATTATATTAATTTACTCCCTTATTCACAGTAGTAAAAGAAACAGAATAAAGATGATCGATCAAGTTACTCCCTCTTCATTATAAATGTACTGCTTGTTAAAAATAATTTACTCCCTTATATAAAATGTGTACTACTGTGAACAAGACAAAGTACGAACTTAAAGTTACTCCCCCTTTATTATAAATGTACTCTCTACTACAACTAATTTACTCCCCCTTTCTAGTCCCTTTGTTGATTCTTTCTCTGCCAAAAAATAAAAAACAAAAGATAAATAGTCCTGTCACTGATAATGTACTCCCTTATTAAATTAATTTACTCCCTTGTTCACTGTAGTAAAAGAAACAGAATAAAGATGATCGATCAATGTTTTAAATACAAATTCATCATTTTAATCCAGATCTACATCAATAATTGATTAATTTTTCCAAATAAATATAAGAAAGAAAACAGAATTACAATGAATGATTCATTCATCTATCGATTTATACATCAGTAGTAAAAGTAAATAAAAAACGATGATCGATCTATAGTTTCAATACAAATTCATAGTTTCAATCCCAGATCTAGAGAAATAATTGATCGATAGTTTTAAAAAGAAAAACAAAAAAATAATAAATAAATAAAGGAGATAGGAAGATAAATTACCTTAAACTTCAACAGTAGTTCAATCAAGGGCCGCAAGGTAGCAAAATCGTCGAAAATCGCACAAAAATGCTGAAAAATGATGAAATTACGAGAGCGAGAGATTTAAACAGATTTGAAGGTTAAGAACGACAGAAAGATCAGATTTGAAGGTTGAGAGAGAGATTGCGAAAGCGAGAGAGATCAGATTTGAAGGTTGGGAGAAAGCTTGGCAGATTTGAAATGAGGTTTTGAGAAGGAGAGCGATGGAGGTTTTGAGAGAGAGAAAGAGCAATGGAAGTTTTGAGAGAGAGAGAGAAAGAGGAAAAGAGATTTAAGCAGCGATTTTTAGATCTGAAAGGAAACTCACGTGCTAATCACGTGATGACGGATGAAAATAAAAAAACGTGCTAAAAACGAAAAAAGCCAGCACCTGATTGCTTGATTGCAGAAGGTTTTGATTACATAGAGTAATTCCCTTTTAAAAATCTAGGCCTTCTTCCCTTTCCCTGTAGGAAAAAGAACCGGTAAAAATATTAACGGGCTTCACATTTGTATTCATATGGCACAACAACAACGTAGCCCAAAAATCTTGTTCTCTTGACTTCAGCCCACCATTTTATAACTGTTCTATTCGGCCTTTATCTTATTTAGGCCTGCTGTGGTTGCGTTAGATACTTTAGAGCACCAAACTTTTTGCTGGGACAGTAGCTGATTTTCTGCATTTACGGGATGCAAGTATGCAACTTGATCGAGTTTTGCTTAACTCGACGTCATCAATTGCGTTTGCCATTTTATATACTTATACCTCCGAGTATTCTGCTTTTGTCAAGACAAAGTTCAACTTTGTTTTGTTTAAACATTGCTTTCATGGATCAAGCACCGGGAAAAAATGAGGGTTTTGTTTTGTTAACTTGCATTCTTTTTATAAGATAAAATATTTTGTGTCCATCCATACACCATATCATGACAGCATTAAAACTTATAAAATATATAACATGTTATTCCAAACTAAAGTACATAATCATAACTAGCTAGTACAATCTGTTATAAAATGACAACCATCACACAGGGAAACCGATAAAAGTATGGTAACAATATTAAACAATATTACAGGAAATTGCATACATATTAAAATACATATTCAGCGACCAAATTTGGATGATAATAACATTTCTTCCTCCAAACTATACTGCCTACTGGTATCCCCTACAGTAGGGGTGAGCAAAAAACTCGTAAGTCGTGAGCTAACTCGAACTCGACTCAGAAAAGCTCGATTGCAACTCGAGCCAACGGAACTCGAGTTGGAAGAACTCGAGCTGAACTAACTCAGTTGGTTAAAGAGTCGAGTTTGAGTTGAAATCAACTCAGCTCGCAACTCGTGAGCTGACTCGTGACATAATAAATTTATATTTCAAATATATATTATTAACATAATTTATGAGTACTAAAAATTTATAAATTAATAAAAATAATTTTCTTCTTCTATATTTATATTTTAGATAATATTACATATGATAGATTGAGTTTCAAGACATATTTTGTTTCAAATCAATAAAAAAAATATAAAGACAACAATTTTATTGTTTACAATATTGTATATGTCAAAAAAATTTAATACTAAAATAACATATGAATTAAATAAATAAAAATTTAAAGGATATATGTTTATTTCAAGCTAGCTCGTGAGCCCACGAGCTAGCTCGAGTTTGGGATGAGTCGAGTTTGAGCTAGCTTACAAAACTCGAAAGTATTTCTAACTCAGCTCAACTCAACTCAACTCGAGTTACAGCTGAGTTGAGTTTGAATTGTCCCCGACTCGTTCGAACTCAGCTCATATATAGCCCTACCCTACAGCATTTGTAAGTTTAGGAATGGTCCTTCGCTCATGCAAACTTTGTGCAGTTCGCAGCTGTGAATGTTCAAATTCCGTTTTTGAGCCCCATATATATCACTTCAAGTCTTACCTCAACTGCCTTCATAGCCGGACGCTCTTCTCCTATCAGTCTCAAGTACCTCTCAGCAAGCACCGCCACTTCTTTCAATTGTTCTGTTGGTCCCTCCTCCAATATTTGAGAATCAAGAATTTCAAAAAGACGATCTTCTTTCAAGTGATGTATGTGTGCGGTACACTTTTTCTCTAGTTAAAAACTCTGCGAGAATAGCACCAAAACTGTAGACATCGCTTTTCTCTGTTAGACGCCCTGTGTGGTAGTACTCTGGATCCAGATATCCATATGTTCCTTGAATTGCAGTGGTTATACCCGTTTGATCTAGGTCAACAGATTTTGAAGCTGCAAAATCTGATAACTTTGATGTTACGCAATCATCGAGGAGTATATTACTGCACTTTATATCGATATGAAATATTGACATGGAAGCAGCCGAATGAAGGTATGATATAGCTCGTGCAACTTCTAGCTAGTGCAATTCTTTATCGATCTTTCCATGATAATGAGTTCCTTCCTTGTACGTGTAGATGATCAGATAGTGTACCATTTGAAATGAACTCATTTACCAGCAATGGAACTTCAGTTTCCAAGCAACATCCAAAAAGCTTCACCACATTCCTGTGATTAATTTGGGATAAAATTACCACTTCGTTTATGAACTGATCAATTTCACTTTGATCTAATAGTTTGGATCGTTTTATAGCTACAACACGCAGGTCTGATAGAATTCCTTTGTATACGGTGCCATGACCACCAAAACCAAGAATACGTGTTTGGTCAAAGTTATTTGTAGCTTTCTCAAGCTCTTCCGAGCTGAAGATCTAAATCCGACCAGCTGTATCTTCGGTTGATGAAATTAATCGTTCCAGCAAGAGTCCATGATTTTGCTTTAAAAATTTCTGCTTCAGTTTTTTGTTTCTTCTGTCCTCGAGTCTTCTTTTTAGGAACCAAATGGTGAGACAAAAAATTAGGAGCATAGCGCCCGCACTAAGTCCTATTACGATGCTTATTCCTGTGCATTAATAAATAGTGGTTATTGATATTTGCTCAAATTCTATTCCAAAAGAAAGGTGGACAACATAAATAGACCTTGTGGCTTGCACTCTTCAAGTTAAACAATATTAGTTGCTTATAAAAAGGTCAAAGTATAATTAAAACTTTTAATAGTGATATATTACTTATTGATCAGTAAAGTGTTGTGTTCATTTTCAATATATATATATTTTTCTCTTCCTCCTAATATACTTTAAGGATTGAGCAGTTTCATCTAAAAACTCAAAAGCCTTGACTTTTTGTAAATTGATTCTTAAGTATTTGTATATTCCGAGAGAATCCCATCACTATGGTAGACTTGGTCAATTGATTATTTTTCTATTGGATTAGTTACGTTAGTATATTTCAAGAGACCGTTATAATGGCAATAAATATAGTTTATAAGACAGTCATGCTAATTCAAATGCTTGCAGAATAAAATATATATTTAACATGCATGGTTCTTTTTGGAAATGTTTAGTTATCTATTAAATATTTGACAAGTTAAAATGAATAACCTTTTCTAAAAATTTATAAATAGTCAAAGAATGTCAATTAGTTTCAAATTACTAAAATTTATCATGAAATAGTTTTTTCCTTTAAATGTATACCTCATGTTTCGTACAATTTGTTTCTTGCTCACTACTAGAATTTCATTTATCTGTGTCGGAACACCGACATATTAGAGTCGCTATATCAAGTAGCGACGCAGAAAGAAAAAACAGGCGAGAGAACATTTAATAGGTGTCGGTAGGCCGACACAGATTAGTTAGGACGCATAAATATTCCAAACTGAGACGCTGTCAAGTTTTGTACATGGACGCGAATATCCTGAGTGTAATTGACGTCGGTATACCGACACATATAAGCATGAACACTAATATTTAAGAGAGGCTTTAGATGGCGCCAAAATTTTCCATGAATGATTAAATTTTTTTCATAAATGGCGTCAAATATTTCAGAGAACGTTTTTTAGATAGCACCAAAATTTTTCGCCAAAATTAGTTACCTAATTTTCATCGTATTAATTAAAGGAAATAAATCTTAATAAAAACTAGAAAAAGAAATAAGTATAAAAATAAAAAAACTTCCCACCACTATGTAAATAAATACTACTTTATCAAAAAATAATAATAACCGCCCATTCATCAGTTTTATTATTTTATAAATGTAATTAACATGGTTGAAATCAATTCTGAAAAATTTCTAATGATTATGTTTTACTCAAAATAAAATACTAATGAAAAGAATGAATATTTAAAATAAGAAACATGATTAGTTTGAATAACACATCATTAAATCCTTTGATTTTCAAAATTAAAATGACATATATTGACTCGTAAAATTATAATAGAGTTGTAGAACATTTTACAAGCTTTCGAATGAAATAAAGTTTGCATGAAACCAAATGGAATTTCAGAATTTAAAAAACAAATAAAGTCCTGGGACCAGGAATCGAACTCACGAATCAAGTTGTGAATCATTGCGGTCCCTAGCGGGCCAGCTAGGCTACATATAGTATTCGAAATAATGACAAGTAGTTATTATTTAAGTTCTTTTCCACCAATATTTGCGCCGAAAAGGAAAATCAAAAGTGGCAGGCCAAAATGAATATGACAAAATTATTTTGTTGATCATGTAATTTATATGCTTATAGAAATGAATGTAATATTTGAAAAATAAATATAATAAAAATGGTAAAAGAAATAAGAAAAGAACAAAGAACAATAGCCCACTTCAATCCTTTTTTGTCCAATTAATTCATGCGACTTCTATTGTTTTCTTTTTGCTATATACAGCGCCAAATTACCTCAAAATTTTTTTTTATACATAGCGCCAAAATTTGTTATCCAATATTTCTTCGTACCAAGAAGAATTTGATAAAATTTTTTCCCCTCTTTTTTATAACATGGATGAAAGGATGAAAATAGAAATAATAAATAAAATGAAAGGGTCATTTCTTTCTGCTCCCATAAAAAACGACATTTTTTATTTAATAATTTTTCATATATATTGGTGGTTGGCATCAATTGTTCGAAATAAAAAATTTCCTTGGTAATAATAAGATATTACATAACCAGCTATTAAGATAAATTATTGTGTTACTAATATAAGAACTATTAAAGGTACATGACAAGAGTGTTCTCCAAAATGACATGATACGGGCGTGTTCGTACGAAATGCACGTGTGTTGGCATGACACGGTACGATATATTTATAGAGTTAGCATGACATGAACGTATCAGCGTGTCGTGTTGGAAATTTTCAAACATTGACGCGTCTTAACATGACACAAGTTGACACGATATACAACACAACATAACATGTGACACGACGAGAATTGTTATTATTTAGAATTTATTAAAATATATTGAGTTTATATTGTAAATTTAATAACTTTTGATTCATAATCATTTCATTCGATCAGCGATTTTTAATTTAATATATGAAATTTCAGTAATTTATTATATTTTTTTATTTTAAAAATTATTTAAATATTTTTAATAAATTTTTATTGAACAAATTATAATATGGCTTAACACGTTTAACACATCTAATACTTTTATCATCTATATTTTTTTCTAATATTTTTGTTGTAAAAAAATTTATATTTTTGTTTAAAATGTTTCCGATAATATTTTTATAAATCCTCATGTATCATTAGGATTTAAAATAATAATTTTGAGAAGTGCAAGTGCACCTAATCAATACAAATTTTTTTTCATGTTCAATGTACCTAGTGTCAACGTGTCGTGTCGAAGTCATGTGGTGTTGGAGATTTTCAGACATTGACACGTCTTAACGTGATACGAGTTAACATGTGATCTGACTCGACACGACACGTGACACTAGTTGACACGATAAAAAAAATTTATTATTTAGAATTTATTAAATGATATTGAGTTAATATTATAAATTTAATAATTTTTCTTCTTAATATTTTTATTTAATCATTGTTTTTTTATTTTAATATATAAAATTTAATCATTTTATTATATCTTTCTATTTAAAAATATTAACTCGTGTCAATACGACACGACATGTCACGTTTACGATATCATATTATGTAACCAGTATGTAACATATGTAATTTTTCATATTATTTAAACGGCCGTTAGCTTTTTGTCGTTATTTAGAAATTCTTTTAATATATATATATATATATATATATATATACATATATATATATATATATATATATATATATATATATATATATATATATTTTTTTGAACTTCAAAGCCCGTAGGCATTTTAATAACATATATTGACAAACCATTTAATCGGGGGACTGCCACCCGGCATTCCCAGATTGGTTGTTTTAGTGTTTTCATGGATGGAGTCCACATATCGGTGACTTGTTTATCATCTGGATCGTTGATTCAAATCTAACGGTTGGTATGAAACAAAATTATAATTATTACTCTACGCAATTTCCTTTAGTATGAATTGGCAAAAGGAAAAGCAAAATAGACGAATCTTCGCATATACATATTGAGTTTATGACAATGTAAATTCAATATGAATATTTATAAATAAAATTAATTTGTATTATTAGCATACGATAAATTTATCACACTGAAATGATAAATATATGAATCAATATTCTCAAATTTGATCGCATTTCAATTTGAGAAGTACAAATTCAATCCAAACCATCTAATGCAATATTTATATAAAAATATCTTTAAATACCAAATTTTTTATATTTCGAAAAAAAAGATCCATATAACTATTCACATTTAATTAATAAGATTGATCTTTTGATGTTCATTGAAAATCAACCGAGTTTGACAAATCACTACGTCATACCGATTTAATTTTCAAAATGACACGACACGAGAATGTCGATACGACAGCATACGTGTTGACAAGACACGACATGACACATTTATGGAATTAGCATGACACGTGCATGTCGGCGTGTCGTGTCAAACTCGTGTCGTGTTGGAGATTTTCAAACATTGACATGTCTTAACACAACACGAGTTGACACGTTACATGACACGATAAAAATTTATTATTGTTTAGGATGTATTAAATTATATTGAGTTTATATTATAAATTTAATAATTTTTTATCATAATGTTTTATTCAATCATTAATTTTTTTAATACATGAAAGTTCAATAATTTATTATATTTTTCTATTTTAAAATTTATTTAAATTCTTTTTAATGAATTTTTAGTGAATAAATTATAATATGACTTGATACACCGTGTTAGATATGTCACGCCATAATGCGTGCCAAGTCAACCAATTCCGTCATTTGACACGACACGACACGATACACTGAGAATATTAACTTGTGTCAACACGACATTACATGACTTCTAACACACACATGTTAGATACAACATGATACAATATGACACATTTTTTAGATATAAATTTTTTATAAAAAATATAAAATTCGGTTTCATATTAATTAGATTTCATTGTGAAGAAGGAATTGAGTGTTTTGGATATAGACCATTTGAGAACAATGCATAGCATTAATGGGTCCTGTGTTATGTGTAGCAATCCTCTAATTAAAATATTTTAAATATAAGTATAAAAGTAATTAACTTGAATTACATATACAAAAAATGTTTTAAATTTATGTAATTTCATTAATATATTAATTATATTTTAAATTTTTAATAACGTGTATGGTGTTAAGATGTTTTAAGTTAATTATTTGTATTGTTGACAAAATGATGACGAGAAAAGATATTAATATAACTAACTCATTATGAATGATTATCTAAGTAAAAATTTCATCTTATTCTCAATATACTTTATATGATCATATAAATTTATCACATTTTTATTTCGCTCTATCATTTTCCTTCCAAAATTTCTCCAAAAGTTTCTTTAGAAATTTAAGGGCCGCCACCGTATATATCCTCAACATAATATTTCCGTAAACATTAGGAAACCCTAACTAGCACAGTCTAGATCTGAATTCTTAGATCCGCAACCTCTCCTTCTCTCTAGCCATGGCGACGGACGCATCTCTAGTCCCTCTGTCGAAACCGCCGACCCCGCCTCTTCGACCGGCATTCGGGCCATCCGCAGCTTCGTCTCGCGTATCTCCGACACGCTGCGCCGATCGATCTCGGATTTGAAGCCATGGCAGGAGATGGTCGATCTCTGCACCATCTCCCGCCCCACCTCCCTCTCTCAGGTGGTCCCGCTCTGGGCAATCCGAAACCTCCAAGGTTGTTGTTCTTGGTGGCGGGTCCCTATTGATTTTTTTGAGTGTGGAAGCAAAACAGGGAGGCCGACCTTGCTTTGTCATTTCGAGTTAGTGAATGGTTTCAATTAAGGGCATGATTATCATCATTTTGTTTTGATTCTGATTTTCGGTCGGCTTCTTTTGGTCCATCTTTAAATCTGAGAAAAGTATTCAATTTGATCAAAGAGAGTACATATACTGTATTTTTTTGGGCTTTTGAAGTTATTTAGTGGTCAATTAAATCAACCTATTTTGTGGATAACTATGAGAATTAGGAAATGCTGGCCATGTATCTCCTTTGAGAGATTAGTCTTGAACATCAATAATCTCAGACTAATAATGCACTTATTGTGCTATTGGATGCAGCTGTTATCAATTTAATAATTATTACCAATTTGCAAAGGTTTACCTACTTCACTGTTTTGTTTTCACGGTTGAAACCATTTTTTTCCTTCTTTTACTATCTCAGGGTCTCAGAGATGGGACAACATTTTTTTCTTGACTGAGCTCATGTGTTTATTTTGCTAACTATAAACAGGGAAGCTCCAAGTTCATAAGAAGCTGGGTATGGAAAAAGTTTATGAGTGGATGGTAAGTTCTTTGCTCTTTTTTTTTTTTGTTCCTTTCAAATTATGTAAACAACCAAGGTGATTGCTGGTTTGCATTAAACAAAATATGTTAAAGTACAAATGAGATGCAGTCTGGAATTTAGACTACTAGAGCCCTTAAAAGTAAACAAACATTATCAAATAGCTTATGTGAACAAGG
Source organism: Rhynchospora pubera (assembly GCA_028095005.1). Lineage (NCBI taxonomy): Eukaryota > Viridiplantae > Streptophyta > Magnoliopsida > Poales > Cyperaceae > Rhynchospora > Rhynchospora pubera. The sequence continues at coordinate 81,000,843 of CM051462.1, read as the reverse complement.
TAGGTGACTGCCTTGCATTAAACACAATATGTAAAAGTACAAACTGAGAATGCATTCTGGAATTTAGACTAGTGAAGTTCCAAAAGTACACAAACATTATCAAATAGCTTATGCGAACAATGTGGGTGATTGCCTTCTTTGAATTAAACAAAATATGTAAAAGTAAAACTGAGAATGCGTTCTGGAATTTGGACTACTAGAGCCCTTAAAAGTAAACAAACATTATCGAATAGCTTGTGCTTTCCTCCACTTTTGCCCTAATATTATGGGTGAATGTGTCATATATCCACTGAGGTGCATTTACTTATTGTAGACGAATAAACGATGAACTATGAAACTGTCTAAACAGTAAAATTTTTATGTAGATTTATAATCAATGGATATACTTCTCAAAGATTTCAAAGATTTTGTTATCAAATTTTCAGTGTGATTCTGTTCCCCATTGCTATCACTTTCTACACTTTTTGGTGGATTATCAGCTTCTTTGACGGATTCTTCTCTCCTATATATGATCATTTGGGGATCGATATTTTTGGTATACCATTTCTAATTCAAAATTACAAAAATCTTTCTGTTACCAGAAAATACAAAAGACCATTACATTTTCAGTAAATATCTACTGTAAATGGATGGAGAAATTTAAAAAAAAAATTATGACCTGAGAACAATAATCTTATTAACCATCTGAATCTAGCATTCTAACTAGTTCTTGTTTGGTGGTTTCAAAGGCATAGGCTTCGTAACCTCGATAACCTTCATATTTTTAGTTGGCGTGTTCACTTCATCATGGCTTGGGGCTTCTCTTATTGCAATTGGTGAATGGTTCATTAAGAAAATGCCACTTATCAGTAGTCCCTATTCTGCCTCAAAGCAGATTAGTGCTGCTATTTCACCAGGTAAAAGAGTTAAATCCAAACAAGACTACTAGTTTAGTACAAAAAAACAGGTTTAACAGTGTATTAGTTAAATTTACAACAATTGTATCTACTGGTGCATCTGATGTCTTATTGTTGTTATTTTTGGTTTTGTATATAAACATTGTATTATCTTTTTTTTAAAATGGAACCTCTTAATGGGTAATTGCCTGCTACCTCAAAATTTTTTTAATGCATATAAGTTTTTATGCCAATAATATTCCAGATCAGACCTCACGGGCTTTCAAAGAAGTAGTCATAGTACGCCGCCACCCCAGAATTGGTGAATACGCATTTGGCTTCATCACATCAACCATAATGCTTCGTACGAGAAATGGAGCGGAAGAGTTATTCTCTGTCTACCTACCAACCAACCATCTTTACCTCACTGTTTTGCAAACATGTCAAATGCTATGGGAGAATACATTATGTGCCTGACTATGATAATTTAAGTTAGGTTGACTAAGAATTCTGGTTTACTTTGAATTCTAAACATATGAATAATTTTTGTTATTTGTATTGGATGATGATTTTCAATTCAATGCATAATATATATTTGTGTGATTTTTGTTTGATTCAATGTGAATTATGTGTATGGCTGAGAATTCCAAAATAATTGTGATTAATTAAAATCGTACGAATTAAATATTGTGGTACCAAATTGGTATCGGAAATAATTGAATGGCTGTATAAATGTAATTGATGTGGCTATCAACAGTGGCGTCAGTATACTGACGTCTTTGATCTAATATACAACAATGTACAAAAATGCGGATACAGTGGGCCCCATTAAATTCTGACAATAAGTTTTTCTGTGTCGGTGAGCAAAGGAGTCGCTATATTGACTCTAATAGGTTATGGGCTCGCTAAAATTCCGACAATATATTATCTGGGTCACTTAATAAAGGCGTCGGTATACCGACATAGTAACGTCTAAATAGAGACGCGCTGAATGTTTGAATAAGCGATCGGAGAACATGGTAAGTGTCGTTATCCCGACACAGATATAGAGACGCGTTAAGTAATCCGCGTCCTCGCGACACAGATGTTTATTATTAGCGGCTAGAGTATCTGAGTTGCTTAGGTAGCGTCTTTAGGTGGACGCAGATAGCTTTTCGTGTCGGAATAGGGACGCCTTTTTGCGAAGCAAATAATTGACATTCTAGTAGTGGCTGTAATCCACTCTTAGAAGCATTCGGGGTCTGTTTTATAAATTTTTAAAACTTTTGAAGTTGCCGTCCAATAACAGCAATCATATTTTGCAAACATAGGTGTAATGCACTCATAATAAGTCAAAAACATTATTTATTTATGGAAGTTTGGTATATGTTATTCTATTTTATATTTCTATCGTACAACCACAACTCAACTCTATGAAATTTTTCTGTTTTAATATTAGGTTTTATTCATTATGGGTGTGTTTGGCACCATACATGAACTAGCAGTTCGTGAACAAAGCTAGTTCGTGAGAGCCAAACAACCCACGAACAGTCGTGAACTAGGAACTACTCCCTAGTTCTTAGTTCTCCGATTTTCATGAACTGATTTTGTTCGTGGGCCTGTTCGTGGACCTTTGTTCATCCCCTTGTTCATCCCTTATTCATGAACCATCCAAACACACCCATATAAATGAGGTGCGTTGGTCAAACATCAAGATCTCAAGAGAGCAGAAAGCAGTTACCATCAGAGAGTTAAAATTTGAACTCTTACAGAAAAGAAAATTACCAAAAAAAATACTTAGAAAAAGTCATTTATGTCCGTACATTATTTTTTTCCTCCTTTCTATCTTGGACCCCTCTTCTCTTTCTCTGGATCCTGGAAAGAGAGCTACGTACACTGCTTTCTGTTTGCCTGATCGCAGGAGATGGCGTGAATCGTGATGGCTATTGCTTAGCTCCGGCTTCGCGGAAACCATCCAGTGAAAAACCATCCAACCATCCATCTCTACTAGAGACTTACAAATGGGCTTCTGGATGTCCAGGCTCAAATTTTTTGCATGCTGACGTCATCATTTTCGTGTGATGACGTCATTAAAATTTTTTCGAAAATTTTTTCCACTAAATTATTTTTTGTGCGCTGACATCATCAAATTGACAGATTTTTTTTGTTCAATTAGATGTGTCAAGGGATGAGTTAAACTAATTATGTGTTCACTTAGATGTAGCAATAATATAATATTTTAGGTTTTTCTATTCAATTAAACATCTCAAGAGATTAATTAGATGAATTATGTGTTCAATTAGATGAATCTCAAAATTATTTTTTTTGTATTTTTGTGCTCAGTTAAACAAATTAAGGGATGAATTTAATGTGTTTATGTGTTCAGTTAGTTGTAGCAAAAATTTGATTTCGTAGTTTTTATGTTCAATTAAACTAGTTAAGAGATCAATTAAAATTATTTATGTGTTCGATTAGATGCAATGAAGTTAATATTGTTCATTTATTAAGAATAATAATATCCATTATTTCAACAAACTGCACAATTCTACTACTAATAACATCCATTAATAATAACACAAATCCTACATAATTTTCACCGCTACAAACTAACACAATTCATCAACTCATCATTCGATTCTTTCCACACAACTCTTCTCACCCTGTAATTCCTACACAAACAAAATAAAAATACAATTAAGACCAATTTCAAATTAGGTGTTCTAATAATATTTAAACCTTTCAGGTCATATGAAGTTTAAAAAAAAATACATAATGAAACAAGATATTTCCTTAGAGATACTAACTTAATACATACGATGACTAACAAATCCATTAGAAAAATTAAACAATTAATTAGTATATTTAAATCAGATTCAAACAAATTAAAAAAATTAAAATTGAATAACGAAGTCTCTGAGTTCTTGTATTTAAATCAAGGAAACGGAAGTTAAAACTGAACCAACACACAAGGGTTCACAAATTTCAACAAAAATTAGTGAAATAGTTCCAGTAGAATAGGACTTACGTTTGGTTTTTTCCTCGCCGATTTCAATAGTAACAAGGGACTCGTTCATGTCCATGTTTCTTCTGACATTTTGTAACCAGAGAGCTGCATAGTAACCACTTCAATGAGTAAGAAACCAACCCATAAAGGCAACAATGTAAAAGTAAAGCAAAGAGATTAGTGCAATTTCACTGTTCCAGACTTCCAGTCAATTGAAACGATCCGATAATTGGGTGATTTTTCGGAATGGTAGAAAGGGTTTTGTTTTGGGAGAAGAAAAGAAAGGATTGAAAAGGAAAAAAGGAAAAAAAGAGAGAAGCTTACTTGGTAGCACCGGAAGGCTGATTGCTCCGACCAACCATCCGAGATACGCCGATTTTACACCGATTTTATTTTTCAGAAATCGACGAGGAGAGATTTGGTGGGTAGCCTGGATTTTTTTTTTTTTGTTAATTAATCTATCGGCAAATCCTGCAGGAGAGGAGAGGCGCGAGATGAAGTCGCGGATGATCGAGGTGGCGGTCAGAGCAGCGGTGTCAGCGATGGCAGAGCGAAAGGAGAAGGAGAGGACGCTACTGTTGGGTCGCCATGGTTAGAGAGGAGAGGTTAGAGAGAGAAGGAGAGATTGCAGATTTAGATCTAGTTTAGAAAAAGAGGGGACGCAAGTGCTGGAGAGAAAATGGATTTTATATCTAAAACTGTGTTGGATGGTTGGATGGTAAACATCAATTACCAAAAAGAACCGTTAAAAATATTAACGGGCTTCACATTTGTATTCATATGTAGGGCTGAAAACGGTAACTGTCTAAATCGTCCAATCGTTTCGTTTCGTCCGAAACGAAACGATAACGGTACAGAATTACGATTTCGTTTCATTGACGAAACGGATGACGAAAATAGATACAGTTTCGCCACGTGAGCGAAACGGTAAGCGAAACGTACATGTTTCGTTACCGTTTATAGCGCCTGTTTCGTCAGACATTCTACGCTCGTCTTATTTTTTATTTCAGAGTAATGGCGGAGAGAACGAAGAAGCTACTGAAATTAGGTTTGTAGCGCCTCCATCATTCTCCGCCGTTCTCACTCATATCATCTCTATCTATCTCTGAGTCTCTCGCACGCTCTGTACAAGCTCTGCAACTCTGCCGTTCTCACACTCACATCACCTCTCTCTCTTTCTTGAACTCGCGCAGATCGTCTCTCCTCTTAGGTCAGAGACGACAACGAATCACCCAGCAGTTATCTTGGCTGTCCTTTCCTCTAGTAATGAGAGCGATTCTCCTTCTCCCTATTAGGCCAAGCTTCGTCGGATTTAAGGTGCGGAACGGAGAAAGCCTGAAGTACTGACTCTGGATTCAGGTCAAGCTTGCTCCTGGCAACCCATTTCGTCCCTTCTTTAGCAACTTGAGACATGGCTCTATCAAGGTCAGTTTTTTTTTTTTCTGTTTCTCTATCAAGGTCAGATTTTTTTTGTTTCGTTTTCAGCTTGGTTGACACACAGGTTTTGTGTTAGCTTTAGTCAGTTTCAATTGATACAAATATGCTTGATTTCAAATCTCATTTTTTTTTTTGTTTGGAAAACTAGCGAGGTTTGTGAATTTTTTAATTGGTTACTCATCAGTTGTATATGTGGAAATTGATATCGAGTGTTTATGTTTCTGTTTGAATTGTTAGATGCGGTTGAATTGCAGCGGTGGTGAAGAAGAATGCTTTGAATGGGGAGAGGAATGATGTTTGGCATAGCACGAGAGGGGTTGGAGGCAAATTAAAGGAGCTGAAATGAAAGAATTGTACCAGAAAAATCCAATTTGTACCAGTTTACCAGTTTTCTGGATTTTTTCTAAATTTGTACCGGTAAATTCTATGAATCCGTCGTGCTGTTATTTTTTGTCGTTTTTAATAGTGTTTGGTTGATGATTGTAACAAATAAAAGATAATATGAGGAAAGAGTTTCTTAATTTTGATTTGTACACATAAACTGGATTTTTCATTTCTTATACCACTTATTTGAAAAAAAAATGGGAAAACGTTAAAACAATTGACACGGTTGAACCGTTTTGATCGACGAAAGTCACGAAACAATTAACGCAACAATTATTTCCTGCGTTTACAGGACGAAACGAAACACGCCAGAAGAAAATATTTCGTCTCCTAGGACGAAACGATCGACGCAACAATATAGTTGCGTCATCGTTAAAGCCGTTTTGCAGCCCTATTCATATGGCACAACAACATGGCAGCCCAAATTATTGTTCTCTTCAGCCCACCATTTTAAAATTGTTCTATTCGGCCTTTATCTTATTTAGGCCTGCTGAGGTTGAGTAGATATTTTAGAGCACCAAACTTTTTGCTGGGACAGTAGCTGATTTTCTGCATTTACAGATGCAAGTATGCAACTTTATCCACAGTTGCTACTGTCTTGGATAATAGTAATTTCGCTAAACTCGTCGTCATCAATTGCGTTTGACATTTTTTATACTTATACCTCCGAGTATTCTGTTTTTGTCAAGACAAAGTTTAAACATTGCTTTCATGGATCAAGCACCAGGGAAAATGAGGGTTTTGTTTTGTTAACTTGCATTCTTTTTATAAGAAAAAATATTTTGTGTCCATCCATACACCACATCATGACAGCATTAAAACTTATAAAATATATAACATGTTATACCAAACTAAAGTACATAATCATAACTAGCTACTAAAAACAGTTATAAAATGACAAGCATCACACAGCGAAACCGATTAAAGTACGGTAACAATATTAAACAATATTACAGGAAATTGCATACATATTAAAATACATATTCAGCGACCAAATTTGGATGATAATAACATTTCTTCCTCCAAACTATACTGCCTACTGGTAGTCTGGTATCCCCTACAGCATTTGTAAGTTTAGGAATGGTCCTTCGCTCACGCAAACTTTGTGCAGTTCGCAGCTGTGAATGTACAATTCCCGTTTTTGTGCCCCATATCACTTCAAGTCTTACCTCAACTTCCTTCATAGCTGGACGCTCTTCTCCTCTCAGTCTCAAGCACCTCTCAGCAAGCACCGCCACTTCCTTCAGTTGCTCTGTTGGTCCCTCCTCCAATATTTGAGAATCAAGAATATCTGAAAGACGATTTTCAGCCATAACCGTGATAAAACGTGCAATGAGGCTACCGTTTTCCAAAGACCTACGAGTTGGATATGCTTTTTCTCTAGTTAATAACTCTGCCAGAATAACACCAAAACTGTAGACATCGCTTTTCTCTGTTAGACGCCCTGTGTGGCAGTACTCTGGATCCAAATATCCATACGTTCCTTGAATTGCAGTGGTTATACCCGTTTGATCTAGGTCAACAGATTTTGAAGCTCCAAAATCAGATAACTTTGTCGTTAGGCAATCATCGAGGAGTATATTACTGCACTTTATATCTCTATGAAATATTGACATGGAAGCAGCCGAATGAAGGTATGATATAGCTCGTGCAACTTCTAGTGCAATTCTCAATCGATCTTTCCATGGTAATGAGTTCCTTCCTTGTACGTGTAGATGATCAGATAGTGTACCATTTGAAATGAACTCATTTACCAGCAATGGAACTTCAGTTTCCAAGCAACATCCAAAAAGCTTCACCACATTCCTGTGATTAATTTGGGATAAAATTACCACTCCGTTTATGAACTGATCAATTTCACTTTGATCTAATAGTTTGGATCGTTTTATAGCTACAACACGCAGGTCTGATAGAATTCCTTTGTATACGGTGCCATGACCACCAAAACCAAGAATACGTGTTTGGTCAAAGTTATTTGTAGCTTTCTCAAGCTCTTCCGAGCTGAAGATCTTCATCCGACCAGCTGTATCTTCGGTTGATGAAATTAATCGTTCCAGCAAGAGTCCATGATTTTGCTTGAAAAATTTCTGCTTCAGTTTTTTGTTTCTTCTGTCCTCGAGTCTTCTTTTTAGGAACCAAATGGTGAGACAAAAAATTAGGATCATAGCGCCCGCACTAAGTCCTATTACAATTCTTATTCCTGTGCATTAATCAATAGTGGTTATTGATATTTGCTCAAATTCTATTCCAAAAGAAAGGTGGACAACATAAATAGACCTTGTGGCTTGCACTGTTCAAGTTTAACAATATTAGTAGCTTATAAAAAGGTCAAAGTATAATTAAAACTTTTAATAGTGACATATTACTTATTGATCAGTAAAGTGTTTGTGTTCATTTTCAATATATATATTTTTTCTCTTCCTCTTAATATACTTTAAGGATTGAGCAGTTTCATCTAAAAACACAAAAGCTTAACTTACATATATATGGACGCACAGACAGAATATCATATATTTTGTAAAATATACTACTCCATAGTCATATATCAATTTATCTGTGTGAAGTAAAAAAAGAAATATTTATTACCTACAAGCCCCCGAGATATGTTATAACATCCTGCTTTGCTGTAAGGGTCGCCATGTGTTCCTTGTGGGCATAAACATTTGAATGAACCTGGCGTGTTCATGCAAATTCCTGACTCTGAGCATGTATTGTTAAACTGGCACTCATCAATATCTGCAATTGTGGAGCCAGAGGCGACTTTTCGGACCGAATTCGGAGCCATTTCGGTCCGAAATTCGTCAGAAATTTGTATTTATTTTATTTCCTTATTTTTGATTTAAAGCAAAATTAGAAAGAAATAATTATGGCCACCTGTGTTTCTATAAAGATGCGTCCCTTCCTTCTGATTATCTCTCTCTCTTTTGTACAAAACGATTGAAAGAAATAAAAAAGAATGGTGGTGTGCGTGTGTCGTGGATGTAGGTACAACTTGTACTGAACCACGTAAAAATCCTCGTGTCTTTCTGTGTTGTTTATCTAGTTTACATGGTATCAGAGAAATAGATCCTGAAACGTGTTGGTTTGATAGTTGTGCGAACGACTGCGCAACTCGACTTTTCTTCCCTTCTCTGTGCGAGTTACTGCACAGACGACCTCTTACTTGTGCGAGTTACTGCATGAGTGATTGATCCTTTTCCTTGATTGGATCTTGCCAAACCTCCACGAAACCCTAAAATTTCGGATCGAAATTTTCCTTTTTCGGACCGAAATTTATCCCTATTCCGACCTAAAACCATGAGTTCTCCATCTAATCCCGGCTCCAAGACACCTATCCCTGAACCTAATCCTCCAGATGCCATGGCCCTTATCCAGAGCCTAAACAACACTCTGTCCCAGTTGCTTACACAACCGAGACCTCCACCAAATACCCATAGCCAAGAGGGGTTCACTTCTGCCATGTCGATCAAGTTAGATGGGACGAACTTCTATCTTTGGTCACAAATGCTGCAGATGAAACTCAATGGGCGAGACAGATTGGGTCATCTTGATGGATCGACTCGGCCAAAACCATCGGACGAGGAGGCTTATAAACGGTGGTCTGTGATGGATTCTCAGGTGAAAGATTTTATGATCAACTCTATGGACTCCTCGTTGATAGGTACTTTCTTGCCCTACTCCACTGCAAAAGAGGTATGGGATGCTGTCAACACCTCTTATTTTGATGGTAGTGATTTGTCTCAGATTTTGGACCTCAAAAGGAAAATTAGTAGAGTCAAACAAAATGGTGAATTGGTCCAGAATTTTTATAGTACCCTTCAAGGATTGTGGAAGGAGTTAGACACTCGTAGACCAAATCCCATGGAATGTCCACATGATATTGAAAAATACCAGAAATTGGTACAAGAAGATAGGGTACTGACCTTTTTGGATGGCTTAGATGATAAGTTGGACCAGATTAGGGCTAGTGTACTCCAAATTAGTCCCCTCCCTACAGTAGAAGAGGCGTTTGCCTTGGTAAGGAAGGAGGAGAGGCGACAAATGGTCATGTTGAACGGGGGTGAAGTTGTGGACAATTCCTTGGCCATGCTAGCACAAACCCAAACCTTGACTCTCCAAAAGTCCAACTATCCTCAAAAACCAAATAATAAGAAACCGGTCCCACCTGGAGGATGTACTCATTGTAAAAATCCAAAACACTCTGTGGAGCAATGTTTCAAGTTGATTGGGTATCCAGACTGGTGGGAGGAAAATAAGAAGAAGAGGCAGGGTAAGGCACACGTAGCAGAAACCATGACTACAGAAGGGAAGACCCTACCAGCGGCAAATTTGGCCTGTTTAAGTCCTGGCAGTGACAATTTCGGACCGAAATTTGTAAATTTCGGACCGAAATTTGAGGGCAACCTCTCTGTTTTGCCTTCTGTTGAGACAAATGAAGGTAAAATTTTTGCTTTGAATACACCTGCTACTGACTGCTCTTGGATTATTGATTCAGGGACAACTGATCACATGACTTATGACAAAGAAGACTTGGTAAGGGAATCCGCTCCAAGAAGGAACAAGATTGTTAATGCAAATGGAGAATCCTATCCAGTCACAGGGGCTGGAGAAGTCCAATTTTCCTCTTCCTTAAATCTTTCAAATACACTTTTGGTTCCCTCTCTCTCATCCAAGCTTCTGTCTGTGGGACAGTTATGTGAAGAACTTAATTGTGTGGTACTCATGTATCCTCGGTTTTGTCTTTTTCAGGACCTCTTGACGAAGGAAATCCTTGGTCGTGGTACTAGAAGAGGAGGATTGTATCATTTAGAAGACTTGGCTGCTGGACAAGCACATCTATCAGCTGGATCGAACTTGAGTAGGAAGTCTTCTATTTGGATATGGCACAGGCGATTAGGCCATCCATCATTTGGGTACCTAAGAAAACTTTATCCTAGTCTGTTTTCTGGTTTTGAAAATGAGAAGTTTGATTGTGATGTTTGTATCAAATCTAAGAGCCATCGAGCTCATTTTGCTAAGATTTTGGATGATGATAATGATAGACTTCCTTTTGATCTGATTCACTCTGATGTTTGGGGACCCTCCCCGGTTGACTCTCTCGTTGGAAATAGATGGTTTGTCTTGTTTGTTGATGACTGTACTAGAATGACTTGGATCAATGTGGTGAAACAAAAAACTGATGTACCAATTGCCATTAAATCCTTTATTACCATGGTTAAAAATCAATTTGATAAAAATGTCAAGATCTTCAGGAGTGATAATGGTAAGGAATTTGTCAACAAAATAATAGGAGAGTTTTTTAGAGACAATGGGATTATCCATGAGACCAGTTGTGTTGGTACTCCTCAACAAAATGGTAGGGCAGAACGTAAGAACAGACAGATTTTAGAAATGACCAGAGCAATGATGATAGAAAATAATGTTCCTAATTCTTATTGGGATCATGCAGTCACCTCAGCAGTGTATCTGATAAATAGATTACCTTCAGCACCTCTTAAATTTCAAACACCTCTACAGAAACTCTCAACCTACACTGTGATCCCTTCTTTTCTCAATATTCCACCTAAAGTGTTTGGTTGTATAGCCTATGTTCACATACAGAAACATCAACGCTCAAAACTTGACCCTTGTGCTGAAAAGTGTGTGTTCATTGGTTATGGTCAACATCAAAAGGGCTATAGGTGCTTGAATCCAACCTCCAGAAAAGTCTATACTACCATGGATGTGACATTTGTTGAAAATGAAGGATATTTTTGCACGAACCAGACTCATTCTCAGGGGGAGAATATGATAGACAATGAGTCCTGGTTTGATACAGCAAGGAATGAAGATTGTGGACCTGAACTAGGAAATTTCGGATCAAATTCTGAAATTTTCGGTCCGAATTCTGAAAATTTCGGTCCGAATTTTATGGAATTCGATCCTAATTCTGAAAGTGAGGATGAGAATTTGAGTCCAGAAATGGACCCACTAGAGAATTCGGGTCCATCAGAAGACAATTTGGAAAGTGAAGATGAAGAAATGATACAGTCTCCTACTTCACCACATGATCAATTTCCTGAGTCAGAGGTAAATATTTCTGAACCTGCTATTAATAACTCTAGTTATCAGTTACCTTTCAGGATTAATAGAGGCAAACCACCTAAAAGATACAGACCAGATGAGGATGGTGAAGGCAGATATGCAATGGCAAATTTCATGACCATGTCTCACATGCCAGAGCCTGTGAAGGAATTTGACAGAACCCTTGCATCAGTTCACATTCCAGGCAGTCTAAATGAAGCTCTTAGCAATCCAAAATGGGTGGATGCAATGAGGAGATATGGATACACCCAGAGTGATACTGACCACACTTTATTCTTCCTCAAGAATAAGGGTAAAATTGTTATTTTGATAATCTATGTTGATGATATGATAATCACAGGTGATGACTCTGAAGGAATCCAGGATCTGGAAGAGAAACTGTCTAAGGAGTTTGATATGAAGAATTTAGGAGGGTTGAAGTACTTTCTTGGAATTGAAGTTGCACGCAGTAAAGAAGGTATTTCTTTGTCTCAAAGGAAGTATGTACTTGACTTGCTTGCTGAGACAGGTATGTTGGATTGCAAACCTGTGGATACACCAACAAAACAGAACATCAAGTTGGGTGTGTTCTCTGACCAGGCACCTACAAATAAGGATCAATACCAGAGATTGGTAGGGAGACTCATCTACTTGTCACATACTCGGCCTGATATTGCTTATGCTGTGTCAGTGGTGAGTCAGTTCATGCATGCTCCCAGTGAGCAACACATGGAAGCTGTCATGTGGATTCTAAGGTATCTCAAAGGATCCCCAGGACGAGGTATCTTCTTCAAGAAAAATGGTCATCTCCAGATTGAGGGATATACAGATTCTGACTGGGCTGGAGACGTGACTGACAGGAAATCCACTTCTGGATACTTTACATTTGTTGGAGGTAACTTGGTTACCTGGAGGAGCAAGAAACAAAAGGTGGTAGCTTTGTCAAGTGCAGAGGCAGAGTTCAGAGGAATTGCTAAAGGTTTGCAAGAGTTACTGTGGATAAAGAGAGTACTCAAAGATCTTGGCTTCTATGATGACAGGGAGATGAAACTGTTTTGCGACAACAAGGCAGCTATTGCAATCTCTCACAATCCGGTGCAACATGATAGGACCAAGCACATTGAAGTGGATAGGCACTTTATTCGACAGAATTTAGAAGATAAAGTCATTAGCATTCCTCACGTGAGAACTGATGAACAATTGACAGATATACTAACCAAAGGGGTATCCAGTACTATCTTTCAAGGAGTGATTTGCAAGTTGGGCATGCGAGATATCTACATGCCAACTTGAGGGGGAGTGTGGAGCCAGAGGCGACTTTTCGGACCGAATTCGGAGCCATTTCGGTCCGAAATTCGTCAGAAATTTGTATTTATTTTATTTCCTTATTTTTGATTTAAAGCAAAATTAGAAAGAAATAATTATGGCCACCTGTGTTTCTATAAAGGTGCGTCCCTTCCTTCTGATTATCTCTCTCTCTCTTGTACAAAACGATTGAAAGAAATAAAAAAGAATGGTGGTGTGCGTGTGTCGTGGATGTAGGTACAACTTGTACTGAACCACGTAAAAATCCTCGTGTCTTTCTGTGTTGTTTATCTAGTTTACAGCAATCATATCATACATCTCATTTAAAATTATCAACCTATGTGCGAAACATATATATTTGGCAAACCTGTCATTCAGATTTCAGAAGTACATCTAAAGAGGAAATCATAAGAAAATAAATTACCATAATTCTTGCAAATGCAAAAGAAAATTTTCCTCTTAAATATATTCTTGGGGAAGCCACAGTAGAAAAGATTGGACTTCAAGAAACATATTGAAATATATTGTAATTAAAAAAAAAGTATTTTCTTTATTTAAGTATGAATATCGAAATATATTGTCTTTCATCAAATGAAAGTTATAAAGAGGAAGTTCAGACCTAGGCACCCGTCTTCTAGATAAGGATTCCCTTCGTATCCTTCTGAACAATTGCATGAATATCCGAGGCCAGTTGTGTGGTCTTTGCAGACACTGTGATCACTAACACATGCATAATTTGAGAAATTGGAAGCCATTATGCAGTTCTCATCACTTATGGACCAATCCATCAAAATTGGTACGTGGCCATTGTGGACAACCCCAAAATCATTGTTGATTGACGAAGCATCATTTGTTATAATATGAGTTGTCCAGAACTTAAATTGATCTGCCTCCATTAATACAGCATAGCTGCAGTTGCTCAAGAGACTGACAGTGTTACTATAGAATTTGAAACTTTTATCGAACCAAATATGGTACCTATTGATACCTGATGGAATAGCAGTTTCACAGCAACCCATGCCAGAGCATGAGCCGTTCATTAGGTTCTCTTGTCCATCACAGACTGACGCACACGCCATTTGGTACGGGTCATTTTTGTGATCGTCCATGGTATTGTAGGCAAGTGCGCCACATCCAATTAAAAAGAACTTATTGTGAACGTGGGAAATCGTGAATGGTGTCAATTTGAAGTCTATTAACTGCGGGTGGCTTCCCATTGCAGGGTAGCACTGCCAAGAGATTGGGTTGTTCAATCTTACTTGACTAGTTGGTAACATAATTTCCAGCACCTCAAAATTACCACTTAAAAGCTTGTGGCTCCCATGTGTTGTATACTTGTATTGTGCAGACATGTGAGGTTAAATTCTTATAGGAAACAACCAGGATCTATACCAAACGGGTATGGTACGGTGACATTTCCACATTTTGATCTGCAGCCTGGCTTTGACACTGCTAGGCCACCTGAAGGACCAGATGGAGCCCGGACAACATCAAGTAGGAACAATAACCATAATATTATTAGAAACCCTTTCAATTTTAACCTTGTATATAATGAGTTGTCCGCCAGCATTTTAATCGGCTCGAGTAGCTTCGAAAGGGATTAGACCTGTCAAACGTTTCTAACATTCACGGAAGTGATCACTTACGTTTAATGTTACGCTAAAGAGACGGAAAAATTTTGTTTTAATGTTTAACGTTACATTTTGTAAACGTAAGGAATTTTTATTCCATTTAATGTTCCGTTTATTTAAACATGACAAACGTTAATAACGTTATAAACGTTGATCCCTTATACAAGTTTTGTTTGTTTCAACAGAACAACTCAGATTACAATTTACAAAGTCAAACAAGTCATATTACAACTCTATGGAGCTATCACCGCCAAATATTAAATTACTCTAATTGAAATAACTCTCTATTGAGCATCACTGTCAAATATAACAGCTTACAAGTTCAAACAAGTGAGATTACAAATTTACAACTCTACTGAAGTCATGCCAGAACGGTACAGAGCCTTGTACCGACCTGGTACAAGGTACAGAGGTGCTGCTTCAAAACGCCAAGCATACAATTTAGCAAACTTACCATCAAGCATTCAATTAAGCAACTTTTCATGCTCCACTAGTAGCAATGCCATCTGGTGCTACTTCATCAATGGACCAAAGTACCTCACCAAAGATTCCACCATTTTCTACATATAGCACAATATAAATAAGCATGTTAGTATATCTAATAGGTCGATATGACAAAAGATTTTTTCTATGAGAGTATGTATGAGTATGTACTAGTGACTGAAGCTCCCTAGATAAAGGAAGTGATACGGCCACTGAAATGCTGGTATAGTCTTGAATATTGTGGTCCTTTAAAATTCTTCATAAAATGCAGAAAATAAAAAAACAAGATGCTGACCAATTGGCGTTATTGTTTCTATGACTATAACAATTGATGATAGTGCACCAAAAATTATATATGATACATTCATGTAAAATTCAAAATCCTGGGGCATTCTGACAAGTGCCCACAGATATTCACACACATTCTATAGGTCCCAGTTAGCTACAACTCGACTGAATGGGACAGGGATATACTCAGCCACAAAAAAAATTAGACTAGAATTTGAAGAAAAGAGTTTGCATAAAAATGTACCAGAAATTTGAACAAAAAATCCTCTTTTTCAAAAAATGTACCAGAAATTTGAACAAAAAAGTTTTCAAAACACACAATTTGAACAAAAAAATCTTCTCAGAAATTTTCACAAAATGTGTTTTGCAAAAAAAGGGTTTGTATTATTTTTACCAAAAAGAGGCAAAGGAGAGGAGGAGTCCGGCCATCCACACCTCAGTTTGCAATTGTGCCTTGCTTCCACCATCATCACTTGGGTCGACGAGGTTGCACAGACAACAACGTCCTTGTCAATTTGTCATGGGCAGTGTGCTGAGTGCGAGAGAGACAGAGAGAAAAAAGAGAGAGGAACAAGCATGCGAGAGAAAGAGGGGAGTTTGCGGTTTCCATTCTAGGTACCTTATCTACCTCGAGCCTCGTTGTCTCCACAAGTCCTCCACAATTTTCTATATTCCATACATTTGCAATTTTGTACGTTAATACGGAAATCAACGAAACGTAAATGGGCCTTTACGTTTACGTTCCGTAATTATACGGAAATGCTGGCCCATTTTCATTTCCGTTATGTCGGCCCTAACGTAAGTAAATTTTCTTCCGATTAACGTTTCACCATTAGTATACGTTACGTTAAAACGTTAAAATGTTTAGATATTGACAGGTCTAAATGAGCAAACAAGTCTAAGTGGCTAACGGATTATGCTAATACTTTTTCTAAAATCTTTAGGTTTTCTGTGAATGAATCTATCTATCTTAACCGCCGAATTGTGCAATTCTTTTTGCACCCTGACGTAGATCCGCACGAGAAAAACCGCACAAGAACCGAAAAGTAAAAAGGAGAGAAAGGAGCAAACTTTTTTTTTTTTTTTTTTGAAAGGGCTGACAGAAGCTGTCAGCAAAGGAGAAAAGAATTGATAAAACATGGAACTAAAGAAAAAGAAAAGCAATGCAACTACGTTTTTCCTAAAGCTCGAAGAAAGAAGTCTGCAAAAGGAGCAAGCTTTTGGAGACGCGTTTTCACCGTCTCTGTTCTCCAATCTCCTCCTCTATCCATTGTTTGTTTTATTTTCCTTTTTTTCTTTGCGCATGAAATTTATGACGCGGGCCTTTGTTTTTGTTCACTCATTTAAGAGTAATAATCATTATTACTGAAACTTATCGATAATTATAATAATTAATAATCTTAATACTATCGCAATTCTATTGATGATAATACAATAAAGATTGTTAATAATAACTTTATAACAATTTTTTTTAATAATCTTATTGACCATTAATTATACTTCTCTTAATAAGATATTATATTAATACATGCAATCAGTACAGTGTAGTTTCGTCCATTCTTAACTAGTTGTTCTTAACAACTCGATTTCCCTAATTAATATAGAATTATTATTTCAAATTATTATTTTAAGCTATAATATTATTGACAAGTATGTTACTTTACTGAACGATTAGATATATAATTGTTTCACATTATTTCAATAATTACAATTCATATTTAACCGCCCATTGTAATGATCAAATATGTATGCCCTTCGAGGAATATATTCTATCCAACAGCGCTCACAACAAAGTAATAAGTTTCGTTTTAATCATTGGCCTTTGATTTTTGTTCGAAGCATGAGTTATTGGCTTAATTGCAAAGCTGGCGGGCAAAGTTTTTGCATTTTGGTGTTGACTCATAGTCTTCACACATGTGGTCAATGCTTCCACAAAAATGAAAAAAAAAAAGTACCATCTGCCCCCTAACGCCGTTCATACTCCATCCTCTTTTTAATAAATGCCAGTTTATAATTCTTTTTTCTTTTTATTATTTTTTATAATAAGCCCGTAGGCAACCTGGCTGTAAAATTGGAATTAGTAAAAATTAATTCTAATCATTCAACCATATATCTTTGATCTTATTCCTTTGACTGACAGTGACCGACTCCCCCCTCAAGACAATCCTCGTCTAGCGAGTTAAGTTATTGTACCCTAGGGCTTGGATTGACTCAAAATATGAATGGGCGCAGAGGAAAAATAAGCAATTTTATTGCAGTATTTTTGGTGAAAATCTTGATAGCGCACATCGCATATTGAGCCAATAATGTGATTATGTGAAGGAAGGCATCTCATTTTAAGGTGCTCCACTCACCAGTCGCAGTCGGACTAGGTCGCTTTAAGATTCATTACGAGTCGTCACTTATCACTTTATCAGCGCATCACTACAGACTAGAGAGTACAGCTGTACAGAGCACTACTAGAAGCGCTTTACAAGAGGCTGGCGCTAGCTGGAAAGTGGCAACCCAATCTCTGGCGACAACAAACCTGGGCCTGATTATCAGTAACAAAGAACCAGGAGTCGGCCCAGTCTTAGCCCTAGGCCTAGAAAGCTCTTTCAACTCCTATCTCTCCTTTCCGGGCCTGGCCCAGGAAAATAAATCTGAAATTAACTATTTAGTTTTATAATTTTATTAATATATTAGAATAAATAACAAACTCTGGTCCTTTGAGCATCAAATCTCACTTCTTGCTTTTAATTGAGATCTGATAAATGAAGTTTGAGACTTTTTTTATGGGTTTTTTAGATATAATCTCGTTGAAACAATGTATAGAGGAAATCGGTCTAAGATCTTTACATATTTGTCAATTATAATCGTTCTTCGTGAAGGGAGGTCGACTGTTTGTATATATTTTCAGCAGGCTAGATTGTAAAATAAAATCCTTACAATTTTATTCAAAAGTTATTCAAAGGACGTTGTATCCTTTTGGGGATTTTGTTGTCTTGGAAGTTGGAAACGATGGTATAGCAGTAAATACTAAAACTCGGCAATTCCCATTAGCTGGGATACAGGATTTTAACCAAGTTTAAAAAATTAAAATTCTATCATTTTTTTATTCATAATAATATAATGGGATGGGAATTTTTTTGCAATGATTTACTTCGATAATCTAAGCAATCAAGAAAAAAATTTCATCATTTTCGATAAGTATAAATGGAACTTAAATTACATAAATCTAACAATATTTTAATATTTTTCTTGGTTCTGCTTGTTTTATTGACTTGAAGGGTGCATTTGGATTGTTGATAATTGCTAACAAAACGTTTATTCTGGGAAGAAACGTACGTTCTTCGGGATAAATGGTCCATATCCAAAAAATATCTAATTTTACATGACACTTAGGTCTGTTAATGGATACGAGAAGGTATATTCATACCAGCAATCATTAAAATTTTTTTATAATAATAAATAGTTAATGGTTTTTTTATTTTTTTATTATAGTTTTGTACTTTTGTCACAATATTTTTATAATAATAATAATAATGTTATAATAATATTTTAAAAATAATTTGAAAATAAGTTAGTGGCTTAGACCTCAATTTATCTTTACAAAAATATTTTAAAAATAATTATTACGAACTGCATTAGTGTTGGACATTGAGAGTCGGTGATAATTAATTGAAATTTATAAATGTCAAATGAGATGAGAAAAATTTGACACATAAGTTATGCAACCTCATATAAGTTATGTATTATTATGCAATTTTATATAACGGGTATTTGATTGCATAAGTGTTGTACAATTTTTTATGTAATCTCTTGTGCATGAAACAGAACACCCCTAAATAGATTGGATCATGCCGCACAAGATTATTTTAATCTGTTTTTGAGTTTTGTTATTTCGCTATAAGTATGGTCAATGGTCATCTCAATCTCTCATGGACCCAGTAACCGATGTGACTGCCACTGCCTACCTCTTATGGGGCCCACCCAACGGGATATTTTCTGTTTATTACCTGGGAATTTTTTTATTATGGGACGTTTGGATAAGTGGTAATTTAAGGAATTTTTTATTTTTAGACATAAATTTATTATAAATAATTTAAATGTTTCACAAAATTATATATTTTTTAATACTTTATGTCTACGAATAGGAGAAATTTTCTATTCCTAAGCGATCCAAACGGTCCCATGATGAGTTTGATGAGCGAATAATATAAATAGAAAAACTAACAATTCAAAATTTGAGCTTTCATTACCTCTGATGTTCAACGACATAATGCAATTTTTTTAATAAGGAGGATTCCGATGCAACCAAATGTTATAACTTTAATTTTTCATTATTTTTAAAATTTTAAAATGTAAATGTCCAATATAAATCATTGATCTTCTTCGTTTTAACGAGTGATGCATTTTCAAATAAGTTTTATAAAATTTGAATTTGATTTGATACTCTATCAAGAAATTAAAATGAGCGAATTTGATTAACTATAACAGATTAATTATAATACGTTCATAGTTTGACATATGGATCAAGTATCAAAGCAATTCAAAATTTTATAAAGCTTATATGAAAATGCATCGCTTGTTAAATGAAAAAGATCAATGACTTAAATTCGAAATTTAAATTTTAAAACATAAAATTTTAATGAAAAAATAAAATCGTGAAATTTGATGGCACTTTAAACTTGTGAATCGAAACTTTACTCTTTTTTAATAGTTAATTCTTCTTGTCTTCTTTAAATTTTTCTATTGTCACCTTATTAAAAAAAAATTCTCCGGTGGGTGGGTTCCATAGGAGGTAATTAGTCACATCAAGTCCACGAGAGATTGAGAGTTGATCTTACTTTTGGAGGGTAGGGTGGTAAAGACTTCGTTCTCTGGATGGTCATTCAGTGGATGATTTTAATTTCAGTCGTCTGATTTAATCTCAACGGCTATAGATGTCCCGTGCATAGGGGTGAAAACGCCACCCGTTTCGATCATTCGACCGTTTCGTTTCGTCCAAAACGAAATGGTAACAGTTAAAGATTTCAGTTGCGTTTTAAAAACGAAACGGTTAACGCAAATAAAAATCAATTTCGTCTCAAGGATGAAACGGTTAACGAAACGTACCGATTTCGTGATCGTTATTTCATCCGTTTTGTTTTAGATTCTATGGTAGTGTTATTATCCTGATTACAGAGGACACGGGACGGAGAGAACGAGGTGTCGATAAACCTAATTTGTGCCGCTATCGCTCATCTTCTCTCTTCTCCATTAGTACCTTTGTATTCTCTCTTCCACGGCAAATAAAAAAAAAGAAAATAGAGAAAAAATAAATAAATAAAGGCAGACGGAGAATCGTTCTCCACCGGTCTCATCTTCCTCCTCCTCCTCCTCTCTCTCTCTCTTTCTGTCTCTCTCTTTCTTTCTCTCAGCGGCAGCCCCTCTCACCAAGTTCGAGCAGATGCAAGTTCCGACAGATCTCCGCCGATCTCATTTTCCTCCTCCTCTCTCTTTCAGCGACAGATGCTAGTTTCGACAGCCCCTCTTACCAAGTTCAACCCGCCATGGCAGGCTTTGTCCCCTCACCTGAATCGTTCCTTCTCCGTCCGTTGGAGATGATACTTAAATCGGATTCAATATCAGCATCGAAGATCGGATCCATTTTGTCAAAGTCCGACCCACTTCAGCACCTACCCACTTCATTTGAAACGAGTCCGACCTGTCTATATTTTGGTTTCTTTTTCTTATTTTAATGTGTTTTTCCCTTTAAGAAAAGATTATTACCTATTTGGCTATTTCTTTAAACAGGTATACTGTTGTTCCATTAAATTTGATAACGTACTTTAATAAAGGTGGTACATGTACGGTACCTAGGGCTGTCAAACGTGCACGGGAGCGTATCCTCAAAAAGTTGGTAGAGGGTCAACGTTTACAATTTTTCGGGTCTATCAATCTAGATTACATGCACGGGGCTCCCTTAACCATTGAGATTAGATTACAATATATCTGTTTAAAGAAATAGCCAAATAGGTAATAATCTTTTCTAGGTATCTAATCTCGACGGTTACAATTTTTCGGGCCTATCAATCTAGATTACATGCACGGGGCTCCCTTAACCATTGAGATTAGATCTAACGGTTTAGATCAAACGTTGGCCCTCTACCAACCATTTATGGTTGGCAGAGGATGTGATTCCAACGTGCACAACGTTCACGGAAATGGTTAGTTACGTTTATATTCCGTTATTTAACACGTAACACACTAATTTCCGCTTAATATTTCGTATTTTTAACGTAAATGAAATTTCTTACGTTTATGTTTCGTATTTCTTGAACGGAATAACGTTAGTAACGTTAATAACTTTGTTACCATTGACTGCATATCACAACTTCCAAAATTTATTCCAAAAACAAAATAAAAAAAATCAATAAACATTAATCTTTTATTCACACTACGGGAAAAAGGACCTTCTGTAACGGCACTTCTGTAACGGTTATTGAAATAACCGTTACAGAATAGTGAGGCATTAGGCGGGAAAATAGGCGCCACAAATCTGTAACGGTTATTATGAAACAACCGTAATAACATTTCCGTCATGGTCAGGGAAAAAAATGCATCAACCTTCTGTAACGGTTGTTGGATAATAACCGTTACAGATTTATTATATTCTGTAACGGTTATTATCCAACAACCGTTACATAGAGGCAAATAATTTTGTTTTTATTTTTTTAGTGATTCTGTAACGGTTATTTGGAAATAATCGTTACAGAAAGGTTATGTATAAATAAAATATCATCCTCACTCATCTAACTCTCAGTCGCGCGCACTTTTCAACATTCAAACGGATCAGAAGTTCAAAGTATATTTTCATGAACTCCTCTTTATTTAAATTATTTTGCATTTCGTTAATAATTTGAATATATATAGGCATCAATTTCGTTCATATAGTAAACGTCATCAAGTAGTAGCTAGCAATAATACACAGATCAGGTGAGAAAAGGAATAGAGTGAAGGCAAAGTAAAGAAGAATGCTCTTTGTTGATATTCCAAGAAGAAAATTTAAGGATTACAGCCATAAAGCATACAGAGCTAAACAAAAAATTTAAGACAAAGAGAAGAAGCACTTAGAACTGCTGTACATTAAAGGAGGCATTAATAGCATTAAAGAACCAAGGCAGAAAACTTGAAGAGGCAATGGCTAAAAAGGGATCACCAGTAGCACAATGTACTGGCAAGGAGACACCAGAAGCTGATCCAGTAGGAGGAGCAACAGAAGCTGATTCAGTAGAAGTTGAATCGGTGTCAGTCGATGGTGGTGGAGGAGGTGGTGGAGGAGGCACCCAAGGCCTGCCGGGGCCTACAAAAGGTGGTTCAGTGGGCCCTCCAACTTGTTCAAAACCTTCAATATGTACCCTAGCTCTGGCAGCTCGAGGGTCTGCAGAGATAACCAAATGATGAGGGATCTCCGAGGGATGAGCTCCTTTAATAAGCAAACGCAAATGAAGGAAGATCCCATCAGAGAAGTGAGGAGCAGTGAAAATTGGATAACCAAACCCAGACACCAGCATGTTAATGGCACTTCTATTCCAGAGATGAAGAGGGGGACCAGTAATTCTGATTCTGGTACGATAAAGAGGAGGTTCATAAACTGTACCAGCACGCTCAGTCCACCTTGTTAGAACCAATCTAACATTCTGCAGGTAAATGACACCTAGGCTGCAGATTTCATTCCTGACCCCTTGATTTGGGCAAACCAGAAGAAAATCTCCAGAGGTTGGGTGCACTGGAGAGAGACGATACTGGTGAACTGCAAAACCAAACTGACGTGCAAGTCTGAATCCCAAGCGGTGCTCAAGATCAGGCGGAAGTAATCCTTCTGCTTGGAATGTAACAATCGCCGCTCTGTGCAGAACTTCATTTTCAGGGTCAAGATCTTGTATAGGAGAGTAAAACACATTTAAATGATCAGGTCTGAGATCTTCAAACTCAGCAGCACTGTTCATAGGCACAAATTGCCAATCATGAAGGTTTTCCATATCTGAAGAAAGAACTAAAAAGGAGGAGAAGTGGAAGAGGCAGCAAGAGGGAATTGAGTATTAATAGATGGGGGAGGGAGAGGAGAAGGCAAAGAGATTAAAGGAAGAATTGAAGAAGTTCTCTGACAATTATGACCAAATTTAAGACAAACCAAGCACCTCTTCGGAAGACTACAACTTGATTCAGGTGTTCTGATATTGAGATTCTGATATTGATGATTCAGGTACGTTCTGACCAAATTTAAGACAAACCAAGCACTTCTATCTAAGCTATTAATGATATTGAGATTCTGATATTGTACGATTCTGATATTGAGATTCTGATTTGATTGATACTTGTGAGGCAAACTAAATACTTTGTTTATTGTTTGTGTAATATGCATGATTATATATATGTTTGATATATGTGTGATATGCTGCATGTGTTTAATGTAAATTGGGTACCAATCTGGTACCAATTCGGCTAGCAAATTGGGCTAGCCAATCAAACAGGCGAAACACAAAAAAAGGACCTTCTGTAACGGTTATTAAGGAATAACCGTTACAGAATATTATAATTTCATTTTTTTTTATTATAAACATTATCTGTATCGGTTATTACCTAATAACCGTTACAGAATATTATAATTTCATTTTTTTTATTATAAACATTATCTGTATCGGTTATTACGTAATAACCGTTACAGAAGCCAATCTTCTGTAATAAGTCTTCTGTAACGGTTTGTTTAAATAACCGTTACAGAAAGGTTATGTATTTAGGTTAAGTCTTCCCAGCCGCATTCCTTTCTCTCTTCTTTTCATTTTATTCAAAGAAATACCTCTCTTATCCCTTCTGTTTCACTCCAAAAAATAGCAAAAAATTTATAAAAATTCTGAAAAAAAGAGAACAAAAAGGAGAGCAGATTTGAGGTAAAAAAACAAAAAATTTGTATCGTATTTTTTCATATTTTTTCCTTATTTATTTCGGTTTTTTCATGAGAACGAGAGCAGATTCAACGGATCGATCGAAAGAACGAAAAGGAGAGCAGATTCAACGGATCGATCGAAAGAACGACAAGGAGAAGGAGAGCAGATTCAACGAATCGATCGAAAACTGGATAATTTTATATTTCTTCGGTACTTTCATAAGCTCCTCTTTTTTCATATATATGCGATTTAGGGTTAACTGCTTTTTTTCCTTTTGCTTTTAAGTTGTAATTGACAAATAATTGAGCTAAATAATTGAGCTGAATTACGGTTGACAAACAATGCAATTTACATAGGCTGACAAACAATGCTATGGTCAATAGTGTCTGCCAATTGCATACCAGAGGTGTACATGAAGAAATTTTGTGTGTTAAGTTTTGAATTTCTCCTTGCATATGTATTATTGACCTCTAGTATGCGCATGAATCAAATTGCCTGTTGGCCACAAATGTCAAATGTCAATAGAAACCTTTCTACTAAAGAGCAATTTATATTGTTTCAAGCTTGATTCTGTATCTAAACATCACAAACATACATCTAAACATCACACAATTCTTGCCATTAACAGTACAATACAACAATAAATAACTGAGAAGTAAAAAAAAAGGGCAGCATCTAGGTAGAGGATGTGTCATCAGTGGAGCCATTGCTCTTCTTTGCTGCTTCATGCTTCTTTGCCAAATCCATGAAGGTTTTTTCCATGTCTGTTTTCAAGTCAGTGCAATTATTGAAAAAGTTAAATGTATATTTATGTAGAGCTATTCTCTAAACTAGGATTTACGTAGAGCTATTCTCTAAACTAGGATTTATGTATTCTCTAAACTAGGATTTATGTAGGATTTAAACTATAGAAGTTATTTAGGGCTTTTGAACATATTGTCTAGAAAGAAGCTATTCTCTAAGCTATTTAGGACTTCTGCACATATTGTTACTAGAAAGAAATGTAGAGTTACCTTCTGTGGAGAATGACATCTTGCTGGGCTCCTCTGAGGGTGTCTTCATGAGTTCATCGACTGATTGGTCCTCAGTAGGAGTTGTATTGTCACTCTCTGTGTCAGTTTTTTCATCCTCATCAGTATCAGTCTCCTGAGAGCTTAGGTTGAACCCAGGGGGTACACTGGGTCCACTGGTGTTCCCTGGACCCTCATGTTGAGCTCTGTGGCTCTCTTTCCTAGCCTGTTTCATCTCCTTCCTGAACTGTGCCTCAAGATCTTCTTGTACTCCTTTTCCTTTAGAAGTAGAGCTTGTAGGTTTGATTACCCTGGTGTCTCCAATGAGAACTCCTGTCTCCTTAGTTCTGCTTCCTCCCTTGGTTTGTGATCTAGTAATCATTGAGGGGATGACCTCATCTATCTTCCTTTTTTTTGCTTGAGTATTATTGGGGGTTGTGGTTTTTGCAGCCTTTTTCTTTGCTTTTCTCTTGCTCTGTCGCATGGTTGTAGTACTGCCAGAATCAACCCTATCAGGTGGATTGATACTTTGCAGTCTTGCCTCATCAGCAGGGGACCATTCAATCCTAGGCAAAGCTTTGATGTATTCATGACGTGGGTTTCTGATTTGTGGTTCCTCAACTACGTACTGAACACGAAGTAGGTCAATTTTTCCATTTCTTCTGTGTAATTCAAATGCACGAGAGGTTGGTATTCTATCCCTATGTTCAACCAATACTTCTACTCTAGCAAATCTGGCATCTATACCCATGTATGTTGGTGCATCAGCATGTAAAACTGTACCAAAAGGGAAAAAGATGTTTGCTCCATACCATGAGCACCATCCAAATGGAAGATCAGCAATTCTTACCCATAGCCTCACACTATCTGCTCTGGGGTCTAGTTCCCTTGGAGGATCAATGAGGATGGGAAATGGCCGCCTCATGTTGTTTCCATATGTGATTTCAATAGTGCCTTTTCTAAACATCTCATCGCGCCATTGCTCAGAGGGGCCGATGATGAGAAATCGGTTTTCTAGGAGTGTTGTCACTCTGTGTTGTCCTGCAGGGAGGCGTCTTCTCATCTCTATCATGACATCAAGCAAAGTTACACCTTCCATGGTTTGGATGACAATGGATTTGGTGATCTCTGCACTGGCCGGAGCAGTGATGTCGTCTTCATCAACTCTGATGGGATCAAGGTTTTCCATGGTTGGTTTTTGAGTAGAGAGATAGGAGGGAGAAGTGAGAAATTAGTTTGAAACTGAAAAGGCGTGGGGTACTACAGTTTGGTCATTTATAGTACAAATGAGTTTGAAACTGAAAATATGAAGAGTTGCGTGCTTTAATTTTTGAATTGTTAATCATATGAAGAGTTGCGTGCTTTAATGAGTGTTCAGATAAGCATCTCTTCGAGTACTGGATTGTAATAGTATGCTGCATGTGTTATCTAATGTAAATTGGGTACCAATTTGGTACCAATTCGGCTAGCAAATTGGGCTAGCCAAATCAAAAAAAGCGAAACAAAAAAAAGGACCTTCTGTAACGGTTATTAAGGAATAACCGTTACAGAATAATATAATTTCATTTTTTTTATTATAAACATTATCTGTAACGGTTATTAAGGAATAACCGTTACAGAATATTATAATTTCATTTTTTTTTATTATAAACATTATCTGTAACGGTTATTAGAGAATAACCGTTACACATGTTCTCCAAAAAGCTGTACCAGATTTCCCTTGCATAATACTATAACGGTTATTAGATAATAACCGTTACAGAAGATTGGCTACTGTAACGGTTATTGTCTAATAACCGTTATAGATCTGTAACGGTTATTAGACATTCTGTAACGGGGGCTACAGTAACGTTTCGTGTACTGTTACAGAAGTCTTTTATTAACCGTTACAGAAGCCAAAATTTCGCGTAGTGTCATTTGCTTACACAATTACACGCTTAATGAAAAATAGTATCATCCAATAACCTAGCAAAACTAGAAGCAAAATCTCAATACAACTCACTCAACCGAATTGGAAACAACAACAATACCAACTAGTACCGTGTTGGTACAAGTGCCTGTTGGTACCAGAGTCTCTTTGCATCATCGTATCAGTGCCTCTCACACATCAATGATTACAACCTCTCCTTGGCCTTCAAACAAAAAGAAGTGAAATAATTGAAAAACGGATATCCTTACTGCAATCCTATCGTTTCACCATCCCGAGCCATCCAGTGGGCTATCACGCAAAGTCCATTTTTCTCTTCGTATTCACGTGAGATCCACGTGATAGTGCGACACAATTCTCAGATTTATCTCTCTTTCTCGCTGTGAAGTCTCTGTATTCGCTCTCTCGTTGAAATCGATTCTCTCTCTCTCTCAAATCATATTAGATCAGATCACCGATGAGTAACTGCCTTTCGCCATTGTCAACCCTTGATATCGATTCTACTGCATCTCGTAATTATAAGAATTTTATAATTTTCAGATCAGATCTGATCAGATCACCAGCGAGGTTCTCTCTTTCGCCATTATTGATCGCTGAGATAGATTCTTCTGCTTCTCACAATTACACTACGAATTTTACAATAGTCAAGGTATTAATCTTAATTCTGATCATTTTTACTTTAACTAGGTTATCGATTTTCTGTTAGATAGTTCAATTAAGTATTATTATTAATTCACGATCTGACCTCGTGTTTCAAATTGTCTTGAAAACAATGTTATGGTGCGAAATCAATAATTGACCTTATCAGAATTGTAAATCGTGGATTATTTCCATGATTTGAAGCAAATAAAGTTGAAGCATATGCGTTTAGAGAACCAGATCATGTTTTAATTACTTCCATTGTTTATTTAAATAAGGGAGTATGTATTTATTATTGCAGGGGTGAAATATATTTAGTAAGGAAGTATGTTTTAACAACTTTGTTGTTAATCGTGTTGAATAAGAGAATATATTTTCTAAAAGAGTATGCATTTAGTACTATGGTTTTGATATCTCTCGATCAAACTTAGATCAGATCATTGGTGAAGGTTTTTCTTTTGCCATTATCAGTTGCTGAGATTAATTCTATTCCATCTCGCAATTACACAACGGATATTATATCACTGATATTGTTTCTTCAAGGTATTGATCTTAATTCTTATTATTTTTACTTTGGCAAGATTATTAATTTCTGTTTCATTAGGCGATCAAAGGTGGAATGAGATGGCTTGTGTATGGCCTGAGAACATCCCACAACAAGTTAGAGCAGAAGACAGTGGTCTGCTCATCCTGAGGATTCTCATTTGCAAGTTACTTAACAAGCCGGTACCATCTTCTCAGGTAATTTATATAAGAGATTATGTATTTGTTAATTATAAAATGTATTGAATTTTTCTACTTCTTTAAGTGTTTTGTTTGTTGTTTTAGTATAGGCTTAAAGATGTACAAAATATAGGATAAAAGAGTAAATAATATCTAACAAGGGAGTACATATCACGAACCTGGTAGGTGTGTTTGGTATTTTAGCATATGCTTAAAGGAGTACAGAACATATGATAAGAGAGTAAATAATATCTAACAAGTGAGTACATATCAAGAAGCTTTGTTGTTTGTTTGCTGTTCTAATATAGGCTTAAAGGAGTACAAAATATAGAATAAGGGAGTAAATAATATCTAACAAGGGAGTACATATCAAGAATCTGACATGTGTGTTTGGTATTTTAGCATAATCTTAAAGGAGTACAAAATATAGTATAAGAGAGTAAATTAAATAATATCTAATAAGAGAGTACATATCAAGAACCTGGCAGATATATTTGGTATTTTAGCATAATCTTAAAGGAGTACAAAATATAGGATAAGGGAGTAAATAATATCTAACAAGAGAGTACATATCAAGAATCTGGCAGGTGTGTTTGGTATTTTAGCATAGGCTTAAAGGAATACAAAATATATAATAAGGGAATAAATAATAACTAACAATGGAGTACATATCAAGAACCTGATAGCATAATCTTAAAGGAGTACAAAATATAGTATAAGAGAGTAAATAATATCTAACAAGGGAGTACATATCAAGAACCTGGTAGGTGCGTTTGGTATTTTAGCATAGGCTTAAAGGAATATAAAACATATGACAAGGGAGTAAATAATATCTAACAATGGAGTACATATCAAGAACCTGGCAGTTGTGTTTGTTCTAACATTGGACAATTCTATGTTTTGCAGATTAATGTCAGTGATGATATACGTATTGTTGCTTACCGGCTACTACTAGATCCTATCAATGAGGTGAAGCCGAAATTTAGATCTGCAAGTGAGTGTGTTCTCTTTGATCTTGAGGAAGAAAGCTGAAGTTGGCAGTTGACTGAGAAGATTACAAAACTTGGTTGTTGAGTATAACTTAGTTGGTGCTGTTTGTTTTTGTTGGGTGAATTTCATTTGGGGAATAACTCTTATTTGAACATGGTTGGATGAAAAGTTTATACTCCCTTTTTAAGAATTTATATTCTGTTATTGTATTGAATTCTTATTTGTACAATTTGTCTGCTTGTTAAATGCTAATTTGGTATTCCATATGTAGAAGTATATACTCCTTTACGAAGAAGTATTTACTTCCTTGATATTTCAATTTTTATCTGATTATTCTTATTTTCAAATTCATATATTGAATGCTTATTTGAATGTTTTGACAAAAAATTATATAATCTCATATGGAAAACTATGTACTTCTCTCAAAAGAAGTATGTACTCCTCTCAGAAGAAGTATATACTTAATATTTTCAATTCTTATTTGCACATTTTTGTATCTACTTTTTAAATGCTAATTATTATTCCATATATAGATGTATATACTCCCATATGCAGAATTATTTACTCTCTTAATATTTCAATTTTTATATGATTATTCTTATTTTCAAATTCATATATTGAATGCTTATTTGAACGTTTTACCAAAAATTATATACTCCTGTATGGAAAAGTATGTACTCCCAGTTTACATTTATATACTCCTTTACACTAATTTAAGTACTCTTAAGTTTTTAAGTGATGTCAGCACCAAATAACATGAAATGACGAAATTTAATTCATTATAAATGTTATTAAATTTGTTAAATTTATAAAAAAAAACATTTATATACTTCCATACATCAGATTAAATACTCCCAGTATCCAGATGACATTAGTGTCTGGATGACATCAGCATCCAGCTCATGTTGCCTAGATTGCATTGGGCCAGCCCATTAATCTCACCTGGGTTTGTAGTAGGATGTCAAGGATGTGAAATTTGTGTGATGTCCCATATCAGCTCCGATTGAAAAATAGTGAAAAAATTGAACACTCAAGATCTATCATCAAACAGTCCCTTAATCTCTTATTATACACCAATCTAACAGTCCTTTATTAGAAATTTTAAAAACAAACAAGTAAATTAATTACCGGAAAGACATGTATACCAGTTTACTTAGTTTGAACCAATTTTAAAAACAATTCAGTAAACCAATTGATACGGTTTGAACCGGTAAATCAATTTAGAAAATAAACCAGTAAACCAATAAAAAAAAAACCAGCAAACCAAATTTTTTTTTAAAAAAAACAGTAAATCAATTACCAGTAAACTAATTTTAAAAACAAATAGACAAAATAAAGGAGACTGAAGAAAGAATACACCGACTCAGAGAGAGAATGGACTGATTTAAGAACATAATAAACAAAATATCAAGAAAAATATGGCAAGCTGAAGCATTTCAGATAGAGAAAGAGATCGAGGATCAAATACAGAGTAGCAAAAAGCAAAGAGTTAGACACAAAGAGGAGTAAACATTACAGAGAGGAGGGAGAGCAACTTAGGATAGAGTTCATCGGAGAAGCTAAAACTCCATCGCCAGACTTCTCTTTCTTTTCCATAAACTTGTATTGGAATTTGAACCACTAACTTCAATATTAGACTTGTCTCTTTGCATGTCTTGTCACCTTATACTCTCAAGTCCCAACGAATGAGAGTGAGAGGTGAGTCGAGATGAGAGGAAAAGGTAGTGAGATGAGAGGCGATGGAGAGGGAGGTCCAGTGAGAGAGGCCATCGGAGAGAGAGTGGTGGGGTTAGGTCGAGGGAGAAAGGGGAGAAAAGAGAGAGAGGCAGTTGAGAGGAAAGGGCACGCGGCGCTAGGGTTGGGAGAGAAGAGAGAGAGAGAGAGATGCTGCTAACCTCTCGAGTGTATCGCCTAAATTAATTGTAGGCTGCCAAAGTTAATGGGCCGACGGAATGACGTGGGCCGACGGAACGGAAGTCTATGATTTCGTTTACATTTCGTTCTTATCAACGAAATCTGTTTCGCTTCCGTTTCTGTTCCGCTGAGTAAAAAAATAAGCAAATAATCATTTCGTTTTCGCTCCGTTTCGGACGGAACGAAACGTAAACGTCCGAAACAACATGAAATTTACAGCCCTAATGGTACCAACCTTTCATAACTTGTGCAGTTGCGCTTTATTTTCAATGGTTTACATATTTAAATGCCTGTTTCAATAGTTTAAGTTGATCTATTTTCAACAGTTAACAAGTTTAAACGTTTTAACTGTTTTGACCGTTCAAATTGAACGCAACGGTTAACGCAATCAATTTTTGTTGCGTTCAAAGGATGAAACGCAAAACGAAAAAAATAAAAAATTTCG
This sequence comes from Rhynchospora pubera, assembly GCA_028095005.1. Taxonomy (NCBI): domain Eukaryota; kingdom Viridiplantae; phylum Streptophyta; class Magnoliopsida; order Poales; family Cyperaceae; genus Rhynchospora; species Rhynchospora pubera. The sequence goes on along the minus strand of CM051462.1, from coordinate 80,968,834 downwards.
TCTCATCTACGGAACAATCAACTCAAGACAGCATTTTTGTAACCGTTTGTCACGTTATGCAGCTCTATCCGTGCATAATACCAAGACTGATAGACCCGAAAGAATCTAACTGTTGAGATTAAATCAGACGGCTCTAATCTAAAGACGTCCGATCCTGGGTGGTAAAGGCCACGTCTGTAAATTTTCATTAAATTAAAAGGTTAAAAGTTTGCACAGTAAGAAAGGAAAAATACAAATTTACACGTAGTCAAAACCTAATGAAAAAGCACCGTATCTATCATAGCGACATAGCCTTTTCATTATCCTTACAGACGAGACCAGGGTTTCAGTAACAACTAACAAGCCTTCCATAGTATGGAGTCCTGGTAGATTTGATACTTTTTCCTCAAATATGCGCTCATTTCAAATAGCGAAATAACAAAACCCAAACAGATTCAAATAATCTTGTGCGATTTACATATGTACCACATGGTGTGCGGTACCACCTGGTTACGGAAAATCTAGATGCTACAGACATATTCTTTTTTTTTTTTTTGGTAATGAAAGCGCATATTCCGGAATCTGGATTACTGCTTTACTGGGTAGATTACAATAAATGTAATTAGCGTAGCGTGCCACCTCTGGCTTATTCGTGCTGAGTGGTGACCTGCGATTTCTTAGATCTGAAATCTGAAGGCATCAAGAAGCAAGTTTTGAAATGCTCGATCAGATATTTGACTTTTTTTTCGCCAGCTAAAACAGAAAACTTTTTCCCACATTTCCAATTTTTCAAAATCTTTTTGCTTACTACTCACCCGCACAGTACGATTTCAATCGTATTAGATTTCTCTCCTTTCAAGCCCTCAATTTTTCCTTTGTTCAATTTCTCAAAAACTTGTCTCGGACAAGTTAACTGAGGCCGTTAATAATGGCTGAGGCAGCAGTTATTCTCAGCCCCTTGGGTGGGTGGCGTCACCCTTGTTGAAAATGCTGTTTGACAAAGCGCATGAACTTCTTGGCACCAGCTTGAAGGAAAGAATGGAGATACTGGAAGCCACAGTGCTTCCTACGCTCTCTCTTGCTATTCACAAAGCTGAAAAGAGCCCCAACAAGAAGAAGGTAGAGCTCTGGCTCGAGAGGCTAAAAGGTGCATATTACGAGGCCGAGGAAGCAATCGACCTTTTCGAGTATGAAGTGCTTAAACAAAAGGTAAATGCTAATAGGAAAACACAAATTAGTTTACCATTTGGACGTAGATTAGTTCTAAAGATTATTCTTAAGTCTCGTATAGATAAACTATTAGAAATTGTTAAGGAGGCTGATGAGTTTCGTGATTTATTCGAGGTTAACGGAGAACCTGACAGGGAAAACATCGCACGACCTTCGGGCAAAGTTTTCGGTCGTGAGAAAGATAAAGAAAATATAGCTAGCTGGCTCCGGAAGAAGCCTTTAATTTCTGAGCCTGTTCCTAGCACTAGACCTGCTATTTCTATTATAGCCATTATGGGTCGTTCTGGTATTGGAAAAACTACACTTGCCCAATATATTTATCAATATATGAAGGAAGAAAACACTGATAACTACTTTGATCTTATTTTGTGGGTTCATCTCCCTCGCAAATTTATGGCTGCTGATGTAGTTAAGAAAACATTGCAAAACATACTAGCTAAATATAATACCCTGCATGTTGATAATTATACCCCCTCCGGATCTCTTGATGACCATGCCTCACAAATGGATCGATTGCTTGACTCCAAGAGATTTCTACTCGTATTAGATGATTTTTGGTGTGATGATGAGGATTTTGTCCAGCAATGGGAGAACTTTGTTTCTTGTTTGAGTGCTGGGTTACCAGGAAGCAAGATTCTAATCACAACTCAATCTAAGCAACCTACAGAAAAGGTCAGTGTTTCTAGTATTACAGAAGTAAAGAACTACATTTTAGAGGACTTGGAACCGGATCAAATTTTAAAGATTTTTATGCACGAGGCTTGTCCTAGTGATCATTCTATTCAAAGAAGGGAATTTGAAATAATTGGTTCTAAAATAGCTGAAAAGATGAATGGTGATCCCGGTGAAGCAAAGATAGTAGGTCGTCAATTGAGGCTAAAACCTGACATAAAGGCTTGGAAGAAAATAGCAGAAAAAGACTGGTTTGGCAGTAACATTGAAGCAAGGATCTGGAGCTATCAGCAATTGCCAGTGCATCTCCAACGTTGTTTTGCAATATGTTGCCTTTTAAGAAAAGGCGATTGTGTCTCGAGCGAATATTTGATTCAATTATGGATGGCGCAAGGTTATATCAAGCCAGTAGATGATGGAAAGAGGATGGAGGACATAGGTGAAGATTACTTAGATGAGCTGGCATCTAGGTTTTTTCTAGAAGAAATGTATGTAGATTTCGGTTTAACATATTATGGACTACATGACCTCCTTCATGATCTTGTAGAGCGGGTTCAAGGTGATAATTTTCTCAGAATTGACTATCCTAGTTCCATAAATGTTCCTCCACAAACAAGCACAATGTTATCTCAATGTGAAAGCATTCGCCATCTTCGTTTACCTGTGAGCATGATAATTGAACTAAAAGATAAAATATGTCTCATGAAGAACTTATGCACTCTAATATGTGATGAATCCAACTTTGCTATTCCAAAAAAAGTATTGCACAAGATTGTGAAGAGCTTACAAAAATTGCGGGTTTTACATCTTCCCCGGTGTTGTGATGATTTTCCTAACAGTATTGGAAATTTAAAACATCTTCGTATGTTGCGTTTTGTTGGTTCTCTACCTCTTCAAACGCTTCCAGCTTCCATATGCAAGCTTTACCTTCTTCAAACACTTGTATTCCAAAGATGTGAATCCGTACCCAAGAAATTATTTAAACTTATTAGCTTGAGGCTTATTGGTACAGTAGGGAAGACAATGTCTTTAATTTTTTATGTCGGAAGGCTGACATCCCTGCAAGGCCTTTATAAATTTGTTGTAAAGAAGGAACGTGGGCATGAATTACACCAACTTGAAAATTTACATCAGCTTAGAGGGATATTGCGCATTACAGGTCTTGAGAATGTAACAAGCATAAAGGATGCTGTTAAAGCAAAAATGTCTAGTAAATGTCATCTTGAGGGGCTAAAATTTAAGTGGAAGATTGATGAAAGAGTAGTCGATGATGTTTCATTACTAAATACTTTAGAACCTCATCCTAAAATAAGGAGTCTCACAATTGAAAGGTTCAGAGGATATACGCTTCCAAATTGGCTCCTACGTCCAAATTCACTACAGGATCTCAACACACTACAACTTATAGAGTGTTGTAACATAGTAAAGATTTCATCCATTTCTGAATCACTCCCCAATTGTAAATTTCTTTTCCTAAGTGGTCTCAACAGTCTTAATGAATTTATTCTTCCTTCAAGCCTTACTAGTGTCCCACAGCTTACCTATATTTGTAAGAATGATTTTGATTTGTTGGTGAAGCAAGAGATAAACAAGGCCATGCTACAGGCTATAGAGTATATGAAATCACGATATGATCAACAATTATCCACACCAGTCAACACTGCAGTTAGGAGATGTTTACAATTGGTGAAAGAAAGGTTGAAACATATGCCATATAAGGGCCAAAATTTATTAGATTAAGTATTTTAAAAAATCTGAGAAAAATAGTAAAAAAAATTCAGAAAAATGTAAAATTTGGTTTCTAATGTGATTTCAATATGAAGAAGATAATAAACGGTTTGGATCGGTTGTTTGAAGCATGAAATTCAAAAACGAATCCGTAGCACGAAAAACATCCGTGCTATGCATAGCATTTTAGCAATCCTCAAATGAAAAAAGAACAATACTACAATAGTAAGTCAAGCTTAGTAAAGCGCTGGAAGTAAAAAACCACAGAGGCCCAAATGAGCCCAAGTGGGGTCCAATTCAGCCTGCAATTCATAATCCTTCCAAATCTCTCCGTGTCAGAACTCAGAAGCTAGACATCCTGATTAATATCACGGAGCATCCATCATTCATCATTGATCGGACGGTTTGTATCATAAGTTTGACCAAGTTCAGCAAAGGATGTAATTCCAGACATGCTGTGGAACATTGGATTTGAATCGTCAGACCATTCGCCGAGACGCCGAGACGCCGAGTCACCTCAGACTACTGCCGTGAACGCCGGCGCCTCCTCGATATGTCCAATTCTTTCCTCTTTCCTCGCTGAAACAGATATCACCACCAACAGTCGTCAAGACCTCCCTTGTGTGATTTACGTTCTAACTAAGGCTTGTATCAAGGTGTTCATTCGAAATAGTTTCACAAGGTACTGATGGCATTTGTTGTTTCTTTTCTTTTTGTTGGTTTTCCGATTAACTTATCTGTGGTGTTAGTATCATGTTCATTAGCTTCCAATTAGTTTCTCTAAATTTGTAATTAATCCTTAATTGTTTGATTGCTTCTAATTTGTATAATTTTAAGTTTGCCCAAATAGTTTTCTTCGCTTGGCCAGATTGAAATTTGGTCCCAATTTGGCATTCAATTTGTCCAATCTAGTTTAAGTTAAAACAAGGTCTTTTGATTTTCGAAACTGTGTGTGAATTTATTAGCTTTAATTTGTGCCATTGGAGGTTGCAGGGAGGCATATATTGTGTTCTTCTTCAACCACATTTCAGGCTCGTGGATTCCACTTTCAATTGATATTTCTGAGTTATCAATTAGTTTTGTAATTCCTACGATCTTGGTCTAAATATATAGAAAATTTAATGTTCCATTAGACCATATACTGGATAACATTTCTATTGACGGTGAGTAATATCCCAAGGTTTCATTTGCTTCTTATTTGTTTACACAGTGAGTTACTAGTGAAAATAAAAATTTCATAAGCAAGTTTACACAGTGCTTCTTGTTTCTTTACACAGTGAGTTACCGGTAAATATAAAAATTTCCACAAGTACATATTAGGTGGAGTCTCAATTAAGCACTGGGTAAAACAAGACTTTTCTAAATTCTTTAGCTATCATGAGAGCAAACAGTTAAATAACCAAACTAATATAGTGACATCCAACAATATAGTGACATCCAAACAGGAAATAACCACAAACTAGCCTTACATTCATCTATAACATGACAAACATAAAACAGCAAACCAAACTAATATAGTGACATCCAACAATAGTTAAATAATTTACATAAATTGAAGTTTGTATTTAACGTGCAAATTCGGCGGATAACAATATTTCTTCCTCCAAGCTATACTGCCTACTGATTTCTCCTTTACTCTTCCTATTGTTAGCAACTCTGGTGTGGTCCCATGAGCTTTGTGATCCAGACTGTGTTGGATGCTCTAAACCCTTAGTTGAACCGCTTATCACTTCAAGTCTCACCTCAACTTCCTTCATCCCCGGACGCTCCACTCCTCTCAGCCTCAAGCATTTCTCAGTAAGTACTGCCACTTCTTCAAGTTGTTCTCGTGGTCCCTCCTCCACTATTTGAGAATCAAGAATATCAAAAAGATGGTTTTCCCTCATGGCCGTGATAAAATGTGCAATAAGGCCGCCACCTTCCAATGACGTACATATGGAGTATGGTTTTTTTCTGGTTAATAACTCTGCAAGAATAACACCAAAGCTGTAAACATCGCTTTTCTCTGTGAGACGCCCTGTGTGGTAGTATTCGGGGTCAAAATATCCGTATGTTCCCTGAACTGCAGTGATTATAACGGTTTGATCTATCTCTATAGATTTTGAAGCTCCAAAGTCTGATAGCTTTGCCGTCAGACAATCATCAAGGAGTATGTTACTGCACTTTATATCTCTGTGGAATATTGACATTGAAGCTGCTGAATGAAGGTATGATATAGCTCTAGCAGTTTCCAATGCAATTCTTAAACGATCTTTCCACTGTAAAGATCTCCTTCCTTGTACATGCAAATGATCAGATAGTGTTCCATTTGAAATGAATTCATTGACAAGTAATGGAACTTCAGCTTCCAAGCAACATCCAAAAAGCTTAACCACATTTCGGTGATTAATCTGAGATAGGATCACAACTTCATTCATGTATTGATTAATTTCGCTTTGTTTTATGATTTTAGACTTCTTTATAGCTACCACACGTAGGTCTGATAGAATACCCTTGTATACAGTACCATGACCACCACAACCAAGGATACGAGTTTGGTCGAACTTATTTGTAGCTTTCTCAAGTTCTTCCAAACCATAGATCTTCATTCTACCAGATGCATCTTCTGTCGGTGAAATTAACCGTTGCATCAAGAGTCCATGATTTTGCTTGAAAAACTTTTGTTTCAATTTTTTATTTCTTCTTAACTTCAATCTTCTTATTAGAAACCAAGTGGCAAGGACTAAAATAAGAAGTGCAGCACCAGCACCACCTCCAATGGCGATAGTTATTCCTGTAGGTTATTTAATTAACAGTTGTTATTGTTATAGTTCTATTATTCCAGTTTTGTTTTTTCAAAAGCAGACAACGCAGATATACCATATTTATTCCTGTAATAATTTTGTAGTGGCTGCACTCAGTAATTTGTTGGCACTCTGTCTAATATATTTAATAGAAATTCCCATATATAGTATAAGAGATCTTTGCATATTGTTAAAATTCAGGGTGTTTTTGTCAATTTTTATTCCTTTTATTTAAAAGTACAAAAGATAACATATGTACACATGTGTGTGAAGGGTAAAAAGAATATTTTTGTACCGATATGCATCTTATGGTCTCTGGGATAACAAGCTACTCCATGGCTTGGGTCTCCAAGGGTTCCTGGTGGGCACAAACATTGGTATCCACCTGGTTCGTTTAGACAAATTGATCCTGAGCATATACTGCTATCCGCACACTCATTAATATCTGCAAACATATCATACATTATCTCAAGTGAAATAGTCGACATAAATATAAAACACATTTAGCCATAGTGCATCTTGAAGCACTTTTTTATCAGAAAATCACAAAAAAAAAATAAAAATAAAACGGACCATTATCCATGCAAATGCTAAAATAAAATGTTCTTTTTATATTCTTGCGAGTGAATTATAGAAAACCTTGGAACTAAAGAAAGATAGTTTTTTTTATAAAGGAAAATATTTAGAATGCATTATTCTTTCTTTAATTATGCATGCAATATATTGTCTTAATCAGATTAAAATAAGGAGAGAAAGTGCAGACCTTGGCACCCATCTTCTAGGTAAGGATTGCCATGGTATCCTTTTGAACAGTTACATGAATATCCAAGGCCAGTTGTCTGGTCAATGCAAACACTATTACTGCTAACACATTCATAATTTTCCATTCTTTGAGCTACTTCACATGTTTCATTACTTATGGACCAATCCAACAAAGTTGGCACCCGGACGTTGCTATAATACGAGTAATCATAGACCTTAGTAACATAATATGTCTTGAAAAAGAAACTGTCTTCCTCCATTAATGCAGCAAAACTGCAGCGCTTAAAGTCTCTCACAGACAGAGTTGAACTATTGAAATTTGTATCAAATGAGAAGCTACAGAAATTGAGACCTGGTGGAATAGGGGTTACGCAACAACCAATTCCCGAGCAGGTACCATTTTGTAAGCTCTCTCGTGAATAACATACTGACACACACCCTGTTCGGTACTTGTAATTATTGTAATCCATCATGGTATTGTATGTAAGTGTATCACATCCAATTGAAACAAACTTATTATAAATATGGGAAATTGTGAACCGTGTCGATTTGAAGTTCAATTCCGTTGATGAGTATGTGATATTTCTTGTTATGTTGTCATAGCACTGCCAGGAGATACCGGTGTCCATTCTTACTTGACTAGTGGGCAACAAGATTTCCCGCACCTCGACATTACCACTGAGAAGCTTGTACGTGCCATCTGTTGCATTGTGCTGACAGGTGAGGTCAAATCCTTCTTGGAAACAACCAGGTTCAATACCAAACGGGAATGGTACATCCACAGTCCCACATTTTGTTCTGCAGCCTGGTTTTCCCATTGCTAGGCCTTCTGGAGCTGTATACCGAACCAGGACAACATGAAGTAGGAACATTAACCAGAACATTGGAAACCTTTTTCAAGTTTGTATGTAATTTTCCTGTCTACCAAATACCAATATTTTAAACAGCTTGAGTAGCTTTAAGGCAGGTGAATCCGGGTGCAAAGAATTCTTGGTGGATTCAGATCAATAAACTACATGTACCGACTTCCTGCATCTGCGCATTGGAGAAATTATAAATATATCCTGCTTTATGTGTGAAAAGCATTGTGTGACTATGTCTTATTATCGAATGAAGTTTCATTAGATGTTGTTACGGGAAATAATATTACGAATTCCATCGCAATCTATTTCAAGTTTATTTGAAGACGTCAGTTCATCATTTATAATGTAGAGAATCATGTTTTTACAAGGGATTTCTTTCTGACATTTTTTTTTCAAATAGGAAAATTAAAGTAAAATGTCATAACTTCTGTTACTAACATATATAGGTTCCAATATGCTGAATTGACTACCACTCAAAATATACCACAAGACAATACGATTTGAAAGGGATCTGTTGCAACTTGCAACACGATTATAAAAATAATTCCAATTAGAAAATTGCTAATAGTAATCAAAAGTTAAAATTACCAACTTACAAGGAAAACATTGGGTCCCTTCCAACTGCATGATCTCAAGCATAGTTTATTGTGTGATTCTCGCGTGCGACGGCTGAACTAGCTAGAATGCTAGATCAAATTTTCTTAGTACCACCTTTCCTTTCCTTCTGATTTTTTTTTTTCTCTCTTGGCATAAAAATGATGAATTGAGCTTAATTACCAAGAAGGACCGATAGAGAGAGAGAATTCATTAATCGACTATGACTTCGATGTAAGGCAGGACCAACGCGTCAACACAATAAATCCACCAACCTATCAATTTAATTCAAAGACAAGGACATACCATTCTACTACCAACTTTTGTCTTCTTTGCTCCTTTTTGAGTTTTGTAACTTGCCGCGTAGCGACTTGATGTAATGATGTGATTTGTTATGCGGAAGGAGAGAGAAGATAAGAGATCCGTAAAGTCAACTTACACTCAGCTACTTTCTGACTGACGTGTGGGGACTATGTTTTGACGTTTTAACGGAGTATCCATTAGGAGGTCGACTCTCTTCTTTACTCTCTAGTGAAGTCAAGAATGACGGCTTTTATTTGTAAAGTCAGAATGTGAATGTATTTCTAATTTCTAAACTGTACAGTTTTTCTGACTGACGTGTGGGTGTTCTTGAGTAGTTGAGTAGACTCAAAATTAATCAACATTAAATTAAAAAAAAAGTAGAAATTTGTCAATCGTTAGTTAGGTCTCTGATTTTGACTATAATTTTTGGTCCTGCCAGACCTTTAACAGCATAATTCAATTGCAGTATATAATTTTTTTTTTCAAATATTTTGAGAGTCGATTTTGTCTTCCGACAAATTTTGGATCGGATCCGACTATCCAGACGTGCCCAGATAGGAGCTCAAATCCCAAATCAAAAGCCCAATAAAAGTTCTGGCAATATATATTATTCAATGGAATAATACATTTTGATACATCATAAATTAAAATATATATATATATATTATAAAAGAGATCTTCATCAGTTGTCTCATTGATAATTAACGTGCGAAAAGCAAGACAAATGAAGGTATCTTCCGATCCTTTATGCCCATCCTTGTCTCATCCTTCTGCATCAATGGAATTGGAGAAGAATTGAATCCTTTGTACAGTCTCTAACCTCACATCTCTATCTCAACCAAAAACCATACCTCTAAGACTTTAAGATGTTCGACTAAATTCCAAGGACACCTCTTCAATCATTCCTTTTACTATATGCAATATATAAGATGTTCGACAAAATTCTAAGGATACCTCTTCATGATAAACGCCATGGTTTGAGGTTCTTAACTCACAGAAACACCTTCACAACATAGTACCTCCATATTTTCCAGAAAATTTTACCTCTATGATGTAATAGTATTTGTTGGTGTCAGATATGTTATCTTACCATTCCAACCATGCATTTTTTAAACACCCAGTATAATACTAGTCCAATTTCATGAAAATAAAACTATCACTTCACTGCAGCCAATGTCCTATTAAACATGAAAGGGGGCATTACTGTTGCTATTGCATGGTATGGAAACAACGAAGCATTTATTTGTTGTGCTAAAAGAGCTGTATACCAGTTATCAATGGCGGAGTCAGGATTGTAGAATGGAGGAGGCTCAGTTCTGAAGCTCTAAAAATCCTAAACAGATGTCTAATAAATATTTTTTAGTTTTATGGGAAAACATAATCCAAAGTTCTAAACATAATTGAATTGCCATAAATAATTATTTGATACAAATCAAAGCTTGAAATAGAAACGGAAATAATAAAGTGTATAAAAGGTATATGCCATGAGACTTGAAAAGTATATTTCGGCTAGGGGGCCAAGAATCAATTTTATTAATTTAACTACTTAAATTAAGTAACTCGATGCCAAAAAAAAAATTTATTAATTAAATTATTGGGGGAGACCAGGCATCTAATTGGAAATAAACGTTCCATCTAGTAATGGGTTCGTATAGTTGTAAACACCAAATTTGAAATTTTGAAATACTAAATGCTGCGAGTGGAAATATTGGATAGGGTTCTGCTATCAGTCTGCAGTTCTGCTAGAATTGCAGATGCCATCAGTCTGAGCTAGTAAAGTGCAGTTTGGTGCCAGTGTTTTTGGTGCACCAGAAAGTCAGTCCGCTGCTCATGTGTGGATTGACTTGTCTGTAATATATCCTTCATCAGTCACAATATATATCAATTAAACAAAATTATGGCAATATGCTTTACCGTTTTTGTTGCTCTCAAAGGAAAAATAGAATGAGAACATGCTGATACTTCATAGTGAACTGTTTTTGCCACAGTTGAACAAGATTCCCTTTTCTAGGCCAGGTTGGAAAAACCGAAAAACATCATTCAATTAAGGCATTTCTTAAAGGCAGGTGCATATCTCTAAAATGAATAATTTAATCCCTTTTTATGCATCAGATTGTGCTCTGATATGCTATTACCAATACTGGTAAGCTGGCAAAAATGAAGGCTCTGATACATGCAGGAAAAATAAAAGTAGAATCCTGCAATATTTCTTTTGTGGATTAAAGTACAGCATGGTCCATAGTTAATTTTAACCAAAAAATGGTGATTGATTCATAGTTAATCATCATTGATTAATTACTAAATAGTATTAAAATTACATTAAATTTTATGCAGAACAAACATATAAGTAATCATAACCATATCATGATAGCAATGAAAACTTATTAGATATATTTGATGATTATTTCAAACCAAGTAAGTAATCATAATCAGACTTACATAAATTTATAATGTAACAAAACATCAAAAAAACCAAATGAGTGTGGAAACATCCAACAATATTACAATAAATATTCACATGCATTAAAGTAGGTATTTGATGAACATGAAAATGACATGGTATTTATGTCCGGTTAAGCCTAATTATCTTCCTAAATTCTGTCCTTTTCACGTTCATTTTATATCATTTTGTCCATTTTGTAAGAAAGAAAGAGATATTGCCGTTTTGTTGTTTTTGTTGCATTTCAGGTTTGAGGGTGCACCCGCATCTCAGGGTGCATCCTGACGCTGACTAGGAAATGATGTGCTACAGACTTGGCGATGCACCTGCATTCCAGGGTGCACTGCACCCTACGCGCAGATTTGGAAACTGCGATGTTTCTCAAGCGACAGCTAGCTGTTCCTCTCAGATCCGATTTTCCTTATTACAAGGGCTGAAATGGAAAGAGTTTAAAGGCCTCCAGGCTGAAAAAGAGAAAATCAAGGAGGAGATGGAGAGATATTGATGAAGGCAACATAAAAGGAAGCTAAGGGGCTGCTGTCCAAAATGAATCTCTACAGATCTCTCACCCTTCTCAATTCCAGATCTACTCTTCCCCCTCTCTCTGGTCGAATTTTGACCTAGGGCTTCGGCCCTGGTCTCTCTTAGAGGCGTGGCTGCATCTCTCTTGGTGACAGCAAGGAGAAGACATGCAACACTCAACCCTAGAGATGAAAGCCAAGGAGATTGGTTGCATCATTATCGTTTTCTCTCTTGTGTTATTTGTGTTCAATCTTGTTGTTTGTTTTTATTTTATTATGAGTAGCTAAACTTTAATTAGGGTTATGATGTAACAACTGAAATTCTTTGATTATTGAATGCTTAGTTTATTTTATATCATGGTTTGTTGTTAATTCTTCCTATCTTTTGCTAAATGGTGTGGTGCGATTTATTTGATCACTTGCATTCTTGTTGTAATATCTGTTTGGATTTATCATTGAGTAGCTAGACACAAAGGTATAATTGATTTTCTGACTTTTTAGCAATCCGCTTAAACTATTGATTATAGTTTGAGTAGACAGATTCAAGAGGAAGTTAGAATAAATTATTACCAAACGGTCCGCTCAAGATTAATGCATTTCAGATTTTACACAAGTAGATATGCACAAAAGTACTTATAAACCACTTATTAACACTCATCTATTAAACCGTGTGAATACAATAAACAAGCTTCATTAATCCAAGTATTACACAGTTGTGAAGTCATAACCCTAGTCTAAAAATACATAAATACATTCAGTCTTATTTTGAGTCTTTTCTGTCAATCCTGCATCCAGTCTGAACCAGTTGCATCTCAACCTGCATCCTACTTCAACACTTCACCTGCATCTCTGGTTGCACTCAGTCCAGTGCGACTGCATCACTCCCCTGCATTGTTTTTAATTTAGTTATTTACTTTACTGTTTTACCCCTGTAGTTTAAATACCAATCCAACTATTTGCCAGGTCTAGATTACCCAAAGTTGTTAGTCCGGTAATTCTACACCGCCTCCCTGTGGGATCGACCCCTAAGTACTACGCGGTAGGATAGTGCGCTTGCATTCCGACCAAATAGGATTAGGGTTTTTAATTAGTCTTGTGTACCCTAAAAAGCACACATCAGTATTAACGACCAAATTTGGTTGATAACAACATTTCTTCCTCCAAACTATATCGCCTGCTGATTTCTCCTTTAGCGTTTAAATTATTAGGAACTTTTTTGGTCCAACAAGCTTAGTGATCTTTGAAGCGATGGATGTTCAAAATCCCTCGTTGAGCTGCTTATCACTTCAAGTCTCACCTCAACTTCTTTCATTCCGGAACGCTCTTCTCCTCTCAGCCTCAAACATCTCTCAGTAAGGACTGCCACTTCTTCGAGTTGTTCTCTTGGTCCCTCCTCCACTACTTGAGGATCAAGAATATCTAAAAGACAGTTTTCTCTCACAACTGTGATAAAACGTGCAATAAGGCTACCACTTTCCGATGACATACATATGGAGTATGGTTTTTCCCTAGTTAATAATTCTGCAAGAATAACACCAAAGCTGTAAACATCGCTTTTTTCTGTGAGGCGCCCTGTTTGGTAGTACTCAGGGTCCAGATATCCATATGTACCTTGAATTATGGTAGTTATACCCGTTTGATCTATCTGAACAGACCTTGAAGCTCCAAAATCTGATAACTTTGCCGTCAAACAATCATCAAGGAGTATGTTACTGCACTTTATATCTCTGTGGAACACAGATATAGAAGCAGCAGAATGAAGGTATGATATAGCTCTAGCAGTTTCCAGTGCAATCCTTAATCGATCTTTCCATGGTAAAGAGTTCCTTCCTTGTACATGGAGATGATCAGATAGTGTTCCATTTGAAATGAACTCATTAACAAGCAATGGAACTTCAGCCTCCAAGCAACACCCAAAAAGTTTCACCACATTCCGGTGATTAATCTGGGATAGGATCACAACTTCATTTATGAATTGATCAATTTCACTTTGCTTTATAATTTTGGATTTTTTTATAGCAACAACACGTAGGTCTGATAGAATTCCTTTATATACAGTGCCATGCCCTCCACAACCAAGGATCCGAGCTTGGTCGAATTTATTTGTAGCTTTGTCAAGTTCTTCCAAGCTGAAGATCTTCATTCGACCAGCTGTGTCCTCGGTTGATGAAATTAATCGTTGCAGCAAGAGTCCATGATTTTGCTTGAAAAACATCTGTTTCAATTTTTTGTTTCTTCTAACCTTCAGTCCTCTTATTAGGACCAAAATGGCAAGAACTAATATTAGAAGTGCAGCACCGGCACCAGCTCCGATGACAATGGTTATTCCTGTGTATTGATGACTGTTGTTATTGTTATGGTTTCATTGTTTCAAATTGTATTCGTCAACATTTCCAAAAATAAATCAATAAATAAATGAAAAGTCCTTCAAGCTGGAGAACACACATGTAGCATGTACTTCTTTGATACTTTCTGCACTGTAATAAGTAAATGTAATTTTTATCTGAGTTTTTCTTAACGAGTTATTACAAGGCACTTCCACTTGTACGTTCAAGAAAAATATCTTTTAATAAGCTGTTGGAAACTTGGAATATTGAAGTTCAGGAACCTCTTTGTCGATTTCTATTCCTCTAGTTTACAAAATACAAAGTACAACACGACATATTTGTATTTATGTGAGAGAAGGGAATAGAAATATTTTCTTACCTATAGGCATCTTGTGACCAGTGATGACGTCAGCGTAACAACCTTCTCCATCAATAGGTCGTGTAGTTCCTGGTGGGCAAGAACATCTGTATCCACCTGGTGTGTTCATGCAAATTGCTCCCAGGCATATACTGCTATCCTCACACTCGTTAATATCTGCAACATAACATATATATATCTCTAGTAAAATAATTGTCCGCTATGGAGAACACATTTAGCCATACTAACATCTGATCAAGTACTTGAGAAATAAGGACAGAAAATATATTTGAAATATATTTGAAATATATTTTCTTGAATCATATGAAAATAGGACAGAAAGTTCAGACCTTGGCACCCCTCCGCTAAATAAGGATTGCCTCTGTACCCTCTTGAACAGTTACAAATGTATCCAGAACCATTTTGGTTGTTAATGCAAACACTGTTACTGCTAACACATGCATAATTGGTCTTATTTCTTTGAGCTGATTTGCATGTCTCGTGACTTATGAACCAATTCATCATAATTGGCACCTGCCTATTCCTCGTATTCCAGGAATCATCGTCGTTAACACTAGATGTGTTGAACTTGAAGTTGCCTGCCTCCACTAATGCAGCAGATCTAAGAGAACCTACAAATCTCCAAACATTGATGAAATTTACATGATCAAACCAGATATTGTAGTATTTAATACCTGGTGGAATAGGAGTTTCACAACAACCAATGCCAGAACATGTACTGTTTACTGAGCTCTCTGCTTTAAAGCAGACTGATGCACAGGATGTTATGTAGCTGTCATCTTTGTAATCGGTCATACTAGTATAGGCAAGTATGCCACATCCAATTGCAATGAACTTATTATGAACATGAGAAATCGTGAATGGTGTCGACGTAAAGTTCATCTCCCATTTTGACTCAGTGAAATTTCCTGTTGTTTTGTTTAGGAACTGCCAGGAGATTGGGTTGTTCATTCTTACTTGATGACTTGCCAACATGATATCCAGCACCTCGAAATCACCGCTAAGAAGCTTGTAGCTGCCATCTGTTGCATTCTGTTGACAGCTGAGCCCAAATCCTTCTCGGAAACAACCATGGCCAATGCCAAATGGGAATGGTATGTTGATGTCCCCGCACTTTGGTCGGCAGCCTGGCTTTACAACTGGTAAGCTTTTTGGAGAAGCAGATCGAGCCAGGACAACATGGAGTAGGAACATTAACCAGAACATTGGAAACCCCTTTGAAGATAACTTTTATTTTATTGGCTTGTCTGCCAATAATTTAAATGGCTTGAGTACGTAGTAGCTTCAAGATGACCCAAATCATGAGTGCAAAGAACAATGCTTACCTGCATATGGGAGAAATAACAAATATATATCTTGCTTTATTCATTAAAAAAATGCGACATTAGTTTTCTTTTTCTCTACAAAATTATGATCTCATGCAAGTGTTTGTTCCACTAAAACGCATTGAATCTCTTTTTATGGAGTGAAGTTTTGCTAGTAGAAGTTAAGAGAAGTTCCGTACAATGTTTTTTTTGAAGGCCAAGTTCCGTACAATGTTAGTCAATTTGTTCAAGTGGTCGTTTCATTTGTATGATGTACAGAATCATTCTTTTACAAATTGCTGGGTATATATTTCTGGCATTTTACAATTAGGAAATTATATGTAAAAACGATATAGTCATAAGTTCAAATATATTAAAATTGAAAAAACTGAGGAACCTGGAAAAATTAGAAAGTCTGGTCTTTTTGGCATGCGTTATCTGCGAGCAGTCATGGTCACAGATCAGTAATTCTTACATTGATTTGGTAGTGTATTAATCTCAACTAACACAATATTACTTCGTAGTGAACATTTCGTCAAATGATTTCGGTAAATCACAGATAAATATTTCTGTAGAACTTTAAGGGGGGGAAAGAAAAAGCAAATACCTTAAAAATGGTTCGGGGAAATTAAGAAATTTTGCTCTCAAAAGTCCAGTGCACGTCAGCATGCACCCGTTCAAAATATTTTGATATGACACAAGAGAAAAGGAAATGTATTGCTGGTAGAATTAAGAGCTGATAGCGAAAGGAGGAATAGAGATTATAATTTCCCTTTTTCTTTTTTCCTTTCTTTTCTTGTGTTTGTGTTGGGTGGAATAGAAGGGATAGAGATGGCAACCAGGAATGGAGATGCAAAATTTATTGATGCACTGTTACTTCGAAGTAGGAGCAGAACGAGATGAAAACAAAATAAAGAATACAATATATACATAATTAATTCCCACGCGGGGCACGCGAGCACAACAATAATCAACAAATCCCTCAATTTAATGTTTTTCCTATTAACTTTTGCCTAACTTTTCCCACGCGGGGCACGCGAGCACAATAATAATCAACAAATCCCTCAATTTTGCCTAACTTTTTTGTTCTGAATTCCTTTACTTTGAGTTTGATAAAAAAAAAAATGGAACGTCCTATTATTTTTTTAGAGGGACATGGAACGGAATTCACATCCTCTGCCGCGCGCTGCTGGCCGCACTTTTATCTCAACCGTCTGATCTAATCTGAATGGCCCCTAGAAAATACCGGATTGATAGGCTCGAAAAAACTGAACCTTCCAGATCAGATCTGACGCCTCGTATGAGAAGTGCGGCTGTGCCACGCGGCAGAGGATACGGATCCCATGGAACGTCCTATTAACCTTTTTGTTCTGAAGTCCTTTACTTTGAGTTTGATAAAAAAAAAATGAACGTCTCCAAGGAGTTGGCGATCGATATGAGAGCTTGAAAGTTAGCAATTCATGTACCGAAACCATGACGTAAGAACCTAGAGGTAGGAGCGATGCCATAGGTTAGATTTGTAGGCCACTCTATTAGGTCACGGTTGAGATCTAGGTTTTTACTATTACTATTATTATTATAGGTATTATTATTAGTATTGTTATTCTTATTATTAGTATCTTTTTATGTTTTATTTTTTGTTCTTAAATGTGTTCTCTTGTTGGGTTTCTTTCTAACCTACTCTAATTTGTTTGAAACAAAAGGTTTAGTTGTAGTAGTTGTTGTTGTTGTTGTTGAGTTTGATAAAAACCGCGTTGTAAAGGATAAGAGCATGCTTTATATTCATTTTCTCAATTTTAAAATACCGACAAGAGCACATTTTTATTTTATTTAATACTTAGTGTGAATATGATAATAGTACATTTTATATAGTTAAATAGCATAACTATTTCGAGAATCTTAATTTGTGACCACTCGTGGACAATATATATTCATCAATATTATAATAGTTTAAAGTCACAAATTCACAATATATAGAACAATATACTAAAAAAGCATAAATTGGCCATGCTTAGTTGCTTACACATAGCCGCTAAAAGCTGGGCAGCTAATTAGAAATAATGTTTGCAAAGCAGGCTCGTAGTAACTCTCAAAAATTCAAAATTTCCAGTCAAGCAAATTGCAAAGAAGGAATAAGAAGAAGAAATTAAGTCAAATCGAACGAAAATAAGTAATCGCTGAGGAAATTAGAGAAATAAAGAGCCAAGACCTAAAACGGGTAAAGTCAAGGAGGACATTAGAAAGGAAATCAGAATAAAAAAAACAAAGCTACGATATTTTGTACTTAATTAGTAACACATCCGTAATCTTATGTTAACAGAGAAGTCATAGAAGCCATCAATCAAGAAATATAGAATCAACATTCTTTAATAATAATAATAAACAACCAATAGAGATCTAATGATCAATACACGAACAACTATCTTGCAAAGCAACCTTTATTTCACCAAATTTAGCATGAAATGTGTTTGTCTTTGTCCTTGCAAAACTATCTGCAAATAGCAACATATAGAAAATAAATTTGTTAAATCTATCGTTATCTCGCAAACTGATTACTGAAAAAAGTTTATAGAATTTATCAATGATTCATAGCTCATAACCAATTGTAGTCTATATCTATATACAAAATTATGGTAACTGATTTAAAATCAATTTCTCAACAATTTAGCCCAAACTAAATGATCAGTTCAATCCCAAAGGCCGGCACAAATCAAGGTTTAAGAAACCATATAGGAGCAAATTAGATGAAGAAAGGTAGTTAGGCAGAAGTTCAACACCTTGCACCTCATCCTTCTGTGCTCGACCAACTTGTCCGCTGGTCTGCACCTCATCCCAACCGAGCAGCCTCTCATCTTAACTCTCACCAGAGGAATCAAGGGAAAAAATCAAGAAACCTGCAGCAATCGAACAAAGAATAGAGAAAAAAAGAATAAATCTGAAAGAACTATAAGAAATCACAAAAGATCGAAGCAAAGGTTGGCAAAAGTGAAATAAGTAAAGTCGTGCCTAAAATAATCAGATCAGAGCCTCTCCACCTCCACTCCCGAGCTTGCTTACTTCAACAGAGGCTCCATTCGAAGAGCATTTAGAGAAGATGAGCAGAGAAGAAGCACACCGTTGTAGTCAGAGGCGAGTGAAAGGATTACAGATTTTCTGCGAGAGAGTTTAGAGTCGAACCGTCGACATGGGTGGATCGGGTGTCGGAGGAGCTAGCTCACCTTCCAACAACTTCATATAAATTAGACGGCCCTCGTTGCTCAGCCCCTTCTCCGATCTCTCTCTCTCCCCACTCATCTTTCCTAATAAGATGAGCTAGGTAGACTGTTGTTTTTTTTTTTTTTGGAGAATCGCTAGGTCGACTGGTAGAGGAGAAGAAGCTAGAAGCTCCTACCGATCGGCCCCGGCTCTTCTCCTTTCCTTGGTCTGTTGGTCTCCCTCTTTTCTCTCTCCCATCGTTCTGCGATTGGTAGAAGAAGCTAGAAGGTGCTTTAGCACATTATCAATTGGAATTGGAGCTTGCACACCGTGAACCTTGTACCTTCTGATTTTTTTTGGTTTACGTGATCCATGTCCATCCAATGAATGGAGCTCATCACATGCGCTTTGAGGAGTGCGTAAGCCCAAGCGGAGACGAACGGACATGATCGAATCCATCCGCGTAGAGGTAGAAATAGACGGTCCAGATAATTAAACAGTAATTTCCTCATGTGAAATTGAAGTATTTAAGATGTTTTCAGATCTGGTATGGGCTTATCTCAAAGTTGGCGTGCAGCGTTTTTTTTATGTAGATCCACATTTGCCACGCCCGTGGTTAAAGCTCCGACAACAGTTCCAATTATCATGTGCCACCCTCTTCCAAGTACAGAGCGTACGACAAAAGAACCACTCCTCCCCAATAACTTGTGAGGATACGTGTCTACCTCACTTTTGGAGCGTTAGATTAGAATCCAATGGTGCGCTAGGAACGTAATTGAAAAATCGCCGAAATGAAGCCTGTCTGACACTCCGACTGCCCTCTTCTCGTCTCTGATTCCTCTGAATCTTAACCCTGTTCAAGGAAACATGAAATTTGTTGAAGAAATAGCATCTTTGTTTGCAAGATGCTGTACCGCCTCTGTACCTCACGCATCTTTTTTTTTTTTTTTTGCAATTAAATATTTTTTTTTATCTAAATGTCCAGGAAACATGTAACATGAACCTATGGCGAGAAAAATAATATTTTTAATTACTGTACTTTTTTTTATCTTTCGTTCTCCTTTTCTTTCGACTGTACGGAAGAGACGAAAGCATGCGAAGAATTTTAGAAGGAAATTTTGAGGGCAGCTATGGGCAGAGGGGTTGAGAGTGCTATTTTTTTCATTTCTGCGCTCCCCGTTGGATCCTAATCTAACGTTCCAAAAGTGAGGTAGCACTCTGCCAACCTTTAAATTAAAGGTTGGCAGAAGATACGATTCCTAAATTGTGTTCTTATATTAAATTAGTAAAATATGCCTCCTGAATAAATAAATTTGCATGCATAAGGTGAATAATGGTTGCTGGCAAACAATCAGCATTAGAAAGTAGAAACGACATGGATGATGGATGTAATCAATCATAATCAAAATGCATAATACTTGTCATCAATGCGGCCAAACAAGGACATTTTCGGTAAGTTCAATAATTCAAAACTGCCGTATGCATTATTGTAAACATATCTCTTTTCTTTTCTTTTCTTTTTCTTTTGCAGTTTCTCGGGTGTATTGAATGGTGAAAATTGATATTTGCAGAGATCACTCTGGGTTTGATGGGCTAAGTATTTATATTGTTTACGGCCCTGAACGTTTATATAGGCCCAAAAGACTCTAAAAGCTTTTCAAAATAATAATCACCTATAATGATTCCCATTAGACATTAGTTATAAAAATGGAAGTCTCAGATTCTTTCCATGTGGATTGCACCAAATTCTCCATTACTCCTCATGTTCTCGTTCTTAATGTTGACATCTGCCCATACCTCAATGCCCTGATTCATCTATCTGGCCTAGTTTTTTCTCTATCTATGCCCATGCCCATGGGTTCCTCTAGCTCCTATCATGTGGGCCATATTTTGTACCAAGCACTGCCTGTTTCGCTTTATGTTCTTATTAGAGGCTAGAGCTGTCAAACGCGTCAGAATTGCACGGAACAAACTGTTCCGTTTTCCATTCTGTTTTGGAATTTGGTACTGGATTCCATTTCGTTAACCGTTCCGTTTTTGAAACGGTACAAAATTCCGTTTCGTCAACTGTTCCACTTCAGAAATAACACATTAAACGATTTGAAATAAGGCTGAAACAGTCGAAACGGGACAATCTGGTATTTCGTTTACCGTTTCGTTATTGGAACGGAATAAGAATTGGTATTGTTATTGTCAAAAATTAGACTCTGAATCTTGAATAATTGGTTTGTATTTCTATCTTATTTTTACAAGAGATTTATACATAGCCTTTTATAGGCGGAGGAAAATCATGACAAGTAACGGTCAAAAAAATGACCGTTAGAAGTCCCTAACGGAAAAAAAAAAAGTTTGCAACCCTTTTTACATTGGAATATACCAATTATCCTAACCTATGATGATTAATAATCTGAGGTCAATTAGATTATTAATTATTTCTATTTTCAACACTCCCCCTCAAGCTAGGCATGTATATGTTGTACAAGCCTAGCTTGTTAGAAATATTTTCAAAAGTCTTGATGCTTAGTTCCTTTTTGAAAATATCCGCCAATTGATCTTGACTTCGAACATAAGGTGTTTCAATCTCTTTGGCTTGGATTCTCTCTCTAATGAAGTGACAATCCACTTCTATGTGTTTAGTCCGTTCGTGAAAGACGGGATTTGCCGCAATGTGTCTCGCCGCTTGATTATCACAAAACATCTTCATTGGTGCTTCGTGCTTGATATTCAAGTCGGTAAGTAATTGCTTGATCCATGTCAACTCACTTGCGGTGGATGTCATAGCCCGATATTCCGCTTCCGCGCTTGATCGAGCCACGATATTTTGTTTCTTGCTTTTCCATGTGACTATATTTCCGCCTACAAACGTACAAAAACCGGTTGTTGATCTTCTATCAAAGCTCCCGGCCCAATCTGCATCGGAATAGCCACATATTGCATTAGTACCATTTTTTCTCATCCAAATACCCTTTCCGGGAGAACCTTTTAGATACCTTAATATTCTATTAATGGCATCTAAATGAGGTGTTCTTGGTGCATGCATGAATTGACTAATTTGGCTTACGACAAATGATAAATCCGGTCTTATAACAGTTAGGTAAATCAATTTACTTACTAGTCTTTGAAATTGACTTACGTCTTTTAAAGGTTCACCTTTTTCACTATCAAGTTTTTCATTTATGTCAATTGGCGTTTTGGCCGGCTTACAACCTAACTTACCGGTTTCCTTAAGCAAATCAAGAACATATTTTCTTTGAGATACAAATAGCCCTTTCGAAGAATGAGCTATTTCTATTCCAAGAAAATATTTTAATTTGCCTAAATCTTTAATGTCAAATTTTTGTTTTAGGTTCTTTTTAATGTTATCAATTTCGATTAGGTTATTACCGGTTATGATTATGTCATCGACATAAACTAAAACCACGGTGGTACCGTTGACATTATGCTTAACAAATAATGAATAATCGGCTCCACTTATTTTAAATTCACAAGATAATAAAAAATAAGAAAGTTTTTCATACCATGCCCTTGGAGATTGCTTTAATCCATAAATGGATTTTTTTAACCTACACACAAGGTTAGAAATATTTTCCTTTTTGTGACCCGGGGGTAAAGTCATATATACTTCTTCTTCAAGTGTTCCTTGGAGGAAAGCGTTTTTTACATCCATTTGGTGGAGGGTCCAATTGTTATTTACCGCTATGGAAAAAAGTATCCTAACGGTATTCATTTTAGCCACCGGTGCAAAGGTTTCATGGTAGTCTATACCATAAGTTTGGGTATACCCTTTGGCAACTAGTCTAGCCTTATACCGTTCTATGGTACCATCACTATGATATTTAATTTTATAAACCCACTTACAACCAACGGATTTTTTCTTTTTTGGTAATTCGCAAAGTACCCAAGTTTGATTTTTTTTTCTAAGGCATGAAGTTCTTCTTCCATTGCCTTACATCATTTTGGATCCTTTTTTGCTATCTCATAATTGGTTGGTTCCTCAATTTTGGACAAGGAATTTAAAAAAGCATAATGTTCATGAGATATATTATCATAAGAAATGTAATCTTGAATTGGATATTGTACCGAATAAGTGACAAAATTTCTTATCTTGTGGAAGGTTGAGGTTGTCGACTTGATCTTCTTAACGACATATCTTTCTCTTGAGTTTCGTCATTTTCCTCAATATGTTCTTCTTGTTCGGCTTCTTCAAATTCTTCGTTTTGATTTTCTTCATTTTGTAGACTTCCTACACTTTCTTCTTGTACTTCTCCTCCTACAATATTTCTCAATTCTTTTCGAAACTCACTCGTTTCGATGTTAGTAATACATGGATTTATAAAATCACTTGAAATTATTTTTTCAACATTATTTTCAATATAATTTTCATAAAATGGTTCATTTTCGAAAAAACTAACATCTCTAGAAATGTAAAGTTTTTTTATTTTTTGGATCGTAACATTTGTACCCCTTTTTTTCAGAAGAATACCCGACAAAAATAGTTTTAATTGAAGTAAAATCGAGTTTGTCAATTCTTTGATTGTGTACAAAACATTTGCAACCGAAAACTCTTAAATGACTAATATCTAATTTTCTACCATAAAGAATTTCTAAGGGGCTTTTGAAATCCAAAATGGCACTTGGCAACCTATTTATCAAATAAGTTGCGGTTAAAACGGCATCCGACCAAAAAGATTTTGGAACATTATTTTGAAACAAGAGAGATCTAGTAACTTCTAAAAGATGACGATTTTTTCTTTTGGAAACACCGTTTTGTTGAGGGGTATAAACACAAGTAGTTTGGTGTAAAATACCTTTTTGTTTAAGAAAAATAGAAAAATTTTGATTAACATATTCGGTACCATTGTCCGTTCTCAAAATTTTAATTTTTTTGTCAAATTGATTTTCAACAAAATTCATGAAAGTTTGAAAATGTGAAAAAACCTCATTTTTATTTTTCATTAAATACAACCAAGTAGTTTTTGAAAAATCATCAATAAAAATAACAAAATACCTATAATCATTGTAAGAATTTATAGGAGCCGGACCCCACACATCGGAATGAATAAGTTCAAAAAAATCATTACTTTTAGAAGTAGAAATTGGAAAAGGGGGTCTAGTATGTTTCGCAAGCTTACAAGTTTCGCAATTACTACAATCGAAATTAGAAAAATTAAATATTTTGTTTAAAATTTTGTAGGAAGGATGCCCAACACGCTTGTGCCAAAGTTTGCTCAAATCTACATCTTTACTAGTTTTGAAAATAAATTTGTTGCTATTTAAAATATAAAGACCGTTTTCAAGAAACCTTCACCAATTTTTTCTTTCGAAAATAAATCTTGAAAAATAACACTTTTTTCTTTAAAAATTCTTTCGCAATTCAAATCTCTAGAAAGTTTGCTAATAGATAACAAATTTACGGAACAATTTTCAACAAAAAACACGTCTTGTAAAAATTTTTTTGGAAAAACACTAATCATACCCCACCCTCTAATTTTGATTCTTTCATTATTTGCCACGGTAAAATATTGGTCACCACTAATTGGACGGTAATTATGTAATAAATTTTGATTTTCCGTCATGTGATCGGTAGCACCAGAGTCAAGTATCCATTTTGTACCATTATTTGAGGTCTTAATAGTGGCGTACCCCATAGCTAAACATTTGTTTCCTAATATTTCATTTCCGGTTTGGTCTAAGTTTGTCACACAATCAATTTTCTTAATTGGGCCTATACGCATATCAGCTGATTTAGAAAAACTAAAGTGAGTATTAATTAAACCTTGGCCCATCATTCGGCCCACGAGTGCAGCTATCATCGATTCTATGCGCTCCAGTCGCTCGTCTTGACTCTGACTCGAACTAGATGCGCTGCTCACCTCTTTATTCTTGCCCTTCTCGTATGGGTCGTCTGAGTCGTCTTTCTCGCAGAGAAAACCCGTTTTCTTTTCTTCCTCGTGCGGCTCATTTCTCGCTACAGACACGAGTCCCTTCATCTCCCCCTTTCGCGAGACGATCTCGCTCCTCTTTCTAATTGTGGCATCCGCATCGACAGTGCCGCCTCCCCCTTTCTTCTTGGTCGGTTGGAGATGAGAGCAAAGCAACCAGTTCTCCCTCGCATGGCTACACTGGTTGGTGCTATTAGCAACTTCCCTCGCTTCTCCCTTTGCACGACCGGAGCTAGGGTTGAGGTGATTGTTTGTGTCACTGCCTCGATGGACATCACTTGAGTATTTCTTGCTCGAAAGTCTGAGGAGGTTGATTCTAGGTAATTGATTTTGAGGATGGTTGGAGCTTGAATCGAGATAACTTAATATGGCTTTTGGCTCGATTTCTTCTCCTTGTTTTACCGATTTTGTTGCTAAGTTTTCTGTTTGAACTGAATTTTTGTTGCCGCTGGTGTCATTTTTTTTCTTTTCATTGCTGGATAGGGCCACTACTTGAGCCCAAGACAGCTTGCTTGTTTTCGTAGTCGAAGCAGCTGAGAGATTGGATGAAGAGGCCTCAATAGAGTGCTTCTCTCCTTGATCTTGTGGTGATTGATTTGTTGTTTCAATCATATTCATTTACTGATAAGGATGGAATTGAATTTAGCGGAAGACAGAATTTTTATCGCTCTGATACTATGTCAAAAATTAGACTCTGAATCTTGAATAATTGGTTTGTATTTCTATCTTATTTTTACAAGAAATTTATACATAGCCTTTTATAGGCGGAGGAAAATCATGACAAGTAACGGTCAAAAAAATGACCGTTAGAAGTCCCTAACGAAAAAAAGTTTGCAACCCTTTTTACATTGGAATATACCAATTATCCTAACCTATGATGATAAATAATCTGAGGTCAATTAGATTATTAATTATTTGGGGCAATTTTGTTTGTGCCACCCGAAATCTGTAAAATTATGTTTTTGCCACTCTGGAGGGAATATTCCTTGGTATTTATACTAGAGTCACTCCAATTGTGCACCCAGGTTAATAATTAACAGTCTTAGATTTTAATTTTTGGTTATCAGGTTCTATTAATTTCAGGTTCCTCTCACATCACAGTGTTTTTCCGCGATCTTCATTTATCTAAAAATTACTGTACGGCAGTGCGATTCTTTTGATTCGTCCAAAATTTTTAGAATTTTCGAACTTTAAATTAATGCTCTCAGACTTAATTAATTATTGATTATAAGTTTCAAATTTTGAACCTTCTAAGGATTAGTCTAATCTTCCCCTTAAGTGCCTACCTAGAACACACAGAAATTTAGAAAGCCATAAATATTATTAAGAAAGAAACCTTGCTCTGATACCAAATAGGAAGCGAATTGATCGACTTTGAAATTTCGGATTATAAGTAATGCTGGCTTCAAAGATTTTTATGGAATTGCAAGAGAAAATTTTTATTGATAGAATAAGATTACAAGAGAAGAAGTAAGATTTCAGAGTTTTTCTGTGTGTCTTGCAACTTCTAAATGACACTCTTTTATAGAGACTCGAGTCTGGTATCTCAATAATGCATCGGGTGCTCATTGGGCCCCATCGTCATGCAATTAATTGGATTACCACATACTTTTGTCTCCCACTCAAAAAAAGATGCGCACTGACACACCTAGTGCGATCTGAAAATGAAATAAAGGAAAGCACTACCTCAGTGCTGTCCAAAAGCAAAATAAAGAAAAGCGCACTACTTCAATAATGCGCCTAAAGATGCACCAAGTGGCGCACTAAAACACACCAGTACATACTGGCACCATTATAAAGATGCCTTTTAGAAAAGAAAAAATGCCCACTCACAGACCAAACAGGTTGGCACCGAAAGTAAGCATATTATGCACACTACCTAATAATAGATGCTCTGCTGGATTATTCGAAGCTTACTGTGAGCTTCAATCAACTTTTCGATATTATCGTTAACAGGTTCGAGGGCATCCCTTGCCCAATTATCCTTGCTAGCATGTTGTTCAAGTCTGATCTTTTGCAAATTGCTTATGACTAGCAATTTTTCAAGCTCCGTAAGGGACTTTTGAATTTGGGCTTGGTGTAATTCCATGAGCCTTGTTCTCATTCCTCCCTCCATATTTAAAGTCGGCCTTGAAAACAATAAATCACAAGTGATTGTCTCATAGTCTTCTATTTCTTCTGTTTGACCACATGACGCCCCCCAGCGAACAGCGTTGTTAAGCGCTATCCTGGAATCTGGCCTGGGACTATAACGTGGAGATCCTTCATAGCTTCTAAAAATATGGGTTAAATATTCCAGCACCATTTCTGCAAAAATATAAACAAGCTGAAACTATTAAACAAAAGTCAGTTTTCCGTAGATTACTGCCAAAGATCAATGGTTTTCTGTAGATTACCATCAGACCTGAAAAAGAAAAACAAAATAATTAAACATTTGTTTGGATTTTAAAAGGGGAATCAGAAATTAGCTCATTCATCTGCTTGTTTAGGCTGTTACTAAATCGGTCTGCTTCTTCGAATGCTCCTTCGAGATGTGCTAAGAATAGCTCTTGTTGTTCTTGTATTTCACTGGTAACAGCCAATTTTGTTGTTAATCGGGAGAGTGCATCAGCTAAGCTGTTTAGCTTACCATCTATGTGCTCAAAGTTAATCTGCACTTCTGTCCCTGTTACATAATCAACAAAATTTATCCATCTAACCCTTGATGGCTTATTTTGGGCTGACTTATTGAAAAAGGATATTATCGCTTGACAGTCAGTCCTTAGCGTTATCTCCTGTTGATCAAGATAATGGATTTTTAGTGCCTTCAATGTTTCCATGCAAGCATGTATTTCTGCATCAATAGTTGACTTGATCACCGAAAATTTGCCGCTAGCATAGGCACAAATCTTTTTTATGGATCTAGGGTCATGTTTCTTTGGTTTCCATTTGCATATGCCACCCCATCCTTCCATACATCCGTCTGTTTCAAGGATGATATAGCTCCCTGTTGGTGGAAGCTCCAGATCTGGCAAGTTTTGCACTTTTTCCTTGATTTTTCTGATTAGTTCATAATCAGACGGTTTAAGGCGCTTATCTCCATGAGGGCTAGTTTTTGTGTACAAGGGACCTAGAAGAGTCCCAAGTTTTGGAATGTAACTTCTGGCGTAATTGAGTATGCCTAACCATGCTCGGAGTCCGGCCTTTTCTTTCAGTTTCTCCTCATCAAAGGAGACGATCTTCTTTATGACATGGGGTTGGAGTTTCACCTTACTCCTTCCAATGATTGCTCCAAGGAATTCAATTTCTCTGACTGCTATCTTCATCTTTGTTGGAGAGAGTACGAGGCCCCATTTTTCACAGATTTTTAGCATTTTTCTAAGATGCTCGGCATGTTGTTGTTCATTCTTAGAAAATACTAGAATATCATCAATATACACTGCTATAAAATCTTCGGTACCAGCAAAACACTGATCCATCTTTCTTTGGAAAATAGCCGATGCGTTCTTTAGTCCAAATGGCATAACAAGCCATTCATATAGTCCACCAGGCACCACAAAAGCAGTTCATTCAATTGACTCAGGTGCCATTGCCACCTGATGAAATCTACTCTTGAGGTCGAATTTCGAGTAGATCTTGCTGTGACCGACCTTTTTAAGGATAGTATTGATGCCAGGGAGGCTATACTGGTCCTTATGAGTATTATCATTGAGGGACCTGTAGTTGAATACCATGCGCTCTTTGCCTTTAATTTCTTTGCCAGTGACTGGGTCAATGGTAGTTCCAGAATTGACCATTATAGCCATGGTTCTGTGCCTACTCTTACTAGGCCTGATTACTTCCAGTTGTAATAACGCCTTTGTATGTTTTTCAAATTGCTCCTTCATTTGAGGCGTCACATGCTTCAGAGGTTTATCCTGAATCTGGAGATCAGGATTTATGATGTCAAGAGAGCACGTCACCTGATTTTTCGACCAGTGTTTCAGGGGGTTTTCTCCAATGAATCCCTGTTCTTTTAATCTGTTGAGTAGTGGTCTGAACTTCTCTTTAAACTGTTGTGACTCTTGCTCTTGGTGGTATGCTACGGCCTCTCTTACTTCAATGTATTCTAAACCCGTCAGGTCGAGTTCAGGAATTGCGGCTTGTACCACCTCAGCATCTGTTGCGGTTGCAATCGTCGTGATGTTTTTGTAGAAAGTTACATTCTGGCCTTCGATTCGTAAACCACCTTGCATGGATCGGATAAAATTGCACCCGATCAGCATCTGAACTCCCTCCTTCTTCCCCATCGAAAAAGAATAGGTGAAGGGAATTCTGAACCTATTCGACTCAATTAGCATACTACCATTTTTGAGTTTCAGACTGGCTATCTGAGTTGAGTTTACCCCATTGATTTGTATGGGATAGGCACTTGGCTCCAATGTCTCTTGTGGGACAATTTCTTGGTTGACACAGCAGACAGTTGCTCCTGTGTCAAGAATTGCTTGAACTTTGAATGGGTTGACTCCTGGTATTTCAAAGGTTATCTCCATGTTGTAGAGTCTGTTTAGGACCCTTTTGCCCCTTACAGGGTCTTGGACCACTGTATTGAATCGCTCAATTTCCTTAGTAGAGATAGTATTGGCAGAAGCTATTCGAAGAGCTCCTGTTGGATTTTTAGGTTCCATCTCTATTTCTTCATCTACCTCTTCATCTTCGAACCGTAGTTTGGTTTTTCCTTTGTCTTTCTTCATTAATTCATCAAACTCGGCTTCGAGATCCTCTGTTCTGGCCTCAAACAGTTGTTGTTTGAGTTTTCCATTCTCTGCCAAGAGGTATTGAACATAAGATATCAGCTCATTAATTAGCTGATCCTTACTATCATAAGGTGCTATTGGCTGCACCTTAGCTCGTATTCGTCTGCCCAGCCTGAATCTTGAACACATAGGACATACTGTTAGGCGGCAGTTTTTACAGTATGCCCTTGTTGATTCAGTCGTCATTTCTTTACACATGGAACATTTTTCATGTCCTGTTGGAACTGAATCATTGTCCTGCCAGTCATGGGACAATCTCTTTGATCTTCAGGCAGTTGTATGTAACTCCGCCAGCTCAATTGCTCTGCCTGTATCATGAGTAATTGCTCGCCAAATGGTAAATCATTGATTACGGCTGAAGAAACATTTCCAATTTCTCCTTCAGATAATGAGCAAATTGCGTCACTATCAGGTTCTTTTAGATCAACTGAGAGGACATCCTAGCTATCTGACAGCTCCATATTTTCAATAATGGCTGCCCTGGCAATATTTCCTGTTTTGCGGTTACAATCTCGCGCGAAATGTCCTTCTTCTCCGCAAATGAAACACTTGCATTTACGAACTTTGTCAGCATGTTTTCTCTTGAATACACGCACATGAGATTCGTGGGGTTTGCCTTTGTAAGTTTTGGACTTGCGAAGTCCATATTTCTTTCTTTCTCCATAGTAGTCTGGTAATGGGATTTTGCTACAAAAGGAGAGATCTTTCAAGCTCCTTTGGAGTGCAGCTTGTTTGCATCTTTCAGCCAGGTACTGGTATGAGAAATTTATTCTTGGCATAACGCCTATCGCTGCTCCAGGATATTTGTCTAAAAATGCCTTTTCTAGTTCTTGCCCAATTAGAGGTGGCATTTTTCTGAAGAATTTTTCCGAGAGTTCTGAGGAAATGTACATCCTCCCGGATTTTGCTGCAAGGATCTTGTAATCATTCATGTAATTGAACAGATCCTTGACATGGTTGCATGACAAGCGTTCTAGATCTTGGTAAGCGCGTGTCTGTTCTTCAGTGGACCCTTGGTATGGGTCCTCTAGCAGTATCATCCTTCGAATGCAGGAGATTACGTTTTGGGGATCATCTGCGACTGCTATTAATTCTTCATATTCATGAGGATACGCCATTCTCCATTGGATGAACATCTTTTTCTCTACATCCCCTAGGAGATTTTCAATGAAAATCACCTTACTCTTGTTATCTGTCCAGTTGCGGTCATTAACCACATTGAGAGTAATTGATTCCCATCGAGAAATTACATCACTGTATTGCCCGATATCTTCTGGTAATACCAGAATTGCACCTTTGTCACTTTGAGCATCTGGAAGGTTGAATCTTCCGTTATGCTGTTGTGCATAACCTCCTTTGAGTCTGCCAACATGATCTCTGATTTCATGTATTGTTGGCATCGGTGTTTGCCTTGATGTGCTCGCCGGTGGATAGTTAACAGGACCCATTACTGGTTCTGTTGGCCTTCTCTAGGTAAGTGAACTCTCAGCTGTTGAAAAAGCTGATTCCATCATTTTTGTGAAAGCCTTCATCTTAGGATATTCTAGTTCTGTTTCTTCTGCCGCATATGCAAAATGCGACAGTTTGTCTTTATCATCTTCGGAGGCGAAAGGATTGAGCCATTCTTCCTCTGATTCATCATCTTTATCCCAGATTGGACAATAATCTAGCATCGGTCCTTCTCTAGACAGAGATGCCAATAGTTGGATTGCTTTCAATTCTTCTTCAAATGAGGTTTCTGGTTCCTCAATTGTGACCATCAAGGCCATTTCTCCATCTAGTTCTTCTTCATCATTAGGCCCGACAACTGCTGGTTCTGTTGGTGCAGTTGCTGTATATCCACCAAATCTAATGGCTAGAGAGCCATCAGTTCTTGATCTGACTCGAATTGTTTGTGGGTGTTGCACTTCTGGAATTGCTGGTGGTCTGATTATCCATCGTTGGCCTCTCAATTCCTCGGTTGATCTCGGTTGTCCCGGTATAGCCCTTATGCCTCTGCTTGCTAGGTGCTCTGTTACACCTTGGACATTGTACCGGAAGTTTGTGTGGCTGGTGTTTGATAACCTCCCTATTAAAGATCGAGAGATTAAGAGGTTGCTTTCTCCACCTCGCCATGATTCATACCCATGAGTTTGTACAACCAATTGGATGTGATTGTAGAAATCATGAATACTAACCATCATGTCAGGAACTGCGTACGCCAGTTGTGTGTTGTCTGTTAAGTCCATTTCCATGGAACTTATCAGTGAGGTATCATTCCCCCATCTTGTGTCTCTTAAAACAACTAGAGCATTTACCCCTGCATTTCTTCTGTGCAGAGCGTATAACCTGACCATTACAACACCTATGTGTAAGTGCTGTAATCCTTCTTCAACGAGCCTGTTGTAACTTTCTTGAGAGATAAAGGGAATTTTCCTTTGATCTCCAACCACCAAAATTCTTTCATCGGAAAAATGTTGGTATACCCGATGATTTCTTTCGCTCCATCCGGCTTGGTATAGTGTTTCTGCCGGAACTTGCTGTGCTCTGCGGAACTGTGAGACGCTCAGCTCCGCATCAGGACTTAGTTGAGATTCTAATGTCCTTCTATATCGCCTACGCCTTGGCAATCTTCTTTGTGCCTCATACCGTAACCGACTTCCAAGTCTGTAATCTCGGATTTGATCTTCAACGGTTGGTATTTGGTTTTCGTGGCCTGATACAGATGGTCTACCCACTGTTTTTGTTTCAGTGCGACTCATTGTATCTTTTTCTTTTCTTCTTCGTATATCTTCTTTGGGTCACGGTATACGAAAAATTTGCCCGTTATGGTTGGCCGTTTTGAGGTTGTTGGCGGACCGAGACTCAAATTTTTGAGTTGATTTTGGATTTGCTCTAGGGCCTCGGATGTGTCAGACCCCTCAGGTGCTTTTGCCCTTCTGAGTTCTCTTATTTGGTCCTTGCAATCTTCAAGTTCTTCCTTGATTTTAACAAGCAGTTGAATGATTGTGTTGTTCTGCTTGATAATTGTTGAGGTACCCTTTTGTGTTGCTTCGGATGGTTTAACAAAACCAAGGGCTGGCTCTTCTAATGATTCTGTTGCTCGTAAGGCTTCTCTGTATACTGAACTTTCAGCAGTGAGACGCCAGTCGCTAATAAAAAAAATAATTTTATTTTAATCAAGATTTATTCTTAATTTCTAAATGACCTTTAATTTCAAAATATTCTAGGCTGGCATTTCGGGTTCAATTATACCATTTTATTTAGTGTTCAATTCAAAATCCTGAATTTTCTCTATTACAACATCTGGTTTCTCTTGGGGACAGTTTTTGGGGTTCCTAAAGCATTTAAAGGTGGGTAAAGTGGCAAAATCCCAATTTCCTTGTTTTTGGGTGGCAAATAACTAATTTTCCCTAATTATTTCTATTTTCAACAGTTATTCGCGGAAACACGTGAAAATTCACACAGTTGACAGCCCTAGTTCTTATGTATCGATTATATGCTGTTAATGTTTTGTGGTTAGGATGATCAGAGTTGAGTTGGTCCATCTACTAGATTATATATATCTTAAAGCATTTCGAAGTAATATTATGAAAACTGTCAAAGAAAAAAGTACGAACCTTACGTTTCTGTATGTTCAATACTTCTAATATATCTCCGAATATTAGGTCCTATTTGACCATGTATTTATTTGTTATCCTAGCTTGGAAAAGGGACAGTACGAAAAATATGCTCTTAACCAACATTATTTGTAGAATGTTAAAAATGAATAGATTAAACCTTGTATACTATTCCAAATCCACCTTCTCCAAGTTTGTTTGATCTGCCAAAATTGTGTGTAGCTGCGACAATGTAATCAAATGTAAATAATGGCAGTTCAAAGCTTTTTCCGTGTTCTGATTCATCTATAAATTTGATCTGCTTTGCAGAATCTTCTTTGCTCCTATGAAATGCTCGAGGATCTTCTTTTGATCCGTTGGTACTGCCTGAGCTACCTGTGCAAGTTCGACAATTAATCCTGATGTTACTAGGTTTCTAACAAGGCAAATTGAAAATACTTACTTAATGACGAATGAACTAACAAAAAAGAAACAGTACCCAGAAAGTGTAAATGAAAAGTATCAGGACAAATATTAAAAGCCAGAGAAATAACCTTTGGGTTTTGAACGGAACAGAAACTGCCGCAAAAGGAAGATAATTGCTACCAAAATAAACACTATAATGGCAGACACCGTCCCAGTTAATATGTGTGGCAAATTTTTTTTTACTTATAATGCACTAATTTTGTCGAACGTACCCCCTGGGGTCTAAACATAAAAATCATAACCGCCATTATTAAATTGATAAAGATCTAATAGGTCGCCACTCCACGTCATGCACCCGATTGTGCCAACATATCTGTATGCATTGCATGAGCAATTGCTTGAACAATAACTCTGGCATGAATCAGGATCTAATATAGATGGGACCCACACTGTGTGATCTGGCAGCTTCATTCCTGCAAGACAAAAGATATGACAATTGATCAATGCTCATTTTACAAAATATTTATATTTCTTTGTTTTCATTGCTGGCAACAAATTGCTTTCATTTAACATGAAATCTGTATAGATATCCTAAAACCATTGGCATCCTACTCCATATTCAATTGTGCATATAAATTCATGATCATATCTATACCCAAACCATATTAGTATGTATTGGAATTTATCAGTATCTGGAGGGAAAATATCCTTGCAAGCAAGGTTTTTAAGTATCAGCACTGCCTAATTTTTATCTATGTTTCCACTCATAATTAGTATTATCTTCAAAAGTTGAATCATTTCGAGAGAGAGAGAGAGGAAAAAAAAAATGTACCCTAATACTGCAGAATACTAAAACATACTGGCTGATACAGTAATATCAATTGTTTCTGATTCATAAATTACAAATTAAGAAAGAGTCCCAGATTGTGTACTGTGTAAATCTGTAGCCAAAACTCTTGTGTACCCCATTTGTGGATACATAATGTAATTGAATAATTGATTGTACTTTATTTGTACCTGGCAACCTTTTGTATCCAATCTTTCTATTATCATGGCAATTCAAGGCTGCCAGCCTCACACATCCATTAGACCATTTGCCGGCCTTCCAATCATGGCTTGACTTAGGCGTGTAGCCAGCCAAACAACTACATGATGCAAACTTGCCATTATTTCTACAGACTCCGTTGGGCCCACAAGAACCATAAATCTCACACTGCTTCAATGGCTGTTGCCAGAAATTTAACCATCCATTATCCTTTGATGCACTGTCACTGTTATACATGTAAATGGAATCAGTACCATTCCAGTGCAACACAAACCGTTCCAGGGAATCATTGAAGGCCGTGTATGTGCAGTAGTTTTGGCTAGTATTACAGTAAAAACCTGTCGTGTAGAGAGGCAGAAAAGGGGCTCCAATGAAATTGGATGCACCATTTCATTCACCCGACCGCCAGAATGGTATCGTACTGTCCTTCCAAATGAACACCTGGGTTGATCCATTAGGGTCCAAGCCCAATGAAAAATTACCTATATACCTCATAATACAAAGTAAACATTTAGTGCACTAGGCAGTGGTAAGTACGGCATGCGTGCATGTGTGTGTGTGTGTGTTGTGGAACCAGGCACCTACAAGTTACATACTGTTATTGTTACAGGAGAGAACAAAGTTACATATTAGAAGAAAAAGGTCGGTACCAAAGCCAGTCAGGTCCAGTGTCTGTATAATATTCTACAGTACCTTAGACATTATGTATAATGAATTTATGACATATGATTTCTTACCTGGGGCAGGGTCGACATCCGGGCTGCGCCAGCTAGTACATATCTGACGTGCACCGGTTTTCATATTGATTCCCAAATGCATCCCAGGGAGAAACGTGTCACCAGGGTGGTCAAAGCTCTGCAAAGAATTGTACTTTCACTAGCTTGAAGTATGAATTGCCTTCGTTGGACAATTGTAAGGCTGTAGTGTTCAGAGATGTAGTATTGGTGGACCAAATTGTAACTGTCAGAGACCTCAAGTGAAAAATGTGCAAACTTAGTATTGCAAAAACTAGAAGGTTAAGTAGAGTATCAAAATTCAAAGGAACTACAGGTGGATACAAGTTCCTCCAATTTTTATACCTATCAAACAAAATCGGAAGACCATAATTTTCTATGTAGATAAATGAAGTGATAGAGATCTAATCAAACAGTTTATTTTGACATTTGAGATTAGATTTAAACTTCAAAAATGCAAGCATGATGGAGAAGCCAGAAATCAAAACAACACAACAAGCTGACTCATACCATCTAAAATCAAGACCCTTCAGTTTCCTTACCTGTGAAACAAAATCTACAATCAAATAATACTAGATAAGTTTGAATTAGAAGTAATATCAAAAAGATAATTACCGTTTTTATTTTAAATTTCAGCAATTAATTCCAGATTTCCAACTGGTGAGCATCAGGAGGGCTGATGACAAAGGTGGAATTGGAGTTTCACGGTTAGCCACCCATATAGTGTTTTGTTTGGAGATGTTATGGTACCATATAGCAACATACTGGTTTGAAGAATTTCCTGGAGTGAAAAAGCCTAATTCAAATAACGCATTTTCAGAAACCAGTGTTGACCCGTCAATTGTAGAGATAGATTGGCCCTGTTTTAGTGTCTGTTGTGGTGGCATGACTGCATGAGAGAGGATGTTCATACAGGATATCAGATAAAGGACGAGAGAGAAGATTGGATAAAATTCATTGCTGTGCTTTGAACTCCGGGTGTGTGTGTGTGTGTGTGTGTGTGTCTGAGAGAGAGAGAGAGAGAGAGAGAGCTGATGCAAATAAGTAAATAACTGAATAATGAACAGAATGGCTAACTGTTGTTAAATTGAAGGCAAATGGAACATTACTAAGTTGATTGTCTTCTTTGGAAAGTTCATTTCAAATAATGGTAGGATGTTGATTATGGTTGCTCTATGGCATGTGACGTGTAGCTGTGGAAATGTAATTATTTCCTTTTCTTTTTCAGTTTTTAAAAATTGTAATAGAACTCTAAACAAAGGGTACCTATTAGGAACAAGGCATCCAGCGACAACTTACGGCAATATAATTCGAGATATGGCAATTGTCTTAGTTCATTCGCAATTTAGCGTGATCTACACAATTAAGCAAAGAAATAATTTTATTGGTTTAGAAACGTAGCTCTTATTTTAAATACTGGCCTAGTGATTACTTAAGGTTTTTCAGTTTTTATTTTATAAGAATGTATCATGGTGATTTCCAAAGATCCTGCTGAAAGCGATTTTTTGGGCCAATGATTTTTGGTAGTATGATTTTAACAACGTCACTTAAAAGGCCGAAATATCTTCTCCTTCTCAAAGTAAATACCAAAATTAAAAGGAAAAAAAAAACACAGAAATTTATAATTTTAAGGGGAAAAAACACTGGTTGATGTGATCATAAAATACAAATGGTACATACATCTACATCACTTGTGACTACAAATCGATACCCAAATTATAACTCATGGAGGTAGTTATCCTAGATATGCATCCTCGTCTTGATCACGAAAAAATTATTCTGATGTAATCTGAATTTGGGTGCCTTAGCGGATATAGATGTATGCATGCAATTCAGGTAAGAATAGATCTTACAATAAAAGGTGACTTTTAATTAATTGTACACAAGATGCAATTAGCTCCGTTGTTTTTCCTGACACAGTTCAGCTTAATGACCTACAAGTTTAATGCTGAAACAAGTTGAAATGGCATACATGTACTAATCTTGAATACAGAAGAAAGAAAAAACACATGTATTTTTAATCAAAACAATGACAAACACTATGGATAGAAAATCAAATGATTTGCCTTCTATACATGTATAATAAAACCAAGGTTGTCCCAAAATTCTTTTAACGCCCACCAATTGAATTACACATCCTTCTCTGTACAAATATCTTCCACAAAACTGCATAATATGGATTTTCCATTGTAAGTTTGTATACTTGCAAGGTGCACTTTACAGAAGCTGCTGTCCTAGCCCAAAAGTATTCCCATTTTTACCATTATACCCCAGGTTACCTTCCTTGAAGCCTTGTGATAGTGACATCACATGCTGTCATTAACTCATCACTACTCTTCATGGCACTGGTCTCAGAAGAATAACCTTGGAGCGTAAAGGTGGGCCGTCTTGGTGCTGGCATGCTAGGGTTGTCATTTGTTATCATTTTTATCACCGATGGGATCTCGGGCCGATCATATGCAAGATCCTGCACGCACAACAGTGCCACCTGGATGCAACGGAGTACCTCAGGAATGGAACATGTTTCTTTCATAGTTGGGTCAATTAGGTCAGACGCTCTTTCTTCATACCACAATTTATATGCCTGAAAAAAATATTTAGAAATATAGTAAAATTTCACATCCTTGGAAACAAAAAGTTAAATTCACAAGTAAGAAGTGGTGATCTGGTAATTCCACAGCAGTAATCAATGGTAGTTCCAAACTGTTTTATGTTTTCTCATTCCAATTTAAAGTGATTACATACTCCAACATTTGTTTAAGCCATTTTCTTTGCAAAAAAAGAAAAATCTGATTCATAAGAAGCTTACATATCCAACGATATTTAGAGAATCATCCTTATTATGGAAGCTGCTATTCCTCTCCCCAGTAATTATTTCCAGAAGTAGAATTCCAAAGCTATAGACGTCTGATTTCACTGAGAATATACCTTCCATAGCATACTCAGGTGACATATAACCCCTGCCCATCCAAGAAAGGAAATAAAAATAAAATAAAATTGAAAGGAAAAAAATCTTGTTACATTTGGAGGTTAGAACAAACTGAATAGAAAGCTACTGCATGTAAATAATAAAAAGAGTTCAGTTTCCACTAGCCTAACTTCTAACACAGGTACAGTATATAGTAATGCTACAAGAGCCTCAAGCATCTTTAACCCAAACTTTGCTCTATACATACCAGTACTGGAGTGGAGCAAAATTGGTGCTAAAATGTTAAATTGAAAATGCTGAATCCATATATTTGATATAAAACAATCCACTTACAATGTGCCAACAACACGAGTAGTGTTCTCTTGATTTTGGTCTCCACCAAAGATGCGTGCCATGCCAAAATCGGATATTTTTGGTTCCATATCCCTATCTAACAAAATGTTGCTGGCCTTCAAATCACGATGTACTACACGTAACCTTGAATCACGGTGGAGGTATAGGAGGCCTCTAGCAATCCCTTCTATTATATTGAATCTTGTTTTCCAATCTAATAATCCCCTCTTCGAAGGATCTACAAGAAAATGGAATAAATTATGTTTTTAGTCTTGACTACAAGATTCTTTATGTTATAGAAAGGAAGAACCCCTAAAGCTTGGGGGCGTTTGGCATGCATGAGTTTAGTCTAACTTAGATTAGTAATCTAACTTGTTAACCTACAATTGCCAAACGAGTTTGAGATCAACGAGGTTAGTACTTACGTTAGAACTAAAATTTACTAACTCCATCTCAAACACTAATCCCAAAAGTACTAACTTTAATCCATAATCCCACTAACTTATGGTGTTGCCAAACACCCCCTTGATTGTTACTGGTTTGGCACCACACAGAAAACTCCAGAAATCATTACTCAACCGGTACAGTAAATTTCTATTGCATGTAACCTAGATTATATGTACCCTCAAATAAACACCAGAAAGTAATTGCAATAATAAACTAGTTTTTTCTCTTTTTATCAACCAAGTGATATGCAAAGACCTTTTCGTTTGCAATTGATATTGTCTTGAAGTAAGTGCTTTTCCCAGATTTTTTTTTTTAACCTAATCATTAACGCTTTCTTGTTAGTAGTTTATTTAATTTTTTGAATAATATTTGATAAAGTCCATAGGAACAATAATTGATAGCGATTTTCATAAAGAGTAAAAGGAAATGCAAATAGATGGCTTACCAAATAGAAATGCATCCAAGCTCTTGTTAGGTAAGTATTCATAGACCAACAGCCTTTCCTCTCCATGTATGCAACAACCTAGAAGTCTGACAAGGTTGCGGTGCTGAAGTTTTGCAATAAGTATGACTTCATTTTTGAACTCTTCTACCCCTTGTCCTGACGTAGCCGATAACCTTTTAACTGCTATTTCTTCTCCACCTGGCAACATCCCCTGTACTCAGCAAAATATAATCAAACAAAAAACCTATGTTACATATCTAACTAAGATTGAAATTAGGAAAGTGCTAGATACGCTTAAACAAATTCTATGGGTGATACCTTTCTGAAAAAATGAAGTTTTAACAAGCAATCCCAAATAAAAAGACTTAATAAGTGATCAGCTACAGAAAACCCATATATGCATGGAAAATGAGAAATATCCACTAATCAAGCAGGCTATATGGGAAAAGATTTCCATTGCCTTTTGGATACATCCTAAGGGCTACCACCATTTTGAGTAAGATCACAGAATATATATATAAATGAGAGACTGACCTTGTAGACAAGCCCAAATCCACCTTCTCCGAGCTTATTTGAGCTACCAAACTTATTTGTAGCTATAGCCAAACAATCAAAAGTAAAGAGCGGCAGTTCAAATTTCTTTCCTTCTTCTGATTCATCTGCAAACTGGCTAGGGCCTGAAAAATCTTCTCTACTCCTTAGAAAACCTAGGCTTGATTGCTGTGATCTACGGCTAATATTTAAGCTACCTGTGAGAGGTTAAAGAAAATTTTCGTTAAATTCAAATATTAATATGATAAAAGGGAAATAAAAAGTAAGTTCTCACTATAAATAGCTTCCAAAATTCTGGGAAGGACAAACATATATTAAAATAAATGTTTGTGTAGTTCCTTAAATTAGAAATACAGGATTTACAAAAGTATCTCCAAACATAGTAATGAAACGATAGACAGATGATTTACCTTTGGTCTTTGAACGGTGGATGAACTTCCACCATAAGAAGCTAAAAGCCACCAAAAGGAATACCAAGGCTGCTGACACAGTCCCGGCTATTATAGCAACATGGTGATTTGAATCTGAATCAGATAAATAATTTAATATGTAATCAGATCAACCACAGCATAATGAAAAGAAGAAAGGTATTAGTATTTAAGGTCATAATTAACAAGACTAACCCAATAGAGAGCGGGGCTCCTTGACAAAGAGATCGTATCCATCTACATCAAAACGGTATAGATCAATGAGATCTCCATTCCACAGCATGCAACCAACTGTTTGCACAAATGCGTAAGCAATGCACGAGCAATTATTTGAACAATAGCTCATACACGAGTCAGAATCCCCAATATTCTGGAACCGTATTGCGTGATCTGGCAGCTTCATCCCTAGAACAAGACCAAAAGGAAGTGAATTGACAGATGCAGGCATCATAATCTGTTTGATTGAATATTCCCGGTTTTTGTTGTTTTATCTCACATTGCCTATGTATTTACCACTTTAAATTATCCTATTTGTGGAAGAAAAAGAGTTTCTACTGATTTGGCAGAAACCACAACAAAAAAGCTGTCACATACTCAGATTCATACTTCGGTTTGCAGGCTTGTATATTGTATATCTTGTTATAACTTCCATACCAGCATGGTACAATTATAGTCTTCAAACATGTTTGTACTGAATAGAGTAAGAAGTTTCTTCTATCACAAGTATCAATGCAGCAGTAAGATAGCTTGAGTTGTTTCGTCTATGTAACACCATTTAATTTGGGGATGACCAGTGAAGAATTACTAGAAAATGTTTGGAGTTCACATCAAAGTGAACTAAAAGTAAATAAATCTCATACCACAAATTTGGAGCAAAAAGAGTGAAATCATCAACATTCAATATGTGTAGATACCTATGCAGCAGGTCTAGTAACTCTAGTACCTATCCTCACTGGTGTTGCAAAAAAAAAAAAAAATCATGTAAAGAAAGTTTGGGGATCTGTACCTGGAATCCTTTTGTATCCATCTCCACTTATATTCTGTTGGCAATCCAAGGCAACCTGCCTCACACACCCACCTGACCAATTCCCAGCTTTCGTTTCTTTGTCTGACTTAGGTTCAAACCCATCCAAACAACTACATGATGCCAGATCACCATTATTTTTACACAACCCGTTGGGCCCGCATGCACCATATAACTCACACTGCTTGACTGGCTGGTCCCAAAAATCTTCCCATACGTTTTGTTGCTGTTCATATAAGTATATTGTCTCAACACCCTTCCACTGTAACACAAACCGTTGCAATGAATTGTTAGCTGCTGTGTATGTGTAATATCTTTCATTGCCTTCTGTGTGCAAATCGAAGCCCTTCGAGTACAGAGGCCGCCAAGGAATGCCTATGAAGTTGGACGCACCGTTCCATTCACCAGAACGCCAGTACGGGATGGTACCATTCTTCCAGATAAACACTTGGGTAGACCCATCAGGATCCAAACCCATTGTAAAATTACCTGTACCATGCATCAAAGAAAAATGACTTTATAATAAAAAAAAATAAAAAAATAATAATATCATGTACACAACTAAACAACAGACAGCAATTTCATGTACAGAAGCAAGCAATAGCAGATTTAACCCTATGGCAGTTGTTGAAATAACGTCTTATGCTCTATAACCAGAAAGTACCTTACACCACTCTGTTATTTCCATAAATGTCATTCAAAAGTATAAAATTAATATCAAACTTTTCAAGCTCAGTATCACTGCCTCTTCATGTATGGAAGCAAGCAACAGCAGATTTAACATCATGGTAGTTGTTCGAATAATGTTTTACTGATCTATGACCAGGACAAAATAACAAACCTTTGTGCATCTCTCTATTATTTCCATAAATGTCATTAAATGGTACAAAATTAATGAGACCCCAAACTTTTCAAGCTCAGTAGTATTATAAAATTGTGCCTCTTTTGTATAGCTAAAACTGTAGCAACACATGATAGTTGTATTACCTGGGGCGGGATCATTGGGGCTACGCCAGGAAGTGACGACCTGGCGTTCTCCAGTTTTGGTATTTATCCCCATACGCATTCCCTGGATGAACGTATCGGACATGTAATCAAAGCTCTTCCAGAGAACTTTGGTGCCTCCACTAGCATCTGAATTCGCCACACTTAGGACGAGGTTTCCATCATCCGATAATTTCAAAGTTGTTGAATTTTGTGATGTCATGTTGCTTGACCATGACCATATTGTAACTGTCATTGGACCCAAAATGCAATTATTCGTGTTAGCATATTCAAACTAATAAAACTTTCATTTTGGAAATTAAGACCTCAAAACAATTTTGAACTTCATGAATCATGTCTCAGCTGAGTTATAAAAGGAGGCCTGACTGCCTGTGGGTGAAATTGAAAACTTGAAGTTTGCAACTGTAGGCCACTGTTTTTAAAGGAAAGAAAGAAAATTTGGCAACTTCATAAAGAACTAGTTAACGAAACTTCACATTGCCAAAAATTACAACCAGAACTCGGAGCAATATCTAAGTTCTATTGTAACCACACCACTCCGATTGGCCAATTAAAATGCAAAAATCTATCCAACACAAGTAATATAGTCCTTTCCAAAACTTCAATTAATTGATCAACCCAATTTCAAATTATTATGCAACAGTCGAAAAAAACTAAAATATTACCATTTCCATTTGCACTTCCAGCAACTAATTCAAGATTTCCAGAAATGGAGTGGGTGAAATAAGCTGGAGAGGAAGGAGGAATTGGGTTCTCACGATTACCAATCCATATAGTCGCAATTGGGGAGATGCCATGGTACCAAATGGCAACGTACCGGTTCGAGGAATTCTCAGGACTGAAAAAACCCAACTCAAATACGCCTTGTTCTGACACAAGCGTCGATCCATCAATGGTGGAGATAGATTGCCCCGGGTTTAGAGTGTCGTTAGTGGCTCCATGAGAGAGAAAGCAAAGAGAGGAGATTAGAGAGAGAAAGAGAGGTAAAGAAAAAGAAGAAGAAGAAGAAGAGAAAGAGAGCATTGTTGGGTAGTGGTGTGTGTGTGTGAGAGAGAGAGAGAGGTACAATTTGTGAAGAAATGGAAATGGAAAAGTAGTAAAAGAGGCTGCTTGATTATGGTGGTCGAATGGAATAAAAATACTACTAAAATAGTCTCATGGTCTTCTCTGGAGGCCTCAATTCGAGATAAAGCTTCTCGTCAATTGCACAGATTAAAGAAGGACACTTTTAGAAAGATCCTCAATCGTACGATCGTAAATTAACGGCTGATTTTCTGATTGAAAATTTCCAGTGATTACGTTCAGTTGGAGAGAATCAGACATGCTAGTAGTGGAGTTGTTTAAACTTTAAAGAGAAGCCTCCATTGCTCGAGAGTTGAGACTGAGGCGTGAGAGAGGTAGAAGTGGGGTAGGGTTTGACTGTGGGTGGC
This sequence comes from Rhynchospora pubera, assembly GCA_028095005.1. Lineage (NCBI taxonomy): Eukaryota > Viridiplantae > Streptophyta > Magnoliopsida > Poales > Cyperaceae > Rhynchospora > Rhynchospora pubera. The sequence goes on along the minus strand of CM051462.1, from coordinate 80,924,661 downwards.
GCTTTGGAGGTAATTCCTGCCTCAGTACAGGAGTATAATGTTCCTTTCAAATACACTCGTGCATTTGAATTTGGACTTTTAGTGATTTTATTGTAGAATTATTATTATTGACATTTTTCTACATATTAATTTGAATTTTTTTTTTCAATACTATGTTATTAAAGTATGGAACTTGGAAGTTTCTGGGAGTAATGAAGTTAGATTAACTACGTTATTAAAGTATGGAATTTGGAAGTTTTCTGGGAGTAATGAAGTTAGATTATGTATTTTCAATTTTTTCATACACAAATTGTAAATCTTCATTGCTAATATAAGAGAGGACAATTCGTACTAATGTTAAATTTTACGTTTGTTATAATAAACTAGCAAAAGATGTCCTCAATATGTGGGAAAATAAAAAAAATAAAATGTTGATATTATTTTTTGTTATATATAAAATATTACATGTTAGGCAATAAAAATATCGTAAAATCAATTATTTAGTCTTTCCTTTTAAATAAATAACTAATTTGATAGTAACTTAATTTTTTTTTAAGAAAAGTCTAATCTTGATTAAGACCACTGATCAAATCAAATTACATAAGTTAGTGGTCCATAATTGATATAAAAATTATTTACACCCTTTTATCTGACAAGTTTACTCCTTTTATATGACAAGTTTACTTTTTTTATATAGATATTTTATAAGTAGTAATAGATAATAGATAATTAAAATAAAAAAATTAACATCTACAAGCAAATTATATTCTCTTGTTTTAAATGGCAGCCACCTGACATGTTTCGTACCGGCTGCGTTTGGATTGTTGGAAGAAAGAAGAAGAAGAAAGAAGAAGAAAAAAAAAATTATAAACAATCCAAACTCTTCACAAAGTTACACATTTCCCAATACTTCTTCCCACTTCTTCCCTCAGGGGCGGAGCCAGTGGGGGTGCGGGCAAGGGCTGTTGCACCCCCCGTGATTTGAGATTTTAGTGTATTAGTATTACTATTTTTTGTAATATTGTATAGAAATTAAGCAATTTGCCCCACCCCCCCCCCCCCCCAGTCATTAAAAATTGCATATTTGCCCCCCTAGATTATTATTTCTGGCTTCGCCCCTGTCTTCCCTTCTTCCCACACCTATCCAAACGCACCCTACGTTAGGTTGTTATTATCAAACTGGATGACCAAATAGCAAATTTTATCTGCATAACAAATATTTAAATTGGCATTGTTATCATTTGTTAGTACGCTTCACCTTGATGTTGCGTTAATTCTTCAAAAGATGGCCACAGAGAATCCTCGAGGGACTCAGCAGCCTTCCGACAAGGGTCTTGTGGCATGTGATTTGTGAGATTAGGTTATTTGCATTTTATATATGTGTTTTGATGGATAGGTTTTTACAGTGTAGCTGCATTTGTGGCAATATTTTGGTAGACAAAATGGACTAAGCGTGATGGTGTCTCATCTACAATCTCAATTTTAAGAATTCTTGTTACAAATCTTTGATTGTAGATATCCTCGCTATAATTCATGAACTTCGTAATTTTTCATGCATTCTTAATCAGATATGAAGCTAAAAATTAATTTAGTAAGACTGAAAAAAAATTTCAACAGGAAACGAAAGATTAATTAAAAATAATGAGAAATAAATAAAAATTTGGTAAATTAATTTTAGAGTGAAACGTAGTTATAATTTGAAACAAATTACTCAATAAAACATATTAGGGACAAATTATCGTTTTAGTTTAAATGGAAAAAAAAGCATTAACATTTTTTTTTGCATCATACGAAGCCTAGAATGTCCTCTTCTTCCAATTAGTTCCTACAATTAAATACAGCGGTTTTAAAAATATATATATACACAAGCTGACAAGCTGCTGGTTATTAATTTCGCAACTATTTTATGGGAAATTTGGCTCGAACGCAACAACAGAATCTTTAGACACCGACAAAAGACCACCTTCATCCTAGCATATTGGGTCATGTCATTTTTGTTTTTCTCAAGTTCTGTTAAGGCAGCTAGTTACTTTCTTTTTTGGCTTCTTTTGTTGTTTTTTTTTTCTCTTTTTCCTTGACTGTCACGGACTAACAGTCAAGTATCTCTAAAAAAAATTGCACAAAGTTGATATATTTTTTTGGTTCAAATGTTCAAGCCAATCATCTTAATAAGTTATCAATCGTAATTTCAAAGATAGGAATAGTTTAAATTAATTCTTTAATTTTGAAATTAAAAAAAAATAGTCAAAAAGTCCGCAATTCATAAAATAGTCCTTTACTTCACTTCTGGCGTACAAATAGAAATGTTTCAATCTTAAAAAAAGGATTGTATGAAGATATGCTGATTAGGAATTTTAGATGTGGAACCAACCAAATGATCACTTTCTGCGCTTGCCTGGCCTCTTAGTATGCTGCAGTTGGCTTCTTCCCTGTAAAGTATCAATCCGGATTCGCTGTTGCGCTACACCGCGTGTCGCGCACTACGAGCCGTCTGATCTTGATCGGACGGTTCACTTTTTACGGGCCTATCAATCTAGGTTACATGCACGGGGCTCCCTTGTCCATTGGATTTTAATCGAACGGCCAGCATACCGCGCGACACGCTGTGTCGCGCGGCAGCGAATCCCAATTTGTAAAGTATAAAGAGATGGCCTTCTCTTTTTTTTTTTTCCCTATGTAAGGAGAGAGCACGTGCTTCTCTCTTAAATACTGGTTCGGCTTCCTCACCAGTCACCAGTCACAAGTAAATTAATGATTTATTGGGACCTCACCTACAGATCTACAAGACTAAAACCAACCAATTGAAATTGAACGGTTCAGATAGATCCTAAATTAATACGCCAAATCGGGCAGGTATGAGGTGAAATTTCATCTAATCGTCCGATTAGAAAATGAACGTAACAAATTTGTGAGACAACTTCAAAACTTCCATAAAAACTAAAAATTGATAGTTTGAGTCTGATTTAATGTATCGCTTATCTTTGTGGAATTCTTTGTGGCATACTAATTAATACATTATTTGAATTTTTTATTGAGAAAATTACTATTACCAAGAGTACTGCATGCATATTAATTATCATACTTAAAAATATTATACTAGTCAATGGGCTAAGTTTTTATATGCATTATGAGTTCTTGCCACAAAGAACCGAGCAAATGAAAGAGTTGGTTGTTCCTTTTGTAAATTGTGTTCCTAATAGATTTTGACTTATCATAAGATAAGCTTAATCAAAATTGGTAGAGACGTCAATAAGAAAATCTACAAATGCTTGTTAGGTTAAAAGCGTTAAAAGATTTAGTAACCTAAGGGCTCCGTTTGGATGGCTTCTTCCCGGAATAAGGAATAAGGAATAACCACTTTTTGCCGATAAATTTATTTCTAACCATCCAAACTCTTCACAAAAATTACACACTTCCCAAAAATTTACCCCTTCCCAATAAATTTCTTCTCTTCTTTTTTCTTCCTACCTTATTCTCAACGCATCCAAACGGAGCAAGACGGTCATATGATTGGAACTAGGGCTGTCAACGGTACGCCATTTACCGTTATGCCGTTTCGTTTGACCAAAATGGAACGGTTTGTGGCATAAAAAATTATACCGTTTTTTAAGTGGCACGGTTGATGGCATAGTTGGTTATACCGTTTCGACCATTTTAACCTCATTTCAAACCGTTTTATATGTAATATACGGTTGATGACATAGAAATTTATTTCGTTTAATAAATGGAACGATAAGTGGCATGCCGGTATTGTACTGTTTAATAAGTGGCACGGTAACGGTTTGGTGTCATTCCGTGCCACTTACCACGTTTTGACAGCCCTAATTGGAACCTCAAACTGCTTTAAGGCCAGCAAATAATATAAGTTGCCATTGGTATTATATTTTATAAATTATAATTTATGCCATCAGTACATATTTGCCGATATATATTTTTTTCTCGTGAATACTCTTTTATATAGTGTATGTCCTTCGATCTAATATTTTTTTATTTACCATGTGATATTATTTAAAATACAATTTTTTATTTATTTATATTTTTTTTGCTTTGAGATATTGATAATATACGGAAAGCGCTTTAGAAACCTTTCTGAATTACAAATGTCAGCTCTTGAAAGAGAAATAAAGTTGACTTAACAAAAGTAGTATCGAGAAATGAACAAAAAAAAAGGTCCGACGAGCATTCTTGTATATATATTTTTTTTATTCGACTTATAGAATGTAAACGCGTCATGCAAAGATCATTCAAAAGTATTGAAAGTATGATTTTATGTGCGTAAGATAATTAGGTTTGATCAATTTTATGAAGAAGTTTTTACGTAGTATATAGACTTTATTGATCTTGAGAGTCAAGCTGATGACCAGACGAAATAGTAAACGACATCTTAAATTGGATTATGTAAATACATCAGCAGTTGATAGCTATTACAATAAGCAGTCTTCTAGATGAGGTTTTAACTTATTTTAGTGCTGGTTCAATAATGGTTTATTGTTGGACTGTCCGTAATTTATATAGAAGAAAGTGGGATTTAAATAATTAATGGCACAATAAAAACGACAAACTTAGTTATCTAAGTATAAATAATATATGACGGCACAATCCCTTCAAAGAGCAATATTCGGCCTCGTTCACTTAACATACAAACGACAAATGTCTATCTAAGGGTGCGTTTGGATAGGTGTGGGAAGAAGGGAAGAAGGGAAGAAGTGGGAAGAAGTATTGGGAAGTGTGTAACTTTGTGAAGAGTTTGAATTGTTTATAATATTTTTTCTTCTTCTTCCTTCTTCTTCTTCTTTCTTCCATCGATCCAAACGCACCCTAAAGTATTGTGTTTATTTTCTGCATATGGACAAAATTCGTCCGATTTTTTTTTTGGTGATTCTTTCGTAATCTCTGTCCTTTCTCTTTTTTTTTTTCCAATGAAATTTGCATTCTTCTTTTACCGTCCACTTATTTTGTTCAAATCAAATACGAAAATCACACCTCATCCCTATCAAGAATAACAATTATAAATTTGAAAGATCGTAAAAACTGTTTTTATTTAAATAAAAGGTTAGTGATGCTCGTTACCACTTATCAGAAAGGGAATCTTTAAAATCAATATCATCTCAACAATTTTCTTCTCAGAAATTTAATATATATTCTTATTAGGATTTTATGTTTTAATTAATTAAATTAAATTTAAATTCTCTTATAGTAATGACTTTGGAAATGTTTATTCTTGTTGTAAATACAAAGCAAATACCCAGAATAAAACTTAATTTGAAGAGGTAGCTTGAGAATCATCCTAATAAATAGAAATAAAAAATATTATAATCAACTTAATTTAAAGAGGTAGCTTGAGAATTCTCTAATTTATAATATTTCACATATCTATGTAAATTATACACAAAATTCAAATAAAAATACTTATTTGTCAGAATGGTAAAATAAAACATTTCCACTGTTTTTTAACTTCCGAATTTTCATAAAAAACTAAAGATAGAATAGAATGAAAGATTCAATTTTGTCAAACTCTCACTGTTATTTCATTTTCATAATTAAAACACGCGGATAGATATTTCCAATTACCGGTTTACATTGCCGTACAATTACTTCTTTCAAAAAAAAAAAAAAAGATACGACTGTATGGTACATCAATTTTGTCAGAGATTAATAGCAATTGTGACAAGGGTGTCAAACGTTAATAACGGAAGCGGAACAGGGATGTTCCGTTTCTGTTCCGTTCCAGCACACGAAATTGAAATTCAATCCGTTTCCGTTAACTAAAAACTGTTTCGTTAGCCGTTCCGTTTCTCATTTTCCACTGATTTCAGCCATTTTTCCATTGATTTCAGTCATTTTTCGGTAGAACGGAACACTAACGTTCAATACAACCTGTTCCGTTTCCATTTCATCTCTGAAAACGTAATCAATTTTCCTTCCGTTTCCGAACGAAACAGAACGGAACGGAAACGTTCGAAACGGTACCAAGTTGACACCCCTATTTGTGAGTTGTGACCACAAATTGACAGAAACATGTGCTATTTTCAACCACAATTATTTTTTTTTTACGCGGCCGCATTTCCTCTCCTTTGACCCTCAGCATCAAAGCATTTGAAAGTTGTGAAAAAGAAATAGTCGAGGCATTTGAAAGTAAAAAGTTAAAACTGATGGCTTCAAAGTGGGTCCCTGGGTACTTTTCTCCAAATATTTTTACACGTGTTGGTTCCTTTACTAGGATGTTTCGTCTCTACTGGGCAGCGTTGGGACGGAACATTCGCTCTCAAAAGTTTCATTCTCAATGTTCCCGGATTTGAATCTTTGTCCATAGTAACGGCTAATAAAATGTTTGAATAATAATATTCGTATAATTTTTAAACTTTCAAATTATTTAGAAATGTTTTAGTTATTTAAATACTTGCTATTTATTCTGTAATATCAAAGAGAATCGCGAAATTAATCTTTAATTTATTTATATAAATTTTAATTTGATATACTTTTTATATTGTAATATAATAGATTATCTTTCGAGTATAATTGTTTTTTTAATCAAATAATAAGTTTAAAATCTTGTTGAGCTATTTTATAATTTTAATCTTCACTATGGTACTTTTGACCCAAAAAAAAAAAACAAAAAAAAAAAAGACACAGTGGTTCCAAAATGTTTTCAAAAGCTGTCTTGTTCTTAGACCTTGATTAGGTGTGGACATATCGTCCTATGTTGTTCCTGCCATTTTCAGTCACTCACATATAGTGTTGCATTTGTCGTTTCTTTTTTAATTTTTTGCCCCCTTTTCTTTCTTTTGTCTTTCTGTTGAATAACATCTCCGCAGAGTGTGTTATATATACTTAAGCAATTAAGCAGACATGCAAAAATATAATTATCAGATTTTCTTCTTTATCGGATGCTGTCCAAGCAAGCCTCCAACTCTCAATCATAAGCTTCCATGTTTGGAGTACATATTTTCTGAGTCTTTTTTTTTTTGTATGTATAAATGGTTAGTTCATATAGGCTCCGTTTGGATGCGTTGAGAATAAGGTAGGAAGAAGGAAGAAGGGAAGAAATTTATTAGGAAGGGGTAAATTTATTGGGAAGTGTGTAACTTTTGTGAAGAGTTTGGATGGTTAGAAATAAATTTATTTGTAAAAAGTGGTTATTCCTTATTCCTTATTCCGGAAAGAAGCCATCCAAACGGAGCCATAGTTGTACCGTTTGTTTAACTTAAATTACAGACATATTTATAAAAGACAGGGCTCTGAATTATATTAGAGGATATGAATAACAAATATCGTCGAGTCCAAAATATGCTTGATTTTTGACAGTTGACAAGTGAATCATTAATTGTGTCATCATCTTATATCAGCGATATAATATATAACTATATAATTTACGCGATGGAGGATGCGAAACATAGGATTCACATGATGGAATTTAGAATCCAACTCTTATGTTTTAAGCTTATTGCATGATTCTAGACAGCAATACAATTTGATGTAAATTTAAATTTGGATGTTTCATATCAAAATATGATGTAAACTTCTACAATTAAGTATTGTGAACCTCATTGGATTGATTCGCCTTAATTTGGATGCCTCTTTTTTAAGTTATAAAAAGAGAAAAAATCATTCTAATTAAAATTTGAGAAAAATATATTTGACAGCGACAAAAACCACATGGGGTGAGACACGCAGTACATTATTTTACGGGATGTCCTTAAAATTTTCCCTTTTTATTAATGTCATCTTATTTTAATATATGCAAGTTTCTGTTCCTCGTGCGCTTAGTCACTTGCAGTGTAAGTCAAGTTACATACATGCAGGTAGAGCGGATTATTCGTGCTCCGTGCTTCTTTTCGCCTTTTAATTTTTGTTTGCGTTTGTTGCATTCAATTGTTTGACAAACAAAATCATTTTAATTGACCTTAACGAATTTAGCACCGACAAATGAGCTTATAAAGGCATAGGTTTATTTTTTTTTTTAAGAAAAATAGGAGTCAAGCTCCTATCTTATATGAGAAATGTTAGAGTCCAATATATTCGACGGATAAGGTCCGTCCAATACGATCGTTTTCACATTTTTTAAATTACAAAAATCATTATTCATATTGAAAAATTATAAGAAACCAATTTTTATATTTTTTTCATTTTTTTTATTTTAGAAAATCGTTATTATTGAACGATCCAGAACTTTTATATCATGAATTTTCTAAAATACCAAAAAACAAGTAAGAAAAATAAAAAAAGTATAAAAATTGGTTTTTTATGAGTTTCAATATGAAGAACATATTAAACGGTTCGGATCGGTCATTTACAATTTAAAAATATGATAACGATCGTATTAGACGAACCCAACCATCCAATATATTGGATACTAGTATTTTACATCTTATATTAATAAAAGGTTTAACATTAGGAAGTTAATCAGCCAGTAGCTGATTTGAAAAAATGAGAAAAGCAAAAGCAAAAGGTCCCTAATTGAAAACAAAGAACACCAAAAGATAAATAAAAGATGAAAGTAAAATCAAAATAAGAGCCAGAACTAAACAAGCTATCTCTTGAATGCTCTCCATTCCAGCAGAATATCGGCTTCGTTTTGGATGGGTGCAGGAATAAGGGAATAGGTTCTTCCTACTTCCAAATTTATTATAAACAATTCAAACTCTTCGCAAAGTTACACACTTTCTAATACTTCTTTCTTATTTCTCTTATTTCCACACTATCCAAACGGAGCCGGTTAATATTGAATGGTATTGATACTAAATTCGATACTGTTTAAACGATTATATCCCCCAACCTAGACACCATTTAAAAATAAAATGATCTAACCACTTAATTTGATTGGTATGAGCCGGTTTTGATGGATCCTGTCTTTGAACAATTAAATTGGATAGAACGTGTCCTACAATAGACATATGACCTAATTTATTATTAAAAAAACTAAACGACAAAGCTATATTGGTTAAGTAGTAATAGATTGTGACAATTATGTTTTTCAAATTCGAAGACCAAAGTTGACGTGATTCGTAATCTAGATATTAATAGTTAATTTCAAAATAAAATGCAATTTGAGTGGACTTAAATTGAACAATAATCCAGGCTCACAAATGACCAAATAAGATGAGAGTAGCAGATTGATCTGAGGTGAACATTCAATTAAACAACCTTAAACCCTAGGGCCATGTTTGGTAGAGGAGTAAAATGTAGAGTAGCTTAAGGAGGAGTAAATAGTTAATCCACTTTACTCCTCGAACTTTATATCATGTTTGGTATAAAAATATAGAGTAAATATGGAGTAAGAATAAATAAATAATAATAACCGGCAAACCATCTCTTGATTCATGTGGAGTAACTTTACTCTACCTAAAATGGTAGAGTAATTTACTCCTCCCTACTTCACACTACTCTATCAAATTTAAATCATGTTTGGAGGAGTAAAAATAGATTAAATGAGTTACTTCACATTTAATTCTCTACCAAACATGACCTAGTAGAGTACCCCACATGAATACCATGTAAAACAAACCCCCTATAATTACCAATTATTTTAAATTTTTGTCATGCGTCATCAAATTCACAATTGGAAACAACATTATTCCTGTCATGCAAACATTATTATTGTTGTTGTTTTGAAAGGTAGAATCCAATTATTTTTTTGCAAAGCTTTGAAAACCAAGCCGACCATCGATTTGAAGTTCAACACGGTAGATCTACGACATACACAGACCGAATTAAAAATGTTTTGGATATATTTATTGAATATATTATTTTCTAATTAATCTGGTGATAAAGGTCTTGCGATCCATATCGAAGAAACTAGATAAAACCCCACAAACCACTAATCTTTGAAATTTTATTAAAAATTAAACTGGCTTAAATCAATTTTCCGGTTGGATCAACCGGTCGAATCTCGTTAGTAAAACATTGGTTTTCTGTACCATATACAATTAATTCTTTTAACCAAAACAACGCATTAGTATGTTTCCATGAAGACCCAAAAAAACAAAAAGATTTTTGGTTTAAGGCGGAATGCAACAGTGCTATGATTAACAGCTCCATCGTAAATATATTTGTTATTTATACCTAAATAGAAGAGGCTATTATCATATCAATGTTAATATAGGGTGCGTTTGGATGAGAGAAGAAGAAGAGGAAGAAGGAAGATGGGAAGAAAAAAAATTATAAACAATCCAAACTCTTCATAAAGTTACACACTTCCCAATACTTCTTCCCTTCTTCCCTTCTTCCCACACCTATCCAAACGCACCCTATAGAAAAATTAATGCCACAGAAATGTACGAATGATAAAAGCAAGGGTTAGGTGCATGGTCGCTATCGTTTCTTGAAATTACTCATTGAAAGTGACTGAGTGTAATAAATCAAGGACTTTGGGGCTATACATGAAGCATGCAAATAATTTTTAAATATGGAGTTTGTTGTCAAATTTATCCCATTAACTTGGCATGACGCAGGAGTCATAGTTGTGTATCATTTCATCCATTGATCTACCTTTTTTTTTTGTCAACATTCACATAAATTAATACAAGACAATGGTAATGCTATTTCTGGGAGTATTTGCAGATTAAAGAGGTGAAATATATAGTGAATATAGCTATCAGACGAATCAGGAAAATAGTATTATTCGGCAGCCATCCAAACATATTATTATAAAAAAAATCATGTAGCCAATGATAGGCCTTGATCAAAATGTTTTTTACGCCAGATTCTATTTCATTTCAATTGATTTCTCAGATTTCGTTGAAACTAATAACATAAAAATTCCAACCAAATGAACACCAAATCCGTTCAAATTTTGATCTGAAAATTTCTAATGAAATTAAATCCATGTTGAAATAAAGGAATTTTGATCAGGGCATAATGCAACAAATTTATTTGTTTACCTAAACCCGGCCTCTTCTTTCTTTCTTGACTGTTGAAAACCAGAGTAACAATATCCGGGTCAAAAACAATTACTCGAACAAGTTGTCATTTTAAAGTATAACTAATTTAAAAATCTGGACCTTAATATATTTTATTAATTATGTAACGACTGAACACGGAACATCTTTTTTTAATGTAAAAGGTGCCCGTTTTCTCTAGTTTGAAATATTCGCCAAGGAATTACTGGTTTTTAGTCCAAAATAGGTAAGGCCAGACTATAGGCCGGTCGCTAGAGTTTACTCGGATAAAGCCCATTTGAAGCGCAATAAATTGCCAATGTGAAAAAAATGAATAGATACGATAGGATACCAGGAACACAATTAAAGCGCATTCAATTAATCAACTACTCTATTATTATTATTATTATTATTTTCGTTTTTATCATTTGTATGTATGCCCAAATGGGAAATGCAAAATGTTTCGCTGTTCCTTCCTACCAAGGACTATTTCTATTTCTTAGTACTTGCATGAATCATAAACCATTGACTTCAAGTAGTTATAAAACTGGATGATTTAGATTGTTGCCTTGTGGATTGCATCAAGGGTTTCCAACATCACTCCTGTAGTTCCTGTTCTGGCGTTTAGACGTTTAGTCATGTCACATCTTCTGTAAATATTTTCAAAAAGACAATACGCTGGGTTAAGAATTTTTAAGATTTTGTTGCAAGGATACGGTAACACCAACTAGATGACATAGCTCTTACTTTTCCATGTATTCATTGTTTTTATCTGAATATTTATTTTATTATTTTACTAGCTGAGAAGTTAGAAGGCGACAATACCAGACTCCCGAGCAAATTTCTTTTAATTTTTTTTAACAGAATATAAGAAATGAATAAAAGAATATGATTGAACAAACCTTGTATCGTAGTCCAAATAAACCTTCTCCAAGTTTGTTTGATCTACCAAAATTGTGGGTATCTGCAGCACTGCAATCATAGGTAAATAATGGCAGTCCAAATATGTTGAAATATATAAGGTCTACATTTGATGTACAAAATTCACTCATTTCCAACTCGGTCCGAGTTAGGGAGAACTCGGTCCGAGCAGAAAAAATCCGACAGCCAAAACAGCCATCTCGGTCCGAGTTCTCCACAACTCGGTCCGAGTTCTAGCCATCTCGGTCCGAGTTCTCCACAACTCGGTCCGAGTTTGTTACCGACCTAGCATATTTGGCAAGTATTTTTTGGTATTTGTTGCCAAATCCTTTAAGGTATGAAGGCTGCATATAGGATGGTATGTTTCCATATGAAAATGATCTGATTTATGTCAGAAGAGAAGGAAATTTGAAGATTAAGGACAAAGAATAATTCCTTTATTGTTATTACCAAATTGGCTAGTTGCCTTATGTATTTTTGTCTATTTATCTTCCCCTTCTCCCTAAAAAAAAAACATTGTATCTCAGAAAATTAAACAGAAAATAAAAGAAAGAGGGTGTGTGAGTTGTGGAGGACGTAGGCACTAAATTGGTGCTGAACCTCGTTAAATTCTCGTGTTCACTTGTATTTTATTTGTACTGAGATCCTCGTGTTGACTAGCCCTAAGGGGCACGGTTCTTGTGCAAGTTGCACTTGGATCATGCCTCCTCGAACCTGAAAATTTAATTTCCGCTGCGTAGACGCTCGAATTTTTTAACATGGTATCAGAGCGTGGTTCAGAGATGGGAGGACAAAACGAAGGCGATGGAAGGCGAAGAACGACTCAAGTGCAAGGCGGGTGTTTCTTCAACCAAAAGGTGCATGGATTTAGACAACCGTTTGAGTGGCTTTCTACATCGGCTTTGGAGCACGAGTAAGGGCATCGACTACATCAAGTTGGTGCTACAATATTGCATGAACCTATCACGAAGGTGTCGTGGGCACGTGCATGGTGCAATGGTAATTGATCGAAATTTTGGTAAATAAATTTCTCCTTTGCTTGTTAGTTTGAAAACAGTGAGGAAAAAAATTATGCTAAAAAAAATACCGTAAAGAAAAAAGGGGAAGGAAAAAAAAAAACGAAAGAAAAAAATTACGGTGAAAAAAAAAGGAAAAAAAGGAAGGAAGAAAAAAAAACGAAAGGAAAAAAATTACGGTGAAAAAAGGGAAAGAAAAAAGGAAGGAAAGAAAACGTGACAAATCACGTAAAGAAAAAAAAGTTTTCTTTTTCCTCATGATTTGATATCCGATTTTCTTCTAGCTTCAATTTTTGGTAAACAATTTTTTTCAACCTTGTTTGTTTGAAAACCGTAAAAAAAAAGAGAAAGAAAAAATTATGGGAAAAAGGATTACCGTAAAAAAAAAATTACGGTAAAAGAAAGGGAAAAAAAAGGGAAAAAAAGAAAGAAAAAATCAACGTGCAACAGAAAAAATTTGATTTGTGGCATTTTTATTTTTTGGACAAAAATCCGAGGGCGTTTGTTTTTGGAAATTTGTCATCATGGAACAAGTTTATTTCCATTTTTTTAATGATGATGTGTATTACCTATAAAAATAAATGTGTTTGAAAATCAAGTTTTATGTTATCTTGTGAATTCGGGTCCAATAAAAAGGTCCAAGTCGTATCTAAGGAAATGGTCCAAGGCGGCTCATGAAAGGGATCTAATTCGGGTCCAACAATGTGGTCCTAATCGGGTCAAGACAAGTGTGTTTTTCATGTGTAATCAAATATCTCTCTCAGGGGGAGAACAAAATTGAGAGAGATCTTTGATATCAATCAAGACATGATCCCTGGCGGGTCAAAGGTCGAAGTTAGATCAAGAAGAAAGGCTCTTCAAGTTGGAGAATTGAATGTCTTCAAGTCGAGGGCATGTAAAGTCAAGAGTTAATCAAGTATGCGAGCCACCAAATATCCCTCTCAGGGGGAGAGTTGAAGTGAGAGAAATATTTGGTGTCCAAGTTGGATATCAAGAGAATAAGCATGAGAGAGATAAGAGGCTCTAGTCATGTCATATGGTCTAGGTTGGATCAAGTGGTCAAGGCGAGTCAAGACGTAGACCTTAATCCAAGTATGGTCGAGTCAAGTAAAAGTGGTATCATGCAATGAATTCTACAAGATGACCAAGAAGGAAAAAGATCAAGTCATGTGCAAGTCAAGCAAAGGATGCTTAAGTCTAACATGTGACAGGTCAAATGATTCGAAGTCATTAGAAGAAATTGGAGAAGTGATGCCAGAAGATAAGATTAAGAGTAATCTACTTGGTATAAGGTTAGTAAATGAAACAATCTCTCATGTGTGATGTTTGTGAATTGTGAAGGTGGTTTGAGTTAAAAGGGTTACTTTGTTATGATGCACGGGGCGTGCCATGAGGGCACGGACCGGGCAAGATGATTTGATGCAAGGCGCTAGAGTCTAGCACAAGATGTGTGACTTGTGCCAATTGAAGAAATTGATCCATGTGGCGGTGTGTGCCGTCGTTGTGTGTGCAACTCATGGAAGGTTTGAAACAAAGAAATTGGTGGCATGTGTGTGCCAATGAAGACAAAAGGTGTATGCCTTAGAAGACGGGGTGTACTGGTATGCAGCACTCCATGCAAGCGAGACATGACAAATCAGTACATGTCCACTTGAGGGGGAGTGTGAGAAAGTGCTGCAAAAAGTCAAGTTCTAGATCGAATGCATGACACTCAAAAAGAGCAAGGTTGATCAAGATCAAAAGAAGAATCGATCACGGATGTCAAACCCAACGAGTAATTTGGCAAGTTGACATTTTCAATTGTGTACATGTCAACTTGAGGGGGAGTGTTGAAATATATAAGGTCTACATTTGATGTACAAAATTCACTCATTTCCAACTCGGTCCGAGTTAGGGAGAACTCGGTCCGAGCAGAAAAAATCCGACAGCCAAAACAGCCATCTCGGTCCGAGTTCTCCACAACTCGGTCCGAGTTTGTTACCGACCTAGCATATTTGGCAAGTATTTTTTGGTATTTGTTGCCAAATCCTTTAAGGTATGAAGGCTGCATATAGGATGGTATGTTTCCATATGAAAAGGATCTGATTTATGTCAGAAGAGAAGGAAATTTGAAGATTAAGGACAAAGAATAATTCCTTTATTGTTATTACCAAATTGGCTAGTTGCCTTATGTATTTTTGTCTATTTATCTTCCCCTTCTCCCTAAAAAAAAAACATTGTATCTCAGAAAATTAAATAGAAAATAAAAGAAAGAGGGTGTGTGAGTTGTGGAGGACGTAGGCACTAAATTGGTGCTGAACCTCGTTAAATTCTCGTGTTCAAAAATTCGAGCGTCTACGCAGCGGAAATTAAATTTTCAGGTTCGAGGAGGCACGATCCAAGTGCAACTTGCACAAGAACCGTGCCCCTTAGGGCTAGTCAACACGAGGATCTCAGTACAAATAAAATACAAGTGAACACGAGAATTTAACGAGGTTCAGCACCAATTTAGTGCCTACGTCCTCCACAACTCACACACCCTCTTTCTTTTATTTTCTGTTTAATTTTCTGAGATACAATGTTTTTTTTTTTTAGAGAGAAGGGGAAGATAAATAGACAAAAATACATAATGCAACTAGCAAATTTGGTAATAACAATAAAGGAATTATTCTTTGTCCTTAATCTTCAAATTTCCTTCTCTTCTGACATAAATCAGATCCTTTTCATATGGAAACATACCATCCTATATGCAGCCTTCATACCTTAAAGGATTTGGCAACAAATACCAAAAAATACTTGCCAAATATGCTAGGTCGGTAACAAACTCGGACCGAGTTGTGGAGAACTCGGACCGAGATGGCTGTTTTGGCTGTCGGATTTTTTCTGCTCGGACCGAGTTCTTCCTAACTCGGACCGAGTTGGAAATGAGTGAATTTTGTACATCAAATATAGACCTTATATATTTCAACACTCCCCCTCAAGTTGACATGTACACAATTGAAAATGTCAACTTGCCAAATTACTCGTTGGGTTTGACATCCGTGATCGATTCTTCTTTTGATCTTGATCAACCTTGCTCTTTTTGAGTGTCATGCATTCGATCTAGAACTTGACTTTTTGCAGCACTTTCTCACAAAATAAAGTCTTTTCTCTGTTTTCCTCCCTCCATTAATTGGATCCCTATGCCAAATCATATTATTGGTACTATCTGGAGCTAAGGTTCAAAAATCATCATATTGCAAAGTTCATTTCGCATTTTTACGTGACTACTTTAAACATGTAATTGAATTAATTAACAACGGTATATTGGTTTAGAAAACGATGGTTTTAATTAATCCAAAGTTTTTTCTTGCGTGATTAAATTATGGTTATCAGTTTTATCATAAAAAATATGTAAGCATGTGCCATTATGCTTTCCGATGCTCTTTACTGCAGCAATTTCAACATTTGGTAGTCTAATTTTTTATAACGTTGCTGCAAAAGCCCACCATATCATTATGTTTTCCATTGCATGTATCATTACCAAAACTTATAATGTACAAAAGGAAATCTGGGTGTTGTTATAACAAATACAACAAAAATGGTAGGTATATCTACATCACTGTTGGCTGCAGAGACAATGTAGTAGTTTTCCTAGATATGGATCGTCTGCTAGATCACCAAAAATGTTATTCTGAATTTTTTGATAAATAAGCAGATAAACACAGCAATTTAGGTAAGCGGACATCTTATTGTAAAGATTTTCTTTTTAATAGTAATTAGTAAGCATCATGCGATTAAATGTACTTTATTTCTGGCAATGGTCATCTAATTGAGCTACTATGAATGCTCGAACTAGTTAAAAATGGCTTACAAGTATTAATCTTCAATAGAGAACAAACAAAAAAAACCAAGTTTTGTAAATACCAAAACAATGACAAACAATAAAAGTCTAGGTTTGTTACATTTCTTTACGCTCCGCCAATTGAATTGTACACCCTTCTCTGTACAAATATGGATTTCCCTTTGTAACTTGGTATACTTGCAAGTTGCATTTTCTAGAAGTTACAGATACAGGAGATGCTATGTTAGCCAAAAAATTATTCCAATTTTACCATTATATCCCTGGTTACCTTCCTTGAAGCCTTGTGACAGTGACATCACATACTGAATGTAGCTCATCTCTGCCCTTCATGGCACTCTCCTGAGAAGAATAACCTTGGAGTGTAAACGTAGGACATCTTGGTACTGGCAACCTAGGGTTATCACTTGTTATCATTTTTATCACCAATGGGATCTCAGGCCGATCATATGCAAGATCCTGCACGCACAACAGCGCCACTTGGACGCATCGGAGTACTTCAGGAATCGAACATGTTTCTATTATTGTTGGATCAATTAGTTCAGAAGCTCTGTCTTCGCACCACAATTTATAAGCCTGAATTTAAGAAAATGATTTAGAAATATGTTTGGCTTTGGAACAGAAACTAAAATTATTAACTCAGAAGTGGTGATAATCTAGGCAGTTCCAAACTGTTTCATATATTCTCATCACAATTTGAAGTGCTACCATACTTCCGACTAGTCTAAAATATTCTTCTATACAAAATGAAAATAAAAATTGAAAAGAAGCTTACATATCCAACAATGTTTAAAAAATCATCCTTATTATGGAAGCTGCTATTCCTCTCGCCAGTTATTATCTCCAAAAGAAGAATTCCAAAGCTATAGACATCTGATTTCACTGAGAAGATACCTTCCATAGCATACTCAGGCGACATGTACCCCCTGCCCATGCAGAAGAAACACTTATTAAATTTGGAGGTTTGAATGAGTTGGATAAAAACTTCCACATGTAATAAATTAAGTAAAAAGATCAATTTCTGCTAGCCTGACTCCCTTGTACCAAAGGGGTATAGTATATAGAGATGCCACAAAAGCCTCAAAACATCTTCAACCTAAATTTTTCTCTATGAATACTTATACAGGACATCATCAAAATTGTCAATGCAATTTAATTACAAATGCTGAATCTGTATAGTCGTATAAGATTTCACTTACAGTGTGCCAACAACGCGATTAGTGTTCTCTTGATTTTGGTCTCCACCAAAAATGCGTGCCATGCCAAAGTCAGATATTTTTGGTTCCATATCCTTATCTAACAAAATGTTGCTGGCCTTCAAATCACGGTGCACCACACGAAGCCTTGAATCACGGTGAAGGTATAGGATACCTCTAGCAATCCCTTCTATTATATTAAATCTTGTTTTCCAATTTAATAAGCCCCTCTTCGAAGGATCTACAAAAAGAAAGAACAAATTATTTTATCATTTAAGTGTGAGATTCTTTATGTTATAAAGGAGAATCCCTTGAATTTTGATTTTTACCAGTTTGGTACAACACACAAGAATATCATAAATCATTAGACATTCTTCACATACTTTGCAGTAAGTTTCTATTGTAAGTAACCTCAAAAACTCATTTCCTGAAATAAACATGAATTTGCAATACAAAACAATTTTTGTTGTGATCAGTGGAGTGATTTGCAAAGACAATGACTTTTGCAATTGACATTTACTTGAAACGAGCTAATTTTTCCCAGAATTTTTTTTTTTGTTTCTATATACTCACTGTTTCTTGCATGATTTTAACTATTTGTTTTAAATATTACAAGTAGGCACTAGGCAGTAACAATAATTGATTGTAGTATTCCTAAATAATAAAAAGAAACACAATAGATGGCTTACCAAAGAGAAATGCATCCAAGCTCTTGTTAGGTAAGTATTCATAGACCAATAGTTTTTCCCGTCCTTGTATGCAACAACCTAAAAGTCTGACAAGGTTGCGGTGCTGTAGCTTTGCAATAAGTATGACTTCAGTTTTGAACTCTTCTATTCCTTGTCCTGATGTGTTTGATAACCTTTTAACGGCTATTTCTTCTCCGCTAGGTGAGTTCCCCTGTGCTCAGCAAAAGATAATCCCAAAAAAGTTATGTACATCTCAAGCAAGATCGAAATTAATACAGTGCTAAATAACAAACAAACAAACAACAACTAAGCCTTTTGTCCCAAACAAGCTGGGGTAGGCTAGAAAAGAAACCCAACAAACATCCAAGAACAAAATAATACATAAAAATGGATACTAATAATAGTAATAGCAATAATACTTATAATAGTTATAGGGATGATACATTTTTTTAGAAAATTTTAACAAGCAATTCCAAATCAAACGACTTAATAACCAATCAACTGCTGAAAAACTAAAATGAAAAATATCCACTTGCAAAGCTTGGCTACATGTGATTAATAATTTTATTTTTGTGTTGGCTTTGGATCATACTGAGCACTACCATTGTTTTGAGTGAGTTCACCAGAAAATTAATAAATACATGAGAAACTTACCTTGTAGACAAGCCCAAATCCACCTGCTCCCAGCTTATTTGAGCTGCCAAAATTATTTGTAGCTATAGCCAAGCAATCGAAAGTGAAGAGTGGCACTTCAAATTTCTGTCCCTTTGATGCATATGCAAAATGGCTTGGGCTTGAGAAATCTTGTCTACTCCTCAGAAAATCTAAACTTGATTGCTGTGATTTTGGGCCAAAATTTAAGTTATCTGTGTAAGATTGAACAATATTTATGTTAAATTCAAAGATTCTATATATGGAAAATTTCAACAAGTATTCACTATGGATATCTTTATCTATGTTTGGCATATGCATGCTTCCTTTGGAGATGACTCCATACTTTAATTTGGTGAAGGATCCTTAGGACACCCTTGGGGAAATGAACCCGCCACTTCAATCCTCAATGTGGACTCAACCTGCCCCTGATTGGATTTTCCTCCCTGGTGTCAATTAGGCTTTCTTTTTTCCTAAGGACAAATATATAGTGTTTTTGACTTGTGACCATGAACTCAGTAAGCTCATCAGTGCACTATTTTATTCAGTTCCCTAAAATAAAAATGAAGGTCCTACAACACCCATTAGCAATGAAAAGATAGATAGACAGATAGATATGAATTACCTTTGACCTTTGAATGGTGGATGAACTTCCACCATAAGAAGGTACAAGCAACCAAAATGAATACCAAGGCTGCTGACATAGTCCCAGCAATTATACCAGGATGGTGGTTTGAATCTGATTAAAATACAATCAAATCACTAATAGCTTGATGAAAAGAAGTCAGTTCTAGTATCTATGGTCAAAACATTACAAGACTCACCTGGTAGAGAGGCAGGCACCTTGACAAAGAGATCGAAACCATCTGCATCTAAATGGTGCAGATCTATGAGATCTCCACTCCACAGCATGCAACCAATTGTTTGTATAAATGCATAAGCATTACATGAGCAATTATTTGAACAATAGCTCCTACATGTGTCAGAAGTTCCAATATCCTGGACTCGCACCGCATGGTCTGGCAGATTTGTCCCTACAACAAGACCAAAAGGAAGTCAATAGACAGATGCAGGCATCATAATCTGCTTAGAACTATAATAATTATTCCTATTTTTGTGTTTTGTTTTAGTTTGACAGCCGCTGTCAAATTTTCGAAAAAAAAATTCCTATTTTTGCCTTTTATTTCACATCTTTAATGTGCATACCAATTTGATTTTGTTCTATATGTAAAAGATTAATGAATTGTTACTGATCTGGCAGAAACTGGAACAAAGAAAAAATTACAGTAGCTATTGTAATCTGCTGAACTGGACAAATTCTGTTAGATTTAATACAGGGGTATGCAGGCTTGTATGTTTTATCTTGTATTCTTGTTGTAACTTTTTATCCTAGCATGGAAGAATTATTGTCTTCAACCTTTTTTTGTACTGGTAGAGCATGACCTGGAGGAAGAATTTTTTCTTCCACCAAAAGGATCAATGCAGCAGTAAGTTAAACTTAAGTTGTTACATTTATCTAACGCCTTTTAATTTGGGATCACAAATGTAGATTTCTGAATAACATTTTGGATTTACACCATTGCAGCAGGTCTAGTTACTCTACTATCAAGTATCTCTCTTTAAAGGTGTTGCGAAATTTATTCATGTCAAGAGAAATTTATTGATTGTACCTGTAATTATTTTGTAACTATCCCAACTTTTATTCTGTTGGCATTCTAAGGCTGGCCACCTCATACATCCACCGGACCAAATCTTAGCTTTCCATTCTTTGTCAGACTTGGGTTCAAACCCATCCAAACAACTACATGATCCTGAATTATCACTATTTATGTACAACCCGTTGGGTCCACATGCACCATATAACTCATACCGCTTAACTTGCACTTTCCAAAGTCCGTCCATCACCTTATCTTGGTCATTATACGAGTATATTGATTCAACACCATCCCATTGCAGCACAAGCCATGACAAAAAATTATTAGCTGGATTATATGTGTAGTATATTTCAGTGCCCTCTGTTCCCAAATTGAAGCCCTGTGAGTACAGAGGCCACTGTGGTATACCAATGAAGTTGGATGCACCATTCCATTCACCGGAGCGCCAATACGGGATTGTACCATTCTTCCAGATAAACAGTTGGGTGGACCCATTTGGATCCAAACCCATTATAAAGTTTCCTGTATCATGCATGAAAAAGAATTACTATTTTCTATCTAATGGGGAGCAACAAGTTCACGCATATAAGCAAGCAATAGAAATTTATCACCAGTGTTGTCCTTGAGATAAATAATATCTATGCTCTATAAAAAATAAAGGATAACTTCTGAGTAGTGAAGAAGTTCTGAGTTCTTAGTTCTTACCCATTCTTCCAGATAAATAGAAGTTCTATGTTCTTACACATCTCTCAGTAATTTACTAATTTCCATGTATATCATTAAATAGCATAAAGTTTTATTTTTTTTTGAAACAAGTGAGCTAATATAGCATAAAGTTAATAACACCCCAAACATTTCAAGCTCATATCTTTGTATAATTGGTGTCTTTTAAGTGTCATGAGACATAATAGTTGGATTACCTGGGGCAGGATCATTGAAACTACGCCAGGATGTAAGAAGTTGGCGTTCTCCAGTTTTGGTATTGATTCCCAAATGCATTCCTGGGATGAACGTATCAGTCATGTGATCAAAGCTTTGCCAGAGAGCTTTTCTGTCACCACTTCCATCTGAGTTTGCGGCACTGAGGATGAGGTTTCCTTCATCCAATAATGTTAAAGTCGTAGACTTTAGTGATGATGTGTTGGTTGTCCATATTGTAACTGTCATAAACCAAAATACAATTGTTTATTATGGTCAATTCAAAATAATGTAATTTTCAATTTGGAATTTGGACCTGCAAAACAAATAAGATTATCTATTTATTTGGGTTGGGTTGGATTGGGGATGGGAGGGGGGGGGGGGGGGGGTAAGGGCATAAGCCTATTCTTGTCGGGTAGATTTTAGTTATGAAATTATACGCTTTTCAATTTAACATTCTGTACGATCCTTTTCCCATCCTTTAGTCTAGCATGATGTTGGATCAGCTAGGTGATTGGGGCCTCTGTCAACAGTTAAGTTTGAGTCAACCAGTAGATTACAAATATAGAAACTGAATTTCATTTTTCATCTGAAGAGTGCTCTAAGAATTCTGACATAAAAACATTGGATGCTTACAGGAAGATTACTATATATATTCTATTTTTTAAAGTATATAGTATAAGTATTTAGTCCACTGACAATTTAATAAATTTCGTTCAGCTCTGAGCTGAGTGATAAAGAGGCTAGAGGGCGAAATTAAGAACTCGGTAGTTGCAACTGTAAGTCACTGTTTTGAGAGCAAAAATAAAATTGATTAAGTTGGCAACTGCACAATGAACTTGTTTGACTTTGGATTACCGAATATTACAACCATAACTTGGAGCAACATCAAAGTTTTATTGTCATGACACATTGAACAATTCAAATTCCAAAAACCAAATAACATAACAGTCCATTCCACAAACTTAATTGAAAAAGCTACCAATAAAGTACAATTTGAAGGAACTAAAATTATACCATTTCCATTTGCACCTCCAGCAACTAATTCTAGATTACCAGATTTTGTGAGTGTCAAAGAAGCTGAAGACTTGGGAGCAATTGGGTTCTCTCGATTACCAATCCATATAGTCGCCTTTGGGGAGATGTCATGGTACCAAATGGCAACGTACCGGTTCGAGGAATTTCCAGGAGTGAAAAAACCCAACTCAAATACGCCATTTTCCGAGACAAGCGTCACTCCATCAATTGTGGAGATAGATTGCCCGGGATTTAGAGTGTCTATAGTGGCCCCAGGAGAGAGAAAACAGAGAAAGGAGATTAGAGAGAGAAAAAGCGCAGAAGAAGAAGAAACAGAAAGAGAAAAAGGGTGCATTGTTGTGTTATGAGTTTAGGGAGCAAGAGAGATAGAGAGAGAGTATAAACTTAATTTGCGAAAAAATGGAAATGCTAGTGAGGTAGCTTGATTAGCTTGATCACTGATCAGTGACCCCAAGCGCGTTTGGCAGTAACCCCATGTGATAGTTGTGTTTGGCACTGACGTGACCATGTGCGACGAATAAGCACGTGAGTTTTCTGTCTCCTCGTGTTAGGTACTGTCTTTGTTCTCATTTGTTCTCATTGTTCGTCCAGAATGGAATCAGAATAGGACTACGAATAGACTATTCGCTCTATTCGTTCAAACGCGCAACCAAGCTCTATTCGTATATTAGGTAGACTGGAATCAGTTGTTTAATTTTTCTCGGTATTAAAATTTCTTTGCAGATTAAATTTTATATATATATATATTTTTTTGATATTTTATAAAATTTCTAATATTTAAAAAGAATTAAAAAAATTATAAAAATTATAACAACGATATTTAAAAAGAATTAAAAAAATTATAAAAATATAAAATTTTGTCTCCAATGATATTTTAATATTTAAAACATATTAAACGGTTCACATTAGCCATTTGAACCTCAAAAATTAAAATATAATCGCGACTGATTTTAATCTACCTCTTTTCATAAATAGCTTATTCACATCTCCTAAACACACCCCAAAAATTATTTATTAAGATTTCGACTCTACTGTTGTCGTCCGATAAAAAATAAATGGCTAATTGTATATTCGTTGTCTCCAATGATTCTTTAGATGAAGAGAACCCATATTGATGGCCAGTGATTCGTTCTCCGAAAACCAGGTGTACAGTGATAAGTTGATGATAATTTTATCAAAATTTGAATCTAATTTGATAATATCGAATTAGAAAATAAATTTAATTAACCCACTTGTAATCCTATTAAATCCGTCAATTTTTCATGGATAGGTTAAATGGGTTTAGTGAATTAAAATTTTAATCAAACAAAAATAGCAAAATATCCATAAAAATCATTTTGTGGCTACTACAATTAAGTTCGAGAAATACATTTAAAACATCTTTCAACTTTCGAGGTCTTGAGAGAGACAAAGATGACGTGCATGACTATGGAGGAGATCGAAACGTCGTGAGAAAAGAGATCTTTGAATAATGACATAAGAAAATTTGAGGCGAAAATAAATAAATAATGATAAATGGATTGATTGAAGTATATACACGGGTTACTAGTATGAAATCCGTAATCCAACCTGAAATAACGAATTTGTCAAAATTAAAGTCCGTATACGATCCAACATCATCCTAACTAACTCATTCAGATAATTAAGGTGGATTGAACTGATTGAATGAGTTTACGGTTTTTTTTTTACACCCCTAACCTACCGAAGACTGAAGTTTCTACATATACGGTTGTACCCTTAAATAATTACACAAATCCTAACTTTTGTACATATAAGATTGGACCCTCATAAAATTATGCAATGAGTATAAAAACGGCCACCTAAGGTGGCATATCTGTTAGCAATTTAACGACTTTGAATGCGGAATAAACTAAGATCAATTGTTATCTCCAGCCATATGCTTACACTTGTGAATGGAGAAATAAAAATTTTACAGAAAATAATACCGAGGAGAGCACTACAGAACTGAACTGCTTCTCTTACCTTAATGGTGAACTCTGGAATATCAGTCCTGACCTCGTATCCCTTCTCCTCTCTCTGTTCATCTCAAATGGTGCCTTAAGTTTCAGACAGAGAGAAATGATAATACTCCAATAATTATCCATCAAAATTATTGAGTATATAAATAATTCGCAATTGATAGATGTAAATCTCAAGAATCCATAATCAGTGCGTCAATCCATAATCAGTTGTTTAATTTTTCATAAAAATCTTAAAAAAATCTTAAAAAAAAAATTCATAAACGGTTCACATTAACCATTCGAACCTCAAATAAACGATATTTAAAAATCTTAAAAAAAAAATTCATAAAAATATAAAATTTTGTCTCCAATAATATTTTAATATGAAAAACATATTAAACGGTTCACATTAACCATTCGAACCTCAAAAATTAATATATAATCGCGACTGATTTTAGTCTACCTCTCTTCATAAATAGCTTATTCACGTCTCCTAAACACACCCCAAAAATTATTTATTAAGATTTCGACTCTATTGTTGTCGTCCGATCAAAAATAAATGGCTAATTGTGTATTCGTTCTCCAATGATTCTTTAGATGAAGAGAACCCATATTGATGGCCAGTGATTCGTTGTCTCCGAAAACGAGGTGTACAGTGATAAGTTGATGATAATTTTATCAAAATTTGGACCTAATCTGAAATATCGAATTAAAAAATAAATTTAGTTAACCCATTTGTAATCCTATCAAATCAGTCAATTTTTCATGGATAGATTAAATGAGTTTAGTGAATTAAAATTTTAATCAAATAAAAATAGCAAAATACACATAAAAATCATTTTGCGGCTACTACAATTTTGTTCGAGAAATACATTTGAAATATCTTTCAATTTTCGAGGTCTTGCAAGAGACAAAGATGACGTGCATGACTATGGAGGAGATCGAAACGTCGTGAGAAAAGAGATCTTTGAGTAATGACATAAGAAATTGTGAGGCGAAAATAAATAAATAATGATAAATGAATTGATTGAAGTATATACACGGATTACTAGTATGAAATTCGTAATCCAACCTGAAATAACAGATTTATCAAAATTAGAGTCCGTATCCGATCCAACATCATCCTAACTAACTCATTCAGATAATTAAGGTGGATTAAACTGAATGAGTTTACGGTTTTCTTTTTTTACACCCCTAACCTACCGAAGACTGTAGTTTCTACATATACGTATGTACCCTTAAATAATTACACAAATCCTAACTTTTGTACATATAAGATTGGATCCTCACAAAATTATACGAAGAGTATAAAAACCGCCACCTAAGGTGGCATATCTGTTAGCAATTTAATGACTTTGAATGCAGAATAAATTAAGATTAATTGTTATTTCCAGTCATGTTTGCACTTGTGAACGGAAAAATAAAAATCTTGTAGAAAACAATACCGAGGAGAGCACTACAAAATCGAACTGTTTCCCTTATCTTAATGGTGAACTCCGGAATATCGTTCCTGACCTCGTCTCCCTTCTTCTCTCTATGTTCATCTCAAATGGTGCCTTAAGTTTGAGACAGAGACAAATGATAATACTCCAATAATTATCCATCAGAATTATTGAGTATATAAATGAACCGCAATGACTTGATAGATGCAAATCCCAAGAATCCATAATGAATGGCTGATCTGATGCAAATAAATTCATGCATCTGACCAAAACTAATTAAACTATCGCTTTAATTAATTCCGCCGACTCAATTTCCGTCCATTCGTTTGTAAACGAAATATGATCGTTTATATAAACGATTTGCTCGGAAATTCCTTCAATTTTCCGACTCAATATGCGTCACATTGACTCATTGATAAAATGATGCATACAGACAAATTGTCTAGTCCATGATGATGACCAATATTTTGGTTCCACATGTACACGCATATTTAATGTGCAAAGTTCATGATCTTATCAATTAAACAAAGCCATATAATAATGAATTAATCCATCCATTGTTTAAATGTTGCACCATGAATATTACAATACCTCCTTCAATTTCAGTGGGGATCGCATGTCAGCTCCTCAAATAATAGTTAATAGACTTGATAAAAACAAAATTAATTTCAATGACGATATTAGTGTTGTGTTGTCATCTTACATCTTACAATATAATGAAGATATATACGTGGATAGTCTGAGAGAGTCCGAATGAAAATATGTCTGTTTTAATATATATTTTATAGAGTATCATTTGAAAGATGTTTCGCCAAAAGATGCATTAAAATTGATAGTTTAAAAGGTGTGATTGAAAAGATGTATAGCTTGACATGATGACTATAGAATATCATCTAAGGGATGTCTCGTCAAAAGATGCAATCAAATATATGCCTCCACCAAAGAGTATCGATATTTTATCTATAAATAGTGCTCTTTTTTATATATAAAAAAACAGTTTGCTCATGGCATCCGCTCATGGCATCCTTTCATGGCATCTTCACATGGCATCTGCCCATCTGCACATGACACTTTTTCATCGTATCTTCTCAATGCAGCTCTTCACAATCACACATTTATTAAGCTAATTTCAATAGCCCCTACTTATTTATAAACTACATATATTTCCATCAAGTCATTTCAATGCATATGCTCATGGAATCCTTCCAAAAGATCTGGTCATGACACCCTTTCATGACATTTACACATGTACATGACATCCACCCATAACATCTTTTCACCGCATCTGCTAATGGCTCCTATTGATCGCATCTTCTCAATGCACCTCTTCACGCATTGATCAAGTTATTTCCAATAATCCCCACTTAGATTAATAAATAATAATAAACCATATTTTATGTATAGTACTAATGCAACCAATGCTTTTTGGAGAAAATCAATCTATAGAAATGTCAGACAATGACAGTGGTGGAGAAAATTATCCAATGGAACCAATACAACCACGCCAGATTGAGATTAAAGAAGAAAATCAATCTATACAAAAACCAGACAGTGAAACTAAATGAGAAAACTGCATAATGGAGCCAATGCATCTTAATCTTGAAGATATATTAGATGAAGAATTTGAAGACAAAGCGATTATAAAAGTTGCAAACTTTACTTTCCATTTCTATTACTTATTCTATTACTTAGTAAAAATGTAATAGTTAATGTACATCTATGTATGATTTGAATACCTCCTTGATATTGTTATAATAAACAATATCATGTGTAAAATATGTAATGGAACCACTATTTCATTTATTTTTATTTTTGATTCACATTTCACTTCAATTCAATTAGAATTTACAATTTTATAATTATTGTTATTTTTCTTTCCTCATCAAATATCAGTTTATCAAATTGTCTTATATAGTAAATATACTTTTATAGTAGGATCCTTTTTACTAAAATATTTTATTAAAAAAATTTCTCAATTCAAATTATCTATCGACTTGAAAAATTAAGGTCCAATTTTTTTATATAATGTTTATAATAAAATCCAATATCGTCGAGCGAAGCTCGACGTACAAATCTAGTCTTTATAAATTTGCATTTAGTTTATCAAAAACTTAAAATGTGACATTCCTATACATGTTCAGTATGTTGCGGTTTGTGTCATCATCTAAAACACAACAATGTGGAACGGAACTATGACAAAGTCCACATGGCCGATCAACAGTGCATTATTTCACGGAATGTGATCAAATTTTTGTGTCATTATCTAAATTATGTTGCCTCGGATGTTCCCTATGATCTGTACCAGTTTCGAATTTTCTCTCCGATTTTTCATGAATTATCTGTCACTTTTGTCCGATCACAGTTGGAATTAGATGATCGATACGAGTGGACCGGGTGTAATGTAATAAACGAAGAACAATTCTTTGTTTTGTTTTTTGCATGTGCATTATGACTTTGGTCCACAGCATTAAATATTGCTCTATTTTTGGGTGATATTTGGTGTGCGTCAATCATCAATCATCACTATTTCTTTGTTTCCTTTCGTCGGCTTCTTCTTCCCAAGCAACTAGAAAGTGAGAGAGCGATGGAAATAATTATTGATATTTTGTCACGATCTCAGATTGGTCAGCAGCTAAGAGGGTCAATAAAGTATCATCTCAGGAGGATAATCATTAGATATGGGGAATTAGTGTCACATGTAATGTAAGAATCAAGCTGAGGGCAGACCGGCAGAGGGCTGTTGACCTAAGGATTGACCAAGTCAAACAGATGTTAGTTGATTTGAGCACTTATGAATAGAGTTGTCAAACGTGGCTTTTCTGCACGGAACGGACTGTTCCGTTTGTCTTTCCGTTAAGGAACGCGGTATAGGATTCCATTTTGTTAAATGTTTCATTTCTGAAACGGCACAGAATTTCATTTTGTTAACCGTTCCACTTCAGAAATAACACATGAAACGATTTAAAATGAGGCTGAAACAGTCGAAATGATATAATTTCACGTTTCGTTTACCGTTTCGTTATTGGAACGAAATGAAAACCAATTCTGTTATGCGTTCCGTTTCGCTTAAACGAAACGGCACCACGTGCGAAATTATCACGCTGACACCCCTACTTATGAAGTGAGGAATGGAAAGCTGACAGATGGGGCCATACTCATTATGCCTAACAGTGGGATGGAACTATTAAGCTGGACACTGCCAGATGGGTCCAGGTACGTTAATGTTTAACACCGTTAGTGAAGGGTGCAGCAATGTTGGCATGACACGTGGCTGAGGACCACAGAGAGATGGGGAGCTAAATTGTGCTCTAGTCACGATAATAGCAGGGAATTACGTAGATTAAAGTAAAACAGTAATTTGAGTTTTTACTAGGAATCTCGTTTGGGATATAAAAAGAGCTCGTGGAGACTGGATTAGATTATGCGAAATTTGATCTGAAACTTTTCAAAACTCTTATTCTCATTTTATCTCATCATTTATTTCCAGTTTATTTCAATCCATTGTATCTTGATTTTCAGCAAAGGATTAATATCCATTTATTATTGTATTATTTCCATCGTTTGTCATTCAATTTCAGTTTTCATTTATCAATTTAGTTCAATTACTTGTATCTTTTATCAATTTGGGTGAAACCCTGGCATTCGGGTCTGACAAGAGTGCTTCTGTTGAGCTTTTCTATTACGATTCCTGTTTATCAGTGAACAGGCACATGACATATTTCCCATCAATTCTTCGACTTTGAGACACCAATTGGAGCGATTGCTCGAAGATACGTGCTCTCCTCGATGCTGCTGTACTAGTCGTAGTGAGGGGTCTTGATTGTAGTACTTTCGGTCGACGCTGTTGTACTAGTTGTAGTGGTGGCGCATCCATCTCCTCCGCCGACGCCGTTTTGGTTGAGGTATGTACTGATAACTTTACTTTTGTGTTCAAGTATTGGGGTTTACATTTTCCGTTTATTATTGGCACTATTTTCAATTAAAAATAAGTGCAAGCGAGTTAATTTCAGTTACTATTTATCATTTTTCTTTCTAATTTCACTCATTATTGGCAATATCTCCGTTGATTATTTCTGATTCGTTGGGGCCAATCCCACTTTATTTTCTTAGCTCAGAACACCATCTGTTAATTTGTTGCAGATTGACTTTTTTTTTTCACCCAGTAAAATGGGGGTTGCTAGTGTCAAACATATAGGACACGTACACTTGTCCAACGCGATGAAATTTTAATTTTTAAAATTGAAATGGCCGATCCAAACCGCACAAATTGTTCTGTGTTGTAAAATCTTCATGGAGACCAAATTTTATATTTTTTCAAATTTTTTTACTATTTTTTTGGAATTTTTCAATATGCTCAATCTACAAAGTTCTGAACCCTTCAATTTTGAAAATTCGAAAAAAATAGTTAGAAAATATGAAAAAATATAAAATTTGATTATCAAAGATATTTTAATATAGAGATCATATTGAGCGGTTTGGATCGACCGTTTGAAATTTTAATGTTCTACGTTTGGATCGTGTTTGACGTCCTATATGTTTGATTCTAGATTATTGCAATTCCGCTTTAAATTCATTAATTGCAGCCAGTATAGTTTTTCCATGGCAGTCAGCTTTGTTTTTTATCTCTCGAGTAAAATTGGGGGTTATAGTTCCAGCTTTGCATATATTGGCTTCATTATTGTGATCTTTCTCTTGGTTCATTAATTGTGATCAGTAAAGCTAGCTTTTCAATTGGTAATTGATATAGGCCATCCCAATTCTACGTGATTTTGTTAGTGTAGGCCAACTTAATTCTCCCTGTTTAGATGCAATCGACCATAAACCAATTGTTCGTCTTATGGTATATTCCGTGGAAATTATGATATTTTTTTTGTACATAGGCAAATATTTATTACAAAAATTAGTTACGATAGTAAATAGGATGGCTACATATCTGTTATCAAGGCCTTCTTGCAATAGCAATTTTGCTTTCTCTGTGAGCTTGATTGAAATTTATTTTCATCTTAAAAATCATTTTTATGTATCGCATGAAAAGCTTTCATAATATGTTGACATTTTGCTTTGGTAGCAAATTTTGAAGCTCAAGAGAGTTAAATTGCAATAACTGTTATTCATAAGGGTGTGTTCGGCAAACACGTGAGCAAGGGACGAATAAGAAATAAGAACAGTCCTGGTTTCCGTGTCTTATTATTGTTCATTGTTCTTATTGGACCAAAAAGGAAGAACTCAAAACAAGGGGTTGTTTGTTGTTCGCCAATTTTTTTTGGTTGTTTGGTTTCACACGAACAAGGTTGTTCGCGCATTGTCAAACATAGCCATAATAGGGTAGACATCCCAACTCGAATTCATTATCTCTATTTGACCTTGATTATCTGTAATTGTAAATCTATAAGCCACATCTACATGCAAATAACTCCTTGGCTACTCAATCAGTGAGAATGAAAAGTAATTCAAAAGATGAAAACAATCCAATCTAAATGGCTCATTGCTTTCTTCTTCTTCTTCTTCTTCTTCTTTTAAAAAAAATATGTTTCAATTAATATAATCTCAATATACAGTTTTCCAACGAAAGAATAGCGTGAAACATGGTGCTAATATTACTAAAAGTAGGATAAAAGCTTACTAGTGTACAATACTCGACAATTTATGGACTATGAAGTAGAATGCATCCAAAATTGTTACTTTAAGTTCACAATAGACTTCTATAAATTTGTATCTTTCAGGTAAGGGAGTCTATAATTATGCCCATTATTCTGTTGCTGCTCATCCACTGCACCACGAGTAACAATAATAGCATACTTTTACATAAAGATGGCCATGGTGTTGCCTGAAGGCTGCCTTAACCTGTTTG
Source organism: Rhynchospora pubera (assembly GCA_028095005.1). Lineage (NCBI taxonomy): Eukaryota > Viridiplantae > Streptophyta > Magnoliopsida > Poales > Cyperaceae > Rhynchospora > Rhynchospora pubera. The sequence continues at coordinate 80,892,647 of CM051462.1, read as the reverse complement.
TTCCAATCCTGTAGGCACCTGTATCTCACTTGGGAAGACCATGGCCTTTCCTGCAGGCACCCTAACCCGGTCATCCAGTGTGAGTACTCATTCCTCTTCCTTTGTACTAGTGCTAGTTCAAATAGAAAGCTCGAAGGAGAGGCATATAGAGAAGCAGAGGAGAAGGGGAACAGGGGATGTAGAAATTGGGGGCTGGCTAGGTTAGAACACCTAGCCTGCTACAGATCCGGATCAGGTCGGGCCAGGCGGACTAAGCTTCAGGTCCAAACAGGTACATGCAGGTAAAGGGTTTTTGGATTAAATGCCTATCGCTAACTTTTACATCATATAGGCGTGTCAGTTTACTTGTCATGCAATATTCTTGTAAAGATAAGTGCATACCGGTATGGCAGCATCGAACATGGTTCTAATTGATTTTTCTTTTATTATTTTGGTCACTTTGGAAGCTTGACTACATCTACATTTGTGACAGGAATGGTACTAACATTGTTCATAGATTCACTCGATTGACCAGGGTCCTCTAGCTCCCTCTTTCTAGTTTCTACTCTCTTGTCTACTTGCTTTCATACCTCTCTTGATCCCAGCCAGTTCATCCATTACTGGAGATTTTCCTTTCCTAATCTCATATTTTTAAACCACTCTTCTATCTCCAATTGACACCCCCACCACCTCCTGACCTGATCCTAATTTGGATTGGGACCTAATAATTACACCAAGACTATTATTCTCAGTTATTTTTCTTTTCTTAAAGAGATTCTGACTGAGAATAGAGGGGGAGGCTTTCTTTTTTGGCTTCCTCTTAGGTTTCTTCTTCTTGGGACCGTTTGGATCATGGTTCTGAAACTCGGAATCGAAATCGGACAGTTTGACCGTGACTCGGAATCGGTTGAATCGGAAAAATCGGTCGAATCGGATAAAAAAATCGAATTTTTTTTAAAAAAACACAATTTTATGTCGTTAAAAATTAGAAAAAAATCTGAAAAAATAGGGAAAAAATATGTTTTCATAAATAAATAAAAAAAAATGAGAGATGACTCTTAAAATCAACTAAAATAATTCAATATACTTTAAAATCAAACAGACAGACTACACACATCATCCTACAATCACTTACATATCTTAAATAATGATAAATATACTAAGAAGTACATCATATCATCTAATTATATAATAAAGAGGTATAAACTACCAATATGAGATAAAATATAAGCCATAAATATTTTATATAACATTTTCCTTTTAATTGTTTTGCTACAATTCCTCCAATATTGTTTTCTTTGGGGGTTTCAATGGGGAAGCTAATTAAAAATAGATTTTCAAAGATAAGTTAAAAAATAAACGTTTTAAAGAATTAAAATAAATAAAGCAAAAAGATCATACAATTATGGAATATTTCGAAAAAGATATAGAAAGTTAAGAAATGCATTTGATGTTCTTATAATATTATAACACAATATAAATAATATACAATATTAGGTTAAAAAAATATTTGATGGCGCTAATACAAATTTGTACAAATTTTTTAATTAATACAAATAGTAGACAAATAATACAATTTGTATAGATTTTTTAATAAAAATCCATCAAATATGTTTTTAATTAATACACTACTACACTAATTGAGGATTTTACTTGAAATACAAATAATATAATAAAAAAACAAAAATAAAATAAAAAAGTAGGAGTGTACGACAATAGTGGCCGGTGCTGCCTTGTAGTTGTAGACAAACTCTGACTTGTCCCATGCCCATTTATTTCACGCGTGAAGTATCATTGTACCTATCACTTGCCTTGAAAAAAAAATAATAATAATGTACTGTCCAAGCCCTTTCTTTCCTTCTCTTTTATCCCTCTAGTTTTTGTTGAAGAACTCCAGATATGTTGCTCTAATGGCGCTGAACAAACTCATCCCTTTCGTCCATCTTTCAATCTACAGAGTTCGTCAAAAATCGTCCGATTCTGTCCGATTCCAGCCGATTTCGTCCGATTCCGCCCGATTCAAAGGGTAAAATCGTGATTCCGCTTCAAACCCACCAAAATCAACTCGGCACCTGCCGATTCTGCCGATTCGAATCGGATTCGGCCGATTTTTTGAACCATGGTTTGGATCGATTAGGAATTTGGGAAATTTTCTATTCCTAGACATAAATTTATTGAAAAATATATAACTTTGTGAAGAGTTTGAATTGTTTATAATAAATTCATGTCTAAAATTTGCTATTCTTGTTAATTCCGGACACATCCAAACGGCCCCCTTGTTCTTATCTAGGACAACTTTAGAGAAGTCCATAGTGGGGACAGCTGACTCTACCCTCTTTAATCTGGCTTCATCCTTGTTGTCCACTCCAATCTAGGTAACCCTTTGATAAAGTCATGAAATTCAGATCTAGAATATTCCTCCTCTACTACAAAGTGAATTTTCACTCATTCCACCAGACCAGACTTTCTCCTTCATTAACTCTAGAAGGAGGAATGCAATCCCTATTTGCCAGTACCTCCACTCTAAAAAATCTATGATCTATCCCCAAGTGAGAAAGGACACCAGGGTGTAGCGCCTGATCGTATTTGAACACCTGGTTTACACCTTGCCAATTCCTCGTATTGAAAATCAGCATCAAAGTATCGGCCCATTAAATGGCACAATTAATGAACTTTCTAGTTCGATCTTGAAGCAAGAACCGACTTGGTAACTTCAAGACATTTCTAGATATATTTAGTATAATTATGTATGTAGAAACTTAAGTGCATATTCTAGATTGATCACCACCGACTATAGAGTACTATATATAGGAGATGTGCATGTGTTGTAAGAGTGTACCATGTACCAAGAAGAAGAACCAATGAGGTAGTGTATCAAAGATAAGAAATAGAAGAATGTATAATTATACTCTTTCAAATTAGTAATAAAGAGAGTTATAAAAAAATTATTCTCTCAGTTAATTCCATAATTCCAGATAGATACAAGATAAATACTCAACCCCTCGTATCAAAAAATAAATCAACGACTCTTACCCAGATTCTAGCCACAGGAAGCCTGGTTTCTAAATCAAGAGGGGCTGAAGTAAGGTTGCAGTGAAATCTTCTTTTTTTGTACCAACTATGACTTCTAATGCTCCGTTACGAAACATCTCATCATGCCATTGAATGTTTGGGCCGACAATCAAGAACTTGTGATTAGTTGGAGCAACAACTGTGTTGGTCTGGCTTCAGACGTGATTTTATCACAACCATAAAATCAATCAAAGAGACTTTTCTATCAGCTTGAATGACTATGCATCTGGAGATCTCCACACTTGATTCCTCTAAAGCCTCATCTTCTACCACCACGAGCTGATAGAAACACTAGTTCTGGACTGGACATAGATGCTGTCTAGTTCTGGACTGGACATAGATGCTGTCTAGATGCTCTCCATTTTGGGAGAGTATCGGAGAACGAAACACTAGAGAAGACAACTCTACTTGAACGCTTCCTTGATCGCTTTCCTAGTATAGTAAACAAATTTAATCTTGATCGCTTTCCTAGTATTGTTTTAAACTTATTACATGATTCTAGACAGCTATATAATTTGATGTTAATTTTTGGATGTTTCATATTTTAATATGATCTAAACTTCTAAAATGAAGTATTTGTGAACCTCATTGGATTGATTCGCCTTAATTTGGATGCCTCTTTTTTAAGTTATAAAAAAGAGAAAAAATCATTCTAATTAAAATTTGAGAAAATTAAAATATATTTGAAACAGCGACAAAAACCACATGGGGTGAGAGTCTCACTGATATCTCATATTTATATATGCATTTTGACTGGACTTTACACTTAAATGGTAACTCAAATCCCTACATTCATTATACTTCGTGCTATATTTGTCTAGAATGGGGTACTGTTGTGGTTTTTATATTGAATTGCAGGAACTCGGTGGATCACACTCAATTAATGCATAAAATGGTGGATTTAAGAGAAATAATTGGTCAAATGGAATCAATAGCATTGAAGAACGCATCCTAAGCTTTCCAACGACTTTTGAATCGCCTCAATCGGAGTTCGGGTGAAGGAATTATGGCCGAAGTACTACCTCTTCTCGGTCTGGAGTCAACTCGGTCCGAGTTGGAGCCATCTCGGTCCGATTTGGAGCCATCTCGGTCTGAGTTGAAAGTCAGAAAACTGCTAAATTGCCAAATCGGTCTGAGTTAGAGCCAACTCGGTCCGAGTTGAGAGCCGACATAGTGCATTTGGCAAGTTTTCAAGCATGGAAACTCAATATTTTGGTATGAATTCTTGCCATGACGTCCTAGCCTCCTTTCCAAGTCCAGAAGACCACTATAAATAGGCTCCTAGGTCAGAAAGAAGGGGAGAAAGCCACCAACCATGAAATTCTACTTCCCACCACGTTTTGGCACCTTTTCACCACCGTTCTCACGCCGAAAGGCGTGGGATTCCACCTCCCGCAGCATAGCACGACCATTATTAATGTTGTTGTTTTGAAAGGTAGAATCAAATTATTTTTTCCAAAGCTTCGAAAATCAAGCCGACAATCAAATTATGTTTTCCGTTGCATGTATCATTAATTTCCAAAACTTATAATGTACAAAAGGAAATCTGGGTGTTGTTATCATAAATACAACACAAATGTATATCAACATCACTTTTGGCTGCAGAGACCCCTTTATAATTTATGTTGTAGTTTTCCTAGATATGGATCATCTTCTAGATCACCCAAAATGTTATTCTGAATTAATGTGAATTTACACAGCAATTTAGGTAAGCGGACATCTTATTGTAAAGATTTTCTTTTTAATAGTACGCATGATGCAAATAAGTACTTTATTTCTGGCACAGGTCAGCTAATTGAGCTACTATGAATGCTCGAACTAGTTAAAAATGGCTTATAAGTATTAATATTCGATAGAGAACAAACAAAAAAACCAATTTTTTTTTTTGAATAAAAAATAGCGGTCAGGCCCCACATCTTTTCATTAAATAAAGTTGTACAAAAAGTTAGCCAGTGGCTAATCTAGAAAAAAAAAAAGGAAAAAAAGAAAAATGAAAAGCAAATAAAGGAAAGTTGTTCAAACAAAAAAGTAGTTATTGCCTAGCTTCAAACAATTGTTCTGAGATTGTAGATCGCCATTCCTCAAACAATTGTTCCACCAGCACGCTGTAGGGTAGTTGAGTACCAGTAAAAATTCTGGAGCACCTCTCTCCAAAATACGAAGCACATTATTCCCATCAGTTCTCTATGGGCTTTGAGGTTATTGCTTTCGAGAAGGAAATCTCATTTTTCGTAAAAGAGAGAGAGGAGAGAGTATTGGAAGCCCGAACTGCCAGATGCACAAAATGTAAAAAGAATGAGCAGTGGTTGAAGAGGTGCTCAGCAGTTTCTTCTTTTTGTAAGCACAAAATGCATCTGTTTGCTAACTGCCAACCTCTTCTTTGGAGATTATCAACAGTAGAATAATTTGTTTTGGGCCATTTGCCATAAGAAGATTTTCATTCTTGGAGGTATGATTAGTCTCCATATGGGGAAAAGTGAGGAATCCTGTTTCGGGTAAGCCTTTTGCAGTTTGTAGAAGGACTTAACAGAAAAGTCTCCAACCCGATTCATATCGAAACTGAAAATGTCAGAAAAATCATCAAATCGTATATTCAAATCTGAAATGAGGTGTTGAAGGGCAGTCCACTGCTGTTGCGCTGTCTCTGATATGTTGACTGTATATTGGAAAAGCTGCTCATCATTTGATAGCTTTTGAAGAAAACTCCAAAGTTATATCAGTTTCTAGAGCAAATGTGTAAGATCCTCGAAAGTGTATCTCAAGATTCCATGTCCCCAATTGTGTTGCCGAAACAAAATTATGCTGCGTCTCCTGGAGTAGCACAAAATGCAGTAAGAAGAATGGGAGTAATTTCAATAAAAGCTCCTCTTAATGGGCTGAAATCCGGCACTAAAGAAACCTTATTGCTTTGCATAGTTATAACCAATTTGCACCACAAATTATTCCTGACTGCTGTCCAATTCCACAACCATCTTGCCAGCAATGCTCTGTTCATTTCAAGAAGACTGAGCACTCCCGGCCCTCCTTGTTTCTTAGAATTCCATATTAAATCCCAAGGAACCAGATTAGTTTTTTAGAGGATTCAGATGCTCCGTGCCATTTAAAATCTCATTCTTAATTTGTCAATTTCTTTTACTACCCATTTCGGCAGTTGGTAGGCCGACATGAAGTACTGTGGTAGTGCAGTTAAACATGCATTAACCAGCACCAGTCTACCAGCCGGGGAAAGAAGCGCCGCTGTCCAGGACGATAATTTTTTTCTTATTCTTTCAATCAGTGGGTAGTAGTCTTGTTTTCTGAGTTTTCTATCAGATAAGGGCAATCCTAAATATATAATAGGAAAACTTGTCAGCCTACAGCCCATTGTACTTGCTAATTCTCCCACCATTGTTTCACCTGCAGATGTAACCAGTAAATCTGATTTATCTCTGTTCAAGGCGAGACCTGAGATGCAGAGCAATACATCTCAAGCGAGAGGTTGCAGGTTCGAAAACCCGGCTTGAGGTGGGGGGGGGGGTCTTTATAGACATTTAATTTAAAAATAAGTTGGGAGGTTTGACCCCCAATTTATCTTAAAAAAAAAACCAAATTTTAAATACCAAAAGTCCAAAACAATGACAAACAATATCGATAAAAAAAAAAAAAATCAAATGATTTGCTTTCATGTACATGTGTAATAGAAGTCTAGGTATGTTACAAAATTTCTTAACGCCCCACCATTTTTTTTTATTTTGATTAACGCCCCCACCAATTGAATTGTACACCCTTCTCTGTACAAATATGGATTTCCCTTTGTAATTTGGTATACTTGCAAGTTGCATTTTCTAGAAGTTACAGATACAGGAGCTGCTATATTAGCCAAAAATTATTCCAATTTTACCATTACATCCCTGGTTACCTTCCTTGAAGCTTTGTGACAGTGACTTCACATACTGAATATAGCTGATCTCTACCCTTCATGGCACTCTCCTGAGAAGAATAACCTTGAAGTGTAAACGTAGGCCATCTTGGTACTGGCAATCTAGGGTTGTCACTTGTTATCATTTTTATCACCAAAGGGATCTCAGGCCGATCATATGCGAGATCCTGCACGCACAATAGTGCCACTTGGATGCATCGGAGTACCTCAGGAATCGAACATGTTTCTTTTATTGTTGGATCAATTAGTTCAGAAGCTCTGTCTTCGTACCACAATTTATATGCCTGAGTTTAAGAAAATGATTTAGAACTATGTTTGGCTTTGGAACAGAAATTTGAAGTGCTAGTGTGCTACCATACTTCCGACTAGTTTAAAATTATTCTTCTGTACAAAATGAAAATAAAAATTGAAAGGAAAGCTTACATATCCAACAATATTTAAAAAATCATCCTTATTATGGAAGCTGCTATTCCTCTCGCCAGTTATTATCTCCAAAAGAAGAATCCCAAAGCTATAGACATCTGATTTCACTGAGAAGATACCTTCCATAGCATACTCAGGCGACATGTACCCCCTGCCCATCCAGAAGAAACACTTACTACATTTGGAGGTTCGATTGAGTAGGATAAAAACTTCCGCATGTAAGTTAATTAAAATAGATCAATTTCGCTAGCCTGACTTCACTGTACCAGAGGGGTTAGTATATAGAGATGCCATAAAAGCCTCAAACATCATCAACCTAAATTTCTCTCTGTGATAAAAAATGGCCATGAAATTTTAAATAAATGCTGAATCCATGTAGTTGTAGAAGATTTCACTTACAATGTGCCAACAACACGATTAGTGTTCTCTTCATTTTGGTCTCCACCAAAAATGCGTGCCATGCCAAAGTCAGATATTTTTGGTTCCATATCCTTATCTAACAAAATGTTGCTGGCCTTCAAATCACGGTGCACTACACGAAGCCTTGAATCACGGTGAAGGTATAGGATCCCTCTAGCAATCCCTTCTATTATATTAAATCTTGTTTTCCAATTTAATAAGCCCCTCTTCAGAGGATCTACAAAAAGATAGAACAAATTACTATTTCATTGAAGTACGAGATTTTTTATGTTATATAAAGGAGAATCCCTTGAGTTTTTTATTTTAACCAGTTTGGTATAACACACAAGAATAACATAAATCATTAGACATTCTTCACGTACTCAGCAGTAAGTTTCTATTGTAAGGAACCTCGAAAACTCATTTCCTTAAATAAGCATGAATTTGCAACACACAACAATTTCTGTTGTGATCAGTGAGTGATTTGCAAAGATAATGATTTTTCCAATTGATATTTGTCTTGAAATGAGGTGAATAGGTGATTTTTCCCAGAAATTTTTTTTTGATGGTCAGGTGGCAATCACCACACCGACAAATTTTATTAATAAGAAAAATATTTACAATCATGCTGTAATTAAAAAAGAATAGAAAGCTGTACAATAGAGTAAAAAAAAGAAAAACATAGAAAAGCAAATAGCTGTACAAATAAATGTTTTGCATTTTCCCAGAATTTTTTAATTGTGTTTTTAGTTACTCACTGTTTCTTGAATGAGTATTTTTTTTTAACTATTTGTTTTACATTTTACAAAGTAGGCAGGAACATAGTTGATTGTGATTTCCTAAATAATAAAAAGAAACAAAATAGATGGCTTACGGCTAGGGGTGCAAACGGTATACCGTGTACCGTTTTCCGTGCACGTTCCGTCCAAACGGAACGGTAAACGAATTCAAAATTTCAATACGTTTCAGTAACGGAACGGTAAACGGAACGCGTTTCGTCATTCGTTTGGGTGAAATACAGTGTAAATATACACGTTCCGTGACGTTCCGTCCAAACGGAACGGTTAACGAATCAGCTGGTACATACCGTTACCAGAAACGGAACGGCAAACGAAATGCAGCATTCCGTTTCCGTTTGGCACGTTGTGCAGGCCTACTTACGGCTTACCAAAGAGAGATGCATCCAAGCTCTTGTTAGGTAAGTATTCATACACCAATAGTTTTTCCCCTCCTTGTATGCAACAACCTAAAAGTCTGACAAGGTTGCGGTGCTGTAGCTTTGCAATAAGTATGACTTCAGTTTTGAACTCTTCTATTCCTTGTCCTGATGTAATTGATAACCTTTTAACTGCTATTTCTTCTCCGCTTGGCAACTTCCCCTGTACTCAGCAAAAGATAATCCCAAAAATGTTATGTACATCTCAAGCAAGATGGAAACTAATACAGTGCTAAATAGACTGTCAAAATTGTAGGGATGATACATTTCGTGAACAATGCAAATTTACCAATAAATTCCAAATCAAATGACTTAAATAACCAATCAACTGCAGAAAAATTCAAATCAGAATGGAAAATGAGAAATATCCACTTGCAAAGCTCGGCTACATTTGATTTAATATTTTTATTTTCATGTTGTCTTTGGATGCATACTGAGAACTGCCATTGTTTTATTTGAGCTTACCAGATTAATAAATAAATGAGAAGCTTACCTTGTAGACAAGCCCAAATCCACCTTCTCCCAGCTTATTTGAGCTGCCAAAATTATTTGTTGCTATAGCCAAGCAATCGAAAGTAAAGAGTGGCAGTTCAAATTTCTGTCCTTCTTCTGATTCATATGCAAAATGGCTCGGGCTTGAGAAATCTTGTCTACTCGGAAAATCTAGACTTAATTGCTGTGATTTTGCGCTTATATTTAAGCTATCTGTGTAAGATGAACAATATTTATGTTAAATTCAAAGAATTCTCCATATGGAAAATTTCCACAAGTACTCTCTATGGATATCTTTTTCTATGTTTGGCATAAGCCTTCTTTGATCAAAACCTTTGGAGATGACTCCAAACTTCAGTTTGGTGAAGGATCCTTAGGACACCCTTGGGGAAATGTACCAGACTACCAGTTATTTTAATTTTTCAGTGTGGATTCAACCTGCCTCTGGTTGGATTTTCCTCCCTGGTGTCAATTGGAGAGAGTATGTGGACCTTTTGTTTGCATGAGGACAAATATATAGTGTTGTGACTTGTGACCATGAACTTAGTAAGTTCATCAGCACACTAGTTTATTCAGTTCCTTAAATAGTTAAATTAAAAATGAAGGTCCTACAACACCCATTAGCAATGAAAAGATAGATAGACAGACAGACAGATAGATATGAATTACCTTTGACCTTTGAACGGTGGATGAACTTCCACCATAAGAAGGCACTAGCCACTAAAATGAATACCACGGCTGCTGACACAGTCCCAGCAATTATAGCAGGATGGTGGTTTGAATCTGAAACCGATTAATATACAATCAGATCACTCATAGCATGATGAAAAGAAGTCAGTTCTAGTATTTATGGTCATAACTTTACAAGACTCACCCAGTAGAGAGGCAGGCACCTTGACAAAGAGATCGTAACCATCTACATCAAAATGGTACAGATCTATGAGATCTCCATTCCACATCATGCAACCAACTGTTTGTACAAATGCATAAGCATTACATGAGCAATTATTTGAGCAATAACTCCTACATGTGTCAGAAGTTCCAATATTCTGGACTTGCACCGCATGGTCTGGCAGCTTTGTCCCTAGAACAAGACCAAAAGGAAGTCAATAGACAGATGCAGGCATCATAATATGCTTAATTAGAACTATAGTAGTTATTCCTATTTTGCCTTTTATTACACATCTTTAATGTGTTTACCAATTTGATTCGTCTTATTTGTAAAATATTAATGAATTGCTACTGATCTGGCAGAAACCAGAACAAAGAAAGAATTACAGTAGCTATATATTGCTATATGCTGAACTGGACAAAATCTGTTAGATTTAATACAGGGGGATGCAGGTTTGTATATTATCTTGTTATAACTTTTTATCCTAGCATGGAAGAATTATTGTCTTCAACCTTGTTTTATGCTGGCTAGGCAAGACCCGGAGGAAGAATTTTTTCTTCCATCAAAAGGATCAATGCAGCAGTAAGTTAGACTTGAGCTGTAACATATATCTAACACCTTTTAATCTGGGATCACCAATGTAGACTTTCTGATAACATTTCAGGTTCACATGTAGTAATTGGAGGAAAACTTATGGTACAATCCACATTCCATACATGTATATACCATTGTCGAAGGTCTAGTCACTCTAGTTTCTAGTATCTATCTTTAAAGGTGTTGCAAAAGTTAATCATGTCAAAAGAAATTTATTGATTGTACCCGGAATCTTTTTGTATCCATCCCCACTTTTATTCTGTTGGCATTCTAAGGCTGCCCACCTCACACATCCACCGGACCAAATCCCAGCTTTCCATTCTTTGTCAGACTTGGGTTCAAACCCATCCAAACAACTACATAATGACCAAACGCCACTATTTTTACACAAACTGTTGGGTCCACATGCACCATATACCTCACACTGCTTGACTGGCTCATGCCAAAATTCGTCCCATGCCTTATCTTGGTCCTTGTACAAGTATATTGACTCAACACCATTCCAGTGCAGCACAAATCGTGACAAAGAATTGTTAGCTGCAGTATATGTGTAGTATTTTTCATTGCCTTCTGTTACCAAATAGAAGCCCTTTGAGTACAGAGGCCGCCATGGTATGCCAATGAAGTTGGATGCACCATTCCATTCGCCAGAGCGCCAATACGGGATTGTACCATTCTTCCAGATAAAAAGTTGGGTGGATCCATTTGGATCCAAACCCATTGTAAAGTTTCCTGTATCATGCATGAAAAAAATTACAATTTTCTATCTAATGAGAAGCAACAAGTTCATGTACAGAACCAAGCAAAAAACAACAATTTCACGCATATAAACAAGAAATAAGAATTTATCACCAGTGTTATCGTTGAGATAAATAATATCTATGCTCTATAAAAAAAAATTTAAATTAAATTAAATAACTTCTTAGTTCTTACACATCTCTCAGTAATTTCGATGAATGTTGTTAAATAGTATAAAACTAGTAACACCCCAAACATTTCAAGCTTAGTAGCTTTGTATAATTGGTCCCTCTTAAGTGTCGTGAGATATAATTGTTTGTATTACCCGGGGCAGGATCATTGGGGCTACGCCAGGATGTGAGAAGTTGGTGTTCTCCAGTTTTGGTATTGATTCCCACATGCATTCCCTGGATGAATGTATCGATCATGTGATCAAAGCTTTGCCAGAGAACTTTGCTGTCACCACTTGCATCTGAGTTTGCGGCATTGAGGATGAGGTTTCCTTCATCCGATAATGTTAAAGTCGTAGACTTTAGTGATGACGTGTTGGTTGCCCATATTGTAACTGTCATGGACCAAAGTTCAATTGTTTATGACGGTCTATTCAAAGTAATGTAAGTTCCAATTTGATATTTATTTGAAATTTGGACCTGCAAACAAGATTATTTAGGCCCTGATCAAAATCTCATTTTTTTAACATGGGATTTCATTTCATTTCATTTCGTTGGAAAATTCTTGATCAAAATGAACGGATTTGGTGTCATTTGGTTGGAATTCCTATGTAATTAGATCCAACGAAATCCTATGAAATCAATTGAATTGAATTGAATTGAATTGAAATCCTGTGAAAAAACCATTTTGATCAGGGCCTTAGTCTACCATTGTTGGATCAGCTGGCTGATAGGGGCCAGTTAAGTTTGAGTCTACCAGTAGATTTATACTAAAGAAATTGAATTTCATTTCTTCATCTGAAGAATGCTCTAAGAATTCTAGCCATTAAAACATTGAATGCTTACAGGAAGACTACTATATATATACTATTTTTAGGAAATGTATTTATAGTATTTAGTTCACTGACAATTTAATAAATTTTTTTCAGGCTCTCAAGCGAGTGATAAAGAGGCTAGAGGGTGAAAATTAAAACTAGGTAGTTGCAACTGTAAGTCACTGTTTTGAAAGAAAAAAAATGATTAAGTTGGCAACTGCACAATGAGCTAGTTTGACTTTGGATACCGAACATTACAATTAGAACTTGGAGCAACTTCGAAGTTCTATTGTAATGACACATTAATCAATCAAATGCAAAAGACCAAATAACATGTATAGTCCTTTCCAAAATCTTAATTGAAAAAAATGTAACAACCCAATTTCAAATTATAAAGTACCATTTGAAAAGAACTAAAATAATACCATTTCCATTTGCACCTCCAGCGACTAATTCCAGATTTCCAGAATTGGTAAGTGTGAGAGAAGCTAAAGAGTTGGGAGGAATTGGGTTCTCTCGATTACCAATCCATAAGTCGCTACTGGGGATATGTCATGGTACCAAATAGCAACGTACCGGTTCGAGGAATTTCCAGGAGTGAAAAAACCCAACTCAAAAACGCCATTTCCTGAGACAAGCGTCGATCCATCAATGGTGGAGATAGATTGCCCCGGGTTTAGAGTGTCTGTAGTGGCGCCAAGAGAGAGAAAACAGAGACAGGATATCAGAGAGAGAAAAAGCGCGAAAGGAAAAGGGTGCATTGTTGTGTTATGAGTTGAGAAAGAGAGAGAGAGAGAGAGAGAGGAAACTTAATTTGCAAAGAAATGGAAAAGGAAATGGTAGTAAAAGAGGCAGTGATTATGGGAGTGGCATGGAATAATAATACTATTAAATAATGGAAATTGATTACTACCATCTATTTTTCTACAATCGCTGTCATCGCGTCAGCGCTCGCAGGCTTCTGGACTTTCGATATTTACAGCCCAGTTAAGGCTTGCGATCCGAAGTCACGTGACCTCACGTTCTTTGTTTCCGTTTTTTGAATCAGCTTCTATATATACCTTTTTCCGCTCTCACTTCTGTGTTTATTTTGTGTCTCGCTTTGTTGGTGTATATGTTCACTTTGTTCATTCATATGTTCAATTTGTTACTTCTATGTGTTCAATTTGTTTTTTGTTGTGCGTCAGAGTTCTGTGTTTATTTTGTGTCTTACTTTGTTGGTGTATATGTTCACTTTGTTCATTCATATGTTCAATTTGTTACTTCTACGTGTTCAATTTGTTTTGATGTGCGTCAGAGTTCTGTGTTTAATTTAAGTCTCACTTTGTTGGTGTATATGTTCACTTTGTTCATTCATATGTTCAATTTGTTACTTCTACGTGTTCAATTTGTTTTGTTGTGCGTCAGAGTTCTGTGTTTAATTTAAGTCTCACTTTGTTGGTGTATATGTTCACTTTGTTGGTGTATATGTTCACTTTGTTCATTCATATGTTCAATTTGTTACTTCTACGTGTTCAATTTGTTTTGCTGTGCGTCAGAGTTCTGTGTTTAATTTAAGTCTCACTTTGTTGGTGTATATGTTCACTTTGTTCATTCATATGTTCAATTTGTTACTTCTATGTGTTCAATTTGTTTTGCTGTGAGTCATACTTCTGTGTTTAATTTAAGTCTCACTTTGTTGGTGTATATGTTCACTTTGTTCATTCATATGTTCAATTTGTTACTTCTATGTGTTCAATTTATTTTGCTGTGAGTATACTTCTGTGTTTATTTTGTGTCTCACTTTGTTGGTGTATATGTTCACTTTGTTCATTCACATGTTCAATTTGTTACTTCTATGTGTTCAATTTGTTTTACATTCTCACTATTTGATGGAAAAGGAATCACTGATGAAGAAGACAGAGGAAAGACAGAGAAGAGAAGAAAAGGCATGGAGGTAGAAGGAGAGTGAAGAGGGACGGAGGGGAGTGTGGCAAAGAAGGGAAGAGAGGAGGTGGAGAAGATGAACGCTCTAGGGAACGAGAGCGCGCGTCAGAGGAGAGAGCGGAAGGAGAGCGCGCGTGAGAGGAGAAGACGCGGAAATTCGGAAATTCTATTTTTGGTTAGCGATGGTAGCGACAGGCCCGCGTGACCGTCAGGTCCAAAGATGTGCGCGACCCGCGATAGCCCGCGATGGCGCGCGATTGCATAAATCGCGATGGCAGTTATAATTCCTGATTAAATAATTACCAGACTCTCAATTCCCTTAGAATTATTTATTAAGTAAGATCTCGGCTTTTTGTTGTCGTCCGATCTGAAGTTTATTAAAACAACCAAATCTCTGAAGTTTCTACATATACGATTGGGCCCTTGAAAATTACACAAATCCTAAATTATGTGTACATAATAAGGTTGGAACCTTAAAAAATTACACGACGCGTATAAGAAGGGCCAGTGGGCCACCCAAGGTGGCATATCTCCTTCGGATCAAAATCCTCTGCCGCTCTGCAAAATCGCTGAAACTATTTCTATGCGTCTGATCTAATTTCGATGGGTCCATTTTTTACATGTTGCACGAATCTCAACAGATCTGATTTAATCACGAGACACTCATCATAAATCGAACGGTTGTGATAAAAACAAAGATGGAGAGGATGTGATTCCTATCTCCTTCAATTTCAGACTTAAAAGTGGAGTTCACATGTAGCTATATGTGTATTTTTTTTTTAAGACTTTTTTTTTTTTTGACAAGCTAGGTAGTGCATGGTTACCTAGAAAAAAAAAAAGAAGAAACCACAAACAGAAAGAAAAGAAAAGAAAAGAAAAGAAGAAAGAAAGAAAGAAAGAAGAAAAATAGAGAAAAAAAAAACTTGATAACAATAAAATAATATCAAGGACAATATTGGTGTTAGTCAAGTGCCAAAGCCACCTCTTTAGTGGAGGTAGCATATTCGAAATATGGCTGGAGATACTTCGTGATATTTAATTTCAAAATAAATTAGAGACTTAATTCAATTTTATCTTTAAAAAAAATTTGCATTTAGCTTTCCAAAACTTAAAATTATGATATTATGGAAAATTATGATATTCCTAATTTCCTATGTTGCTTTTTGTGTCACTGATCCAAAAGACTAAAACACAACCACGTGGAACGATGAAAAAGTCCACATGGGCGATCAGCGGAGCATTATTTCAGGGAATGTGTTCAAATTTTTTTTTGTTCCTACCATTAACGTTATTTTATAATATATAAGCTGCGCTTGTTGCTTCACATATGGAAATAGGGCCAGATAATCTCCGCTTGTTGCTTCAACTCTTTGACAAATAAAATCATTTTTATTCTCCAATCTTTTTTTTTTTTTGTTAACAAATGTATTAAACACTAAATTTTGTTGGTCTCAGCGCGCGGTTTGGATGAATTCTTGTCTTCGTGCAATGAGATTGATAGAACCTTTCCTGCAATAGACATAAAACATAATTATATACTTATATTTATGGTTGAATTGCAAATTCAAATTATAAAATTATCGTTAAATTAAAATAGACAAATATAAAAAATTTTCTTGTTATTTCATAAAATTCACCATCTTTCACTCTCATTATAAATCTTTTGTGTCTTATGGGTGATGTCGTGTTGGGTCGTGTGATGTTTAGAGCCGTGCCATGTCGTGTATAGACAATTAATGTGTCGTGTCGTGCAGTGTCGTGTCTATGTCATCAAAGTCGAACACGACATGCTTAAAGATATGGCACACTTAAGTTCTCGTATTGTATCGTGTTTATATTTTACCGTGTCATACCACTTCCTTACCGTGTCGTGTTCCACCGTGTTTTTTTTAAATACTAGCTACAACAGTGGTTTGATTTACGTCCCTTCATAAACTATTTTGGTTATTTATGCCTAATAGTATGTCCAATCATCATATCAATATGCTTATACGGTGTGTGTGTGTGTATATATATATATATATATATTTCACAAGAGAAATGTTGAATATTAGGACTGTATGGTAAGAGAGAATTTGGTACATGGTCGCTATCTTTTTTTCCTGAAATTACGCTTGATTGTGATTGAACTTTATATATTAAGAACGAGAGGCTACACGTGAAAAGCATGCAAATAATGTTTAACTATTGAGTTTCATTGTTAAATTTGTCATATTAAAGGCATGGCACAAAAGTCATAGTTCATATCATCATTTTATTCGTTGTCAAATTTGTCGATATTCATTTACATATATCAAATACCGAGCATTGACGAGGCTGACACCACTATGGATAATACTAATCCTAAATGCGTTTGATGAAGAATCAATTAAAATATCGAGAATATTGTTAACTTATCAATTATCGATAGAATTTTTCATTGAGTTAGCGAAATATATAGTGTTATATATTTTGACTGCCATTCTACATTTGTAAATTTAGCTGAAATAATCACTAGTATAATATGATTTGACACATCCAAACACATACAACTTGTAATTACAAAAGCTTCTAAATAATTAAGCCCATGATAATGTCACAGACTCACAGGGTCACTGTATTTCTGTTTTACCCTAAGCCCCCTCTTATTTCTTAACGGTTCAAAGCCAGCCCAAATAATGTCGGGTCCAACAATTATCAACTTTAGTCATTTTAAAATATAATTAAAAAAAAATTCAAAATCTGGACCTTTCACATTTAATTTCATAATTATATAACTGAACACAAACGCACTTTTTTCAATGTCAAAAATGTACATTTTTTTTTCGAAAAATAAAACGTGCATTTTCCTTGGTTTTTTTTTTCCGCCGTGGAATTAATGATTTTAGTCCAAATTAGACTAGGTCAGGTTTAGGCCAGTCGCTAACTTAACAAATAACAATCATCACGGAGAGAGCCCACCCATCTGAAGCGCAATGTACATTACTGTGTCTCTCCTTTTATCAAAGATAGAAGAAATCAGTTAGATTGGCCTTTGGGTCCATCCGATTTAAGTTCGGCTCGCCGTCGGACTGTCGAACCGGCCGGTTCAATGCCGTTCAAAGACTGAACGCAGCAATAATGTTGAAAGTCTGCGTTCAGATCCCGATCCACCCTGAACGCACAGATGAGAATCTCAGCGTTCAGCGTTCAGAAATAGAAACACAAGCGGGCTATCACGGCCTCACGGGCTTTTGTCTTGCGGGCTATTGCAGGCTTTTCTGTTTCTGTTTCTGTTCTTGTTCCTTTCATCGTGCGGCCGAAAATATTAAAACTAACGTTACTGTTCAATCAAATATCGATAATAACAGTTAAAAATTCCAAATTAAAATAATATTATCACTGGATCGTCATCCAGATTGACGAAATAACAAAATCCTTGGATTTTCGTCGATGACCCTAAAATTATTATTTTTACAATATAGTCCAATAAGAAAAATTTATTATACATTAAATATAGATATTAATATTATTTAATATATAAAATATATGATACATAATATATATATATATATAAATAAGTATTATACACACATAACATATTGTGTATTTAACATGTATAATTTAATTATATACTTATATTTTTATAATAGATATTTTAATTATGTTTAATTTCTAATCATAAATTATATATTTTGTAATAACAAAAATTTTAGGGGCTAAAAAGCAAATTTCACATTTAAAAAATAAGACAACAATTTTTTTTTTTTTTGGATCGGCAACCAATTGTCGATCCAAACAAAAAAAATTCAGCAACATAATTTTTAATGTGAAATTTGCTTTTTAACCCCAAAATTTTTATTATTACAAAATACATGTATAAAATTAAATATAATTTATATTACGACATGTGTAATACTTTCATCCATATTTAATTTTATACACATATACAATATTATATATTTAACATAAATAATTTAATTATATACTTATATTTCATTATAGAAATTTCAATTATGTTTAATTACTAATTATTAATTATAGATTTTGTAATAATAAAAAATTTGAGGGTTAAAAAAAATTGCAAAATTAAAAAAATGTGCCATGTTAAAGTCATTTGTTGGATCGTCAATTGAAATTACGATCCAAGGATATTCCAATTTCGTCAATTCCGATGACGATCTAGTAACGTTTTTTTTATTTTGAATTTTTAACTGTTACTGTCGAAATTCATGTGAACACTAACGTTAGTTTTAATTTTTTCCGGATCTTGAGACTATTGCGGGCTTTTCTGTTCCAATTCCCAATCCACCCTCTGACATCTCCCTCCTCTCCTTTCACTGATTTTCGATGAAATTAGCTGCGTCGTACTATTCTCGTTACTAGAGGCGCTTCTAAGTTCCATCAGCCTCTGGCGATGGGGTCCACAGGAAGATATTCAAATTCTCAATGAATTGGTGGTGAGTGTGAGTAGGAGAGATGGCCAACCCTGTCTTTAAGGTAGTAGTAATTTTTGTTTTAACGCATCAATCAATTTAGTTAGTACTCTAGTCTGCCACTTTCTGAAATTGTGAATATATTGCTTTGATTTCATTTAGCATCAGTACCACCAGTTAGATATGCAATTGAGTTGAGCTTTTCAATTATTATTTATTTATCCCACTATATCTTCTGCAGACCCTCATTTTTTACAATTGATATAAATAAAAGATACTGCCTACTGGTATAAGCAACCAGTGTTACTGGTAACCAAATAGAGAATGAAGCTCAGTTTATTTAATTGACTTCATTACATAATACAAGGCCTTAATGCTTATTTCTTACATAATCACTATCAAATGTTGCTAAATGTGTCACAAATGAGAAAAGGATTTCTGAACATTTGACAAAACGTCATTGATTGGTCAGGTGACTAAGCTTGGGTTAGTGTACTATTCAAGAACTTCATAGCTAGCTTAAATTTGAAAAAAAAAAAAAAATCAAACATACATCTGATTATTTAACTTAAGTATATAATTTGCCAATTTCAGTTACGTCTGTTCCCATAAAGGGGCATGGCAATTAAGAAAATATAAATTATGAAAATCATATTTGTTGGCTTGCTGCTAATATTACAGGATATGATCCATTGGTGGTGTGTTAACCTCCAAACTGCCTTCTAAAATTTGCACAACCTGTCCCATTGTCGGCCTAGTGGTCTCATCATCTTGTATGCACCAACATGCCACCTTACAAACTCTTTCAAGCTCTTCAATTGGCGCTTCTCCATTCAAATTATGATCCAAGAGTGTTTGAACATCCCCTTCAATTAACTTCATAGCAGCAAATGTAGGGAAGAAACCTGAACCTGATAACTTGCTATCCCCTTGATCAGAGTTGTTTCTATGGCCAGATATTAGCTCAAAAAGCATCACACCATAGTTAAATACATCTGCTTTAGGAGTAATCGGTGCACCTGTTATCCACTCAGGAGCTAGGTAACCTCTGGCTCCTCTCATGGCGGTCAAAACCAGACTAAAATCACGACCTAAAAGCTTTGAGAGTCCAAAATCGGCCACTTTTGGTACAAAATTAGCATCCAAGAGAATGTTCTCAGGTTTAATGTCACAATGGATGATACAATCCACGCATTTCTCATGGAGGTATGCCAACCCTCTTGCTGTTCCAAGTGCAATTTGATACCGAGTGCCCCAATTTAGTACTGCATCTCTGGAATTAAATAATTGTGTTTCAAGAGAGCTATTAAGCATGTACTCGTAAACCAGTATCCTACAGGAGGCTTCAGAACAAAACCCAATAAGACGAACAAGGTTAACATGTTCGATTGTGCCAATGGTGCTGACCTCAGCCCTAAATTGCTTCTCCCCTTGGTGAAATCCATCTAGCTTTTTAACAGCAATAGCTGTTGAATCAGGTAAAAGTCCCTTGTAAACTGACCCGAATGCACCTGCACCCAATTTTTCAGAGAAGTTCTCTGTTACGAATTGCAAATCATCATACCTAAATGCAGTTAAGGTACCTTGAGACCCCTTTAACATTCGAGCTGACCTCAGATCTCTCTTTCTCTTCATCACAATCAAACTAACTATGATACAAAAAAGGATGGCTACTATACCACCTGCAACTAGACCAATAATTAACCGCTTTTTACGTTTACTAGCTGAAAATTCTGATGCTGCCAATCTGAGATAAAGTGTCTCTCCATCACTTGAGGTATATCCATCTTGGAGATTCATCAAACCACCGTGCCACAAATTGCACACACTTTTGTATGAATAAGCAGAGCAGGAACAATTATTCAAACAAGCCGACTCACACTCTTCTGTACTGTTAGCTTGAATACTTTTTGAATTGTCAGGGAACCTCATGTTGTACAAGGCATAAAACTTATCTTGTTGTACCTTAGTCGGGTCACTGCTTTCACATTGTAATTTGGTTTTCCTCACACACCCACCACTATAATCCTCCAAACTGTAATTATTCTTTGATTGTTGAGTAAATCCCTGTAGACAATTACAATAAGGTAATTCATTAACATTGCAACTACCATAGGGCCCACAAAGGCCGTACACATCGCAAGTCTGCCTTGGTTGAGCCCAGAACAAAATCCATTGTTGTGTCGTATCTACCCAAGTCTGTTGATTAATTTGGCCATTATGATCTATTATAAACCTTGATGTCAGATTAATACCTGGTTTTATAGAGTAGGTGAAATAATTCTCCTGGCTGTTGCTCACATAATTGTAATTGTATACGTACTCCTCTGTCATTTCAGGGATTAAACTGAAGATTTTTTGTGTTTTGCTCCAGGGGCCACTGGTCCAGTAACCTTCAGTTTTATTCCACTGTATAAAATATTGACTGCTACCATTTGGGTCTAATTCCAGAGAGAAAATACCTTCAGCCGGGTCAGCCAAACTCTTCCAAGCAATCAATCTTTGGCTTATACCAGTTGTTTTATTCAGACCCAACTTACTGCCCGGCAACAACGTATCAGTTGGATTGTCAAGACTTTGCCACAAAACATCAGAGGTATTTGACACATAGCTCAACACCAGGTTCCCATTGTCTTCCAAAACAGCTTGGGTTTTGTTCGACGGGTTTATCCCAGTAACATTAGTGGACCACACTTTGGTTTTGAACCCGTTAAGCAATACCAAGTTACCGTCAGAACTGATGGTCAGCTGGGAGGTGGACGGGTCGGTGAGCGGTGCATTTCGATTGGCTATGAAGACAGGTGTTTGCAGGGAGATGGTGTTGAACCAGATGGCGATGTACCAGTAGGAGGAATTAGGAGGCTGGTAGAAGCCGAGTGCAAACTTTCCTTGAGCAGAGGTGAGCTTTTGGTTGGTGCCTGAGAGAGAGGAGCTGGAGGTGATGGTGTCTGTTGATTTGCAGACAGAGAGGAGAGAGAGGAGGCATAGAGACAAGATAGAAGAGGGTAAGAGGTTTTCTCTCCAGGAGGCCATAGAGTGGGGTTGGGGTAGAGAGAGAGAGAGGTTGGAGAGCTTGGTAATGGTTTGAAACTTTGGTTTTTTTTCCCATGCTTGGTCGTGATTTGTGTGCAAGAAGTGAGACTAGAGAGAGAGAGATTTGAATGTGAAACAGCGAATTTCTCTTTCTCCTGCAGCTTTCATGTTTGTAATCTCGGCCGTTGGATTTGATAGAACGGTTATGATTAATTGTTACATTGAGTCCAATTTATTAATGATACATTAATTGGAGTGGCATCTGTCCATCCGTTGTACATTTAGTGGCCTAGATCTGGCTAAAAGGATGGAATAACAGTCAATGTGCAAACGAAAATTACTAGAAAAAAAAAAAGTTTATAAGGTGCCGCTCTTTTGCAATTGTTGAAAATTCCCGGAAACGATTTGAACCGTTCCTTTTCCTCTACACATTCCAGATTAAATCCGGATGGTTTAAACAAACAAATCAGTCAATCGGATTTCATTGAAACCGTTCGATCTGTGAAGTCGACATGAAATAAAAGGTGTTGATTATTTTCAAGTGAATTTGGACTCATAGCGGCGAACCTGGATTTTTTTTTTTTAATGACCTTGGATATATGTTTTGTTGGGGTTGATTGGATCTAATTTTGGGGTTGAATTAGATTTAGTACGGCATTACTACTAGCAACGTGTTTGATCAGTATTAATACTTCTCAAACGGTTAGTAGTCGTGATGCCTAACTTGACTTGACTTGTCTAAATTTGTTTGGTTCTATACTTCTATATGGCTCCGTTTGGATAAGATGTGGGAAGAAAGGAAGAAGAGAATAAAAAAATAAATTTATTATAAACAATTCAAACTCTTCACAAAGTTACACATTTCTCGATACTTTTTCCCTTCTTTCCTTCTTTCCACACCTTAAGATGTGTTATAGTCTTCATATACTTTTACATTTTCTTTTTTTTATTAATTTTAAATCGTTCATTAATCAGGATGTACCACGTTTTTTATATATAAATTATAAATTTATATAGAATTAATAATTGAATATATACTTGAAAAAAGTAGAATTAATACTAAATAATCAACACAATTGCAGAAGAAAAGTAGTCATATTAAATAAAAGTGTTTCGAGGAAAGAAAAGTTTCAAACGAATGTCTTGCCCAACCCAATTTTCCATTATCGTAGTTTTATCCTAAATCAAACACAAAAAAAAGGTACTTGAAACGGGAAAACGATAGGAATTGGTCGTGCAAATGTCAATACAAGATCGGAATGTAGACTTCATATTAAACTCTATGCCCATAACGGGTAAATCATTGGCAATTAAGAAAATATAAATTATGAAAAACATATTTCTCCGCCAGCTGCCAATATTACAATTTAAGCATAATCCGCTTATGGCTATCTAAAATTCAATTATTCATTAAATATTTACACTAAGCAAATAGATACATAACCTGTCCTCAAACACATATACACATAACGCAAACAATCACAAGAACCTCCTAAACTGCGCATCAAATGTGAAATTAGACCTAGCTTGAGTTTTTAACTAGTGAACTGGCTGCACTGGTACTCTGTGTCTTCGAAGTTGCACTCGAAGACATATCAGAGAAGAAATTGATATAATCAGGGCTCTCCCCCATAACCCTAAGTGAAATCGGCATTGGTGGTGTGTTAACCTCCAAAATGCCTTCTAAAATTTGCACAACCTGTCCCATTGTCGGCCTACTGGTCTCATCGTCTTGTATGCACCAACATGCCACTTTACACGCTCTTTCAAGCTCTTGAATTGGTGCTTCTCCATTCAATTTTTGATCCAAGAGTGTTTGGACATCCCCTTCAATTAGCTTCCGAGCAGCAAAGCTGGGGAAGAAACCCGTTCCCCATAACTTGCCATCTCCTTGATCAGAGTTGTTTCTATGGCCAGAAATTAGCTCAAATAGCATCATACCATAGCTAAAAACATCTGCTTTAGGAGTAATCGGTACGCCTGTTATCCACTCTGGTGCCAGGTAACCTCTGGTTCCTCTCATGGTAGTCAAAACCCGACTAAAATCACGCCCTAAAAGCTTTGATAAACCAAAATCAGCAACTTTTGGTACAAAATTATCATCCAAGAGAATGTTTTCAGGTTTAATGTCACAATGGATGATACAATCCCGACATTTTTCATGGAGGTATGCCAATCCTCTTGCTGTTCCAAGTGCAATTTGGTAGCGAGTGCTCCAATTTAGTAATGCATCTCTGGTATTGAATAATTTTGTGTCAAGAGAGCTATTCGGCATGTACTCGTAAACCAGTAGCCTACAAGAAGCTTCAGAACAAAACCCAATAAGACGAACAAGGTTAACATGTTGGATTGTGCCAATGGTGCTGACCTCAGCCCTAAATTGTTTCTCCCCTTGATGAAATCCATCTAGCCTTTTAACAGCAATAGCAGTTGAATCGGGTAAAAGTCCCTTGTAAACTGACCCGAATGCACCTCCACCCAGCTTCTCGGAGAAGTTCTTTGTTACATATTGCAAATCATCATACCTAAATGCAATTAAGGTACCTCGAGACTCCTTTAACAATCGAGCTGCCCTCTGATCTCTCCTCCTCTTCATCACACACATAACAACTACAATGAAAAAAAGGATAACAACTATACTGCCTACAATTGTGCCAATAATTAACCCCTTGTTACTTTTACTCGCTGAAAATTCTGATGCTGCCAATCTGAGATAGAGTGTACCTCCATCACTTGAAGTATATCCATCTTGGAGATTAAGCAAACCACCGTACCATAAATTGCACCTACTTTTGTATGAATAAGCAGAGCAGGAACAGCTTTTCAAACAAGCCGACTCACACTCTGCTGCACTGTTAACTTGCATACTTTGTGAATTGTTAGGCAACTTCATGTTATACAAGACATAGAACTTATCTTGCGGTACCTTAGTCGGGTCACTGCTTTCACATTGTAATTTGGTTTTTCTCACACACCCACCACTATAATCCTCCATACTGTAATCACTCTGTGATTTTTGAGTAAACCCCTGTAGACAATTACAATAAGGCAACCCATTCTCATTGCAACTACCATAGGGCCCACAAAGGGCGTACACCTGACAAGTCTGCCTTGGTTGAGACCAGAACAAAATCCACTGTTGTGTCGTATCTACCCAATTCTGTTGTTGGATTTGGCCATTATGATCCATTATAAACCTTGATGTCACATTAGTTCCTGATTTTATAGAGTAAGTGAAATAATTCTCCTGGCTGTTGCTCACATAAGTGAAATTGTATACGAAATTCTCAGTCATTTCAGGGACCAAAGTGAAGATTCTCTGTGTTTCACTCCAGGTGCCACTGGTCCAGTAACCTTCAGTCTTGTTCCACTGAATGAAATATTGACTGGTACCATTTGGGTCTAATAACAGAGAGTAAATACCTTCAGCCGGGTCGGTTGAACTCTTCCAAGAAATCAACCTTTGGCTTATACCAGTTGTTTTATTCAGACCCAATTTACCGCCCGGCAACCACGTATCAGTTGGATTGTCTATACTTTGCCACAAAACATTAGAGGTATTTGACACATAGCTCAACACAAGGTTTCCATTGTCATCCAACACAGCTTGGGTTTTGTTCGACGGGTTAATACCAGAAACATTAGTAGACCATACTTCAGTTTTGGACCCGTTAATCAAGACCAAGTTACCGTCAGTACCGATGGTCAGCTGGGACGTGGCCGGGTCAGTGAGTGGCGCATTTCGATTGGCGATGAAGACAGGTGTTTGCACGGAGATGGTGTTGTACCAGATGGCTATGTACCAGTTAGAAGAACTGGTAGGCTGGTAGAAGCCGAGTGCAAACTTGCCTTGAGCAGAGATGAGCTTTTGGTTGGTGCCTGAGAGAGAGGAATCGGAGGTGATGGTGTCAGTTGAGGTGGCGATGGAGAGGAGAGAGAGGAGGCATAGAGACAAGATAGAACTAGAAGAAAGCAAGGGGTTCCCTCTCAGTCTCAAGGAGGCCATAGTGTGTGTGTGTGTGTGTGTGTGAGAGAGAGAGAGAGAGAGTACTTGACAATGGTGTGGTTTAATGTTTCCTTTCCTCACTTGGTCGTGATTTGTGTGCAAGAAAAAGATAGATTTGACTAGGCACGAGCAAATACAACTATACAAGCATTTAGCGCCGAGTTAATGTGAAACAGCCCATTTGCATTTGGCCATTTCCCATTTCCTGCTGCTTTGTTCTTTGTATAGTAGGACGTTGAAATTTAAGTCTCAACCGTTGGATTCAATAGTACGGTCACGATCTTGCCATTTCCATTAATGATCTAGAGAGGCATCTGTCCGTCCGTTGCACATTTAATGGCGTAGATCTTGCTAGTGGTATGCTATGTCTGTGCATGAATAATAGTCAATACGCATACAAAGATCACTACAAAAAATGGTCAAGTGCCGCTCTTCTGCAATTATTGAAAATTCCTTGGAATGATTTTGACCGTTCCTTTTTCTTCTAGACGGCCCAGATTAGATACGGATGGTTTAGTCACACGTCACAACTCACAAGCAATTAGACGTAAAATAAACGGTGTTGATTATTTTCAGGTGAATTTGAACTTCAAAGCGGCGCACCTTTTCTTTTTTTAGAGAAATTATTGACCTTCGGATATTTTGCTGGCATTGATGATTGGATGAAATTTTGGAGTTGAATTTGATTTAATACGGCATTAATTAGCAACGTGTTTGTTCAGTTTAAACTTTAATACTTGTCAAACGGTTAGTCATGATGCCTAACTTGACTCGTCTATCAAAATTTGTTTGTTTCTATGAATAAGATATGATATGGTTGTCGCATATAATTTTTTTATTTAAATAGTTTATTAATCAGAATGTATCATATCTTTCAAATTTTTATTTACTATATCTATTTTTCATAAATTCAAAATTTATTTATATTTATACCTGGTAAAATTTTATTAAAAAAAATACAGTTAAATTAAATATATACTCAATACGTAGCCATCTTAAATAATAATGTTTCGAGAAAAGAAACGTCTCAAACAAATAAAAGTCTTCTGCAACAAAATTTGTATTTACCGTAGTTTTATTCTAAATTGAAGACAAAAGGTGGTTGAAAAATGAAAAGTGAAAATAATAGGAATTAATTGCTTGTGCGAATGTCAATGTCTACCTGGATGTACGAGAGCACATATTGGACCCAACTTGATTCGTTTCATATTTTAAAGGAAAATGATTATAATTTTTTTAAAAGGAGTTAAATGATTGGAGATTTCATCACCATTCCGGTAGTCAAATGTTAGTTAAATATAAAATAATATTATGTGGTTCGATATGACTAAGCTGGTTTGTTTATTAGGAATTCCTTGGGAAATGATGGGATTTCGTTCCTCTCCATTTTAAACAAAAACCAAGGAATATCCAACCATAAAACTGGCGACGGTAGTATAATGAGACCAAAGTATAATATTAACTTTTAATTCTCATTTTTTTTTCTAAATAATGAGACTGACGAATCTGCAAGTTTTAATTTATGATATTTTAATTTATGTACATTTTTTAAATTAAAAAACTAATACAATATCTTTTGTTTTGACATTCATTCAGAATTGATTAAGTAACTCATAATTTAATTTAATAATTATTAATTTCATATGATTTCTTTTAAACATCTTAAAAAATAAATACATAAACGTTTCTACTCGACCCCTTTGAAACATCTAGTTTCTAACAAGTACGATATGCAAAATTGTACCATATGCAAAATTCCTAGAACCTCATTTTTGCTTAAAAATAATATTTGGTCATTATCCAGATATTTTTATTTCTGTATACATAACATAGCCATCAATGATTGTTGGCATGTGTAATCCCCATATTAATGCGATAGTGGTGTGGAGTGGTATCTAAATAAGACGGGCACTGAGGTTTCCATTACACTGAGGAATGGATGAAATAAATGAACTTGTAGAACAAAAATAATAGTCCAAATAAATAAAGGCAGTCACAAGAGGCAACTTTGGAGGTTGAGATGAGTACAATGTGTGAATGGACTGTTCAGAAGTCTTCAATGCACAACAGCGACTGGTAGGTTGCTGGCATTTATTTCTCTTTATTTTAGTGCAGAATAGTTGTTTTTATCTGAAGAAAAATTCTACAAATGTTGGCTCTGATGTCTGTGTTGGAATCAGATGTTATTAATTTCTCCAACGGAAAGATACTTTGATGACGAATTAGCTCACATATTTATGACGATCGATATCAAAATTATTAATATACAAATTAAATTATGGAAATGGATTACTGCTATCTACAATTTTTGTCATTCTTGACATCTCTAAACACAAAATGAAGACATAAAATAGACAAGGTAAACATATTTAATGATCAAAATGAACACATACAAACAAATAAGTTCAATGAAAATAAATTGAATATGCATGTAAAATTCTGAACAAGTGATATCAACACTTATTTGTTTATAAGTGTTCACTTAGATCATCTAAATGTTTACCTTGTTTGTAGTATATGTTCACTTTATATTTATCGATGACAGGGATGGTAAAACTGTACATGGTAGTTATCGTTCCTGATTAATTATTAATATGAAATTGCTTTCCATCATCCCCTCTTTTGTATCATCCCTGTCATCCTCCTAAAAATGCGTTTAATATTTTCTATTTTTAGAAAACGCGCTAATTTCATTTCTAAAAGTCTATTAAAGGATGAGAGGATGATGGGATAAGAAAGTCCAGAGAGGATGAGCAAATCGGAGGGAGGGAACGAATCAGAGGAGGAGGGGAGCGAATCAGAGGAGGATGGAGCGAATAGGATGGAGGGAGCGAACTAGTTTATATTAACTAGAACATTTATATATATTAAGTAGAAGTGTTATGTATATAAGTAGAACCTTTATATATATTAAGTAGAACTGTTATGTATATAAGTAGAACCTATATATATATTAAGTAGAATTGTTATGTATATTAATTAAATAAATTAACTAGAACTGTTACAATTGTATATTCCTTTCCTCTGTGTTCGCTGCCTCCCTCCTCTCTATGAGACGCTCATCTCACGTCTCTGTTTCGCTCATTCTCTCATCCAAAAAAGAAAAAAACGCGTTATCATCTCTTTATCCTCACCCCTTCTTTCCTTTTTTCGAAATGCAATTAATCTAATTGGTGGAAAAGATAATGGGATGATAGAATTCGAGATATCCTTATCAGCCCCGATTATTAATATATTCTCTATCGCTTGGATAATTATGATTTATGTGCTATTTTTTTGCATATCGGCAACGGGTAAATTAAGCACAACTATTTTTTTTAATCACCGACAGAAGAAAAATAATGTATTCGTGTCCTCCTGTGATGCATTCATTCAAGTAACAGGCGGATAATCTCAAATTCTTTGCCAAAAAAAAAAAAGATAATCTCAAATTAAACACAGGAATCACGACCTATTGATTTGGAATTCGCTGAATCTTACTTCATATTTCTCCATCATGCTTCCTTTTTCGCAAAAGTTGGGTAAAAGATTTCTGTGTACCCAAGAGTTCAGTTTTTTTTTTTTTTTAATATCTTTGATGCGAGTTTAGTTCTCTTACCATTACAATTATTATAAAGTTATGTCTTTTATTCATTTCATAAAGAATAATACTCTTTTGAATTCTAAACATTTGACAATATTATTTGAGATGGGCTAAAATCAGCCACGACTGACAGATGCAACCGTCAGCTATGATCAAATCTCAATTTTCGAGATTCTAACAGTTGATCTGAACTGTTCAATGTGTTCTCCGTATTGAAATCTCATTGGAGACAAAATTTTACATTTTTCTAATTTTGTTTACTATTTTTTTAAGATTTTTAAAAATCATAGTAATTGAAGGGTCCATAATTGTTTAGATTAAGAATTTTATAAAATATCAAACAAATACTAAAAAATTTCACAAAAATATAAAATTTTGTCTCCAACGAGATTTCAATATGGAGAACACATTGAACGGTTCAGATCGACTGTTAGAATCACAAAAATTGAGATTTGATCGTAGTTGATGGTTGCATCTGTCAGTCGTGGCTGATTTTAGCCCATCTCGTATTATTTTATTTTTATATACAAATATTCTAGTTTAGAGCGAAAACATGTATTTAGAGCATCAAAAGTTGTTTTTACATATACTAGATAGAAAACAACATCGAATTAAATTCGGCAATTTTAATATGTATATTTAATGTAAAAATATATATTTTTTTATTTGACAAGCTAGGTAGCTGCTACCTAGGGAAAAAAAATTCTTAATGTAATAAAAATCTTTATGGACGAAATTGTACTTTTAGAAAATCAGCCTAAATACGTGTTTAACAACATATGCTAATTGGATGCGTTCAGTATCAGATATAGTCTTGTAAAAATTTATAGCTCAAAATATTACTGTTGTTTTTTTATTATTTATTTTTTTTTCCAGAAACTGCTGGATAGAAAAAATATGCTAGATGCATGCGCTCAGTTTTATAATATGAATGTGCAATTTTTGAAACTCGAAATATTAATGTTGGTTAATTTATTATTATTATTTTCCAAAAAATGCTGGATGGACAGATAAAATTTTCACTAGATGGCTCTTACGGCCATCAATAAATGAATGATTCTAAAGTGTGTACCTTATAATTTACAATGAGGTAGTAGCTGATACAAGTAATTAATCATGTGCCCCTCAATAATGCATTCATGTTTCCCACTACTTAGTTTGTTACTTGAAGCAATATTTAATGCATCTTAAAATCTCTGATGCTATAGTTCCTTTTCATTCATTAGGTCCTATGCAT
This sequence comes from Rhynchospora pubera, assembly GCA_028095005.1. Classification (NCBI taxonomy): domain Eukaryota; kingdom Viridiplantae; phylum Streptophyta; class Magnoliopsida; order Poales; family Cyperaceae; genus Rhynchospora; species Rhynchospora pubera. The sequence continues at coordinate 80,861,759 of CM051462.1, read as the reverse complement.
TGACCTTTAAATAGCGCGTCTTACCGGTCAAGACATGATTACATGAACTTGATATATGCAAAAATAATTTGAAAAGTGACGCTAAAATTTATAACCTGATCAAATTATGTCATAAATTGAAGAAAAAGTATATCAATTAATAGATATATAAAATATATCTTGTAACATAATCCAATAATTTCGTTGGCAAATATTGATTTATCACTTATGAATTTGCACAGCCAAATTTCTCTGCGCATTTTGGCTTATATCAAGTTTCTGTGAATTTACAAAATTTAATGAAGCCAAAAAAATATTAAAAATATCATAGATAAGCACAAAAATACGCTGTAATTGCATTCTCGCAGTTCGGATTTTGATAAAAAAAATAAAAGAAGAACTTTTCAGCACATTATGGCCCTCGTCAAAATCCAATTTTTTTTAACATGGGATTTCATTTCATTTCATTGGAAAATTTGTGATCAAAATAAACATATTTAGTGTCATTTGGTTGGCATTCCCATGTTATTAGATCCAATGATATCGTGTGAAATCAATTGAAATGAAATGAAATCTAGTGTAAAAAACATTTTGATCAGGCATATATTGGAACTATATCTTTTATTTTTTTTATTGTATTTTATGATCTGCAAACACATTTTTCCCCACAAAAGTAGATGTGTCGCTTGTAATTATGTTAAATTAATTATATATCTCAGTAAAGGCGCTTAAGTATGTTAAGGCACGCTAGCAGTTTTATTTTCACAAAAATACATGTATTCCTTAAGATTTATACACATAATATTTAATACTTGCTTTAATTTATATTTGAAAGATACAGTTCAATGGTATTTTCTTTTGAGCTTGAAATACTACTAAAATTGATAAAATCGATTACAACTTCATTTAAATACACAGATCAACGTAAGAACAAAGAAGTTTAAATAAATTAAATTGACGTGTGCCATGCATAGACCTGTCAAACGTTAAAACCGGAAGTGAAAATTGACCGTTCCGTTTACGTTTTGTTTTGGTAACGGAACAAAATTTTTGTTTTGTTTATGTTCCGTTTCGTCAAACAAAATATATTTATGTTCCGTTTAACATTCCGTTCTTCAATTTCTATTGATTTCAGCTCATTTTCGTCCATTTCCGTATACCATTTAATGTTCCTTTCGTTTCCTTCATTTTCGTTTCCGTTTCATTTTCAGAAACGGAACAGATTTTATCTTTCGTTTAACTTTCCGTTCGGACGGAACGGAACGAAAACGTCCGAAACAGTGGAAAATTGACAGGCCTAGGCATGCATCAGCTCAAGCCCGATCCACTCCGATCCGTTAGGAAGCCCAGATCCAAATGCTGAAGACATAGACAATTAATGTTGGGCCACTCATACGTAACCATTGAAATCTGCCGAAGCGGGAAAGTTTGGACATCTATTCATTCGTCCATACTCGCTACAAACCCTTAGATACATAATAAACAGTCCAGATCTTCCTAACAAAATCAATCACCTCCATCCTTTTTTAAGAGGATCCCAACCCGACTCGAATCGCCGAAGAATTTTTTGAAATCAAAACCAGTAAACCACTCGCCACTCTCTACAGAGAGAGAGAGAGAGAGAGATGGCGAATTTCTCGTTCCCGGAGCTGTCGGCGGCGGAGATAGCCGGAGCACTTCAGGAGGAAGGCATCGCGAACGTGAGCGCCTCCGATCTGGCCAAGCCCTCCGCCGAGCTCCTCTTCGCCATCTTCTCCAACTTGTTCGCCTACTTCGATCCGTTCAGGTACGAATCGCCGTTGCTTTTCTCTCTTAATTAGAGAAGGGGTTCCATGACGAGAATATGTTCGATTCTTATTTTGAGGTTCTTTGTGTAATTTTGTATATTAGTATGGTCCAAACAGCCAAAACCCTATCAATTCAAGGTTTTTGGAGAAATTGCAATGTCACAGTCATGCTTGGAGTTATAAGAATACACTGGTAGATCTGTCCTATGAACTATGAAGCTTTACTTTTTCTTTTTTCAATTGTTAGTAAATAAAACCTGAAGCAATTCTATCCTATTTCCTTCAGCTACAATAGACTCGTTGTCATATTGTTTGTTGTTCATTTAAGTGTAGGGGATTTTTCTTAGAATTCGCCTCACCCTTGTGGTCCTCATTTGCAAAAAAAAAAAATAATAATAAAAAAATAAATAAAAAAAATCCCAGAAAAGATGCATATTCTTTGCAAATACAATAGATTATGGTTGTAATTGCTTCCTGATGCGAGTCCCTTTTTCATTGTACCAGAAATGACCCTGATTCGCAAATTGGATTTGAGGCTCTAACAGTACTTGAAGATCCATCTCAGCATGCCGACTCCATTCGGGTACTGAATCTATACCAAAAAATTAAGGAATTTTTTGCCTCCATCCAGTACCATGGATTCGAACTTCGGGATCTGTTGCGGCCTGATCCGAAGCCCAAACCTACGTTGCAACATCTCAGTGCTGTTGTCAATTTTATCTATTACAGGTGACATGACCTCCTGCTTCCTTCTATGATATGACTCTGGTTCACCTATACCAGTTGACCTCATTAGTTTATTTTTTCTTGGCATAGCTTTAATGACTCAATTTATGTTGTATACTTAAAAGAGATGAGCAGTAACTTCAGTTAGAATGTTAAGGAGTATCAGTGTTTCACAATGTATTCATAATGTATGGTCTAAAGTATCTTGATCTTTCCAAGATTGCGATTGCAAAATTTTGATATCACTGATATGCTTTAATTCTGCAGAAATGAGAAGCTTCAACTGCTGAAACCAATATTGGATGAAGTGCCTAGTTCGGAGGATAGAAAAATTGAGCTCACTTCAAGGATATCTGAGGTACTGCTTTCTCTTTTCCAAACATAATTGTCGTTAGGTGACAACTCTCCCACACATAAGAACTAAGCTAAGTGCCTGTTTTAGAACAGCTTTTTTTAATTAAAAAATTGGAAAAAGGTACTTTGGTGCAAATATATGAAAATTTCGGGGCTAGGTGATTGAGCTGTAGGTTCCTTTCCTTTTTGCTATTAAAGATCTGAGAAATTGATAATCCTCACTATATGCCTGAAGGCCTAATTAGTGTTGTTAAATATGCATTTAAGCATGGATTTATCCCAATTATACCTCATTTCACTTTGAACTATAGAAATTAGTTTGGAATTTCTTTGAAGTTTGCTCAGTTTAGCATCAGTTAACCCCATTATTGAAATGCACAACTGCAAGTTGAGAAAAAGAATATCAAACAATAAAGGTTAAAAGCTGGTTAAGATGAAATTTAAGTATTTGTGCCTGTACAGTAGTGGTTGGTCCATGACTGTTGTGGCCTCGGTGAAATGTTGCCATTTGATTTCGTCGAATAGAAGTTTTGAAAATTAAAATTGCATTTTCTAGACCAAAATGGCATTGACCTTCGGCTTAAATTTTTATTTTTATTTTTCCTGAAACACAGCTCCAAACTGCAATACAAGATCATGAAATGGAGGCGAGAATGGAGGAGCCAGTGATACTGCAATTGGGTGCAGAGGTGAGGGATTTGGAACAAACAATCCAAAATTACAACAAGCAACAGATGTCTCTTAAAACTCATGCCAAGGAGCTCAAAGAAATGATTGATGCAATCAACAATCAGGTTTTCAAATTTTGTTAATTATTTTTCAATCTTTATTATATAATAATTTTCTAACCCATTGTTGTTTTAGCTTATCGAATGTTTTTTTCTGATGGGGTTTTTTTGTTTTCTTGCATCTAAGTTCCTAATTAAGCCTCCATTATGTTAGATGGATCTTAATTGACCTCCAGAAGCTTGAATTTTGCAATAAAAACCACAAATAATTTTAAAGGATATTGGTTTCAGGACTTTTTTTAGTCTTAATTGCTCTCCTTTTCTGGTCGGTTGCTTTTAGTTAGTTTTATTACATCCAGGAAGATTACTAGAGGACCAAATTAATAGAGGATACAATAATGTTATTTGTTTTTTGTATTCTTTTGGTCAGATATCCCAAGCTGACTTTAAGTTGATGAATGAAGCACAAGAAATTTCAAAATTATCTGCTCAAGTTGTTCAGTCTCCTGATAAGCTACAGGTAGTTACCATAACATATTTGGTCATGAATATTTATGTAACATTTAAATGATTCTCTTGTGAAACACAAAACAAAAGAAAATACTTAAGAATACCAAATGATTGGTTGGCTACATTCATTCAGAAATCACTAGCAACTCAGTCCCTTGAACAATCATAACTTGAGGTGTATATTTTTAAAATATAAATATCATGTATATCCCAACAAGCAAGGCGAACCTCATAGCTCTGGATCCCACAAGAAATTGAACAATAAGGTGTTAAGATTATGAGCAAATTAGATAGAAATAAGAAAATATGAGAAATTAGGAAGTTTCATGGGACAAAAGAAAAGGGAAGAATATAGATACATTTTTAGCCTTTACAGTGGTAAGCACATTATTTTAAGAATATTTTTTTGGTGAGACAAGAAATTAATCATTGACCAATGAGAAGTTGGCAAATGAATATGTTCTGTCAGTTCTTTCTTTATTGAAATTCCTATCTACTTTAGTTGTACTGCAGTTTTGTAATTACAAGCACATGTTTCTCTTTTATTTGGTCTAAAAGATGGCACTAGAGGAGAAGAAATCTGCTAAGGCTGACGTGAAGAATCTAGAGAAATTGACAACACAAAAGGTTCTAGAGAAAATTGCTGCCCTTGAGCTTTACACTAAGGTATGTTTTTGGGTATAATTACTCTTAGTGTGCCTTGTAAAGCTATGTTTGTGGAAGTCAGTTTTGCTAGGACCTCATTTCAGCTTAATTTTACCTTTCACTTATGTGGGTACAAAGATGCCTGAATTATTTAGACTTATTATCTTAGTTTTGCTTTCTTAAATAGGACAGTGCTGTAATGTTGCACTATTTTTATTGTAGGCACATGAGAAATTGTGCAAGCACTTGGAGAAGATGCAAGCCTTGCAGGAACAAGTATGGTTTTATTTATAAGTCTTATTGTTATGTGTGATCATTGGAAATATAGAGCATGCTGTTTGGTTTACTAGTTCGGCTCCTTATTATTTTAGAGTGTTCTATTTCATTTGCTTATTTTTGTTTTATTTTTAAATTTTAGGTGAACAAAAACAAAGCCTTGGAGAAGGAAGTAAAGACACTAAAGGTAAAACTGAGTGATGAGAATGTATCTGTTATGACACTTGAAGCTAAGCTAATGGAGAAGCAAGGAAAAGGTTTGTGTTGGTGATTTGTCTTTTTTCAGAAATGGTGTCTATTGCTTAAAAGAACTGCAAAACAAGAATAAATGAAAAGGAAAACAAATTACAAAATGGAAATTTCATATTATACTATCAAGTAGTTTGTTTTACTTCCGTTCTTTTTGGCTTTGTTTGATCTTGTACTATGTTCCTGAATTTGTCAGTACAACAAGCTGAGGAGATGCTGAAGATGGCTGAAAAAGAAAGAGATGAAACATTAATAGAGGAAAATAAAAAACTTAATGATTTAAAGTCCCAGTATGAACAGAAATTAAAGCTTCTCGTACTAATTGAGAAAGAGGCAGAAGCAATGGTTTCCGAGGTACTAATTCTAGATGGAAAGCTTATTTTATTGTTTTCTCTTTTACGAAATCCACTTTTTTTTTTTTTTTTTTTTACTTGATTAGCAAATGGGACCTGAACTTTTCTCAGGGCTGAAATTGGCATCCTAATTTATTGTTCTTATTACAAATAGAATACAAAAGAACAACATAAATTTCAGGTGAGAAAATATACTGAATTGCGCCTGAATATTTTACTGTCATCGAATTTAATCTTTAGACCTACTGCTATAAAACTAAAAGTTTAGCATATGATTCTGTTTCAATACATGCTATTAGTTTTGAGTTCAGGGGAAGAAGTCCACTAATATTATGACGATAATATAAACTATTTGATATCCATGTGCTGTTTTCAGCTTCCGCCAACTCAACCAAATGGTTATTTTTCAAACTTTAGAACGATACCATAACGTCAGTGGAGACCAAAGATGTATTGGAATTTTGATTCTATTGCCAAAATGTTACAATATTGAGTGGAATTTTGCAGTTTTGTGCTAAACTGGTTTGCCTGTTTTTAACTATATCAGGCAATGCAGAATAAATCAATCTGTTGTGGTATCCTATTATTTGTTTTGTCGTGTTTTGAGTGCTCTCCAAGTTATATTTTACCTTGTAATCTGACACTAACACTATCATAATTTTATTTTCCCCTGTTTACTTTCAAAGGGTGGAAGACTACTTCAAGAGGCCGAGTCTGTACGACAGTCAGGAATTGCTATGCATCAGCAACTACTCACCAAAGGTGAAAAAATTGTTCAAGCGGTACGTCTGATTAGTTTATTATTGTGTACTTATTATTCAAAAATTTTGAGCTTGGATAAGGGTTCCCTCTTTTGATGAAAACCTGAGTGTTTTGCATGCTGGTATTCATTTTGTGCTTCATACATACCTTCTTACCTGTCTCTCTCGCTCTTACAGTTTGACTACAATGACAAGAACGACATTGATAGATTTGTGCAAAAGGTCGACGAGTTGGAGAAGATTTCTTTCTCGAGTTGAGCCCTTAGGGAAAAGTGGGTCTCACCTATACTGAAGCTGACAAAGGCTGTGCATTGGTGAAAAATACATGCATGTAAGTATGGAACCCAATTTCTGGTCTAATGTCTCAGCTCGATGACGGATCAATAAGGATGCAGGATGAAAACTTTGGAAATGTTTGTACAGATTTTGGTTTTCCTCATGTATTTTTTATTTTTTTTTTTAGCTGACGACTAATTTAACTTTTCTTGAGGATGTACGCATATTTTATTGACCGTTGAGCCCTTTTCTGAATTGGTGCAAGAGGCTTGAAGTGTCGTGGTACTATCTATTGTTTATTGCTTTTTCCCTTTTTTTCACAGTTTTTCCCTCGCTCATAAGTCATAACTCTAGGTGTCATATAGTAATGCTTGTCCTAGCGGAAACTAATTTGATCAGGACAGGATGGAATGAGCAACCCGAAAAGAAAGAGTCACTATGGCTTTCTCTTTGTTCTTTCCACTTTCGAACTTCTCTCTTCTTTCAGTATTAAATTTGAACGCCATTTTCTCAAAACTTAAGCCTCTTTGGGATATAAAAAAATTATCTTCAAGCTGTATATTATATTGTTTTTTAATAACACTGTTGTTTTGCCTTCTAGAATCATCTCCAATTCACTACTGATAGAAAGTTATAAATGCAAAGACATGATCCACTTTTATGTTACTTATTTCCTTGTGCAAGGATAATATATTGCGGAACTTTATTTCCGTTCATTCTGCACTGTTTACTTGACGAGTAATATATTGCGGAAAAGGTGGCCGACCTTAACTAAGCAACTACAATTCTTTACCTTTAGTAAGTGATGACTTCGGGCTATTTTTCCATTTCTGAATAAAAGCAAATAAAGATGAAAAAAAATATAGATAAAGCAAATATTTAGCTGCCTCTAATCAAATATCGACTTCGATAAACTGTGAGCCATAGAAAGTCGTCTAAATTACACTTGGGCTCACATATGTAGACGAAGACGACCGTTAACACTTTGCTAATACGATTGCGTCGATTAAACTTCTTTTATTTCTTTTATAGTCACAAGGATTTGATTAATTAACAAATATTTGGGCCAGCGTCTTACATATTTGATATATGTTACTTTTGTACCCTAAGCATATATTTCTCCGCCGTAACTCCCAAAGAAGTAACGGAACTCCAAAAGACGCAAAGTTTGGTGACCCAGGTGTCATTTGTTTCTGTACGTGTCAATATTTCCTCTTGCGTAGTTACAAACTTACAATGAACATCATTAAACCACATTACAGAAAAAAATAAATTGAGGTAGCCTAGATTTTATGTGAACGTATTATTTATTGAAAAACAGAAGTGGATATATATTTCTGTTGCACCAGCACTATCGGACGGATAAAAACTATACTAGGGTGAGTGGCAACATGTTGCAACACAAAGGCAGTTACCACAAAATATGAACCGCCTTCCTACTGTCTCGTGTATATATATGTACTCTTGCCAATTCTATTGTTCACATTAAGTTTTCTTGCTCTGTCTCTTGTTTATCTCCGGTTTGCTTCTCAATCCTTTCGTAATCTCTGGTGATTTTCTACTCAGCTTCTTTCCAATCGAACAGTAAGTGATCTATGCAAATTGAAAATTTGAACAAATTTTTTTTTTAAAAAATTCAAATCGGCTTATATCTTTTGCTTTCTGTCGTGTGTTTAAGGATCGGTGAGTTTTCAATAAATATATCGATCCAAAAATCATCAAAGGTATTATATGTTATGGCCTATAAATTCAATAATTTGACCTTATAAAATTTCTTAGGATATATTTCCAATCTAGGGAGTTCAATTTTTTTCCTTATATATTTTGACTAATTTCCTTTAAGTTTTTAACCTTTGTTTACTTTTTCTAGATCTATATTTTTCCGTCTAGATTTTCTCAAGATTTATTTTTTTTTGAGGGTCGCACACCGGCATAAATTTAATGTTTTTTTTTTTTTTTCTGTTTCACGATCCCATGGTCTGAGCCTCTTTTAATCTGCAAGTTTCTTTTCCTCAATTTGCCTGATCATTGTACCTATTTGATTATTAATTCTATAATTCTTCCTTAATATATTGGTCTCATGGAATGAGTTATACTTCCAAATTCCAATACTTTTGTTGCTATCAGATGCCTGTACCGAAATTAATTTAAGTAGATTAACGCTTTTTCATTGATTTCATCGATGTTGTACTCCTGCATGTTGATTACAGATATTTTTAGAGATCCATACAGTCTTTCTGGGGGTACTATACTGACAGCTTTATACTCTGAATTAATGAATGAATATGTGGGTTAAATGCACCTGCATCAGCATTATAGAAGTTTGCACACACATATAGTAGACCAAATGGAGAGCAGTTCATGTACAAGAATTGTTGAATGGAAAAATTGTACAAAGTTGTACATATATAGAGGAGTATATGGGAAAATATTTTCATAAGAGCTGTAGCCTAGAAAATGTGACAGTAAATTGAACTAAATTCTGGAGGAGAGTTTTTAATCATTGCCGAAAACAAATATTGCAAAATAGATCGACATTGTTTCGCAATATTTGTTTTCGACATTGTTTCGCGATATTTGTTTTTGACATTGTTTCGCAATATTTGTTTTCGACATTGTTTCGCAATATTTGTTTTCGACTACGGTAAATAAATAAGTAGTTAAAAATTACAGCTAGTTTTGCATTAATAAATTTTTGGAGAATTTTTTGTTGTACTGACTTTCCTTATATCATTTCTAGGAGAATCGTAGAAAATGGAGAATACTAGAGGCGCACAACACTATCCTGTCCTATTGAAGTTACAGAGTACACATAGATCTGAATGTGTTATTCGCGGTGAATCGGTTGAACGCCTAACTACTCGTCAACATAAAATTGAAATGCAATGGGATGACCGGTATGAGAAGTACGTTAGGAAGACTGGTCTTTATGGCCTCCATCAAATTGGGCACATCCCCACTGACCATGCACTAATCAGCGCTCTCGTCGAAAGGTGGCGTCAAGAGACGCACACCTTCCATTTTCCTGTCGGCGAGATGACCATCACACTGCAAGATGTTGCAGTTCTGTTAGGATTGCCAATTGATGGTAAGGCAATTTCTTCAAGGACAGATCTTGATTGGTCAGCTACTGTAGTGGAGTTGCTCGGAAAGGAAATTACCCCTAATACTTTCCGCAAGAAAAGTAATGTGGCCATTAATATTTCATGGTTACATGCTAACTTTTATTGCTGTCCCAAGATGGCAGATGAGAAGACGGTGCAGCAGTATGCCCGGGCATATCTGCTCATGCTGATCGGTTCGGTATTATTTACTGACCATTCTGGGGATACCATCCCCGCTATTTATCTGCCCCTCATTGAAGATTTTGAAGCAGCCGGTAATCTTAGCTGGGGAAGTGGCGCACTGGCATATTTATATCGAGAGTTGTGTTTAGCAACCAAACCAAAACGCAAACAGTTTGGAGGCCCGATATTGTTGTTACAGATTTGGTCATGGGAAAGGCTTCCCATGGGGCGTCCGTCAATCTGTCCAATCACTGAAGAAACCCATCTCGGTGGTGAGGACAGGGAAAAAAGACCGCCACATGGTTACCGTTGGTGTAAGGATCGCAATTTTTCAGGTTTGGTTTCACGCAAGGTACTAGAAGCGTACCGGAAAGAAATTGATCATTTGAATGATGGAGATGTTAAATGGAACCCTTACGAAAACCAAATGGATTTGCTACCACCTATCTGCAGCAAAAACTCTGACTTGTGGAGAACAACTGCACCATTAATTCACTTCTGGATAGTAGAAATGTACAATCCTGGAAGAGTTGAACGACAATTTAACTGTTACCAGGTAATTCCACCACCACTTTGTGATACAATGGATGCACTTCACAATTTAAAGAATCGTTCAGCCAAGGATTGGGTTAAAGTGCATCATGTCTATTTGAAAAAATGGGAAAATCGAAGGAAGCATTGCTTGGCCAATGAACGACCATACGACATATCCAAGAATGATGCATACAAGAGATGGTTTTCTAATGCATCAATCTTGTATCTCAATGATCCTAGAGGTCTGCCAGATAACTATAGTGCAGTAAGTGCCTAAATTATCTTACTCTTAACTTTATCAAATTTTTCATTTTTACTATCTTTTATTAATTTTTTTCATGGTAGGGCAAAAGGTTGCGGAAGATTGCAAAGGGAGTTGTTGAAACATTTGGTGATACCACCGACAAGAAAACAAGAGAGTTTTTGCGTGATTTGTTGCATGAGGTGAGGGCTAGTATTGAAGATGTACGCGAGTCTGTTGGCGATGAAGAAGTGTTTGCTGCTTTCGACAAGAACCTTATTGAGCAGCCAGCTAGGACTCAGGTGCACAACAATGATGCAGGACCATCATGCCGTCCAGCTACCAAGAGGACCAGGCGTAGTTCATCTTCAAAGTAGCTTTCAAAAAGGAGTTGTTTGTCCGTGTACTTGCTTGCTGTTTGTATTTCTCTCTCAAGTATTTTAGGTTTTTACTGGCTTTTTTGGTTGTTTGGTTTAGAGAACATGTATTGTCGTAACAAGTATGACTTTGTAATTTGTTTGGTGGGTATGAACTGGTACAAGTGGTACCAGATGGTTTTTTTTTGTTTTTTTTTTTTTTGCTTCGTAGGACTTTGTAATTTGTTTCATTTCAAAAGTGAAACTGGGTGGCGCTTCCACTTTTTTTTCAAAAAAAAAAAAGGAAAATATTATTTTGGTACCATCCGTCACGTCCTGCATCGACGGATCGCGGGACGCGAGAAGAAACGGTATTTTTTCTATAATTAATTATATAAGAAATTCAAATAAAAACTGATTAATAAAAAAATACAATTAAAATCGCGAATCACCTTCTGTGAGGTTTATCAACGGTTTCTTTTTATATCGTGAATCACCTTCTATGAGGTTTACCAATAATTTCTTTTTATACCGCAAATCACCTTCTACGAGGTTTACCAACGATTTACTATCACACTGCGAATCACCTTTTATGAGATTTACCAACAGTTGACAGTACAATTCAAATATCAAATAAATCAATCAAATTGAAATAAATAAATCCAATCAAAATCAAATGATAATATTAAATCATTCAATCAACCAATATGAAATTAAATATAGAAAAATTTAATTACCTGATCGAACGATATAAAAAGATTACTACCATAATTACACTGATAAATATGTGGCGTAGAATTTCAATTTTAGTCGGCCAACTATACTCCATATCTCTTTTATTCTCTGATTTAATCAACAAATTTTGTTGGAACGATTTTGGTTTTAGTTAAGAAAAAGAATCATGAATACATGAACTATGGGAACCATGAATAATCATCCAAATAGTTTCGTTCTTTTCAAAAATATATCCCATCCGGTAAGGGAGGTAAAAAAAAATGGAAAAGATTAGTGTATACGTGGGTTAAAGGGAATGCTTGCATGTGACACGTGTCAAAAATTTATTTTGTTTCTTGGGTGAAACAACGATACTCAGCTAAAAATTTTTTTATCTCGGTCAACTTCAAGGCAAACCTTTGACTGGTCAAAGCTTAGTCAACCATGGTCAAATTTGGTCAAAATTGATCAAATGAGTCAAATTCATGGTCAACTTATGTGAAATGTCGGTGAGGTGTTACACTCAAAGTGCTAGAATGGATGATCTGCCGCATAATTGAGAAGACAATTGTCATGTTTTATGTGAGTTGCTTTTGGTGCTCACAGATGAATTATTGAGGCGTACTTCTGTTGTTCACTTGATATAATTATTGCGAGTTACTTCTGTCATAAAAATTATTGTTTTCAATAAAAATGAAAAGAAAATTATGAATACAAAAATTTCCCATCAGTTGGCCACAAATGATGTTTGATGGAGCAAATTTATGAGCCACGGTGCTGCTTTAGCCTTTCCTTTTTTTTATTTTTATTTTTATTTTTATTATTTATTATTATTTTTTTTGAGAATGAAAACAGGGTCAAGCCTTTATCTTTTGCGAGCTTTAGCCAATTCAATTCAGGTAGATTATTTAGATACATCTTGAGGTAATGTTGCTTTAGTTTGATTATAATCTTGTCATGTTCTCCTCTCTGTCAAATGCGAATCTTGTACATTTCACTCACTAAACCAATTTGGACACAAGATCACGGTGTTAGGTTAGAATTGCTCAATAACTCTTTGCTTCAACCTGATAATAGAAAGTAAATAATAATAGAAATAGTTATGGTATATTCCTATTAAGAAATAATAGAAATTCATGATTCAACTATTACCTTCTATTCCATGTGTTTTCCTCTGTTGTTCTGAATTGGTTACTTGGCATTACAATTTTTGTACATATACAGCAATGTTTGATTATATACTTAATTTCAAATGAAGTATATGTCTGATAATGTAATTGCAAGGACATAAACTCTTATTCAATCTCTCAACATGTCCCGCTTGTGCAAAAGAAGACCTATTTATACAGTACTCAGATTAGTTAGGGTCAATGTATTCATTGATGAAAGGATATCCATTACATATTTAATTGTCAAAATGAAGAATGAGATCTGCGCCGTACATTGTTGAAGCCCAATATAGATCTGTTGCATTGTAGCGTTTATAGTTAATGGATCTATTAGTTTTAATCATCTGGGTCTCATCCTTTTCCTGCACCTCTTTCTTCCTCTCTCTTTTGCGCTGTTTGACTGGTTCAAACTTTCCAACAGTCACCTCCAATTGAGATTCTACATGTAACATTTTCATTGGATCTCAACATTTTTTAGTTAAAATTTATGAAATACAACATGCTGAATTCCTGACAGATAATACTTATGCATGTAAATAGTTGCTGCCTTCAATTGAACTTCTTCTTTGGCAGGGAAAACCACTCTCTGGCAGATGAGTTAGCTAGAATTGCTAGAGCTAGGAGAATTCAATTCACTGGTTTTACTTTTCCCTGTTTTTCTATTTGATGAAATGTTGTGATCAATTGAATGAGCAACTTGTGAACTGATGTAATGTGCTTCTTGTTAATGAAAGCCTACGGGCAGTTCTCAAAAAAAAAAAAAAAAAAAAAATTGAACTTCTTCTGATATTGAATATTTTTGAACTGTTACATCATAACAAACATTTATGACTAAACCATTCCTACTCTTTTAATGTGTGTGGAATCTAAATTATTCGATTCAGTAAGAAATTTTTATGATTAACTTGTGAATTAGGATCAATGTTAAGGATACCTTTGAATAGTGGAACCGCCGCTCGAGTAATATTGACTGTGCTGCCTCCAGTTTCAGTCATCATAGTATCGGGTCGAAATAAAAGAAGTATAATACTGTGTTGTGCCAGTATACAGAAAAGCAGAGGAGTTCTTCTTTCCTTTTTTTAGAGGGTAAACACAATTCTTTTATCTGTTAATTATATTTTACAAAGAGTTCAACTCTTAAATATCTTTAGAAAAACAACTAACTACTGAAATAAACCCACTATTGTTATTGAAAATAGCCCACTACCGGAAAAATTACAACTATTTTCTACGGTTAAAGACTTGAAAAGCTGTCCATTACTAAAAAAATCCGGCAGTTGCTGCACCTGAGACTTAAAAAATTGGCCTAAATTAAACATGCCATAATCTTCTAAAAGCAGTTTTAAATTCAATTCTCAACAGAACTACCATGAGTACACGTTACCAAATTGTTTGACCGTACTATTCCAAATACAAAATAAGCTAGACGAATTTCCCAAGTACAACTACCAAAAGTGGGTTATGCCTCTTTGTCAAAAAAAATCTACCAAACGTGCTAATGCACTCGAGAGCAACTACTAAGCTCATCCCACATGTTTTTGAGGCATGGGTAACAAGCTAAAACATTTTGGCTTTGCTGTTTGAAAGCAATGCATGTGTGTTTTGAAATTGATGATTATATGTGGTGCATTGCCGTTGGAAAAATGGTCCTATAAATAAATCATACTAAACTTCATTCTCCGTTGAAATTGCTGAGAGTTTTTCTTGCTTTTGGGTGCGTTTGGATGAGAGAAGAAGAAGAGGAAGAAGAAAGATGGGAAGAAAAAAAATTATAAACAATCCAAACTCTTCACAAAGTTACACATTTCCCAATACTTCTTCCCACTTCTTCCCTTCTTCCCACACCTATCCAAACGCACCCTTTGTTTCCAACCTTTGGTGTATTAACGGTAAATCATACTAAACACTTTTTAATGTAATGCTTATGATGTATTAACGGTTTCTATTTTATTTATATATAAAAAAAAAGGTGTCGGGCTTGACCTGCACTTTTTACTCAAAAAAAAAAAAAACTTTATTCTCCATCTATCACCACGCTCGGCGAAGTAAGGGTTCAATAAATTAAAGAGATTTAATCAGGGATTTTTTAAGCTCCTATAAATCTGACCCAATTGCATACGACTTAATTAGATTTGGCAACGCATCAATGAATTCGATTTTGATTTTCACCAAAGTCTGCTTTTTATAGTGTTCTCTGTTTTTGAAGGAAGAAGATTGAATGCCCTCGACATCAGTCTTCTCTTTGTTTTTCTTTTCTTTTTTTTGTTGTATCTGACTCTCTTGTCAGACTTTATTAATGTTTCATTCTGTTATTTTTGTCAGATTTTCAGGAAGAGGTTGTTCTGTGCTAAAGATTATTAAATAACTTTTCAGGAAGAGGTTGTTCTGTGCTAAAGATTATTCTTGTCAGCATAATTTTTTTTAAGATAAATTGGGGTCTAAGCCATCCAATTTATTTTTAAATTAAATGTCTATAAAAGATTCCAGCCGGATTTCGAACCTGTGACTTTTGAGGTATCACATATATTAATTTATATTCAGTATTTAAAAATTTAATTTAAGAATTTAATATTTTTTTCTTTTGATTATAACATTAGATGCATGCTAAAATAGAGGAGCAGAGTTCTAGTGCAACACTTTACGGCATCACACATGCCACACATTTTTTTTATTTTATATGTAAAATTGAAACGTTCAATTTGAACAATTGATCTTTTTCATATTAATTATGATATGTTGTCATAAAATTTTATAATTTTTTAAATGTATTTGATACTTTAACCATAGATAAAAAAACAACATATTAGAATTAATCTATCTTAATTAATTAGATTTTTTTTTTATTTTCAACCCTATGGGTCAAGTATAGAATTGTATGATAATGCATTTGTCGTTAATATGAACAAAATCAATAGTTCGAATCGGACATTTTAATTTTAAAATTTATCGCATTCTAGAAGTGTGGCACCATAACCCGTCAAAATAGATATGTGATGTAGAATTTGGACGCTTAATAAAATTATCATTTTATTTTTAGTCAAACATGCATTCACCAAAGTTAGGCCCAGAATGGATTTATTTGACTTGGTCATGACTCATGTGGACAAAAAAAAATAAAAATAAATAAAATTCATGTGAATGACAGAGGAGGGTAGATAATGGTTAATGGTATCACGTTTGGTAATAATTCCATGACTCTCAGGATGTGCCGGTAAGGCGGACGTCATGATCACTTATCATTACGTTTCTTCATTTTTTGAAGGTCGGTTTTTGAAACCGACAATTTTATAAGAATAAAAAAAAACTGAAAATAAATTGTTCTATGTGATTTGAACCAAGGACCACTTAGTTGATAGAATAAAGAGCCAAATCACTGAAGGTAGTTTGGATTTTGAAGATATGATAGAATAAAATTGGAAAAATAAATCTATGTGCACTTTAAAATTGGCGCCTTGATGAGGGTCGTTGTATGGCACAATGTTGGTATCGACATGAGGTCTTTGGCTGGATTGAAAGGCTGGTACCAGTTGGGTACTAGTTCAGCAAGAAGCTTTGTTTGATGCTGGGTATTAATTTTTATTTTGTTATACAACTTCTGTAAACTTTTTTATTATTAATGGAAAATTGCCGGCACTTCTCGCCCCTCAAAAAAAATATTTTTGATAAAATAAAAAACCGAATTAAACTTTTGAAAGGAAGATTAAGTTCTCCATTAGACTACATAAATATTTCATAGTTGCATCCAATTAAACAATTTTACTTTGTTAGCATATCCGTTTATGAGTCATCCTTATCTCTTTTAAATGATAGAGTGACGTTACTAATTTACGCTGCTGCAGCAAATGAATTAATGTAGCACTGTTGATCTTATGTGAACGTGACATTTGTTGAATCATATAAAACATAATTGGTTGCTCTATTAAGAGTAAGCAATAGGCCAAAAAATTTATTAGGTTGAAGGACAACATAATGCTACACAAATGTAACACTGCAGAGGATTAAAGTATAATAAGAGGTTACAAACATGTGAATAAAGCTTCCTAGTCTGGGAGTTACATTTCATTTTTATTTATTTATTTATTTTGTCCCGTATCGACTCTTTCTCCAATTCTTCATTCATCCTTTCCTCTATTTTATTTTATATTTATAAATCTCCAGTGATTTCAACCAACTTGATAGTAAGTTATCGACCAAATTAGCTTATCTTCCTTTTAATAAATTTGGCTTAAGTTCTCCTACAAGCTGAGGTCACGGTTTTTCCATCAAGGATATATATATAATTATCAAAGGTAATTTGGCATAGCCTTTAGGTTTACTGTTTATACCTTAGAAATATTTTTATTTTACATTGCATCCCAGTATGCTAATATTTTTGTTCTTCGGTTTGTTCTTATTTTGTTGTGGTGGAATTCTCCTTTGGGAAAGTTTAATTAATGCTTGCGTTTGGATGAGAGAAGAAGAAGAGGAAGAAAGAAGATGGAAAGAAAAAAAATTATAAACAATCCAAACTCTTCACAAAGTTACACATTTCCCAATACTTCTTCCCTTCTTCCCACACCTATCCAAACGGAGCCAATGTGACACCACAACCATTTATGAAATCAAACAAATTGATCTGCTCCAATGTATTTGCTTATAAATCATGTTGCAATTAATATTTGAAATTTTAACAATATGTGTCATAATTCCTTAACCAATATGTAATGATTATCAGATCAAAACGGCAGCCATGTCCTATACTTCAGACGGCAAGCACATGGAAGAAGAGGTCTCTCAATTGGACTCAACATGGGAGTCAATATTTAGCAATACGGCTTTCGCACCTCCGATGTTGTCAGAAGAGGAGCGAGAAAACCTCCAAAAGCTAGCTTGCCAAGCAGCAGAGACTCTGAAAAGTAAAAACAAATTTCTGGAAGATTCTATTGTAGATGTTATAGCACCTCAACTGGCATGCTTAATAGCCATGCCTTTGTCATCAAGTCGATCTCAGACTGGAATCCAACTAGAACTTTGTCGGCCTTTGGATCGATGTAAGAGTGGTGACACTGCTCTTAAACTATGTGAGGTTATTGGTCATGCAGAAGAGTTCAGGTAATATAAATTTTATACATTTTTTCTTGTTCGGATTGAAATTTTTGTCCAACAAACTTCCATTTGGAAAGGAGGCGATCAGACTGAATTATTATGTATGCCAGTGTATTATATTATTAAGTGTGCTTATTTAGTAATTGATATATATATATAAATTGGTTGCAGCTTTGATCAAAAAGGGAGCCGATTCATACAGGAGAAGCTTGAGACGGCAACAAATGAGGAGAAGGACATCATCTTTCAGGAGATTAGACCACTTGTTATGAACCTCATAATTGACATGTTTGGCAATTTCGTCATCCAGAAGGTTTTTGCTATATATTAAATTAGCTGGATTTTATATTTGTGCTTATTCTTTGAAATAAAACTAAGCAAGTATCTGAACTCACTCACTGATCAGTAACAATAATAGATTCACTATTCTATAACAGAAGTGCCGTTACAGAAGGTCCTTTTTTCCGTAGTGCAAGAATCAGAAGGCTTTTGTTAATCATAATGGTGCAAGAGCACACATAATATTATGCTAAAAACATCTCTATAGTTTATACCAAGGCAGCAATAGCAAAAAAAAATAGATCTGTATTCTGAAGAAATGTTAAGCGTGATACATTTCCAGATGGCCAAAGAATTTCGAGAAAGTTTAATATGCACTATAGTGCATAGGGCACTCCGTGCACCGCGAACTTTTTCGGGAATATTTTTGTAAATCGACAAATCTAATTTAACCAATCTAATCTACATATTGAAATCTCATACCATACCAAAATTTACAATTTTTGAGATTTTATTACTATTTTTTTCGAATTTTTTAAAACATGTCATTTTTGGAAAATTGTAAATAGTACAACATTCCAAAAATGACATATTTTAAAAAATTCGAAAAAAATAGTAATAAAATCTCAAAAATTGTAAATTTTGGTTTGATATGAGATTTCAATATGTAGATTAGATTGGTTAAATTAGATTTGTCGATTTACAAAAATATTCCTGAAAAAGCCCGTGGTGCACGGAATGCTCTATGCACTATGGTGCATATTAAACTCTCTCAAGTATTTCATAATTTTCATTGCTCCTAAAGTAAAAACTTCAAGTTATATATGCCATAAACTCATAATTGATTTGTTTTCATTCTTTAAATTCCTCATCATGTAGTACTATGACTATGGTAGTCTGGAACAAATAAGGGAACTTGCCGACATCCTTCTTGGAAATGTAGTGAACCTCACGCTTCATAAATATGGATGCCGAGTTCTTCAAACAGTACATATCTTTTTTCCTTAGTTTATATTACATAAACATTGAATTTTCTTTTGAAACATGTTGATTAACTGTGAATAACTACAACATATGTGGGATTGTGGGTACAATCTTATACATAGGCACTAGAGGTTGTTGACATGGATAAAAGGGTGAGTATTGCAAAAGAGTTGGATGGCCATGTGATTCAATGTTCATGCGATCAACATGGAAACCATGTTGTCTCTAAAATTATAGAATGCGTTCCTCAAGAACTAATTGATTTCATCATCTCATCTCTCTCTGCTGAGATCACGTCTTTATCTGCACATCCATATGGTCACCATGTCATTCAGGTTCTTTATTTTACTTTAACCACCCTTTCTTTTTTTTCAAATAAGAGAAAAAGTAAGGAATAGGAGTCCATGTTATGTATATTTTAAAATTCAGACATTGCTGGAATGCTGTGATGAAGCAAGTGATAGGATAGTGATGGTGCGTCATATTTTGCAAGATTTGTTCGCCCTCTCTCACGATCAATACGGGAATTACATAATCCAGGTACTTCTTTCCAACAGTATTTAACAATTCTATAAAGAATAAAGATTAAAGATCTGTCATAAAAACAAACTATTTAGTGCCCAAAAAATCATGCATCAAGCCAGCTCATACTAAAAAACTAAAAAAGAATTCACACACAGTGAAAACTTTGATAGTCAAATGTTTTCCACAGCATATCCTTGAGAATGGAAAGCCGCAAGAGCGTTCTGCGATTATTCAGATCTTGTCTGGGAATGTGCTGAAGATGAGTAAGCATAAATTTGCATCAAATGTGATTGAAAAAGGCTTGCGCTTTGGGACACCCCAAGAACAGTGCCATATGGTTGATGAGATCCTGAGATTTACAAATGAATGTGATACTCTCCAGGTTTAAAATTTCTCTGTATAGTTTCTTCTGCATCTGAAACTACATTTGCAGAGAGTTCACTAAATATTAATTACTGCTCAAGTTACTTCTATATTATTGGTGTCACAGATGATGGCGTATGACCAGTATGGAAATTGTTTGGTCCAGACGGCACTCGAGGTGTCAAACTCTGAGCAGTTAGTGAACATGATATCCAGAATAAATCATTATCTTAATGTTGCTAAAAGGTTTACTTATGAGCTGAGTTTCATCTCAATGATTGAGAAGCTTATCCAAACCGGAGGTTAGTATTCATACTTTCTTGATTAATTTGTCTCTTTCAGTTACAAGGTACAAATTTAACTAACATTTATTTTTTGATGATGATACCAGCAGGCACAAATTATACACTGCTATTGATACTTATTAGTACCCTGTTGTTTAATTTGGTAATTGACTAATTATTCATAAGATGACTACCATCAACTAATTTAACTAGCTAGGCAAATTAAATTGAAAATATATTACAGAAATTCTTTGGTAAACTTGCCTATTGTTTTCATAATTTCTCATTTTTAACAATGTCTACTAACTCTTAAAAGTTTTTCATATTTCAGAGAAGATAATTAAACAGAGGATCTCACAAGCTTCTTTAAAGGCATAAAAGACTAAAGTAGGACGAGGAAAAATAGTGTGTTTTGTTAAGAGTGAATGACTATGAACCAAGATTTTCTTCTAGTTGTTTATTTAAAACTTTGTTGGATGATTTTGCAATATATACTGTTTATGTATCAACACTGCTAGATCAACAGGTGATTAAAAGGGATTTGTTTATTCCTCCTGCAATGTCATAATCAACTAGTAATTTATGCATTATGCAAAGAAAATAAAATAATCAACTAGAATTTAAAATTACAGCTGTTTAAGTACATAGTTGTAATTAACTAATTTGGAACATGCACTATAATATAGACTATAACCCAAACTATAGTTCTTGCTGATAAAGTAGCTATTAACCTCCAGTAGCCCAAATTATATCCAATATACGTACATTTTTCACCTTGTTGGTGGACAAAATGTGATCAAGTATCTAGTTGCCTTGCACACATTAAGACTAGTTCTGTCATCAAATGCAAAACTATAAGCACGGGGACAAATCGACTTGAACAAGTGCGAGAAAAGGGTTGGTTTGCACTTGTCAGGGGAGCCATATTGGCCAGTACAACAGTACTTGTCAGTTCGCAGAGCCAAGCAGGCACTCATGCAGCCTACCACCTTCCCATCACTTGACTTGACCACAAACCTTGATGGGCAACATACATTCAAGTCTGCTTCACAACCAGCCACACGGCATCCAAGCTGACCACCAATTGGGGACATCAACACTGGAATATTGAAACCATCTACCAGGCTCACATCATAGTAGTTTAAGGATGAGTTTTGGGTTCCAAATGCCATCTCCACCTGATCAGAGTAAACCATCAATTCCTTTCAAGTAAATTTAGGCAAAAAAAAAAAAAAAAAAAACTTGTGTACTAGGAGAAATGTCGTCATTTATAGGTAAAGTCAGTTAAAAAAAAACTACATGTAGGGGAATTCTGCATAAGCGCACTCCAAATTACCAATTTACCATCCTTTCTTTCTTTTACAGTTTATGAGGAAGAGCAATTTGGTCATTGTTGCAAATGTTATTAGAGGTCATGATTAAATTATTATTTTCTTTATTTACTAAGAAATCTAAGGGCTAAAACTTAACATTATTTTCTGTTATAAATCTCAATGAAGTCTTGAATTGATAGCAATACTTGTGAGTCCCGTCTAGTTTAATATATAATATAGTAACAATATACAGTAGCAACAAAACGATGATGATAATGATAATAGTAATAGGAACATGATTATGAAAACAACACAAGTTACACAACATTCATAGCAGAAATACTAATAAACATTACCATGGTGGCAGGTGGTGTTGCGCCAAGGCCGTTACAGTGGAGTTGACCACCACAGTCACCGGTTTGACATGTACCATTTCCATATGTGTCAAAGAAACAACCCTGCCGAGCCCACACACGACCTGACCATCCAAATGGCACGTCAAAGAAAGCCTCCTTCATGGGACCCAAATGAAATCCTCCAAGGTTTGGTGTCGGCTGCCCCCCTGTGCCTTGCACACCAGGCCAAATGTTTTGTGCGCAGTGGTTCACTAACACTACTTGGATTCCACCTACGTTGATCATTAGACTGTGAGAAGAAATCTCAATTTTTTCTAGTATATATTTTGGTACTATGTGCAGAACTCAAATGGCCCAAATCCTAAAAGTATTTTCTTGCGAATTAAAATTAATCCCGCTTTTATAAAATTTTTAAACTTGCGCTGGACAAAAATAAAATCGAACTTGATGTTAAAAAAAAAAAAGATGAACCGATTATTTTCTGCATACTTTACAAAACACATAAATAAATAAATAAAAAAGGAAGCCCGCACAGCGATAAAGTAAAATTTAATATATAAAAGGAATGAATACTCACGTGAGAATGTCATGGAGAGAAAAAAGTAGAGAATGGATAGTTGGTATTCACAGTTAGAAGCCATGACTTGCGTTTTATGAGTAACTCCAACTTACACTCGTAAGAGAGAGTTAAATTTGAAAGAGGAGAGTAATTAATAATGTAGAATACACAAATTGTGGAGGGGAGAGAGAGAGTGAGAGAGAAAGGGTGTGACCAGGGAACGTCTCTTTTTGAACTTGTAACTGTTGGTCAAGTGGGTTCAGTTACTACTTGCAAATTCTTCATAATTATTCGGTTTATGTTTTGAACTTCGTTTCTTTCAAGTGGACAACACTTTCTGGTGGGCTTACCTCCTTAATATAAACGCTATCATATGTTAATTGTGATTAGTTCATACAGTCAAACTCCAACACATGAAATAATTCTTAATTAATTCCTTGCTTACCAATGATTACTTGGTCACTGAGAAACATTTTGACTTGATTATGATGCTCATGCTTAGGGCTGTCAAAACGTGGTAAGTAGCACGGAATGACACCAAACCGTTACCGTGTCGCTTATTAAACGGTACAATACCGGAATGCCACTAACCGTTTCATTTATTAAACGAAATAATTTTCTGTGTCATCAACCGTATATTACACATAAACGGTTTGAAATGAGGTTGAAATGATCGAAATGGTATAACCAACTGCGCCATCAACCGTGCCACTTAAAAAAATATATAATTTTTTGTACCACAAACTGTTTCATTTTGGTTAAACGAAACTGCATAACGATAAATGGTGCACCGTTAGCGACTCTCTAACCCGGCCGAAGACTAATATAAATGGTTTCCTTCTGGCCTTTTATCTTTTCTCATCTTATTAGAACACGAATAATTTAGATTTGGGATTAAAATTGAATGAATAGTGGGCCAGTTCAACATTTTGGCGGCCCATTAATTTTGATACAGTATATGGGCAACAGGGCAAGGAACCGTTTTATTCAATTCGTTTCCTAATGGGCCATGAGAGAAGGCGTATCTATTAATCGATAGATCAATTTAACTTTCGTATTTCTAGAAAACTAAATTGATGGATACATAGTCGACAGTTGTATCTTATTTGATACAATAAGAGTACGGTAATTTCTAATTCTAACATATTATACGCCTCATAATATAATTTTCTTCATTGCAAGATGTGAATGAACAAGTAGATAAAAAATTGGTTGACCTTCTTAATTATGTACTTATCAACAAATTACACGAGACTCTCACTTGGTAGCCGCTACCAAGAATTTCTAAAAAAGACAAAATGTCTGGAATTTTTGTACTAGAACATTCGGTAATTGTCATATTAGTCAATACTAATCAGGAAGATATAATGCAAAGAAAGCACTGGGACAAATTTTTCGGTGCTTTCTTTGAAATACAATGAAATGGAAGTTACAAAATACACAATATGAATTTTCCTATATATTTTTTTGTTGAACATTATCTACATGTTCAGCCATTAAAATGTTTTCCTGTAAATTGATATAGTCAGAACTCAGAACTAATAAACTATATTAGACAATCATCTTTTGTTGGAATCACTGACACTGGGCTACACTGTTTGACACCTCCTTCGGTGTTTATGGCAAGAAGATGAGTCTCCAAAAGCTTTGTACAACTGTTCACATGATCCTGTATATATATGGATTGAGCACAATATATATGATCAGGCAGCAATAGTTATAACATTTACCAATATACTTTTCAAATTGTAAAATTACCATTTCATCAACTGGAATCTTATTAAGCATTGTCATGTCAGCGGGCTCCCCCATTGTAGCACATTTTATTGCTGATGAGGCGACTATAGAGGCTTTAAACTTGATCATCAAGGGATCTGCACAGCACCATTGTATATTCATTTTTTTATCATCAAGTAATTAAGTAATTTTACAAATGTGATACTAAAAAGAAACATTACTTTCCATATTCTTTATGGTATCCTAAACTAATCCATTCATGTCTCAGGACAAATCAGAGAAGTATATGGGGCACTTAAAATTTTTACTAAAAACTGAAGACAAAAGAAAAAGAAAAATGTTGTAGGTCAGATACCTAAAAGGGAGTGCAGGAGAAGAAGCGTCAGTTTATCATTCAAGGGTCCACTTCTGTTGGGTCCAAGCATCAGGCTCACAAAAGAGAACACGTTAATGCATGAGAGGCGCCAATCTAGTGCTTTTAGAACCATTAATTCCATTTCTTGGATTGTACTAGGCTTGAATGTGTGCTCTTGATCTTCCATCTGCAAGACAATATATGGAATGTTTCAGTCATGCAAAGTAATTTCTTCTAACTTTTCTGTCATCTATTATTAATGCAAGTGCATTTTTCTTCCACAGAAGTATAATATTTTAGTATTTAATTTCCAAACATACATGAACTTTTTTATGGGAAATTGCAACCCAGTCCTTAACCCCCCCCCCCCCCCCCCAAAAAAAAAAAAAAAAATTAATCAACCATAAGAAGTAAAATAATTGAAAGAGATGGACGTATATTATATATATATGCCTAACCTGGAGATCATGCAATGAAGGAATGTTTGTCTCATAAAATTTGCAAGCAAGAGATACACATGTAGTGCTAAGCAACTCCACCATCCAAATCTCCCATTTCTGCCATCACAGAGACAACAAATCTTGCTACACATTCAACGGAAAACACAATTTTTAAAAAGGTATAATAATTACTTACCAAGCAAGAATTCAAGGATAAGAACCTATCAAGGTAGTTGGCTGCATTAAATAGTGTTGACTTGTCTACTCCATGTCTCTTACAAACCTTCATTTTCAAAGTGAAATACATGTATATTACGAGAGTTCCAAAATAAAAATGCGGAAACAAAATTACACTTTAGTAAATAAATAAAATCAGATAAGTTTCCATTTAGTACAATAGGCTCCGTTTGGATAGGTATGGGAAGAAGGGAAGAAGGGAAGAAGTGCGGAAAGTGTGTAACTTTGTGAAGAGTTTGGATTGTTTATAATTTTTTTTCTTCTTCTTCCTTGTTCTTCTTCTTTCTTCCAACGATCCAAATGCACCCATAATGATTAATGGATTTTTAAAGCAATAGATAAACTTTGCCGTGAGGTCAAATAATTGAAATTATTCAAAATCACACGAAATTTAATAACTTTCAATCGTTATAACTTATATGTGTGATATATTTTTTTTTCTTTTAGTAGTAACTTTAATCCACATTACACTAAAAATCTAGAAACTTATAGCATAACTCAAAATTAATGACAAAAAAAATTACCCCCCTGTAATGAATAAAGAAACAAATAATGAGAAAACATATACATATAAAATTCTTTTTCCTTGTAGTTGCCTCTAATGGTAAAAACTTAGATGTAAAACACGAGAGAATTTAGTGAAAGACATAACATACATGAATTATATGTTGCATGGCTTTTAATCTGGCAGCACGTAAATTAGTCGAAACCTCGAGTTGGTTCAAGTATCCATGGCATGGGGTGTGATCTTTCTCTCTTCTAAGATAATCCATAAACAATGCCTCCCTTTCTACTCCTTGTTCTTCAAGGTTTCCATTAGTATCAGGAGAGGAAGAACCAAATGAGAGCCTTTGCGCTTGTTTTGGAGGAGTTGGGGTAGAGAGAAAGAGATCTTCATCACACAAAAGCGTTTTATGATCGATATCTTTCATGGATTCTACGGATAGAGAGAGTGAAAGGGTCGACAGAGAATGAGAG
Source organism: Rhynchospora pubera (assembly GCA_028095005.1). Taxonomy (NCBI): domain Eukaryota; kingdom Viridiplantae; phylum Streptophyta; class Magnoliopsida; order Poales; family Cyperaceae; genus Rhynchospora; species Rhynchospora pubera. The sequence goes on along the minus strand of CM051462.1, from coordinate 80,835,319 downwards.
AATGTATATTATCTTTCAGTCTGACAGGTTGCAGCTTTTTCGTAGGGTTTTGTACTTGAGACAAAAAGAAGTTAGTTAAATTCAATTCCACATAAAAGTAAATAAAAAAAATTGCAAACAACTACGAGATGGGTTTTTCTATTACCGTTTCAGTGTGGCAAAAGACTATTGTTCTTGAAAAATATAATAAGTTGTCGTTATTTTATATCTTATAATTTGAAATTATATATTTTACATGCTATAGAAACGTAGAAAATAACATACTCCTTTATGTAAAATATATATCTCAGCACATAATACTTTAACTCAACTCAATACATGCCACAGAAGATCTGAATAATGGAAGTTACAGAGAACAATTGCTTTTCACGGAAGAGAGTGGACAGTTATGGACAGGTTGGTGGGGGCTTTAAAAAGGGAATGGTTTATCTCTCATGCGGTTGTTGGGTTGATGAATTTTGTTTGCCTTTGCTTTTGTGATCTATACATAACCAATTAAACATGAATATGCCAATTGCGTGAGTGAGTACACGAGTCAAATCTCTGAATCACACTTCAGTCAGGGTAGTAGTGATAAGGGATCTAGATTTTGTATGCTGGTACGGACATGACAATCGCATGAGGTTTCAATAAGAGCATATTGATCCGCATGATATCTGTATTCTCATATTAGTCACAGGGAATCTGGACTGACGAGTCCAAATTTTTTGTTTCATTTTGGTGCTGATGAATTTTGTGTTTTGGCATCTGCTCCCAAATTGAAAAAAATTTCCAAAAGTTTAGAAAATTCTAACTGTTTGGTTTAGATTAAACACGACGCGAATTATCTGGGTTTGTTCCATCCCGCAAAAAGTAAAAAAAATAATAGAAGAGACAATTTTTAGATTGGATCACCAATCATGCAAATAAATATAACAAATGATGATCAATAATGAATCTGATATATTGAATTTCTTAAAAATAGTTTGAGTAATGGTAGAATTAAATGCGATCCTAAGCGCAACTATTAAACTTTTAAATAGCTGATTCGAACCACTCAATATGAATATACGATCTCCATATCACTACAAGAAAGTGCAGCAATTGCATGGGCTGGCTGCATCCGCAGTACTGATGCAACATGCGTTCTGCATCAGCTATACTGATGCAATTTGACCGATGCAACTGGCTTCCTTGCAAATGCTCGATTGCATGGGTATTTTATTTGCATGGGCATAATTATTTGCATCAGTTAGACCGATGCAAAGTTGCATTGACAAAACAGATGCAACTGATGTATTTTGCATGGGATTTGTCGGATGCAATTCGTTTTATTTGCATTTGCTATGCCAATGCATTTGACTTGTTTAGCATGGGTTGGATTGATGCACTCAACTTCTTTTGCATCTGTTTTGTCAAAACAATTGACTTCTTTAGCATGGGATAAGATGATGCAATTGATATTTGTTGCATTCGCTTGGTTGATGCTCTTGAAATGTTTAGCATGGGTTGTGCTGATTCGATTGATTTCTTTTGCATTCATTTTGTGGAGGCAATTGACTTCTTTAGCATTGAATTAGTCCATGCAATTGGCATCTTTTCTATTCAATTTACCTATGCAATTGACTAATTAGTGGATGCAACTTGTAACATTTATATCCGCTGTACTGATGCAATTGAGGTATTTAGCATGAACACGACAGATGCGACTTATTTTAATCTCTAGTTTTATTTGAATTTTCTTTTGAATTTTTCAGGGCATAATTTACGATTGTTTTCAAATTTTCAATTCAGTTTTGTTTAATGAACCATCATACCATTCTGCAACTTAACCATCAAATAAAAAAAATTAATAATGTACTAATAGAGTGCATAATTTAAGAGTTGTATCTATACTCGTGAGATTCAATGGTCACCATGGTAACAGGGTATTAAAATGTTTTTGAGAAAAGAAATCTACAGCTAATTAAGCAGTGAAAGAAATATAATAAGAGAAAGAAAAATAGTAAATAAAAAATCACAAATAATCCACTTTAGTATACAATTTATACATGTAACAATTCTAACACACAAGCATGACTCAACTTTCAAGGAACTGTAATACAAAACAACTTGACTTAGCCATATATAGGCTCAACGATCACAGCTTTACTTCTATGCTCCCCAACCACAGCCTCCTCAACTCAAGCTTCCAACGGCCTCAGCCTCGCTGGCTGTAATTTCCTCAACCGCAGCCTTATCGATTATAGTCTGACATTGATATTTTTGTACTCGACTCATCTTCAGGAGAATATTTTATCAGTATCCTAACAAATCAACATAAAAAATAATATAATAAAAAATTATGAATATTTGTACGAAAAAAAATCTAATATTGTATAGATTATGAATATTGGGATTTAAATTCGGACGAAGTAGGTTACAAGAAAAAATATATGACAAGAGCTGTTAATTAGAAAAGAATCTAAACAAGAGGAAATTAAACAGCATAAAAGAAAGATCCAAAGACAAAATACCTCCTAATTAGCTAAACCTAGTGTATTACACAGGAACTTCAACTCACGAGCAATTACAAAAGCTAAGGAATCCATCAATTTGCCAGCATCCCTGAAACATCAATATTACTCGGTCATTATTAACCATTTTAGCAAAATTGAAATGAAATTAAAAGAAATAGTTGATTTGTGTCGAAAAATACAAATCAAATAGTGAAATTCTCTGCCCATTTTTCACACTTGCAAGCAAGAAATAAAGAAAGACAAATAGGATTTAACTTGATGAGGAATCGTTGAAGAATTCTCTGAGGATGCAGGAGAGAGGGGTTCTCTGATCGGCGTGCCTTCTGTGAGGGTGTTATCTGATGGAGAATAGTGAGACAAGAGAGACTGAGAGAGGCTGCCAATAAAATCTAGGACTGAAATAGAATCAAGGAGGTGAGAGAGATGAGGCAATTAAAATTTACACCCACATATTTGATTTCAGGAGGCGCGAGAGATCCGATTCGACTTTTCAAACTCAATTAATTTATTTTTTTCCCCGAGAAGGGCCTTTGAGCCATTCTATATAGATTAAAACAGGAAAAACTTAATTAGTATGTATTTACAAACAAATCAGAGGGATTTGGTGTGCCTGCCCCTGCCCAATAATTCCATTAATTGCGTTCCAAGTTTCAAATTCTTTTCTGGCCATTAATTGATATCATTAATTTCCTATTGTGGCTATTAATTAATTCTTAAAAAATCTTACTTTCGTGGCTCTTTCCTCCTTCCAAATATATTAAATAAGAGACATTGAAAAGTTATAAATAATAACTCTTTTACAAGAGACCAAATTCATTATTAATTTAAATATTATACTTTTTATTATTTTTATATCACTTGATCGTTCCTATTGAAGTTTTAAAATATATCGTTGCATTGTGTTCTATTTTTACATTTAAAAAAATTTAATGCATGCTGTGTTTTTTATGGTATTTTTATTCTAGCATTTTTACGTAATTATGTTTGGCATTCTTTAATATATACTTAAGGATTTGAGCTTGGATGTAAAAACTGAAACTATAATAATAATTTATAAATAAGCATACATTTTTTTTTCTAATATCATGTAATCTTGCATCACATTAACTATTAAATTTATTTCCTTTCACAAGTAAATAGTCAACAAAGAAGTTAATACGTATATCAAATATTTTTAAAAATGTAAAATTTACAAGAAAAAATCATTGTTTTGTTACTTCTTAAAAAAATTTTAAGTTCAAACGTCCTATCCAAACTATTAATCTTATTCAATTTAATTTACATGTGATCAAGAGACCAAAACATGAATGTATTATAATTAACAATTATAGTTAACTTGATTCATTCATATTTTTAATCTCTTAATCGAGTATTAAATAAACTTTAAAATTTACAAAAATTATATAAAATGCAGACTAGTTGATATGAACAAGATCAATGGTTTAGATTCGACATTTGAATTTCAACAAACTAAAAATTGAGAAAATTTAGAAATACTCAAATGGTGTGCACTTAAAAACATCCTCATTTTAATAATAGTAGTGATAAATTTTATGAATAATGTAAAATGCGAGTTTTATAGAGTACATCAATCGAATGTCAATATAGTTTGTACTTAATTTTTATAAAATATATCTAATTATCCAAATCATACATAAATATATCTTTTCCGTTGTAATTTTTATTAACCAATGAGAGTTTGTAAACTTATATCCGTCGCTAACATCCCAATATTGATATAAACGTTCAATGACTAAGATTACATAGAGTAAATAATTGTTTACACTTTACATTCTTCGCCAAATTATTTTAGTCCTTAGATACTTACTTTTTAAGAAGTAGGGATATTGGTAATATTAGTGATAAATTTTACATATAAAATTTGAAATTAAAAAATATTATATCATATATTTTTAATCATATATAAGTATCCTCGATGAAATAATATTTTATTAAAGATAAGTGGCAACCATGATTGGTCTTACATTTTATTTAAATTTATAATCAAAGTAGAAACCAAAATCAAAACTAAAATAGTAAATTTGGGTAATTGTACCTCAAGATCATATTATCGTTATTCAATAGAATCAAAAGTGTGAGCTTGTATGTACATACTGAAACTATAAAAATTCATAAATAAGGATACATTTTCTGATGTCATGAAATGTTGCATCATATTGCAATAGTCTTTCGATAAAACAATATTTGCATGAATTGTTATCGAAATATAGTGGTTCAAATTATTTCTTTCCATATCTATATGGTCACATAAAAATAATTAAACATTTAAAATATTGTTGAAAAACAAAAAAAATAATATATTTAAAATTCTATTTTTTTTAAATTGATATGCAAGCATTAGTGTCTTTTTATTTTTGGATCATTTTAAATAAAAATTTAAGGGAAAATAGTAATATAATAAACAGAACCTTCTTATGCAATTTTAATATCTACTCCATATGTAAGATTTTGGATCGACGCAATGAATAAGAAAAACGTAATTTATTATTTTCGATGAGAGTGCCGATGTTAGTCTCTTAGGAAAATTGTATATTTTAAAGGTTGATTTATTCACCTTCATATGTTTACAATTCGTCGTTTAATTTCTATTTAATGATGCATAAGCGTTCCTTTTGTCCACAATAAGGACATTTATTTTGTTGTCATACGCGCGCCACCTATTAATTTTTTATCCATATTGAAATATATAGGAGTGGGAGTCTTTAATTGAAATGGTTAAATATTTAGTCATTCGAGGAAACTAATAGGGAAATGGTAATTAATTATTCGACAGCGCATTCAAACATATTAGAGTTATTCAATTAAATAATAAATTTGGAAATAAATCGATAATCGACAGCGCATATGAGGGTTAAGGAAATTCTTTTTTTTTTTAGATAATAGTAAATTCAGGTATAATGGCAAATTCTATTTTTGAGAATGCAGTTTCAGTTATAAAGATACAGATTTTTAGCATAATTCTTTCCAATCCTCATTAGCTCCCGTGCGGGACCGTCCAGCGCAGCCTATGAACCGTCCGATCTGATCTGGACGGTTCAGGTCTATCAATCTGGTTACATGCACGGGGCTCCCTTTGCCATTGAGATTAAATCATACGGCTGTGATTCCTGCGATGCACGGTCCCGCGCGGGACTGGATTTCATTTTCTAATTCTTTCTAAGACTTTTAAGGCAAGTGAACATGAAGAAGCAAAAGGAGGAAAACTTTAACTTTCACAAGGAAGAAAAAAAAAAGAAGAAGAGAACTTTCTGAATTCCAAAAAGATATGTTTTAAATATATAACGGTAGGATTTAAACATACATATCAAATCCTCACTTATCTTGTAACGAATGTTATAGTAGTCGAGTGGTGACTGGTGAGGAGTTCAACTTCTATGATCAATCTATGATTAAAATATTCTTGGAGATGAAATTTTATATATTTTAAACTATTTTTTTCAGAATTTTTTAATTGAATGGTCCAAAACTAATTAGATTAAGAATTTTTTTAAAATTCAAAATAAATAGTAATATATATATATATATATATATATATATATATATATATATATATATATATATATATATATATAATGGCTAATGTGCCATAGATGACACAGAGGGTCCCGTGCCATAGAGTCGTTTTTCGAGATCTAAAATTCAAATGCTCAATTCAAACAATTCAAGTTATTCACCATATTAAAATACCCTTTGAGACCAAATTTTACTTTTTTAAAAATTTTTCTGGTATTTATTATGATATTTTTAAAAAAACGTTATAATTGGAGTATTTCAGACCCTCCAATTTGAACATATCAAAATAAATAGCAAAAAAATTCAGAAAAATGTAAATTTCGTCTTCAATGGTATTTCAATATGGTGATCAATTTGAACGGTTTGGATTAACTGATTGAATTTCGGATCTTCAAAAAATGACTCAAAAAGGACGTCTATGGCAGTGTCATCTATGGCACTTTAGCCCACCTCTATATATATATATATAGAGAGAGAGAGAGAATGGATTCAATCAAAGCGCTTTGACCGGAGTCTCAGTTAAACCCCGTCGGTTCTCAATTTTGAAAGTTCAAACGACAGATCCAAACCGTCAAATATGATCTCCATATTGAAATCTCCATGCCGACCAAAATTTTCATTTTTTTGAATTTTTTAAGTATTTTTTTTCGGATTTTCAAAAATCGTTAATCTAATTTGTTCTGAACCCTACAAAAATTGCTTTTTTTTGAAAATCCGAAAAAAATTCAAAAAAATGAAAATTTTGGTCGGCAAGGAGATTTCAATATGGAGATCATATTTGACGGTTCGGATCGATCGTTTGAACTTTCAAAATTGAGAACCGACGGGGTTTAACTGAGACTCCGGTCAAAGCACTTTGATTGAAGGCTTTCTCTCTCTCTCTCTCTCTCTCTCTCTCTCTCTCTCTCTATATATATATATATATATATATATATATATATATATAGAATAACTAATATGCACTGGAATGTTGATCGTTCGATGTGCATCAAGATTCACGCAGATCTGTGTCGCTCGATTGAAATGATATATTGTTCTTCTCAATTATGCTCCGACTCTCTCTTAATCGTACCCCTTATTGATCTTTCTCTCACCTTTTTTCTCTCTCATGAGCTGCACCTCCATGAAATCGAGAAAACCCTAGATTATCTAACCCTCTTCTCCATCAATTTCTGTTTACTCTTTTCCATATCGCCTCTCCACACAGTTAAGAAAACACTAGAGATGTAGCACCACCAAGTTTCGAAGAACCAAAATTTCAAAAATGTCTCATCCGCCTTCAGTGATGTAGCACCTCCAACTCTTCCCTCTCGGCTCTCTTGTCGCACCTCTTACTTGAAGTTCAATTCCTCACGCCTGTCTTCTCCGCCACTCCTTCGTCACACAAGAAAAGTGTCTCATCCCTATCGCCTCTCTTGTCGCACCTATTCCCTTCTGACCATCGCAAGAAAAGTGTAATACAGGTTCGTCTCTCTCTTACGCACAATTAAACTAATTAAAGTAGGGAATTGTTTTTTAAATCCATTTAATGGAGGTGACGAAGTATACTGGTAAATAGAATTCCATTTAAGAATTGTTCCAATATCTTTCTTAAATCCATACAAGTGTACTAGTAAATTGCTAAGAGAGATATTGACTTGTCTTTTTCTACGCGTTGGCCTTCACATGGAAGAATTTTCTCAAATTACGATTTATGAATTAGAAATTAGAAATTAGATGAACATGTTTAAACTATTTTAACTAATGTCTTTGCAATTGGTATTTTTTGACTGATTGGTTATACTAAATCTGAATTTATAGTATTAGTCAGAAGAGAGACATGAGTGAGAATGGGCATGTTGCAGAATCTGATGATAATGACACTACATTTGCTCGGTGCAGGTAATTGTCTCATTTGTTTATGCAACATAGTTTTTATAAATAAATAATTGAATGATTGGTAACTTTATTTATTTTTTTTTTTGAATTGTGACAGATCAACGACCCTTATATTGACTTGGAGAAGGTGATTGAAGAAGAGAGTAAGAAATTAGAAAGTATTGAGATTCATGTTGGCAAAGAGTTCAAATCACCTGATGAGGCATACGGTTTCTACAATCTATATGCCTTAGTCAAAGGGTTCAGCATCCGTAGGAACCAGAGAGAGACATCAAGGAAGGGGCTTTCTGGCCTGAAATTTGTTTGCTCTAAACAAGGGTTATCTCAAAGACAGAAGCATAAGGGTAAGCCAGCGGATAGTTCAAGCAAGCCAAAAACACCCGAAAAGGAGAGAGCATCTACAAGAACTGAGTGTAAGGCATACATGAGATGCAAGCTAGTAGATGGCGGCATTTGGCAAGTTTCAAGGTTCCATGATGAGCATAATCATCAACTAGCCTCCAATTCTCCATCCAAGTTAAGAAATCTTAGGTCTCATAGATGTCTAACAATGCAGGACATAGAAATAATTCGGAGTTTGAGTGATCAGAATGTAGGGCCCTCTAAAATAGCAGAGTATTTGGCTCAGCTACATGGTGGAAAGAGAAGGGTGTTATTTAGGCCGAAGGATGTGAGCAATGTAATTGCAACAGATAATAAGAAGCTCATTGGTGTGGATATTGATAGAACTCTGTTGTTCTTTCAAAGGAAGCAAGCAGATGACCCTGAATTTTTCTATTCCATAGATGCAGATGAGGATGGATTTGTGAAGCATATATTTTGGGCTGATGGAAGGGCTAGAAGGGCTTATCTAGAATTTGGTGATGTTGTTATCTTTGATACGACATACAACACCAATAAATATAGCATGCCTTTGGCACCCTTCATTGGAGTAAATCACCATCGACAATCAATTTTTTTTGGAATGGCCTTGGTTAGATCAGAGAATACCGACAATTTCTGTTGGCTGTTTGAAACATGGCTGAAAGCTATGTATGGTAAGCACCCACCGGTTATCATTACCGATCAAGATCCTGCAATGAGAAAGGCTATTAAGATTGTCTTTCCTAAGGCTGTCCATAGGTGTTGCCAATGGCATGTCATGAGGAAGGCAAGAGAAAAATTAGGGTCACTTTATGGAAAAATGCCAACTGGAATGCCAACATTTGGGGATAAATTAAGTCGAGTGATTAACTGCAGCTTGACTGTACCAGAATTTGAGATTGCATGGGCAACAATGCTTGATGACTATAAGTTGAAGGATAACAAACATTTGAAGAATATGTTTGAAAGCCGTGAGGAATGGGTTCCAGCCTACTTTCGAGGGTTATTTTTTGCAGAAATGACAACCACCCAACGGAGTGAGAGCATGAATGCACTCTTCAAGATGTGGGTAACTACTCATACCTCTATTTATAAATTTGTTTGTCGGATTGATAACATCATTGAGAATATTTGGCAAAGAGAAGGTGATGAGGACATGAGAACAATGAATGAGGACCCACCATTATGGTCAAAGTTTCCTCTAGAGTTGGATGCACGTCAGGTATATACAAGAAAGGCTTTTTCTGTATTTAAAGAGTTGCTGAAAATAGTTGCCTTGGTATTGTAAAAGAGATAGCGCGAGATCAGCTATATGAGGTTGAAATCAAGGATAATCCTGACTTTAAGCATTGGGTACCAGTGTCATATCTGGTGAAGGTTGACAAAGAAGCTGAACTGTACTCATGTAATTGCAAAGGATTTGAATTTGAAGGACTTCTCTGTCCACATGCCATGAAAGTGATGTGGATTCATGGAATCCAGCATCTGCCTTCACACTACATCTTAAAGAGATGGTGTAGGGATTCCAATGCTAATATCAAAAGGCCTATAAATGAAAGGAGTAGAGATGTTGGGAACTCTCTTGCTCTACAAATATTTAGAGCCACAACATTAAAAGCACGATTCAGCCAGCTTGTTGATTTGGCTTCAAAAGATGCTCAATCTTTTAATCTTGTGGAGGGTAAGCTGAATGAATTACTTACTCAAGTACAGCCACTGCAGTTAGAGGATTTGAGTAAAATACCAGAGTACATGGCATCAAATGAAGAGTCTGTAAAATACCAGAGTACAATACATGTAGAGGATGATGTTGTGTTTCGCGATCCTCCAATTTCAAAATGTAAAGGCAGAAAGAAAAGACCATTACGTTGGAAGACTGCAGTAGAGAAAGCTCCTATCAAGGGAAGAACATGCAGCTATTGTGGAATAATGTCTAAGCATAACATTAGAACCTGTCCCAAGGTAGGTTGCAATAGATTAACCATGTTAAAGTCATGTTTTAATTTCTAGATTTTTAGAAACTAATTAACCTCTGCTACAAATTTCAGAAACTAGAAGATCAAGGAAGAGGGAAGAAAGTTGATGGAGAAGATGTTGACGGAGAAGAGCATGATGAAGAAGAAGACTTTGAAGAAGAGGACGATGAAGAAGACTATGAATGAGATGATTTAAGTATTACTTTTTATGATTAGTATATGACTAATTATTACATTTTGTGATTAGAAAATGACAAAGCAAACGTCTAAGTTAGCATGACTAAGAGAAAATTGTAATTGAATTATTACTTTTTTGTGAGTAGTAAAACTGACTAAGTATTGCAATTTGTGACTAGCAAATGTCTAAGATCTGTATGTGAGTAGTAAAACTGATATGTGTCAGTTTTTGCATCACTTTTATATGTCTCGCTTTATCTCAGTTTGATATGTGTTAAAAGTTGCATGGCACTGTACGAGTTAATTGCAGGACAACTTATAATCTTGCTTTGTATGTACAGGACATACTTATATGCACTTAATATATCTTGTTTTGTATGTATCAGTTAATTGCAGGCACTGTATAAGTTTTTGCTTGTATAGCATGGTACAGGACATGCATATATGTGCACTAAATGTAGTTAATTCTATAAGAACTATGATGTCAGTTCCCTTTCCTTGTTTGTACCAGTTGGTACCTTCCATGTAATTGCTCTTGTAACTGCACTAAATGTGTACTTAATTGCTCATGTAATTTCAAGTTTGATACATTAAAAGCAGCAGACATGTAATTGCTCATGTAATATAGAAGATAATAATTGCTCGTGTAATTGCAGGAAACTAATATATTAAAGTCTAATAGAATACAAGAAACTCATCAATACAAGAAATAACAAGCATTCTTCATTTGAAAATTACAGCAATCAAAAGAAAAAATAATAAATACAAGCCATTTCTTCAATTGCCTGCACTTGACATCAAGGATTCCAATTGCTTCAACTTCTCATCGGTGATCCTAAAAAAAAAAGAGTTAACAGCCTTAAATAGTGATTTAATTTGTTGCACAAGCCTGAGCCAGCAACTAGTACAGTAGTGACAGTCAGCTTTTCAATTTTGCTGAAACTGGTATATACCTTTTATTTAGCATCATACCGCACTTTGCTCATTTCTGAAAGTGATAGCTTTTCAATTTTGTATTGATAACCTAGGCTATACAGTATAGCATAAAATAGACACAATCAATTAATTGGTTAATGGAAGTTACACTTGAAAGGATTCGGTTATTGATGAAACTCTTGAAGCTAGTCTCCTTAAATCAACGTTATACCAATACTTACTACTATGTGCTGCGTTCTAAATCAACCCCAAAAAAAAATCCAACTAATCTACACAGTTCTCAGTAAATAGCGTATTAGTACCAATAACTGTGAACCAAGAACCAGTAAAAAGAGGAGAGAAGATTACTAGTTTGCAGTAGCGATTTGAGTCAGCCTACTTTTCACAATTTGAGCGGTGATTCGACTACTAACCATTTGCTGTCATCCTCGATCGTTGTCATTCTAGGGTTTGCCGAAGCTTGTAGATCTAGGGTTTGTCGAATGTCAGAACTGGAAAGGCACGATCGAGCCTCAATCTAGTATCTGTCGAAGAGATTCGAAGGAGAGTATGGATATTGATGGAGAAGAGAAGAGAAGTGGAGAAGAGAGGCGAGGATCGGTTTCTCTCTTTGATTTTTTTTCTTTGATTTTCTTTCCTGGAGATGAGATAGATGATAGAGAGAAGTAGACGAGAGTATTTTTTTATTCTCTCTTTCCTGGGGTACGGGTTAAGAGAGGTGGAACATAACGCAGGAATAACATAACATCGGCATCCAGCGGCACAGATATGCACGAATATTGATGCAAATCGAACGATCACGATTCCGGTGCATAAAACCACATATGCATCACAGTGCATATTAGTTATTCTCTCTCTCTATATATATATATATATATATATATAGAGAGAGAGAGAGAATTTCTATTGTGAACCATGATGCATAGAGGCTTCCGTGCACCATGACCGTTTTGGTTAGTGATTTTGCAAAATGACAAATCTAAATTAGACAACCCAATCTATATATTGAAATCTCATAGAAAACAAAATTTTACAATTTTTGAAATTTTTTAACTATTTTTTAAAGCTTGCCATATTTGACCACAAAATACACTAATTTGTAGCAAAAAAAATGACAAGTATTAAAAAATTCGAAAAAAATAGTAAAAAAAATTAAAAAAATTGTAAAATTTTATTTTCTATAATATTTCAATATATAGATTGAGTTTGTTAAATTAGATTGAAAATTTGTGGAAACCACTGACCAAAACGGTCATGGTGCACGGAAGTTTCTATGCATCATGGTTCACAATAGATTTACTCTATATATATATATATAAAAAAAAATTTGTTTTCCATGGAGATTTCATTTTGGAGAACATATTGAGCGGTTCGGATTAACCATTGTAATCTTGAAAATTGAGAATTTATCGAGTTTGACAGCTTAACTGTCAAACACGTTTGACTCTAGCATTATTATTCAAGTAATATATGTAGCATGTAAAATATAATACATAATGTACAATGTATTAAAAAAAATTAGAAACATTATATCTTATTTTAAATCATTTAATTTATAACATCAACATTGAAATCCATACAAAAATTGGAGGTGCAAAATATGTAGGGAAGAGAGGGGCGGCCCACCTAATTCGAAGGTCATTTATTCAAAGCTGGAAATATTCATTTCCAAGCCAATATTGGGGAAGAAGTTATAGAAAAGTTGAATGTGGGGGGACTATGTTAGCGAACTCTACGCAGATAGGGCTGTCAATGGGTACGATACGGTACGATAGAAGGTATTTTCATACTCGTACTTATTAAAAAAAATTTTATCCGTACCTGTTAAAAAAGACTTTACCCCTACCCGTTAAGAATTAACGGTAAGGGTAGAATAACGGTACATAACGAATAATAATAATATTATTAATTTAATAAAAATATATAATGTGATAATAAATAGTATCAAATAAATATATATAGATAAAGTAAAATATTTAGATAATATTTTAGATATAACAAAAATTATGAAATTTATTCTTATATCAATTGAATTCAAAAAATCTATATAACTAATTATAAATTATAATATAATATAGAAAATGAAAAATTATCATCATAAATAAGTTTGGATGAAGATTGAAATTAATAACATATCTTTTGAAATATGCTAAAAATATGATTATATATACATATATGTTTGTAAAATATTACCCGTTAGATAATGGGTACGAAATAACCCTTATCTGTACCCGTACCCGATAAGTTAACGAAAATTTTTTTTTATCCGTACCCATATTCGTTAGTCTAACGAAAATAAAACCTTACCGTATCTGCCTTATCGAATACGGTACGGGTAGGATAAATGAGTAAACGGGTTTCATTGACAGCCCTAACGAAACGTGGGACACCGGACACGGCCACAGAACAGCTCGTTTTGTTTCCATTCGCATTCCGTTTTCATAACGAAAAAAAGTTGCTCTTCTGTAACGGAATGGAATTTCTGTTCCATTTCAGTTCGTGTTCCATTTTCCATTGTAAATTTGTAATTCCTTATTTATGTCTTTCGTTTTCCTAATACGATATAACTTTATGTTTTTTTTTTAGGCTCCGTTTGGATAGGTGTGGGAAGAAAGGAAGAAAGAAAGAAGTGGGAAGAAGTATTGGGAAGTGTGTAACTTTGTGAAGAGTTTGGATTGTTTATAATTTTTTTTCTTCTTCTTCCTTCTTCTTCTTCTTTCTTCCAACGATCCAAATGCACCCTTAATGCGTTTTCATTCTGTTTTAAAAACTGAAACAGAAAACATGCGAACCTGACATAGACATAAGGCAGTAAAACCAGGATTAAAATAATAATTTGCTACATAATAATCTTATTAAAGAATCCGTAACTGGGTCAAAATTTTCTTTATCAATTATCCAAAATCCCATATAAGTCTTCATAATAATCCGATATAATCACAAAATTGAAGTACCAAAGTTAACTAGAAACAATATTAAGTGAAATCTTTAGAACATCATCCTTTGATTTATAAAACTTCTATATTGGTTGCCAAAATATTAAGGACATGTTTGCGAATTGGTATGTTTTCCACCTATAGCCAATTGAATCAACAAATAATAACTCGCAAGTTTGAATGATTTAATGTGTGTGTACGGCAGTGTTCGCATTTTAGTTCGTGGGATGTTCGCAGAAAAGAAGGAACCCGGAACAAGCTTGTTCGCCTCCTTGCCAAACACAGTGAAAAAAAAGGGCTATAACTGAACCCACTATTTCTCCTCCCACAAGCAACATAAAAGCAACCATAAAGGAGTAAGTTTTTGCGCCAATTGGGCCACTGTTGTGCCGAACAAGCATCCGTCAGAGACTCAGCATCCTGCATCCATCCTCCTACTCCTGCACTGGCTGCACAAAGTGTTGCATCTGTCAACTTTAATTTAAGTTGCCTAATTCAAAAAGTATCATTAACATTTTAGATTAGTAGTGAAGAATCTAGCATTTTCAAAAAACTCATATGAAACAAATATTTCCAACATGAAGAACAGATTAGCCCAATAGCCCACATTTATATTGAAACTCCATTACAGCAAGGTTATAGGCTTATAGCAATTCAGTAGAAAAAATTTGTGTCATTATTATCGACACTGCTATTAATTTATTTCAACATATGACAAGTAAATTAATATACATATCGGCTGAAAATTTTTGTATCCAGCAGCATGTCATATAGAATAAAATTACCTTAAAATTACAGAGTTCAAATTTTTAGTAGCACATGCTAAATATAATTAATAATATCACATAAATTTAAAGTTATTAGTTAAAATATATGATATTATTTATCCTTTAAATTATCCTAGTTAAAAAGATATCAATATCATTAAACAATCTAAGCAATTTTAAAATATTATAATGCAGATAAAGAAGGAAACTACTAAAATAATTAATTGAAGTTCGACAAAACAATAACACAAAGACAATATCTGACCTCACATAGTTATGAACATGAGATCTATGAATGCAAAGTTTTGCTCAATTAACATTTCCGTGTGGGTCAATTCAAACTGACCAAGAACATCTAGTAAAAAGGAGAAGGATGAAACAGTAACATGCTGTACAAATAAGAACAATGGAGCAGCCAGGACGCCATATATGACGAGCTTTTGGTAAGAAAGCTTCTTATACATGGATCTCCCCTGCTCTACTTCTATGCCACATGTTTATTACCACCTCATATATATATGGTTGCAGAACCACCAGGCTGGCCTTTTTGAAACCCAATGCAGGAAACAGTCAGGCAATAGTAGGGCCGATATTTCTGTCAGACATTAATTTCGTCGAACGGTTGGGGTGCAGAGGGTTTTACACTTCTATAACCATGCCAAAATGGCGGATCTGTGAGGGAGTGTTGGAGCTTGAGGCTGAGAAGAGTGGAACAAAAATGAACAGCCTGGGATGGTGCAAGTTGAAGTGCTCACAATTTCAAATACTTTCTGAAACTTATGGTTGAAAAGCACGGACTAATTTCGATACATAGTTAATTCTGCTGTATCAATTAATATTTCAATATTTTGCAGTTTTATCATTAAGATGAAAAGAATATGTATAGAAAGATACTTGCACGTAATATTGTTTATTTAGTAAGTACTAACTGTGTTTTTGGAACAGCCGACAAAAATATACCAATATTGTGCAAAAATGGGCGTTTATTTTATAGTCCTATGGTTTCAACTGAGTGAGAAATTTTCAGAGGCTAGATCAAAATGATTTTGACTTACGATTTCATTTTATTATATTTCATTAAAATTATTTATTCCTGATTTTATTGGATCTAATAATATAAAAATTTCCAACAAATGAATTTGAACTCCGTTTATTTTGATAAATGAATTTCTAATGAAACAAAATCTCGCATTAAAAAAAATGGAATTATCGAGAACAAAAAAAAAAACAAAAAAACCTAAAGAAATAGAAGTGGCCAGATGGGCTCTTGAGCTACAATCCGTAAATGCCTCATTTTATTCTCATATTCAAAGAATCGTCGTTCCCTTTTTCGACCAAACAAACCTTTCCATTGTTGCCTCCACCTTCACCTTTCTCTTGCTCTCTTGCATACTCGGCTTCTGTCGCTTTCTCTTTGAAGATTCCTTATAAAGACTTCTCATTTTGGGTTTGAAGTGAGTCCTCTCTCTCTCTCTCTCTCTCTCTCTCGCTCTATTGATTTAATCTGTTTACTATCTGGAAACAATTAAATTATCTATTGCTCTTCAGAAGGGGGTTTCCTTCTAATTTGAAAAGCAACGGTCAGGCATTGAGAAAGCACAAAATTGATATTCCTTGACATGGTCTTATTACCAGCATTTCAGAATTGCTTAATAATTATTTGCTTTCAAAACTATGGATTGTTAGTTCAGGATCCCAGCTGATTCTCCTTTTATGTTATATATAATACGATTTCTTAATTATTTTGGAGTACCTCTGATTAACCAATAACTCATTGCAGGTTGAAAAAAAAGTGAGAGTTTACAATGGATGGTCATCAGAGGCAAAACAGTAGGAGTAGGGCTGATTCTGAATTTAACTTGGATTTTGTTAGCAGCCTGCCAACAGAGATCATTGAAAAAATTTTAGTCAAACTACCAACAAGAGAGGTGGTCCGAACGAGCATCCTCTCCAGCAAATGGAAGTACTCTTGGGCTTCAATACCTGATTTGGTGTTTAATGAAAACACCACAGAATCTTCTAAGCTAATGAGATCACTGGATAAGATGTTACTGGTGCACCGTGGTCCAATCCTGAAATTCGAACTACACTGTATGCATGCAAGCGAGGAGGCAATGGGCAGATGGCTGCTCATTTTATCCCAAAGTGGACTGAAGGATCTTCGTCTCACTTTTCTTAGAGAATGCAAGGTTCCTTCAAGCCTATTCTCTTGCCACATACTAGAAAATCTTGAAATTTCAGGTTGCACTATAAATGCACCTCAATGTTTCCAAGGCCTTAAGCTTCTACGGAAGCTAATATTATCCGAATGTAATTTAGTGGGAATTACTCTAGAAAAGTTTATTTTAAGCTGTCCATTGCTTGAGAGCTTGGGTCTGTTTGACTTTGTTGAGTACGGATGCCTCACAATCCGTGCGCCTAACCTAAAACAGCTAAAACTTGTGACATCATTTTCTGACTTATTGTTGGAAACACCAAAGTTGATTTCTGCAAGCATCTTTTTCAGTTATACCTATCAGAATTTCAGCAGGGCAAATTTTGGATGCAAAAGCAAACTTTTGGGCACCATTGGTCGACTTTCTAATATTGAAGAACTTGGCTTAAACGTTGGTGCGGTAAGGCTACTTGCTTAAAGTGTTTTAATTTAAGGACTGATCTCTGCATGAAATCATAGTTAAAGCAAAATAACTCGAGAAACTATAGATAATTAAAAATGAACTTGTCTTTCTCTGGTGCCACCAAATTGTGGTCTCAATATGTTCATGCTGGTGCATACCTGACTGATAAAGTACCTTTTTAAACTTGGCTTGACTGTTATTTAGACACGTAACTTGATCCACCCATTGACAAGGTACCTATAATACTTAGGATCAGTTTCAAAGCTAGATCACGAGCCAATATTTTTTTTGCTTAATTTGAAACATGCAAACAATTTTAGCAAATGCACAAATTGGAATTTACAAGTAATGCACTACCAATTTGAAAGATCTATTAATTTTTTGAAGCAACTGAATGAGGATTTGATTGGTAAATTAAGAACAAATTGATCAAAATTTCACCCAATTTATACTAATTTATTCTTGCGTTTTTTAAAGTATTTAGTAAAGTGTACTCTAATGATCGATTTCCCAATGCATAAGTTAATTAATCTTTTCCTATCTTGTAATATAGCCTATAATTTGATGATTTTAAATTTGGGACTTTTTTCAGTATTTGGCATCGGGTCCTATACCAGAGAAGCTTCCAGTCACATTCCACCACTTGAAAAGGATTTCAATTGAACTGGATGACAAAAGCGAGGAGCTTGAGGCTGCTCTTTGTATTCTCCGGAATGCTCCCATCTTGAAAACTCTCTATTTAAATGTACCTAGTGAAAATATCTGGGAGGAGCAAAGGATAACAACCAGTTCCTTGTTTAAGCAATTGGAGGTAGTTGAGGTAATCAGCTTCGCAGATGATGTGTCAATGCTTGCTTTTAAATTTATCCTAACTACTGCTCCTCAGCTAGAGAAGTTGGTTATTGATGATGATTCCCTCTGTAATTTAAATGATTGTGAGGCATTTATGATGAAGCTGGAAAGCTTTCCGAAGTTGTCAAGTAAAGCTGTGATCTTATATGATTGTGGTTTGGGTTGTGAATTTATGGAAGAGATTTAGTATAACAAATGAACTGTCAACTTGATTTTCCTTTGCCAACTTGTATATTATGTCCAGACCTGGATCTCCTAAAGATCAGGTACCAGTAGGTACATGTACTAATGCTGGCAAGCCTTCCAAGGGGCTGTGATCTTATTCTAGTTAAGTTCCAGATGTTGACTTTTTTTTTCGTAGCTAATATATTTTGACTTGTTCTTCGTAGCATGATTTTTCTGTGATTTATTCATTGAGTTTTGAATTTTAGCAATATTTTTTAATCTCTGCGGGAACTTAATTCTGATGCAGAGCTGAACGTGTGATTTAGTGGCAAACAAGGAATGGCACAAAGCAACTCGTCTTTGGAATTTTGTGTTTGTTAACCGATACAATTCCCTTTGATCTTTCCATTATTATTTTTTTTCAGTTTGGTTGTTTTCCTAGAGGTTATATGTTCGGTGCGTGAGTCCAATCATTGCAAATCAACTTACTATATAAATGAGTATAATCATTGAAAATATGATTTTGTTTCTGGTTTCGCTGCTGGGACTAGGAACTTCTTGCACTTGCAGTATGTGATATTTACCTTGGATTCGAGGATTAATAAGAAACTATTACTGTAACTATTACTTTTATTTGTGTGAACGTCAGAGCTTTGACCTTGTTTTATTATCATAATACGAAACATGTACTTAAAACATGCAATGATCATTCATGGAAACAAATTTAAAAGCTTCTAAATCACCTTGCATGAGGTTCTGACTAATAGCAAACATCTTACTACGTAGTACGTACTGGAGGATGAAATATAATTTTTAACACACTCAGAGCAATCTCATATTCCAACGGCCCAACCTCTAGAAACATATTGACAAGCGAGATATCAAAACAGAGAAACGATTTAATAGATTATTATAAAGACATTCAGGAAAGGAATAATTCAACCTTATGCAAAAGAATCAAAATCCAACTAGTTTTTATTGTATTCAAATATATGCTTTCTCAGGAAACCAACTACCATACTCGGCAGCAGTACAAGTGGAGACCAACCGGGAATTGCTTTCGTCACTCCTTGATTCGGAGATACACTCTAGAATCGATATTAATGACCAAAATACTCTCAAATTTCTTGATCATATTTTTGCAGATGCAAATAAATCAAAAGTATTTTGATCATTATTCAAAAAAATGGGAGTGTATCTCCAATTGAGGGAGTGAGGAAAGCAATTCCCTGACCAACCCTCATTGCTGTTTTACGACATGTGCTTTAAGGCTGGTTGCGGTTCTACACACTGTTCTAACACTTAAGACT
This sequence comes from Rhynchospora pubera, assembly GCA_028095005.1. Lineage (NCBI taxonomy): Eukaryota > Viridiplantae > Streptophyta > Magnoliopsida > Poales > Cyperaceae > Rhynchospora > Rhynchospora pubera. The sequence goes on along the minus strand of CM051462.1, from coordinate 80,815,309 downwards.
TTGCAATGTCCATATGTTCTACCATCCTTCTTTAGTATTACTGGTTGTTTCCTCACTTTTAATATGCTCGAGAAGTATTTGTTGAAAAGCCTAAGAGAATGTTGGAATTTTGTTCCCCTTTTAACTAACCTTTTCATGTGAATCCACTAATTTGACATGTTATATTTCCAATTCCAGACTCTGAAGTCTGAACTATAAAAGAAGATAGAAGAGTGGAATATTTCGTTCTTGTTACATGGACTCAAGTACCGACTATGTATATTAATATGTAAATATTGTTATATTAGCTATAAAGCTTACAATGCTACTGTGAATTCTGATGAATAATATGCCAACTAGGTAGCTTCTACCTAGTCTTCTAAAAATTCTGATGAACAATATGGTACTTGTAATCTCATAGTTTCAGTAAGAAGTTATATTGTACTTTTATTAACTGAGCATTTTCAGAAATATATATTTTTTTTTTTGGAGCAGGAATAATGACTCGTTTTTGTTAAAGAGGCTCACGGCATATAAACACCAACACTCAAAATAACATAAATTGAAAAAAACTCATCGTAAGTAATAACTATTAAACATCTAAGATGCATATCTAAAAGCAAAAGCACTGACATCTGAAAGTACCCAAAATAAAATTCAGATAACAGAGCACCTAAGAACTTCAAACAACTCGAGCTAACTTTTCCGGTGAACTATTCTTTAACAGAAATATGCAGAAAATTAGGAACCAAAAAGAACATTTTTCTGCCTAAAAGCATATACCCTAATAACAACCTTGGCGGAAGTTAAAAAAAGCTTGGCTGAAACCACATAGCTGGTGCAGCTTGGTGATATGGTGGCTTCTGGTTTTCCTTGTGCAATATCATCACATTTCCATCAACCATCTGGGCAAACTTGGTGAGATAACCAGATTTAACCGCAGCAAGTTTCAATGCATCTGGCACACGCCTGTGCTCCATGTACAAAGAACCCCCGTCCAGAGAGTCCCAGTCATCACTGGAGAGAGCCAGGCAGGGGTAGTTATCCCCATAGAAAATGACTGTGCTGTCACTTGAGTCAGTGGTGATTTTGTCGAGCTTCATCTGCTGCTCTTGGAACTGGTAAAGCAGAAACTTTCCCTCAGGATGAAGACCAACAACATAAACCCCAGATTTTCCTTCCACAAAACGCTTCTTAACAGCTGCTAACTCCGGCTCAAGGATGACTTTTGACTCTGGCTCAGGGACACCCTTATGCTGAGGTTGATTACACTCAATAATCGACATATTTCCTTCGTAAAGCAAATATAACCGTCCATTGTAACATGTTGCATCTGCAAGCCCTTCAGTAGTAGGATAATACATTTTCCAGGACTGGTCACCGACCTGGCAAGAGATGACACCGTTGTCTTCAAGGAACACAGTTATCAGGCAATTTGGGTCAGTGACATCCGCAGAGAAAGTCATCTTGCTCTTCCCAAAATGAATCATGTAGGAACCAAACCATGTGCTAAAGGGAGGGAGCTCGATCTCAGACCGGGTTAACGGGTTCAGTAAAGAAATCTGTCTCCCTTTATAGGACACAACCAAAAGCCAGCCTCGGTAGGAGGCACAGCACGTGGCTCCGCTGGTCTCCGGGAGGTGGATCTCGCGCATCCTGGATTCCCAGACATCGTAGAAGAAGCGGGTCCCGTTCTTTGCGGTCCATAAGTACCCGTTGTACGGAAGTATCAGCCAGGGGAGTTGTGGAGGGAGGTGGCGAGGGTTGGGAAGCGAGGCGGAGCGCCAGGTGGAACAAACGGCGCGAAATCGGAGATGGTCGACGATGTACTTCGCCTTCTCCGAGATCAAGTCGATGATCTCAGGCGGGAGATGAGCCCAATCGCGAAACTCCGCCACCGAATCCATATACTATATAGCGTTGGGAGAGGGCCGTCAGGGGAAATCGTGAATTCGAGATGGACATATCCTGGTACTATATAGCGTTTTGCGACTTGTGTCGGAGGATAAACCCTACTTCAACAGACAACAGGGACCGAATATGGCTGCAGAGGAATTTTAAAAATTTTAAAAATCAAAATGATGAATCAAAACCGTTGATCTTGTTTAATTTTACGGCCGATGAGTTTTTATATAAGTTTTATAAATTTTGGAGTTGGTTTGATACTAGATTAAGTGATCAAATTATGAACATATTAGAATTAATTAGTGATAGTTAATCAAATTCGTTCATTTGTTGACAACTTGATCTAGTATCAAATCAACTCTAAAATTTATAAAACTTATGTGAAAATGCATCTTCCGTAAATTTGAACAAGATCAACGGTTTAGATTCATCATTTTAATTTTAAAATTTTTTTATTTTGCAAAAATTTATTCTGGCTGGACGTCTCTACAGCCATTTATAGCTGTAGAGGATTTCGGTCCACCTCAACAGGGCGTAGCTTTTCCCACGCCACCGATTTGTAATACACGGCAAATTTATCTATGAAGACTAAAATACTCTTTTTCTATTTTACGCAATAACCTGCTGAGAAAATTTCCGAATATTTTCTTTCTTTTTTTTGCGCAAATGAAACATTATTTTTGGGAGACTCGCGAAGGAGTCTCTTACCACGCATTACGTCACCATAAAAATAAAATCCTATCGTTCAAAAATATAAACTCATATAGCATCAAGAAATTGATAAGAATCTCAATTAGTGAAAATTTGAGCAACACTACATTCTCTCCCTCATGTAATAAAAAATAAATTTTTTTTTAGTATTAGCTATTAGAATGGAGGAAATTTGAAGGTTTCAACTTTATATTAATTACAATTTAAAAAATACAATGTAACATTCATTGTGTGGCTAAATTTTCATACAAAACAGATCATATTGCTCAACGCCACTAGCCCACTACCATGTTTTAATTTATAAGAGACTTTTATCCAGATGTGACCTTCCCGCTTGAATTCTAATATTATCTGTCCAAAAAAAATAGAGAGCAAATTTAAAATGATAATTATCACATTACATCATTAGTTAATACATGTAGTCAGATACTAGAAATCTAGACAGAAAGTTAGAGTGAATCAAAATATATCTTCAATAACTTCACCATAGTTATTGAAAGCCTCTTTCAATCCTTATTTATCAGTTCCATATGAAAGACCTACAAAATGGTAATAAAAGAAAAATCAAACAGTTAATCAACTCCACTCAAATGTATCATCTACTAAAAAAAAATCAGAAAGGACAATTTACAAATAGCTTCTTACCTATTCTTAAAAAATAACACCGATTATTTAATTAATTTATAAAACAGTACCAATGAATTGAACTAACTAAAACAAACAGAATATGTTTGTAGCCAACATATCTAACATTTTGCAACTTACATTAATATTTCTAAGATATTTGTGAAGAACATAAATTAACCAATTTGATCCACATTTCTCACATTTGCAACTGACACCCAAAATTTTTGTACTAGCAATAGCTAATGATCACATGTGAATCTTTTGCAAGCTAATGATCACATGTAAATTTTCAGCCAATTAGATGAGAAAGAATCCTATTTTTGCTCAACATTGGTACTTGTCGAGTTAACTTTTTTTTTTTTGTGCTAGCAACAACTAATGATCACATGTGAATCTTTTGCAAGCTAATGATCACATGCAAATTTTCAGCCAGTTAGATGAGAAAGAATCCTATTTTTACTCAACATTGGTACTCGGCCAGTTAACTTTTTTTTTGAGTTCTCTGCAGCCAAATCATAATTACAAGAAGCAAACAACAATATTGACAGAGAAGAATTACTTCGAAGCGATTTATCTGAGCTCGATGGCATCGCTCTCAGTGACCACACACCTTGCCAAATCTCTCATATGCTCACAATAGAACAAGAGCACATTCTTTTGTGCTTGCTTAAGGCCAACGGCCGCCTCTGCCGCTGGCTCAAGAAGGATGAATGATTGCGTGTACTGGTCGAGGCGGAAGCAAGCGACAATTTTGGTGAAAGGTCAACATGGGACTCAAAGCGTATAGAGGACTTGTGTTGGATGAAGAGGAAGGAGGCTCAAGCAGAGAAGGCGAGTTTGGGGTCTGGGTCTAAGGGGTAGGCTTACGTGACGTATTCAACGAGGTGGATATCGTCCTAGCGGAGCTAGGAAAGAGGGTCGAGGGTTGAGACAGTAGAGCCCTGTTAGAGAGAGAAGCAAGGAATCGAAGAGGGAGAAAGCGATTTTTGTCGGAACTGAGAAGGAAGAAGAGAAAATAGAGAGATGGAGATGAAAGGCTAGTGATGACCGAGGAAAGGGGGAGAAGAAATTCAGTAGGACTGGAAAGGAAAATTTTTATCAAGGACAAAAATATCCTCAATAATTTTAAAAAGGACAAAGAATGACCAGATTTTTTAAAACGAGCACAGCTATAGCCCAACTAGATTTTTTATTTTTTTCATTTTACTTTGCATATACCCATTTTACTTTGGTTTTTAATGTCAGCTAGATTTTTTTATTTTTCGTTTTATTTTGTTTTTTACTTTACTTTGCTTATAACATGAATCAATTTTAATGTAATTTTACATATTGTTTATATATATGTATAATTAATATTTTTTAAATTGTTCAATTTTATTTGTATGTAGGCTTCTCGAAAATGATACAATACGGATAGTGTTGGCACGACACGACATGCATATTGGCATGACACGACACGACACAAATACAAAATTGGCACGACACGATCGTGTTATCATGTTATGTCATAATCGTGTTATGTTGGCAATCTTGAAAAATTAACACGATTTGACACAACACGACTAATACGCAACACGACACGACCACGAACTAACACGACACGAACATGACACGACAACACAAATTTAATTTTTAACATTATCAAAAATAACATCATAAACATATTTCTTTTTCAAAATTATTTTTATAAAAAATTATATTTAAATTGATTTTATATTAAAATTTAAATTATAACCGTACTATATTTTTTTAACGTATATTAACTTTTTTTTAATACATTTTATTTTTACAATTTATTCAAACAATAAAAAAAAAGCTAGCAAAAAAAATAAAACCATCAATTAATCATTAACAAAAATATTCTCGCAATTTTATACTAATATATAAATTGAGAATTTATAGAATAGTCAAATAAACTGCAACAATAATTTTTTTCTTCATTTTAATATTTTTTAATAAATTATTATAAATAATAATAAAAAATTTTGACACGATGCATCAACATGACACGACACGATTGACACAATCGTATATTGTTGTTCTAAGTGGTGAGAAGAGACAACATGCCACGCATTCTGACATGACACGACTGACACAATCGCGTATTATCGTGCAGAGTGGTGAGAAAAAAATAACACGACACACATTCTGATACGACACGACTAACACGATCGTGCCGTGTCATGTTGACACATATTCTGACATTATTTTTTATAATAATTTATTAAAAACTGTTAAAATATTAAAATTAAGAAAAAAATATTGTTGCAGTTTATTTGACTTTCCTACAAATTCTCAGTATATATATCAGTACAAAATTACCAGAATATTTTTGTTAAAAGATTAATTGATGGTTTTATTTTTTTTGTCAGCTCATTTCTTTATTGTTTTAACAGATTAAAAAAATAAAATATTTTCAAAAAGTAAATATACGTTAAAAAAGAAAGTAGGGTTATAATTTGAATTTTAATATAAAATCAATTTAAATAATTTTTTAGAAAAAAATTTAAAAAAAAGTATGTTTATGATGTTATTTTTGGTAATGTTAAAATATAAATTTGTGTTGTTGTGTCATGTTCATGTTGGTGTTGCGTGTTAGTCGTGTCGTGTCAAATCATATTAATTTTTTAAGATTGCCAACGCAACACGATTATGACATAACACGATACCACGATTGTGCCGTGCGAATTTCGTACTAAAACATGCCTTGATCATTCATGGAAACAAAATTTCCAATAATTAACCTTAAACTGCTTGTAATTAAAAATTTAAAAAGCTTCTAAAAATCACCTTGATTGCGAGTCTAACTAATAGCAAGCATCTTACTACGTACTGGAGGATGAAATATAATTTTTAACACACTCAGCGCAATCTCATAGTTCAACGGTCCAACCTATAGAAATATATTGACACGCGAGATATCAAAACAGAGAAACGATTTAATAGATTATAAAGACATTCAGTAAAGGAATAATTCAAATTTATGCAAAAGAATCAAAATCCAACTAGTTTTTATTATATTAAAATATGGCTCCGTTTGGATGGTGTGGGAATAAGAGGAATAAGGGAAGAAATATTGGAAAATGTGTAATTTTGTGAAGAGTTTGAATTGTTTATAATAAATTTAAAAGTAGAAAGAAGCTATTCCTTTATTCCTAGACTCATCCAAACACATAGTATATGCTTTCTCAGGAAGCCAACTACCATACTCGGCAGCAGTACAAGTGGAGACCAACCGGGAATTACTTTTCTCACTCCTTGATTCGGAGATACACTCTAGAATCTATATTAATGACCAAAATACTCTCAAATTTCTTGATCATATTTTTGCAGATGCAAATAAATCAAAAGTATTTTGATCATTATTCAAAAAAAATGGGAGTGTATCTCCAATTGAGGGAGTGAGAAAAGCAATTCCTTGACCAACCCTCATCGTTGTTTTACGACATGTGCTTTAAAGCTGGTTGCGGTTTCTACACACTGTTCTAACACCTAAGACTTTGCAACGTCCATATGTTGATTATGTTCTACCATCCTTCTTTAGTATTACTGGTTGTTTCCTCACTTTTAATATTGGCTCCGTTTGGATGACTTTTTCCCGGAATAAGAAATAAGAAATAACCACTTTTATCAATAAATTTATTTCTAACCATCCAAACTCTTCACAAAAGTTACACACTTCCCAATAAATTTACCCATTCCCAATAAATTTCTTCCCTTCTTCCTTCTTCCTGCCTTATTCTCAACTCATCCAAACAGAGCTTGAGAAGTATTTGTTGAAATGCCTAAGAGAATGTTGGAATTTTGTTCCCCTTTTAACTAACCTTTTTCACGTGAATTCACTAATTTGACATGTTATATTTCCAATTCCAGACTCTGAAGTCTGAACTATATATAAAAGAAGATAGAAGAGTGGAATATTTTGTTCTTGTTACTTGGACATGTTACAATTTGTAAATATGAATTGTCATGAAATATTCGTATAAAATTTGACTCGACTACCGACTACGCACAATAATATGTAAATAACTAAATATTGTTATATTAGTTATAAACTTACAAGGCTACTGTGAATCCTGAATTTCTGATGAAATATGGAACTTGTAATCTCATAGTTTCAGTAAGAAGCTATATTGTATTTTTATTAGATGAGCATTTTCAGACTGTTTTTTTTTTTTTTTTTGGGAGCAGGAATAATGACTCGATTTTGTTAAGGAATATGACGACAATTATGATAGAACAAAATTTTAAAGATTGAACAATGAAATAAAAATTTATTTATGAAGAAGAATATTTCTTTCCTAAATCATTAATTCATGATTAATTAGGGGGGCAAATTACAGAAATTTTCTAAAAAAATAATGAAAATATACATAATTTTTTTTTTTTTTTAGCACAAGGGGGCCAAATGCCCCAAGCAGCCCCCCTATTGGCTCCGCCCCTGCCTGTCGTAAACTCTCCCCCTCCGGGAGAGTATCCTCTGGATGGTTTAATACAATCATTCAGTGGACGTCTTTTAATCCGAACCGTCTGATTTAATTTTAACGGTTAGATTTTTTTCGGACCTATCAATTCTGATATTATGCATGGGGCATCTATAACCGTTGAGATTAAATCAGACGGCTGAGATAAAAAAAATGGATGGCTATCCAGAGATGCAGTTACCCCCCCAGTCGGTCTCCTGTGAAAATATGCCTTTTGTTGTCGGCCATTTGTGCAATTATTTAATGGTCCAAGCTCTCTGTGAAATTTGCGAGTGGAATTAAGCCGAAATTAATTAATATAAAAATTTGGATCTAAAAAATTTTAATATACAGAATTATTTTATTTTTTTTTTAATAAGAAGAAAGTTCGAACGCGTTTCAGAAGCGAGCATTTGAATTCCCCTCCGTACGCGTTTATAAAACGCGCTCCAACCCTCCCAACGCGTTTTATAAACGCGTACGAAGGAGAGATGCTGTCCACTTTCCTCTCGTTTGTCAGAGCTTCGTACGCGTTTATAAAACGCGTTGAAAGCCCTGGAGCGCACTTTATAAACGCGTTCGAAGGTGTATTATTTAATTTTTAGAAAAAAAAAGTACAAGCATGCTCTGATAAAGACTGCAAAAGACATGACAAGATTTGATTTTACAATGTCATCTTTGAACTGCTGAAATTATTTATAAAAGCTGTCATTGTTGAATTAGAATGCACAAACACCCACTACCTCCTTCTTGTTAAAACCTTCAGTACAATGGACAAAGGAAATAGTTCTAACTCAAATAATGATGTTCCAAACTATCGAAGAGCAACCCGCATTGAGTATTGGCCAACTTTCTACCATTACCCTGCCAATAGAAATCAACCAGAAAACGGAGAATACGAGGCAATTTGTCGCTCTTGTTATCGCATTTTGAAATACAACATCCATGAAGACACGACTGAAGAGGGAGACGTGCTCGAGTTAAAAATACACTACCAATGGCACATTAATGGTGGGCCGGAAAGAGAACAGAAAGAGTACCAGGAGCGGCAATGGCGGGAACACGAAAAGAATCTGAACCGACAAAGGCGATATGACTGGTACAAAAAATATTACACAGAACCTCAACCCATCCCCCAACAACAACCGAAACCCTACCTCTCGTCTGAACCAACTCACTGGACTGTTTACGAGAAAATATACAACTTTAATGGAGACCACACAGTGACCTGTACAAGGTGTGCTCAAGTTTTCAATTACAAAGAAAACATATTGCGTGACCACTACCATGAGCACAAACGTCACGACGAGAATGAACAAAGAGCTCGGGACATAGAGACGCAGAGGATTATTAAAGAAAGAAATGAAGAAATGGATCGTAAACAAAAAATTAGGGAAGAAGAGACAAGGAAAAAAAGGCTCAAAAAATCAGAGCAAAAATTGAGAGAAATGAATAAGAGGGATGAACTTCGACAAATTGCGGCAAGCCGAATGGCAGAGATAGAAAAAGAAGAAACCGAAGCGGCTTTTTGGAACGAAGCCGCTCAATTCGTTGACAACAGTGTTCCGAGTAATCAACAAGAAGATGATGCTGCTTTTTGGAACGAAGCCGCTCAGTTCGCTGACAACACTGGTGCAAGTAATCAACAACAACCGAATGATGAAGATGAGCAACCATGGTGGGATGAAATTTTACAACATGTAGATAGTCAAAATCTCTAAATATTTATATCATTGTAATATTTATGTGTTTTATTATTATGGTTGTTAATGTAATTTAGTTGGAATTGTTAATGCAATGTTTTATTTTTATGGTTGTTTTTTATTTTCCTTTATTTTTTGTAGTGCTTTGCACTATAAGTTGTGGTTTTAATGTGTTGACGTTCAATGGATAAAAGTTGTTGTTTGGAGTATTTCATTTATTGGCGTTTCAATACATAAAGTTTATGTTTCAAGTAGTGCTTTGCACTCCGAAATTCCAAGTCATAATAATACACAAGTCAATCATCACAAGTCATAATAAACAATCCAATAAATACACAAGTCAATCATAAGTCATAAACGAAAAATAATCAATCAACATCAGTAATACACAAGTCAATCACAAGTCCATAAACGAAAAATAAACGATCCGTCCATCATCAGTCGATAAACAAAAAAGAACTGTCATCATCAGCAATAAAATCAGTCCATCATCATAACAACACAAAAATAAACAACACAAAAATAACTAACGCCGCCGCCTCCTCCTAGGTCCTGAAGGTGAAAATCTGTCAACCACCCTCACCACACGCCTATCTCGCATGGCCGGTGCAGTAACATCTCCCGAGTCAGTGGAGTCCGACTCCCCATCGTCCTCCTCCTGGCGGTCCTCCTGCTGGTCCTACTGAGCCTCCTGCTGTATGGGCCCAAACTCAACAGGCTGCCCAGCATCCTGAGGAGTCGCTATAGGGACATAATCACCCTCCTCATCTCCGGCCGTCCGCAGTAAAGTGCTGAACGAGTCTGTACCTCCCATACTACCCAACGGAGTGCCAAATGATGGAATAGAAGAAGGCGTAGGCACTGACGGAACAGTAAATGGAGGAACAGTAAATGCAGGAAAAGAGGAAGGCATACCAAATGGTGCAAAGGAGTACGGTGGAGGATCCTGAGGCTGGAAAATGCCAGTGGGATCCTGAGAAATGCCAGCAAACTGCGAGGTCGATGCTGATGCACTATGCATGGATGGAGTAGGACCTGAGGCTGGAAACTGAGTAGGAAAGAATGTGCGTGGTCCTAAAATGTCATCTAATCGTCCGGTATTCAGTCGACCATCCTATAATATTAAAAAAAAACAATGTCAATATAAATAAATTAGTATCTAAAATTGAAACTTGCATATGAACGAATACTAACCGCATGCATCAGATCCTCCGCCTGAAGGTCTGTGGGTACAGTCGGACGTGCAGAAGAAGACTCCTCCCCAGAATCTGGTATGTCCTCAATATTTGTTGGAAGTCCTCGCTGCTCCAACAAATCCTCCAACCTGTAATTTTTAAATTATTGAATTTAAAATGCAAAAAACGCAATCAAAAAATTAAATTATTTAAAATTACCTCAAAGGGATGGAAGCATCATGCAACTGCGAACGACAGTTGGCGAGAATTGCCTTTCCCACCCTTCTGCACCCCTTCTTCACAACCAGTCCCAATGTATGAAGTGCATTCTTCAGCGCAGAGTTGCCCTGCAATTTACGAGAATAATGACATATTGCACAATTCCATTTACCAATCATACATTCCATATTTTAAAAATTAAAATGTACCGTATTGCGAAGTCTGGACCCCATGTTTGTGTACTGCCTCTGAGCAAGAGGCAACTGCTGAGTGCGCTGGAGACGTGCCTCGGCATCCTCTCGTGGTGTGGGTCTCTCGGAGGCACCGTATCGCCAAAACCATCGGAAGTACCGCAGCGTATCAGTAGCACTCCAGGATCGAGTCTCCAGCTGGCGTGCCTGTAATGCCTCGTCAGTCCACTCAGCATGTGCACTCGCAAAAATGGTAGCAAAATCTGGGCGATCTCGATAGGTACCGTGCTGGAAGCCCAGCAGGTTCTGTGTCACGTCCCAACTCTGTTAAAATAAACACGTTAGTTCTTTACTCTAATTAAATTGAAGTTGATCGTATGATAAATCGGAAAAATATACCAAACGTACCACAGGTAGTGGAGGAGGAGTAAACTGGTACAGTCCAAACTGATGCCTACAACGGTCGGGGTAGTAGTAGGCAACAATGTGGTAAAAAATCAGCGGCAACCGAACATGCTCCGCTATGGAACCCTCCTGTGCTACCCGTGGCATGACAGCCCTGTCGAGTACGTACGGAAACCAGTTGACGTCTTCAACGTTCAACACGGCTAGGTAGTCCCGTGCGTTCTCCACTGCCCCGCGGTGCTGGCTCCGTGAGAAAGACCGAGCTTCGCCCCATTTCCTGAAAATTTTGAAGGTTAGGATTGATGTGTTGTAATTTGCATAAAATTATTGGAAAATTATTATAAATTATTACCTGCCAAACGGCACACATGAATCTAGGTTAGGCTGTCCTAATCCACCGATAGGAGCAACCTCTGGGCGACAAACAGGGAGGTATGACCATGCCCAAAACAATAGTAGCATCCAAGGTCCCGTCACAACCTTGAAACGCATGGAGGCACGATCCAGAGCACGATATAGACAAGCAAGCGTGGCACCTCCCCAATTGAAGTCCGGAACTTCAGTCAAATTGCCCTGCATTTAAATTAAACAACGCATTGAAAAAAAATAATTTCAACATTGGAAATAACAAAATTAAATTGCAACATTGAATAATAATTTCAACATTTCAACATTTTTTTTCTTTTTTGTCATTGGTAATTTCTTTATCTTCGATACTAACTGATATATTAATATGTTTTAACGAAAGTATCTTTGCTTAAAAATTAGACTGTTAACGAAATTATAAAAATAAAAATATTATTTAAGTTAAGAAAATTATACCGATACGAGCTCTAAAAAGTATGCTGGGATGGAATTCTGAGAAATATCGGGAAACATCAACGTCCCAAATAGCTCTAGGGCCACTGCACGCGTGTATCGGTCTAACTCCTCACCAGGAGCATCTGCCTGTGGCGCCATCCCGCAATTTTGCCGCAACCATTTCAACTTGATGTTGTTGCCCACAACAACATTGCTCCTGCATTGTACAAATTTAAAATAATCAATACAAGTAAGCAATGCATATATTGAATATGCAAAATCAATATTGCATTTTTATTTTTTTCACTTACTCCCTGGTACTCCTTTCTCGGTGCCACTCTCCCAAATCTTCATGAGGATAAAGATTTGCACGAATCTTTTCCTCCCAGGGCCCTCTCGTATTCGATCTAACTGGAATGCCCGTCGAGCGCAAACCATATAAGAAGGCAACATCCTGGTAACAATTACAAAATACGTTAAATTTATGTCATGTAAATATTGCAATTTGTGTCATGTTAATATTACGAAAATTAATTTTATAATTAATTGTGAAAATTAACACGAAAATTATATGTTAGAATTAATTTTCATGTTAATATTACGAAAATTATAAAGTTTAAATTAATGTTACAATTAATTGTGAAAATTAATACGAAAATTATATGTTAGAATTAATTGTGAAAATTAATACGAAAATTATATTAGAAAAAATTAATATCAAGTTTAAATAAATTACCTGTAGAGTAACGGTCATCTCTCCAACGGGAAAATGGAAAGTATGCGTCTCCGGACGTCAAAACTCGACCATTGCCTTCAGTAATGGCATGTCGATGTTGACATGCTTCACCTTCATAATGTGACTGAGCCCCAGTTTGATCAGCCTTCCCTCAATCCGTTCGTCCACCTTAATTGTTCGCTTGTGCGATCTCAACTCCAAATATTTTTCACGCTGCAATTTTTAATACAATTTTTAAGCATTTACAAGCATTTCAAATAAATACAATTTATTACATTGAACATAAAAATATTATAAGCAACCATTTACAATAAATACAATTTATAATACAATTTATAATAAGCATTTTCGATTAATTTTTTACTACAAATTATAATAAACATTTAATACAATTTATAAGTCTATTAAGAAATCTAAATTATTAAATCATAAAAAAAAAAATATAAACATAACATAAAACAATCTATTACCTCCTCAAAAGACAAACCAACGAGATGGTCGTTATCCGTAACAAACAAAACCTGTTGGTTTTCTGCGTTGGCCGGTTGCACAGGTGGAATCACATTTTGCGCGCTCGGACGGGCTGCGCGACGCCTACGTCTTTTTGGCCGAGGCTGGGTGGAGGCTGCTTCGGTGGGGGGTGCTTCGGTGGGAGGTGGTGAAGCACCAGAAGGACCAGCCTCATATTCTGCTGAACTCATCTGATTCAAATAATATAAGAACAACAATTTAAAACAACAATGAATTTAATATTTTTTCAATAATCAAAACGAAAAAAAAAAAATTTATTTTTCTATGTAATTGACATTTTCACAATAATTACTGATCAATAATCAAATAATTTTATCATAATAAATTAAAATTTTTCATGCACCATAATTTACGCCAATAAATTTATACATAATTTTGAATATACAATTCCAGTTATTTGAAATTATGTTAATTTGCACCATAATTTTTCTATATAAATTTCTTTTTATTTCAACAATTTACTAACTAATTCCATTTCAACAATTTACTAACTAATTTCATTTATAACAATTCCATTTCAGCGGGGTATAACAATCATCATGCATCAATTAATAACAATTATCAACAATTTCATCAATTATCATCATGCATCGATAATTCCACAATTTAATCAATTATCATCCATTATAAATAAATAATTGATCAATTAACTAATTCAATTATGAACAATTCCACAATTTAATCAATTATCAACAATTCCATCACAATTTCATCAATTAACATCAATTATCAACAATTCCACAATTTCATCCAAAATACAATTATCAACAATTATCACTATTTCACAATTATCTACAATTTCATCTAAACCCTAAACCCCTAATTATCCACAATTTCAAATAGAAAATACAAAATGCAATACCTCGCTGTCGCAAGTTCGTCGCTGTCGCTGCCGCTGCCTTCTCCTCTTCTCTTTCTCTCGCGGCCGCTGCCTTCTCCTCTTCTTTTTCTCTCGCGGCTGCCGCTGCTTCCTCTTCTTCTCGCCCTGGCCTGGATTCCCTTCTCTCCTTCTCTCCTTCTCTCCTTCTCTCTTTCTCTCTTTCTCTCCTTCTCTTTTTCTCTCTTTCTCTGGCGACTCAAAAGATGGCGAACAGAAAAAAAAATGAAACGGCTAACTCGATTTTGAAAGAGACGACCTTCGTACGCGTTTATGAAACGCGCTCCAGGGCTCCGAACGCGTTTCATAAACGCGTACGAAGGCCTTACTCGCCTCAAAAGGCGTAACTGCAGGGCTGAATTTATCGCCCTTCGTACGCGTTTATAAAACGCGTTCGGAGCCCTGGAGCGCGTTTCATAAACGCGTACGAAGGGGAATTGCTAAACTCGCTTCTGAAACGCGTTGGAACTTTCTTCTTATTAAAAAAAAAATAATAATTCTGTATATTAAAATTTTTTGAGTATAAATTTTTATATTAATTAATTTCGGGGAATTAAGGCCTTGTTGAAAATTGTCTCAAATAAATAAATAAATAAATAAACGTTCGGTCCCTCTCCTCTACGAATAAATTGAAGTAAGGTTTTGCGCCTTCCACCAAACCCTAGTGTCCGTTCCGCCCTTTCTCTCGCTCTCTTGGTGGGAAAGAGTAATCTCGCTCTCACCTTCACTCTGGGTTTAGTAAAGTGTTCTCTCTTTATCTTTCTAATTTGTTACTATTTGTAGAGAATGAATGAATTTATTTATTTTTTTTATTATTCATGTTGGGGATTTGGGAAATCCAAACAAGCTCTAATTTTCTTGGACTGATTACATATTGTTGCACTTCTCTTTAAAATAGTTCGTTGTAGAGACTATTAATGATGAACTTACTAATAACTATAAGAATTCTGTAATTTGGATGAGAGGGTAGCAGTCATGTTGGTACTTGACATGATTCTTATTACTTCAATTTTAGGGTTATATAATAATATTTGGTTCCAAAACTATGGAATGTTTGTTAAGATACTGCCTGATTCTCTTTCCATATGCTATTGCTATATAATAAGGTTTCTTTAGTTGTTTTCGGCACCTTTGCGGCAGTTAACCGATAAGTTATTGCAGGTTAAAAGTAATCAACTGAGTCTGTAAAATGGTGGGTCGTCAGCGCCACAAAAGGATTGGTTATTTTGAATTAAACTCAGATTTACTAAGCAACATGCCCTCAGAGATAATTACAAATATTTTAGTCAAACTGCCAATTAATGAGGCAGTCAGAACTAGCATCCTTTCCAGAAAATGGAAGTACTTGTGGGCCTCCATGCCCGATTTGGTGTTTAGAGGAGTGATCAAAGAGTCAACAGTAGATAAGGTGTTACTGGCACACCAGGGTCCAATTCTGAAATTTGACCTAGACTGTCCGCATGCACGTAAGAAGGCAATCAACAGATGGTTGCTCGTTTTGTCCCAAAATGACCTGAAAGACCTTTCTCTCTGTTTTGATAGCCCTACACGTTGCAAGGTTCCCCTGAGCGTTTTCTCCTGTCACAAATTGGAACATCTGGATCTTTACGATTGCTCAATATATGCACCTCAGTGTTTCCATGGCCTTAAGTTTCTCCAAACCCTAAAGCTAAATTCTTGTGATTTGGTAGGGATTACCATAGAGAAGTTTGTTTTGGGCTGTCCATTGCTTGAGACCTTGGAACTGTCTCACTTCGTTGAGCATGGCTGTCTTGCAATCCATGCGCCTAACCTCAAACGACTATATTTTTTTGGAACATTTACTGATTTATTGTTGGAAACACCAAAATTAATTTCTGCTAGCATCTTTCTCAGTAACATGCCTCATGGTTACCTGGATTCCGTCCCAGCAAATGATGGATGTAAAAGCAAACTTTTGCGCACCATTAGTGCACTTTCTAATATTGAAGAACTGAACATAGGCTCAGAGCTTTGTGAGGTAAGAGCCTACTTGTTTGAAACTGTTCCTTTCAAACCCTCTGCATGAAATCATGATTTATTCTGGAAACTATAGAAAAAGAATGAACTAAGTTTCCGTACTGACACCATAACTAACTAGACAGTACCTTTCGAAGAAGCCAACATGGTGTTAGTCTTATTCAGCCACGGATGCTTGATCCACACGTCGATGAACATTAGATAAACCTGAGGGCATAATATTTCCCATTTCACAGCTAGATTTTGTTAGTCATGGTTGGCTTAATTTGAAGCATGCAGAGATTTCAGTAGGAATGTACTGTCATTATGAAAGATCACTTTATATAGTTGAAATAACTGAATTAGGTTTGATTGGTCAACTAGTGACAACTCAATCAATTTAATTACCATTTTGCAGGATATTTTTTTGCATTTCTTTCTTCTTGTATATTTTTAGTTAAGAAAAGTCCAATAACTCATTTCACCATGCATAAACTGATTGATCTCATCTGATGATTTCAAATTTGGCACTTGTTTTTCAGTATTTGGCCTCAGGACCTATACCAGAGAAGCTTGCAGTAACATTCCACCACTTGAAAAAGCTTTTAATTCACCTAAATGGTGGAAGCAAGGAGGTTGATACTGCTCTTTGCATTTTCAGAAACGCCCCTAATTTGAAAAAACTCTGTTTAACAGTACCAAGTCAAATTATCTGGGAGGACGAGAGGATAACAAGCATATCCTTTCTTAAGCAACTGGAGGTAGTTGAGGTATGTGCCTTTGAAGATGATGTATCCATGCTAGCATTTGCTAAGTTTATTCTAGGTACTGCCCCTCAGCTACAAAAGTTGGTTATAGATAAAGATGACATCAACCAGTTAGATGATGGCATGGGATTTGTGATGAAGCTAGCAAGCTTTCCAACGCTGTCAAGTAAAGCTGTGATTGTATTCTATTGTAGTTCTGGATATTGACTTTCATTTTGCTCCTTTTATTGTTGGCTGCAAAAAGAATAATAAACTTGGTGGCATGGGATTTTTTATGAGGTTAAGTTCTCTGTTGTATTTTGATTTCTGTTGGCAAGGGGTTTTTTTTTTTTTGTATCAGGTTTATTTGGTGGGGACTTGCTGCATATAACTTGATAGTTCGATAGGTTTTATATTTGTCCTTGATTTAACATCTTTAAATAATACAGGGCCTTAAATTGACCCCTTATAATTTCTTAAGGGTCGTTTGGCAATATCAAAGTTTAGTCGGATCAAGGGTTAAAGTTAGCATTTTGGGATTAGTGTTTGAGGTTAAAGTTAGTATTCATTTAAAGTTAGTAATTGTTGTTTGGCATGATAGGTTAAAGTTAGTGATCAAAGTGAATGCATTCACTGGGGTCGTTTGGCAACATCAAAGTTTAATGGGATCAAAGGTTAAAGTTAGTATGTGGGATTAGTGTTTGAGGTTAAAGTTAATAAAAGTTAGTAATTGTCGTTTGGTATGATAGGTTAAAGTTAGTGATCAAAGTGAACATTCATTTTAATCTAGACATTTTAGAATTCGAAAATTTTAACTCTTGATATTTAAAAAAGTTGAAAATTTAAAAATTTTAAATTTTAAAAAGTTGAAATTAAAAAAATTTAAAATTCGAAATTTGAAAATTTAAATTTTGAAATTAGAAAATTATAAATTTTAAATTTTAAATTTAAAAATTTTAAGGTTTCTTCTTAAGGTTTTTCTCTTCATATAAGATATATATATTTTTTTGGTGTTTGAGGAACACTTAAATATGAAATAGTCAAGTTAAAAGTTGTTTGACAATGCAAAATTTGTAGGTTAGTTCGTTGACCTAAGAGTTAAATTAAACTTAAATTTTTGTTGGTACAGTCAGCCGCATCATCTTGACTAGTTAAATTTATTAGTTATCACAAGCATAGATTATAATAAGACCGTCATAATCGGTAAAATTTGATAGTTATTTAACTCTGAAATTTGTAGCAAGGACCTTAATTGAGACTAATATGATTGTTTTTTTTTTTTTTTTTGAAGGAAGATGGAGATCTTTGTCATCTAATTTTTTTCTGAAATTAAAGAAGCTTGCGGGGTTTGAACCCTTAACCTCAGTGTGATTGTAATATCCCCAAATTGTGGTTTTGTATTTTTGTAATTTTGTAGTATAATCAGATTCAAATGCAAATGAAAAATGTAAGAGATGAATTTTAAAAGGAAGGAGACAGAATAAGAAATTACAGATTGTAATAAAATTATGATTGTGATTTGTGTATGATATTTCTTATGCGTTGTTCTCCTGATTACAGAGGAACAATCAACATTGTTGCGTAATGAAATTATTATGAAAATTGATTACTGACATTTGTAATTTTGCCATCCCTTATTATTGTTAAACAAATGAACATATAAAATAGATAAGGTGAAAATATATATAATCAAAGTGAATACTTACAAACAAATAAGTTTAATAAAAACAATTTGAATGTGTATATAAAAATCTGAACAAGATATGACAACACTTATTTATTTATAAGTATTTACTTTGATCACTATATATGTTCAAACAAAGAATATGGTAATTCTTATCTTATATTTGTAAGTGTTTACTTCTTATATTGTACTTTGATTAAACAAAGAATATGGTAATTCTGATTTTATATTTCCAATAAGAAGTTATATTGTACTTTAATTAGATGAGTATTTACAAATATTGATCATGAATTTCGAACCATTTTTATTTTCGTGTAGAAATAATGGCTCATGAATTTCGAACCATTTTTATTTTCAATATAATGGCTCATTTTTCTGATGGAATATATATAATGACTGTACTAGTTACTTTTTACTACAAGATATGGGATCTCCATCTCCTGTAACAAAGTGCGTCCGCATCCTCAGCAGTCAAAGTCCTTTTTATTTTTCTTATTTTTTTTAAATTTTAAAACTTAAATGGAGAATCCAAACCGTTGATCTTGTTAAGTTTTATCGGCGATGCATTTTCATATAAGTTTTATAAAATTTGAAGTTGATTTGATACTTGATTAAGTGGTCAACAAATGAACGAACCTGGTTTGATTAATTCTAATACGTTCATAATTTGGTCACTTAATCAAGTATCAAATTAACTTCAAATTTTATAAAACTTATATGAAAATGCATCGCCGATAAAACTTAACAAGATCAACGGTTTGGATTCTCCATTTAAATTTTAAAATTAAAAAAAATTAAAAAAATTAAAAAGGACTGCTTGGAGCAGTCTTTTTTTGACTGCTGAGGATGCTGGTGCAGAAGTACCCTTTTACATGTGTAAAAAGTAAAAACTAATAAAAGAAAAGCCAAACAACATTCGCTTGCTTTCCTCTACAAATTAAATTGAATTAGGTTTTGCGCCTCTGACCAAACCCTAGTTTTCTTCCAGCCTCTCTCGCTCGCTTGTCGCTTTCTTTCGAAGAATCGAATCAGTGAGCGAGAGTAGTCTCGCTCTCACCTTCACTACGCTGGGTTTAAAGTAAAGTGTTCTCTCTCTATCGATCTAATTTGTTTACTGTTTCTAAAGAATGAATGGATTTCTTATTGTTATTATTCATGATGGGGATTTGGGAAATCCAAAGTAAAGTGTTCTTTGTAGTGACTAAAGAGCAGAGATTATTAAACTATTTAATGTGGATGGAGTGTCAGGGAGGATAGGAGAGGTGCTAATCCTTGGGATGGATATTATTACTATATTTTAGAGTTAATTAATAATTATTTGGTTCTAAAACTATGGAATTTTTGCTTAAGGTTACTGCCAGATTCTCCTTCAATTTGCTATGCTGTATAATAAGATTTCTTTACCTCTTTTGGGTGCCTCTGTGTCAATTAACTAATAAATCATTGCAGGTTAAATGAAATTGACTGAGCCCTTCCAATGGATAGTCGTCAGCGGCAAAATAGAAGTGGTGATTTTGAATTAAACTCAGATTTCCTAAGCAACATGCCCTCAGAGATGATCACAAAAATTCTAGTCAAACTGCCAATTGATGAGGCGGTCAGAACTAGCATCCTTTCCAGCAAATGGAAGTACACGTGGGCCTCAATACCTGGTTTGGTATTTAGAGGAGTGATCACAGAGTCAAGAGTAGATAAGGTGTTACTGGCGCACCAGGGTCCAATTCTGAAATTTGAACTGGACTGTCAACGTACACGTGAGGAGGCAATCAACAGATGGCTTCTCATTTTAACCCAAAATGACCTGAAGGACCTTTGTTTCTGTTTTGATAGCGATGTAGGTTGCAATGTTCCTTCGAGCCTTTTCTCATGTCACAAATTGGAACATCTGGAACTTAACATTTGCTCAATATATGCACCTCAGTGTTTCCAAGGCCTTAAGCTTCTCCAAACCCTAAAGCTATATTATTGTGATTTGGTAGGAATTACCATAGAGAAGTTTGTTTTGGGCTGCCCATTGCTTGAGACCTTGGAAGTGTTTCACTTTGTTGAGCATGGCTGCCTCACAATCTGTGCGCCTAACCTCAAACAACTGCATTTTTTTGGAACATTTCCTGACTTATTGTTGGAAACACCAAAATTAATTTCTGCTACTATCTTTCAAAGTAATATGCCTCATGGTTATCTGGATTCCGTCCCAGCAAATGATGGATGTAGAAGCAAACTTCTGCGCACCATTAGTGCTCTTTCTAAGATTGAAGAACTGGAGATAGGCTTAAAGTTTTGCGAAGTAAGAGCCTCCTTGTTTGAAACTGTTTCTTTCAATTACTGCCCCTCTGCATGAAATCATGATTTTTAAACAAAAAATATACTGGAAACTATAGGAAAAGAATGAACTAAGCTTTCTCTACTGACACCATAACTAACTAGACAGTACCTTTTCAAGAAGCCAGCATGGCTTGAGTGTTACTCAGTTACGGTTACTTCGTTGATGAATGTTAGACAAACATGATGGCATAATATTGTCCATTTCACAACTAGATTTTGTGAGTCATGGTTGGCGTAATTTGAAGCATGCAAAGAATTCAGAAGGAATGTACTGTCAATATGAAAGATCATTTTATCTAGTAGAAATAACTGAATTGGGGTGACTGGCCAACCAGTGACAACTCTATTGATTTAATTACCATTTTGCAGGATATTTTTTGCATTGCTTTCTTCTTATCATATTTTAGTAAGTAAAGTCCAATAATTCATTTGCTAGCCTACCCGACTTGTTTGGGACAAAATGCTTAGTTGTTGTTGTAAAGTCCAATAACTCATTTCACCATGCACAAACTGATTTATCTCATCTGATGATTTCAAATTTGGCACTTGTTTCAGTATTTTTCCTCTGGGCCTTTACCAAAGAAGCTTCCAGTAACATTCGACCATTTGAAAAAGATTTTAATTAATCTAGATGGCGGAAGCAAGGTGGTTGATATTGCTTTTTGCATTCTCAGAAGTGCCCCAAACCTGAAAACACTCTCTTTAAGGGTACCAAGTCAAACTAACTGGGAGGAGCAGAGGATAATAGGCATTTTTTTACTTAAAAAACTGGAGGTAGTTCAGATACTTTCCTTTGAAGATGTTGTATCTATCCTTGCGTTTGCTAAGTTTATTCTAAGTACTGCTCCTCAGCTAAAGAAGTTGGTTATAGAACAAAAGGACATTAACTATATAGATGATGGCATGGAATTTCTGATGAAGCTAGCAAGGTTTCCAAGACTGTCGAGTAATGCTGAGATCATATTTAATTGAAGTTCCAGATATTTACTTTGCTTTTGCTTTACTTTTTGGGAAACTGTTTTTGTTTGTTCTTGGCAGCAAAAGAACAATAACCTGTTGGCATGGGTTTTTTGGTATCCTGTCATATTTCTGTGGGACTTGCTGCATGTAACTTGATTAGTTCAATAGGTTCTAAAATGAAATGGAGTTCTGGTTGGCACAGTCAGCCGCATCCATCTTTTCTGGTCAAATTTTATTGCCACAAGCAAAGAATGCAACAAGACCTTTATATCCTGTAAATTTGATAATTGTTTCTGAAATTGTAACAAGACTATTTTGGAGAATACATGATATTCTACTTCAGTGTGATATTGAGCTAGGATCAAACCTTATTGAGACTACATGATAGATATCCTGAAAAATGTGGTTTAGCTATGACATGTTTTGCTGGCGTAGCACATCACTTTTTAGAGATGAAATTGATAGTACTCCATTATACTTAACCAGAAAATGTATCTCCTCACTCCAACCCAACAGAAATTACATCACATTGTCAGTAACTGTAATAAATAAAAGTTGTTTCCTTAATTGACAGATATCACAACTGAACTAAGTTTAGATTGGAAGTTTGAATTTTTACAAGTTTTAAAAAAATTATTAAATAATAAAATGTTGTCATTTGGGGCATCTAAAATGTTAACACTAGAACCCTCTTCTTGTTAACACTTAGACGTGTTCTAATTTCTGAGTATGAATTGTCATAAAATATTCGGATAAAATTTGTCTCAAGTACGTATAGTAAAGTATAGATTTTGTTATATATTAGTTGTCAATTTATGAAGAGTATGGTATTTGTGGTCTTATATTTATTTTCAATAGGAAGTCATGTACTTTAATTAGATGAGTATTTATAAATATTGATCATGAATTTCAAACCATTTTTTTGGGAGCAGAAATAATGAAACTCATTTTTATGAAGGAATATAATAACTCCAGTTAATTACTTTACTGCAATAAAACTTTTTTTTTCTCTATGGAAGTACCATTTTTCTCTAGTTAATTACTTTACTGCAGTATAATGACTCACTTTTAGGAAGTCTCCTGCGTATATGGGATCTCGTGTAACAAAATATTGTTATTTTTTTTTTACATACACGAGTAAATTCCTATTTCTAGACATAAATATTAAAAATATATAATTTTATGAAAAGTTTAAATTGTTTATAATAAATTTATATTTAAAAATAAAATTTTTTTCTTATTCTCATATGATCCAAATTCTCTTCTCCTAAAAATATCAAGAAACATTAAATAAAAGAAAATGTTTTGCGCCTTCGACTAAACCCTAGTTTTCTTCCCGCTCTTTCTCTCGCTCTCTTGTCGCCTACTTTCGAAGAATCGAATCGGTGGGAAAGTGTAGTCTCGCTCTCGCTCGATCTAATCTGTTCACTCTTTGTAGAAAATGAACTCATTGTTATTGTTTTTATCCTGTTGGGGATTTGGGCATCCCAAATAATCTTCAAATGTTCTTCGACTGATTACATATTGGTGCACTTCTGAGAGTATTAATGGGTCAGAAGTGTCAAGGGATTAGGTGTTTATCCTCGACATGATTCTTGTTCCTTCAATTTTAGAGTTAATTAATATATTATATTTGGTTCCAAAAACTATGGAATGTTTGTTATGGATACTGCCAGATTCTCCTTCTATATTCTATGTTTTATAGTAAGGTTTCTTTACTATGGAATGCTCGGGGTACCTCTGCACTCTCTGCAGCAATTAACCAATAAATCATTGCAGGTAGAGAACAAAATCAACTTAGCTCTTACAATGGATGGTGATCAGTCACAAAACAAAAGGACTGATTTTAAATTGAACCCAGATTTTCTAAGTAGCCTGCCCTCAGAGATACTTGCAAATATTTTAGTCAAACTTCCAATTAAAGAGGCGGTCAGAACTAGCATACTTTCCAGCAAATGGAAGTATTCATGGACCTTGATACCTGACTTGGTGTTTAAATGGGACATTGCAGAGTCTGAGCTAATAAGAATAATAGATAAGGTGTTACTGGTGCACCAGGGTCCGATTCTGAAATTTGTACTAAACAGTTGTCAGAATGTACATTTGGTGGCAATTCACAGATGGCTGCTAGTTTTGTCGAAATTCGGGCTGAAGCATCTTCGTTTCAGTAATTCTGGTTTCTATTGCTTGGTTCCTTCGAGCCTATTCTCATGTCACAAACTAGAACATCTAGATATTTCATGTGGTGTTATAAATGCACCTCAGTGTTTCCAAGGCTTTAAGTTTCTACGCTACCTAGATCTATGTGGTTATAAGTTACTGGGGATTACCATAGAGAAGATTGTTTCGGGCTGTCCATTGCTTGAGAGTCTGACATTGTCTGACTTTGTGGAGCATGGTTGCCTTGTAATCCGTGCCCCTAACCTCGTACAACTGCATCTTGAGGGAACATTTACCAACTTACTATTGGAAACACCAAAATTAATTTCTTTATGCATCTTCCTCTTTGAATTGCCTCATCATGGTCTGGATTTTGGTCCCACAGATGATGGATGTAAAAGTAAATTTCTGTGCACCATCAGTGCACTTCCTCGTATTGAAGAACTGAAGATTGGCGCTTTATTTTGTGAGGTAAGAGCCTACTTCTTTGAAAGCATTTCTTTCAAGTATCAATTACTGCCCTTCTGCATGAAATCATGGTTTAAGGCAGAAAGAATTCTGGAAAATGTAGAAAAATTAATTAACTAAGCTTTCTAAGTCACCACCAACTTGTGTTCTGCCTAAGCAGTACCTTTACAAGAAGCCAACATGGCTTGAGTAATACTTGGACACAATTACTTGATTATTTCATTGATTAATGTTAGATGAACATGATGGAATATTATACGGTCTATTTCACAACTAGATCGTGTGAGTCATGATTGGGCTTAATTTGAAATATGCAAAACAATTTCAGGTGCTGGACTAAGTTGGAATTCTGGTGTAATATAATTCCAATATGAAAGATCATTTGACTGAATTATTTTTGGTCAACGAACAACAATTCAGTTAATTTCATTACCATTTTATAGAAACTTCTTGTCTTGCTTTATTTTTTTAAATATTTAGTTAAGAACATTACAAAAATTCATTTTTACCGTGCATAAACTGATTGATAATGTAAGTGTCTTGTGATATAGCCTTTAGTCTGATGATTTAAATTTTGCACTTGTTTCAGTATTTGGCATCAGGGTCTATACCAAAGAAGCTTCCAGTAACATTTCACCACTTGAAAAAGATTTTAGTTTACCTAGATGGTACAAGCAAGGAGGTTGATGCAGTTGATGCTGCTCTTTGCATCTTCAGAAATGCCCCAAATTTGAAGAAGCTCTGTTTAACGGTTCCAAGTCAAGTTATCTTGGAGGAGCAGAGGATAACAAGCTTTCCCTTCCTTGAGCAACTGGAGGTAGTTAAGGTACTTGGCTTTGAAAATGTTGTGTCCATGCTTGGTTTTGCTAAGTTCATTCTAAGTACTGCTCCTCAGCTACGGAAGTTGGTGATACATAAAGATAATATCAACGAGTTAGATGATGGCATGGGGTTTCTGATGAAGCTAGCAAGCCTTACGAGGCTGTCAAGTAAAGCTGCGATCGTATTTTCTTCAAGTTCCAGATTATATTGACGTTCCTTGTGCTGCTGCTTTTTTTCCCGAAAATACTTTTATTTGTTCTTGACAGCATAAAGAATGGGAACTTGTTTCATAGGGTTCTTTTTTGTTTCATGTTTTGTTGGTGGCAACTTGTTGCATATAACTTGCTTAGCTCAATAGGTTTTATATTTGTCCTAATTTTAACTTAAATTGACCATTTATAATTTGTTAAATTCTAGGCCTGAGGCTGATTTATTCTAAAATGGAATGAGGTCCTAGAGGCAAAGTCAGCCGCATATATCTGGTCTGGTTAAATTTTCCATGACACATGTTGTTTGAAGGAAACTTTGTTTCATAGCAAAACGACAAGATTGATGAAGAATATGGTAGGGCTCTATTATACTTAGCAAGAAAATGCGTCGTATAATCAGGAACTCAAAACCAACAGAAATGCATCACCAACAGCAGCTGTATTCCTAATTGATAGGTGTCTACTGAACTAAATTTTTATGGTCAACGCCTCTCAAGCATAAGGAGAACCTTTTTCCCTCTTAGATTTATTATAAAAAAATTAACTGAACTACAGAACTAGAATTTAATAATTATAACTGAACCCACAAGCCACTCAAACAGATTCTTCCCTAATTTTAAAATCCAACCATAATGCATAGCATCCACTTCAACATCTTAACGATGTCTGACTAGGGAACAAAAGGTATAATACAGCACAGATTCTTCGGGCCAATTATAAGTCCATTAAAAAAGCAGGTAAAATAAACTGACGATTTCACAAACAAAAAAAAAACATAATATGCAAACTCTTTGCCCCAAAACGATTTGGTGGTCCTGGTCCATGATTGTTGTGCAATGCAGTGCAATATGATCCAGCTGCTGATCTGGTCAGCATCAAGGCCAGTGAAGATGTCGAGAGTACTATTTACGGACAATGAGAGCCACCTGATTTTGGCACTGAATATGTTGGTCCTTCTCATTCTCATGCTAAATTAACCGTTCAATTGATGACACAATGAGATAAGTAGAATGAAGTGTCTAGTTCAGGATGTTTGTATGTGCTGCTGAGATCAAGTGCTCCTAGATCATGCAATCGATTTTTTATTTATTTATTGGGAAATTCTGCCATGAGGTCTAATTTTGAATCGGGCTTTAATCTCAATCATTCATTTTTAAGAAATGTTAATCATTAGCACTCATGAACGGTTGTGATCGAAGCCCGATTCAGAAATTGGACCTCATGGCATAATTTCCCTTATTTATTTATTTTTCTTTTGGGTCTTCTTCAATAGGTGTAAACATGTTTCATTTCAATTATAAGGGTTAAAAAAGAACAAGATAATAAATTAATTATATTACAAATCCCATGCCTTGTCTGATAAGATGAATAATGGATTCCGAAGTGAATTAACAATGAAGTTGTCTTGTAAAAAGTAGGGTTTTTCTATGCAAATTTGGTGGAAGCAAACACATTTTATCTTTCACAAGAAGGTAGCCACATTTCCATCATCCAAGCAAACATGAATCTCTTAGCAGTATGATAATATTTTTTTTGAAGATAAATTGGAGGCCAAGCCTCTTAATTTATTTATAAATTAAATGCCTATGAAAGATCTCCGGTCGGATTTCAAACCTGCGACCTTCTATTCAAGATGCATTGCTTTTTACCACTAGACTAAGAGTTGGTTCTCAGCAATATGATAATATTACCTTGCAAGTCACATTATTAAGCAGATTGGCCTGCTATTCCCTTGGGAAAACACTCCACTCTAAACCCTCACTGTTAAGTTGGTTAATTCAACATAAATACGATTGATGCCCCCATGGGAAACCATTCCCATGAGCACAGCAATAACATAACCAGCTCACCAAATTGCTTGAGTTGATGACAATTGGCCAACTATATTTACCGGGATTCATGAGAAAATACAAGGGAATCACGTGATAACATTTAGTCGATGACAATTGCCCAACTCATGGTACATATGTGATGAGCTTCCCTTGTAAGGATTTGGAGAAACATTGCAGAGATACCTTCTTATACATCTTCCCCTTGCCCCACTTGTATGTCACATGCTTAACCCAAACACCTTATGTTAACACAGACAGAATCCATTGTATGATATAAGTACTAATGGCGATAATGAGGCCTATACTTCTGTCAGGCATTTCGTCAAACAGTTGGGATGCAGAGGATTTATACATACATGGTAGATGCCACAGAGTACGAACGGGATGTGTGAGGGAATTTTGGTGCTTGGACCAGAATGAAACAGAAAATGGCTTTGGTCTCTGTTGGTAGGAGGAGCCTTGGAAGTTAGAAGCTAGAATGAGAAGCGATTTTAGATGGGTTGTTATGAGCCAAGGAAATAATATAATAGATTATATAATTTAGATTCTTGTTGCATTAAAATCAGATTTATTAGATATAATCTGATATTATGTATCTTTCCTTATTATGCATCTTTCCTTAGTTTATGATTGTTGCTGTATTTTTAGTTATTTCCATATTAGAAATGCTCTATATATTGAGCTGAAGTATTGTATGAGAAATTAAGCAGAAATCAATAACAAATAGTCTTTCTCTTTATCTCTATCTCTCTTCTGTCCCTTTCTCTTGTACCCCAACCAAAGATCGTAACAATTTGGTATCAGAGACCAAAACGATCCAAACCAATCAACATGTCCAATGATAAGATCCCACCCTTCGATGTCGTTGCCGCCTTTCAACAGCTTCTTCAGGGCCATAACGAGATCATGTGTCTCCTGAGTAAAGTTGAAGGTTGTTTGCTCGCATGGGAGAACCCTTCTAAAATCGGTGAGAACCATCATCCACAATCTTGTGCCATTGGGTCAACACAGATGCACGTTTCCACCGCTAATTTGGTTTCTCCAGCTCAACAAATGGATGTTTCCATTGCTGATTTGGTTACTCCAACTCAAAAGATGCATGTCTTCACCGTTGGTCTCTCCGATTATCTTCGCACCGATGTCGAGTTACATAAACCTTTTGGCGTGCAACATGACATGAGCTTAGCCCGCACGACCCCTATCACTAGTGTTCGTCCTAAACCTCCTAAAATGCTTGTGATACTTTCACTATCAGGATCTGGACCTATTCAACGTTCTTTATGCCACCTCAATCCAACTGAGATGGCTGAGAGACAACAACAGAAGGGCTTGTGCTTCAACTGTAATGAGCAATACACAAATAAGCTGCTATTCTTTCTACTAGTCATGAACGATGATGAATATGAGAATTCATCATTGTTGACTATCCATGGAGCGCCTGGATAATATTTGCATTTTTTTTCAGCTTGAGGACAAGCTGAATCTCATGGAGGGGGGAAATGTTATGAGCCAAGGAAATAATATAATAGATTATATAATTTAGATTCTTGTTCCATTAAAATCAGATTTATTAGATATAATCTGATATTATGTATCTTTCCTTATTATGCATCTTTCTTTAGTTTATGATTGTTGCTGTATTTTTAGTTATTTCCATATTAGAAATGCTCTATATATTGAGCTGAAGTATTGTATGAGAAATTAAGCAGAAATCAATAACAAATAGTCTTTCTCTTTATCTCTATCTCTCTTCTGTCCCTTTCTCTTGTACCCCAACCAAAGATCGTAACATGGGTAGTGCAAATTGAAGCGGTTTTTTAAACCGATGGATGCTGCGACTTTCAAACCGATTTTTATTTTTTTTTATTTAACAATTGCTAAATGTAACTTGAATTCTTAGAAAATAACTATTTTTAAAAAAAAATTGAAAAATTTGAAATGCAAAATTGGGGGTCTCTGCCTATATTCGGATTGGAAAAAACATACGTACAAGAAAAATTAAAAGTCAGAATTTTAAATTCAACCTTTGTGAGCTCAAAATTTGGCTCTAAATGACATAGAATATGCATGTAGGGTAGGGATAAAATAAACATGATTAATTTTTGCAATAATTTACACAAGTAAATAGAGGTATTGATTTAATGAGCTATCCCTACGATTACAAATCTTACAAAATTATGCAAATTTTTAAGTATGCAATTAGATGGGAGGAGAAACAAGTTGTCAACTTGATTTTTCCCTTTTTATCTTGTTAAATGCAGATCTAGAACTGCCAAATATCAGGTACCAGGAGGTGTACATGCACCATTCTGAGGGTCTTTGTTGGTATATGCAGCCGAATGCATTTTGTGCGATCAATTTTTAGTAATTATATTATAATCACTATGTAAATTCGATAATTATTTTCCACTGAAAAATGCTATGAGACCTTAAGTGAGATTTTAATAAAATAATCGAGGTTTTTAGAATATTTGATATTGTAGATTCTAATTTGTTATGATCCAGACATATTTTGATAGTTGTCATCTAAATTGAATATGCCGCAGGAGAACCTCTTGCACAGGTAAAATTAGACTGACAAACAACAAAAACATCATCATAAAAACAAGACTAGTCAGAAAATAGACCGATAGCTTTCCGGAATCACGTCTTGTTCTTCCTTTTTGTAAAATAAAATCTCCACAATCTCCTCTTGATTGAATTGCAAAACTTAAGAAGGAAAGACATCAACCGAGAATTAAAGAAAGGAAAATTTCAGAAGGAAGCTATTAAAAATGGTATGACTTCAAAAGGTAAAGACACGACTGCTTGATTTATAGCCACTTATTGTTAATGCTAACACCCACTAGAAGGATATCTGTTCTACAACACTACAAACACAAGAAATTAAACAACCAACTAAACCAATTAAAATGGCAAGCATATTAAAGTTAAACAAACAGTTAACAAAATACATACCAAGACCACATCTGTTTAACAAGATGCATACATAAACAACACAACAGTTTTTCCACAAACAAAGATGACATTAAGGCATTTAGACATCTTCAGGGGCAACACTCCTGGGATAACTGTTAACACTTGGTTCTTCTGAGTCTTCGGATGCAAGACAAGCACTCTTTCTTGGACCATTAACACTCGGTTCTTCTTCCGGAGTGTCTCTCATCTTTTTGACAGGAAGCTTGAAAAGTGCTCTGTAATCTCGTACATGCATTAGTTTTCTTGGTTTTTTTGTAATTAAACTCTCTTCCATGTCACTGGAAGTTGAATTCAACTGCCTTTCTTTTCTGGATTTTGGAGTAATGTCAACTTTTGCATGAACCTTCTCTTTTCCCTTCTTCATATCTCTGGCAGCAAGACGAGGACTCCTCCTTGGACTCTTGATACTATTAATTGGCGATCCTTTTGTTGGAAAGTCCTGCATCCTAGTTTTCATATAGAAACAGAATAAATCTTTTAAATAATGTGGGCTGATAATTGGAGAGATAAGATTGAGTGGAACGATTTTAGAAAAAAAATGAACTTAAAAAAAAAAAATCAAGTATCAGCTACAATACCTAAACTTCACAGAAAAAAATAAAAGAAAATTTTATACCAATAATAAATATTTCCAGATCTAAAACAATAGAAACCCACCACAGCTCGGTGAAATCACTAAAGAAAAAGAAAAAACTTAACTACTTAAGGCTTTGCTCCAGAATCTAGTGGGTAAAAGAAAGGGAAGGGATGAGAAGAGAAGAGTTTGATCTGTTAACCTTCTCCTTCACTCTCCTCCATTAATCTTTTCTGGAGCAAGCCCTAAGAGATGTTTTCATCCACCAAAAAAACCAGCTTCTCAACTAGGGCACCTAAAAGATGAAATATTCATCCGCAATCTGTTGTTCTATGCGCCAAAGCAACTCAATTATAAGGCTCCATCAAATCAATAACAAATAGGAATAGAAATTCAACAGAATTATTCGAAACTCAGAACTTATGATCGAAATATTTATGGTCCATAGTAAATGATCAACACAGGTATAAGTATTAGGGAAATTAAACTAGATTCATAGAATTGAGGAAATTAAATTTGAAAT
Organism: Rhynchospora pubera; assembly: GCA_028095005.1. Taxonomy (NCBI): domain Eukaryota; kingdom Viridiplantae; phylum Streptophyta; class Magnoliopsida; order Poales; family Cyperaceae; genus Rhynchospora; species Rhynchospora pubera. The sequence continues at coordinate 80,783,727 of CM051462.1, read as the reverse complement.
TAACATACGGCCATCAAAATCGATCAGACTAATTAGGAAAAGAACCTAAGAACTAAAATAAGTCCATCAGATTGATGGAAGTGATGAAAATGAACTCGAATATTGAGTTAAGGCTGTTAAACTGTAAGGTTTACAAATTTATGAGGTCAACGAGTAAGACAAGTCCACCGAATTGGTGAATTCAACCGAAAAAGACAACCACATTATGTTTTAACATTTTGGCCAAACATCGCTTAGATCTAAAATGAAATAGGCCACACAATTAAACCAGAAATCAAATATGGCATGTTCTAAACAAAATAAGTCCTACAAGAATTATAAATTATGAAAATATGGAAAACCAAATATAAAGATTATTAAAGTTCATCGAAAATACCTAAGATAACAGGTATACCCAATTTCTATATCTAAATTAAATAAATATAAACGAAAAATTGAAAAATTACCTGAATTTTGAAATTAATCTTGCAAAATATTCTATTGTTGAAGAAAGAGGGTCCTAAGTGCGAAAACAGTATAAGGTGGAAAGGGGATCTTTTATAAGTCTCGTTCTTCTTGGCGGCGGGGCAGGGGAGGGTAGATTTAGCCCCAAATTGTCTAGGGTTTAATTCCTTAAAGCTTCGGAAAACAAATTTAATAGAAAAAAAAGGAAGTATACAAGTGTCAGAAGAAAAATAAGTTGGTATACTTTGTTCGGAGGACGCAATTATATAATCCGCACATCTCGGCCGTAGAATTGTTAGTACATGATCTTGATATAAACAAGATCTCTTATTAGTGATTGGTCATACATAGCAATAATTAATGGGTCGTTTATTGTTTAAAGATAATTAACATTTTTGCCATCTTAGTTGCTTTGACAACAACAAAATAAACAAAGATGTATTTATATTAGTTCTCAAGAACTTGAAGACAATGTGGTATATGGCTGATAAATTTTGAATCAAGCATGATTTGTAAAATAAAAATTTCTTACTATTTTATAGTCAAATTATGCTAACAGCATGCTAAATATAATAACTTTACAAATCAGTCTCTATTGTTTAATCATTACATTGCATAAGAAAATACTAAAATAATTAACGTTAGATACAACAAATAAGACAACCAAAATCAACAACAAACAGACATTAGTTGCATTTGTCTAAGGATAAAAAGACCACAACATAACTCATTTAATTCACCCCATCACCCTCATATAACTATGAAGATGAGCTCTGAATAAACCATCCCGATAGCTTCTTTAAAACCCATTTTATTTTCTATCAATGTTATGGTTTAGGCTCATGGAGTTGGCACAAAATTAAAGTCTGTGGGTTTGAAAAAATGGACCAGCCAACATGAACATTTTTTACTATAGAAAACACTATCTCATTTTGGAGAACAAAATTAATCGAGAATATTTTGTTGAAAAGGAATAGGCAAAAACAAGAACTTACCATACAAGTAAAACTGTAGAGAAGACACTGAACAAACAACTCTTGTACATCTCCCGTGCGCTGCTCGTAAGGCACATGCTTATCAACTCCACCTTATGTCACCGCAGAACCACCGACACCAACTAACAGGACTTTTTTTTACTGGCATGAAACAACTACAATTGGCAAAACTGGGGCCTATACTTCTCTCAGACATTTCATCAAACAGTTGGGGTGCAGAGGATTTTACACCTCCACAGAAGATGCTGGAAAGGGGATGGTGTAAGGAAGTGCTCATGCTTGGGGCTGAGAAGAGCGGCAACCGAAATGAAACAGAGAAATGCTTCGGCCTCTGTTGGTCGGCAGGGGATGAGGAAGTGATGGTAGAAGTTCAAGCGCTCATAAATAATAGCCGATTAAATGCTAGCCTTTATTTGGATGTTCCATGTGTCATGTCATGTGTGTGGGTTGGAAACAAAATACTAGCCTTTAATGAATACACCGTTTTATTTGTTTCCAGACAAGTTAACTTGGAACATTATCATATAATTTCGATTGAGTTAGTAATATTTTTGAAATTCGTGAATATTTTAATACTATTTTAATATTTATGAAATATCAGCAAAGCACAGGTACAGGCCTTATATGAATCCTGGGCCTTAATTTCAAATAAACATCCACAAACAAATTTTAAATAAACATCCAAACACGCCCAAGAAATTTCAAATAAAGCACGAAGAGTTAATATAAATTTTTAATGCAAGAAAGCATAATTAAGAAATAAAAATACAATGGGAGCCTAAGTGCTAAATATGGCAAATGGGATCTAGTCCCGCGCGAAACCGTCCAGCGTGCAAATCACAGCCGTGTGATTTAATCTCAATGGCAAAGGGAATCCCGTGCATGTAATCAGATTGATAGGCCCGAATCGTCCAGATCAGATCGGACAGTTCGAAAGCTGCGCTGGACTGTCCCGTACGGAAACGGATACGGATTCCTAAATATGGTGCTCTGGTACAGGGATGCCACCTGTGCCTGTGCTCTTTGGTCCCACCACTACACATGATCTACAAAATATCAATAACTGAAAGGGGGGAAAACAGCAGATCATTAATACGTTTATACAGCTGCTGGCACCAAATAACACCCTGTATTATCGAATGTCAAAACGAAAACGAAAAGAAAAGATTATGGCTTATTTCCAAGAGCAATTTCAAATTAAACCTGCATTGCATGGACACAATTTGGGTAAATTAACACAATAACACCTTCATGACTAAAAAAACAGCATATATCTAAGTCAAAAACAGAGGTTATCATTACTACAGAGATGCCTGAAATCAGGTGCAAATTACGCAATGTGTTATATCTTATCACAATACCACTAGTTCAAACATTATGCGACCGAACAAAAATTGCTGTATATATAAATTATTTACAATATGGAGAAAATCCAACACGGAAAATACATATATACAAGGTGCATAACGAAAATAAGTTTTGTGTTTCATGATTTGTATGCATTACATATGACACTATACGTCTTGTCATGGGGGAGAAATTACAAATTTACATAAAGTTGAGCAAATAAGCAGCACATTAAACCAGATACAACCATACACAGACAGAATACAGCTTTTCTCATATATATTTGCAGCTTATGGTTATTCACAATACAACATCCTAAGTACAATGACCATGGCCCAAGCAAGTAAAATTAATTAAGATCGTCAAAGCAAAGTAACTCAATAACCAAGGTCCTTGAAGATCTCAAGCAGCCCAAGGCCCCAACTGTGTGTCACCAACTCCAAAAGAACCAAGAATGAGGCTATTGTAGGAATAGACATCTGGAAGCACTCCTTTATCAATCATTTCATCAAACATCTTCTGAGCACTATACATGTTACCCTGGCGACATAGACTATCAATGAGAATGTTGTAGGTACAGACATCACCAACAACTCCCTTCGCAATTCCAAGGTCAGACATTTCTTCAAACATCTTTTGTGCAGCAATAATATCCCCATTCTTGTAACTATTACCAATGAAATTAACAAAAAGAAATGATCTTTTCTTTCTTTTCTTAACATAATTAATTAATTCATTCGTTTGTTAAACTACTTGGTCATGTTTGGTAGAGAATTAAAGGTGGAGTAACTCATTTAATCTACTTTTGCTCCTCTAAACATGATGTAAATTGGAAATTAATTACTGTCATCTGCAGTTTTGTCATCCTGCCATCGCTAAACAGAAAGTGAAAACTTAAAATAAATAAGGTGAACATATATAGTGATCAAAGTGAACACATACAAATAAATAAGTTCAATAAAAATAAGTTGAATGCGCCTATAAAATTCTGAATAAAAGATGATAACACTTATTTGTTTGTAAGTGTTCACTTTGATAGTCTATATGTTTATGTTGTTTGTTTTACGTGTTCATTTTGTATTTAGCGATGGCAGGGATGACAAAATTAGAGATGATACTTATAATTTCTGATGTAAATTTGACGGATTAATATGGAGTAAGGAGTAAATTACTCTACCATTTTAGGTGGAGTAAAGTTACTCCATAAAATCAAAAGATGGTTCTCATTATTTATTTATTTTTACTCCATCTTTTCATACCAAACATGATTTAAAATTGAAATATTAAGTGGATGAGCTACTTACTCCTCTTAAGCTCTTCCAAGGTTTACTTCTCTACCAAACATGACCGCCCTGATTAAAATGGTAATATTATAGCAAAACGGGCTATTCTCGAAAGAGCCCAATTCCCGGAGGAGTAACTCATCCAAATGTAGATGGAAGGAGTAAATCTAAGAATTTGTTCTTCGGGCTCTACCCTGGAAGAAGGATTTGGGAAGAAGATTTTAGAATAGAATAAATAATTTTAAGCAAACCATATGCAATCTACACGGCTACACCTCTAGAATAATATTATTTTAACCCAACTCGATCCTCTATGGTTAATTTTTTATTAAACCTTCATTAGGCCAGAAAGTATTAATTATTTTATATTAATATTACTTACTTTCTTAGTCTAGAGAGTTTTGCTATGGTGAGTTGCAACTCACCAAAGCGTCCGTGAGTCGCGATCAAAATTCTGAAATTTAGTTCAAAATGACCGATCCAAACCGTCTCATACGATCTCCTTATTGAAATCTCCATGCAGACCAAATTATATATTTTTTTTTGAAATTTTTAAGTATTTATTTCGAAATTTTAAAAAATGCTGTTTTTGAACGGTTCAGAACAAATTAGATTAATGATTTTCTAAAATTAGGGGACTCAATTGATGCTCACAATAATTTACATACAATGTGCTAATAACGCAATTTTCAGTATCTTTTTAGCATTTCAATCTTTCCTGGATGCATTCTAAGTCATTTGATCACTATAATCAACATATAAACTAATTATGCTTTCAAAAATAAGATTCATATGTTCTTATTCAAAAAGATTGGACTATACATAATATTTACGCATATAAATTACTAATAATGCAATTCTGAGCATCATTTAGGTTATTCAATCACTTCTGGATTCATTTAAGTCATTTAATCACAATAATCAACATTTAATCTCAATATATTGTCCAAGATATGATTCATATGTTATTTATTCAAGAAGATTCGATTATATATGGTATTTACACATTTAAAGTGCAATTAATGCAATTCTTAGCATCGTTAGTGCATTTCATTCGGTTCTAGATTCATTCTAAATTATTTGATCACAAGAATCTACGTTTAAACTTTTTATATTTTCAATAATATGATTCATATTTTATTTAATAAAAAAGATTGGATTATACATGATAATTACGCACATAATAGGCAAATACAGCAATACTGAGTATCATTTGAGCATTTCAATCATTTCTGGATTCATTCTAAGTCATTTAATCATAATAATCTGCATATGAACTCTTTATATTATCAATATAATGATTCACATGTTATTTATTCAAAATATTTGATTATAAATGGTAATTATGCATATAAAGTGCAAATAATGCAATTCAGACCTTCATTTGAGCATTTCAATGATTCTAGATTCATTCTAAGTCATTTGATCAAAATAATCTAAATTTAAACTCTTTACATTGTCTAAAGTTTTATTCATATGTTGTTTATTCAAAAATATTGGATTATACATTGTAATTACGCAATAAATTGCAAATAATACAATACTGAGTATCATTTGATTATTTCAATCGTTTCTGGATTCATTCTAAGTCATTTGATCACAATATTCTACATTTAAACTCTGTTTATTGAATAAATATAATTGATAAGTTATTTATTTCAAAGGATTGGATTATACATGGTAATTACGCATATTAAGTGCAAATAGTGCAATTCTAAGAATCATTTGTGCATTTCATTCATTTCTGGATTAATTCTAAGTCATTTTGATCACAATAATGTACATTTAAACTCTTTATATTGTCTGCAATATATTTCATATGCTATTTAATAAAAAAAGATTGGATTATACATGGTAATTACGCATATAATGTGCAAATACATCAATACTGAGTTTTATTTGATCATTTAAATCGTTTCAGGATTCATTCTAAGTAATTTATCACAATAATATTCACATGAACTCTTTGTATTATCTATATTATGATTCACATGTTATTTATTCAAAAAGATTGGATAATACATGGTAAATACAAATATAAAGTGCAAATAGTACAATATTGAGTATCATTTGAACATTTTAATCGTCTCTGGATTCTTTGTACATCTAAACTCTTTATATTGTATAAAATATGATTCTTATTTTATTTATTCAAAAACATTAGATTATGAATGGTAATTACGTATATCAAATGCAAATAATGCAGTTTTGAGCATCATTTGAGCATTTCAATCGTTTCTGGATTAATTCTAAGTTATTTCATCAAAATAATCTACATTTCAACTTTTTATATTATCTAGAATATGTTTCATAAGTTATTTGACCAAATAGATTGGATTATAAATGGTAATTACTCATATAAAGTGAAAATAAAGTAATTTTGAGAATCAATTTAAATTTTCAATCGATTATGAATTCATTCTAAGTCCTTTGATCACAATAATCTACATTAAAACTCTTTATATTGTCTAGAATATAATTCAAATTATTTATTCAAAAATATTCCATTGTACAAGTTAATTACGCATATAAATTGGAAATAATGCAATTCTGAGCATTATTTGAGCATTTCAATCGATTCTGGATTCATTTTAAGTCATTTGATCACAACAATCTACATTTGAACTCTTTATATTGTCTATAATTTGATTCATGTGTAAATTATTCAAAAAGATTGGATTATACAAGCTAATTACGCACATAAAGTGCAAATAATGCAATTCTGTGCATCATTTGAGGATTTCAATCGTTTCATGATTCCTTCTAAGTCATTTGTTCACAATAATCTACATTTAAATTCATTATATTGTCTATAATATGATTTATACGTTATTTATTCAAAAAGATTAGATTATACATGATAATTACACATACAATGTGCTAATAATTCAATTTTGAGTATCATTTGAGCATTTCAATCTTTCCTGGATTCATTATAAGTTATTTTGACCACAATAATCTCCATATGAACTCTTTGTATTACTTATCTTATGATTCACATTTTATTTATTCAAAAAGATTTTATTATACATGGTAATTATAAATATAAAGTGCAAATAGTCCAATATAGAGTTTCATTTGAACATTTCAATCGTCTCTAGATTCTTTCTAAGTCATTTGATCACAATAATCTACATTTAAACTCTTTATATTGTATAAAGTATGATTCAGATTTAATTTATTAAAAAAAATTGAATTTTGAATGGTAACTAATTACGCATACAAAGTGCAAATAATACCATTTTGAGCATCATTTGAGCATGTCAATCATTTTTGGATTAATTCTAAGTTATTTAATCAAACTAATCTACATTTCAACTCTTTATATTGTCTAGAATATGCTTCATATGTTATTTAACCAAAGAGATTGGATTATACATTGTTATTACGCATATAAAGTGCAAATAATGCAATTCTGAGCATCAATTGAACTTTTCAATCGATTCTGGATTCATTCTAAGTCATTTGATCACAACAATCTATATTTGAACTCTTTATATTGTCTATAATTTGATTCATGTGCAAATTATTCAAAAAGATTGGATTATACAAGCTAATTACGCACATAAAGTGCAAATAATACAATTCTGTGCATCATTTGAGGATTTCAATCGTTTCAGGATTCATTCTAAGTCATTTGTTCACAATAATCTACATTTAAATTCATTACATTGTCTATAATATGATTCATATGTTATTTATTCAAAAAGATTAGATTATACATGGTAATTACACATACAATGTGCTAATAATTCAATTTTGAGTATGATTTGAGCATTTCAATCTTTCCTGGATTCATTCTAAGTAATTTTGACCACAATAATCTGCATATGAACTCTTTGTATTACTTATATTATGATTCACATTTTATTTATTCAAAAATATTTTATTATACATGGTAATTATAAATATAAAGTGCAAATAGTCCAATATAGAGTATCATTTGAATATTTCAATCGTCTCTAGATTCTTTCTAAGTCATTTGATCACAATAATCTACATTTAAACTCTTTATATTGTATAAAATATGATTCAGATTTTATTTATTCATAAAAATTATATTTTGAATGGTAACTAATTACGCATATAAAGTGTAAATAATACCATTTTGAGCATCATTTCAGCATGACAATCGTTTCTGGATTAATTCTAAGTTATTTAATCAAACTAATCTACATTTCAACTCTTTATATTGTCTAGAATATGCTTCATATGTTATTTAACCAAAGAGATTGGATTATACATTGTAATTACGCATATAAAGTGCAAATAATGCAATTCTGAGCATCAATTCAACTTTTCAATCGATTTTGGATTCATTCTAAGTCATTTGATCACAACAATCCATATTTGAACTCTTTATATTGTTTATAATTTGATTATGTGTAAATTATTCAAAAATATTGGATTATACAAGCTAATTACGCATATAAAATGCAAATAATGCAATTCTGTGCATCATTTGAGGATTTCAATCGTTTCTAGATTCATTCTATGTCATTTGATCACAATAATCTACATTTAAATTCATTACATTGTCTATATTATGATTCATAAGTTATTTATTAAAAAAGATTGGATTATACATGGTAATTATGCAATGTGCTAATAATTTAATTTTGAGTATCATTTGAACATTTCAGTCTTTCCTGGATTCATTCCAAGTTATTTGATCACACTAATCAACTTCTAAACTCATTATGCTTTCAAGAATAAGATTCATATGTTCTTATTCAAAAAGATTGGATTATACATGGCAATTATGCATATAAATTGCAAATAATGTAATTCTGAGCATCAATTGAGCTTTTCAATCGATTCTGGATTCATTCTATGTCATTTAATCACAATAATCTATATTTAAACTTTTTATATTGTCTAGAATATAATTAAAATATTATTTATTCAAAAAAATTGCATTGTATTTAGTTATTAACGTATATAAATGGCAAATAACATTTTAAGTCATTTGATCACAACAATCTACATTTGAACACTTTATTCTCTAGAATTTGATTCAGGTGTAAATTATTCAAAAACATTGGATAATACATGCTAATTACGCATATAAAGTGCAAATAAGGCAATTCTGTGCATAATAAGTCATTTTATCACAACAATCTACATTTAAATTATATATATTGTCCGTAATATGATACATTTATTATTTATTCAAAAAGATAGTATTGTCCATTTTAATTAAGCATATAAATTGCAAATAATTCAATTATGAGCATCATTTGAGCATTTCAATCGTTTCTGGATATATTTTAAGTCATTTGATCAAAACAATTTTCATTTGAACTCTTTATATTGTCTTGCATTTGAATCATGTGTAAATTATTCAAAAAGATTGGATTATACATGCTAATTACGCATATAAAATTGCAAATAATGCAATTATGTGCCTCATTGAGCATTTCAATAGTTTCTGGATTCATTCTAGGTCATTTGATCATAATAATCTACTTTTAAACTCTTTATATTGTCTATAATATCATTCATATGTTATTTAATCAGAAATATTGTATTGTACATGTTAATTAAGCATATAAATTGCAAATAATGCAATTCTTGCATCATTTTAGCATTTCAATCGTTTTTGGATTCATTTTAAGTCATTTGATCACAACAATCTTCATTTTGAACTCTTTTTTTGTCTAAAATATGATTCATATGTTATTTCTTCAAAAATATTGTATTGTACATGTTAATTATGCATATAAATTGCAAATAATGCAATTCTGAGCATCATTTGAGCATTTCAATCCATTCTGGATTCATTTTTAATCATTTGATCAAAACAATCTTCATTTGAACTATTTATATTTTCGACAATTTGATTTATGTGTAAATTATAAAAAATATTAGATTATACATGCTAATTACGCATATAAAGTGCAAATGATGCAATTCTGTATATCATTTGAGCATTTCAATCGTTTCTGCATTCATTCTAAGTCATTTGTTCACAATAATCTACATTTAAACTCTTTATATTTTCTATAATATGATTTATATGCTATTTATTCAAAAAGATTAGATTATGCAAGGTAATTACGCATATAATATGCAAATAATTCAATTTTGAGTCTCATTTGAGCATTTCAATCTTTCCTGGATTCATTCTAAGTCATTTGATCACAATAATAAACATATAAACTTATTATGCTTTCCAGAATAAGATAATTATGTTTTTATCCAAAAATATTTGATTATACATTTTAATGACGCATATAAATTACTAATAATGCAATTTTGAACATCATTTAGGCCATTCAATCATTTCAGGATTTATTGTAAGTCATTTAATTACAATAATCCACATTAAATCTCTTTATGTTGTCTAAGATATGATTCATATGTTATTATTTATTCAAAAAGATTAGATTATACATGGTAATTACGCATATAAAGTGTAAATATTGCAATTATGAGCATCAATTGAGCTTTTCAATCAATTCTGGATTCATTCTAAGTCATTTAATCACAATATTCAACATTTAAACTCTTGATATTGTCTAGAATATAATTCAAATGTTATTTATTAAAAAATATCGTATTGTACATGTTAATTATGCATATAAATTGCAAATAATACAATTCTGAGCATCATTTTAGCATTTCAATCGATTCTGGATTCATTTCAAGTCATTTGATCACAAACATCTTCAATTGAACTCTTTATATTGTCTAGAATTTTATTCATGTGTAAATAATTCAAAAAGATTGGATTATAGAGGCTAATTACACATACAAAGTACAAATAATGCAATTATGTGCATCATTTGAGCATTTCAATCATTTCTTGAAGGCATTTGATCACAATAATCTACATTTAAATTCTTTATATTGTCTATAATACTATTCATATGTTATTTTTTCAAAAAAATTACATTATACTTGGTAATTACGCACATAATGTGCAAATAATGCAATTTTGAGTATCATTTGAGCATTTCAATCTTTTCTGGATTCATTATAAGGCATTTGATCACAATAATCATCCTATAAACTCATTATGCTTTCCAGAATAAGATTCATATGTTCTTATTCAAAAAGATTGCATTATACATGGTAATTAAGCATATAAATAACTAATAAATTTGAGCATTATTTAGGCTATTTAATCATTTTGGGATTCATTCTTAGTCATTGAATCACAATAATCCACATTTAATCTCTTTATATTGTCTAAGATATGATTCATATGTTATTTATTTAAAAAGATTGGATTATACCCGGTAATTACGCATATAAAGTTAAAATAATGCAATTCTAAGCATTATTCGTTTCTGCATTCATTCTGACTATTTGATCACAATAGTCTACATTTAATGTTTTTTTTTATAATATCTATAATATAATTCAAATGTTATTTAATAAAAAAGATTGGATTATAAATGGTAATTACGCATGTAATGCGCAAATACAGCAATACTGAGTATCATTTGAGCATTTTCATTCGTTTCTAGATTCTTTTTAAGTCATTTCATCACAATAATCTGCATATGAACTCTTTATATTACCTATATTATGATTCACATGTTTTTTTGTTCAAAAACATTGGATTATACATGGTAATTACGAATATAAATTGCAAATAGTGCAATACTGAGTATCATTTGAACATTTTAATCGTCTCTGGATTTTTTCTAAGTCATTTGATCACAATAATCTATATTTAAACTCTTTATATTGTATAAAATATGATTCACATTTGATTTATTCAAAAAGATTGGATTATGAATGGTAATTACGTATGCAAAATGTAAATAATGCAATTTTGAGCATCATTTGAGCATTTAAATCATTTCTGGATTAATTCTAAGTTATTTAATCAAACTAATCTACATTTCTACTCTTTATATTGTCTAGAATATGTTTCATATGAAATTTAACCAAAGAGATTGGATTATACATGATAATTATGCATATAAAGTGTAAATAATACAATTCTGAGAATCGTTTGAGCATTTCCATCAATTATGGATTTATTCTAAGTCATTTGATCACAATAATCTACATTTAAACTCTTTATATTGTCTAACATATGATTCAGATGATATTTATTCAGAAAGATTGGATTATACATGGTAATTATGCATATAAAGTGCATATATTGCTATTTTGAGCATCATCTGAGCATTTCAATTGTTTCTGCATTCATTCTATGTCATCTGATCACAATAGTCTATATTTGAACTCTTTATATTGTCTAGAATTTGATTCATGTATAAATTATTCAAAAACATTAGATTATAAATGCTAATTGCGCATACAAAGTGCAAATAATACAATTCTGTGCATCATTTGAGGATTCAATCGTTTCTGGATTCATTCTAAGTCAGTTGATCACAATAATCTGCATTTAAATTCTTTAATTTCAAATAATGAAATTCTGAACATAATTTACGCATATTAATTGTAAATAATGCAATTCTGAATATCATTTAAGCATTTTAATCGATACTGCATTCATTGTCAGTCATTAGATGACAAAAATCTAAATTTGAACTCCTTATATTATCTATAATATGATTCATATGTTATTTATTCATAAAATATTGTATTATAAAAGGTAATTGAGCATATAAATTGCAAATAAATCTATTCTGAGCATCATTTGAGAATTTCAATCGATTCTGGATTCATTCTAAGTCATTGGATCACAATAATCCACATTTGAACTCTTTATATTGTCTAGCATATGATTCAGATGTTATTTATTCAAAACAAAATTGGATTATACATGGTAATTACGCATTTAAAGTGCAAATAATACAATTCTGAGCATTATTTCAGCTATTAAACCGTTTCTGGATTCATTCTAACTTTCTAAGTAATTTGAACACAATGATCTACATGTTGTAAAGTCTTGATATAGTTTAAAATATGATTCATACATTATTTATTCAAAAATATTGTATTACACATGGTAATTACGCATATAAACTGCAAACAAGATTCTGAGAGATTTTCAATCGTTTCTAGATTCATTCAAAATCATTTGATCACAATAATCTACATTTAAACTCTTTATATTGTCTAGAATATAATTCATATGTTATTTATTAACAAAGATTGGATTAAACATGGTAATTACACATTTAAAGTGCCAATATTGCAATTCTCAGCATCATTTGAGCATTTCAATCGATTTTGAATTTATTTTAAGCCACTTGATGACAATAATCTACATTTAAACTCTTTATATTGTCTAGAATATGATTCCTATGTTATTGATTCAAAAAGATCGGACTATACATTGTAATTAAGCATAAAAATGTAAATAATGGTATTCATTTGAGCATTACAATTGATTCTGGATTCATTCTATGTCATCTGATAACAATAATCTACATTTGAACTCTTTATATAGTCTAGAATATGATTCAGATGTTATTTATTCAAAACGATTTGATTCTACATGGTAATTACGAAAATAAAATGCAAATATGCAATTTTTAGCATCATTTGAGCATTTCAACGGTTTCTGGATTCATTCTAAGTAATTTGATCACAATAATCAACATTTAAACTCTTCATATTGTCTATAAAATAATTCATATGTTATTTATTCAAAAAATTTGGATTAAACTGGTAATTAAGCATACAAAATGCAAATAATGCTATTCAGAGCATTACTTGAGCGTTACAATCGATTATGAATTCGTTCTATGTCATCTGATCATAATAATCTACATTAAAACTTTTTATATTGTATGGAATATGATTTGTATGTTATTTATTCAAAAAGATTGAATTATACATGATAATTACGCATATAATGTGTAAATAATGCAATTCTGAGCGTCATTTGAGCATTTCAATCGATTATTGATTCATTCTAAGTGATTTGATCTCAATTATATACTTTTGAACTCCTTATATTGTCTAGAATTTGATTCCTATGTTATTTATTCAAAAAATAATTTAAACATGGTACTTTCGGACATAAATTGCATATAATGCAATTCTGAGCTTCATTTGAGTATTTCTATCGATATTGGATTCATTCTAAGTCATTTCATCACAAAAATGTACATTTGAACTCTTTATATTATCTTCAATATGATTCATATGTTTTTATTCAAAAAAGTTGGATTATAAATGATAATTACGCATTTAAAATTCAAATAATGCTATTCGTAGCATTATTTGAGCATTTCTATCGATTCTGGATTCATTCTAAGTCATTTGATCGCATTAATTTACATTAAAATTCTTTATATTGTCTAGAATAAGATTTATTTGTTATTTATTCAAAAAGATTGGAGTATACATGATAATTACGCATATAAATTGCAAATAATGCAATTCGGAGAATTATTTAAGCATTTCATTCGACTCTGGATTCATTCTAAGTCATTTCTTTACAATAATCTACATTTTAACTCTTTATATTGCCTAGAATATGATTCAGATTTTAGTTATTAAAAAAAATTGATTATACATGGTAACAACGCTTATAAAGTTCAAATAATGCAATCCAGAGCATCATTTTGATCTTTTCAATCGTTTATGGATTCATTCTATATCATTTGATCACAATAATCTACATTTAAACACTTTATATTTCTAGAATACGATTCGTAAGTTGTACATTTAAACAGATAGTATTGAACCGGGTTATTAAGCATATAAAGTTCAAATGATGCAATTTTGATTATCATTTGAGATTCTTAATCATTTCTTGACTCATTCTAAATTATTTGATCACAATAATCTACATTTAAACTCTTTATATTGTCTAGACAATAAAAATTGGATTATTCAAAAAGATTGGATTATAAATGGTTATTACACATATAAAGTGCAAGTAATGCAATTCTGAGCTTCATTTGAATATTTCAACCGTTTCTGGATTTATTCTAAGTTATTTGATGACAATAATCAACATTTAAATTTTTATATTCTTTACAATAAGATTCATAAATTATTTATTCAAAAAGATTGGATTATACATGGTAATTAAGCATATAAAATGTAAATAATGCTATTCATTTGAGCATTACAATCGACTCTGGATTCATTTTATGTCATCTGATAACAATAATCTACATTTGAACTCTTTATATAGTCTAGAATATGATTCAGATGTTATTTATTCAAAAAAATTGGTATACAAGGTAATTACGAAAATAAAATGCAAACAATACATTTTTTGCATCATTTGAGCATTTCAACGATTGCTGGATTCATTCTAAGTCATTTGATCACAATAATCAACATTTAAACTCTTTATATTTTCTATAATATGATTCATATGTTATTTATTAAAAAATTTTGGATTAAACATGGTAATTAAGCATACAAAATGCAAACTAATGCTATTCAGAGCATTACTTGAGCATTACAATTGATTATGGATTCATTCTATCTCATCTGATCACAATAATATATATTACAACTTTTTATATTGAATGGAATATGATTTGTATTTTATTTATTCAAAAAGATTGAATTATACATGGTAACTACACATATAAAGTGCAAATAATCCAATTCTGAGCGTCATTTGAGCATTTCAATCGATTCTTGATTGATTCTAAGTGATTTGATCACAATTATATACTTTTGGACTTCTTATATTGTTTAAAATTTGATTCCTATGTTTTTTAATCAAAAAATAATTTAAACAAGGTAAGCATATAAATTGTAAATAATGCAATTCTGAGGATCATTTGAGTATTTCGATCGATACTGGATTCATTCTCAGTCATTTGATCACAAAAATGTGCATTTGAACTCTTTATATTATCTTGAATATGATTCATATGTTTTTATTCAAAAAGCTGGTTGGATTATAAATGGTAATTACGCATATAAAATTCAAATAATGCTATTCATAGCATTATTTGAGTATTTCTATCGATTCTGGAATCATTCTAAGTCATTTGATCGCATTAATCTACATTTAAATTCTTTATATTGTCAAGAATAAGATTCATATATAATTTATTCAAAAAGATTGGAGTATACATGATAATTGCGCATATAAATTGCAAATATTACAATTCTGAGAATCATTTAAGCATTTCATTCGATTCTGGATTCATTCTAAGTCATTTCATTACAATAATCTACATTTTAACTCTTTATATTGCCTGTAATATGATTCAGATTGAAAAGATCAAATAATGCAATCCAGAGCATCATTTTGATCTTTTCAATCATTTCTGGATTCATTTGTGTCATTTGATCACAATAATCTGCATTTAAACGCTTTATATTTCTAAAATGTGATTCATAAGTTGTACATTTAAACAGATTGTATTGTACCGGGTTATTTAGTATATAAAGTTCAAATGATGCAATTTTGAGTATCATTTGAGATTCTCAATTGTTTCTGGACTCATTCTAAGTTATTTCATCACAATAATCTATATTTAAACACTTTATATAGTCTAGCATATGATTCATTTGCTATTTATTCAAAAAGATTGCATTATACATGGTAATAACGCACATAAAGTGCAAATAATGCAATTCTGATCATTATTTGAGTATTTCAATCGTTTCTGAAATGATCTAAGTCATTTGATCACAATAATATATATTTAAACACATTATATTATCTATAATATGATTCATTTATTCAAAGAGATTGGATTATACATGGTACTTTCCCATATAAAGTGCAAATAATGCAATTATGAGCATCATTTGAGCATTTCAATTGATTATGGATTCAATCTAAGTCTTTTGATTACAAAATTCTACATTTGAACACTTTATATTGTCTAGAATTCAGATGTTATTTAATAAAAAAATAGAATTATACATGGCAATAACGTATTTAAAATGCAAATAATGCAATTCATAGCATCATTTTTAGCTTTTTCAATAGTTTCTGGATTCATTCTAAGTCATTTGATCACAATAATCTCTATTTAAAGTCTTTATGTTGTCTAAAATATGATTCATAAGTTATTTATTAAAAAAAATTGTGTTGTACATAGTTATTAGGCATATAAAGTGCAAATAATACAATTCTGAGAATCATTTGAGTAAATGATTCATATGTTTTATATTCAATGAGATAGGAGTATAAATGGTAATTACGCTTATAAATCGCAAACATTGTAATTATGTGAATCATTTGAGCATTTAAATCAATTCTGGATTCATAATAATTAATTTGATCACAATAATCTACATTTAAACTCTTATAATGTCTAGAATATGATTAATGTGTTATTTATTCTACAAGATTGGATTCTACATGGTAATTATGCATATAAATCGCAAATAATATAATTCTGAGAATCATTTGAGTATTTCAATCTTTCCTAGATTTATTCGAAGTCATTTAATCACAATAATCTACATTTAAACTCTTCATATTGTCTAAAATATGATTTATATGTTATTTATTTAAAAAGATTGGATTATACATGGTAATTAAGCATATAAAATGCAAATAATGTTATTCAGATCATTATATGAGCATTACAATCGATTATGTACTCATTCTAAGTCATTTGATCACCATAATCTACATTTAAACTCTTTATATGGTCTAGACAATGTTTCATATGTTATTTATTCTAAAAGATTGGATTATAAATGGTTATTACACATATAAAGTGCACGTAATGCCATTCTGAGTTTCATTTGAGCATTTCATCTATTTCTGAATTCATTCTAAGTAATTTTGATCACAATAATCTACATTTAAACTCTTTATATTCTTTATAATAAGATTCATATATTATTTATTAAAAAAGATTGGAATATACATGCTAATTACGCATATAAAGTGCAAATAATGCAATTCTGAGTATCAATTGAGCTTTTCAATCGATTCTGGATTCATTATAATTAATTTGATCACAATAATCTACATTTAAACTCTTTATAATGTCTAGAATATGATTAATATGTTGTTTATTCTACAAGATTGGATTCTACATGGTAATTACACATATAAATTGCAAATAATATAATTCTGAGTATCATTCGAGTACTTCAATCTTTCCTGGTTTTATTCTAAGTCATTTAATCACAATAATCTACATTTATAATTTTTATATTGTTTAAAATATGATTAATATTTAATTTATTAAAAAACATTGGATTATACATGGTAATTAAGCATATAAAATGCACATAATGTTATTCAGATCATTGTTTGAGCATTACAATCGATTCTGTGTTCATTCTAAGTCATTTGATCACAATAATCTACATTTAAACTCTTTATATTGTCTAGAATATGATTCATATGTTATATATTCAAAAAGTATGGATTATAAGACGTAATTATGCATATAAAGTGCAAATAATGCAATTCAGAGCGTCATTTGACCATTTCAATCAATTCTGGATTCATTCTAAGTTATCTGATCACAATAATCTACATTTAAACTCTTTATATAGACTATAATAAGATTCATTTGTTATTTATTCAATAAGATCTGATTATCAATTAAGCATATAAACTGCAAATAATGCTATTCTGAGGATCATTTGAGCTTTTCAATCGATTATGGATTCATTCTAAGTCAATTGATCACAATAATCGATATTTGAATTCTTCGTATTGTCTATAATATGATTCATATGTTATTTGTTCAAAACGATTGGATTCTAAATTGTAATAACGCATGTAAAGTGCAAATAATGCAATTATGATCATCATTTGTACTTTTCAATCGATTCTGGATTCATTCTAAGTCATTTGATCACAATAATATATATGTAAACTCTTTATATAGCCTAGACGATGTTTCATTATTTATACTAAAATATTGGATTATAAATGGTTTTACACTTATAAAGTGCACGTAATGCAATTCTGAGCTTCATTTGAGCATTTCAACCGTTTCTGGATTCATTATAATTAATTTAATCATAATAATCTACATTTAAACTCTTTATATTCTTTATAATAAGATTCATATATTATTTATTCAAAAAGATTGGATTATACATGGTAACTACGCATATAAAGTGCAAATAAGGAAATTCTATGTATCAATTGAGCTTTTCAATCGATTCTGGATTAATTATAATTAATTTGATCACAATAATCTATATTTAAACTC
Organism: Rhynchospora pubera; assembly: GCA_028095005.1. NCBI lineage: Eukaryota > Viridiplantae > Streptophyta > Magnoliopsida > Poales > Cyperaceae > Rhynchospora > Rhynchospora pubera. Next base: position 80,764,605 of record CM051462.1, on the reverse strand, counting down.
TTTATAATGTCTAGGATATGATTAATATGTTATGTATTCTACAAGATTGGATTCTACATGGTAATTACGCATATAAATTGCAATTTTATAATTCTGAGAATCATTCGAGTACGTCAATCTTTCTTGGTTTTATTCTAAGCCATTTAATCATAATAATCTATATTTAAACTCTTTATATTGTTTGAAATATGATTTATATTTAATTTATTCAAAAAGATTGGATTATACATGGTAATTAAGCATATAAAATGCAAAAAATGTTATTCAGTTCATTGTTTGAGCATTACAATTGATTCTGTATTCATTCCAAGTCATTGATCACAATAATCTACACTTAAACTCTTTACATTGTCTAGAATATGATTCGTATGTTATTTATTAAAAAAAGTATGGATTATAAGAGGTAATTATGCATATAAAGTGCAAATAATGCAATTCCGAGTATCATTTGACCATTTCAATCAATTCTGGATTCTTTCTAAGTCATCTGATCACAATAATCTACATTTAAATTCTTCCTATAGACGATAATATGATTAATTTGTTATTTATTTAATAAGATCTGATTATACATGGTAGTTACACATATAAAGTGCAAAAAATGCTATTATGTGGATCGTTTGAGCTTTTCAATCGATTATGAATTTTAAGTCACTTGATAACAATATCTATATTTGAATTCTTCAAATTGTTTATAATTTCTTTTGTTATTTGTTCAAAATGATTGGATTATACATTGTAATAACGAATGTAAAGTGCAAATAATGCAATTGTGAGCATTATTTGAACTTTTAAATCGGTTCTTGAATCATCCTAAGTCATTTGATCACAATAATCTATATGTAAACTTTTTTTATAGTCTAGACGATGTTTAATATGTTATTTATTCAAAAAGATTGGATTATAAATAGTTATTACACATACAAAGTGCAAGTAATACAATTCTGAGTTTCATTTGAGCATTTCAACCGTTTCTGGATATATTCTAAGTTACTTGATCACAATAATCTACATTTAAACTCTTTATATTCTTCATAATAAGACTTATATATTATTTATTCAAAAATATTGGATTATACATGGTAATTACGCATATAAAAGTGCAAAAAATGCAATTCTGAGTATCATTTGAGCATTTCAATCCTTACTAGTTTCATTCTAAGTTATCTAATCGCATTAATCCACATTTATACTCTTTATATTGCCTAAAATATGATTCATATGTTATTTCTTCAAAAAGATTTGATTATACAAGGTAATAATGCATATAGAGTGTAAAGAATGCAATTCTGAGCATCATTTAATCATTTCAATCTATTATGGATTCATTCTAAGTTATTTTTTCAAAATAATCAACATTTAAACATGATAATTATGCATATAAAGTGCAAATAATGCAATTCTGAGCATCAGTTGAGCATTTCAATTGATTCTGGTTTTATTCAAAGTCATTTGATGACAATAATCTACAATAATCTAGAATATGATTCAGATGTTATGTATTCAAAACGATCGGATTATACAAGATTATTACTCATATAAAGTGCAAATAATGCAATTTTGATCATCATTTGAGCTATTCAATCGTTTCTGGATTCATTCTAAGTCATTTGATCGCAATAATATACTTTTAAACTCTTTATATTGTCTTGAATAAGATTCATATATTATTTATTTATTCAAAAATATTGGATTATACATGGTAATTACCCATATAAAGTGCAAATAATGCAATTATGAGCATTATTTGGGCGTTTTAATCGTTTCTGGTTTCAATCTAAGTCATGTGTTTACAATAATCTACATTTGAACTCTTTCTATTGTCTAGAATATTATTCAGATGTTATTTATTAAAAAGAGTGCATTGTACATAGTTATTAGGCATATAAAGTGCAAATAATACAATTCTGAGAATCATTTGAGAATTTTAATCGATTCTGGATTCATTTTAAGTCATTTGATCACAATAATCTATATTTGAACTCTTTATATTTTCTAGAATTTGATTCATATGCTAATTATTCAATAAGATCGGATTATACATGATAATTACGCAAATAAAGTGCAAAATAATGCAATTCTGAGCATTGTTTGAACATTTCGATTGTTTCTGGATTCATTCTAAGTCATTTGATCACAATAATCTGCATTTAAACTCGTTATATTGTCTAGAATACGATTCATATGTTATTTATTCAAAAACATTGGATTATACATGGTAATTATGCATATAAAGTGTAAATAATGCAATTCTGAGTATCATTTGAGCATTTCAATCGATTCTGGATTTATTCTAAGTCATTTGATCACAATAATCTACATTTAAACTCTTTATATTGTCTAGAACATGTTTCATATGTTATTTATTCAAAAAGATTCACATAGTCTGAATTGGAAAATCATTTCAGTATATATTAATTCTAAGTCCCTGGGGAATTGGAAAATACTAAGAGAGTGGCTAGTGTCAAACATATAGGACACATACACTTTTGCAACACAATAAAATTTTAATTTTAAGATTAGAATCGCCAATCCAAACCGTTCAATTTGTTCTACGTTATAAAATCTTCATGGAGACCAAATTTTATAAATTTTATAAATTTTTTTACTGTTTTTTTAAAATTTTAAAAATGCTCAATCTAAAAAGTTATGAACCCTCCATTTTTTTAAATTCGAAAAAATTAGTTGGAAAATTTTAAAAAATATAAAATTTGATTTTCAAGAATATCTTAATATAGAGATTATATTGAACGGTTTGGATTGGCCATTTGAATTTTAATGATGGACGTTTGGATCGTGTTTGATGTCCTATATGTTTGATTCTAGCATTACTCAAAGGAAATTGATTAGTGCCATCGTACTAATTACCTTTCGCGCAATCGCGCTGCACAACGCCTCAGCGAAGGTCAGAGCAGCGCTCTTCCCCTCTACTCACCCAATGCGTATTTTTTTTGTTCATTTCGTTATTATAAGTATTCACTTTATTAGGTACAAATGTTCACTTTGTAGTAGAATTGTTCACTATTTTATAATTGTTCGCTATGTTCATTTTGTTTTTTATTTTTTTTTGCCAAAAGTTCAGTTTGGTCAATATAAATGTTCTGTTAATTGAGTATATCTGTTCAGTTAGTTGCGACAGAAAATATAAATGTTATGAGCAAACATGTTTATTTTATTAAGTATAAATATTTAGTTTAGTAAGTATGAATGTTCAGTTTAATAAGTATAAATGTTCAGATATTTATTTAAATATAAATGTTCAGTTAGTTGCAATAGAAATATAACTGTTATAAGAAAAAAACCAAGCGAAGGGGTCACGAACCGGACAAAAAACACATGAAAAAATTAGAATTGAAAATGAAACGATCCGGTTCAAATTAAATTTTTTTCGATTCTACCCCTGTCTCCTAGCGCAACTTTTGACCACACGCGACTCTGATTCTAGCGCGATTTTGACGCATTAAACTGAACATTTGTAACATACAGCAGCGATGACAGAGATGGTTTATTCAACGATGGCTGTTATAATACCTGAAAGAATTAATGCGCTGATAATGGGCTTGTAACGAGACATTTCAGCATAGACCGAATTTAGAAATCTTTCCTAAATTAAAGTGATGAACCGTTGTTTTATTTTGTTAACGGAGAGTCGGAGAACATTTGAGGCGGCGAAACATTTTGATGATATCTGAGACGTCCGATTCGCAACAAATGGACGCGAGAATTTGGCTTTATTAAGAGGCTCGATTAACGTGATAACGTCTCAAGTCTCAAATAAGAGTAGATGTAGATCGCTTCCTTCGTCAAACCCTTTCCTTTGTTGCCTCTCTCTGTCTCTCTCTCTCTCTCTCGCTTTTCTTTCCGACTAGAATCGCGACGCCTCTTGCCTTCTCTCTTCTGTGTTTGTGGTAAATTGCTCTCTCTCTCTCTCTCTCGATCTTTTTTGTTTCTCTGATTGCATATTGTTGGTTCTGGAGAAAGCGAGCATTGGAAAAACACAAAATTTTATGGATTTTATTTATTCCAAAAATTGAATAGACGTATCAACCGGATGCCTTCCCTCTTGGTACTCGAATTATTGAATTATTGAGTCAGAATTGGTACAGAACTTGCTATTCCTTGCTTCCATGGTTCTTAGATGTCATTTTTGGGGTTCACTTATTTAATTTTAGGGTTAATTTATAAAATTATGTCTCTATTTAAAGTGAAAAGACTTATTAACTATGTTTAAATACGACTCTAACAATTAACTGAAAAATCGTTGCATGTTGAAAGAAAACAACTGAGCTCTTGCAATGGATGGTCGTCAGCGACGAAAGAAGAGCTCTGATTTTGAATTAAACACCGATTTATTAAGCAGAATGCCACGAGAGATAATTGAAAACATTTTAATCAAACTCCCGATAAAAGAGGCTGTCAGAACTAGCGTCCTTTCGAGCAAATGGAAGTCCTCCTGGGCGTCAATACCCGACTTGGTGTTCACAGGAAAAATCTCAGAATCTGAGCTGATAAGATCAGTCGATAGTGTATTACTGTTGCACCAGGGTTCAATTCTGAAATTTGAACTAGTCAGTAGGCAGCTTGCATGTGATGAGGCAATTAACAGATGGCTGCTCGCTTTGTCCAAAAATGGACTGAAGGATCTTCGTCTCATTTTTTATATCTTTAAGGATTGCCAGGTTCCTTCGAGCCTTTTCTCATGCCACAAACTAGAGCGTCTAGAAAATTTCAGGTTGCACCATAAATGCACCTGAGTGTTTCCATGGCCTTGAGTTTCTACGGCACCTAACGTTAGGTACTTATATTTTAGAGGGGGAAAAATAGAGAAGTTTGTTTCCAGCTGTCCCTTGCTGGAGAGCTTGACACTGTTTGGTGTCAAGCATGATCGCCTCATCATCCGTGCACCAAACCTCAAACAACTGATTCTTCTTGAGTCATTTAATGACTTAATGTTGGAAACACCAAAACTAAGTTCTGCAACCATCTTTGCCTTTCCTCGTGATTTTGGGGATGATGGATGTAAAGGCAAACTGCTGCACACCATTGGCGCACTTTCTAATATTGAAGAACTGAGGATAGACTCACAGTTTTGTAAGGTAAGAGCTACTTGTTTGAAAGTGTTTCATTCAATTACTGCGACTCTGCATATGTGAAATCATGATCAAAGAAAAATAAATTCTGGAAATTATAGAACAAAAAAAAATGAACTATGCTTGCCCAGGGGCCGCTCAGTTGTGTTCTGGAAATATATTCCCAATTCCCATACCATAGTGCCATACCTGACAAGTCAGTACCTTTTCAATAAGCAAACATGTTTTGAATGTTAGGCTTAGGCACAGTCATGTGATTTACCCATTGATGAAGGTTAGTTTAACTTTAGGGTATAAAATATGGTCAGATTTGCAACTAGATCCCTTATGTCCTGATTGGGCTTAATATGTAACATGAACAAAATTTTAGGGTACTGGACTAAGTCAGACGTCACCAGCAACATTTTGTTACCATCTATAGGAACTTTTTTGTCTTTTTTTTAATGAAAAAAATATTTAGTTAATTTAATGAAAAAAATATTTAGTTAAGAGCAGTTCCAATAATTTATGTCGGCATGGATAAACTGATTGATCTTGTTTGTCTCTTGTAATATTGCCTATAGTCTGATGAATTCTAAATTTCTAATTTGGCACTTGTTTCAGTATTTGGCCACAAGGCTTATACCAAAGAAGCTTCCAGTAACATTCTTCCACTTGAAAAAGCTACGATTCACCTAAATAGCAGAAGCAAGATGGTTGAAACTGCTCTTTGCATTTTCTGAAATGCTCCGAACTTGAAGACACTGGGTGTATTTGTACCGAGTCAAATTGTCTGGGAGGAGCAAAGGATAACAAGCATCTCCTTTCTTAAAAAGCTGGAGGTTGTGGTGATACTCGGCTTTGCAGATACTGCATCCCTGCTAGCATTTTCTAAATATATTTTCAGTACTACTCCTAAGCTAGAAAAGTTGGTTATAGATAGAGAGGACATTAAGAGATTAAATTTAGATGATCAAACGGAATCTCTGATGGAGGTAGGAAGCCTTCCGAGGCTGTCAAGTAAAGCTGAGATTGTATTAGATGAAAGTTCCAAATATTGACTTTGCTTTTGCTTTTTGTGGGAATATATAGTTTGATTGTTCTATGCAGCATCATTTTTCTGTTGTAATGCTTGTAGAACATTGAATATTTGTTGGTCTCTATTTATGAAAAATTTGGTCATTTCGGTTATTTTTTATTCATTGGGTTCTGGATTGTTGCAAATATTATTCTCTTCTCTCTTTCTCTATGTGGGAACTAAATTCAGTTGTCGAGCTGAAAGTGTGAATCATTTGGTGACTAAGAACTCATTTATGGGATTCTGGGTTTGAGGTCAACATGTTTAACCCAAACATTTCAATTTTTTAAATTTGGTTCTTTTCCTACATGTACCAATTCTGCTATAGATTTGGCGAGGCTGTATGGAAATAAAGGAAAATAATAGTAATCGATTTATATACTAGGGACAATCACCTATACTGCCTAACGTGCTTTGAGAGTGGTAAGAACGCAACTTGTTCGGATTAAGCAACCAATTATCACCACAATTTAACGGAAACAGTGTTGGCCTATTGGCTGCTAGTTCTGATATATGATTTATCTTAACTTAACCGTGTAAAGTATTTATCTACAATTTTATTTTATTATTTTAGAAAAAAAATATCCTTTTTTTTTAACTGTGATTGTCAATATATATCCTTTCCATTCTATTCAAATCTTCAGCATAAATTCCTATGCTGCAAGTGGGGGCACAAAACAACACCAGAATTTTCATGAAATAAATGAAAAATTAGTACTAGAAAGTTAGTTTGCAACCAACGTGCTCACATGCATTTCCTCCCTCTTCTGGTTTCTTCTCTCCTTTTTCTGATCATCTTTTTTCTCAACTGTTCCCTTGGCTGCAAACACTCGGCCGTTCACGCCACAAATTAAATGTTTGTTTATAAGTTTGAATATTTGGTTGTTGAAAATGAAGATCTGCATGGATTGATACATTTATTATTAAGATAAATTTTATGCACAACTTGTATTAGTTTAATTTTGTTACGCTGGTGTAGATAGAGTAATAACATTTTTTTTTTTACAATCAAACATCCGTCTGGGGAATTTGAATATGTTCATATCAATAATAACTGCAATTAATTAATGAAGGATTTTGAATCAAAATCCATTTGGCAAAGTCCCATGCATATAGTTTCTTATACCATACGGATTGTGCAGTAACGATCTTATGACCCTTCAAACTTTTTTGATTAATTAAAAATTTTTGGTACTGTATATTTAGTCTTGTACCAATTTGAGTGCGGTTCTAAATAAAACGCTTTTATGTATGTTTCTTTCCGTATTTTATTTATTTATTTATTTTTTTGACAAATTGTTGCTTTCAGTATAGCCTAGAAATCACTGTGGAATTGAATATGATTATTCATTGACTGTCGTTTTATTTATTTATTTAGTCTTATTAAATCCATTGAATTCTTTTAATTAGCTAGGCAACTGGTGTGTTTTTCAAAAGAAAAAAAAATGTATATGATCGTATTGCTAAAAATTATGTAAATTCTGATGCAACACAAGCAGCAGTTGTAGGTAGGACTTTTACATCATAATTTAGATAAAGAAGGAAATTGTACAAACGCTTCATTATGTAACATATATCGGATAAAATATTCTCCATATTTTCCCCTTATTACATGTTCTTTTTATATATTTTATATAATTATATTGGTGATATTTTTTCCCTTATTACATATTCTTTTATATATTTTATATAATTATATTGGTGATATTTTTAAACAATCTACATTTGACTTATGTAAAATTGCGACTTTAATTGTAATTAAATCCACATTTTTACATGAAAATTCTATTAATTTTGATATAAAATTATTTATTATAGAAAATTTTCCTAACTTGGGAAGAATAAAAGGGCACAGGTGCATAAAACGTTTTCACACATTAAAATGGGTATGAAATTGGACTTGCCACAACTTTTTTTTTTATTTTTTTTGAAACATGACTTGCCACAACTAGAGTGTTCAAGACTTCAAGTGGAGGCATGAGACCCACACGGCGGATAGAGACCATACCTTTTCCAGAAATTATGAACGCACTTTTTAACAGAAGAGGAGCACGTAACCAAGGTAGGGTTAAAAAATGAGGAATTGAAGGGGACACCTGTCAGGAGCAGAGTGTGGCAAGTGGCATTGCCCATTCATTCTGGGGAGGTTTTGGTGCCTTCTTTGCGCCGGTTTTCTATGGCATCGCTTTCTTGACAATGATAGATTCTGACTGCTCTCTTGTTGCCTTGCCAGAGTTCATATCAATCAGTTTATTATTGGATTACATACCGACCAAAATCTGATCTGTGTTTTGCTTTAGATCACACTGTCCCATATACGCACACTAAAATATTTTTTTATCAATTAATGTGGATAAATTATCATACATACCGCGTGAAGATCGACAAAAAGGTAAAACTACATTTTCTTGATGTGACATCTGAAATGGCATATTGATACTAATTAATCTAGTTTGTAATTTACATATTGATACATCTTCTTGACGGTGGTAAACATAAATTTTATTTTATTATCCAAAACATCTTGGAAGCTTTTATGCAATCGACTTTAATTTTTTTTATTTGTATATCTACTTCTTATTGAAGAAAATAAACTGAACTTAATAAAGAATTTCTGAAATCATTGGGTATAATAATTTATGTTCTAAAAAGTGAGATATACCTAAATAATCGTTGATTGAGAGGTGATAAAAGCCGTATTAATTTTGTATGTACCTAATCATAATTCATAATTTAATGTTCTTTATGTACAACAATCATAATAATTATAATACACTTTTCTTTTCTACTAAAAGTACTTGATCACTTTTAAGATGATCTCATAATCAGGCTATAGAATCTATAACATGTTGGTTGTCTTTTTAAGGCTCCGTTTGAGTGAGCCTAAGAATAAGGAAATAAGGCTCCGTTTGGATGCGTTGAGAATAAGGTAGGAAGAAAGAAGAAGGAAAGAAATTTATTGGGAATGAGTAAATTTATTGGGAAGTGTGTAAATTTTGTGAAGAGTTTGGATGGTTAGAAATAAATTTATTGGTAAAAAGTGGTTATTCCTTATTCCGGGAAGAAACCATCCAAACGGAGCCTAAAAGAATAATGGAGTAAATTTATTAGAATCTATAACATGTTGGTTGTCTCTTTAAGGCTCCTTTTGAATGAGCCCTAAAAATAAGGGAATAAGAGAATAATGGAGTAAATTTATTATAAACAATTCAAACTCTTCACAAAGCTACATACTTTCCTTCTTTCTTTATTCTTCTTATTTCCACACCATCCAAACGGAACCCAAGTTATTATACCAAAAATAATGACACCACATGCCTCAGCAATCAGCATCCCGTTGTCCACATAAAACCAAATCATGTAGTCCCAGCCGCTATTTAAAGCTCCTTCGCGTCTCCATTCCATTAGTCCCTTGAAGTGCTCTCTCTCTCTCTCTCTCATTTCTTCTTCTACAAATTCTCAATTCATTTAACATCGCTTATAAATTCATTCATTCACCGAAGCTCAGTTGCCAGATTGGACGTTGCAGATGGGGCTTTCAAACCACGTGGCACCATCCGATGGCATCTTGATCCTCCTAGTAGCCAACACTGCTTTCTCCGTCTCTCTCCTCAGAGATCTCATCCTCTCTTTCCTCTGCATCTTCACCTCCCGCCTCGGTTCCTCGCAGCCCGATGCAATCGTCTCGAGCTCAGACGCCGAACCCAGCTTCAAAGATCGATTCTTTGACCGGTTCGAGCCCGTCAGGTTCGGCTCGGTCCAGAAATGCGCCGACTGTTGTGTGTGCTTGAACCGGTTCGAGCCCGAATCGGTGGTGAGCTGGCTCAACTGTGGCCACTTGTTGCACAAGAGTTGTTTGGAGACGTGGATGGAGTATCGGCATGCCACGTGTCCTATGTGCCGCGCTCACCTTCTTCCTGGCAAAGAGAATTGACAACTTATAATTTCTTTTACCTTTTCTTTTTTTTTTTTCTTTACATTTCTGAGATATCCGAGAGATCGGTGTGCTTGGTGTATGGCACTATGGCTGGCTGATCCAGGATTTCTCTCTCTTTATTTTATGTTTGTCCGGATTCTCTGTTGCGTGGTCTCTGGGGATTTTTTTGTTACAATTGCTGGAGGGTGGCTCCTGTTTGCTTATTGCTTGAGAGGGCTGTCAGGAGCATTTTGGCAGTAACATGTAACATGTTTATTACAGAAAATACGCAATACAGGATCCGGATTCCTTTTATGTAAAGTGGATATCTTCAACTATTTGAAGAAAACTAGAAAAATTGATTATCAAAGAAAAAAAAAACTAGGAAAAATAACGAACATGTCACAACAAAATTTAAGTTATAAAAGGAACTGTGAGATGGGCACAGTAAATTGTCCACACACTCAAGCAACTCGCATCCTCAGCTGTCAAAAAAAGAATACTCTATACAGTCCTATCTTTATTTTTTTTATTTCAAAAAATTAATATTCAAATGGAAAATTCAAACTTTTAAATTTTACCGGCGATGTGTTTTCATATAAAATTTATAAAATTTGAAGTAGATTTGATACTTGATTAAGTGATCAAATTATAAACGTATTAGAATTAATCTAATCATATTCGTTCATTTGTTAACCACTTGATCTAAAATCAAATTAATTTTAAATTTTATAAAACTTATAAGAAAACGCATCGTCGGTAAAATTTAACAAGATCAACTATTTAAATTTTTCATTCGAGTTTAAAATTTTTAAATATTAAAAAATAAAGAGCAGTCCTTCACTACCAGAAAAAATGCTTTTAGCTCCGGTTTTTAAAATGCATTAGCTCCGGTTTCCCAAGGGGTGCGCATGGAGGGGGGTGCAAATAAAAAAGAAAACCGGTGCAAAAGAGGCGGTGCAAAAGAGGACATTAGCACCTGTTTTTATCTAAACCGGTGTTAATGATTTTAAATAAATATCGGTTATGCCACTCATTTTTTTAACACCAGTTATTTTAAAAAACCGGTGCTAACGAGGCGGTGCTAAATCTCTTTTTTCTGGTAGTGCTTTTTTTTCTTTTTTACTGCTAAGGAAGCGAGTTGCACACTCAATAATGAAGTTCTGAAACATTTTGAATTTTTTTTGTCAAACATGCTGATATAAACTCATCGTATAAAAGTGGTCTATATCGAGGAGGAAGAAAAAACATGATGATTGATCATTGAGATTAGCACTGTTTGGGTGCCTATATTTTTGCTGCCTTAAATGTCACAGATCGTGAGCCGTAAAATCCAAATTTGATCAACGGTCTAGATAACATTTAATTTTAATGGACTGCTCGTAGAGAACAAAAGGAAAATGAACCAAAAAAAAAAAAAAAAAAAAACCCTCGCTTCTCCTCTCTGGCGCTCGCCATGGACACCGCTAGTGATCTTCATCATCGTCGCGCTCTCCTAGTTAGCCAAGTTTATGTTTTTGCGTATTTTTAAAGAGTGCTATTATTGGAGTTCCTTCATTAATTATGTAAAAGAACTTTCAAAAAGATCTGAAAAAAATGATTAAAATAAAAAAAAATGTTCATTACTACAATATGGTCATTTTGACGAAATTTTAATTTCTTCGTCGAATTAATTTAAGTGTAAATTTTCTCATTTTAATTTTGTTACTACTTGTCATCAATTGTAATTCGGAACAACAAAACTTTAATTGAATTATAGAATAATGTTTGTTCGAAGGTCAGTTTGAAACTAACTATTTTTGTTCTAAGAAATTTGAAAATAAATTGATCTCTTCGTGATTTGAATCAAGCACCACTTGATTGATGAAATAGAGCCAAATCATTAGATCAAACAATCCAGCTTTAATTATAAAATAATGTTACAAAAAAAAATTTTAATAGTGTTGTACACTAGTAGTGTTTACTTCCTCCCAGAGACATTAATCCCTGACGAAATTATGTGTATAAAAAGTAAAGATGTGTTTGAATCATATGAGAATAAAAATTAGAATTAGTAATTCGAAATAAAAATTTATATTCTTCGATGATTGAGAATAAATTTTTGTGGATTACGAATGTTATTTCTAAGTAGTCCGCAATCCAAAATAAACTTTTTATCCGAGTGTATTTGGATCATTATTTTTAACCTAGATTTAAAAGTTTGTTGGAAACTTTGGAATGAATTTGATCTAAAATAAAAATGATTCAAATACCGGATGGAGAACCACTTAATATAATACAATTAATTCAAAACAATTATTCTCATCCATTTAGGATTATTTTTTTTGTTATTAATTATACTTTTATTGTATATAATAATTTTTTATCCCGACGAAAATTAGCGTTCTAACGGTAACAATTTATAGTTCTTCGTATAGTTAAAACATGCAAATTTAGTCGAAGAACCATGTTAAAACTAAAATTTTTTTAAGGTAGATGATTAATAAGAATATTGCAAAATAAACAACCGCTGGATCAGATCCAATATATGTTTCGTGATGGAAAAATAAACGTTGTAGATACGATATGGATAGCAAAACGTTGTGATGGCATTATTTTAAGAAAGTGTTTTATTTGAGCAATTATAAGTGCCATCGGCTATTCCGCCATCGCGTGCCATCGGAAGTCGGCGGACTGTATGCGTGCCATCTGATCGCGTCAAATTGAGCCTGTGGCTATCTACGCGTCAAAATGGATCTGTCGTTAGAGAGGCCTGGCTGTATGACGCATGGCAGGACTTGATGTTTTATATATATGTATAGTTGATAGCTCAAATGACAAGATAATATAATATATATTTTTTGACGCATGACACAATTAAATATTGAATAAATTGAAATGAACACTTAAAAGCTATCAGATATTCTATTAAATAAAGTTTGTTCATTTTGTTTATTATATCTGTTCAATTTGTTATTTTAAATGTTCATTTTGTTTTGTTGTGCATCAGATTTCTGTATTTATTTTATACGTCTCATTTTGTTGATGTATATGTGCACTTTGTTCATTCATATGTTCAATTTGTTACTTTTATATGTACAATTTGTTTTGCTGCCCGTCAGACTCCTGTGTTTATTTTATGTCTCACTTTGTTAGTGTATATGTTCACTTTGTTGATGTATATGTTCATTTTGTTCATTCATATGTTCAATTTGTTACTTTTATGTGTTCAATTTGTTTTACTGCGCGTCAGACTTCTGTGTTTATTTTATGTCTTATTTTGTTGAAGTATATGTTCACTTTGTTCATTCATATGTTCAATTTATTACTTTTACGTGTTCAATTTATTTTGCAGTCTCACTATTTGATAGGAAAGGAATAATTGAAATGAACATTTAAAGAAATCATATACTCCATTGAAAAAACAAACTGAAAACTTATAGAAAAAGTTTTTTTTTTTTGGGTCAACTAACTGAACACTTGTAGCGATTAAGTACTCTATTATAACAAGCTAATTGAACGCTTGTTGTAATTAAGTGTTCTATTATCTGTTTTTTAATTAAAAATTAAGAACTCAAGAACGTTGATATTCTTAAATCACATGCAAGAAGTAGGCACCCAATAAAAAATTGAACACTTGGATGGATTTGAAGAGGAATTCGTATTGTTGAATAAGCTACCAGAGAATTTGAGAGTTAATTTCGAATTCGGAAATTCTTCGATTAGACGGTGCAGAGAGAAAAATAGATGATGCTGAGAAAAAATTGGCCCGGCCCATGCAAGAGATGGCGCGCGACGGCGCGATGGCATCTAGACACAGGAATTATAACCACCATCGCTACCATCGCTAACCAAAAATAGAATTTCCGCTCCCTCTCCTCTCACGCGCGCACTCCTTCCGCTCTCTCCTCTCACGTGCGCTCTCCTTCCCTAGCGCGTTCATCTTCTCCACCTCCTCTCTTCCCTTCTCTGCCACACTCCCCTCCGTCCCTCTTCACTCTCCTTCTACCCCGTGTCTTTTCTTCTCTTCTTTGTCTTTCCTCTGACAAGCAAGAAAACAAATTGAACATATAGAATAACAAATTGAACATATGAATGAACAAAGTGAACATATACACCAACAAAGTGAGACATAAAATAAACAAAGAACTCTGACGCACAGCAAAACAAATTGAACACATAGAAGTAACAAATTGAACATATAGAATAACAAATTGAACATATAGAATAACAAATTGAACATATAAATTAACAAAGTGAACATATACACATAAATCTGACAAGCAAGAAAACAAATTAAACATATAGAATAACAAATTGAACATATGAATGAACAAAGTGAACATATACACCAACAAAGTGAGACATAAAATAAACACAGAAATCTGACGAACAACAGAACAAATTGAACACATAGAAATAACAAATTGAACAGATGAATGAACAAAGTGAACATATACACTAACAAAGTGAGATATAAAATAAACACATAAATCTGACAAGCAAGAAAACAAATTGAACATATAGAATAACAAATTGAACATATGAATGAACAAAGTGAACATATACACCAACAAAGTGAGACATAAAAAAAACACAGAAATCTGACGCACAACAAAACAAATTGAACACATAGAAATAACAAATTGAACAGATGAATGAACAAAGTGAACATATACACTAACAAAGTGAGATATAAAATAAACACATAAATCTGACAAGCAAGAAAACAAATTGAACATGTAGAATAACAAATTGAACATATGAATGAACAAAGTGAACATATACACCAACAAATTGAACATAAGGAAGAGACTGAAGAGTGCGAAGGGAGGGGGAAGGGAGAGAGATGCACAGAAGGAAGAGACTGAAGAGTCCGAAGGGAGAGGAGCGTACCCGGATGAGGAGAGGGGAGCGCTTCGCAGGGTGAGGAGAGGGCTCACTTCGCTGGGGAGAGAGGACCGCTTCGCTTCGCTGGGTTAGGAGAGGGGAGCGCTTCGAGCGATGGTAGCGATGGTAGAAATAGAGATGGTAGTAATCAATTTCCATCTAGACAGATGACATTAAGTAATTCCCGTTTTATTTTGAAGGGAAAATAACGGAAATACTATCTACCATCCTAATCTATTGACATCCTGACATCCTGCTTCTTACGGGCTGGCGAGGCCCATTATCCATTAGGAAACACGTGCATCTCACTTGAGGTCATTATTTCCAATTTTTTAAAATCGTCGAAACCTCTCTTTCTCTCTCGCTCTCCGATCATATTTCGGATTTGTTTCTCTCTAGTCTCTTTCTCTTTCTCTCTCTAGCCGAGGTCAAGCGCTTCTCTCTACGCATGAGCTCTTCCTCTTTCTCTCTGTAGCCGTTGTCGTACGTTTGTCTCTCCCTTTCAGGTGCGTTTCTTCGTAAATTTATCTCTCTATGCATTCGCAGTTTTCATGTTAGATTTGAGACTTTCCTTTTGTTAGATTTACTATTGATTAATTCAGATGACAAAATTGTTTATAAATTTCGCAATTAAGAGACATATTTGATAGATCAAGTTATTCTATAATGTTTGATTTCTCATCGTTTATTCTATAATGTTTATGAATCTCGATCTGTTTAAATGACAAATTCTTCATTGTTTTTGCATTTCTATTATGTAACCTATTTGATTCTACTGTTGCTGTTTTCAATTTACTATCAGATTAGAATCGATTTTGCCATTTACGCGAAGAATTGGACATCAACTTCCATTTTTCAAGGTACTGATCTTAATTTTATATTAATTTGGTTCAATTTTTTTTTAGGTGTATCTATTGTGATGAAAGGGAGTATCTATTTGTGTTATGGGGTTGTATTTACGTATCTTGATATTGTTTATCAGCAACAATACAATATATTGTTCGGTTTATTAGAGTGATTTACTGCAGGTGTATATAATTTGTTCAAAGGGAGTATTTATTTTTGTGTGAGGGATGATCTTTTATTAGAGTGAATTACTGCAGGTGTATATAATTTGTTCAAAGGGAGTATTTGTGCTAGGGATGATCTTTTATTGTTAGTTTGTCCCCATATTGTTCAAATCATATCATAAAAATTTTATTAATTGGAATCAGTATTTCCAATTAATTTTGATAATTGACTAGGTAATTGTCTTGCAATAAATTTTGTTAATATATAATTGTGATTAATTTGTGCTTTTGATAATTGCGATTCATTTCTGTTTCAGGTGTACTATATCCACTTTTGATAATGGCATTATCAGGTTCATTTCAATCTTTTATTTAAGTTTATGTACTTTTTTAATGAATGCTTAGTCACTTATATATAATGTGGAATTATAATTATGTAACCAGATAACCCATATATGTTGCTTCATATTTAAAAAAATTGTGTAAAAATTTTGTTCCAACATAAGTTCTACTTATTTGTACAGATGAGTTCATATATTTTAATACAGGGGTTTACTTAATTGCAGGGTATGATTTACTAACTGATTTTTATCACTCGATGGCTGCCCAAGGTGAGGTAGTTGTTTCTTATTCTATTGGAGAGAACTTGTCATCCGAGACTTCGCAAGAATCGAAGCAGTCCTTACTCAATGAAGTTAGTGCATATTCAACTGGACCAAATCTGTCCGGTGAAAATTCAGTGCAATCAAATCAGCCAGTGCAAGATCAAGAGAGCAATGGTGCATATTCAACCAAATCTTTCATAATATAAGAAAATTTCTCTCTCTTCTGTGATCTCTTTTCTTTTTACATTAATTTATTTTGAATTTATGATTTGCATCCGAAATTCAACAAAAAAGAAAATTCCACAGTCAGAAAATGGAATCCGCCATGCCTTTCTAAAGCAAGCACGAGAAGTTCTCTGATCAGAAAATGGATTGTTCTTCGGATCAGCTTGGGGAGGAAGTTGAAACCATCCCTTCAGCACAGTCAGATCTGAGTGCTATGTTGTGGATGGATTTGAAGATTAACAATCCATGAAGATGATGATGACGAGCATTACGAGGATGAAGATGAGGATCATTATGATGATGATGAAAGTGACGATAGCAGGAATGGTGATGAGGAAGATGGTGGTAGGAAGGGAAGTCATGATCGCAGTGGCACTAGTGAGTTTCTCCATTTTTGATAGTAAAGTAGTATATAATTTATTTCAAGGAAGTATATAGTCATCTATTGAGGAGTATCTTTTAGTCAACAAGGGAGTAATTATATCTACATATATCTAAGAGTATCTTTTAGTCAACAAGGGAGTAATTAGTCAACTATGTATATAATTTGTTTCAAGGAAGTATATAGTCAGGTATTAAGGATTATCTTTTTGTTATTAAGGAAGTAATTACATCTGCATATGTCTTTAATTTTTAATAAATAAGAGATTAACTATGTATATAATTTGTTTGAAGGAAGTATATAGTCAAATATTAAGGATTATCTTTTAGTTAATAAGGAAGTAATTACATCTGCATGTGTCTGTAATATTTTTTTAGGTGGGTCTGAAAGAGATCACTTCTCACACTAGAGAGAAGGACATAGAAAAGGATCCTGATGGCAAAGATGGCGCCAGTGGAGATGAAGATGGAGATGGCAGAGTTGGTGGCAATGGAGATGGCAGTGCTGACTTTTGAATTTATCCTTATAAAGAATATTCTGACTTTCTAAATTTATGTTTATAAAGAATATTTTAGTATTACACTTCAGTTTATTACAATAAATTACTGGATGTGTATGTAATTTGATTATATGTAGTATTTATTTTGAAAAATGGGATAATCTATTTACTACTATGGATGTATCTAAATACTTTGAATTTATTTGTAACAAAACAATAGTATATATACTTCAGTTTATTTAAAGTAATTTATTGGAGGTCTATGTAATTTGATCAAAGGGATTATCTTTTTATGTGTTAGTGATGTAAATAAAAATTTTATATTAAAAGAAAACAATTGAATATATACTTTAGTATGCTTAGAGTAATTAATTTTAGGTGTATGTAATTTTATCAAAGGTATTATCCTTTTATGTGCTAGGTTGCTTGACTAAGATTATTACAAAATGGTGGTTGAGTGTAACTTGTTGCTGCTATTTTTTTTTCAGTGAATTTCATTTAGTGAATATTATTGTTGGTATCATATTTGAATAAGGTTGGATGAAATTTTAGTATTGGATGATTATTTGAACTCCTTATGAAGAAGTTTATATTCCCTCCTTAAGAATTATATACTACCTTATTATATTGAATTCTTATTTATTCAATTTTTTTGTTTGTTTGTTAAATGCTAATTTTATATTTAATATATAGAAGTATATACTCCCTTACGGAGAAATATTTACTTCCTTAATAATTTCAGTTCTTATCAGATTATTCTTATTAATAATTCAAATATTGAATGCTTATTTGAACCTTTTCACGAAAAATTATAATACTTCCCTATGGAGAAGTACGTATTCCTTTAAGTAGAAGTATCTACTTCCTTAATATTTTCAATTATTATTATCTTGAATTCTTATTTTGCATAATTTTTTTCTGCTTTTTAAATGCTAATTTGCTATTCCATATGAAGAAGTATATACTCCCTTACGGAGAAGTATTTAATATTTTCAGTTCTTATCAGATTATTCTTATTAATAATTCATATATCGAATGCTTATTTGAACCTTTTCACGAAAAATTATAACACTTCCCTATGGAGAAGTACGTACTCCTTTAAGTAGAAGTATCTACTTCCTTAATATATTTAATTCTTATTTTGCACAAATTTTTTTGCTTTTTAAATGCTAATTTGTTGTTCCATATGCAGAAATATATACTCCCTTACGGAGAAGTATTTAATATTTTTAGTTCTTATCAGATTATTCTTATTAATAATTCATATATTGAATGCTTATTTTAACCTTTTCACCAAAAATTATAATACTTCCCTATGGAGAAGTACGTACTCCTTTAAGTAGAAGTATATATTTCCTTAATATTTTCAATTCTTATTTTGCACAATTTTTTTTTTCTGCTTTTTAAATGCTAATTTGTTATTCCATATGCAGAAGTATATACTCCCTTACGGAGAAGTATTTAACATTTTCAATTCTTATCAGATTATTCTTATTAATAATTCATATATTGAATGCTTATTTGAACCTTTTCACGAAAAATTAAAATACTTCCCTATGGAGAAGTACGTACTCCTTTAAATAGAAGTATCTACTTCCTTAATATTTTTAAATCTTATTATATTGAATTCTTATTTTGCACAATTTTTTTTGCTTTTTAAATGCTAATTTGCTATTCCATATGCAGAAGTATATACTCCCTTACGGAGAAGTATTTAATATTTTCAGTTCTTATCAGATTATTTTTATTAATAATTCATATATTGAATGCTTATTTGAACCTTTTCACGAAAAATTATAATACTTCCCTATGGAGAAGTACGTACTCCTTTAAGTAGAAGTATCTACTTCCTTAATATTTTCAATTCTTATTTTGCACAATTTTTTTTTCTGCTTTTTAAATGCTAATTTGTTATTCCATATGCAGAAGTATATACTCCCTTACGGAGAAGTATTTAACATTTTCAATTCTTATCAGATTATTCTTATTAATAATTCATATATTGAATGCTTATTTAAACCTTTTCACGAAAAATTAAAATACTTCCCTATGGAGAAGTACGTACTCCTTTAAATAGAAGTATCTACTTCCTTAATATTTTTAAATCTTATTATATTGAATTCTTATTTTGCACAATTTTTTTTCTGCTTTTTAAATGCTAATTTGCTATTCCATATGCAGAAGTATATACTCCCTTACGGAGAAGTATTTAATATTTTCAGTTCTTATCAGATTATTCTTATTAATAATTCATATATTGAATGCTTATTTGAACCTTTTCACGAAAAATTATAATACTTCCCTATGGAGAAGTACGTACTCCTTTAAGTAGAAGTATCTACTTCCTTAATATTTTCAATTCTTATTTTGCACAATTTTTTTTCTGCTTTTTAAATGCTAATTTGCTATTCCATATGCAGAAGTATATACTCCCTTACGGAGAAGTATTTAACATTTTCAATTCTTATCAGATTATTCTTATTAATAATTCATATATTGAATGCTTATTTGAACCTTTTCACGAAAAATTATAATACTTCCCTATGGAGAAGTACGTACTCCTTTAAGTAGAAGTATCTACTTCCTTAATATTTTCAATTCTTATTATATTGAATTCTTATTTTGCACAATTTTTTTTCTTCTTTATAAATGCTAATTTGCTATTCCATATGCAGAAGTATATACTCCCTTACGGAGAAGTATTTAATATTTTCAGTTCTTATCAGATTATTCTTATTAATAATTCATATATTGAATGCTTATTTGAACATTTTCACGAAAAATTATATATGGAGAAGTACGTACTCCTTTAAGTAGAAGTATCTACTTCCTTAATATTTTTAATTCTTATTATATTGAATTCTTATTTTGCACAATTTTTTGCTTTTTAAATGCTAATTTGTTGTTCTATATGCAGAAGTATATACTCCCTTACGGAGAAGTATTTGATATTTTCAGTTCTTATCAGATTATTCTAATTAATAATTCATATATTGAATGCTTATTTGAACCTTTTCACGAAAAATTATAATACTTCCCTATGGAGAAGTACGTACTCCTTTAAGTAGAAGTATCTACTTCCTTAATATTTTTAATTCTTATTATATTGAATTCTTATTTTGCACAATTTTTTTTTGCTTTTTAAATGCTAATTTGCTGTTCCATATGCAGAAGTATATACTCCCTTACGAAGAAGTATTTAATATTTTCAGTTCTCATCAGATTATTCTTTATTAATAATTCATATATTGAATGCTTATTTGAACCTTTTCATGAAAAATTATAATACTTCCCTGTGGAGAAGTACGTACTCCTTTAAGTAGAAGTATCTACTTCCTTAATATTTTCAATTCTTATTATATTGAATTCTTATTTTTGCACAATTTATTTTTCTTTTTAAATGCTAATTTAATGTTCCATATGCAGAAGTATATACTCTCTTACAGAGAAGTATTTAATATTTTCAGTTCTTATCAGATTATTCTTGTTAATAATTCATATATTGAATGCTTATTTGAACCTTTTCACGAAAAATTATAATACTTCCCTATGGAGAGTTACGTACTCCTTTAAGTAGAAGTATGTACTTCCTTAATATTTTCAATTCTTATTATAGGCTCCGTTTGGATGGTTTCTTCCCGGAATAAGGAATAAGGAATAACCACTTTTTACCAATAAATTTATTTCTAACCATCTAAACTCTTCACAAAAGTTATACACTTCCCAATAAATTTACCCCTTCCCAATAAATTTCTTCCCTTCTTCCTTCTTCCTAACTTATTCTCAACGCATCCAAACGAAGCCATATTGAATTCTTATTTTGCACAATTTTTTTCTGCTTTTTAAATGCTAATTTGCTATTCCATATTGCAGAATATATACTCTCTTACAGAGAAGTATTTACTTTCTTAATATTTTTAATTCTTAGTTAAAATATTTATCACCTAATAATTTTTTAATACTAATTTAAAAAAAATAACTACTGCATTATCGAGAATAATTAATCCTTTTTATACAATTATACACTTCTTTATACTAATTTTAGTACTTTTAGTTTTTAAGTTGGTCAGCGCATGGGTCGGCGTCGCACGTCAGCGCGTGGTCGCGTGAGGTCCCTGAAATCCCATCTTTTTCGTCCCGCCAAAATTGCATCTGCGTTTGGGTTTTTGGACCACGGTAGGGTGTGGGATGTCAAGGATGTCATTTCTATGGGATGCCCCGTATCAGCTCCGGGAAAATAATAGACAATAAACAGAAAATCGTTGATGGGCTGGTAATGGGCCGGGCCGTACTATGATATTTTACGCGTTGAACAAACTTAATGTCGGTCAAAACTTTCCATAATTAACTCTTAAGCCCTAATTCTCTTCTCCAAACTTTCCAAAATTAAGTTTTGACCGACATTAAGTTTTGTTTCAAAAAGCAAACGTCTCTCAACTCTTAACACCCCTAATTCTCTTCTCCAAACTTTCCGAAATTGCTGCCTCCCGTCTTCTCTCTGATCTCGCTTTCGTTTTGAAGAGTCGTGGGGAAAGAAGACTCCAGTTGGTACTCTCGCCCTCTCCTTCACTTGGAATTTTAAGTAAGTTATCTCTCTCTCTCTCTCGATCGATTTAAATCTGTTCACTGTTTGTATTGAATGATTTTTCTTTTCTTTTGTCGAGGATTTGGGCAATAGAAACCAAATTATGTTTTATTGTTCGACTAATTACATATTTTTGCTCAATGGAATGACTTTATTGTGTAATTTTATAAAGAAAAGAATTGGGCATTGACAAAACACAAAATTTGCGAATGACAACACCTATTTTGCTCCATTTTTGTAAGGAATGGTAATCTGGCAGATTTATTGTTTCTCTTGAAAAGAGTTCTCCCTCCGTACACATGTGAATTTTATAAGAGAACTTCATTGTAATTTTTAATTAAATTAGTTATCTGTACAATGTTAATACATGGGAAACTTGCTATTTCGTCTTTACTTTTAAGTAAATGGGTAGTTAATCCTGACTATGCTGTATTTTTACTGGGTCAGAACTGCTTCACGTACCAATTGAAATTGTTGGGTATTGGAATTATTGGGTCAGAATTGGTACTGAAAAGAAGGGTTGCTAATCCTTGCATGCTTTATTTATTTATAAACTTGCCCATTTTAGTTAGGGGTTCACATGATTAATGAACTGTTTCAAATTACCTCTCTAATAATTAGCAACTAAATCATTGCATGTTAAAAGAAGACAACTGAGTTCTTGCAATGGCTGGTCGTCAGCGGCAAAAGAGGAGGGCTGATATTGAATTAAACAAAGATTATCTAAGCAGCTTGCCCTCAGAGATAATAGAAGATATTTTAGTCAAACTACCAATAAAAGAGGCGGTGAGAACTAGCGTCCTCTCTAGCAAATGGAAGTCATCGTGGGCCTCAATGCCCAATTTGGTGTTTGCAGAAAAATGCCTACCAGAATCTGAGCTCATAGAATCAGTAGATAAGGTGTTACGAGTGCACCAGGGTCCAGTTTTGAAATTTGAACTAGATAGTGATCAGCTTGCAAATAGGAAGGCAATCAACAGATGGCTGCTCGTTTTATCAAAAAATGGACTGAAGGATCTCCGTCTCATGTTTTATATCTATAATGGTTGCACGGTTCCTTCCAGCCTTTTCTCATGTCACGAACTACAACATCTTGAAATTTCAGGATGCACTATAAATGGACCTCGTTGCTTCCAAGGCCTTAAGCTTCTTAGAAAACTGACATTAAGAGCTTGCTATTTAGTGAGGATAACCATAGAGAAGTTTGTTTCGGGCTGTCCCTTTCTTGAGAGCTTGACACTGATTGGCGTTAACAAATATGATTCTCTCATAATCCGATCACCAAACCTCAAACAATTAATTCTTGTTGAGAGATTTAGCGACTTATTGTTGGAAACACCTAATTTAACTTCTGCAACCATCTTTGGCTATGGCCTGCTGCCTCATGGTTTTAAGGATTTCAGCCCTGCAAATGATGGATGTAAAAGCAACATTCTGCGTGCCATTGGTGCACTTTCTAGTATTGAAGAATTGGATATTGACTCAGAGTTTTGTGAGGTAAGAGACGCTTGTTTGATAGTGTTTCATTTAATTACTGTACCACTGCATGAAATCATGATTGAAGCAAATCTTATGCTTTAATTTTTAATATGCAAAGAGAAATGACTTGTGCTTTCCCCCAGGTGCTACACAGTTGTGTTCTAGTTATGGCCATATTGGTGTGATACCTGACTAGTCAGTACTTATTAAAGAAGCAAAGATAGGTTGAGTGTTACTTAGGCACAGTAATGTGATTTATACCTTGATGAAGGTTAGATAAACATGAGGGGATAAGATGGTCAGTTTTGCAACTAGATCCCTCGAGTCCTTATAGGAACTATGTTGGAAGTAACGAGAAATATCATTGCCATTTTATAGGAACTATCCGCCCTGTTTCTTTATTAAAAATGTTTAGTTAAGAGCCGTCCAGTAATTTATTTTGGCATAGGGTAACTAATTGATATTTTTATGTCTTGTAATATAGCCTATAGTCTGATAAATTCAATGCACTTGTTTTAGTATTTGGGCTCAGGGCCTATACCAGAGAAGCTTCCAGAAACATTCCACCACTTAAAGAAGATTTCAATTCGCATAGATGGCAGAAGCAAGGTGGTTGATACTGCTCTTTGCATTTTACAAAATGTACCTAACCTGAAAACACTCCGTTTGATGTTACCATGTCAAAATATCTGGGAGGAGCAAAGGATAGCAACCTTTTCCTTCCTTGAGCAACTGGAGGTGGTTGAGATACTCGACTTCAAAGATGTTGGGTCCCTGTTAGCATTCGCCAAGTTCATTCTAGGTACTGCTCCTAAGCTAGAGAAGTTGATCATATATGGCGAGGACCTTTATGAATTAGAATATGGTGTGGGATTCCAAATGAAGCTAGCAAGCCTTCCTAGGCTGTCAAGTAAAGCTGTGATACTATTTGGTGAAGTTGCAGACATTGAATTCCCCTCTGCTTTTTCTTATTTGTGGAATATATAGATTGATTGTTCTAGGAAGGCATCATTTTCTGCTGTAATGATTATAAAACATTGAAGTCAACATGTTGACCCAAACATTTTCCATTTTTGCTTGCCTAATTTCAATTGCTTTTAATGTGGATTCTTTTCCTACTGGCTATATATGTTCAGTATATTAGTTTAATTGTTACATATCAACTTACTATGAGGTACAGGTTTCGTTGAAAAAGAATATATTATTTACCTTGTGATTCAATGATTAGATAGGAAGCTATTATTTACTTGGTTCCACTTCCACATATTGTTTCCTTATTTTTAAGGGATTTAAATGCTATATTACTGCAGTGCTTACGATCCTTTGTTCACTTAAATGGAAAGTAAGAAGCACAATCATTCAAGTGAACATAATCTTTATTCTGCATAATATGTATCGATTGATCATGTGAGATATTTGTGCGGGGATTTTTATAGAACATTATCAATATTTTTTTTTTCGTTTGTTATTTTTCATTTTTCGACTATTATTCTGTATGCATTATCGATATTTGTCATGGCTTATTTGTCTTCCAAAGCTCTAATTGTGGAACACAATAATACCATCACTGACAGTAGGAAAGCAACAAAAATAATATGATCGATAGCTTAAAGCTGAAAGTGATATCTAATAACTATAATAACCCAAATTATATGTCCACAATAAAATTTACTACCCTATGGCTATACGTGTCCCAATTTGTACTTATTAGCTAGAGGTATCGATTTAAAGAGTTGATGTTGTAACGACCATGACAAATCGTATATAATTATGCAGAAATTTAGTATGTAGTGATGATGGATCCACAAGCTAGGCACTTCGATGTGAGGAAAAATAAGTTTCCAATTTTATTTTTTCCTTCAGCTTGTAAGGTCCTGATTTGTGATTGCTAAAGATCATATGAAAAGTATAAAAATAATTAAAATGTTCAAAAATTCTGGAATATTAACTATAAATAAAAAACTAAGAATTTTTTTTACTTGATTTTAGTTTTTTTTTTATATATTTTACCGATCTTTTATACATTATTTCAAAATTATTTTGAATTGAGATGTCAAATTTAAAATCGATAGTTCAAATCAACGAGAGAAACGCACGATTGATGACATGTGCTAAGTTGTCATTGTTTTCTTGCCCTGTAGTTAATGAGGGATTCAATGCCACAATTTTCACTGCCATGAAATATTGCAATCTCTATTTGTGTTATATTTAAGTAGTTTAATTAATTTAAAATTACGAAGCCAAATCATTTTACAGTAGATTAAGGGCTCGAAAAATATGCAATGAAAGGTTTGACATTAATTTTACTATTTCAATTTATAATTGTGAATTCATTGTGTCGGTCGGGTCATGGACTCATGGGACCTCTTTTCTTCTCTCTTTTGTCCTTTGCTGTTGTAATTTTATGATAGTGCAATGGAATTTTCATGGGGAAAAAAAGATCAATTGGTGGTATAAAAGAAACATAAAAATTATTATGAAACTAAAATACATCATCAATCATCAATCATCAAAAAATACTCCATTTCCAGGGGGCTTTTCTACAGTACACTTTCAGATTTATGCAGAGATTTATTCAGGCCGTTGATTTTAGTTGGTGATCATGGCCGTCAGATCGATATTTTATCTCCGTCTGTCGCTCTTCGATACGTCCGTCAGCTCCTCTCTCTCTCTCTCTCTCTCCTTTCTCTTTTTCTTCTCGGTTTCTCCGATCGATCACCAGATGGAGCTTTTGCCTCTCTCGATCGCTCAGGCCATCGAACCAAATAATCGATCTAAATGATTCTCGAAGAGAAGCTCCGGGTTATAAAGAGATCAATTCATCTGTTCTCCTTTACTAACCTTACAAGGAAGGAAAGCGACACAGCCGCAGGAGAGCGCTGCTTAGCCACTCCTCTCTCTTCCCGCCCTTCGTCTGAACCCTAGCTCCTAACCCTCCCTTCTTTGGTATAACAACCTCAAATTTGTAATCTTTCTCCTCTCTCTCATTTTTCCTTTTGTTTTTAGTTGTTGGGTTTCTTAAATGATGGAGGTATTAAAACTGAAAAAAATGAGTTGTGTTGGATCTGTGATTACTGTTAGCTATTGTTGCTATAGTTGTTTGTAATCTTTCTCTATTTTCCGTTGGATCTGATCTGATGCTTTTGGAGACTTCGTTCCACTTAAAAAGGATTTTCAAGGTATATAGAATGCCTTCGATTAGTTGTCTGTGCTTGCTAATTTTTTCATTTATTTTTTTTCCTTTAATGTTTTCTTAATGTTACCAAGTAACTTATAGTTCTTCAAATTTACTCCTTTCGAGCATCTTTGCTGATTGTCTTTTTTTTCGTTTGGTTCTGAATTTTTTATTTTTTATTTTTTACTTTTGTTCAAGGGTATAAATTTAATTGGAGCATTCAAACTTGGATACCATGTCTAATCAGGTTTCTTTTTACTTGAGTTGCAGCTTCTGGCGATCAAGCTCCAGTGCTGATCCAAATCTTAGCATATGTGAAGTCAACCTCTGCATAATTGGCCATAATCGGAGATGAAAGGGGTAGATACAAAAGTAAATAAAAATTTTGGACAGCTTATATTTCAAACTATTTACGAGCACCTTTCACTTTTTGTTGAAATATTTGTTATTTCAGGGCTATATGAGAGCAAATCAAATGCGGCATTTTTATTTACCGAGGGCATTCTACTCTCAATAAACAATGGGAAGATGATCACAAATTGTCTTCATTAGGTAGTTTAAATTTTATTTTCTTATCATTTTATTTATTCAATTTGATATTTGATATTTGAATAAAATCAACTAACTGTGAGGTTGCTTACTCATAAGTAGTTTATGTTGATATTTATTCGATAGTTTGCTATTATGTCGATATAGACGTTTACATTTGCATAAACCAAAGAAATTTGTAATCGCATTCATTAATTTTCAAACAAATAGAAAGGACTTTCCTTTAATTATTCTGGTATATGGCAGCATTTGATGCAAATAATGAAAATAGTAATGTTTTAAGAAACCAGGCATTAAAGGAATGAACAATGACAGTTGTAGATACCAAAGTGTAGAGCACAAAATGTTATTGTTTAATCTCAACTAATTAAGCAGCAAAATTAAGGATTTTGTAAGTTGAATAGATATGGCACATTGTATAAATAGTTCTTGATAATGTTGGTTGGATTTTTCTGTTTCTAAAAACATACAATTTCTCACTGATATAAATCATTTAATTTTGATTGTATGCTTCATGCTAAATGTCATCATGTTATAAATTAACAAGCCTGGGCTATATTTAATACTTATAAGGTATATGTTTTCAGCTTCTGGTGGAACTTGATGACGTCAGATCACATAACTCTTTCACACACATAACAATAGAGTCCAACAGAATCAGTAGAGTCAGCTCGAGCCCAGTGCTCCTCCATCCTAGAAGAACTGAATAAGAAGCAAATCTCTCTCAAGTAGCATGAAGACTAGGGTCAACAGGCTTGGGGAGCAGGTCAACCACCTTCAGAAGCTTTTTGAAGTAAGAGAGTTGTCCCAGTGGCAGCTCAGGGATGAGGTTCTCCAAACAAAGAAGGAAACCATGAGAACAGTTTCCAAAGGCAAGTTCTGACAGGAATTCTGAGCTGAGGAGGTTCACGAAGAGGTTTAACCGAAGAATAGTGAGAATCTGAACTGACCTCTGAGTGCCAAGGATGAGGAGATTGCATGCCTCAAAGATGAGATCAGGATTCTCTCTGCACATTGGATCAATAAAACAAAAGAGCTTGGGTCCTGGGTTAGTCTGCTTCATATTTGCATCCTTTCTCCTTTTGGTTTCTTTTTTCTTTTCCCCGTTTGATTTGACATCAGACTTTTGCAAGTACTATGCACCTTTGTTTTTCAATATGAGGCCTAATATTATTTTTTATACAAAAGGGTATGGCCTTCCATTTAACAATATTGCAATTCTCCTTTATTTTAAACCTAAGCATTCCCTAATTAGTCTCTAATCTCACAGTTGGAATTCTCCAAAATTCATTCTTGCACGTTGTAGGTTGTCATTTCATATGGTGAAAGGGTGATGTCGGTGGGCAGTAGCCATGTGCATTTGATGTATTTTACTTCACAAATGCAGACTTAATGATTGATTTTTTTCCTTTTTGTAATATTTAATTTGCAAACAACTGGAGAAACAAAGGGGGGGCTGATCAGTGCCGCGTCTCTATCATGCTCTGAATATTTATAATCTAATATGCATAACTGTGACAGTCATTTGGTCTCAAGCTGGTCAATTATCCTCTTTCTGCGATTTCCTATGTCATTGTGTCCTGGCCTTCTATGTTGGCTACTTGGCTTGATTCTTTCTTTTTCCCTTCTTTTTATCCCTTGCAGGGTTACTAATTGAAAGCTTCACTGACTTCCTTTGAATGTTGTGCGGAGAAGTTGTCAGTCGAGGATGTGCTTGCAGAGGAGATGGTTGTGAAGCACGCAAAGGAAGGTGACGATAGAAAAAGGAAGAAAAGAATTTTTTAACTGGTAAATTTGTTCTATTTACTATTTCTCCATTGCTTAAGTTCTGATTGATTTTCTTCTCTCTTAACATGTATACATTTTTGTGTGTCAAGTAATTTCTAATTGATTTTATTATTGTTGTTGGAGTTTTCTGCAGTTATCACCAAACAGGCTAGGGATATTTTCTGGTTAGAATATTTATGCTTTGGGTTTGCCCTGGTGGGTATGCATGCCAGTTATATGTGAGTGCACTAATAATTATTAAACAAAGCTATATTAGTTATCCTAATGATAGAGTCTTTTAGATGAGTGTTCGTCATTTTGTCGGCTTATGCCGTGGCTTGAGTTTTCTTTTTTTTTTTGGGTACAATCACACGGGTGATTAATGGCTATATTGGAAAAGTTGTTCAATTAAAAAAGGATAGGTTCTGGTAGTTTCTTTGTATAATATATTTTTTTGAAAATTTGTAATTACTATATTTAGTAAAATAGTTCATCAATTAAGTGTTTACAAATTTGCTTGGATAATTTGCAATTGGTGTTGGAACTGCTATCTATTTTGTGTCAAGAATGCATTGTTTGAAAAGTTAATTAGCTAACTTGGAACTGATATCATTTTTTTGGGCATCATTTGTTAACAATAATCATACATTTGATTAACGCAATGTTTTACAATTTAACAAAGTATATATGCAACTGTATTTATGTCATCCATAACATATCCACGCTTATTAGAAAATCGTTTTTCCGCATATTTAGATAGAAATGCATCGCGCAACGCGCGAGAATAAAACTAGTAAATACTCCAATTCTGGATAACTTTTCTACAGTGTTTTTAGTGACATCATCTGTGCAAGTGAAATGATTTGAATCGTCGGATCATTTGATTTTGTACATGATAGATTTTGTCATGATCCGCTGGTTCTACTTGGCACTTGTGCTGAGTCCTCTTTTGTGGTCATAAATGTGGAAACCTTTTTGTTTAGGATCGCCTGTGGTTATAAATGTGCAACGCTTCCTATTAGGTTATAGCTTTTGGCAAAGAAACATGATTGATTATGGCAAAACTTACACAACAAATCAATGTCATCTTCATTCTTATTTTGCATTTTTTTTAGTATTTCATAGCACCCACCTGAGAG
This sequence comes from Rhynchospora pubera, assembly GCA_028095005.1. Taxonomy (NCBI): domain Eukaryota; kingdom Viridiplantae; phylum Streptophyta; class Magnoliopsida; order Poales; family Cyperaceae; genus Rhynchospora; species Rhynchospora pubera. The sequence continues at coordinate 80,734,258 of CM051462.1, read as the reverse complement.
GGTGGGCTCCATTGGCATAGGAATACGTACGCATCACACCAAGTTTTTATTTATTAACAAATTTCATATATCTTAAATGATATACGGATATTTAATGATAATAATAAGTAAATTTTGTCAAATTAATTTGAAAATTATATTTTGTACTAAAATAATATCATATTAACAAGATAAAAATCATGTCATTTACTCATTTGATCATACAAGAGAATAAGTCATTCAAATAGAAATAGTTGTGGACATTTATAAATATGTTCATGAGTTATAAACAATAAATTATAACAATAATACAAATTATAATATGATTAAACAATGTTACATAAAAAAAAATCAAATGTCATAGAAAAATAATGTTAGAATGTATTCGTCCAATTACAACACAAAAAGTTGAACAATTTAAGAAATATTTTATTTTTTAAATGATAAATCTAATTTAACAAACTAATTCAAAATTTATTAAAAACTCATAAGAAATAAAATTTGACATTTTTAATCAACTCATTCATCCAGGATTTTATTTTTTTTTTATTGTTTACAAGCTTTCAAATCATTTTTTGCATGAGAACCAGCTTTTGGTCTAGTGACAAAGAGCAATGCACCTTGATTTCTTGAGTGAAAGGTCGCAGGTTTGAAACTCGGCTGGGGGGTCTTTTATAGATATTTAATTTAAAAATAAGTTGGATGACTTAGACCTCCAATTTATCTTAAAAAAAAAAATCATTTTTTGCATGAAACATTATTAATGTTCTTACAAAATTATGAAAATAAAATTTAATCGCGCGAAGCGCGATGACTTTGCTAGTTTATATAAAAGAATAGAAATATATATATATATATATATAACAAGCTCAACCTGATCATTGGCCAAATCTGAAAATTAGTGGATCAAGATATTATATAGCTTCTTACGGTTTAAATTTTGATTTCCGTCAATTATTGTTTCTGTGAAATGTGAAAAAAATTCGTAATAACATCAGACCCAACTGTGTATCATACAATAATAATTATCATATTCGTTATGAACTTATGGCTCCGTTTGGATGCAGGAAGAAGAAGGAGGAAGAAGGAAGAAGGGAAGAAAAAAATTATAAATAATTCAAGCTCTTCACAAAATTACACACTTTCCAATACTTTTTCCCACTTCTTCCCTTTTTCCCTTCTTCCCACACCTATCGGATATTATTTCAGCAAATGTTAAAGAGCGAGTCCTTGGTATGTCAATATATACTCTCATTATTGATTTGACAGATAGTTATTATTTGTTGAGAAAGTTCTTTTATCAAAGATATTGTTACAATACATCTCATGATATTGGACAAGAATCAATGATGGCTACAGGTATATGAACCATTCATTTTTCTCATTAAATTTTAAAGGTTTTTTTACAAAAAATTGATGTACCGGTCACCAGTATATTAAAAATGTAAATATATTTTGGTGTATTGCTATGTCAGGCCAATGTTGTAAACGACCTTAAGGCTCCGTTTGGATAGGTGTGGGAAGAGTAACTGCATTCTCTGGATGACCATCCATGGATGACTTTCGATCTCAGCCGTCTAATTTAATCTCAACGGCTATAGATGCCCCGTGCATGATACCAAGATTGATAGGCCCGAAAAAACATAACCGTTAAGATTAAATCGAACGGCTCGGATCAAAAGACGTCCACTGAATGATTGTATTCAACCATCCAGAGGATACTCGCCCGTGGGAAGAAGGGAAGAAGGGAAGAAGTGAGAAGAAGTATTGGGAAGTGTGTAATTTTGTGAAGAGTTTGGATTGTTTATAATTTTTTTTTCTTCTTCTTCCTTCTTCTTATTATACTATTGTTTGAGGAATTTGTGATCTTTCTTCGTAAAGGGTGTGTTTGGATATAGGAAGAAGGAAGAAAAAGAAGGAAGAAGGAAGAAAAAAAATTATAAACAATCTAAATTCTTCACAAAATCAATACTTCTTTCCACTTCTTCCTTTCTTCCCTTCTTCCCATACCTATCCAAATGGAGCCAAAAAGAAGAGCATCATATGAAATTTTCTTCTTATTATTTCTGTTTATCCTCTATAAAGTTAATTATATGGATGAATCTTAACACAGCATATTATGTTAAGATCGATTAGTTGTTTTTGCCTTTCCCTTTGAGTTAGAGCATATTTTATTACGATTAAAAATGAAGGTAGTAACAAACAATGGACATTTGGGCTATCACCTTTTTCATCGTGTGGAGAGAGATGTATGCGTATATTCTCTGAAAAATCAAAACAACCTACTGCCTTGATTCAAGAAATACTTTCGGATTCCTGTATTTTGGCCTGGTAAAACTTCTCCATGCTTACACGTAGTGCTTCAGGATGCAGCTTTGTTTCAAAAAGATTTCAACACCCCCACTACCTTATTTGGGTTCGTTGAGTTAGTTTGCAAGTTCTCTCATTGTAATTTTACTGTTTTAATTTTGTTTTCTTTGGGTAATTTAGCTGCCGGTTAAATGCCCTTCTTGTAAAGTTACTTTTATTAATTAAATGCAAAGATAGGGGGTAGACTCCTATTTTTCGTCAAAAAAAAAAAACTTGTAAAGTTAGTATTGTTTTCTCAGACAGAATTATGCGTTTAAAACTTTAAATAGTTATAGATTATAGATTTTTATTCTTTAATCCGGACGAAAATTAGCTTTTTAATTGGTAACTTTTAAAAATTTTTACTACTTATAGACGCACGGACCGTAGAGATATTACACGTTAGGTCTAGCATGTAAATATGTATTTCTGTCATTCGATCGATTTGATCTATGGTCTAATATTAATCGTCATACGAAGTAAAAATATATTTTGATTTTTCGTCTAATAAAAAAACAAATTAAATAACATATCTATTTATATCGATGCTAGATTAAGCAATAATATGAGGCATCTTAATTGTAATAGACTAATTCTTTTATTGGAATCTCATACGAATGTAGGATCTCCTGAAACATAGTCCTGTGTAACCTACTAACCTTACGGATAAGCATCCTCTACGACCCAGCATTTGGCTGGACGGTACAGCCAAGGCATTCTTAAAAATTTTAAAATTCAAACGTTAAATTCAAACCGTTGATCTTGTTTAATTTTACGAGCGATGCATTTTCATATAAATTTTATAAAATTTGGAGTCGATTTGATAATAGATTAAGTGGTCAACAAATGAACGAATATGGTTAACTATCACTGATTAATTCTAATACGTTCGTCATTTGATCATTTAATCAAGTATCAAATCGACTCCAAATTTTATAAAACTTATATAAGAATGCATCGCTCGTAAAATTGAATAAAATCAACGGTTTGAATTTAATATTTAAATTTTAAAATTTATAAATATTAAACAAAAAAAATCTTGGCTGTACCGTCCAGCCAAATGCTGGGCTGTAGAGGATGCGGATCCCTAACCTTACATGTATCCTAACACGAAAATCGTAGTCGTAGATTAGAAAGAGAGAGTTGATGGGCCGGCTGGTAAATGGTAATGTGCCGTAACATGATATTTTAAGCGTTCAACAAACTTAATGTCGGTCAAATCTTAATTAATGAGATAATTTTATTTAATGTCGGTCAAATATTTCCTTAATTCATGACATTATTTTTTATTTAATGTCGGTCAAATTTAAGTCTTAACCTTTGACAAAACCCTTTGCATTCCATTCTCGCCTCCGTCTCTTTCTGATCTCTCTTGCTTTTATTTTGGAAGAATCGTTGGGAAATTAGCTGGTACTCTCGCTCTCGCCTTCACTTGGAATTTTAAGTAAGTTCTCTCTCTGTCTCTCGGTCGATTTAAATCTGTTTACTGTTTGTATGTATCGAAAAATTTTTCTTTTCTTTTGTCGAGGTTTTAGGCAATAGAAACAAGTTATGTTTTTATTGTTTGACTAATTACATATAATTTCATGAAGAAAAGAACGGGGATTGAGAAAAACACAAAATATGTGAATATCATAAGAAAAATTGAATGGACTTCTCTTAAGTTAGTTCCTTCCTACTTTCTCTCTTGGTACAGAAATTTGTCGTGTTCCTGATCAATGAAATCAGCCTTTATTCTTCTGGTTTTTGACAGAATTATTTGGTCAGGTGCCACACATACCAATTAGATGCCATCCCTGCTGATACTTGAATTATTAGGTCAGAATTGGTACGAAAGTAGGTTGCTAATCCTTGACATGCTTTTTATTACTTCATCATTATTAGAGTTGTTTACTTTTATCCTTTTATAATTATTTTGTTCCATAATCATCCACTATTGTTTCAGTATCCTAGCAAAATCTCCTGCCCTTGTGATATATTGTAAGGATCCTTAATCCTATTTTGAAGTACGTCTGCAATATATTAACTAATAAATCATTACATTTTTTATTAAAGAAACAACTGAGCTTTTGTAATGGATGGTCCTCAGCGACAAAAGAGGAGAGCTGATTTTGAATTAAACTCAGATTTCATAAGCACTATGCCAGCAGAGATAATCGAAAATATCTTAGTCAGACTCCCAATAAAAGAGGCGGTGAGAACTAGCATCCTTTCCAGCAAATGGAAGTCCTTGTGGGCCTCAATATCCGACTTGGTGTTCACAGAAAAAATCTCCGAATCTGAGCTCATAAGATCAGTAGATAATGTACTGCGGTTGCACCAGGGTTCAATTCTGATATTTGAACTACACAGTTATGAACTTACATGTGAGGAGACAATCAACAGATGGCTGCTCTTTTTGTCCAAAAATGGACTGAAGGATCTTCGTCTCAGTTTTAATATTTATAAAGATTGGAAGGTTCCTTCGAGCCTTTTCTCATGTAACAAACTAGAACAGCTTGAAATCTCAGGATTCTCTGCTTGCACTATAAGTGCACCTCAGTGTTTTCAAGGCCTTAATCTTCTACGGAATCTAACTTTAGGTAATTGTCATCTGGTGGGGATTACGATGGAGAAGTTTATTTCGGGCTGTCCATTGCTTGAGAGCTTGACACTGTTTGAGTTTGTCGAGCATGGCTGCCTCGCAATCCGTGCACCTAACCTCACACATTTGGATCTTTTGGGAATCACATGTACCGACTTATTATTGGAAACACCAAAATTAACTCATGCAAGCATCCATTTTGATCACATGCCTCATGATGTTCTGAAATTTGGCTCGGCGAGTGATGGAAGTAACAGAAAACTTCTGCGCTCCATTGGTGCACTTTCTAATATTGAAGAACTGGATATAGGATCAAAGTTTTTTAGGGTAAGAGATACTGGTTTGACAGCGTCTCATTCAATTACTGTACCTCTGCATGAAATCATGTGGGCATAATATGGTCAATTTTGCAACTAGATCCCTTGACTTGAGTCCTGATTGGGCTTAATTTGAACTATGCAATGAATTTCAGGATTCTTGACTAGGTACGAAATCAGGGGTAATGTACTGCCTATTTGAAAGATCATTTTTAAACAAAAAAATTATTAAGAGCAGTCCAATAATTCATTTGGCCATGGATAAAATGATTGATCTTGTTTGTGTCTTGTAATGATCTTATAGTCTGATGAATTTAAATTTGGCACTTGTTTCAGTATTTGGCATCAGGGCCTATACCAGAGAAGCTTCCTGTAACATTCTACCACTTGAAGAAGATATCAATTTACCTAGATGGCAGCGGCAAGGGGGTTGATACTGCTCTTTGCATTTTCCGAAAGGCGCCAAACTTGAATACACTCTGTTTAACAGTACCCAGACAAAGTATCTGGGAGGAGCAAAGGATAACAAGCATTTTCCTTGAGCGACTGGAGGTTGTGGTGATACTCGACTTCGAAGAGACTGTGTCAATGCTTGGGTTTGCTAAGTTTATTCTTAGTGCTGCTCCTCAGTTAGAGAAGTTGGTTATAGATGAAAGGGATATTAATAATTTAGATGATGGAATGGGATTTCGGATGAAGCTAGCAAGCCTTCCGAGGCTGTCGAGTAAAGCTGTCATCGTATTTGATAGAAGTTTCAGTTATTGAATTTTACTTTTGCTTTAGTGGGAATATATTTGATTTGTTCTTGGCAGCATTATTTTTTTTATGCTGTAATGATTGTAAAACAATAAATATTTCTTGATCTTTATTTTACAATAAATTTATTTTGTTTGTTAATCCTTTGTTTCTTTCTGGATCGTTGCAAATGTTACTAGCATGTGATACTCACCTTGATATACTATAATTATTTAAAAAAAGTTTTCCTGCAATTTGTGTGAATATATGGGTTCTCACGTTGTTTCATTATTTTGGAGCGACTTAATTGTAAACAACCAAACAACTGTAGTAATCCTGATCTGTTGTTCACTCAAATGGAAAAATATGCAGTGCAAATAAATTAAGGCTATTGCCTAAGTTGCTTGGAGTGAATATTATTTTTATATTTATATGTATTGATTGATTATGGGGTAAATTTCTGTGTTGATACACGATCTCAGTGACGACTTTTACGAAACGTGACCAATCTTTTTGTCGTTTGTAATGTTCTAATCGATTGACAATTACTCTGTATGCATGCCAACTTTGAAAAACAGTAATACCGTTACTGACAGTAGGGAAGGGAAAAATAAATAAATATGATCAATTGTACATTAATAATGTACACATATTAGAGGTAGCAACCTAGCCAATTATCAAATAAGAGAATTCAAATGCAGACCGACTCTGCATCACAAGAATTGTAAGCTCGGAAAGAAAATTTGTGTGCACACATTTATCTGTCAATATTGGCATTCTTTATATTTATGTTCTCTAATGTTGGAACTTATGGTAGGGTCGATAAAGTTGAAACTACCAGGACGAAGTGAAGTCCGACAGTTGATGACATTGTCCGTGTTTACTATTGTTCCCATGAAAAAATTGTTAGTAATGCTAGAATCAAACATATAGGATATCCAACACGATTCGAAAAATCAACTGTTAAAATTTCAAACGACCGATCCAAATCGCTCAAGATGATCTCTATATTAAAATATCCTTGAAAAATCAAATTTTGTATTTTTTTCAATTTTTTAACCTTTTTTCGAATTTTCAAAATTAAAGGGTTCATAACTTCATAAATTGAGTATTTTCAAAAATTGCAAAAAAAAAAAATAGTAAACAAGTTTGAAAAAAAATATAAAATTCGGTCCCAACGGAGATTTTGTTATGGAGAACAATTAGAACGGTTCGGATCGGCCTTTTTCATCTTAAAAGTTAAAAGTTTATCATGTTGAACAAGTGTTTGTGTCTAAAATGTTAGATACTAGCCACTCCCAAATTTGTTTATAGTTGCTAATTCGACCGATTAAATTACTAGGTAAGATCATATTTTAAGAGTAAGGCTATAATAGCATATTTTTGGCATAAGCCTAAAGCCTCTAAGAAAGTCACAAAAAAAAAGAAAAAAAGATCACTTCAATAAAACACTACTTATCACTCGAGTGAATTATTTACTAGTAGTTAGTTATTCTAATCTATGAGGACCATCACAACCTGAAGAAAATATTATCTAGTGGCATATTGATAGATATATTTTGGAACAATTTGGCAATAATGAAGAAGTTGATGGACTCAGTACAAAATCTTTCATTGTCCTCCATAGATGATCCGATATATGCACTGTAGAAAATGCTCCCAACAATGAAGTATTCTTTGATGATTTGAAGCTTCATTGTGTTAATAGCCTACTATTCTGCAAATAAATAAATAAATAAAATAAATAAATAAATACTCGTTTGCAATTGCAAGACAACATTGTTAGTGTTCATATTGAATAAAGAAAACAAGTAATATATTTCTATAATTTTTTCCCATAAATTCCGTACTGCTGAAAATTTTTACAAAACAGGAAAAGTACAACTTAAATTTTAAACTAAACTAGCTATTGCATCGCGCTCCGCGCGATGTAAGATTAACCTAAGACGATTATATTATTTATTTTAGTACATTATTTTTTTATTTTTATTGTGCCATATACTGGCATGCTTCATATGCCATGTTTTGCATCGTCAACAGAATATTTTGAGCATCCTAGCTACTTATGCCCCTTAAATATAAACATTCATCTAGCTTTTCATATTTATGTCCAAGTAGGTAAATTATTTTTGCAGAATGTTTATGAAAATTTTAAAAAATTAATAGTATGAAGTTTTACACCGTCATAAATAGATAATTATCTCAATATAAAGTAAATCTACAAAGATTGAGACTTCATGTCTGAAGAAGAATATATTGGCATCTGCCACCTCTTGGCCTAAAATAGATAACGATCAATAATTAGGCAAATACAACAGAAAATGAAAAGCAAAAATACCAAAGCTAATAAAAACAACCAACGACATCTAATAGTAGATGTGAATTATTATACAAAACTTTCTGAAATAATTATGAGATACGAAGGATGTATGCAAATCAAAATCAAAATAGATGTGGCTACAACACTATTGTCCAGAACTTGGTACAGAAACGAAAAAGCAACAAAAACGTTATAATTAGAATGGAAATAAAAGCTTTATAAAGTGGGATCCACAACACCAACTTCAATAAGCATTGTCGAAGTGCTGATATTAATATAAATCCAAAGTAAAAGTATACCATCATTTAAGTTTTCGCTGACATTGGTCAAATAAGGAACTAATATACTGCCCGAGATATTTCTGTAATTTTAATGTACACGATTTTTTTACCATGACCAAAACTAAAAATTTGGTCTCAAACTTTTTCCCACACTTAAACTAAGACAACATATAAATCTTTTTTATTTTCATTTTGTTAGATTTTAATTTATATTTTTCTACTACTGCTAAGCCCTCAAACTGAAACCAAAATACTGTACTGACATATAATTTTCCTATAATATGTGCTCAATAGTATAGAATAGCGATCCATGAGCTGATTTGCAGATAAGACGATAGGACATGATTTCTATAATTCTTAATGCCAATTTTTCCTAATAAATGGTATAAAATTGCCTGGCACCAGTTTGGTACCAAATTGACATTGAATATTGGTACAGTAAAGGCATCATATCCCATTTTTTCTTCCTGATCAATAAACCTCAAAACTTTTGAGGATAAATAATTTGGCTGCCTATAGCAATTAATTGGCCTTTAGACTCGTTTGGTTCAATGTATGCTTGTATCTTTTGTTTGATTAAAAAAAGAAGAAGATGAAACGTATTCACATAGTTTGAAATGCATATTGCATAAAACTCAATTTCAAGAACAACTAAGGCCTGCCACAAAAATGTAAAATAAATATAAAATGAAGCACGTGTTCATTTCAGGATCTACCTTGCAACGAGTTGAAGGGCAAAAACTGGAAGATGGGTTAACTAAAAATCCATCGATCATGAGGCATTGTAGATAAAAGGGTAGAAAGGTCTGAATCGCCTTTTAGTTCTTGTTCTTTCATGGTAGTTTCTAGAAAGGAAATCATATAACAGTCAATTACATGGCTGAAATACATATTATGCTACATAATGGGAAAATGCTAGAGACTGAACTAAATACTTGAATTATGTCTTTTTGATGCTGTAAGCATATTAAATGATCATGTCCACTTTGTAAGTTTGCAGGTGAAAATTTTTTTAAGCAAAATATGAGTGTTACTACTGAAAGTAGAGCAATTTTCTAAAATTTTCATTAATCAAGGATCTTCAGTGTCAAAACTCAGACAAAGAGATGTTAGAACATATACCATAATTTTTAGCCCGATTTTTTTTTTTGAGGTGTTCCGATTTCTTCTTCTCCTTGCAGCGCTCACTGTAGACGTGCAAAAGTTTATATCAGCAAAAAAAAGTAACTCCAAAATTAAAAATCACTTAACAATACAGGGTCGTAAACAAACCCTTAGGATTCAGATCAGTACCAGTAAAGGCACAACATGTGTCAAAGTTTATAAATTTTTTCTAAGGCTGATAGTTGATGAAATAAATTGATAACATATTTGTTTTGTCAGTATCAATTTTCTCCATAACCAATTGATGCTCATATAATAGAATTAAGATTGCATTCACTCTAAATCTTACCTGGACTATACCTTGATTAAACAAAGGAATAGAAACACCAAATTAATTTCGCATCTAATATACAATTGAGAAAGAGAGAGATAGAGCAGAGAAACCAACACACTACAAAAGACTACAGTTGTTAGGTAAACTCTGGTACTAAAAAGCTGACACAATGCGCATAAACCGCGTCATGAATCAACAATTAAATTAATCTAAAAATATTAGGAGAACTAACAATTACATATGATTTGAGATGATTTTGCAAAAGTACTTTAAGCACGTATCTTTGAGATCCTATTTGGTGCGAAATACATAAAGAACACACTACATTGTACAACATGTTTTTTTCATTCGATGTATACGAATACAACAAATCGATTTTTAAATAGTAATATATTTAGATATGCTTGAAAGTATTTTATCGAGTAATCTTTACAGTGCATTTCTAAGAGCAATCTAATTTGACAGTTAACTCACATCAAGATTTAAGTAGACCCTCTTGTTGTATGTCAACAGCCTGAATATAGAAAAATAAATAAACCGACAGGAATCAGATCTGCAAGAAAAAGATGGAAAAATAACAATAGATAAACCTCCAGATATGTTGTTGTGGTTGCTGGTGCTAAGCAGGTTATGGTTGGAGCACATTCAAGGAGGTTTCTAAATAATATTTATGTGTGTGTGTGTGTTTAATCCAATGAAACTAATTTGAGAAAATGGGAGAAATTAACTATGTTTCTTTGTAGATAATAAGAGTGTTAATTATCTAAGAAGATCTAATTACTTCCTCAAATATGGTCGACTATTGCCATAATTGTCATATTGTTAAGAATATAGTCATTTCACTTGACAATTTTGATGAGAGAATTATTTGTCAGATACCTAACATTAGAGTTAAGATCCAAAACCTTGTATATTATTGTCGACATCACCTCTTTTCAAAATCAAGGTCCAATTAATCAAATCAATATACACCTTGCATATGCAAGTTAATTCCAAAAGTATTAACTAACAAATTCCTAATCATAAACAGAAAAAATGAGAAAAAGAAGAGAGAAGAAAAGGAAGAAGCACCACCATTGCAAGCAAACACGGTAGAGGAGAAATATCAGACACAATTAGCAAAATTTAGCCTTTAATCAACAACTAAATACCAGCCTTAATATTTAAAAAAAAGCTAAAATTAAACTAAAGCTAACCTTGCATGCAAGAAAAATATTACCTTCTCACCAAGCTGACTCTATTAGTGCAGATAACTCCACTCTAAACTATCTGAAATCATCACCAACAAATACTCTTTATATCTTTGAATTGAATACCTATCATGATTTGAAATGAAAGAAAATTAGCAACCGAATTTTCTAATTGAATGACAATAAATAGAACAAATGTTATAGATGCTCCAGACAACCTTGTAAGCTTGCACATTGAAAAAGATTTTCAATCAACATCTCACACACATGTGATGTCAACTGACATCTAACTGAAAGAGGATAACAAAAGTCAGATCATCAAGTGCATACACAGTATATTTTTTTATGCTTAAAACTAAAGTCAGATCATCAAGTGTGTAATTCAGATGAGTACTTGATAAATTGCTAATCACTTCTTGTTACCCATGAAGCGAATGTTTGTCTATTAGTAGAATAGAAAAGTAAATAAGCTATCGTAGACCAAAATATATTTGCCTTGTAATATTTTCGGCGGGATAGATTCCTTGCATATTTTATCACAAAAAAAAGGTGAGGAACTACTTGATTTCCAGCAGCTCAAGGAGGAAGCTAGCAAAAGAATTGTTCTTCTCGCTTTGGCCACAGATGGAAACATCATCCTTATCTTCCCCGATACAACTGATCTAAAATCGATAGCAATAACTTATTAGTCTATTTACATTGTTAGATTTTCAATTAGAAGCGCTGATCAAATTTTACAACATCCAACCATTCTTAAAACAACAACCACGAAATCAACAAACACAATCGAAACAAAAAAAAGATATAATGGCTTTGTTGTACAAAATAGACAGTAAAAAACAAAATACATTGAATAAGAATGAATATTAGTAGCTAATCACTGCTTGCATCTAATTACCTTTTAGAATCAAAATTTCAAAATTTTAGGACCAACTTGAGCTAACTAAGGTCTGCATCATGAGATCTGAAACAGAGAGAAATAGTGAGACAATTACTAAAAATATCTAATGCAACTATTTTGATAAAAAAAAATAATAATAAGGTTCTCTCACAGAATCAATAGGTGCGGCGAAATAAAAACATAATTATTATGAAGACTAAAGTTGTAATATAAATCAAACACCAACAACACATAACTAAATTACAAAATTCTGCAATGGCATTTTAATCGGAGAAAATATTTTCAGCTGCAAACCAATCAACTAACCAAGTAATTTGAAAGGTTGCTAACATCTACCCTTTCTTGTTTCTTACCTTTTACCTAATAAATTTCAGATGAAAAAGTAAACAATTAGTCAAAACAGAAACTGAAAAACCATCCAATTAAAAGGCGAAGAGAGAGCTTACCAACATGATGGAGGTGTCGACCACACAATGGAAAGAAGAAATGACAGAATGATTGCTGCTTGATGAAGACAAAAACACTAAAATGCCACTGCCCATCTATTTCTCTTGGTTGAAAGTCGAAGAAGGAGAGTGAGAACCGCCACAATCTTTCAAGCTTATTTCCCACTTTGCAAACCTAATTCCATAAAAAAACCGAAAGAAAAAAGTTAAAATTGAGACAAAGAAAACATGATAACCAAAGAAAAAGAGACCAAGCTAGCAAGTATCAACAGTACAAAACCTAAGAAAAAAAATTGAAAAATCGAAGTAAAGTAATCCCAATACAGCCAAAATTCCAAATAGAAAGTCATGCGAACAGGAGTAAGAGTACATACCAGATCGATTCGGAGAAGTCCAGGTCAGACCAGAAGGACGATCGAAAGGTTCAAGAAAAAATTCTACCGAAAACCCTAGGGTCTAGAAACCATGGTTTCTCTAGCAGAACATGTGGGAGGAGAAAACCCAAGACCCAGCGAAAGGGAACAGTTCAGTCAGGAAGTTTTTATGGATTCGCTCCACCCCAACCTCGATCTGGCCAGGCTTTATTTTTTCTGCTTGTTTCGCTGGAGGAGAAACATAGGAGAAGGATCTCTGATCGAAGAGAGAGAGAGGGAGAGGGACGAACCGAGACCTTCTGAGCGAGGGGAAGTACTCGTGAGATCTGCTGCGACGAATAGAAAGATATCGGTGAAAAGATAGACAGCCACATGCAATGTAGAGATAGGCAGCACGGAAACAACTAAGAAATATACCAAGGAAAATCTTCAAAAGAAATATAAAAGTGGGCACGGAAAGTGAAAGGAGCATGTGCAGGGGACAGCCAAGACGGACGGATCAGATCCGATCCATCGCAAGCTCAACAGTAAGGAAGACCGTTGTGATTGGAGATTCACCTACAGTAATTTCAGAATTTGAAATTGAGTTACTTATAACTTATAATAATAGTGAAGGAATTAATTACAAACCCTTACTCTTGTACTTGTTTATATAGTGTTTGGTTTTGGGTGATGTGTGATGTCAGTTATGCTATTTTTAAAAATTGAAATTCTTCTATAGATTTTCAAACATACGGACAATTTGACACAGTTGCTAGACAGTATTAATTTTAAAAGTTTCCGTATCCTAAGAGCCGAGTTGTGTCAAAATAATCACTTGATCTTAGCCAAAAGCCCAAGAAAAGTACATATTAAATTTTGAAGTAATTGACAAAGTTTCAGCAAGCCTATTAATAGGAATATCCAAAAATAAAGATGCGCTAAGCCGAACTCAAATTAAGGTATGGAAGAAAGGAACGTTAGGCCCAATTTTAACAAGTTTCCTTCATTAATTCGTCAAGTGTTTTATTTATTAAGAGCTTCCTATAGAACTGTCAATGGGTACGGTACGATAGAAGATATTTTTATATCCGTACTCGTTAAATTTTTTTTTACCCATATCCTACCCGTACCCGCTAAAAATAGCTTTATCCGTACCCGTTAAGAATTAACGGTACGGATACGATAACGGTAGAAAAGGGATAATAACAATAAAATTTATACGCTCTGGATAAATAAATTATATCAATAAGTATATTAATAAAGTGCAACATTACATAATTTTTTAATTAAATATAATAAAATCATTGAATTCTTCTAATGTCAAATATCAATAAAAAACATATATATATATAGAGATTGGATAAAGTATACTCCGGTATACGGATCAAACCCGTATGCTAGAGTCGTTTCTGAAAATCTAAAATTCAAACAGTCGATCCAAACCGTTCAAGTTGTTCTCCATATAAAAATATCATTCAAGACAAAATTTTACATTTTTCGAATTTTTTTACTATATATTATGCTATTTTCAAATTGAAGGGCCAGAAATACTCCTTAACAACTCCTTTACAATGTTTTTTTAAAATAGCATAATATATAGTAAAAAAATTCGAAAAAATATAAATTTTAGTTTCCTAGGAGATTTCAATATGGAGAACAATTTGAAAGTTTCGGATCGACTTTATGCACTTTAGATTGTGATAAACGACTCGAGCATACGGGCTATCTATATGCTGGAGTATACTTTAGCCAATCTCTCTCTCTCTCTCTATATATATATATATATATATAGAGTTAAGCTACGGTGAGTCGCGACTCACGGACCCTCCGGTGAGTCGCTACCAATACTCCTATATCTAGATCTAGATCAAAATGACCGATCCAAACCGTCCAATATGATCTCCCTATTGAAATCTCCGTGCAAACCAATTTTTTTATTTTTTCGAAATTTTTAAATATTTTTTTCGGATTTTTAAAAACTGATGTTTTTAAATGGTTAAAGATGAACGATTTTTTAGAATCCGTCGACTCTCTCGCTCGCTCTCTTCAAACGAGAGAAGACTCGATATCTCCTTCCCTTACGCTATGTTTGGTACGAAGGGACCGGACGGGAAGGGAAGGCAACGGAGGAAAAAATCCCAATAATTTTCTGTGTTGGATCGAAGTGAATCGGAGAGGAAAACTTTACGAGAGAGGATCCACTTTCCTTCCGAAATTTCCCTCATATACAAAATCATTACCCTCCGAATCGGCGGTGAACGGAGGGAAAGAAAAATCGCCGAAACTTGTCGAGCTGTAAATTGACACTGATACCCCTTTATTGGATTGTCGCTTCCAACAAGCGCACTCGAGCTTTGACGAAGCGAAGCATGTCGTCAAGCGTAGCATCCATGGAGGAGGAGTTGAGATGGAGATACGAGATGGATATGCGAAGATCATGGTGGTGAGCCATGGCGAGACCTCCTGGAACACTTCTCGCATCCTCCAGGTCTCTATTCTCAACTTTTCTTTCTTCATCCCTTCTCATTTCCTGTACAATTTGGCGATTTGGTTGAGATAGAGGTAGTAGACACTGTTCGAGATTTACTTTCAGTTGTATAGTTAAAATTCCATATCTCCCTTCTAATTTATGTTTTATTCCCATTAATTTTCATTCTAGGCTGCAAATCGCTTATCCAAGGAGCCCAAATTCATGAATTGGAGTACATGAGGACTATCTTTCACTACAAAGTGTACTGGTCTGTACCAATATGAGTTGCAAATATAAAATCATAATTTATTAACCTCCCTGAAGCATACTGGGACCAGCATCCTCTACAACCAAAATTAATCGGCTGTAGCGTCCAGCCAACATAATTTTTATAAAATTTAAAATTTTTAAAATTTAAACGTTAAATTTAAACCGTTGATCTTGTTCAATTTTACGGACGATGTATTTTTATATGAGTTTTATAAAATTTAAAGTTGATTTGATATTAGATCAAGTGGTCAATAAATGAACGAATATGGTTAACAAACACTGATTAATCCTAATACGTTCATAATTTGATCACTCAATCAAGTATCAAATCGACTCTAAATTTTATAAAACTTATATGAAAATGCATCGCTCGTAAAATTGAACAAGATCAACGGTTTGGATTCAACATTTGAATTTTAAATTTTTTAAATATTAAAAAAATTGTGTTGGTTGGATGGTACAGCCGTATAATTTAGGCTGTAGAGGATGTGAGTCCGAAGCATACTGATAGGAGGCAGATGGTTACTGGCACATTACTGGCACAAGCATAAAAGTGAACCTTACTCGGTTACAGATCAAACAAAACCTTGCATGCCATCTAACTTGAATAAAAATCTGACTGGTTTGATTACCGCATCTATTTGCAACGTTGATTAATATATAGTTCCATTTTTAAAAATGTACCGCTTTATGTGATTATTTAGGATGCTTTAAGAATTGTTAGATTCGATGTTGAGTAGTGAGTACTACTCCAAGTCCAGACTGGCATCAATTAATAAAAGTTCCTTAAAAATAATAAAATCAACATTACCTAGTTGCATTTTTGTACCTGTACGGTATTTTTTTTAGGGTTGCTTATTTTTGAATATACGAATTTGATTCAGATTATTTCCTCGGATATGTAAAGGGTATAGGGGTAAATTAGTCAAAATTTATATTTTTCCTTCAGTGAAATAATCCATCCAAATAAGACATACGAATGAAAGAAAAATTAATTTTACTTTCCCTTCATTTTTCATCCAAACAAGAAATATAAAATTATTTTACTTTTTATCCCATCCCTTTCCTTCCCTCTTTATATTTTTCTTTCCCTCCCATTCTTTACCACCGAACCAAACAGAGTCTTAGGGTTTTAGGTAAACTCCTCTCTCTCTCTCTCTCTCTCTCGATCGATCGATTTTGTTTGCTTATGGTAAAGAATGAAATTCTCCCTTTGATTTACTCTTGGGGATTTGGGAAATGGGCAATAGAAACAAGCTTAATTTCTCTCATCATTAATTCGAGAACATGCACTGGTTACATTAATTGTTTCTCTTGAAAAGGGTTCTTCCGCGTACACGTACATATGAATTGTGTGAGAGAAATAGATTGGAATTCTCTTCAATTAGTTATATGTTTGAGTGTTAATACATGGGAAACATGCTATTTCGTCTTTAAATAATGGGTCGTTTATCCTGAGTATGCTCTATTTTTACTGGGTTCTGGTGCTATACGTACCAATTAAAATTGTTGGGTATTGAAATTATTGGGTCAGAGCTGGTACAGAAAATGAGAAAAAAGGGTGGCTAATCCTTGCATGCTTTATTTATAAAATTGCCCCTTGTGTAACATGAAAAGCTTACTTAGGGTTCACGTGATTAATAAATTGTTTCAAATTACCTCTCTAATAATTAACAACTAAATCATTTCATGTTAAAAGAAGACAACTAAGCTCTTGCAATGGTTGGTCGTCCGTGGCTAAAGAGGAGGATATTGAATATTGAATTAAACAAAGATTTTCTAAGCAGCTTGCCATCAGAAATAATAGAAACTATTTTAGTCAAACTACCAATAAAAGAGGCGGTGAGAACTAGCGTCCTTTCCAGCAATTGGAAGTCCTTGTGGACTTCAATGCCTGATTTGGTGTTTAATGATGATAGAGACACTACAGAGTCCGAGCTAATAAGAAGAGTGGATAAGGTGTTACAGGTGCACCAGGGTCCGATTCTGAAATTCGAAGTAGAACTAGGTTGTGATAAGCATGTAGGTGAGGAGGCAATCAGCAGATGGTTGCTTGCTTTGTCCAAAAATGAACTGAAGGATCTTTGTCTCAATGTTGATACCTATCCAAATTGCAAGGTTCCTTCAAGCCTTTTCTCATATCAGAAATTGGAAAATCTGGAGATTGAAGGTTGCACAATATATGCGCCTCAGTGTTTCCAAGGCCTTAAGCTTCTACACAACCTAACTCTATGTCGTTGTGAGTTAGTGGGGATTACCATTGAGAAGTTTGTTTCAAGCTGTCCTTTGCTTGAGAGCTTGAATCTGGTTGATGTCGTCAAGCATGGCTGCCTCGTGATCCGTGCACCTAACCTCAAAGAACTGGTTGTTCTTGAAGATTTTACCGACTTATTGTTGGGAGCACCAAAATTGATATCTGCAACAATCAATGTCGATTACATGCTTCATGGTTTACGGGATTTCATCCCGGCGTATGATGGATGTAAAAGCAAATTTTTGCGTGCCATTGGTGCAATTCCTAACATTGAAGAACTGCATATTGACTCTTTGTTTTGTGAGGTAAGAGATCCTTGTTTGCAACTGGATCCCTCGAGTCCATATTGGGCTTCATCTTTATTTTTATAAAGACTTCCAGTTTGAAAGATTATTTTTATAAAGTCTCAATGATTGAATTTGGGTTTAGTTTAACTGATCAACCAAAAACAACTCCAAAAATTCATCTTTATTTCCATTTATAGGAACTCTTAACTTTGCTTATTTTTCTAAAGATATTTAGTTAAGATCAGTCTAATGATTTAATTCACCATGCATAAACTGATTGATTATTTTGTGCCTTGCACTATTTCCTATAGTTCAATGAATTAAAAACTGTCTCTTGTTTCAGTATTTGGCCTCAGGGCCTCTACCAGTAAAGTTTCCAGTAACATTCCACCACTTGAAGAAGATTTCAATTCACCCTGATGAGAGCAGGAAGGCGGTTGATATTGCTGTTTGCATTTTCCAAAGCGCCCCCAACTTGAAAACACTATGTTTAACAGTACCAAGTCAAATTATTTGGGAGGAGCAAAAGATAACAACCATTTCCTTTCTTCGGCAACTAGAGGTAGTCGTGATATTCGGCAAAGATGGTGAGTCGATGGTAGCTTTTGCTAAGTTTATTCTGAGTGCTGCTCCTCAGCTAGAGAAGTTGGTCATAAATAGATGGAGCTTTTATGAGTTAGTTGATGGCATGGGATTTATGAAGAAGCTACTAAGTCTTCCTAGGCTATCGAGTAAAGCTGTGATCTTAGTTGATGAAAACTCCAACTATTGACTTTTCTTTTTCATTTTTCCAGAAAGTATTTTGATTTTTTGTTGGCAGCATCATTTTTCAACTGTAATGAATCTAAATGATGAATTAATTCTTTCTCTTTATTATGATAATAATGTTTGTTCATTTTGGTTTAATCTGTCCTCGTTGGGTTCTGTATTGTTGCAAAAATGGGTTCTTTACATTGTTCTATTATTTTGGAGGGATGCGAATGTAAAATTACTGCAGTGCTTTTGTTCATATGTTCACTAAAATGGTAAAGCAGCGCAATAAATATTGCAAGTTGGGTGCGGAGTGAATATAATTTTTCTTGTGAGTTGTGGCTGATGTATATGCATTGAACAAAATATTGGGTTGTTACAAAATATTGTTCATGTTTAGTTGTTACGAAACCAGGCAATCGTGGAACAAAATATTGTCTCACTGACAGTAAAAAACCAACGAAACTAATATGATCGATTGCTCAAGTTGAAAGAGTTATCTAATAAGTAATAACTAATATGACCCTATACCTGTACAAATTTGTACTTGTTATTATAGGTATCGATTTAGGGTGTGTTTGGATGAGCCGTGAATAGGGAATAGGAATAAGGAATTTCGGTTTGCGTGTTTATTCTTATTTCTTATTCTTATACCATGGTTTTGTTAGTATAGGAATAAGGGTCCTTATTCCTTATTCTTGTGTTGTTTGGATTGTACAAGAATAAAAATAAGCACGCAAATCGAAATTTCTTATTCCTATTCTCTATTCCCGACCTTTCCAAACACACCCTTAATGAATTGCTGTATTCACGACCATGACATATCGTAAACAATTATGCAGAAATCGAAACTTATATTAATTCGGACTAATTAGATCCGGATCCATTAATGTAGCTAAGAACTGTTATTCTAGAGAATTCGGCTCTCTCGCTTTGACTCTCTCTCATCCTCAGGTGCTCTGGAGTCTGGACAGACCGGCAGGCTCCCCCATCATCCCATGTGGCTCCGTACGATGGCAGCTATTTGTTTACTCGACCATTCTCTCTCCATCGTTCTCTTTCTCAATTCTCCTCTTTTTTCCGTCTCTCCCAACACAGCTCCGTCTCTCCATTGTTCATTACTGCTTTTCTTCTCCGATCATGGCAGCCTCCGAAATCAGCTCAAAACACAAGTGCCACGGATGAGTAGATCGGTCCATCCTCTTTCATTTGAGTACCATTTTTTTTCTCGCTTTCTTTTTATTTTCTCTTCCTTTTGATGTTTGATGGTTGTTGTTGTTCATTTCTTTCCAAGCTATTGCTGAAGGAGCAACATGAGGAGGTTTATGAAGTCCGGAAATTTTTGGTTGTTTTTTTTTTCTGTACATTGGTAGCATTTTTATCCTCTCCTCTTCTCTTGGCTCTGTAGTTTCCATCCTCTTTCTTTCTATGTCAAAATTGCCTCTTTATCTTATTACTGGTCCTTCCACTGGTTGTTTACTGTGCAGATATGGATTAATAAAGAATTCAGATACATTTTCAAGAAAATTATGTGGATATGGTTTCTTCAGAGCATGGTGAGTAAAATCATTTTGAGATTACATTCAATTTTCCTTTTGTTAGTTTTCTCCAAAAATTAATTGCATTTACGTTAAAATTAGACATTGTTATACATGATGATAATGGCCTCAAGTTTTTTTTTAAAAAAAAAAATCTAACCTTAGTTTCTACGTTCATGCCAAATACAATTACTTTTTTTTCATAAAAAGATATCAATAGCTAATTATCTGTTGAGGTTCAATTCTCATATTAGACCACCATTACAAATAAGGTTATATAGATAGAGAGGCTCAACAAAGCAATTTATGTTGTCATATAAATCCCGCAAGTCTGTCTTCATAATTTGCCAATTAATTTTCCATTTCAGTTTTGAAATTTTTTCTTACTCAGGAGATTGCTGCGATCCTACGCATTGGATCAAAATGTATGATACAATTGCAGGTGCATTCAAATTTTTTTTTTTTTAGGAAACTGCCCATTGGCTCAGTTTTCATTAAAAACTAAAAATGGTTCAAATTACAGTATATGAATAAGCATAGAAAGGATTAACTTAATTAGGATGCCTAAAGGCTACTGAACACCAAGCAACTATTTGTCTTCCTGGTGAGTCCTTTCTTTAGCCCCTTTTTATACGAGTTTATTCAATTTTTGTTGTTCAAGATGATTCCAATGAAATTGGATTCAATCTGAGCTGTTTTGATTCAGAAAACATTGATTATATGCAGGGAGATGAACAATGGACGATCACACCTGTTCTTCATGATGCTGCTGCTGATGTGGTACATTGTTAGTTGGGTATTTTCTCTTTCCTCTTTCCTTTTTGGTTTTCTTAGCTGTGAATTATAACATACTCACGATTGTTTCGTTCTACGCAAGATCTGGGACTAGCCCATGCTAAGTGTTGTCCATGGTTTTGATATAAGTTAATATCTAATCTTTGTCCCTCAGTGCTTTTTTTTTTTTTTACTTTTGACTTATCTATATTCATTGTTTTTTTTACAGTACTACCAGTTGTGATTATTTTATACATTTCGATTGTTTCTTCTATACATTTTACTATTTTTTCCACCTTTTTAATCCATTCATCAAAGAACTTGGGGTGATAGGGAAGTATGCAGCTAAGATTTGGTTATTTGTAATGCTTTCAGGTTGTTAAACCTTAATAATTAAATAATTTATATTTGAGTGGACAAGATTTCAAGGAGGATTGATGCTATAAATATTATATTAAATTTATGCAAGATATATTATATGGATGCTATAAATATTATATTAAATTTATTGATGCCAAATCTTTTATATTTTGAATGTTCAAATAATGTTTACGGTTTTAAAACCAAATTTTATTTTTGAAGTAAGTATTATAATTTTAGGCATTTTTGTACGAATTTTAAAATATTATAGGTTATCCCATCTAAATAAATAAAATGAATTTTATTGTGCAATACTCTCGCACTAATTTATCTTATTATATCAAATACTTTTCTATAACCCGATATTTTTATAATGATTATATATTATTACAAATATATACACAAATAAACGGTAGATAAAAAATATAGATCGCGCAACGCACGAAATGCTGCTAGTTTAGTATAAAACGCGAGGAGAAATGGATAGGCAAATGCGTTTGTTCATGTCTTGTCGTATAGTACAGTGTGTCAGCGTCCGAATTTAATTTCCTGTAAAGTAACGAAAATATTTCTTTCTTGCTTTTGAACCACACAATTCATCGACAGATGATATCATGAGCTTATAATGTGCCGTCAATAGGAGACCTGATAGTTTACAAATCTGGCCTTATGAAGTATCCAATCCAACCCACCACTTTACATTAATTAAAACTTCAATGCCTTATATGTTTTTGCAGATTTGATCTCTTTACTCTTTTACAATCAACCCCTTCTGTTTGATCTTAAACTCAACGTATTCTTTAAGTTTTTATTTTTTAATAAAATTGTTGGTTGGCTCTCGCCAACTAAACTTCAAAAAAAAAATAAATCTTAAACTCAACGTAATCCCTTCTCTCTCTCTCTCTCTCTCTCTCTCTCTCTCTCGTGTAAAGCTGCTGGAGGCCGTCGAGTAAAGCTGTTATCTTAGTTGATGAGACTTGAGAGCTCCAAGCTATTGACTGTCCTTTTTCTTTTTCTGTTTATTGGAAAAATATTTTGATTTGTTGTTGGCAGCATGATTTTTCTGCTGTAAAATGATTATAAAGGATAAATTAATTCTTGCTTTCTATTTATGATAAGACTTGTTCTTTTATGTTTAATACATGTTCATTGGGATCTGGATTGTTGCAAAAAAATCTGTTTGTCACTTTATTTGATTATTTTGGAGGGATAAAAAATATAAAATTGTTGTAGTGTTTCTGTTCTGTTGCATAGTAAAATGGGAAGTAAGAAGCACAATAAATTAAGCATGAGTAGGATGTAAAGTAAATATCGTTAACTAAAGATGCATCAAAATTTGATGAAAATTCTGATGGACTATATATATTCATTTTTTATGAAAATTCTGATGGACTATATATATTCATTTTAGTTGATTTCAATGGTTACTTTAGAGTCTTATAAATACCTCATTAAATTTCTACTAAAGAGTATGATTCATTTACATTTTACACATTTCTACTAAAGGGTGTGTTCATTTTTTACAAATCTCTCCACTAAAGAAATCAGAAATAATATTGAGAAAATAAATGCCTAACGAAGACCATCATTATGTCTAAGAAAAATTATTGAAGATCGATTCTTACGGTTCGGCCTAACGACTAATGATTTCTGCTCTTTAATTTGTAAATTCTAAATTTATAAATTTCTTATTTTATATGAATTACGTCTCTTGGCTACTCATTAAAAAATATTATTACTATTAAATATTTGTTACGTATATCAAATATTTTCTCCATTCTGTTATATATGCATTGAACTATGGATTGATTATGGGTCAAATTTGTGTGGGGATGCACGATCTCTGTGACGATTGGTTTGAAACTTATCCAATATTTTTGTCTTGGTCATTTTAAATTTATTGACTATTACTTTGTATGCATACTCCTACTAGCATTTTATAATTATTTTTTAATTTGTTTTATGCTTTTATTTATCTGCCAGTTTTTAAACCAATAGCGCCATAACTGACAATAAGAAAGGGTTAAAATAAATTTGATCAATTGGTTGAAGTAGAACGTGTTAAATATTAACTAATATGACCCAAATTATTGTAACAGTTTAAAGGAATTACGTTTAAATCGTAAATTCTTGTACTGATAATGTCTTGACAAGGAGACTGATTTCGCATTTGCTCGATCATTCTAGTAGAATAAAATAAATAAATAAATAAA
This sequence comes from Rhynchospora pubera, assembly GCA_028095005.1. Taxonomy (NCBI): domain Eukaryota; kingdom Viridiplantae; phylum Streptophyta; class Magnoliopsida; order Poales; family Cyperaceae; genus Rhynchospora; species Rhynchospora pubera. Next base: position 80,710,446 of record CM051462.1, on the reverse strand, counting down.
TAAATAAATATCGTGTCACGAGACATGAATGAAAAAGAAAAAAAAAACGATACAAATTTCTTCGACAATCATCAGCCAACTTATTGGTGGCAAATGAAATTTCTTTTCATGGTACTCCTTTATTTTCCCATTTCCGGGGAATAGTAGAAAGTTCTGTGAAGCGGGTAGTTGGTAGCCTGGTTGGTACGAAATAAATGACGATGCAAAACTGCTCGCATCACTCGTTACAAAATATGAAAAGTACAACTTGATTATATTTAATTTATTTATGTTTTTTTTGAAAATGGGCCTGTAGTCCTAACTTGATCATATTTGGAGAAAGTACTCTTGTTGAGTTGTAGTTATGGTGTTTGATTTTGGGTGGTGTGTTTATTGGTTATTTTTTTTTACCAAATTAAAATTCCTCAATATAATTTCTAATGTTGGGACAATTTATACAGTTTCCGTAGCCTAAAATCCGAGTTGTGTCGAAAAAGTTTACGGAATATATTTTAAATTTTAAACTAAATAGTGAAGGAATTAATTACAAACCCTTACTCTTGAACTTGTTTATAGTGTTTGGTTTTAGGTGATGTGTGATGTTGGTTATGCTATTTTTCAAATTAAAAGTCTTTAATATATTTTCAAATATTCGGACAATTTGTACACAGTTGCTAGACAGTATTAATTTTAGAAGTTTCGGTGTCCTAAGAGCCGAGTTGTGTCAAACTATTTTACGGAATATATATTATTAAGGACTGGACTCAATGATGGAAATAGTTGGATTACGGGATTAATAAGCGCCTTTTTAGATTTATATTTTTCATATAGTTTTTTATATAAATAAATAAATTTTAATTACCTGATCTTAGCCAAAAGCCCAAGAATAGTACATATTAAATTTTGAAGAAATTGAGAAAGTTTCACTTCAGTCAGCCTATTAATATTAATACGATATCCAAAAATAAACACTTACTCAAATGAATGTTAGTCCAAATTTAAAAAGGCAAGTTCGGAAACTTTCCTTAATTAATTCGTCAAGCGTTTTTATTTAAGAGCCTTCTAAGTTCTAAAGCTTCCACAGAAATCCTGATTCGCTTCCTAATTCTCTAAACCGACTAAAACCCTTTCCAATTCCATTTCCGTCGACTCTCTCGCGTTCTTCCCGAATAGCGTCTCGTAGGGTTTAAGGTACTCTCTCTCTCTCTCTCGATCGACCTTTATTTGTTTGCTTTTGGTAATGAATGAAATTCTCTCCCTTCGAGAACATGTACTGATGTGGTTACACATTCATTGTTTCTCTTGAAAAGGGCTCTTCCCTCCGTACACATGTGAATTTTCTAAGAGAAGTTGATTAGAATTATTATTTAATTAATTGGGTTGTTAATCCTGACGATGCTGTATTTTTACTGGGTCAGAACTAAAATTGTTGGGTATTGAAATTGTTGGGTCAGAGAGCTGGTACAGAAAATGAGAAAAAAGGGTTGCTAATCCTTGCATGTTTTATTTATAAAATTGCCTCTTTTGTAACATTGAAAAGCTTAGTTAGGGTTCACGTCATTAATAAACTGTTTCAAATTACCTCTCTAATAATTAATTAACAACTGAATCATTTCATGTTAAAAGAAGACAACTAAGCTCTAGCAATGGTTGCTCGTCCGTGGCAAAAGAGGAGGACCGATATTGAATTAAACAAAGATTTTCTAAGCAGCTTGCCCTCAGAGATAATAGAAGATATTTTAGTCAAACTACCAATAAAAGAGGCTGCGAGAACTAGCGTACTTTCCAGCAATTGGAAGTCCTTGTGGACTTCAATGCCTGATTTGGTGTTTAATGATGATAGAGACACTACAGAGTCCGACCTAATAAGAAGAGTGGATAAGGTGTTACAGGTGCACCAGGGTCCGATTCTGAAATTTGAAGTACAAGTAGGTAGTGACAAGCATGTAGGTGAGGAGGCAATCAGAAGATGGTTGCTTGCTTTGTCCAAAAATGAACTGAAGGATCTTTGTCTCAATTTTGATATCTATCAAAATTGCAAGGTTCCTTCAATCCTTTTCTCATATCAGAAATTGGAAAATCTGGAGATTCAAGGTTGCACAATATCTGCACCTCAGTGTTTCCATGGCCTTAAGCTTCTACGCAACCTAATTCTATGTGATTGTGAGTTAGTGGGGATTACCATTGAGAAGCTTGTTTCAAGCTGTCCCTTGCTTGAGAGCTTGACTCTGATTGCTGTCGTCAAGCAAGGCTGCCTCGTGATCCGTGCACCTAACCTCAAAGAACTGGTTGTTCTTGATGGTTTTACCGACTTATTGTTGGAAGCACCAAAATTGATTTCTGCATCAATCTCTGTCGATTACATGCTTTATGGTTTACGGTATTTCATCCCGGCGTATGATGGATGTAAAAGCAAACTTCTGCGTGCCATTGGTGCACTTCCTAACATTGAAGAACTGGATATTGACTCTTTGTGTTGTGAGGTAAGAGATCCTTGTTTGCAACTGGATCCCTGGAGTCCTTATTAGGCTTCATATGAAACATGCAAAGAATTCCAGTTTGATAGATTATTTTTATAAAGTCTAAATGATTGAATTAGGGTATAATTTGATAACAACTCAATTCCTCTTTATTTCCATTTATAGGATCTCTTGGCTTTGCTTCTTTTCCTAAAAATATTTAGTTTAGAGCAGTCTAATAATTAAATTCGCCATGTATAAACTGATTGATAATTTTGTGCCTTGCATTATTGCCTACAGTTCATTGAATTCAAATTTGGCTCTTGTTTCAGTATTTGGCCTCGGGGTCTGTACCAGAGAAGCTTCCAATAACATTCAGCCACTTGAAGAAGATTTCAATTGGCCTAGATGAGAGAAGGAAGATGGTTGATATTGCTCTTTGCATTTTCCAAAGCACGCCTAACTTGAAAACACTTAAGTTGAAAGCATGCTGTTTAACGTTCCCAAGTCAAAATATCTGGGAGGATCAAAGGATAAGAACCATTTCCGTCCTTCAGCAACTAGAGGTAGCGGTGATAAGCAGCTCGGTGATGTTCGACAAAGACGGTGCGTCGATGTTAGCTTTTGCTAAGTTTATTCTGAGCACTGCTTCTCAGCTAGAGAAGTTGGTCGTAGATAGATGGAGCTTTAATGATTTACTTGATAGCGCGGGATTTATGAAGAAGCTCCTAAGCCTTCCAAGGCTGTCGAGTAAAGTTGTGATCTTAGTTGATGAAAGATCCAGCTATTGACTTTCCTTTTTCTTTTTTTTCTTAATTTGGAGATAGTATTTTGATTTGTTGTTGGCAGCAGCATTTTTCTGCTGTAATGAATCTAGATTATGAATTAATTGTTGCTCTCTTTTATGGTAAAATTTGTTCGTTTTGGTTTAATCTGTGTTGATTGGGCTCTGTTTTGTTGCAAAAATTCTGGGTTCTCACATTGTTTTATTATTATTATTATTATTTTTTTTGGGGGGGGGATGTGAATGTAAAATCACTGCAGTAATTTTGTTCCTTTGTTGGCTAAAATGTAAAGCAGCACAATAAATTGAGGCTATTTCATAAGTGGGTGTGGAGTGAATATTATCTTCATTGTGATGTATATTGTTACGAAACCTGGCACATTTCATTTCCTTAATTTCTTGGTTGTATGAATATTGTCTTCCAAACGTGGAACATATTATTATCATCACTGACAGTAGGAAAGCATAAAAAATAATATGATCGATAGCTTATAATTGAAAGTGCTACATAGTAATTAATATGACCCTATTCGAACTTGTACCAATTTGTACCAATTGGAAGACAAATTTAGCTTGTAAGGTCGTGACTTTTGAAACCTTTGATAATAATTCAGTTTGTCATATAAAGACTGATTGATCTTTCCCCCTAGTAATATAACCTGTTGTTGGATTGGATGGTTATAAAAACAATCATGTGCAGTAATTTGCACATAGTAGAAGTGTTCATTTAATGCGTTGCTGCTTTTCCTACCCTGACCAATCGTATGTAATGATGAACTCAACAAAATAATAATTATTCGTGAGGAGAATTGAACTGGAAAATGCTTCTGTTTATATCATGCCATGTCATATCGTATAAAACAGTGTTATATTTAATTTTCTTCAAAACAAAGAAAATATTTCTTTAATTACAGTATCTGAGATACTGTAACTGTAAGTCTGTAATGCAGCCTATGGCTATGGGTAATTACTACTTACCATCCATCTTAATATCATCCCTGTCATCCACGAGCGCAGGGCACCTCTCATCTAGCGCATCGATCCGATCCGACAGATCTGAGCGCTCGCACCTTCTCTCATCTAGCGTTATCCCTCTCTTCCTTCGAGTGTGCTTCCCCTTCCCTCCCTCCGCTCCCAGGTACGGCTCCCCCTCCCTTCTCTCTCTTTCTTCATTTTTCTTTCCTTCGAGTATTTTCTTCTTGAGTTCCCCTCTCTCTCTTTGCTCCTTCTTCTTTCTTCATTTTTCTTTCCTTTCGTCCCCTTTTCTTTTCCTTTCCTTTTTGCTTCCTCTATTTTCCTCTATATTGATTTTTTTTTGTTTCTCACTGGCCCTTCTTTCTTTTATTTTTTCTCTCTCCATTCTATCTCACGTTACATCTGTTCAGCTTTTTTATATAACTGTTCAATATAATTGTCATTTCTGTTCAGTTTATTTGCTCACTTTTACTTTTTGTATGAGTCCACATTGTTTGTTACATCTGTTAAGTTTATTTGATATAATTGTTCATTTTAATTGTTATTTCTGTTCAGTTTATTTGCTCACTTTTACTTTTTGTATGAGTTCACATTTTTGTTACATCTGTTCAGTTTATTTTCTATTTATGTTCAATTTAATTGCCATTTCTGTTCAGTTTATTTGCTCACTTTTATTTTTTTGTATGAGTCAACATTGTTTGTTACATCTGTTCAGTTTATTTGATATAACTGTTCAATTAGTTGTTATATTCGTTCATTTTATGTTCACTGTTTATTTTTTTATACGAGTCAGCATGTTTGTGACATATATTCAATTTATTTGTTATAACTATTCAATTTATTTGTCATTTCTATTCAGTTTATTTACTCGCTTTTATTTTTTTGTATGAGTGCACATTGTTTATTACATATGTTGAGTTTATTTGCTTTTTATGTTCAAGTGTGTGGGAGAGGAAGAGAAACTGGATGGCCAGGGAGGGAGGGAGGGAGGGAGGGACGGAAGGCAGTGCGAGGGGGTAAGGGTTGCTAGCGAAGAAGGAAGGGGAGGCGAGGGAGGAAGGACGCGTGAGGGAGGGGCGTCTCACCCATGCACGCGGAAAAAAAAGCGAAAAATGAAGGGGAGGGGAGGGTTGGATAACGCGGATGATTTTCCGCTGGATGACGCTTATTGGCTATGGGTCTTTCTCTCAAAAAAAAAAAAAAAAAAAGAAAAAAGACAGATAATGTAATGGGCTTATAATGGGCCGTAAATAGAAGACCTACTCCTTGCGCAATCTTTAGTTTACAAAATCTTTTCTTATGAAATATCCATTCCAGCCCTCTATTTTTCAGTAATTAAGACTTAAATGCTAAGTTATATTTTTTGTTGATTTTTTATGTCTTAACTCTTTTTACAATCAACCCCTTCTGTTTGTTGTTAAACTCAACGTAATCCCTTCTCTCTCTCTCTCTCTCTCTCTCTCTCTCGTGCTCTTTTCCCTACTAATGGAGGCGCAACTACGAAACAGTTAGACAAGGCATCTTATGGGACCACGCCAAGCACTACATCTTCCTCTCGATCCTTTTTTCTCATCTTATGTTGCCTGTGCTTCCCTTCTTCCTCCAAAGAGGTTATTTTGTTAGTCTCCTCTTTATATACCTGATTTTTTTTTTTTTACCTATATAAGAATGTTAATGTTTAGTGTGTTGTTATGCACAGTAATTCATCTTTGGAAATAAGGAAATATAGTATCATGGGAACTTCACTCTTGGTTGCACTAGTTGGCATTTTGTCCCAATGATGGCCAGTATACTTCTCATACCAGTTAAATCAGGATTAGCTTTCTAACTGGACTCAGAACATGTTAAGCTCTGAAATTGACTTGATTATTTTAGATTTGATAAAACTTTTACTTAACCAAAGTATAAATTCAATTAATTTCTATTAAATTTGTATTATGTAATTATATTTTAGGAACTATTTAATTGTGTTGGGAGCAAAAAATTGAAGATTTCTGAAACAAACAGAAATCAATTTTATGTAATCAAACTAAGAAGTAATTATACACTGGTAGCTGCCTTTTCTGAGCACTATCTCTGTCATATATACAGCAGATCCTGTGCAAATTGCGAATGATCTCAATTTGACTAATTACCCTAATGTTACATACAGATTAGGTACAGTAATTCAAAAAATAATAACAAATACTGCATTAGTCTTGGTTCCATATGATGGATCAATTGAATTTGACATATTCGTCTAACCTTAGTTTCCATCTTTGTCGACAGCTAAACCATGATGTCAACATTAGGAAAACCATGGGAAGAGATTCTGACGTTGGCCTTTTCTCGTTTATGGAAGTCAACAGAGCATGCTTATCTGAGAGAAGATGAAGATAATATGGTAATCTATCAATTGATAGAGGGTAGAGATATGAGAAGAATTCATCGACAATGTGGATCTTTGTATTCCAGAGAGAGAGAGAGAGCAATGCAGTAGTTAGGTGAAGTTCAGTAAGTTGCCTTATTTCTAACCCTGTCTTGTTGTGCCTTTAATGGAGATGATAAGAGCAGGAGAGAGAGAGAGAGAGAGCGCAAAGGTTTAATGCGAGTTGATAGAGGGGTTAATTGAACCAAAATTAATTATAAAGGGGCTAATCGAACCAAAACAAATTACCGGCTCAATTAACCGAAGTGATAGAAGGCTAAATTAAACTAAAACAATTTTTTAGGGCATTAAATATATAAAAAAAAATTAATCGGCTCAAATGACCCTAGTCCAATAGTTCGTGGGCCGAAACATAGTTTCTCAATTAAAATTACGTCGATGTCCTTGACCAAACCCTTCTTTCCTCCCCCGGTTTCTAGTCCTCTCTCGTTCTCTCGGCTTCTTCGTTATTTTAATTTGTTCAGAAAGATTCCAGCTGGCTGCCATGCTCTTGCCTTCGCTTTGGGTTTGATGTAACTCCTGACTTTCTCTTTTGCTCTCTCAAATCAATTTGATAATTTGTTACTTTTTTTTGGGATGATTTCACTTGTTTTATTTGGGGTTTAGGGAATAAAAAGAGGCCCTATTTTGTGCTTGATCCTTCAAACTGAGAGATTGAGAGTATTATCGGATCACAGATTATTTCCTTTTGAAAGAATTTGCCATGCAAGTCTAGAGATAAATTATTTTACACTAGAAAACATAAATCTATAAATTTCTAAACATAATTGATTTGACTGTTCCTGAATTGATTGGCCGTTACTGTATATATTGGGAACCCTTAATTCGTTCTTTTGAATTGCCGGGTTGGTGTCTGCATTGTGGAATCAGGGAGGGACGGGTCCACTGAGGAGGGGCAATCTTTTTGTGGAACTCTAACCCAGTTAGCTTTGATAGTCTAACCAGATGGCGCCACAGTAGTTCTACCTTTGTTGTAAAGTTGTGTTAAGGACTTGGTGTTAATGCTTGAAGTTGGTTTTCATTTATTACTAAATTTTTGGGGTCAGTTAATAATCATTCTTAATTTGTTATTATTGTATTATGTTCTTGCCACCTTAGAATTATTCCAAACCTTCCATTAGTTGTTCAGTTTCATGGCAGAATCTACCCCTCTGCTATATAAAAAAGAAAGCCGGAGTTTATGTAATATGGGTTCTTCATACCCAAAAGAATTAATTAAGTATTTTGCCTTGCATGTTACATAGAAACCTAAGCTCTTGCAATGGGGGATCATCTGCACCCAAAGAAGAAAGATGATTTCGATATAAATTTAGATTTCATTAGTAACTTGCCGGCAGAGTTACTTCAAAAAATTCTAGGCAAACTGCCAATAAAAGAAGCGGCCAGAAATTCCATCCTTTCGAGCAAATGGAACTGCTCCTGGGCTGAGATACCAGATTTGGTGTTCAAAGAAGACTGCACACCGTCGCAACTTGCAAGAATTGTGGATATGGTATTATTGGCACATAAGGGTCCAATCACAACTTTTGAACTAGATGGTGAGTATGCATCTGAGGAGGCAATCAATAGTTGGGTGGCCATTTTGTCCCAAAATGCAGTAAAAAATCTTCATCTCAGGTTCGATATATTTGAAGATTGCAAAATTCCTCCCAGCATCTTCTCATGTCACAAATTGGAACAGCTAGATATTTCAGAGTGTTGTATAGATGCACCTGAGTGTTTTGAAGGCCTTAAACTTCTACGCAACCTTAGCATTTCTAATTGTTATTTATGGGGGATTACCATTGAGAAATTGGTTTCAAGTTGTCCTCTGCTTCAGAACTTGACACTGTCTTATATCTTTGAGCATGATAACATTGTAATCCATGGGCCTAACCTGAGACGATTGAATATTCTGGGAAGATTTACCCACTTATCTCTGGAAGCACCAAAACTGATTTCTGCAAGCATCTTTCGCGATTGCATACCACTTTTTGGTTACCAGCCTTTTGGCCTAGCGAATGATGGATCTAAAAGCAAAATTTTGTGCGCCCTTGGTCAGCTTTCAGATATTGAAAACCTCGAGATTGGCTCCATGTTTTGTGCGGTAAGAGCTACTTCCTTGAAAGTATTTTTTGTTCAATTGTTGAGCTCTGTGTGAAATCATGATATGCAAAATAATTCTGCAAACTAGAGAAAAAACAAAACCTGATATTAACTTAGCTATCTCTGGTGCCATACTGTTATTGTTGCCATATGATAGTCATGTGACTCATACAATACTTGTTCAAGGAGCAAATTAACATGGCTCTAGTTTTTTTCAGGCATTGTAACTTGATCCACCCATTGGTGAAGTGTTGGTCAAGAATGATGGTAGAAATAAGGATTTTTTGGTATCTAGATTATGTGTCCTGATTCCAAACATGCAAAGTGGCACCGGACTAAGTTGGCTTCTCAACTAAAGTGCTACCAAGATGAAAGACAATTTGATTTGGTTGAGACAACTGAACAAGGGATTGTTTGGTTAACTAACAGGAAACTTGCTCAAATTCAAAACTGTCTTAAAAACTCTTTCTCGTCTTTTTTTCCCCCTCTTTTTCTGGTTATTCAAAACTTGCTCAAATTCAAAACTGTCTAAAGTGGCACCGGACTAAGTTGGCTTTTCACCGTGCATATTGATCTTGTTTGTGGAATGTGATAGCTTAAACTTAATTTGAATCGTTTCAGTATTTAGCCTCAGGACCTATACCCAAGAAGCTTCCAGTGATATTCCATCACTTGAAAAGGATTGTAATTCACTTGTATGGTAGAACCAAGGAGGAGGTTGAGGTTGCTCTTTGCATTTTCAGAAATGCCCCTAACGTGAGAACACTCTATTTAAGGGTACCTAGTCAAAATATCTGGGAAGAGCAAAGGATCAGAACAATGTCATTGTTTAAGCACCTGCAGGAAGTTAAAATACTTGGCTTTAATGATGTTGTGTCAATGCTAGGGTTCGCTAAGTTTATTCTAAGCACTGCTCCTGTGCTAGAGAAGTTGGTTATAGATGAGGATGATGTCAGTGGTTTAGAGGATAGCTTGGCATTTGTGATGAAGCTAGCAAGTTTTTCGAGGTTATCGAGTAAAGCTGTGATTGTGTTTGATCGCAAGCCCAGCAATTGACAACTTTTTTTATTTTGTTTGAAATAATCTGTTGACTTGTTCTGGCCGTACATTTGTTGCTGTGATAATTATAGAGACAAATTTATGTTCTTCTTTCCATTTTTGTTCATTATGTCTATTTTCGATAATTCTTTGTTTATTGGGATTTATCATTATTGTAAATTCCTTGTTCTCTTCTTTCCTTTCTTTTTGTAGGTAGTGAATTTAGAAGCAGAGATGAACATTTGGATGATTCAACGGCAAACATACAACGGTGCAAAATGATTTGTTCAAGGTTCGTACTTACGAGTCAACATGTTGCCCCAATAATTTTCCTTGTCTTTCACATTTATTTAAATTTTGGTACTTTTCTGGTGTACACAATAATAATACCATAAAAGATAGTAACAAAGGGGGTAAACGAGATAATATCAAGAGAGATGTGGATAACAAGTAATATTACTAGATTAACTCAGCCAAAGCCTGAAAGCCATCCAATACACGTTACATGGGGCCCACCTTGTGCACACCTCTCCGGGGCCGGTACAGATGCCTTAACCTCCAAGCTAGGATCAATCTCATATCGCATTACCAAAATTTGCAGAATATTTACTAGCTGATGTTTCCTTGTATTGTTTCCTGGGTGCTGATCCGGGCAACATAATATTTAATCCGAGCAACAAAATATTTTATAAAAGACAATACTGTCCTCCTCCTAAGTCAGCAACAAAAACGTAAATTTGATACAGTATTTCCTTTTTCGGCTGGTAAACAAACAAAAACGTAATGCAATTAAGTAGTTAGAAGAAAAAATTATTTCTTTTTCCTTCTATTAGAGGAAACCATGTATACTGTACAAAACGCTTTGAAAAAGATGTTTGATATAGAATTTTCGGGTTGAATAAACATGTCTTTGTGATTAATTATTAATCTCAAGTTCTGCTGGAGAGCAAACATATTTTATTCTTAAACAAACTCTTTAGGAGTTCAAAGGAGATTGAAGCTACATATGTATGATTGCATGTGAACATAATAAAAAAAAAAAAACCTCTGCGCATGATTTTATAATTAAAGACTCATATTGTTATGGGAAATCTAAAAAACACACAATATAGCTCAAAACATCAACACAACAGAAATTATAAAATCAACTAACCATGAATTTTGATATAGAAATTGGCTATATGTGAAAGGAGATTGTTAATTAATGGAAGCATGTGTTGGATGAGTAAAACATAAATCAAAACAAAAAAGTAACGTGTATTTTAGAAGACAGAATCTCTGGCTGCACTATCCGTTAACATATGTGCACAAAATATTTAGGAAAGCTTAATTAAAGGCGATTTTTGAGGGCTGTAATTAAAGAAAGTTATTAGGATAATTTAGGTAACAAAATATAATAGAGTAATTAAGGGTATTTTAGTCATAAGGTTTTAAAAAATGTTGCTCGGATTAAATTTTTTGTTGTCCGGATCAGCACCCTTGTTTCCTTCACCCCAAAGAAATGCCCTAATTATATGTATATACTAACTAGCGATCACAATACGTGATTGAATTGGTAAAAGATCCTGTATACCATATAAAAAGGAGTACTAGACTAGCTACTAGCTACCTCCTACACAAACACACACAAACAATAAGAAACCTCTTGAGGTAATATGCTTTTTTCTCTCTCACCCTCACTTGACCAGTCGCAACACTGTCGGCGCCTCACTCCTCTCTCCACCACACGAATAAACCCTCCACTGCTCTCTTCTCCCTGCCCGACACCTCCTTCCTCTTGGATCCAACCTGAACCCCAGCTATGTGTACCTGACTCCCCCTCCTACACGAACCCATCACTCTTCCCTTCTCTTCCTAGTGACTAGCGAGAAGTGGTTTTGATGAATAGGTGTGGCGTACGTGGAGAATAGGCTCATGTAGGAATCGATGCAATTTTTCTTTCAAATCATTATTTGTGTTTTCTCAAGTAAGTGTGCGGCATTTTCTAGTTAATATATTCTGATTGTTCATATTAATTGTTTCACCTGACCTTCGTTTGGTTTTAAATCGATATATATTTATACATAGAAGATATTCTAAATTTATTTTACCAATTTTTTTGGTAAGTATTTAATTCTGAAAATTTATTATCAGCATTAATGTGGCATTATTTGAAATCTAGAAATATGAATTTTTTTAAAGTATACTTATAATTTTTTTCATGGCATATTTTTTTTTTTTACATTAATAAATATGAGACTCACATTAGATAACAAGAGAATTTAGCCTCAGTTTCATGTATATTGAGAAATTCATCCAAGGATTCGCTATGATCAATCTTGTTATCCTTCACATGCGGCCTGGTAATGATATGATAGAGGTAAAATATTTGTGCTAGCCATGGCTTATTGTGGAAGACTAATTGAAAACTATTAAAAGTATTAAAATTGCGGACTTTTAAAAAAAAATATATATATATGCAGTTATGTATTATTTTAAAAGTCATTTTAAAACTTTGCAATTATGACACTTACATTAGTTTCAAGTTGTGCCCACTAAGTCAAATGCCGAGCATGCCTCCATTATGTCATGATTAGGTCACATGTGGAGGGTAATTAGTATGTTCATAGCGAGTCTTTGAATGTGTTTCACATGATAGCTGAGATTTTGTTCCATTTTATCTGATGTGAGTATGTTCATTAATGTTAAAAATGTGCCATGAAAAAATTATAAATATAGTTTTAAAAAATTTCATTTTTTTAGATTTCAAATGATGCTGAATATGAGATTTCCATAATTAAATACTTTCCAGAAAAATCAAATAGAATAAGTTTAGAATTTGAATAACTTCTATTTATAAATATTCTAATCTAAAAAATATATCACATTCGAACTTTTGAATTAATGTGCTAAGTTTTAATTAAAAATAAATGTGTAACCATGCATATGTTTTATTATATTATTATTATTATTATTATTATAAAATAACATGAGAAAAATTCAAGTATCATGTTTATATGATTTCCAAATACATTTCATATCAGATTCGAGATGTGAAAAAAATGTTGTTAGTAACTTAGTATACAGTATACAAGTATACATATACACTGTTTAGGTTAAATAACCCAATTGCAGCCCATTTATATCCCAATACCCTTTTTTATTGGGCTCACTGGATCCAATCAACAATTACTTCCTATTTGTACCCGATCGATCAGAATTCAGAAGCAATGACAATGAAGGTATATATATAGTATTCTTTTTATTCTTTTTTTTTTAATTTTCTTTGGCGATATTGTTGGGGAGAGGGTTCATAATCATAAAAAATATAGCAATATATACCTAACAATATAGTAAATGTGCATAGCAGTACAACAATCAAGGGAATATTGTTTGGTTCCACTCCAATTTAACCGACTTCAATGGAACCGAAATTATTTAATATAAAAATTCAGAAACCAAAAAATTTAATAGAAAGAATTATTATTTTTTTAATAAGAAGAAAGTTCCAACGCGTTTATAAACCGCGTCTCTCTCTCTCCTCTCGAACGCGTTTTATAAACGCGTTACAAGCCTTAGAACGCGTTTATAAAACGCGCTAAAGGCTGCAGTTATTGCGGCGAAAGTTTCTGACTTTGCGCGTTATTTTCTGATTTTACGCGTTTATAAAACGCGTAAGAAGCCTTCTTACCCTTTTATAAAACGCGTTCGAGAGATCTAATTTCTATATAAATACCCAACCTTCTGTCGTCCAAAATAAAAAAAAAGAAAAAAGAAAAAAGGAAAAAATGAGAGGAAAACAAGTGTTAGATGGTGAAATGCAAAATAATATTAGTTGGTGCGAAACTAATAGCCATAAGGGTTGTATGCGGCACACTTATTCACTGATACAGAGTCGCACACAATCCTTATGGCTATTAATATTCCACCAACTTTAAAATAAAAACTTTCCTGTGGAATCTGTTATTATGTGTAGAGGACGGTTTGTTGGGCTGGGTCTACGAGCCATAACACCGCAGCCGACATCCTTGGATGAGAATCTGCATACATGCAGTCATCTTCATCCAAGTCTCAGAAAAAGAGGGGGTCAATATGACAATCAGTCGCCCGACTCTTCTCTATTAGTTGCGGTGATGTTTTCTCTTCCCACCCTTAGCAATGGATCTTCTACAATTTTTTTTTATGTGGTTCAAAATTTTAATATCATGTATTTTGTAATTTTTTTTGTTGTGTATTGTGTGGTTCAAAATTTTAATAAATTATAATTTTTAATTTGTATTGTGTTTTTTATTATAATGTTCATTGAGTTGTAATGTCTAATATAATTTAAATAAATATTAAGTCTCTTAATATTAATATTTCGAATTTCACAAAAAAAATGAAAATGGATAAAATAAAAACTAAAATAAATTAGATAATAAAACTTACAACACATATACTACACGAATTAATACATATACTAAAACACGAATTAATACATATACTAAAACATAAAAGAAAACAGATAATAATAGAACACACAATAATAAAAACATCTAATTATAGAAAACCTAATAATCAGTCCAAATGATATATGTCATTTCCATTTAACGGGTGATTTTCAAATCCAGGAGGACATGCCTGTCGCAAACGCAACCAAACGATTCCATCTCCACGTCGGACATGATATCCTCCATCCCTCTTAACTACATTAGTCCAATATTTCGGCCCTCTCACTTCAAAAACGTCTCGTTGAAAAACCTTCACGTAAAATTTGTCGGAAGGATAGTGCAAGTAGACGTGCCGAAGAATATCTCGTTTACTTATTCGTCCCTCTCCTTGTAGAAGCACACCGGTACAAACATGACGTGGTTTAGTTGACATTATGTTTTCTCGGTTTCTTTTCTCTGCGTAACTTCTCTAAAGTTTTGGTTTTTGATTTCTGAATTTTCGACGTGAATTTGCGGAGAAGGAGGACTATTTATAGATTCAACCCTTATTACCCGTTTATAAAACGCGTAATAAGGTTTGAGCGCGTTTTATAAACGCGTAAGAAGGGCTAAGTTAATTGAATTCAATACTTTCGCAGGCTGTCAGTCTGTTTTACTGTTTTACTTGGACTCCACCTTCGTACGCGTTTATAAAACGCGTTCGAAGGCTTCCAACGCGTTTTATAAACGCGTACGAAGGTGGTGTCCACTTTTTGAGCAGCGTGATACTGTGTTTGAGCAGCGTTTTATAGCGCGTTTTTTTAGCAGACCCCTATTCTAGCGCGTTTTATAAACGGCTAAATAATTGCCTATATATATCTCAATTCGTTCTCCTATTTCGTATCACAAAATCACAAACAAAAGACGCGTAAAATCAGAAATTTGAGAAATGGAGAAGGATCAAAACAATAATAAGATGGGGGAGGAAACATCCAAGGTGGGGGAGGGAACACCTAATGTGGTAGCAAAAAGGATCCCATTATACGGCCCTCCGAAGAGAAGGGCCGGCTCGGCTGTACGTCGTTTCCCTCCAGGCTGTGGCAGGAGTCCTGATTTTAGTATGGGGGTTAAAATAGATGAGAGTTCTAGTGAGAATAAGGAGGAGGAGAAGAATAAAGAGGTTAAGGAAGTGGAGAAAAATTAGAGTTTAATTGTGCTAGAATAATGGAATTTATCTATTTTATTTTGTATGAACTTTAATTTGTAATTTGAACTTCATATCTAGAATTTATGTTATTGTCTGAATTTATATTTTATCTATGTTTTAATTATTTATGTAAATTATTGTGTATGAATTTATGTTTTATCTATGTTTTAATATTCATAACTAATTAATATAAAAATTAATACAAATTTCCATTACAATATTCACAACCCATTAATATAAAAATTAATAATCATTTCCATTACAATAACTCTTATTAATATGAAAACAACGATTTAAATTAATAACAATTTTTATTACAATAATTCTCATTAATATGAAAACAAGGATTTGCGGAGACTCATGGACAGTTGCCCAATTCTGCGAGAACCTTCGACAGTCGTCGAGTTCTTCCCTAATTGGGTCGGCAGAACTCTACCGCCCATTATCCATGATCGTAGACAGCAGAGTGTTGGTCTACCTCAGATGATGATGAAGTTAGCGAGCTGTCCATCTGGGCCGACCTTCGTACATAATAACAGATTCCACCGGAAAATCTCTTATTATAATTTCGCACTGATTAACATTGAGAGGTGAGAATGAGAGAGGTGAGAATGAGAGATGAGAATGACATTCAGAGGTGAGAATGAGAGATGTGAGATGAGATTTGCGACTTGGGTTCGGTTTATAAACTGAAATGATGAAAGAAAAAGACAAGAAAGTAGGGCTTGAACCCGTTGTTAAAACGGGTACAAAGCCTTTTAACGCGGATTATAAAAGGGTAAAGCCTTTTAGCGCGTTTTATAAAAGGGTAAAGCCTTTTAACGCGTTTTATAAAAGGGTAGAAAGCTTTTGAACGCGTTTTATAATAGGGTAAAGCCTTTTAACGCGTTTTATAAAAGGGTACAAAGCCTTTTAGCGCGTTTTATAAAAGGGTACAAAGCCTTTTAGCGCTACAAGTTAATTAACTGCTTCTCAATGCTAAACAGTTAATTGAATGCTGAGGGTCCCATTATACGAGTTAATTAACTGCTTCTCAACACTAAACAGTTCAAGTGCCTCAGTCTTTGCATGAAGGTCGGATGAACTAATGATAAAATAATAATACATAAAATAATAATAAATTAAAACTAAAATTAGAATGCATAAAAATTATAATACATAATTTCGAAATTCAAACTAAAAATGCCAATACATAATCTTCAATTTTTTCATTTTTTCTTCCTACCGAAAGACAGTACATTGCGAAATTTCCCCCCAAACAATCCTTTTCGTCCTCTCTCCCCTGATGTAATGTTGAAAATCTAGCCGACTCACTTCTCATATTTCCAGATGCGACATCTCTTACCCGTGGATCAATGCTTATAGAATTTCTCTGTGATTGTACAGATCCTTGGTCCTCCCTATTATTGTTGCTTCGTGGATCAACATGCAATGACATTCGTCCTGGTTGAATGGGTGTTTGACGAGTCTGAACCGTACGTTCAGTACTCGCTGCCCTTCTTGGACTGTTGGCCCTTGTTGGTGGTCTACTGGTGTATCGACCGGATTGCAATGCGTCCATCGGATATGGCGGTTGAGGTGCTGCTTGTCGCGGTTGACTGGTTGAAGCTTCACCTTGATTTTTCTTTTTTGTTTTTCTTGTGGAACCTCCACCTTTCCTTCCTTCCATCCTATGCACCCACATCTCTGCACGAATGATTTTGCGCCTTCCTCGATTGACCAAACTCTTGTCGGGGACAATTATCGGACCTGTATAAACTGGCCACTCTTCCTCATCTTTGTAACAATGAAAGCGACCTGCTGACCAAATCATGTGCTGGTTTTGCATGCTATAGTGACCATCCACAAAATTGATCTACATTGTAATTTGTCTCCCTGCAAACAACAATGACATGTGCGCAAGGGATACCTGTCAATTGTAGTTTTTGGCACTCACATGTGGTTCGAGTGAAGGGCAATTGCACATCGGTTTGCTCCATGTCGGATGGAATTTGAACTGTGTAATGGGAATAATCGTAGCCTACACCATCACGGTACTCTTCGCGAACTTTCACGCGAAATTCTCCAAGGTCCAATCTTAACACGAATGTGCTCATAAACTCCTCTGAGATTGCAACAAAAAAATGAAGTTAGTTCAAAATGGATTAAAATGAATGAATGAATTGAATTCTTTTTCTTTAAGTACTTACGTGATTTTCCATCATGCTTGATCAATTTATTCTTTACTCCTTCCGGCCATCTTTCTCCTAAACTCAACCTTTGAAGTGCTTCTTGTGTTCGCTTGTTCATCCAGTTGGCACATTTATATCACGTGCCTTCTATAAGTGCTGTCACTGGTAATCTTCTCTCTATTCTAAACACATTATTCAGACTCTCCGATCCATTACTCGTCATTATACCCCACCGATGCCCCTTGTCAAAACTCTGAGCCCATTTATATAGTTTTGGCCGCTCGTTGTTGTCATTTTCATTAATTTTACCACAATTTCTTAGGTACTGATAAGCCCTCAGGTTGTTTTCCTTCAGTACTCCCCAATTCTCTCTAAAACGTCTAGGGTTTTTCTTGTTAGCAAGTCTACATTTGAAAAAGTTTTTCAAATCAGTATCTTGTGACCCGCCAGCCTCCTTCCATAAGTTTTCCGCAACATGCTGCATGCAGAACCGATGAATCGCTACTGCATGCGCACCTTGTGCTTTCCAACCGTAATTTACGGATGCAAATACCGCTTTTATTGCCTTATGACGGTCAGATATGACACAGTATCTAGTGTTCGGCCCTAAAACTTTCCATCTAACCCAAGACATAAACCATCCCCAAGTATCCTTATCTTCTTTCTCGCCCAATCCGAATGCAACCGGAATTAATCGATTTTCTGGAACAATCTACCTTTGTATCGGCCCGATAAAAAACTAGCATCAATTGAGATAATAGGTCTGGCATATTTCATCGCTTCTATGCACGAACCAAAAGCCCAGGCTGCCATCTTGAAGACACCAACGTTAGGATCGTCTGTAGGCCAAGAAACTATTGTGTATTTCGTTCCTGGGGTCGTCGCCTTCATTGCCTCCAGAAGGCGTGGAAGTTTATTGTAGGCCCCTTCCCAAGACCCAAACAATTGCTCCAACGCTCGCTCCCTCCCACGCCATAGTTTATTATAAGTCGGTTCAATACGTGGATATCTAGCCCTTATGAGGCTTCCTATGTCCTGGACACTTTTTCCCAAATTTTTTTTCAATTCATCCCTAACGTGTTCGGCAATGAGACTAGCTGTAAGGTTTGCGTGACCTTTTTGGCCCGGGGGTCTCGAACAAATATGCTCATTTGGATTGGTAGAGATCTTCCAATTTGTATTATAACTCTCACGTCTACCATACAATCGCCACTTACAATTCGGTTTTTGCATGCAAACCATTACAATTTTTTGTTTATTGCTAGTTTTCGTTCGAACTTCTCAATTTGTTTTGCATGAAACATCACAGACAGCTAGAATTAGTTATTTTTTGGAACCGAATCTTTTATCAGGAGCAAGTTCGCCTTGTGGCCCTAAACTACGCTCCGGCATACCAGCATACTCAAACATGGAAATATCACACAATTCACTTACAGGATGGTGCAAGTCCGTCCTTCCTGAAACGTACGGCTGGTCGCAGTTTGCATAAAAAGGCACTTCTCTCTCGGAGAAGTCCTCCACATCGGTATATTCTTCTCCGGTAGGAAGGTCCGAGTAAGTCGCCGGACCCTCATCTTCATCACCATCGACAACCTCGACTTCATCTCCTGATGTGTTATTGTCTTGCGTAGGAACGGACTGTTCGCCAGTGTATTGGTAAGGGGTGGATTGCTGGTCACACATAAGGTTTAAGGAAGTGTTTGGCTCACTGCTACCGAGCTCGTCAAGGGGTGTTAGGTTCAGATCTGGTCCTGTGCCATATACGGGGATGAAATCAACATGCAACTCAATAATCGGTAACCCTCTCGTCTCTAATGTCTCGTGGTATAAAAGGCGCCATTGATCTTCAGAATTTACAGGAAGAAATAGCGATTCATATCTCCTATTTACAATATCGTTGTAACGACCATGGATATTCAAAGTGTACTGGGTTTCTAAAATCTGTAGCCTGCTGTATAATTCATTTCGAATATCAGCAAATGTGGTATGCATACTACAACCGATGTGGAAGTAAGAAGCACCAAAAGTTGGACATTGGTTGACATATATTGTAATTGTAGACATTTTTGGATTTGATTGATAGGTTTTTAAATTGTAAGAGATAATCTGTTGTGGACGATTTCAATTCTGCGAGAATGTATAGTCTTATATAACTTCAAATAACGCGGTTATAAATTCACAAACTTATAGACAGAAATGACTAAAGTTCGATCGAAATGACTAAAGTTTGATCGAAGTGACGGAAGTTGGAATATTGCCCTCCCAGCGCGTTTTATAAACGGGTAAGAAGCCTTCTTACCCGTTTTATAAACGCATTAATTGCGTTTTAACTATTCCGAAAGTTCAGCCTTCTAGCGCGTTTTATAAACGCGTTTTAAGGCTTGTAACGCGTTTATAAAACGCGTTCGAGAGGAGAGAGAGAGGCGCGGTTTATAAACGCGTTGGAACTTTCTTCTTATTAAAAAATAAATAAATAATTCTTTCTATTAAATTTTTTGGTGTCTGAATTTTTATATTAAATAATTTCGGTCAATGGAAAGTTCCTTCTAGATGTGGGCCGTTGATCCTATCTCAAACAGTCTGGATTAATACTGGGCCCCTGGCTGTGTATCAACATTTATTTTGTTTGGTATGTCCCTGACATATTTGACATTTATCTGGACTGTCCGATTTAAATTTGTCAGCTGGAGTGAAGCAGTACTAATCTCAGCCATTTGATTATGTCAATGGATGAGATGAAACCTTGACAGTTGACACAAGTCACACTACAGGAGCACGCAATGCACGAATCTTTGTTAAGAAATTCGGACGTCTACGCAACAGAAGCTAGATTTTAGAGCGGAAGTTAAATTTTAAGTTCGAGAAGGCACGATTTAAGTGCAACCGCACAAGAACCGTGTCCCTTAGGGCTAATCAGCACAATGATCTTAGAATAACAATCACACAATTTAGATACAAGAAACACGAGAATTTAACAAGGTTCAGCACCAACTTGGTGTATACGTCCTCCACACACATGCACACTCTTTTTTTATTATTTTCTGTTAATGTCTGAAATACATTGTAAGAGGAAGAAGAAGAAATTAAATAAGAAAATTATAATGAAGATACACATCTCCTTCCCAAAATACCCCTTTATTTCTATCCCCTTTTTTTTCTTATCATACCATACACATTAAATCTCCTCACATAGGGAAAGATCTAATTTTCACATAAGGAAATGTTCTCTGGACGTGCAATCCACTTTCTTCTATCTTTGATAGGTTAGAGCCGACATGGAGCCTTCCTTGTTACCAAATTTGACCCATTCAGGATACCATTCGGGATATCGTTCGGGTTACTGTTCGGTCGAACACCTGGCCGAACACTCAGCCGAATGTCCTATTTTTGATCTTATGTGACATCACACATTGCCACACTTCATGTGTTTAACACTCCCCCACAAGTGTAAAACTTGTAATGACAACTTGTCAATTTTATTTTAATAGTTTAGTGCCACACATTTAATCCATAACTTGATCTTCTGCAGCACTTTCTCACACTCCCCCTCAAGTGGACATGTACTGACTTGTCATGTCTCACTTGCATGGAGTCCTGTACACCGGTACACATCGTCTTCTAAGGCGCACACACCTTTATTTCTTTGTTTCACATCTTTCATGAGTTGCACACACAGCGACGGTACACATCGCCACTTGGATCAATTTCTTCACTTAGCACGAGTCACACTTCTTGTGCTAGACCCTAGCGCCTTGCAACAAACCATCTAGCTCGGTCCATGCCCTCTTTGCACGTCCCGTGCACCATAGCCAAGTAATCATTTATCTCAAGGCACCTACCAATTCATATCATCGCATGAGATATTATTTCATTTACTAACCTTATTCCAAGTAGATTACTCTTAATCTTCTCCTCTCGCATCACATTTTCAACTTCTTCTTCTAAGGGCTTCGAATCCTTTGACCTGACATGTGTTAGACTTGAGAATTTTTTGCTTGACTCTCACATGACTTGATCTTTATCTTTTTGGCCATCTTGTAGAATTTATTGCATGACACGATATCTACTCAACTCGAGTACCTTGTGCTCAACCCGAGTATTCCTTGAATTTAATTGGATTAAAGTCTAAGTCTTGACTCACCTTGACCACTTGTCCCAACCTAAACCATATGACATGATTTAGAGCCTCTTGTTTTCATTGATCTCTCATTCTTATTCACTTGATATCCAACTTAAACACTAAATATTTTTCTCACTTCAAGTTTGGCCAAGTGCATGATTGATCGTCTTTTAATTTTCTTTATTTTATTCATACAAACATGCATATTCAGTGTTCAAAGAATTGCATGGAATAAAGCTGGTAAGTATGTAATTCTATAAATCCGTATAAAAATACATGAGAATTCACAAAACAGCCATAACCTGTCTTACTCCATTTTTTTGGCAGTTTACTAGCCAATTTAGAGAGACTTATGAGACAAAATAACATTGTAGAGTTAGAGAATTTATTAGCAATTTTTGAATGTGGAGAGAAAAAAAAATTTTATTTGAAATTTTTTCCTAATTTTGAAAAATCATTAGTTGCACCTTGCACGTGTTTAATAAATAAAATGTCTCTCCTAATAAAGTGTACATCTGCAAACTCAGAACCAAAATTTCGATTTTTCTATAAGAAGACTCATAAGTAGGAAGAAGCTAAAGAAGATAATAATTAAAAAAGCTTGAATGTTAAATTTCATAGAATATAATTACAACTAAATTGCATGTATTTATCGACATATAAAACTTTTTATTTATTGGTGTGAATTGCATATAAAAACATTGAACTTAAAATGGTCGCTCACCTAATAGACTTTGTTAGTCTGAAATATGAATTGTCATTCCTTTTCACTTTCCACAATTATTATCCGATGTTCAAATCCTTGACTTGTTTTATTCTATCTAATTGTGCGACTACCACACTGTGGCAACATTTAATGGCAATAACAAGCATCGCTGTCATAAATAGCTGAATAAGACAGTTTTTAAAAATCACCTACACAAACCCAACCCACTCAATAGGAATTCCCAATTAAATGCCTAATAAATGAAGGATCAATTTGATAACAAAGGCGAAATTTGAACTTCACAAAATTAATTTTCTAGAATTTAACGTGTCAAATCTGTTAGGCCCCTAGCGACCTAACCTGGAAGGCTGGAAGTCTTTTTCTGTATTAAATTTAATAATTACCTTTTTGGTAGGTCAACAAACCGTAGCTTTGTCCCAGAGTAGACTCGGGTAACGCCATTCCCCACCTAAAGGAAACTTGGATTTTCTATGATCCTCCCAACGTAACAATTCATGGTGTTATTTCTGGCTAAGAGGGAAGGCCCACTTGGTAACTCACTTTTGTTCCCGTTGTTGTGTTTGGATGGTTTGGGAATAAATAAGCAAGAATTATTTAGAAAGAAAAATTAGGAAGAGTGTTATTCTAAAAAGAATTAGAAAAGTGTTATTTTGGAAAGAAAAAAATATTGTTTTGATCGTGATTTGAGAATAAAAATAAAAGAATGGAAGAAAAGAATAAAATGATCTTTTATTATTTTTTCAACCAATTTTTGATTTATTATTTTTTATATATTTATTTAAATTTGATTAATTTGATATTGTAACTAAAGTAATTATTATTTAATGCTAATAATTATAATAATAAAATAAGTAAGAAGAATATTACAATAATATTATAAAGTAATCAATATTATAATTATAATATAAAACTAATTAATAATATTATAAAAATAATTATTATTTTGTAATACTAATAATCATCAGAATAATAAAAGATTGGAATACACTTACACTACGACGGTGAGCAAAGTTTAAGTCTCAAGTACCTTTTCCAAAAGATTGGGCTCTCATCACTTGCACAGTTTTAAGGATAAAACTTAACAAAGTTTGTTCAAAGTATGCATTATCGGATACTCGGATACCTACTATATATGAATATATCTGACAAAAAATTGAAGCTTTCAGTTTCAGACATTAATCATAGTAGACATAGATACAAAATATTTACAGGTTGGATAAAATTCATATATTAGTCCATTCAAGTGTCATCTAGCGTCCACTTTTAGATATATATTTGACAATTATATCACTTAACAATAACAATGTTGACAAAATAATTTTCTGATAAAGAAAATTCAATAAAAAAATCTTATCCATTCTTAGCTGGGTATCAAATTTCAACAATTTATACAGGGCCAATGCCTCTCAATCCTACAATTAGTTGGGATTCTTATTACACAATTATTTTTTATTTTTTTAATGTAAACTGTAAAGAATCACAGAGTGGAGTCACTCTCAAATCTCATCCCAATTAAATTAAAACATCTAGATCCTATATGAATTTGTTGACTCGTCTGTAGCATAAAAAGTCATCTTTGTGATATTGCTAGGATTTAGTTTTCTCAATTTCTAGAAGATTGCTTGCCATTTCAAGCATTACCATACCTAATCAACAAGCTAGAAACCAAAAAGATCTGCGCTTTTCTGAAAGTTATTATTACTACTAGCAGCAACGCCCACCCAATATGTGGGCGGACTTTAATATATGATATGCGAAAATAAAAATATTTTTGACAAACATATATTATCCATTTCCAATCAATAGTTCAGTATAAAATCTCATGAATTATCAAGGTCATACTTCTTTTACAAAAAATTTAAGTTCAAAATTAAACTCAATCCTGGACATTAAAGTCTTAACAAAAAGAGAACAAAATTTGCACGGAAGCCATCAAATAAAAAAATTACATATTGCACTGAATATTCTTAATCTTAGGCTGAAAATTACAATAGGTCAACTTACATAACATAATATAAAAATAGAAAAAAAAAACAATAACGATTAATTATGGGATGCTATAGAGAAATCATGCAATATTACTACCAAGGTTGTTTGCGTCAAAAGCATTGTAACAGAAATTTAGAATTTATTCCTACATAAAGTGTCTTAATTTAGTGGATTCTTTATACAAAACGGCATATGTGTCTTGACTTTTCAAGGTCGTTGCCTTCTCTATTGCTTTGACCAAAGCTGGGAGTGCTATCGTCAACTTCTTCATTCTCTGCTAACTATAAATCGAGGAAAAAACATAAAACTGATAATGTAATTCTCTAATTAAATGGTTCTTACAAAAAATAAGCTGCAAAACAGAATCTGCTTTCAATGGGGGAAAAAAGAAGGCACTGCATATAATGAAAATTTTCTTTTATTGTCTTTTCATTGCTACATGTCAACTTTTGAATATTGAAAACTTTCATTTGATATACAATAAGATATGTTGACCTGGTCAGAAGTAATGCTTGAGCTCTCCAATGTGATATCCACTCTCTAAATTTCATGAAAAAATCGACCTCTATTTCTAGCCCACGGTACACTTACCATATGCGAGTAGAATTATATACTATAATGGCATCCACAGATAAGGTTGAGAATCAACAAGCACAAATTAATAATTTAAGAATGGTACAACGAAGCTATACTTTCATCCAATCTTAGGAGCAAGCAGTACATCTAATTTTTTCCTACAAAGTCACCACAAGAATTGCAATCTAGAAAATTATTCATAAACGATCAGTATGCCATCTGTTTGCTGCCCTACTTTAAATTTAGCAAAACCTACTTTAGTAGTAGCAAGGCCTAATGCCTTGAGCAAATAAAAGAATTTGAAGTATGACCTTAATGAAGACTGAAGAGAACTTCACTCAACATGTTAAACCCTCTTGATTTGAATTTGACCACATTCACCGCTTTTTCCTTCGCATTTACTGATATGGTTCTAAATCTCCATTCATTTCGAAGATAGAGAAGTATTGAAAAATAAATTTAAACCAAGGACTGCCATGCTACATTTCAATTCAACACCAATGTGTGTCTTGATATACTGGTACATTCATTTGATATTTAGTCCGATAATTATAGTTTGTAGACAAGTTCATCAACCAATGAAAAAAAAGTTAGACAAATTATAATCTTTGTATGACTAACCTCTGAAACATTAATTATTTGGAAGAAATCTCCTAGGGCAATGAAACCTCTTAAACCTAGATCTTCGATCCAAGTATTGTAACTGTGCTATAAACCAGCTTCCAGTATCCATCAACCGGAAAAGTATTCAGAAGTCAGAACCATAGAGAAAAGTTTCTTGAGCAGAATTTTATCATAATAAGCTATGGTTCCTGAAACAACTAATTAAACAAAATAGTTGTAAGAGAAAACAATTAAAAAGGCGAGGAACATTATAACTAACTTGATTGACAACTTGACGTCCGACAAATTTTTGATGCTCCGGCATGCGATAAAATTTGTCTGACAAGGCCCTAAACTGTAAATAAGTACCATATTTTGAGCGGGCAATTCTTTATCGATATATTTCAAAAAGATAAATATTTTTAGTATGTATTTTTTATGTGAATTTTTTTGTTCTTAAAAAATTACGCTACACATGATCTAATAAGGACTTTCATTACATAATTTTCGTGAGCTACCCTCAGACGTATCAGTAATCAATAAAAAAATAGGACAAAATCTAGGGCACTCATTTAGCAGTATTAATAAAATCAATCTACATAAGAACTTTTCAATAATAATATATTCTCAGATACAAAATCTTGGGCACCCTTTAGGTCATACATGGCTTGTCAGAGATGCTCGATCTCATCCTTCATTTTCAGTATGGATCTCATCCACCATTCTCTGAATCGATCCACCTTGTACTTTTGTTTCTACCGTGAGAGAGACCAGTATTATTCAATCAATTCATTGCATTGTTGGACCAAAGAAGCAGTAGCAAGTATAGAATATAATTCTTCCTGGATTTTTACTTCGCAAATCGCAATTGAAATGATGTCAGATGACCTATTTCAGACAATACCCTTACAATTTTTTTCATGTAGAACATTAAGTTTTTACCCATTTGCTACCAGTAGGATACAATATCAGGATTATTCACATATAGGGGCATCATTAATTCTCCAATATTCTTTTCCAAAATCAATTTATTTATTCAATCACAGACTTACCTGAACCAGCTCAACAATAGTTTTAGTTAAATTCGATCAAAGAACTCGCCTCCTTCACATAATTCCATGACAAGATGCACTGTCATCTTCATAAGTATCCTTCAAGGTGACAACATTAGGGTGTGTCGGCATATGCCGCATTATCTCAACCTCCCGTCTCACATCATCTATGTCCACTTGCGTGTGAAGCGTAAAAGACATGGATGGAAGATCTATCATTAAATCTCAGATTAAAATCTGCTTAGACGTGGTAGAAACGTAAAAGACAATTTAGTATACCATTCTAAAAAAAGATACAATGTTAAAAAGGTTACATTATCAAAAGAAGATACAGAACCAAAAATTAAGAGAGATACAGAATATTAAAAGGAATTTACATAGATTTAGTGCTTTTGCTGCTGATGCCTGACAACACATCCGACAAAAAAAATGTTTCCATTTTTAATTTTAATATCCAGAATATTAGTGGATATTTGGATCTTTATCATTTATTCTATTTTCTTCGAGATTTTGTTGTTAAGCTAAATCTCGGTGTGGTTTTTAGGATTTCATGGAGAGGTACACAAATTGAACTCTATGAAACATCATAATGCATTTTGTTAAACATTGATGCCTTTTGTAAGATTATGCTGCGGCAAATTAAGTACAACCACAGTACCAGTGTACCACACGATATACAAGATTATGTTTAAATCAGATTATCAATTATAAAATTATGCCTTACAAGAAAGTATATGTAACAAAGTAAAATAAAACTACTAAAAACTCACTTGACCTTTCTGAATCTAGTACATATCAAAGTTGAAAGCACAAAGATCCTCCAAAAACCTGTTATTGCTCTTCATGTCTTTCTTTCTTTCTCTTACAGCTTCAAAAGTTGTTCTTCCCGATCCCTAACAAAGAAACTCTCAAGTCAAACATGATACAATTTATTGGATCCGTGTGTTTATGAGTAGAGACAGAGAGACAGACAATCTATAATGCTTGCACACTCCCACAATGCAGATTTGAACAACAAAAGTCAAAATCCACGATGTTAATCCAGATGATAGGTACATCTTCATGATCTATCACTACTCTTATTAACTCATTTACCTCACTCAACTTCTAGCTACTAACGTTCGTCATCAGTATCAGGCTTCTCAATTTCAGATTAAGACCTTATTAAGCAAAGACCAATGTTTCTCAAGGGATGATTTTTATTACGGCAGGTTGTATTTTCAAAGTTTAATTACAGTAGACTTATTTTGTCCGTGCCAAATTTCTTTATCATAAGTGCTCTACATGTCTACAATAAACAAGGCAATTCAAATCCACATATAGTTTGGACACTTCATCCCAATTATCATTCAAATTTTAATTCAAATATCAACTTTCATGCAACAAAAAGGTTTTTCACACTTCTGATGACACTTGTGCTCAAAACATTTTCTCCAATGTAATGATTGAAAGTTGATAGAGTTGACCCTGCACTGCATCACATAATGGTGTAACCTGCAAAGAATGACTTCTACGGCAGCCATTTTATGCACATACCCGCAACCTTTCGTTGTCAAACTTGTATCCATCATGCCCACAAATTGCATCTTCAGCATCTCTGGGGTCCTCAAACTAAAATATACAGAAAGAAAAAATAAGAACATTACATATCCAGCACACTAACTTCTTTTTCAAACTCAATTACAGCAAAGTTCCTCAGCTATTTTCTCATGTGGCATGCTTTGTCCTTAATTGACCGTTGAGGCAGATTTTGTTAATCTTTCTTCACCCAAGGACATTGATAAAGCATTAGCAGTGAAAGACAGTACTTCGTCAGGTGAAAAATTAAAGAGAGATCTGTTATACCTTGACATAAGCATAGGCAGGAGGCCTTGGAGGAATCTTCAAGTCAACGTCCACAATAGATCCATACTGCAGATCAATAAACAAACAAATAAGAAAGCAATGAACGAAAAAAAAATCAGTCTACAAAATGGCAAGTGATATGAAAAGAAACAAATTACACATATGAAATTATAGGCAAATTCTACAAACAACTGTGAAAGTCCAACAATTAAAGAATTTAGGTATGTTCAAACTTGCATCTCAAAATTCTAAATAGAAAATAGAAATTTTGATGTAGCATTCAACAGGAAAAGATAAATGAAAAGCATGATTATCTTTCATCCCAATTGCTCTGACTGTCCAAATTAATCAAATCAGGAGATGAGGAGTTGTTGGAAAAATGCTTTGAGGAGATGAATAAAAGGAAATCAGAGAAAAATGAATTGAGAAAGGGTAAAAGTGACGATACCCAAAATTAAGGCCATGAGGGAACAAAAAATAGATGTGCAACTATTTTTGTCTATTGTAGCCTCGCTTCTTCCCTTATGCACCCTAGCAAAGTTTTCCGCTTCCCGATGCCTCTCTATCCACCACTGTCTAGCGCCTTCTCACCTATCTTTGTGTGTTGTTAGGGTTGGGGGAAGTCAACGGAGGAGGAAGAAGGAAGAAGGGGTTGGCGGAGGAGGAGACGGAGATCGATCGGTGAAGAAGAGACGGCAGCGAGAGAAAGAAAAGGAAAGAGGCGAAGCAAAGGGCAGAAGCGAAAGAAAAATCGTTGAAATTGTGTTAATAGCGGCCACCTAGCGATGGAATTGGAAGGGAAAGGAATGGAGACGCTGACCCCTTTACGCATGAAATAAGAAAAAAAAGGAAAAAGTGCGCAGCAAGGAGATGAGGAGTTGTGATAAAATAAAAAAAAATATTAGCGCATGAGAATCGAACTCGCGTTCTTCAGCGAACGAAGCGCCAGGCTTTACTAACTCACCGTCCAGACAGTTCATAATAAAAGGTCAACCTTTTAGTCTGATATTTGAATCTGAACCGTAGATCATAAGTAGATTAACAAAATCAATGATCCATATTTGATATTAGAGGGGTGTAACTCCCTTTTATCTCGAAGTTTACGCCTGTTCTACTGATGCTTTATAAGTAGTAGAGATTATTCACTCTAGTTTAGTGTCTATATACTATCAATTTCTAAGTAAAAAAAAACATAAATTCTAATTTTTCATATTTTACTCGCTATAAATGTTTGTTTATATTTATTTAGATTACTTTTTCTATATAAATTGAACATAAGCACAAATTACAACTTAATTCATCGTGAATAAAATATATTGCTATGTAAAATATCAAACTAAATTTCAGTGATATACATCCGACGGATAAAAAAAGAAATGCAAAATCGAAGTTTATAATGAATCAAATTTAGTGGCCACCTGTAAAATTATCTTTTTTTTTTGTAAAGAATATTACAACTGTATGACTGATAAAACATATAAAATGCAACGAATTTTGAACTTATATCGCATAACTTATTTGATATAAATAAATATTTTACCTTATGACTTTGAATTTATTAGCAACCATTTTACATGATAATTTTTAGAAAAATTAAAAACAATGTTATTAAATCTTACACTGTATCTATCACGTATGCAGTGCAGATCTTCTACTTATTGACTAAAGTGAGATTTAATCCATGTTACCATTAATGAATAAAAGATATTCTCTCAATTGCTTAAATCTAGACAATCGTTGCATATTATTAATTATCAAATAGCACCTGTGAACTTTATATGTTTGAAAGACATTCTACGTGTATGGTCTAACAATGTACCTAAACGTTTTTTCTCCAACTTTTTTAACCGGATTTAACAAACATTTTGAAATTATTAAAATATTTTATGTGTCAAAACAATAGTTTTACACGAGCAACCAGCTAACAAAAAAAATATATATATATATTTCACAAGCTTGCACATAAGCTCAACATGATATCTTCATAATAATAATAAAATTAAATAACATGAAACAATTTGTTTAGAAAAATAATTCGAATCTATTGGGTGCTCTAGACATGTATTGTCACTTTCAGCCGGACAGCAGCCGAACCAGCCGAACTGTCGTAGTTACTACCCTAGTAACAACCTTTACCGTAAAGGAAGCTTCTTACTGCATCTGGGTGTACCTTTCAGGGGAAACAAATATAGGTTGCCTTCAATTAAAACTTGGATTTTATCTCAATTTTTACCGCTTAGGCTTGCCAAACTAAGTTGAACAGCACCGTTTTTCTTGTCTTTTCTTGTGGACAAATTGGAATGGTTAGTACAATTACAAGCTTACATACAGCATACTGGATCAGAACGCTAAGCGACGGATTTAAAAAAAATATTTAGGCGGGATTAAGTGCTTTAATGAATCATTTTATCAAACGGTTTTTCTTTTTCTGTTCTTCAGCTCCATCTTTGAATGCTCCAATGGCAGAAAAAATTCGCTGAGGCTAAAGAGGGGTTCCAGGGGTTCGACGGCGGTAGGTGGAGCTCTAGCCCCACCCGCCCCAGTGGTGGATCCGCTCCTGAGAACGCTTAATAATTACAATAATAAATCATAATAATAAAAGTATTATTTTTTTAAGATAAATTGGAATCAAGTCTCCCAACTTATTTTTATGTTAAATGTCTAAAGATCTCTAGTCGGATTTCAAACGTGCGACCTCTTATTTGAGATACATTGGTTTTTGTCACTAAAGAGAAAAACAATTAAAGATAAAGAAAAACAATGGAAAGAGAAAAAGAAGAAACTGCCAGAAATGACCCATGAATAAGTCCAACCGGCTAAAATAAGATAGGAGGAAAAAACATGTTGGAATGTAAAAACATAGCAAAACAAAAAGATATCTTCTGGAGCAAGAGATTGAGAAAGTTTAACCAATTTGTGTATAGGGTATTCCGTACACCGCGGATTTTTTCGGGAGTATTTTTGTAAATTGACAAATCTAATTTAACCAATTTAATCTACATATTGAAATCTCAAAGAAAATCAAATTTTACAATTTTTGAGATTTTATTACTATTTTTTTCGAATTTTTTAAAATATGCCATTTTGGAAAATTGTAAATAGTACAACATTCCAAAAATGGCATGTTTTAAAAAATTCGAAAAAAATAGTAATAAAATCTCAAAAATTGTAAATTTTGGTTTGTTATGAGATTTCAATATGTAGATTAGATTGGTTAAATTAGATTTGTCAATTTACAAGTATATTTCCGAAAAAATCCGTGGTGCACGGAATACCGTATGCACTATGATGCATATTAAACTTTCTCTTGAGTAAAGCCACTAAAGAATATCAAAGCAATTAAGGGTCAAGCTTGCCTATAAATTTCAAAGCGACAAAATGAAAAAAAGTTTTTAACATGAAGAATTCCACATTAAAAAGTCCGAGCTACCGCATGCTGAACTATAAACTATTGTACAATGGCCCCTTCCTATTTGCCTAATTATTTGCAACTAGCACATAGGCAGAAGATCTGTAATGTTACTATATGTTTAGTGTGTAGAAACTTTTATTTGAAAATTAATCACTCAACTGAAACTAGTTAATTAGTTGCATTTAGCTGGTCAGCAATCTTTCGAGGCTAATTAAAACAAACCTAATCTCTTAATACTTATTAGCTTCATTATTTATTTTGTATGCTTTATCAATTAGTTTTATTTATTTTCTTTATATTTAATTATACTGAGTTATTAATTTATTTATTTATTGTTGTTGTTGTTGTTGTTGTTGTTGTTGTTGTTGTTGTTGTTTTGCTTTCTTATTTACATTGATCACTTTATCATTTAGTTTCACAACATCCAAAAATTGGCCAAATTAGATAAGGACTTCTTTGGCATTGCAAATATTATAGGAAAGATTGCTGGTTGATATACTTTAGCTGATTGAATCACTACGGTAGCAACACATATATATAGACATTTATTTATAACCGTTTTTTCACTAGGACCTATTATTTCCTTTCTTTAACTATCCTCGTACTGAATGAAATAAGACTCAACTGAAACACGGACAAATTAATATAAATAAAAATTTAGGCTTGTGAAAGTAACTAGTATCTACTTACTAAACTAAGCAAATAAATGATACAGTCAATCTTTGGGTTATTGGGTCCTTTCTCACCACTCACCAATCCAAATTTTCTTATTAGATTAAGAAAGTTTAAACATAGGGACGCAATAATACATACTTTTTAGGGTGGGATTGTATAAACAAAAGGCGAATTGTAGTGGGCCATGGGATTAACCATACACATCAAGATTTGAAATGAAGAATGACACAATAGCCTAAAACATAATGAGTTTCACTTTCTTTTCATTCCATCAACATTTACAACCACAAACCATTTTTGGAGCCATGAAGAAATGGCCACCTCTCCGTCCACTTCCTCCCCTTCTCCTAACCTTCTTCTCTCTCTTCTCTTTCTCTACATGTAGAGATACCATAACCATCAATTCTTCTCTCACTGCACAAGAAACATTAGTTTCATCCGACGGAGTTTTTACCCTCGGCTTCTTTTCTGCTGGCAAGTACCAATATCTAGGAATATGGTACACAGAGATACCGCAACAGACAACTGTTTGGGTTGCAAACCGAGACAGCCCGATAACGGACACATCCGGTGTTCTATCCATCAGTTCTAACGGGTCGAATTTACAACTCCAACCAAGCTCTAACAGCGTGCTCTGGTCTACAAGTATCTCAGCCAATTTGGTTAATCCTGTTGCACAACTATTAGATACCGGAAATTTTGTTTTGAAGGAGAATAACACTGACAGCATTGCATGGCAAAGTTTCGACCACCCGACCGATACAGTTTTGCCAGGTATGAAAATTGGTTTCATAACAGGTCAATACAGAAATTTAGTTAGTTGGTCTGGCTCAGACGATCCTTCATCAAGTAATTACTCATTTAAATTGGAACTATCTGGGTTCCCTGAATTCTTCCTTTTGGACGGGTTGAAACGGGTCTACCGAAATGGACCCTGGAATGGAGTTCACTTCAGTGGCGAACCTGAGATGGAAAACAATGGCACTTTTACTTTTGAATATGTCTCAAACGAAAATGAAACATACTACACATATTATGTCAATGATCCCTCAATTGTGTCGCGGCTTGTGGTGAACCAGTCAACTCTCCAAAGGTATGTGGCAGACACGTCAGGTTCGAGCTGGACACTGTATTGGACATTTCCGAGGGACCAATGTGACAACTATGATCAATGTGGACCAAACGCCTTGTGTAGTACATATAGTTCAAATATACCAGATTGTACTTGCTTGACAGGGTTTCAGCCTGAATCTGAGAAAGACTGGGAGCTACGTGACACGTCAGCTGGGTGTGTCAGACAAGTTGAGTTGAATTGTACTACTGATGGGTTTATAATAATCAGTAATACAAAGTTGCCTGATACTACAAATGTGACGGTAGATACTACAATTGGGCTGGAGGAGTGTAGAAACAGGTGTTTGATGAATTGCTCCTGTACTGGTTATGCAAATTCTGATATTTCCGATGGGGGCAGTGGCTGTGTGATTTGGGTGGGTGACTTGGTTGATATAAGACAATTTAGTGCAGGTGGTCAGGATTTCTATTACCGGGTTGCAGGTTCTGAAGTACCTGGTACTATTATTTTTTCCTTGCTATTTCAGTTTAGTTTAATGGAAAATTAACGCTTTTGGCAGAAATTGTTGACCTGAACCCCAAAAATGAGATCACTTAGCAGGAAGTCAAATTAGAATACATTAGATTGACAAAAGTGACCAGCCTACTTTTTGTACCGGTACCGGTCATTACAAGGAGGTGCTACTATTTTATAATACTATCTTTTGAGAAAAGTTTGATTTAATAATGAACATATTGTTGCTTCCTGACTAAGAAATATATATATTTTTTCTTTCTGGCACAGTTACAAGCAGTACAAGTACAAAGAAGAATAAGGATGCAGGAATCATTGTGACATGTGTAATATTGGGTTTACTAATTTTGGCCTCCATTGTGTACCTTATTCGAAAAAAGTTGAGGAAAAATCACGGTAAGTATCCAAGGCTTTTTTAATCCAAGAATTCTATTTAAGGTTTTATACAGCCTGGCATGACGTTATATGAAATATAAAAACCTTATAAAGTAGGTATAGGTTATTAAACATGTTTGTCAATTAATTCCCCTGATTGAGCTTAACTTTAGTCATTACAATTAGAGGATGAAATTATACAAAACGCTGAAAAGGTGAATAGACTAACCAAAGAATTGAAATAAGTGCCTCTTCAATTTACTACTAGAACTGGTAAAAACTAAAGTAAAATGATTGTTGATAACAAAGTTAACGATGAATTTTGAAGTCCGTGTTTTGAGTTCTTACTGGTATAAGCTGCCTGTACTGTCTAGTTTTCCTGAAATCCTTGTTACTCTGCCTAATTTCTTCACAATGGATATTGCTCTCCTTTCCTGTCAAGATACTATTGATTATTTTTTCCCTAGAATTTAATGTTCTTTCTTTAATTCAGAAAATGTGTCTTATATGCAAAGACAAAGACAAATTTCATTTGAATCGGTACTGCCATTGGCATCGGCAAGGGATAAAGATCTAGAAGAAGGAACTAGTACTCATGGAAATGATATAAGTCTTCCACTATTTCATGCAAGTATTATATCTGCCGCTACAAATAACTTTGCTATGGCAAATAAACTTGGCGAAGGTGGTTTTGGCACAGTTTTCAAGGTATTGTTGAAGTTTTATCATGAAAACCATCTGACAATTAATGTCTTGGATCTATTGTGCCAATCATGATCGGTACCTGGCTCTTGCTGGTACCAATTAATTCATTGGACTTTAACTCTGCACAAACAGCACGTGCCCTCATTCTGCTGACCCTCACGGTATAGTTAAATGACAAATTATAAAAATAGAAATAAAAGGGGCTTGTGTTCAATTTGTCCTCAGAAACTATATATTTGCTACAACAGGGTGAGTTGGAAGGAGAGGAGAGAGTAGCAGTAAAAAGACTAGCAAAATTCTCGACACAAGGCCTTGACGAGTTCAAAAATGAAGTAATTCTAATTGCAAAACTTCAACATGTCAATTTGGTACGATTGTTGGGTTGTTGTATTGAAGGAGAAGAAAGGATGTTAGTTTATGAATACATGGAGAACAAAAGTTTGGATACCATTATCTTCAGTAAGTTCTTTTTTCTTTAAGTATGTATACCATTTAAGAACGGAACTTGCTTGCAAAAATGCAGTTTCTTTTGCTATATGGTGGCAACAAATGCAACATTTTAGTAAACAGTTTTTGGGTACATGCATACATGTGAGTGTGACAACAGTACAGATTTGCTCTGGTACTGGTACGGTTACATGATGTTCCTTAATTTGGTATAGAAGCTATATATTTATCTTTCATTTCTGATAATAAAATCCATTATTCTAAAAATTTCTTGTTGGTGAGGTGCATTACAAATTTCATGTCGCAGGCTTCCTATTTTTATTATTGTTAATGAGTTAATATTTATTTGCCATTTTTACTGACTGTATACATTTTTTTCTTGATCAAATAATTCAAACAGACAAAGCAAGATCTTCTCAATTGAATTGGCACAAGCGGTTTGAGATAATAAAAGGGATTGCTCGAGGTGTTCTATATCTCCACGAGGACTCCAGATTTCGAATTATTCATAGAGATTTGAAAACCAGTAATGTGTTACTTGACGAAAATATGAACCCAAAAATATCAGATTTTGGTGTCGCGAGGATATTCGATGGAGATGAAAAGAAATCATATACCAACCGTGTAGTTGGTACATAGTAAGTGCAAGTTAATGTTTAAATCAAATTTTCAAAACGTTTTCACCTATATATCAACTTGAAAGTTTGTCAGAGTTTTTAAATTATTTTCTAATATAGTTCTCATAATGCAGTGGGTATATGTCGCCAGAGTATGCAATGGATGGCGTTTTTTCAGTAAAATCCGATGTTTTTAGCTTTGGCGTTTTAATCCTTGAGATTATTAGTGGAAAGAAAAACCGGGGAATTTTTAGTGTCGAGCCCTTGTTAAATCTTCTTAGTTATGTAAGTATTATGTTCATTTTAACTCCTCTTTTTTTTCATTTATAAAACTATTTTACTTATTTTGAATATGT